>OY728122.1:502455337-505302837 GCA_963277665.1 Viscum album | reverse complement strand
CATACTTATATTTTAGCTATCACATCAACATAGGGGTCAAATTGGGAATAACCATAACCATCTATTACCTAAATCTATTAATATAAACATTAATGTTTACCTCTTTCACGTTACCCAATTCATTGGAGAGCTATCTCGGGCTCACCTGCCCTAGGTTTATCACGGAACCACCCGTATATGTAAAAAGTGGTCAATAACAATAAAATATTCATAACACATAAACCAAGCATAAATTAATGATAAAATTTCCACATTACAATCAAAATATATCATTTCAAGATATTGACAAAATCAATTCTTTATCAAACCATTTTCAAAACCATTTAAAATATTGAATAAATAGATTTTTTAACCGAAGTGTCCCATTCCACTATGAAGATTTTAACAATTTTTAAACATTAATGTCCATATAACTAAATAATAAAACCCATTTTTAAAACATGGAAATTAAAGAAAATTATTTTGAATAATAAATCTTTAATACATTTAAAATGGTATTTTAGTTAAAGAGTTTTTAACAAAATGAGAGACTCTTGAAGACAAAAAATTGAAGAATAAAATTTAATCAGAAATTTATAATATCATGATAATAAAGGGATTCATGATATATTATGGAAAATGACAGTATATACACTATATAAGAGTGAATTGGTGCATAATAACAATGAAGTCCCAAAGAGAATGTAAATTAAGATGAATTCTCTTATAAAGACAGTATCCTAAAATTAAGGATAAATCAATTACATTATTATTTGTGAAAAATATAAATAAACCCAACATAATTTAATATTAAATTTAAAACAATCATGGGTCATTCACACATATTCATAGGATGAAATATTCAATAAGTACAAGTTTAACCGATAGAATTGAAATTGGGTTAAGAAGTTCCCTTGCAAAAATTCGACAGCCTAACGACATCACATTAAAATTCAGAAAATGAGTTGATGAGATAAAAAGGGTATCTCATCACTTGTACATAAAATTTACATCAATAAATATATAAAATAACATATCCCAAAATAATAATATTTAAATTAAAAGACATAACAAAAAGAAGTCTTTTAAAAAAGAGGAGGGTGAAAGGTTTCTTTACAGATTGGGTAACATACGAAAGATACACCAAATGAAAGAAGGATCATTAAATGAAGATTTAAATACCCCAAAATTATATTATATTATATAATGAATAAAATCATGGACATTACATATGGCACACAAAAGGAAATAGTGGCCAATATAGCATGAATCTCACAGGAATAAAAAATGAGATGAAAAACCCTTACTTTATTGTAATCAATCGATTCATATGGGAAAAAGTTAATATCAACCAAATGAATCACAGAATACCATGAATATAAATAGATCCTTGAAAATATATATCCAATTTATGTACACAATACACCATATGCAATAAATAAGTGGTGAATAGTGGAAATCTCATGGAATTGAAAGTTAGATAAGAAATCCCTTACCTCGTGTCCGACATGACGTGTTTGTTCCTTGTTTTCACTAAATAATAAAATTATGTTAATTTAAACTTTATTAATAACCCTTTATAATGTTTATTATACCTTTTATATCACTTATTACTATTTTATAAACATTATGAAATCATTTATGATAATAATTGTCATTTGGTCCATATTTGGTACTTGAGTCAAAAATGGACTTCTTATAATTACAAGTTGTGTATGTGGTCAACAGTCCATTATCTAAAGAATGATATTCATGATTTATATATCATATATATCATATATATATATCCAGTATATATATTTATGTATAATATTACATAACATTTAGAGGTAAGAAATGAAATGTATCATTCATGTAGACGGTAAGCCGTACATATGAATGAACGCTACATTCATTTCTATTTCATATTTTAATGGGTTTAAAACATAATTATACATAGTTATATTATAATTTCAGTATAATATCATATATTATATCATTATGTACATCCTTTATATGTCCAAAATATGGCATTAATGAGTCATATTACTTTGAGGGGGCGGTAGTCCGCACCTCCTCAAATGAAATTATCACGTTTGCCCACAATGGAAACCATAAAGGTATGATATAAATGAAAAATCAAGAAGCATAAAGAAAACATAGATATAATATATATATCATATATAAATATAGTTCCATCATAATGGACACCATTAGAGGTGGTAGGAGATAATCAAACAATCATTGTTTCGTGAGGAGTTAATTTTTTGTCCACAGAAATAGTATGTTCTTCACCCATTAGATAGAGGTGAGTGTAATTCTAGTTTGAATAAATCTAATAATAACATACTAGTATATTTAGGGCACTATTTTTTTTATAAAATGATGTAATAAAAAGAGTTTAGGGGTTTTAGAATTAAAATAAAAGAAAATAAGTTAAATGGAATCGTTACCTTTAATTTGGGTAACTTCCTTTGGTTTGAACCAAAAGGACTTCTTGAAGTGCCTTCTTCCTATAGGAAGGTTTCTAGGAGTAGGAGGGGGATCTTTAGAGCTTATTTGGGCAGGGGTTGGATGAGCCAAGTTGCTTGAGAGGTGTGTGGAATGAGTAATAAGTGAGGGGTTTTTATAAGAGGGTGGATGGGTTCTTTAGGAAAGTGTGAACATATTATTTTATATTATAATGAAATTCGGTTTCTAAAAGTCCAAAACTAATTAAATTAGAAGATAAAATGACTAATGGTCTAAATAAAATCATCCAATTAGAATTGGACAGGTTTTGGATGTTATTTTAACATTTATAATCTTACTTATTTAAATCATTTATTAATGAGGTAAACACTTCATCATTATTGTGTCATAAATAATTTAATTTATTCAATGTCTAAAAATTATAAAACAAATACCATAATGTGGGTAATATTTTTATCTTTAAAAATAATATTTATAGTCTAAAATATAACTTATATAACCCCATTTAAAAATTAATTTACTAAAAGATATTTGTTTATGTCATTTTTGTCATTACATTAAATTAATTAAATAAAGTGTCATTATCACTCTAAAGTGGCTTCATGGGGTCCCAAAATCGACCCATATATTCCCATGGTCGGACATGACTCATTAAATAAGGTTAGGACAAGTGTTAAGGTAATTTTGTATTATTATGAAATTCTTTGTTTACATTTAATTACACTATTTACCTTTAACCACGGTAAATAAAAGTCAAAAGTTACTATTCACCAAAAATTATTTCCATCTTATTGAACCAAATTTTAGTTACAAATAACAAACATGTATGTAGTAATTTTGAAATTCAATTCACAGATGCGGTAAATTTTTATTTAAATGGAAAGGTTAGTTTTTTTAACTACTACTAAGTGGTTTAATTATTCATTAAAAATTGATTTTTTCAGAAAAATACCAAAAAATCATCCTAATATATATATGATATTCAGAATTCAAAAATATTTCTATTTTAAAAAATTCAATACATAAATGTTGAATTAATTAATTTGAATTTAATTCCTGTTGTCAAAACAAATAGTGTGTTTTAAGAAATAATATATGTTAAAAGATTGACAATTGTTTATGTCCAATTTCAAAGTGAAATTTATTACAATGACCAGAATTGGAATAAATGGTAAAAATATAATCTAATTACACATTGAAACCATTTAAAAAGATAATATACCAAAATAAATAAGCTATATTAAAAGGCAGTTTTGAATTAAAATTCAATATATTTAACTATTCATTTATAAAATGAATTTTATCATAAAAATTCCAAACCTTTACCGAATGTAAATTTTAATGTCCAGATTCTAAAGAATAATTTTATTCTGCCAAATAGAATGTATAAAAGTTACCAAAAAAAGATTGAAAAAGGTTTTTCAATCAAAAGGCGGTAAATCAACCTTTTAAAAATATTACAGTATTTATGCTTAAAATTAAATTCATTCAAATTTTAAGCCTCTAAAATTTATTGGATAAATGTAAAAACATTTTTCAAACATGTATATTCTTATTGTTGTTAGTTATGTTCATTCCTGCTAATACAACGACTAGGAATTAACAATCATTTAAATAAATATATTATATTATTAGTGTGCAACCTAAGATTTAAAAGAAACCCATTTTTGCGTATCAGGTATGCTATCAAACATAGTATCCCCTTTATAGTAAAATTAATAGTTTATCCACAAATGTTAATAAATATTAAAATTTCATGCTGTTTATTTACCTTGTATGTTATAAGTGGTAGGTGATGAAGCCTTGTTTTACTTCGATTGTGGGTTCAAATTCCACATCATTGTCTGACGCGATAGGTTGTCACCCATCATGCTTGTTGTTTATTTTCATAAAACTCAAAAAATGACCATAGCATTTTTTAACCTCAGAGGTTGTTGTATACCTCTCATTTTCATCCTAACTCATAATGAAATCAAAATCTTAATTCCTAAAGTCATAAATATATTGATTTTTTTATTTCACCTCCTTTATAGTTTATAAAACTATTCCCAAAAGAAGGAACATTGTACCTGGATCATGGTGTCCACCAAGTTTCATCATCATGTTTGTCATGTAGATAGGAGGTCCATGCATTGAAACAATCTTTTAGAGATTCTTAATAATATCTTTTTTTTTTCACAAATTCCCTTTTTAAAACATGGGTCATAAGGGTGTTTACCTAGGAATAGTTTTGGAAAATAAATTTTATTTTTTATAAAGAAATATAATTAAATGTTGGTGATATTTTTGTTTTTAATATAGTTGAGGAATTATCTCATATAAAAATTGTGTACAAAAGGAATTATAAGATTATATATACTAAATTATGTTAATTAATATGTTGTTATTCCTAGTTTTATTTTAGTTGTATTTTTTATTAATTATTCTCTGAATCAGTTGAGTCCGTTATGTTTTTAAATGGATGCATGAGATACTTGTTTTGTACATGTAAAAGAGATTATGAGATGTACTACTACCTTGTATAAAATAGATGAAAATAATTCAATGCAGAATCCAGTATATGTGACCATTAATTGAGTTAGTTTGTATGGATATTAAAAGTGTTAAATCTATGAGAAGAACTCTACAACTATTGTTAAGAAGGTAATATATGAGTTTGAAGGACATGGTTTCTAAAACATTTCTTGATAACTTGTATAATCTATATTTAAATAGAATTTATGTCATTGAAAGAAATATAAATTATTTTATAATTATTTAAATAATTCAAATAATTTTCTTATGCTCTTAAGTGGTGGTTTTGAGGGTTTGAGAAGTTTATAGTTGAATTAAAACAACCCCAAAGTCACTAGAAGATATCAATAATTTTTAGAGTTTAATCATAATGAACGACTTTAAGGGAATCACTTGAATTTTACTAATTATAACACTTTACCATATGAATTAACATTATTAATTCATTGGTCATCATATAACATTGATCCCGGCAACAAGACATCAGTGTATGAAGTAACCGAAGCATATAAATACTTTTTCTGTCTCTGAGAATTTCATTTGACTTTGTTACTAAGAATACGTATTTAAAGTTGATCATAAATCTTGAGATCATATGAATTTGAGAACCCACATCAACTTCATATTGCAACACCATAATTTTGTTTATAATTTATCATTTTTGAACATATATATTTAAGAACATATATTAAACATTAATGGTAATCATATGAATCGTATAGTTATATAGAAAAATTGAATATATGAATTTTTTTGAATATTAATTTGATCTATAAGAGATAATAATTTTAGATTATGAACATACAACTATTCATATAAATTATATATCATAATCACTTAAATTAAATTTTAATCATATTGAGATGACTTCCATGAATCAAGAGAAAGAAACCACATCATAGTGTTATTCACAAGTTGAAAACATGAAGGAGATTAATGTAACAGATTTTGTGAAGGAATTAAAAGAAGAAAAAATAGAATTATTAGGAGATTAAAATATTGATAAAAACCATGTTTTAAATGGATAAAATCATGATGATCTAAAGAATTATTATTCTATTATTTTATGTGATGATATAGAGCACATTTCGGTTATGATTTTATACATTTGAAGAGTTCAATGAGTTTTCTTGATTATAAATAAAAATATTATGAGAGATTTGTTTTAGTATTATAATATCTATAATCTAACCTATTTTGAAGAGACTATTTTCTTGAGATTGTGAGGTGAATGTATGAATAAAAATATCTTACATCTTTTGGAAAATAATATTTCTTATTTCCATGATTTAATGATTTCACATAAAAAATTATTTCCAATATTATTATGTGAATGTATAATATGTTGGGGGAAGTAAAATAATTAGTGTAGAGAAATATAAGAGAATTCATAGAGTCCTGATATTGTAATACAACAATAGAGGAATATTGTGATTTAACATGAAAGATATCGATGAGGAAGAAGACATCTTGTACTAGAGATTTCATGAAGACTAAGGAGAAACTATATGGTGTAATGATATGAGAAAACTAATCAATCTATGAATTTATATTCTGAATAATATTTAGTTGTTCTGACTTGAGGGTGCACCCATGTGACTCAGATCCTATATGATTATGGAGTAACATCATTACCATGTGCCATAAAAGGAAGTAGGTGTAGAAGGAGATATTCAATATTTGGATAAAAATTATATATAAGAATTTATGGCAGGGATGTATGAAAAATCCAGTGATGGAATAAATTATAATGGTGAATATAACTTATTATGCGAGGAAGGAACATTGTGAGACTTTACATTTATGAGAATAGAATTATCCATTATCTATTTTTTTTGCATCTATGGTGGTTAATCCATGATTGGGGTGTCTATCCAATAATGAAAAAGAGTAGGCATTTAAGGATAAAACTTGTAAATCCTTTTAGTTATTTTTTTATTCCATCACCATACCTATCGTTAAGGGTGAGATAATTATTTTAGCAAGGATCAAGAGAAAAACTAGTCAATATGGTTGGGTTAAAATAGAGTAACTCATAAAAAGAAAAATAGATCACTAATTCACCAACCGTTATCATTATGGTCCATGAATACGTATGAAATAAAATTATTATTAGAGATAATTTCACTTATGAGTGATCCACCGATTCATTTTCATTTTATAATATAAAATATATCAATAGAATATGTTTCCCTACTTTTGATGGCAGTAACCATCACAACGGGAAGAATATGATGGCCTAGAATTTCTAGATTCTACAATAGATGGATTTAAAACAATCACAGAGGTAGATTTTTTGAAACATTCTAAAAGGAAAAATATATTAAATTGTGGTAAGGAATAAAATTAAATATTGATGTCCCTTTCATAATTAGTGCATATAAATTTCTTGTAACTTTAAATCACCATGGAAATTTGGGACAAAATGAGAAATAGTTTTTAAGGAAATATTGATGTCAAATAAGATATGTCACAAGTCTAGTGGATAATATTTAATTATAGAAATATGGGTAATTATGAGAACATTGAAGACTATTTTACATGAGTTAGTGATATTTTTAGAAACATCCGGGGTTTTTCTGATTAGCTTGATCATTGCAACAATGTGAAGTAGTTTATGATAAATTTGATGAAAATATTTGGTCTTAAGGTTTCATCTTTGGAAGATAAGTATGATACATCCTTTGATGAACATCATAATATTCTCATATAATAAAAAATTAGATTGGGTTTTACATTAAATAATACGGAAAAATATGAGATGGATATTGATTCCATGAGATGTAGAAAATTCATTAACGTATAAGGTATATTATTAATTTATTATGATGAGGGTGATTATGATAAAGAATTAAATAATGTTATTATTTTTAATTTAAATATATTTAAAAAACTATTTGAAAAAATTAAATGGTAAGAAGTACCAATTTTCTAGAATTGTCATGGGATTGTACTATTTGTTATGATTGTCCAAAGAAGAAGATTTCCTGTTCAATGTTAGTTAACATTGAAAAGATTCCAAAAAATACAAATTTGAAAAAAATAATTTCACTAATAATAATATAAATTTTATATAAAAAAGGATAATAAATACTCATTATCATATATCATCCATTCTAACAATGATGTCAAATTTGTCAACCCATGTTGAGAAAAAATTTAACTCCTCAAGCAGTGATGATGAAAAGAAAAGAAAATAACTTCAATGGAAACTCAATGAGAATTCAAAATAATCTCCTGAAAAAAGTACAGAACAAAATAATAAAATATTATATATATATATATATATATAATAATAATAATTAATCCATAGAGAAGGAAACATATGTTAATAAATAAGTAACATACATTGATGAGATCAAGATGAAAAAATTATAGATGGCTGAGCATAGAATATGATTAGAAAAATTAAAGAGAAGATGAATCAAAATGAGCAAGTGATATCAAAGGCACATAAAATATATTTTATATATAAAATGACGTATATAAGAATCGAGGATATATTACTTAGTCTACTGAGGTTAAAGGGTAATCTTCTTAGGATATTTAGAAGAAGAGTACTATCTGATAATAAAAATCTACAAATAATCTAATCAAGTATTAATATTTTATGTCAAATAGTGTAGGAGGAAATGAAACACCTAGTCTATTTTATAAAAGAATAAATTCAATATTTATTCTTCTATGTCAATGGAAGAGAAATTTTGACAAGAAACCACATCCCCTAGGTAAAAGAGGGCACAATTCAACGACAAATAACACTAAAAAGAATTATTAATTGATTTATTAAAGAAAAATATTTGAACTCTTCTTATGGTGTTGTGGAAGATATGGCCATAAATCATACTCTTTTGGTTGTAATATTCCCTTATTTTTATAGAGGTAAAAATCAAAGGTGAGTAATATTGTGAATGAGTAGTTAAATTATCATACAAATCAAGTAATTTCCAAAACTATATTAAATGAATCCTACCAATGTCGATTTGTATCTTCAAGTGAAGTCTATAGATAATTTTGAAATCGAGTTCTTAAAGATGAAATATGCAAGACAAGGCTATTGGAATAAATTCCTTACATTGAGAAAAAGAAGGATGGTCAGAAAGGAAATGGGTTAAGGTCAAATTCTACTGAGGATACAAAATAATTTAATGAGAAACTCAAATAGTTTGAGCATGTCATGATATAATTTATAACTATATGGCCTAATTAGAAGGAATTATCCAAAAAAATTATAAATATGAGATAAGTGAAACTGAAAAATGAAATCATGAGATTTCACAGAAATAGGTGAATATTTAAAAGAATATATTCCCAAATGATGATAAACAATATAATGAAAAATTATACGAATGGTTTGTTTAGTGAGGGTATGACACAAATGATTAATCTATATCCAACAATCTTAATATTATATCTTGAAAAGTATGATGCATGGAAATTAGAATGAATTTTCCATCATATGAATAATAAATTATGATGTTGAAAGTAAATAGTGGACTCTGTTGAGAGGAAATCATCAATCTTAGTTTTAGTTTTGTGGAAAAATAGTTCCATCCTTATTCCCTAAATCTTTTGTTTATTTTTAGTATTATTCTACGAATTATTGGATAATATTCAATTTTGTATATATGAGAGAGATAAAGAGGTGTTTTTAGGCTATTCCTTAAATACTATGCATATGAGGTGTCATGTTCATCCCTTCAGGGGGAGAAAACATGGGAATAATCTATTATGATGTGAATCTAAAATTCTATACCGATATAATTTTTTTGATAAAGTAGTATTCCAATGAAACCTTCAACCCATATTTTAGTCTATATCAATCGTGTTTATGAAGGGGGGGAGTTGATTAATGATAACATGTGAAAATCGTGAGTTTCATAAATTTCTCTTAGGATATTTAGATGGATTTTTTATGATATATTTTAGGTTTAGGAAAAATTCTTGATATAAATGTTTTAAAATCATATTAAATGATTTATTATAATAGCTTAGTTGTTATCACATGTAAAATATATTACATATACTGTACCACCCGAGAATTTTATAAGAAATATTTTGTTTTTATTTTATATAAATCATCAAATGAATCTTTCACTGTACACAACACTAGCTTGGCTTGATTTACACGCAATCATGACCTTCCTTGACAGCTTGCATCGTACGCAATACCGAGTTTCATTAAACAAAGATATGCTATTAAAATATTATTAAAACTTGCCATTATAAATAGTAATAACTACTTTTTGAATTTTTTTTAAATTTTATTTTTCAAAATGGGCTTCATTTTTGGATTCGGAATATCAAAATTAGCCTAGGGTGAAATTTTTGTATTTTTCTTCAAACATTCAATTTTTGATGAATAGTGAAAACACTAGGTTACTATTTAAAAACCAACTTTTTATTTAAATAATTATTTATTTTATTTAAATTTATTTTAGGTCAAAATTGATACATAATACCTATATAAGTTCAATTTAATTCATTGGAGTAATTTTATAATAATTTTAGATATATAAAAATTTTATTGTACTTTTTACCGTCTTTTACCCACCTCCTAGGAGAATTTTCAAATTTACATAAAACATAATTTTACCACTTCTGTGAGTGGAATTTCAAAAATACGAGAGACACGGTTGATGTCAGTAAGTAAAATGTGGTTCAATTAGATGAAAATAATTTTTGGTGAATAATAACTTTTTACTTTTATTTACCACGGTTAAAAGTAAATAGGGTAATTAAGGGTAAAAATGATATTATTATTACCCTAAAATATGTACTAATTCTATTTGATTAGTGTAATTCGACCTAAAACAACCTCAGGAATAAAATATGACCATTTAGGCCCACTTGGATAAGATTAGGACATTTATTATTAGTTTATTTAAAGAAGGGTTAAAATAGTTAAAATCAAAGTTTAATAAGTAAATAATTTTTAATACCGAGTTATACAAAAGATAAATTGGACTATAAATATTAATTAGAAATATAAAAAGATTTTATACATAATGGTATTTTATTTGAAATTTTTAGACATTAAATAATTTAATTTATTTATGACACAAAGATGATGCATTAATTATCTTATTAATGAAATATTGACATAATTGATGTAATAAATACCCAAATAAATGTAATTTGAGACATTTTATGAATTCTAATAATTTTATAGGTTAATATGACATGTTATTATTGATTTAATTAACGTTTTTTGAATTAATCATTATGTTATAATTTTCAAAAAAATCAATTACTAAATAGTGTCAAAATTGACATAAAAGAGTTTTTAAAACAAATATTATATTATTAATTGTTATTTTATTCCTAAAAATCTAAGGTTTGGCCAAATGACTTATGTAAGGTTATATATATTAATAATAAACAACTTAGGGCTCGTTGGGCATATTATAGTATGTTTATTAACCTTATAGTGTAAGAACACAAAAAGAAACGGTAAAAGTAAAATTATCTAACTTAAAGTTAAATCTAAATGATATGGTTAAAATATTAAACTAAACTTTTCCAAATTCTATTAGATGAGAGGGTTTCGACCCATCCCCACCTTAGCTTCAAAATAAATCAATTTGGAGCTATTTAAAACCGAATATGGCTTTATAATAAAATAATATTTTTAGTTTTTCCAAAGGTGCCCCTCTCCTCCCTTATAAAAAGGAACCTCCTCCCTCTCTTCCTCACACCACATTGCGCCTTCAATCTCGGCCAACCCCTGCCAATTTCTCCTATCCACTTCCCTAGAAAAATCCAAGAGTTCCTGGTCTTCTTCAACGACCAATTTTTGTGCCCTAGAAGGAGGTCTCAAAGAGGCGCTTCAAAGAAGAGGTAAAGTCCGTTACCGATTCTTTCAACTTTATTTATTCTTCCACTTCTTCCTGTTTAGTTGTTTCATTATGAATAAATAACATCAGTATCACTCATATACTGATATGTTATTATAAGTATGAAACAACCCTATTTAACCATCTATTTTCCACCACCACCTTACTTGGATGGGTATAACGGGGTAAATAATTAATATATATTATTATTGTAAAGTGATATTGATTCTAAAATAGTATACATACACTCCAATACAATTCCACGATCATGGGAATGAAATCATCGCTCGTCCATACGTACGGAATACCGTCTCCATGATGTGATGCAACTCATTCTACATGATTTTAATTTCATAATGATTACATAAATGAATTGAGTGAATAAATATGATATATATTACACTAATACCATTCTGGAAATGAGGTATCTATAACCTAAAAAGAATAATAAGAATTTATTCAACCAAACACGCATAAGAACAAAAATTAATAAACACCCGAATAACAAGTAGCAATGAAATATTACTAATAATAAGCTGTTAATATGACCATATATGATATCATAACAATGAGTATGATTCTGGAATAATTCAATGACATTATTTAAATCATTATACAGGAGGTTCGGAGACTTACGAAGCAAATCCGACCTAAGGTAATGGAAATATCACAATCTCATTTTTATCCGAGATTTTTTATACATTGGAAATTACTGGGGTGTATTTTATCATCCACATCCATGTTTCCTCAATATGTAATATTATTTCCATCCACCTAAAATTGTTTAAATCCAATTTTACCCTTTGGTGAGTTTTTAGTAAATGATATGAAATGAATCTTTTGTCGTTTTTCGTACGAGGTACTTTTTGAATTTTCTGAAAAAAGTACGAGAAGAATTTTTTTAAAATTATATGGCATGAATGGATTTTTAAAACATTATTTCTAAGAAGATTAATTTACAAGTTTTAAAGTTTATTTTTAATCAACTTCTTTTAGTTTAAAATTTTATGACATGTTAAGAAAGGAAAAGTGTTTTTGAAGTAGAAATGATATTTTCCTCAAGAATGGAGTTCAAGTGTTTTATCAAAATTATTTTCCATCTAAGATAATATAGGGTTCTGTTTATATCCCTATTATTACATTGATTTGATTATGTTGTGATGGAATTATTCTTATGAATTCCTTTATCTTATATGAATTGTTTTATGATGTCACAATGTTTAAGAATCCCATTTTTATTACATGTGTTATACTATGATGTATGGATTATGATTTTGTGGAACACATAAGAATGGTATCATTATGAGATGGGTGGGAACTATATCTCCCTACAATTCATTGGGTAAGGATTTTATATCTCATGGGATAGACATGGCTGGAACGGAAGGTTAAACCAGTTCAGTGAAACAAGACTGAAACGAAGAATGAACTCGGTTCAGAAATGGACTTTGTCCACTAAGATAGTCTTGGAAATGAGTCTTGACTAATAAGAAATGATTCTCTATTATTATGTGTGTATAACAAAAAGATTCATGTTTTAAGATATGATTATTGTGATTACATTTCACTACCATGATTTATCCCATGTTATGAAATTATGATCTCTCTTGTAGGGTAAGATTTCCAAAATGTTATGTCCTTATGAATATGATGTGATTGATATTTCTTTTGTTTACCCTTACTGAGCATCTGAGCTCACCCTTTTGTATGTTTTCTTTCCCTAGGTCAGGAATAAGGTTATTAAGTAAGATATGCCAAAAGGGACTATAGATATGATGAAATAAATGGGAGACAATGTAGATGATTTATAAACCATTTGTTTATTTTTCCAAGTTTCTAAAGACACTATACCTATACGGTCCATTCATGGTTTTGTTATATGTTGTAATAAGTGTACTTCAATTTTGAAGTACTAAAAATGTATGTAAAGTATGGGTCGTTATAATTGGTATCAGAGGAAAGGTATAATCAACCTTTTTAAACTAGGATGTGAAAGCCTTAGTAAGAACCCTAAAGATAAGTCTATTCATAGAACACAATATTAGTGTTTTAGAAATGGCCATGAATAACCTATGATAAGACCTTAAGTGTGAAATTTTATTCTTGGTTATGTGGTTTTCCTATTATAATTAGTGTTGATCACACTATTATTCTTTGTTTTAGTCAATGGATGGAACCCAAAGGAACCGTTTTAATGTGGAATGTGACGGGCAATGCAATGATTGTCCCCCTGAGCAACCAAACATTATGGGAGATGGAATGAAAAATCTTTTAGCCATGCTCACACAACATTCACAAGCTATGAATCATGGAGGACTTCCAAATGACAAAATAAAGGAGCAACATTCTGTTGAATCCTTCATGAGACATCGTCCACCTTCATTCAGTGGGTCTACTGATCCATTAGTTGCTGAACAATGGATCAGTACTAATGAAAAGATATTTTCAGTTCTTCAATGTTCTGAACACGATAAAGTAATCTTAGCAGTGTATCATTTGGAAGGTGATGCTAATCAATGGTGTAATCTTCTCAAGAATACGATTAAAAGAGATGAAATTGAGTCTATGGAATGGGACGAGTTCAAGAACTTATTTTTAAATTAGTACTTCCCTCGTATTATCTGAACAAAGATGGAGAACTAGTTTCTTGAACTAATGCAAACGGAAGATGAATCTGTTGGTACCTATGAAGAAAACTTTACAAGACTTGCAAGGCACGCTTCTGGTATTATTATCCAACCTGAGAGTAAGATCGATCAATTCTTTAGTGTCTTAAAACCAAGTCTTCGAAGGGTGTTATCCATAAGGGACTTCAATAGCTATAAGGAAATCGTTCGATGTTCCCTCAAAGTTGAGATGGACATTGGAGTAACCCATCAGTCATATGGGTTTGATAAGAAGAGGAAAATGGAATTCAATGGAAAATATAGAGAGCACACGAAAAAGAAGATGAGTTTTCCCTTATGATCAAAGTGTGGAAAGAAACATGGAGGGAGTTGTCTTAAAGGGACAAGTAAATGTTTCAAATGTGGAAATGAAGGTCATCGGGCATTTGAATGCCTCAATGATGGGATGAAGAAGTCTATTGATGCGAACAATGAAAAGGCTACACAGAGTGCACCTCCTACACTTAAATGTTACAAGGGCAAGTAAATGGGGCATTATGACAATCAAATCCCTAATCCAAGGGTTGTTGATGATGATTGACGTCAATAAACTCTTAAGTCTAAAGACAAAGGAAAGTCACATTAAATTTCTATCAGCGATGTGGAGTACGATAACGAAGTGGTGAAAGGTACACATACCATCCACTATAAAGTAGAAAATGTTTTATTTGATTTTGGATCCACCCACTCTTTTTTTTATGAATAATTTTCTAAGGGTATCACCATATTACCTCAACAATTAGATGTTGAGTTAGCTGTGAAAACCCCTAATGGCACAACAGTTGCATCAGAAGTTTATAATTCTTCTCCGATTGAAGTTTGTGGGAAAGTGCTTCCTGCAAATCTTGTGATCCTTCCTATAGTGGAATTTTATGTGTTTCTTGGCATGGATTGGCTTTATCTATATGGATCTCATATCAATTTCCAAAGAAGGGAAGTCACATTTCATATTCCAGATCAATCTTTGATCATCTACTGATGAAAGGATGAACATAAACTTCCAGTGGAAATTTCTTCCATCTTATGGGTCTTGATTCTACTAAATGAAGGTTATTTATCTCAAATGTTTGGTGAGAAAATCACGACTAATAATATGCCCATTGTACGGGAGTTTGATGATGTCTTTCCAGAGGAATTTCTGGGTCTTCCACCAAATCGTGAAGTTGAGTTTTCAATAGAACTCATACCGGGTGCTTTACCTATTTCAAAGGCACCTTATATAATGGCCCCAATTGAGTTGTAGGAATTGAAGAAGCCACTCCAAGAGAATCTTGATATGGGGTTTATATGCCCTAGTGCGTCACCTTGGGGAGCACCTGTTCTGTTTGTTAAGAAGAAATATGGATCAATGAGACTCTGCATTGATTATCGAGAACTTAACAAAATCACTATCAAGAACAAATATCCTCTCCCGTGCATTGATGAATTATTTGACCAACTACAGGGAGCTCAATACTTTTCCAAGATTGATCTTCGTTCAGGGTATCATAAATTAAGGGTCAAAAGGGAGGATATACCAAAGACAACTTTCTGTACAATGAATGGACACTATGAATTTATAGTGATGCCATTTTGTCTTACTAATGCCCCTACTATCTTCATGGATCTGATGAATAGAGTCTTTAGAGACTATCTTGATCAGTTTTTGGTAGTCTTTATAGACGATATTCTTGTATATTCAATTGGAAAGGAATAAAATGAATATCACTTGAGAATTATATTAAAGACCCTGAGAAAGGAGAAGATTTATGCCATATTTACCATGTGTGAATTTTGGCTTAAAAAAGTTTCATTTTTGGGTCACATAATCTTAAAAGAGGGGATATCTGTGGATCCAGCAAAAACAGATGTTATCGAAAGTTGGTTGAGACCAACAACAATAACTGAGATCCAAAGTTTTCTTGGTTTGGATGGATATTATCTATGTTTTGTGAAATAATTTTCACGATTATCTAATCCACTCACTAGGTTGACTCGTAAAGGAGTTAAGTTTGTTTGGATGGAGGAATGTGAAGATAATTTCAAGGATTTGCAAAGAAGGTTATCCAGTGCACCTCTGCTCAGACTGCCTTGTAGTGGAGAAAGGTTTGTGATCTACAGTGATGCATCCAAGAAGGGATTGGGGTGTTTTCTTATGAAAAATGATATGGTGATAGCTTATTCCTCATGACAGTTGAAAATCCATGAACAAAATTACCCAACTCATGATTTGGAGTTAGCTGTAGTAATCTTAGAATTATCGATTTGGAGGAATTATCTTTATGGAGAAAGGTGTGACATTTATACTGATCATAAAAGTTTAAGTATATTTTCACACCAAAGGAGCTGAATATGCGCCAAACAAGATGGTTGTAGATGATTAAGGATTACGACTGCTCAATTCTTTACCACACTGGGAAAGAAAACAAGGTGGCAGATGCATTATGTCGACAAGACCATGCCAGTTTATCCATGATAAGGATCACAAAAGATCCAATATATATGGATTTACAAAGGATGGATCTTGGAATTATAATGAAAGGGGAAAAATTGTATCTTTCTCAAATGAATGTTCAACCATCTATACATGTTAAGATTAAAGAGGCACAGAAAGAAGATGTAGAGTTACAAAATAAGGTGAGAGATGTTCCTGAATTCATCCATGATTGTGATGAGATAATAAAGTTCAGGAATCGGGTTTGTGTTCCTCCCATCCCCGAATTAAAGAAGGAGATGCTGGATGAGGCTCATAGTTCATCATTCTCTATTCATCCTAGAAGCATGAATATGTATAGGGACCTGAAAGAGTACTTCTGGTGGGATGGAATGAAAAGAGATGTTGCTGAATATGTCTCTCGATGCTTGGTTTGTCAGCAATTTAAAGCTGAGAGACATAAGTCTAAGGGGATATTACAACCATTAACCATACCCGAATGGAAATGGGAAAAAATCACTATGGACTTTTTCACAGGACATCCTAAAACATCCAAAGGCAATAATGATATCTGGGTCTTAGTTGATTGTCTTAAAAAGTCTGCAAACTTCATTTCTATTAGAGAGGATTTCTCTCTGGATCAGCTTGCGAGGATATATGTAAAGGAAGTGGTAAGATTACATAGAGTACCAGTTTCTATTATATCTGATTGGGATCCGAGGTTTACCTCAATGTTCTAGCGAAGTCTTCAGCATACTCTGGATACAGAGTTGAGTTTCAGCACTACTTATCATCCTCAGACAGACATTCAGTCTGAGAGGATAATTCAAATTCTATAAGATATGTTGAGAGCTTGCTCTATGGATTTCAAATGTGGTTGGGATCAACACCTACCTTTGGTGGAATTTTCTTATAATAATAGCTTTCACTACAGTATTTAGATAGCTCCTTATGAAGCTCTCTATGGAAAGATATTCAGGACTCCAACTTGCTGGGATGAAGTTGGGGAATGAAATTTATTAGGACCTGATCTTCTTGATGAGATGGCAGAAAAGGTCTGATCTATTCAACAACACATAAGAGCAGCTCAGAGTTGACAAAAAAGTTATGCCGACAACCGAAATTTTTTTTTTACATATTGTTATATATGTTGGATTTTTGACTATAAATATTCATTAGAAAGATAAAAATATTTCCTACATAATGGTATAATATTTATAGTTTGAAGTGGGTGATAAAGTGTTCTTATGAATATCTCCTTGGAAGAGACTAATGAGATTTGGAAAGAAGGGAAAGCTGAGCCCTAGGTATATCGGTCCTTTCGAAATACTGGATCGTGTTGGGAAGGCAGCTTACCAATTGGAACTCCCACCGAATCTCTCTCAAGTTCATGATGTGTTCCATGTATCTATCCTGAGAAAGTACATATCTGGTCCTTCACATGTACTCAGCTCAGAAGTTGTACCACTGGAACAAGATCTTTTTATGAAGAACAGCTGATAGAGATTCTCGATCGTAGTTAAAATGTCCTACGGAAGAAGACCACTTTCTTGGTGAAAGTTTTATGGAGGAACCACCAATTAGAAGAAGCTAAATGGGAGCTTGAGGATATAATGAAGAGAGGTGTCCTCGTCTATTTGTTACAAGTGACAAATTTCGAGGGAGAAATTCATTTTAAGGGGGGTAGAATGTAACACTCGAGACTTTTATAAGAAATATTTTGTTTTTATTTTATATAAATCATCAAAGGAATCTTTCACTACACACAACACTAGCATGGATTGCTTTACACGCATTCACGACCTTCCTTGATAGCTTGCGTCGTACGCAATACCGAGTTTCACTAAACAACGATATGCTATTATAATATTATTAAAACTAGCCGTTATGAATAGTAATAACCACTTTTTGAAATTTTGTAATTTTTTATTCAAAATGGACTTCATTTTTGGATTCAGAATATCGAAATTAGCCTAGGGGGAAATTTTGGTATTTTTCTAGAAACTTTCAATTTTTGATGAATAGTGAAAACACTAGGTTACAATTTAAAAACCGAATTTTTATTTAAATAATTATTTATTTTATTTAAATTTATTTTAGGTCAAAATTGATACATAATACCTATATAAGTTCAATTTAATTCATTGGAGTAATTTGATAATAATTTTAGATATATAAAAATTTTATTGAACTTTTCACCGTCTTTTACCCACCTCCTAGGAGAATTTGAAAATTTACATAAAACTTAACTTTACCACTTCTGTGAGTGGAATTTCAAAAATCCTAGAGACACGGTTGATTTCAGTAAGTAAAATGTGGTTCAATGAGATGAAAATAATTTTTGGTGAATAGTAACTTTTTACTTTTATTTATCATGGTTAAAAGTAAATAGGGTAATTAAGGGTAAAAATGATATTATTATTACCCTAACACATGTCCTAATTCTATTGGATAAGTTTAATTCGACCAAAAAAACATTAGGAATAACATATGACCATTTAAACCCACTTGGATTAGATTAGGACATTTATTATTAATTTATTTAAAGAAGGGTTAAAATAGTTAAAATCAAAGTTTAATAAGTAAATAATTTTTAATATAGGATTATACATAAGATAAATTCAACTATAAATATTCATTAATAATATAAAACGCTTTCCTACATAATGGTATTTTATTTGTAATTTTTAGACATTATATAGTTTAATTTATTTATCACACAAAGATGACGTAGTAATTATCTTATTAATGAAATGTTGACATAATTGATGTTATAAATACCCAAATAAATGTAATTTGAGACTTTTTATACATTATACTAATTTTTTAGGTTAATATAACATGTCGGTATTGATTTAATTAACTTTTTTCGAATTAGTCATTCTGTTATGATTTTCACAAAAATTAATTATTAAATAGTGTCAAAATTGACATAATATAGTTTATAAAAAATATATTATATTATTAATTGTTATTTTATTCCTAAAAATCTGAGGTTCGGAAAAATGACTTATATAAGTTTATATATATTAATAATAAACAACTTGGGGTTCGTTTTGCTTGTTATAGTAAGTTTATTTACGTTATAGTGTAAGAACACAACAAGACACGGTAAAAGTAAAATTATCTAACTTAAATTAAAATCTAAATGATAAGGTTACAATAGTAAACTAAACTTCCCCAAATTCTATTGGATTAGAGTATTTCGACCCATCCCAAACTTATCTTCGAAATAAATCAATTTGGAGCTATTTAAAACCGAATATGGCTTTATAATAAAATAATATTTTTAGTTTTTCCAAAGGTGCCCCTCTGCTCCTTTATAAAAGGGCACCTCCTCCCTTTCTTCCTCACACCAATTTGAGCCTTAGAGCTGGGCCAACCCCTAACAATTTCTCCTATCCACTTCCCTAGAAATATCCTATAGGTCCTGGTATTCTTCAAAGACCAATTTTAGTGCCCTAAAAGGAGGTCTCAAAGAGGCACTTCAAAGAAGAGGTAATGTTTGTTACCGAGTCATTCAACTTTATTTCTTCTTCCACTTCTTCTTCATTAGTTGTTTCATTATGAATTAATAAAATCAGTATCACTAATATACTGATATGTTATTATATGTATGAAACAACCCTATTTCACCATCTATCCATCCTATGGAAAATGAAATCACCGCGCGTGCGTACGTATGGAATACTGTCACCACGCCGTGGTGTAATCTATTTTCCACCACCACCTTACTTGGATGGGTATAATGGTGTAAAGAATGAATATATATGATTATTTTAATGTGATATTTATTCTTAAATATTATAAATACACTCCAATACAATTCCACGATCATGGGAACAATATCATCGCTCGTGCGTACGTACGGAATACCGTCTCCACGATGTGATGCGACTCGTTCTACATGTTTTTCATGGCATAAGGATTACATAAATGAATTGAGTGAATAAATATGATATATATTACACTAATACCATTCTGGAAATGAGTTATCTATAACATAAAATGAAGAATAAGAATTTATTCGACAAAACACGCATAAGAACAAAAAGTAATAAACACCCGAATAACAAGTAGCAATGAAATATTAGTAATAATAAGATAAGAATATGACCATATATGATATCATAAAAATGAGTATGATTCTGGAATAAGTCAATTACATTATTTAAATCATTATACAGGAGGTTCAGACACTTACAAAGAAAATCGGATCTAAGGTAAGGGAAATATCACAATCTCCTTTTTATCCGAGATTGTTTATACTTTGGAATTTATTGGGGTGTATTTTATCATCCACATCCATGTTTCCTCAATATGTAATATTATTTTTATCCAAATAAAATTGTTTAAATCCAATTTTACCCTTCAGTGAGTTTTTAGTAAAAGATATGAAAGGAATCTTTTGTCGTTTTTCGTACGAGGTACTTTTTGACTTTTCCGACAAAAGTACTAGAAGAATGTTTTTTTAACTTATACGGCATGAATGGATTTTTAAAACATTATTTCCAAGAAGCATCGTTTACAAGTTTTCAAGTTTATTTTTAATCAACTTCTTATAGTTTAAAATTGTATGACATCATAAGAAAGGAAAAGTGTTTTTGAAGTAGAGAGGATATTTTCCTCAAGAATGGAGTTCAAGTGTTTTATCAAAATTATTTTCCATCTAAGATAATATAGGGTTATGTTTCTATCCCTATTATTACATTGATTTGATTATGTTGTGATGGAAGTATTTTTTATGAATTCCTTTATCTTATATGAATTGTTTTATGATGTCACGATGTTTAAGAATCCCATTTTTATTACATGGGTTATGCTATGATGTATGGTTTATGATTCTGTGGCACACATAAGAAAGGTATCATTATGAGATGGGTGGGACCTATATCTCCCTCCAATTTATTGGGTAAAGATTTTATATCTCATGAGATAGACATGTCTAGAATGGAAGGTTAAACAGGTTCAGAGAAACAGGACTGAAACGAGGAATGAACTCAGTTCAGAAATGGACTTTGTCCACTAAGATAGTCTTGGAAATGAGTCTTGACTAATAAGAAATTATTCTCTATGATTATGTGTGTATTCCACACAGATTCATGTTTTAAGTTATTATTATTGTTATTACATTTCACTACCATGATTTATCCAATGTTATGAAATTATGATCTCTTTTGCAGGGTAAGATTTCCAAAATGTTATGTCCTTATGAATATGATGTGATTGATATTTATTTTGTTTACCCTTACGGAGCATCTGAGCTCACCCTTTTGTATGTTTTCTTTCCCCATGTCAGGAAGAAGGTTATTAAGTAAGATATTCCAAAAGGGACTATAGATATGATGAAATAAATGGGAGACAATGTAGATGCTTTATGAACTAGTTGTTTATGTTTCCGAGTTTCTAAAGACACTATACCTATACGGTCCATTCATGGTTTTGTTATATGTTGTAATAAGTGCACTTCAATTTTGACGTACTAACAATGTATGTAATGTATGGGTCGTTATATATACCCTTCATGTATTATTGAAATATATAATATTTTATATAATAGGGATTCCCATATAGGTTTAGAGTGGATCCTCTAAAGGCTCCTGGATAAGTCTTTGTTTGGTATCATCACTCTCTTAATAAGATAATAGAAGATGTGGTTTATATTTGAAGACAGTGAAGTAGGTATTTGATGATTCAGAAGAGTTCAATATCAGTATCTTACATTTATTTTGAATCTATTTTTAATAAGGGAGGGGGATATAAATGGGGACTAATTTTTTTTATTGAGAATGTTGTAATTTATATTGAAATGAACAAAAAGGGGAAGATTATTGTACCCGGTTGAATTTTATTTTTATTTTTTAATAATAAGGTTAAGAATTAGTTGAGTCAAATTTAGTTGAATAAGGATGACTAAGGTACATCCATTGTACATTGAAAAATATTTGGTAAGACATATTACTACCTTTGAAAACATGGATGGAATTATTAAATATAGAAAACCTTATATATCCTGATTTATAGATCTAGTTTGTATGGGTATGAAAAGTATCGAATATTAGAGAAGTATTTCATGAATAATATGAAGAATATAATGGCTATGGTTGAAGGAGTTGGTTGATGATCCAATATGGGATAGGTTGTATAAGCTATTTTTAAATAGTTTCAATGTACTTGAAAGAAATATAAATGAGTTTCAAATTATTTCAATAATTACTATAAATTATTGTGACTATTTTGGGGTGGTTTTAATAGTTTGAGAAGGCTATAGTTGAATTGGAACAACCTTAATGTAATTTGAAGAATTTTTTATTTTTTAGTGTTTAACGATATAATATGACTTCAAGGGGACCATATTTCATTTTCTAACAAAATTTAACTTGTCATGGGGTGTGAAGAATCAAATATTTACAATACAAAATGTTGTTATAGTGGAAACATGGGTAGTGTCCTAGAGATTAGTGGTTATAAAAACCAATTTTAAATTTTTAATTTCTTGATGACTAGAGGTTTTTATTAGGAATTTGGGACATGGAAAAAAGGAAATAAATATATATAGTG
The DNA here is from genome assembly GCA_963277665.1 of Viscum album. NCBI lineage: Eukaryota > Viridiplantae > Streptophyta > Magnoliopsida > Santalales > Viscaceae > Viscum > Viscum album. The sequence goes on along the minus strand of OY728122.1, from coordinate 505,279,417 downwards.
TATTAAAAATAATTAATAATGAGATTGTGATTATATTAGTGTTTATTTTCTTATTTAAATGCTATCCTAGTGTCAAAATCATCCAATCCTTTTCTATTATAATTGGTAAGTGAGATATTCCACTATCTTACTCTCTATCCCTTGTCTGAATGGATATGGTGAGAATAATGGTATCTAATATATCTTGTTGGTCTACCCTCCTTCATATGTGTGATGTTGTTATAGATAGTCCTTCAAGATTACATAGGCAATTCTTATATGGGTCTTATTATTCCAAAACATCTGAAAGTTCCCAATACCACATCCATGTGTTTTGAAAAGAATCAATCACTTTACCACCTATCTCTATCCAATTCCATCATATGAAAACTAAAACTAGGCTGAAGGTGATAATGGATAATTTAACTTTCCAATAAATGATTACATAATTACAAAACAATTTGACCTCACTTGATAATAAAAATAGTTAAAGGAATGTTAAAAGATATTTAACTGAAGAATTGTTATATTTTATTGGATAAATAATATGAACACAGCAAAACAAAAATCAATTTATCCTTCCCTTACATGATCACTTATGTGGGAATGTCCCCAGTCCATTCATCCCCACCAGCATGCCTCATAGTTATTATATAGAATGACATATGTCCCTTTACACTACCTTGTTCAAACTTATAATATCGTTAAAAAAATCAAATATAGAATTTATCCCTCTTTCATTTCATGATTTTCCTTCATACTGACTATGTTCAAATCCATTTTGAAAAGTATGACTTCTTTTTTAAATTAGAGAATCCATATTCTTTATGTCTACTTATATATGATTTCATCAAGTATCCTCTACAAGGGAAGCTCATATTTATTTCATTCAGGATGACATGATATTCTATAGATCTGGCTTAAATTTTACTATACTTACTACGAGTAAAGTGAAAACCCTTATGTGGGTTATGAAATCATTGTTATACCCTTATGTAGAACTTGAAACATATATATAACATTTACATAGGATTTAGATTTTAAGAGTTAAAATTATGATGGTCGAAATTAATTTATTGGACCTTTATAAAGATTTTGAAAAATAGTGATGATGCTTATATAGACTCACAACGCCCTTTAACAGTGTTAGAAATATGGAAGTTCCATTATGATTATTATATAGAATGAAAATTAACCTTACGATTCTCAAATCAATAGATTTACCATGAGGTTTAAGTGAATGGATCAACCATGAGACAATTTTATACTGTATTATCACTTGAAAAGACATAGTTAATCTGATTCCTTTGCTTTACTAATCTTTACATGGTCAATCCAATATGGACAGTTAGATCAATGTCTGTTCAATGGATCAAATTTGAGTTTTCTTGGATTTCCTATAATCTAATATTTTTACACAAATAACATTGAAGAATACATCATGTTGTTAGTGATTCCCTTATTACCGCCTATCAATAATCCAATTAACATACAAAAACCCATATAAAAGTTTCACCAAGTGGCCGATTGAGAAATTAATATTGTGGCTAGTTTCCTAAAAAATTTCTAAAACTTCTTATATTTCACATAGATTATCATATAAATTTTAAATGGATTCCAAAAACCTAAAATAATTAGAAATATCAAATATCAAATTTAATATTTATTATAATAATTCTTGAAATAAAAAAATACAATTAAAATTATATTTTTATAATATATATCAATTAAACACTATATTATTCCTAAAACTACCAAATGTGTTATTAACAGATGATGTGCTCACAATGTTACATTGAAATTCATTTTAAATCATGATAAATTTTTTATAAATACTTACTAATTTTCGAACACATAAAAATTGGAATGTGGAAAAGTTAATTTCATTAATATCAATAAATAGGAATTAAATTACCATGATAATGTGAGTTCTTATTTTAACACTGTAATTGTCAATTTATTATGAATCTTTTACATTTTTTATCCAATTTCATCAACTATGAACATTTATTTAATCTATAAGTCATTTATCAAATCAAACACATTTATACCTTCTTCCCAAGAGTATTCCAATCTACACTCATGTATAATTTTCATGATTTTTTTCTCAAAACATGTTCTCTTAAATTCCACCATAGGCATGATGGATTTGTTATTCTCTACCTAATGAGTCAAGTAGCTATATATATAATGAGAGATTGATCCTTGTTGTTCTATAGATGTATGGTTGATAGGATTATAATATAAAATTATTTAGGTTCAATGAGAAGTATTGGATCAAAAATAAAGTTAAATTCAAGAATTTAGTGTCCCCCAAGAATTTATTCCTCCCACACCAACTCTTCTTGAAACTTAGATATAATTGTTTGAATTATTTATGGACAACCAACAGCATTTTTCTCTTAAAAACATAAAACATTCCTCTATATAATTCCTATAGTAGGTTTCTTTGAGATTTTTTTTACCTTGGTTCTTCTCTTGATGGAATTTAGGGGATTCAAAATTTCTATAATAGGTTAATGACCTCTCTTTTCCTAATAAAACAAGTATTTTCAATTTAATTCAAAATATAAATGTAATTCATAATACATATTTCCACCATATTATCTAGATTACATAAAGAAAAGGTTACAAATATAATATATTGTATAATCTATCACCTTTATATCTTACTTAGAATCATCAATTTCTTCTTTCCTTCCCTATTTTTATGTTTAATTGGTTTATAATTTTTCGGTTTCGATTTCACTTTATATTAATATTTTTCTGGGAAGGAGATGAGATTTTTTTACTTCAAAACAGTCAGGGACTTACATGTACCACCTTGTATGACATTAATGAAATCCTTTCATTATACAAATTATTACCTTTCACCCAAAATGGGAGGAAAAAATTTCTAACAAATTTTTATTTAAATTGAAACAGACTCTTCCATCAGGTTTTCCCATTTCATTTTCTCCCTCCTTGACTATTGAATTCAACATAGTTTATGAAAAATATTTTTGGGTAATGTAGATTGGGATATTATTTTTATAATGTGGCTACCTAGTGAATTATTTCATTTATTGTAATGGATATAATGGATTAATGATCAATAAGGATTGAATATAGAGTTTATTTTTAAATGGGGCTTAAAATCAAATGAATACCTCAATAATTTAAGCATGAGTTCCTTGAGCGAGCCATTTTTTTCATTATATTACTCAAAACATTTCTTATTATTAAAGTATTGGTTCTATAAAAAAATAAGTTTTTGTAAGGAAAATATAAAATTTGGATCATAAGAATTTGAATTATGTTATTAAAAATATAAAAAAATATTCCATGGAATGAATTTAAAAAATAATCATGTTTGTATAAAATTATTTCACATAGAAATTGAAAAAAAATAATTTCTATAATATGATTTAATTTGTAAAATTATTTAATTATCATTTTAATAGATTCAATGTTTTCAATGGTGTTTTAGTGAAGTTAGTATGTTTCAAAAACACATCGAAAATTTAAAATAAAAGACAAATTTTATTTTTGAAATTTAAACAAAAACATTAGACTTTAAAACTCATAAAATACCAAGGTTCCACCCCCCACAAATAATTAATGTAGTTTCCAAAAATAATTATAATTTTTTATCATGTATAAATATTTTAAATTGAATCATTTCATGAAAATATTATAGAGAGGTAAAACCATGTGGATTTTATTGATGAAAAGGTTGGACGAGTGTGATCTCTACATCTGTCTCTTTTAAAAAGTTCCCATAGATTTTATTTTATCTATTCTCATTAAGAGTGAATAGTTCCAACTCAATATCCTTAAAAATATACAAAACAGAAGATGGATATGAAATCATAACAAAAAAGTGACCTTCCTATCTAGAATTATATTTACATTGAATCAGTTTGAGTCTTGAGTTGTATAATAACACTTCATCTCTTTGATATGAAAATTTTCATTGAATAAAATTATCATAATCCACTCTACTTGTATCTTTATAAATTAATGATCATTCAAAATATTCTATTATAATTTATTCTAGATCTTATATTAAAAGACATAATTTTTACTGGCCTTTATAGGTATAAATAAATCTCTCTCATATATTATTAGGATTAACATTATAACTTCACTAGTAGGTGAAAACATTCCCATAAATAAGAATGAATAGTTTAATTCATTTGGGGATTTTATAGGCTATCCTAAAAGATATTAATGTTCCTCCAAACATTTGTATCCAATATTTACTGTTTGGTTTTGTATTGTTCTCTAGATGTGCTTTAATTTATCTAGTTTACACTTCATCATGGAAATCAGTTTGAATATTATTAGTGGTTTATGTTTTATAATTTACCCCATACTTCCTCCATAAAGACACCATTATCCTATTAAAAAAATAATTCAATAGATCATTGAAGATGTCTTTTAGAAGTAAAAACATACAAATTATTATATCTATAAACAAATCTCACAAAACAAGAGAATCATCATTTATAGTGGATTTGGATTCCTAACAATTTTCAAAAGAAAATCCACTATTAGTATAATATAATAATTTACCATTAATATTAAAATATATACATGAAAATCTAGGCCTAAAACATTAAAAAATTGAAATATCTAATAGTGTTTATTGGGATTACTTATCTTTTTTAAATAATTATTACAAACTATTATTTAAACTTTTTCTTTCAAAACTCATAAGAATCATTAAATAAGGTGGGAAAATAAATTATGTATTCTAAAACCTTCATTTTTTCATTCGAGATCCAAATTAACAACCACATGATAAACTATGACATAACTCAATGAACTATTAAATTTTACTATGAAGAAATAATATTATTATCATTTTATCATTTTAATTTGTTTATAGAAATAGGTATTCCTAGATGTAATATATATAATTAAATTTTACTTTTTAAATTTTTTAGCTTTATGTTTGTTGTTGTTAGAGATGTTACTAAATAGCTTACCATGCTTGCATATCTAGGCACTTAAATTTCAACAAATTTAATCTTCTCCCATAGAATGTTATTTGGTATTGGTTTGTGGGTTTGAATATCTACTTTGACTATGTTGGGTAATCTACTAAAGTTATTAAACACCTAGTTCTTAGATTCCTTATTTTATTTAATTTTAAGTTAAAATAGTGAAGCATTAGAATCCATCTCAAAGGCCTAGGCTTAACAACTATATTTTTCATTAAATATCCAAAAGTTTCATGGTTTCAATCAACACACACTATAGTTATATATAAATAAGATTTGAATTTGTAAAATGAAAATAAAACATCAGAAATCACTTTTTATATTGTTATTTAATTAAATTAGGAAGCATCTATGTTTTTTACTTAATAAGAAATTACTTTTGAACTTCACTTGGTTTTTTTGGTAACGGAATTCTCCATCTATTTGGCTGTAAGAATAAATAAGTATCTTAAATGTGTGCTCCAAATTTTGTGGTTGTATCTATGGGGGGGGTTATAAATATTCTCTTTAATTCATCAATATAAACTAACAACCCCGCATGAAAATAAAAATTAGAGTGATTATATTGTTATCTATGGATTTGGAGAGAAATTTCATGTAAATATTTATCAAAACTCGTGTATAATCCTACATGTCCTAAAAAAGGTCTAACATGTTTTACACAATGATGGGTATAGTAAGGAATTTATCACTTATATATTTGATTTGACCACTTCAATTCCCTTATGTGAAATAAAATTACTAAGGAATATTCCTTTCTCACTGTAATGTGACACTTTTCAAAAATCAAGATAATGTTATCCTAAATGCATGTTTTGAAGAATTTTTCAATATTTTATAAACATTACTGAATGAAATTTTAAAAAACAAAGAAATCATTTAAGAATAACAATATGAAATACTCTGTTAGATATAAAAATATAATTACCATATACCACTAAAATATATATAGTGTATTATATAGTCTAAATGGGATCCTTATATTAGAGAATATGCCAAAGAGACATATTAAGGAATTCTTCTTTTAGTCCTCCAGAGTAATGGTATCTTGAAATAACATGAAAATCCATAAAAAATAAATAATGAGTTATACATTCAAATATATCTTACATTTTGTCAATGAATGAGTCTGAGAAATGATCATTTTGTGTTTACTAGTTCAATTTACTACATTATATAAAAACCCACAATTTTTTTATGAATTATAGTTTTGATTAATTAATTATTTTCATTTATCATAGTAGTTAAGATGATTTTATTTTAAATAACATGAATGTGGATGATGAATTTTGTGTCATATATTGGATAGTGAATCCCAAAAATATAATATATTCTCTATTTCCTTCTTCATCACTTCCATCAATATGGGATTCAAACCCCTTTGGGACTGGCTAAAAGATTTATAATATTCCTTAAGTAGAATTTGATGATAGTGTATTTTTAGGATTATTCCTGATATATCACCCAAACTATATCCAACTAATCATAAATTGTTTCTCAAATTTTAATTAAGATATTATTCCTAGTTTGAAGACATATTATTAACAATTATCACTAGAAAAAATTTTCCTTCCATTAAGTACACATATTTTAATTCAATGGGATGTGTTTTTAGCTACATTTTAAGTGTTTATTCATGATTTGAAATTTAATTGAGGTTTGATACTTTTATTTATTATAATTCCTCTGAATAAAGTAACATATTAGTTTAATTGTTTTTATGAAATAAATATTTAGATTCACTAAAAAAATCACTAATTATCCCTTTATCCACGATGAAAACAAAATATCTAGAATTCTAGAGAACTTCATTTTCCTAGGGATATTTTATAAAAACCAATTAATATATTGATACGTATTCTTATAACATATCATAATCTTTTATGGGTTCATTAAACTCAAGGTGGGATAGTTTAAAAAGTGAATGGTTATCTAAATGGTGGTTTATTTATTCTAATATATTCAATTGTATAGTAATATCTCCAAATTATGTAGTGAGTATTCCTTCCTAAAAATGAATTATTTTATTTTTCATCATCAATAATTTCCTTTCCAAAAGGTTGAGTGAGTGCCATGGTTCTCTATCCTTCACAATATTAAAAACATATTTTTCATCTATAAATAATTAATCTTTGTAATTACTAAGGAAATATTCTAACACTCCTTATAGAAATATAACATATACATTCACAAGTTATACCAACTCTACTATTATATTCCAATATAATATTTGAAAATATGAAAACCTAGAGTGAATCTAATCATTATTTAAAGAATCAGATAATCTAAAACATTAGATAAGCTCAAGGATCTAATGACATAGGGAAGAGGAAATGTACTCAGATTATGGAATTTGATGGGTAATTGGGGTGTGATCAATAATAACACATATCTTCCTAAATTAGTTATTTCATTATATTGAATCCAACTCTTTTTAGACTAAAATTATTTGAGAAAATTGGAATACTAAAGAGATTATATTAATGAGGGATATTAATTTATACATTATAGAATGTTTGTAGTATTTTATATTGAACAGACTCATCCAATATCTTCTTCGATTGAATCACTAATTATTGTAATGGTAGTGGTAAGTTAGTATTATACCTTTTCTATCATTAACAGGTAATATTTGGTCACTTATTTCATTGTAAGACTATAAATTCATATTCCCTAAGTTATTTTACTTCTGTTTACTAATGGGAAGGTTTTTCAATACATATTTCATCTCAATTTTCCCAACATTGTCTTTAGCACATTTTTCATGTTTGGGATATTCTTATTTATGTATATGATTTTCATCTCCTTTCGTATCATTTATAGTGTTATCTTTCTCAAATTCATTGATGATTATAGGGATAATTTCCTTTCCCCTTCCATTGGTTATCATGTTTACTTTTTCTTTTGAGTTTTGGATTTCATTTCTATCAAAATATCTCCCTATTTTTGGATAGAAGATGAGCAAGACTAATAATATAGATTTTTAACTCCCCTACATCATTACTAAGCCTCAATGGTTTTAGTTCATATAGGTTTTTCTATGCTAGGGGTGGTTTACTAAATTATGTCTACAAAAATGATATATATTTTTGAATAAGGGGTTGTTGGTATGTGGGTTGTTTATTGGGCATCGTGTATGTTAATTTAAAGGGTGGTGGATGTGGTATTTTTGTGTGTTTATTTTTAGTGATATTGATGTTTGTGTACCAATTTTTGTAAAAATGGAAATCTTAGTTTTTGTGATTTCAAAATCTATTGTATACCAGGATATAACTTTCAGTCACAAGTTTTGTTGAAATTTCATCATTTGAAATCCTATTACCCAAATATACATGCTCTGCACTTCAGAACACTGGTTGGTGAAATGGTTAGGTGATGAACACAAACAAAATAATTTTTTTAGATATTTTTTAGTAGATTTTTTCTAATACACATGTCTTACTAAAATGAATATCTTTTAATGTTTGGTTTTTAAAAAAGGTGTAAAATCATAAATTATTACCTCATGAATTCCTATTGTGTTAGTACATCCTAAAAAAAATTATTATGATTTCTAAAAAAACATCTCAATCAGGTCTTTCGAATTATGTTGGTGAATTTTCTATTAAGGCTCTACCAGATGGATCATCCATTGTAATTCTATCATTATTGAAAAGGACTTGATTAAATGACACAAGGAATTGGTTATCTTCTATGGATTTATGGGGATAGTAGGAACAAGACTTCTCTAACCTATCCAAACACATTTAAAGAGCCTCTTAAGGTGTTAGTTTGATGGCACATATCTCCCCTCTTGATTTAGTACACTGGGATATGGGAAATAATATTTGAATGTTGGATCCTTGTAATCCATCCCTATAAATAAATTCACTTAAATATAGTCTATACAAACACTTTTTTACTAATCCATTTAGTGAGACAAAATAGTCCCTCCACTTCCATTACTCCTTCATAACTCTTTGAGGATTCATCGTTGAGTAGACTTGTGTGAAGGCTTGTATGTGTCTGTTTGGGTGTCATTATTCAATACTGTAACACTTAGGAATTATTTTTAATATAATTTTTTCCAATTAAATATCATTTTTCGATTCATGAATAATAATTTAAATAATTTGGTTTGAAAATTGTGGTGTATACAGATCTATGAGGGTTTTTGAGGTTTCCAGACCTGACTTTAGACTTATATTGAGTACTTGAAGATTTACTCGATTTTTTTAGAGAAACTTCTTTTAAATATGATTGAAAATATTGGTTTCTCATTTAAGAATATTTTTCCTATTTTAGGATCAAAATCAATTAATGGTTAGTTAGTTATTTATGTCATATATTGCTGTAATTAGTTTTTGGTGGAAGTAGCTACCTGAAAATTGTTCTAACTAGTTAATTAAATATTTCATGGGGTGTGAAAATTTATTTATTTATTTATTAGGATAAATTAATTTATTATGTAATGTTTGGTATTCTCCTGAACTATAGTACACATAGCAATTAGTTGACACTTTTTAATTGGTTAAAGATTATTTTTTTAATTTTGGTTTTTCATTTACTAGAAAAAGTACGAAATTTATACATTGAATAAGAAATAAATAATGAAGAGTTAGTGAAAATTTCAGGGTGTCATCCACCTATTCCAATTCTATCATATTTCCCATGTTAACCAATCATTTCTAGTAAGCATTGTATGTGAGATGTTCCAGAATCAGTTCCTCTATATAACTTTTCTAAATCATGATAGTTAGAATGAATCAAATTGATATCATAACATGGTCTATGTAACACCAAAATACATTAAAATATATTCCGTCTAGAATATATTTAATTCCATTGATAACAAGTGATATACACAACACCAAGTTTCAATGAAACACCATAATCTATTAAAATACTATTATTTAAACACAACTGTTATAACATATCCTTCAGAGACTAAATAATTTATGAAAATTATATTTTTTTAACTTTTATGAAATAAATTCTTTGGTTATATATTTTTTCGATATAAAATATATATCATTTAAAAAAAATATATTCCGAAAACACTATTTTTTGAAATGGACTTTCTAGTTGTGCTTTTCACAAATAATTCAAAAAAAAACTTATTACCCATTTTAGAATATTTAAATTAAAAAATGAGATTTTTTTGAAACAATCATATCAAATTTATATTGTGGAGAATTTATATATTTTTTAAAGGTTTAATTTTTCGATGAATAGATTTTTTTTTGATTTTTTGTGAAAGAATACCTTTTTGTTTAAAGTATTTACATGTCCATTTTTTAAAAAAGTTGTTTTTAAAGAATAAATAGTTCAATTATATTATAATTAATAAAATTTAGGTTATTTTATTTAATCATATATTCAATAATGTTATAAAATATTTGTATACTTTTGAACTTTTTTAATTGGAAAAATAATTTTTCAACGCATAAAAATATTCAATTTTAAAGTAAAATCTTCCAATTATGTGAATTAAAATTGGGAAAATTATTTCTATATTTGTAATAATAATTATTTATATTATATAAAAAGTTAAACTTAGTTTTCGACCATAATGAATTGTGAAATAGTAAAAATTAATTATAGTGGGTACGGTGAAAATTATTTTATCAGGGGTTAAATTAAAAAGATAATGACTAAGAGGGGCCTAAAACTTTCTCAAAAAAAATTATGGCCATTTTCAGACCTTTTAATATATAATTATTGATAAATTATTATTTATATCATTTTCTTATCTGATCAATATGGGTACAATTTATTATTTTAAAAAATTCCATGTGTTTCCTCTACCATACTTATGAAAGACCACTCCTTTCATTCATTTATTCACACCTCTCAAAACATTTTTATAAGAAAATATCTACAAAAATATTTCCCCTCCATCTTTATCTAAATTTCAGAGCTTCAATTTTTCTAATATCACCAGCCCTACGGTTATTAATAGGAGATCCAAATGTGGTTTCTCTAAGTGAAGGAAATCATCTTAACGAAGCTCTTCTATTTTATTTCAACGTTTTAAACATTCAATTATATATTAAAACATACAATATAATAACAAAAGTATATAAAATATAATTATATTTTATTATTTTCATTTAATTACATTTTTTCATCTCTTCATCTATCAAATGGTAATGAAAATCATCAATTGTGTGTATATAGGGCTACTGCCTCACAAATCGATGTAAATATTTTTCTATAAAAACATTTAATTTTTATATATAATGATTGATTTAATATATATATATATATAATATTTTTGATATTATTATACTTTTTGAATTATAAAATCGCATGTAATTTCTTACTTTCCATGCCTTTTAAAATATGATAACGTCGCTTATGTGTTTGACAGACAATAGCCTCGCTAAGAGATGTAATTCGTTTTTCAATTATTCTTTACATGTAAGGTAATAAATATAACTTAAGGAATATATTTTATATATACAACATGATTTTTGTTATAGAAAAGTATTATATCATTCACATCCTTAAAGTTTCACTCATTAATAGAATGATACAGTTGTTCATGGGTACGTGAAACCTACCATCTCCACTAAGCGATGAGATTAATTTTCCATGTCCAAACATCAAGAATGATTTTAAAAATCAATATAATGGGTAAAATTATAATTATAACATAAATATTATTCTGGATATGATGGAATTATATTTAATACATAAGAACCATAACATTCTTGATAAAAGATGTATGAGAAAACAATTCAATTAACACACAAAACAGTGAAAACAATGAAATTCTATTAACAGACAAGAGGTTAAATGTTAGATGAAGATTATTTATGATATTATAAATATTAATATGGGTTTTTATTTATTAATAACACGATTAAAACCAATATATATTATGTTAAATCATGTTCATCCAAAAATAAGCACATGGTAAGGGACTTTATCTCAATTTTCCTTCATCGGGGAATATTTTATTATTGTGTATACAATTTATTTTATATTGTATAAAATCTAAGAATTTTAAATATAATATCATAAATCCTTAATACATAATTTTATTTTATGTTTCAATTTGAATTATTTCATCAAAGGGGATTTGAAGTTTATGTTACCAATTGGTAAGAGATTTCTTCTCAATTTCAATTTCAGTGAGGCATATTTGTTAATATGCACATATTCAATTTTATATGGTGTATATAATACCAATCTGATTTATTTAAATTGAATATTTATTTATTCATGATTTTTTTAAAACATATATTTATAATTAATTGATGGAAACATCTCAATTCTTGTTTAATTTTTTGACTACTAACATTCTCTTGATACTATCACTTTATTATGATAATTTTTATTGGACATTACATTTCTATTAAAATTAAATTTTCTATATTTAATTTATATGATCATTTCCTATACCATATAACTTTTTTAATATAAAATGTTTAACTTGATTTTTTTTATTTACTACCAAAATATTAATAAATATATATTCTTTACTCAATATAGATATTTTATGATAAGATAGATTATACATTAAATAGACCAAATATTTGACCTATAAGGAATGATTTGAAAATGAATTGATAGGTGGGTCAGATAATTATATATCCCCATGATGCATCCGTATTACCCTGTGGGGGATTAGAAAACTATATTTAAATAAGATTTTATCCATTATTTTAAACCATCTGCTAAATGGTCTTAATAGTAGAGGTATCATGACTCATAATATTGTGATGTCCAATTATTAATAATTTCCATCATATAGAATTAATTTATTATTTTTAATCAAAGTATTTTCACATTAGTATTTTCTATTGATGTATTTCATTATCAATTAATTAATTAAATGGAATTTTTGTTTATTTATTTACCTTTCAATATTAATTTTTCTTTATATTATCATGATAGTAAATTTATTGATTAAATGTTATGTGTCTTCAGTTATTTACCATTCCATATTGATTATTTCACATCTAATAATTCTATTCAAGTTATAGGTTAAATTTCAAGGGTGTTCAATTATTTACCTTCATATATTGATTCTTCCTAATTTAATCATTATAGTATATTTATTTATTAATTGTTTCATTTGTTCATTTATTTACCTTACCATATTTATTATTAATTTTTTATTCTTGAAGTATTACATTATGAAAAAAGCATACTTTTAATTTTATCTCACACTTTTCTTGTTTCCTTTCACTAGGATATGAAGATAGTGTCATTAAATGAGTTCATGGATACTTCATTTTTTCGATTACTATGATCTTATTTTTTTTATTCCCAATGTAGAATGGGTAAATTTTATGCATTTCATTCTCAAATAATAATAAATATATTGACATTTGGTGTTTGGATCCCTTGTCTGTTATTCCAAAAAAAATAAAGGAGACCATATCTATGGGTTATTGGAGTCTGTGTTGTTATATTTGTCATCATAGAAATTTTAATTGAAACAGTTAGAACTTGATTAAGTTAAAATTGATTTGGGAAAATAAATCTATAATAAAATTTTAGTATAATTATATGAAAACAAAATAATGTTTTGGTAATTTTGATATTTGAGGGTTTTCCTTGAAATATATCACTATCGAGAAACTACAAGTGGACATGGTTCTAGAATAGATGAACTAGGGATTAGAACTCAAAAAAAGTCATGTTGGGTTTAAATCACGGGTTACCTAATACATTAAAATTAGCCTTACTAATCTCCTATTTTATCACTCCTGGAGGATAAGATTAGGTTAATTCCCATTTTCTTTATAAAATATTATATATAATTTGAAAATAAATACGAACCCAAAGGCACTATTTTTATGATTTATGATTAAAAACTTTATAAATTTTTTATTTATGTTAAGTCATAAGCCAAATTTTGAATTATGAAATATGATTTAAAATTTATAATTTTATGAGATAATCTATTAAATGTAATTATTAGGAAATGGTTCCTGGAAAAAATTGATACCAATACTCTTGATCAATTTCATTATTACCCTATCGAGGAAGCCAATAATTATGGTATAATAATTGAGAAAAATTATGTCTATATTAGGGAAAAATAATGTGGTAATGAAAAATAACCTTGAATTAATAGAGTAAATAATTGATACACAGTGTGATTCTCCTTGTTCGACTCCTTCATGGGACAAAATCCTACATAATTTAGTGGGAATAAAAATCTAGTGGTAGTTGAGAAATAAATTAAGTCCCTTGAGAAGATATTTATGGAATTAGAATTTGATTAAAAGGAAAATGATATAATGGTAGTATACTATCTCAAAGGCATTATAGATAAATGGAGGTCAATAATCAATAATACTACGAGGAATAAGAAATAGATTATACGGACTGGGGAGCTTTAATAAAGACACTCTAAAAAAATATTTCCATTATAAGTAATGAATTAAAATGAAGAGAATGTTCTTTATCTTAAATAAAGTGGAATAATAATGTTTTGTGGAGTATATGGATACCATTATAAAACTAGAAAATTATTATTTGGATTAAATAAGAGAAAAAATGTATAATCAAGAATTTATTTTAAGGGATTAAGACAAGCCTTTGAAGTGCACTGTTATCTAAATATTTTTCTTCATTTGATGAAATTATCTTTTATACTATAAAGATTGATAATTAATTTTATAGTTTTTATATGTTCAAGTGAAATGATAAAAATAAGAGGCTGACTGAGCACTAAGAAAAATTTATTGAGTCAAAGTTGAAGAAAAAGATGAAATTTCCCTCTTGTGAAAACCTTATAAAGAATCATCCAAGAAAATGATTTAATGGAATGATAGTTTTTTAAACCTGCAGCGAAAAAGGTCATCTGCATCATAAATGAAAATAGAAGAAACAATTAATGGTGTATGGTGGTTCAAATAAAATAAATGGGGCATTATTAAACCCAATATCTGAAGGGTCAAGGGAATATACAACAAAATAGGCCAAAGGTAGGAGTCCAAGATTATATGATCACTACAACTAAGGTGAGAGTTCCCAATGAAGTTATGGAAGGTACATTAATAAAATATTAAAATTTATCCAATGATTTACTTGATTATTGATATTTTCAATCTTTAATGTCATCAATTTTTATACAAAAATTAAATACTTTTCTATAACCTTAATATAGGAGTTTTTAGTCAAAACTCCCGGTGGAAGTCTCACTACCATAAGGATGTGTCATGAAGCCTCCATTATGAAACATAAACATTCTTTATTTGTGGAATTCAAAATAATACCTATTGTTTAATTCTATATAATATTTCATTGATAATATCCTTCAAAATATGAAGCAATGGTTTATTGCATGGATTTTGAAATTCTTATTCATAGTGAAGATGAGGAATTATTATTAGTACAGGAGATACTTCATCATCCGATTCATGTGTAGATCCACCCTAGTATAACTTTTGAATGATATTTTTAGAGAATAATAATAAAAAAGTCTATGGATGGAGAATTTAATCTTCAAATTGAGTATTTAATTATTTTATAAGAATACATTGATGTATTTATTAATTAATTATGTGTACTTACACTAAAACATGATGTTGAGTTTTTCATTGATTTAATAATCAATTAAAGAATGATATCAAAGGATCCCTTTAGAATGAACACTTTATATTTTGTGGAGGTAAATAAACAACTAGAGGAAATGTTTGATAAGGGATTTATTCTTCTTAGATTTTTACCATAGGGATCCCCTTTTCTCATTGTTAAAAATAAAGGCAGATCCATGAGGATGTGCATTGAATACTGGGAAATCAATTCCATTAAAATAATGAAAAATGTCATCTAAATCATATTGATGACTTATTTGATAAACTTCATAAAGATACTTTTATTTCAAAAATTGAAATTGATTCTTGGTATCATAAATCCTGAGTAAAGAGGGAATAAATTTTAATTACTTCGTTCTGAAAGAGTTATGGACATTTTTATTTTATAGTAATTTCATTTCGATTGACTATTGAACCATATATTTTTATGGGCGTAAAGAATTGAGTATTAAAAGAATATATTGATAATTTTATTTTAGTTTTCATGGATGATATATTAGTGTATTGTAAGAGATATGAGGACCATGAAAATAATTTTTGGATCATACTTGATACAATTAGTAGAAAATAGGTATATGGGATGTTTAGAAAGTTCAATTTATTTATTTGGGAAGATTATTTTGTTATACATAGAGTATCAAAATATTGAGTCAAATTTAGTCCCACAAAGATAATGGAAATTAAATAATGGCATACACCAATGAAAATAACTGAGGTGTGATATTTCATTGGTTTAGAAAATAATTATTGGCCATTCATTCATAAATATTCATGATTGGTTAACCTATTATACATGCATAAATTTAAATTTAATAAATTCATATTGGAAAAGTAATGTGAATTTTTATGTGTTCAATTTAATAAAAGATTTTTTGATACTCTAATTCTGACTATACCATCAAGAAAAGATGGGTTTGTGATATATTTTGTTGCATCGAAGAAAGGGTTGGGTTGTTTCCTAGTTCCAAAGGGTGAAGTCATTTCATATGAATGAATAAAGTTGAAGACATATGAATTTAACTACCCAACCTATGATTTTTTGTCTGAAACTATAATAATTTATTTATAAATATAGAGACATTATCTCTATGGATTAATATGAGAGATATACATGGACCATATGAGCATAAGATACATATTTTCACAAAAAGTCCTCTACTTGTGGAAATGAAAATGGATCAAGATACTGATCGATTATGATTTTTCAATACACTACCAACTGAGGGAGGAAAATATGGTAGCTTATGAATTAAAAAGGAAGTACCACAGTGTTCTGACCAAAATAATGATTTAAAAGGAAATTTTCTTAATGGATTTATTAAATATGGAAATAAGAATTATTAAGGGATGGTAGACACCACTCCCTTTTAAAATTATTGTGAAAATAACATTATTGGGAAAGACAGAAATTTCCCAATAGGAATATGAGAATTTTCAGAATAAAATTAAATATTTGAATGATGAGAAGATGGAAGACAACCTTTATGAAAATGGATTTCGAAAGGTTGGAAGGATATTTTGTTTTCCATCTATACTGGGGATTAAAAGGTATTTGTTTTATAATGAAAATAGGTAGAATTTATCAATAAATCATAGTAGTACTATTATGTATATGTATTGGGGGTAATGTTTTTTGGTATATGAATAATTAAATTACAAATTATGAATTAGATGTTTGGGTTTTCAATGATTGAATGATGAAAGACAACATCCCATGGTATTCATTCATCCTACTCCTATTCAGTTAAATTAATAAGATGAAATTACTATAGAATTTACCATAAGACTACTAAAGACTCCAAGAAGTAATTATGAAATATGGGTTATTGTTGATCAGCTAACCAAATATACATGATTCCGATCTTTAAGAGAATATTTTCCTCTTAAGATTCTTGGGAGGTTCCGTATTAAAAATGTTTTAAGACTACATACTATACCACTTTTTATTTTGTTTGTTCATGATCCAAATTCTACCTCAAATTTCAACAAGAATATTTATAATAATCTTTATACTGAGCTCAATTTGAGCACCACCTAACTTCTTCAAATTGATGGACAGTCTAAAATAACTATTCAAAAAATTAAATACATGTTTTGGTCAATGCTCACTTGACTTTAGAGGAATGTTGGATCAATATTTACCTTTGGTAGAGTTTTCCGATAACAATAATCCATCTAACATAATGACTTTTCACTTATACCATGCTACAAACCTGATGTCTATTCGGGTACTGATCATGTAACCAAAGTAGGGCATGATTACAACTCAGTAGGACAAGACAAATGATGGATAAAAAATTTACATTCAAAAATAGTGAATGAAGTTTTATAATTAAATAGGAAATCTACATATGTAAAATATTATCATATAATCAATTATTATTATTTATTTAACCATATAAAGCCTGGGTATCTGGGGACACCAAAACCTCAATACATGATTCATCTTTTGTCGGAGACCAAATAATTTCACATTATCAATTCACAATTCATTAAACAAATGGGATTCCATTTTCCTTTTTTTCTAATTACGATATAGATAATTGGAACCATAGACCAATGCTAACAAATTGGGTATAGGTTATCATGACTAGGACAACATGGGATCTGCAAGCAGTATACCATATCCCACACATGTCTTTCATGATGGGCTTCAGAAGCAATAGATCATGTCCTGCATGCATGTGCATTAGAAGAAGAAGACCTTATCGAACACATATGGGATTTGGAAGTAATAGACCATCTCCTATACATATTTATCAAAAAAAAATATCTCTATGGGATTTGGAATCAGTAGACCATGTCCTGAACATGTTTATCACATGAATCAACATTAATAAACATTTAAATTCTTATCACATTTCATAGTCAAACATCTAATTAATTATTTCAAAAATTAATTAATACATTTCAATCAATTGAAAAATCATAGCAATTTACATTAAATAATCTTTCAATCAATCAATCGATTCACAATCTGAATTTACAATACTCAATTGAACAAATAATTTTACAATTTGAAATATCAATATCCAATAATTAATTCATCAATTAGTTATTGAATTAGAAATCCTAATATCTTGTAATTAAATCAAAAATTAGTTACTCAATTGGAAATATCAAAATCCCATAATTAATCAAACAATAAATTATTCAATTCGAAATCTCAATATCCCATAATTAATTTAATAATAATTTATGGAATTGGAAATATCACACCCACAATTAATTTATCAATTAATTATTATATTAATGATTTCATAAACAAAATAATCTTCGATAATTATTTTAAAAATTAATTAATCTCGTAAATCCGATTAATTAATTAAATAATTTATTAGTCCCATTAATCTAATTAATTAATTAAACAATTAATTATTCCTGTATATCCCTTCAATTAACTAACCAATTAATTTCTCTCAAAAATCCCATTAATTAATTCCAGAATTAATTAATCACATTCAAAACCTTCAATTATTTCACCAATTAATTATTCATATCAATTCCATTAATTAATTAGATAACTAATTGATCACATCTAACTCCTGAAATTAATTCACTAATTAATTGTTCACATAGATTCAATTAATTAATTCCACAATTAATTTTTCACATCATATTTCTTCAATTAATCCACTAATTAATTCCTCACGTTGGTTGTATCAATTAATACAACAATTATTTAATCAAATTTAGTCCTTTCAATCAATTTACCAATTAATTTTGACATCAATTCCATTAATTAATTTCACAAAAATGTAATCACATTGCATCCATTAATTAATTAATCAACTCTTTTGTCCCATCAATCCCAATTTTAATTAAATAATCAAATAATCACATCAAACACATAAATTAATTTTTCAGTTAATTATTGTCTTAAATCCCATTATTTAATTGAGCAATTAAATAATCACATTATTCCCATTAAAAAATTACTTAATTAATTAATCATACCGATAATCTGATTAATTCCCATAATTAATTCATCATGTAATTATTCCAACATAAAAAATTTAGTAACCCCAATTAATTCATCTCAATCAATTCAATATCCACAAATTAATTAAAAAATTAATTGTTCTATCTCAATAAATTAAATATACCCAATTAATTCCTTAATTAATTTTTCTATCTCAATCAATTCAATATCCTCCAATTAATTACTCAATATATTTTTCTATTTCAATCAATTCTACAGTAATTACAATATCCAATAATTAAATATATAATTAATTACCCATATTCAAAAACTTCAATATAACCATAATTAATTCTTTAATTAATCATTCAATTTCAACAATCTCTATCTCGCTATAATTAATTCAATAATTAATTCTCCGAAATCAAAATTTCATAATCCCCAAAATTTCCATTATTTAATTCTAAAATTAATTAATCATGTTCAAAAATATTGATAACTCAATAAATATGTCAATAAATAATTATCCCAAGCATCTACAATTATAATCTTTCTACTTTCACAATTTCTTAAATTTATTAATTCCCCAAATTTATCAATTTAATCATGAACTCAATTGATAAGCAAATAATATTTTTTCTACAATTACACACACAAAATTGAAATATAGAATTTGGAATTTTATTATAGAAAGACTACCTCATGAACAGTGATGAACACTCACTAACAGATAACCCCAATTTTAGCAGAACAATTGAAATCATGAAGAAGTACATGATTTAAATCTCAATCCCAATTCCAAAATAAAACAAATCAAGGTCCAAGAATCCTTGATCTCTATCAAATAATCATAGATCTAGATTCAACTGAAATTGTAATAAAAATCCTTCAAAGTATGGGAGAAGAATGTGGAATGGGAAACTAATTAGGAAGAATCCATATACCCTGAAAGAAGTAGATATGATTACTGATACTAGAATCACCAAAAATGGACGTTGAGACCCTTAAAAATCCTTTAGGATACTCAAAAAATTATGTACTTTTATTTGGGTTGAGATAGGGTTTATTTGGTGTTAATTTTTTGGGTTGGGAAATATTTAAATCAATATTCGTAACATGTATTTTCCAGTTCACGATTTTCTATGTCAAGTCACACGGTTAGTACTAAATACATGCCTTGAGTGTGAAGCATTTTACACTAAGGTAGAACACTTAATTTAACCATTCAAAAGCCATATGGAAAGGTTTTCCACAATGTTTAAACATGCACAAACCTTGCACAAATCGTGCAACAGGTTTCACACATTGTTTCAACCATGAAAAAACCATACAAAAACCATGCAACCCATTGCACAAATTGTATAAAAATGTTCAAACGACGTTCAAAAAATTTAAAAAACATGTAACAGACTGAAAAAAATTTCTTCACCATGTTCAAACCCTGAAAAAACCATGAAACCCCTTACACAATTTGTTTAACCATGTTTAAACCATGAACAAATCCTGATAATCCTCTGCTCCTTCCAAAAGTCGCTAATTTTTTTTACCCAAATAGACCAAAATTAAAGAACCATAAAATTTATATTCAAAACAGGTAAAAATAATACCTATAAACAAGCATGTTATATCTCTATAAAAAGGTTGGGATCTTACAATCTTCTTAACATATATTTGTTTGTACTCAAGATGTACTCCCATGCTTTTATATGATTCAATGTCAAAATGGTTAGGCCACTGAGACCTCATATCCCTTTATCCCCCCTTTGTTCCTTCATACACATTTCCATGTTCCCACAAAACATGGAATAACAACTCAGTATTTTTATACAACACCCTTTCACAACAATTGAGCACACGTATCTAATGCTCCTTAAAGGATGCATCAGTCTCAAGCTCAACATCAACAACGTAACGAATATGTTTTCCAAATCACCATGACCAATAAATACAATAACATCATCCATCATTTCCACTTTCCACATCCATAAAAACAACCTATAAAGGATATACATCCACCAACTCCAAGGCCGACATGGACTTTCCTTGAGGAATTTAAAAAATCACCTTATAGGATCCTTAATGATATTATGATGCCCCCACTTCCAAACCACGGTGTTTCTCCACACACCTACTTATGGCACATCTATCTTCACCTTTTGAGATTAATTAACAACACTTTTTCAAGAAATTGTACTACCATATAATTCATCTACCATGAGTCCATCTTGAGAATCTCATCTGTAAACTACCGGTGTCATAACATCCACCATCAAGATCCATATATACAACTTCATTAGCGTAACCTGTAAGAGTCCCCATATCCAACCAAAACACATTCATGTATCTAGGTGTAAAGAAAAATATTTCTCAGTGTAATAGGGATGATTTCAAGGTACGGTAATTGATCTTTACTTATTAAAACTACACTAATAAGACTTCGATGAACACCACCACAAATACTCCATCACAGATATCACCTCTCAATATGGAAAACACCTTAACCATCCAAACGTATTGTGCTTCCCTACCCAACAACATCTCACAACACTAAACCAAAACCAAATGGTCTTTTACACAATCCACAATTGATTTATCATACTAGGTAACTTTCATTTCCCAAAATACCCACACAAATGGCCAAATAAACAACAAAAAGGATTCCCATTTCACTACATTATCATAGATAACTAGAGAGATTTAAACAAAAGCATATAATTATTTTTCTATATTCCCACCGCATAGTAAAAATCAAGGCACTATCACCACCCCTAAATATCAAACATCATGGTCATGGATAACAATGGGTAATAAGTTTATCAATTCAGGATTACCATTAAACACCCATTTATTCCATTCTTTCATCATTTTATATTTTTTTCAATTTAAATTAGGCTTAATTTTTAGTTCAATTTCAATAGAAATGACAAAAAAAATTATGTTCAATAACATACCGAGAAACGATTTCCATGCGTCCCTAAAAAGATGCATGTCAAACTATAACATTCAGTTCCTAGAATGAATCAAGAAAACTATATTCTCATACCATACCAGTCCATGAGTCAAATGTTAGTAAATTATAGAAACAATAATCACATCATAGAATAAGAACATCACTCAAGGTTAAATAACATCAACAGTAAAAAAGCACAAATCGATAAAAAAAATCCCACCCCTAGGTACTTGGATTTTACCCTTGTACATGGGTTAGATACTCCCATGAAATTTCTCCTAACTAAGTCCTTAATCATCATATGTTTATATCTACCTTTCAAAAATAGTAGGACACGTGAAATAAGAGAAAACACCTCTGATACAAATTTTTAATGTCTTGTCCTTGGGGCCACATGTCGGTGCCCCGAGCCAATTGTTCACATAACATCAGATGTGCCTCCCTATATGCCAGAAGATGCTGAATAACAATAGGGGTCTAATATTAATAATTGGTTGACTATACCATTTTTTATAAATCAAAGTAATATCTAGTTGAAAATAAGAAACAATAACTGAATAAAATATAACCATAAATAGAATAGATTAAGATCCCAAGATGACCAAAAATGGAGATACAATATCGAAAATGACCTTTGAATATGTCATGCTAATGTATGTTCTACTTATCAAAATGAAACTCAAATATAAATATGTTGACGTATCCCAACCAGGTTCCGAACGATGTCTAGTTCCCTCAAACATGCTCTATCCCAAATCATCAATATAAAAAAGGGAATTTCCCCTATTCTCATCCTAAAAACATGAATTATATTAGATAACTAGTCAGGAAGCCTGAGATGGGTGTGAGGACAACTTAGTAGGCCACCACCAATGACATCTAAACCAATATCCCACCAACAAAACTTTATGCAGTATTATAAATATACAATTACAACGAATTAGTAAACAATTATGATATTATCAATTATTATTATTCATTTAACCACATAAACCCCTAGGTTCATATGGACACCCAAACCTCTATACCTGCTTCGGCCTGTGACGGAGTCAGAAAAATTCTATATTATTAAATAAAAATTCATTAAAAAATTGTCCTTCATTATCAATTTCTTTTCAATTTATAATACTTCTAAAAAGAAACATAGTCCAATTCCAATAATTTGGGTCTAGTTCATTATTCCTAGGCCCTCGTGGTCTTTGGTAGCATCAGACTGTGTCTCACTTATATTTATCACAATGGGATTCAGGAGTAGCAGACAATGTCCCACACGTTTTTATCACTATGTTCTTCGGAATCTATAGACTATGTCCTCCACAAATAGGTTTTATAAGTACATGACTATATACCCAAGATATTTGTCAAACAATTTATCACTACGGGCATTGGAAGAAGGAGACCATATCCCTCACACATTTATCACATCTATCAAGGTTAATCAACATTAACCCCATTATCACATTCCACAATCAAATATCCAACTAAATAATTAAAAAATTTATTCATTCATTTCAATCAACTAAAAATTGACAACACTTTCATTAATTAATCTGAAAGTAAATCAATAAATTCACAATCATAATTTACCTAATTAATTCAAAAAATAACTATTCATTTGTAAATCACAATATCCCATAATTAATTTATCAATAAATTATTCAATTTTCCATCTCAATATCACATAATTAATTCGATAATCACTTACTCAATTTGAAATCTCAATATCCCATAATTAATTCTTTAATAAATAATTCAATATGGATTCTCAATATCTCATAATTAATTCAACAATCAATTATTCAATTGTAAATCTCAATATCACATGATTAAATCATTAATTATTTTTTTCATAAATAGATGTATGATACAAAATTGAAATGTTTATTAATTTAATAATTAATTAATCTGATCAATATCATTAAATAATTTTACAATTAATGAATCCCATAAATCTCTTCACTTGTTTCATCAATTAATTGCTCCCGTCAGTCCCATTAATGAATCACACATTTAATTAATCAATTTTTATCACATAAATTAATTCACCAAATAATTATTCATTTCAAATCATTAATTAATTCCAAAATTACTTATCCATAACCAACTACTACAATTAATCCACCCATTAATGGCTATCATTGATTTTACTAATTAATTTCATTATTAATTAATCTTATCCAACTCCTTTAATTAATTCACCAATTAATTGTTCATATCAATTCAATTAATTAATTACCAAATTAATTAATCATATTTAATCCCATCAATAAATTCATGAATTAATTATTCATGACAGGTCCATTATTTAATCACAAAATTAATTAATAATATTAATTATATTAATTAATTCATTAATTAATTTATCCCTTCAATTGCAATACTTAATTCAATAATAAAATAATTACATTACCATTATTAATCAATTCATAAGTTAATTAATATCTTCAATCCCATTAATTAATTCAATAATTAAATAATCACATTACTCATATTAATTAATTTTTCAAATGATTAATGAGATCCCAAATCAAAGAAATTATTATAATTAATTAATCAACCAAATATTCCAACATTAAAAATTCAATAAACCCAATTAATTCATTAATTAGATTCTTTATTTCAATAAATTCAATATCCTCAAATTAATTCCTCAACTAATTGTTCTATCTCAATCAACTCAACGCACCTATTTAGTTACACATTTAATTATTATATCTCAATCAATTCAATACCACTACTTATTTCTTTAATTTATTATTATAACTCAATAAATTCAATAATCTTAAAAATATCTAATTATTAATTCCAAAATTAATTATCCCTATTCAAAAATAAAAAAATTACAATAATTAATTCATCAATTAAGTATTCAATTTCAATAATATATATCTTTCCATAATTAATTCAAGAATAATTTATCCAAAATGAAAATTTCATAATCCCAACCATCCACATTAAATAATTTTAAAATATTTTAATCAAGTTCAACAATCTCGATAACTCCATAATTAATTCAAAAAATAATTATCCCTATAATATACAATTATAATATTTCGAATTTTAGGATTACATTAATTAGTTAATTAACCAAATCAAGTAATTTATTCAAGAATTAATATACTATATATCAAACAAAAATTATATTATTACTTACAAAAATTCGAAATCAAGGCTTTGGGTTTTGAATTATTGACCACCTACCTCATGAATGGTGAGGAATGTTCACCAATGGATGAAACCAGTTTCATATGAACACCTGAAGTCATGATGAAGAACATAATCTAGATCTGATACATAAATATAAAATCCAATGAATCAAGATCCAAAAATACTATATATATAACCAACCAAATCAATAAGAAATATCTTTCAAAGGATGGAAGAAGAACGTGGAAGAGAAAGAAAACCAATCGGGAAGAATCCACATTCTCAAAGAGATGTAGATTTAAAAACCATGCTTCAAATCACTTAGAATAGAGATCGAGAGCCATAGGAAATCCTAAGAGAGCCTCCAGAAGTGATATATATTTTTTGGGGTTCAGCTATAGTTTATTTGGGGATAATATGGGAGTTTACGAAATTTAAAAAAATACATTACATAAAAGTTTTTGTGAATGGTTTGTTGTGTCATGTCACATGGTCAATACTAAATATGAAAAAAAATGAAATGTTTCACACATAGGCTTAATATTTAGTTTAATCATGATAAAACAATGAGACTAGTCTACACACCAAGTTTAACCATGAAACAACCTTGAGAAAGCCATGAAACTGGTTTCCCACGTTTTTTTAACCATGGGTAAACCATGTGAAAATAATGGACAAGACATGCAACCCCATTCACACATTTCTTAACTATGTGAAAACCATGTGAAAACCAAGTTTCGACCATAAGAATCCTTTCACACATTGATGATAGATATGTTATTTAGATGGCAGAGAAGATGAGAATTACGACGATGGGGATTCTGATGGTCTCACTAGTGTTGAGATAATGGGAAGGAGAAAGGTCAAGGAGCTTAAAATGATAGTAGTACGACTTAAGGAATGATAGTGACTCGAGATAATATATAAATAAGGATGGGTTATTGTGTCTTTTTTGAAATTTGAATATGAATTTTTTTGTCTCTAGAGTAGCATTTTGAACCTTCCATTTGAAATATAAGGTTCCCACTAATCCATAAAGTGGTTATTTGAAAATGAAAAAATGGATTTTATGTTTCACAATTTGTCTAATCATGTGAAAACCATGAAAAATCCATGAAAAACCATGCATACTAGGTTTAACCATTCGAAACTGATTCTCAAATGAATCAAAAACCATGAAAAGCCTCTCCTCACAAATTTTTTTAATTTTTTATCCAAACACGTCGAAATAAATACCCATACAAGTTAAACTCAAAACAAGGAAAAATAATAACTATAAACATGGTTGTAAAATATCTAGAAATAGTTACTGATTTTATGATAATTATAAAAATTATATGGTTTACACATATATAAAATTATTGTAATGGTTATCAGTTTACTAGAAATAAAATAACAATTATTTGAAAGAAAAATAAATGTTTTCAAGAAAATTGTATTTTTTATAAAAAATGGTTATGTCTTTCTTTGTAAACATATAAAAAATTTATTTGTGCCTGTTTTAGAAAATTTATTTAATAAAATTAAATAAATTTTTATAAATTGAATATCAATATTATTTTATGTTTAATTTCTATGTTTTTTGAAAAGTTTCATTCTTTTGAATAGTAAATATGCTTTTTATTAAAACTACATTTTCATTTACATTATTAATAATTACAAATTTGTTAAAAAATTGTTTTAAATGATAAATTGTTTTAAATTTTTAATTAATCCAATTTGGTTTATTGAAATTAATTATATTTTCAATGTTGATAGATTTTTTTATAATTTTGAATGTTTTTCTTTGTGAAAACAATTTTTATCCATTTGTGTGTTTAATTTGAAATTGGATTCTTCCACATCAATGAATTTAATTTGAGAAAACAGATTCCATTTGTTAAATCATCATAATAAAAATTATTTAGTATGGTCAATTTAATTTTCTACCATAATTAATAGGGAAAAATTATAATTTAATTAGCATATTTAAGGCGAAGAAAAGTGTACTAGGGGATAATCTAGGAATATAAAGTTTAAATATATCCTCAAACATTTCATAAAACCCATTTTATTCCCATATAATGTCCTTATAACATCTAATTTTTTAGAAATTAACATTTTTATCCTATTTTCATTTGAAAAAGGTGGGCACAATTTCATCTTTTCAATACTTCATTGTGCGTCCTCTCCCCCACTTATAAAAGGATACTCCTCCTGTTTACTTATTTAAAAATATCAAGACATGTGGATCATAAAATACTTCTAAAATATCTATAAACTCTATTAGACACATTTTGGAGATTATGATCTTCTAAAAATACCAACTCTTATGTTCTTGAGTGGAGATTTAAAGGAAGCATCTTTAAGACATTCTAATCATATTAACACAGCTCATTCATTTTATTTCTTCTTTTACCACAAATATTAGTCCTCAAAACATTAAATATAATAAAAATCATATCTATCTTATTCATAAATGTTATTATTTTGATTAAATAATATTTATTAATAACATCTTCGGTTAAATGTGAAACAAAATTGTCGATCATGTGTATGGTGTACTACCAAATCTCGAACCTATGTAGCTTTTTTACTTCAAAACATCTAATTTTTTAATATATTGATGCATTTAATGTATATAATATTTAATATGCTATTATAAATATAATTATAATATCACATATACCTTGTTAATTTACACACAATTTAAATTAAGATAATTTCTCATTTGGGTACGAGTAACTTCCACCTCACGAAGCAATGGCATTTATTTTTCACTTATACGTTACATGGAAGGTAATAAGGACAAATATAATGAATATATATTAATACATGACATGATATTTATTATATAAAATTAATATATGCCTTAATTCGTTACCCTTTCACTTTTTAATGGAATAATATCATCAATCATGCATATATATGACCAATCGTATCCATGAAGTGATGACTTTAATTTTCAATGTCTAAAAAAAGTTTACTAAAAAAATTATTTAATGAGTAAATATGATATTTAAAACATTAATATAATTTTGGAGATACTTGAACCATATCATATATATAATTAATAAAATATTAATGAAAAATCACGTATGAGAAAATAGGGTAATTAACACCCAAAACATTAAAAATAATTAAATATTATCAAAACATGGGTCACAAAATGTTATAAAAGGATCTTATATGTTTTTATAAATGTGAATATTTATTTTTTATATATAAATAACATGCTTAAAACCATTATAACTTCTGTCAAAGTATGTTCAACCAAATGGAAGTGTGAGGAAGGGGACTTTTTCTCAATTTCGATAGGTATATTTTATTATTGTTCACATAATTTCATTTATATGGTGTAAATAATTCCCTTTTATATATTATATCATTAATTATTCATGAATCCTTGTATTTTAATTTTCAATTTTCATTATTTTATCCAAGGGTATTTTACTTGAAAGTTACAACGTGGTATGAGATTTCATCTCAATTTTCATTTCATTGAGACATATTTATTAATATTGGCCTATTAAATTTTATCTGGTTTATATAATTCACCTTAAATGTATTTAACAGTAATACCTATTTATTCATGATTTTATTTTGAAAAAACTTATCCCTATGGAATTAATGGTCACCTGACATTTTTTTTAATTTTTTTATTGCTATCTTTCTCTTGAGATTGTCACTTTATTGTGATCATTTTTCATTAGACATTAAATTTCTCTAAAATATACATATTATTTATATCATGGATATGATTAATTACTGATACTTATACCATTTTTACATTTGGTTTTTACTTTGATTTTTTTGATTAAATGGAGAAATATTGATAAATTTATATTCCTCACTAAATAGAGATATTTTATAATAAGTAATATTATTCATTCATTAAATAAATTATTCAATATATTTGGAATGATTTTTTCATGATGTAATAGGAGGGTCTTGTAATTATATATCCTCTTGATTCATTAGTACGATCTAGAGAAAAATTAGTAATCTAGAATTAAATGGGGTTTTAACTAATGTTTTAAACATTGTAATTAAAGGTCTTGATATTATAAGTATCCAGATTATTGGGATGATTAAATCCAATAATTTATAAGTTATTATATTGATATATTAGAAATTATTATTATCAATGGTATTTTAACATTGATATTATCTCTAGATGCATTTCAATCCATTTATACTAATTAAATGCAATGCATGTTCATTTATTTACCTAGACATATTGATTATGAATTATCTGTTCATGATGAAAAAGATATTTATTAAATATCATGTTTGATATGTAATTTGACTTACCCTATTGATTATTAATTATCATGTCATGATAGTTAAATTATTAATTATCTAGAATGTATGTTTAGTTTTTTAACTATCCATATTGAGTATGATTTATTAATTCATGATAAGTTCCACTATACATTACCCTTACTGAGTATATTAGCTTACAATTATCTTTTTATTTTCATGTATATAAAAATAAATCCATTGAATGAGCTTTTGGATGTTGATTTTTTCCCTAACTGTCATCAATTTTTTATTTACAATGTAAAATAGATAACTTATATGTATTTGGTACTGTAAGATAATAAAAGTAATTAATTTTAGGAAATGTCATTACATGAATCTTATTACAATGTGATAAAGTATACATTGGCTCCAAGTTACTTGAGTTGGGTTCATTATAGTATACCTTTCTTCCTATCTGGTATAGTGTTACAAGAGGTCCTCTTTTTTGGCTGAGGCAATTTTCAGATGGGTCTTGTAATTCCTAAACAACCAAACGTTCATATTAACACTTCCACATGTTTTGATATCTATTGATCACTTCATCACCAAGATATCTCCTATTACATTATTTATTGACATAAACTTGGTATAAGTATATAATGGATTATCAACCATGGATATTGATTATTATATAATTAAAAAAACATTCATATTTTATAATAAAATATGTGAATGGAATATTTAACCTGTTTAATAGATGATGATAGAGATTCTTCCTTAATTACAAAAACTATAGAATCAAAAAATGAATTATAATTTAATTTCTCAGTCACTCAATGGTTACCCTTCCATGTGTAGGTTAAATGATAAGGGGGAGGAAGACAAATTCATAGATAAAAAGAAATAAAGAAAGTAGTAAGAAAAAGATAAATCATTAGTAATTCCTATGAGGCTTCCCTCGGTGAAATATTCTCCCCCAATGAATCTCATACTTTTCTAATATTTTTTTTATTTCAATTCACATCACTTTAATAATAAAGCCATGATCTTCACACCTTCAAATAATGAGAATATTCCCCTTGTACATTTTTGTCCTTATATTAGCCCATATATGACCATAATTTTACATGGATAAAATAAAATATTTTATTATAAATCATTCTCATAGTGTGTTAAGTATCTATTTTTATATAAATTGAATAGAAAATTAACAAAAATAAATCTATGTTCATTGTAACAATTTATAAGTAAAATTTTTTATTAAAATTAAAAAATCCAAAATTATTCTTCAATGTCTCCCAAAAAGTTTACACATAATTTTTTTTATATATTTCAGACATATACTGTCTTCAAAACATGGTGAAATGGAATCATAACAAAGGGGTTATCTTTCATGCTCAGTAAGTGTAAACATAAGTTTTAACAATCAGTGATCATAAGTCAGTATATGATAAGTGTATGGGTATAATCAAGATACATAATAATGTTATACCCAACAAAGGATAGGTTATTGAGTAGGGGAAAACATAATAATACATCACCAAAGTTATTCAAATCATATAAACAAGACATAAAAAATATTTTAGCACATAAATAATCATATAAATAAAAACATATCAGATAATTTATCACAACTTTTTTCCCATAGTGGATCTATCTTTACTCATATATTTACCTAGGTGGATCAAACATCACAATAGGTATCAAATTTTGTATCAATAATCACTACTTGTCACTCCATTATAATATGGTATATAATGCTTTACCAAATCCATTAGAGGGATATATATATCATTACCAAAAATTAAATATTAACAGCACAAAAATATGCCACAAGATAACATATAACCATCACACCATTAAAATCAATGAATATAATGGGTTTCATAAAACTATAAAACTAAATTCATTAACAATTTTATACATTAATTAACATAAAATAATAAAATGCATTTCATTAAATGCATCATTAAGAACCCTTGGAAGGA
This sequence comes from Viscum album, assembly GCA_963277665.1. NCBI lineage: Eukaryota > Viridiplantae > Streptophyta > Magnoliopsida > Santalales > Viscaceae > Viscum > Viscum album. The sequence continues at coordinate 505,247,678 of OY728122.1, read as the reverse complement.
TAATGGGTTTAATATCCTTTTCAAAGAGATCAACATAATGAAATAATTCATAATTATATTAATAATCAAAAGATGATAAACCCATGGAATATAAATTGGTATGCAATGACATAAAGTAACTTTATATATAGATAACATTGAACCAATATAATAAAACATATCATATTTACACTATATAGATTAATGTAATAGGGTAAAACAATTATTTTCCCTAATAAATTATTTCATGGAACATATGTGAACACCTTTGAATAAAAATAATAATTAAAATAATTAATCCATATATGGAAGTCATTGTAAGAAAAATTACTCTTGTACATTGAGAATGATTTAGTTAGATAAGGAAGTGTTAGATCATTTATCAAAAAAGGACATTACATAAACCATCATCAGAAGAATGGTGGATGGTAACATTTGAAAAACATAATTTTGACAAGAATAATATATGTGAAATAATAATTACATATAAGAAAAAACCATTTAGTATTACTTTATATTCAGTATATAACCTTGATAGATTTAAATCATTTTAAAAAATTATTTTATAAATCTTGGAGAAAACTATTTTCTTTTAAAAAATATAAAAATGTAGAGATAATGTATTAAATATAATAAACATGGTATTAGAAGGATGTTTTTCTCAGAATATTATTGAAACATATAATTTTCACCATAATCAAAAAATAATGAATTTATAGGTTTATTTCGAAATTTATTTTCTGAAATGTTACGTAAGAACATTGAAAATAATTTATCTACGAAAAATAAGATTCAAAAAATTATTCATTTAAAATTTATAATAATTATCATAGTTATTATAGAGGGTAAGATAACACTTTTTATTATTAAATGATGGAAATTATTTTAAAACACCCTTGTTTGAAAACCACCATTATAAAATGTCTATTATATTATCATTTTTAAATGGGGTAGAGAGAATTATTAGACTCAATGAAAATAATTGAAAGTATCATTCATAAAAATATGGTATAATATTGAGGGGATTGAAACTATATACTTTCATTAAAGGGCCAACTAAGATATGGAGGAATTTTTTTGATAATAATATAATTTTAGGTGATAAAAATTTTATGTTGAAATATTTAAATTAAAAAATTCATTATCTAAAAAAATAGCCTCATATAAAATTTCAGATCAATTAAAAAATTTAATATTCATGTTTTATGTTCTAAATAATCCATATATCTCAATGAATATATTTGTGTTACCAAAGTCCTTTTTGGACAAAATAATTTAAGATGTAATAAAATTATGAAAAGGTTTTTATGTGGTAAAAATGTTAATCCCTATAATTCAAATGGATAATAACATGTATTTCAATAATAGGTTGTAATTTTCCAAACTAATGTGAAATATGATGAAGAATGACAATCACAACTCAACAAATGATGATTGGTTTAAATAAAACTAATAGAACTTGAGGATCATTTAAAGAGAGTACATTAAATTAAACTTAACGTATGTTTAATAAAAGTTATTTCATGATATTATAGTTCAATTATATATAATATACACAAAACAATTAAATTAAGTGCATAATAAAAAACACATCTCAAAAAGGATAATTTGAGACAAAAACCATTACCTTAGTCTTGATTAATATTTAAATTGTTCTAATCATCCAAAACAAATAAATTATGTTAAACAAATAAACAAATATGGACCCAAAATTTAAAAACATTTAATCTTTAATTATAATTTTTCTATAAACATAATATAGTTATCTTTTACCAATTTACAATATCTTGTGTATGTAATCCTTATCATTTTGAAATAGTTTTATATGAACTGTGTCAATATTCATTATTCATATAAATTTCATCATTCCAATATCAATAAAATTACTATTATGGGTGAATTATATTTATTTATGAAGTCTAAACCTCCTTAAATGTGTGTTTCATTCTTTATCCTTAAAGATGAAATCAACCACAAGTATATTTCTACGATTCATAACCAATAAAGGGTGTTTAAAATTAATAAGTTAAATATTGATATTACCCTAATATAATAGAAAAAATTTATTTTTTTAATATCTATATCATATTATACCAATAATTACATTTATATAGTCATAGATGATATAAATTCATAGCATTGTTCAAGTACGAGGATAAACCAACACAAATATATACATAATATTATTAATGTGATATTAGGAGATGGTATAGTTGAAATAATATTATAATAGTAGCATAATGATCCCACTTAGTTTTATGTTATGTGATATTTCATAAATAGAAATAATTTAGAGAATAAGTGGATAATACAAAATAATTTCATAATATGAAATAATTATTTTTCATTCTTAGTTCTCCTGATTAAGATGGTTAATTTTATAATGAATGTTTTTTATTCATATCCTGACTATTTTATTCATTTTTTTAAAATAAACATAATAATTGAATAGAAATATTATTTATACATTAAATTTTCCTTATAACCATCTATAAGAGAAAATAATGAAAAATAGAACACATCATTCAATGGAGGATGTAATCTGCACCAACACTTGGATAATGCTTTCATTTTCCTTATAAAATGTGCGAGTATTAACATGATGTGTTAAATTACCATTTTAAATAATCCATTTTAGTTAGTGAGCGAAAATAAACTCATTACCTTTTGGAGGTGGTAGCTCACACAACATATAGTTAACAATGGAGTTTTATTAATATACAAGGGAGAAATAAAGTTAATTATATTAAAATCACTATAATAAAATATAAATATAGTAAATATTATTATATTAATTTGGTGTAGTGATATTTGATGAATAATGAGTTCATAGAAAGAAATATAAATGAGAACGCGTTTTTAGGAACATTTACCTTACTATGTGGATAGTCTCCTTTGTGAAGGAGGTTAAGAATTAAAGATATGGTATTTTGAGATGAAAAAACACAAATAAGGTTTCTAGGAAAGTTTATGATAGGTTAATTTAGATAAGTCTTATATCTATTTAGTTTGAGGTGTTAGGCTAAGTGAGGAGAGGAATAACCCTTTTAAAAGTTAAAAGGTTTGACATTTTTGTAAATATCAAAATACTTTCAATAATAGGAAGTCACTCTAAAGGAACGTTGCTCCAAAATATTGAAATATTTGTCTTTGGAAAGTATTAGGATTATCCATACCTAGAAAAAATAATTAAAAACATGTTTACAACATTTGTTTTTCTATTTACCTCTTTGGTTTCCAAATTTTACCTTTTCGGTTTTCATAATGTTTTGTAGTTTTTACCTATAAAATTTATCCTTTTTGTCAAAAAATAAAATAAGACTTATTTTAATATTTGAACATAATAATTATTAATTTGATTTTAAATTTTTATTAAATTTATATTAATTATAAAAATGAATTTTAAAATACTAAATTTATAATGTATTAAAAACACTTTTTTTAAAATATAACTTATGTTTTAAAATGTCAAATATTTCTTTATAACATAATTTTTTAAAATTTTATAAAGTATCTTATTAAATAAATATTTTACAACAAAATTGGTTTCTTAATTAATAATTCATACATATATGCTAATAATTTCATAAAAGTCATGTTATTTTTCAAAACTATTTTTTTCACTATTCTAAAAAAAATCATTTTCAGAAATTCAAAAAAATATACCCTAAGAAAAATAGAAATTATGAATCCCAAAACTAATTTCTTTTTTAAAATCTCAAATTATAATTTTATATATTTAATTATAATAATAGAAAATCAAATACAATGAAAAACTAATTTATTTAAAAATGACTTCACAAACATCAAGTGTCTGAAAAATTATTTCATATAAAATTATAAACAATTTAATATTGAAATAATATTAATAAAATATTAAAATTTATTATTACAACAGACTTTTAAACATGATAAATTTAATTTATTAAAAAATATACCATACCCCACTTTTTTAGTAGTCCTTCATAAGACATATTTTTAAATAATAATAAATAAAATGAAAAAAATTAATTATTTTAATTTATTATGATAATTTTATCTGATAATGATTATATTTTTCTCATAATTTTAATATGTCTCAGTTGTTTTAGTGAACTCTTGTGTTAGTTCCTTGTTATATGTGAAATGAGCTATTGAAGACAATTTCAATTAAAATGATCTAAAATTTTATCTCCTTTCAATTTATGTACTTAAATAAATTACATACGTACAATTTTAATTATCACTTATTAATGAAAGTAGGTGATGGTATTCTAAACAAATACATAATTTAAGAAGTAACTTCTAATATAAAATATACCTTACTCCCATATGATATATGAGTTTACATATCATTCCTAAAATTACATTAAACATTTGTATAATCATATACCCAAGTACATGAATACATTAATCAAATTTTCATCATAACATAATATTAAAAAATCCATTGAATCTATAATAAATTAAACTGTAGTGAAATAATATAATCCTTCTCAAATTACATCTTATTTTCAACCACTATTTCAAAAATTCACACACCAGTATATATATATATATATATAATGATCCAAAAATGAGATAATTTTCATTAGAAATATCATGGATCAATTTTTCATCAAATTGATAATAAATTCCAAATCTGTCAAAAATATCGAACACCCTTTTCTCAAAATCAATGAATCCATTATTTTCATAAATTCCAGAATATATTAAATATAAGTGTGATCCATATCTCAATCATGTGTTATCTGATATTTGTCTCTGAAAAACAGTACATTATCATAAAATTACATTTCAAGATTATTGATACCAATTAATATATGTTTACATACCATTAAAGTAATATTACTGAATAAAATACCTAAATGTTTCACTAAATCCTCATATATTTTTTTAATATTCTAGAACATCAATGATAAATATCAATCATTAAATAAAATAGGTATGAGTATCAAGAAATAGTTTCAATTATGATATCATCATCAATCCTTTAGGAAATGCTTGGATAAAAACCTTTTATGTTATAAAATATTTATACTATGATTATTAGACATTTCATTTGGATTCCATAGGATATTATTAGACATAGTAGTTTCTAGATACCTAACATTATTATTTTTATTTATGTGATCCTATTTCTACAAAATATTAAAACAAAAAATGGGTATAAATAAAATAAGAGTGAATGATAATATGTATATGAAATATTATTTCCAATATGTCTACTCTAATGACCCATTTTCTCCATATGACACTTTCAATTAAATTATTTTTCCATTAGTTCATACTATAACTCTATTGGTTATATCTAGGCTACATTTTATTCTCTCATATTTGTCAACCTAATCCCTTTGGAACTAAACCCCTTATAATGGTTCATTAAGATTATGTGATTGAAGAAATAATTTCCCTCATGAGTACCTAACCATATGTATAGTTTTATTTCCCCTAATAATACACCAGAAATATGATAGATTCAATTCTCTAATATATTCAATCTGGGTTATTACCCCAAGGTGCATCTATTTCCTAGCTGCATCCACTTTCCAGTATCTGGATAATGGTACCTTTTCAAGGAAAACTATAAAATCCCCATTTTACCAAAATTTAAAGATGTTATTATATACATAGATGTATCACATATATATATACCATAGGGTTTCAATAAGGATACCACATACTAATCTTGGGAAAATTAACCTAACTGTTATTTGTAACATTGAAATTATGATCAACGATATCTTATCAAAATTTTATAAAAGTACAAAATCCTAAATTATAATAAACTAATAACATCATAATCTCTAAATTTATCAAAAATCTATATTGATACAAAATATATTATTCCATTTATGTGATCATAAACTAAAACATCATAAATAAAATATATAATTACAATAATTTCCCTAGGAAATTTAGGTTTAATGTGTTTGAGAATTAAGGGAAATCATTAGCTAAAAAAACCTATGTTCATTGGATCAAATTGATTTTTTTTAAAATATATTAAAAATTACTTAATCCATAACAATTCTTAAACATCCCAAAAAATTCCCCACATATGAAACTCTTTATATATATATTTTTTCTATATTCATAACCTAGGTAAATGGATACATAAGAAAGGGGTGAGCTCAGATCCTATGTAATGGTAAAAATATGTGATAACCATAAATGATAATAATTTATCACATGCTAATAATATTGGTATAATAAAGATAAATAATAATTTTATACCCTATAAATCATAGATCATAAATCAGAAAATAATATAAGAAAGAATTATGAAGGTGAAATATATCATAGAAATAAGGAATTACTATTAATTGAGGAATAATAATAAGTATATAAATCAAAACATAGTGTATCAGATACCAGAACGTGTATCTATTATTTGATTATTCTTGTATCACATGTTTCCCTTGGTGTACTAGGCCTCAAAACACATTTCTAATTTTTGACATGCATCACTACTCCTTTTATAATATCTCATGAGATGTAATGATTTATATAATTCATTTAATGTATATATAAGTCCAAAATATCAATTAAATACTAACCATACACATTTGTGCCACTAAAAAATATCTAAGCACCACATATTTAAAACATAGGAATAATAATTATTTTCATAGAACATTCAAATGAAATTCATTCTATTTTTCTATTGAAAAATAACCCTTTGAGAGAAAATGTGTTTCATTCAACACATCATAAATAACGCATGAATATAAAATGGGTTTCATATCATTTTGAAATAGATTCACTTAAATAATTTATTCATTATTACTTCAATAATCCTAACATGATAAACCAATGGACTATAAATGGGTATATGAGGAAATAAATTGTCATTATAGGTAAATACAATCAAATCAAAAAACAATTAATCATATAATATTTACACTATATAGATAATGAGTATATTGTTAATAAAATATTTTTACCCATTAAATCAATGTATGTCATACTTCAATAAATATAATAAAAAACAATAAATTAGTATAGGAAATGCATTGGAAGATATTTATGGTTATAAATACAAAGAGAATATGTGAGATAAAACAGTGATAGATAATTTCAAAAACATGAAGAAATTACACAAAAAATATGGATAAATAAGGTGGATGGTCATATTTAAAAAATATCCCCAATCAAACAGAATATATTTCTATGTTCCATTACTTAGATGAAAAATATTTTTACAGTGTTTTCAAAAATCAAATTAGAAATAAGAAATATCCTTGATCTTTTGAAATCTTTTTAAAAGAGGTATTTTATAAATATAAGTTAAAACTAATTTCTTTTTTAATCCATGAAAATGTAGAGATAAGAATTTCAAATAAAACAACAAATGTTTTAGAAAAAAATTGATAACATGGAAAAATGAAAAGTGATGATTTTAAACAAAATTATAAAATTGGGGATTTTTAGGACACTGTCAAAAGTTATATTAAAAAATTGTGATACCCAAATAATTTTATGATATGTATTTTTTTAATTATTTTTTTGATAGTTCGCATTGCATGGAACAATGAGTTTAGAAAAAGAACTAAATATTATTATTTATATGTAACTTTTATAACCTAGAAATTATATTCGTAGTTATGAATAGAATTAACTAACTTATAAAAATATATGTTTCATAAAAATATAATATGAATTAATTAGTTAATAATGAATTATAAATGAAAATATAGACAAATTAATTAGAAAAATATATTTTTATATTTATTCTCCCAAAGTTGTTTTTTCTTTATAAATTAAATTATTTACACTTAATGAATTATATTAGTGAAATATATTTGTTATATATTGAATAAAATATTTTTTTATATTCATCCAATTTATTTTCAAGGTATAACATAAGAACAAACCGAATTTTATATATCAAAACCTATATTATTCTAAAGTCGTGATTATAGACTTTTAATGGAAAACCTATGTTAAATCCAATTTTGAAACTTTTATATTATAATTTTGAAAAAATATAATTTTAAATCAGAATAAAATTATTTACTTTTGTTTAATTTTTATATATTTTTTGGATATGTTTCATTTTTTGATGAATAATAAAAAATAGTAATTTTTAATTGAAAACAAATTTTATCATTGAATTAATATTTAGTGGTAAATTATATTTTTCATCAGTTTTAAAGATTAATTTTTTTCCATTTAATCCAATTTAGGCAGTTGTAATTAATTTCACATCAAATATATTTATAAAAATGATTTAATCTTTTTCATGTTTTAACATTAATAACCCTTTTATCACCCCGTCAACATGATTAATTATAAATTTATCACTTAAAATTATGTGTATTGAATTTTTAAAATATGATTCTATATTTTGGAATCCGTGGGTCCAAATTATTTAAATTGTTTTCTTCTATTATTGGGAACATGAATAATAACTTCAGTAAATATTTTTATTACCACAATCATGGGAAAATTATGTAATTTAGTGTAAAAATAATATTATTAATATTATAAAAAAACCTAGAAACATTTCCTAATCTCATTGGATATGTTGGTTTTAACCAAAATTATAATTTTTCTAAAATTATATCCATTTTTATGCCACGTGGGTGAGAGTATACCTATTTTTGTATTATATTTAAAGAAGAGTTAAAGATTCCATACACTTATTTTAATGATTAAAAAATGTTTAATATAGGGTAATACATATGATAAATATGACTATAAATATATATTTGAATACTAATATGTTTTTCTTTTATCATGGAAATTTATCATTAATTTTTTTTTGAAAAATAATTTCTTTAAGGGAATATACAAGGATGATCCTATAATTTTTTAATTAATGTAAATATCAAATAGATGACATTAAAAAAATTTAAATAAATATAATTTAGAATAATTAATGTCATACATTAATTTAATTTAATAATTAGATATATTAGGGATGTATTAATGTTGTTTTTTATGTTATCTAGTGTATTTATATTTATTAAAAATTAATGAAATTAATGGTATCAAAAATTGAAATAAATGAGTCATTAAAATAAATTATATTTTATAATTTGATAAATAAATCATAAAAATATAAAATTCATCCTAAAAATTTTGATATGGTCAAATGTTTCATAAATTATCCATTTAGGGTTCTTTTGACCTTTTATAGCAACTATATTTACCCTTAAAAATTATAAAATCCATGTAGTTAAAATAAGAGTTAAAGGGTTTACCTAAGCGTTAAGTTTAAAAGTTAGTGTGTAATAATGTGACATAATTGTTTCTAAATTAGTGGTTTAGAGTATTTATACCTGTACTCATATTATATTTTAAATAACTAACTTTATATACATTTTATATTGATAATTAATTTATATTAATTTAATATTTTTAGAGTTCCCAAATGTTCCACTCACCTCAATTATAAAAATGGACTCTTCTCCCTTAGTTCTTCACACCACATTGAGCCTTATAGATTAATTAAACCCTAATAATTTCCCCTCCCAACATACTTTTACTTCTTTTTTAGGTCTTGGTATTCTGTAAATAAAAACTCTAGATCTGTTGAGAAGAGATCAATAGGATGTCCACCGGGGAAGAGGTTATTGTTTTACCAACTTATTCAAGTTCATATATTTTTATACTTAATCTTCTTATGTTGTTTACATAATAAATTAATTAGTAAATAAATCTAGTATAATATTTTATAATAGATTATATTGTGATTATTGGATAACCATATTATTATTTTTATCAATCCTGTGAAAAACAAAAAACTACATGTGCGTATGTACGGCATACCGTCTCCTTTCTGTAGTGTAATATGTCTTTCATAACCAATTTATTGGGATGGGTATAATGGTTTATATAATTGATGTAAATAATAAATAATATAAGATATCAATTTTTTATAATTAAGATACCATCTTATTCTATACCCTTTTACCTTTAATGGAATGATATCATTACTCATGCATATATACTGCATACCGTCTCGACGACATAATGTGATTAATTTTCAATGTTAACCATTAATGTATAGTTATAAAAATTTATATAATGAGTAAATGTAAGATATATAGACTAAATATAACCATGTATATTATATAAATATATAATTTGAATATGAAACTTGACTTATATGACAAAACATGCATAGAAATAATGATGTCGTTAACACCTAAAAAAAGGCTAAAAAATTATTATTTGAAAAATTATATAAGAATATCATATATGACATCATTAATATGGATATGGTTCTAGTATAATTTAATAATTTTTTAAACTATTATACCATAAGTTAAAATACATTTTACTAAATGAAAGTACAAGGTAAGGGTTACGTCACAATCATATTATTATTCGAGATTGAATATACATAAGTATCTAATAGAGAAAATTTATCATTCTTGTACATATTTCATCAAAATGTTTTCCAAGATATTTTTACAATTATCCTACTTTTTTAATGTCATTTTTCATGTTTTATTTTTTATAAAATAATAACAAATTAATCATTTTCCCATTTTATGAATGAGTTACTTTTTGACTTTTTTTATGGAAGGAATGTATTTTTAACTTATGAAAAGGTAGCATATTTTTTATCCATCATACAGCATTATCATTTTGATTATTCCATTACTATTTTACATCATTATTTTCAATTAAAATTATTTCATTTACAATTTCTTGCCTTTTTAAAAAAATTATTTCATTCTAAAAAGGATATTTCAATAAAAATATTTCAGTGATTTTATTAGAGTATTTTCATATATGTAAACATCCTCTATTGAATATTATGATTAATTGAGGTTGATCTCTTAGGATATCATTTTTTATATTTCATTGAATTTTTCTGTATCATGTTAACTATGGATGTGATATTTTGATACCATTCATGGTTTATGGTTGATGTATTCATGTTTCATATGATAGGATTTCAATACAAATATTTGTGTTTTATATGTTTCACCATTTTTATAGGAGAAATGAATTGGACTTAGTAAGTAACATACAAGGACCACTATATCCCCCCAATGCATTGGTATGTCTCATGATATGAATTTAGTTGGTGATAAACATTTTTTGTTTGTTTCGAAGTAGTTTTAAATTGTCAGGAGGATAAATCACGAGACAACTCCAATAGGTTTCTACCCAAAAAAATAAACTATCAACATGATAGATCATGAAAGTCGCTATCTTGAAGATAGATTAAGATAGTGTAGACTTACAACAGTATGAATTCCATTATCATTATTATTCATTATGATTATATTTTTAGTTATAATATCCATGGTTATGTTTCCTAGCTCATGTGATTATTTAAATGACATGTATATCAGTTAATTACATTTTCATATTTTTTTCCATATTTACTCATAGCATACACTATATTCTTACCCATATTGAGCATTTGAGCTAAGCCCTTTCATATCATTTTTTTACCGGGATTCTATGAAGTTTGTTATGGCTGACATGCAGAGTTAAATAAATGGAGAATAGTTGAAGACACAATGAAATTATTTTTATATATTGTGATCCAAAATTTAATGTGGATTAAATGTATGTATCTTGTTTACCAAGAATAATAAATTATTTTTTCATTTGTGATATTATTCCATGTATCTTATGCCAATGTATTAAAGAAAGGAACTTTCTCCAAGATGCTGGGGTTGGGATCGTTATTGATATTATCAAAGGAAGTTTAGTATAACTCTGGAAAAGTAGATTTAGAAAAAAAAGTATGGACCATAAACCGAAGATTGAATTTGATGATAAGTAAATAATGATATCCTATAATTTTGGTAAGGTGTATATTTTTTTGTATTTTACTATAAATACATCCTTTTATACACAAAATAACCAGACATGGTACTAGAATGGATGTACCATGTAGTAAAAACACTGAAAAAGTGCCTTGGTCCTAACTCAGCAAAACTTGGTACAGGATAATGATCCTTATAGTGCACCTGGTTTGGAACTCATAGGGGATATGCTTTGGCTAATTTATATATTATTTATAAACCATTATAAAGGATTTAAAGAAAAATTTTCTCCAAAGAAACCATGTTTATGATAATGAGATTAGATATGTTTAAATTTTCAAATTATGTCATGTGTTTTACTAGTTTGATGTTTTGAATTTCGGTTCACAACCTAATCTAGTGTAGGATATTATTTAGAAATTACTTCTAGTAAAAGGAAAGGAAACTGTATCTATGATCATAATCCATGTAGTGTTTTCTCTCCAATGAAATATAATGACTTTTTAGCTAGAATTGAAACTAGTGTTGAGAAACTTGTTACTACACTAGGACAATCGACTAATGTTCTAAAAAAAACCTTACCTGTATGGAGAATCCTGATCAAAAATGTATATGATCAATATTAGACCGCTTCATGAGACAACAAGCTCCAAAATTCAATGGGACTACAAATCCATTTGTATCATAATAATGGATAAGTTTGATAGAGAAAATAATTCCTCATTTGGGAAGAAATTAATGGCTTAAGGTTATCATGGATGTTAATCACCTCTCAGGTGATGTAGATCAATAATGGTCCTAGATTAAAAACTCAAAGGGTGAGGAAGAAATTGCAAGCACAGAGTGGAATGATTTTAAAGAAATTTTCATGGAATATTATTTCTCTCCGGAAAAGTGAGAAGATATTGAGAGAAATTTATTGAATCTGAGGAAAAATGTGGATGAGAATATTTCCAAATTTGATGCCAACATGACAAGGCTAGAAAGGCATGCTATAGATTATTTACATAATCCATATAGAAATATTGATCAATTCATTAACGAGTCAAAACCTTTAATCTTAAGGGAACTAGTCTCCCAAAATTTATCATCATATGAATATAAAGTCTCATGTTATATCAGGACAGAGAAATAATTATATAAGTCTAATGACATTAAGGGAAAGTAAGAGAACAAGTGGATGATAGAGAGATAAGAATAAAGGGAAAAAAGGAATGAAATATTTTCCAACATGTGATAATTGTGGATGTAATCACCTTGGGAAGTGCTTTAAATGATAGGGTGTTTGTTATAATTGCAGTGAAATGGGTCACCAGAAAGAAGAATGAAAAGGGAAGAAAAAAAGACTAAAATTCAGTGTTTCAACTATAGTGAAATGGGGCACTATGAAACTAAATTTACTAATAATAAAGAAAATATAACAAAGAAAATGAAAATGGATCATGTTCAATCATATTATATAACTACAATCAATGTTCAATAATTAATTTATTTCCGTTTTTTATTCAAAAGTTATGTTATTATATTTTGCTTATAAGAACCAAGATTTATATCAGGATGGTGATACAATACTTCTCCATTAAGGATTTGTAGCCATGAAAATTTTCATTAGGGTTTCTAAGGTGATCAAATATTTCGTATGTCCTGATAAGAGATATATTAAAATTTTTGCGGAAGATTATGTTATAATTTATTTTAGAAATTAGGGAACTTTTTGGACTATTAATTTGGATAAAATTATTTTGGTTATGTATTATGGTAGTAATGGAGTAAGTTAAACCTTAGATATTATTTATTGTGGTAAAAGTATGATTTTTTAGATACTTTGGGATTTCCTTTTTGGTTTTAGTAACCATTTAGAGGATGAAGGAAATATGTTTAGACCTCATGATTCATCAGATGGGCTTCAGGCATGAAAAATTTATTTTGAACATTCATTTATAGGTGTAAGGGATGATGCTAAAATAGATAAAAGTGAAAAAAGGATATTATTATGCTTATTACATGGAAATAAATCAATTCACTACCTATAATAAGCGTAAAATAATTCTTCAACTCTACGAAAAAGATACTGAAACAAAAAATGTTTTTCATGATCTGTACCCTCATTCCTATGCCATGACATACCCCATGCCCGCCTCCTAAAGGCTAGGGGTCAGAAACTAGAACCAAAGGCATACACCAGAAAGTGGGAGGAATTTTTCTTAGTACTTTTATGAAAACACACATCCAAAAACAATGCACAAACTGAAAGGGGAAACCAGTATAATGAAACAACTGGTGAGTACCATAAAACTGAAAATAAGTGGGCCAGAATACAAACCCAACAAAACAAACTGAAAACAAGAATGTTCAAAGGTACTATGGTATCAATCCACTGAAAACCCCACATGAAGGTAATATTAGTGTAGCTTCTGGAAGTTGAGGTAGTATGTCATGTCCACCTGATCCTATTGGGACCTGCTTGCTCCTAGGTCACAAAGTCCTCTGTCGAAACGTCTGTTGTCTGCATAAGAAACCACACGTGCAGGTGGAGCCTCTGCTAGTGTGAGTAAACAATACGAAGTAGGGGACCCCATTCCACTAAGTATGAACACCACAAATAAACCACAAAGCAAAGGTACAAAGCATGGAAAACTCACACAAGGTACAATCTAAAGCATAGGAAAATGTTTCATCGAATATAGTGATGAATGTTTCATATAGTTGAGGGACTCATCCATGATGAATCACTAATAGTATATCGGGACACTAAGGATCCAAACGGCTGAAGCTCATCTGCTAGGCCACTAAAGATCCACACAGTCGTTGCTTGTCTTCTTGGACACTAAGGATCCACATGGCTACAACTTTTCTTTCGTGCCACTATGTATCCACATAGCTGTTCCTGGGCTACTGGGCCACTAAAGATCCACACAGATTTTTCTCATGCCATCAGTCATTCTTGAACTAACATGAAGTCTCAATTAGAATAAACCAAAGGAAAATCTATTCGTAAGGGTTCCAACGTAACAAACGGCGCGTCGAACTACACTCAGTTTGAAATATTTGATAAATTTAGAAAAAAGGGCCCAGTTGGATTCTTGTCTGATCTAACCCTACCGTATGCCAAGCCACTCCAAAACTCTCATCGAGTATCTTAGAAAGACCACCTCGTCACAAGGGTCCCCATGTCATAGATGACACATAAATAGGACACCCAGTCTGTGAGTTATTGATGATTCTGTATCCTGGGGCCGGTGGCATATGGGTCCAGTTCGACTGGTCGGACGGACCCGACCAACCTGAACCAGGGGTCCCACATAACCCAAATTGATTCGAATGACTTGACCCAAAGGGAATGGGTCCATCTTGCCGGTGAGGGTCCAACCCTCTATGCATGGGTTCGACCCACTAGGCACGGGTCCGATCTTCCAGGTGTGGGTCTTTCTCATTGGGGCCTCGGTCCGGCCTACTGGGGCACAGGTCCGTCACGCTGGGGTGTGAGTTCGTCCTACTGGTGCGCGGGTCCGGCCCTATGTGGCCTGGGATCGGCCCACTGGGGCATGTGTCTGGCCCGACAGGGTGGGGTCCGGCCTGCCTTCTACCCAGTCCACCAAAGGTTAACTGGCCCTGTCTGGTCTGGTCGGGATGCGGCTGGGAGTGATGTCTGACACCTCTTTCCCCATGGGTCGTCCAAGGGGTCGTTCCCTAGACATGGTCTGTTGACCGTGGCTCTTCCGCATGCGAAGCGGCACGACGCCGTGTCAGCCCGCCACTAGCCACAGGATCAGAAGCTAGAAACTCCCTCTTACTACCCCACAAAATCCTCTATGTGGGATGGCCACTAATGCAGATGTCTGGGCCGCCGCGGCATACCTTTGTGGTATGCCACCCACTAGTGTTTCCGGCGCCACCTGCGCCCCATCTGGGTCTTGGGAAGACTACCAGACACTCTTTAGTGGTTCTTTCTGCTTGCTACATATTCCTACAGCCTCCAGGGGAGGTCAAACTTCTTGTAATGGCCTAGAATAATCTGTGTATCCACTTGAGAATTTTTTTCACGAAGAACACTCAAGTAGAAGGGCTCGGTCGTTGTTCATGTTGGCCCATGCTCTCTGCCTTTGAAATTTAAAGACATATAGAGGATCAGATATTGATGTTCTATAAAAAAATATTAATTCAATACTGAATAGAGAAAGTCCCAAGAAGGAAACCCTCCCGTAAGAATTCACAATCTCTGGATTAACATATTTATACGTTAATCCATGACCATCGTTTAGAAAAAGAATGAGGAAACTTTAAATAATTCAAAACCCTTACCTCGTTGATGTTCCTTGCATTTGCACTTCATCCTTGAGGGTGAAAGAGGTCAATTTAGTTTGTCATTAATTGAAGTACATTGAAGTTTATGATGTCCACCAGTGTTTGTCGTTCTACTTGGGGGGCGGGGAACTATTGGAGGTTCATTAGAGAATCCTCACATTTTTCCTCATTCCACCAACGTGTCAAACTATTAAAAAGAAAATACATCACAACAATTCTGTTATCTTGCGACATTACATCATTATGTTGTTACTTGTCTTTAAAGCGTTGTTATGCTTCATGTTAACAAGACATTAATGAGATCCAATAATGTGTATCGTCATTTCCTTTTCACTAAATTGTAATGTCATCATGTCATCACTCATCAGTGAGAAATCAAAAAATATCTTTTTACATTATTTTATTATTTTTCTCGAAAAGTATCTTAATTAACATTCCTGTTCTTCCCGTTACATCCATATTTATTCCCTTTCTATGCTAGTCAGAGCATCCAGAGTTCAATGGTTCCCAGGTATTTTTGATATGAAAACCGGTTCAAAATATAGAGAATCCTTTTCACACATTTATTGAATGTACGTTGAAAAATGTTAAAATTTTCTGTTCCGTGAACAACGGGCCTCCGAATCACATCTCGTTTGGGCATACTATCTCGAAATAATCACATATATTTCTAAAAAAATTAAACTAAAATTCAAATAAATTACATTTTCCCCACCATAGGGATTTACGTCCCCAAAATCCAAAACAAGGGATTATAAAACAAATGGGGGTAATGAGAATTAATCTGTGCCTCCCCCTCCCATGTGCTATCCTAGAGATTCTTGTGATGCCACCGAATGTGCACTAGAGGAATCAAACACCCACGCATGACCTTCTCCAGTCAATCCTTTATCTCAACAGGGAACTCTACAAATTTCCCCTCATTGTCAATGTAAAGGTCATTCCAATCGATGATGTGTGATGGATCATGTGTGTATCTCCTCAAACACAACATGTGGAAACCATCGTGTACTCAGCGCATCTGTGGGGGAATATTTAGGAGGTACACCATCTCTCCAACTCTTCTCATGATCTGAAAAGGTCCGATGAACCTTGAAGATAGCTTGCCGCCCTGAAAAAAATCTCTGCAATCCTCATCAGTGAGAGACCTAAAGGAAAACACGATCTCCCTTCTCGAACTCTGAGTGTCTCCATCTCTTATCGACATAAGATTTATGTTTATTCTATGTAGTCATCATCCACTCCTAGATAACCTGCACCTTCTCAGTGTAGCCCATAAAAACTCTGGACCCATGAGTATAAACTCCCCTGGGTCTGTCCAACATAGAGGTGATCTATAAGTCCGCCCGTACAGGGCCTTGAATGGTGCCATGCCAATGACAGAGTGATAGCTATTTTTGTATGCAAACTCCAATAGTGGTAGGTGGTCCTCCCAAATATGATCAAAATGCAGGATGTAAGAACGAATCCTGTCCTCCATGGTCTGTATGGTCCACTCTGTCTGACCATCCATCTTGTGATGAAAAGATGTTCTAAAGTTCAAATGAGTCATAAAGGCCACTTGTAATCCCTTCCAAAAGCATGATGTAAAGAACACATCGTGGTTTTATATGATTTTCCAAATAACTTCGTGAAGCTACAATATTTCTTGGATGTAGAGGCCTCCCACTACCTCTACAGGTCTCTGCTCCTAGATGGGTTAGAAGTGGGCCGACATGGTAAGTCATTCAACTATCACCCATATAGAATCATGACTATTGGATGTTCATCGTAACCCCATCACAATGTCTTTCTAGATTCCATACCATTTCCCCTATGGTACCTCAAGTGAATGAGCTTAGCCTGCTGGAACCTGATGCTTGGCATTCAGTTGCTGACAAGGGAGGCGTTATGAGATTAAATCTGCCTCGACTTTCTTTATTTATTGCCAATAGTTTTGATGTCCGATGTCCTCGTACATCTTCGCCACTCTAGGATGTACCGGCAAAGGGGATGTATGTAAGTACCTCAACACCCCCACCTGCAATGACACTGGTACTATGGTGTGACCACTAAAAACAAAGACATGCTCCACACCTATCAAAAATCCATCAGGAGCATGTCCTGATGATAAATGAGCATGTCGGGCCTCGCTGTCATCATCCATAAGCTCTGTCTCACTTAGTCAATGTATGAGTTGGGGAGTGACAGTCATCGACTGAAGGTAATATTCTTCATCATCATCCATGAAGGATATCTGCATCATGGATAGCTTCTCTGTTGCATCACTCAGCAACTGCAAACTGTTCCGCCTACTAAGTGTGTCTACTAACACATTCCCCTTTCCAAGAGTATAGAATATCTCAAGGTCATATCTCTGGAGGTACTCTATCCATCATTTCTATCTTAGGTTCACATATTTTTGGGATAATACATACCTGATTCTCTTGTGGAAGGAGTAAACTGTAATCCATTCACCCATAAACTAGTGTCACCACATCTTTAAGGCAAGGATCACTACTTCTCACTATAATCCATCGGTCATGTACTTATGCTCAAGAAACCTCAATTATAATGAGCCATAGGCCATCACCGCCCATTCTTATATCAGTACACAACCTAGAATAGTTCTTGATGCATTGTAAAAAACTACATTATCAATGACCTCCTCTTGTAATTCTTAAGATGGGGTCACTAGTCATCCTCCACCTCAGCTCCTGAAACCTCTGTTGGCAATTCTGCATCTGCACGAAGGTCTATCCCTTCATTTTCAAAGACTATATGGGTGTTTCCACTCTGGAAAAGTCAGGTATGATCCTCAGGTAGAAACCTTCCAACCCCAAAGAATATATACACATCATTCACCCATCTGAGTGGTTCCAAAGCGATAACTACCTCTATCATTGCTGAATCCACTACAACTCCAGCCTCTGAGAAGTCATTTCCTTGAATGTGGACCACCCTAATCTAGAATTGGCACTTTGAGAGAATCCCATAAAGCTGGTGCTCTCAGAGTTTATCTAGGACTATACATAGGTGTGTAGCATTCTCCTCCTCAATGTTGTGTACACAAAGATGTCATCAATGAATACTTCAATGAAATGATGGATGTAAGGCTGGAAGATCCAATTCATGAGTCCCATGAACACTAATTCAGTATTGGTCATACCAAAGGGCATCACCAAGAACTCATAGTGGCCATGCTGATATCTATAACATGTCTTTTGTATGTCTTCATCCCTGACCTGAAGCTGATGATAGCTGGATCTGAGTTCGATCTTTGAGAACCACCACACTCCCTTTAGGAGATCGAAGTGGTCATCAATCCTCGATAGTGGATACTTGTTCTTCTGATTCACCTAGTTTCGGGGGCGGAAGTCCACACCCAACCTCAAATTCTTGTCTTCCTTCTTGGAAAACAACACCAGGGATGCCCATAGGGAATCACTAAGTGTTACGAACCCCTTCCCCTGCACGTCCTCTAGCTATACCCTCAGCTTGCGATGCTCTGCAGGAGCCATCCGATATGCCGGTGTGGATATCAATGTGGTCCCAGAGTACAGGTCGATGCAATAGTCTACCTCTCGTCTAGGAGGTTGTCCTAGAACATCCCTAGGAAAAACATCTTCATACTCATCCACAACTATAGGAAATCTTGTACTTATATCGTCCATTACAGTGAGGGTGAGTCTATCAAAATTGTGAGTGATTGGCTTCACCCTTATCCAAAAATGTTTGTCTTATGTTGCAAGGGTTGCCTTCTCTCCAATGAAGAAAAAAATTGTCCCATCCTCGCGGACACACCACACTTTGTGCCTAAAATAGTCGATCGGATCATTGACTATAAATAACCATTCCATACCCAAGATGATTTTGTAAGGCCTCAACGCTGCAACTAGGATATCCTTATAGAAGATATCACCTCCTAGAGTATGTTCAAACTACTATACCCTATTTGTAATTGTCGAATCCCCTCCTATAAGAGTCTCTGGATTCTAGGATCGAGACAACGCCTCCAACAGAATCTCTGTGCTCCAAATAAGAGTCATGGAGTGGAAATTGTGACTAAAACATGTGTCTATAATAACTTAATATAGGGTGGAAAAGACACATATCGTACCTTTAATAAACTCTAGAACACTATGGTCATAAGCCTTCATTGCCTAATGTTAGGATCTCCCCTTTCTTCCTGCTTACTGAGGTCGGGGTGGACCACCTAGAGGTGGTGGTATTAGCACCTTGAAACGTCTCCCACCACAAGTTTCTCAGCCTGCTCCACTACCACATCCACTACACTTTGTCCCTCCTTGATCAAACATAATCCTCTGTCTCATTGGCCCCTCGACCATCTGATGATCGTCTGTATGATGGGTCAGGAAGTCCCAAGCCCTGTGTCCCTGCTCACCGCACAAGGAGCACACCCAGCCCCTCGGATGTATACCACTGTCATAGAATCCTAGCACCATTTATCCTGAGTTATGGGCTCGTCAAATAGATGATTTCGCCCAATTGGACCCCTGTACAATCTATAGGTTTCCTCCCACAGATGGATCGGCTATCTGTCACATGATGGTGGTACCCACTGTCAGTGAAAGCTCTGTGAGGAAGCTCTCTACTAGTAGAGCTTGCTCCAATACTCCAGCCTATGTGGGGATGCTGAGAGACCACCCAGACACCCTAGTCTCCCAGTGTATCCCCTACTCAAAGGCTCGATCCCTTGAGAAAGGTTTTAAAAAAATGCATGTTGAGTAGAGGAAAAAATCTGTGAACCTCACTTAGTACTCAGGTACTATCAGGATGCCCTGTTGTAGGTGAAGAATCTCCTGGAAGCACATAGAGTTTAGGATTCCTGGGGAAAAAAGCCTCCCAAAAAATCCTCTTGATGTCCATCCAGGTGAAGGAAACCTCATCATTAGGATAAATAATCAGACTCCACTATCTTTATATTGATACCTGAAGAAGGATCATATCTAAAATCACCATCTGGTAAAGCAGTGTCCTCACTATGTTGAAGACTGACATCACCACCTCCAGCCAATCCTCAGTGAGATGAGGATCTGTCACTCCCCTGATCCTAGTAGCTCTTTGTCTTTGAAACTCATGCATGGAACTAAGTCTATGAAAATATTCTACTGCTACCTCAAGCATTTTATGTCGACCAATTGGTGGTGGTAGCACTCATGCACCACCTGGTGGGTCCATCTCGAGAACTAGTCTCTGAATGGATGCCTCGTCACTAGGCAGTCTGTCCTTCTAACCACGTATTAGAATCCTAGATAGTCATCCTCATGGAGGAATCTTGAAATAGATCAAGATGGGACATGGTCAACAAATTATATCTGCTGGGATGAATCATATACAAAGAACATGACGAGAAAATTTTACAACCGGTGTTTTTGTGCATTGACTTGAAAAGCCTAATTTGAGGTCTTGGTGTGTGGAAACATCGTTCACCGTACCAACACTATACTCATCGATTCTAAAAGACAGACTCGTAATATTTAGCACTATTTACCTATATAAAAAACGACAAACTCTCAGTCTCATGGGTAGAACTGACCTCCCTCTGGTACCACATTGTCAAGTCCTGTCCCCTAGGGCCCTTGTCATGACAAAACCCAATACTGCCTCTTGAAGTCCAAGTGGTAGGAGACTAGTGCCAAAGGCATCGACCTAAAAGTGGGAAGAATTTTCCTCAGTACCTGAACACACACACACACCCAACCACATCCGACAAACTGAAATAGGAAACAAGTATACCAAAACAAGTGTTGAGTATAATTACAACTAAAAACAAGTGGGCCAGTATACAAACCGAAAAAAAGATAACTGAAAATAGGAAACTACAAACAGACTCAAGTCTCCATATGCTTCAAACCCCACTTGATGGTAAGAGTAGTGTATCTACTATAAGATGAGGTAGAATGTCCTATCAGCCTAATCCTACAGAGACCTGCGTGTTCCTAGCCCACCAAGTCCTCTGTTGAATTGTCCTTCATCTACACATGGCACAACAGGTGCGGGCGAAGCCTGTGTAGTGTGAGTAACACAGTACTCAGTAGGGGACCCAGTCCACTAAGGAGGATCACCACAATGCAACCACAAATCAAGGATATCTCACACAAGGTACACTCTGAAGTAAAGGAAGAAGGTTCATCAGCTATCTTGAAGAACATTTGTTACTATTGTGGGACTCATCACTGATTAATCACTGCTCGTCACTGGGACACTAAGGATCCACAAGATAGTTTCTCATCTTCTAGGACACTAAGGATCCACATCGCCCCTACGCATCTACTAAGCCACTAAGGATCCACATGGCTTCTGCACGTCTATAGGGCCACCTAGGATCCATATGGCTGCTGCTCGTCTACCGGGACACTAAGGATCCACATGGATTCTTCTTGAGCCATCTGTAAAAGATCAACTTCCATGATGTCCCATATAGAATACCCAAAAAGAAACATCATGTCCTAAGGGTTCCAATGCAATAGACAATTCATCGAATAGATGAACAGTTAAAAAGATACTGGCATTTTAGTAAAAAGGGCCCGGTTGGATTTGAGTCCGATCAAACCTAGTTATACAACACACCCACCAAAAATACTATAGTTTATCTGAAAAGGATCAATTTTTCTCAAGGGTCCTTGTGTCGTAAACAAAGTATCCATCAGAGACACAGACTTTGAGTTATTTAATTTCAGTATCTAAGAGTTGGTTTCGTCTAGGCCAGGTCTGATCAGTAGGACCGACCTGACCGTCATGGCCTGGGGGGTCCCACATACACCAGTTAGATTCAACTGACCCGACATGAAATAGTTGGTGTTGGGTTAGGTCCAGTATAGCATGGCCAGTGGGCCAAGCCCAATGGGCCTCGCTGGACCCGGCCCCGTTTAGATGAGGGTCAAGCCTGCCGGGTCACCCGGTGACTCGGTCTCATCCGGCCCAGCCTACTGGTGTGGGTCCGACCCTTTAGGGAGGGGTTTTGGTACAAATCATACGTAGTTTTCTAAAGGCATACAGGTTCTGTCTTGTCTAGGTGAGATGTAGCTAAGAGCCACATCCGGCACCTCTTTCCCCACTGGTCGTCTGCATATCCATTCCATGACTACAGTCAGTTGACATCGGCTCCTCCGCATGCGGCACGGCGTGGTGCCGCATCAGCTAACCTCCTGCTGCCATCACGGATGACGGAGACTCCCACCTCCTGCCCTGCAGCCAATAGATGTGGCCTCCTCCTCGTCATCAAATCAGTGATGTAGATGTCTGGGTCGCCACGGCCATACCACCGTGGTGTGCCGCCCTTCAGTGTCGGTGCTACCGCCGGAACGCCAGAGGGGACTTAGGTAGACCTACAGACATGCTTTGATGGTCTGTTATATGTGTTTCTAGTGCCCATGGCCCCTAGGGGATGTCACCCTCCTAGTGATGGCCCCGATTCCACCTTTTCATCCACCTAAGAATCCGGTCATGAAGAACTCACAAGCGGAGGGGATCAGGCCTTGTTCATGTTCGCCAGTGCCCTATGAATTAGTAATTTATAGATATGTGGAGTCTCGGGGATTTTTGTTTGATCAAAAAAAGTTTAATTAAATCCTAAATAAATAAATTCCTAATAAAGAAACTCCCTCACAAGAATGAATGATCTACAGATTAACCAATTTCTAGGTTAATATTCATCCATTATTTAGAAAAAGAATGCAGAATCTTTAAATAATTTAAAACCCCTACCTTATTGGAGTTAGTTTCCATATAAATTCCTTTTTGAGGGTCCATGATATCGATGAAGTTTGTCATTATTTGAGGTCTGTCAAAGTCGATGATGTCTGTCGGCCTTTTTAGTTCTTCGTTGGGGAGGAAATCCATTAGAGGTTTGTCCGAGAATCCTCTCAGTTTTCCTCATTCCTCTAATGTCTCAAACTATTAAAAATAAAACATGTCACTACATTTTTTCTATACTGCAACATTGTATCATTTTTGTTATGTTTCAAAATTGTGTCATTACACTATTTCATTTATAAAATAGAATCACTATTACGCATCATTAAAGTATTTCAACAATGCGTGTTAGGGAACCGCTAATGTGCTCTATTAATGCATCTATTCATCACCTTTTCACTTCACCGCTGCATTAATGTATCATCACTTAACAGTGAGAAATGATGTAAAATAATATTTTACGTTATTTTATTAGTTTTCTCAAAATGTCTGAAAATTAAATTTTCTATTAGGCCATTTCCGGCCAAAGTTATAACTTTTCTAGGAGAATCCCGATGTTCTGAGTCTAATGGTTCCCTCATATTTTTTATCCTGGCACCATATCCAAAGTTAGAACAACCATTTTGCACATTTATTATATGAACCTTATAATAAAGTTCAAAATTACCTTACAGGCTCACTGAGCCTCAAAATAATGTGTCATTAGACTGTGAAATCTCAAAATAATTCTATATAATTAAAAAACATTACATGAAAATTTCGATCCATTATGATGTTATCCTAATACCATCTTTTCCAATAAATCCAATGGTCCCTTAGATCATTGTAGATATATTTCTTTGTGATTGTTAACATTCTCTTGACCAAATTCTCTATCACTCTACATTAGAACTTGATGGTTAAATTCCTCTTCCATGTCCATGTTTTTTTAGATGGAACCCTAGTATGTGTTATCTCTGGAGACCTTCATACATGAATTTCTTTGTTTTATAGTGGATGTTTTATCAACCCCTCTTATGATGTGGGATTTCAAAAAAAGTATTTTTAATAGTAAAACATTAAAAAATGTACCAGAATTCCAAAAGTGATAGGATTCAATTTTTTGAAAGAGGGGGGAATGTAACACCCCAAATTTTTATGGTATGTATTTTTGAAAAAAAAATCAAATTTTTAATAGAAAACATTTCACATAACAATGTTCTTAAAAATCAACTAAATATTATTATTTAAATGTAAAAATTATAACCAAGATGTTATATTATTAGTTATGAATAATATTAAATAAATTATGAATATATATGGTTTATAAAAATATAATATTAATTAATTTTTAAATAAATAATTAGAAATGAAAATATAAACCAATTGAATATAAATGAAATGTTTTTATTTTTATGCTCCGGAAGGCTTTTTGTCTTAATAATTAAAATTAATTAAAATTAATAAAGGTATTAATGAAATATATTTTTTATATATTAAATAAAATATATGAAAGCATATTTTTTTTCAATATTAATATAAAATATTACATTTTTTTAATATTTGGTATATTTTGAACTGTTTCGTGTTTTGAGGAATACTTAAAAATACTAATTTTTAATTAAAAATTAATTTTTCCATCAAAAAAATTTAAAGTGTTATATAATATTTTTAATATGTTTTAAAGTATAAATATATTAATTTTTTTATCATTTAATTCAATTAATCTCAATTGAATAAATTTTATATTACATTTTGTTATAAAACTGTTTCAATCTTCTCCATGTTTAAACTTTAATAACCCGTTTTATCAAAACATCAACAAGATTAATTATAAATTAATAACTACAACTTATTGTGTTTTGAATTTTTAAAAATGGATTCCATATTTGAAATTAGTGGGTCCATATTATGTAAATAATTTTTTTGGGAATATGAATAGTAACTTATTAATAGATTTTGTTAACACTATCAAGGGAAAATGTGGAAATTAAGTGTAAAAAAATTAAAATATCATAAAATTACCCAAACAATTGTCCTAATTTCATTGGATGGGTGGGATTGGAAAAACAATTCCTACGAAAAAATTATAACCTTTTTGAAACGGCTACGGTTTGAGTTCGAAATTTATAGTAATTTATTTAAAAGAGACTTAAAGATGTCTTACTCATATTTTAATGATGATACCATTTTTGATATAGGGTTATACAGAATATAAATTCAACTACAAATACTCATTTTAAAAATAATTTCTATTAATCATGGAAGTTTATCATTATTTTTTATGAAATAATTAATTTCTTTAAAGGCTTATACAATGATGATGGAGTAATTGTTTAATTAATGAAAATATAAAAAAAATGAAACTAAAATTATTAAAATATATATAATATGGGAAAATTAATTTCATACTATAATTTTATAAAATAATTAGACATATTAGGGATATATGAAATTTTTTTCTTCAAATTAATAGTATTTATTGAAAATTTTAAAACATCTAGAGATGCATAGTATCAACATTGTCATTAATGAATATTTAACATAAATATTATTTTATTAAATGATATAAATTCAAAAAAATCTAAAAGCCATCATAATTATTTTTATAAGGTTAAATATGTTATCAATGATCCATTTAGGGTTCTTTTTACATTTTATAGTGAATATATTAACCTTTAAGGAGTACAAATCATTGTTGTCATAGTAAGAGTTAAAGGGTTTAACTACTGGTTAATGCTAAACGATAAGGGTAATAATGTGATCTAAAAAAGTGAAAAAATATTTTTGAAATTATTTAGACCAATAATCATATTATCATTGAAATAACTCACTTTTAATTCATTTTAAATTAAAATTTAATTTATATTAATTTAATATTTTGACAGCTCCCAAAAGTGCCTCTCACCTCAATTAAAAAAGGGAACATCCTTCCTGACTTTTCACACTAAATTGGTCCTTATAGCTCAGAAAAAACCTTATTATTTCTATTTCCGACATCTTTATCCATGTTCTAGAGGTCCTGATCTTCCAAAAGGTCATCTCTATACCCCTTTATAAGAGATCTAAAGAATGTCCACCAAAGAAGAGGTAATTATTTTACCAACTCATTCATGTTCATATATTATTCAACTTCATTTTTATGTGTTGTTTCATTAATAAAGTAATAAATACATTATAATAAATATCTGATATTTCATTATGAATATGGGATAACCATAATACTCCTTTTATCCATCTTACAAAAATCAAATGCACCACGCGCGTGTACTCCTGACAAACTATATCCATGTTGTGATATAATTATTTTTCATCAAAACTTTATTTGGATGTGTATAATGATGGATATAATTGGTATAAATAATAAATATTTCATTATATTAATTCAATATAACTAATATATCACCCAATTATTTACCACTTTACCATTAAAAGAATTATATGGTCTCTTGTGCATACGTACGACCCCCCATCTCCACGACGCGATGTGATTCATTTTCTAGTTTAACTATTCAAGAATTATTTTAAAAATGTATATAATGACTAAGTTTAATATATATGAAATTAATATAATTATTTATATGAAATAAATATATAATATTCATATAAAATATGACTTACACAACAAAACATGCATAGGAAAATGAAGCAATTAATAATTGAAGTATGGGTAATTAAGAAATATAATTAACAATATGACTTTATAAATATGGATATGGTTCTAATATAATTTAATAACTTGTTCTAAACCATTATAAAAGATTTTAAATAACATTCATCAAAAGAATTATAGGGTTATGGTTATTTCGAAATCTCATTATTATTCGGGATTGTATATATTTAAGTATCTATTAGGGAACATTTATCATTGTTGTCCATTTTTCTTGTAAATTTATTCCAAAATATTTTTAATATTATCCAATGAATATGTAATTTCTCAGATCTGGATTCCACTCAAGTGGTTCCCAATACCAAGTTGACCACATGTCCTTAAGTATATTTCCCCAAACACCAGAGGCTGCCAACTAGCAGTGAGGACCTAAGGTGGGATGGTGGGGAAACTATTCCCTCATTGAAAGAGTGTAACATAGAATAATAAATAAAATTACAATAGTTAAAGAAATAACCATCATACAACTGAAATAAATTTCATAAGACTGATAAGATAAATAACCAAGAATTCTGAAATATAAAATATGTTGTTGCAGGTCACATGTTCTAGAAATGTAGACAAACGAGATACAATACCAATTTATAGAATGAAAAAGAAAATTTGGAAGCATTGCATGACTCATCTTGGTTCCATTCTATTCAGCTTATAAACCCAAAATCATATACCTATATAAGGGATCTTGACCGTATCGAAACCTATAACAATATATTCTGTTTGGGCCCAAAATCGTGACCCAAACTAGGTGTGAGAAAAAAATCCCAATAGGCAACCACCAAAGATATGTTCCTATCTATCAGTGAGTATATACAATAAGTGGTATAAAAAAAGTAAAGTAGTAATCTTGGAAGTAATGAAAAGTAAAAAATACTACAAGTATTGATTTCCATTTTTATTCAGTTCATGTTTTTTAGAAATTCAATTTCATTCAATTATAATGTCTCAATATCAGGCCTTGGCCTGTTAATCCCCCCATATAAGGTAAGAATAGTTGATACCTCTGGAGGATATCTAAACAAGTAATGTTAAGACTAAATCCAAACATATAATTTTTCTTGGTAGATGTGTTATAAGTCATCCCATTTCAATTTTCAAATCAACAACTCACCCACAGGCACAGAAAAAACCCCACCCATAGGCACAACCAATAATCACCCATATGAAAAACTAATCCTCACTTGAAATCGTAAAAAATCCTCGCCCATAGGCATAAAAATCTATTCCCTCTTTCATAGAAATCCAACATGGTCCAGCCCAATATATCAATATTTCCACATATTAGACACCACATGTAATTTACACTTTTATAAGGTTAAAAAAACTTAAAACTCACATCGTAATAATTCATAACACGCAATAAGTGAATTAATATATTATAGGTTGAAAATAATTACACTCACATGGGAAATTAAAATCACAATCCTAACATATAATATAATAATGACAAGGCTTAAAGAATAATAAGCATAACATGGGGAAAATGGAAAAAACACTAATCCCAAGCCCTTAATCCATCCAAATAAAATTTTACCCAGTTGCAATCCCATTAGAATTTAATTTTTTTTAACAACTAAATAGAGGAAAACAAGGATTGCCTCATTGAAAAACTAGGCCAAACACCCATAAACTATAATTCAAGGGAAACACACCCTTGGGGTGTCCTTAATTCAAGGAAATCAACATTACGCATGATTAATACCATATAATCAACTACCTGAACATCATTAGGAAATAACATGCTACAAAAATAAATCATCGTGACACCAAAAAATGGGCGCTTGACACTTTGGAACATATAATTATGTTGAAAATTTATAAGTGTCACCAGACCACATATGTCATTAGAAAATGGCTTTCCTCGTCCAGTTTTATCTTCTAGTTTGATCTAGAACAAAGTAGATCTACAAAAACAAGTAAAACACTTAAGGTATGATAACGTTGTTGAGAGAAAAAAAATAATGTTGAATGACTCATGTTGAATCGAGAGCTTACCAATTGGGTTTAAATGCATCCAAAACTTTTGATTCAGAGTTTGTATGGAGATTTGGGAGAAAAAACACCATCTGACACTAATGTTTGCATAACAGGGCCAACCCTGTGTATCTTTGAAGAAACATGATGCTACTTCCCGTTTTAGTGAAAAAAATAATGTATATAGTGTGTAATAGAAAATACATTCTGTGTGCATACAATAACCACCCCCCTCTACTGACTCCCTATACATTCCTTGTTTAACCATACATATGTATGTGACATGACATGTACTAATAAGTACACGGCATGTAACCACCATGTTTGGCCATGTAAGGCATGAATCCATAGTTTAATAACTTTTCCTCGTTTTTCTGTTTTATGAACCAAATGAAAAGAATCATACCTCAAAATTAGAACCAGGTTCTTAAAATATTTCCCCCTTTAATCAATTCTTACCCAAATTACCCTTCCAAGGGTGGTGAATAAATATCTGAGAATAACTCTAGCCACTGAGTACATACGTCGACCTCCCACTCCTAGGTCACATCCTACACTCTTCCATTCTTCCACAACACCCATACTAGTGGAATATACCAACCTCGTAGAACCATCGTGATACGATCCACAATACGAATTGGATGGTCCAAAATGGAAGAATCTACCTAATGCTTAACCTAATTGGACTGAAAAGTGGGTGTGGAGTCTGAGTGATTGTGGCACAGTGGAGATACATGGAATATGTTGTGCATGTATTGGTACATATGAGGTGATTTCAACCAACAGATAATGGGTGTGACCCTTTCTAGAATGTTAAACGGCCTGAAAAATCATGGTGAAAGAGTACCCTATCTCCTGATCTATCAGTATACCATCCTCAGTGAAACGTGTAAGAAAAACAGATCCTCAAAAAAACCCTAGAGGTCTTCTGCGGTGATCAACATAAGATTTCTGAAAAAACATCACAATATGCATCTACTTCTGAATCAACTGGACCTGTTTAGAATTCTCTTGCACGAGATGTGGTCCCACTAATTCTGCCTCAACTTCTTCCTTCTCTATAGTTTACTAGAAACTAATATTGTAAGAAAATTTAACTAGGGGAATATTATTATCACATGATCCCCTAAAGTCCATGACACACTCCTATAGCATAACCTCAATCACCTGTATCATACGTTCTAACTTACCTTCAATATGAGGGTTGTATGCTGTGCTCAGAAGCACCTGGGTACCTACCTTCCTCTATGAACTCTACCGGAAATAAAGATGTGATGTGGGTGTTTTAATCTAAAATGATAGAATGAGGGACCCCATGATGTCCTATCACCACATGAATATACATCTTCACAAGATCATAAACATCGATGGTCTCCTAGATCATCAAGAAGTGAACGACCACTGTAAGTCTATCAACCACCCACCAAAAAACATCATTACAGCTTGGTTACCTCAATAACTGAGTCTTGAAATCCATTTTGAAAAAAATCCAATTTCCACTTAGGAATATGTAACTTATTCAAAATCAAATCTAGCTACTAATGTTTTGACTTATAGGTGGAACACCTTGTAACAAAACCAGCAACCTCTCTCTTCATACCCAGCCACCAGTACTAATGGCTCATGTCCTGATACATCATGGTATCTATGGGATGCACTTCCCAATATGAAGCATGAGACTCCCTCATCAACTAATTGTGCATGTAAACTAATACCTAGACACATACATGGATACGCAAGATCTCATCATCACCTCCTATCCAACCTAGAGTTGGATCCCCACATGCTTCACTCTCCTATAGGACTACTCCCTTAGAATCTGATAGTTTCCTTATTCTGAATCTGTCTTGGATGGTAGAAGTCTTAACTAAATAAGGAAGGAAATTTTGTCCTTGACTATCATGCACCTCCAAATTATGTTCTTAGATTAAGGAAATAAGCTTCCACTCACCGCTGGACTCCTATACCACATGAATCTGAGTCCTCCTACTCAATACATTATCAATTGGATTGCCTCTCCCTAATTTGTAAGAAAGCTCAAAATAGAAAGACTGGAGGTATTCCACCCAACATCACTATCTCAAAATCAGGTCACGTTGAGTAATGATTTATAAGAGTATTTTTTGTTCTGTGTACATGACAAAGTTCTCTCCACATAAATAATGTATCCAACAACATAGTGCATGTAAAATAGCAGCTAAATACAAACAGTACATCCACTAATTCCACTCATGAAGCCTCAACTATTGAGACCCGTACACCATGACTCGATATCCATAAAATTGTACTACCCTCATACCAATACATGAAGCATCATATTAGAATGTATAACTCTTTCCCAGTTCTTCTAGTATTATTACTTATTCTAATGTTAGTCTCCCATTCATCTCTTGAAAATCTATCTTACAAGAATTCGTCTACACAAACATCACACCCTTCTTAGTCAAGCCCATTAGTGGAACTTCTATGTGTGATAAGTCCTATATAAAACACCTATAGTACCCATCTGGCCCTAAGAAACATTATATTTCAAACAAATTCTTGGGATGTTCCCAGGAAACTACTTCCTTCACCTTCCCTAGGTCTACTAACACTCACGTCTCTAATATAATGATACCCAGGAAGTGAATATTTTCCATCTAAAAGTGTCACTTTGTGATCTTAGAATATATCTGATGCTCTTTTAGTGTATTCATAAAGATATTAATATTATTGGAATGAACATGTCGATTATGAGAATACAATAAGATATCATGGAGAAAACCCACATCAAAAGAATCCATGTAAGTATGGAACAATCGGTTCATCCGCACTATGAAATCTACAGGCGCATTCATGGGACTGATCGACATAACTAGATACTTTTATAGACACTACCTATTCTAAAATGTAGTACGTGGTTTTTCTTCAGGTCCAACACTATCCTAATTACAACCGTATCGCCAATCATTCTTAGAGAATACGTGAGATTCTCAGAGATTATTGAATAGATCATCTATACACAGTAGAGGATACTGATTCATTACCATAAACTGGTTCAACTTCAAATAATCCACGCATAGACTGATAGAATTTTCTGCCTTTTTTTCAAAAAGGACTGGATAACGCCAAAGATAACTAATCTATCAGATGAAACCCATCACCTCAATATCCACAAGATTCCACTTGAGTTCTTGAAACTTTATTATAGCCATTCTATAAGGAGGAAAGGATATCAGTGTAGCTCTGGGTACTAGCTTAATATTGAACTCTACCTCTCTTTCCATATGTAAACTTAAAAAGTCAATAAGGAATATATCCCTGAAACTATCAACTACTGGAGGAAAATCCATTGGATGTGTCCCCTGGTCATCAAGATGTTGACCTAAAATCTCATTTTTCACTCCACCAAACCCACGATGATGGGGTCTATCTCTACCCACTTGGAAATCCAATTCACCATTGTATAAAAATGATATACCCTTTGGTGATGGAAACTCACCCTACGACTATAGAAATCAACAAAGGCTTAAAAAGGATCCAAAAATCCATTTTGAGAATGATATCAGTGCATGTAATTTGTAATACATATAAATCCCATAAGAAGTGACACCCTCCAACCTCAAGGGGGAACTCCTAACACTGACACCAACCGACCATTATTATTCCTAATAGAGTGTATAGCATCATAACATCATCCGATGTGAAAAAAATAGAGCTTAATGATCTCTACAATGGGAAAATATATATAACTATGCGAGACCCTTTATAAAAAATTGTATAAGATAAAATTATGGTAGATAAATTAGTACCTCTAACAATAGAAATAATGGAAACTTTACCATGCTAGTTCTGTTACACTGTATAATTCTATCCCATACCATGACCCTGAGACACTATTTGGGTACCCTAATCTGACCCTCCCTACTATCATTGTGATCCCGGGGTCTGGATAGCACAAACACCACAACCACCTCAACATGGACGGCCTGACATCTTCCAATTCCTTGACTTATGAGAAGCTACTGAAACTACTCCTGAATGTGGAGTCGGTGCAGAACATATCTCAGTAGCTGCTTGTGGAAATTCCTTGAAGTAGTTTTGTAGATGTCTCATCTTGATGCAAGATCATCACACAACTAGTCCATCAGAAACAATATCCTCATATTCCTAGCTCTGTCAACCTAGTAACACCACTCCTGGATACTAGAAGAAACATTATTACAACTTTTATCACCTCGAGAAAGCTCCATAAGGTGCTTCTTTCTCCTGGTCGAGACAACACTAAGTCCCAGTGTCGAACAACCTGGGTTCGTACATCTAGCATCCCACATATTACACTCCATAATCAGTTCCTAATTAATTATGTAATATAAAAAAGTCAACCTAAAACATTAAAATATGATCATAAATGATATCTGAGACCATACTCGAATCTCCCAGCCCTCGATTTCTCGTCACCCATCAGAATAGGTGAGAATCTATAAATCTCGGTGAAAATTTTAGAGTATTCCATCACTGACAGAACTCCCTACACTAGATTCATGAACTCTCAGGCTCTATTGGATCTCAACATCTCGAAAAAATAGTAGTACTCGGAGAATTTTGGAAAATCTACCCATGACATGTCCCGACGATTCTCTATCTAATAGATATCATCTCACCACATCTTGGTAGAATCACACAACATATAAGTCGTGAGCTTGACCCTCCTCTCAATAGGTGTCTTCAGATGCACGAATATAGAACTAATGGATTCCAACCATGACACTGCTGCCTATGGTACACCATCACCTAAAAACATAGGTGAAAACTACAACTGGAATACTTTCTTTAGTTCTTCCACAGACGTGGCAGGCTGAGGTACTCCCTAGAAGGTATGCATAATCCATATGAATCATTAATTGAACTGTCCATTAGTACCTATTGCAATTATAATAACTTATTCAACAACTGTCACAACTGGACGATCCTTCAGTAGCCTCGGGCCCACCACCTTCGATATATGGACATTACCTTGCTCGCGGTACACCACTAGAGGTTATCATGGAGGCATGGATCTATAATGTCAGGTAGACACCTCAATTAAATTTTTGATCAATGTTCATAGTTTAATAGTGAAATAACTAAATAGGAGCAGAAAACCCTCAAAAGTTAACAAAAGATGAGTACACGGTGTGCAGGTAACACACACGGCGTGTACACTTAAGATCTTACATGGCCATGCACTACAGTCGGCCTGGGCATGAATGTACCCTTGATACATGAAATTTTATTTGGGTACACAGTGTGTACACAAGTCCCCCACATTTTTTCCTAGTAGTTGTACATGACTTGATTCACATGGGGTCTTCCTGAGTAAGCTCACACGATTTGTACTAAATGTACATGGCTATGTACAAGAAAAACCCCCCATCTGTGTTGAATGGGTTTCCAGATAGTAAGTATCAGAAACATCCCCAGAACCCCTATTTTTGTAAAATAAATCAAACATGTGACAAATTATGATTTGTGGGGGACATACTCACCTCAAATAAAATCATGGAACCCACATATAACACATAACAACATAATCAATATCCCATGGATGTAACCTAATCCAATAAAATTTTGATCCAAGAGCATTTATACTCCTTAGGAACCAAAGTGTGGCATCCATCAAATTCAACCATGTTATATACCAACACAACTATAACAACAGTGGTAATATATATCATTAAACCTATCACAACAACATGAAATCAGCAATGGTCTCTAAATGGCATGAAAATAATGCATGGAATGTGATTTATAACAAGTGGCTATATCATGCATGTGATAGGATAACCTCATATCATTAGGCCGTAACATGATATAACCATGATCAAATCAATAATAATTTCACAATTACAACTGTGTTAACCAATGGTAAAATCTAATCAACATTCATAGATCAAAATTCACAAACCACAATTTTATTCAAGGTAATTAGGATTTTCGCAATACAGAAGGTAGCTACTTCTGGGCACAATTTGTTACCAAACTCAATTTTCTTCCTATTCCTTCCTAATTTTTATATACATTAAGACAAACTGGATAAGAAACCTCCTATGATACAAATTTTTAATGTTGTGTATACATATTCCACTCAACTAGTGCCCCTTACCTGATTGGCCACATGACATCAAGGATATTTACCCAAATTCAATAGGCTTCCAAATAGCAGTGAGGGAATAGGGTGTGATGGTAGGAAAACTATTCCTCATGGGTAGAGTGTAACACAGTAGAATAAATAATATTATAATAGAGGAAGTATTAAACAACATACAACTTAAATAACTAGAAGAAGGAAGATAAGATAAATAACCAAGAATCATTCAATACCAAAAATGATGTATTATGGATGATATTCTAGGAGAGAATCCAAAGAGGAAATATTTCCACGGTATATATTGAAAAATAAAACTCATAAACATCACCAGCCTCAGCTTGATAACAAGCTCTCTTTATCCCAAACAGAAAATTAAGTATCTGTAGAAGAGAGAATTACCTTATCATCACCTGGAACAATATAATCTATTAGGTCTCCAAAGGATGACCCAAAAACAGTCTAATAAATAAATAATTGTTGGAAACCACTAATGATTTGTGCCAATCTATCAATGAGTATATGCAATAGGTAGTGTACATAAATGAATGTAGTAAACTAGGAAGTACACAAAAGTAAAAAACCTACAAGTATGGGATTAAATTTTTATTTAGTTCATGTTCATTGGATATTCTATTTCATTGAATTATAAATTCTCGAGATCTATCCTCCGCTCATCAATCCCACATCTAAGGAAAGCACAATAGCTACCTCAGTTGGCCATCTGAACAAGTAAAGTGAATACCAAATTCAAGCATGTGTTTTGGCTTCGACGATGCATCATAAGTCGTTCCTTTCCAATTTTCAAATCAACACCTCTCCCACATGCATCGAAAAAACCCACCTGTAGGCATAACCAATCATCACACAGAGGCAAAAAAATCCTCACTCGTAGGGCCAAAAAATAATTTCCCACAGGAAAAATTATCCTCACCCATAGGCATACCAGTCAAACAGGGTCGAGCCTGATATATCAACATTTTAACATAGCAAGAATTATATATAAATTACACTATTACATGTTTATGAACATAACAAATAACTTGGTAATAATACATAAAAATAAGAAAGTGAATTAAACTATCACAAGGATTAAAAAATTATACTCACATGGGAAATTCATATCACTACCCAAACATGTAATCTAACATTTACATGGATTAAAAAAAATATGAATAACATGGGGAAAAGGGGAAAACACTAATCCAAAGACCGTAATACATCCAATTTCAATTTAACCCAATTTAAATCCCATTATAATTCGATTCATTTTTAGAAAACCTAATAGGGGAATACGAGGCTTGACTCATTGGAAACCTAGTCAAAATGGCCGTAAACAATAATTCACGGGAATCACACCATTAGTGTGGACCTAATTCCAGTAAATCTACATTATACATGAAAAATAAAACATAATCAATTACCTAGACATCATTAGGAAATAACAACTGTCAAAAATAAATAAAGTGACACAAAAACAATGGGTTCACAACACTTCAGAACATATATTCATCTTGACAATTAACTAGAGGCACACGAACTCCTACCTCAGAGTTCTTTGTCTCTTCTTGTCTAGTGTCACATTCTAACTTGAGATATGTAAAATTATATCTTAAAAATGATGTAAAAATATAAAGGTATAATAACATCATTGAGAGTAAAAAACATAAAGAATGGCTAAATTGGAATTGATAGCTTATAGATTGGGTTTAAAGAAATCTACCAGCATTCGATTTGGAGTTCAGAAGATGATTTGGGAGGAAAATCCAGTATGGTGTTGTTGTTCACGTAATGGGGTGAGTCTCTATTAATTTGATGAAACATGAGGCTACATCCCATTTTAGGGAAAAAAAGAAAAGTACACGATATGTACTAAAAACTACACACTGTGTTCGTACTATAACCATCCCCCTTTACAGACTCCCCTCACTTGCCATGCTCAACCATACACTAGTATGTTAAGAGGTGTGTACTAAAAAGTACATGGAATGTAACCACCATATTTGTCCATGTAAGGCCTGAAGCTAGAATTTAACACCATTAACAATTTTTCTTCTTATATGAATTGAAAAGAAAAGATTTTTACCTCAAAATATGAACTGGGTTCTTACAGAATGTGTAGTTTACTTTTTAACATTATTTTACATCTTATAAAATGG
This sequence comes from Viscum album, assembly GCA_963277665.1. Lineage (NCBI taxonomy): Eukaryota > Viridiplantae > Streptophyta > Magnoliopsida > Santalales > Viscaceae > Viscum > Viscum album. The sequence goes on along the minus strand of OY728122.1, from coordinate 505,210,091 downwards.
TCAAAAATGATTTTTTTCAAACATGGTAATTTGAGACTTTTTCAGTGGAAGGAGTGTTTCTTTAACTTATGTTACATGAGTGGTATTTCACACCATCATGAATATATAACATTTTTTACATTCCTTTACAAGATTAAAAGGTTCTTATCAAATAAAATTGTTTCATTTTTAATTTGAAAAATTCTTAAATAAATTATTTCTATGTAAAAAGGTCATTTTTATAAAAAAAATTGAATGATTTTATTATAGTATTTTAATCTAGGTCAACATTCACTATTGTATCTTTGGATAAATTGAGGTATATCTGTTAAAAATCATTTATCATTTTTAATTGAATCATTTAGGATTAGATTGATAGTGTTGGTTCTATTTTTATACCATTTATGGTTTATAGTTGATTTATTCACATTTCATATGCTAGTTGTTCAATATGAATGATTATGTTTCTTATGTTTCACCATTTTTATATGAGGAATTAATTTGACTTAGTACGCAATGGGAGGCTCCCTATATATCCCATGGATGCATCGCTAGGTCTCATTATGAAAAATCACTTGGTGAAAACTCCTTCACAATTTTTTTGAATCCATTATAAATTTTTCAGAGGATATATATTGACACTAATCAGATAGGTTTCTACACACAAACATAAAATCACATGAGGATAGATCATGATAGTAGCTATCTTGAGGATAGATCATGATAGTTCATATTTCTAAAATTATGCATTCCTTCATTATTATTATTTCTTTTGATTATTTTATTAGTTATAATACTGATGGTTAATTTTACTAGCACACTTGATTATTTAAATCGAAGGTATGTTAGTTATTTACCTTTCCATATTGTTTATTCCATACGTACTCATAGCTTCAGTTGTATGCTTACCCTTAGTGAGTATTTGAGATTAACCCTTTCATATGTCTCATTTTCCCCCATGATTCTATGAATAATGTTATGACATATATGAAGGATTTCACCAAGGGGAATAATTGAAGACTTAATGAAATTATATGTGTCAAAATGTAATGTGGATTATATATATGTATATAATTTACTAAGGATACTAAATTGTTTGGTCGATTAGGATTCAAATCATAACCCACACCAACATAATAAATTTAGGCATCGACTCTAGGCATCTAGGGTCAGGGTTATTATAAGAATAGCGATTTGAAATTTTTTAAAAACATTTCACTTTGAAAAATAATCTCAACAAATGAATTCTTAGAAATTAAAAATGATTATCAAAGGAAATTTTGAGTGGAAGATAAAAATATTATTTTTAAAGGATGTATAATATTTTCAAATACATTTAGTAGAAATATCATATCATAAAAAGTGTATTGTATCTTTATTTTGAAAATGGGTAATGAGAATTTTTAGATATATAAAAAAATCAATAAAAGTTTTAAAAACAGGGAATAGAATATTTGTGGGAAAGAAAATATGGACATGAAACAAAGTGAAAATTAAGACATGGAAGTTTGTTCTTGTTAACATCGTACTTTAGGGTGAGATAAAAATCTTGTTGGAAGATATGAGTAGAAAGAGTCATTCTCCCCAGAAATATTGAAGAGAAGTGAATATAATATGGGTGATCAAATGATTAATAAAATAATTATGGTTAGAGTTCAAAAGAAAATATATATCTAAAATAAATAAATTAGAGTTACCATTGTCCCTTATAGAGAACATATTTCATGGATAAACAAACTTTAAATACATGGTTTATGTAATAAAAATGTAAATATGATTTCAATGATAAAATACAATGTAATGAAATCATTGGGAATAATTTACACAACAAAAATAGAATATGTTCAATAAGAACAATTATAACCCAATAAATGATAATTGAGGTAACAAATACCCTTAAAACGTGAGGAGAATTTAAATCATAACATATTGAAAGATATAGCTTAAAATTGAACAAAAATTAATAGGGATAATTTTTATTTCAGGATATAATATCAAAATTAGGAAGCATAAACAACACATAAAATAAATTAGGTGCATAATAAATAAAATGTCTCAAAGAGAGGAACTTGATATATAAAACCGTACATTAGTATTGAATATATATATTTATATTAATAAATAAATTCCAAATAAATATATTAAAAACTATAACCATTTATACCCCTTATTTATAATCATCATGTACTTATATATAGTTTGTTTTTAAATATTTTCATTGATAGATGTAAGTAATCTAGATAGTTTGAACTAGTTTTGTATGAGAGGTGTTAATTTTCATTCTTAATAAACAAAATATCATTACCTTATCATTAATGTTATATTAAGGGGTGAATTATAACTATTTATGAATTTTCATCTTCCTTTAAACTATGTTTTATTATTTATTTAGGAAGATGAAATCTATAAAAATCATATTTAAGTGATTCTTAACCATAAAAGAGTGTTTTAATTAAAAATTGAGTTAATTAATGATATTAAATTTATTGAACCAAAAATAAATATTTATTCACAAATTAAAATATTTTCTAAGTTCCCTTTGAGATGCATGGCATAAATTCGTAGCATTTCTAATGTATATAGTTAAACCAACCCAAACATGAACATTCCATGGTTAATGGGTAATTATGATATGATATAGTTAAAATATAATTTTTCCAGTAGAATAATTGTTTAATTATATGTTAATTATCACTAAATATTTGAATTATAATGATTTTTGAGAATAATTTAGGGATATGAAACAATTACATTGAATGAATAAATTGTTTCCCTTCATATTTTTCTTGTTTAAAATGATTATTTTTATAATGATTATTTATCCTTCATATCTCTAATATGTTATTCGATTTTAATTTCCATAAAATAATTAATAAAATAAAAATCATATATATCCTTTAAAAACAATGTTATACCAATCCATGAAGTGTGGTAATGAAAAACAAAACACAATGTTCCATGAAGGTCGTAGTTCGCTCATATGCATGGATGATGATTTTTTTCTCCATAGAACATGGGAGGGAAGTAACGTTGTTTTTCATTTTATAGTAGTAAATAATTTATATATATCATAATCGTTTATTAAATTATTTTTTCCAAAAATCCATGTTTGGCGATGATAGAATATGAACATTTTACACTATGGAGGCAGTAGTTCACCCAACACACTATTTACAGTTTAATTTTTCTTAATATAATAGGAAGAAATGTGGTTAATACTTTTACCATAACTCTAATAACATATAAGTATACTAAAGACACAAATTTTATCATTTTAAGAAGTTTTAGGGAAATTTAAAGAAGAAGGGGTGCTTAAAATGAAATATTAGTGGGAAATAGAGGTTAAAAAATTATACCGGACTATATAGATTATCTCCAGTGAGAATGTTGTTAAGATTTTCAGGGATGTTATTTTGAAGTTATAACACACTATTAAAGGTTTATTTTGAGGCTTCAGATAGATTTGGGTTGATTTTGCACCACAATATGTAGGTTGTGGTGTGATGGGAAATGAGGAGGGGATTTTCATTTTTATGTGTGAAAGTGATATTATTTTTTAAATATATGATGCATTTAATAATGGGAAGTAACAATCAAGGAAAGTGGCAATAAAATTGATAAATAATATATTTGAAAATATATATGGTTTATCCACACCTCAAAAACTCAATTAAAAACATTTTTTAACATGATAAGCCTTTTACATCTTAGGTTTCTCATTTTTATCATTTTTATATTCAACAAATTTACATGTTATTACTGAGGTAATATATCCATCATGAAAAAAACTAAAATTTTTTTTATTATATTATTTTTATATAATGATTCCATATTTGAAATCTATATATCATTTTTCAATTTGTAAAATTTTTAAAAATCAATTTTAAAATACTAAATTTATAATGTAATAAAAAAATTTAATGACCAGTATATCTAATGTTCTAAATTATCCTAAATGTGTTTAAAAATAAAAATAATTAAATTAAAAATTCACTTATAAAATAATTTTTTCAACTTATTAAAAATTTTAAAGTGTTTAAAATTAACACTTATATATTCGTAATGTCATAAAATTGAGGTTGTTTAAAAAAACTATATTTTCCACTATTCACATAAAAATGAATCTATTTTGGAAAATATTAAAATTATACCTACAATAATATTGAAATTAATAATTATAAATAAAAATAAACAATATCAACAAAAATAATTCATTGATGAAAAATTAGTTCTTAAACAAAAAATTTATTTAATATTATTTTGTATAAATTTAAAAAATAATTGAACTTTAAAATAATACTTTGAAGATATAAATATTAAATATAAAAATAAAAATTTATATGTGATTGATATAATTTATTAATGTAATATAATATATTCTGTTTTTTTGTAAATAGTTCTTCAAAAGACATATTTTTATTAAAATATTAAAGATAAATAAAAATATGAAATTATTATAATTTGTTATTATCATTTTGTCTAATAATTATTATATTATGTAGCTAATTTTAATAGGTCTCAGTTTTTGAGATTCAATATTTTCGTTAGTTCAATGTTGCGTGGGGCACAAGATATTAAAGATAATTTAATTTAATGGATATGAAATATGGGGCCATTATAGTTTTCCATTAAATTCAACATTTTAAAATATAAATGAAATTTATTATTTAATATTTGATTTTGAGTTTATTTATTTTTCATGTATCCATAGATATGATTTCATTAAATATCCTCTAAGTCGCAGACTCATAATACTTTCCGGCATGCCGGTATAGTAGCCCAGAGCATCTTCTAAAAGTGTAGTGGATTTCCTCCTTCAAAAGTGACAACCCTTGGGATATGTAATCTTGGAGGTAGCCTTATATAGTCCTTGAAATATTTAATTATCATTTAAGTTGGTTTCAAAGTATATGTGTTACACTTACATAAGTATCCTTCTTTTTTTAGACCATTATGTAGCTTCTAAAACTTAGTGATGATGTTTATGTAACATAACAAAACTGTTGGAAATTTTCAAGAAATATGGATTTATGTTTATGTATCTTGTAGTGTGAGAGATGTAAACTTATTCATATCTACACTATAGAACATCCTTGAGGTTCATGTGAATTGATTAACCATGAAAATGTTTCATTATGCAATCATCATTGACGTCTCACAATGGATCAGATTCAATTGTACGGTCAATTTTCACCCAATAGATCCTCTCATGGTTTGTTAATTCAATGTGTATCATGGGATTTAACATTTTTTTTCTTTAAATTCTTTTAATATTTTGTTTTCCAATTGAATAAAATACAGATTGCATCCATTTATTTTTGCATCCCTTCTTATGATCAGTTAATCGACCACTGAACTAATAAGTGACCACGAGGGAGGATTATCTTGTGTTTTGTCAAGAAATTAGACTTAAAGTTGGTTTCATATATATTTTATTGAACTTCCAAAATTTCATATAAAATCTTACATACTTTTGGAAACCCATATAATAACATTAAATAATCTTCAAAACATCATTTATTATGTTGTTTCTTTATTCAAATAATTATAGTGATCAAATAAAAAAATTAAGTCATGATTTAATATATTTATCAATTATTCAATTGATTATTCCCAAAACTAAAAAATTTAATATTATCATATGACCTTATCATTATGGTTTTTTTAATTAATTCATACTCAAGATATTGTGTATTAAAATATTACATTTCCATTGGCTGTAGGGCTTCACAATATGACTTCACTATAATACTTCATGGGTATGTGTATGAATTTAATATGGATTTTAAGAATTCAACATAAAAAATTTTATAGAGTGAATTAATTTAGTGTATCTATCTAATATAGTCTTATTAATTCTTCACTGAGTTTACAAGTTTGATACATAATTAAATACATCATATTGAATAACATTGAGAACCCTGTTAGAAATCATGTTTTCATATTATAATTTAATGGATCATATTCATTTTTCCATGGTTTATATTGGGGTGCCACCATCAGATATTGAGAGAAATAATATAAATTTCAACGTTATCAGGAATATATGATATTTTGAGAATTTATAAATGATAATTCTACTGAAAAGAGAGAGAATAATCAATGATGATGTACATGTTGTTATTAATAGAATATTAATATAAATATAAATCGTATGAATTATGTTTCATAATGAGATGAGTTCCATGTCACAAGAAGAAGATAACACATCACAATGATATGAACACATGGATTATTGAAAAGAGTATAATGATAAAATTTTGTGGAGGAATTTCAAGAAGGAAATGGCCAAATATTTGGGTGATTTAAATGAGGATTCTAAGATTTAAATGGAATGAAATCATGGGGAAATAAAATAGAAAAGATATGTGATTTTTTTTAAAATATAGAATATATTTGGGTTTTATTTCAAAGAATTTTGGAGATGAAAAAGTTCAAATAACTAAAAATTAAATGATATGGAATATTTGTTTTTATTTTTTTAATAACTATATTCTTGATCCTTTTTAGTGGACTGTTATCTTCATGTTCTGAGGAGGTTGAGATATAGACAATATTTTCTAGTTTTTGAAAAAGAATACTTCTTGCTGCATTAATTTATGGGGTTCCCATAATTAAAATATTTAGATAATTATTCACAATATTATTAGGAGGATATCTAATATATAGTTGTGAAAAAAGTAGTATAAATCATTCTAAGGGAATTCTAAGTGAGATGATATACTACTACATCAATAGAAGAAGAAGGATATAGAATCTGATAAACTTATATGAGGAATAATAACTATTGTACTAAAGTATTCATATTGAGTTATAGGAAACTAGACCATCTAAAATATATAATAAATTTAAACAATCCTGGAATTTATATCCAGAAGAAGAATATTACTGTGTTGTGTATAAGAAACAAAAATTAGAAGGAGATATTTCATCATTTAGATTATAAATGTAGAGTTGAATTTTTGGTTGGAGGTGTGTATAAAATCATTTGAAAATAATTGTGACTAGGGTGTATAAATAGTTCTATAAAGAAGAAAAAATTTTGGAATTTTTAATGACTGTGACCATCAGGTCCATCTTGGATGGTGGAAGACCAGGATTCTATTACCCCATGCTCACTACTATAATCTAGGGGATGTCAACTAAACTGAAAAGTAATTACTAAATTGTGAAGACATTGAGAAATATACCTTTATACATGCACCCAACCATCTCCATTTATACGTGAACATAAATAATAAAAAAAGACAATAACATCTAGATTAAAAACCATGAATGTAAAAACCTCTAGGGAATAAAAAATAGTGTGATAGTGAAATTCAAAATGTAACAACAATAATATATGACACCAAGAAAATTAGTCTCAATGAGATAATAATTGGAAAATAAAATTTCTAAGAGATACATTATCATAATCTCCAATCCCCATCAATTGTACACCGTCAAATGAAACCATGTATCCCTAACATCCACGAATACCACTATAGACATATCCATTGTCTTCATAAGATAGGACATAAGTGTAAATATCCCATGCAGGGGTGATTATATAAATACTAAATAGTATTACATGAAAACTATTGAGGGAGAAATAGATGACCTGATTAAAGTAGTTATCTCAACCCAGATTAAGAGGGAAATGAAACTAAAAAACAATGATATATTTTCATATAGGAAACCCAGATGATAGAAAAAGTGGATCTCTATCCCACTAACCAATATTGGTTGATGAATCTGCCTACATCTCCAAATGTTCATTATTGATGCGTAACATCTCACTTATCTTTCCAAAGAAGTCACAAGGAGGGTCAAAACCTCTCAACTTCTCTGTAGCCCAAGGGAGTGAAATATATAAAATATTTATGACCCATTCCCTAATAAAATAAAATGATGGTACTCAATAGACAGAGGATTTGTGTCTATTTTGGGTTGTTCTATGTATATATCTATATATATAATATGGTGCACTCAAACTCTGGTGCGATAGTGGAGTAGTGTCCCCATAAATAGATGACATGTGCCCTAAGGAAACAGGGATGTAATATCTATATATCTAGAATAAATAGTATGGGGACCCATTCCATGGTGCTATAGGGGAGTAACATCCCCATAGATAGATGACCTACACTCGTGTAGGGTTGTACCGTCTATATATTTGGTATAACAAGTATAGTGTACCCATGTCGTAGTGCAATAGGGGAGTATTGTTCACATCTGAATTGTGAGTGTGGATGATCCATACTCTGGTCCAACAGGGGGATACTGTATCCATTAATATAAGTCATATACCATATTAGGATAAGGGAGTGTTGTCTCAACCTTCTGAAGGAATATGGAGAACCCACACCATGATGCATTTGGAGAGCACCATATCCATGGATAAAGGACCCTTTCCTATGGGAGACTGGAGAGTACCTCCTATTCCTATTTAAAGAGTATTTGGGACCCATTACCAAATATAATAAGGGAGGACTGTATCCATTTTATTTCTCCAATGATCATACCAGATCACTTCCATCATCGAGCATCACCTAAAGAAGATTTTTTTGGAAAATATCACATCATATCTCAAATTCCACAATAATGAATAGTACAATGTTCTAAATGAAAAAACACAGGGTAGGATACTCAATGGAAAAAATGAAATTTAAAATGAACGATATACAAGAGGTAGAAGATTTAAATGTAAGTACACAACATGTATGGGTGTCCATATAGTGTGTTATGTCACCACATCACCGGGATGTGTCTTCTATAAACACGAATCAATGTATATGTGACCATACGTGGTGTGTACACGAACCACATGGTGTATCCTGACCATTGAATGCCTTCCCGTGTGGTCTTGTCCATGCCTGTGTCTGTCAACCCATTCCCATGCACCTGGAAGTGTACTTTGTTTTGTCTCATACTGAGTACCTAGTTCTATCCAGTCCTATATACTAGGAATTCTATAAGACATTATACTCCAAGAGTACCTGCATGGATACCATCGGTGGGTCACATGTTGTCTGGGGATCCCACATGATGTGGGATATTAATATCCACACAAAAACCCTATCTACTATATCTGGGGTACAATATAACATGTGGTCATCCCAGTACACTCAATGTAGTAATGACTCACAGAATTTTATATTCTTCTTATGGAAACCATATCTACTACTTCCATCTTGATTTTTTGCTATTTACTTGTTTAAATGGTCATAAAATCCGTTGTATATTGATTCAAACCTCTCGATGTCCATAAATTGGATCCTGAACACCCATGATGGTCCATCACGATTTCTACACACCTCACATGAAATTGTAATCACCATCCTGGATTCCATATTGATTTTCCTCATCATCTCCATCCTAAAATGGATGTGGTTCTATCAGTATGGTGCCTCACAGACCATTGTTCACACATCCTCCATGAATACTGGGGGTTGAGAAAGCATGAACCCATCAATAAATGTTGAACCGTGACCTCTTAGTCCAACAATAGAGGAAAATAAAAACGAAGGTGTAAAATAACAATGAACAGGGTGTTAAAAATTATTGTAAAATATTTATTGGTCAATTATATCAATATGTGAAACCAGGGTCAAATAATGGAATAAAATAAATAAAAAATTAAAATCATTTAACTCATCTATGGGGCCATGCAACGAACTTGAAATTATAGAATAAAAAGAATATAAAAAATATACAAGATAAAATTTTTAATTAAGGGAGGAAACCATGACTGATAGGACCTTTCTTGATTATGGATCGATTTTTGGTTAATAACACATTCATTGAAGATATGTAATACCCATTTCATTTGATGTCCTATAATCCACCTCGATCCAATTATCATTTGATGTCAATCCAAAAAAGTTGAACACATTGTATCTTCTATAAGGATCCCAAGGTTATGAGGTCAACCATGGAGAATTTAATTCACAAACTATTTAAATAGGAAATTTGTTTATGGGTATTAAATGGACGAATTAAATTAATTAATTAATCCACTTAATGTCACAGACAATGGATTCCTTATTTGAATGCTTGGTGGTGACTTAATTTAGGTAGCATTGTAGGTAAACCTATCAATCCAGATTCAATAGTGTTCTAATATTTTCAATTTGATACTCTATTTATGATATATATCCTTATTGTTGAAAAACAATCCATGCATGTTGTAAATATATTAAATATTTTTTAAAATTAATTTCAGGCTCATCGGGCCATAGAATCGTCCTAGTATTAGCACATAGCTCATAAATTATTTCATTATATATTTCATATTCTTATAATGAAATTATTAGAGTATTCACAATATTCCCTATTTCAAATATTTATATCCCCAACAAGAACAAACTATGAAAAATGTGGGGATACTGAGCCTACATTGGTCTCTTTGGCTCCCAAAATATATCATGTACGCTTCTATTCTACCAAAACTCATGAACTATTGGAATGATCTATCTTTGTAGGGTCATATAATATCAATCATTTATTTCCAATAGGAAATCACCAAAGGTGGATCTATCCTTGCTGTCCATCTCACCCAATCAATAATCCGTAGAGAATAATTCATGTATCTCGTTATCTACAAAACATGGAAGATGTCATGAACCTACTCCAAAATTGATTTTAAGGATATGCCTCATGAAAACTCACCAACCCCATGTAGGATCTTGAAAATCTAGATAGACCTCAGTGATAGCTTTCCTCCCAGGCCAACTATCCACAATCCAACTCTCATGAAAATGTGTTCACCCTAATATAACTCCAAGGGTATACGTCGTAGATTTGAAAAATGTCTCTATCATCACGAGGTTGTTCTAATATACTCAAGGATTAGTTGGACCATCTCCTTCATTACCCACACAATATTTATCTCAACAAGAGATGCCCCTCCAATCCTAGTCCAAAATTAAGATGACCTATAGGTTCTCCCAAACATGTCCTAAAAAGGATCCATGCTAATAAGAGAGTGAAATCGATTATTATAAGAATAATATTCCAAGTTAAATCGATCCTCCAATCCCCAGTCAATGTCTAACATGAAATCCCTCAACATATCTTTTAACACCTGGGTAGTGTGCTTGGTCTTCCTATCCATCAGGGGGTGAAATGTTGTACTCACCCTCAACTAGGTCTCTAATTCCCCACATAGGCCTCTCCATCTCCATGACATGAACCACATATTACAGTCAGAGACAATCATTTTGGGAACCCCATTAAGGTGGATGACCTCATTCATGAATAAATGGTCAAAACTATCCACAAAACCATTCTATTGATAGTATGAAAGGACACCGACAGGGAATGTTGGATAGATATCAAGCATATATAATTATGGCCTCTCATTATCTGTGAAATATCTATAAAACATTCCATGGTAATGCCGTTCCATTTCCACATTGAGGCATGAAGAGGCTGCAATAATCCTAATTGAACCTCGTTATGAGATTTCACCTAATGACACTAAGAGATGAACTCAATAATCCTCCAACTCATTCCATCCAACCAAAACTTCCACTCTATGTCCTTTTACATCATCCCTATTATAGGATGTAAAACCAAAGTATAATGGAGAAGCACCCTCATCACCTTATCTCACAACATGATAGGAACTATCATACATCCGTATAAAAGGATGACGTGATTCCATCCATCAATGGATGAATCTAGTGAATCTTGTGTGGATATCTAGTCATGAAGGAACTCATAACCTATATCCAAACTAAGTCTCCCTCACATGTTAGAGAAGATGAAGATTCAAAACCATTGATTTGAGATTACATGCACCCCTCTCCTCCTCCAGGCATAGCGGTAAAGAAGCCAACTCTTTATATTCTTCCTCTACTAGGAATGAAATGAATTCCTACTGAGATAATTTGTCACAACATTTCCATTCCCATAAATATAGACTATCTCAATGGAAAAATCCTATATAAAATCCATCAAGTGCCCAAGAATCAGGTTTAGAACTCTATGTGTGATTAAATACCCGAGACTCTGATGGTCTCAATAAAAACAATGTTCCATCCTAGATGATTGTGCCTCCACATAATTATAGCGAATAACACCACTTCCAAATCCAGTTAATGAGTTACATGGTTATATTCATGGAGTCTAAATTGGCTCAACCCATATGCGATAACTGCCCACCTCTAAATTAACCTGAAGATGAACCCTACTCTAGAGTCATCACAACAGCATTGAAAGTCCACACCCAACAAATATTTTATAAAAAAGGTAGCTGGTTAGTATCTTCTCAAAACCTCAAAGGCATAATGAAACTACTTCATATAGGTAATCATCCATCCCTTATGCGTCAGTGGGGTCAAAGGGGTTGAAATCCTAAATATGTCCATCGTGTACCTCATACAGTATTCTGATAAGACAAGAAACTCCACACCTATGCCATAATCATGGGTGGCTCCAAAGAAATCCATGCATTAATATTAACTGGTTAAATATAAAATCGATGCTCAGAAATGAAATCCCCATGAAATTGAACCTAGTGGATCTAAAACTAGAATTTCGATTCCTTAACATAAAGGTCATTCTCTCTAAGAAAGCCTTGTACCATCCTCATGTTCTCTACATAATAATCCTATAACACAGAGTAAATGAGTATTTCATCAATGAAAAAAAACACATACCGTTATATGTATTTCTTGAATATTTGGTTCATTAGAGCCAAAAATATAGAAGAGATATTCATTACACTGAAATAAATCTCCAAAAATGCATTTTTCCTATAGCGTAATCGGAATTCCCGATTCCAAATACCAGATTCTCAAACCCTCATGCTTTTGTTGTTGAACCTGGTAGTGATCTTCAAGAACAATATGGCACCTCACAACAAATCAATGAGGTTATAAATCCTTGGAAATGTGTACTTTTTCTTTATCATGTCCTGGATTAGGTGACGATTATTAACACTAATCTACAGGCACTCATTCACATTTTTTATACATAAAATCTAAGCCCACCTTCAGGACACACTGGGTCATATAAAAACCTTCACTATACGGTCCTACAAGTGTACCCTCAGACTTTGGAGCTTTTTATTGGCCATCTGATATTCCATAGAATACATCAGATCAATAATTGGTTGAATGTTGATAAAATATCCCAACTACCACAGTTGAGGTAGTCCCAAAATGTCATTGAAGAATACTTTAGTGTAATCCTTCCAGACCAAAGGGGCCCGAATGCCAGAAGAGGTTGCTGCACCTAGTGATTAACTCACCAACTTATAGGTGATGGGTTTCGACTCCATGATCGCAAAACCCACTCACTCCACCATAAGATTTATATAATCCTCATTGGAGATTCTCATCCCATATATCATAAGGAATGTGACTCATCTTCTATGAAATTTAATATGGAACCAACCTATGGAAAAAATTCCATAGTCAAGATGACACAATATGTTATCATTGTAAAGACCATGTTTTCCCATTTGAAACTATATCCACTAAGAAATAGCGTTCATAGCTAGTAGATAATTGATATATAAAAATAGCTCACTCTAGGATCCTCCATTCAATGTTGTTATACTAATGTCTCAACTTGGAGCTCCAGATTGTGCATCAAAATTAAGGAGAATAAATATTGACTCCAAAATCTATCTACTAGTACTCAAAAAAAAGTATAATAAACAGTGCACAAATACATAATTATCAAATGAGATGTCAAGTCATAAGCCTCAATAGCCTACAACTGTTCGTGGCCCCAACCGTCATCCCCTTAAGACTAAAAACATTCCTAAAATTACACCAATAATGATGAAACCTCTACCGTGATGATCCATATATTGATTTAATTCCCTCATCTCTACGTCAGTTTGAATAATACCATTCCAAGAGACCTCACCTGTCAAATACATAACATCGACCCTCTCTGGGATACCCTAGTCCTATATTATATCACTCATCTTCCTATCCATATTCCTTAGTCTAAGCATGGGTATGCCACATAAGCCTCAATACCTATTGTCTACTAGTAGCTATAGATGACTCATCTATAGGATGCCTACTGATGAAACCAGTCATATGTAATCCATTATATTTTAATCTCTCTATCACCATCACCTGCTCCAACACTCCATCATATGTAGGAATGTAAATGGGTAGAACACTGGACACAATTTATCTGTAGAGACCATCCTCAAACTTCATTTCCCAGAAGTAACTATCTAGAATCATGTTGAGGGAGAACCATGTATGGTTAACAACCCCTATGGAATTATAACAAACAATCATCCATCCCTACTGCATCTCTAAAATATCATAGATACAAATTGAGCCTAAGAATGAGGGGAAGTACTTCTCATGAAATAGATTCTATAAGTCAGACCATGAGATTTCTGAATCACAATGTGTATGTGTGAAATGAATAAACTAGTTACTAGATACACCAAGTAAAAGACTGGATTCCCACAAGACTGTATGAATAGTCTAGTCCTGTACAAATATGAAATCTCAGTTCATTGATTGAAGCTAATACTACACTGCATAGGGATATGGATCACAACTCAACCTCATGATACTTTATTAATGGAACTCGGGGAGTACACTATGCTTGAACGCATCTTTAACATGGTCTGTTAGTGTATTCTTATTCAAGAAATGATAAGGCAATTCTACCTTCCCACTTGGAGGAAATATCTCATGAAATTTACCTTAAAATGATTCATAATCACTCATTGAATTTTTTTCATGATACTGAATCACTAACCAGGCCATCAATCATTGTTGAGGGATCATAAAAGTTATTCAATATTCACCAAGATTAGATGTGAAAACATATATATGGGGAGATGACTCGAGAAGGATAGTTTAAGGACCAAATCATATATTATGGATGAAACAATGTTTCTTATAATCATTTTATTTTTATTTTTAGTCAAAATGTAGTTATTCATAGTCCTGATGTATGGATAGTTGGCCTCTGCAACTACATTGGGTTCCCTATCTTGAAAGTCAAACTTAGATAATTTGACACAATTATTGTATGTTCCCAACCAAAATTCAGAAGGAAAAAAATTACAACCAACATCGTGAGGTTGAACCTCCTATAACACCTTTCTATAAGGACCTGGACCACCAAGGCCATCTTGAACAGCAAAATAATGGGACACCACAACCCAAACCCACCTCCACAGTCTAGTAGTTGGTGAAAATAATTGTGAAGACATACCTAAAATGGGAGGCATTTTTCTAATATACTTGTATGAATGAACCCAAATATCTCCATACAGAAGTGAAGGGGATTAATAAATAAATTTTATAAATTTTATAGTATAAAAATTATTTTAATAAAATCTATAGAATAAAAAAGTGTCTGACAGTGACATATGATATTTGTGGTAAAAAAAACAAGCCCACCCAAAAAATGTTCCAAACTAACAACAACTAGAAAATAAAATAGAATAGAGCCCCCAAATCCTAATATCTGATCCCGCCCACCATATGTGGTTACATGCACTCACATATCGCCAAGACCTTCCTATTCCACCACTGTATTTTTTTTATTTTCAATATACATGAAATATGTGGGAAATTCCCATGCCTGGATGATTATATACATATCCAGTAGGATAACCTGAAAACTAAACTTGTATAAATTGAAGAAATGATAGAATTAGTCATCTCCAAGAAAACAAAGAGGAAAATGAAACCATGAAACAATGATATATAATCATATAAAAACCCAAGAAATATCAAAGGTGACAACTATCTCACTACGTCGCACAAGATGACGAGTCTTCCTGTAGATCCAAAGGTCCAACATCAATACCCAACATCTCATGTGTCTATAATGAGTAAGGAGTATGGAGGACCTACACCCTGGTGTTACATAGGTGTACCAACTCCATGTATAGATGACCCACACCATGGCATGATAAGGGAGTATTTCCTCTTCTTATAATATGAGTATAGAGGACCCATGCCTTGGTGTGACAGGGGAGTTCCATCTCCATCTAAAATTTCTGATGAACCATCCCAATCACTTCCATCATCAACCATTTCCTAATGAATACTCATGCTTATAACATCTAAAATAAAATCTAAAAATACATTATGAAGTCCATCATCAAATTAAACATGGAAAAAAATTGAGGATTGGGTTTTAATAGGCCAAAATACATGCCAAAACAAATGAGATATGAATAGAAGACGTTGTAGAGGAAGTGCACTAAATGTATGGGTTTCACACAACATTTTAACCCACCTTATCTTATGGACATGTTTCCTAAAAAATTGATCAATGTCCATTTCACAATATATTGTGTGTATGTTTACTACATGTTGTGTCTCTACTACATGAGGTCATACCTTTTTCTCATGGTCATGCCCATTTACATATCACCCAGCCCAACCCCCAAACCATGTACTAGGTTATACCCTTTCCTAGGTACCTGTACATGTCAAATCCTATGTACATGGCCATGTTCATGACTGTGTACTATTTTAGTACATGTTGGTCCACCCAAACCCAGTCACATTGTGTGTGGTCCACCCGCAAAGTGTGTGATAATAATATTCACTTAGAAACACTAATAATCACAATTAGGGTCAAACACGATGTGTATTCACACCAGTACATGACATGTTTTTAAGATTTTAGTTTAAATCTGGATATGTCATGAATATTCTTGATCCATATCTATTATCATGATTCATGTCTATACACCACCTGAAATTTGTTGGAAAAAGCTTTGAGCAGCGATTTTGGACCTATTATGGTTGGAAATTGGATCCCAAACACCCTTAGTGCTCCATAATGCATCCCACACACCTCCCATGCTGCTTCCATCACTGCCGAAAATTCCATATCCAAAAAAATCATCACCATAATATCACAAAAAATCTAATTCCATATGAAAACTTCCATCTTAATCTTCATTCTCACAACCACCCTAAATATGAGGGTTTTATTATACTCAAACCCACCCAAAAACATTAAACAGTGACCCTGTCAGACTACAATGAATAATGTAAAGAAAAATGGGGTAAAAGAACTATAAAAAGGGTTATAGAAATAATCAGAAAAACGTTTAAAGCCAATTATTTCATGTGGGGAAACCCTGGTGAGATAATAGCATAAAATAATCCATACAAATTAATATAATTTATCTCATATTTGGGCTCATTCAAAGTACATGGAATCAAAGAGTAAAATTAGATAATCAAATATCAATGCAAAAAAATTTAATCAAGGGAGGAAAACACAACTTAAAAGGCCAACCATGATTACGAACCAATCGTTGATGAAGAATTCATTCACCAGTGATGAGGAAAATCCACTATGTTCGTTTTCTGACAATCCACTATGATCTTGTGACATTTTTTATTTTGATGTTTATCATCCAATGAAGTACACTCTGAATACCATCTTAAAGCTCTTTGGGGTTTGTTTATAACACTAAAAATCTCTATAACAATCTATTAAAATAGGAAATAAGGTTATGAGTATTAAATTAATTAAATAAATTATTCAAATAATTAATCCACTTAACATATAATCCAACAGCTACCTTATCATAATGTCTATGCATGATTTACATTTGGTCAGGCCTACGGTAAAACCTACATAATTTATTCAACCATGGTCTTTGATTTTTGATTCAGGACTCAGTTTATATTATCTTAGTTTTTTTTTTGGAAATCTACACACATGTGATATAATTATATTTAATATTTTGATAACATTAATTCTGGGATCACTAGGCCCCAAAATCACATGGTGTCTCAGTTATAGGATCCAATTTTTTTAATATATCTAAAAGTCTTACAAGAAAAAAAAACAGAGTCCCAACAAAATCTATAATTACCATAATAGATTTTTTGTACTGTAACTACTTGTGTCTATAGGGGTAAACTAATTATTAGGGTGTCCAACCTATCATGATAATGTTTTTGTCCTTAATGGTGTACTTTTAAAATCATCATGTTACTTTATATGATTTCATCTAAATGAATGTAGTTAAGGTGATATAATTATTTGACCATGGATTGAGACCATAACTAGTCACAATGTTTTGATTAAAATGGATTAACTAATAAAAAGGGATAACTGATTCACCCATCACTCCTAAGTGATCCAAAAAGAATAGGGAGCATTAAATATAATTCTTTTTTAAGGATTATATTAATTTTATGGGTCTAAAAACATCTAAAGAATTTTGGAAAAATCCTAAAAGTAATTTTCATCCGAATGACGATGTGAATGAATCCAAACAATAGATATGGTGGGAAAATATTGAATTTATTAGAACAAATGATTCTGCGAATATTTCTTATTACATAAAAAGGTTAAATTAAACTATCAATATTAGCTAATGTTTTATAGAATTTTCTTAAGAGATCAGCATTGTTAAAAAATATTATTCGGTACTCTTCCAACTTGTTTGATGTTAACGTATCAACACAAAAAGACATATATAATTTAAAACTTAATGAATTGAATAATATGTTTGTTTCTTTGAACATAAAAAAAGACCCTTCATTGAAGAATAAGATAAAGGAAGAGATAAATTTTCAGTAAATGAAAATCCTCAAACTCCAAGAAAATATATATGATCCATCTTTATATTTAGAAGATAATAAAGAAATAGATCATGAGAATAAAAAAATCATGTAACTTATTTTAAATAACCTTAAAAGTGTAAGAGGAAAGTAAATAATTATACATCAACTAATTTGATTTAATTTTAGTGGAGTTGAAATTTTTTTAGTTGACTTCACTATGTATAAATACATTATATCTTAACATTATAAAAAAGAAGATAAATTTCCAAAGAAGAAATGGGGAAAATGGAATGTTTGTTTTGGAAAAGAAAAAGTAACAAGGAAAATATATAAAAAATGAAAAATATAGTGAAGATTACTCAAAATATATATATTTTGAAGATATATACACCACTGTAAAAAACATCACTCACATGGATCATTTTATAATGTATGTAGTTAATTCTAGGAAGGATGTTGAATATGAATAGTGATATACTAAACATCTTTTGAAATTCAATCATTTATCATGTATTGAGAAAATTATAAACTAAAGAAAATATTTAAAATTAATGAGAATAGAGGATGAGATGAATATTAGATGGATAACTAAAATAATGAATAAAATAATATTCCGAAGGTGAAAATTACAAAACAATATAAAATATTGAAAAATCATGATTTAAAATTTTCTATAAAGAAAAAAACGAATGACTAAGACCATATCCATGTATTTTAAAGATAAAAATATCTTGAATATATTGATATAAGATCTTAACAAACATGTGTATGTTCAAGATTAATCATCATAATAATTTTTTGAAATCCATCTCAGAGAAAAAGGTAAAATTTGTTTATACATATTCTAATGATATAAAATATATCTCATCTAACATAGCATATTCTAAAAAAGTTACATGTATGGTTTGAATTGATTCCATAAAATTTAACACCAATATAAAAGCTAGATAAGGATTAGTTATGAAAACAAAAAATACTATGAAAAAGGAAAAATAATGTCCATACAACACAAAAAAAAATTATATTTTTACCAGTAGACTGATCAATTTTTTAGAAGTATGACCTTTAAAGGTTACTATTGATGTTGTGGAACCATTAGAAACAAAGCCTATGAATTAAATAATAACATGTAACTTCCTTATAATTATCAAAAATCAAGTGGATAAAATTAAAAAGATATTAAAAAATATTCTATAAAGAAGAAACATCTTTATGATGATGAAATTTATAGCTGAAATATCAACTAGTATGTCTACTCAAAATATATTTAAAGGTATAAAAGAAATTTATAGAATATATTCCCAATAAGATCATGTTTTTGATTAATGATTGAAAAATATTCTTGGGAAAATATTAAAAAATTTCTATAGATAATAAGTATTATAGAGGGGGGAGTAGTCTTATCCTTTTAGTGAATCTATATTTTTACCAAAAAATGAAATATAGTGAAATCACATTAAATTATATGTGCCTATGGAATGAATGAAAATTAATATAAATATTCAAATTTTAGGAGAGGTAGATTAATAATTATTTTTTGGAAATTATGAGATTCTTTGTGTTACGAGAATATATAATGGAGGGAACTCAAAAAACATTTTGATAATTCAACTAGCTCATGTAGAAATACAAAATAAAATGTATCATGTAACATGAGATTCATGTAGTTTGATGATACCATGTTAAGATTAAATCTCACACAAGAAGATTATTGAAAAGTTAAAAATGATCATAATGGTTATAGATTCATATGTCAAGAGATATTGGAGTGAATTCTTGAGGTGTTCACCCAATGTTTTTATTGGAAAGAAAAGAGGATCTTGGTTGATTGGAATCTATCATCCTTGTTTCTCTCACTAAAGATAAAAGAAGATGCACCTTATTCGATATTATTTGTTTTTTTGTGTTTCAAATATGGGAATTCGAGGTGATTCATATGACATGATATTTGAATATTTTTATATCTATAAAACATGAAGTAAACCCTGATAGAGATTGTTAGAGTGTATATTTTTATGGGGATCTATGTTAAGAAATATAAAGTACAAAATTATTTCATTTAAATATTTTTTTCATAAATTTATTATGTTTGGGTTATGATTATCAGTCTATCTCATTATATTTTTTTATGACATCATTTCTATTTTTAATGGTGAAAATATGTTAAAATGATGTGGGAGACACATTCTGACACATGAATTTTTTTAATTTTTATGATGAAGATGAGTGTGTGTTATAAATTTATTTAAAACCTTTTTAAATATCCCCTATGAAGTGATAAATGATGTGGTATCACTTTCTATATTGTTTTAAGCACAATACTGATATCTAGAATAATTCCAAATATTTTCCACAACATGATTTCTCAAATATATTTAATGTTTATTTATTGGTATTTTATTACTAACTGATGTGTGATGTATTCATTTTCTATAATATAAAATTCAAATGTAAGCCAAAAAAGGATAATTAAGTAGAGAATATGCAACTTGAAATCATGAATGAAGTTTGAATATGAGTAATATTTTAACCTTAGTACTAAAATTTTCCCTTTATTGTTAATAAGGTGGAGAAAAAATTGATTTTATAATTCCAATTTTTATAGGAATAAAATATAAAGAATGATATTGAAAAACCAAAATGGATTTATTAAGTTGAATCTTTATTTTATATAGACAAAGTTATATAAAGGAAATTAAATGTGTAAAGATGTTGGGTGATGGAGTAATGGCACATGATGATGAAAAATAAATTGATCTTCATAATGGGAAGGGAATGTATCTACTATAAGTTTTAGATGGAAATATATTAAAAGGATACACCATTAAAAGAAACTATTGTTGATCTATATTATAATGAATGAATGAAATGGTTAATGGTTTATGAGATAAATCTCTATAAAACTAAAAATTTACAGTAATTGATTAATGAAATCTAAGTTGGATTACAGTGGGATTGAAGATGAATAATAGAAAAAATATTCCAAATCCATCCATAGATTATAATGAATAATGGATACTTCAATTAATAGAAAATATCCTTCAGATGATGGAATGAGTTAGAGAAGAACATGATAATTGGATGTATTGAGGCAATAAGAAAATTTTATTAAGATAATCAATATTTAGTGTTCATATAACATAAGGTTTTATAAATGAGTTTAAAATTGTTTATATATATTTATATATAAATTTCAATACCATTTAAATTATTAAAAGGTGATCTGTAATGTTTAGTGATGTCCAAAGAATATTTGAATGAATGTTGAGACTATTGTAGAGATCTAGAATTTGTAGATTTTCGGAGAAAATTGACAAAGACATTGTTGTGTAGTATCCCTTAGGATAATTGTTTCCAGAATATACAATAAAATAGGGAAATAAATTCTATTAATAATATTAACCTATAGAGAAGAACTGAGAATTTATAGAAGTTCCTAAAATGCACAAGGGTAACATTAGTGATGCGTATGCGTATATCTGAATTGAATAGTGGAATTTGGTTAATTCTCAAATTTGTAAAATTCATTTCAAGATAATATAAAATTAATTGTACCTATGAAATGGAAATATGACATAAGGTAGTGGATAAGTGAGAGAGAACATGGGAATACAAATAATTCAACTCATTGCATACTTAAATGTACATCACGTAGAAAAAATGAAACATTTTCATTGTCTAGATGTACATTAAGATATAAGAGACTCATTATACTTTTATATAAGAGTAAACTTTTATATCGGAGCCTATAAATTTGATAAAGTAATTTATGTTGACTATAATATGGATGAGTCCACAAGATCACATGTAAGAGTCATATGTTAACAAAAAATGTGGGACTTTAATAATAAATTATTCGCAAAAATAATAAATAAATTTATTATTTTTCTTTTGCATAATGTTTTTAAATATAATGATTATTTTTATAATCATGATTAAATAAATTAAATGATTATTTATAGCAAACCTAATGGGTAATATTACCTGAAGAAGAAGTCCAAACTATAAAAGTTTTCAAATAAAAAAATAAAAATAAAATTTGGTCCGATATTTTGAGGTGTTAACACACTGTAAGAAGAAGCCATAACTTGTAGTGTGGTGAATATAATTTTGTTGGGGAGTTTAAATACATTATAATTGGTGATATTATATGTTTTCACTATGATTTTAATGTATTTGTAGATATTAAAATGAAACAATTGTTTTGGACAGTTAAGGAATGATAATATTCAAGATGATGATGAGTGAGTTCTAGGAAAGGATAATATGTTGATTGGGGTATATTTTATGGAATAAAGATAGTAAATAATCAAGTATGTTATCATGGATAGATCATGGGATTATATTTACATATTTTTTTGGGAGAGTTATATATCAAAGAACATAATATGAATTATATAGATTTTATGTGATATAAATGATGTGCTTTTCTATTATAAAATATGGGAAATCATTTCCAGGAATATGTAGAATATATATATCAACTATAAATGTTTATGAATTAATTATCAAAATATAATATATTTAAAACTAGAGAATGTAAATTGTTTAGAAGTTTCTCTATATATTGAAGAGTGAAACAACCAATGATACGTTGGAGTAAATAATCTATGCATATAGGGTGAATAAAGAGATGAAGGAGAAGAATTCTTTAATACTTATCCAAATTTATCATAATATCATTGATGATGATTGAGAATCCAAATATGAAGGCTATACTTTAAAGAATATGTCTAATGTGTTTTCTACTATATGTGAAGACATAAATATGTGATATTTGTACATATTTAATAATATATTACTATTATGATTTTGTGACAAATAAATTAGTTTTGAAGATACTTTTTATGGAGTTTAGGAGGACTCATTGTAAACTGGTAGTATCTAGTATAATGATCACTATTGTGAGATTGAAATTTTCATCAGGATATATAATAGGATTTTCCATAGATATCAAACCATATTCAGATGTGTAGTGTCTTGAATACATTTACTTTAGAGTTAATGCAAATATATCAATGATTAGGTACCTGAAATGGGATTTCTTCTGGTAAAAATATCACACTGTATTATAGTCATTTAATTTTGTTTCATACATATAAGGGTAAGATTCAAAAAAAAGAGTCGATTAAAATTTTTATAGGTCATAGTGGTTAATTTCTAATAGGGTGAAATCAAAAAAATATCACCGATTCACCCCTCCCATCCAAATGATAAAAAAACTAGGAACTTCATCCAAATAGATGGTGTAATATGCATATCTATGTGAGATCTTAATAACCAACTATGGAACTATAGGATAATAACAATGTAATGGGCCATACCCTTTTCAAATGAACTATAATGAAGTGATAATATATTGTAATTATATGGATAAAGATATAAATAAAAATTCTTAATTTAATAAAATTATTTTCAATGGTAGGATACTAATGAAATGATAGAAAATTGTTGTTTACAATTTGGATTACATTTCACATATATTGAATATAACTAAGGGATATAATATTTCTGTAATGAAAGACATCCGCGATACCATGCACTAATAGAAAATTAAAACTTATTCCAAAATAACGTTTATTTCACTTGGGAACTAATAGAGATTCCACTTCCTACATAATTTCTATACTTATTCAGAAAAAATCCACCACTAAGAGAAAAATCATCAATAATAATACAAATATATGGAATATGTAGGGATTTAGACAATGTAGTTTATGACTATGAGAATGATTTAGAGTTATAACATCATATGAATGTGGAATAATGAGGGAGAATGATTATCTATCATTGATAATAAAATAAATAATCTATTATAATGACTCATAATAAAACCTCACTGTAAATGAAATGTAATTGGAAATTATTACACAAATAAATGAAGAGAAGAAATTAAGAACCCCTGCCTTGAAAATAGATTCTTTGATATTGTAAAAGACCACCATAGAACATTAATGATAACTTTAAGGGGATCTTGCGATGGAAAATGATAGGGGAGACAAGATAAATAATTTTTTAGTGAAGAGGAAATCAAGGATGGAAGGGTATTTATTAGAAATAATAGAGAATTGTTTATTAATTTTGGAGTTTTGACATAAGAAATAATGGTTATAAAAAACTAGAAAATAGGCATACCCATGGTTTTAAACCATGGTATTTAATATTTTATGAATATTATTATTATTATTCTTATAAAAACCAAATTCCATTTGTTAATATTATTTCCCTATGAAATATCATTCCCCATAAAATATTTTTAAAAATCCTTAATATCTATATTTAACATTGAAAAGTCCACCATTTGTATGAAAAATGATTTTAATTCATTGAAATGCCTTATAGAAATATATAAACATATTTTGGATACATGGTACCCTTATATTAAATATTAATTAATTGTTACAAAATAATGAAGTCATAATACTTACAATATATTTATATTTTGTTTTGTTTTTTATTTGAAAATTCAGTTGTCTTGGAAAATTATGAGAAACTCATAATTAACTAATTTCAATTGAACGATTTCAAATATAAATCCCTTTTTTTGAAATAATTTTTTATATATTAGAAAATTAATTATGAAATAATACACTTGGTGTATTTAACAATCATATGTTTGGAACTAAAAATCTATTAAACTCATTTTTAATAAATATTATTTTATTCCCAAACACATGTGTGTAATTATATTACAATTAATATATATATATATATAGAAATATTAATAAATTAAAATTATTTTAATATGGAATTATTTTATATATTTTATTAGATTCTTGTTTTTAGAACATATATATTATCATTTCAATACTCATATTTGGGGGTTACTATTGCAAAAACAATCATACCCTTTCAACATTAATATTATCCCTTATAAATAAACATAATTATAACTTCTAATGTCATTTATTTCATTTTATAATTTCTAATATCATTTATATTTCATTTGTCATTATTTTCTTTATAATAGCAATGTATGTTATATATTGTTTATTCTTTTAGAGTATGATCCACTAGAGTTCATGATTATGGTGGATCCCTATATATTTTTATGCTCTTAGTGTTGTATTCATTAATTTTAATATGAATGTGTTTTATTATTTTTAATTTAGTATGATCATATAATAAAAATTTCTATGTTTTTTTGTAAACATTGTAATAATATTTTTGTTTAGTATAGTAATGTCTCTGGAATTCTACCCTAAAAAACAATTTCATCCTAAAAATTTGGGGTATACATAAATCTATCAATAAATGTAGGAAATATTTCCTCATTGAATCAACATTCCCCAATGTTTTTTGTTACATCATGTTATTCAACTATTGTACTTTCACCAATCATGTTTTCAAAATCTACAATACATACTCTCTAGTTCCATGAATGTAGTCAATATATTCCCTATAGAATAATTCTAGGTGTAACCCAATTTATTTATTATTGAGTATCTGTGTTGGGTGTGGAATTTACTTCTTCAAAACTGAGACATGGAAAAGATCATTCGTTTTAGGGAGGTTGGGTGAAATTCTAAATGATAATCGAGAACTCAAGTTCTCTCTAAAATCCTAAGATTCCCAATGTTTCTTGTACTTAGATTCATGATTTTAGAAAAACATAAAACATCCTTCTATAGTGATAAATTTAATAATTTATGACCCTGAATTTAAATTAAGAATCCTTCCTATTATTTTTATCATAAATTTTCTATTTTTTTATCAGTCTTTATATGATTCTAAATGGCTTAGACTCTCTCAATTGTCTTATAAAAATGTTTTGTTTGACTAGATTCCATTTTTACAACATTATTCTGAGTTGTTAGATCATAACATATTTTCCCATATTGGGCCATGTATGGTACTATCTATGTCTTGTAGTTAAATAATTTATTATATGTCAATTATGTCATGACCCATCCTCAGGACCCGTGCCGTGACTACCCCAAGCCCGCCTTCCATAGGGCTGGGGCTGGCGACTAGCACCAAAGGCGTAGATCCTGATAAAAAGGGAATGCATTGCCTTTATAAATTAAAAAAACACCACAGAGTACACAAGATGAAGTAAACACTAAGTAAACTGAATAAAAAAGTAAGTGCTGGAAGTAAATGGGGCAGAATACAAACCCAACTGAAGGTAAAGTAAAACTGAAAAGAGAGTACAACAACAGAAAAGTAAAAAAGTAAGTCTGAGCCGTCCTCTGGAAATCCCACCTGAAGGGTGGGTACAGATAGGCTCCTCTGCTCCTCGGCACCAGTCATCCGCTCCAAGAACATCTCGTTCATTGATCCACCTCCACGTACCGTCCAGCTCCACGAGCTCCTACCTCGATCAACGTTGTCCGTCATCTATATCCAACACAATGTAGTGGAGGCATAGCCTGTGCAAGGGTGAGTATATGCTACTCAGTAGGGACCCCGAGACCCCCGAAGGTCTCCCAGAATCCACAAAGGATAAAACACAAAGGAAAGTTACAATGATGAAGTAAAACCAATATCTACTTAGGTATATGCCCATACATATACCTAAGTCATCAATTCCAGTTCGGCTCTAACATTCGATCCCATGTTCGATCATGTCCACAAAGGATATCACAATCCAATCCACACAGGACAACACAACCCAACACACACTGGAAAGCAAGAAAATCATATCAAAGATAATGATTGAGAGTCAAGACTCAACTCATACAGGTATCCATTTATGAATAGGGGTGGAGATGATTAGATGTAGCCTCTGAATCATCTGCTCTATCGAACCCACGTAGGATCCAAGTTTAGTAGTCATCACTGCCGAACCCACAGAGGATCCAAGTATAGTAGTCATCGTCATCGGACCCACAGAGGATCCCAGTATGGTAGTCAAACCCACAGAGGATCCCAGTACAATATTCGTCCTCATAGAACCCACGAGGATCCAAGTATGGTAGTCGTACTCATCAAACCCACGGAGGATCCCAGAACGGTAGTCGTCATCGTTGAACCCACAGAGGATCCTGATAAGGTAGTCGTCCTCATCGAACCCATGGTGGATCCTAGTATGGTAGTTTTCCTCATCGAAACCACGGAGGATCCCAGTAGGGTAGTCGTCCTCATCAAACCCATGGAGGATCCCAGTACGGTAGTCGTCCTCCTCGAACCCACGGAGGATCCCAGTACGATATCCTCGTCGAAGTCGCAGCCAGCTTTAGGGTTTCGGCACACAACACACTTGTTCCGGGAGGGTCTGCTCCACAATACAAGGGGGTTGATACATCAACCATCATGTAAACCAGAGTTTATTTATTGCAAAGTTCTGTCACGTCGATATTAACTGAACGCGACAGACGACGCATCAATCGGACGCCAGGTCTGAGAGTTATTGGCTTTTTCATCCCTGGGGGCCCAGTTGGGTTTTAAGTCTAAAACAACCCTAAAATACTCCAACTACATCCAATCCTTGAGTGTAGTAAGCTAAAATAATCTTCTCACTAGGAGGAATCCCAAAAAGTCAACGGCACGTCAATCGGACGTCCGTAGCTTAAGTAATAAGTGTTTTCGCTCCGAAGGCCCGGTTGGTTTTGTGTTCGAACCAACCCGATTGTAACCAAAGTTCTCCAAAACCTTGAGTGTAATATACCGAAACGACCATCTCGATCCAAGGATCATATCACAACTGACTGTGCATCGATCAGAGGTCTGTAGCCCATGTTATGTGCGTTTGAATGAATCGGTCCGATTTTAGGGGGGTTTGGGCCCGTACCGACCCGGCCCAAAATCCCCTGGGTCGGCCCGAACCGGGGAGATCCGACCCAGGTCTGGGTCCGGCCCATTAGGGCGCGGAGCGGCGTAGCCCGGAGCGGCGTGGGGGTCTGGCCTAGCATGGGCGGCTCGGCCCAGCGCGTGCGGTCCGGCCCGACGCGGCCGGTCTGGTTCGTTGGGGCTGGTTGGTCTTGTGCGGGTGCGGCCCGCATATCCAGCAGCTCCGCTGAAATGGCCGAGCAGAAAATGGGGGGCGCTGCCCCCCTTGTCTCAAAAATGGTGGCCCCCCATGTGGAGGGGCCCCGCCTGTCTGCTGCCAGGGGTTACGACCACCCGACCTCCTCCGAACGGCCGGCCTGGTTGGCCGGCCGGTGCCGCCGCAACGGGACCCCGCGGTCTCGCCCTTCCAAAGCACCGATGGCCGGTGATTCTGGTTGCCTCCACGTCTTCCTCCGTGGCCAAAGGGTCACGGATCTTGATTCTCTAACGGCCGAGAAGTCTTGCAACCCCCTGTTGGTGGCCACTGCGGCCTTAGGCCACTGCCCTTATTCCACCGGCGCGGCACATCGGCGACACACCCCTCCGTTGCAGTCCACTTTGGCTGCGGATTTCCTTTGAGTTCTTCTGTGCAGCGCGACGGTGCCCCACACCACCTCTGCAGCTCTTTTCATTCTCGTGCGGTGCATCGTCACCGCACCCCCTTCGTTCGAGCCACAATGAGTACAACAACAAAAGGGGGAGGAGGGTCGGCCGTGTTCGTGCGGTCTGGCCCCCTCCCATTAAATCTATAACAAGCAGATAAAGGATTAACAATGGACACCAAAAATATTCACGAACATAAAATAAAACCCCTACCTCGTAATGTCATCACACATCGTCGAGCCGCGGAAAGAGGCAAGCGTCATGATGATCGGACGTCACGGTAGATTGGTGTTGATTTCGTTGATGTCAGAGGAATAGTCGTCATCGATTGCGACATTCCCCATGGTGGTATCTCCTCCCTAGATCTAGAGGAAGAAGAATAGAAGGCACTCTGTTGGCGACTTTTCGTTCTCCACCGGAGGCGTTCTTCATCAGGAATGTTCTTCATTGGAAGGAGGGTGCTCTCTTCTAATTTCTCAAGAGGTTTTCCCCCACCCAAAATATTTTCACCACAAATAATTTACAAGGCCCCTTTAATAAAAACATTTCCATGCCGAATGAAACAATTGAAAGAATTTTTGACACTCCAAAATAATTAATAAAATTATTAATTATATTATTTGTCATATTTAATAGAGAGAGGAGGGTGAAAGGTTTAAAATTCAAAAGAATTATAAACACCCAAATTAATTCAAGCCATTAACTAAATGGGTTGGCACACATTAAATGATGATAGATGGATGAGTTATACATTGAAGCTACAGGGGTGTGTTTAATGGGGGGTTAGGAAATTTAAGGAGGTGGGGCTCATGTGGGACCCACCCCAACATCCTCACATCTTCCTTTCCCTTAACACTTAAACCACTAGAGGTATAATAAAATTATAATTTTAAAACAACTATAATTTTATTCTTCACATTTTTAACTACACTTCCCGAGAAAACGCTCCTTCGAAAAAATATGTTCCTAAGCAATTAACGACACTGCGGTTTCATCGGTGCCCTTAGATTTCCATTCCGAGCATCAGTTCAAAAGTCAGAAAAACCTGCTCATTCATTCACTGAACGTACCCGAGATAAATTTTGGAAATTTATTCCAGGAACACCGTGCCTCAGGATCAGGTGTCGTTAGAAACTGCGCACTAGTAAAGTCCCAAATAAAATTAAGAAAAATATTCCCTTGAATTTTTTGTGTCTTTACATTACTCCCACCTCATGGATTTACGTCTAAATAAAGCTTCAACAAACACTATGGAAAACAAAGTGGTACTGAGCACGCATCCGAGCCTTCCTCTCCCATGTGCTCCCTTGGAGGTTCTTGAGCTTCAAGTAAAAGCGCACAAGAGGAATCAAATTTCCACATTGGACCTGTTCCTATCAATCCTCGATCTCTACTGGGACCTCCAAAAAAGTCATCCCTTTTTCAATGTCCAAATCCCCATGGTCGATGATATGCGTTGGGACATGCACGTATCTCCTTAGATGATATACGTGGAAGTCATCGATCACCTGGTGCAACTGAGGTGGATGTTTCAAGCGGTAAACCACCTCACCTACCATGTTGAGGACCTATAAGGGTTCGATGAAGCGTGGACATAACTTGCCGCCCTGGCCAAATCTCTGTAATCCACGTCGAGGTGAGACCTGTAAGAAAACATGGTCACCATCCTCGAACTCTAGTGGTCTCTGCCTCCTGTCGGAATAAGACTCATGTCAGCTCTGAGATGTACTCATCCGCTCCTGTATGACCTGAACCTTCTCTGGTCCAACAAGAACTACTACTGTTTATTCTTTACCGATAATAGAAATCTGGTCTCATCTCCTGGATGAACCACGTTCCTTGCCTAATACAGTGAATCCCAATATGGATGATACTAATCCAGACCAAGGATGACGTCGTAAGGCCTCGATGCTACTACCAAGAGAACCAACTATTACTCTCGCCACCAAGGGTTGAGTCACACTATCGGCATCATTGTGTGGTCATTGGGTCTTCTCCAGTAGGTATCTCGAAAGTGAGGGTCAAGTCAATAGTTTTAAACCAGAACCTCTTAGTATCAACTACATAAAAAGGATAGGGAACAAAACGTCACAAGAATTGTGTATTTCATTACTGAATCCCAAGGTATAAAGACACAAAACATCAACAAAGCTAGATTCAACATGAACAAAAGTATCTATGTCTGAAGCTAGTCCCACTCCTATCCATCTGCTCCCAGAGCTCCATGGTCGTAAGCCTCAGCTGCTTGAAGCTGACCTCTCCCCTGTCCACCCGTTCCCTGCAGTCGGGGTGGTCTCCCTGGTGGTGGTGGTGGTAGTAGGGCCTCAAAGTGTCGCCCACCACCCACTGCTGGGTCAGCTTTTATGCCTTGTCCGCCTGCTCCATGCGGACCACCATGGTTGAACCGCTATCTGGGAGGTCCTTCTACTACCTAATGCTCATCTACAGGACAGGTCGGGCAGTCTCAAGCCATGTGACCTTGCCCACCGCAAGCATATCACTGGATGCTCCTCATGTGGCTAGCACTCCTTCGTGTGCCCCACACAATCAAACCTGTTTCCTGAGATTTCTCCTCTGATGGTCTGGCCCGCTTGGACCTCTGCGTCATCTATCTACTACCAGCTGCAGAAGACTCCTCTACAGGTCATCCTGTGGAGGGTCCCCCCCACTGGTGACTTCTCGGTGAGTAAACTCTCCACTAGAAGAGCTCTCTCCAACACCCCCGCCTGCGTCTTAATGTTGAGGGAGATCATCGAATCCCTGGTCTCATGCCTCAGTCACTGCTCGAAGGTCCGGGCCCGGAAGAATCGGTCCCGTACCATATCTGTGGAGTAGTGTGAGCGATCAGTAAACCTCATTGTGTACTGGTCCACTGTCATACTGCCCTGCCGCAGCTATAGTAACTCCTAAATGTGCACCACACAGAGGGTGGCTAGGAAGAACTCCTAGTGGAAGAGGGTCTCAAAGTCAATCCAAAGAAGTGATGCCTCGTCGTGCACCTGGAGCATCAGGCTCCACCATCTGCATGCTTCTGCGTGCAGGAGACTCGCTACAAGGATCACCATGAGGACAGCTGGTGTCCCCACATACCTGAAAACTCATACAACAGCCTCCAGCCAATCCTAGGATGCTTGAGAGTATGTCTCCCCGCGAAACCTAGACGGTCTCTGATGCTGAAACTCGTGCAGTGAACTAAGGAAACGTGCACTCTTAGCGGCCGGGGCTAGTGGCATTGGTGGCTCGGCGGGTAGAGGTACCGCTGGTGCCCCCACTGTAATAGGACCCTGCACCGAGGCCTCATCGCTCGGTGGGATGTCGTCTCGCACAAAGCTTGGAACCCTAGATGCCTGCCGTCGTGGGGCCATCATGAAAAGAGACAGATGCACCATAGTCAATACAGTATACCTGGTGAGCTGACAAAAAGTAATCACAAAGAAAACATTTGAAACACAGGTGCAATCAGTGTTTTCATGCACTGAGTCGAAAATCAGAAGTCAGGGTCTTTGTGAATGGATATAGCGGCCGCCGCACCAACACTAGACTCCCTAGACTGATAACGACACTCAATAACCTTAACAATATTGCTTCACATAGAAGAAAGATCAGATTCCTGAGTTATGCGGTAGAGCCGAACTCCTCTGATACCAATTTGTCATAACCCATCCTCAGAACCCATGCCGTGACTACCCCAAGCCCGCCTTCCATAGGCCAGGGGCTGGCGACTAGCACCAAAGGTGTAAATCCCGATAAAAGGGTAAGACGTTGCCTTTATAAAGTAAAAAACACCGCGGAGTACACAAGATGAAGTAAACACTAAGTAAACTGAATACAAAAGTATGTTTTTGAAGTAAATAGGTTAGAATACAAACCCAACTGAAAGTAAAGTACAACGGAAAAGAGAGTACAACAGCAGAAAAGTAAAACAACAAGTCCGAGCCCTCCTCTGGAAATCCCACCTGAAGGGTGGGTACAGGTAGCCTCCACTGCTCTTCAGCTCCAGCCGTCCGCTCTGAGAATGTCTCATCTAGTGATCCACATCCAAGTACCATTCAGATTTATGAGCTCCTTCCTCGATCAGCGATGTCCATCATTTGCATCCAACACAACGTAGTGCGGGCATAACCCATGCATGGGTGAGTATACGCTACTCAGTTGGGATCCCGAGACCCCCGATGGTCTCTTAGAATCCATGAATGATAAACCAAAAAGAAAAGTTACTATAACGAAGTAACAACCAACTCTACATAGGTATATTCCCATACATATACTTAAGTCATCAATTGCAATTCTGCTCCAACATTTGAGCCCAAGTTCTATCAAGTCCACACAGGATCGAAAAATCCAGTCCACACAGGATAACACAACCCAATCCATAATGTAAAGTAAGACAATCATATCAAAGATAATGATTGAGAGTCAAGACTCATCTCACACAGGTATCCATTTACGAAGAGGGGTAGAGATGATTTGATGTAGCCCCTGAATCATCTCCTCTGCCGAACCCATGTGGGATCCAAGTTTAGTAGTCGTTGCTGCAGAACCCACGGAGGATCCAAGAATAGTAGTCATCGTCGTCGAACCCACAGAGGATCCCAGCACAGAAGTCGAACCCATGGAGGATCCCAGTACAATAGTCGTCCTCATCGAAGCCACAGAGGATCCTAGTATGGTAGCCATCCTCATTAAACCCACGGAGGATCCCAGTACAGTAGTCATCGTCATTGAACCCATGGAGGATCCCAATACAGTAGTCATCTTCGTCGAACCCACGGAGGATACCAGTACGGTAGTCTTCCTCGTCGAACCCACGGAGGATCACAGTACGGTAGTCATCATCATCGAAGTCACAACCAACTCTAGGGTTTCCGCACACAACACCCTCATTCAGGGAGGGTCCACCCCAAGAGACAAGGGGTTTGATACATCAAATTTCATTTAGAACAGAGTTGATTTATCACAAAGTTCTGTCACGTCGATATGAACTCAACGTGATAGACGACGCGTCAATCGGACACCCAGTCTGAGAGTTATTGACTTTTTCGTACCAGAAGGCCCGTTTGGTTTTTAATCCTAAACCAACCCGACCATACTCCAAATGCGTCCAATCCTTAAGCGGAGTAATCCAAAAGAATTGTCTCACAAAGAGGAATCCAACAAAGTCGACGGAATGTCAATCGGACGTCTGGAGCTCACGTTATAAGTGTTTCCACTCCAAAGGCCCAATTGGTTTTGTGTTCGAACCAACCCAGCCATACCCAAAGTTCTCCTAAACATGGAGTGTAATATACCGAAACGACCTTCTCGATTCAAGTATCGAAACACAACTAACTATGCATCGATATGAGGTCCTTATCCCACGTTACAGGCATTTGATCGAATCTGTCTGATTTTAGGGGGGATTGGGCCCGGACCAACCCGGCCCAAAACCCCCTGGGTCAGCCCGAACCGGGTCGACCCGACCTCGGTATGGGTCCCGCCCATTAGGGCGCGGCCCTGCCCGACTGGCACGGCCCGGCCCGGCGCGGGCGGTCCGGCCCGGCCCGGCGCGGGCGGTCCGGCCCGGCGCGGGCGGTCCGGCCCGGCGCGGGCGGTCCGGCCCGGCGCGGGCGGTCCGGCCCGGCGCGGGCGGTCCGGCCCGGCGCGGGCGGTCCGGCCCGGCGCGGGCG
The DNA here is from genome assembly GCA_963277665.1 of Viscum album. Lineage (NCBI taxonomy): Eukaryota > Viridiplantae > Streptophyta > Magnoliopsida > Santalales > Viscaceae > Viscum > Viscum album. Next base: position 505,175,548 of record OY728122.1, on the reverse strand, counting down.
GTCCGGCCCGGCGCGGGTGGTCCGGCCCGGCGTGGGCGGTCCGGACCGGCACAGCCAGTGGGCCTGGCACGGGCGCGGCCCGCCTGGCCAGCATCTCGACCGAAATGGCCGAGCAGAAAACGGGGGGCGCTGCCCCCCTTCTCTCGAAAACGGTGGCCCCCCTCATGGAGGGGGACCGCCTGTCTGCCGCTGGGGGTTAAAACCCCCGACCTCCTCCGAATGGCCGGGCCTATTGGCCGGCCGGTGCCACCTCCGTCGGACCCCGCGGTCCCGCCCTTACAAAGCGCCGGCGGCCGGATATTCCGACCCCTCTAGGTCTTCCGCCGGGGCCAAAGGGATGCGAATCTTGATGCTCTGGCGGCCGACAAGTCCGGCCGCCCCCTATTGGTGACCACCGTGGCCTTAGGCCGTGACCCTTCTTCGACCGGCGTGACGTGTCGGCGCCACGCCCCTCCGTCACGTACCGCTTTAGCCTCGACATTCCCTTGAGTTATTTGGCACGGCGCGACGGCGCCGCGCACCACCTCCGCAGCTCTTTTCATTCCCGTGTGATGCATCGACACTGCACCAGCTTTGTTCGAGGCACAACCAGTACAACAACAAAAGGGGGAGGAGAGTCAGTCGTGTTCGTCCGGTCCGACCCCCTCCTGTTAAATCGATAACAAGAGGATAAAGGATTAAATATGGATGCCAAAAATATTCACAAACATAAAACCAAACCCCTACCTCATAAAGTCGTCGCACATCGTCGAGCCGCCGAAAGAGGCAAGCATCGCGATGATCGGACGTCACGGTAGATCGGTGCTGATTTCATTGACGTCGGAGGAAGAGTCTTCATCGATGGCGACGATCCCCGCAGTGGTATCTCCTCCCTTGACGCGGAGGAAGAAGAAGATAAGGCACGTCGTTGGTGACTTCGCGTTCTTCGCCGGAGGGATTCTTCGTCAAGAACATTCTTCATTGGAAGGAGGGAGCTCTCCTCCAATTTCTCCAGAGATTTTCCCCCACCAAAAATATTTTCACCGCAAATGTTTTACAAGGCCCCTTTAATAAAAACATTTCCATGACGAATGAAACAATTCAATGAATTTTTTACACTCCGAAATAATTAATAAAAGTATTAATTATATGGGTTGGCATATTTAATAGAGGGAGGAGGGTGAAAGGTTTAATATTCATAAGAATTATAAACACCCAAATTAATTCAAGCTATTAATTAAATGGGTTGGCACACATTAATAGAGGAGAGAGTGGATTAGTTACACATTAAAGCTAGAGGGGGGTGTTTAATGGTGGGTTAGGAAATTTAAGGAGGTGGGGGTTCTTGTGGGCCCCACCCGAACTTCCTCACAACTTCTTTACCTTATCACTTAAACCACTAGAGGTATAATAAAATTATAATTGTAAAAAAACTATAATTTTATTCTTCACATTTTTAACAACTCCTCCTGAGCAAACACTCCTTCAGAAAAAGGTGTTCCTAAGCAATTACCGGTGCTGCGGTTTTATCGGTGCCCTCGGATTTCGATTCCGGGGATCGGTTCAAAAGATAGAAAAAACCGCTCGTTCGTTCACTAATCTTACCCGAGATAAATTTCGGAAATTGATTCCGGGCAGACTGGGCCTCAGAATCAGGTGCCGTCAGAAACTGCACACTTGTAAAATCCCAGTGAAAATTAGGAAAAAATTTCCCATGAAATTTACAGGTCTTTAAAAATTACACAAGATAAATATATTGGTCATGTGTTACTTGGAAGGAAAGTGATCTTGCTCCAAACATGTCCTCTAATTTCTATATGGTCATATTATAATTCCTATATGTTTGAGGAAAATACGAGATGATTAATTATATCTATGTGTACCAATATTTTTTAGTACTTTTCTAATATTTTTATGTGAAATGAGGTTCTTCATTAGATAAAAATTACAAAGGTTCTCTATTAAGTCTCAAAAAAATTATTGATATAGATTCATGATTGTTTATCAATGTGTAGACCCTCCCTAATTTCTATGAAATTCATGTTCTAATAATGGAAGTCCAAAATGAACGATATTACACCATTTATTCTATATTTATTAAGATTTCTAGTAAAAAAAATCCATTTCAATAATATCCCACTTCTACTCCAGTGTAGGGAGATGTTTCATAAAACCCTTTAGAATTTTTCTCCCAGAATTTTCTTTTTGGAATACCAAAAATCTTGATTGATTGTTTTTCTGGTGTTGTGTCATCCAAAAATAATTTTTCACTTATATCTTTATACATATTAGTGCAATCTAAGTACATTATAAAATATGATCTACACGACGATCCTTCCAAATTAATACATCTTAAACCATTTTTTCTTCCTAGGGTAACTGTGTATTTATCAATCATAGTCCTTGAATAGTTTCATTGATCTCCTCAATCACATATTGAGATATTTTTGAACAAATATATTATTAATTATTTTGGTTCATATGTATTGAAAATATTTCAATATAAATATAATATTTCAATATATTTTTATTAGATATTGAAACTGCAAGATCATCATATTAAATTTTATAGTTTCGTTCATAGGTATTTAATGCATAAGGTACAACATTATAATTTTTTCATAAAGACTAACCCAATTCCTATCTTTAATGCATCACAAGATATGAAAAAATCCTACATAAAAAGTGTTAAAGATAAAAAAATTGAATTTTTTTATATCATATTTGGTTCCTCAAATCTATTTTTTACATTCCTTTGACCAGGTGAATTTGGACCCTTTACATGATTACTATTTAATAGGTTGTAATTGAAATAAAATAATTCAAAAAATTATAAATAGTAGCTTGTGAATAGAAAAAAAATCCCTATTATATAATTGGTGAAGTCAATTCTTGAAAAATCTTTTTCCATGAATTTTCAATATATATTATATCCTTATAGAAAATATTTCCACAATAAGAGACTCTTTGAAGCCAAAAATCACAATTAATAAATTTTTCTTACATACTATTCTCTCTTTGAGTATCTATAATAACCCATAAATAGTTTTGATGATTTTATTAAATATGAATTATATCAATATATAATCAATAAATATGATTATATGTTTATCAAGATTCTCATATAATACTTTATTCATTGGAACCATAAAAATAGTTGGTGTCTTTGTTAACCCAAAATGCATTATTGTACTATCATAATACTCATACCTAGAATGAAATGTTGCATTTGAAAAATAATCCTTAATAAACATTAAATGATGATAACCATACTGAATCTTTATCATTATGAATTTCCTTCAACATTGAATTTGGTTAAAAATACCATTAATGAAAGTTAATGGGTAATTATTCATAATTGTAATGACATTGATTTACCTATTGTCGAATAAGATAGATAAGCCACATGTTCAAACACTATGAAAAATGAATACATTTTCTTAAAATACATGTTGGATCTTGTATAATTCTTATAATTTAACTAGATCTATTATATTAGTGGAATAGATATGGCATTCACATTAGCAATGATATCAATAAAAAATTACAATTTTAATTTGTTGGATATTCTCATAATTCATGAATAAAAGGACTTTACACTATAGAAATATCATTTATTATTTAGATATTATTCTCAATAATTGATTCTTATTATCCTATAATAACTTTAAGACATGCCACTAGTAGTGGTTTTAAACATGACTATTGAAATGAAGTCACTCATCTAAAAACAAGTCATTCTATTCAATTTTTAAATTTTATAATCTCTTTATATAAATAATAAATTATTTAGTCACAATTTATGATCCAATTATTCTTATGTATTATTAAAAAGATAGATTTGTTTATAAAAACAAATCATATAACTAAATAACCACCTTGAATTTTAATATAGAGGAAAAAATCTACATTCAATTCTTTAAGTTTTTCGTTAAGAGTATAAATAAAAAATACTTACTTAGTGAATCAGGGAATGATTCATTGTTATTAAAATAAATATAAGATATTAATGATTTTACATATATAAAATAAGTTAATAAATTTTATAAATATGATTTTTTGATCTATGTAACTACTTTGACATCATTTGGGACCTCAACTTCCACCCTTGAGATAACATAAGACCAAACATTCCCAATTGAACTCTACTAGGGTAGATTCCCTTATTGTTTAGGGAATTTATTTTAATAGTGTCCCATATCATTAAAATGTAATCTTATACATTTTTTAATTTTATCATGACTATACACTCAGGGACATGATGTCCTTTATATTCATAATGGTAGAAAAACGGAAAAACCCTTCAAGCATTCCATTGGATGTTTATTACTAAATTTATTATATATTATAATATGTACCATTACATTATTCTTATTTTATATATTACTCTCCAATTCCTCACAATAGTACTATTAGTTTCTTTCATTCCTTTGAAAAAATATGGCTTTTAAAACTCATTCTCTTTCTTGGTGAAACTTTTCTGTATCTTATCATATGACGTTAATGTTTAAGAGATGCATTCTGTTCTAATAAATTGATTTAATCCATTAGATAAGTGTTGTTTCTTATAATAAAGGTTGTGTAAATAATCCATAACACATCTTTAAATCCTTTTAAATTTAATATCTGGTCAAAAAATATATCATTATCCTTTTTTATTAAATGTAGGAATTTACATTCCATTCTATCTATTTTACCATGAGGAAAATATTTCCGTAGAAACCACCCTTTAAAAGCCTTCCACTAGATGATTTAAATCTCCTCCTCAGCCACGACATTTTGACTAAAATAAAACCCTTGATTAAAATCTCCCACTAAATGATATAAAACTTTGGTGATATTATATCATAAACTATATCCCAAAGAAATAGATATCTTCTCTAAAGATATGATCCACTACTCTACTATAAATAGATTTGTGGTTTCATTAAAATATAGAGGTTATTGTATCATAAAATGATACAACATGTTCCCAACATGTTGAGAGGCTAGAATATGATCAATTTTTTCATGACTAGTTTTCATAACCCAAGTCATCTTACCTAATAAAGTGATAATCTATTCCAATTAATATCCGACCACATTAACATTATCATGAGGGAAATCATGACAATGAATATTAGTGTTGACCTAGTTTCCAAAAATTATATAGGGAACAATTTCTAAAATATATATATATACATAATTATATCATGAACAATACTATTAATTATGAATTATACATTTATTAAAAATGAATGTTGAGTATATTATTTATTATTTAAACATTTCAAGAATTTCCCTACAGTTCTTTTATAGGGGTTATTTATCTAAATATTTTATTCTAAATCAATTTTTTATAGATTACAATAATGTTTCTCTAATACTAACTATAACAACCCCATCTTTATTAAAGATGATATGATTGTTATGTTTTTCAATTTTCATAGAATACATAGATAGAAATAAAAAAGATTCAATAGTTTAATTGTATTTGGATACTACATACCAAAAATGGAATTAATTTACATTGGAAAAATAAAGTACAATACATGAATACGTAAAACCTTAATATTTTTCCCAGATGATCCTTATGTCATAAAAAAAATTCTTGGTTGCAGAGGAAAATTGGAAACGATATTGAGGGGTAAACTCAAATTATCAATAAGGGAAATCCAGCAACAGAATCTAAGATGACATACATAATGTGGAAAAAATAAATAATAAAATAATTTTATGTTAAACTATTACATGATAGGAATACATCCATTGATAATATAATAAAGGAAGTAAATAATAACATTTATAAGGATAATTGAATAATACTAATAGAATGAAAAATACCAAACAACATAACTATACAGTAATGGCCTTATCCAAGATACCATACATTAAAAGAAAAAAAATCATGATTTTCTCATGAGACGTTCTATTAAATTATGAGGGTTTATAATTATCAGCACCAACAGTCACATAATGAGTCCAAAAAATCCAAAACTTGAATAGAATTTATAAATAAAAAATATTATAGTATTCTCCAAGGAATATAATATATAATGCTGGTTTTATTAAATAAATATCCATTTAGAAATAATGGATATATATAATATCAAAAATTCCCCATTCAATGGTATATTGTGTCTATCTAGGTGAAAATCTAGTAAATACCTTAGAAATTATAGGATAATCCCAATATAATGGAAGGTACCCTTATCAAAGTAATGATAATGAAGTAATACTATAAGATATTTTCCTAGTGTAAATTCATTAATAACAAATAGTCATTGAATAAAACATATCTAAATTCTATGAGACCAAATAAATGATAGAAAATTCATTTCTAAATTTTTTGGTTATATCTCACATATATTTGATGCATAATATAGAGACAAATTTTTTTCTCGAAAGACTTCTAGGTAGATATAAAATGATATTAAAGTTAAATTTTTCCCAAAATCATGTATAATCCACTTAATCACTAATAGAGTAATCACAAAATACATATTATTCATATTTATATTTAAAAAAATATTTATAGTATATAATTAATCCATAATACATTAAATATTCTGAATACATGGGGATTTGGATAATGGAGATTATAAATTTCTAAATTTTTAATAATTTTAATTAATTACGAAGGTGTTATAGTAGGAAGGAATAATTATTTTTTATTCATAATACCATAATTAATTTATAAAAATAAATTATAATAACATTTCACAATGAAATGATAATTAATTAGATAATATTATACAAATAAAAGAATAAATGAGATTAGGAATCCTTACCATATAAAGTAACTTTTTAAATATTGATAATTAACACTGTTCAACCATAGGAAAACATTTAAGATACTATTTATAGGGAAAATGAGAGGAGAACCGTGATAAATACTATTTTAGTGATGTTTAATGAGAGGATTGGGGAGTATTTATAAAATCATAAGTTGGATTTTTTTATTAATTTTTGATTTTATGTCTTGAAAATCTATGTTATAAAGAAACCCAAACCATTATATTACCCATGATTTTAAACCATTTAATATGAAATATAATTCAAATATCTTGATGTTATTTTTTATGAGAACTAATATCAAATTTCTAATGTCATTTTGGACATGAACATTTAATTTTTGAGAAATAACTTTTTTAAAACCATTAATTCTATTTTATGCTTATGAATTTTCATTATCTATTCGGAAATATATTTCAACTCATTAAAATATTATATATTATAAAATAAATTATTTTTTCTAGGATTCACTTATGTTTATTATTATACCATTTTAACCCCTTAATCATTTCATAATATATGATATATTTTAATATTTACCAAAACATTAGAATGACTCATAAAATTATGAAACATTCATGACTAGATAAATTAAATATACTAATTTTAAATTTAAAATCACTTATTTAATATAGTTTTTGATATAATACAATATTAATTATTTAATAAAATTTACGGTGTATTTTGAAATAATGATACTCATAAAAAAAATTAAAAACACATTTTTATAAATATTTTTTTAATATTGAACATGTGTTTATCTATATTTCCATCTATTGATAAATATAAAATATTAATAATTAATAATTATATTGTTACAAAATTATTTTATGTATTTTTTAGATGCATGTATTTAGAATGGTTATATTTCTATTATTACTATCCTATTGTATAGTTTCTACTAAAATGACCCCCTTACCATTCAAACAGCCATATTAACCAATATATAAACACTTTATTATAACTTCTAAAATAATATATATGATCCTCTTATTCTATATCTCCTTTATATTTTATATCTGATTTTCTATTTATAATATCAATTAATCTTATAAGTTATATTTTTTTAGAGTATAAACCTCCAGACTTCAAGATTTCCGTGTTTCCCAATATTGTTATGTGTTCAACATCACTAATTAAAATCATTTTTATTAATGATTTTTCTAGTTTTATTATAATGTTATGATAATTTAATCAAATGTATTTTTCTATATGATGAACATTGTAATAAGATATTCATTTATTATATTCATTTCATAGATATTATTATTTAGAACTCTAAAATTGGGATATTTATTAAATAAAATTATTTAACATCTATATTAAATATATTACCATAGATTTAAATCAAAACATTTCAAATAAAATTTAAAAATAAAAATAAATCCAAGATAAACATCCTAGAAACACAAGAGAACTCAAAAATAAGTATAAAAAGGTTTTTAGACAGTTAATCATAACCCACCTATTTATTTTCAGTGATCATATCTAACAGTTACCTTATTTCCTGAAATAACATATTTAACATCATGATCTGATACTGTTATGTAATGAACTATCAAGATTCAACCTAACACATCCCCCAAGCTATTCCATCACAAGGCCTAAAGTCATTCATGATCATTGTTGGTTGAAAAAAATAATTAAGGCTATTAAATACACACATTGGCAGTGATTTGACCCTATAAATACTAATAATGGTTACATTAGATAAGTATAGAAAATTTTCCATGAAGGGTCAACACATTGAACACTCATGTGAGTTAAATTAAAAAATAATTTTTAAAATATATATAAAAAAATGTCCCATAATCTGGAAAAATAATATAATTTTTTTAATGTAACACCACTAATGAAGATAAATTGGTTAATACATGAAACAACAGAACATGGGGAGGAAAAAACGAAAAAGAAGACCGATGTATTCAGTAAATAATACAACGCATGAAGTATATATATATATATACATGTATATATCCTAGAATTATCAATTAGTCCCAAACTTCCAAAATGACCCATTATTGAGTAATTCATGATCATCTCTATATATTAACATATTCACACTTCTTATTAAAATAATATCATTAAATATAGGAACTGTAAAACTATAACCATCAAAAAATAAATCATGACAACATGCACACCCAATATTTCATATAGGGTGTGTGTGATTTCATAATATGATACTAACAAGAATCCATAACATTCCATTTATAATAGAAACCTAAAATTATTGTTTTCAAATAAGGAATAGAAAGTAAATTTTCAATATATTCTTAGTAGGAAAAAAATCACATTTCTTATATTTCTTTTTTTTTCAATCCATCTTAGTTTGATTAAATTATACCATGATTTTAATCTTACCCTTTGAAAATGAACATGATATATATAGGTAATATGTAAATAAGTGAATCACTATGACATGGTTCAAAAAAAAATTAGGTCTAATAAAGATGAATATTTAAAAATTAACCTTCAAATTTAATTTTACTTTTGAAAATATTTTATAAATATTATTAATTTATAACCGAAATAGATGAAATTAGAAAATATCATAAAGAATATTATATCAAATAAAAATGAACTAAAAAATATAAGTAGATCATTTTGAAACTAATAATTATGAAACTAAATCATAATAAAAAACCATAGTGAGTAAACCATAAAATATATAATAAAAATAATCGATTTTATCAATGAATAATAAACAATATGTAACACTAACGATAAGATAAAACTCAAGGATCTCTAATAGGATAGTATTAGATTAACTTATATGAAACTATCTATCCACTTATATTTATATAGAACAAATATTTTCTTTACATACTCTCACCAACCTCACTAGGTGACCACCTCCTATCCAGGTAATGAACACAACTAGGGGATGTTTTTCAGTGAGTTATATAAACATGTATAACACTTATCCCATGATTTCACACTAAAATACCCTAGGAATACCATGATGTTTTTAATTGAAAAATAAATCATGTATCATTATATACAAAATAACATCATAGTAAATAAAATAAGTCAAATGAAATATTTATTTAAAACCACATCACACCCATTTTTACACTCCATATCGACAAACCATAGATTAGTAATATGCATTATTCCATTTACCATGATTAATTAATAATATCAATACTCACCTCATACACAATAAAGTTGAAATATCCAAATTGGGGGTGAATGTTTAAAATACCATTTTTTTCATCACTAAAAATACATCATACATCAAAAAAGAACTCAAAATTTTCTATCTGTTCTTTAACAATCAATTATAATTCATGTGAACATTAATGTTCAAAATATATGGATCTAAATCCAAATAGGCCTTTATATCAATGTAATAATCTCAATATAATTAAAACCAAATTTTATAAATTATTAATAGGTAAAATAAAAAATTATGTTTTCCTTTTATTAAAATATAATATCATAAATTTTTATTTGAGATGTGGTGTGCATAAAAAATGATTTAGATTGAAAACATATGTGTTTTATGAAATAATACTTTTATTCCATAGAAAAGAAAATGAAATATATAATTATTATTTTAAATATCTTACACTAGTATCATATAATAAATTTAATTTTATATAGAAGAAGATAAAAAATCCAACCACTCAATGTTTCATCAAATTAATGTATTAGTTTGGAAACACTTACCTTATACTAAAGAAATACTAACAACATCACCAGCATGGACGAGTTTATAGGACCAGATGGAACCTATAGACCATTAGAATAAGGAAACATAAATTTTATGTACCTCAATCCTTTAATATGACCCCAAATATGGTCAAATTTAATAGAAGATAAATTTAGATGAATAAATGAGATCAGTTGAAAGTGAGAAAAAGAAATGGTGATATAAGCATTAATCCAAAAAAGAATGACCACGGGATCTCCATAAATCTACCACTGAGAGTGAGAGGATAAAGGGATATATTTATGAGGAATTATCATTATATATCCCCCAAATTTCCCAAAAAATAATGAGCTTTATATAAATGGTATTAAAAAAATATTAATAGAAAAATTTTCTAGAAAACTACAAGACCCAAATGCATGGTCCATAAAATCATGCAGGGAAATGTAAAACCAAAATTTCCCCAAAATTATTCCCTATCATGGTTTGACTAAATGATCACCATAACCATTCATCATGATCATGAAATATTTTAAATTTTAATGATTTCACCAATTATTAGTATTTAAACTCAGGAAAACATATAAATGAATAAATGATTAAATAAACACACACCCACATAATTAGGGTATTACGCAAAGAAACCCATAATTGTTGTTAATCATAACCATCATTTTGGAATCTCCATGATAGAAAACTAAAATCCAAATCTCACTAAATATCTATCATAATTATTTAACAACATATAATGTATTATATCTACTTGATGGGGAGGAGATAGTTAACAAGACACCTAATTTATTTTACTAACCATTAACTCAGAAACACTAACATACTTGGGTAAAAATCTAGGTAATCGAACTATTGGGGAATTTTTTTAATTCCATAGACCCTGATATCAAAGATCCAGTGAGTTATTTATTGTATTGTAGTAATATTTCAAGGTGTCACATGCCCAATATTACAGAATGATAATACATAAAATGATAATAGAATGAAAATACATAAAATTATATCATAATGATATATTAACAAGAATATAGAAACCGAAAAGTATAATATTATGGAAATATAAATATGAATTGAAATGAGATAGAGAAATGACCCCTGGTTCCATTGATATTATTATTCACAAAAGGATTCATAAAAATAACAAATCAATGCAAGATTTTAGAGATGGAAATGGGATTGAGTACCTTATATATGTAAGAATATTGAATAGAAACTTGGGTGGAGGATAAATGAGAATGTGGGGGGGGGTATTTATAGGTATAGAGAGTGAAAATACTTGAAATAAAATAATTAATATTTTATTTTCCAATTAGATGAATAACACCAATACTCCTCATAATTTCCCATATTATCATGAGCCAACATGGGTCACTCCGCATTTAGTAACCTAGTTAATCTTGTTTTAATTCCCAAACACATCTATGAGCATCAAAATATACCCATTAGGAATGATTTTCCCTAAAATTTAAAATCATACATGGTACCTCCAATCATTGGGCACCCATACATCAGTAAAATAATTGATTAAGATCAAATAAAACCAAACATGCTAAAAATTATATAAAATTTCCACTTAAAAATAAATATAACATAATTTGAGACCAAAACCAGAATAAAAGGATTTTTTTTGTAAATCTGACGCATTAATAATAAAAAAATAAAACAAATTACCCAAAAACATATATTATTTTTTTCAATTCTAGTATCCAACCCCATGAACATAAACCGATCCAAAAGTGTCTACAGAAGGGAAGCCTACACGACAAAGATCCAAAAGATTATAAAAAAAAACCTAAAATATCAACTCAGTCAACAAAGACACAACAATGTAAGTAGTGTGGGGGCATAAATAGTGCAATTGTGTTACCTTGAAGAGTATATTATTTACATATTTATAAACATTATAGAAACTCTAGTATAAAATATGGCATTTTTAACAGGTTTTTATACCTAATTATAAAAAAATTACCCAAAACATTCAAAAATATCTTTTTGATGATCCAATGAATCCTAGAAACAAACTTTTCTACATACCATTATATTTTTATTTTTAAAATCACGTTGAAAAACTATTTAAAAACCATTTTTAAAAATACTATATAGAAAGAAAATTATTTCCATAAATAAAACATAAAACACATAATTATAACTAAGTAGTATGTAATATATTTTTGAAACTAAATGAATGTTTATCGGATAGTTTCAAAGTAGTGGAGAATATTTCTAATTAACTAAAAATAATAATATACACCTAAATACACTATGAAAGTGATTTAAAAAATATAATATTACATATAAAACTGTAGTAAAATGAATTAAATAAATTCATTAATAGGTATATCAATAAGGAAAGAAAAATCAAGTATGAAACATAATTATAATTGTTTATAATAATAAAGTAATAAATATAAATTTTAAATAATCATGGGAAATTCCAATATATCCATCGATATGATCCTATTCACACTTGAATGAAAACATTTTCTAGTAAAAATGATGATTTTCCTTTCAAATATATACTCATATTTCTATATCTATCCTCACTTGTGTCACTCCACTACTAGGGGTCATAATAAAACAACTTGGGGACACGTGTATATCTATATAGAAAAAATATAACAAATAATTCTCAATATATCACAAAATTGTCTCTATTTCCATGATACTAGTAGAAATGGATAAGGTAGGATGTGTGATATATTTTAAATATTTCAGTAAAAAACACATGGTGAACCATGGTAAGGCCATATGTCAACCCTCTCTCTCACACCCTACTCTCCAAATCTACAAAATAAATTGATATAACTATCAATAGAAACTACATTCTAAATGATAATCATTCTAAACAGATCATCATGGGGTATAAGTTAAGGGTGTAACTCAATTATGAAAATATTTCCAACAGATTCCACTTGGTATTGGGTTTTAAAACTAGAAATAAATTTTCATAACCCCATTTGAAACCAATTTCCTAATCAATTTCAATTATAAATCACCTTTAAAACTGATTTATAAAGCCATTTGTGTTTTAGAAAATTAATATATTCATATATAACATCCTTTTTTTGAAAATATATTTTGATCACCAAGTGATATTATAAAAACATTTCTAAAATTGAAGGGGTAAAACCAAATTCAAAAACCAAAAAATCATCAAAACATTAAACAAATATGTCACCTTACTACTAAGAAACTACAAAAACATCATAAATATTAATATTTAAAAAAGGTATTAAAAAATTAAAAACATAAATTTAAGTCCACTAAATATAAAGTCTCAAACAATAAACTCTAGGACTCCTCAAAAATAAGTGAGAAATTAATGAAATTTGTTTCAAAAAACTACATCCCTGAATAATAACTCTAAGAAACCAAACATTATATGTAATATAGATAATTTTATGGATGAAGAATTTATAATAATGAAGTATAACATGAATTTATATAAATAAGGGAAAAAATGGAAGCACCTAAATTGAATTAGGTGAAGATGAGGCCATAACCAATGAAAAGGATGAAAAAGAACTTGAGAGGATTCTACACACCCATGAAAATAAAAACACACTAATTTATAAACAAAAAAAACCTAGGGTTTATGTGATATATCCTCATAAAAAGTTAAAAAATAAGAAACATAAAGGAAGGGAAGTAAATATAATAAATTAATATTGACAATTTTTAAATTTCTAAATTAAAAAAGTAAGATCAAAATTGAGGGAATAAGTTCAAGGATAACGCTCCATATAGAGGATCCATGTCAACAGGGGAGAACGAGGAGGGGGTAAAAGGGTTAGTATATATAAAGGAATAAATTTAGAGTATAAATTTTTAACATTATAGGTAGTTCACATTGTTTATCAAATCATATGATAACTATCTTCCCCTCAATTCACACATGTATGAGCTATTACATAATATTTTACAATATTTGGAAAAATATTTCTCTAATATTGAAAAAAACTCTTCAAAAATATATATGTCCTCTAACATGGTTTTCTAATGGTTTAAAAAAATAAATTATTATCCACAAGACATTAAAATTATTACTTTTTCCAAATTTTTTAATTAAATAACACTTGAAATTCATAGACAAGAATACAGATTAATAAATCCGTTAAATAAATTAGAGAATAAATTCCAAGTTGTGTCATTTTTATCCTCTAATACATTGTTTCCCCTATAAAGTACCCAAATTATCTAATAATTTCACATATTAAAAAAAACATAATAAATAGGATAAAATTAGTATTACGGTAGGATAAAAATATTAGGACATATATCTAGATCATGGAAAATTCCCAATGGAATCAAATCATAGATGAAACAAAATGTTGATCACAAAAATATAGAATAAAATTAAAGGAGAAAACAAAATAAAAGGATTTATACTTTGAGACATTCCATGGGTCTACTAAATATAATTATACTTTTAATTTACATAGTGGATCACATAAGATAAGAAATATATAGAAAACACTATAAGGAATTGCTGACCCCTTAAACCAAGGTATCCTAAATAGGATTATTAAATATGATGTCCTATTAATAATACCATTAAATAAATATGGACATCTAAAATATAAAATAATTATTTGAAAAAAATATTATAAATTATAGATAAAGAAACCAGATAAGTTTTAAAGGAATTTGTATATCAAATATGGGTACATAAACTATGTTTTTTGGAATACCACCAACACACATGATAAGTTATAGAATTTTTGTTTCGCTGATAATAGAACTTATAGAGGTTATACATATTCCACAAACCACTATAAATATAGAATGTATTCAGGGCTCTTTGACCAGAGGGATTATAATTACCAAGATGACCACAATGATGATATAATGGAGACTACTTCTTTAATAGAGTAATAATGCTATAATAATTATTTTATCCTACACCATTAAAATTACTTACGTCAAGTTCATTATTATAATGGTTTTTGTAAGATGTGGAGACACCACTAATTCAAAATGGAACTAGGTCACCACCAAAATTGGGTTTTCCTTTAGAGGTCAGTTCAACTTTCATGACCATATTTATCACATTCTTAATAGAATCGAAATTAAATAGAGGCATCCTAGAACAGGTGTTTGGATGAAGAACTCAAAAAATAGAGGAACCTTTATTGGCTCTTTGAATTCAAATTTCAAAGTGAAAGGAATCAAATAATCAGAATTGGTGAATATTCTATTATGGTCAGATAACCACTCTAGAGGCTCATAAGCTCTAACACCGTCCAGACAGTCTCTTTTATATGAAAATTCAATTGAGTAAATATGTTTGGAAGGAATTTTGAAAACATAATACGATAAATATTGATTGGAATTATTATCATTCACCGTTAAAAACTATATCCAATGAACAAGTCAAAAAAGATCATCACCCATGATGATTTCAGTTTTTTCAGTGAATCCATGCCTCCAAATCAATTTTTTGGTTATTTTTTATAAAATCCACTCTGAGGGGAGATATGGAATCACAAATGAAAAAATTACATCATACTATAGGAGAGACACAAATTCAAATTTCAAAATACAGGGAACAAAGAAATAAAAAATGAAAAGGCGGGCGATCGTCGTGGAAACCCTCACTCAACGGAAGATCCCTCAAATCACTCGAGCCGCATGAAAAATCCTACAGAAGAGGCATGTTAAGTCTTCTACATCATCGCATAGAAACCATCATCATCCCATCCCCATCACCATCATAATTCCATCGCCATCATTATCACGTTGTCGTCGTCACTTGAAATGGCATCGTCGTTACCTTGCTATTAGTGAGAATGCACAAGATGAAACAAACCGGATTCATCATCGACGAACTTGCATCTGTCACATGACCTTGAATCAGCATCATCATTGACAATTGGAAATTTTTAGCGTCATCACCAGCTTTCTGGTGAGAACCACCCATCAGAATCCAACATCATCGCCAAAAAACACCATAACAAAAACCACTAAACAACATATCCGAAACACCAAATAGGGAGGCCCAAAGGGGACTGAAGGAGAGAAACGAGGCCACCATGAGACACCTCTTAGAGACCCTTCAACTGCTCGATTTGCACATCCCAAAATGCCATGGAGACCACCATGCAAGTCCGACTGGGAGAAGAGCGGTGGAGTCTTAGAGAAATAGTAGAGAACAGCGGAGAGAATGGCCTCGACAGGTGACCGCCTCCTTGTCCCCCAAACCGTTACAAATGAGCCAATACTAAGAAAACAAACCACCATTGAGAAAATCATGCCTTACCACAACTACCATCGCCAAAATACCAAACCAACCTGATAGTCCAAGACACCAAACAAATATGGGGTGGTTTCTGTCAGACTAGGCCGGCAGAGCAAGTGTGAAAGAGGAAAAACGAGACCTCTTCAGAGAGCTAGGACAAAACAAAACCCAACGGAATGAATCTAGGGAAAGGCCCCAGAGAACTGGTCACTGTGAGATACTTGAGTCGATGGAAGTGAGAATCAGAATGGAGAAGAAGAAGACCCTATGAGGGAAGAAGATTTGGAAAGACAGAGAAGTATCACATCTATAATTTTTTAAGGATTTAATGTAGGGATAATGGTTAGAAGGATCACATATGATCCCAGAGAGGCACTAGGATAAGGAACAAAATTATATACTTAATTCCTTTTATCCCTCATGGAAATTCATAGAGTTATAATATAAATAGAAAGAAAAACATAAATCTCAGTTAAAACAATTAAATTCAAACTCACACTAATTAAAAAACCCATGCTACCAAATTATAAAAAGAATTTTTGAAAAGAACCACTATAATTAATATATAAAATTTCTCATTCAAACAATTTTTGATATCATAAAATTTTACTTTAATTCATGTTTTTAATCACAAATTTATTTCTAAATTATTTTTACCAATACAAACAAGAATTTTTTTAAATCATATTTGAAAACCACATTATAAATTCATAAACCATGATCGTACTCTTTTTAATATTATTTTCCTCGACAAATATCTGACAAATGAAACCACATAGCTTCAAATAATCATAAAAATACACCCAATCCATCTCAAATAATAATTACACATAAATAAATATAATCTAACAAATATTGAGTTAATTAATTTTTTCATAGGGATTAGTGGGCTCTCATGGATTTTCCACAATATTTGGTTGACTTTGTACCAACTGTGAATCCCCCACTTGGATCTTCTCAACTGTATTCACATCGAACCTACATGTTTTAATAACCATGTTCTTTGACCATGCATCCCCATTTCGACCCCCATTTCACCCTAAATTCATAGAAAATCCAAAATTCACCCAGAAAAATGGAATATAACTAAAAAACCACCAATTAAAAAAAACTACACCAATAATAAATGATCAAAGCTCAAAATTTATGAATTGAAACATGACACCACATGGTTACATAGGATTAGTAATGAGAGGTGTTGATTAAGAACCTACTCATGACCTACCACATGAGTCCCAATAATCATGTCTCTTATATATAAACATACCCTGGCTCCACATGAGTCTTTATAACTATAATGGGAAATCTAATACCATTTTTCCATTAACCAACCCTGGCTTCCATAGATTCGGGCACCCGATTTGGCCCATGGAAAAGAATGATGGTAAATCATGGTCCCTATTGTTTTTAAAAAATATTTAGGGAACTAATATATACTCATTGATAATTATTTCAACTATATAAATAATATTCAAATTAAAAAACCTTATACCATGAGATTGGAATGGTGCATCCATACACTGAACTTCCCCTTATAAACATAGAATGATGTTTTATAAAAAAATAAAAAAATTCTCAAATAAAAGTAATATTAAATTTTGAAATAAATACAATAAAAACTGTGAAAAAAAAATACATGAATGAATTTATTCGATGATACATCCATGATACAAAAAATAAAATTACCTAATAGGACCTCTGCGTGAATCTTATGTCACCATTTAACCACATGAACATCAACAACTCTATGGGAATCCAAAAAAGATAATTTTTCAAATTACAGATACAAAAGAACCTAAACATTAATGTTTGAAATCCACTATGTCTACCATCAATTAATGTTTTAGGTATTGCGTGAGTACAAAAATCCCAATTATATTTCATCGAAGAATCCATGCATTTCCATTATAAGAACATTTCAAAAAACACTACTTTGAAATTTGGAATTTTGAATAAGGCCCTGACCTTAAACATTACTTAATATTGAATTAAATGAATAATTGACATTGAGTATATTTTCAAGTTTATAGTTTTAGAGAATTAGGACATAAATATCACTTTTCAAAAGATTACAAAGTAGACAATTCTACATAGTTTCCTTTTCTTTACAAAAAACATGAACTCTGGAAAAAAGATTCATGTCTAGTTCCATGTTTAAGACTGCATGAATTTTCCTTGATTTCATCAGTGACCCTATTCCACATTATGTTTTGGGAAAAAAAATTTCAAAAAAACTTAGGATGAGCATAACAAGCTCAGTAAGGGATACACAAATAAGGAAAACTGTTAGTTTTTCAAAACAACAAGTAAACCATGAATACATTATAAAAGTAATACTTATTACCTTTATAATGTAATAAATACTCTTCACAAAATAAAAAATCATTACATACCCTTTTTTAATGAAAAGATTACCATAAACCCATATAATGAACACATATCATATAAAGGTACCTTGGGACATAAACATACTTAAATGGAATAAACATACAGTCAACTTCCACACATATAACTAAATGGAATAGACATACAACTAACATCCATACCCAATGCATTGGAGGTTATAATGTAACCACCCATCCTGGTATTCATGACACCACCCGTCATATGGTTTATCACGTAACCACCCGTTAAATTTCCAAGTACATTATAAAATCATAAAACATAAAAAAAATATAATGGAAAGAAAACATTTCCACATTTTAATCGCAATATATCACTTAAATATATTGACATAAAAAATCCATTATCAAACACATTTTCAATACCAAAATACATAAAATATTATATGGTATTTATTGCATTTTCAAAACACTACGACTTGTTGAGGAAGCAAAAGATCAAATAATACTAACGATGGCGGAAAATGTTATTGTCACTGTGTACGTTAAAAGATGCATTCCATTTTTCCATTTAGTAAAAGGGTTCATAGAAAAATATTCCCTTTGAATGAAATGAAAATTCAAAGGTGTTTTATATAGTGTATAAAAGAAATTCTTGTATTATAACAAAATATGCCTCAAAGAAAGGAGATTGAGACGAAGTCCCTTACCTCGTGTCCGACTTGACTTGATTGCTCTTTAATCTCCTGAATAATAAACTAAAGTGAATTTCTACTTTCTTAAGAATTTTTTTCAAGTTTATTATTCCTTTTATATAACTTATTTCCATGTTATAAACATTATTTAATCATTTATGTTAATAAATATCGTTTTGTCTATATTTGGTACTTAAGTCAAAAATGGACTCCTTACAATGAAATGTTGTTCATGTGGTCAAAGGTTACTTATATCCAGAATTATATTAATGATTTGGATATCATATATATCAAATATATCCTGAATATACATGTATTTATAATAGTACATAACATTTATATGTAAGAAATGAAATGCACCGTTCATGAAGACGGTAAGCTGTACGTACACATGAACGCTACATTCATTTATATTTCGTATTAAATGAATTAAAAATAAATGAGATGAATATATATATATTATAATTCCAGTATAACATATATGTTATATATTTAACATAAGTTCACTACTTACATTCTTTATAAATTCCATGTTTGGCATGAACGGGTCACATCACTTGAGGGGGAGGTAGTCCACACTTTTTGAGATCAAATTATCATATTTCACAACATGAAAAGTATGATGGTATGATTTAAATATAAAATACAGAAGAATATAGACGTAATAAATATATTATATATAATATATAAATACAGTGATATCATAATGGCCACCATGAAAGGTGTTAAGAGAAGATTGAACAATAATCATTTCTTGATGCAGTAATTCACCATCCACAGAAACAATATGTTCTTTAACCATTACATGGATGTGTGTGTAAGTGTAGCTATAATCCTTCTTATAACAACATCATAGTATATTAAATATACTGGTTTTGTTTCAAAAGAAAGTAATATAAACATTTTAGGGGGTTGGAGAAGCAAAATAAAACAAAAGGACATAAGAGAAGACATTACCTTTGAATCGGGTAACTCCCTTTGGTTTGAACCAAAAGGGTTTATTGAAGAGCTTTATGCCTAAGGTAAGGATTCTAGGATGAGGAGAGGGATGTGGAGAGATAAAATGAGTAGAGTTTGGTCGAGCCAAAGTCTTGAGAGGTGTGGGTAAGGGGGTAGAGGTGGGGGAACTTTTATAAGAGGGAGGAGGGGCACTCTTGGAATGTCATAAAATGTTACTTTATTATAATTTTTTTTTGGATTTTAAAGGTCAAAAAATGATATATTTCGAGTATAAGGTGATAAGGGTTCGAAATCCACCCATCCAATAGGTTTTTGACAATTATAAGTCATATAATTTACCTTATATTTTCATTTTATTTAAATCGTTCATTAATGAGGTAATCACTGCATCATCATGGTGTCATAAATAAGTTTATGTATATAATGTCTAAAAATAATAAAAAAACTATCATGATGTAGGAAAATTTTTTATCTTTAGAATGAATATTTATAGTCAAAATTATGAATTTAATAACCCCATGTAAAAATTATTTTAGTAAAATAATACATGTTTGTGACATTTTTATTTTAACTTTAAATAAAAAGTTATTAATGTCATTTTCATACCCAAGTGGCTCCATGGGGCCTCAAAGTTTACCCATGGATTGTCTTGGTCGGCCATGACTAATTCAATAAGGTTAGGACACGTGTCATGGTAATTTCATATTATTAAAATATTATTTTTACCTTAAATTACACTAATTACCTCTAATCGCGATTAATAAAACTTAAAAGTTACTATTAACCAAAAAAATTATTTTCATCCCATTGAATCACATTTTACTTACTAATAACAACCATGTATGTAGGATTTTTGAAATTCAATTCACAAAGAGGTAAAGTCTCATTTAAATGAAAAATCAGTTTTTAACTACCACTTAGTGGTTTCACTATTCAACAAAAATTAAAGTTTCTCAGAAAAATACCAAAAATTCACCCTAAGATATATTTGATATTCCAAATTAAAAAATGATGTCTATTTTAAAAAATTAAAAACATATAAGTTGCATTAATTAATTTAATAATTGATTCCCGTTGGGAAAACAAATAGCGTGTTTTTATGAAACAATATATATTAGAAGATTGACACTAGTTTAAGTCTAATTTCAGAGTGAAATTAATTCCAATGACCACCATTGGATTAAATGGTAAAAATAAATTCTAGTTTCACCTTATAACCAATTAAAAATATAATCTAATCATATAAAAAAATTATATTAAAAAGTGGATTTGAATTAAAATACAACATTTTTCACTTATTCATTAAAAATGAACTTTATCGGAAAAAATAACAAAAACATACACAAAGTAAATTTTGATGTCCCGATTCTAATGACAGATTTCATTTGGTCCAATAGAATGTATAAGAGTGATCGAAACTATTTTTTAGGATGGTTCTCCAGCAAAAGGCGATAAATCATCCTTTTAGTGAATATTAGAGTATCTATGCCTAAAATTGAATTCTTTTCTTATTTTAAGCCTTTATCTTTTATTGGATAAATGTAAAAACATTTAACAAACATATATAATCATATTTTTGTTATTTCTATTCATTCCTGCCAATACAACGACTGCATGTTAACTACCATTTAAAATAATATTATTATATTACTAGTGTGAAACGTAAGATTTCAAAGAAACTCGTTGTTGCGTATCGGGTACGCTATCTAACATAGAAACCCATTTAAAGTAAAATTAATATTTAACACGCAAATATTAACAAATATGACAATGTTTTATTCTTTATTTACCTGGGATGTCACATCCTTCCCCCCTTTTGGGAATTTCATCCTCGCAATTTTATTCACTGATCAAAATATGTGGGGGTATTTATCCCTCATAGCATTTTTAGATTCCCATGTCGCCTCTTCAACCATATGGTTTTTCCAGAACACCTTTACCTGGGGAATTACCTTATTCCGCAACACTTGCTCTCTAAGGTCACGAATATGGATTGGTTGTTCTTCATAAGAGATATTCTCTTCTAAATCAACTACTTATGGGCTCAAAAACATAAGATGGATCTGGTATATACTTTTTCAACATCAAAATATGAAAAATATTGTGTAACTGAGATAAACTTGGATGTAAATCCACTCGGTAAGAAACTAATACAACTCTCTCCAGAATTTCATATGGTCCAATGAACCTCGGACTTAGCTTTCCTTTCTTACCAAATCACATCACACATTTCCATGGTGAAACTTTGAGAAAAACATGATCACCTACCTCGAAAGATAGATCTTGACTCCAGTTATCCGCATAACTTTTCTGCCGACTCTGATCTGTTCTCATGTGCTTCTGAATCAACTGATCTTTTTCTGCCATCTCTTCAACCAATTCTGGTCCCATCAGCTTCCTTTCCCCTACTTCATCCCAAAATTTTGGAGTTTGACACAATTTACTATATAATGCTTCAAATGGATCCATCTGTATATTATAATGAAAACTGTTATTATATGAAAATTAAACCAAAGAAAGATTTTGGTCCCAACTTCCCTAATAATCCATCGAGAAAGCATGTAGCATATCCCCCAAGGTCTTAATTTTTCATTCTGAATTCCCATCAGATTGAGGATGAAAAGTTGTGCTAAAATTTAATTTAGTACCCAATGACTTCTGAAAGGCCGTTCCAAAAGTTAGAAGTGAACTTGAGATCACAATCAGATACATGGGAGATGGGAACTCAATGAAACCTGACTATCTCCTTAACAAAAAACCGAGGAAGTTGATTTAGAGTCAAAGTATCTTGAAGAGGAAGGAAATGAGAAGATTTAGTCAATTGATCAATAATAACCCAGATTTCATAATTACCTCGAGATGTCTTCAGTAATCCTACAACAAAGTCCATGGATATATTTTCCCATTTCCACTCTAGCACCGGTAATGAGTGAAGAATCCATTTCGGTAACTGCCGCTCTACTTTAACCTACTGACAAGTCAAACACTTCACAGTAAAATTGGCAATATCTTTTTTCATTCCATCCCACCAGTAATACTCCCACAGATCTCTATACATCTTAGTACTACCAGGATGAACTGAAAATGGGGTACTATGAGACTCAAATAACAACTTAATCTTCAACTATGAATCACAAGGCACACATAATCTCTTCCCAAACCTCAAAACACAATCATTATCAATGTTAAATTCAAGCAATTTACCCTTCTGAACCAGCTCTACCTTTTTCTGCAACCCACTGTCTTTCTTCTATGCTTGCTCAATTCTGTTTGATAGAGATGATCTCACTGAAACCTGAAACAAAATAGAAGAACATCCTACACCTAAAACATCTATTCCAAGGTTCATCAAATCTTTAACCAAAGGATCATGTTTTAAACTTAACATGGTTAATGAAGCATTACTTTTTCAACTCAAAGCATCGACCACATTATTTGTTTTTCCCGGATGGTAATGAATTTTACAATCATAGTCCTTGATTAATTATTTCCATATTTTCTATCTCATGTTCAATTCTTTCAGAGAGAATATATACTTTAAAATTTTGTGATCAGTATATATTTTACACTTTACACCATACAAATGATGCCTCCAAATTTTTATAGAAAAAACAACAGTAGCTAATTACAAATCATGTGTAGGGAAATTTACCTCATGAGTTTTCAAATAACGTGAAGAATAAGGAATTACCTGATCATTCTACATAAGGACAAAACCAAGTCCCTTCCACGAAGCATCATTGTAGATAAAAAACACATCATTCCTGGAAGGTAGTTCCAAAACTAGAGCATTCACCAATATTGTTTTCAATTCCTAAAAACAATCATCACATTATTTTTTCCAGATGAACTTATCACCATTTCAAGTTAACTTAGTAATTGGATTAGATAACAATGAAAAATTTTCAACAAACCTTCGGTAATAACCATTCAAACCAAGAAAACTACGGATCTTGGTTATATTTGTGGGTCTTTTCCATTCTTTAACAACCTTTATTTTAGCAGGATCAACAGTTATGCTATTTTTTGAAACAATGTGACCAAGGAAAGAAATTTGTTGTAACCAAAACTCACACTTTCTGAATTTTTCATACAACTTATTTATTTTAAGGTTTTAAAAATAACCCTTAAATAAATTTCATGCTTCTCTTTACTTTTAGAAAGTTCCAAAATATCATCAATGAAAAAAACCACAAACTTATCCAAGAACTCATGGAAAATTCTATTCATAAGTTCCATGAATACAACAGGTGCATTCGTTAACCCAAAAGGCATAAATAAAAATTCATAATGGCCATATATAGTACGAAAAAAAGTCTTCGGAACATCTTCTTATTTTAAATTCAACTGATGGTACCCCGAACTCATGTCAATCTTCGAAAAATACTGAGCTCCCTGGAGCTGATCAAACAAATCATCGATATGAGGAAAATGATACTTTTTTATAATAGTGAAGTTATTCAATGCTATATAATCAATGGAATGTCTCATTGAACCATAATTATTTTTAACAAACAATAAAAGAGCACCCCATGGTGATGTTCTAGGTCGAATGGAACATTTATCTAATAACTCCAGCAAATTCTTCATTAAATCTAAATGTTCAACTTGAGCCATTCGATAAGGGGGTTTTGAAATTGGCTTAGAATCAGGAACTAAGTCAACAGTAAATTCAACTTCCCGATCATGAATAATACTAGGAAACTCATCAGGAAAAACATCAAGATACTTATTTACCACTGACACATCATTAATCTAAACAGTTCCTTTGTTTTCAACTATATGTGCATTGTAACATTCATTTCCATCTTTTACTAGTTTCTCAACTTCCTGATATGTTATCAAAAACAAGGGTTCATTCTTACAAACAAACTAAAAATATTTCTGAAAAGAAACCTATTTTTCTCTACAGTCAATCTTAGCATGATAAACAGAAAGCCAATCCATGCCCAAAATAACATCAATCTCTACTAGAGGCAAAACAATAATGTTTTCATGTAGATTCTTTCCGCACACAAGGATTGGAAGGTTCTTATAATTTCTTTTTGTCTCAATGTTTCCTTTGTGTGTTTTTACCATAAGTTCAGGATTCATATCTTGAGTAGGAATTCTCAATTTACTAGAAATCTTCTCAGAAATGAAAGAATGTGTAGACCCTTAATCAAACAACACATTGGCATAATCTGAACAAACAAACAGTGTACCTGATACTACTTCATTCGATGGCCCTACATCTGCTGAAGTAGTTGCAAAGGATTTCACCACCCATTTCTGCTTGAATTATGGCTCCTTTCCCCCAGTTTAGTTCTTCGTTAGACACTCATTTGCAAAATGATCCATTTCATTACACTTAAAACATCTTACCGCTGGATTTTCATTTCCTTCTTGATCATCTTCCTTACAGTTACGAGCAATATAAATAGACTTACCACACCGAAAGCAGTTTCCATACTTGGATAAACATTCTACAGGATTCATTTTACCACACTTCTCACAGAATGGATATTTGGTTTTCTTACCTCCTCGCTTATTTGATGAATTCTTTACCGTTGCCTTCAAAATGGACCTCTTATTATATTGTTTTTCAAAGAACACATGATCATAGGAAAACTCCATTTCCACATTCTCCGCACATTGAACATGTTTTTCATAAGTTTTGAACTCACGAGAAGCTAAAGCCCTTAGATACTTTGGCTTTAACCCTGTGTAAAAACAATTGATTTTACTATCAAGATCCCGTATGAAATTTGGAGCATACCTTTCTAGTTCAGTGAACATCGCTTCATAACAAGCCATTGAGTCATCCACCTGCCTCAATTCAAGGAATTTTTTTCCATCCTAATATTAACCACCTTAGGAAAATATTTCTCAAGAAACATACATTTGAATTCATCCTATTGAAGATCATCAATCTCATCACTATCCCTAATATTTTTCACCATAGACTAACACTGATCAGCTTCACCCTCAAAATGGTAAACAACAAGACAAACCTTTTGTTGTTCTGAACACCCCATGAAATCCAAAATCTTTTCCAGTTCTTTAATCCACCCTTATGCTAGAACAGGGTCAGATGATCCTCTGAATGATGGTGGATCTTGCCTCATGAAATGTTACACCACTGACATGTTCCTCTAACTTTGATCTGGATGATCCCGTGCATGGATACCACCACCATTTATAGCCTGATTCAACTTTTTCATCACTACAACAAACTATTCAGTTACGATTCCGACCATCTCAGGCTGTTGATTTGGAAGTTTGTCTTCCTCCTGATGTCATCCTATCATAGCTGCCCTATTTTCTATGTGAAAAACCATTCTGAACACATAAATATCTTAGGAGAAGCAACATGGAAATATTTAAATGCTATATCAATTCAATCATACCATAAATTAATTTAGGGACATAAATTTAACAATTTTTTTTCACTCTTAAAGTTGTCTAAACCGACCTTTGATACCAGCTATAGGTCCCTGAACTTAAACATTACTTAATATTGAATTAAATGAATAATTCAAATTGAGGATCTTTTTGGGTTTAGAGTTTTACAGAATTAGGACATAACTATTACTTTTTAGAAGATTACAAAGTAGACACTTCTACATATATTCCTTTTTTTTTACAAAACATGAACTCTTGAAAAAAAGAGTCGTGTCTAGTTCCATGATTAAGACATCATGACTTTTACTTGATTCCATCCTTGACCCTATTCCATATTATGTCCTATAAAAAACATTTCAAAAAAAACTTTTGATGAGCATAACAATCATAGTAAGGGATACACAAAGAAGGAAAACTGTTAGTTTTTCTAAACAAAAAGTAAACCATGAATACATTATAAATGTAATAATTTTTACCTTTATGAAGTAGTAAATACTCTTCACTGGATAAAAGATCATTACTTACCCTTTTGTAACCAAATATTACAATAAACCCATATAAAGAACACATATCATATAAAGCTAACTTGGGACATAAAAATACTTAAATGGAATAACCATAGAGTCAACTTCCACACATATCACTAAATGGAATAGACATACGGCCGAATTCCATACCCAATGCATAATGAAACCACCCGTCAGATGGCTTATCACATAACCTCCCATCAAATGTCCAAGTAACATTATAAAATCATAAGAAATAAAACAAATAAAATGGAAAGAAAACATTTTTACATTTCAATCACAATATCTAAATTAAATATATTGACAAAAAAAAATCCATTATCAAAACCATTTTCAATACCAAAATTCGTAAAATATTATATGGTATTTATTTCATTTTAAAAACATTATGACTTGTTGAGGATGCCAAAGAACAAATAATACCCGCGGTGGCGGAAAAGGTCATTGTCACCGTGTACGTTAAAAGAAACATTCTTTTTTGTCATTTAGTAAAATGCTTCATAGAATAATATTCCCTTTGAATGAAATGAAATTCCAAAGGTGTTTTATAAAGCCTATAAAAGAATGTCTTGTATTAGAACAGAATATGCCTCAATGAAAAGAAATTGAGACGAAGTCCCTTACCACGTGTCCGACTTGACTCGATTTCTTTTTAATCTCCTGAATAATAGACTAAAGTAAATTTCTACTTTCTAAAGAACCTTTTTCAAGTTTATTATTACATTTATATAACATATTTCCATGTTATAAATATTATGTAATCATTTATGTTAATAAAGATCATTTTGTCGATATTTGGTACTTAAGTCAAAAAATGGACTTCTTACAGTTACATGTTGTTCATGTGGTCAAAGGTTCATTATATCCAGAATGATATTCATGACTTGGATATCATATATATGAAATATATCCTGCATATACAAGTACTTATAATATTACATAACATTTACAGGTAATAAATGAAATGCGCTGTTCATGGAGACGGTAAGCCGTACGTACGCATGAACGCTACTTTCATTTCTATTTTGTATTAAAGGAATTACAACTAAATGAGACTAATATATATTATAATTCCATTATAATATATATTTTATATATTTAACATAATTTCACTAATTACATTCTTTATAAATTCCATGTTTGGCTTGAACGAGTCACATCACTTGAGGGGGTGGTAGTCCACAGTTCCTCATATGAAATTATCGTATTTTCACAACATGAAAAGAATAAAGGTATGTTTTAAATATAAAATACAGAAGCATAGAGAGGGAATAAATATATTATCTATCTTATATAAATACAGTGACATCATAATGGCCACCATGAAAGGTGTTAAGAGAAGATTGAACAATCATCATTTCATGAGGTAGTAATTCTCGATCCACAGAAACAGTATGTTCTTTAACCATTAGATGGAGGTGTGTGTAAGTGTAGCTCGAATACTTGTCATAAAAACATCCTAGTATATTGAAGATAATTTTTTTTACAAAATAAAGTTATAGAAATAGTTTAGGGGGTTGGAGAAGAAAAATAAAACAAAAGGATATAAGAGAAGACATTACCTTTAAATCGGGTAACTCCCTTTGGTTTGAAGCAAAAGGTTTTCTTGAAGAGCTTTATGCCTAAGGTAAGGCTTCTAGGATGAGGAGAGGGATTTGGAGAGATAAAATGAGCCGAGTTTGGTCGAGCAAAAGGATTGAGAGGTGTGGGTAATGGGGTAGAGGTGGGGGCCTTTTATAAGAGGGAGGAGCGGCACTCTTGGAATGTCATAAAATGATACTTTATTATAAAATGATTTTTGGATTTTAAAGGTCTCAAAAGGATATATATTGAGGATAAGGTGATAAGGGTTCGCAATCCACCTATCTAGTAGGTTTTTGACAAGTGTAAGTCTTATATTTTTCCTTATCGTTTCATTTTATTTAAATCGTTCATTAATGAGGTAATCGCTGCATCATCATGGTGTAATGAATAAATTTATTTATTTAATGTATAAAAATTAAAAAAAATTATCATGATTTAGGAAATATTTTTAGATTTCTAATTAATATTTATATCCAAAAATATGACCTATATAACCCCATGTAAAAATTGTTTTATTAAAACAATACATGTTTGTGACATTTTTATTTTAACTTTAAATAAAAAGTTATTAATGTCATTTTCTTACCCAAGTGGCTCTATGGGGACCCCAAGTTGACCCATGGATTTTATTTGTTATCCATGACTCATAAAATAATGTTAGGACTTGTTTCAAGGGAATTTAATATTATTAGAACATTATTTTTACCTTAAATTACACTATTTACCTCTAATCGCAATTAATAAAACATAAAAGTTACTATTCACAAAAAAAATTATTTTCATCCCATTGAATCAAATTATACTTAATAATGACAACCATGTATGTTGGATTTTTTAAATTCCTTTCATAAAAGTGGTAAGGTTTCATTTAAACGAAAAATCAGTTTTTAACTACCACTTAGTGGTTTTACTTTTCATAAAAATTTGAAGTTTTTCAGAAAAATACCAAAAATTCACCCTAAGCTATATTTGATATTCCGAATTCAAAAATGATGTCTAATTTAAAAAATTAAAGACATATAAGTTTTAATAATTAATTTAATAATTAATTTCCATTGTCAAAACAAATAGTGTGTTTTTATGAAACAATATATATTAAAAGATTGACACTAGTTTAAGTCTAATTTCAAGGTGAAATTAATTCCAATGACCACCATTGGATTAAATGGTAAAAATATATTCTAATTTCACATTTAAACCAATTAAAAAGATAATATAATCATATAAATAAATTATATTAAAAATAGTTTTTGAATTAAAATACAACATTTTTCACTTATTGAGTACACATGAACATTATCGGAAAAAATATCAAAGACATGCACAAAGTAAATTTTGATGTCCCAATTATACAGAAGGATTTAATTTGGTCCAATAGAATGTATAAGAGTGACCAAAAATATTTTTATGGAGGGTTCTCCATCAAAAGGAGATAAATCGACCTTTTAGTGAATATTAGAGCATCAATGCCTAAAGTTGAAATATTTTCTTATTTTATGCCTTTATATTTTATTGGATAAATGTAAAAACATTTAACAAATATATATAATCATATTTTAGTTATTTCTATTCATTCCCACCAATACAACGGATACATGTTAACTACCATTAAAAATAATATTATTATATTAATAGTGTGGAACGTAAGATTTCAAAGAAACTCGTTGTTGCGTATTGGATACGCTATCAAACATAGAAAAACATTTAAAGTAAAATTAATATTTAATTCGAAAATATTAATAAATATGAAAATGTTTTTTTTCTTTATTTACCTGGGATCTTACATCTTGAAATTAGGTTTTCTAATTCTGTATGAAAATAATTTATATAAATTTCATAAATTTATTTTTGATGATAAAATGAATATTTATAAAAAAAAATTAACTTCTCCTTTGAAAATAAAATTTTAAAATAACTTATAAAAACCACTTAAAAAAATGATTTTCATAAATAATCTATAAAATCGACCATATTTATCCAAATAAAACATCAAACACATAATTAAAACCACTTAAACTCACACTCATGTACCCTTCTTACTAAATCCCCCAATCCAATTCAGATAAATTAACAATAACCATATTCCTCCTTAAAATAATTTTAATCATAGCTTTATCAGATTTCAATTAAGGGTACAACTCATTTAAGATTTTTTTTCCAAAGGTGCCTCATGGGAATTGGGTTTTAAAAAATAGAATTTCCTTTTAATTACTGCCTTTGACAATCTTTTCCAAATAAATATCATTCCTAAATATAATTCCTATATTATAAATTACCCCATTGGGGTCTAAACATCTAATTATATATATAAACCTTGTTTAGAATTTTATTTTGAACAATAAACATAATTAGAAATATTATTTTTTGGAATCTATGAGGAAAACCCTACTTTCATTCTAAAAAGATATCCAATTCTTAAAAAATAGTGTATCATACTACTAAAAAATTGAAAAACATCATAAACATGAATTATAAACAGAAAAAAATAAAAAAAATTCATTGAACACATAGATTTATATAGAAAATATGTTATCAAATAATAACCCTTGAAATCAAATGAAAAATGGATTAAAATTGAATACATTCCTTAAAAATTATCTCCTCCATGAATAAAACCACTTAGGAATACAAATTTATACAAAAAATAGATAAATTTAATAAAAAATAATATATAAAACCAAATATTAACAAGTATTTCATAGATAAATGGTAAATAATGGAATAACCTACCTTAAACGAAGTTTATATGAGGTAATAATCTAAGATAATAAAAGGACTTCAGGTGGATTCCAAAAAACCTTGAAATGAATTCCCTGCAAATTTAGAACTGACACCCACCTCGTATTTTCAAAAAAAATCCTCATAACAAGATAATGAAGAATAAAAAAAATAAAAAAGGTATAGTTTAATGGAATAAAAGTATTGAAGGATTCACAAAGAATCAAAAGAAGAAGATAAAAATCAAGGAATGAGGAGGTGGTTGGTGTGCCTAGGGATCCATTGTAACTACCTTGGTAATGTTAAGATAAATTCCATTCATTTTTCATGAATATTCCTAAAGTCAATTTCATTGATTTATATCAACTTCAATAAAATTAGGTAAACATTTTTTAAAAATGAAAAGGATTTATTTCTTGAAAAATTGTGTTTTCATGTAATATATGTGTAATTCCTCGACCCTAGAATCTTGAAGTTAGTATGTTAATTTATTATAGTGGAATGATTAAAGGGAATAAAATCCCTAAGGACCAATGATTTTAGTAGTCTTTGTAAACCAGATACATATATTAGTATTATATTACAACGGGACACACTAATTACAACATTAATTTTCCCCCAATAATAAAATTGTTCTCACATAGCATATCCATTAATATATTTCTTAGTATGCTTCTTGGGATATTATTTAAGGGAAAAATAATGGTGATCTAAATTTATTATTAATAATTATATATAGTATAGTAAATAATTAATCAATAAGAATAATCAAAATGAAAATTTAAATAATAGAACCCACACATAATGAAATCAATAAATTGAGACAGAAATGTGGATGAAACAAGAATTGATAAATAACTAAACAGACCTGCCATTTAAATAACTGGAGAAGACATAATAAATATATAAATGTAAATAAATAAACACATATGGAATTTAAATAATAATTTTTTAAAATTAATCCATAAATTATTTCAAGGTGAAAATATCACGGAGGATAAATAACAATCACTGAATTCTGGATGAAGATAATAATTACTTATTGTTCTTCATGTTAGAAGAACATGAAAACCAATATTTTAAATACCATTCAAACGATTGTTTAAAACTATAAGTATAAATACATTTAATTTTTTCAACATATTTATCTCATGAGAACCTGTAAAAGAATCATGGGGCTATATAATGTCTGAGCACCACCAACCGGTACCTGTCCAAATCAATCCTCATATATTAAATAATTGATTTAATTAATGAACAATATACCTTTTAAGATATCCGTATTGTGTAGAGAATATGGATTTGACAATATTTTCCCATATAATAAAATAAACATATCTAAAAATTGGTATATAGATCTGGAAATGAAAATTTCCATGATAAATGATATGAATAATTAGGGGGAATTTAATGTACAATGATATAAGAAATATGAATATCTCAAGAGGACTATAATTACAATTAAACGCACTGAATATAAATATTATCCTTTTACAAAACAATCATAATACATATAGAAGAATAATAAGTATATAATCAACACAACATATACCTAATAGAGTAAATTAAATGGTTATTTTCCTGGTTGAATAGAAATAAAATAAAAATATATCTTAAAAACAATATTTTAAAAAAATAAATTTTATTTTAAAAATAATTTTCATTTTAAATCAATTTTAAAAACAGTTTCCCTAAAAAGTAACGTTTAAACTTGAAAATTTATCTTTGAATAACTAACAACCAGTAAATCCCGACATAATGATGATGTTTTAAAAATAAAATTAAAGCTTATGAACAACTTAAAATGGATGTTTTCCTTCTTCAATCTCCATTAGAATGTGATTGTGAAAAAACCCTAAAATAGATCATAATGGTGAAGTTTGAATTAATAAATGAATTAATTATGTATATCAACTATAAATCCACATATAAGAAGTGGAAATACATATTAAATATTCAATGTCATTATACATGAAATCAAAGAATATTAACAACAATGAGGAAGAAACATTACACAATGAAAGGGAATTAAGTTATGAAATTTAAAACAACTTGGTAACATTATGTTTAAATACACATTTATGAAATAATTTAAATTGAAAATCAAAATACATTGAATAATTATGTATACATGATATTAAATTTCATATAGGGGTTATATACTTCATATAAAATAAACTAGGTTTGTGACATTACAAAATGCCTCAATGAAATGAAATTGAGATCAAATCCATTAGTAATTGGTAACTTTTGTATTGTAATACCCATGGAAGAAAAAACATCAAATGAAACTCAAATAACAAGAAGATAAATTTATTAAATATATAAAATACAATATAGTCATTATATACACCACATAAAATAAATAAGTTGTGAAAATACTTTATACCTCATGGAAGAAAATGTGAGACATGAATTCATTACATTAAACTTCTTTTTGGTTGAATGACCTTTTAACTCCATATTTAGTGGTTAAAAAAAATTATTAAATTTTACCTGAACTATAATAATATTTATAAAAACATATGTCCCCTTTGTTAAAATACATTCATTATTTTTATCATTTTAGGTGTTAATTTCCTAGTTTTTCAAGTATATATTGACTTATTATTTTTTGTGTCTATTAATTAAATCGTGGATTCCTCATCAATAGGATTTAAAACATTATGTGAATATAATATATATTTTGTGTATATTAATTTATAATAATCCACTAAATTTGAATATATAAATGAAATCCATAGTTCATGGAGACGGTAGGTCGTATGCACGTATGAACACTAATTTAATTTTCTTGTCATACAGAATGAAGTAAAATTAAATGATATTTATATATTATAATTATATTATCAGATTTAGGTGATATTGAATCATCTAAACGTTTTTATTATATGTTTTCTTTAAATAAATTTTCTTAAATAACTTGCATTAAATGAAATTGTGAGTTTAAACAGGCCAGAAGACACCATTAGAATAAAATGATCATTATAACATATCCATTAGGCTATCAAGAATACATAAAACTACCTTATGAAAATGTACGATAAATTCATTGGCGACAAATAATTTATAAATATATATAAATAAATTATTTCGTTATATTTTTGTATTAATAAATTGAGTAATAATTAGTAAATGTAATAAATGAAATATATATTTTTTATATATTTAATAAAATTTATATATATTCATCTAATTGATATTTTATTCATAGGGTATGAATAAACCCTCTTGAATGCATAAAAACCAAAAAAATTAAAGGCTAATTTTACCACCTTTTAATGGAGAACCCGTTTAAAATTATAATTTTGACACATTAATATTATTTTATGACTATATAAAAATATTATTTGTATGTGAGGAATAAAAATAATATTTGATTAAATTTTTGGTATTTTTCTGACATATTTTGTATTTTAATGAAAAGTGAAAAATATTGGATTTTAATTCAAAACATATTTTTTGCCTAATTTTTTTATTGTTAAATTTTACTTTTAATTAATTTAAAGTACAATTATATTATTTTTTTACCATTTAATCCAGTTAATGTTATTTGAATCAATTTCACATTAAAAGTTTATGTACACACATTGCAATATTTGGATGGATTTTACATTTTAAAACACAAGTTTTCTCATTCCCATTATTGGATTAATTTTAATTTAGTTATTTCAAAAAATGGGTCATAAATTTTAAAAAAATGATTCTATATTTGAAATTAGTTTCTCAAGTTTATATTAATAGGTTACTTTTATTTTCTATATATTATTAATAGTAACTATGGTAATTTTTTATTTAACGTGGTTAAAGGTAAATCAGGTACGTTAGGTAAAATTAAAAATTTAATAATGAATATATAAATAACATAACACCTGAAAAAATACTTTTGGATATTAAAAAATTGACCCATAACACCTAAGGATCTAAATTTTCTTATTCATTGGACTCTTGTCCATGAAAATGATATTGATGTTATCAAAATAAATGAAACTGACATAAAAGTGACAAAATGCCACTCTCTAATTTATTATAAGTATAATAATTCAATTATAGTGATAAATACGATATAACTTTAGTAATAAATAGTCTCCAGATATATAATTATATTATTTAAATCATGGTAATTTATTTATTAATATTAATGTTTAAATAATTACTCTAAATACTCACAAAATAGTAATACATTAATTATTTTATAAATTGAAATATGAAATAAATGATATTAAAAATATTAAAATTAATATAATTTTAATTAATTAGTGTACTCCAGGAATATTATAGGTGACTATAACATATTATAATTATATTAAATTGTTTTTTTGAAGTTTTATCTCTGTTTGGATTTTATTTTAATTCAATTAAATAAATAATGTCAATGTTTACACAATTGATATTTTATAAAAAAATTATCAAATGATCTAAAAATCCTAATTTTTTGAAAAAATTAAAAAGTCACTATTATAAGTTCTAATATATCATCATTTTCCAGTTATGGGTAATTTACCCATTATATGTAATGTTTATAGACTATTAATATTTAAAATGTTGTTACCACAATCTTAATTAAATATATTAATTGTTGGTAAATTGAAAAGAAAAGGTACAAAATTAAATACATACATGTCTAAATCAATATGGATATGATTATTCCAAACCAAAATCATATTATTTTGGTAAGGACACAATTTTGAGTTATTTTGAGTTGAAAATTAATTTAGATTAATTAATATTTTTGGAGATCCCATATGTGCCCCTTACATAAATTAAAAAAGGGAACCTCCTGCCTCACATATTCACTTAATTTGGAACATTTAATATCATCCACACCCTAACTGTTTCTTTCCTAAACATCACTATTCACATTCTAAAGGTTATAGTTTTCTCAAAATTAAATCCCTAGTTCTTTAAGTGGTGATTTGGAAGGGTCTCATTGAAGAAGAGGTAATCTTCTCTACTGATTCATTCAAACTTCTCTCTTCATCTACATACACTTCCAATTTTTTTTACACTATTAATTAATAACTATATTATCAACAATATATTGATATGTTATTATTGTTATGTAGAAATCATATTACAACTACTATTGCATGCGTACGTACGACTTAATGTCTCCACACTGTAGTGTAATCTTTTTTTCACTCCCAATTTTGTTGGATGGGTATAATTATGGAAATAATAACTATATTGGATTATTTTAACAATTGCTTTATTATTTAACAATATATATACCATCCACTTCCATACCATTTCATAATTAAAAGAATGATTTAATTGCTCATGCAGTCGTATGACCGATCGTCACCATGATGTGATATGATTTATTCTATTTAATATCCATTAAGTAATGATTATATAAATATATAAATGAATATATATGATATATATTATACTAATATAATTCAGGAATTTATATAACTATTACTTATGAAGAATAATCAAAACTATTTGGACAAAACAAGTATAAGAAAATGAAGCCCTTTATACCTGAATAATGAGTAATAATTAAATTCTATTAACAAATAGATGAAAAAATGATCATATATGATACCATAAAAATTACTATGATTCTGGAATAAGTAAAAAACAACATTAAAATCATTATATAGGACATTGTAATACATACAATGGATATCAAACCTAAGGTAAGGTATAATTTTATAATCTCATTATTATCCGAGATTGTTTATATGTAAGTATTTACTAGGGTATATTTATGATCCTTGTCCATTTTTACTAAATATGTAATATTATTTATATTATTTTAAATTTTTTTAAATTCCATTTAACCCATTGGTTAAATTTGGTTAAACGGTTTGAAAGATATCTTTTTTCAATTTTTGATACGTTGTACTTTTTGACTTATGCAACAAAAGTATGAGGAAGGTGTTATCTTTTTAACTTATACAACATAACATGTTTTTTTTGTTTTCATAAAATTATATTTACATGAATAATACATTACATAATTTCATGGTTATTATAAATAACTAATTTTCCTTTAAAATTGTGTGAATTTTTTTGAAAATAAAAAGTGTTTGAAAAAGAAAGGATATTTTTCTCAAGAATTAATTTCAAGTGTTTTATCAAAAGTATTTTCTATCTAGGATGAAAGTATTTAATAAGAATCTTTTCAATCATATTATCCCTATTATTCTTATGATTTATTATGTTTATATTTTTAATTCTATTTATGAAATAAATTTTTTTTATAGATTATATTATGTCGGAATGATATTTTTGAAACCCATTTCATTCTTTGGGTTATACTATGATTTATGTTTGTGTAGCACAAATAAGAATGATTTTATTTTGAGGTGATTGGGAGCTATACATAAGAACAATAAATTGGGTAAATATTTTTATCTCATGTGATAGAAAAGGATAGAATGATAAATGATATCAGATTACTTATACAGGGTTGGAATGAGGAATAAAATACATATGAGTGTGAAAAAAATTCATGTCTTATGTTATGAATTTTGGGATTATGTTCATTGAATCCTTATGAACTTATATAATTTAACTCATGACATGAAATCATGATCATTCACATACAATATATGATTTTAAAATGTTATGTATTATGATTATGATTTGATTTATATCTCTTTTGTTTACCCTTACTTAGCATATGATCTCACCCTTTCTTATGTTTCATATCCCAAGGTAATGAAGAAGGTTATTAAGTAATTTATGAAAAAAATGGTATAGTTATAGAGAAATAAGCAGGAGATAATGTATAAGTCTAATGAATTTGTTGTTTGTCTTTCCCAGTTTCTAAAGAAAGTAAACCTATATAGTCCAAGCATGGTTTTTTATGTTTTTTAAGGAATATTTTCCAATATTGGAATAATATCTCTGTTTTTAAATTTTGGGATACTATAACTTATATACGATAAAATGTATAGTTAAACATTAGAAATTTGGATGATAAAACCATAGTAGAAACCCAATGGATATATAATATAATAAGTTAAAATCCTAGATCATTAGAAATTACAATGAATAATTTAGGATAAAATATAATGTTTTTTTACATTCAATTTGTATTCTGGATTATGTGGTTTTCATGTTATGATTAGTTTCTCCCAAACTATGTTTCTTTCTTTTATTCAATGGCTATAACCCTATGGAATCACGGTAATATAGAATGTGAGGGTAATTACAATGATTTTCCTCCTGAGAAACCCAATTCAATGGGATATTTGTTGAAAACTCTTGTATAAATGCTCACAAAACTATCTCAAGTGATGAATCATATAGGGATTCGAAATGAACAATGGAGGGGACAACATTTTATCGATTCCTTCACGAGGTAGTGTCCACCATCTTTTATTGGGTATTATGATATTCTAATGGATAAAAAATGGATTAGTACCATAAAAATATATTTTTATTTCTCCAATGTTTATAACATGATAATTTCATCTTGGGAGGATATTGTTTTGAAGGTGATGTTAATTTGTGGGGGATTCTTTTCAATAATATAAGGAAAAGATATGATATTGAGTTTATGGAATTGGAAGAGATCAAGAACTTATTTTTCATCAAGTAAATTCATAACAATTTTTAACAAATAGGTGTAGAAGGATTTCCTTGATCTTAAGAAAATGGAAAATAAATCTATTGGTACCTAAATTTTTTTACTAGAATTGAAAGGTATGCTTCAAGAATTATTATCCAATATATGATTAAAATATATTAAATCATTAGGGGATTAAAACCAAGTCTCATAAGGGAATTATCCATAAGGGACTTCAATATTTATGAGGAAATTGTTCTATTTTCTCTCAATATTAATATGGATATTAGAGTAACCAATTTGTGAAATGTGTTTAATAAGAAGTGAAACTTGGAATCCAGGGTAAAATCTAAAGACCACATTTATATAAAGATGTATTTACCCATATGATCAATGTGTTGAAAGAAACCTGCAGGAAATTGTCTTAAAGGGACTAAAAAAATGTTTTATCTGGGGTAGAGAAGGTTATTGGGGAGTTGAATGCTAATTTAACGGGGAAATGATGTCTAATTATGGGAATAGAGAAAAATCTACATAGAATGTATCTTCTACACTTCAATGCTACAAGTTAAAGTAAATGGGGAATTACGATAACAAATTCCATAATCCATGAGTTATTGATCATGATCGATATATGAAAACTCTTAAGGACAATGTCCAAGGTAAGTCACAAGTGATCACTATCAGTGAAGTGTAGTACAATAATGAAGTGGCAGAAGGTACAATTACCATCTTATATTAAGTATAAAATATTTTATTTTTTTATCCATAAATTATTTTATTCATGAATATTTTTTGAAGGGTATTGTCATATTATCTCAATAATTATATTTTGAGTTTGATTTGACAACTCATAGTGGAACAACATTCACATAGATGTTGTATAATTATTCTGTAGTTGACGTTTGTGGGGTAGAGAATCATTAAAATATTGTGATCCATTAATGTGATTTTATGTGATTTTTGGAATGGAATGGATCTCTCAATATGAACCTCATATCAATTAAAAAGTAAGGTAACTCAAGTTTCATATTCTACAACAATCTACGATCACTTATCGATGCATGTATGAGTATGAAATTCATGTGGAAATTTCTTCAATATTATGGGTCTTGATTCATATAAATGAAGGATATCTATCTCAAATTTATTTGGAGAAACTCACTATTATGAATACACCTATTGTACGTGAATTTTTTGATTTCTTTCTGGGAAATTTTCTAGGTCTTCCATCGAATTGTGAAATTGAGTTTTCAATAGAACTCATACTGGGTGATATACCTATTTCAATGAAACATTATAGAATGAGACCAATTTATTTTTATGAAAATAATAATAAACTCCAATACAACATTGAAAGAGGATTCATATTCTCTAGTGCGTCACCTTGGGGTGCACCAGTTCTATTTTTTGAGAAGAAATATGGATCAATGAGACTCTGAATTGGTTATAGAGAACTTAACAAGATTGTTATCATGAAAATGTATCATATTCCTCACATTGATGACTTATTTGACTAACTATGTGAAGCTCATTAATTTTCCATGATTGATCTTCATTTAGGATATAATCAATTACGGGTAATGAAGGTGGATATACTAAATATGACATTCTATACAAGGTTTGGATGTTATGAATTTACAGTGATATTATTTGTTCATGCTTATTCCCCCTATATCTGTATTGATCTAATGAAAATAGTTTTTAGTGACAATAATGATCAGTTTGTTGTCATATTTATAGATGATATTCACATATATTCGATGAGTAAGGAAGAGCATGAAGATCACATGATAATTGTACTAAAGACCATGATAAAGGAGAATATTTATGAAAAATTTATCATGTGGGAATTTTGGATTCATAATGTTTCATTTTTGGGTCACATAATCTCAAGAGAGTTGATATATTTTGATCCAGCAAAAATAAAAGTTATTGAAAGTTTTCCTAGAATGAAAATAGTTACTAAGATATGACATTTTCTTGGTTTTGATGGATATTATCGATGTTTTGTGCATGATTTTTAATGACAACCAAATCTTCTCACCAAGATGACTAGAAAAGGAGTTAATTTCATGTGGATTGAGGAATACGAAGATAATTTCAAAGATCTCAAAAGAAGGTTAGCCGGTGAACTTGTGCTCACACTTCCTTGTAGTATAAAATGGTTTGTGATCTGTAGCGAGGCATCAAAGAAGGTTACAGGGTAGTTTCTCATAAAAAATGACATGGTGATGGATTATACCTCTACAATAAAAAATCCATTATCAAAATTACCCAACACAAGATTTGAAGTTAGCTGCAGTAATATTTTCATTAAATAAATGAATGCATTATCCTTATGTTGAAAGGTGTGATATTTGTACTGATCATAAATGTTTAATGTATATTTTTACCCATAATGATATTATTATGATCCAATAAATATGGATGGATTTTATTAAATATTACAACTACTTTATACATTACCACATTGGGAAAGAGAACAAGGTGGAAAATTATTTGAGTAGAAATGATCATGTCAGCCTATCCAATATGCGGATCATAGAAGAAAGATAAAAATGTTCCTGAATTCACGCTTGATTGTGATGGAATAATAACGTATATGAATGATGTTTGTATTCCTCACATAGAAGAATTAAAGGAGTTGTTGCATGAGGATCATAGTTCTTTATACTCTATTCATCCTAGAAGTACAAAGATGTACAGGTACATGAAAGAGTATTTTGGGTGGGATGACATGAGAAGATATGTTTCTGAAAACATATCTCGATGCTTGGTTTCTCAGACTGTTAAGGTAGAGAGACAGAAGTATAAGGAGATGTTTCAACTATTTCCATTACTAGAATGGAAATAGGAAAATGCCACTATGGAATTTTTCAATAGACATCCCAAATCATCTGATGACCATAATTTTATCTGGGTTATTGTTGACCACTATATGATGTCATCAGACATCATTATCATTAGATAGGGTTTCACTCTTGATAATCTTTCTAGGATATTTTTAAATAATGTTGTAAGATATCATGGAGTACACGATTTTTTTATATCTGATAGTGATCCTTGGTTTAACACAACGTTCTGGTGACATCTTCATCCAACACTGAATACAAAATTATGTTTCATAACAACTTATCATCCTCATATAAACGTTCAGTCTGAGAGGATAATTCAAACTCTATTAGTTACGTTGATATATTTCTCTATGTATTTAAATGGTAGTTGGGATCGACACCTACCTTGGGTAGAATTTTCATACGACAAAAGATATCAATCAAGTTTTCATATGGATCTTTATGAAGGCCTATATGGAAACAAGTGCCTAAATCCAACTAGCTGGGATGAAGTTGTGGAAAGAAAACTATTATAACCTGTTATTTTGGTTGAAATGGTAGAGAAGGTAATATATATTAAACAACACATAACAAAATCTCATATTCGAAATAAACTTATTCTAATAACCGAAAATAATACCTAGAGTTTGATGTGGGTGAAAAATCATTTCTATGAATATCACCCGGGATGAGAGTAATGATATTTGGTAATAAGAGAAAGATGGGCCCTAGGTATATCAGTCCCTTTGAAATTATAGATCTTGTTGGGATGATACCTTACCAATTAGAGTGTCCCCCAAATATCTCTCTTGTTCATGATGTGTTCCATGTACCTATCCTAATAAAGTATATACAAGATCATTCTCCTATACTAAACTCAAAAGTCGTACCACAGGAACACAATATTTATTTTGAAAAACTACCAATTGAGATTATAGATTATAGAGAAAATGTTATATGAAACAATACCACTCTATTGGTTAAAATTTTTTGGTGGAGCCAGCAATTTGAAGAAGCTACGTGGGAACTTGAGGATGTGATGAGGAAGAGATTTCCTGATGTATTTTTATCCATGTGAAGAATTTATATAGTGAAATTCAGTTTAAGGGGGATATAATGTAACACTCGGATGTTATTATGAAATACTTTTTTAAATAAACTATCACCAATAGATTTCACTACCTACAATAGGGTGATTAAGAAAACCATGAGACATCATTATTATAAAATGACTATTATAACCTAACTATAATGTTTTTGGGAATAAATATAACTAACTTATGAAAATGTATGGTAAACTCATTAGCTACCAATTATTTATGATAAAAATACAAATAAATTGTATATTTTTTATTTTTGTATTACTAAATTATGTGAATTAAAATTTTAAATGAAATATATAAGTTATATATTAAATAAAATTTCATTTCTATTCACCCAATAGATAGATGACACATTGTTTATGAATAAACCCTATTTGATGTATAAAAAATTCTATTTTTCCAAATGGAAATTTTCCCACAGTTTAATGGTGAATCCATTTTAAATTTAATTTTGGACACATTAATAAGTTTTATATGATAAAATAGACTTCTTCATTGGAATTGGGGAATCAAAATTTTCATAACTAGAATTTTTGGTATTTTTCTAACACATTTCATACTATAATGAATGTAAAGAATACTTCATTTTAGTTCAAAATTGTTTTTTCATCTAATTTATTTATATTGTTAGATAATCCTTTAAATTGTATTTAAACTAAAATTATATTACGTTTTTATCATTTAATACAATGAAAGATATTGGAAGAAATTTAACATTGAAATTTTATATACACATGAAAATATTTTGATTATTTTTACTTTTCAAAAAACCCGTTTTCTCATTCCCACAATAAGGATAATTTTAAATCAATTATTGAAAATTAAATATTTTAAATTTTTTAAAATATATTCCATATTTGGAATAATTGGATAAAAATAATGATAATAGG
Source organism: Viscum album (assembly GCA_963277665.1). Taxonomy (NCBI): domain Eukaryota; kingdom Viridiplantae; phylum Streptophyta; class Magnoliopsida; order Santalales; family Viscaceae; genus Viscum; species Viscum album. The sequence goes on along the minus strand of OY728122.1, from coordinate 505,131,322 downwards.
AAAGTTTAATTTGTTTGGTATATTAGGAATAGAAAGAATAATAATTTTTTATTTTATGCGGTAAAAGGTAAATCAAGTAATTTTAGTAGAAAAATAATGTAATAAGCATAATAAAATTACTCTAAAATATAAAAAATCATATTGGATGAGTAGACATTGACCATTAAAACCTATGTATTGTAATTTATGTATTTAATGGACCCTTTTCATTGGAAATAATATAAATATTATAAAATAAATGAAAGTGATATGTAATTGACAAAATGTACCTATATTATTTATTATAAGTATAATAAAATTAATATTGTGATAACTATGATATAACATATATAATAAATACTCTTTATATATATAATGAAATTATATACATCAAAGGAATTTATTTATTATTTTTTAATAATAAATAATAACCATAATTACTAACACAACAATGATACAATAATTATTTTATTAATAGATATGTCTAATTAATAATTTGTAAAATAATATAAATATTATTATTAGAATTAATTATGGCTCTCCAGAACATTTATAGGTGACTATGAAATATAATAAGTATATTAATTGGTTTTTCTTAAAGTTACCTCTCTATTAATATTTTATTTAAATTCAATGAAATGAATAGTGCCAAAATTAACACTTTAGATATTTTATATAAATAATATTATATTAAATTATATTAAAAGATGAAAAATATTTGAGAATTAAAAAATTAATATTCTAAGTACTAAAAGATAATTAAGTGTCCATTTTTGTGAAATTGAACCCATATAAGTAATATTTTTAGCCACTTAAATTTTGGAATGTTGTTACCATAATTAAAATTAAATAAATTAATTAAGGAGAAATGAAAAGATAGTTTTTAAAATAAAATAAACACATGTCTTAAAATTATTAGAATAGAGTATTTATAAATAAAATTATATTATCTTTGGTATAAATCAATTTGGAGTAATTTTTAGTTGAAAATTGTGTTATATTAAATTCATATTTATGGAGATTCCATAAGTGCCCCTCATCCCAATTAAAAAAGGGAACCTACTCCCTCACTTACTCACTTAATTTTGAACCTTAAAACTCTGTAATCCCCTGAACATTTCCCATATCAAATTACCTAGTAAAATTATAATTTTTTTTTGCTTCACCAAATACCAACCCTAGTGCATTAAGAGTTGATCTAGAGGGAGGTCATCGAAAAAAGGTAATCTCCCCTACTGATTCATTCAAACTTCATTATTATTCTACATAATATTATTTTTTCCATTATTATGTAATAAATCCAGTATCTCATATATACTAAGATGTTATTATTTTTATTTAACAACCATATTCCACAGTCTAACCATCCTACAAAAAACAAAATTACCATGTGTGCGCACTTACGACTTACCCTCTCCACACTGTGGTATAATATGATTTTTACCACCACATTAATAAGTTATGTATATTGATGGAAATAATAACTATATATGATTATTTTAAAAATATAATTAATCTAAAATAATATATATACCATCTAATAGAATTACATTTCACAATTAAAGGAATTATATCCTCACTCTTGTAGACGTATGGCCTAGCTCCCCATGATGAGATGTGAGTCATTCTACATGATATCTATTCTATCATAGTAATATAAATGCACTGAATGAATAAATATTATATATATTATATTTATATAATTATAAAAATTATATAACTATAACCACTGAGGATTAATCTGAACATATTCGACAAAACATGTATAAGAAAGTAAAGTTGTTTATACCTGAATAACGAGTACAAATGAAATATTATTAACAAGAAGATGATAATATGATCATATATTATATGAAAAAACAACTATGATTATAAAATAATAATATTGAAATATTTTAATAATTATATAGGATGTTTGTATACATATAAATTATATCCGACCTAAGGTATGGGATAATTTTGTAATCTCATTATTATTTAAGATTGTTTACATATAAGTATTTACTAGGTTATATTCATCATCCACGTCTATGTTTCCAAAATATGTAATATTATTTCTATTCTTCTACAATTTTTTAATGCCAATTTTACGCAAAGGTATTTTTTTTAAAATTCTATGAAATTAATCTTTTTTCTTTTTTGATATGAGGTAATTTTTAACTTATCTGACAAAAGTTTGAGAAATATTTCTTCTTTTAACTTATACGACATGATGGGTTTTTATATTTTCATAACACCTTATTTACATGAAGCATATGTTAAAATATTTTAAGATTATTTTCAATGAAATTATTTTGTTTTAAAATTGAGTATCATTTTGTGAAAAGAAATTTTTTTTGAAGAAGAAAGGATATTTTACTCAAGAATTTATTTCAAGTGTTTTTTGAAAATTATTTTCCATATAAGATGAAATTATTTAATAAATGTATTTTCATGTACACTATGCCTATTAATAATAATTTTATAATGTTTATAATGGAATTATATTAATTAAATCCACTTATTTTATATGTATTATGTTTTTATGGAATGATGTTTCAGAAACCTATTTTATTCTTTAGGTTATGCTATGATTTATGCTCTTTTGGAACACAGAAGAATCATTTCATTAAGGGATAGGTGGGAACTACATCTCCATTCAATTCATTGGGTAAATATTGTATCTCATGATATATATAGTGGTGGAATGATAAATGATCTGAGTTAAGTAATATACAGATGGAATTAGGAGTGAACCAATTTCAGTAATGTACTATTCTACTACTATGGTCTTGGAAATGAGCCTTGACTAAAATGATTTTATTTGTTATGCTTATGTGTATGCCATAAAATTTCATGTCTTATGTCATGAATTTTGAGATTTTTTTCAATTAATCTTTATGATCTTTTATGATTTATCCAATTACATGATATAATGATCTTTAATGTGTTGGGTAAGATTATTCAAGGGTTATGACTTATGATTATGATATGATTTATATCTTTTTTGTTTACGCTTACTTAGAATATGTTCTCACCATTTATTATGTTTCTTTTAACTATATAATAAAAATGGTTATTATCTAAGATACATAAAAAGTGTCCATTTTATGAGTAATTAGGCAGGAGACAATATAGATGTCTTATGAAGCAATTGTTTATGTTTCCCAGATTCTAATGAGAATAATCCCGAATGGTCATGGCATAGTTTTTTATGGTTGTTAATGAATATTAATAAATTTTTATGTCATGTATATATATATAAATTATGGGCCATTATAAATATAAAACACATATTAAATTAATAATTTTTTTTATACATTCCATTTATAGAGTGAACGAATCACATCACTTTGAGGAAGCGGTAGTGCACACGTCAATAATTGATGTTATTGTATTCCCATGAAATTGATATCATAAAGTTATGTGTTATATAAAAATTAAATATGAATATAGGCAAACTAAATATAATATATATCATATATAAACTATGAATACATCATTATTCCAATCCTTGATAAGTGAAAATGGAAGAACTAATGACATTAGTTCATGATACGGTAATCTGATGTACACATGAATGATGATTGCAGATCCAATTTGATAGATGTTAGTATTGTTGTAGATTGTAACGATTTAATAATAACATATTAATTTATTTATGAAAATGGTGTTATTATATAATCACAAAATAAAAATAATTCAAGTGGTGGAGAATGAAATGAACTAAAAGTTATCGTTGAAGAACATTGCCTCTTATTCGAGTATCTCTTCTGGATTATAATAAAAGGATTATTTGGTTTTCTTTTTGAAAAATTTGAATATTCATGGATGAGGGTAGTTATGTTGGGGAATTATATGGGTTAGTTTTTTATGATCCAAAATGTTTTATAAATGTTAATAAGTTATAGGGGTTAATTAATTTCTACAGTGGTGGAGGTGTGATATTCTTGTAAATATAAAAAAGTGAACAAAGTTTGAGGTCTAGAATACATAATGTGCCTCTAATTATTATTGTTTTGATAAAAGTGAGTATATGGTCAAAAATGGAAATAAAATTCTTTTTTAACAAGTAATTACATCATTTTTTCCCTTATGTAAATGCTTTAGTCCTTTGATAAGTTTTTTTTCACTTAATCATGGTAATTGGTTTTAATTGTCTTCACTGATATTTTTTTCTAAATAATTAGTTTTTCATTATTATTAATTATAAGTTATTCTAATTCCAAATATGATACCTATATTCTCAAAATCCAATCACATAAGTGGTTTAAATTAATTTTAAATTAACCACATAGATGAGAAAACAAAGAAGGATTTTAGTGTAAAAATGTTCAAAAGATTGAAATGTTTATATATCAAATCTAAATGAAAAATTAATTACTGTTTACAAAATTATATTAATTGACATATTATTGAACTAAAAATAATTTAATACCAGATTAAAATGTAATTTAACTATATAAATAAACTAGTCAAAAAAATTGTTTTCAATTAAAATTCAGTATATTTAACTATTCATAAAAAATGAAACGTCAAAAATAAAATAAAAAAAATCATTGTAATATAATTTGGATATTATAATTTCAAAAATGAATTTTATTTTGTTATATAAATTTTATAAAAGTTTTAAAATTGTTTTTAAAAGTACCTTCCCATTAAAACACAACAAAATTACCTTTAGAAAATTATATGTATTAATGAGTAAAATTAGGGTTGTTCTTATCTTTGGCCTATAAAATATGTTGGATGAATATAAAGAATATATTATTGAACATATATTTTATATATATCATCAATATAATTCAAAAATATTAATTAATTTAATTTATAAGACAAGAAACATTTGGGAGAAAAAAATGGTTTTCATAAAATAATTTACATTATATTCAATAAGTTTTTATTTTCATTTATAATTAATTAGTAACCAATGAATTTATTTTAATTTTTTGTAAACAATATATTTTCATTCTTTTTTAAATAATTTTCCTAACCTATTATTTAATTTATAGTTTATAAGTTTTTATATTAAATAATAACATAATAATAATTTATTTTTTTCAGTAAAACCCAATCTGGCATATAGCCCAAAGTATAGAGGAATATAATTTTTACAAGTGATACTATGCAACTCAATATTGAGTTAATTTAATATTTTATAACCTATTACAATTTTTTAAACTATTAAATATACCTTAAATATTAAGAGTTTATATTCATTTATATGTTTGGTGTCGCATGTCATACAAATTGTCGAATAAAAAGTAACTCTTTTATCATTTTTTGTGTGTTACATTCTTCACACCTTATATAAATTGTGTCCTCAAAATTGTATAATAAATATGGGTAATACATTTATTATATCTAAAAATTCATTTATTTATATCCCATATCATGGGAAGGGTTGGTAAATCATCCACATGAAAAGTGAGAATGGCATGTGCCAATTTAATATGGAATAACACATAACAAGGTTTCCAAGTAAGAGAAAATAAATCGTATGTAGAGGTATGGACATGGTAAAAAGCTTGAATAATTTTATTGAGTGACTGAGTTCAATTATCATAATCCAGTGAATTATCAATTGAATGTTGAGGGAATTAACCTTATAATTCTATAAAGAATTATAAGGCCATCGATTCAATCAGAATTAAGGTATTATGAGATCAATTTTATGTACATTTTCTTAATATTAGTTAATTATTTTAATATATATGAATATAAGAAAATTTAATTGACCTATTTCTACTTCATATCCTCAATTTTCATCATTTTTTATGCTTTTATCAATTTCAAATTCATCCTTAAGATCTAGAAATGGATATCCAAAAATTAACTTTGATGTGAGAAGCACAAAAATACTGTTTTATTGAATCATAAGGCCAATAATAGAGTGAACAATATTTACCTTTATCACAAACTATTATCCAAATCTAATAAGGTTTATAAATTAATCACTAAACCTAAAAATCTACATTAAAAGTTCATTATTAATATGTATTCATCAAAATTTTTATGTAAAAATATGTACACCTCAATCGAGAAACTTTTAAGGACAATGTTAGGAACAAAATCCATATCTTCCTTCAGTCATTGGTTCAAGGCCCACTTCTATATGGGTTTTCAATTTTTAAAATAATATTAATATAATTTTTATAATAAATATCATTTATATCTTTTACATTTAACCATTTTATAACTTTTTTATTATGGTTTTCATTAAGAAAAATATTTTTCAAAATCCGAATAATCTAAATTTAATTTTTTAAAATGTAATTAATGATAATAATAACACTAACTTTTGACAATAACTTTAAAATAATGTACAGAAATTGTAAAATCATTATTCCATAAATAAAATTGGGATGAATTTTTTTACTAAACTTCTAATTTATATTCCCATTAAATTTCTTCCATGCTATCCTTATACTTGATAGGATTCCATAATATAAAACCAAAAATATATGTTTATGACTTAAGCATTATAATAAATCTTAATCTTATAATCATGTGATGATACCCCTAACTTTTACATTAATAAACCGATATGTGCTTAAATTCAAATACTAATTGTCAATCATGGTGTTATCTACCCTAATCCAAATTGTGAAAAACATAGTTCTCTATATTTCTACTAAATGATAGTGGGTAAATATATACATTTCATACATGATAAAATGTATATTTCTTTTTCACAGTAAAAAGGAAAGAAAAGTTCATTGTTTGGAAAGTGACAACAAGATTCATTTGAAATAATTTTTAAAATACTAAAGGTGTAAAAATAATTTATTTATTTATTTACGAAATAATAAAAATAATAATTTTTCTTATAAAACATATTTTTAGGAGAAAATAGATTTCCAACCAAAGACATAAATAATGTTGGGTTTTCATAAAAACATTTAAAGGAAAAAATAGTCGAAAAATAGTTGCAGTACTTGAAATGGTGTTGAAAAAACATTTTAGAATAATATTAAAGGGTTTATTTAAAAATTTTAATATATATTCCAATAATGTAATTTTATGAATAAAAAATATCGATTAGAATGATATGTGAAATGAACCCTAAAAATGATTATAATATTGAAGTGAAAATTAATAAATGTATTGATTATTTATATCAATAATATACACATAAAATAAGTGTAAATAAATAAATATATTTTCATAGTTATTAAAAAAATAATCATATATTATTATTTACATTGAAGAACAAAAACAATAGAATGAAAATTATTTGAGTTTTGAAATTTCATCAGAACCTGGTAAATTTTTGATCAAATCCCCTTAAATAAAATAACTAAAATTTATACTCAAAATAACATAACTAAATATTTATTCATTATACTAAATTTAAAATCATCATTAAATACACTATTTAAAGAAAAATAGATTCAAAATATTATAACATCCCTCAATGAAATGAAATGGAGAAAAAATACCTTACTAGTTGGTAGCTTTTGAATTATAATTCCCAAGAAATAAAAAAATTCAAATGAAACCATAAATAAAATGAAAAAAAAATTATTCATGATGTAAAATAATATATGGGAATTATAAACACAACACAAAGGTAATAAGTGATAAAAATGAAGTGTGCCTTAAGGATGGAAATTTGGGATAAGAATCCCTTACCTTACAGATCCTTTGGGTTGATTTGTCTTTTATACTATTTTATACACTTTTAAAACACGTTTTTAATTATAAAAAGATCATAATTTTATTTATGAAATCATATATAATCTTTTTATAATATCTTATAACCCCTTTATTAACAATATTTTGTAATTTTCATTGTTTTAGGTGTTAATTTTCTTGTTTTTTGAGTATTTTTTGGCTTGTTATTTTTTTGAAAATTAATTTGACAATGCTGTAATAATATTTAGGATGTAAACCATGATTTAAATACCGTTAAAATTATTTATATTTTTATATATAATAATCCATAAAATTTGTAGATATAAAATAAATACATCATTCGTGGTGACGGTAGGTCGTACGTACCCATGAATAATTTTTTCATTTTCTTTCCATATTAATATAAATAAAATTAAATAATATATATAAATAGATATATTATCATTTAATTATCATATACATACTATATATATCACTGATTTGTCCTAAAATCATAATTTAAACATTCCATGTATAGTATGAATGAATTATATTGCTTTGAGTTGACAGTAGTCGACATGTCCCCAAATGATGTTATCATATATCGATGAAATCAAAAAAAAGGTATGATATATAAATTTTTTAAAAAATAATAATTAAATAATAAATATATATTAAATCATATATAAACTATAAATCCTTCATTATTACCATCATTGATAGGTGGTAATGGAATAATGAACGACATCTATTCATAAGGTGGTAGTCTACCATACTCACAAACTATGATTCCGTATCAAATTTTATGGAATTGTGTGTCAGTGTAAGTCGTAACTATATAATAAAATCATATTAGTATATTTAGGATAAATAGAATATTATATAAGTATCAAATAAAAATAGTGGAATTGGTGGGGAATGAAATGTAACAAAAGTGATCACTGAAGAACATTACCTATTATTAGGGTAACTCCTTTGGATTTATACCAAAAGCCTTATTTGGATTGATTTATTTAATGTATGAGGATTATAATATTAATATAGGTGTTTTTTTATCTTTTTTAGTAGGTTTTGGACATGAAAAACTTCTTTATAGGTGTGAATAAGTGGGATGGGTGAGTGAATTTTTATAGTGGAGGAGTGGTGTCATTTTTTTAAATATAAAAAGGTATACACTATTGTGAGATCTCTATAACATCATGTGCCTCCAATAATAAACCAAATTACATAAAATGTAGTATATTTTATAAATATTTACATAAAAGTTTATTTTTAAAAGTTTATAGCACACATGTTCCTGTAATTTTAATGTTTAGTCCGTTGTTAAGCTATTTTTCTCTTAATAACATCAATTAAGTTTAATTTCATTCAATAGTATTTTTGGTAAAAATATAATTTTAGTTTGTTAAGAAATATAAATTTTTATTAATAAAAATATGGAATACATTTTTCCAAACTCAAATCATTGAAGTGTTATACATTAATTAACAAATAATCTCACAGACGAGACGACAAAGAGTATTTTTTAAAACTACTGCGACATTAAAAGGAAGTAAAATTTCTTCTAGAAAAAATATTCGGATTTATGCTTAAATTTTAATTTTTATGTTATCTAATTACAATAAAATCCATTATATGAATGTAAATAATATTTTATTGAATATATAATGTATATATTTCATCAATTTTATTCACTAATATTAATTAACATAATTTAATACGAAAAAGTGGCTTTGGGAGCATAAAAATATTTTATTATAAATTTTTTTATAGTATTTAAAATTGGTATTTATTTTACTCTCTAATTAATAAGTGAAAAATTAACTCATTTTATATTGTGTAAAAATATATATTTAAATAATTTAGTTAATAATTTTCAGAACAACTAATTTAATAGCTAGGTTATATATTATTATTTTAAATAATGATTTTCTAATAATATATTATTGTTTAGAAAAACTTGGTCATGTGTGTACAACAAGATATTGAAGAAAATCAGTTTTGTGTAAAATTCAAGATAACCCAAGGTTTAATGCATTGGAATCTGTAATATATATTAAATATATTTAAAATATTAAATATACCATGTAATATTGAGATGCTATATTACATTCTATTTGTGGTGTGGTGTTTCATACATTCTTTCTAATAAAAACATACTATTTTTAGAATTTTTAGGGTTTTACAATATTGAATTATTTGATTAATTAATTTCTAAATTATAGATTTTTTATTTAAAAAATTAACTTAATTTTTAAAAAATCATGTAAACATTATCAAAGGGTGAATTTTTTATATTTTTTGCATATTTTTATTTTTTATTGAAGAGAGAAAAAGTGAATTTTATGGAAAATTTTATTTTCATTTAATCAACATTCAAAGTCCCTTTAAAGTTTTTATTAGTTTAGAACTTAATTTGATAATTTTTATTAAAAATAAACCAAATAATTTTATTATAATAAAAATTATACTTTAATTTGTTTTAATAATATTTTTATGCTTAAAAAGGATTTTTGTGGAAATTTTTTTTCATCATGCTCTATTGGTTTAATTATAACTTCTGTTATAACAATTCTACGAATTAAATATGATGAAATGGATCCCATATTTGTAATCAAGAGGTTCAAATTTTTTAAATATGTACCTTTTATATTTTACTTTAATAATAGTAATCGTAGTATATACATGTCACCTCGGTAAGGGTAAATAGTGCAATTAACGATAAAAATAACATGATAAAGATGATAAGTCAGTGTAAAAAATAAATTTAATATTTTTAATGTGTTTTTTACCATAAAAATCCATGATTTTAGCTTATGTAATTTTTTCCATATTTATCTAAAATGAACTTATATATTATTTTATGTAATGAAAAATAAAAAAACGTCACTCTCATAATTTAAAATTTATATTATATTTTCATATAAGGGAAAAATAAGTTTTCATTCGATATTAGTGGTTATATTTAGACTAATGAAATTATTTTTTGGATAGTAATTTTTTTATTTTTTTGTGAGGAAATAATAACATTTAATGCTTACTCAAAACTATCATAGTTCTTAAACAACTAGTTGAAAATTAAATTAAGTGAATTTAAAAATATAAAATAATTTTTTTTATGATTTATGGTTTAACAAAATGTTTATAATTTTGAATAGTGTATTTTTTATGATTTGATATATTATAATGTAATTATATTGTTGTAATGTTATCTTTCCATGTCAAATTATGTGAATGGTTCAAAAATTGACATATATAAATTTTTTTTAAAAATATATATATATTTAAAATATTTAGAAATCATAAAAATAATTCAATATGGAACTGAGGATAAAAAATGGTTATAACTGTCATACCTCGTCCATTTGGGAAAAAAAATTTATAAAAATTTTTTATTAAAAAAGTTGATACCACTCTTAAGATTTAAAATGGTCAATAGATGGTCTAATACAAAAGAGAAGGATTATAGTTATATATATATCTGTTACTTCTTTTGGATGATTATGTTATGAATGTATATTACATGTATTATAATAATTTTCTTTTTGGAACCATTTTAGATTATTTAAAAACATATTATATTATAATATTTCATGTATACCCAAATGACGACCACCCATCACTTATAAAAGGAGGCACCCTCTAATATCTTATACAAACTTCAAGATCCTTTTTATTCATCAAGTACTAAAACAAATCCCTTCCAAACATTTGTACTGATAATCAAGATGTCTTTTATTGGGTAGAATACCAACCATAGAGGTATTTAGGTAAAATGTAATAGAGGTTTTCTAAAGAAGAGAAACAAATTTTAACTGAATGTTTTAGTTTTATTTCCTCTTCAACCTCATTCAAGACATCATCAAAAAAGATTGAATGGAAATATCTATATATTATATTTAAATATATGTTATTATAATAACCTATATATGACTCCTTTTATATAAAATGGGAAAGGGTATTTTTATCATGAACTTTTTTAATGATCTTTTCATGGATTTTTTATTTATCAATAATAATAACCATTGATTTTAGATATGATCCAGTAGGGATTTGTTGTAATGATACCATTTGAATTCATTTTCTGGATGAATTATGATTATTTTAAAGTTACTTTCATTGAACACATTCATTTAAAAGGGTAAATCAAGATGTTAAAGATAAATAATTATTTTTATATAGATAAATTCTATCTTTTATGTGTTATGATTAAGTAATTGTTCATGGAAATTTTTTCTGATGATAGGTGAGCCCAATATTGCTCTTAATGGTTGGTGAGCCTAATATAAGGATCTAATACATTTCATAATGGTATGATTATACTCAGTTATAGGTATTCCGGAATTTATTTTTTTAATTTGCAACATCTCATCATGTGTTTCATGTATTACTTATCCCTTTTTACCCCTTTTATTCTAGGCCTTGTATTGGGGTCATTTTGGGAGATTTTTTATTTTTTCAAGAGGAATTTTGGTTAGTGTACAGTTGGTTCACAGTTTTCCCAATATGTAAACCACCCAAAGCAAACCATTCACCCGTAGTAGTGGGTAATTTCATGGTTCAGGGATGGTTACCAAAAAAATTACGCCCACCAAGAAGAAACTGTGTACCCCAAATAGTAAGGGCACATGATAAGTTAATTGTTTCCCAAAACCATGGATGCATTGTATCTAACCAAGTGTGAAGATTTTAATTAATGTAAAAATTAATATTTTCCTCTAAAACACCACATTTAAGTATTATAATCGCTCCTCATATCCTAAATATAATTTTCCCGTCACTGGGGGATTCCAAAAAAGTGATTTTGGGTCCTGAAATAGCTATCATTTGTTAATCGATGTGATAGTGGAATATCTGATCCCTCATTAGTAAGTGGATCTCTTATTGTGTTTTGTCTTATGACATTCCTTCTTCTCTGTCATAGTGAGTATTAGATCATCATTTTATTGATGGATCTAATCTCCATTTTGTTATATCTAGTCTTTTTATTAATCAATCTTGTATCAAGATCCAATTTGTATATTTTCTTCTCCTTAGATCATCATAGGCTTTCCCGTTGTAGGTGTTGAACATTTGACTTCTATGATTATAGATAAGTGGATCCATTTTAGATTTTACATGTAATTGAAACCAAGAATTGCATGATTTTTTTGAAGTAGACCTAAATTTATTTTTAAATCCATGATTTTATATTATTTTAAATTCAAATTTTAAATTGAATGGATTTTTGGAAAAACCTCTAATTATGATGGAATTGGAATCATGGTTTGAATTTTTAAAGTGATAAAATTGATGATGTGCTTTGAGAATTATTTTGAGAAAAATGTATTTATTTGGAATATTAGAAACCAATAATTGATTTTATATTTAAAAGAAATTAAATTTTAAAAAGACCAATGTTTTTGTTATGAAAGTGAATTGGCATATTGAAACTGAAATATGGGAAATTGAATTGTAAATGATGATTGATTTAAAATGAGATAATTTTCCCATTATTTATGGATTTTTTTAGAACATTCAATACTGAGTAGATAGTGGGTTATTTGAGACAATTATTCTAGGATCTGGACCACCTAAATATATATTGATGATGATAACTCTAACAAAAACCCAGTTTGACATGATTATCTCTAATGGGTGGTTGGTGAGTACAATTCAACCAGACATTATTGGATATGTGTATAAAAATGTATCCCTGGTCACTGATTTGATATGTGTGAGGATCCAATATCCAAAAACTAAATTACTTCTGGGTATATGACCATAGTACATGTTGATGATGTTTTGATTAGATATTTTATTTATCATAGAGCCTTTTCATTCTTGCAAAATGATTTATTAATTTTGAATATGATATATTTATTTAGTTCATGTTTAAATTTTTTTCCATCTTTTGAAATGAAAGAATGATTTGTTTTATATATAAAAATGGTATATTATTCCATTTCATTATTTATCTAAATTTAAACCATGATTCGTTTATTATTATAGAATCCATTATAGAACTCATAGTGACAGCTGAATGTGATTTATTTCTTATATCCTAACCATTCCATCGAGAATTTCTAGACTTTCTTATGATATGTCACAATAATGTAAAACAAGTAATTATAAGAGGAGGATGTTCAGGATCCTTTGGACCATGTACTGGTGATGGTGTCTGGTGGATATGTTTACACATTTCTACTTAGGGGTTTATAATAATTTTTTCAGATTGACATTTTAGTTTCCTTTGGGTTGTTTATCTATAATCTTGGGTAATGTATTACTACTTTTGCATCTGGTAAATTCTCCTCAAGGAGTGTCAATATAACTAACTTGTATTTTGTTATCATCTATTGTTTTTGGAAAAAATCATTACCTATTTATTCATGTATGATTCCAGGGGAAAGTCAGCATCCCATGGGGATTAAGACCACACATCATACCATGCTAGTACTAGATAGTGTTTCAGGGAACCACGGTATCTAGGATGGTTTGTGGTAAATTTTTATCAAATGTGAAGTTTAATATTATTTCCATGAAGTACGTATGTGGTCTAAGTTGTCCGAGTAGATATAAGGGAGGATTGATTGGACAAGAGAGGTATTTATGATCAAGTTCCAGGGAAAATTTTATCATAAAGAGAAATAATTCACCATGGGTGTTGGGGGATAAGTGTATTTAATGTGTATTTTGAGATGTTTCTAGTCTTTACTCTAATTAAGTATAGGGTTTTAAAAATCCATGACTTTTGAATGATGTTTTTTTATATGATTATTCTTGTTAACAATTTTCTTATTGTTTGGTCATATTGTGTAGTATCATGCTTTTGAGAAGTTGTTTTAAATGTGGTGAGTATGGCGCTAACGATGATCCATGTAACGAAAACTACAGGTTTACCAAAATATCAATGAGATAGTAGTGTGTGTAGTCCAATCTCTAGGATAGGCTACCACACTCATTCTTATTTTGGATCATGTTTTGGAACCTCAATGGGATGACTCTAGAGATCACTCCAAAGAGCTTCTTTAATAGAATCAACAAAATATAAAAGGATATGATGATAATAAAGAAGATGAGTAATGGTTAAAAGTAATTTAGTGTCTTTATGTGTTTATTTAAATCTATAATTCAATTAATTATAAGTATTGTAGCTTGAATATTGAGTGGCATTATAGGATATCGTGGGATTCAATGGTGATAGTGAAGAAGCATGAAGGAATAGAGTGAAAAGACATAATGTTCCCTTTCTTCAAATAGTTATATTTTTTTAAAAGTTTGAGGGTCAAGACCTACTTATTGAAAAAAACAATATAACCTCTATTATGACTATATAAAAGGAAACCATTTATATAAAAGTGAAAAAAGCCTGAGGAAACGAAAAAGAAAGAGGTCCAAATGGGGCTGTAAGTTCAATGGAAGAAAACATCCAAAAAGGAAAGAGTAAAAGCCTTGTTTCCCCCTTCTCCAAAGAGTGAAATAGTCAGAATATTCCACTAGTTTCATCACCCCCCTCAGTTTAATTTAGAGTTCATGGTTTTAGGAAAGTATATGGAATCTATTAATCATTAATAAAGTCATAAGACCATGACTCAATAGGTAAGGAAATTTATTGAGAAAGTGTACTATTATCATAATATTTTGGCTAATGGGATGACAAAGGAATAAATATTTTAGATGTTATTAAAGATGTTATTTGATATTAGGTTTTTATTATAAAGATGAATTATTATACTGATGTAATTGATAGAGTGTTGATGGATGAGTATGACCTGGCTTGTATGTAAGGGTTGATAGGAGATAATTTTTCTTCCTGTGGAATTCTTTGTCATGAATTAATGGACATAGGAAAAATGATGAGTCACATGGGAGATATCAATATAAGGTTTCTTCTTTAACTTCTATTATTCCATGATAGAGGCCCCCTGACATGGTTCTAGTGTGAAAAGGTTTTTAATTCAAAATAGGTTTTCCCTGAAGCACCCATATTTTTCATTTCTTATGGATTCAATGTTAATTTATAGTGCTTATATTATATCTTTTCATCCCCACATATTGGACCAGGTACATCGACACCTAAAAGTATTATGGGGAAATTAAATGCTTCATGAACAAAGGGTTTACAACCATATAAATCTAGAATGATGATTCTCCATGTAGTAGATGTATTTCTTGAGGATATTGGCATTAGTCTAGAAACTATGAGAGGTACCATCACGATTGATTCATCCTTAATGACTACAATATTTGATACTAGTTTATATCCCTTAATCATATTGACCTATGATGCTATCTTTTAAATCCTTCCCATGAATGTTTTATCATATGTGGTGTCTCTTACTATTCCCCCCAGAATGAAGATATGGAATGGTCTTAAGTGTCTTGATTTCATTTTCTATTCATAAGATACTAAACATACCTAAAATTTTCAACTATCGAATATTAAATCACTTGATATCCTTCTCAGTATGGATTGGATGATTTCTTATCAATCATATTATAACAGTTATATTCATATATTCTCCTTTACTACAAACGATAGGGTGGGTAATGTATTTCAAGGAGGATATATCCTAAGATAGAGTAGTGATATGAAGTATTTTCTAGAGTAGGACATGGTAATATGTGTTTTTAATTTTGGTTTATAGAAAAAATCATTGAGTAATAAACTCCCGCCCATTTTTATTACATTTCCTGACATTTTTTCCTTATGATTGATATAGGATTCCATTAGTAAGAGAGGTTTAGTTTTCTATTGATTTTTTAAGTTGTACTCAACTAGTATATATTCCTTCTGACAATATGGAACCAGCTAAAATGGAAGAGATGGTGTCTTAGTAGGATGATTTTCTTTTGTAAGCTTCCATATTTCTGAGTGTGTCTCCTTGGGTGGAACATAATATCCTTGGTAAGAAAGATGATAGTGTGCTTCCCCTGTTCATCGATTACCTGAATCCCAAACAAGTTATGGTGAAGGAAAATTTTATGTTTTTTCAAATAGATGACCTATTTGACTAGTCGAAAGTGGATAAGCGGTCATCCAAGACTGATCTTTTATGTAGTTATCACCAGTTGAGAATAAAAGTTTCTAGAAATCATAAAAAAACTTTATAGAGAAGGAATGACCATTACGTGTATATTTTCTTTCCATTTGGTCTAACCAATTCTCCTATAGTATTGATTGTAATTTTAATAGAATATTCCATGAGTATCTTGATATGTTCATGGTATTCTTTGTGGATGACATTCTTGTTTACTCTAAGTCCTAGGTGGATCATGTTCTTCATCTTAATGTAGTTTTAACTAATTCAAAAATAACCAACATTATTCTAAAAGATTGAAATTTGATTTCTGGATTCCAGAAGTAATGTTAATGGGACATGTGGTCTTACAAAATAGTATTTCAATTGATCATGAGAAGGTGAAGGATGTTATCAAAATGAGTAACCACAAAATGTTTTTGAGATTCATAGATTCTTTGGATTATTTGGGTATTGTCATCATTTGGTGAAGGATTTCTCAATTTGGAATTCATCAATGAACTCAGTCACACTAAAGGGAGGGAAGTTACAATGGAATTCAAAATTTTAGAGTTCTTTTTTTAGTTGAATCCTATTTCTGTGTGTATGGTTTTTTGTGATGCATCATGTTCAGATTTTTGATTTTTTCTTATACATGTGATCAAGTCATTTCCTATGGTTATTGATAGCACATGGTACACAAGAATAATTATTTTACCCATGAAAATGAATATGATGTTTTGATGTATACAATTAATTGATGGTGGTATTACCTTTTTTAGAAATGGTTTTTGACATTTTTAAAAAAAACCTGTTATATCTTCCCTCATAAATATTTGAATCTCTATTATAGAGATTAGGTTGAGTACATGTTGTCTTTTTATTTACACATTGCTTATACCCAGTGTAATATGAATTATGTACTTGATGATTTAAACAAGATACTTTCAACCAATATTAGGAAATAATCCAAAAAGAAGTGGAATTTTATGGATCTCCTTGCACAGTTTCAATTGGGATTCCAAGAGAATATCTATGAGGCTATTTTGACCAATAATCAGTTTACTTATTCTCTTTGTGGGATGATTCATTAGTATAAGCAGCATGTTGATGAGTTTTTTGTGTTGGAGACTCACTTCATTATGGGGACACATTCATTGAGTGGTTGTCCTCCATAGTGGTTATTCTATGTTTATAGAAATAGTATGTTGTTCATTTTATTGTAAGGAAGTATGTGATGGGATACTATTAAAGTTCTCATTTGGAGGTGTACCAAGTCACCATGAAGATGTTCTATGATGCATGGTGATGATTCTAGTGGCCAAGTATGAAATAGGCCATCATTGGATTTTTTTCACACTGTTATATTTTCCAATAGGTCAAGGATAAGATATAAAAACCATAAGGTATAATATAACCCAATACAGTTCTGACTTGAAAATGGTATTACATATCTATGGGCATCATGGCGGGTTTTCCTCATACCACTTAGGATAGGAACGTGATGAGAGTTGTGATGGATTTACTAACCAAATAAAGCCACATTATAGGAATCCATGATAAAACAAAAGCTGGGGTATTATGAAGCCTACACATACAAGAGGTATTTAGGTTTCATGGTGTTTTATATGTTATTGTCTCTAATAGAGATCCAAAGTTCACATCTCATTTTTGGAGAGGCCTCTAAGAGGCAATGGTTTCTCAAGTGAGCATGAGCATGAAAAATTATCCATAGAAAGAAGGATAGATAGAAAAGGCTATACCAATTTTTTTAGCATAATTCATGATTGGAAAATTAATTTTGGTGGATATTGGGATAAACAACTATGATAATTTGAGTTTTCTTATATCAATAGTTACCAGTATGAAATTCATGAGGCTCTTTTTGAGTCCTTGAATGAACGACCTTGAAAATATATATTATGTTGGTATTATACTGGTGAATGTTCTTTGTATTGGCCAAGCATATTCGAAGAGAATAAAAATTAATAATTTTAATCATAAGAAAATATTTATGAAATAATATTTTATATAATTATATACTCCCTGTCGTAGGTGACTATTGGAGTTCTTAGTTAGTGACCTGGTGTTTTGGAGAGTATCACCCCATTTGTGTAAAAAAATATTGAGATGATGAAAATATTTATCCTTGATTTTATGGTCATTTTGAGGTTGTTGTGATGGTGGGAAAATTCGATCATAAATTTTTACATCCACCATACTTGATTTCGATACATATTGTATTCCATATATAACAACTTTAGAATAATCCTTATGACCTATCTCTTTTCCTGACATTGGAGGATCATGATGATGTGCTTCATTAATCCCTGAATGAGCATCCATTGTTTATTTTAATGATAAAAAAATGTTACTTCTTGGGAGGATGATTTCATTGGTATACTTTCTATATCAGCATGGTTCTTATTCTAATGAATAATGGGAGTGTGGGGAACAAATGAGAGAGCAGTGGCCTTATCTCTTTGTTATAGAAACTTCTTTTCAGGTCATTTGGGGATATAATGATTTTATAGTGGGGAAATTTTATATTCATCTTACATATTTCATGTATTACACATCCCTTATTTGGAAATACCTTATGTTTGGTCATGTTGTGGGGTAGTTTTGAGAGATTTAGTGAATTTTTGGAGGCTTTCTAGGAAGTGTACGGATTGTACACACATTTCAAAAACTATGTGCCCCCAGTGAAAATAGTCCACCCCCTGGAAATTGGAAAATATATGTTTTTCATATTATTTCCAAAAATGTTAAACCACCAAAGGGAAACCATGCTTTTTAAATTGTAGTGGGGTATGGATGGGGCCTAGTTTCTAATTATCATGAAACACACACTAACAAATTGTGCATGTGAATAATAATAAATCAAAAAATTAATTTCAAATTATGAAATTAATTATTTAAGTTTCCTAATCCATCATCTTGGTACTAATACTATTTAACCTTCCTTAGAGGTTCCCATGAAGCGATTTTGTGTTTATGAACTTCCTCCACTGGTGAATCTATGTGTTATTGAATGATCTAATCCCTCTATGGTAATATATATCTTCTTGGGTGTTCTATTCCAATTATACTTATTATCATCCGTAAATAGTATTATATCATCTTGTTGGTGATGGATATAATCTATTTTAATTTTATCTAATTATTTTATTGACCCATCATGGTTTTAGACCTGATTAGTTGATCGTTTTCCCCTTCAATTGTCATTGGCATTCCCATTGTGAGTGTTGATCATTTGATTTCATTAATAAATGAATGGTGGTTCCATTTTATGTTATCCATGTAATTGAATCCCTAAATTTATTTATTTGTTTGAAATAACTGTCAATTTTTTTATAAAACACTTATTGGATAAGATTTCAATATGGAATTTTAAACTTCATATATTTTTTACGGAAACCTACAATTCTAATTGAATTGGAATGGTGTCGTGAATTTTTAATATGAGGGAATTTCTGAAATGATTTTATATTTTTTTATGAAAATAGATTAAATTGAAATAATGAAAAAATATGATTGGTTTTGTATTTACAGGAATGAAATGTTTAAAGAACCCATGTATTGGTATTGAAATTGAAGTAGAACATTGAATCTAAAAATTGGGTAGTTGAATAGTAAATGATGAATTAGTTTAAATGAGATAATTTTCCCATTATTTACTGATTGTATTTGTAAACTTTAGCCTAGGAAGATAGTGAGTTTTTTTGTTAAAATTATGGTAGGATCTTGTTCCCCTGGTAATGGATTGATTATGTAAACTTTGACAAAAATCTATTTCAGCATGATTATCCCTAATGGTAGGTTGATGAGTCCTATTCATCTTGATCTTGAGGGACGTGTGTTAATGTATTTAGCTGTGATCACTAATTTGAGAAGTCTGAGGATCATAAATATAGAAACTAAATTCATTCATGGAACTTAAACATTGTTCCTATTGTGTATATTTTCATTATATATTCCTTTTATTATAGAACTAATTTATTCATGACAAATGATTTATTTATATGTGTTTATATAAATTTTTTATTTATTCTATGTTTGAAATGTTTTCATTCTATTGAAATGGAAGCATTATTTTTTTAATTTAAAATATAATACATTATTACATGAATTGATTATTTTAAATTGATAGATTCATTGGTTTATTATTATAGATTCTATAATGGGACATTTGGTGAGACCCTACAAGAATTTATAGCTCACACACTACTTTTTCCTTTGGGTGTTTGTATATTTTTTTACTTGGTCTAAGAAAAGGGAAGGATACACTTAGAGGTAGTAGATGTTATAAATCCTTTAGACACTAACATGGAGATGGTGAGTATTGGAGAATTAATCTCATTGTTAAACATGGGTTTATGATATTTTTTCTAGTTGACATTGTGTATTTTTTTCTTTTTATCTTTATCCTTTGTTAATATTTTTCATGTTTATATTCTAGTACTTTCTCCTTAATAAGTGTTGATATACCATCTTGTATTATTTGTCATATTTTTTTTGTGGGAAAATGATTCACTCTTTATTCATGTATAATTCTCAGTTCTGTTCTCCAACCCATGGGGATCTGTAAATTCATTTGGTCCATGTCAGAGAAGGCACATGTGTTATGGTACCAGGGTATCTTGGATGGTTTGTGACTTAATTATCATTATTGGTTATTATATTTTTAACAGTGATCATAAGAGATATATAAAAAGGTCATTCCAAGATAAAAAAATTATTCTATAGGATTTCATCAAGATTTAGTTCACAAGCCTAATGATTATTGAATTATAAAATATTAGCATTATGTTAATTCATTATGTTGTGTCTCATGTTTTATGAGCATTTTTATGATGGATATGGATTCCATTATGTGAGGATCATGAACTATGATTATTCCATCATTCCCTTATACTCATCCTAAGATCACTAATGGAATGAAGTTGTTAATGATTATATTTATCCATATTGAGAATTTCATCTCACTATTATTATTCATCCTTTTCCTTTAGTTATGAAAAATGATTTTAAATGATTAATGTATACACTGGTTTAATGTGTGAAGAATTTTATATGGGATGATATAGATTTTTTAGAACCAATTGTTTAGGTATCTAGGGTTTTAAGAAATAGTTTATTTTAATTCTAGGAAACTATGAACCTAGCTGGACATTGGGTATATAATTAATCCAGTAATTTTTTTGGGGTAATATGTTTTTATGTTTTATATTTGGGAAATGGTTATCTGTATGGATGTAAAAAATATAAAGATTATATTTTAGTACAAAATCGGAGTGTGCAAGTTCATAGAAGCTATAGTTGGAATCAGTTATTAGGTTTAGATAAATTTTCATATTATGATATTTAGTTATGTGGTTGGCATAAAATTTATGGATACCACTATGGGTTTATAAATTTATGTTTTATCAAAATTTCAGTATTTAAAAAACCCTTTTGAGTATTTAAGTTCATGGAATTTTCAGTAATTATTGTTATATTTTTATATAACAATTTTGGTCGAGCTATTTGTAGGCATCATGTTTAATATAATTGATTATTTTGAGATAATTATATTACATTTTTTGTAATTTATTAGAAAAGGTATAAGAAAAAAATATAGGTTAAAACATTCTATAATGTTGAATTTATTGATGTTTTCATAGAGATAGGGTAATTTATATATCAAATATATATGTTGAACCATCTATATTATTATTCAATTTGGAGTTTAATATATTATTTTTTCATATGAAAGTTCATTTTTTCATATTATATTTGCTTTTGATTACCATTTTCTTCTATAACAGATTGTAATAAAATCATTTCGTTGTTTTATAAACCTAATGGAAAATCAAAAGTTGATTATAGTCCTTTAGAAAATAAATATCCATGCTCATCATTTTTAGGTAAAGATGATATAAATGTGGAAAATGATTAAAACACAAAATGAGAGGATAATATTTTGTTTATGGATTTATTGAAAATATTGTAATTATACATCTTTTTTTCTTAGTCAAGATGATAATAGAATTAATCAACTCTTAAAAATGATCTTGAAAGAAAATTATTATACTATTACCCTCATTTTTTATAAAGTGATAGCATTTTTCAAAAATAATTGGTTTTTGGTTTTTTGGTAGTGAAAATTTTCATTGTATTTATAATTATTGGGATCAATGTTCTCGGTCACTCAATAAAATTATTCAGTATTTAGTTTTTTTCCTCTATGTCTATATTTTCACTTCCCACTAATTTTCTTCTATTTGGAAAAATAATTATGTGTTATTCGAAGTGACAATCGTATTTACTCTTGACTAAATTCCAAATTAAGTTTGTATTATCCCTTTTTATAATGTTTATTTTTTTTTTAAATGAATTTTTATAAACTAAAAAGGTTTTCCTTTCAGGTTTGTATGTTTTATCTTCCAATCCTTGGAATTTATTTTAAAAATGGTTTAAACACTTTCAATTTGGTAGGAGAATAAATTATGTGGCTTTAGTTGACACAAAGTGGGAATAATGTAACAACCCACTAAATTGTAAAACTAAACATTTTAATATATTATTAATTTTAACTAATTAGATTTTATAGTGTTATATTTTTTAAAATAATATAATGTAATTTACCTGTCAAATGGAAAATGGTTTATTTCAAACCAATTTGGGTTTCCATATATTACATGGATTTATTTAAAAGTTTTATTTCTAAATTATTTTATTTAAATATGAAAAATAAAATTATTTTTTGAAATTAGAATTTCAAAATTATCTAATGATGGGTTTTTAATGATTTTAAAAAATAATTTATTTTTTAATGAATAATGAAAAATAATTATTTTATTGAAAAATTTCATGATATTTTATGTATGTAAAAAAAATATTTTTTTGATTATTTTTACAATTTAATAATTTAATTCTTATTAAAAATCCATAATATTTTACTTTCATTAACATTATACATTAATTTGATTTAAAAATATTTTTATATTTACAAGTCATTTTTCTGGGAAACATTTTTCCATCATGTTTTTAAGGCTTCCTGTTAAATTAAAATATGAAAATCGTGTGAATTGAATATTTTATAATTTATCAAATATTTTAAATTAGGAGGATAATTTTTTTAATATATATCCTTTTTATTTTTGGTCCTCATGAACTGTAACTGTAATAAATATTTGTTTCCTCAGTGAGGGTGAATTTGGTAATTAAGGATAAAAATATGATGATAAGGATAAAAAATTACCCTAAAACTAGTATTTGATCTATATTATGTGTGGGGTTATACCATCCTCATCCAAAGCTCAATTTTATTGAAATTGTTTTCCAATTTACTGTCAAAATTACATAAATATTATTTTATGTAATGAAAAATAAAAAATGCCACTCTATTGATTCTAGATTTATATTATATATTCAAATAGGGATAATTTTTTTAATTAATAATAATTTTTATTTTGAGAACAAAGAATTTATTTTTATTAATGGATTTTATTTTTAAATTTTTAGTGATGAAATAATTACCTTAAATGCTTACACAATGCCAATATAATTCTTGTGAATATAGTGGAAAATTAATGAAAATGTTTCTAAAAATAAAAAAAAAAGAAAATATATTATGAATATATTATGAGGTCATGATTATTTACAATATTGTAATAAAAAATTATTTTTTGTTAAATTTATTATATTTTAATTCTATTTCTATCATGTTTTTTTCAAAGTCAAATTCTATGAAGTGTTCTTAAAATGAAATTAAATGATTTTAAGTTATATATGTTTTATATAATTATTTATAAATTATTAAAATCTTTTAAGAGGAAAAGTAGAATGAGAAATGTTCCAAAATTTCATTACAAGGAATGTTTTGAGCCAATTGTAATCTTATAAGTTAATCAATATCCCTTTTATAATGAAAATGATGTTACCATTGTTGATGTAAAAAATGGTTAACATAATGGTTATTCAAATAGATAAGTATTAAAATGATATATATACCTTAAAATTTTTTATTTGATAATTATATTAAGACTAAATACAACTTACCTTCTAATACATGTCATTTTGGAACCATTTTTGATGATTTTGAAACATATCATATTATAATATTTAATGTATTTCCACAAGTGCCCCACCCCTCACTAGTATCAGGACCCTCCCTCCGCTCTATAATTCACACTTAAATATCCTTTTTTTAGCTGATCCACAAAACAACACCTTAATATATTCTCTAACCAATTTATTTAGGGTTTATATGTAGTATAATACCAACTATAGATAGATAAAGGTGTAAAGTAGTAGTGGTTGTCCAACAAAGAGATAAAAATTTTAATTGAATGTTTTTGTATAATTTAGTATTTTTACTCCATAAAATATTATTCAATGATGGTGAAATAATAAAATAAATATATTCCAAATATGTAGATATTATTAGGTTTTCTTAATAACCTGTATCTATCTTATCTTCCATCAAATTGGAAATGAATCCATTAATGGTGGGTATGGTAGACTAACGCCATGCGAATTGATGTAATTCTGTTTCCATCACTATCTCTCATTGATAGTTATAATGACGATGTTTATTTATATATAAATGATATTAATGAAATAATTTTAATTATTTTAAGTTTATATGTAATCTATTTTTTTACCTTTAAATCAGTTAAAAAATGAAGAATTTGTTTCAACGTACCTGTGGACTACCACCTCCACAAATCAATGACAGTAGTTTTTCATCACTATATAACATGGAGTACATATTTAAGATTTTTTAAATATATAATATGATATTGATGATATAATCATCATTATAAATTGATAAAAAATGCTTAACTTCTTTATTTCATGTCCATTGAAAAATGGAATAGTTACACATCTGTACGTACGACCTACCATCTTTTGGATTGTAACATTATTAATTTTTTTATATCCATTTTTAATGTTTTGTTTTAAAATTATAACTAATGTACTGAACCCCAACCACTAAATATACCAAGTTAAGGGAGATAGATGGTGACTGTTTGATTCCCACATCTAGTCGTACAATGATTGATGACTAGCACTGAGGGTACAATAAAAATGCATCTGAGAGGCATTTCCCTCTATGAAAACATGAAGAAGAGATAGATAAGAAGGATAAAAACCCAAAAACAGATTAGAAATATATATATCGAATAATTACCATGTTTTAAGTGAAATTCCATAATGTGCTAAATCAATTGAAAGTAAAATTATAGGTACCAAAAAGGTAAGGGTGAGAGAGACTGGGAATCCAAAATAGCTCCAGCTAAAACTTGAGCTAGTAATATCCTTCTCAATAACCATCCTAATCATAAATAATGGGAAAAATGTTAATATGTTTTTAGGTTGATAATAATAGTATACACAGTAGGATCATTTCATGTTCCTCTCTTGTAAATGTTAATGAAAGAATGGTAATTGAAGAGAACAACCCTGAAACTGTCTCATCACATAAATAAGAATACATTGTTGAAATACTCAACATAGATATCTATCAATAAAAAAAAGAGAGAATGTAAAATAATATTTAATATCAAGTAGAATCCTCTCCTTCTACCCCACTGGTTGTCTAATCTTCCACAACATTGCACATCTTGAGCCATCTCTGTCCAAAAGAAAGCTGAAAAAAACACATAGCAAAGGAATCAAAACATTCACCTCATCCAGCACATAACCCCATCATCCTATCCACATAGACACATATATTTTCAAAGTATTTTTTTTGATCCACCACACCCCGTATGTATTATATCAAATATCAGGTATTATACCTCAACCAGCTATAGTCCATACCATGAGTAAGTAGCTCAAACCACCAAAACCTATAGACATCATACTTATAATAATAATCTATAACTATATTTCATAAAAAATTTGTTTAGAAAAACCAAAATCCATCACTAAACACTATAAAAATATATTTTAAAGCTAAATTCTTTTCATACTAGCACATGTTACTAACAAGAGTAGATGTTAAGGCTAGAGGGGGTAGTCATCCATCCAACCTCTGGCTAGGATGTTGGGGAAAACGCCCAACCAGAGTCCCCTAGGTGTTATTTTCTCTATAAAACCAAGGTGGGGTAGCAAATGAAATCATAGAATACATGGGATATCATATAAATCACAAGAACACTAATGGGATAACAGAGTCTTTGACACATTTTTAACTGACACCTTACAATTGCAAATATCCGATAAGCATACAATAATTTTAAAAAAATCCATTAAATTAACCCATTACTTTTTTTCCATTACTTCCATTAATTAATTCATTTTTTTCATTAATTATCCATTAAAATATGTCAACATTAAAATACATTAATAATTAGATTAATTTCTATTCCCTCAAGGGATAATCAAATCTACGTTCATGGTTAATCAAGATTAACATCATTTAAGAAGTTTCATTCCATAAAAACTACATGAGTTAAAAAATTATTTATTCAATATCACTATTATTCTATAAAGAAGGTACTCTAGGATAGCCATCCTAAGCTACCATGAAGATGAAACATGAATCCAAGAACCTACAACTGCTTTAAGATGTAGGGAAATGAATGAAAATAAAATATAAAATCAATCACTAACCATTAAATAGATTCATAAGAAATTATATTAGATCACAACATATCATCATTGGTTATGACCAAATTTAACCCATTCCATCACCTCTAGTGCTATCCCCAACACCCACATTTAGATACCAAGGATTGTCACCTTCACTAGAGTGGACTGATGGCCCATCATATAAGAGTCTCTACCAACATATAACAATATCCATCCCAGGATTATCCAACACAGGTTCACAAAAAATTTGGGTTTCCCCGCTCTATATCACATATCATACCTCCAAGAGCATCCATCCCTAGATCATATACAGAGCACATAACATGCATAAGGAATCAAACAAGTAAATAATAGCAAACCATGGACCTCAAAATAAGAAATACATCCTTCACATGCAAAGAGACAGGTCAGTCTCTTGAAGTTAAATTTATCACACAACTGGTTCTTATTTCTTATTGAATTAATAGATTCATTGTTTACTTTCCTTTTCAATTATTTTCATCAAGAATAATCCTTAATCACATTATTTATAAATTTCATTTATAATATATATGATCAATTTCAATTAAACCTATACATTTCCTTAATTTTATTATCAATAAATTTCATCAACCACCATATTACAAACCTGCCACTACATTAATTTTTCTTAATCAAAATAATTTCAAATTAATTATTTTTTTGTATTATTTACCAATTTCAAGAAGCTAATAATAGAAATAAAAACATGGTAACAAATCATACAACATAGATATCACACTATCAGGTAAAAAGAGGAAAACTACAATCATAGTATAAGGAATAAAATATTATAAAAAAGAAATCAATATCCAATTTCTTAATCTGATTCAATAATTATTATGTAAATTTCATATCCAACCAAAGGGATAAGATAAGATGAATTTATGATTTCATGTAATAAAATAAGAAAAAAATTAATCCCATGACATAAAATCCATTAATTCTCTTGACATGAGAACATATCATGTCATTGATATTTGATCACCTGTCTGAGAAGAACAACATCCATTAAAGGAATCTTTACAATAACCACAAAAAATAAAAATAAACCCCCTTTAAAAACATGGGATATTATCCTCCACCACATTAAAAATATTAACTGGAGGATAATGTGATTGAACATGAATAAACCATAAGAAATGGATGTAGAAATCACCTTATATTGTCGTTGATGGAAGATGAAAGCCTGAGGTTTGATTACTATAAAATGGGTCTCAAAATACCATTAGAGGGAGACACTATTCATAAGTTTCAAGAGAATTCATATGGTTTAGAAAAAACATGAGTGGTTAAACCATTTTAAAAAGTTATGAATATGATATGTACACAACTTGTAAATAAAAATATTTTAAATGCTAGGATTTAGTTATTTTGAAAAAAAATATCCCCAAACTAATTAATCCTGAATATTTGTAGTTCATGTAGAACCACATGAACTACCCTTAAAAATAATCGAACCAAACATACATGGATTATAATCTTTACTCAATTTTTATTCACCCTATTTCAATAATTTCGCATCCAAATCCTTCTAGACCTCTTCATGGCCTCCTCCAAGAACCATGGGCCTCATAAACACACAAAAGGGTCAATCCACATAGATCTAAGACCATAAAATAGATTCCACTCAAAAAATTCTTATACTAAATAATTCAAAACAATTCCATAGTGAAAAAGGAAAGGGGTTATCTAAATTTCCATTAAGTGAGATACCTCTCAAGGATCTCACAATCTCAGTAGATCAAAAACCTCTCTTAATAGAAGTAAGAAAAAACCACACAAAAGAAAAATTCAAATACTAAACACTCTCTTAGGGGAGATTCCTCCCAAATGAGAGTAGTGGAAAAAGTGGAAACAATTGGAAACCAACTAATAAACTAAAAGGATCAATATACACAAGGAACTACGTTACCATAGATGAGCTAGAAAATAAATATCTTGGTTTAAAGTGTGTGGGTCTATGACTCATGTTCCCAAGTACTCTCCTCCATGCCAATGTGATTCAACAAGACATGTACCACAAGAATAACATGATCATGAAACACCTTCCCCAAATGGTCCTAGATCTCCATAGGCCCCTCCTCGATTTCCATATCATCATCAAAATCAATATCACTGCAAAATATGATTTGAGAGTCATCATGAAGATAAATTCAGAGCCACGAAACATGAAAAAAATCATGTATCCTGATAATCTTTGGTGTTATCCAATACTCCATGACTCCAAAATAATCCAAAACTTGAAAATATCCAAAAAACAAGGGATAAAGGTCACACCCATGAACAAACCGTCACTTCCCATTATAAGGATTCGAATTAAAGAACACATGATCTACCACTTTAACTCTAGAAGTGTAATCCTACGATTGAAATGGTATTTTCATTGATTCTTAAATTATTTAATACTCTAAAAAATTACAAGAACCATCTCTTTCATATTATGTAATTATTTTAGTATGAGAATTTCTAGCTATCTGACCCAATTAATGCAGAACTAATAATGAAAATATTATCTAAGAAAATATTTAAACAACACCATAAAAATGATGGTGTGGAATGTATTATTGAAATAAAACTTGTCCTAGGGAAGGTGGCTCATCTATAAACCTCCAAAATCCAAGACACAAGAGGGAAACATGTCATCGTGATTCTAGATTTTTCACTCTGTCTGACCATCCATCATCATATGAAAATAAGTGATACAACATAAGTCATAACCAAAAGAATTTTGGAGGCCTCTCTACACCCTATACCTAAAACGAGGATTCCGGTCAAAGATGATCATCCATGATCACTATACCGTGGGATAATTTTTTCAAACAGTCCACTCTCACCCATATATTATCATATACTTCTATGTTCGGGGTATATTTGTAATGAACTCCATTAATATTTCCTTCCACTATAATTGGGGAACATCTAATAGATAGATAAAACCAGTAGGAACACAGTGTTCAGCCTTCAACTTATGGATGATAAAAAATGAGAAAAAACTATGTAACCTAACTTTTTAACCAGGTCTACAAAAACTAAACACTCAAACCATTTTACATAATTGTCACATAGAGATATTCCACCAAATAAAAAATATTATAATCCCATATAACTGTATCATGCATTGCTAATGTAATGAAAATCATTCCCTTGAACAATAACTGGTGTAGTTCATCCTTAGACCAACCATCAAGGGAATCACCAAATATAACACGATTCATCAAGACCTCCACCTTAGAATCCCCCAACTCGAACTCATCCCCCTAATAGCACCAAATGAATTTATTACCGTTTGGAAAAGAGAATCCATTCCAATAACCTCTCCCCTATTAATCTACATCCCTAAAATTTATTCCATTACTCTCTAGGAATATCCAAATTAAAATATAATATCACTATATGACTTTAAACTCCCCACATTAGCTACAAAATTTCCCTTTCCTAGCATATATAAAATCATGAAGTCATAGTACTACAATAATTACATCCACTAATGTTGATGAATGTTCATGTAATTCTAGGATAATACATACCTCATTTTCTTATAATTAGTAATAACTAAAAAATACTCAATGTTGAGTAAATATTTCCAAAAAATAAAACCAAACTCCACTTATATGAAATCCAAATCATTGATTGAACAGTTACACTCCTAGGGATGTAACTGTAGAGACCCATAAGAAACAAAATGTATCTGCTGTATCAGAATATAGGACAATCCAAGACACAAAGTGTCACAGAAAACCTCAAACTGAACTTCCTATGCTATAAAACACTAGGGTGGGGTGCTAGACAACAGCTCCATTAGGTACTCAAAATCTACCCAACACTTTAAAATCCAATATAATAGCTAATCCTTCTAGGTTAAGGATTTTATATTAGTCTCAAGCCATGAGAAATTGATTAGAAAACTCCTATAATAGGTTTAAAGGCCATGGAAACTCCACACCACTATCTCTATCATGGGGGATTCCCAAGACACAACTACCTCTCTCTTGAATGTATCCACAGTTACTCCATATTTAGATTCCACATTCCTTAATAAACAAACCTAAACATCCCAATAATAAAACGTTGAAAGCATCCCAAAGAGCTCCTCATAATGATGACCTCCCAAAATGGCAAGAAAATTCTATTCATGCCCCTCTTCAGTTGTAGTGAACATATGTTTGTCATTGATGAAAACCAACATGGAAATATCTATGAACTCTTTGAAAATTGTGTTAATCAAGAAGATGAAAATATATAGATTATTCATTAGACTGAATGATATCACAATGAACTCATAATGACCATAATGACATCATAAATTAGCCTTATGAATATCCTCATCCTTAACGCGCATTTGATGATATCTGGATATGAATAGATCTTCAAGAACTAACATTATCCCATAAACATATAAAAAAAGTCATAAATCCCTGGAAAAGTATTTCAGTTCATCAATGTTACTTTTTTGAAGTTATTATAATCGATACCAAGCGACAAACTTCCACCATCCTTCTTCATGAAAATGATGGTGCACCCATTGTTCACAAAATCATCCAAACAAAACCACACTAAAATATATCATCGAATTTTAATCACATATTTAATAACTCACAATGCTACATCCTATGTAGAAACATCAAGATAGGAGACACACAATGTTGTATCTTGATCACAAACACAATATCCCATCTATGGGGTAACACTAAAAACACCTCTATAAATACATCGTGGTTTTCATCCATTAAACTGGAAAATACCAACTATTGAACCTATAATGAAATTAGCATCAAATCAGCCATCAAATATAAAATTGGTTGAACACACTGTTGACCCATATGAGTGAATCACTTTCCAAAAAATACTATGCTTAATCCATCAGCAACATAGAACAAAACCTATATCCTCATGAAATCTATGATATCCTGCATTGAATATGACTAATCCATTATAAATATGTGTTATAAGGAGTTATCTATAACATTTTAAATCTCCTCAGGGGAGGTGCTTCCTCGACACTATCTCATAGTCTCTTCATACTTCATACAACATAGCATGACCTCCAACTAACATAGTCAACAACAATATGAATAGAATCCTCTATACATGATATAATAAGATATGAATGGGGTTTGGTGATATAAAGGAGTACATCACTACTAAATCAAAAAAGAAATAACCCTTGTCGATAAAAAGAAAAGGGAACCTCAAACATCATTTGGTTCACCTGATGATAGCATAAAAAAAGCATGAATCTAACAATTTCGTGCTCCATATCCTCTCTGAACTTGATGAAGTGGATGTCCATAGTCCTAATTTTCTCTCTGAGGAAGAGGAGAATCTTGGGTATGTACTCTTACTTCTCTATCTACACTCTGGTGGTTCCAAATAGGAGAACCCTATTGCTTCTACCTTGGATAAAACTACCCAAACTGAGCGACATAAAGCATAAAACCGTGAAAACATTGACTACATAGAATGGTTGGGAATTATTTTTGTTTATGTCCTTGGAATCTAGAAGAAAAAGAGAATTTTATCCCTTGGAATATTTTTGTGAGAACCCTCCCCCGAAGAAAAAACATTACATGGGATTGGACTTACTCCTGGTTGAATGAAATCTCTTATGTTTGGACAACTGTTAAAATTGGACCATATCACTCCACGAGTAATCTTAATGAATCCCTTATCATGAGATCTAATTATAGTTAGGATATTATAAATATCCTATACACTTATTATAACCTAAAGATAAATCTTCATCATAAATGGGGATACCTAGTGCTGGATCTTAAATTGAAAAGTCTCCTCAAAATGCGTCACCCTAGCCTCCTCATTCTGAAAAGGTCTTAATCATTTCATATTGGGGTCCTAAAAGATATCCTAAACTCTCACGCAATGGAGCTCCCATTGAGAAGGGTAACAAATTATGGGTGACTGGCATCCATTTTGGTCTAAGAGTTAAAGTTTTCTCTGAACTAGTTCGTGGACATTCCCATGAGACTATCAAATCCATGAAATCCCTAAGTAACATGAACCTACACTGCATCTCTTCACCACAAAACAACATCATAGTCAATGATTCCCTATGATACTTTTAAGTATAACCCATTCAGAAAGTTATCCCAAAATCCTCAAATTAGTCCTCTAAGACTAAATCTAAAATGGATCCATTTTAAATATTTATAATTATTCTCTAAAACACTCAATGTTTCCCCCTCCAAGTGTCGTCGTCGTCAGCCTCCAAAATTTGATGATCTGCAACCACATCATGCTGAACATATTCAGCATGAACCTGATGTGGTTGACAACCAAGATGAATACCTATAAGTTGAAATATCTGTTAGAGATCATAAACATATAATATGTAATATTTAACATTATTTTATTATATTACCATCCTGTTTTTTATTTTACACTATCCCAAGGTCTAACCATTTTAAAAATTGGCAGAAAAACGAATCATACAAGGTCATTTCCTACGTATCCACTCCACAATTGGTATCCTCATTTTGGAGTCTTAATAAAAAAATGTTCAATGCATCAAATCATTGGGGGACCCTAAATACACATTATTAGCTAATCTCCCATGTTTACAATGCTTACTAGCATTATCTGACAACATTTCCCTAAAAACCCATGAAACAACACCTATTCCTAACTCCATAGTCCATCCTATCCCTTAACTTGAACATTTGATACCACGTTGTCACATCCCTCTCCCCATAAAGATACTATAAAGAGGGGATTGATATAGTAACCAATTAAGTCTGGTCTCCAATATTCCCCAAGATGGAGATTAGCATCGAGGGTATAATAAACATGCATATAGAGGACATTACCTTGTACGAGAAACATACAGAATATGGAGATAATGAGGATAAAAAACTGACTCTATCTCAAAAATATATATAAAATAAATCTGATGTGCACCATGAAATTTCATAATGTAACAGAATAACTCAAAGGAAAATTACATGTACTAGAAGGTAAAGATAGTAGTGACCACGAAGGTCGAAAATATCATGCTAAACTCAGACAAAGTAATTTATAGATTGATCACCATCCTACTCTCAATGACCGAAAAAATAGTTTTTATATACATAGGGTTGTCATTACTGTATACTCAGATGGATCCTCTACGATTCCTCTTGAATAAAAGATAAAAATAGCATGATAAAGAACATTAAAAATCAGTGAAACTAACTCATCACCTCAACATGTATACTATGTCCCCATCATAAAAAATTCTATATTTCACCATGTAATGGAAGAAATATGTCCCATAATATACTAATAAAATAATTGTACCCTGATCTAGCTTCCCCACTTGTTGGCCGCTCTGACCCAACATCACACATTTTGATCCATCTCTCTCAAAAAGTATGTGTTCCAAAAAACACAGGAGAAAGGCATCATAACCTACACTGTGTGCATCATATAAATAGATCATCCCATAAACATATCAATATATAGTAACCAAGTTGTTTTCTAGTTCCTCCAAAGCTTTTATTATATATTTAAAATATCATGCATTATACCTCAAACCATTACATCCCACACACTGAGTAAGTACCTCAATCCATCACATACTTCACACACCATTCCTACAAAAATCATTCTGATATTATATACGATAATATATTTTGTGTGAAATAACTAATATCCTTCATGACCCTATACACACATATATGTAAATCTTACCATCATTCATACCAACACATGTAAATAATAAGGGGATAGAGAGAGTCCATCTAGGTTAGCCAACCATCCATTATCTCACCAAGATGTTGGGGAAAATTGCATCCCAGAGTCCACTATTTCTTAGTATCTGTAACCAACATGGGTGAGGTAGTGTATAAAATAACATAATATTCATGATATATTATACCCCACAACTACATTATGGTAATAACCTTATATTACAAACAACTTCGTCTAATATCGCTCAGACTCTAGACATCTGCCACTACAACCAAATATCCTATAAGTATACAAGCATTTTAAGAAGATGTATTGAATTTATTATTTTCTTTATTCCAATTAATTTTTATAATCAATTCATTATACATTACCTTAAAATAAATTAATCCTCAGGTAAATGTTCACTCACTCTAGGAATAATCCAAACCAAGTCCATGTCTTTTTCAAGATTAACATATTTTAACAATTTTAATTTCCAAAAAAACCAAAAGAGGTGTTAAAAAATTATATATTCATTATTAGTGTTGTTCCATAAACCATGTACTTTAGTAAAAAAATCCCATGAGGCCAAAAATAAGAAACATCAATCCAAGAACCTATTGCTATCTCAAGTAGTTGGGAATGGAATACTGATAAATAAACAACCTGACCACCAACCAATAAATACATTCATAAGATAGCATATGATATCACAGATTCTCCTCAATGGGTAATCCCAGCTTCAACCCATTTCATCACCTACAGTGTCATCCCAAAAACCAACATGCATATACTAGTGCATCTCTCCATCACAAAAACCATCCACTAACACATCATCTAGGCACCCGACCCATATATCAGAACAACTATCCTAGGATCATCACTCCATAGGCTGGCATCACATCCCGTCCTCCCCACCCCATATCACACATTATACCTCCAATAATCTCCATCCCTTGATAATATCTAGAGTACATAAAAAGTTTCCAGATAAAAACCATCAAACAATAGGGAAACTCGACCCTCAAAACAAGTTATTCAACCTTCTCATGTAAAATGGAAAATTAGGCCATATCAATTATCTTTATCATACAATTGGTTATTATTCCATATTTTAATAACTACTTCAATATTTATAGGCTTCAACTACGGGAAACCTAAATCATCATTCTATTACAAGTTATTAAAGGAAAAAAATTCCATTAACATTTATTTCTAGTTTCAATAGCGTAGAGAAGTACCATTCTCAATTAACATGAAATTTCAATTATTTTCATCAATAATAAACAAGAATGAAATTTTTTATGAACTCCATTAATCATATAGAATATCAAATTCTGTTAATAATCTGAATTATATCAATTTTATTATCATATTATTACAATAACCACCTAATAAAAAACATGCCTCTTTAATTATTATTAAGAAAATTAATTATCAATTAATACCAAATTTATATTAGTTTCTAATTTGAACATGATAATTGAAGAATGAAAACATTAAAACAGAGAATAAAACATGGATATCACACTATCTAGAAATGAATGTGGAAAAACACTATCACAGTATAAATATACCACATCGTCAACATGTAAGCACTACCTAATTTCTTAATCATGTTCAATAATTACTATGTAAATTTCATTTCCATACAGATGAATAAAACATTCTAATGTTTTGATTTCATAGAATAAAATATGTTAAGTGATGAATCCCCAAACTTAGTAGCTGTCAACATTCTTTTCATGGGAACAAACATTTTCACGGATCTACAATAACCTCTCACAAAAAAGTTGCATCCATCAGAGGACACCACAATATGAACAAAAAAACCCGATTACAATCATGTGAAATCATCAACCATTCTATGGATTGTATAACTTGGGGAAAATGGGAAAGAACAAGAAGAAAACTCAAGAAATGGAGTTCGAACTCACCTAGGATCCCACAGATCGAAGATAGAAGTTCAAGGATTGATTCCCATCAATGGGATCTCAAAATGCTATAGGAGGTAGCCAAATTCTTTAGGAAAGATATTATCTATAATGTTTTGATAAAATATGATAATATGAAATAACTTTAAAATCACTGAAGAAGAGATTTATACGTCGTGTAAACCATTTATAAAATCACTTCATGGCCTCCTCTGAGTACATGAAACTTGGAAACATATACAAAAATATTGTTGTCCCAAAAACTATTTTATAACATATATAATTATTTCATGATTATTATTTATGATATTGTGAAAAAATCACCACTTTGACTATAGTAAACATATTGAAGTTGTCATGAAATTATGAACAAAACATCCTCAGAATACCTGAAGTGGACATTACTAATTCAGTAATTAATAATTTCATTGAAATAAAAGAAATAAATTGTTTAATGATAAGAAATTATACCTTAAATAGGTTATTAATAAACTAGGTAATTGATATAAGATTATTATACTTGTGTTAAAGGACAAACAAATAAATTTTGGAATTGGGATATTATAATTAATCTCAATTTCCCTTCATTGAGGCATATACTAATGATATACACCTAATTTTTTTATATGGTGTATATATTTACCCATTAATGTTTTTATAATGAATATGTTATAATTCATATTATTTTTTGTTTGAAATCAAATTATTTCAACCAAGTTTAATTTATTTTAATGTTACAATGTGGAATGAGGTTTTGTAACTCAATTTTTATTCATTGAGTCATACGTCTACTTAATTAACTTCATTATTCAATGATTATTAGTGAATTCATCTATAAATTTTTTATTAATTATTTTTAATTGTTTTATGTAGATTTATATACGTACATAAAATAACTTCAGGGATTAATTATCACTTCAAATGATATGATCATTGAAAGTGTTTTCTTTGTCTGAGTCTTATTTTCCCAAGACAAGATTCACGTCATGCACCGTGATTTCCTTGTATGGTGTACTTAAAGCCTTATGAATTAATTTTTGAATATTAATAATGAAATAGATTGGATTTATTGATCCATATTATACAATTTCTTTCAATGACTTTTGATAAGAAAGTTACCCCAACGCTAAAGGATATATGTCACAATCTTTTTTCTTTTCAATATTATTTATATCGAAGGTTAATTTGGGATAATAAAAAGTTATTATATTTTTAAAACAGATATATTATATTATTATGTAGTTATGAATTAGTTTTAAATTTGTGATACCCATTTCTTACAATAATGATAAATAAAACATCAAGAAAGATGTTATTTAGTGATACTGATCTGATATCTTCTTTAGGATCATTTTTTATTCTGTATGAATGTTATAAATTTTTTTTAAAAAAATTAATTTATAAATTTAAAGTATTACATTAATTTAGTCCACAAGATCTCTAACCATATTTTTAAAGGGTTAAAATGAAAATTTATAAAATGTTTCTATTTGGGTTACTTATGACTCTCTACATATATTTTTATTTTTATTTTTTCAAGGATATCTTAGAATAAAAGTATTTTCACAATATTTTTTGAATTTTCACTTTATTTAATATGTTTTTTCACTTGAAAGGGGTTTTTTTAATTAAATATTTAATGATCTTTTTATGGAATCTCAATTCATCAATGATAAGAAACCTTGATGTTACTTTTTATCCACTAGGTATATATTATTATAATGACATACACATTATTTATTTGGATGGATTATGATTAATTAAAGTATATTTTCATAGAATTTTTTTCTTTTCCATCAGTAAATATATCGATGAAAGAAAAAAAATTATTATTATCATGAAAAATGAAATATTTGATGTGTTATTATTAAGTTATGGATATTGTAAATTATTTCTGATGACGTTTGAGCCCAATATAACTAATGATGATATTTTAGGCAGATATAACTCCCTAATAAATTGAGTAAAAGAAAAAAATTCACATGTTATAAGTTTCTCATAAGAGATTATTTTATTTGAAGGGTATTTAATTTCAATTATAAGAGTGATAGAAAGAGAGTTATAAAAATATTGTTCCATGTTAACACAATTCTTTTTTTATCCTTGCATAAAGTTCTAGTGCCCCATTTTCTTATGTTTTTCTTTCACATGGATTTTGATTATTGACCTATATGACTCTTCTCTTATGTTAATTCTAAATTACATGTCTCGAGTTTTATGATACAGGTGTTGACCATTTTGAATTATCTTATGTTATGATCATGCACTTTTATTATGTCAACATACCATCATGATCATCATGAAATCACTAAAGAAAATAAATTATTAATTCTTATGTATACCCTTATCTGGAATTTGAGCTCACCCTTTTTATGTTTCCTTTTCCCTCAGTTAGGAAGAATTATGTTAAATTTTTTGTCTATATAATGATTTTAGACTATATATACTTTTATGGGATATGATGTAGATATTTATTAACCAGTTTTTATGTATCTAAGTTGTTATTTAATAGTTTTTCATAATTCATTAATTCTCTATTCTGAAATGGTCATTGGGTGTTTATATGATCAAATATTTTAGTTTAACATTATAAGTTTTAAGGGTAAAATTTGGTTCAATTTTATTAGTAATGAAAAAAAATTAATGATTATGATTTATAAATGAATTTGGGTGTTCAAGTTCATGGATTCTTTATCCAAAGATAAGTACCATAAAAATGAGAGAATATGATGTGTGGTGGACGGGTTACAATACAGATGTTCAATATATAAAATAAAAAATTGAAATGTTTTTGGAATGCTTAATAGTTTGACCTCATGGTTTATTGATTTGTGTGCTAAAATTATGCTCGTCAATGGGAACACATGGATGTAATGTCCCGATTTGGTCACATAGTTTGATAAAATGTAAACAAATCCTATGTACCACTCTTCTAATAACAATATATTCTCCTAAATGGTCATTAAATGGTTTACTCTATCCCTTGGGAAACCATATAACAAGTAAAATGTTTAATTTCAAATAAATTTTATTTAAAAAGTATAGAAACTTAAGCAATGGATTGAAAATCAATACATAAAAAAAATTAACAATGAGAATTAAGGTTGTAATGTGATAATATTACCTCCCTTTGTTCTTCAATTTGATAGTTATTTGAAAATATAATAAAAAATCACTATTTAGGGTGAAATTATCTATGGTTTCATGTATGTAGTGTATTATTTATAATATTTAATTTTATTTTAGTATTTTTACCTGATTTCAACTTCATTAAGTGAAATGAAAAACTTCACGTTTTACCTAATTATGATGTCCTAATTCAAAAATATGTAATTCATTATTTATATTTATCATTTAATTAAGATGAATATACCATATACATAATGACGACGTATTTATGAAAATTGTTGTATGGGAGTAAACACTATTTTTTTATAAATGATTGTCTTCATTAATACAACCTCATACCAGGATATATGAACCCTTACTACACCAAAAAATACATATGGGATAAGTGTGAAATAACAGAACATTCATGGGTTGGTTTGATAAACATTGATCTAGTAGTGATTTCCACTAACATGAAATATTCTAGTATATGATTTCACATGAACAACTATTTATGAAATTTGGATTAGGAAAGTTTGAGAGAAAGACCTTGTAATAATACCTCCTTCCCCATATCAGATAAATTAATATCATAATGGATATTAGTATAGGTTAAATCCATAGTTTCTCCATTCTACATCCATTAACTCTTTATATTACCATGATTTATATACACTAATTCTAACATTAACTATAATAAAAATGTGAATCACGCCTCTTGAAAACAGAATGAATATATTTAATTTTACTTTATATAAATTCATTTAGACAATAGAACAAAATATCACTTCCCATTTGTAGATTTTTTTTCAATTTTTCAATTATGTGGCTGATATTATTTTTATTCTCTACTATGATTTTTTAGCCATGATGTTTGTAGAATAATTCAATCTAAGAGACATTTAAATTATACACACACTATTTTTTTCTTTTATTCAGTCTCAGATAATATTTTTTGACAAATTTTTATCATTTCCTCTATGCAACACAATTTTTTAACAAATTTGGATTATTTATTCATAAATTTTTTTGGGAATTACATTCTCCCCATTATAAAATTTTCATGTATAAAATTATAAATAAATCCATAATTTTTTTGGTAAACCTTTATCTTGGATCTATTTTGTGTCCCATATTTCCTAATTGAATTGATGATTCCCCAAAAGAATCATCACCAGTCGAGTCATATGATTTATTAGAACTTTCACTCTCATATAAATATTCTTAATATAATTGTCTTTATTTAAAATGTGAATTTGTAAATGACCTGGATCAACCTTTTTATTAACTGAATGTTTTTGAATATTCTTCCTTATGGGTGATATATAGAATGCATCATGAAATTGATGGAGGTTTGGTGGAATAACTAAATGATATTCTTCCACTTTTATACACTTAAATATTTTATATATCATAATATACCGTAGAATTTAATTCACTCACTTTCTAAATACCATAACATCTTTCCCTGGCGATGTTATTAAGAAGAAATAGTCCCCTTCTTGGAATTCAAGATGCTTAAATTAGTTTTCCTTAATTTTTTTAGATATACTCTATTACACTAAAATGAAAATCTAGATTCATCTTACCAACTTTTATTTCTCTTAAATATGTTATATAACCAATAAAATTCCATCTATAAATTCATCCCAACTTGCTGGATTATAACATATCGTTAAATAAATGCTTAATTTGGTTCCATTTCAAGAGGGGCTTCCCGTGGCGCTAGGGTTCCCCCGTCGCCGCCATCCAGCTCCCGGTCGGCTGCGGCTCTGCTCCTGAGTTATCGGCGAGTGCGAGGCGTGCTCCTCCTACTGTGGCGACGTTGAGGTTTGATTCCAATTTTTAGCGTCGCTGAAGGCTCGGGCCCATTCTTCGGTGGGCTCGTCTTCCATGGAGACGCCGTGAAATCCATGGTCGAGCGCCGGTCTGCAGCGGTCTGGAGTTGCAGCCGTGTGTCTCGCCTGTGTTCTTTGGGTAGATCAGAAGTCTTCTCGCGCGATGGTGGCGACAGGTTTCTCCTCTGTTCTTTTTCGGCGGTCTTCTCCTGGAGTGGATCTGTTTTGATGGGTGTTGGGCGTTTGGTTGTTTCGCGGCGGCGTCATCTTCGGTGTGGCTCTGGTTGTTCAGAGGCTGTCCTGGGTGCGGTGGAGTCTTCATTCGGTGCTGGTTCGTCGTCCAAGGTGCAACAGTTGGCAGGGCGTCACTTCCCCTGCTGGTTTGTTCTGGTTTGTGAAGGTTTTGAAGTGCAATGCTGCTGTTTTTTTTATGACTTCGGGGATTGGTTCTTGCTACGATGGTCATTACACCATGGATGTGTTGGTCCTTCCATGGATTGGATTTCAAAAATGAGAGCGTGTCGTGATACGTCGGAGGCGGCGGTGTCGGAGGTTCCCTGTGGCGGTGGGCGACGAAGCAGGGTGTCCGCCGGCGAGCTGCTTCGATGATGAATTTTTTGATGGCGTGGAGTACGGGGTCTCATGGACTGAGGGGTGACAGAAGGACACGTGGAGTACGGAGCTCAAGAACCGAGGCCGGTCATGCTGATCTCCTTTTTTGAATTTTGAATTTGGTAATGCTGGATGGTATGGCTGTCAAGTTTGCTGTTTGAAATTTGAATTTGAAATGGTTGTTGTGGAGTGGTGAATGGGAAGTGGTGATTTTTGTAATGGGTACCGGCCATCCTTAAACTGGTTCCATTTCAATGGCAGAGTGTAAAATATTAATATATGAAATGTATAATAGTGGTAAATTCCAATACCAACTCTTATGGAATTAATGTTACCATGACCTTAAAATATCAAAAAATATTCATTTAATCAATTTATAATGTATATTTGTTTGAGTATGATAGATTTTACTAAGATTAAGATATGCATTAAAATCTCCATGAAGACTCCACCCAAATTTTGACATCAATATTTGACCTTGAGATGATACATTTAGTAAGGACCTGCTATGATGTCTTACAACATCATTTATATAAAATCAAAAAAATGTTATTGTGGTATATATTTTTAAATTTCTGGGAAATGGATTTCCATTATAAGATAATTTAAAATACCTAACACTATATTATTCTTACTAAATTTCAAAAAAATCCCTATTATTATATCCATTATAATATTATCACACTTCCTCTATGGAGTTAGAATAGGTTGGATTACACCTTTGGGATTTATCCTTTACATGTTGTTATACCAAGAATTATGTTGTCTAATATAAAATACCTTTCATTATTTGACATTTAGAGAATTAAAAAAACATTACCTAAAAAAACCCATGTATTAACATATTACTGGGTATTTTTTTCATATTCCAAGAACATATTATTTTACAGAATAAAATTTAATATATTCTCATAAATTCACTACCCATGATACTAGTCAAGATTTATTATACATAATATCATTCATCATAACATGGGGTAATAAAAACATAAGGAGGGTGAGCTCAAATTCCCCACAAGGGTAAACATACGCATTAACAATTGAAGATTTTTTGGGATCATAAGACGATCACATGGGTATTTTAATATACACAAATTTAAATGAAATATTATAATAAATTCATACCAAACAATATAAGGATCATAAATTATGAAACATGATATATATCATTTGTTGTATAATGTGGTTCATTAAATAATAATCTTATTCCACCATGAAAAAAACACAGAGATTAAGATATAACATAAGTTTACATAAAAAATAGATGCATAGAAATCATAACATTGTGAGAAAATATAATCATGACAATGCATTAAATTTGGAAAAAACCAATCAGGTCTACAAATTATGATTTGATAAAACTGAATCACACATTTTTATTAAGTTGGGAAAAATCGAAATAATTTCTATGAGTAAAATAATTATATCCCAATTTTAAATCCTCAACCAATTAATTCCAGATCTATATTTTCCCCTCCCATCACATAAATATAAACCATACTTATGTTTGATACAAGAATATATGAGAAATTATCATTACTATCTAGTTTAAGGAAACCATTTAAAAGAAATCAGTTTCAAAAAAAATTCTCCAAAACATCAACATAATCCATCCATAATGTGAAGGTGAATGGTATTATTATATAATATCCCTTGTGAAATTAAATAATCA
This sequence comes from Viscum album, assembly GCA_963277665.1. Lineage (NCBI taxonomy): Eukaryota > Viridiplantae > Streptophyta > Magnoliopsida > Santalales > Viscaceae > Viscum > Viscum album. Next base: position 505,087,311 of record OY728122.1, on the reverse strand, counting down.
TTAATATATATTAACACAACTTAATAATATTTTTATTCAAATATTAGAAAAATTCTTTGAGAAACTAGAAAAAATATTGTGATAAATAAGGTAATTCTATAAAAAATAATTTTCCCTATATTATTAAAAATAATTAATTATATTCTATAGATTTATATTCATAATCATAATAATATATAATTTTTGTGTCAAAAAGAGAATTTATTTTTTTTCTAATTACAATGGGTTTACATTCATTATATAGTTTTATTTTGATGATTAATTTCAAAATTATTGAATTTTAAATGAAATAAATAAAATTTAGTTTTGAAAATTTTATTTAAAAATTATCTTTGGATAAATAATTTAGAATTTTATGAAATGATTTATTTTTCTATGAATATTAAAAAAAGATTTTAATTGTAAAAAATAACTTATTTTAATTTATTTACAAAGTAAAATTATTGTTTAGAATAGTGTTATAATTTAATTTGTTATTTTAAATTAAAAAAGGTCCATTAATTTTAATTTAATCAATATTATATTGGAATTTTCTTTGTTTTTATAACTTAAAAAGAATTTTTCTTAATATCCCATTTTAGAGGATTTTGTGGGTTTGAATTTTATGTTAAATTATTCTACTTCTATAAATGGAATTTGGTAAAATGGATCCAAAATTTTTAATTGGGTAGTTAAAATTTATTAATAAGTTCCCTTTTATTATTTTCACTATGAATAATTATTTTAGTAAACAGTTTGTTACCTTGGTAAGGGTAAATCTGATAATTAAGGTTAAAACGATTAACATATGGGTTAATAAAAAAGATATGGATAAAAATGACATTAAAAACTATAATTTTTTATTTTATGGTATATTGTGACCAAATAATACATATATTAGAACCCGTGAAATTTTGGTACCATTTAAAATGAGTTAGTGAAATATTATATTATAATATTTCATATATCCCCAAAAGTGACTCTCCACTCACTTGTAAAAAGAAACCCATACCATATCCTATAGACAATTAGAGAGACTTTTGGTTTATACAAACACTATATTATTCATTTCCAAACAAACATACCCATATCCTATATTCTCCGGATTAATAAAAAATTAACTTGGGAAGGATTTATGAATAAACCTATAAAGGATGTCTGAAGAAGAGGCATAGTTACTAAAATAGAATGTTTATATTATTTCTTTTTATTTAATCTTAGAATTTTTTTCAAATATAATAATATAGTAACCCCATGAACTTACATATTTTGATATGTTGTTTTGTTAATGGAATAACCTGTATCCCTATCATCTTCCATGAAATGGGAAATGAAACCATAGTTTGTGTTTACAAAAGGTTATTGCCTCATAGAATAATGTATTTTGATTTCTATCAATGTATCCTAAATCTGGAAATAATGATAAATTTAATTTATATTTGTGAAATTTTTGAAATAATTATAATTCATTAAGGCTAAAATATCATATATTTTCTTACCTTTACATCTATTGAAAAATGACAATGTCATTCATGAGTATGCATTTATTACCACCTCTATGAGGCGATGTTATTCAATTTTAATCTTCATATCACATTTATTATATATATAATTTATTTTAATATATAATATTATACTTTTATATTAATAATAATTTTATAAAGCTAAAATTATACTTACATACTTTCCGCCATGCTCTTTGAAAAATGAAAATGTAACTCATTCATACATATGACTTACCATCTCCAATACTGTAACGAAAGATGTTTTTTATTACCATTTTCCTTTGATGGTTTTAAATTATAATTAACTTATAAATTTCTTAATTAATACCTGATTATTATTCTATATATTATTTCATTTTAAAAATATTTACATAGTCACACACTAAAGTAGTTTTGAAATTATAAACTAAATATCCTCAAAAGAACCGATGTGGGAATAACTAATTAAGTAATTAAATATATCATTATAATAAATGAAATAGATTATTTATGAATAAGTTAAAAAACTATAAATTCTCCTTAAATAATTATATAGTTGAAATATGATTTTTATTATTTTTTAAATGATTTAAATAAAAATCATGTAATAGATGTAAGGGATTTTGTATCAATTTCCTTTTATAGATGAAAATTTGAATGGTTTATCCCTTATTTATTTTATATGGTGAATATGAAACCCTTTCACATTAAATATATTGAATCCTTTATAATTTATGGTATTTTATATTACAAGTTAAATTGATTCATCAGTGTGTATTTGAATAGAATGACACCATGTCTAAAATACATTCATAACCCAATTTCTATTTAAAAGTTCTATAAACATGTTTTTTTACCACGATTATTTTTGAATTGATATATAATTTTTTATTTTTTATTTACTATTATTATATGTGTATCTATTTATGTTGATAAATTCACTTTAGTGATTAATTATCAGTTCATATGTTTTGGGCTTTACAAAGTTGTTGTTTTTCTAATTCAGATTTTTCAAGGACCTCATTCATATCAGGAGCCATGTTTCATTAAATAGTCCAATTATTTCATCATTAAAATATTTTACATATAATTTCCGGAAATTGATAGTATTTATACATTAATAACATAATTTTTCTTTGAATGAATTTATATTGTAATGTTACCAAAGTATTAAAGGATAAAGGTTACAATCTTCTTTATTTTTTATATTTTTTATGTTCATGGATACTTTTGGGAAATCATATAATCTTATTCTACTGATTAAAAGTTAGTTTAATATCATATGGTTCTGAATTTTTTTTAATATGAATAGTTTCAACTTCCTCATTAAGTGATTAAGGAAACATCATGAATGATGTTTGTATGTGACACTGACCTTATATATTCTTTTAGATTGTGGATATTTCACTTCCATATCTATGTTTTCTACTTTTTTCAACAATGATCTTTTATAAAATTTAATGATCTATGAAATTTATTTTATATAATATTTTCCCATCTTTTAAGATGGTAAAAAAGAAAAATTTTATGTTTTTATACATGTGTTAATTTTTCTCCCTTTATAAAAGATCAAAAAGGGTTTTTTTTCAATATTTATGATATGATTGAATTTTCTTGACACCATGACCATTATTTTCTAAAAAATGCATAATAATTATAAATATTTATTATCAATAAAAACATATTTTTATAGTATTTTGTGTTTTTTTGTGTTTTTTAAAAATGATGTTTTAAATTTGAAAGGGGATTTTTATTAGGTTTTTTTCAATAATATTTTTATAGTATTTATATTAATTTAAGAAAAAAATGCTTAATATTACTTTTGATTCATTGGATATATATTGTAATGACACTATCCTTTTTCCTTTTATGTATGTATTGTTATATTGTCAAATATATTATCATTGAAGTCATGTATTTTCCATTGTAAAATAATGCAATGAAAAAACTATTGTTATTGTTATGTGGAAAAATGAATATATTCATGATTAATGATTATGTTATAGTTATTAGAAATTCTTTATGCTGAGGGATTACTCTTATATGACTCATGGTGATAGATTATCCTGATAAATATCTCTAATTCATTGCATAAAGGGAAAAATATATATGGTTATTGGTATATATTAAGAGATTATTTTAATACCATTAGTAGGTCATTCCATTTTTAATAGTGATTGAAAGAGAGAAATGAAAATGATATTCCACATTACCAAAAAGTATTATTTTTTATTGAATAATGTTATAATAAATCATTTTTGATGTTTTTTTTCATATGGCTGATGAGTTTTGACATATACGACCCTTGTCTTAATATATATATATATATATATATATATATATATATTATATTTTCATTATTTAATAAACATGTTTTGATGGGTATTAATTATATTATTCTATGCTCATTTAAAATTTTTATGTCATTCTACCCGGTTAATAAACATAGGATCATTGATGAAAATCAATTTTGAATTCTTATATTTACCCTTACTGAGTGTTCCATCTCCCTGATATATTGTTTTATTTTCCCTGGTTATGAAGAATCATGTAAAAAAAAATTTCTACAAGAGTTTCATTTGCGAATAATTTAATAGGAGATGATTTTGATTTTCATAAACCAGTTGGTTTTCTATCCATGATGTTATATATCAGTTTTTCTTAATTCATTTAGAATCTAAACATAACATTTCCTTGGTTATGTAAGTTATATAATAGTATCATTTGATTTTATATGTTTTAGAGGGTTAAATTTTGGGAAACTTTTATCAGTATCAAATATTGAAATGAATCGATTATGTTTTGGAATTAATTCAAGGAGTGCAGGTTCGGGGAATCTATAGATAGTATCAGAGGAAATGTTTAGAAATTTGTTGATATTAGAATGTTTCCATGTGTGGTTTACTTAAAATTTATTGATATCATAATAGGGTTTATCAGATTGTGTTTTCTTATAAGTTAAAAGTTAGAGAAACCTATATTGATGTTTTAAGTGATGGTAATTTCAAGTGATTTCATATATTTTTGGGATATGTTTTATTGGGTTGAGGAATATGTACCCATTAGTTTTAATGTGAATGATTGTTTTAGAATTATTTTATTACATTTTTGTTGATGTATATTAAAGGGAGTAGGATAATCTTTGTGGTTATAATGTTAGATATTTTTTTTGTTTTTTTATTAAATAAGATATATGTATATTTATTTATTTATGGAGTAATATCAGTTAATCCTTTTGGGACATTATAAAATTTTTGGAGTTTAATGATTTATTTATTAATATAATGGTTAATTGATTTTTGATATTATCATATCATAGGGTAACTATTTTAGTTTTGGATAGTATTTTGTGATAAGTGCAAAAACAATATCCCTTTTTTGAATGTTGATCCATTATAAGTTGATTTTAGTAATCCATTCATGAAATATTCATCTTGAATACTCAAAATTTGGTGAAAAGGATTATATTTTTTGTGTAAATTGATTAAATTATAAAATTTTAATTATTATGTAAATGCATTTTCTTATGATCTTAGTATATATAGTAAAGTCAAACCACTTATCTAAGAAAATTATAATAAAAAATGTTATGTTATTATATTCATTTTTGATAAATCAATAGTATTCATCACACATCATTCGTTCTTGATTTTATGGTCTTTAAATTTATCATAATATTTGAATTTCTTTTTAATCAATGTTATCTCTCACTCTTAATAATTATTTTGACATTTTTATTTCTTCCATCCCCATATTTTCACATACCGCAATAGTTCCCAGACTTGGAAACCAAGTTGTATTTTATTCTAGATGAAATTCATATTTAACTCTCAAAATTATAAAAGAGACCCTTAATTGTTGTTTTATATGTTTTGGGATTTCAATAATAGAATTATTTAACAATAAAAATGCTTTCCTTTCATTTCAATATGTTTTATATTCTATACAATAGATTTGGAGAATGTTTTAAACCATTTATATCGTGCACAAGAAAAAATTATAAGGACACAATTTCCAAAAGGGTGATGACTATGAAGACACAAGAAATGTAAAGACATATAATTTTTTTAGGCCTTATTCATATGTATTAACTATATTTTATACATTTATATTCATTTCAATATTATAATTTAATTTTTCATTTGAAAGGAAAATAAGTTATTTCAAACCAAATAGGGTTTTCATGCACTATATAGAATTGTTTAATTTTTTTTGAAATATTGAGTTTTTATTTAAAAAATGTACTTTAATTTTTAATTCATAAAATCCAAATTATATTTGGACGATTTTTTTGTAAATTTTTTAAAAGATATATTTTTTAATGAATGGTAAAAATAATGTTTTTTATTTGAAACATTATTTTGTTTTAAAGTATTTATTAGAAAAAATATTTTTTTATTTGGTTTTAAACTTTAATTATTTTATTTTGATTAATAATAATACTATATTTTTTTAATTAATTATTTTTATTTTCATAAATAATTATTTTTATAATTAAAAATCATTTTTGTGAAAAATTGTTTTCAATCATATTTTTCATGTTTAATTTTAAATTATATTCTACAACATCTATGAAATTAATTTAGAGAAATTGATCCCATATTTTGAATAAATATGTTGAAATATTGAAAACATGCTCCTTTTAGTTTTTATTCATTATGAATAGTAACATTTTGAATTATTTTTCACCTCGGTTAGGGAAAAATAGTTAATTTAGGTTAAAAAGAGTTAAAAAGTGAGTTAATAAGAAATATAAGGTTTAAAATTATATATAAACAAGTGAATATATTATTGGATGAATATATTAAGAACATGTCCTCTTTATATTAGAATAAATTTCATTCTAAAACCATTTAGCATGTGTTAAATAATTATTATATTATAATATTTCTTCTATATCAAAAAGTGCCCTTATGCTCACTTTTTAAAGGACACCCCTCTATTCCACTATAAAAAAAATCATGATCCTTTGGGTTTTTAAAATCCATAAAAAATTCCCTTCTTAATAACCCCCGTGTCTTATATTCCCATTCTTGATAAGAAAAAAATCTTAGGAATGATTTACATATAAACTTAAGGAGGATATCTGAAGAAGATGTATAGTTCTAAACATTTCATTTTCATTTTATTTGTCCTACTACCTCCATAAATTATTCTTCAATCATGTTGAAATAAAAAATTATCTTCCACATACTAATATTTTATATGTTGATTTTGTAACCTATACCTATTTACTCTTCCACCAAATGGTAAATGAATATGTCATTCATGTGTATGATATACTACCACCTCACGAAGTTATATAATTAATTTTTTATCAATGCCTCCAAGGGATAGTTATAATGAGTTATTTCATATATATATATATATATACATACTATTTATTAATTAATTATAATTATAGAAATATATTATATCATTATCTTATTAACATTCAATCCATTGAAAAATAATAATGTCCTTCTTGCGTACGAGAAGATTACCACCTTCACGAAGCTGTGTTTTTTTTCATCACCACATCCAATGTAATGTATATATAATGTATTTAATGATATAATATGATATTTTTTTATAATAATTATTCTTTAATGATAAAATTATACATAACATATTTCCCTCAAACTATTAAGAAAATGAAAATGTTACTCACACGTTTTTATGACATATAGTCAATATTATTATAATGTAATTCATATCTCATAACAATATTTAATGGTTGGTTTTAAAAGTATAATTTATTCAAAAATTTCTAATTAATTATTGAATTTTATTCTAGATAAGATGAAATAATTAACTATTTGATGGTGATCCACATACCATATCTATTTTAAAGTTATGAATTGATGGTCCTCAAAACACATGATGTGGAAATAACCAATTAATAAATTAAAATTTTCATTGTAACATTTTAAAATTTTAATTAATAAAAAATTAACAAATCTGTAAATGATTATTAAAACATTATTAATTTCATCTAATTATATTATAATGATTTTAAGGACATAAATAAAATGTCTGGACATGCGGTAAGACATTTCATCTCATTTTCCCATCATTGAGGAATATTTTAATGTTATAAAAATAATTTATTTTATATGGGGAATATAATTCCATAGTACAAATTATATCCTGAATCATTAATAATAATTTTCTTTTAATATTTGGATTTAAAATAGTTTATCCATGATGATTTGGCTTGAATCTTACCTTGTGGTAAGGGGTTTCTACCTCAATTTCATTCATTGGGATGTAAATATACTTTATTATCTTTTTTATGCCATGATTTTGTATGAATTGATCTATAAATTTGTGTACTGTGTATTTAATCATCTTTTATTTGGGTTTAAATTTTTTACATAATCACTTCATGATAAATAGTTACTTCAAATGTTGTGATCTTCACAAGGGTTTTCATTGTCTCAAACTTATTTTCTTGAGAAATGATTTATTTTGTGCACCGTGATTTATTTATATGGTGTAATTACTACCACTTGAATTTATTTTTAAATATCCATTATGGAAATTAATGGTATTTATTAATCCATATGAAACACTTTATGACAATTAATTTTGATTTAGAAGGTACCCAAATGATAAATTTTATATGATAAATTATGATTTCATTTTGGTATTGTAAATGGTTTGGGTTACTTTGGGGAAATCATATGATATTATTTCATTGAAACAAATTTCTTTTATTATTACATTTTTATGAAATTAGTTTACATATATAGTTTCCATTTCCTCCAATTTTTATAAAACTTCGTAAATATTTTATAATTTAAATAATTACGATATAAAGAGTTTTCATTTTCATAATAATTGTTATTTTTTTGTGATTATTTTTTTTATGTTTCAAAGTTTATTTTCAACTAAAATTAATTTCACAATATTTTGTGAATTTTAAATTTTATAGAACTTATTTTTATATATAAATGGAATTTATATCAAAAAATTTGTAATGATATTTTTATGTTATTTCTATATTTCAATTATAAAAAAAATATAATATTAATTTTTATTCATTGGGTAAATGTTATAATGATATATTCCATTTTCGTTGTTTGGATTTATATTGATTGATCCAAATATATTTTCATGGAATCCATTTCATTTCAAGGTTAAATAATGTTATGAAAGAAAAATGGTTATTGTTATGTTGAAAATAGAATATTTAGTGTGTTATGATTATGTTATAGTTCTTAAAAACTATTTATGATGATGGTTTATCCAGTTATAGCATTGAAATCCATTTGGTAATGGGAAATTTTTAATCAGTTATAAGATTATCCAAAGTGATTATTGGAATATAATGGGTAGGCAATTCTTCTAATATCTGTGATTATATGAGTAATATGAAAATGATATTACATTTTATTGACATGTCTTATCTATTCTTTCATAATGTTATAAAGAATATTTTTTTGAAGGATTTATTTGACATGGGACTTGATTGTTGACTTATATGACTATTTTCTTATGTTAAATCTTTATTCCAAGTTTATAGATTAATGATCCATGTTATGATGGGAACGACTTATCTTCTTTTATACTCGTAGACTATGATTATGTCATCATACCCTTATAAAAATATAAATCTCACTTTTCATATTCAATTTCTAATTCTTATAATTTCAATTACTATGTTTTTAAGATCACAATTATTATGATTCATTTTCCACAGTTTATAAAGAATGATATTAAATAATTTACATATAAAATTTTTTCATTCCTAAATAAATTTATATGATATAATGTATATTTTTATGAACAAGTTGTTTGGATATCTACATTGTTATGAAAGAGTTTGTACTTGTTCTCTAAAAATCTATTCCTAAAAGGTCATTGGGTTTGTAAGTGATCCACTATTTTGTTTTGTGTTATATTTTTTTAAATCATAAATTTGGATACATTTATCGGTATAAAATAATGAAATGTAAAAATTATGTTTTAGCACTGAATTTTGGAGTGTGGGTTGCAAACTACTATAAATATCCTTTTTCTTTTAGTGGATTACAAAAAATTATTCTAGACTTGGAATGGAGTTATCTGAAAACAACTAGGGATGTCTAAGAATGAATATTGATAGAGAAATATGTAATTAATTTAAATGAATGTAAATCATGTGAAAGAGGATGGAAAAAATTAATTTCACATCATTATAAATAAAGTCAAAAAATGTAAAACAGATTCCTTTTTATTTTTTTAGAATAAAGTAAAAGAATGTTTTAGATGATATTAAGTAATCCTTTTAATTTTATGAATAAAATTATTTAAATAATATAAATAATATAGACATGGATTAATACTATATGGGAAAAATGCTTCAATACTGTTAATGTAATGATTTAAAATAAAACCCATTCATTATTTATAAATAAAAAATCCGTTAAAAAAAAAATTTAGAATGAACTTATAATAGGTTGATTATAAATATAATTATGTTATAATATTTTGAATAGGTATAGTATAAGAAATATAATTTAAAATTTAGATGTATAATATGAAACACGACTCAATGAAGTGAACATGAGATAAAAACCCATCACCTAGAGAATAAAATATAAAGTGGGAAAATATCAATGAAATGATTAATTTAAATAAATATTATATCAAAACACAATAGGTGGAAACAAAAAATTAAACAATATGTGGTCAAATATCACATATTTAAAGAGTAAAATAATGAATAAATTAAGGAAATAACTCTATGAAATGAAATTGAGATAATAATACCATTATGAGCCTGATAATGAATCTAAAGTGCATAGAAAAAGGAAATAAAATATTATCTACGAGTTAAAGATTTATCAGAAGACATCTGGATCAATTTAAGTAATTTGGAAACATTGTTCATGCTATATGTTGGTAGGAAGACACCATGGTTCATAAAACCTTTCTTTGGAATGAAAATTTGGATTGTATAACCAACATTTCTATAAAATTGTACACTATGAACATCTATTTTGTGAAGAAACCTTATATTTAAGAAAGTCATGCTTGTTTCAACAACACAATGTTTTGAAGATCATCCATATATTATCAACCATTCAATGAAAGTTAACCCTATATATGACTTGGCCAATGAAAGAGTTTAAATTGAATATTTTTTCTACAATCTCTACAATGATATAATCAGAATTAAATATATTTTCAATGATGCTTAAATATAGAATTAAAGTCTTCTGTTTTATATCTTAAATCAATCTTATTTCCAAGGAATGTTTCAAATTTATCTGAATGTTTAAAATTCAAATATTCGTTGATTATATTATGATTTTATTGGATCTTTTAAAATAAGAAAGATCAAGTATCTCTTATTAAATATCAAGAGTTATATAATTTATAGATACATTAAATATTTCAATAAAACATCCTTATTACTCTAAAACGAATAACTTTAGATCATACATATTTCGATGTTCTCCTATTAAATAGTTATTTTTTTAATAATACTACTGTTGTATTGATGTATTTATCAAAGATCATTTTCAACATCTATCAGTTAAAAGATATTCATTCATTAATAGTCATTTATATAAAGAAGATGATCTGTTTTCTTTCAGTTTTTTCTACCACTATGACCTAAATCTATTTTTTAGTCAAATAAATTACTATTTATTTTTTGGAGTATCAAATGCTCATATTAATTCTTGGTTGAGTGTCATCATTTCATACTAAGTTATAAAAATGTTAAATTCCCTATAAATGTTTCTAAATTCCTTATTAATGCCTTATTTTAAAGGCATCACCAAAATTTACTTCGTTGTGATGGTCTTATGATAAGAACAGATTTTTAGTGAAAATAAGCAAGATTGCTGAGAAAGTGTTGTTGGAGTGGAAAAGAAGACCATTATGCCCTAAACCATTATAATTTTTTTTATTTTCTATTTTTCTCTTTCATAACTTTTATTAAATAACAGAATGATGCATATCATTATATCACATAAGGATATAAATTTTTTTAATCTTTAATGATTTGTAAAAGAGAAAAATTCACCCAATCTTATGAAAATTAAAATTATTTTGACCAAGTAATTATTATATGAAGTATAAATTTTGAATAATTCTATGAAACACTAGAAATATCAATTAAAGGGAATATACATAGATAGAAATTGATTATATATCTAAAATATTGTTTGTTGATGATTTTAGATCCTAATTTTAATGGTGATAATTATGGATTCTTGAAAGATTGTATGATTATCTGTTTTAAGAAGTATCGATTCATCGTTTACATGAATGTCATCAAACTATATAAAATTTATGAAATACAAGAAACAAAGGATGTGACTAAATATGTTTAATAGAATTTTCATTTGAGATCCGTGAATTATATTATATTTTGAATTGTTAAAAATGAATTTAATAATGTATCTCATTGTAAAAATTCTTAAGAGATATGGAAAAATATTGTTGTATCTAATAATGGATCAGATGATGTTAAGAAACTAATATACAATATGACTAATTTTAAATTTGAAACATTCAAAATGAATGATGGTGAATGAAACACCTAGTTGATTAGATGATTGAAAAAAATAGTCAATGGTGATTCTACCTTGGTAAATCCAATGAAACATGTAGATCAATCATTAATCTAAGAGAATTAACCTCTAAATGGAATGACATATCTACTACAATCACACAATAAAATATGGTATCACAAAAAATAATAAATAAATTTAATGGAAAACTAATGAAGTATGAAATATAAACACAAGATGAATACAAAGATCATAGGATGATAAAAAAAGAAAATACTTCTCTTAAAGTTATGGCTCAAAAAAATGAAATGAAATAAAAAGTGGAAAATATAATCTTAAATGATTCAAAATGTTTATATTCATAAATGAAACTAGAGGATCTAGTGAGAAGATTCAATAAATTTTATAAGAATATGAAAGGTTTAAGAAGTCATACAAGAATGTCAGTTTTGGATTTTAAGATGTAGGATTCCATGAATTCATGAATATGTGACATATGTGATCATATTTTCCAAAACAAAAAGAAGAGAAAAAATCATGGAAAAGAAAGAAGAGGTGTATGAACATAGAACTGATTATGGGAATAATGATAAAAAGGATATAAATGCTACACATATTTCCTCTAGGAATACAATAGTAATTATAAAATGTATTCATAAAAATATCCATCCAATCTTAAAAAATATATTCATTATGGATAATAAATAATAATAGGAACAATCTTACTATGATTTTACTTCTAATTCTTGATGTTTTACTAATATTAAATTATTTTCCAATTAATCATTTCATTATTAAAATTATGATTCTTTACTTAAAAATGATAAATCATGAAAAAATATTCAAAATGTTTTTTTAGAAGATTACGATTCCTGGTTAAAAAAATTCTAATATATAATCAATTTAACAAATTGTACTCAAACTATAAAGTTAATGAAAAATAATTAAAGAGGTAAAAATTAATTTACATTTATTCAAAGATACTCCATGTATTTTTACAAAAGGATAAGAATATCTAAATAAAAATTTAAAAAAAGCTTATAAAAAAATTAGAATATGAAATAATATAGGAAAATAAAAAATATATTTAACTTATTTTTTACATAATTCTAAAAATAACAAATGTTTTTGTGTAGAATGAATGGTCATTACTCTAGTAACTATTACTTTAGAAATAAAAGGCTAACTGGAATAAAAAAGGATTTTGATTCAATATATATTACTAAAGAATTTTGTTCAAAAAAATTTCTAAATAATACCAATCTGGTTACCAAGATCATTGACCAGTGATATAGCTATACCTACAATGATTATGTAGATAAAACAAGAATATGATTAAATGTCTTTTAGGAATATGGTCATTGGACAAAAATTCAGTATGGTATATGAATAGGGGATACTCTAGGGACATGACTGGGGAATCTTCCATAGTATTTACTTTGTCAAAATTAGATGGACTAGTTACATTTAGTAATACTGAAGTAGGTAATATTGTTGGATTTTTATCTGTTGGAAATCCAAAACCCATTTTGATCATCTATGTAATATATGTATAAGGGTTGAAGAAATATTTGATAAGTAACACTCAACTCTGTAATTATAGTTTATAAATTTATTTTTATAATAATATCGCACTATTTTAAAAGAAAGTTTTCTTCAATTTATAGTGAAAAAAACTAAAAATATTTTAGTATAGATCTTAATTACATGTGTGAACAAAAATAAATTTTTTTAACTGATTATAAAAGTGATTCCTTCGCTGGACATAGGATAAATTTTCACAATAATGTAGTTTATTTATATAAATTATTTAAGAAAATTTTAGTCTTTGAATTTCCATGTCATAAATTTTATAATGAGGGATTGTATGATGCTTTCCAATTAGGAAATCAACACAAGTCTACCAACAAATATATTAATATGGCTGCTAAATTAATGTCACTTTAAATTATTAACATGGATTTTTTTGTTCCAAGAAAGGTAGAAATATTTTATATGTAAATTTATTTTTTGTTTTAGTTGATGATTTTTCAAGATTTACTCGGGTTTATTTTTTAAGGCATAAATGTATAGAATTAATTGTTTTGTAATATTTTTTAAAATTGTTCAAATAGAAAACTATTTTTAAATAATAAAATTGAGAAGTGATCAGGGTGCAGAGTTATAGAATGAATAATTTAATTAATATTTTCATATAATTTTGTATAATACACACCTTTTGTGATCCAAGAACACCTCAAAACAAATTGAGTTATAAAAGAATAAATAAGACTATTCAAAAAATGTATTGAACAATGATTAATGAATATAGTCTTCCTACCATTTTTAGGAAGAAGAAATTAATATAGATTTTCATATCATCAATTGATTTTTGATAAGGTAATTTAGTAAAATGTCGCACTATGAACTATAGAATAATATAATTAAAAAAGATATATGCCTTAATGTGTTTGGATGTAAGGTGTATATCATTAATAGTAAGGAAAATATTAAAAAAATTCATATATTGGATGATGATGGAATATTTCTATTATATTATTACACATGTAATTATTATAGAGTATATAATAAAAATTCAAATAAAATAAATTTATCTCTTTATGAGATATTTCATGAAATAAGCCCTTTTTATTATAGAAATATAAAATAAATGAAGCTAAAAATTCTTTAGAAAATATTAGACGTGAATATCTAAATGATGATTTTGAAAATATAATAGAACAAGATGAAATTCAATCTAGTTTAGAATAAGATGAAATTGGTGAAACCAAAAGTTTATTACCTGTAAAACCTAGAACCAAAAAGGCTTATCCTTTGGAAGCCATAATAGGAAATCTAGATATTAGAGTTTGTACAAGAAGAAATTTATGAAATGTATCCAAATTTGATTCAATCTTATCTAAATTAAAAAATCCAAAACTATATAATAATCATTACAATATGAATGTTGGTAAATTACTATGAAAGAAAAATTTAACAAGTTTTAACGAAACAATGTGAATTGGATTATGTGCCATATAATCAACTAGTAATAAGACCCAAATGAGACTTTTGAAATAAACAAGATGACCAATGAATAATAACTAGAGATAAAGATATATTATTAGGAAAATTATATCATCATGAAAAAAGAAACGATTATGATGAATACTTTACACAAGTTTCTGGATTAAAATATACATTATTTATTTTCACTTGTGCTTAATATATGAATTTTAAATTATATCTGATCGATATAAAATCACCTTTTCTATATTAACATATTTGATGGAGGAAATTTATATTGAACAACCAATAGGTTTGGAAAATCCTCATCTACAAAGTTTATTTTTAAAACATACTAAATCTATTTATGAGATTAAATAAGAACCAAGAGCTGAGTATGAATGATTAAGTTATTTTCTAATATAAAATTCCTTTTTTATAAGTTTGGAAGAGCCAAATATAATTAATTAAACTATTTATTATGATATTTTATTATTTAATATTTAACTAGATGATGTTATTTTCTCTTAAACTAGTAAAAATATTTGTAACAATATTTCAAAACATATGTAAAAATAATTTTAAATGAGTATTATGGGATAATTAAATTTCAATCCTAGTTTTCAAATCTATTATAAAATATTATGGAATTTTTTTTAATAAAGTTAATCTTGTTATTGATTTATTGAAATTTTTTACTTGAAAATATTATAAAAAATATAATAACCATGTGTACCAATAAAAAATTATTTGTATTAAGATGGAAAAGTAGTTAAAAATAATTTATAAAGAGGTATAATTAGTAGTTTGCTATATTTTACTTTAAGTAGTCCATATAATATGTTTTCTATCATTCCTTATGCTATATTTCAAAAAAAAATCAAAATAACATTAAATTTTTATTCTGGAAATAATTTTCTGATATTTAAAATGATTAATTTTGTAATATTTTAAATTTACAATAGATCAGATTTTAATTTCATAGCATATTCAGATGATTGTTTTTAAGGATGTTGGATAGATATAAATATTACATGTGGAACCAACCACATTTCTGGGAAGTTCTTAGTTTCAAAATCAAGTATTAAACAACATTCAATTTATTTTTTTGAAGACACGGTAGAATATATTTTTATTCTAGTAGTTTCTATGCACAAGTGTTGTGGATGAAACACATTATACTAGATTTTGGATAAAACTCCAATAATATTATTATCTTATGAGATAATACCAATGTAATTAATATTTCAAAAAAAAACATATAAGTCACTCAAGAACTAATAATATTGATATAATACTTCATTTCTAAGACATAATTATTATAAAAAGGATATATATTTTTAATTCATTAATTCTGAATATAAACATGCTGAGATTTTCACTATACCAAATCATGTGACAAATTATGTATATATGGAGGTGGAGTTAGTTATATTTAATTTTAAATGATGTTTTAATTATTAATTATTGTAATTAAATTATTTTTAATCTTTTTTTATTAATTCTTCACATCAATTATTTTTAATTATTCTTTAATATATATATGTGTGTGTCTGTGTCTGTGTCTATATATATATGTGTGTGTGTGTGTATTTATTTCCATTTTTGAAACTTCAGCATTTCCAAATTAAAATCAATATTTTTGACTCTGGGTATTTGGAATGATAAACCGATCCGATGTCCCAAAAAGTATCAAAACCAAATCTCTATCACATATCCTCAATCTATAACCCTCCTAGTATAAAAATATATCATTTTTTTCTTAGAAACTTGAAAATATAAATCTAAATCCTTTGAATTTTCTGAAATGGGAAAGAAAAAAAGATAAAATACGGTGGTATGAGTGTAGAAAAGTGTCAAAATATTTTAGTATCAAATATGTGAGTACATAAAAAAAAGTTTGTGGACATTTAGTAAATATTTTAAATGAATTTTTAAATAATGATTTAGATTTTCAAGTTCTAGAATTTATTACAAAAGAGATAACACATATTATGTTTTTGATGATCAAGAAAAATAGTTGTATGAAAATTTTCTATTCATTTTTGGAAACACAGAGTATGTACTAAATTTTAAGGTAATTGATATGTATTTTTCTAATTGATTAATATAAATAGATGAGATATTTTAATATCCCCATGAGGGGGGTGTTCATTTCAATAATCAGTCTATTAGAGATGAGAATCATAAAACAATGTATGTTATGTAATTTCTTTTTTGGATGTATTTTAGTTCATAAGTCACTCATCAAAGATCATGAGGTTGAATAGATGGTATTCATCATATTCATTCAGTCTATAACATTACCTAGGATTACTGAGTTATAGAAAATTATCTTTATACATATGTATATAATGTTTTTTATTTTGAGTGACATCAACAACAATTTCATTAGATATATGTTGAGATATAAGCATAACTGTTGTTGAAATGAGTCACGAATGTCATTTTATCCATATATAATATTTCTTTCATTTATTTTCTATAATTAGAAAAAGACTCATAATATTAATAAATATACTATATTTCATCAATGTAATATTGTTACTATTGGTACATAATGAATATTTTGTTACTCTTGGAGAACCTATAATGGAATAGAGAGGCAAGTATGTGCCGATGACCAAAAATAATCTGGTGATAATGCCTAGATGGTGTAAGGTACTCAAAAATAAGATAGCTTAATATGATATTGGGGTGAAGAAGTTATAGAATTAAGAAAAAATAA
This sequence comes from Viscum album, assembly GCA_963277665.1. NCBI lineage: Eukaryota > Viridiplantae > Streptophyta > Magnoliopsida > Santalales > Viscaceae > Viscum > Viscum album. The sequence continues at coordinate 505,069,645 of OY728122.1, read as the reverse complement.
TGATTTGAATGAAACATTAAGGGAAATATTTGTAGAATTCAGTACTCCACCTTTCGTAGGATATGTCCATCATTCATCTGAAGAAAAATTAGAAGAAGATAAAATTGACGCTCTTGCCCCAAGTCCAAAAAAGAGAGAGGAAAATATGGATTAAGATAATGAACAAGAAGTTTATGTATTTACCAATTATGATGAACTATTATTAATTGGGGTAAAAATTACTAATATATAAAAACGATATATTAAGAGAGATGTTAATGAATTTCATGATGAATATAAGGTTGATGAGACTGCTCAAGGTGGTGAGAAAGTGAAACTATCAATTGTTGAGGCTACTAATTTTATTAAAAATCAATCATTTTATATTTTTGTATAATCTTTGAAAATTCATTCTTTATAGTTAATGTAGAAATCGGAAATCCATCTAGATTTCAATAAGATGAAACTCTATATTTTATTGATGATCAAATTGATGATTTTATATGGAAATATTTTCACAAGAAATAATATAATTATACTTTGAGAGGTGAGATGAATGTCTCCAAAATATAATTTGATCATTTTCAAAGGTCATATATTCTAATAGGATAATTGTAATCAGTTCAAGCTCACCTAAACAATCTTAAATAAAATTCATTTTCAAAAAAATATTTTTATGTATTTTAAAGTAAAATGGATGAAAAAGTGGGAAGATCAAGGAATAATATATTTCAAAGAGATAATTTGGTCATTTAAAGAAAATTCATTGATTATAATTTGAAAAGATAATAAGTACAGAACATCATGAATGGTATTTTACTTATATTCCACACACTTCACCATATCTACTATGAAACATTGAAACTATTAATGTGTTTCTATATTAAATAATTTATGGTATACTAAGTTTTTATTTTGATATTTATATAGAGAATGTGTTTTTTTTTGAAAATTATAAAGATATTTTTGAGAAATTATCTTTTGATGAGATAGGTATCAGAAGTGTTCTCAATCAGTTACATGAGATGTTATAGTGGTTTTTCCAGATTGAAGAAAATGCCCTTGTGTTTTTACGGTCAATTTGATTGAACATTTGATAATTGCACATGACCCAAAGATGTTGACAAAGTAGTGGCATGACATGTTCAATTTCAATTTTAAAGTAATGATGGATGAAGTGGAATTTGTTCATCAGCCTATTCGTGGTTCATCAAATTCAGAAACATCACCTGAAACGACACCTTCTCCTTTATCTCTTCATGCCTCTTATCCCTAATAGTCAAATATTATTTGTAATCATGGAAAAAAATTTAATTAAAATTTTAATTATATATGTGTTTATTTATTTATTGTTAATTTTCCAACTATAGTGATTGTACAAGATTAGTTTGTGACATAGAAAAAGAAACCATTTAGTGATAGTTTTGTGCTATATTAAATGTGTTAACAACCATTTTTTGATACTTTCATTTTGATATCTCAAAAATTGGTATAATGTTTTTTTAAATAAAAGATTTTTTAACATATATAAATTATATTTACTATAATATATTAAACACAGAAAATTAAGTACCATTAATTTATAAATTTAAATATTTATTCATTAATTATTTGTTTGTTTACAATTTAGAAAACATTAAATAAGAACACCTAAAAATTATGTTTTAAAAAACTATAAAGTTTTGAGTTTACATTTCTATATTTTCTATTTATATCTGACATATGGATTTTGTGATAATCAAAAAGGAGTAGATCTTTTACCATGTATTAATTCAAAAATACTTTTTGGATATTGTTTATTTTGATGCTCACAAATACCCATGTTTGCAATACTAATAAAATTACTTTAATTTCTTTCTAAGATAATATTTCTTGATAAATTTGTCTTATTTAGGTGGTAGTGTTTCTATCTATAGTTTTCAAGATCTATTTATGTAATTTGGAAACATTGTTCATAGCCAATGTTTATAATTGGGACTTAGGATTATTAAACTCTAATTTTGGAAAAATTGTATGGATCAGATACCATATTTGGTAGTAAAATAATAGATCATGAAAATTTCTTTCCGAAACAACCCTACATTTTAGAAACATATTTTTTGTTCAATAACCCAAAATTTTGAAGAGCATCTGTACAGTATCGATCATATATTAAATTTTAACCCAATGATTGTATTGGTTAATGATGAAATTTAAATTCGATATTTTTACCATTTGTTCAACTATGGATTCAATAGAATTAAATATATTTTAAAATATACTTAAAGACCATGTCAAATTATGGTTTTAAAATTATTTAAACTTTCATATTTTTATGGAGACTTAGGAAATTATTTGAACATTTGAAACTAAAGTACACATAATATATTGGTAGATGATGTTAGAACTATTAAACCCAATTTATATCATGTTTATATTGTTAAATATTTAGTGTCAGATCCTATATAGAGGAAATACATTTTTTATTACAATCCCTATTACTCTAAAAAGATAAAAATTCAATACATACATGTTTCAATATTGTGTTGTTTAATTTTTAATCTGTTATTGCCACTACTACAATTCTATCATATTATTTCATGAATATAATTTTGAAACTCGATCAATAAAAAAAATTTATTTTTTGAATAGTAATTTATATGAAGGAGAAGATTCATTTTTCTATCAGTTGGGGCTACACCTGTGATTTAAATCATTTTTTTAATCAAATCTACTACTATATAGATTATAGAGTATCAGATGATCCTATTCAGTCATGGTGGAATGCTACTTTATCATACTAAGCTATGGATATTTTAAGTTCTATGTAAAAGAACAATAATTCTATTTAAAATACAATTTATAATGGTTTCATCAACATATACTTAGTTTTAATGGTTTTGTGATATGAGGACATGTCACGTGAAAATCACCAAGCCCGTTTTGAGAGAGTTAGTTGAGTGGACTCGACGATCATAACGTGCAAACCATAATAAAAATAGATTTTTTCAACTTCTATATTTTACCACTACATAACTTTGATAAAAAATAGAACACTGTATATCTTCAAAATACATGAAGTGGGATAAAATTTGAATTTGTGAAGATTAGTAAAATATCATAATTCATCCCCTCTTATATAACAATGTATTATTCAAACAAAACTGAACTAAATTATTAATTTGAAATTTTTTCCTCAGAATGGAAAAACAATTTTAAATGATTAATTATATATAGTTGGTTAAAATTATTTAAAATAAAAGTTTACTAAACATAACAAAAATAAAAATAAAAAAAATGAATTTATACACATGAAAATGAAATTTGATGAAAATCATGTACAATGTTGATTTCCATGATACTTATTGGTTTATTATTTGAAAAATAATAATTTTGTGGATTTAAAATAATTAAATAATTATATTTTCCTTAAGAATACTTAATTAAATTGAAAATAAAAAAAATAGTCTTTTGTTAGAATGAAATATCAAAAGGCATTCAAAATGTTATAAATCAGTTTCTAAGTTAAAGATAAATTTTTTAAATAATTTAATTTACTACTTTATTCATTTTTGTTGAGAAAATGATTTTATATTTTTTTATTTCATTATTATATGATAAGGATTCCATAAATGTTCTAGTAATTGTAAAAATGGGATTTTCACTACTCATCAAAAAATCAACCATTTTTTAAAAATTGATTATATTCATAGTATGTTAATTTTTGAAAATTTTTAAATTTGTAATTATGTTTATTTTATCAAATTCGTATAAATAAATTTATTAGTTCAACTATAAAAACATATAAAATATTATAAAAATTTGTTTTTATTACAAATTTACTATTTTAATTTTTATATTCTCTCTATCTTATTTACTATAAAAAACAAGGAGTGTATTTTTTTACAATGAAACATTTACTAGTAATAATTTATTAATTTTTTTTACTTAATTTAAGATACATACTTAACACTTTAAAAATTATTCTTTGAAAAATATACCATTATAATATAAAGTTATATTGATAAAATATCTTTAATTATATATCTCAAATGCATAAAATTTAAAATTTTCATCGGTATTAAAAAATTCCATTCGTTATCTAGTAAAAATAATTATAATGTAGAATGAATTAATTTTTTTTAAATAGATAATTTTAATTAAGTATTATATTTTGATTTAATTGAGGTTTTACGATTCTTATAATTAAGTTATTAATGTTTCAAATTATATCATCATAATTTATCACTGTACATCTTCTCTTGTTATATTTTATTAAAATAAAATATATCACAGTTAATTTTAGTTCAGTGATTCTTGAAAAAAATTAATCAAAAAGTATTTATTTAAAGGAAAACACTGTCAAATATCAGGTTGTTACATGCTACACATCTTAAATAAATTGGGTCATTACAATTTTATTATTTCTCATTTTTTAGAAATATATTATCGTGTTATAAAAATAATCATGATTTTGGATTCAATTTATAATTACTTATCTACCTTAAAATAATAGAAAGGACTCATATTTTGCCTCATAATATTCAAATATCATGATTTTCTAATACTATAACCTTATATTCCAGACATGCATCCTCATATATTTATAAAACTATAGAGATTCTATGGAAATAGAATTCCCTAATTTATTTTCAGGATCATGTTCAAAAATAAATAATAAAGAAAAATGGTTTTGATAATAATTGAAAAATAAATTGATACAAAAAATAAATTAAAATCATATTATCCTTTAACTTCCACATTTAAGACCAAGATAAATTTTGTTAAAATTTTTATCCAACTATAACTCTTTTAATTTATCCTGAGTTTCATTAATTTTTACTTTTGTGATATTATTAACTTAACCTCCAAAAAATAACTTAACCAAAAATTTTAATTATCTTTTTAAGATATTTTAAATCTAAAAATCATGGACATGTACACTCCTAAAATTCAATATAATCCTTTTCACAAAAACAATTAATCATTAACCAATAAATATTTTTTAATCATAAGTACCCATACAATTAATTGAATTTCCTCATCACCAAATAACTTGTGAACCCATCAGGTTATCCTTAATTCTCAACATATATTCTAAAAATCAATTAAAACTTTATCCCAATTAAATATATTTATATCAACATCAAATAAAAAATAAACTCAAAGTGTTTTATAGACCTTAATCATATATTAATCAAAAAATCTAAACAAATCCCAAAATATCATTTATCACCTCAAAATTGGATCTTAGAAGACCTCAAAAGGAGTATTTATTCCTTTTAATAATGACCAATATTAAAAATATCAAAACATATTCATATCCACAACTCATAAATATAATTAACTGATAAAATCATAACTTAGAATGTTATTTAATCCTTTCATTGATACAAATGAAAATTCCCTGACCCCATACACTCAGATCAGGTGTTAAAAAAAATATTTTTTTCATACTTACTTTATACTAAATGGTGTAACCATAAGTTTGAATTCTAAAATTACAATATCAGTATAAAATTATTCACCTATATACCAAATACCTATGAGTTTTAGGGTTTTAGATAAATTTTGAAAAAACCTTTTCCTAAAAAAACCAATTTATATCAATCCATATGGGTATTTTTTTCAATATACCAAAAATTATCTCCATTAATATAAGACTCCAACAACACCTTGAAAATTTTCTAGACATGATACTCTTCTAGAAGTATTTTTTCTAATATAATTATTTATATAATTGGAAAATAAATACATATTAGGGTGATATTAAACACTGTGTAGGGTAAATATAGGTATTACTAATCAAATAACATAAGTGATTATAATATGAGCTTGTGGGTATGAAATTGTAATCAAAGTTGAATACCATGGATTAATAGACTTAATAAAAATAATAAATTGATTATAAATCTAGAATCATAGTACAATTAATTTGACTATAATATAATTCATAAGATAATGATCTCAATCCAAGAGAAAAAACATTGACATCATGATATAACATAACAGTGTGGAATAAACACAAGCATATAAATCCTAAAATTTTTATAAAACAAAATCCTCCCCTTAAATTATATTTGAATAAACCAATCATGTCCTTGTATTCTGATGTAGTAAACCCTAATAGTTCCCACATATTATGTTATGAGAAAACCTTATCATGTTCATATATAACATAATTATATAATTATTTATAATGAAATAGAAAATTCCTTGATGGTATACACTAGACCCCACCCATTATATAAAAATAAAGTTTACTTATGTATTCCATAATAACATAAGAGAATTCATTATTCCATTAGAATTTAATTATCCCAGGGAAAAGAAATGGGTTTTATAAAAAGTTCCATAACAAATCATCAAAACAAATCTAGTTAAATAAGATTAATTAAATCATTAAATAATAAACCCCATAAATCATAACAATATTTAATGTACATTTTCAAATATTAGAAGTACAAATGTAAAAGAATTTTAAATATTATTAAAAATCTTAGAATAAATATCCATTTATTTTAGTATCTTTTAGAAAATGAAAATTCAAATAAAATTTGGAATATTATTTTCTTTAATAAAAACATCTAAACTAAAAAAGGAAGAATGAAAATTAATAATTGATAAACCACTTGGAAAATTTGATCAATTGGTAATAATATAAGAAATCAATATTCACTCAATTATAAAAAATTTAAAACAAATAAGCCTTATAAAATAAAAAATATATACAATTTTAAACCTCAGTAAAGAAACATAAATATCATTGAAAATGAACATAAAAATCATTGAAATATAAATATGAATAATCAGGAAATATGACAAGTATATAGAGAAGAATAAAAAATATTTAGGTAAAATAATTCAAAACATTTAAAATAATGATTTAAAACAACACCCCTTTTAATTTTAAAATAAGAACATTATTAAACTAAATAACATGAAAATGAAAATTAAATAACATGATTATAATGATAGTTATGATATAATTTTTCAAATTGGTTTTATATATGATATATGAATGAAACAATAAGTTAATAATATGAAACATGCCACATTGAAGTGAAATTGAGATGAAAACCCCTTAATAGGAGAATTAAATTCAAAGTAGGAACATATCAATATAGAGATTATGTGAAAGATAAGTATATACAATTAAATGGATTGGTAAAAGAAATATAAAAAATACATGGTTATAACTCACATAATCATTGAGTAAAATAATTAATAAAGGAAGAAGAAAACTCAATGAATGTAAAATGAGTTAATAATCCCATTAGTGGATTGGTAATGAATCAAAAGTTGAAGAAAATAGAACAAAAAATACTATTTTTGCATATATTAATAGTTTTTGAATTATGATAAAAGAAGATAATGGAAAGTAATTACATAATTTAAAATAATAACAACCTCATAACATAAAATACATCTCATTAAATGGAAATTGAGATAATAAACCCTTACATCATTTATAACATATTGGGTAAAAATGTATTGAATGAAAGAATATTATTTTGATTTTAAAATCACATGAATTATATGGATGGTCTAATATAACACCCCTTTATATTATTTCATGTACTTTCAAACCCATGTTTTGATCTTCTTTTTTTTAAATATTACCTAGAAATTTGTCTAGTAGATTTTCAAAAAAAATGGAACCTTTTTTGTCTATTCATAGTCGACACATGGTTTGTGAAAACCATATTTTTATCCTAGAAAATAGGGAACCAATTTTAGTTCTCTAGAGGAGAACACATAATGGTTTCAAAATGTGTGGCCACACACTTCAAACTATAAACCCTTGGATAGTGGGATTTTCAATGTTTTTATATAATAAGTTTAATAGTGTGACCAAACCATGAACCCTTTTCAGAGTCCTAGTAATGTTGCACTGATAGGGTGGATTATTACTAATAACAATGTGTCCCAACAAGGAAACCATGAACACATGTTATTAATCGCTCGAAAAATTTAATTATAATTATAAGACCCCTAGTTTCACCACTAATCCCCCCAATTGGACAAAAAATTAATTAATTATCTTTTGGAGGCTCTCCAGATGATTCCACGGATACTCAACAATCCTATCCTTAAAATTTATCTTCTAGTGGAAAATCTTGATCCCCTTGGGCATGTGGGTTTTTCCTTTATTTTAGGTTTCCCTCCCAAAATTTTCTTATTGTGAGTGTTAAATCATCATGTAGCTATTTTATTAGATCTCATTATTAGTGGATCCAATTTTGATAGTTTTTGGATCTATAGGTTCCCCTCTAATACACTTCTCCTTTGTCTCTCCATTGGAATTTCACATTATGGATGCTTATTTGATTGATTTTGTTTTAAAACGTAGGCCATTCCATAATGATTTAACCAAAAATCTAAATTTTTAATTACATTATATAATTGAAATTAGAATTAAATTGATTTATAAAACATTTATTTGAGATCATTAGATGTTTGGTTTTAGAATTGAAAGTAAATTACAAAAATATACCTTACTGGTTCGAAATTTGTGAGTAGATTTTGAGAAATTTTTTTGATTAAAATAATAAGTGTTTTAATGAAATGTTTTTATGTTTCTTCTTGATATAATTTTATTTAAATGAAAATATGATTTTAAAGGAATGAAATAAAATAAAACCTAGTTAATTGTTTTGGAATTGAAATAGAATGACAAAATCTGGAATTTGTCATTTTAACAATGAATGGCGAATTAAATTGAGATGAGTGATTTTACCATGTTATATTTATTGACTAAAGAACATTTGATCCTATGTAGTTAGTGTGGGACTAGGAAAATAATGCAAGGAATTTCATTCCCTAGAAATGGATTATTGAATAAAACTCTAACTAAGCACATTTAGTTAGGATTATTTCCAATGTGATGTTGATTGATTAGTCTTTTGGCCCAAACTATAGGGATGTGTACGCATAGACTTCATCCATGATTAATGACTGAGTAGTATGAGTATAATTAGATCTTTGATCTAATGTAACTTCTGGAATATTACAATGTTTATTTGTTTTTCTTAACATTATTACACATTCCATTGAATATTGAAATAATTTATTTATAAAACATTTATATAAATCCATTGGAGTTATGTAGATCCATGTAAAGGTAAATAGAAACAAATATGTGGTGGGGGTGCTTGATATTTGAGACCAAGAGTTATGGAGGTTACTAGTGGTTATGTAATATACCTCTTACATGGACTTCATAATACTGTTTCTTGACATATGTTGTGTGAATTTAGATGATGTACCATTTTAGGTAATTCTTTACATGATTTATTGTGTAATTTTCTTTATCCGTGAGGATTTTTTTCATAAAACCCACATTATATTTATCTTCTATTGATATGGTTCATTTTTTGTTTCAATGGAAAAACCATTCCCTTAAACATGGGAGGATTACTTGGTGCTATATGAAAGGATATGGGGAGAGATAATTACCTTCAAGATATATTAGGACTCCTTCAAACATTTTTTATTTGAGTTATCGGGTTTGGTTTATATCAAAGTGGTTTCATAGGACCAGGTTATTAAAATTTATTTAATACTATAATTTAGTTTTAAGAATTCCTAGTAAGAAAAATGTGGCATTTTTAAGACATAAGGGGTATTTTTGGGTGTTTTTTCCATATATAATCATATTGTTTCTTAAGTCACTGTGGGAGTTTGTAAAAAAATCCATAAGGAGTAATTTTATCAGATTTTAGTCATTTTTTTAACTTGAATTTATTGTGTTGAAATCCCAAAAACAACAATCTCTTGATTTATTTGATGACATTATAAATGCTATGATTATTTTTTGGTTTCATACTGATATTGTGAAGAATAATCCCTTAAATGATAGGTTTGAATATGATTCATGATAAATATACCAGTGATCCACATTTAGAAAAATTTCTAGTGAACTATAATATTTTTTAAATAGTTTTGCATGTTTTCCATGGTTTGGGAAAGTATAACTCATCCATTCAAGTTCAGACCTAAGTAGTGGATACTATATGGGATGAAACTACATATCATTATCAAGTGTTTCTTTGGATGTAATCAATATCTTTCCAATTCTCAAATGATCCTCAAGAGGCAGAAGGATGGTTGAAAATTGTGGGGATAATTTTTGAGTTTATTGAAACACCATATTCTTTAAAAGTGAAATGTTCTACATTCTATTTGAAAGAGAATATAAGGATTAATGGGACTCAATTGTTGTAATGAAGAAAAATTATGGATTTGAGAGTTAATAATTAAGGGAAGATCAATTGGAATAATTATATCAACATATTGGTTTTTTATTCTTTTATCAAACAAAGTGATAATACCATGATTTTATATGTGAACCATTTTTCAAAACTTGTTCATTTTTCATCTATGTAGGAGAATATTGTGAAACTGAAGGAATAATGATTCATAATGGTTCATCATCCTAATATCAATTCTTAAGTTTTCATATAGAATCCCATAGCTTATGTTTACATGATTAATATATCATTAATGGTCGAGATTGTCCTATCCGGTGTGTTAGGGTTGATGGGAGAAGATCTTAAAACCACATGTTTTTTGTTTATTTCCATCAAAGGAAAGATAATTCATGATGAATAAAATTTTATTTTTTGATAGAATAATTCATCTAGAACTCAAATAGTATTTAGTAAAGGATAATTGGATTTCTTCCCATATTGGAAGGTAGGGAATTCAAAATGAGTTTTCACTATGGCTCTCAAAATCTATTGTATGTACTATCATTCAAGCCATATGCATAAGGTCCATAATTTGTTTCTAACCAATGTAGTGGTATATGATCATAGATAATAGAAGATACTTATTTGAAATAAAATTCTTCAATATTTAATGTGTTTCGACAATATGAATCTAAAATGAAGCTTGTCAATAAAATGTAAGAGTCTCTAGAGGAAGCTAATGAGGGTCCAGTAATAGTGAGAGGTATTATCACTATAACATCATATTTAATGACATTATTATTTTACACTAGTTCACATGCCTCATTCATATCCACTACTATTTTAGTTTTTATGAATATTATGCCTTATTTGTTGGAGATTAATATTTCCTTTAGAATGAAGTGATTGAAGGGTCTTTTACGCCTTTCTTGTATTTATCTCTATCAGAGATTGAACTATCTTCAAATTTTCATTTTTGTATGATGAACCCTATTGATATATATTTTTGTTATGGATTAGATGATTTGTCATAAGTCAAAATTGAATATTATATTTTATGTTCCTCTTTTACCATGATTGATACGGTGATCCATGTTTTTTATAGATTATGGGACATGAGGTTGAGTATAGATGTAACTCATTTTCTATAATTGGACAGAGGTATACCTATTATTTCATTTTACTTAGAGTATATCCATTGAGTGTGGACATCCCTCTTGTTTTCATTGAGTTTCCTGATGTGTTTCCTTCTGACATTTCAAAATTTTTACCATAATATAAGGATGGTTAAATATGTATTTAGTACCTAGTCTCCATCCAATATTGATTCTTTCCTACAATATAGAAATAAAAAATGGAAATTGTAGAAAACTCAAAATATTGATTTTATGGAAAAAACAGTTACACACCTATGTGTTTCACCTAGGACTGTGCCTGTTATGTTTGAAAATTAATCCAATTAAACCCATCTTTTTTGTGTTGGTTATCAAAAAATCAATTTATTATAGAAAATAACATCTATCTATTTCCAAGGATATATTATTTTTTGGATTAGTTGAAATGGGGAAAATGGCTTCAAATATTGATCTTCAGTCTACATATAAACAAGATTGAATTATATAATCAAATATACATAAAACAACCTTCTAGAGTTATTATGGACACGTCGAGTACGTTATAATTCATTTTTTCTTATCCATTGTTCTTTCAATTATTATGGGTATGATGAATATGATATTGTAAAAGTACTTATATACATTTTTGGTTGTGTTTCTGGATGGGATATTGGTTTATAATAAACCAAGGTGAAACATGTGAATCAATGAACAGAAATTTAAGAAATGTTGATGAGTAACTAAATTTATGTCAATCTATCATAATGTGATTTATGGATTTTGTAATTTATGTTATACAGACATATGGTCTCAAAAAATTGTATTTTATTTTATCCTTAAAAGGTGTAGGATGTAATGACATAGGAACTAGTGTGTAATGTTTTTGAGAATTGGAGCTTATTGGAACTAAAGGGGTATTACTATAGTTTCACTATAAATTTATTGATGTTGTCTTCCCAAATGAAAACTATCAATTGGAAAAGGGTGATGTTCTTATGGTATTTAAAATTTCAGAATTATTTTTATCATTAAAAAATACATTTGACTTCTCAAATTTTTATTCTTATAAAAGCTGGATAGGTCTATGTGGTCATTTATGATGCATCATAGTTTGGTTTAAGAGGTGTTCTTATATAGGGTGATCACATAGAGGACTATGGTTCTTGGTAGTATAGAAAAAATTAGAATAATTATCCTAATCATGATATCAAACTCACTTCTATGATGCATGATCTTAAGAGTTTAAAAAATACGTTTTTTAGAAATTCTTATCATCTATTCCGATAAAAAAGAACGAGTTATGTATTATCTCAAAAATATTTGAACCATTATTAGAGAAAATGGTTGGAGAACCTGTAATATTTTAATTTCAATATTTCCAATATTCTTATTAAGTGGAATTTCATCTCCAATGTTTTGAGTTGGAAATTAACCATCTATAATGTGAAAGAATCATCATAAGAGTTTCATATGATGCATATCTTCCCTCGGATTAATTTGAGAGTCTGAGAGTATGTGATTGAGTTTTTATTGGAAAATTTTTAGTTGACCTCAACTCCTCTTGTGAAAATTATTATGGATAGTCATCTTTAATATTAATTCCATTGAATTAGGAACTCCCTTTATGCTGGGGAAAACATTGTTGAGTCATTGTTCCCCTAAGGACGTCCTGTGATTGTAGAACTAGTATTTTTTCATTTATTAATGATAAAATGTATGTTATAGGATTTTCTAAATCGCTAGTTGGTGATGAACCTTGGTTCCAAAAATATATTCTATAATATTCTATGATGAATCTAGTGTCCAGGTATGATATGATATGACACATATTTTTTTTCTCATTGTTATGATTTCCAACAGGTTATTGATGAGCTCAAAAAACCTTCATGTATGCTTTATCCCCTTATTGTTCTAACATATAAGTGATATGAGCTTTTTATAGACATTTATGTTAGGTTTCTATATACCCCTAATGGGAAAATTATGATATGGGTAGTGATCAATCATACTTCTACATTATCTAACTATATAACCCTTTGAGATATAACTAATGTTGAGTAATTGGGTGGTCACTTTGTTAAGTTTATTTTCATATTTCGTTGAGTTCCATCTAAAATAGTCTCTGATAGGGATCACTAGGTCAATTCCCTTTTTGGAGAGGCCTTCATGAGGATATTAGATCCCATATATGGTTGATCAGGGTGTATCATCCACTATGAGATGGCCAAATAGAATGATCTATATAGATTTTTGAATAAATTTATCAAGCCTGAATTCTTGAGATTGTATTAGATGGGGATGTTAATTTGGACGGGATGTGTATTCTTATAATAATAATTACTAGTCATCTATCAGAATGGATCATTTTGAGGCCTTGAATAACTAACCATGTATATCTCTATTGGGTTGGATAAGGATTGGTGAATCTTCCTTGGTTGGACCTAGCATATTCTAATATATAACAATGAATGTTTAGTTCATTCATTAGAAAATGTTTCTCAAATAGAGATGATATAAATATTATGATAATCATGAATGATGAACATTGTAGTATTTAGTTGGTGACTAGGTGCTTTTTAATATTTCCCCTCGATTGGGTCACATATGTCTTTTAAAATAGCGAAATAATTAACCAAGATTTATGGGTCCTTATATAATATTGAGTGATTGGGGTGTTTGTCTTTAAATTAAGCTTTTCTACAATAGTTTATGTTGATTGACATCATGTTTCATGAAAAATATTTCATTAAGTGTCTATATGATACTTCTCATGTCTTTAGCTGGTAATTCCTTGATGTGGAACCTAATTTATCCATAACTGAACATCGGACTGGAATTTTTGATTTTTTGGAAGTTGTTCTTCAATATAAGTCAATAGCATTGGTCAATTTTCTATATAATCATGATTCTGAATCTCACAAGACATTGGATTATGCTGCACTAAGAAGATATTTGAGGTGTTTTCTTTTTGACTTAGTGTCTTTTTGGTAGGCTTTTAGGGGATATAATGTGTCTATAGTGGGGAGTTTGTAACAACATGTAACAAAATAGTTTGTACTTTAAAACCAATATTGTAATCCTATTATGTTTGTGTATGTTCATGGGTTTTAGGGTTGACTTTTGGAAATTTTTTGATCATTTTTGGTCTATCTAGGGTCGGGACATGAATAGGGAAAACTATGTGTGTTTTCCCATCAAACCATGACACCTATGTTGGTGTCTGTAGGAAGGAAGAGGTTTTCCAAACCATGCTGATTCAAAATCAAAATCATACACCATTGGGAATAATTATGTATTATAATGGTGGAATGGTTATTTTAATTACATGTCCAATCCATGAACCCTTTCTAGAATCCCAGTATGGGGGAACAAGTATGGAACACAATTATTACTAACCAATATAATCGACTAGAAAACCACATGCATGGGTTTTTGTCCTTAAAAAACAAATTAAAATATATTTACCCTAGAATAACAACTAATCCCCAATATTTTTTCATAATAATATTCCATAAATTTTAGAGGCTCTTTAGTGGACTACTTGGCAGCTGAAACCCCATATATTGCGAATAGAGGAGTCGATGAAGGATACTGATAATTATCTAGTATTAAGATTCTTTCATCATTTCGGTTTTGTCTCTCATATAATTATCTCCTTTTTAAATGTTTAATACTCACATGTTTTATTGATTTGATCTTAGTTTTGGAAAAAAATTTGATGTTTTGTGACTCTAGGAATTTCCCTCTTATCCCATTCACTATCATATCTCTATAGTTCTTCCCCATTGTTGTTATTTATTTTATTGATAATGAGATTATTGGTAGACAGTTCCATAAGGATATACCCATCAATTGAAGCCATAAATTCCATGATTAAGTTGAAATTGTTTTTTAATTTATTTATAAAACCACTATTTAATTATATTTGATATTTGATTTAAAAAGGGAATGAAAATTTTCAAATAGATGAATTTGAATGGAATTGATATTTGTGTGTTGATTTACAGAAAAATGAATGAATTAAATGAGATATTATTGAATAATTTTTTTTTTGTTTATCTATGAGATGATTATATTAAAATGAATGATTAGTTGAAAGGATTGAAATTGATTAAACCTTATGATTTCATTTTGATATTGAATTGGAAAGTTTAAACATGATATTGTGAATGATGAATTGAATTGAGATGATTTATTTTCTATTGTTTTTTTGATTGATTAAATCACATGATATATTGAGTTTTAGTGGGTTATTAGGATAGTAATTTTAAGAATCTTACTCCCTAATAATGGATTGATGATTAAAAATATGAATTAACCTAGTTAGACATGATTTTCCCCCATGATATGTTTATTTATTAGTCTCATTGGTAAGCCTCATTGATGTGTGCAAACAAAATTGAGATGTGATTTCTTATTGGGAATTATGAGGATCCAAGAGCCTCGAAATAATACTACTCAGAGTATACAAACATGGTGATTTTTTAACTTTATAATATCTACCATTATTTATGGTACACTTTTATTATTACAAACTATTTTATATAAGAATTTTGCATAAAATTAACATTAAGACACCTTATTATATATGTACTGTGGACTTAATTTGAAATCATGATTGGATTTAAAATATTTCATTCAATTTCAATGATTTTTTTATTTTAATTCAAAGAATAATTATTTTAATTGTTATGGAATTCATTATGGGTGACTTCGTGAGACCCTATTGGGCTGTTTGGATCACAACCCACATTTTCCATTGGAAAATTGTAGATTTGGTTTTGTTAGGTCTGGGTAAAGGGAATGTACCACCTAGAGGTGGAAGGGGTGCTTATTTCATGGGACCTAGTGTGATGGAGGTGAACAATGTAGATATTATCCTCCTATTACATTGGTTTTTTTGTGGCTTGGCCTTGAAAGAGGAAATTTCACTTTCTATGATGTGTCATTCGACATATTTATTTACCTAATTACTTATTTTATTTTTTATCCTTGAGGTGTTTTTGGTATACTCACTACATCATTTTTATTTTCCACTTTTATTTATCTTTTTTTTATTTTGTGGTGAAATCACCCCCTTAACTATGAGATAATACTAAATTTTTAGTCTCTAGCCTATGAGGATTAAGAATGACCTTTGGGCTATGTCTAGAATTATTTATATATATTTTATGAAGTTTTTACTTAATGTTTTATATCATATAATATAGTTTATTAAAGGGTTTGTGAATCAAAAGTAAACTGTATAAGACAAAAAATTTTCATAAAATGAAACACTCCACAAAAATTGATACTGAGATAAAGAATACCTAGCATAGACTTTTTATTAATTATAAATTCTCTCACATCCATTTATAATAAATTTATATTTATTAACAATTTGAATAATAACATTATTCATTTTTATTTTACATTATAACATAAAATTATAAATCATTATTATATATATATATATATATATATTAATTTTTATGAATAAAATTATCATTGGGGTGTTAACAGTTCGGTTTCCCATATATACTTCAATTTGGGGTGTCCATTCACTCTGTCATGTGTGTTCAAAATATCATTAATTTTCATGATAATTTATTTCATGTAATTGATATGGTTTGGGATTCTCATATTAATTTCATGGATCCTTTAGTGAAAGTTTATATGAGAGACATTAAAAAATCATTTTTGGGAGAATATTGAATTAATTAAAATAACTAATATATTGGATGATATTGTTTTGAATATTAATATATTGGAATTATGAATAAAAATTATTAATTAAAAATTATTAAATCTAAGTACCAATATTTAGGTTTAATTAATCATTCATGAAAAAAACATTATAAAAACATTATTACTTATAGTAATACCAACCAAAACAAGAACACTTGATAATGACTGAATGAGTAAGAATATGTCATTTTATAGTAATAATTTAATTCTTATAAAATAATAAGGTTTAAAAAATATCATAAATTAAAATTTCATATTGAAAAAGAGTTATATACTAGTGATATAAATGAATTATTTAGTAGAAGATATCTCTTATACTAATAAATTAAATCTCCACTTAAAGGAATTCTATGAAAATGAGCAGTTTAAGAATTATTCCGGGGAAAAGAAGCTCAATAACATTAGAGAGTATTTTTAGGAAAATATTTTTGGTATATTATAGGGAAGCATAATGGCCCGGACCTCTCTGGTCCATTCCTTTGCTGAAATCTGAAGATTGAGGTGTTCCGGGAGGTCAAGGTGACATATCCCCAACACTTTTCCAAATTTCTAGTTATGTGAACAGTTCAATCGGTGAGATCGAAGTGAACAGTTTCCTCAGTGAGTTCTATGTGAACAGTTTCATCGGGGAGGTTAATGTGAAAAGTTCCATCATCTAGGTCGATGTGAACAGTTCCATCAATGAGGTCAATGTGAATAGTTCCATCAGTGAGGTTGAGGTGAATAGTTCCATCAGAGAGGTTGATGTGAATAGTTCCATCAACAAGGTCCTTGTGAACAGTTCCATCGGTGTGGTTAATGTGAATAGTTCCATCAGTGAGGTTTCAACGATAACCTCTTTCCTTCACCAAATTTTAAGATCATGAACAATGTTTCCAAAATGATGAGGTTCCAACAGTAGACTATTTCCTTTTCAAAATATTGAGGTTCATGAATAGTGTTTCCAGATTGGTGGGGATCCATTGGTGAGGTTTCAACAGTGAGGTTCATTAACTGTGTTTCCAGAATGGAAAGGTTCCAATGATGTGGTTCAAGAACAGTGTTTCTAGAATAGGATGGTTCTAATTGCGAGGTTTCAATGGCAAGGTTCATGAATAGTGTTTCTATAATGGTGTGGTTCCAACATTGAGGTTTCAATGGTGAGGTTCATGAAAAGTGTTTTTCCTTTTCCAAATTTTGAGTTTGTGTAGAGTGTTTCCAGCTTCTTACAGTTTAACCCCTTTGAAGTTTCCTTAGACGTAAAATGAATTTAAAGCCTCAATTTAAAGACTTTATGGCCAACTCAAATTCCATAAATCCTATATTAATTTTTTTCATATGGCTCGAGATTCTTTTACATGGTCCAACCATGGGATTTAATGTGATCCTCTTTTAATGGAAAATCTAACGTATCTTAAACCACTTCTCCATTAAATCTTCTAAAGGGAAGAGATATCTTCCTCCCCAATTCTTCCTCCTTGTTATCAGCTGTCTGATGCTCAAACATTTCATTCAACCCCATAGGTGTTGTGTGATCAAACTTTCATCCTTGGATTAGTTCCCCTTTGTTTCTGATGCAACCAAGTAGTATTGATCATTCTTTGATATAAGGTATGTTCTATCATCATTCTGTTGGGTTCATCTCCTTCTGTTTCCCCTTGCTTTTTTTGGAATTTCATCACCATGTTATTAATGGAATTTTATTGGGTGTTGACCGGTGTTGTTGTGTCTTTGAATCCTTGAGTGGATATAGTTTTCATGGGGGGAGGAGATTGTAACTCGTAGTGTGGCTTGTTCTCGTATAGAGAACGTCAAGAACCGTTTGATGTAGGGAATTCGTTGCTTCCATTTTATTTTACATGAAACTGTATAGTTATCATGTTTCATCTCACTATATAATAATGTAATTAACATAATAAATATTTTAACCGAATAAATAAATTCATATCGATCATATGTTATTGCCTCTTGTTTTTTAGATAGTGTTATATCTATGATTGTTTTGTATAGCTTTGCATTATTCATGGAAATTAGTCAAGAACATAATTTTGGAATTAATTAAAAATATTTTAGCTAAAGATAAAGTGTCATGTCAATGAATATGGTTATTCTTGTTGTAATTTTATGTTAATGAAATTATTGCAGTAAGCATGCTTAATTATTTGTGATAGCTTACTATTTTGGTTTCCCAATGTTGGGACCTAAGAACAATAAATTGTTTAAAGAAATATGGATTAAATTACTGGTGGTTTGATAACTGATATTTATTTATAGGGTATTGAGTTACCATCTTGCTTGTTTAAGGGCCAAGAGGCCAATTGATATGATGGTTGTTTCCCTCCTGCTTATGTTGTGATGTGAGCCTCGATGGCTATGGTGATATGTAGGGGCATGAAGGCTTATTGGTTGTGGTTTCATTTGATGCCTAGAGTGGTGAGATGCATCTGTTTATGCAAATGGGTGTCGGGGATGACACTAAGGATGATGAACCAGGTTGGATTTGAATGTTTGGAGGCTTGCTGATTCTTATTTTTTGTTTATCTACATTAATTTATCTATTGCTCAAGGAATATGTACTTGCTTACCCTTCTTCTGAAAGGGGAGAAGACGCACGAGGTTTTCCACGTGCTTTCCATGTTTAGCTTATCAACCAAGGATGGGTCTACGCTCTTTCAATTGTAATAAAAGATTCAATAGGTAGTTCATCTACTCACCATGTTGAGATCCATTGTGTTTAGTAGCATATAATGTATTTTCTAGAATGCCTGAGAATATGGGAAAGTAATTTTTTAAATAAATAATTGAATAAATGATGTTAATCCATAGGGTTGGAGCTTTCTACGTCACAATGCTGAGGATAATAGACTTTGGGAGTGATTATAATGAAATATAATGTGGAAAAGTTAATGGTTAAATGTGTTTTAAATAATTAATTAACATAAAGTGAAACTGTTAAAAATTTAATGATGTAATGTATTAATTCTCTTTAAATGTTATTGTGATTATAGGATACCTAGTCTTAGAAGTGGCAGTCGGGAGTCCAATAGATGTTAGCTGCACTCTCTTCCCTTGGTAGTTACTTGTGCTAGTAGGCGTAGTTGCCAGTCTTCCCCATATATTTTCGTAGAGGGCGATAATGGATTGTGACTATTCTCACACATATATTCGGGATATAGTTTCCTATAGACTACTATAGGTGTAACATGTATATGTTATGATGCCACGAGGATCCTTACTCGATGTATGGGCTATAATGGCTTAAGGATTATTACCCGAAGTATGATACACATAATGTGAGCTATGGTGGCTCCCAGAAACTACAGTGTTACATTTATTACATGGATGTGGTGGTTTTGTTGCACGAGGTTCATATAGTGGTTCTTTGACTTGGTGTATGCGGGATATCCTTTTTAGAGAGAGATACTTAGGATGTGCGATGTTTCTTCAAAGAGGAAAACCAGTGGGGAAGTTGTAGTAGGGTACCCTAGATATTCATTATTATATTATATACTCTTGTATACGATACATGGTTAGAGTAGATATGGAGAGGCTGGGAATTTAGTATACTTGTTTTGGTGTCGAGTTAGTTTCACTTGTTGTCCACTATGATTTAGTATGCTTTCCAAACTTTTGTATAAGACACTATGGGGATGATCCAACTGATTATACTATTATAATAAACCTATGTATATATAAACTGTTTTTAGGTCACATGGAGTAGGTTGGAGATCATGCAGGTTTCTACTAGCTTGGGGTTCCTTAAGCTGTTTGGGCTTTATGGTTGCTATTGTTTTTACATTCTTTTGGGAACTTATAGTTTTCCAATTTTAGTTATAGTAGTTTTTCATGACATTACATATTTTAACTTGGGTTTCCTTTTATATTTTAGTCTAATTTGGAGTTGGTTGGTGTCTATCTTATCTCTCCCTTTCTCGTGTGTTCTCTTAGAGGGAAATGCCTCCCATTTACGTGTTTATTATATCCTCGGTGCTCGTCTCCAACCTGGAGCCTACTGGAGGTGGGAATCGGGGGTCATTATCTCCAATATCGCATTTCCGGCCTAGGAGGGGTACACCTTGTGTAGAGGTGGTTGTGATGGAGTAGTATTAGATCTCTGGTTGAGAGATAGGATGGAGTTTTCTGTTAGGCATAGGTGAGGGTGCATGGGTTGGAAGAGAAACAGTGTTAGTCATGTTTATCAAGTGATGTAAATACTAGTGAGCAGCTGAGACATAGGTGTTTAGGTCCCCTTATGATGTGATGTATAGACCATTATTCTTACAGTGGCTACTAAATGAGGTGTTACTAGTTTCAGGGTAGAGACCTAGGAAAGGATCATACAACATTCTTCTTTGTTCCTGTGTCTCAATGGGTAGACCTTTAGATAATATAACCTAAATTGAATAAAAGAAAACAATTAATTAATTAATGCCAAGCCTTCCATATTCCTAGTTTATAAGCTATAACTATTTGTTATTTTTCAGGTATAGCTCCAGGTAGACGTCCTCATCCGGATCGAATTGAATATGTCCAACAGGCTATGCCAACAGATTTCTGCCAGGTAGAGGTTGACGACGATGACACTTAGAGGAGAACACTCTGAGAGTTTCAATGCTAGAGTCTACAGAATAATGATGGCTCTATTGCAGATGCCATCATAGAAGATTGGTTGGAGGAGCTTGAGATAGGCTTCAGTTCGATCCGTGATTGAAAAGAGAACTGGGTGTCCTTGGTTGTGATGATGTTTCATGGAGCAATGAGGTTGTGGTGGTTCTTGTTCATCGGGTATCACAAGGAGTTAGTGATCTCATTGGAGGAGTTCAGAGACAAGTTTAGAGTCAAGTTTGTTTCATTAACTACATAGGCATCCAGACACCAGGAGCCCCTTACCCTTAGACAGGGGAGCTCTAGTGTGCGAGAGTAATGAATTCATTTCACGAACCTTTTACGATATGCTTCAGACCTGTTTTCAGATGAGGAGTATAGGGAAAGGGATTTCATGGAGGCTTGCATCCAGAGATCTAGCGCCGAGTCTCCCTATTTATGTTAAATACATATCGTGAGGTGATTGAGAGGGTAGGGGTTGTTGAGAGTACATTGGCCAGAACCAGATCATCATGAGACTGGGGTTGTCATGATTCCTCACAAAAAAAGTAGTGGTCCGAGATTCTCATTTTTCAGGGATGAAGAGTTTATGTACGGTCGTGGGTTGTCCTAGCCCTTGGCATCTTGTTTCTATGATAGCGAAAACTCTCAGAACTATTCCAAGTGATCAGGAACTTTTTTTTCTTTTGGTGGTTGAGGTCATTTGTAGCTAGAGTGCCTGACCATTCCGAGTAGTCATCGTGCACCAGGTTTTCTGCTTTAGGTTCCTCTATTGAGGCAGTTCCTGCCGAAGTATAAGCATTAGGTTGCACTAGGTTTAGATTAGAAGAGTTTAAGTGTGGTTGTTATAGGACAACCATGTGATGCTCCCCATATTCAGAGTGTATAGTGCGGCCATGGTGGTGGTCTTCATCAGGATCTGAGAGGTCGTGGAGGAGGTTGTGGACATCATCATGCTATAGTGATTCTAGTACCAGGCGAGCCAGACATCGTTTGAGGTACCCATTGCTTATTTTATACCTTTTTATATTCCTTGTTTGATTCCTGAGAGACACAATATTTCATATCACCTACCCTTGACCATGCTTTAGGGATTGAGGTAGAGAGGCTTCCAGTTCCCTTGGCATTGACTATGCCAGTTGGATATTGAGATGACTTGTTTGAATTATGTAGTGATAATGAGCTAGTTATGGGGTTGCACCACTCTTGGGAAGATTTCCTATGATTACAGATACAACCATATGATGTCATCCTTAGCATAGATTGGTTGTACTTGGTGTTGGCTATCATTAATTGATTGAAGAGGACGGTTTTGTTCTTCGATGTGGAAGGAGTTTCGTTGGAGTTTGTAGGAGAGAAAGTCCCACAGATGTGTTAGAGGCATGTTTCATCCTTATCATCCATGATGAATAAGCTGAAACTAGTTTCTTCAGAGGTTCAGTAGTTTGTGTTTCCTAGGGTTGTAGAAGACTACCCTGAGGTCTTTCCTGAAGAGGTTGTTGCATTACCCCTTGATGAGAGATTGAGTTTGGGATCTAGCTAAAACTAATAGTGTATCCTATCTCTTTGTCTCTATTTATGATGACCCCTTATGAGTTTTGAGAGCTACGTATACAGCTTGATTTTCTATTACAGTGTGGTTTTTCGCGGCCGAGTGTGTCACTGTGGGGCGCACTGGTTTTGTTCGTAAAGAAGGATGATGGAAATTTGCAGTTGTGTGTCGATTGTCTTCATTTAAACAAAGAGATAGTGAAGAATCACTATCCTATTTTGTGGATTGATGATTTATTCGATCATCTAAAGAGTCAAAGTTGGTACTCAAAGATCAAATTGCGATCAGGATATCATCAGATGCGTGTGAAGGAAGAGGATATCCCGAATACTGCTTTCCATTGTCGCTGTGGGGATTATAAGTCTGTAGTAATGCTGTTTGATGTGATGAATTCTCCATCTTTGTTCATGGTATTGATGAAAACTATGTTCTGTGTGTTCTTGGACATGTTCGTGGTGGTTTTACTCAATGAAATCATTGTGTACTCCACGTCTGAGGAGGAGCATATAGAGAATCTACACGGTGTTTTGGGTGTTATTCGTCAACATCAGCTATTTTTGAAGTTGTCAAAGTGAGAGTTTTGGGCTTGAGAAGTCTGTTTCATGGGGCATACTTTCACCTAGTAGATAGTAGCTATGGATCCATAGAAGATAGAAGTAGTTGTGTCCTAGAAATCCCCCAAGACAGTGTTAGAGATGCAATGTTTCCTAGGTCTCGTAGGCTACTACAGGAGTTTCGTAACGAATTTATCTCATGTTGCGACTCCTCTAACAGATTGGATGAGGAAGGATAAGTAGTTCTTAAGGGCTTATCAGTGTCATGTAGCTTTTGAGTATCTAATTGAGAAGTTAGTAAGCGCTATAGTTCATTGTCTTCCTGCAGAGGGAGTTCAGTTAGATGTTTTATGTGATGCTTCCCATATTGGGTTAGGATGTGTTCTAATGCAGTAGAGATCAGTTGTTATGTATGGGTCTTTGTAGTTGCATCCCCATGAATGTAACTATGCCACCCATGATCTTGAGTTGGAATCCAGGGTGTTTTATCTAATGTTGTGGAGACATTACCTCATTAGAGATCGCTTTGTGGTTTTCACCGATCATAAGAGGCTAAGGTATGTTTTCACCCAGCATGACATAAGCTTGATACATCGTTGGGGGATGGAGTTGAAACAAGAATACAACTTCAAAATATTATATAAACCTGGAAAGGTGAAATTTGTAGCTGCTGCGTTGAGTCGGAAGTCACGTAGTGATTCAGTGCATGAATTTGGTGGCTCCTAGAGAGTAATCAATGATCTATGAGCATTATATATCAATATGGGCGACATTGTGGGAAGAGGATGTCTCTTTCAGATGATGGTGCAATCATCTCTGGTGAAGTAGGTGGAAGAATACCAGTTGGGGGATCTAGAGGTTGAGGTCTATAGAGACTGAGTTGTTTTTGGTGAAGCTCCTAATGGTTGGTCTGAGGATGAACAACACTGAGTGTTGTATCATGTAAAGATATTTGTTCCTTTGTAAATGTGAGATATGGTTCTTAGAGAATTCCATAGTTCACCATTAGCGACTCTTCCTGGCATGAAAACGATGTATCGATTCCTGAAGAGTCAGTTGTAGTGGATTGGACTAAAGCTTGCAGTTGTATAGCTTGTGTCACCATGTTTGATCTTCCAGAAGGTGAAGGCCGAACACCGTGTTCCTGGTGGTCTTCTCCTACCATTATATGTTCCTTAGTGGAAGTGGGAGGACATCTTGATGGAATTTTTTATTGGTTTAACTCGAGCTCAAGGAGTAAATGATGCTATTTGGGTGGTAGTGGTTCATTTAACAAAATCATCCCAATTTATAGCTATCAAAGAATCGAGCTCAGTGGAAGTTTTTTCAAGGTAGTATCTAGAGGCGGTGGTGAGCCATAATGTATTCCCAAAGAAGATCATTTCTTATCAAGATACTTTCTTTAACTATTAGGTTTGGTGAGGTCTCCATCATGCTTTTGGTTCTCAGAAATTCCTTAGCAATGCTTTTCATCCTCAGACAGATAGTCAGACAGAGCGGACCATCCAGACTCTTGAAGACATGATACACTCTTATGTCCTACATTTTGGAGGTTTGTGGATGAGGCATTTACCCATGGTGGATTTCTCTTACAACAATAGGTTTTCACTCCATCATCAGTATGGCATCGTTTGATGCCTTGTATGTCCGGCCTTTCCGTTCTCCGTTGTGCTGGATCGGGGTCGGAGATTCAGAAATTCTCAGAGTGGAATTAGTAAAAAATACAACAAAGATGGTTTATGTGATTTCTGAGAGGATGGAGACATTATATGATCATCATAAATCAAATTACAATAAAAGGAGGAGACCATTAGAGTTTCATACCGGGGATTATTTGTTTATGAAGATGACTCCTCATCATTGGTAGTGAAGGTTTTCTCATTGGAGTAAGCTTTCTCCCCGATTTGTTGGGGCTTTCTAAGTGTTATATCATGTTGGAGATGAGGCGTATCCAGTAGCACCCCCCCCCTCCGAAGATGAGTCGGATTCACGATCTTTTTCATGTGTCACATCTCAGTCTTTATCTTCATGATGAATCTCACGTCATCGATTGGAAACAGATCAATGTTGATGATGATGTGACCATTGAGGAGAGACTTGTGGAGATCTTAGACCACAAAGAGAAGGTGTTTATTGGGTGGTCTATCTCCTTGGTTCGTGTCTTTTTGCGACACAATGGCATGGAGGAGAGTACCTGGGAATGTGAGTCATAGATATGTGCTCTGTACCCAGTGTTGTTTGATGTTTAACTCTTTTCATGAAATGATGCCCCTTTGTGGTTATAGACCTTTTGTGTTTATGAAATGGATATCTTTTGTTGCTTCATTTGTCTTGCTCTTTTTTGAGAGGTTTCTTGATTGTTGGTTGGTCAAACATCTTTTGTGTTCCCTTTTAGGTTGGTTTTGAATTCTCGTGGACAAGAATGCTTCGAGAGGTTTATGAGGTAATGGACCAGGCCTCTCTAGAACATTCCATTACAGAAATCTAGTGTTTGAGGTGTTCTAGGAGGTGAAGGTGACATATCTCGAACACTTTTCCAAATTTCCAGTTAGGAGAACAGTTCCATCAGTGAGGTCAATATGAACAGTTTCATCAGTGAGGTCTATGTGAACAGTTTTATGAGGGAGGTTGATATGAACAGTTCCATCGGAGAGGTCTATGTGAATAGTTCCATCATTGAGGTCGATGTGAACAGTTCCATCAGTGTGGTTGAGGTGAATAGTTCCATCATTGAGGTCGATGTGAACAGTTCCATCAGTGTGGTTGAGGTGAATAGTTCCATCATTTAGGTTGATGTGAACAATTCCATCGGCATGGTCTATGTGAATAGTTCCATTGGTGAGGTCGATGTGAATAAGTGTATCGGTGAGGTTCCAATGGTAACCTCTTTCTTTTTCCAAATTTTTTGTTCGTAAACAGTGTTTCTAGCATCCTATAATTTCACCCCTTTGGCATTTCCTTTAAAAAAAATGCATTTAAAGACTCTTTTAAATGACTATAAGGAAAATTCAAAGGCCAAAACTCCTATATTAATTTTTTACCTAAGGAACGAGATGCCTTTACATGGTCAAACATCATGGTTTAATGAAATCCTCTTTTAATGAAAAATCCTACATATCATAAAACGATGCTTCATTAAATATTCTAAAGGGAAGAGATATATTCCTCCCTAAATATTCCACCTTTTTCACAACTGTGAGAATATCTAACCTTTCATTCCATCTCATAGGAGTTGTGTGATCAAACTTTCTATATGAACCCAGATCTTCTTTTAAGGTATGTTTCCCTTTTCTGGTCATTTTTGAGAAAGAGGAATTTCTGGAAATTTTTGAAGTACATGCCCTGTACTTTTAGAGTACACACCTTGTACTCGGTTGCTGCATGAAGCCATGTGATGGCCATGTAATGGCCACACACGTGGCCATGTGGGGGTGACTTGGAGGCCGCCAAATGCGGGGTACATTAATGGAATGTACACGCTGTGTAGTTACAAAGTACACACTGCCTATTTTCTTTTGTTCATTAAACATACCAGGGTCACATCTAATCTCCAAAAAGTCATTATTATCATCATAGTTCATCCGAGACCTCTAGTACGACCATGATATTCCTATGATCCCCCTACTGAGAATTCAACCTCTGTTTCGACCACTGTTGATTGTGTTGGAATCATCTCGGTAAGCTCTTCCTTCTTCTACAGCTTCGTTCAGTGATTCCTCATCTTTCTCAAGTTATACTATTTTGAACATTTTATAATTTTTTGTAGATCTATGATTTTATTGGGTGATTCAAGGCTTAATTTTCACGTATAATGATCTCCCAACCCTGAGGTAGGTGGTTTGTGCCTTTCTCTTGAAAGTCATTGAGTAAAATGTGAAACATTTTCCAATACCCTTGAACTAGGTATTGCGTGTCTACAGTTTTAGCCATGTTGTTTTCCTTCCAAGCTTGTATGATAGATTAAAGGATAATAGAATGTGAGTAGGGTGAATTTCTATGCTTTGTAAGTTTTTTCCCATGCATGTTTCTTATTTCGACCGTTTGGTCTAGTTTTCTTATTAGGCTTCTGTTTACATTCCAAGCAAAGTATTTGAAGAATGGAGTGATGTTTATCTTCCATTCTGTTATGTTATAAATTGTTATCCAAGTAGTTCATGAGGTTAACTTTGTCCGATACATGCTGCAATGTTTTCTTGACTTACACATGGCCGTGAGAACCTGGTATTGTATGCCCTATGAAGAATGTACGGAAGGGATTCTCTAGAGTGTCTGTTTTTTATTAATATGAAAGACCACAGGGGGGAATTGACGTAAGTTCTTCCTCATAGTGTCTGTAGTTCCTCGACATGGGCCACAGAGGGAATGTGACTTAAGTGCTTCCCCATAGGGCCTTTAGTTTCCTATATGTGACTATAAGAGGAATTGACGTCAAATGCTTCCTCGAAGAGGTTATTCTAAAGATGAATTGTAGTGGTTAGACTGAGTGTACTTCCTAGAGGGTTTCTTGTTTTGCGAGGTAGGACCATAGGGTATAGGATATGAGTACTTACTAGAGGGTTACTTGTTGGGTTATATGCTTTCTTGTGTTTTTTGGTAGGACCAGAGGGGATAGGATGTGAGTACTTCCCAGAGGGTTACCTTTTGTGTTTTTATGTTTGCTTATGTTGCTATCTAGGACCAGAAGGGATGGGATGTGAGTACATCCTAGAGGGTTACCTATTTTTGTTTACCTTCTTTGGTATGCTGCTGCTAGATTTATGAAACTGAATTCTTTGAAAGTGTGGATTGGTTACTATTGAGTACTACCTTGTTTACTGCTTCCTGTTATTTATTACCTGCCATATAATCACTGATTGTTAGGCAGATATCTTGAGGTGGTTTCCTACTGGTATTTAGTCTTTAAACATGTTTGGGACATGATTTTGGGCCCCAATAGATTATATTGCAGCAGGTATAGATATGGGAATACACCATTCTATATCAGGTACTTGATTGCCGAAAAGTTAGAGAGCATGGGACCAAGCTGAGGCTTGCGATGCTGAGCTGTTTATTTTTCTCTTTTGTACATTGGTTTGGTACTATATTCTTGAATTTTCATGTTTTTGGATTCTTTCCTATACATATGTACTATGAATCAATTTTATAAATATGGTCCAGCTATTTTTTACTTCAAACTTCTGTTGTTTCTTATTTTTTTGATAATATTATTGTTTCCCCTATTGTTATCTATTTCTCTTCTACTGTGTTACTCTTCCAATGAGGGAATAGTTTTTCCACTAGCACACTCAAGGCCCTCACTGATAGACAATAGCCTCTAGTGTTAGGGAAAATGTGCTTGAGACCATGTGACCAACCGTGCATGGGGCACCTCTAGGTGTCTTCCGAAACCAAGGCATTTCAAAATGGTATCAAAGGGGTTTCTTTTCATTGACTAACTCTTTTGAGCCTATATTTAGGGATAGGAGAAAATAGGTACTTAGTAATAATTTGTGCCCAATAGTAGAATACCTGTGTACAAGGAAAATCTAATTTACATCATATTACAATTTTTCGAGGTTTTTAAATTTTACAGTTGAATTGATTTTCACAATTGGGTGACTCACATGTACTGTGTTATTATTTTTGATGTTATTGAGGTTCTATTTTAGTTAAAACCTGATGAGATGAGGGTATTCTATCTCATGAATCATATAGGCTCTTTCTAGGGATCACATGTCATGTATTTTTACCTTGCCATATTGGGTGTATTAGCGATTGCATGTTGTTGTGATATGTGTTGTGCTAGATATGAATTCTATTGTGATAGATGCCTTGATAAAAATAACTACTATTTGATAAAGTATTTTTTGTGTATGGTTCTGTATGAATGAATTCCATACTTTTGTTCTTGAGGTGTTATAGGCCTTCATGGACTAGAGTTTTGTGGATCATTGCCCTATTATCCTTGTAATAACATGTATAAGATGCCACGATATGATTCGCGGGGAGTATGGGCCCTCACTAATCATAATTTGGCACTTTGGTGTTCATTTAAGTGTTTTTCTGGGCTCCAGTGTAGTTTTGAGGCTTACAATCTTGGAAAACCCAGAATACACACTGTGTAGTTTTCACTACACGCCATGTGTTCTTCTATTCAGGAATAAATTATTTTTCTTAAGAACATGTTGTGTACCATATGTACACACCATGTAGTCTCTAACTATTTCATATTCCATGTGGGTAGAGACATGGGATGGGGAAATTCTTTTGGGAACACACTGTGTACTGGTTGTACATGCCACGTCATGTTAACACTGTGTTCTCCCATGCGACTAACAACACAGATGAAGAAATCTTAGGTTATACACACCTTTTATGTTCCAAACACTCAGCTAAGTGTAATTTTGGAATCCATCAATGTAACTAACAACACGTGTCAATGTTAACATTCCTTGTATATTCAATGTACGTATGGAACACAATGTGTAGTGTCTTCCGAGTATCTAGCTATTTCATGAACAACATGGGTCAGTGATGCTTGTCTAGTAGACACCGTGTCAGGCACCAAAACACCATGTAATCTCATTCTTAGGAGAGCCTTTTAGATTATCCATGTAGAAGGACTCGGGAAGGGGATTATAATTCAAGTACACGCCTTGTTTAAGGACAACACGCCGTGTGTTAGGGGTGTTACATGGCCAGTTATTAAAAAAGTACATGCTCATGTGAAAGGCTTAAAGGAACGCACCATGTAGTAATTATACACACCATATAGTTTTGTTTGTAAAACATTAATGTTTTCACTCTCATGTTCCCTTCATACACTACTACTTTTTAGTCCTTGATAATTTTGATCTAAGTTGTTCCCTTGTCCTTGTAAAGTCATGCAACCGGGACGTCCTCTGGTTGTACGCCAGTTGTAAGGTGATGGTCAGACACCGGATGTAACTGATCAAGGACTTCCAGCAGATCCTTCAGTAGTTCCAGTATTGGAACCAACCACCATTCTGGATACAGGTGATGATGCATAGTTCCGAGAGGGTTTTATGAGGCTCATGAAGACCTTTCATGGGGTACCGCATCTTGCCCCGTCTATGTCAGAGTTGACATGGGACTTTCAGCAGAAGCATCCTCCCTCTTTCACAGGGGAAGGAGGACCCCGGGCTACAAAGTCATGGTTATAAGCCATTTTGTCTATCTTTGAGCATTTGTAGATGCCTCCATATAGGAGGGTAAAGCTCTCTACGTAAATGCTTTGGGATTCCACCAAAAGATGGTGGGATGTGATCTCAGAGGTGGGACACCAACAGGTCATTGCTTGGGATGAGTTCCAGCGTGCCTTCTATGACAAATTCTACCCAAGGACTTTGAGGTCCAATCGAGCCTGAGTGTTTATGAGTCTAGAGCAGGGTACTCTTTCATTTATTGAGTATTCCTCTCGCTTTAATGAGCTACAACGCTTTATTCCTATTCGAGGAGGTGATGAGTTTTTCCTATCAAGGAAGTTCGAGGATAGTCTAAGAAACGACATTCGATCATAGGTTAACATCTTCAGGTTGACTTGTATCAATTCTATCATTAACTAGGCACTGATCATGGAGCATAATCAGAGAGATTCTGGAGTTGTGAGACAGGACGGCTGAACATCCAGAGTTGGTATCCCTCCTTCTGACAGCTGGAAGCACCATAGGGAGTCTATGCGCTGAGATCCGAGGAGGTGAGAGATATATTCTAGTAGTCAGGTGGTGTTCTACCAGAGTGAGAAGAGCGGGTATACAAGGCCACATTTCCAGAGAGTCCTAATGGAGTGCCGATATTGTGGAAAGACAGGTCCTCTTGAGCACTTCTATCATATCTTCTTACCCGTATCTGGTGACAGGGGTTCTTCTATGACTCCTCATTCTGGGGAAACACCACCAGTTTCTCACCAGTTTGGGAACTAGAGTTCTTCCAGTCGTTCAGGCCGAGGTGGTGGGTTTGGTCCTGGTATCCATTCGCCCAGTTTTCAGCAACATCAGGTTGGATCAGTTTAGAGTGGTCTGACAGGGTCACATGGCCATGGTATAGGTCATACATTTGCAGTGGAGCAGACCCAATAGAAGCAGGATCCCGGACCTTCTATAGTTTGAGGTATGATCTTAGTTTCCTCATTTTTTGATTCTTCTCTTTTCGATATAGGGTCTATCCATAGCTTTATATCTATTGCTTTTTCGGAGAGCCGTGGGCTCTACATCTTTTCTTCTACTAATATCTTGACACAGGACACTCCATTGGGGACTAGAACGACTAGTGTGCATCAGTGTAAGGAATTACCTCTATAGGTTGGTGGGTGTCCCTACTTTTGGGACCTCAATGTCCTAGATATGACAGGCTATAATTCCACTCTAGGAATGGAATCGTTGGTTCCCTTCCAGGCAGTCGTCGATTTCTATTGTCGTAGGGTGAGTTTCACATCACCAGAAGTTGGATCATTTCCTCATAAGGGAATGTGGGATTTCCAGGAGATCAGAATGGGAACCAAGAATCATGGGTTGGAAGGAGTTATAGACTAGATTTCTAGTCTATGTATAGATGACCTGGGGACTTCTCAAATCGACTTTACTCCAGTGGTGGATCGCTTCAGGGATGTCATTCCAGAGAACATCTCAGGTTTTCCTTCAGAGCGGGAGGTAGACTTTTCTATTGAGCTCATTCCTGGAGTGGCACCAGTGTCCCTTCCTCCTTATATGATTGCTACTCTACAGTTACAGGAGCTCAATAAGTAGTTGGAGGAGTTGAAGGAAAAGGGTTTCATTTGACCCAATACTTCTCCTTGGGGTTAGCCTATCCTATTTATGATGAAGGAAGACGATACCCCTACGCTTTATGTGGATTATCGGAAGCTTAACCAGTTTATAGTCAAGAAACAATATCCCTTTCTGAGGATCAATGATCTCTTTGATCAGCTTCGAGGATTCTGGGTGTTTATGAATAATTAATTGAGATCTGGATATCATTAGTTTTATAATAGACCATATGATATACCTCTTATGGCCTTTCAAAATAGGTATGGTCTATATGAGTATGTTGTTATGCCGTTCGGTCTCATAAATGTGCCTACAGTTTTCTTGGCACTGATTAACCAAGTGTTCCATCTATACTTGCATTCTTTCATGGTGGTATTTGTGGACGATATCATGGTGCACTCTCACAATCTACACATCCATACTACCCATCTTGTGATTGTTTTGAGTACACTGAGAGAGCATCAGTTATATGATAAGCTCTCAAAATGAAACTTTTGGATGGACCAGATTCACTTCTTGGGTAATGTTATCTCAGAGCAGGAGTATCAGTTGATCCAGAAAAAGTGAGAGAAGTATTTTCCTGGGAGATTCTAAAGAACATATTTGAGGTAAAGAGTTTTATAGGGCTATATGGATACTAATTACATTTCATACAGGACTTTTCATGCTTAGCAGCACCATTGACGGGTTTGATTAAGAAGGGTGCATGGTTCTTGTGTTCAGATTCTTGTGAGTCAGCCTTTCAGGAGCTGAAGGGGAGGTTGACTTCAGCACCGACACTAGTTTTTCTAGAGCCAGGAAAGATCTATACTATGTACTGTGATTCTTCAGGTATCGGGTTAGGATCTTTGCTTATACATGGAGAAGTAGTCGTTGCGTTTGGGTCTCGGTATTTGAGGGAACATGAGAGGAATTATCTAACACACGGTCTCAAGTTATATGTTGTTGTTCATGGCTTGCACTGTTTGAGAAATTATCTTCTGGGAGAGCATTTTGTGGCTTTTATGGACCTCAAGAGTATCATATATATCTTCAATCAACATGACATGAATTTGAGACAGAAAAGGTAGGTTGATTACCTTTAGTCCTTTGACTTTGAGCATGCTTATATGCCTGGGAAAGGTGACACAGTGGCTGATGAGCGGAGTAGGAGGACTCAGATAGAGGTATTTTAGGAGGCCAGTGGTGAGTGGCAGCTTATGGATATGTTCTCTGAGATGGATTTGGAGGTTCACGACAAACATGGGTAGAATTTTCTTTCTTCTATGGTCGTTACCTCTACTCTTCTTGATCGAGTGAGAATGTGGCAGCTATCAGATTCTGAATTCCTAGTCCTACGTGAAAGCATGTCAGGAGAGGACCCTTTTTCCCGATGGACCATAGGTGATTATGAGATCTTTCATTTCCAGGGGAGTGTACGGGTGCCAGTAGACATACATAAGGATCTGATGTGGGACTTTCATTCCTCAGTTTGGGCAGTTCATCTTGGTGTCACCAAGATGTATCGTGATCTACACCATCAATTTTTGTGGCCAGGTATGAAGAGAGATATTGCTGGTTTCTTCATGAAGTGTTCCACCTGTCAATGGGTGAAAGTGGAGCATCATCGACCAGCAGGGTTTTTACAGTAGTTACCCATTCCTGAGTGGAGGTGGAGTGATGTTGCAATGCATTTTGTGATTGGTTTGTCGAGGTCTCCTTGAGGGAATGATGCAGTTTGGGTTGTCATTGACAGGCTCATGAAGGTTATTAAAATCCTTCCGATTAAAGAGACCTTCTGTGTTGAGGATCTGGGACACTTGTACATCTAAGAGACTTTATATGTACATGGGGTTCCACACTCCATCGTTTCAGATAGGGATGACTCTAAAAGAAAATAAACTACTAGAGGTGGTTCAAATCGCCACTATATGATTTGGTGGCGGTTTTGGGAAACCACTTCTAAATTGCGCGTCCGGAAAATATTAGTGGTGGTTATATCCATTTAACAGTGGTTTAAAGGAATCGTTGTAGTTTCTCGATTTCGTGGTGGTTCTGTTTTTTTATCGGTGGTTTTACGGCCAATGGATCTCTTTAATTTGCAGCAGTTATGATCTTCGCGAGTAAAAATCACCCCCTCGCCTGAAAAGCGCCGCTAAAATAATCAGAACCACCATGGAATACACGCAGATGGTGGGACGCTGTAGTGGTGGCTTAAACCACCACTAAATAATAGTAGCAGTGGTTTAAACTGCCGTTAAATAATAGTAGCGGCAGTTATAATAACCGCTACGAGAAAAATATCTATATTTAGGGGCGGTTAAAACCATAGCTACAATTTTACCAGTTTCATTTAGTGGAAGATAAAACCACCGCTAAAAGCTGATCCAGGAAAAAAAATCAGCTCTGCATACCCTACCCCAATGCCCTAAAAAACAAACCATTACAGGAATATTAATATTCTAACAAAATACATACTACTCAATATGAAATGAGATGCTTAACTAAGCACAATAAAATGAATATTTCATTAAAGGAATGCAGGTAAACCTATCACATGACCATTAGACCTTTAATAAATATTATAAACAAGCATTTCTGTCATATTTCATGAAAATAATTCCGAGACTAGGTTCATCCTATTCCATCCATACAATTTCCAACCCTAACATAACAATTCATATCAACATACATCCCACTTGAAATATATGATAAATTGTGTATGGTATTCATAATTTGTGGTCATCATCTCATATCATTATTCATATCTTATGCTTTCATATTATTATCAATTAATATCTCTCGTGTTTACCCTTAATGAACATCTGATTTTACACATGCTTTTGATTCCCTAACCACTAGGTTATAAAGAACTACTACCCAACCTATGAATTAGCATGATACGATCAATCAATTACACGTTCACATAAAAATAATTTGAATTTATTCCAAAATTAATTTTTTTGAAATAAGTGCATACAATAATGTAATTATATTCTATAAAAGTTAATACTAGTAATACATAGCAGAAAAACAGTGCATACAGTAGTAATGTCGCAATTACTTTCTATATAAGTGAAATCTAGTAATATATACTAGAAAATAAGCCCATATATGAATATTAATATTAGAAAAAATAAAATCAGTAATATATATAGATAATAAAAATAGATACCAAGTATAAGAAGAAAGCACATAATTTAGTAATATAAATAAAAAATTCACATAGAGAAACTACAAACATAAACTCATGTATTAAATTATGTTACGAAGTTATTTTTGTGTGATTGTATCATAATTAATTATTCAATATCATCATGCCTCTACCTCTATTATGAGAACGTAGTAAATGAATTTCTTCATAACTCTACAAAGTGTCGCTACCTTCCACCAAACACTTTTCCATTGGGTCAATAAACTGAACTACCATGCTTTGTGCCCAAACCTTACCTCGAGTAATGTTATCTAATAAAAAGATAATTTATTTTTGATATGGTGGAAAACTAAAATACATTCACATATGAACAAACAACATTATTTTTCCCAAACGCGAATCATATCACCCTAGATGGATCATCCATAAGATAAATATGAACAAAACCTAAAAGCTCAAAAAGTGAGTCAAACACTCCATAACAAACATAGAACCATACTCTAAATGAATAAAATCATTGGACCTTTCATTCCAAAAAATCTAAGGAAAATTTTACTCATAAAAATGATTTATAAAAAATGAATCATTATAATAAATAATTATCATATATGGTGCATACCACACTCAAGAAATCAAGACATGAAAGGAAACATTTGAAATCAATAAAATGCATAAAAGAAAACATGAGAAATCAAGAAAATGTTAGGTCATGAAAATGTATGGAACAAACTATGTGCCACACATGATACATATACAATCTAAATGTTTCCTTATGTGTCCAACCCATCAACAATAAAACTACTAATAGTCTGATGAAGAACATGTATCATCACACTCTCCACCTCCATCTCCACTTCCTACTGTCACCTGTAAGAACATTATATTGAAAATTAAATATTTTTGCATATTTATATTTAAATATAAAACCAATAAGTGATTGAAAACTAAAAAAATTGATTTTTTTGGATTTACCTGAATACCACCAGTTGATGCACTACCACCGGGGGCATATTGGCTCATCTGCTGATATATATCAGTCATCTCTTTCTGCAAAGTCGATATTTGAGCCCCTTGGTCTTGAATTGTAGTTCATAGAGAAGAAATCTCCCTCTGAGCATATTCAGGTATAGACTGACAATAACCAGGAGTAGATGCAGCTGGAATCTTTAGTGGCCTACCAAATACCACAAATGGTACGGGTCTGAAACACATCCCACACACTCTACCAGGATGCTCCTTCCCAAGGACTTTAACAACCAGGTCATCCTGGGAGACTAAGTAGGACTGCCCAGGATTAGAATCTCATAGTTCTTCAATTTTTACCTATAAATCTAATATCACTATATATTATCACAGTAAAAAATGATAATAAGTTATTATAATAAAAATTTACTTCATACCCCAGCTTCTTTTGTAGGCTCATTAACAAAACATCCATCTGATTTTTGGTGAACATCCAAACACACTTCAGTTCGGGATGCTTCATTCCATAAACTTTGTGACTGCATTAATAAATGATAAATAAAAAATTTAATATATTAAACTGATAATATTATCTTATAAATATTTAAACTAATGAAATGATTACCAGAGTTGTTCGACTTCTAGAAAATCTTTTTACCCCGTAGTGTGAGGGATGACTTTCTTAGCGCAGTTTGATGCATTTTGTCTTGAGAGATCCTGAAATAAATAAGATGCAATTTAATAGTAATGTATTCAATGTCATCTTCTTTTAATATACATATTTAAATGTAAAATGATGATAACATAATAATATATATTTCAATAACATTAGCTTCTCATCATAATGTCTGTGAACAAAAACATTCCATTGTTCTTTTTGTACCCTACCAGGTAGCTTCTCATACACTTGTTTCGCGGTCAAAGTAGTATCATTGACATCACACCACAATCTCTATTTGATGTCTTTCCATTTCATTCCATGATTTTTCAACATCCACTTTCGTGCTATCACATCAGCAACTGTAAAGTGGTAGAACATCTATATATAGAAATTCATTTTGAACATATTAGTAACATGACATTAAATTAAACCATTATTTATTAAAATTACCTTTATTTGGGAATAAAAAAATTCATTTTTCCAACTTGTAGTCATATGTATCAAATCATCATAAGAAATAGGTAGGGAAATGTGATCTGTTGCTAGTTAGCCTATAATTTGTCCATGTAACCCCGTGGCATCCTCCATAGGGACCCCAAATGAATCAAATGGAAAGAATATCTTCTCACCATTCATATTCCAGACATATGAACTTTTTTATGTTTTTCTCCATGGTTTCATTTTTTCATCTTCCATGATAAACAATTAGTATAATCAAAATTCCATAAATTT
Organism: Viscum album; assembly: GCA_963277665.1. Lineage (NCBI taxonomy): Eukaryota > Viridiplantae > Streptophyta > Magnoliopsida > Santalales > Viscaceae > Viscum > Viscum album. The sequence continues at coordinate 505,031,708 of OY728122.1, read as the reverse complement.
ATTTATATTAAAAATTTTACCTATGATAATGACCCTCCAGTATGCCCATGTTGAACTAGAAGGGGCGTGCTTCCACCCCACTTCTATGGCTCTTGAAGGGAGAGTCAGCTAATCATAATCTAATGGGACACCCACAGAGGGTGTGAGAGATGGTGCAGGGGAGATAGTGCAGGGGTGTAGGTAGCTAGTGGATCAGATGCCTTGGGGAGGGACATAGATGGATCTTTATCTGTTGCAGCAATAGATGAAATAGTGTACCACTTTATCCTTGGAATTCCAGTCATTTGATCAAATAATATTATGTTCAGAATATATATTTTTAAAAAAATTATACAGAAGAAAACATAAAACTGATAATAGATGCCCAGTACTCACAAACAAAATATATATAACAATGATAATGAATGACTGCACAAATGAAATAAGTGGTTACTGAATGAATAAATAATGGTACATACAATCATTTTCCCCTTCAATCATGTAGGTTTCCTTCTCCTTTACTTCATACACTTCCTTCATCATTACTATACTAATATTTTCAATATCACTATGGACAAATAATTATGCTTCTTTTTGTTGATGAGATTCAATTTTAGAAGTCAAATCTTCCATTTCATCATCCATATAATACAATTCTCATTGTATTGTGTGAGCAACTACACTCCACCCTTCATCCACAACATCATTCACATAATATACCATTTTTGATTGCAATGATAAGATATATGGATCATTCACTTCACGATCACCAACATCCATCAATCGAGAGAAGTACACGTAAGTAAATTGAAATGAATCTCTTTTTACACCTATGATAATATCCACCCAATTTCATCTGTATAAAACATCATGAAAATTCCCTTGGTTATTTAATTCAATAATATCAATAAGCATTTCATAGTATCCCACTTCAGAAAATTTAAATATACCACTATTCTATGTTTTTAAACCCGCTTCTCAATCGACTGTAAGAAATCAAAATCCATTCACATTATAAGCATCAAACTTTCTAACTTATTTTATAGGACCTCTAGCAAAAAAATTAAAATATTCTGACAACTCAGCTCGAGTATCGGTATTAAGGATATAAAAATAGAAATATAATTTATTAGATTTACAAAATGTATGTGTCAAACTAATATTCATATTTATTGCATTATTTATGAACTTAAACGTCGTGAAAACAATTCTAGAAGATCTTTATTCACAACTTTCATTATATATTTCTCATTTCTTGTTCGGCCTCTCATTTGTCTTTTTATTTATATCCTCAAATCTTCAATAAATGGATCTAAAATTTCACTATTTAGTAGCACATATCTATGTGTCAGTAATAATTCCAATTCTGTTAGTGTCACATTTGAGGTCCTCCCAACTAATAGAACAATAACAAGAAATATTTTCTATTTCTGATGTATTTGAGATTAAGTCGATGTGTCATAAACACATCCAACTTGATTAAATCTTTCCTCAATATCATCCAAGTATCTGGAACAAAAGGTAAGACACTCCTCAGCCAAATAGCCTTCATGAATAGAGTCGTCTTGTTGATCTTTATTTCTCACGTATACTTTCAAATGCACAAGATATATGTGAAATAAAATAATCATAATTATGCATTTATTTAAATTCCAAAAATTGTTTACCTAACTGAAAAACATATATATAAAATACCTCTGAATTGGATATATCCATTGATAATGAATGGGACCTCATAATTTAGCTTCCTCAACCAAATGCATAGTTAAATGCATCATAACAGTAAAAAATGATGGAGGAAAGACCATCTCCATTGCACAGAGGATCAATACAAACATCTCATGGAGGTTGTCAAGATGAAATGGATGTAGATATTCTCACATAATTTCCTAAAAAATGTGTAGAATTAGAGTACAATCGTATTAACTTATTCAGGTAATAATATACTCAATTACAATGGTAGTAACTATTGTAACAAAATATGTGAATCATGATTTTTCAATCCATGTAACTTACGATTCATCAAGTCAACACACCTTGAGATGTTACTCAAATACCCATTATATACATTCAATTTTTTTAAAATTCGATGAAATGTATCTTATTCCCTGTTGTTTATTGAAAAAATTGTCGGAGCATACTTTTCATTCCCATATGGACAGTGATCATGTTTTATGTACATTTCATGGAAGTCTTTGTGAGCATTGAGATGATACTTTGACTTTCCATGCTCATAAAGTTATGTGAAAATAAAATTGTCACATACATTCATCACAATATTCATCCAATCAATATTATGTTGCACCAAATTAAATTCCCAATAAGGAAGTTTAAAGAATATAATTTTTTTCCATTGTTGCGTTCTGATTTCACATTACGATGCACTTCAGACCCATTTTCCACTTTCATTAAAATAATAAACCTTTACAAATTATGTTTCAACATTTTCAAGTTGTGTCAATATTTTATAACCAGTTTACAACTATGGAGGTTTCCTACTATCAATGAAACCATTAAATTTTGACCTGTTCAGCTGAAATCTCTGAGATGCATCATGAAATCTTCGATGGCACAAGAAGCACCATTTTCTTCTATGAGGTAGCTATTTGGGCTCAAAATCAATGTTAAAATGGGGTAATCCAAACATGTCTAAGTGTTCTAAATAGATAAATTCCCAATCCAAGGGAAGTCAGTAATGGTCCACATTAAAGAAGCATGCATTTTGAACATTGTTTTAGAAGAATCATCAAATGTATCAACATTGTTTATCCATAAATACTACAATTCATCTATCAAATGCTGCTAGTATACATTAATATCATTTCTAGGCATTTTTTCCAGTAATAATCATCAAAATGATAAAAGATGTATGTTTCATACACATCAATGGTGGCCGATTGTAAGGGATCAAAACAACTGGCCAAATGCTATAACTGGTACTCAAAGTCCCATATGGGTTGAATTCATCGGCATCCAATCCCAATTGAACATTCCTAGGATCAGCTAAGAAATTTGGATGTAATGAATCAAATGTCTTCCATGATTTTGAATCTTGTGGATGTCTAATTAACCTATCATTGCTATTATATATAGAATTCCACTTCATGTGTTCGACAGTTTTCAATGACATGAAAAATCATTGCAATCGAGGTTTCAAAGGAATGTAACACAAAACCATTGAAGGTGTGTTCCTTTTCTTCGTATCCACGTAATTATGTTGATTTAGACTTCCCACATCAACCTTTGACTGCCATCTAGAAGAAGAATTTTTTTTGCACTTTTTTCTACTTGAATCATTTCCACAATAAAGCATACAATCATTGGGACACACATGTACTTTTGTATAATTTAGACCTAGACTGCTAACAAATTTTTTCATATTATAAAAAGACTCGGGTATTTTTGCTTTAGGAAATGCATCCCGAATAAATTCCAATATCATGGACATTGCCTTTTTTGTAATTCCACATAGACATTTGATATGGTACAACATTAGCAGAAATGAAATCATTAAATATTTCAAACACCCACTATAAAACTCTTGATTTCCTTCATCAACTAAATCATGAAACATGTTTTCCCTAGTGAATTTGTCTCATACATTTGGCTCCACAGAATCAAGAGGAGAATCCAATGATATGTTACAATCTTGATCTGGTTGTCATAGAGTCTAAAAAACATCACTTGTCACATTTCAATTTGTAGCACCCTCATTTAATAGTTCTGTTATGTTTTGATGTTGATAGTGGTGTCATGTAGTGCCGAATGCATCATTTATGAGGTTTTACATTTCATTTTCCATTTTCTATGAAGTTGGGACCTCATTCTATGGATTAACATCAGTACTCAATCTTTCGATAATGTTCAACTCTCCATGCCAAATCCAACACAAATACTGACCAGGGAATTGATTTAGTATTAAATGTTCATAAACTTCAATACTCATCATCCATCTTCTAAATTTTCATTTAGGACATGGACATCTAATTATTTGTTCAATGAATCGATTAGAAATTTCAAAATAAAAAAACTCCTTCAAACCCTTAACATATTGAGGTGTGTTCCTCGATAATGTGTTCCTGCTTTTATCCATGTATATCACAATGTTCATACACAATATTAAAACAATTTAAAACACGTAGTTACTAATAAATATAGAAATAAATTCATATATAAGATAGTGTATGATTACAGAAACATAATATAATAAAGTTGATCCATTGATCATAATGTATTGATAATATAATTTTACTTATTTGGGAGAATATTCTCAAGTTTATGTGCTATGGTGTAGTGAAATACATACGTTTTTGATGTTCTCACACAAGGAACTACACCTGTTGGAGCTATATTAGATCTTAGATTATTGGTATTAAGTATAGTAAAGTCATTATTGGGCCTATAATGTTTGATATGCGCTTCCAAACTAGGCTTGGTGTGTATTTTGTTCCATTATAGAAGGCCTAACATAAACTCAGATTTGTGTGGATGTACATTTATCTTTCTTTTTCACTTTTGATTGAAGTTTCTTGGTATACATTTAATTTTTTACTACACCAGTAGAGACTAGATTCATTACATGAATATATGTATCATTATTCATCGCTATTAAACATTTTGACATAGTAATGAGATATTACTATCCACTCATTTGTTAAATTCAATAAAAATTCTTTTTTTAATCAATTGATTTCATTAGATCTAGCTGGATTTTTTATTTTCTATTAAAATTCTTAGATTTCCATCAAATTATCCTCTAAGAATTAATCAAATCATCCCATAGTTTCAATTATCCCATTAACCAACATCGATACTATTCCCATGAGTTCAATGTCAATTACATTATCGATTTCATAATCATAGTATTCAGTGATCAATCATAAGCTACCACAATGTGATACACTCAAAAGGTAATATAGAAACAAAAAAAGTAGTTGGGAACCAAAACAATCATCCATTTGATAACAATAAATAAAATCATTTGACAATGAATAAGAAAGATGGGAATACCCATCTCTAAATTGAAACATAAACAACCCATCAAAATGATTCACACAATAACCCAACAAACATGATAACACAACTCTCAACCTCATGCATCTATTCCTATTAACCATATGACAATAAATGGAAAAAAGAGATCACCTCTCTTAAAAAAATACCATCCTCCACTTTTTCCATCAAAAACCCATACATAAATCGTAAAATTCCTCTACCACCCAAGAGCACACATATATAGAATCAAAAGAATATTTATCATTAGAAACAGAAGGGCAAACTATGTCCGCAAAAAAATTGATAAAATCCTTTGGAAACAGAGAATAGACTCACATAGAAGGAAATAATTATTTCCATAACCAACCTGATCATTTACAACATGAATTAATAGATTAATTATTCATAGATTTCAGCACTAGAAATCCTATAATCACAAGCTATAAAATCCAATAACCAAACATAAATATATTCAAGAAATATGTAATATTCAACAGTTTTGAAGGATGAATGGTAATTAATATCTCATTCCACATTCATTAATCAATTAATTATTACCAACATTATTTTATTATCTAATTTCAATACTATAAACAATTATAAACAAAAATAAAAATCCTATAAAGTAGATAACATGATATTTTTAAAATTATAAGAGGCATTACGAACAATGCATTAATACATATGACCACAACATCCATTCAAATTAATTATTGATTCTAGTTATTATATATATTTGGATAATTCCACTATAAACCCAATTAATTTACACCATGATATTGTTACATGAACACATAAAATGGAGAGGTAAAAAATCCCAAACCTAGTGAATTTAAACTTTCTTTGAGAAATATTGGTACGTAAGGTATAAATCTCTAATCACCTCTCCCAAAAGAATCTCACAAAACCTATCAACATCCCCAAGGATCCACCATCAAACACCAACAGAAACCCCATGATAATTTATGGAAACTGATTTTCATAATTATTAAATAGAGAACATGAATTAGAATAACTAACTGGTGAAGTAGAAAAAACCCCAAATCCCTAACTGGTCATGGGGTTTCCGGGAGAAGTGTGGTTACGGGGTCATCGGGAGAAGGGAGGTCGCAGGGTCACCGGGAGAAGGGGGGTCACGGGGTCGCAGGGGGTCGTGGTGTGGTGGGGTCACAGGGGGGTTTAGGGGAGAAGGGGGTCACCGGGAGAAGGGGAGTCGCTGAGAGAAGGCGGGTCGCGAGGGGTCGCTGGGGATGAGGGGTTGCCGGGAGAAGGGGGTCGTGGGGGGTCACCGGGAGAACAAGGGTCACAGGTAAATGGGAGGTCAGGGCGAGAAGGTGGATCGGGGTTGGGGGAAGGGTCAGGAGTGTAAAAAAAAGAGATGGTTTCGTGGCGGTTTATTATAAACCACTAAAAACCATTTTAAAAAAAGTTTTAGTAGCATTTTTGTGAACAAAAACTAAAAAACTGCCTCTAAAGTCTATTTATGTTGTAGTGTGCCTGTTTTACTTCTTGGGTCTGGTAGGGGCTTAAGAAGGCTTTTGTACATAGGTGCTTTTGGGTAGAGCTTACCATCCCCAGACAGATGGCAAGTCCGGGCATACGATTCCGGTCCATGAGGACATGATTCGTGCATGCATCCTAGATTTTGGAATCTCTTAGGATAAGCATATACCTCTTGTGCAAATTGCCTACAATAATATTTTTCAATTGACTATTTATATGGAACCTTATGAGGATTTATATGGTAGGTCGTACCGTTCACCCTTATGTTGGATGGAGGCAGTGGAGGTAGCAATGCTGGGACTGTGTCTTTTTTAAGAGACCACATAGAAGATTGAGTTGATTTGGAAGAGGATGGATTCTGCACAACCATGACATAAGTCTTATGCTGATCAGCAGAGATTACCTCTGGAGTTCGAGGATAGGGGTCTGGTTTTCCTACTTGTCACACCGAGGATGGGACACATAAGGATTTGGAGATAGGGTTATACTTTTCTGAGGTACATCGGGTCATTTGAGGTGTTGGAGAGAGTTGGGTCCATTTCCTATTGGCTGTAGTTACCCCATATGTACTGGGATATGCATGACGACTTCCACGTTTCCTTCCTTCGATGTTACTTCAGAAACACGTCTTGTGTTTTCAAACCCAAGGAGGGTGAGTTGGAAGTGGATGAATCTTTCTAGGAGCATCCTATACAGATTTTCGATCGAAGTACGAAGGCTATCCATGGCCGGTCTGTTCCTCTGGTATGAGTGCTATGGAATCATAGATGAGTATAGGATGAGACTTGGGAGAGGGAGGAAGACATATGATCATAGTAGCCAGAGTTGTTCGGGGTTTCTTCTTCTACGCCGCCCATCTACGGAAATTCAAGGATGAATTTCTTTAAGGGGGATGTTTTTACGAACCCAGATCTTCTTTTTTAGGTATGTTTCCCTTTTCTGGTCATTTTAGAGAAAAATAGGAATTTATTGAAATTTTTAAAGTACACACAGTGTACTCGATTTCGGTATGAAGTTGTGTGTTGGCCATGTAATGGCTGCACACACAGCCATGTGGGGGTGACCTGGAGACCACCTAATGCCGGGTACGAAAACATCATGTACACTCCTTGTACTTATAAAGTACCTAAATTGTATTTTATTTTGTTCATTAAATGTACTGGGGTCCTATCTAATCGCCAGAAAGGCCTTCTTCTCGACCTAGTTCGTCCGAGAGATCCTGTATGACAGTGATCTTCCTCCGAGCCCCCGACCTAGCATCCGACCTCCTTTTCTACCACCATTAATTACATTGGATTCACTTCTGTAATCAATTCCTTCTTATAGAGCTTCATTTTGTTGTTCCTCCTCTTTCTCAAGTAATCCCCGGTCAAGCGTTTTAGATATTTTTGTGTATATATGGTGTTATTGGGCGATTCAAAGCTAGAGGTTCACGTATAGAAGTCTCCCAAAACCGCGGTATGTGGTTTTTTCCTTTCTGTTGAAATTCTTTGAGTTATGTGTGAAACTTTGTCCAATACCCTTAAATGGTGTATTTCGTGTTTACCATTTTACCTCTGTTGTTTTCATTCCATGCTTGTATGATTGAGTAGAGGATAATTGAATGTGAATTTGGTGAATTTCTATGCTTTAGAAGTGTTTTACCATTCATGTTTCTTGTATCAACCATTTGTTCTAGTTTTCCTGTTACGATACTGTTTACATTCAATGCCTAGTATTTGTAGGAGGGAGTGATGTTTGTCTGCCATGTTGTTATGCTGTAGTTTTTTATCCAAGTAGGTATTGAGGTTTACGTTGGATAATATGATTTACAATGCTTTCATGACTTACATAGGGTCATGAGAACTTGGTATAGTAGACCATAGTGAGAATGGACAGAAGGGCTTGTCCCTAGTGTCTATTTTTGATTATGATGCGAGACCACTGGGAGAATTAGCACAAGTTCTTCTTCAGAGTGTTTGTAGTTCCTCGACGTGGGCCACATGGGGAATGTGACGTAAGTACTTCCCCAGAGAACCTTTGTTACCGATACGAGACTATAGGAGGAATTGATTGCAAGTTCTCCCTCATAGAGTCTATTCTAATGTTGAACCAGAGGGGTTGGACTGAGTGTACTACCTAGTAGGGTTCTTGTGTTTCCAGTTAGGACCAAAGGGGATAGGTTGTGAGTACATCCCATAGGCTTAGTTGTGTTATTTTATGCTTTCTTGTGTTTCTAGGTTGGAATAGAGGGGATAGGCTGTGAGTACTTCCCAGAGGGTTACCTTTTGTGTTTCGCTGCTTGCTTATGTTTCTAGGTAAGACCAGATGGGGTGGGCTATGAGTACTTCCCATAGGGTTACCTGTATGTGTTTACCTACATTGGTTAAGTGTTTCTTTATTTGTGAAATTAAATGCATTTAAACTATGGATTGGTTTCCGCCGAGTACTTCCTTATTTACGGCTTCAGTTATTTATTACCTGCCATATATTTACTGACTATTAGGCACAAATCTTGTGGTGGTTGCCTACTTGGATTTTGTCTCACACCCTGTTTGGGCCATGCTTTTGGCCCCAAACATATTATATTTCTACAGGTACAGATAATGGAAATCTCCCTTCTACTTTGGGTACTTGATTGCTGAGGAGCTAGACAACATGTGACCAAGATGAGACTTGTGATGCTGATCTGTTTATTTTTTTTCTTTTTTAGTTTGTTTTAGTACTCTATTCTATCATTTTGAAGTGTTTGGTTGTTTTGTTAGACATATGTACCATGCTAAATTTTTTTAGATGCTCCAGCTGTTTATTTATTCATACTTCCATTGATTACTGTTGTTTGATATTATAACTGTATGCACTATTTTTATCTGTTTCTCTTCCGTTGTGTTACTTTGCCAATGAGGGAATAGTTTCTTAACTATCACACCCAAGGCCTTCACTGCTAGTAGTCAGCCTCTAGCATTATGGGAAATGAACTTGAGGCCATGTGACCAACAGGGCACAGGGTGCCTCTGGGTGGCTTCCGGAACCATGACATTACACTTTCCTCCTTCGATTAGTTCCCCACTATTTCTGATACAACCAATCAGTATCGATCAATATTTGATATAAGGTATGATATTTCATCATTATCTTGGGTTCATCTCCTTCATTTTCTCCTTCATTTTTTTGGAATGTTATATATATGTTACTAATGGGATTTTCATAGGTGTTGATCGGTGTGGTGGTGTCTCAGCATCCTAGGGTGGATATAATTTTTATGGGGGGCGGAGATCATAACCTATTGTGTGGATCATTCTCATATAAATAAAATCAAGAATAGTTTGTGGTAGGGGAGTCATTGCATCTCTTTTATTTTATGTTCAATTGTATAGTTAGCATGTTTTATCCCACTAGAACATAATGGAATTTATATAATAAATATTTTAACCGGATAAATAAATTGATATCGATCGTATGTTATTGCATCTTATTTTGCTAAATAGTGTGATATTTATGCTCCTTTGTTTAGATTTTTGTTCTTGATGGAAATTGGTAGTGAACCTAAAGATAAAATTATTTGATAATTATTTTGTTAATGATAAAGAGGCATGAAAATGAATATGGTTATTCTTGTTGTAATTTTATGTTAATCAATTTGGTGTAGTAAGCATGTTTAATTATTTATAATAGTTTACTATTTATGTTTCCCAGATTTGAGACCTATGAATAATAAATTGGTTAAACCAAGATGGATTAAAGAACTGATGGTTTGATAAAAGATAATTTTATATAGGGTTCTGAGTTAACCAGTTGATTGTTTAAGGTCCAAGAGCTCAATTGATATGATGGTTTTTTCACTACTGCTTGGGTTGTGAGGTGATCCTGGATGGCTATTGTGATATGTGGGGGCTTGGAGGCCTATTTGTTGTGGTAGCAGTTGGCACCTATTGTGGCGAGATGAATCGGATTATGCATTTAGGCGTTGGGGGGGGGACACAGAGGATGATGAAACCGGATGAATGTGAATTTTTGGATTCTTTCTGATTCTTTTTGATTTTTTATCAGCTTTACTTTCTCCACTTCTCAAGACAGATGGTCTTGATTACCCTTATTCTGAAAGGGGTGATGACACGCAAGGTATGCGACGTGATTTCTGTGTGTACCTTATCAAGGTAAGAAGGGTCTAAACCTTTTCTATTGGTGGCAATGACTCGTCGGGTAGTTCATCTACTCACTTTGTTGACCCCCCTTGTGTTTAGTAATATAGAATGTTTTTTCTAAAATTACTAGGAATATTGGAATGTAATTCTGTAAATAAACAACTGAATAAATGATGTTAACCCATGGGGTAGGAGCTTGATGGGTTGCAATGCTGAGGGAATTAGTCTTTGGGTGTGATGCGGATGGAATATAATTTTAAATTGTTAATGGTTAATTAATGTTTATTGAATTAATTAAAGTAAATTGAAACTTATAAAAAGGGGATAAAGTAATTTATTAAATGTTTTTATATGGTTGTGTGCTTATAGGATACCTAGTCTTAGAAGTGGAATTGGGAGTCTGAGAGATGTTAGCTGTAGTTGAGTCTAAGACTAGGTTATGCCCATAGCGTGTTTGTGAGAAATAGTATATTCTTTATTTTTGCTATTTCTATAAGCTACTCCACGAAGTCAGCTAGTGAAACTGAAAACCCAAGGATTTTGAGCCCTAGGGGTTGTTTTCCTTGACATTTTGGTGGGAGGATGGATGGATGACTACCCCCTTTGGCCCCACTCCGTATTCATTATACTTACTTATGCAGGTAGGCATTGTTCTTTGTTATACACATATTTGTGTGTAGAGGGATGTAATGGCTTGTGGTTATTCACATACATATATTCTAGATATAGATTCATATGGAATACTATAGGTGTAACATATATAGGCTATGATGTCTTGGGGATCCTTACTCGGTGTACGAGCTATAATGGCTTGAGGTTTAATGCCCGACGTATGATACACATTTTCAGAGTAATGGTGTCTCCTAGAAACAACCAGGTTACTTTTCATAAATGGATGTGGTTGTTTTTTTGAATGAGGTTCATTTTTTGGTGCTTTGCCTAGGTGTCTATAGGCAAGCCTTTTGGAGAGAGATTCTTAGGAAGTGCGATGTTGGGGCAATGCGGAAAACCCATGGGAAAGTAGTACCAGGGTACCCTTGATGTTATTTATAATATTATATACTATTTTACGCAATACATGGTTAGAGTAGCCATGGTCAGGCTGGGAACTTAGTATACCTGTTTAGGTGTCAGGTCAGTTTCATTTGTTGTTGACTTTTTTTTGCATTCTTTATTTATTTTTGCATAAGATGCTCTGGGTAGGATTCTAGTGAGTATATTTTTATACTCACCATGTGTATTAATAAACTGTTTTCGGGTCAATATGATTAGGATGGAGATAAGTATTGTTTCTATTATCTTGGGGTGGTCGGAGATGTTTGGGCTTCATAGTTTCAATTGTTTTTACATTCTTTTGGGTACATGCAATTTTCCCCTTCCATTTGTAGTAGTTCTGCATGACATTACATCGGTACACTTGGGTTTTCTTTTATATATCTGTCTGAGTTGGAATTGGTTGGTGTCTATATTATCTCTCTCTTTCACATGTGTTCTCATATAGGGTAATTCCACTAACTTGGGTGTTTATTATACCCTCAGTGCTAATCGCCAATTTGTGTCCTACTACAGGCGGGACTTGGGGGGGGGGGTCATTATCTCCCTTCTCACATTGTTGGCCCAAGAGGGGTACACCTTGTGGGGAGAGGGTTTTGACAAGAAGGGTTATAATTAAAGGGGTTTTTTTGATGGAGTCAAGTGGGTGACTCCTTTTATATGTGAGAGTAGTGACTCTTTTTTAATACATTTTTCAATAAAATGTGAGTCATTCAAAAGGTATATTGATTATAACATTCTTAATTTCAACCCCAATATACATGAATATTGCAATACCCTCATAAAAACAACTAGATGTTAGTTTTTATGATATTTATGGCCTTATATCTTAATTTAACAATTTTTAACTATTTAAAACTCAATTATGGATTATAACTTTTTTCTATAGTAAGTTATCTTTATGATTTGAAATGATATAGGCCTTATTACCTAATTTTATCATGATGATTCCAAATTTTAAAACCATTTTAAATGATTGATTTTTTTGAGTTATTAAAAATTATTTTCAATTAAATTTAAATTAACCCACAAAAAATAATTTTTTGATAAATGGATACTTTAAAGCATAAAAATGAATTTACATTACGATCATATATAATATTGACTATCAAGATAGTTATTGGTTTGTGAATAAAAATTATGATTTTTGTGACTTCCTATGTAAACGAAAATCAAATTGTCCCTTGTCAATACTTAATTAGAGAAAAACAATAAAAATTATTAGTTTTATTATTAATATATATAATCACTTAACATTAAAAATCATCAAAAATAAGATTAAAAAGTTGAACTAGTTTTTTTAATGATTAATTTTATTCTTTATATTATATTTTTTAGAAAATGTTTTTATATTTTTTTTCCATTATTATATCGAAATGAGGTCATAAAAGTTGTGGTATTTAAAAAAACAATTTTTTCACTATTCAAATAAAAATAAACCATTTTAGAAAGATAATAAAAATTCACAGTATAATAATTTTTACATGATGAATTAAAAAATTATGTTTAATTTAACAAATTCAGTTTCAAAAATTAATTATTTCAACTTATTTAAATATATAAAATATAATTAAAACTATTTTTATAATAAATTGATATTTATACATTATGTTTTCATAACAGTAATTCATATTAATTTTTATTGAGTATAATTTTATCTTCTCATACATAAATAAATTTAATTAGAATAATAATTCGAAATTTTATAATTTAATTTAAGATAAATAAAAAATATATTGAAATTATTAAATTAAAAAATAAACAATTTTAATATTAAATGTTAATATTTAAGATCCATTAATTATTTAACTCCTACCAATTAAATTTAATCAATTTACATTAATTAAAAGAAAAAACTCATTATTTTTAAATATAATATTATGTAAGGAATTATAAAAAATGTTTTTATTTTAAATAATTTTAAATAATTATGATTTTTTTTACATGTCGTTTTAAAATTCATGTATGTTTATTTATGGTCTTTTATATAGTATTCTTAAAATTCATTAATATTTATCATTAATAGTAATATTTTATCATAAAAAATAATCTCAAAGTATATTTTAGCATAAAAATTAATGAAATACAAGCTACCTAAAAATTTATTTTTTAAAGTGAAACACATAATAAAATAACTATTTTTTATAAATGTAACTTGCTGAGGGAAAAATGACATTTACAAAATATATTATATAAATATTGTTTCAAAAAAACCTCAATAACAATTTTAAAATGAGTTTCATAATCCTCATAACCATGGTATTAATAATATCGTAATTAAATACCACCATAAAATTATCTAAATAATCATTTAATAATATATTAATCTAGTATATAAACACATAAGATATACTTATTAATGAAAAAAAGAAATACCACGAACTCATAAGAAATATAAATTATTTGAAATTTTTTACATTGGGATATCATACTTATTAACATTTAATTGATTATAACTAGTATGAAAATACATAATTGAGAAGTATTTATCTCATAGAAGATGATAAAGGAGGTCATAAATATATGGTAATTAGTAAATTTTATTTATTGAAATTACATTTCCTTTCTAATAGTCAATCTATAAAATTATTAAAACACCCTTTTCCTTATTCACAACTATAATACGGGATTCCCATATAAAATAACTTTTAAAAATGAAACCCTTATCACATAAGAATTCTAATTGCATTGTTAACATAAATAATTCAACTAGATACATTCAATATGGTGGATTGGTTATGGGTGTTTCATTATGGTAAATATTAACAGATAATTGAACATCACTACTAGTGGGAAATAAAAGTAATTCATTTTGAAATACATTAATATATCCTTTCACAATGGGTGTATATTTTATTCTAAAAACCACATTCTTTATATATTTATGTTTTTTCATTTCACCAACACGTGTATTATTAAGATAGGATAATGGGGTTGGTTCCTGGAACTAATTAGGTAAGGAAATATCACCTCTAAAAAAGTAATTTGATACCAAATTCACCAATTATAATTCATTTATATTTATAATATGTGATTTGTTTTATTATTGTAGACCCATCCCATTGAAATGATTATAAAAAATCCCACATAGTTTTGATAATAATATTTGTAAATTCATAACCCTCATGAATCCTTATTTTGATTACCCAATTTATCATTGTTACAATTAATCTTCCACTCAATACTCTAACTAATAAATCATTCAATAAGGTATCAGTGATGGATTTTATATTATTTCTAAATATGAATGATATAATAGTGTGTGTATTTCCAGATGAAAATAATATATTTTCTTACATTGATTACATAATTAAAGTACAATCTATAACATCATTTGGAACCCAAAATAGTAATTATTATAGAAAAATATTGTACTCGATCCCCAATCATATTTTGAGGTATATTCCCTTAAAATATGGGGTAATTAAATAATTATCATACCATATTATTATAGTTGGAACATTTTTCATAGATAAATTCTTTATTAAATTTGTATTCATAAGAATGATGACCATTCTATAAATATTTAATGAGTGAACCAATTCTTTTGAGGAATACCCTGGGTGATTCTTCCCAAATTTATTAAATATATTGAGCACATTCGTCACTAATTATCCATTCTAGTAGTTCTTTACACATAGTAGTTGTATATCGTATTATTCTATAGAATCCCTTTGTACATGATTGATTTTAAAAAACCATTCTCATTTTTTGATTACATTAATTACTATAACATCATATATTAATTATATTGAGATATTGGTGATCATAAAAGGATTCAATTTAAAAAAATAAATGAATCTATCTATATATCTTTCTAGGTTGTGTGGATAATTCAAATATTACCTCACCAAACTTATGAAATTATACTTTTACTATCTCACTATATCTTTCTATTTTTCATGGAAATACTTGAATTTTCTTACCAAATATACATTTCACTCCCTTGGAATATTTATTTCAAAAAAATAACCATAAATAAATTCTTAAGCCTGTTTTCTATCTCCCCTTCTTTTATAGTATTCTGAAACAATGTTGAAAATTGGTCTACACCTATCCTGTAACTATATACAACCATGATAATTTTCCCTTTTTTATTACACTCAAATTATATGAATATATTCTATAAGTACATTATCCAATTCTTTAGTACTATCTTATTAGTGGATGAAAATAATGTTAACCAATTTAACACTATAAAATTATTTAAAGAGAAATTTTTTTTATGTGAAACTAGTTTCTCTATATAAGAATTGATATTTTTCAAAACCTAAATTTATTTAAATTTCATAATAATAATTTTTTGACAACACATATTAATTCAACTGTCCTGATTATTCAGAAAATATATAAATATTGGCCAGCTTTTCCATGGTTTCCATTTCGTATAGTATACACCATTATATATCAATTAAAATGTATTAATTAGTAACATATACAAAAAATTTATTCATGAAACATGTCTTATTTATAATATTATCCTGAATTTAGACCCTATGAATTTTTTATATTATACTTATCAATCCATTTTAAATTCATTAGTAGAAGTTTCTAAAGGATAAAAATCAATATTATCTACTTATTTTATTCTAAATTTTGTTACTTGGGATTCTACTAAACCATTATATGATTCCAAATATAAATCCCATAATCCCTGATAATACATATCCATTTTTGTATTTATTACATAGTATAAGTTATACATGATATCACATACATGTGATTAATTTTATGTTATCTTTAATAGAATATATGCATAAACATTATATTGAAAAATGATATATCACCAAATTTGAATTCATGTATTTATTATAGAGTTTGTATTAGGGGAGTTTTTAATAAATAATATTGTAATTCATTACTTAGAGAAATGGGAATGGTATGAAAAGGGTGACCTCAAAACATTAGTAGGGATAACATACTAATGAAGTTAAAGTATAATAATAATGAAAAAAATAACACATTGGGACTAAATAAAAAAATGAAACCACTTTAGTGAATACATAATAATAAAATAATCTATGGATGAAAATAAAAATAAACGATCACCTAATTGATCTCATATTTAAGGAAATTATGGAAATGCATAATGTTGGATTTAATAAAGATACATTGATGGCCTTGTATCAATGTATAAAGGATTAGGATGCGCCTAATACCCTATTTTGTACCTCGAAATACATACATGCAAACAAATGGGACAAATTATTCTCATCCTGCATTGAAAAAAAAATTTAATAATATTCAATAAATTTGAACTTAAAAAACATATAATAATTTATCAATGAAGCTTATATTATTTTATTTTCCAATATTGAACACAACATTAGATGAAAATGTCAATAAATATACCCATTTAATATATTGATAATGTCTTTAACATTATGTTTTAATATCCTGATATTTTAGAAATAAATAATATCATCAATTGTGTACAAGATACACAAGATAATCATTAAATGAGAAACCAATTATTTTTATTTAAATGTGACTGTTAACCAAGCAATAAATTTTAAAGGAATGAATTTTATTAACCATATTATGAATTATATTATGGTGTCATAAATTTAAATGTATTAATTTATTATTTATAAATATGGACTATTTTCTTAGTAAAGTAATTTAATTTTTCAAAAATATATTTATTCAAAAATGGGATTCCATAATTTTTGTGTTTGAATATTAAAATTTATTTCAGAAATTTTAGAAAATTTATTTGAAAAAATGAATTTAGTTTTTGAATCTGAAATCAAAAAATTATATTATGAATTTTTTTTGTGAATTTTATGAATGTATTTATTTTATTAATGTATATTTAAAATAATTATTTTTATTAAAAATCATATTATATTTTTAATTAAACATAGATTCAATGAATACTTTGGGAATAGTTTTAAAATTTAATTAGTTCCTCTAAAATAATACTACTATTTACATTAAATTTACTTTATAAATGAATTTAGTTTAGAAACATTATTTTCAAAAATTCCATAATTATAAAAACCCATTTTCATAAAAAAAATTCTATTTTGATTTTAAATTATTTTCATCCAATAATTTGTTTGCAAATTTAAAAAATGGATTCCTTTTTTGGAATCTTTGTGTCCAAATGTTTTAAATAGTCCCCTATTATTTTTTTCAATATGAATAGTTACCTTTGTAATTTTAGTTAACATATTAAGTGATAAATAAGGTAATTAATATTAAAACATAAAACGATTAGGATTAAAAAACGACCATAATACTTTTTTATAATTTTATTGGATGAGTTAATTTCTTTCATAATTATCGTAGATTCTGTTATATAGATTTTTTTCACATTAGGATGTGATTATAAGCTTTATAATAATTTATTTAAGGAATATTGAAAAATGTAACATTTTTTTAATAACTGAAATATATTTATCATTGTGTTATATGTATGATATATTTACTTATAAATTTTATTTTTAAATAAAGATTATTTTTCCTTATCTTTGTAATTTATTTTTAATTTTTAGTTTTTAAATAATTACCTTAAAATTTAACACGATGTAGATGCATTAATTATTCAATTTCATGACAAATAAAACAAATGATAAAAAAATTAAAGTATTATAATTTGAGATAATTAATGTCATAAAAAATATATATTATAATTACATGATATGTATTTATTAAAATCAATATTTTTAATTTATATGTTTCATAATGTCATTAAAATATTAGTAATGAATAGTTTTTAAAATTTACATTAATGATATATTATAATAAATAATTCCTTATTAAATGAAATAAAATTCCAAAAAATATTATATTAAATAAAATGATTATTATATTGTTTATAATATCATAAGTATGTCCATTAATGTGACTTTATCCCATTTATTGAATCTATATTGATACTCAATGACTAAAAATAAATTTCTATGGTATGCATTAAAGGGGTTAAGAATGGGTTTAAATAAAAAGATAAGGGTAAAAATGTTACCAAATATTAATAATTTCTATAGGATGATATTTGTATATCCATAATAATCCTATATTCTGAATTAATTAGTCTGGATTCATTTTGAATTGAAGACTAATTTATTTTAATTTTATATTTTGAAAACATTCAAGAGTTCATGCCCCCTCTCTTATAAATGCGAATCTATTCTCATCTTTACATAACATTAAATCACACATTTTTATCTGAAAATAATTAAAAAAATACCTTCCAATTATCCATACCCATATTCTATAGGTATTATACAATGAAAAATATAAACCTTAGTAATCTTAGGGTGTTATGTAAAGGAAGTTGTATGAAGAACTTGTTTTGTTTTTAAAGGTGTATTTATGTTTTAATTCTTATTCCAACTCATGAAATTTTTTATTAACAATGATTATATAATAAAAAATGTAACAGATATATTGTTTTTTTTAATGTCAATATAAAAACATATATCCATATCTTATTCCATCAAAAGCATCGATCTTGGGTAATCCCAACTTTCGCCTCCTGAACCATTTTAATTCATTTACCACCACCATCTATCATGGTTAGATAATAATGATGGAATTAGTGTTTATATATGATATTAATGAAATATCCATCTATTATTAAAGGATAATATTTTATTTACCTTCTTATATTCCAATTCACAGAAAAATGACAATGTTGTTAATTCATACGTGCAGACTACCACCTCCACGATGTGATGTGGATTGTCATTCGTCACCAAATCACATAAAAAATATAAGTATATTTAAATAGATATATATGATATTTTTTATATTTTTTTCATTATTTAAATATAAATTTTTACTTAAATTTGTACCGTAATGATCATTGAAAAATGGAAATGTTACTCATGCGTAAGTACGACCTACCGACTCCATAATTGTAATGTAGTTAATTTTTTATATCCATATTTAATGGTTGAATTTAAAAGCATAATTTTTATTTAAAAGTGATAATTATTTCTTGATTATTACTCTAGAGTTGATTTAATAATGACCTATTTTACCAGATTCAACCTACCAAAGTCATTTTGGTATTTTGAATCTAATATCTTGAAAATATCTGATATAAACATAAATAATTTCATAATTAAATATAAAATGATATTAAATAAAATAAAATGAATAATGAAAAAGAAAAATATTATTAATAAATTAAATAAATCAACCTAGGTTTGTTATTTAGGACTACATTGAATATATGTGATGAGTCAAACTCAAGGTCTGGGCCTTTTTTAAAAGTTTTATTTAAATGTTTTCGATAAAACAATATTTTACTTCTATATCAATTATTTTAAAGTTATGTTATAGTTGTTTTTATATGGAAAGAAATATCCTTATAAATTTAATTTTATATCTCTTTTAACATTATTTCAATGTTTTTAGGAGGAATATTATTATGGAGTGATTGACATTCTTTAAAAAAAATTAAAAATATGTCTTATTTTAACACTAATGTCATCAAAGAATTTTTCCGTCACTACAAACATTATTTGAGTTTTGGATTCCTCTACAATACTTGATGATTTATTCAATAAAAACCATATTTTTTTATCTACATATTTGGATAAGAAAAATGGGGTTTTAAATTAGAATTGATATTTTGATATATGAAATGTTTTACACATGGATTTAAAATAGTTTATCAAGGATTTTATTCATGATATGTTCCATTGAAATTTCTTAAAATGGTTCGAGCCCTGTAATGGATCCCAAGTGAGATGTATATAGCTTATATAATGGGTTTTCCCTTATATCACATAGTGATATCATCATTGATTTTATAATTAATGCTCCATGATAGTGATCCAATGCCCTAGGCAATGACTATGTTCTTGGAGGAATTATATTGGAAGTCAGTTGAATAGTTATTCTAATTTTAAGGGTTTTGTTATATTTTTAACTTGATGATGTCCCAAGGAACCTATATGAATTTTATTTGATTTCGAATGATATTTCATGTAAATAATTTCATTTTTCATGTTATGATATTGGTATTTTTGAATAAAAACTGAATCCTTTTTCAAATAAAAAATTATTTTCTTTTGAAATGTTTTTTGATGGGGTATTAGGTTTTTCACTTGACTAATGTATTTTTCTAAGCAGCTTACTTTGATTTTTGGATTAATACTATGTTTTAAATTTTTTATAAGATGGTTTCTGGATATGTAGGGGAATGTATGAATTTCGGCTGAATGTTATTGATATTTTTCAGGATAATAAATTAGGTTTTATTTTAAAGGTTTTACATTGTCAAAAAATAGATATAGATAAGAATTTTCCACTTCGTAAAATATGGTTTTTTATATAAGAGTAATATAACGCCCTAAGCCCAGTCTTCTGGAATCGGTGCTTGAAAATGCTATGTAATGTTTTTATAAAAGAAACGGAACGATTACACAACACTTTATACAAAAGAGGACCTTTTACCGGTCTAGGTTCTGGAGGATTAGAACATACATTACATTTATCAGAGTTGAAATAAAAAAAAACAAATGTCCACTATGCTTCGAAACGTGCTAACTCCAAAGGCAATGACATGTATGATAATCTCCTAATATACCTATGAAAAATCACTTTAAAACAATGGGTGAGCATTTAATTTCCCTGTAAGGAGTTTTGAAAATCATTGACATACTTTTTAGAAATTCATTCCTTAAAAATAGATTTCAGGGAATGTTATTTGGATAATAACATAAAATATTTTTCAAAATACTCTTTGAAAAAAATAATTGAAATTACTTATTTTGAAAATAATATATCACTTTTGAATTTACTTATGTACAAAAAATGGTTTAAAAAAACAATCTAGTGATTTTTCGGAAAACACTACGCAAGCTCTAGAAAAAAAAACTATCTGGCTTATGGCAACATGAAATATTGAAGGCTATCTTGGGCATACCCACTTGTTGAGAGATTGAGTCTACTCCCCATTTACCTACCATATTTACAACATTCATGTGCCAGATTTTCTGAAAACATTTTTAAGCTTTCTTTACTTATATATATATATTCACAGGAGTTTGATTTTGAAACATTTCACTACATTAAAATGCACATTACACATATATTTATATATATTTAATTTTATATACATATCTTTATATATTTATTTGAACTTACATTTCATTTTCCTCACAATTTTGGTTCTCACCTAAACTATAGAAATTTTCTAAACATCCATGTACCCAAACTTTTATAACTTCAACCATTCTAGAAAAAACTCAATCTTGGATAAAAATTTCAAAGACATGTTTGTTTAATTACTTTTATGCATGAAATAATGACATGAATATATATAACAATAGAAATAATAATCACATGTTGTTTATATGAAATTATCATAGTACAATTTCATATGTGTTTCATATTTCATGAAGATATATATATATATATATATCATGAACATAAAACATAAAACAAAAACGCTCATATTCCTCAAATAAGGACTTGGATTTTATGCAAGTATAATACATGAAAGTATAAGCATATACTTAGAATTAATTAATCGCTTAAACGATATATGCAACTTTCAGATATGGTCATTCCTCTAATATGGATGACATCTAAATAAAATGATGTTTAATAAATTCAACTTCTTAAAAAAACATTAGCTTCAAAATTTAACAATAATAATTTATTATAAAATAAATGTTTTAATATGATTAATTCAGCTTTAATAAACACACACACATATATATTAAATCTTAAATAAGTCTTAAAACACATATACCCAACATTGAGCAAAAAACACATATGAATTAAAATAATTAAATTCTTTAAAATTTAATCTTAGAGAATAAATGTAATAAAGAAATATAATTTCAAATAATGAAATATTTCAAAATTAGTATTTTCATGCATACTTAGTTCTTCATTTAAAAAAAATATGAAAAATAATCATTTCCTCTTATCCGAAACCACAAAAACATATTTTTAAAATAAATAACTGTAAAATTTTGTCACAAAAAAAAATTATATTGAAGTAAATGAATAACTAAAATTTTATGTTCCCTTACCAAAAAATATCATTATAATTTCGATGAAGATTTGGAAAAAGAAGAATGTGTTTTTCGGTCATCTAACACACCCAACAGGAGATGGAATCAGGGAATGAGGTTTCTATCTCTTTCTCACTCTCTCATAATAGAACAAAAAGTGGAAAAAAAGAAAGAATAGAGGTTCAACCCTCTCTCTTTCCCTCTACAAGGCCTTTTCACTCCTCTTCTTATACACTTAGTAGGAAAAGTTTAAATGTATAATTTATTTGAACTTGCAAATTAAATTTTGGATTTTTTTATGAAAGTTGGGAAACTAATTTAATATATATTTATTTGAGTGATAGAGGAAATGGAAAAAGACATACAAGATTATCTCAAGTTGATCTGAAATAGAATTAAATAAGTATAAATACATTGATTGAAATAATAATATGAATAAAATAGAAGCAATTTAAATGTATCGCAATAAATTAAATTTCTCTGTTAATCTGCATAATACAACTGTCAGATGTGAAGACAAAGAATATCATTTTGATTACGATTGAAGGTAGATTAAATTAAGATAGAGTGGTTGGAATTTATGGAAATATGACAAATATTCAATTCAAGATAAGGATTGACAACAAATTTCTACGTTGAATATCCATAAAAATACAAGTAATATGAATCTATCGATGTCTGGAGAAGAAAAAATAAAAATATAATGACGAAAAAGTGAGCTAATAAACCAAAAAATAATAATCTACAAATCATATTTAGATACCAAAAACGAGAATAAACAACACCTACTTGAATAACTAGACGACGTGGGGAAAATCTTGAAATCGAGGATCAATTTCCCCAAATCTCGTCAAATACGTCAAAGTGAAGCAGATCAGGTGTAGTCGAACCTTAATCACGCTTCGAAAACCTCGCTCGAACTCATTTACGGATTCGAACTCGACCGTAAAACTAAAAGTGAAAACCCTAAGGTGATATCGAACTCGTTGATGTCACACGGCCAATAGAAGGCTCCTGAAACTCAGCTCAACTCGGATTGACACCTGAGGCGCTCGCAGATGAACACTTCTTCTTCGAAACGGGATTCAGACTCCAATCCAGATCCGGACTCTTTGTGCCACCTCAACCTCGCAACCGAGAATGATCCATCGACCGACATAAGCCTCGCCTACTGATCGTTCTCAGCCTCCCTAATCACATAAACCCTCTCGGCTCACGAATCGCGCCCCTCTCCTGACCTTGACCTCTATTTCTCAAGAAACCCTCAAAACTGAAACTCTATAACCCATCTCAATTTCATTTTTTTTAATTCATTTATTTATTTTGCCGTTTTATTATAATTTTACATAAATGAAATTTGATTTTTTTCTACAATCATGAATAGTTTTATATCTGAAAATATTATAAAATTTTTATAATCAAAATTATTTTCTTATATTAATATTATAATCATAATATTAATAAATTTTTAAAATTATAATTTCAATAATTTATAATTTCCAATTGTTATATATATGTATATATATATATATTACTATTTAAATTCTCTTGGGGTGTTACATTCTCCCCCCCTAAAATGAATTGTTCCCTCGCAATTCTTTTGTCGGTCTTACGAAAATTCGGAATTTCCATCTTCAGAATTAAGAAACATTAAGGGGACTTAACTAACTAAAGAAAATTCTAAGGCGGAAATTTTCTTTTCCTCAAAAGACAACATCTAATTTCCAAAGTTATCTAGACCGTGCTTTTGATAACAATTATAACGCCCTAAGCCCGCTCTTCCAGACTTGGTGCTTGAAAATTCTATTTAATTTTTTTTATAAAAGAAACTGAACGATTACACAACAGTTTATACAAAAGAGGACCATTTACGGGTCTCAGTTCTGGAGGATTGGACAATACATTACATTTATCAGAGTTAAAATAAAAATAAAACAACTGTCCACTATGCTTCCATGCGTGCTAACTCCAAAGGCAATGACATATATGATAATATCTTAATATACCTGTGAAAAATCATTTTAAAACAAAGGGTGAGCATTTAGTTTCCTAGTAAGGAGTTTTGAAAATCGTTGACATACTTTTTAGAAATTTATTATTTAAAAATAAATTTCAGGGAATGTTATTTGGATAATAACATAAAATATTTTTCAAAATAATCTTTGAAAAAAATAATAATAATTGAAATTACTTACATTGAAAATAATATATCACTTTTGAATTTACTTATGTATAAAAAATGCTTTTAAAAAACAATCTAGTGATTTTTCTGAAAACACTACTCAAGCTCTGGAAAACAAAACACTCTGGCTTATAGAAAAATGAAATATTGAAGGATATCTTGAGCCTACCCACTTTTTGAGGGATTGGGTATACTCCCCATTTCCTTACCATATTTACAACATTCAAGTGCCAGATTTTCTGAAAACATTTTTAAGATTGCTTTACTTATATATATACATTCACAGGAGTTTTATTTTGAAACATGTCACTACATTAAAATGCGCATTACAATTATATTTATATATATTTAAGTATATATAAATATCTTTATATATCTATTTAAACTTCCATTTCATTTTTCTCTCAATTTTGGTTCTCACCCAAATAATAGAATTTTCCTAAACATCCATGCACCCAAACTTTTATAACATCAACCAATCTAAATAAAACTCAATCTTGGATAAAAATATCAAAGACATGTGTATTTAATTACTTTTATGCATGAAATAATGACATGAATATATATAATAGTAGAAATAATAATCACATGTTGTTTATATGAAATTATCATTGTAAAATTTCATATGTGTTTCAACATTCATGAAGATATATATATATATATATATATAGCATGAACATAAAAAATAAATCAAAAAAGCTCAGATTCCTCAAATAAGGACTTGGATTTTATGCAAGTATAATACATGAAAGTATAAGCATATACTTAAAATTAATTAATCACTTAAATGATATATGAAACTATCGGATATGGTCATTCCTCTAATATGCATGACATCTAAATAAAATGATGTTTAATAAATTCAACTTCCTAAAATAAAAAATTAGGTTCAAAATTTAACAATAATAATTTATGATAAAATAAATGTTTTAATATGATTAATTCATATTTAACATACACACACATATATATTAAAACTGAAATAAGTCTTAAAACAGATACAACTTATGTTGAACATAAAAAAATATGAATTAAAATAATTAAATGCTTTAAAAATTAATCTTAGAGAATAAATGTAATAAAGAAATACAATTTCAAATAAAGAAATATTACAAAATTAGTATTTTCATCCATACATAGTTCTTCCTTTTAAAAAAATATGAAAAATACTCATTTCCTCTAATCCAAAACCAGATAAACATATTTTTAAAATAAATAAATGTAAAAATTTATCACAAAAAAATTTATATTCAAGTAAATGAATAACTAAAAATTTATGTTCCCATACCAAAAACGATCATTATACTTTCGATAACGATTTGGAAAAAGAAGAATGTGTTTTCCGGACATTGAAAACACCCAACAAGAGATGAAATCAGGGAACGAGGTTTCTATCTCTTTCTCACTCTCTCATAATAGAACAAAAAGTGAAAAAAATAAAGAATAGTGTTTCGGCCCTCTCTCTTTCCCTCTACATGGCCTTTACACTCCTCTTCTTATACACTTAGTTGGAAAAGTTTAAATGTATTATTTATTTCAACATGAAAATTAAATTTTGGATTTTTTTATGCAAGTTGGGAAACTGATTTAGTATATATTTATTTGAGTGATAGAGGAAACAGAAATAGACATAAATGATGATCTCAAGTTGATCTTAAATCGATTTAAATAAGTAAAAATACATTGATTGAAATAATAATATGAATAAAATAGATGCAAATTCAATGTATCACAATAAATTAAATTTATCTGTTGATCCGCATAAAACAATTTTCAAAAGTGAAGACAAAGACTAGCTGGTTGATTATGATTGAAGGTAGATTAAATTAAGATATAGTGATTAGAATTGATGGAAATATGACAAATATTTAATTCTAGATAAGGATTGACAACAAATTTCTATGATGAATATCCATAAAAATACAAGCAATATGAATCTATCGATGTCTGGAGAAGAAAAAATCAAAGGATAATGATGAAAAAGTGAGTTAATAAACAAA
Organism: Viscum album; assembly: GCA_963277665.1. Classification (NCBI taxonomy): domain Eukaryota; kingdom Viridiplantae; phylum Streptophyta; class Magnoliopsida; order Santalales; family Viscaceae; genus Viscum; species Viscum album. The sequence continues at coordinate 505,004,887 of OY728122.1, read as the reverse complement.
AAAAATCAACAAATCAGATTTAGATACCAAAAACTACAATAAACAACACCTACTTTCATAACTAGATGACGCGGGGAAGAATTTCAAATCGAGGATCAATTTCCCCAAATCTTGTTCAGATATGTCAAAGTGAAGCAAATCAGGTGTAGTTGAACCTTTATCACGCTCTGAAACCCTCGCTCGAACTCATTTTCGGATCCGAACTCAAACTTAAAACTAAAAGTGAAAACCCAAAGCTGATATCGAACTCGTTGATGTCACACGGCCAATAGAGGACTCCTGAAACTCAGCTCGACTCAGATTGACACCTGAGGCACTTGTAGATGAACACTTCTTCTTCGAAACGGGATTAAGACTCTAATCCAGATCCATACTCTTTGTGCCACTTCGACATCGCATCCGAGAACGATCCATCGACCGACATCATCCTCACCTACTGATCGTGCTTAGCCTCCCGAATCGCAAAAACCCTCTCAGCTGACGAATCACGCCCCTCTCGTGAACTCGACCTCTATTTCTCAAGAAACCCTCAAAACCTAAACCTTATAACCCATCTCAATTTCATTTTTGTAATTCATTTATTTATTTTACCGTTTTATTTTAATTTTACATAAATGAAATTTGATTTTTTTTTCCTACAATCATGTATAGTTTAATATCTGAAAATATTATAAAATTTTTATAATCAAAATGATTTTCATATGTTAATATTATAATCTTAATATTAATAAATTTTTAAAATTATAATTTCATTAATTTATAATTTCACATTGTTATATATATATATATTAATTACTATTTAAATTCTCTCGGGGTGTTACAAGTAATTATCGAATTCTATAAATCTATAAACCTAAATTATTTTTGGGAATGTAAGAAATATAAATCTAGTTTTAAGTCACTAGAATACATGATGTTGGTATCGAATTTGAGTTTATATAACATTATAGTATAATATGTTGTTGGATAAAAAGATAATATATACTATAACACCATTGGTTAGTACGTTAGGTAGAGTCATAATTATTTGAGATAAATCAAAGAGTACAGGATAAAATGAATAAGGATATATTTGTGTTTATCAACCTCATATGATGATATACATTGATTTTATTGATATAATCACACAATACTTTTTGGTTTTAGTAAATGGATGGATCCAGAATGAACTAAAATGACAATGGAAGCAAAGGAAAAAGTGGTGGTTGTTAGAATGGGAAACCTAATGTAATGGTAGCTATATTGTGAACTGTTGTGGTAACTATAAATGAATTATCAAGGGTAACAATTACTAAATTTAACCTCGGCCATTATCCTAATGTATTAAATATGAGAGAATTTTATCCAAGAGGAATTTTAGCTCTTAATTTTTATAAAATAAAATATATTCAATGACCTATGGGTTAATAATTTGGGAAGAAGAACCCACAAAATTTTCATAAATGAATAGGATTATATTTCTTGTCTTTAAGGAGGGAATAAAGTAATAATTATTCAAGGAAAAAGGATGATATATTTAACACCATGAAGAGGAAGAATGTCCATTCTAAGGACTCCCCTGAATGATTTAAATTTGGGGATTATGGGAATTATGAAAATCTATTTCCTTGGGAGAATGATCCAGAATAATGTCATTTAGACCATAGAGATAAATGTTTAGCAATGTAGATTTTCATTATTTTTGACCATGAGAAAACAGAAAATGATATATGAATGGTAGGGATTATATATTAGTCTATGATTTTATAAAGTTGAATCATAGGACATTATTTACATTTTTTTAAAAGGGGCATATTATGGAAATTGATAGAAAATTATGGTTATATTATTATGAAGTAAATTGAATCATTGATGTGTATACATATAACAATTTTATAATTTATGGTATATTTTTTATGATCACAACTTTAAATGAATTAATAATATTTTTCTAATTATAGTACATTGGGAAAATATTATTTAGTTTTGAAATATGTTTAAGGTTTATATAACCCTTATGTATAACATGAGAAAATTTTATTTAAGGAATAATGGGCATTCTATTTTTTAGAAATATGTTTAAAATTTTGCATAAAATTTAGGGTTTTTGAGATCTTTTATTTCAATGAAATTTGGGTTATTACGATTTTGGTGATGAAAAAAGAAAGGTATGAGATAACCTTCAAGGTTAACACATTTCATTAATGCAGAATATATAATATTCATTTTTAGGGATTCTTATCTAATTTCATTTATTTTTATATGTATTATAATATCATAATTTTATAAAATAGAAAAACCACAGTCCTGGTGACAACCTCTTTCTTCCAAGAAGGTCATGAGGCTTTATCCCAAAACCTATTGGTTATAAGGGTTCATCACCTACCATATGACTACATGATGTCCAAATAATGATTATTTTTATTGTTTTATTAAAATATCTCACAAATAAAATTTATTTCTTTAGCAAACATATGTTTTATTGTATTGATAACTATGTGAATTAATGTAATTTGATGATCATATTATTATTGTTAATTTGGAAAAAGTTCTCTATTTTTGGAAACTTATTTTATTGGGGTTAATTGAATATTTTTAGAATTTTTTTGAGGAATATGGGTTGAATTATCTTTTTGAATAATATATGATTTTAATGGGGGATTTTTGGTGAATTTGATTACTAACAGAGAGGATTATCATATCATATATATTATATGATTGGGGGATATAATTTATTCTTGGATATATTAAGATTGATTGATGTTATCATGAGATAAATTGTAAATTAAACATGGAATACTATTTGATAAAATACTTCTAATTTTTTTGGTTTAACTAAGAGTTTGGTATATTTTGATGAATTTTAACATTTCTTATTTATTTAATTTTTTTTTAAATTTCATATTACCCTTGAATTTTAGAAATAGATGTGATTTTTCATCATATGAAACGTTTTTTCATTTTGGTAATTGATTTATATTATATGAAACATTTTTAATTGTTTGATATTATATTAAACATTTGGTTTCAGTTAATGTATAAATATAGAAGGAATATCCTACTACCCTTTCATAGATTATGTGATCCATTATAAGTTTACTCTAGTTCAATCATTATTAAAAATTTATCTCGAATAGTCATCATTTTGAAAAAAAATTATTCTATAGAGTGAATTTATTAGAATATGAAATTAGTGTTTAAAAATAAGTATATTATCTTACGTTCTTAGTATATTAATAAAAACATTTGTCATGTTTCGAAGTATTATTTAAATAAAGAATTATCTATTTAGTTTTCTTACTAATATATCAATGGTCTTTTAACCATCAATGATTTATCGTAATGTGATGGCTACATTCCCCTAGAATGTGTTCTATATCACTCTATATCTGTCTGTGGGAGTTAGTTGTTTCTTACATATCCATGTTTTCAACTCTCACTTATTTTATCCTATTAAAAACCTCATATGTGTTATTATAAAAGAACTTTTCACTTCCATATGTCTCATTTAAATAAGAATCATTACTGACTCTTTTTACGATGTTTTTTCTCAAAAAAATTATTTTGAAAAGTCAAAACTCGGTTAATGAAAATAGGTTAAATTTTTAGGAAACAATTTATTAATGGGATTAGAATTTAATATATTCATATTTTATAATTAAAATCATTATTTAGTTGCGTAAAAGATATTCATGCCCACACTTAAATGAACAATTAATTAATATTAATAAAATTTACCATTATAACCTTCTTATTAAATTTGTCTGTTTTATTTTTAATTACCAAATTATGAAATATATTATATTATAACTCATACATAATTAATATAATAATTATGTTTAATTAATAACTCTATTTTTAGTATAGTAATTTTCTTCATCAAAAAAATGTTTTCTTTAAAAATGAAGTATCTTCTTTTAATGTCAATATTATTATTAATTTTTTATGTTTTTTAACAATGATTTTAAAAATTTTAGTTTATTTTTAAATTTAATTTGTCAATATTATCATTGGATGGGTTTTAAAAATATTATGAAAATTTTTCTTAAAAGAATTGTAAAAATACTAAATTTTATTAAAAATTTGATTCTATTTTTCATCTATTTACTATGTAAAATTATATTTTGGAGTAGTTTTAAAATATAATTGGTTTATTTTTAATAATAAAATTTAATTTTTGATGGGTTTTTATACGTGGATTTTCTATAAAATCATTTTATAGTTTAAATGGAAATTTATATAAAAAACTGTTTTTGGTCTTATTTTTTCAGTTTGATATGAAATTAAATTATTCCTACAATTTTTTTTGAATTTTTAAAAATTGATTCATTATATTTAATAAATAGTAATAAAATTGGTTAAAATGCCCCTTTTATTTTAGATCAATTGGAATAGTAACGCTGGTAATTATAGTTACAACAGTATAGGGTAAATCAGGCAATTAAATGAAAAAATAAAATTACATGGATTATAAAACAATCATAAAACCATACTTAATTTTATAGGATGAGTCTCTTTCATTCATAATCATATATAGACTGGTTATTTATCCTTTAATTTCCCTTTATATTGGTCGATAGGATGGATAATATTTTATTTAAAGAAATGAAAAAAATGTCACACTCTTATTTTATAATAACTATTATATTTATGACATAAATTTAATCAATGGATATGATTGGTTGTAAATATATTTTCAATTATATAAGTTTTATATTCATCTTGTAAATTTATTTATAAATTTTAGGGGGAAATCATTACATTAATTTATTACACAAAGCTAATGTAGTAATTATTAAATTAATGGAATAATCAAATAAATGATATTAAAAATATTAAAAGTAACATAATTTGAAATAATTAAGGTAACACATGAATTTTATAGAGGAGAATGGAATTTTAGGATGTATTTAAATATTTTAATCTAATTTAATTGTTTTCTTGATGTCATTAAAATCAGTGTAACGACTAGTTCTAAAAATAGACATTAATTATATATTATAGTAAATTACATTATATTTATTGATATAATGTTCATAAAAATATTATAATAATAACATTGATTAGGATATGGTTTATAATATCTACCATAGTCTATTTATGGGCCATTTTTTCCATTCACAGTAATTATATTTATCCTAAATGAGTAAGAATATTTGTTGTCGTGAAAATTGTGAATGTGGTAAATAGGGGTTAAAACAAAAAATAATGCTAAAATATAAGAAAAAATAAAAAAAATTATTTTGTTAAGGTATTTATATATCAAATCATCATGTATTACATAGAAATTATTTTTTTACAATTTTTATATTAAAATTAATCTCTATTAAATTAGTTTTTGAAGAATTCTAAGAGTGTGCATGACTTCTCTTCTAAAAGGGAATATCTTATTCCCATTTCATAACAAATGAAAAACCAATAATATTAGCATATATCTAACCCAATACCTTATTAACATCTATACACATGTTTTATAGGACTTATTTATTGTATTATAATATCCTTAGTGCTCTTAAGGTTCTAAAAAACGAGGTTGTCTGTAGAATAGATATCATTTTTAATCGAACATTTCTCTTTATTTAATTCTTTCAGCACCGAAAAATCTTCCTTAACTGTTATTATATAATTAAAAAAATAAATTTTATCTTATGATATATTTTATGTTGATGTAGTAACGTTTACCCATCTAATCTTCCATCAAATAGGAAACGAAACCATTATATGTTTTTATGGAGGACTACCACCACACGAACAAATGTAATCCATTTTCCATCACCATATCTCATTAATCGATTATAATGATGGAAGTAAAATTTATATATGATTTCCAGGAAATATTTATCGTTATTAAAGGACAACATAACATTATTATTCTTACCATTCCATTCACTGAAAAATTACAACATCGTTTGTGCGTACGTGTGGACTATCATCTCCAAAAATCAATACTATTCATTTTTTCATCAACATATCTTATATATGATATATATATATATATGATGATTTTAATTGTATGAAATTATTTAATTTCTAGAAATATAAAATTTTAAATATATTTTTTCATAATGACACTTGAAAAATGGAAATGTCACTCATGCACACATATGGAATACTGTATCCAGGATTATAAAATTCTTCATTTTTAATAACTATAATTAATGGTTAAATATATATTTATAATTTATTTATAAAATGGATTATTATATCATGAATATTATTTTGTTGATGAAATAAAAATATCCACTTTGATCCTTCTCAACCTACTAGGTTCATCGGGGAATTATGAAGTAAATATCTATAAAACTCCACACATGAACTTAAATAATTATTTAATTTTATATAATATGGTATTAAATAAAATAAAATAAATAATAAACTAGAAATATGATCAAACTAAAGTAAATAATTTAACATTATTTTTTTATTTTGGAATATAAATAAGGTATGTGATGAGTCAAACTCAATGTTAGAGACATTCTTTTAAAAAATGTCTCTTAAGTTTCATTTTATACTCCCTTTTTTCTTCAATATCAATATCTTAATGTCATTTTATGGCTGTTTTTATATGTAAAATATAATATTTATAAATTCTTATCATGTCTCATTTGTATTCATTTTTGTTTTTTTCAATATAAATATTTTTATTAAATGTTTCATTTTTGTTACAAAAGGACAAGTAGAAATGCTCTATTTTAACATATAGCGAGGAACCGATTTTTCCCACTATTTTTAATGATATTTTTAGTTTTAATTCATCTTTATGAACTCATTTTTCCATAAAAACCACCATATTTTACTATTTCTATGTATTTTGGTTTTGAAAATGTGTTTTTTTGGATGAAAGTATTTTTGATACTTGAAATGTTGTTTATACATGTTATAATGATATTTTAAAGCATTTTATTATTGATATGGCCTATATATATTTCTTAAAAATGATTATTCTCCATTATGTCACATATGTTGTAATGATAGATCTTAAATTACGGGTGCCTCTAGATATCATTGAGTGAGATTCTAATATCTTATATGATGGTTTCACCCAGATGGACCACCAATTCGTTGGGTAATTGTTATATTCTATTGAGAATTATATCGAATGTCAAAAGAATGGTTATTCTAATTTTTATTTATTTTTAAGGGGTTTAATATAATGTTTTCCCAAGGAACCTACAAGAATATTTTACACTTTATAATGAGTTTTCACTGAAATCATTTTATATTGAATAATAATATAATGATATATTTAAAGGAAAAATCATGATCTTTTTGGATACAAAGTGATGTTTTAGGAAATGTTTTTTCATGTGTTTTTATGTTTTTAACTTGACAAAAATATGTCTTTGTTTTATGTACCTTCTATATATTTTTATTCTTATCCCATGTTTTAAAATTCATATAATATGGTTTAATTATATGTAATGGAATGGAATAATTCATGTTGAATGTCATGATTATTTGTTATGAAAATAATCCATGTTTTATTTTAAAGGGTTTATATTATGATAAAAATGGATACTGATCACAAGTTTCCACATTATAAAATTTGGGTTTTTTCTATAAAATATATGTCCTGATTATCTGAATATCTATTCATAAATTATATATAGGAATTCCTGAAATTTAATAGTAGTTTAAAGTCACTAGAATTTGTTTTGTTTTATGGCCTGTTACACATATATTCATTATTATTTTATTGAAATAATTAAGGTTAAAAAATATTTAAATAATTAATCATATCATGTGATGAATGAAAATTGTAGTTTTTTGGAACATATAATATTTATATTATCAATGTGTTTACAAATTTAATACATATATTTTGTATTTCTTGAGATAAAAGTAGATATGAATAAAATATAACATAGAATATTATTATATAATCACAGATATTTTCTATTCACTATGGATGAGAAATTTATTTTAGAAAAAACGTATTGGTCAATCGTCGAGGATTTTAAAGGTGTACATATTCCAAATTATTTTTTAGCCCACTTGAAATTAGATATAGGTTCCACTAGTTACAAAACAATAATAATAACTTATAAATGGACCCCATATTTGAAATAATTTATCTGATTTGCATCTTATATAGGATATTATAAGGAAACTATTTCCAATAATATCACACTAACCATTGAATAATAAAATGAAAATTAAAAAGTAAGGAACAATTATAAGGTAAATAATATCTAAAAATGGAGAGAAAAAATAATATTCCAATGTTGGTTTTAGATGTCTCGATCAAACCCTAACAACCCAAAATATTCTTCAAGATTAAATAGAGGGATAATGGCGATAATACTATGAGATGATATTAACAGGAAACAATAACTTTGTGTAAAGAAAAATGAGAAGAAGGGTGGTTATTTTAAGGAATCGTGGACTGAAATTGTTGGAAAAAAGAATTGAATATTTTATTTTTCTATTATCTCAAGTGCTCAAATAGTCTCTATAGTGCCCAATTACCTCCTTTAATACTCTATTAAAATGGTTATTTCCAAAATTGTGTGAATAAAACTATATTATGTGAACATATTAATGATTATATATATATATATATGATGTCATGTTAACCATTTTCACTTCATTTTCCATTTTTTACCGCATTTTAATTTCTTGTAAAAAATTACTAAACATTACCCCTTGAATAATTTAAATTTCTAGTTTCAAAATATATAATATTTTTTTAAAATCATCCTTTAATTAAGATAAAGTAAAAATTAAAATAATATTGATTCTTTTAATAAAAAATCCACTTAAGAGTAAACAAATTTTTATTATTAAAATAATTCAATCATTGAAAGTACTTAACTACTAGATACCTGACCACTAATTACACCTAAATAATAATTATGGATAAGGTGTCTAATGTTGGTTTCTCATTGGTTGGTTAAAATAAAATTGATCCTTTTGTGATTTCCATAGACATGAACTTCTCTAATAAATGATTACCCTTGAAACACTATTATTAATGTTTTTATTGTGCCTTGTTGAGGTAAAACCCAAGTGGTACTACTTCAATACAATGTTTTTATAAATTTCCTTAATAAGTAATGTTACTACAAGTTGAATTCATGATTCTTCATTCTAAGATAATAAAATATTGTTATAAATATTATTAATATATACTAATTTTAACGATATCCGAAAAATGTCTATATCACCAATGATAAAAATACCAGTGTTGATATGAAGAATATTTTTTACTTTTACTTAATATATCTTCATTCATAATAATCTACCAAATAATTCTTCTTATTTTTACTTTTTTGAAAATTTAAATTATGTGGAATGTATTATTTTTTTGGACTGTACTTGTTATACCAATGATTTTAATTTGAGAATATTATCTAGAGACATCTATATTATAATCACAATGTGTATTTTCTCTATTGGTCATTATTATCTATAACGATAAAAATGAATCTATAGCTTTTATTTTCACTATATAATTTTAAATAGTTTTTATTTATTTAATTATATCCCCTAGTATTATAAAATTTTCTACATAGATAAAATCAACTGATAATTGATCTTCATACCTTCTATTTCTCCTCTTATGAATGAATCCTTTTAGAATACCACATCCAAAATAAATATTTCCGACTTAATCTCCCTTATTAGAGAAATTTCCTCACGCTATCTAAAAATACTAATTGGGTTTCTAACCACTACCTTTATAAAAAAACAGATTCATAACATCTTTTTTCAAAATAAGAATCCACGTCATAAACCTTTGAACTATCTATTAGGTGATATCCAAAGGAAAATAGGGATAAAAACCCTTCAAATTAACTACTAATTCCATAATATTATTATAGTTTTTGAAATTATAAAGGATGAATGAAAATTAATTAAAATTTTCACCCAACTAGGATACAATCCTGTAATCTAGTTTATATCAACCTTATATGGAATTTCATGATGTAATATTGGAAAATATTCACAAAAACAAAACATTAATAAATTACCTATGGAGTCACCCTTCATATTTCATCCACATAAAACCAATAAACATCACAATTAAAAAGTTAAATATCTTCCCTAAATAACAATTAATGTATATTTTGTGAATAAATAAAATTAATTTATAGATCTTGGAAAATATTTGACATGAAAATAACTTATTTAAACCCCTCCACATTCAGACTATCCTGAATTCCATTGAAGGTGAAATTTAATTCATCTATCCAATCAGAATAACCTCTAGATGGTCACCACCTTCCAGAATGAGACATAAAAAATAAATGATTGGTCTATCTAGTTCAAAAATTACGAATCACACTATCCTCTATATCTTCTTGTCTAAATGAATATTTCCATGCATTATTTCCTTTAATCTCACAGTGTATGTGTCCAAATACACCATTCATATAAAATATTAAAACTAAAAATATAAATGGAAGGAAAAATACCCTATGAAACATTTAGTAATGATTGTTATAATAAAATTACACATTAGGGGAATTATTTATTATAAAAATACATGACATAATAGAAGACAACCAGAAGCAACCACCTTAAATATATTACCAATGCTAAAAAATTATGATCCTGAAATTATTTAACTGATTTGGGAACCTCATTTCATTATTACCTCAACATTCATTCTTAAAATTTCGAAAACTATTTATTATTTAGAAAGAATACTATATATCTTCCCTCCGACATCAAAAAAGATAGTGATTCTTGATAGAGATATCACCAGAACACCTACATGAGTGAAATCAATTAGTTAGAAAAAGATAGAGTATATATCTTTTAAAATGACCCTCAAATGCCTTAACAAATGTAATTTGACCCACTAACTATAAAAAATATTTAACTCCTAAAATTAAAAAATAAAACATTTTTTATCAATATGAAACATAAATCTATGGCCTGGAACATTATTTTTAGTTGCATCCACATTGTAATTATTCTAATATATGAGTATATGCTTGGATATAAATTTCTATATTTATATTATTATGAAATAGAACAAACAACCTTCACAATTTTTACGCTCTCTATAACTATAAAACTAATACCTCTATAACATACCGAATTTAAGGGTTATTTTAAAAACTTATTTGAGCTATTATTGTTGCATTGGTTTTTGGGCATTTAGTTTATGTGGTTTTAGAGAAGCAAGGAGGATGTTAAATTTTTTAAAATCATTTTTTTGAAAATGATTTTAATATATACTATAATTTTGTATAATTTTAATCAAATAAATTATTAAATACACCTCAATATCAAATGGATTAAAAAATTAACATTAGTGATTAGTTTTTATTTTAATATAATGATTTTTTTGATAGTTGAAATTTATTGTATATGGTTTTAGATCATGATTTTTTCTTGGTTTGTCATAAAACCATTTTATTGCAAATTAACAGTTAGTTCCAAATATGGAATAAGTTTTTAACTATTTTATAATCTATAATGTATATTTATTCAATTTTTTTATTAAAAAATAATAAATTTATGCTATTTAATATTTTTTTATTTTCCATATTCACACTACTAGTACTTATCATCAGTTTGATTAGAAGGGATGCCTCTTTCATAATTATTTTTTAAAAATATCTCTTATATTTACTAATAAATTCCTATTTATTATACTTATTCATTAATATCCTTTTTTGAAAGAATTTTATAATTGATATAATTATAACCAATTTGAATTTTGGAGGAGAAGAGTTATGTATTTTCATTTGTGACCACAAACCTATAGAAAAATATTTCATAGTATATTCAATTATTATATTTCTAATGTGTATAGATTTTTTATATAATATTATAGAAAGGGTGAAATAAGATTAATATAGGACTTTAATTTTTAATATCTCTATTAATCCAAATCTCGAATATTTTATCAAATGATAAGATGAAATTTTGTATCATAAACTAACCAAGTGTTCTTAGCCATAACAAGTTAAAACGTATTATTTTTTTAAATATCAAATGGCTAATATAAATAATTTTATATCTATTGTTAGATAACTGCATTTCAATTGTAAAAAATATAGACATTTGAAAATTTCAATGATATTTCATTATAATTTTAGGCAAATAAAGGTATTAGAAAATTACTAATCCCTATAACATACCTATTATAATACATGATTATTTGAGTGACATAAAAGAAAGAGATGATGATTTAAATTATGGTTATATGAATGGAATTATCATTGACATTGGTTATTATTATATTAATATAGTTTATCACTATTTTACTACTTATAAAATATGACTAAATACTTTTATTTCATATGAAGGAAAAGAAAATGAAAACGAATTATGATATAACACTGTTATGATAATATTTCATACTTTTAGAACGATTGATAATGATCACATAACTATAATGAAATAAATACTAAGGGATATTGTAAATAGTGTTACTAGTATAAGATATAGAAATCATGAGTCAGTTAAAATTTAGAGGGTTCTATCCATTTTATCATCTAAGTGGAGTTGAATATTTGTTTCAATTAAATATGTTACACCTACCAATGTGATAAAAAAGGCAATTTATTTGGGAACTTTATGATTTATAAAGATGAAATATAATGTTATGTGTATGTTCATAAGTTAATTAATAATGGAAAATTATATTTTAATGTTATTTGATTATGATCATTTTTAATGTTATCCTATAAATGTTATTTATATTTAAGGAATAAAATAGATAAAAGTTATTATGATAATATAACAGAAAGACGATCTCTATCGCTATTTTTTTGTCACTACTTACAAAATTATTCATAATAGAAAAAATAAAAATTATGTGTGTTTAAATTGTTGATCCATTGAAAACATTGATATATGAAATTAAAAGTCATTTGGAAGGTATGAGTTCTTGGGATATTCAATAATAGTGGTCTGTCAATGTTTAATCAAAATATTTATTCTTAAATTCTTTTACCAATGAAGTATGATTCAATACCCTTCATCACATAACCTCTCTTATTTATCTAACGTGATGAACAAAAAACCATAATGATTAGTATTAAGATCATATTTATCAATGTGTTTAGTGGTAGGAAATATAACATTATTGAGAATTAGAATCCTTAAATCATCCTCCAATCTGTATGAATGAGTGAAGTGAGTTTCAATATAATAAACCAATTTCATAATAAAACTCCCTACGACTACAGAGAAATCCATCACATAATGAATATAATTGTATATAGAAATATCAATTATTCATTATAATGAATTAAATAATATAATATTTTTATTAAGAGGGACCATCACCATAACAAAATAAATTGAACGACACACTATTTCTTCTTAGAATTAAAATAGAATAAGTAATATAAAATTATTTTCAGAACTCAAAAACAAAAAAATTGTTTTTCTCTACATTATTTCTACATCAGTGGTCATCCATCCAGAGGATTAGATACCTTAAATGGAAAACCCAACATAGAGAAACTTTTAAGTTGAAATACTAAAAAAATCAATTACTGAGTTCAAAGGATTATAATACCCAAATCATTATTTTCCAATTAAAATATTCAATTTTTAATAACAAATATATTCTTAAAGGTACCTTGATTAATATAAAATAAAATAAATTTTTTATTTAATTCCTCTATATAAAATGGAATGTTTTGAACACTCTACTATCACAATTCATGTCATATTCACAAGTAATATGGAATTAAACACCCATAAATATCATATTACATTCATGTTTTTGTGACCAAGATCTATGACATTATTTTTAATAAATTTACTCTTTTACAATGATGTATACAATATCTATTTTACTCTCTCCATAATTATTTTTTTAATAAGGGTGCTATCGAAACCCATCATTGGTTACCCTGGACTAAGCCCAAGATAAGGCCCAAGGGAATTCATAACCCCTATCTATAAACTTGTTCTTTGGTATTGGGAAAATAAATTTGGGTTTTATTTTACCAAATAAATTAATCTATCAACGATCCCTTCTTGGAACCCGACATTACCTCTCTATAGAATGATGAGTTAATAAAAAAATAATCAATGAGGGAGGAATTGATAAAACTAAACATGAAATAATTTAAAATCGGTATCATAATAAACATTAACATTAAAATAAAATTGAATCATCATTCAAAATCATTATAAATATATATAATAAACCATAAAATTGTGAAACATGATCTAAAAATGAAATCAAAAGGAAAAAAATATTGGTATTCAATAATGAGATACCAGATAATAAGTATACTAAAGAAATAAATAAAAAAATAAAACAATGTAGTTGTTTCCTATCTCTTTGTGGCATGTGGGATAACTGTAACACCTTGATATTTTATGAAATGTATTTTTTCAAATAAATTTAATTTCTTTGATATCTTGAGTTAAATGAAACAATTATTTTAAATGAACTATGATATACCATTAAAATATTATTTTCACCTGTCCATTGGATTTTTTTAGTATTAATAGTTCTAAAAAAATAATGAAAATTTATGCTGTATAAATTTATAAAATGAATTCATTAGTAATTAAATTATCTAGAAATGAAAATAAAAATCAATTTAAAAAAAAGTAGTAGTTGTTATATATGTAATGTGTTTACATTAGGACATAAGAATGATATGAATAAAAATATGATTCTATTTTGATCTTATTAAAAAAATTTATTTACTATAAATTTATTTCTACTTTTTTGTAATTATATAATGACCTTAATTTCCTATGAAACAATGATGCCCCCTTTCTCCAATAATTAATAAATATAAAAATTGGATTAAAAAATATTAAATTTCAAATAATATGAATGATATTTTTTCCTACTAATTGTCTGATCTATATATGACATTCAATAGAGGAATTAAATATTAATATTATAATTACCCATTTCCCATGATTTATTTAATGTTACATTAAATTAATATTGTTATAAAGTTTATTAATGATATTTTATATTAAATCATAGTTTATAAAATATTTTAAAATTCAAAAAAATATTATATTGGATCGGGTAACTAGTTTAGAGTTTCAAAAAACATCCATCGTCTGTTTTTATATATTTATAATTTTTTTTAGAATTACTGACAATTAATTGGTCGAAAAACAATTATATTATAATAATTTTTAAAAGGGATAATGAGGGTTAGAAATAAAATATATTGAGTATAATGTGATTCAAACCTATCAATATTTTAAATGATGAAAATATTTTGACTCATAATCATATTATATTATCATATTATCAATTTAGATCTATTTTGATATCATGATTCATTTATATTAATTTAATATTTTATGATATTGTAATAGTTCCCCTCCCCTCAATTATAAAAGGGAACCCTCATTTCTCTTATTAACACTAATTTGAGTATTCTAGATTGACCAATATCCAACTATTTATCTCGTCCACTTTTAAAAATCATATAGGATCTTTTCTTCCCAAAATTCAAACCATAGATCCCCCAAGAGGAGAGAAAAATGAGTATTTTTAAAAAATAATTAATTTCCTTAACCAATTATTTTATTTAAATTTTTTTATAACCTCCATTAATTATTTTATATTTATAATAAAATAATATATTATTTATTCTAAATATATTTAAATATTATTCTTAATAAAATACCATTACACACCATATTTACTATCAAATATGATTTTAAATTATCTCTCGTGCCTATGAATGGCTTACCATCTCTTCATAGTGATAAAGTTATGTTTTCATCACCATAGTTTATTGATTAGTATTATAAAGGGTTTAAAAATTATATTTTATATTTATCAAAAAACAAATTAATTATATTATAAAAAGAATATAAATTATAATTTATTACAAACCAATTCATTTTTAGAAGATAATGTAACCTGTGCGTACATATGGACTGCCACCTCCACAGAGCGATGTGATTCATTTTTCATTTATATTATACTTGGTTGGAAATTATGATTTATTTGGTTAATAAAAAGGTTATATATGATAACTATATAGGAAAGGTGAATTAATATCTACATTTCTTTCATTGTGTCTATTGAAAAATGAAAAATCCAATGATGTATATGTATGACTTACTCTCTCCATAAATGGTGTAATTAATTTTTATACCCTAACATTTTTGGATGAATATGTATAATTAAAATATATGATACTTATACCGTGATTAAAATTTTATTGATGATGTAACTATGATAATTGTACAAGTACGTAAATGAAAAACCCTAACTAACATGAAAAATGAAATAATTATCACCAGAAATAGTGATTTTAATAAATAAATTTTAATAAACATGTGATAAAAGGTCAATAATAAATTTTTTATTTTTTGATATATAATATTATGGTTCTACATTAATTTCTATAAAAACATATATTTATTATAACATTGGTTCTAATACATATGATAGAATTATAACCAATGTTAAGTGGTTTCATGTTACAACCTCATTATTTACTGAGATTATTTATGATTAATCTCAGATGAAGAAATATAATAAACAACATAAAAAGATACACATGAATTTGTTTCTCCTCTATTTATTTTTTCAAAATACACTTTTCTTATAATTTTCCTTAACTTATATCCACATTTGATAAGAAATATCTCTTTAAGGGTAATCATATTCATTTCTCTCTTCTGGTTAAAAACATTTTTTTCCATGTAAATGTTTTTTATATTTTGTTTTAAAAAGGTTTTAAATATATTAAAATGATTGTATCAATTCATTTTAACCATTTTTTATTTTCTATTAAATGTATTGAATGGAATATTGTTCTGTTTTTTTAAACTAGGTTGGCTGGATTTTCTAACAAACGTATAAAATGAATGTTTTTTATAATATATACTCATTGGAAGTAATTTTTTTTAACATCATGTATGATCAATCATTTGCATCTTTATTGAAAATTTCCCATGGTTATTTTATTATAATGTTTTCCCATGAAAATTTGTAAATTTGCAGATATTAAGTAACATATTTTAAAGGGAAATGTTATTTTCTTCATGTATGTTTTATTGATATTTTGATTCATGAACAAAAAACATGGAATGTTTCTTATGATTTGTTGGGAATATGATCCTTGCATAACATCAAAGTTATTTTTCTATATGTCTTAGGATTATGAGGGAGATATTTTTATGAAACCTATTAATTTTCAATGAAGATTTCTATGATGAAATTTTTGTAAAACCCATTTCATTTCATGGGTTCTAATATGATTAATGGTTTGTGATATGGGGGAAGTCATATGTAGGATTATCAATTTATAATGCATGGGACCTATTTCTACCCCAAATGTACTAGGTAAAGACATATATCTCATGAAATAAACATGAATAGAATGGGTAGTTAAGCTAGTCTATTAATATAATTTATCCATTATGATTCTCTTGGTAGTGAACCTTGGCTACGATGGTAGTTTAAGGGCTGAACCCATACCACGATGATAGTTTTGGAAAAGAGGATAGACTAACATGGAAATTATTTCCTATGATTATATGTATTTAAAAATTCCATGAATTATGACTATATTATAATATCATGGGTTATGTTCTATCATAACGTTATGATATATGTCTTATAAATGCCCATGATTCATTCCACTACTCATAATTATGTTCTATGATATGAAAGGCATGGTTTTAAAATGAAAATCTCAAGTTTAGTAGTATTCTCTATATGATTCCACTAAAATAGTCCCCTGACCTAGTTCAACACATGATATTAAACACACACCCTCAAATGATAGAGGCTATCAATAAGAAGCAATGGTCCAAGGTGGAACAGTAAGGAGAGAATACCCCATATTAGATTACATAGTGGGGAGATAAATACCAATAATAAATAGATGTGGGTTTTTATCTATAATCTATGTTATAAACTCATAAGGTATGAATCCTTTGAACCTATCTCATGTAACCATGATATTCATCCCCCAAGAATCTATCTGTATTCTCAAATAATGGATTCTGAGCATTAGTGCATCATTCCCAATCATATAGTGTACTACTAATGATAGAAGCATCAGTCTGACACCTAAAACATGGATTCATAGTGTCATTCAAACATCCTAAACTATATAAGACACCACGAGTTCCTACAATATTATTCCAAAACCTAAACCATTGATCCAGAGGTTTAGTCCAATGTCTTAAACAGTATAAAATAATATTGGTTCCTAGAACATCATTCTGAAACCAATACCAAGGATGAATAAGATTTTTACAACATCATAAACCATATAAAATATTACTGGTTCCCAGAGAATCAATATGAAAACTAAAATATAGATATGAATCACTTTCTACATACCCTTGGTTTCTGGAGCATCAGTCCATCCTCCAAAACTATGCTGCATCGGGGTACCCGGCCAGACATTTTGGCCCACCCAAGGGAGTGGAGTATTATCCCCACATAATAAACTACAATATATAATATCTTTTGTTCCTAGAATGTCTCCATGATTCATAAACCAGGATTAGAAACACCATTTCCATTAACCTAAACTATTAAACCATCAATCCGTTACATTTTTCAGGGTTCTACATTCATTAACATTTTAACATATTTACATCGTTTTTTCACCACCATTCATTCATCAATATTAAATCTCCTTTGTATTTTCGTCATTAAACATGCTCCCAATAGGCCTTAAAAACATGCATAAGAAACATTCATCCCCTTTAACATGTAATAAAATAATATTACCCTATATATGCATTAATAATTTTTTAACAACCATTATAAACATGGGTCAGTGTCTTTCAAAAACCGTACAGGAAACAAAACCATCATTTCCATTAAAACAACTATAAATACCACTAGGGATTTTTCACCCAGGAGTGAACCAAAAACTTATTTCAACAATAATTTTAATATATTTTAAAACCTCATTTATTATAACCATGATGTCAATGCACTATTTTAAAATAACAACCATTTCTAAAAATTTACTTCCCCCATCGACACTCAAATTTGTTAAAAAACCAAACTTGTAGTCAAAAATATTTCATAATCCCTATAGAATTTCTCAATCTACTAAAAAATGAAAAAATATCTATTTTTCCTCTTACAAGTTGTCATATAATCATTACTATGTTCTACCAATTATATCCTAAAACATCAAATTGACCAACTAACAAGATTAATTGGGTTATTTATGTAACCCACAAACTTTACATGATACAATTCCATATTACTATTTCAGGAAATTGAACTCCCCATGGGTGGATGTGAATTCTTTCATATGAAAAGAAATAGATTCAACAAGATATGTGAATGGTCCAAAGTATCAATTCAAGGGAAAAAATTAATTAAATCAATGAGGAAAACAAACCACATATGATGTTAAAGAAAGATACGACAAAAACTTCCAAAATCAATCAATAAGACCATGGATAAATCTATTAGAATATCTACCTCATTAAAAACCAATCAACCGCAATTCCAAAGTTCTACAACATTTTCATATCCCATCCATGTCACCTCCAATATTTTTCACATCCAATCATACTATACTATATCACCATGGATCTATCCAAACACCAAGTAAAAATAATTAATTAATTATAATAATTATAATTCATTAATTAATAAAAAATAATCTCTTAAAATTGTCCGAAAAATAACACGACTAATCAATAATTATCAACACATAAGGAAACTACTACACGATATCCATAAAGGTCTCTTGAACACATTGTTCAGAAAATACCTAACAGAAGAAACCATTCCAGTAATTAATTAAAAAAAATTAGGAATAAACTGTCAAAATTTACCATAGTATCATAACTTAATGAAAAACCATGAAATTAACTGTGGATGTTATCTAGGGATATCTTCAATGTATAATAACTAAAATCCGCATGAGAAATTGATGATTTCACCATGATATTGTCGAATAATCATCCTGTTCCTAAACAAGAAAACTCCAAATTTAGAGAGAATATATGGGGATATGAATGGAAGTCACCAAAGGAGAAGAACTCACCTGAAGTGGTAAGGAATCATAATTAACACACTCCAAATTGGGAGGGGGTGAAGGAGGAGGAATGGTGTAGAGATCCCCATCATTTGTTCACACTAAATAGAGGAGAAAGGGGTGGAATTACCAAAAATCATAAGTGAGAATTTTATTTAAAGACTACATTTAATGAAATTTTGGGTAGCTGCATGGTTTTCTAGATCTTGCACTAACTGTGAAACCTGCACTATCTAACAGAAATACCTCACATAGTTAGGATACAAGATTAGATAAACCTTACACCAACCATTGATCACACTACCCCTCTCTATAATAGGGCATAAATAATCCCTAAAAAAGTTCACAACCTATGTTTCATCCCTCGAATCCCCTATCACCTCACATGATTTATCCTTTTCCAGGTGAAGTTTAACCCAATCCTTAATAAAACTAGGAAAATAAACCATATACAGTTCAATATAATCCAAAAACCATATAGTATGAAGTTGTATCATGGTTTCTCCTAATCCATAAACCCCAACCCCAACACCTCTTCTAGAAATCTCCAAATCCCTTGAATCATATCCTATGGTCTTCAAAGGTAAACTGAACACCCAAGATACCTCCCGAGAATAATTATAAATCACAAATAAATATATTGAGGCATTAAAAATTGTGTAATCTCATTGCGTGTCTTCATCCAAAATATGACCCTTCTTGAAAATGAAAATTCAAAATCCGTTGGACAATTTTGACCATTTCAGATGTGGGATATTTCAACCTCCCCACCATAATAATTCTTATACATGAGAAGCCTTGGCGTGTGTCCATCAATACCACCCATACCACATCAGTCACTAGTTATAACCAATATCCTGATTCTATTTTTCAATTATTTAGTCATAGTCAAATCACAAACTCCCACTCAAGGGACATGATCGAACAAAACTCGTGACAACACCCATTTCCAAAAACAGAAAACACTATTCTTATGCATACATAGGACCATACAACCAAAATAACAATCATTTAACCATCTAAAAAATAATCATGGCTATGGTGATCTCAACCATATTCTCTATCTCAAAACCACTAATTTTTTATAATTTGAATAAAAAACATCAGAAAATTTTTAGAGGAAACCTTAACTCGTTCTACTACAACGATCATAATATAGTTTACATAGTAACATTACATAACAACACTAAGAATTACAATCATCATAATTTTTTTCCTCACTCCAAAAAAACAACTATAATAGTTTCACACTTATTAAAATTGCTTTAATTAAGAACATATTATATTTTCCCTAAAAGACCAATAAAAATTGAAAGAATCCAACTTTCAAAAAATAACATTCAAGATTTATCATTCAAACTTCCATCTGCACACGTGTTGTAACCCAAGATAGACAATCATTAGCCAAAACATATAATAAAATACCAAATCCCACTATCTGTTTATCTCCATGGAACTTAAGTCATGATGCCTTCACACGTAGATTCATTCCATAACATCCCAAACATTCCCACTAGATTCTATAATTATCCCCATTGAGATTGCACTATTAGATCCTCTACTAACTCTAAATCATATTCATTTCATACTAAACGCATTATTGACAACAATAAAAAAACATGATTTTCTTTTTAGAACCACATCATGCCCAAATTCAATTCTCAGTTCAACTATCCACCAAAAATAATTTCCGCTTAGAAACCGCTATGAAATTTTTTCATGTAACTTAATGGGATTTTCATTGGAAACATAATTCCTCCATGATTGACCCACGACCATTTCCACACACATGTGATCCCTATAGTATAAGGGTCACACCCCTATGAACAATACATCACTCTCTAGTATAGGGGTGTTGTTTTCATCCCCTCGCTCAAGAAACCCTTTCCACCCTTTTCCATTCTTCAACCGCTACTAACCTAGGAATTGGGTTTTTACCTCTCTCTCTCTCACTAAAGAGAACAAAACAAAAAACAACCCTTACATATTCTCAGACACTATTAATTTAATCCCTTTAATTCACTGTATCTGGTATATAAACATTTTATATCCATAAAAAACCGATGGTGCACTTCCCACCATATGAATCCACTAAAACTATTCAGTATGTCAATCTCTAGGGAGAGCCTTTATCAAAAAACATCATTAGCAATATAAATACCTGATAATCACTCAACATGATTGAAAACATTTCATGTTATTAGGCATGATCATCATAATTGAATGTTATTCTAAGATATCATTGATGAATAAATACACAAGCCATAAATTCTTGATATCAGGTATAATGGTAGGGGCATGTCAAACCCATTCAAATACATGGGCCTCTATACCTGTAGAAATCTCACCACACTAATTTTATCACTCCAAATAATCACGAACATCTATATAACTCTTGATCTTTAGGTATACACTATTATAACATCATATCAGCAATAAAACAACACAAAATATCACCAAACACTCAAGCCTCTAACATATCATTAACAACTAACGATAACATGATCTTGTCCAGCCCAACAAAAAAACTTTTTAATGACTCTATTGAGTATCATACTAAGAAAAATAATCCCACAATATAAATCAATTGAAAATTTAAACACAATCTTTCCATCTCACCCAACATATAAAATAATTGGTTCTAAACAAAACTAGTGGAAACTCAGTGTTCCAAAACCATGTGGAATCCCCTTCAAGACATGTGTTTTATTCATAATTTACACTATGTTCGTGAAGGAGAGTGTGAAATTCTTGTAGATTCATCCATAGCTAACTAGGCTAGACAGATAATTGTCTCTTCACTTTGGGATCACATGTTCTAATGAATAATCGACACTCCAAGTGATTAAATCTCAAGGAATCTGGACACCTCTATGTGAATCACACAACTATCATACCTAGTTAACCTCAACTATATAGTAATCAACCAAATATTTCATATACACATGAAACCATATACCCTCAAGAACCACCTATGCTCCCATTCCAACTAATTACTATCAATAAAATACTACCTATGAGAACGTTAATTAGTATAGCTATCAGCATAAACATGAAATTATAGATATGAACCTCTAGGCTGAATAACATGGAAACAAGCGTTCTCTCTATAAAAATTTTCAATTCATCAAAACCACATACTAGGTTGCAGTAGTCATAAACCACTATCAACAGTAAAATGAATCCACCCATTCCTTGCAAAGATGATGTCACACACAACTCGATTGACCCCTATCATGGGTCACCATGAAAAGTGACACTATACTAACTACCTAAACAATAGTAACCTCATAAATGTCAATATTATCCCCCACATATCATCCATGGTTAAGACTCATGAAAATTAATATATCTTTTCACATGTGTCTACACTGACTCTCAGAAAACTATAAGTCATAGAGCACCAATCATGCTCAAGTCCCAACATCACAAGACATCAATATGTCAAAACACCCATCTATTGGGTCTTGGATATAAAATATACATTACTATCCAAACCAACTACTCACCACTAGGGAAACTTTATTCTTTATGCATATGCACATCATATTTCTCCATGGAGGACACAGCCACATAACCAACCTCAATCCAAAATCACCCCAAATGGGGTCCTATAGTCTTGTACTCAAATCATAGTGGCCCAACAGGGTCCCTTCAACTACATGTGAATGAGGACCAAACTAACATCATTATCATTTAGTGTCTCTCCATAAATCCACAAAACCATCCATTAAAAAAATCCATAAAATAATACACTATATATCTTATAAAATTTGAATCCTATGTTCCTACAATGATGTATGAGAGGACGCAAGGCTCTACAAGACAATAAGAAAATGAAAATTTTTATCCTCATGGAAATCTGGAAATAGTTAGAATCTCATAAAAAATAAAAATATCCTTAATACATTCTGGTTTTCAAAAGAAATAATTATTCACATTTATAATATTGAAAATTATCTACATCAATCCCATCCCTGTTAACATGGAATTAATATCAGAATAGAAGTTCGTGATACACTTCTAGATATGCATCATAATCACCAACACATTCCTATATCCCTTGTCTACCAAATTAGAAATTATAAATCCCAAAAGTAACTCATATGATTCCACAATATAATGTCGATACCATAATTCCACTATGATTATTCCCTATGCTAGTTCTCCACATGACCTTGAGTGTGCCTCCCCATATGCGAGAGGCTACCAACTAGCTATAGATTTCTATGATGGATCATTTACAAGACCTTACCCCTATAGATGTGTGACTAATAGATGTAAATAACCAAAAATACTAAATATCAGAGCTAATTGAATGAATAAATAATAAATAGAAATAAAAGAATACAATAATAAAATGGAATATTATAAAAGACGGAATAGTCATGCATACATACAACCTACCACTACTCTATTGGTTTTATGAAAAAACTAATGTAAATAATCACTAAAAAGGATCAACAACATATTTGAGAAGAAAACCATCCATTCAAAATACACCATCGAAGCTATCCTTCCCAACCTTAAAAATATAAACATTTGAACCAACTCAAAACAATTTCTATAAGGTAATGTGATATTTTCTTTGGTACCCATGTTCTATCTCTGTCGGAGCTAAGTGTGAGTAAACCTGGGTAGGTCACCACCAATGATGCTTTAAAAACACTAGTCAATTAAACAACTTATAAATGTAAACTGAGAAATAAACAATAGTGAAGTGGGGAGATAAATACTATGAATAAAGAATGGTGGGTTTTCATTTATCTTTAAACTCATAAAGTCATATGAAATTATCCCATGGGATCTATTTAAGGTCAGGGGAACATTAGAAGCATGTGGTGAGCGAATGGATAATAATTACTTTTAAATTTTTATTGTCTAGAACCCAAATAGGGGATATTACACGTTATGATGATAATTAATTAATTTATATTGGATGAATAAAATTACCTCATTTTAGCATTAATTCATAATAGTGTATTTTGATCATTTGAGAAGTCCATTTCAGATTTTATTCATTTTTATATTGAGGATACAATGGTTAAATCCCTATATAGATGACCTACATAGGATCTTGATATGTGGGTAATGGTACTCAATCTTTGGGTGATAACACGGTTAATATAATGTGTTTCATTATTCATCCTTGGTCACATGTTTTTTAGTCTCGAACAAATATATCTTTAATTCACATTTTTGAGACCGAGGGAGGTGGATGAGTTGAGATAGAATTTTTTATACATTTCATTTTTTATCATTTTTAATTACATAAAGAATAGGAAAAATGGGGTATTATACTGGTAGGGATAATGTTTGAATATTTTTAAGTGTATACTGGACCTTATATAATAGTAAAACCTTTAATAAAACTGATTCCACAAAATAATAATAATAATAGTAGTAATAATAATTATTTTTATACTTTTCCATTTATACCAACATGCATGAATGATAAATTTACATTTTAGGATTCTAAATGAATATTTATCATTGAAAATGGTCTAGGTTAGTTTGAAATTAACTTTATTTATTGAATACTCAAATAATATTTTAATTTAAATATTTTATTCATCCAAATATATTTGTGATTGATGAAACATGAAAAAATATTCTTCCTTCATTGAATAATATTTATAAAATAAATTAAATACAATTATAATGTAAACAAGATCACCAGAAACACATAGTTTGTGCACCAATATGGTTCTTTCGTACTGTAATTAGATGGGACTGTTTGATGTCTAAGATTACTATTTGAAAATGGGTCAAGGAACCTAATTGGTAGAAAATTATGTTTTAATTATTAAATCCATATTCTAATGCTCACTATATAATATGATCCATTCATTGTAATGTTTAACAAGTGGGTTACACAATGGTTTCATCAACCAATCTGATTTGTAAATCATTCTTTGATAATATGAAATGAATACGTCAAGACAACAAGGATATGGAATTTAGGAAATGGTTATATTCCAATAAATGGTCTAAGATTTCGTCACCTATAATGTGGAAGGGGAAAATACTTCCTCTACTTATCCATTAGTGACATGTCAATCCCGATTCATCCAACATTTCCACTAATATATGGAATGATGGTTTTTGTTAGTAAATCTTACTGTGTAAGTCATGAAATGCAACAATAATAACCTCAATGTCTATGGACTATTATTGATGCTGAAAGATAAGAATATCAGATGACACCAAAACATACAAAACACTATTTGGATGGTTTTTTCTGATAATCTCTTGTCTTGGAGATTACCAAGTGAGATCATTATGAGAAGAAGTCTCATTCACTTATGAGTAAACTCAATTTATGTTTTATATACCATGTGTCCTGTCATAGTTTTTTACGCACCCACAGAACTATGTTAAGAATATTTCCAGATTAGTTCATAGTTAGCATCATAGAGGGTAACTTCTATTACATTAAGCATTAAGAAATAATTTATGACATTATTAATTTAATTTCATGAAGAAAAATAGAATATTTATAATATTATCTTTAATTAATATTAAATATATCAAATATAAAATTATTTAATGAAAAATGAGTTGGTCATAGGATACCAACCCCATCGAACCCAAACATGGAGTAGATGAAAATGTCTATGACTTTAAATTTTCTAGACCAAACTTGATAATAATTTTTTTTTCTGATATAAGGAATTTTTATAAAGGTATTCTATGTTATTTTCTATAGAAATATGGGTCACTTGAATGTCATCTATCTGAGTAAAATCACATAAGAGATGATCCTTCCAATGTATATACAATATCCAATAATGTGACCTTGGACCCTTTGAAATATCCAAAACATTTGTATTATAACAATAGTTTGTGATTTTATATTTACTTCTGGGTACCTCATCTTGTTAATTATTGAAGTATCATATCCATACTACATCCTTAGCTTCCTCAAAAGCTATAATATACTCAAACTACACTATAGAATCTATGACTGAAATACTTTGAAATCTTCCTCCTAAAAATACCTCTATTTGTAGTGATTATGTATCTTGTTAGTGACATCATGTCATCTTGATAAGTTTTTAAACTAGAATATGCAAGTGATCTAATGAAAATATCCTTATATCCTCTATAGAAGAAGAAATTTAAATTTGTACACCTTAGATACATCAAGAAAACATTGATTTTTATACAATATCTGACACCTAGAGACACATGATATCTACCTTAATGACTCAATGTGTAGGAAATATATATCATAGTACATAACAAAACATATATGACCAAACCAATTCCTAAAATGTATAAAATATATCCCATTTTGTGTCATTCCTATTGTTTATGAGGACACATTTTTCTTCAATGATTAATGCCACGTGGCTTTGGAAATAATCCACTCTTGGATTATTCCATACAAAACCACTTCAGTATATTATTAATATATTTAACATGAATTGGGATAAGAAATATCTTAGATATATCATAATAGATATTGATCCAAATACTATTTGCCACTTCACTTTATTCCATTATATAGAATCATTTATTAAATCATTCCTTAACAAACTACATGTCTAGTATTTCATTTCCGATATGTAATATGAAATCATCATATACTATTATGAAAAACATCACACTCCCATGAAACCATTTATATACACACAACCCACATTCATTCCTTCTGAAACAAATTTTGGTTAGGACCTCATTAAAATGAATGTTCCATGACCATGATGCCTCATTTTATCCATAAACCGATCTTTGTAACATGTATATATTGTTGGAATTCTTCATAGTTACAAACCCTTTAGATTTCTTTACATAGAAGTCCAATTTAAGAGTCCAGTTATAGATGGTTTTTTGACATATGTTTTCCAAATCTCATTATCATAGAAGGACATAATGGAATGTAAAATTATTATGGACTTTAGTATTATACCTGGTTAAAAGAAAATTTCATAGTCAATTCCTTGACATAATTTAAACCCTTTTTCATCCAACCATTCCATATTGGTACAGAAATTTCATCTAATTCATGTTTCTTCTTCAATATCCATTTGAAACCAATAGGCTTTACATCCACAACATGTTCTATCAAAATCCTTCCTTGGTTTTCGTACATGTATTCCATTTTAAAATTCTTGTGTTCTTTCCACTTTGAAACATTTATGCCATTTACTACTTACATGTAGGTTTGAATATCATTATTATCTACTAATAATGAGTCACCACCCAAGGATAATAGAAAACCATCCCATTATATTTATATAACATGTCAAATGATCCTACATAGTACTTGTTAATCTGGAACAACTTCTTCATCCATGGGGATTTTTGGGATTTCTTCTTCTTCTAACTTATATGTATCTTAATCCAAGACATCATTGAATTATATCTCAACACCACTATATATATTAGAGATAACATCCTTCTCATTAAATGTGGGATGTCTATCGATGTTCACTCTTTTATCCAAATGATTGTATATGTTATATCCCTTTGTTTTATTATGTTATCCAATAAAGATGAACTTTCTTCCTAAGTCTTCAATCATGTCCCCTAAAGAGGCCCTACTAAATGATTTACAACCCCATGCATGTAATTATGAAAATATGGGTTCATTAAATTTTAAAATTAGTATGGTATACCTTCTGTCACTTTACATGGAAGTTAGTTTAGTATATATTTAGAGACATGTAATTCATATCCCCAAAATGATAATTGATGACTTTCATAACTCATCATTGATCTCACCATCTTTGAAAAGGTGTATTCCCTCCTTTCAATTACACTTTTCACTTTGGTTTATTAGGAGGGGTGAGTTTAGATAAGGTCTCAAACACTTATATGATATCAATGAAGTATTAATTAAGATATTATACTCCACTGTTAGAGTGGTGTTTCTTAATCTTCTTACAAAGATAATTCTAAACATTTTTATTGTATTCCTTAAATTTTTTAGTGGAATATGACTTATTCCCTTTTATGTAGACATATCCCAATGAACTAAAACAATCCATAAAATTTATGAAGTTTGAGTACCCATCTATTTACTCAATAAGAAATGTTCCACACTTGTTTGTATGAACTAATTATAGAATTTATTTAGCCCTTTCACATTTACCACTAAATGGGGATTATGTCATTTTTTATTTTAAACATGAACGATGAACACTATGTGGTTTTAGTAAAAAGTAATAAAAATATTCAACTTTATTTAATTTATTAAAAGGTTTTTTATTTACATGAAAATGATGGTGGTGCCAATGTTATTTTGGTATGAGTAATGTGAAATTTGTTCATTATCAACTTCCATTTCCTGATTTTTGTTGTCTACAACATAACGAGCATTATTTAATTATTCCATACTATAAAAATTTATATCTTCATAAAAGTAGTAATATTTCCTTGAAATATTCAAAATAAATTCATCCATATATAGTGTACATATAGAAATATTGAATTTTGTATGTTAATTCATATAATTACCAACCATTAAAACCAAGATCATTATTGCTGGCAACATGAGGTTGTAGTCCTCGATAGCTACAATAACATGTTTATCTCTATTGGATGATCATATATCTACCCCATCTCAACCAATTATTCTGACTCGATATCGTTCATTTGTTTGAACACATATATGAGCACCATAATAAATATCTAATACCCAATTTGTAGTAACATATCTATCGAACTCGACACAAAACATACATGAAGAATCCCCATTTATTATTATTGGTACATTTTTCTTATAGTGTCCCTTATTGCCACATGTGAAAAAATGTATCAAAATCCATTGATTTCCCATTAATTTTCCACTTTTTCGAAGGGAATTTCAATTAATCCTCATCCTTAGGGGTTTTCTCTTGGCCTTTCAATTTGATCAACAAATAGACTAATATATTTTCACGTGTCATCACCTAATCGACTTGATAAATTAGAGTGAGAAGATATGATAGGGACATATAAATGTTTTACACATTAAAACTAACAACAAAAATAGAGAACCACTAATTGAGTAATGTCAGAATGATATCCATGCCCAGTTCTTAAGGGATTTAAAATCCCTAGAACCTATTGGTTCTCAATGTAGCCAATAAGATTGAATACATGAGGCATAGCTAGGGAACCATCCTCAATATTTCTCTTATAGGGAATTTTAGCAATCAAAATCTACTCAACTTTAGCTCTACCATGATAAAATCCAAAAAATATATTAAGCATTTTATATACATCCTTATTTGAATGAAACTTCATGAGATCACTTGGAATAGATTAAAGTATCAAACATTGACCATTGACTACTTCATTCATTATTTTCTTATAAACTAGAAACACTTCATCAATCACCTCTATATGAGGTGGATTATGAAGTGAGGATTTGAGAACATATGATTACCATTTATGGTGAAAAAAATTGTAATTATTTTTAACTATTCTTGGATGTTACAGCTAGTGAGGATGTTGTGTTTCTCTAATTTTGGTCATCGTAATATTTTGGATGAATACTTTCCATGTTATTATACAATTTAAAAGATAATATTATGAGTAAATTTTTTATTAAAAATTACGTGGGAAATAAGAAATTAATTGATTTTATTAATTCAACCACTATTTAATCACATCACAATAGCCATCACTATTGATATTTGAATCTATAGTTTCTATGGAATTCTTATGGAAAGGATCCTAATAACATTTTCAATGATACATAAATTTTCCATGAAAACTTTTATAATGTAATTAGGAAGGTAGAGTTCCTAACTATGTGCTTTCAGCTCATTGATACATTATGTGGATTCCCCTATCCTGAAATCATTATACTGTTTTCTACAACACTTTCCACAAAATTAGTATTGATCAAAATTAACCATTAATATAAATACTAGTTTGGTTAATTCATCCTTGAACCCTCATGAGAAAGCCTCTATTAATGTATGTGTCCTAACATTCTCCATGTATTTCACTTTGTTCTACGGTTTCATTCCAATTTAAGTAATGAAAGGCTTAGTATTAATTAATATCATGTTGAGGGAACTAAATAAATTAGGAATATATTTTATACTTTTAATCAGTTTAATATTTTTTAATATTAGGTGGATGTTACATAATTAATTATCCTTGCTAGAAAAATAATTAATTAATACTTCATTATTTTAATTAATATATTTTAACAATAATTTATTAATTTATGTGATTTTCTTCTCAAATAGATAAAATATATAATTCACAGAATCATATAAATAAATAATGTAAATTACCAGATTGTGAGATAATCTAATGATTTATTTAATGGGAATACATTAAATCATTCTTTAACCTACATGAAATAATTCATAACGCTAGTCTTGGAATGAGTTAGAACCTTCCACCTTTCCCCCCTGTATATCAACTATGTTGGTATTATAATGGTTCCATCTTTAACATCCTCTACATGCCATGGGATACTCTGTTGATAATATATTTTTATGACTCAGACACAAGTGAGGGGAACAATAGGATTTGTTAAAGAGGAATAAGAAAATAAGAATGGACGCGTATGTCATACATAATAATGAAAGGTGGGATACCATGTATACCATCACTTTAATTTTATATGAAATAATTGAAAACCCATTTTAATAATTAAATTAAATAAATTCCAAAACACACATAGGTCTTGTCTGAGACCATGAATGGTCATATATGAAACCAATATGAAAATGTAACCATCTATAATTCATATCTGTATTCATTATTTACTGTTAATATTTACAAGTTTTCATTTAATAATTAATTAATTCTGAATTCATCTTTATAATCATCTGAACATTATTGGAGATAATTTTAATTAATGGAAATAATGGAAAATAATGGGTAAAGAAAAAAATTGAATATTTATTACAACAAATTAATTCATCATTTCAAAATATGTAAAACCATTATTGAAATTTCTAAAACCCAATGGTGCGCTAATGAATAAAATGTGGTTTTAATGTTTTATTTTTTCAATTTAAGGTAATTTTAAATTTTTTTTCCTATAATGATAGAAAAAAAGACAAATAAAAACTAGAAACATGTTATGTATCTTGGTTTTCATGTATTCAGGGTACACACCTGCATCTGATACATATACCTTGGCTAGACTACATGCTGTTTACATGATAGCTATATGCCATGTATCTTCATACCGTGTTTCCAGGATACACACCTGGGTTTTAATTGGGTATTTAGATTGATTAAATAGTGTGTACATGATAGATACATTCCATGTGGTCTGAACAATTTTTTCCTTGGAAACCTAACAAAAATCCTTATGCATTATCATCCATGATAATACATGCCATTTAGAATCCATATACACACTGGGTATCTATGTTGTTGTCTGTCAGGATAACTTTATGTGCATATTGGATACAGGAATTAATGAAATAAAGACTGTGTACATTGCATAAACATTTTTTATATCATAAATAATCTATCTTTTCAGTGTCTTGTTGTTTATAGAGGTATTATGACCACAAATATTGTGTTATTAACAATAGTAACTAGTTGTGCATACATGATGTGCATTCCAATACATGTCATTCAGTCCAAAAACCCTTGTGACATCTATCCCCGGTCTACAACTAGCATGTAACAAAATCTAGGAGTGTAGTTACTGTTTGGTGCACCATGTATCACTCTATGCATCTAGATGTTGTTCCCTAGGTTATATGGTGTGTACATTCAAGTAAACACTATGTAACCATATCTTATCTGCCAAAAACATTACAGTTCCCTATAGAATCTTCGATAGTTCTTAGTATGTTCTCAGACCATTAAAAAAATTAATCACTAAATGAACCAGATTAATATGTCTAATAGTATTATTTCAAATTGGATTAAATAAAAAATTACATGAAATGAAAATATAACCACAACATCACATAGTTTGAAAATAAAAAAAATAATTATAAATTTCAATGTAACCTCCATCTAATACAACATTATGTTTTTTAGTGTAGTTGAAGCACAGAATGGGTGATGAGATATTAAAATTTTCATTTAATTTCAGTTGACCAAAATAACAATAGAGGATAAATAACATTTTGGTCATAAGTAATTATTTTATATTGGATGAAATAAATTACCTCTTTTTAGGTTTCTTTCTTGGGAGTTGATTTTCAGCATCTGAATAGACCATTTCAATTTTCTATCATTCTTATTTTTAGAATCCAAGGGTAGAATTTATCTTGTTGGGATCCAAAAATGTTTTTAATGATCACTAGGTGCATGCATAGTGAATCAAATTTGTTTAATTTTTCTTTCTTGAATTCTCATTATTCAGTCCTGATAAAATCCCTTTTCCATTCTCATTCTTGAGTAGGAGTGAGGTGGAGTAGTCGGAGGAGAATTAATTATGTGAAACAAATTATCTTTTAATATTACCAACATAATAACCATAACTATATATTTATCGAGATATGGTTTAGTTTAGAATACTGTTTAATTTCATGTTAAACCTTAAACTATATTTAAACAATTAATTAACCCTATGGCATAAAATAATAATATTATTATTATATTACAGCTCGCTCTAACATGAAATATTGATATGTATTGTTTAATAGAATTTAATTAATTATTTACCACTTGATTCAGTCTTGGTCCATTAGAACTCCATGATATTTATTGAATAATTGAATAAATATTTGATTTAAATATTCAATTCATAAATAAATATTTTAAATTTTTCAAAAATAGATAGATTTATTTCTTATTCCTGAGAATAATATATTCTCAATTAATTAAACTCTAATAAAATTTCATCAATATCATCTGATGCAATTTTTTTTGACCATATAGGATTATTTCTCATTGTTATTATATTGTCTATAGAAAATTACAGGTTTAATATGTATAAATAGATCAAGGAACCCAATATGAATAACAAACTTTCACCATGATGACAACCACAAACAAACACTCACTTTGTAATATACTCCATTTTTATAATACCTCATCAAGAAGGTTTCATGATGAAGTCATAAAATTCTATTCTTGAAAAACCATTATTTCAGCATAAAAAACAAGCACGCTGATGCACCATGGACTTAGAATATTGACGATGGTTATATTAAAATAAAAGTTCCAATATATCAACTCCCATAAAATGGAATGGAAAAATACATACTCAACATTTACCGTAATGACATGTCTATCATGACACAGCCCAATGTACCCTACTTCCGGCCAACATATCGTGTAATGATTTTTGTCAGTAAAAGTGTGGGAGTAGAGAAAAGCAGTAGTGATAGTATTGATGACTAAGGACCATTACACACACTCAAAGATAAAAATATGTGATGACACCAAGACTTGCATAATTCTTACTCACTAGCCTGTTCTCATAATCTCCAATCATTTAGATTATTATGTTCTAAAATTTTGAGAAGAATCCTCATCCACTTATCTGTTCTCACACATGATCGTTGATATTGTAACGAACTAGAATTTTATTAATGAAAATTCACTTATTATAATTATTACATATAGTATAAATCACATTAAATCAAATATATAACATGATATAATATTTTAAAATGAGGAACGAATTAAATAGGATATAATTCTATAAATTAAGGTACTTATATTGATGAAATAGTAACCTGAACATTGGGAGAGTTATATGAAAATTATGAATAGTATTCTAGCCAATAGAATAGTAACATTTCCTGTTAAAATATAAATTATATTTTGGAATCATAAAAATGGAAATACAATATATTTCTATATTGGAATATGTAAATAAATGTTTCAAAAATGATAAATTATGTTTTGGAATTTTTAAGAGACATAATTATTTTTAGTATTAAAATAAATATAATGGTTTTAAATGAAAATTTATTTTCATAAATAAATTCATAAATTAATATTTTGTTGTCTTACAATTATATGATAATTTTTTGATACCTTAATTAATTTTCCAAAGTTTCATAAAATCTCTTATAAATTTAAAAAGGAACATTTCTGAATAAATAGTGATTTCAATTAAAAATTATATTTCTCACATATAGAATATTATTTTCATAAAATTTTATGCTTTTATTAAATCTATGTGTTGAAAAAAATTGGTTTAATTTTTTATTTTACTGTAATAAGGGAATTTTGGGTGAATAGAGAATTATTGATATCAACTGTATTTAAAAGATATAAGAATTAGTGAGTCATGGATGATGTATTGATAGGGTATAAACCCATTGGATTGAACACACATGAACTAGTTACTATACATACTCAAAATTATCAACACTATTAGTATTTTTGAGAAAAATTAATAAATAAATGAATTAAATAATAAAAATTAACCCTCTTCTCCAACTATAAATAGCACCCCTAACCATCTTTTCTTCTCACACTTTCCAAGACTTGAAGATTTTTTAAATACTTCCCAATATTCTCTCCAAGATTCTTAACCACGCCCATGAGATTTTTTCTCAATAAATGGACAATCCCAAGTTCCTCAAAAAGGTTCTCATGGAGAAGAAAATAAATAGGTAAAATGCCATTTCGTTTTAATTTAATTTCTTTTAATTTTATTTTATTTTCAGATACTCTACATAGTTACCATTATCCAAGTGACATGATAACTCATGTATCATAAATATACAATAATTATATTTTTTTTCAATGGAATATACTTCATCAAAACTCTAATCATATAACTTGTATTCTAAAAATGAAAACAGCATCTGTCAAGTATCGATTTGTTATCATCCGGTACAATGCATATTCATTTTCCATTACAGCATTCTTGGATATTTGTAAATCCATAATTATATTCAAATCATATTTTTTATACATATTTTAATTCAAATATAATCGTTGAACCAATTTATAAAAAATATATTAAAAAAATTATATAGGTTAATCTTGGACATAGAAACTACCAAAATAAATTAAATCATATTTCATTGACATTTTATCCAATGAATAATTGACATAAAAATATTCAAATGATAAAAAAGGACATTTAAACTTTTTAATGTTCATTGAAAAAATATAATTTCAATTATGGGGAATTATTATTATTTTACATGAACATAAATTCTTGAATACAGGCAAACCAATCATGAAAAAAAACAAAAAAACACAACCAGAAGGAAGAATTTGAACTCTATAACTCTTAATAATTTCTATAATATAACTCAGACAAATTGTAATAAATAAAATAAATATATAATTGGATATAATATAATTATATAATATATATATATATATTTATTATCATGGACTTTATTTAGAAGTGAAGAACACTTTCATATATAATGTAAGAGATTCTCTCTAGATCAAGCCGATTCGTAGGCGATATAGAGGACGAGGCTTACGGGAGCTCGTATCCATGTCCGAGGCAGAGTAAGAATAAGAGGGATAACGGGAAAGAGAAAAAGGACTACGCATTTTTAACAATACCAATAGAGACCTGATTATAAAAGAAGATGAAGTGAAAGTAGAAGGATTGTAGACCATGCCTATACAAGGTGGCCGACCAGTAGTGGCAGGGGCCCGATAAACCTTTAGAATTTTTTGGAGCTCAGAAGAGGTTATAATCAAAATTGTCCTGACAATAAAAGATCCCAATGATGAGGCATAAAGAATGATGGAATGGCTCTGAAGGTTACAACCAATGATGATCAGGGAACCTAGATCAAAAATCAGTACCTGATTCTAGTTCGGGGTTTTAACAATAGATAGATCAATGTAGATGAGTACATCTAGTTTTGGGAAAAGATGGAATTCTGGTTTTAAGACCATCTGATAGAACAATCAGACATCTAGGTAAACAATATATCAAGGAAACTTTTTACAGAGAATAAAACAGGTAGGCTTCAATTTCACATAAATGGATTTCTAATCTCCTTTAGTACTGGGCTTGGTTTCTCACTTTTTTCCTTAAAATCATTCGATAATAAAAAATTTAATTTTGATTAAGTAAGGGATTCTCTCTGATCCACCATTTATCTGTCAGATTACAAATTCTCTCTATTTAACCCAATGAAATTCGTAATTATTTTTATTTTCTTTTTCTAAATACTGTTTTTAATTTTAAAACATATGTACCTATATGAATTATTCATTATTTATTTGTGAAATATATTTTTTATAATGTTTCCTTTTCAATTCTTCCCAAAAGGAAATCACGATTAAATGGGACTTCCCAATTTCTTACCCATATTCAACTACACTCCATAATAATTTGTAAGCCATAAATATGTTTTCAAATATATATTTTTATCATTAAATAAATATTTTTTTAATCTATGGTTTTATGGAAAAAATATGCTTTTGTGTGATTTGAATAATTTTTTACATTTTCTCTTAATACACACAAAATTGGATCATTTCTAAATATTCATAAAAAAAATTAAATAATTTCAATTCATTAATTATGATCTATACCTATTTTTCCTTATTAATGTCTATTTATGATTTAAATCAATTTTTTCATGAACACCATCATGATATTCCATTTGGTTAGTCCTTATGACATGATGATGAGACCAAATTTTTTTAATGGGTAACACTTATGTATATTAATTATGGTTGATTCCTCAAGAGGAGCACATAATAATGAATATTTTGGGATGTCTGAACCCATATAGAACTCTAATTAATTGGATAATGCTTAGTCTCATTTGATGTCATGTTAAGACAATGACTGAAACAAATTCGTTTTTGGGAATTTGTTCACCAAATTCAATACTCTTGGTAGTTAGCATCCAATCATTCTTATTTCCTAATATATATTATTCAAAATTCATATGATTAATTGATTACATGATGCCATGTTCTATATGTTATGCTTCCCGATGTTAATTCATGTTCTATAAATTTTTATGTCATCATGTTATGCCTTCTTACCCATTTGATATGATTCATTAATTTTATTATTAATTTTCCTCTATTTTTAGCTCATCCATTTTTTCATTTATTCCTAAAGTTATCTTATATAGATGTAATAGATAAAAAAAATTTATGAGATTTTTATTCATATTAAATAAAAGATATTTTCCTTTTGGTTTCATGCTTTATAATTTCATGAATAATATTACAATGATACTAGACTTTACAATCCCTAGTTTTTATATCATAATTAATTATTGTTAAAATCATGTGAAATATGTGTAAAACGGTAGGTAATTATAGTTGTTATCAGAGCATGGACTATTTTTTGGAGATTAATATTAGGAAAAATTAGTAATGAACCATGGGATAATTCTTTCAACATGGATAACCTACATTGAAACATGGGGAATAACATATTATGATATACCTTCCAATTATATGTTCATCCATTTATATTAAATGTTTTCATTTTATATTTTTATAACATTTGTAACTTATCTGCCTAATTGTGGTTTATTTTTCATTATTAATTGTTTAAAAATGGGAAACTCGTGGTAAAAATCATTATGATTGGAAATGTGATGATTTCTATATTGAAAAGGCAAATATAATTAGAACGGGCACTCAAAACATCATTACAGTACATTCTCAACTATACAAAGGTATAAACTATAACTTCAATAATAGAGTACTCTCTACTTATCTGATGAAATAAAAAGTTGTTGTTGAATCCATTATGTGAAAAGGCCTCCCATTTTTAGTTGATCTTTTAGTCCCATCATCCTGGAATAATGGATTGATTCTATTCAAATTTATTTGTCTATCCTTCATTTCTTATAAGAAATAAAATTTGATTTGGATGTCAATCATTTTTAGGGGGAAGATATCAGTGGGGGGCAATGATCAAAGAAATCATAGGAAATTGATTTAATGGAATGGGAATATTTAAACAAAATATTTTTTCAATAAATATTTTCCCAAAAATATCCATCCTAATATGGATATAGAGTTAAAATGAAATAATTATAAAGATGATTAGTCTATTTGGTAATATAAGGACAACATTACATGGCCTCATGATAGGCCTTTGGATTATAGATGAACACTGAAAGTAAAGTAGATTGATTCTTTAGTAGACTAAAGATGAGTTTTTAAATGATTTGGTGATCTAGGACTCTTACAACATTGAGTATATTTTCCATTGTTCACTATTGGATGAAATAGAGATTAGATACTATAATTTTTCTCATGGTCTCAAAGATAAAAATTCGAAATTTTAGGTTAATATAAGAGGATCAACAGGTAAATCCCATGAAAGAAAGTAAACCCAATATCTGACATATCAAAAGTGTGGGATGAAGAATCCTAGAAACTACCTAAGGGAAAGAATGAGATGTTTTGAATGTTGAAGATAGTGGAATATGGATAATAATTACAAATGGTATATAAAGAATCTCATAAATTTGTAGGAAGAAAGGAAAGATGAGATCAACACTCAACCTACAGTGTAGTGTTTCAACTGAAATGAACACGGGCATTTTGTGATCCAGTTCTATAGGAAATGGGTTTTAGAGTAAATCACCACCAAAAACCTCAAAGTTAATACAAATAAGAATATTCTTTCACAAATAATAAGGTGTAATGTGATAATTTTGTGGTGTCATGTACCTCAGTTAATTTTTAA
The DNA here is from genome assembly GCA_963277665.1 of Viscum album. Taxonomy (NCBI): domain Eukaryota; kingdom Viridiplantae; phylum Streptophyta; class Magnoliopsida; order Santalales; family Viscaceae; genus Viscum; species Viscum album. The sequence continues at coordinate 504,965,440 of OY728122.1, read as the reverse complement.
GGAATAGTAAACATAAAATTTTATTCTATTTCAATACATTAATTCATTTCATTAATGATTTGTAGAAATATTCAAACACCACATCCAAATACAAAGGTTTTGTAATATTTTATAATATAAAATGGTTAAATTATTGAGTCTAGAGTATATAACTCCTACCAAGTTAATGTTTTTATATTGGACCTCCCATGAAATGTAGTCTTACATACATTGGTGGAGTTTGATTCTATTTTTGGAATATATTGGTTGTCTTTATAAAACACTGAAAAAAATATTGGGAAACTGAGATAATTGTTCACATCACGATGAATCCTCTAAATTTGAATAAGTGCCATGATGATTATAGATTTTATTCATAATCATCATCTCAACTATGGATATTATTTCCTTATGAGAAATAATATCTAGATCTAATGATCAATACAATGGATATAATCATTACTGAATACATTTTTATTGAGATGGATTACACTGATGTGTTCCCTAAATAATTTCCTCATCTTCATCCTGATAGAGGGGTTGATTTCGGGATTGAACATATCCATGGATATATAACTATATCCATGTCAGCTTATAGAATGTCCATCATTGTGTTGTGTTAATTAAATAAGTAGTTAGAAGAGAATATTGAAATGGTTTTTATATGCTAGAGTGTTTTACCATGGGGTGGTCAAGACTTATTCATCAAGAATTAGGATGGATTAATATGCCTCTACATTGATTACCATCATCACAAAAAAATCATGACAAAGAAAAAGCATCTTATACAATGGATAGATGACTTTTTTGATCAATTATATAAGGCCAGGTATTTCTCTAATTTCAAATTTTAGTTTTGTTGTCACCAATTAATGGTGATGATAAGAGAATATTCCAAAGACTGCCTTTCAAAAGAGGTATGGACACTATGAGTTTATAATGATCTTATTAGGACTCTCTAATGCTCCCTAAATTTTCATTTATATTATGAATATAGTATTTATATATTTCTTTGAAAAATTTGTGGTTATATTTATTGATGATATTCAAATATACTCCAAAATAAAGGAGGAGCAGGTGGAGTATTTGAATACTATGGTAAAAAAATTGAGAAAGGGGAAATGATATGAATGTTATAGTAAATGTGAGTTCATGAAGGAGGAAGTATATTTAATGGGTTATGTTATCACATGTAATGGAATATCTGTGGACCCTTCAAAGACAAGGGAAATTGAAGATCAGTGTAGGCCAATATCTGTAAAATAGATATGTAGATTCCTTGGTCAATCTAGGTATTACTGATGATTTGGAAGAAATTACCATGATTATCAAAGCCACTAACCAAGATAAATCAAAAGATATTAATTTCTTTCTGGACTAGTGAATGTGAATACTACATCAATTGAAAAAGAGGATTATTAATTTATCGGTAATCACCTTTCCAACAAGTAGGAAACATTATTTGGTATACAATGATTATTCCAAGAATGTTTTAGGTTGTGTACTAATAAATAATAGTAATGTGATATATTACATCTCAAGGAAGTTGTAAATTCATGTGAAAAAAATCCCACAAATGATATAGGTTTGGGAGCTGTGATATTTGTGTTGAAAATATGGAGGAATTGTCTTTATGGGGAGAAGTGTGAGATATATACTAAGCATAAAATCCTAAAAAATATATTCACACTAAATTTGTAACATACCATGATAAAAAATAATAATAAATATTTATATTTATCAATATTTGTGAATTAAATATTAATTTTACTTCATAGGGGATTCTATGTTCGATGGAGTACCCAACAAGAAAAAATGGGTTTCTCCAAAGTCTTATGTTTCACGGAATGCAGAGTCATACTAAAAAAAATAATATAATAATATTATTTTAAATCCTAATTAATGCCTTTCCATTTTACTTGAGGGTATTAGTAGAACTAACCATGTAATGATTAAATATGTTTCTTAAATATTTATACATTTTTCAAAAAAAAATTAGAGGCATAAAATGAGAGTGAATCCAAATTTAAGAATAAATACTCTAATATTATTAAATGGTAGTTTTACAACCTTTTGAGGGAGAACCAAATTTAAATCTCGTTTTTTTCACTTTTATATATTTAATTTTACAATATAAACTTCTAAATTATATTTGGGTTATCCAAATTTACTTTGGGTAAATTTTTGGTATTTTTCTGATAAATATGAATTTTTAATGAATAGTGAAAATTACAACATTTTAATTCAAAACAATCTTTTCATCAGATTTATTTATATGGATAGATTATATTTTTTTAATTGGTTTTAATGAGTAATTTAATTATATTTTTACCATTTAATCCAATTTTGATCGTTGGAAATAATTTCACTTTTTAATTAGACATAAACACATGTAAATCTTTTGATAGTTAATTTTTCTTAAAAATACGATTTTTGGTTTTTACAACGGGAATTAATTTAAAATTAATTTATGCAACTTATATGCTTTTAAGTTGGAGAAATGGATTCAATATTTCTAATCCTGATGTCCAAATTATTTAAATTGGTAACTTTTATTTGTAGACAATATGAATAGAAATTTCAGTAAATATTTTATTTACCATGTTTAAATGGTAAATCTGGTAAATAAGGGTAAAAAATAATATTATAATAATACTAAATTACCCTAAAAAATGTCATAACCCTATTGGATGATAAATTTACGACCATGGGAATCCTTGGATTTATTTTTGGACCCCATGGAGCCACTGGTAATTAAAATTGACATTTAAAAAAAATTAAATTAATGTTAAGGAAAATATAACATAAACATATATATTTTTGTAAAACAATTTTTATATAGGGTTATATAATTAATATGTTTCACTATGAATAGTAATTATAAATATAAAATTATTTCCTACATCATGGTATTTTATTTAAAAATTTTATACATTATATAAATAAATTTAATTATGACATAATGGCGATATAGTGATTGCTTCATTAATAAAGGATACAATTAAGTGATGTGAGAAATGTAAAAATAAAATTAATTTTTTTTATTTTGATGTCATCCGGGAATTTTATGCATGATAGTTACATATTATATTTGTTTTAATGATGTTTTTTTAGAAATAATCTTGCTTTTTCCGATTTTTAAAAATTCATGATATAAATAGTATATAAATTGACACAAATGAGTTTTTAAAACAAATACTTTTGTTTTTAGTGATATAATAGTCCTAAAACATAAAATTCGGCCAAAAGACTAATATAAGGATGAAAATGTCATTAATTTACCACTTTATGTTCTATTTTAATTTTATATTAAATATAATAACCATATAGTATGAATATAGAAGAAGACATTGTAAAAGATAAATAAGTTAACTAGGGGTCAAAGAAAATAGATAACAATTAAAAAAAATCGAAAACCATTCCAATCTTATTGGATGATTTAATTTCTTATAATATTTATATTATAATTTAATTTAATTAGTTTTGGACCTTTTTAAACCTAAAATCATTTTATAATAAAGTATTACTTTCAAACATTCCTAAAGAGCCCCTCCTCTCCCTTATAAAAGGGCACCACCCATAACCCATTACACAGCCCACTAAAACCCCTTGGATTTCCCAAACTCTTCTATGAGAATATTTCAACATACACATATTTATTCTAGACACTTTCCATTAGAAATAAGGAAATTCCAGAAATCCTTTTGGATCAAATGAAAGAGAGTTACACATTTTATGAGGTTGCGTCTTCTCTAAAATTCCTTTCAATTATTATACTTCTTCACTCCCAAATCCATTTTTTTAATAGATCACATAACAACACCAGTATACTAAATATACTATTTTGTTTTTATTTTATGAAATCTAACTACAATTTCACACACCTCCATCTAATGGATTTAGAACATACAATTTCTAAGGACGGCAAACTACCACCTCATGTAACTATGATTGTTCAATTATTCCAAAAAACCTCTCATGGTGACCATTATCATAGAACTATATTTATATGTCATATATATTATATTTTTATTTTTTCTATGTTTATGTATTTTTCATCTATAGCATACCTCTATGGTTTCCATAATGGGTAAATACGATAATTTCATTGGAATAAGTGTTGACAACCACCCCTCAAAGTGATATGACTCATTCATACCATACATGGAACATATAAAATATGGTGTTAATGAAATTATATAACTTAAATATATTAATATATTATGCTATAATTATAATATACTAATTAATCAATTGGTTTTCATTCCTTCAAAAATAAAAAAAAATGAAATTAATGTAGCGTTTATGCCTATGTATGGCATACCATCTACATGAATGGTTAATTTAATTTTCATATATCCTAATGATATGGAAAATTATAAATACATATATACTAGCTATATATTATATATATGATATCTAAATCATGATTATCATTATAGAGATAATGTAATTCTTACCACATTGACAATTTGTAATTATAATATGTTTATTTTGACTCAAGTACCAAACATTGAAAAAAAGATAGATATGAACTTGAATAATTACATATTTGTTATAAAAAGGTAATAGGTGATAAAAAAAGGAATAATAAACTTGAAAAAGAATCTGAATCAAGTATAATTAAATGACGTTAATTATTGAGGAAGAACACAGAACATATGAGATGATTCAGAATTAAGGTAAGGGAACTTCTTAAGCCAATTTATATTCTTTGTGATATTTTTCTACTTCCTAATTATGTCGTGATATTATTATATGAAAATAAATTTTGATATCCTATCTTTTATTTATACTTTACATATTTATATTTATGTTAAATACACAAAATCAACTTATTTTATTTACAAAATTATCTTTGTAAGGGAACCCTTCACTATCCTCTTATTGTCACTGTCTTATTTTATGTTATGTCTTTAAATTTCAATTTTCGAATTTTGGGATATATTATTCTATATACATATTTCTTTACATTTTATGTCAACGTAATGAGAGACCCTTTTCTCTATCATCAATTCATTTTCTAAATTTTTAAGTGACACCGTTAGGCTTCCGAATTTTCATAAGGTACTTCGTCTCAATCTCCTTTCATTGAAACATATTTTTATTTATTCACGAAATTTATTTTAATTGCGTATAACCCTCTTTGACTTTTAATTTAATTCAAATTGAATAATTTCTCTACGAATCATTTTACTAAATAAAAAAACAATGTTTCATTTTAATTTACAGGGTGACAATGACCTTTCCACCACCACAATCATTATTTGATATTTGGATTCCATAACAAGACATTATGTTTTTAAAAGAAAAATAAATACCATATAGTCTTCTTACATATTTTTTTTTATTGAAAATGGTTCTGAGAATAAACTTATTATGTCAATATATTGAGATGATATATTTTGATTTCAATGTGGAAGTGTTATCATTCTTTTATGATTGTGTTATGTGTTTTGATTATGTTATGGTTCTTGGGTATTGTTTATATATATGGGTGGTTCTCTGATAAACCTAGGGTGGGTGAGCCTAAGATATCACTCTAATGTATTGTGTTACATGATGGAGGTAAATGTTAATAGATCTCCTAAGAGATTTAGGGAATATACCATGACGGGTATTCCAAACATAACTCCCTATGTAGCTATGAAAGAAACAATGTATGTATGATATGGATGACACAAATTACCTTTATGATTTGGGATTACTATGTGTTATTCATAAATCTTATGATTTAATTAGGTATGTTATAGAGCTTATGTTTTGTATGTATTAATGGACTAATGTTTTCTTTCATTATTTTATAACACTTACCGATCATTTTTATCATCATTCCATGTTTTTGAAATGTTTTTTCAAAGGGTATAAAAATGGGTAAGAGAAAGGATGTATTGAAGAATATTTTTATCAAGAAAAGTACTCTTGTTTTTTTAAGGAGTTTTATTATTGGGAAAAATCTGGATAGAGTAGAAGTTTCAATCATGTAGTATTGAGATGTAATGTAATAGTTGTGGACTAATTATCCAAACCTGTAAACCTAAAAAGATCCCCAACGTGAATTCTTAACTTAACTCAAGAATATGTAATTTTTGAGGCTGGAGCCTTATAGTTGGTATCAGAGGTTAGTTCAGACAAATTTAGTAGTCATGATATTACTAAATTTACATATACAAATCAATTTATGGTAAGATTGAAATACTATTTAATATTAAGATTATCATGTTACTTCGCATAAGATATTTCTATGTTCAGAATGGTTTTTCATAGTGTAAACAGGGAAACTATTCAAGGAAGGCATACCAAGGGAAATGAATTGCATATCAGCATCCTGAGATAGTCGTAATTAGAATTGAACAGTTTGTTACAATGATGGATCAGTTGACTCAAGTGATAAATGGTGGTTGTGTTTATTGAGGATATTTTGTTTTATTTGAAAAGTAAAGAGGAGAATGAATGTCATTTGAGAGTTTTCTTAAAAAATTTAAATTAAAAGAAAATATATGGGAAATTTATCAAGTGTGAGTTTTGGTTTTAACAAATTTCATTCCATGGTCACATTGTTTATGAACATTGCATAATTGTTGAACCTGTAAAAAACAAAGTAGTTAATAAATGGAAATGATCCACAAATATAACTGAGATTCATATTTTTCTTTGTTTAGCAGGTTATTATAAGAGGTTTTTTGAAAACGTTTGCAGAGTTTTGTAGACCACGGACTAAGTTAACTCAAAAATGTTGTAAAGTTCATTTGGATAAAATAATGATATGTTTTATTTCAGGAATTGAAGATAATATTTGTGAATGCTCTAGTTTTGGCATTACCTTCTATAGATGGAGAATTTTTTATCTATAGTGATGACTCATTGAAAGGAATTGGTTATTTACAAATGGAGAATGATCATGTAATTTCATATGAATCACATCAGTTGAAACCTCATGTGTTAAATTACCATACAAATTATTTGGAATTAGCTGATATTTTTTTATTTAAAAATTTGGAGGCATCATCTGTACGGAATAAAATATGAAATATATACTCACCAAAAATGTTTGAGTATATATACTGTCAGAAACAATTGAAAATGAGGAAAAGGAGATGGATATAATTAATCAAGGATTATGCTTGCACAATTCATTACCATCCAGGAAAATAAAATAAAGTGGCTGATGCTTTGAGTTGATAAATTAATTCTACACAACATTGTTACATTTGGAAGAAGATACATTGATTAAAGATTAAATTAACATTCTCATAAGAGTTTTTTGTGAATTAAATTCATTTATTTTGTTTAAGTTTCAATACAATCACCCCTAGTAGACAGAATAATCCAAGCGCTGAAAGATGACATTGACTTGAAGAAAAAGATAGAATTGGTTAAGAAGGGTTAGTTAACTGAGTTTAATATTGATGGTGTTAGTGTTTTCATGATGGGTGACTTGTGATTCAAATATAGAGAAATTGTTGTTATGTGAAAATCATAGTTCTTTGATTTCAGTTAATCTTGGTAGTATTAACATGCATAGTGGTCTTCGGGAGTATTACTGGTGGGATTGAATGAAAAGCAATATTGCTGACTTTACCCTGAGATGTTTGATTTCTCAATAAATTAATGTAGAGTGGAATTTACCTAATGGAATTCTTTATCCTTTCATATTGTCAGAGTAGGAATGGGAATATGTGTCCCTAGATTTCATTTTGGGATTACCAAATAATTGTCAAGGTAAAAATGATATCTGAGTTATTATTTACCGATTAACTAAATATTCTCATTTTGTTCCAATTCGAGATAATCTATCTCTAGATCAACTTTACCAATTGTATACTAAATAGATAGTTAGGTTATATATAGTTCCCATCTATATTGTTTCTAATCGTTATCTTTGGATTACATCTAACTTTTGGAAGGGCCTTTAGAAGTCATTGGGTACTGAATTAAATTTTAGCACAGTTTTTCATCCAAAATCAGATGGGTATTCACAATAAGAAATTCAGACATTGGAATATATGATATGTGATATCTAAATGAATTACCTAGTATGTTTGGACAAACATATTTCTTTTTTTTTAATTTTCTTATAATTTTTTTAATTCCAGTATACAGATGGAACCATTCATGGCATTATATGGAAAGATCTGTCAAAATATAGATTTTTGGGATCAAGTAGGAGAAAGGATGTTGATGGGACCATAATTGGAAGAAGAGATGGCATAAAAAGGTTATTTGATTAAGAAGAACATGAGAACAACTATGAGAAGGAATAAAAGTAATACGGACGACTAGAGGAACTTTCTTTTTAGTTAGGTGATCTTGCCTTTCTTAAGGTTTCTCCGTGGAAAATTGTGAAACATTTTTCTAAAAAGTAAATGTTGTGTTCGAGGTTCATTATACCCAATGGAGTCCTATTGAAAGTTGGATTATTTTCCTACAATGTGGCTTTACATACATGATTATCACATGTATATAATTGTTTTCAAATTTCAATGTTGAGATAGTATATTCTGTATCCATCTCATATTTTGTGCCCAGGAGTAGTTTAGTTGGAATATAATCTTACTTATAAGGAATAACTAGTCCAGATTATAGACCGAAGATAGAGGGTGTTACAGAATAAGGTAATTAATCAGGTAAATGTTTTATGGAAAAACCATATGGTGGAAGAGGTGACAAGGGAATCTAAAAATTATATGTGGAATAAATACCCCCATTTATTTGATAAGTGAATAAAATTGTGAGGATGCAATTTCCAAAAGGGGGGAAGGATGTAACATCCCATGCAAATAAAGAAAATGAAATTTTTTAATTTTTTAATTTTTTTGAATTAAATATTAATTCTACATTGAAGGTGATTCTATGGTCAATGGCGTACCCAACACACAATGCTGGGTTTCTCTGAAGTCATATGTTTCACACAATGTTGAGTAATTCGGAAAAAAATAATATAATATTACTATTTTGAATGGTAGTTAACGCCTAACTATTGTACTGGTAGGAATGAACAGAACTAATTATATTATGATTAAACTTGTTTTTATGTTTTTTTACTTCTATCCAATAAAATTTAGAATCGTAAAATGACAATGAATCCAATATTAAGAATAAATACTCTAATATTTTTAAAAGTTATTTTCATGCCTTTTGATAGAGAACCCATTTTAAATATAGTTTTTTTTACTTTGATATATTAAATTTGACAAATAAAACTTATTCATTAGAAGTGAGATATCAAATTTACATTGGGTGAATTTTTGTTATTTTTATGATTAAGTTAATTTATAAATGAATAGTGAAAAATACTACATTTTAATTAAAAAATTTTCTTTTAATCTGATTTATTTTTGTTGATATATTATCTTTTTAAATGGTTTTAAAGTTTAATTACATTATGTTTTTACAATTTAAAACAATTTTGGCCATTTTAAGTAATTTAAAATATTAATTAGACATAATTTGATGTCAATATTTTGATAGTTATTATTTCTAAAAAAATGTTTTTTTTTTGTTTTGAAAAGTGAATTGTTTTTAAATTAATTTTTGGAACTTCTGTGATTTAAATTGGGAGAAATGGATTCAATATTTTGGATCAAGAGGTCAAAATTGTGTAAATAGGTAATTTTTTTTGACTTATGAATAATAACTTCAGTAAATATTTTACTATCCATGGATAAAAGGTAAATCTAGTAAATAAGGGTAAAAACTAATATTATAATATTATTAAATTATCCTAACACATGTTATAACCCTATTGGACAATAAATGTCGACCATGGTAATATTTTTTTGGATTTGGGGACCCCATGTATCCACTTGTAAGTGAAAATGACATTTTTTTACAATTTAATTTAATGTTATGGAAAATGTAACATAAACATATATAATTTAGTAAAATAAATAATATTAGGTTATATAAGTGATATTTTTGACTATAAATAGTCATTATAAATAGAAAAATATTTTATACATCATTTTATTTTATTTATAATATTTATATATTATATAAATAAATTTATGTATAACACAATGGTGATGCAGTGACTGCTTCATTAATAATGGATTCAAATAAGTGATATTAAAAATGTTAACCTAAATGAAATTTGGTTATTTTTATGTTATCCACGAATTTTATGGATGATAGTTACATGTTATATTTTTATAAATGAAGTTTTTTCGAAATAATCATGATGTTTTGGATTTCTAAAAATTCATGATATGAATACAATATAAATGGGAATAAATGAGTTTTTAAAAAACATTCTTTTTTAATGAATGATATAATATTCAGAATGATATAATATTCAGCCAATGGAGTAAGATAAGTTTTAACATGTCATTAATGGACAACTTGAGGTTCGATTTTCATTTTATAGTATATATAATATCCATATAGTATGAATATAAAAGTGGACATGATAAAATTTAAATAAGTTATCAATGGATTAAGTAAAATATATTAGGATTACAAAATAACTAAAACATGCCCAATTCTTATTGAATAATTTTATTTGGAATTATAATCATCTTATATTCGAATATAATGAGTTTTGGACCTTTTAAAAAAAATTATAATAAAATAATACTTTCAAACATTCCAAAACAGACCATCCTACCTCTTATAAAATGACACCACTTCTAACCCATTACACACACCTCTAATTCCCCATGGAACATCCAAAATCTACTCCAAGAAGCTCCCAAAATCCTACTCTTCCTTGTTGAAGCTTTCCTATAGGCATAAGGGAATTCAAGAAATCCGTTTCGCTCAAATCCGAGAGATTTACACATTTTAAGAGGAAGCGTCTTCTCTAAAATTCCTTTCCATTATTCAACTTTATCGCCCCATATTCTATTATTTTTCATTGATACATAAAAAACAAGTATCCTTAGTATACCAGGTTTTTTATGAGATGGATTCAAAATACACTTACACACTCCTCCATCTAATGGATGCATAACATTCTAATTATGTCGACGGTGAACTACTACCTCAAGAAATGATGATTGTTCGATTTTTCCATACCACCACTCATGGTGATCATTATTTTGACAGTTTGGATTTATGTGATATATATTATATTTATATTTTCTATATGTTTTTTATTTATAATTTATATCATAAAGTTTTTATTTCCATAATGGGTAAATATGATAATTTCATTTCAGGAAGTGGAGACTGCCTCCCACTCAAAGTCTCATGACTCGTTCATACCATACATGGAATGTATAAAAGATGGTGTTACTGAACTTATGTAACATATATATAATATGATATTATATTGGAATTATAATATACCTATATATAATTTGGGTTTCATTCCTTTGAAAATAATAAAATGAAAGGAAAGTATCTATCATGTGTACGTATGGCTTACCGTCTTCCGGAATGGTGCGTTTCATTTTCATATATTCAAATGATATATAATGTTCTAAATACATACATAAAGGGTATATATGATATATATTATATCAAAATCATGAATATTATTTTAGATATAATAGAATTTTTACCACATGGACAATTGGTAATTATAATATGATCATTTTGACTCAAGTACCGAACATCGATAAAAAGACCGATATGAACATAAATAATTACATGATTGTTATAAAAAAGTAAAAAGTGATATAAAAGGAATAATAAACCTCAAAAAGGTTCAAGAGAAAGTTGAATTATCTAAATTTTATTATTTAGGAAGAAAAAGGAAAATACATGATGAGTCAGACTCGAGGTAAGGGAACTACTTAACCCAATTTTCATTCATTGGGTTAATATTATACATTTTCATTACTTTGTGATATGATTATATGAGAAATAAAATTTTATTTCATATATTTTATTTATAATTTATTTATTTTCGTTTATACAGAATAAACTTTATCAATCTATTAAATTTAAAAAATGATATTTTTAAGGAAAACTTTCACCCTCTTATTCTACTCAAAGACTTATTTTATGTTATTTCATTAAATTTAAATTTTAAAATGTTGGGATATGTTCTTTTATATCCTTATTACTTTACATTTTATGTCCATGTGATGATAGACCCTTTTCTCTCTCATCAAATCATTTTCTGAATATTTATGTGACGCAATTAGGCTACCGAATTTTTATACGGGACATCGTCTCAATCTCCTTTCATTGAGGCATACATTGATTTATACACAAAATTACATTATATAGTGTATAAACCATTTTGAAATTTAAATTTATTCAAAGTGAATGTTTTCTCTATGAAGCATTTTACTAAATGATTAAAAGAACGTTTCTTGTTAACATACGTGGTTACAATGAACTTATCGCCACTGGGATCATTATTTGATATTGAGCTTCATTAACAAGTTGTAATGTTTTTAAAAGGAAAATAAATAATATATACTCTTTTTTCAGATTTTGGTATTGAAAATGGTTTTGGGAACATAATTATTTTATCCATATATTGTTCTAATATATTGTGATTTCAATTTATAAACGTAATCATTATTTTATGCTTGGGTTATGTGTTATGATTATGTTATGGTTTGTGGGAATTGTTTACATATTCTAGTTGATCTGTTACAATCTTTAGTTTAGGGGGGGGGTGAGATAATTCTCTAATTCTTTGGGTAATGTGAAAGATGAAAACATTAATGTTTCTCCTCAGATATTTAGGTAATATACTGAAATAGGTATTCCAAACGTAACTCCCTATGTAACTGTGAAAGCTTAAATATATGTATGATAGGGATGTCATCAGTTACCTTTATCAATTTTGATTACTTTGTGTTATTAAAAGATCATAGGATTTGATGTGGTATGTTAATGAGATTATGTTTTGTATGTATTTATGGACTAATGTTTTATTCATTTATTTTACAACCCTTACAAATATTTTTATGCGCATCCAAGGTTTTTGAAATGATTTTTCACAGGGTATAAGAAAGGGTAAGAGAAAGGAAATATTCATGTATATTTATATCAAGAAAATTACTCTTGTTTTATTTAATGAGTTTTATTATTGTGAGAAATTTGGATGGATTAGAAGTGTCTACCTTGTAATATTGAGATGTAATGTAATAGTTATAACCTAAATTTATAAAACACTAAACATGAAAGGATCCTCAATGTGAATTCATGAATTAACTCAATATTATGTAAAGTTTAAGGCATGGGACTTATAGAAGTTTGTTAATATGTTCTAGAGGAGATTGTTAGAGTTAATTAAGGATTATTTATTCTCAATCTACTAAAATCCATGAAAGCAAAATAAAGAAGCATATGATCTATATAGAAAGGATCCTATAACATTATCAATGATGAGAATTGAGAATGATCTGATCATCATAGATTACAAAATGATATACATGGTAATTATTAAATAAAGAACCTAAACAATCCTATTTCAAATGATTTTTCAACCATCCCCCATGTAGACAACAATCTATGCTCATAGAAATGATGAGGAAATTCAAAGAAAATGGAAGCTATTAGAAAAGAGAAATACTCATATTTTAAAATTGATGAGGATGGACTCATAAGGTTTGGGACATGATTATCTGTTCCATCCCATATAGATATGAATAATGATCTTCTAAATAAAATACATATATCAAACTTCTATAATCATCCATATAGAAGAATGATGTATCGAGATCTCTAAGATAACTATTGATGGGACAAGATGAAAAATTTTATCACTAAATACACATAAAAAATTCTTTGTATGTCAATTAGTGAAGGATGAAATAAAAAATTTTATGGGGATGATGCAACCATTATCCTTTCCATTAGTTAAATGGGAACATATCACCATGGGAATTATCACCAGATATTGGAAGAAATACATTTGAAATAATTCTATATAACTTTTTAGGAATTGTATTAAAAATACAATTCATGTTATCAAAATTCGAGAGGACTTATCACAAGACCATCTTGCATGGCTATACACAAATGACCTGGTGTGTATACATGGATTATAACAATCAATTTTATCAGATCGAGATCCATGTTTTACCCACATGTTCTAGAAAGGACTCTAACATGATCTAAACACTGATTTGAACCTAAGTATTGAGTAACATACTGAAAAATACACCCATATGAGCAGACTATTCAGACACCATAAAAAATTATGAGAGCATTTTTTATGAACATAAAATGATGATAAAACCAAAATAAGTCCCCGGATGAGTTCTCATATAAAAACAATTTTGAATTGAGCTACCATGTTGCTCCATGTTAAGCACTTTTTGGGAAATGATGTATAACACTAGAATGCAGGGATGAAGTTAGTGAATAGAAGAATAATGGAACTGAAATGGTCAAATAAATGGTAGAAAATGTGAAAACCATTAAGATTAACATCATGGTATCCCAAATTTAATAGAAGAGATTTGTTGATAATTATAGTTGAGACTTGGAATTTAAGGTTGGAGACATGGTACTCCTCCATGTATATCCATGGATGAGGATCATGTGATCTGGGAATAAAGGAAATTTGTGTTCAATGTTCATCATCCCCTTCAAGGTTCTTGATCATTTTGGATATATGGCCTATATCAAAGCACTAACAAATTCAATTTATCATGAAAAAGTTATATTCCCAATATCTATCTTGATGAAGTACATACCATATCCATCACATGTATATAATATAGAGGCGATAAAACTTTAGAAAGACCTATCATATGAAGAGAAACCAATGAAGATCTTAGACTATAGATATAATGTTCTATGCCACAAGACTACTCATCTTTTAAAAATATTATGGTATTACCATAATTATAAAGAGGATAAATGGGAATCATAGGAAGTGATGATGCTGAAGTATCTTCACTTGTTTTAACATTAGTACATTAAATTGAATTTTGAGGGAACATTTTCAAAAGGGGGGAAGAATATAACAACCCATAATTTTATCAATTGAAATTACATTCTTATAATTATTTAATATATCATAAATCACGTAATATCACATATATAACATAATACAATGTTTATAAATTAAGAATGAATTAAATAGTAGGTATTTCTAGAAATTAAGGATCCTATACAGATGATATAGTAACATGACCATTAGAATAGTAATGTGGCCATTAGAAATAATAATAGGAAAAAAATAGTAGCATCCCCACCTATGAAATTATAAATAAAATTTACGTGTATTATAAATGAAAATATGATATATTTATATCAAGGAATAAGTAGATAAATGTTTTAAAAATGATTAATTATGTTTTTGTATTTTGATAAAACATAATTGTTTATATTCAATTTTATAGTTAATATAATTATTTAAAATAATATTTATTACCATTAATAAATTCATAAATTTATATTTGTTTTCATTATAATTATAAGATAATTTCATGATATATTAATTAATTTTTCAAAGTATCGTAAACTCAGTAATAATTTTAAAATTGGTATTTTATGAATAAATGACGATTTTATTTAAAAATTAAATTTATTACATCTGGAAATGTATTTTCTTAAAATTGAGTTTATTTTTGAAATCTACATTTATAAAAATGGGTTGGGTGATTTTTTTATTTTTCTAAAAATGTTGAATTTTTGTTTTATTGTGATATACGGTAATCTATGGTATTTAACAAATAAATGAATTATTGATTCATGGATGGTGTATGGATGAGGTACTAAAGAACTATTTTGAACTCATATATACTATTTTATATACTTTTTCACAATAATAAACACTATTTTTAGTCTTTATCCAAATTAATAAAGAAATGAATAAAATAATCAAAAATACCCCCTCCAACAATAAATACCTCCTCTTATCCTACCAAATTTCAAGCATAAAGGCATGTCAAAAATCAATTGAATAATATTCCTAAGACTCTTCCACATGTACAAGAGCTTTTTTTCAGTAAAATACAAAACCCAAGTACCTCAAGGAGGTTCTTAATGAGGATAAATTCATAAGTTAATGTCCTCTTTCAATTTCATGTATTTCCTTTCCATTTTATTTTATTTTCTTTTCCTCAACCTAGTTACCCTTATCCATTTTAAATGATAACTATAATATTATATATACGTTTTAGTTTTTTTATTAATGTATGATCTTTCATCAAACCTCTTCTCCTGTCCCTTTTTTTTCTAAAAATGAAAATATTGTCTGTGATTTGTCGATTTACCATCATCGTAGAAGATATGTTTTTATTTTTGATTAATTCCTTCAAAGATGGACATAAATTAATAATTATGGTTGAAAAATATTTTATTATACATATTATATGTCATAAATTTTTCTAGAACCAATTTATAAATATGATATTAAATATAATGTAATAAATAAATGATAGTCCTAAAAACCGCTAAAATAAAATAAATAATTTTTCCTTGACGTTTTATCTAATAAATCATCCTCACACCATATAAATAAATGATATATAAGAACATTTAAACTTATGAAATTTTATTGATAATATAGAATTTCAATTATGGGTAATTATTCTCATTTTACCTAAACTTCCATACTTTTATACAAGAGAACCGATCAGGAAAACCCAAAAAATGAACACTCCTGAACCAATGAAATTGAACTTTAAAACGAATCATATTATCCATAAATTAACATTTAAAAATTAAAATAAATCAAATAATTGTAGAATAGGATCTTATTTATTTTGTAAATTTATATATTTTGATATCCACAACATTAAGTACAAGTGTAGAATATATTCAAACAAAGGTAATAGATAATCTTTGAACCCCCATTTTTTCATCAGATTACACACTCTCTCTTTCTCTTTAACCCTATGTAATGCTTAGTTATTATTATGTGCTCCTCTTATATTATATTATTATGTTACAAAAATATTAACCTATCTCATTTCTACTTTAATTGATTGGTGGTATACATGTTTTATAATGTTTTCTTTTCAATTCATTGTGAAAAGAAAAACTAATAAAAGAAACATCACGATTTCTTACACATTTTCATGTACCATAAATAATATATATCAATAAAATAATATTCTTATAAAATCATAAATTTTTATCTTAAAAACTATCTTGGTCTATTTCTAGTTTTATGAAATTTTTTACTTTTTTCTCTTTAAAGACGCTTTTATATTTCCCATTAAACCACACAAAAGTTTCTCATTTATAATGTCTCTTAAAAAATATTTTTACTTGATATAACACTAATTAGATATAATTTATCATGGTATATTCCTATATTATATTATTAATTTGCATTTATTATTTAAATACTATCTTTCGTGGAAACCATTATCAAATTATTTTCTGTTATTCCTTATGACATGATTACAATACCCATTTCTTTATATAGGTAAAACTTATGTTAATTCCTTATGTTTAATTATTCATTTGGAACACATATTCGTTAAACATTTTTGATTTTTTCACCTAGATAGTGACCCAATTCATTGAGTAATGTTTTGTCTCATGAGATGTCATGTTTGGATAAGAGGTGAACCTGATTCATTTTTGGGGCATTGTTCACTATGTGAAATTGTCTTGGATGTTATCCTTGAATAATGATTATTTAATGTTGTATGTGGTTTCAACATTCATATTATTCCATGCTTATGCGATACCATGTTCTACATGTTAATCTAACCTATTTTTATTCATATTACATGATTTTTATTCCATCATTTTATTCCTTATATCCCGTGTTCTATTCATTATTTCTTTTTTTATTTCTCTAGTTGGATTCTTGCCTCATTCCTTTTGATCATGTATCCCCCAGGTTATCCTACAAGTATGTGAATGAAAAAAGGATGTTAGGAGGTCTTTATATCTATTAAATGAATGATGTTTTGATTTTTGATTCTTGATTTGTAATTATGTACCTAATCTTACAAGGGCACAAGAATTTATGATCCTTGGTTTGTATGTGATGGTAAATAATGATTAAAATTAGTTAAAATTTTGTGCTAATGGCTATGGTCAAAATATATATGTACTATTTGTCCCATAATAGTATGTTCTCCAACTATAGAACTGTATTTTGAATAATTTTCAAATCACATAAATTTTTTCATCATAGTAGGGAACTACTATATCATTATCAATATTGAAAATAAAATGGGATCTTATTAATTAATGTCATGTATAATAATGAAATTTATGTAATAGGATTTTGATTAATATTAAAATCATCAAATATACATTTAATCATTGTAAAATACATTGGTAATAGGACACTAAAACCAACAAATATATCATTTACCCAAGATATCCAGGTCCTAAGTATCATTCTATCAGCTTATACCACATATACAAAGCATTATCTAGAAATACCAAACCATATTGTATAATAGTAGTGCCTAGTTCGTCAGTATGGAACCTAAACCATGGATGCAGAGCATTAGTCTAACATTGTAAACCATATTTAACACTACTGGTTCCCAAAGCGATAGTCTAACACCTAAACAATGGATATAGAATGTCTTTACAATAACATAAACATTAAAAAATACTACTAGTTCTTAAAGAACCATGATTTCACCCAAATGATATATGTAGAGCGTCAGTCACACAACCCAAACCATATAGAATACTAATTGGGAATATAGAATCTCTCTGAAACCTAAACCATTGGGGATCCTAGAGCATCATTTTTCCCCTCCATATAAAGAGTATGATAAGTCCATCTTCCCAAGAATCCAAATAAAATATAATTGGTTCCTATAGAATTAGTTTTTCAATTAAATAAGAGATTATGAATTCCATATCCATCATTCTAATATAATTATGTTATCAATATATTTCATTATTTAATGTTTCATCATACCTTCCCTTTTTAATATATTAACGTCAATGGTGAACCACTGTCCATTCATAAATATTCAATACCCATTATCATTTCATCATTTACCATGGTCTAGATGGGCCTTAAAAACGGGAAATTGGACAAAAAATACTAACCCCTTTCACATGTCATAAAATATTGAAACCAAACATCGTGTTTATAAGTTTTTATGAAATAGATTAACACATGGGATATTCTCATTGAATAGGAAAAAATATCCAAGGCCATCATTCTAATTAAAATAGTTACAAGTGTCATTAGGTTATTTTCACCAAAGTGGGAACCATTGAATCATTTCAATCAACATTTTTACCCCCTTTTAAAAAAATCTAAAATTACCTTGATGTCACTAACCCATTTCAAAATAAGAACCATTTCAAAACATAGCTTTCCACCATTGGAACTTAAAACTGTGTCAAAACCTAAAAAATGCTGTCAAAACCATTTAAAAATCCCCATGTAATTTTTAATAATTATCATATTAAATGAATCCATATTTTTCATCTTATAGGTCATAATCCTTTAATTATAATCTTCTATACATTTTATCCTTAACCATTCGATTAATTAACCAATAGTATTAAGTAGTTTAATGTCGTAACTCAATTACTTCACCCCATATAATCACATTTTATCATTTCATGAAATCAAACAACCAAGGGGAGGCTACAGATTCTATATTATAAACATCAACTGATCCCACATGATTCATGGAAGGACAATGTTATCAATTTAAGGAAAAAACATATTACATAAACCATGTGGGGAAACAAACCACATATTCTCTTAACCTAACATATACAAATGAAAACCAATTAATGAGACCATGGATAAAGGTATTAGATGACCTACTACATTAAAGACACTTTCCTTAACAATTATATAGAACAATGACCATGTCAAGGCCCATACAAGTCTCTTCAACTTTCTTTGGAATCAAACTACTCATGCCTCAACCAGTCTGGATATATCCTGTTGAGAAGCGATAATAATTAATTAATTAATTACTAAATAATAATTAAATAATTAATAAAAAAAATATTGGAATAATGTGAAACTACTCATTGAGTTGATCGTTTCTTACCAAAACACTACACATGTAACATCCCAAGTAAGTAATGAATAATATATATTTTTATCTATGTCTATTAATGAATTAGATAGTGTTTTAGAGTCTTAAAATGAAAATAAATCCAATCTTAAGCATGGAATACAATAATATTTTTAAAAGATTGTTTTACTGCCTTTTGATGGAAAACCATTTTTGAATCTATCTTTTGACATATTTATAAACTATGTTTGTCAAAATAAACTTATTATTTATTATTGGGACATCAAAATTTACTTTGTGTGAATTTTTGGTATTTTTCTGACAATGTTCATTTTTTAATGAATAGTGAAAAATACTGCATTTTTCCTCAAAACTGCTTTTTAATCTAATTTATTTATATGATTATATTATGTTTTGAATTGGTTTTGAAGTGAAATTAGAATATAATTTTACAATTTAATCCAATGGTGGTCATTGGAATCAATTTCACTTTGAAATTGGACTTAAACTACTGTCAATCTTTTGATACTTATTGTTTCATAAAAACACGTTATTTGCTCTGACAGCGGGAATTAATTATTAAATTAATTAATGTGACTTATATGTTTTGAATTTTTTAAAATAAACTTCATTTTTGAATTCAGAATATCAAATATATCTTAGGGTGATGTTTTGGTATTTTTCTGAAAAACATCAATTTTTGATGAATAGTGAAATCACTAAGTTGTAGTTAAAGAAACTGATTTTTCGTTTAAATGAAATTTTGCCACCTTTGTGTTTTGAATTTCAAAAATCTGACATACATGGTTGTCATTAAGAAGTAAAATTTGGTTCAATGAGATTAAAATAATTTTTTTGGTGAATAGTAACTTATTAAGTTTTTAATCGCGATTAGTGGTAATTGGTGTAGTTTAAGGTAAAAATAATGCTTTAATAATATAAAATGACCTATAAACATGTCCTAACCTTATTGGATGTGTCATTTCCGACCAAGACAAGCCCTAGGTCAACTTGGGGACCCCATGGAGCCATTTGGTTGGGAAATGACATAAATAACTGTTTATTTAATGTAAAAGTAAAAATGACACAAACATATTATGTTTTACGAAAACAATTTTTATATGGGGTTATACATGTCATATGTTTTACTATAAATATTCATTGGAAATCTAAAAAGATTTCCTACATCATAGTAATTTTTTTTATAATTATTTGAATTTAAATAAATAAATATATTTATGACATCATAATGATGTAGCAATTACCTCATTAATAAAGGATTTAAATAAAATGGAAAGATAATATAATATCTAAGACCTACACATGTCCAAAACCTATTGGATGAGTGGATTTAGAACCCTTATCACCTTATCCTCGAAGTATATCAATGTGGGACCTTTTGAATCCGAAACTCATTTTAAAATAAAGTAACCTATCTTTACTTTCCAAGAGTGCCCCTCCTCTCCTCTTATAAAAGGCCCCCACCTCTACCTCCTTACCCACACTCTCAAAGCCTTTCTCTCAGCCAAACCCTGCCCATTTTGGCTCTCCACATACCTATATTACTCCTTGAAGCCTCACTTTGGGCAGAAGACTTCCCAAGGAAGCTTTTGAGCTCAAGACAAAGGGAGTTACCCGATTTTAAGGTAATGTCTTCTTTTGAGTCCTTTTGTTTTATTTTGCTTCTCCAACCCCCTAAACTATTTTTATTATTTTCTTTTGTTAAAACACCAGTATCCTCAATATACTAGGATTTTTTTATAATAAGTATTCAAGCTACACTTACACACACCTACATCTAATGGTTAACGAACATACTGTTTCCGTGGATGGCGAATTTATGCCTCCTGAAACGATGATTGTTCAACATTCTTTTAACACCTTCAAAGGTGTCCATTAAGATGTAACTATATTTATATATGATATATAATATGTTTATGTTTTCCTTAAGCTTCTGTATTTTTCTTTTTGGTCATACCTTTATGGTTTCCATTATGGGTAAACGCGATATCTTCATTTAAGGAAGTGCGGACTACCTCCCCCTCAAAGTGATTTGATTCGTTAAATACCATATGTGGGACGTATAAAGGATGGAACTATGATATTATATATGATATTATACTGGAATTATAATATACCTTTATATCATTATGATTCCATTCTATAAAATACTAAATAGAAATGAAAGTAGCGTTCATGCGTACGTACGACTTACCGTCTCCATGAACGGTGCATTTCATTTCTTACCTCTAAATGATTATGTAATATTATAAATGCATGAATGTACTGGATATATATGACATATATGATATCTACATCATGAATACCATTCTGTATATAATGGATTCATGAAAAACTTGTAATTATAAAGGGTTTATTTTTGACTCAAGTACCAATGATCGTTAAAACGACCGTTATTTACTTAAATAATTACATAGTGTTAATGACATGGAAATTATTATATAAACAGAATAATGAACTTGAAAAAGGTTCTTAAACAAGTATAAATTAACTCAAGTTTTTTATTCAGGACATTAAAGAACGATCAATTCAAGTCCGACCCGAGGTATGGGACTTCGTCTCAATCTCCTTTCATTGAGGCATATTTTGTTTTATACACAACCTTTCTTTTATACGATGTATAAAACACTTTTACTTTTACGTTTATTCAAAAGGAATCTTTTTTATACGAAGCATTTACTAAATGACAAAAGGGAATGTTTTTGTCGTACGTATGCGGCGACAACGACTTATCCACCGTCGTGACCGTTATTTGAGTTTCGGATTCCTCTACAAGCCATACCTTTTTTTAAAAGAAAAATAAATACCATGTTTTATGTTTCTTTTATTTTGGTATTGAAAATGGTTTTCATAATGTCTTTATATCAATGTGTTGTATTGATATCTTGTGATTGAAAGGTGTAAATGTTATGTTTCCTTTATGCATGTTTTATGTGATACAATTATGTTGAGGTTCTTGGGAATTATTATGAAGATGGGTCGTTTCGTGATAAACTAAGGGCGGGTGAGCCCGATATAGCTCTCCAATTTATTGGTTAACGCGAAGGAGTGAAACGTTAGGGTTTCTCCGAATAGATTTAGGGAATATACTATGATGGGTATTCCAAACATAACCAAGAGGGTTACTCCCTACATAAGAATGTTATGAATGCCTCAAGTTACCTTTATGTCTTATGATTTCTATGATTTATTCATGATTTGATGAGGTATGTTAAATTGCTTATGTTTTATGGGTAAAGTATGATCTCATTCTTATGTATAAATGTACCCATGTTTCCTTTCCATATTTTTATATCCCTTACTGAGCTTTTTATGCTCATCCCAAGTTTTTTGGAATGTTTTTCACAGGTCATGGGAAAGGTACATGATATGATGATAGTGTCAAGGAAGTGTCAAGAAAGAATCCATGTTTATTTTAAATATGTTTCCATTGATGGGAATGAAGAATACTATCTTTATGTAACCACTTTGTTTATATGTGGAATGTAATGAAAGTTTTATTATATAATTCTCTAAAACTCTAAACCCGAAAAGATCCTCAATGTGTAATCTTGTAATAACTCAAGATTAAGTAAGGTTTAAGCCTGGGGCCTTATAGTTGGTATCAAAGGTCGGTTTAGATAACTTAAGGAGTTAGAATTCTATTAAATTATTATACAAAAATATCTTTTTTTGAAATGATATAGCATTTGAAGATTACCATGTTGCTTCATCTAAGACATGTTTGTTCAGAATGGTTTTCCGCAGAGGAAACAGGGAAGCAGTGCTGGGAAGACATACAGAAGGAAATAAACTTCTGAATCAGCATCCTGAGATGGTCGGAATTGGAACTGAACAGTTTGTTGCAGTGATGGCACAATTGACTCAGGCTATAAATGGTGATTGTATCCATGCACGAGATCAGCCAGATCAACCGCAGAGGAACATGTCAGTAGTGGAACATTTTATGAGGCAACATCCCCCATCATTCAGAGGATCATCTGACCCTATTCTAGCTAAAGGGTGGAACAAAGCACTAGAGAAGATTTTCAATGTCATGGGGTCTTCAGAAAATCAAAAGGTTAGTATTGCTATTTACCATTTGGAGGGTGAGGTAGATCAGTGGTGGTTGATGGTTAAAAATATCAAGGACACTGATGAGATTGATGCTCTTGAGTGGGATGAATTCAAATGTATGTTTCTTGAGAAGTATTTTCCTAAGGCTGTTCGACTTAGGATAGAAAAGCAATTCATGGAATTGAGGAAAGAGGAAGACTCAGTGGCTGCCTATAAAGAAAGGTTCACTCGATTGGCAAGGTATGATCCAAATTTTATCCGAGACCTTGATAGTAAAATCAATAGTTTTTACTCAGGATTAAAGACAAAATATCGAAGGGCATTAGCTTCTCATGAGTTTAAAAGTTATGAAAAGCTTGTTCGATGTGCTGAGAAGGTGGAAATGGAGTTTTCCGATGATCAAGTGTTCTATAACAACCAACAGAAGAAGAGACCGAGGTGGCAGGAGAAAGGTAAAAATTCATCAAAAAAGTCTGATGGTAAGAAAACTAAGTTTCCAGTTTGTGATAAATGTGGCAAAATGCATGCTTGGGAATGTCTTCTGAATTCTGGAATGTGCTACCGATGTGGTAAGATGGGACATAAGGCTCGTGATTGCACTGAAAAGGATCAAGGTGAAGGTAAGACCAAATTTGATTTACAGTTAGTGAAATGTTATAAGTGCAATGAGATGGGTCACTAGGCAAACGAGTGTCCGACAAAGATCTTGAGTGATGGGAAGCAGTTAGACTACAAGCAGAAAGGGGAGGT
Organism: Viscum album; assembly: GCA_963277665.1. Lineage (NCBI taxonomy): Eukaryota > Viridiplantae > Streptophyta > Magnoliopsida > Santalales > Viscaceae > Viscum > Viscum album. The sequence continues at coordinate 504,940,802 of OY728122.1, read as the reverse complement.
TAAATCTTTTGCAACTACTTCGGCAGACGTCGGGCCATCAAATGAAGTTGTATTAGGTACTTTGTTTGTTTTTTCAGATTATGCCAGTGTGTTGTTTGATTTGGGGTCTACACATTCTTTCATCTCTGAATCCTTTTCTAGTAAAATGGGAATACCGTTTCAAGAAATGACTTCTGAACTTGTGGTAAAAACACCTGGGGGAAATGTTGAGGCAAAAATAATTTATAAAAATCTTCCTATCCATATCTGTGGAAAGAACCTACTTGTAAACCTTATTGTTCTACCTCTAGTAGAGTTTGATGTTATCCTGAGTATGGATTGGCTCTCTATTTACCTTGCTAAGATTGACTGTAGAGCTAAAGAAGTTTCTTTTCAGAAAGACTTTTAGTTTGTGTACAAGAATGAACCCTTACTGTTGATAACTTATCAAGAGGCTAAGAAACTTATAAAATATGGAAATGAATGTTACCTTGCACACATCGTTGAAAATAAAGTAACTATTCAGATTAATGATGTTCCAGTGGTAAATGAGTATCCTGATGTTTTTCCTGATGAGTTGCCTGGAATAATACCAGATCGAGAAGTTGAGTTTACTGTTGACTTAGTTCCTGATGCTAATCCAATTTCAAAACCCCCTTATCGAATGGCTCAAATTGAACTTTTAGAGTTAAAGGATAAAATGCAAGATTTATTAGAGAAAGGTTTAATTCGACCTAGCACATCACCATGGGGTGCTCCTGTTTTATTTGTTAAAAATAAAGATAGTTCAATGAGACTTTGAATTGATTATAGATCCTTGAATAACATCATTGTTAAGAACAAATATCCTTTGCCTCATATCGATGATTTGTTTGATCAGCTCCTGGTAGCTCAGTTTTTTTCAAAGATTGACTTGAGATCGGGGTACCATCAACTAAAGGTAAAGGAAGCAGACGTTCCAAAGACTATGTTTCGTACAAGATATGGCCATTATGAATTTGTAGTAATGCCTTTTGGGATAACCAATGAACCTGCTGTATTCATGGACTTAATGAATATAATTTTCCATGAGTTCTTGGATAAGTTTGTGGTGGTTTTCATTGATGATATTTTGGTGTTTTCTAAAAGTAAAGAGGAGAATGAAAGACATTTAAGGGTTATCTTGCAAACCTTAAAAGAAAAGAAACTGTATGGAAAATTCAGAAAGTGTGAGTTTTGGTTGCAACAAATTTCTTTCCTTGGTCATATTGTTTATAAATATGGAATAACTGTTGATCCTGCAAAAACAAAAGTTGTGGAAGAATGGCCAAGACCCACAAATACAACCGATATTCGTAGCTTTCTTGGTTTTGCAGGCTATTACCGAAGGTTTGTTAGAAATTTTTCACGGTTATCTAGTCCAATGACTAAGCTAACTCAGAAGGGTATTAAGTTTATCTGGACAAAAGAATGTGATGATTGTTTTCAGGAATTGAAAAGAAGATTGGTGAATGCTCCAGTTTTGGCACTACCTTCCAGGAATGGTGAGTTTGTTATATACAGTGATGCTTCATTGAAAGGAATTGGTTGTGTCCTAATGCAGAATGATCAGGTAATTGCTTATGCTTCCCGACAGTTGAAAACTCATGAGGTAAATTACCCTACACATGATTTGGAATTAGCTGCTGTTGTTTTTGCTTTAAAAATTTGGAGGAATCATTTGTATGGAGTAAAGTGTGAAATATATACCGATCACAAAAGTTTAAAGTATATATTCACTCAGAAAGAGTTAAACATGAGACAGAGGAGATGGCTGGAATTAATCAAGGATTATTATTGTACAATTCATTACCATCCAGGAAAAGAAAATAAAGTGGCTGATGCTTTGAGTCAAGAAAGTAATGCTTCATTAAAAATGTTACGTTTGGAACGTCATCCTTTGGTTAAGGATTTGATGAACTTTGGCATAGAAGTTGTTGGTGTAGGAAGTTCTTCTGTTTTGTTTCAGGTATCAGTGAGATCATCTCTATCAGATAGAATCAAGCAAGCACAGAAGCAAGATAGTGAGTTGTAGAAAAAGGTAGAGCTGGTTCAGAAAGGTAAGTTTCCTGAATTCAACATTGATAATGATTGTGTTTTGAGATTTGGGAAGAGATTGTGTGTGCCTTGTGATTCACAGTTGAAGAGAGAGTTGTTATGTGAAGCTCATAGTTCTCCATTTTCAGTTCATCCAGGCAGTACTAAGATGTATAGAGATCTGCGGGAGTATTACTGGTGGGATGGAATGAAAAGAGATATTGCTGACATTACTGTGAAGTGTTTGACTTGACAACAGGTTAAAGCAGAGTGGCAGTTACATAAAGGGATGCTTCAGCCTTTACCAGTGCCAGAGTGGAAATGGGAGAATATATCCATGGACTTTTTTGTGGGATTACCGAAGACATCTCGAGGTAATAATGAAATCTAGGTTATTGTTGATCACTTGACTTAATCTACTCATTTCCTTACTATACGAGATACCTTTTCCCTGGATCAACTTTCCCGTTTGTATCTTAATGAAATAGTCAGGTTACATGGAGTTCCTCTCTCCATTGTATCTGATCGTGATCCCAGGTTCACTTCTATCTTTTTGGAAAGGCCTTCAGAAGTCATTGGGTACTGAATTAAATTTTAGTACAGCTTTTCATCCTCAATTAGATGGGTAGTCGGAACGAACAATTCAGACCTTGGAGGATATGCTACGTTCTTGCTCTATGGATTATCAGCAAAGCTAGGACCAACATCTTTCTTTGGTTGAATTTTCATATAATAACAGTTTTCATTCCAGTATACAGATGGCACCATTTCAGGTATTATATGGGAAGCGGTGTCGAACTCCAGCTTTCTGGGATGAAGTGGGTGAAAGGAAGTTGATGAGACCATAATTGGTAGAAGAGATGGAAGAAAAAGTTCAGCTGATTCGGAAGCACATGAGAACAGCTCAGAGTAGGCAGAAGAGTTATGCAGACAACAAGAGGAAGGATCTATCTTTTGAGGTAGGTGATCATGTTTTTCTCAAAATATCACCATGGAAAAGTGTGATGCGATTCGGTAAGAAAAGAAAGCTGAGTCCAAGGTTCATTGGACCATATGAAATTTTGGAGAGAGTTGGATCAGTTTCTTACCGAGTGGCTTTACCTCCGAGTTTATCTCAGGTACACAATGTTTTTCATGTTTCGATGTTGAGAAAGTACAATCCAGATCCATCTCATGTTTTGAGTCCAGAGGTAGTTCAGTTGGAAGAGAACCTATCATATGAGGAACAACCGGTCCAGATTCTTGACCACAGGGAGCATGTGTTACGGAATAAGGTGATTCACCAGGTAAAGGTTTTGTGGAAGAACCCACATGATTGAAGAGGCAACATGGGAATCTGAAAATGCAATGAGGGATAAGTACCCCCATTTATTTGATAAGTAAATAAATTGCGGGGATGCAATTTTCTAAAGGGGGGAAGGATGTATCATCCCAAGTAAGTAATGAATAATAGATATTTTTATCTATGTCTATTAATGAATTAGATAGTGTTTTATAGGCTTAAAATTAAAATAAATCCAATCTTAAGCATGGAATACACTAATATTTTTAAAAGACTGTTTTACTGCCTTTTGATGGAAAACCATTTTTGAATCTATCTTTTGACAATTTTATAAACTATTTTTGTCAAAATAAACTTATTCTTTATGATTGGGACATCAAAATATACTTTGTGTGAATTTTTGGTATTTTTCTGACAATGTTCATTTTTTAATGAATAGTGAAAAATACTGCATTTTACATCAAAACTGATTTTTAATCTAATTTATTTATATGATTAGATTATATTTTGAATTGGTTTTCAAGTGAAATTAGGATATATTTTTACCATTTAATCCAATGGTGGTCATTGGAATCAATTTCAATTTGAAATTGGACTTAAACTGGTGTCAACCTTTTGATACTTATTGTTTCATAAAAACGTGCTATTTTCTCTGACAGTGGGAATTAATTATTAAATTAATTAATTTTACTTATATGTTTTGAATTTTTTAAAATAGACTTTATTTTTGAATTCAGAATATCAAATATAGCTTAGGGTGGAGTTTTGGTATTTTTCTGAAAAACATCAATTTTTGATGAATAGTAAAATCACTAAGTGGTAGTTAAAGAAACTGATTTTTCGTTTAAATGAAATTTTTCCACCTTTGTGTTTTGAATTTCAAAAATCCAACATACATGGTTGTCATTAATAAGTAAAATTTGGTTCAATGAGATTAAAATAATTTTTTGGTGAATAGTAACTTATTAAGTTTTTAATCGCGATTAGTGCTAATTAGTGTAGTTTAAGGTAAAAATAATGCTTTAATAATATAAAATGACCTATACACATGTCCTAACCTTATTGGATGTGTCATGGGCGACCAAGACAAGCCATGGGTCAACTTGGGGACCCCATGGAGCCACTTTGGTTGGGAAAGGACATAAATAACTTTTTATTTAATGTAAAAGTAAAAATGACACAAACATAATATGTTTTAAAAAAACAATTTTTATATGGGGTTATACAAGTCAGATATTTTACTATAATTATTCATCAGAAATCTAAAACAATTTCCTACATCATAGTATTTTTTTTATATTTTATTGACATTAAATAAATAAATGTATTTATGACATCATAATGATGTAGCTATTACCTCATTAATAAAGGATTTAAATAAAATGGAAAGATAATGTAATATCTAAGACATACACATGTCCAAAACCTATTGGATGAGTGTATTTAGAACCCTTATCACCTTATCTTCGAATTATATCAATGTGAGACCTTTTGAATCTGAAACTCATTTTAAAATAAAGTAACTTATCTTTACTTTCCAAGAGTGCCCCTCCTCTCCTCTTATAAAAGGCCCACACCTCTACCTCCATACCCACACTCCCAAAGCCTTTGGCTTGGCCAAACCCTGCCCATTTTGGCTCTCCAAATCCCTCTATTACTCCTTGAAGACTCACTTTGTGCAGAATATTTCCCAATGAAGACTTTTCGCTCAAGCCAAAGGGAGTTACCCGATTTTAAGTTAATGTCTTCTTTTGAGTCCTTTTGTTTTATTTTGCTTCTCCAACCCCCTAAAATATTTTTATTATTTTATTTTTTAACAACTCCAGTATCCTCAATATACTATTATGTTGTTATAATAAGGATTCTAGCTACACTTACACACACCTACTTCTAATGGTTAACGAACATACTGTTTCCGTGGATGGAGAATTTATGCCTCCTGAAACGATGATTGTTCAACATTATTTTAACACCTTCAAAGGTGGAAATTAAGATGTAACTATATTTATATATGATATATAATATGTTTATGTTTTCCTTAAGCTTCTGTATTTTTCTTTTTGGTCATACCTTTATGGTTTCCATTATGGGTAAACGCGATATCTTTATTTAAGGAAGTGCGGACTACCGCCCCCTCAAAGTGATTTGATTCGTTAAATACCATATGTGGGACATATAAAGGATGGAACTATGATATTATATATGATATTATACTGGAATTATAATATACCTTTATATCATTATGATTCCATTTTATAAAATACGAAATAGAAATGAAAGTAGCGTTCATGCGTACGTACGTCTTACCGTCTCCATGAACGGTGCATTTCATTTCTTACCTCTAAATGATTATGTAATATTATAAATGCATTCATGTACTGGATATATATTACATATATGATATCTACATCATGAATACCATTCTTTATATAATGGACACATGAAAAACTTGAAATTATAAAGGGTTTATTTTTGACTCAAGTACCAATGATCGTTAAAACGACCGTTATTAACTTAAATAATTACATAGTGTTCATGACATGGAAATAAGTGATATAAAATGAATAATGAACTTGAAAAAGGTTCTTAAACAAGTATAAATTAACTCAAGTTTATTATTTAGTACATTAACGAACGATCGAGTCAAGTCGGACCCGATGTATGGGACTTCATCTCAATCTCCTTTCATTGAGGCATATTTTGTTTTATACACAACCTTTCTTTTATACAATGTATAAAACCCTTTGAATTTTATGTTTATTCAAAAGGAATATTTTTTATACGAAGCGTTTACTAAATGACAAAAGGTAATGTTTTTGTCGTACGTAAGCGGTGACAACGACTTCTCCGCCGTCGTGACCGTTATTTGAGTTTCGGCTTCCTCTACAAGCCATACATTTTTTTAAAGAAAAATAAATACCATGTTTTACTTTTCTTTTATTTTGGTATTGAAAATGGTTTTCATAATGTATTTATATCAATGTGTTGTATTGATATATTGTGATTGAAAGGTTTAAATGTTATGTTTCCTTTATGCATGTTTTATGTGATACGATTATGTTGAGGTTCTTGGGCATTATTATGAAGACGGGTGGTTCCGTGATAAACTAAGGGTGGGTGAGCCCAATATAGCTCTCCAATGCATTGGGTAACTCAAAGGAGTGAAACGTTAAAGTTTCTCCGAAGAGATTTAGGGAATATACTATGATGGGTAATCCAAACGTAACCAAGAGGGTTACTCCCTACGTAAGAATGTTATGAATGCCTCAAGTTACCTTTATGTATTATGATTTCTATGATTTATTCATGATTGGATGAGGTATGTTAAAGTGCTTATGTTTTATGGGTAAAGTATGACCTCATTCTTATGTATATATGTACCCATGTTTCCTTTCCATATTTTTATATCCCTTACTGAGCTTTTTATGCTCATCCCAAGTTTTTTGAAATGTTTTTCCCAGGTCAAGGGAAAGGTACATGATATGATGATATTGTCAAGGAAGTGTCAAGAAAGAATCCATGTTTATTTTAAATATGTTTCCATTGATTGGAATGAAGAATACTATATTTATGTAACCGCTTTGTTTATATGTGGAATGTAATGCGAGTTTTATGAACTAATTCTCTAAAACTCTAATCCCGAAAAGATCCTCAATGTGTAATATTGTAATAACTCAAGATTAAGTAAGGTTTAAGGCTGGGGCCTTATAGCACAACTACCACATGAGGTCCACAATGACATCCATGTAGCATTTCTGTTAAATTCACAAATATGTAATACCATTCCAATAATTAATTAAGCTAACACATTAAGAAACTATGAAAATTTAAAAGAGTATTATTGAATAATGAAAATCCTTGCAATGAAAGGAATACGTCGTCTCAAGATATCTTCTATGAAAGCTCAACAAAATCATCATGAGAAATATATGATTTCATTATTATCTTATATAATTGTCATCCAAATAATGGACTAGATAAATAAAAAATTAGATATAATGTAGGAGAAGAGGAATGTAAGTCATCAGAGATGAAGAAATCACCCATTTTCCTATGGAATCACAATGAACACACCCAAAATCATGGGGTTGGAGGAGTAGAAAAGGGGATGAGAGCCTCTTAGTTCATCCATACCAATTAGTGGATAAAGGAGATTCATTGATCTAAAATCATAAGGTGGGATTTGTTTTGGAAAATCCTCCTATTTTAGAAATTATAGGTATCCATATGGTTTTCTGTTATAGTTTTCTAGATCATGCATGAACCATTCAACCAACACTATTGAATATAAATTCCCCACAATATTAGGCCACATAGTTTGACAAAACATCCACCAATAATGTGAACTGAACTTCATCCCCTCTTCAATATGGCATATGCATTTTTTTAAATCATTCATCGCCTGCTCACTATTCCTCATTTCATATAACACCTCACTAAATTTCCTCTTTTTTATGTATGGTTTACCCCAAATCGTGCCCAAAAATTGAATATTTGTCATTTCGAGTTCAAAATGAACTTAAAACCCCCTTAGTATCAAGGGGTCACAATGTTTCTCCTAAACTATACACACCAAACTGTGCACCCTATCTAAAAACCACCAAAACACATAAATCATAATTCAAAGCATCAAAAGATCAGAGAACACTTGATTGACCTACTAAGAATCATTCCTCATCTCAAAACTGTAAATTTTGAATTGTAACTCTAACAATGTAATTAAATGTGTTGATATAATTTTTTTCTCTTTCCAGTAAATAAAAATTTACAAAATTCAAAAAAATTGACCTATCTCGATATGGGATCTTATAACCACCCCACCATAATACTCATCATCATCAAGAATCCTCAGTACTAATACCCCCACACCACCAGATGTTAGTCATTTTCTTATTATAACCAAAAACCGTATTAAATATCCAAATCCATGAATCATATAAAAAACCACAGCATCCCACTCAAGGAACATAACTTCCCAAAATAAGATCCAACACCCATTTACAAAAACTGATACAACATGAGGGTGATTACCTGGTCCCATCTTGCCAAAACACCTATAATGTAACCATATGACCACTATTTATATTTAGAGTGCTACCCACCATAATCTCTAAGTTGCAACCACCAATTTTATATTCTTTTCACCATAACTATTTTTAAAATACCAAATTAACAATGACTTTAAACTGCTATAATTTTCCCAACATGACTACCAACATTCCTCACCCTAACATACACATTGATGGAAATCATTATTGGATATATTCCACATCATAAAACACAAATACAATAGTCACACCCTCACCTCATATAAATTAATTGAGATCATTTGAAATTTTCCTCAACATCCTAACTTCCACCCCAAATGCACCTCTCATTACAAAAAAACACACCAAAAGTTACTCAAAACCTTCTACACCCACATTGTTCACTTACATGATTTGGAAAATCCGAACCCAACACTTCAGAAAAAATAAGGTATATAAATTTTCTTCCAAATAAATATACTCTAATGTCATTTTCATCACACCTAGAGTTATTCCACAACATCAAAAACGTTCACACTAGAGTACATACCGGAATTTTGTGTGATTACGTAGTCAGATCCTCTACAAACCCAAAATCATAGTCGCGACCGACCACACACATCATTAAATCCATCATAAGAACCTAATATTACATAATATAACCATTTTGAGACCAAATAAAATACCTATATTGACCATACTCCATAATTTATTTACCCATATAAATCCCTTTGAAATTAAAGAATTCATGTTAATGGTTATTCACTAGAATAAAAATGCTTCCATGATTGATACCCAACCATCTCCACACACCCCTAATAGATCATGAATGATGTTCTAACCCCTAGGAATAACATGTCACTACCCACAATAGAAGTATTGTCTTCATCACCTTGATAAAGAATCTCCAACCACTACGACCAATGCTCCAAGCACTACTAACACAATAATTTGGTTTGGACCTCTCACCGTAACCGTAGTGACAAAATAAACATAAACAATAAAAAATTATCAAATTCATGGAACTGAACCCCAAGTTTTCATCCACACTTGGCCTATCACAAATCCCCCCTCCTTATACTGTTGTTGGGAAGCTACCCACCATACATCTCCACTTACTCCGATACTAGTGTAAAACTCTTGGGAGACCCTTTATCTAAAAAGAAAACACATTAATGTAGCTAGGAATATTGATGAGGATCTCTCAGCATGACCAGGATAATGATAAGATATCGGGAATAATCATTACCTACTAAGAGCATGCTTTGATATCTTCAGTGAATACCGCCGTTAGATATACATTCTTGACATCACTTATAACTATAACGACATGTAAAACCCATTCAAAATCCTTGGGTCTCTCTTCCCGAAATCATCTCAACACAATGAAATTATCCCTAATCCTACCCAAGTCTATCTACATAAATCATGATCATTTTTCATACACTCATATAAATTCAAATACACAATCCATAAAAATAAGACATTACTATAATATGAAGCAAAAAATCCAATTAATTGATAACCATTCCACTCTCTTGTATAACATATCCACAAAAACAGTTTACAACTCCCCAGAGTCTCATCTCATGAACATTTGGTTCAAAATCCCAATACATTATCCATTCCAAGCCCACATTCCCATCTCACAAAATTTTGATCACCCATGCTGCTTCCCGAAACAAATGGAAACCCAGGGAGAAAAAATGACTTGCATGAAAACTAAAGACATGAGCATCATTCATAAGTTTCACTAAGTTCATTAATTATCTAAATGTGTTCCTACAGATGCATAATGGGATAAAAAATCTAGGTAATGAAATAATCCATCCCTCTAGGGCCACGTGTGTTAATGAAGCATCATCACTCCAAGAGATTAAAACTAAATGAAAGTATACACTTCTATGTGTCTCCCACTAAGATAATACCAGTTTTAGCACACATGTATGGTTATAATACAAAGAGTAATTTTAAAAAGGAAATGAAATACCCATGAGGACCTCCTAGGATCCTGGTCCAACTTATCAACATAAAGAAAATACATCTTACATAAATATAAAATAGGTTATAAAAATGAATAAACCTATTTCTCTAGAATCCAGCTATACAGAGAAATCACTAGAACACATGTCCTCATTCTAAAAAAGGTATTCAATGAATCTTAACCCCATAAAATATATAACCACTCATGCACCACTTTCAACTATCCAAATCATCCATTCAATATGTATAGATGCAAAGGAATATGAAACTCTGTTGACCCTTGTCACGAGTCACCCTCAAAGGTCACACTATATTAACTCCATATACTAGAGTCATGATAAGAAGGTAACTAGGATCCTCAATAATGAAAAACTATTCAATCCTCCCAAATATCACTTATTCCATCTACCTAGGTATAAAACAACACATTGAAGTCAAAATATCAAAGATAGTCATGCATTCTCAATTCCCAACATCAAAATACATCAATAATTCCAAACAACCATATTTAGGGTATTATATATGTATACTATTTCAAAGGCTAATCCAACCTCCCACCACCGAGGAACCCATCCTCTCTAAACTTCTCCACATTAGAAAGCTCCGTGGAGGAAAAATTAACAAGACCAACCTTAAACTATTAACCACCCACAGGGGGTCAAATACTCATATACTCATACCATACTAACCCACTAGGGTCACTACACTGTAGTCTAAATGAGGACCACAATGAAATCACAATTATCTAGAATCTCAAAATATATGTATAAAACTTTCAATGATATGTAAATCAATAAAAACACATAGTATATGGCTTATAACATGTAAATAATATGTGTTTACTATGATTTAGGAGGTTCCACTTTCTTCTACAAGAAAAGATTAAAAACTGAATCGTAGGCCTCTTGAAAATTGTTTAAGATCTAGAATATCATAAAAACAAAAAAAATCTGAACCACGTGTGTATCCCCATTGGAAAAAATAATAGATAACCATAACATAAAAAACCATGTTCATAAATCCTAGAGTAGGTAACTTAAATATCCTACTAGAATTGTTGTTCGCAACACACTAGCTGATATATATTAAAATATCTTACACATTAATATACCTCTTCTACACCAAATCCAAAACAAAAAACCAGGAATGTACCTCATCTGATACCACTAAGTAATGTCTCTGTCCTAATGCTACTAAACTGGTACACTAAGATATTTCACCACATGACCTTATGTGAACATCTATATACATTAGAGGATACAGCTAATGGCATGTGTCTATGGTAGAACTGTGAGGTTACTATACCCCCAAATCAAAATTCAATAACAGATATATATAATAAAAAAATCATACACTTCAGAGAATTTAGAAATAATAAACAATAGATGGAAGAAGAAGTTTAATACTATATAATTAAATATTTTAAGGGATCAAACAACCATTTCATACATAAAATGAACTTCCCAATAGATTGGTTACATAAAATACATGTATAATATGTATATTTAAAATGATCCACATCATCTCTAATATGCTACCCATCTAGTCAGCAGATACCATACGATCTATCCAATATGAACATGAAAACGTCAATAGTCCAAAACATTTTTACAATAAACAACTGAGTTCTTCTTAGGTACCCTTTTGTTGTGGCTACCTAAGTAGGGTGGTAGTACAACTCAGTAGACTACCACCGACATTTTCTAAAGAAAATTCCTGTAATAGAAAGAATGTATCTAGGAAAAAATATAAATAAACATCAAATAAAGGGGAGATTCAATTTTTGAATAATGGAACGTGGATTTTTTTTATCAGATAACTCATGAAGGCATCATATATCATCCTATAGTCCCTATCTTACATACCATTCTATATATGGATCGATCATTAGTCTAGCATGTCAAAATGTTGATATAGAGAAATTTTACAACATCCCAAACAATATAGTATGCTACTCGTTCCCAAAGATTCATTTTGGAAAAAACCCATGGATATAGTGCGGCAGTCCAACACCCAAAACCATATAGAATACTATTGTTACCCATAGAATTAGTATGACACCAAAACCATGGATACATTGAATTAGATCATCATCCTAACCCATGTTGAATATTACTGGTGACTAGATCATTAGTCTAAATAAATATCCTTGGATGCATACAAACATTCCAACATCCTTAACCATATATAATACTATTACTTCCTAGAGAATTAGTCTGAAACCTAAATCATCTATATGGAATCCTACATCCATACCATTGGAGTTATGTGCATCATTTTATACTAGAAACATATGATGAATAAGGGTTCCTATAAAATCACTTTATCACTCCCAAGGGAGAATAGTGTCAAACAATTATCCCATACAAGAATATATATTATCCATGGTGTGAAGAGCATCATTATGGCACCTAATCCATGGAAGAGGAATTCCATTTTAATCATCCTAAACCATTATGTAATAAATAAATACAATTATTTTATGTTCAATGAACATAAATGTTTCCATATATTATCATCAATGGTGAACATCCATTCATTCATCAATATTTAATATGGTCAATCATTTCATCATTTACAAAGTTCCATGCATGTCGTCAAAACCAAAACGAACCAAAATAAATCACAACCCCTTTCACATATCATAAAAAAATAAAACCAAACATCCTTATTAAATAGTTTGTATGAACCTTTTAACAAATGGATTTATCTTTTTGAATAAATAAAAATGCTGAAGGGCTTATTTTCCATTAAAACCATAAAAAGTGGCATTTTGGATTTTTCAACCAAGAGTGAACCCTACAATAATTTCAATAAATATTTGAATCCCTTTTAAAATAATTTTTCAAATATTCATGACGTTAGAACACAATTTCAATAAAAACCCATTTCAAAGCATAGTTATTACCCTTTAACACTCAAAATGAGGTTAAAACCCAACACACATAGTTAGATACATTTCAAAATCCCTATGTTATTTCACAAAATCATAACACATTAAACCAGTCCATCATTATACTGTTACAATTTTTAGTATGTTCATTATCATGTTCTTATCATTATCTCCATAATTGTTCAATTAACTAACCAAAATTCTTAATAAGGTTAAGAATGTGACATGCTTACTATACCAGTTACAATCCTACTTAGCCATTTTAAGAAATAGAACTCACCAAGGGTGACTGAATTTAGTCTTATAAACATCAATGGATCTAATGAAATCCATAAAATGTATACGTAATAAATTTATGACCCAAAACCAATTACATTAACCAAGGGGGAAAACACAACATATATATTTATAGGGTCATAACACATACATGTGAAAATTAGTTTAAAATATTATAAGAAATCCATTTAGACCACCTATCTTTTTAAGTAAGACATCCACAATAATTCCAAATCTAGATGTCCATGTCACTGCCAATCCAAATCCTATTGAACCTCTTCATCATATAACTGAGCCGTAGTATACCACCAGGATATACAAACATGCCAAGAAATAAGAATTTATTAATTATAATAACTGTAATTCATTAATTAACAAAAAAAATAGTCAATTTAATTTTATACAGCTCGTCAAGATTATCACATATCATCAACACACCCCACAACCACTATAGGAGGTCCGTAATGACTTCCCAAATGTTTTTTTGTTAATGTCCCAAAGACGGGATACCATAATATCATATAATTATATTAATAAATTAGTAAAGAGGTAATAAATTCACTAAATTATCATACCTTAACAGAATTCCACAGAACTATTTTCAGAAGACACCTTGGTTTCTCCTCATCCCAACCCAACAAGATGCCCCATGATAAATGGAAGATTCATCCATTCTTATATGAAATCGTTACCCAAAACCTAAACCATAGAACTATAAAATTATAGAGATGGTGTGGGAAGTGGAAAGGAAGTCACCATAAGAGAATAAATCACCCTAAGTGATAAAGAATCAGTAAGAACACACCCCAAACTGAGGGGTTTTAGGTGGATAAAAGAGGATGAGAGACCTCTGGTCTATGCATAGTCAATGGGAGTGAAAGGGGGTTTAGTGACCCAAAATCTCAAGGAGGAATTTTTCTAAAATCTACTATTTAATGAAAATTTAGGTTGATTAATTTTTGGCCATAGTTATTTCTTGAATATCTTCTAACAGTGAACTATCCTCTTTCTAACAAAAATTCGCTGCATGGTTAGGTTATACATTTAGAAAACCTGATCACAAATCATACCTTTGACCTAGAATCCCCTCTAAAACATGGAATATGGTTAACCTATAACCATTTGAAATCCAATAATTGTTGCTCATATCCTCCCCAACCATTCATGGTTTCTCATTTGGATTTCATGGTTTACCCCAAGCCTTGCTAAACCCAAGAAACTCAATTTTTCATACATAAAAAAGAACTATAACCCGCATAGCATCAAGGTTTCATAATGTTTTTTCTAAACCATGAAAATCAAACAATTAAAAATGTATAGAAATCACCAAAACTCCCATATCACAGCCTAAATCCTCCAAAATTCATATAAAAATGCAGGCTGCCCCATGATAATCATTCATAATTTCAAAACATTACTTTCAGTCATTCCAACACTTGGAATCTCATTGCATGTATTGATCCAAAATTTCACCTTTATTGTAAATAAAAATTCAAAACCCTTATGAAAATGTTGACCCATATGGAAATGAGATCATACATGTTCTAATACCATTTTTCTCATGTTATTCTTATATTATCATCATTATCTCCCCTTCTTACCATTACTGAGTATCAGATCTCACACTTTCTTATGATTATTTTACATGTTATGAAGCTAGTTTTTATGTATGATATCTATAAGAATGGTTACAGTCATGAATATATATGTGGTAAATAATATAGGACTATTATAAAAAAAAGTTTTGTGTCTCCATGTTTCAAAATTACTAGACCTATAGATTCTGGCATCAATCCTTATGTTATGTAAATAATATTAATCTACATAGATGAAATATCTATTTATGAAAAGTTAGGGTTCCTATAGTTTTTATTATAGTATGTTTTAGTTAAAAATTGTAAACTATGATGAGAAACATTTAGTGAAAACCCTCTGGATATATATAATTTTATGAAAAATTAATAATGTTTTGGTAATGATCAAGGATGACATAGGTTAATCCTTTGGATTCATAGAAAAGGGATTCATGGTTTAGAAATATTTTAAATGATTTTTAATGACTATGTGGTCTCATAATATTATTATTATTATTCAAACTATGATTTTGGTATTGGTCAATGGTTGAAAATTGAAAGAATCATATTATTTGTAATTGTGAGAGACAGTTCAATTCTAATCCTCATAATCCACTAGATTTTGAGGGATCTATAACGAAAAATTCCTTTTTTATGATCACACATCTTTCTCAAGCAGTGAATAACACCACGATTCCAAATGACCAAAGTTGGGAACAATGATATGTTGATCCTTCCATGAGGAAACATCCACCTCATTATGTGGTTCCATTAATATAATTCTCATTGGAAAATGGATTAGTACCACTTAGAATATATTTTACATCCACCATTGATGGGAACAAGAGAATGTTATTGTGTCTATTTATCACTTTGAAGGTTATGCAGATCAATGGTGAACTATTATCATGAAGATAAAGCAACAAATAAAATATACTATACATAGTGGGATTATTTTATGTGCATATTTCTGAATAACTATTGTCATGTATTATTTTAATAGAAATGGAGTAAGATTTCCTTGATTTGAAAAAGAAGGATGAAGAATCTATTGGTAAGTATGAGTAAAGTGTTTAAATAATTTTGAGGTACGCTTATAGTATTATCATCCAAAATGAATTTCCTATCAATAAATTATTAAATGTATTAAAATAGTATTTCCAAAGGGAGTTATATATAATGTAATTCGGTTGAAAAAAAAAATTATATGTGCTATCTAGATGGAGATTTTGATTTTTTTTACCTAAAAATCTCATGGTTTTGAAAAGAAATAATAATTGGAATTCAAAATGAAATTCTAAAATCCATGTAGGGAAAAAAATTATTTTCCTTTTATTCTCAAAATGTGGATAGAAAAATGGGGGAATTTTTTTGAAGGAACAAATTAATTTTTCATGTTAAGAACACAATTTCAACCCGAAATCAGTTAATGATGTTATGAGAAAATTTTAGCAAATGATGTGAATAGATAGAATGCACCAATGAATGGACCAACCAAAATTCAGTGTTTTAAAGGCCTGAAGCTTGTGGATTATGATAACCATTTCCCAAATATAAAGGAAAATGGTGATGATTGACATCAATAGACTCTTAATAATAGAGAAAAAATAAATCTCTTGACTTCACTATATATGTTGAGGGTTATGATAACGACATGGAAAAATATATACATACCATCCACTCTAGAACAAATAATTTCTTACTTTGTTCTGTATCTACACATTTTTTATATATAAATTATATTATAATGTTATAATATTACCACCTTAAAATTTAGAAGTTCAGTTATTCGTAAAAACCCATAATGGTTTGATGATCACATCCCGAGTCTATGATTATTCTAATGATTGTGTTTTTGGGAATTTATTTCTTGTAAATGGTTACATTCTTCATGTATTTGAATTAATTGTTATTTTTGGGAACGAAATTTATTTTTTTCATAAAAACAAATCAATTTATGTTGAAGGGATGTTATGTTTAATATTAAAAACAAACCTATTACCTTCGATTAGTTTGATAAAAAATGAACGTCCTATGAAAATTACATCTATATTATGGGTTATGATTCCAATTCCAAATGTGAATTTATTTAGATGGTGGGGGAGCAACTAAATTTTGAATATATTCCTATTATGTAAGTGTTAATTGATGTATTTAAGGAATAATTTTCTAGTACTACACCAAATTATGAGTTTTATCCTTGAATTGAACTCATAGCTGGTGCTACAACCATTTTTAAGACTCTATATACAATGGCCTCAATTGAGATTTAATAGTTAAAGAATCATCATAAGAAGAATCTTGAAAATGTATTCATTAAGCTAAGTGTGTATCCTTAGGCGAACCATTTTTTTTGTTAACAATAAATATGAATCATTTTGACTCAACATTGAATATATAGAAAATAACAAGATAATTATAAAGAACATGTATCCACTACCCAGTATTAATGACATTCTTGATCAACTGCATTGAGCTTAATAACTTTCCAAAATTGATCTTCCTTATGGATAACATTAAATTATGGTCTATAAGGAGGAAACACAATGGAAATCATTCCAAAAAAGGTATGGACACTATGAAATTATTGTGATGGAATTTAGTATTACAAATTCCCCCACTATCTTTATAGATTGAGTGAATAGTGTCATTAGAAAATACCAGGATTTGATTGTGGTAGTTTTTATAAATTAGTTGTTTATACATTCAAAGAGTATGGAAGATCATGAAGATCACATAATGATTATATTTAATATCATTATGAAGGATAAATGTTTTTTGAAATTTAACAAGTGAAAATTTTTGATACAGAAAGTTTCATTCATTATACATATAATATCAAGTGAGGTTATATATGTTTGTCATTCAATGAAATAATTTATTGAATATTGTCATCAGATAACCATTGTTATTGGATCTATAGTTTTATTGGTTTTCTAAGATATAATATGTTCATTTTCAATAATTTTTCATGCATATTGAAACCACTCACCAATTTAACTCTAATTGAAGATATGTTTCTTTGGATAGATGGATATGAGTAATGTTTCAAGGAAATAATGATAAGTCTAGTTAGAGAACATATTCTTACACATTCGTATATTGGAAAAGGGGCTGTTATCTATAGTAATGCCTCATGGAAGTTAGTGGTAGGATTATTCATATAAAATTACATGGATAATGCTTACCACTCATGAAAATCAAAGTTCCATGAGAAAAAAATACCTGAATCACTATTTGGAGTTAGCTATAATAATTTTGTCATTAAAAATATAGTCTTTATCAATAGCGATAATGTTGTGATATATATATTGAGAAAAAAATTAATGTATATTTTCACTCTAAAATATAGGCTCACGCACTAAAGAATACAAATGGAGTGGATTTAATATTATGATTTCTCAACACATTTCCTCCCTACGAAAGAAAATAAGTTGGAAGATGCATTGTGTCAACAGGATCATTCAAGCTTATTATGATGAGGATCAAAAAATATAAAATATATATGGAATTTAAATGGATTTATATTTAAATCATGATTGAGAAGGAGGAAAATTATCTTTATCAAATAAATTTTGTACCATTTATCCAAGAGAATATTTATGTGATGTAGAATGAAGATATATAGCTACAAAATGTGGTGAAATAAATCCATGAGTTCAACCATTATTTTAATGAAATAATATGGTTTGGGTATATTGTTTGTGTCCCTTTGATACCAAATTTTATAGTAAATTATTCAATTATTTGTATATCAATATGTTATGTCTAAGAGAGAAAATTATAAGGGGATGTGACACCAATTACCTATATAAGAATGGAAATAGGAAAATGTCACCATTAATTTTAGAATCTAACTCCTCAAACAAGATAAATGGAATATTTCTTAATGAGTTATAGAAGATATCGATATAAATTCAGAACACATTATTTGCATTGGAAAATATTTATCACTTGATCAACATACAAAGGTATAAATTAAAAACATTGTAAGACTTCAGGGTGTACCCCTATCAATTGTATCTGATCAGGATCTATGGTTTACATTGATGTTTTAGAGAAGTCTGCAACAATATCTGGATACAATGTTATGTTTCATTACTACATATAATCCAAGATAGAGGGTCCATTTGAGAGAACTATTCACACTTTAGAAGGAAAGTTGAGATATTTTGTTATTGATTTAAAAGGTTTTTGTGATCCACACCTTCCTTTTGTGGAATATTCATACAAAAATGTATCTCAATCTGTCATGTAGAGGGATCCATATGAATACCACTATGGTAGGAAGTGTATAACTCCAATGTTATGGAATCAAGTTAGAGAGAGAAATATTATTGGACGAGATCTAGCTAAGGAAATGGAAGAAGGAGGGAGCCACTCAACTACACAAAAGATTATATCAGAGCCGGAAAAACATTTCTCCTAGAAATCATCAGAATGATCTAGATATTAATTTTGGCCAGAAGGTATTCTGATGAATATATCCCTATAATTTTTTTATGAGATTTGGTAAAAGGGATATGTTTGACCTTTGAATATAAATAATTTTAAAATTCTTGATTGTATCAAGATGTTATCTTATCAATTGGTGCTACCACCAAATCGCTATCATGTTCATGAGGTGTACCATGTTTCTATCATGTGGAAGTAAATATTTGATCATTAACTTGTACATAACTAATATGTTATACCAGTGGTGAAATATCAGTCATATGAGGAACAATGAGTGTATATTATATATTTTAAAGAGAATGTGCTACAAAACATGAACTATTACCTAGTCAACATTTTGTGGATAAACCACTAATTTGATGAACCTACACGAGAACATGAGGATATGATGAGGGGGGGTATCCAAAATATTTTGGATCAAAGTAACATAATTTCAATGGTGAGTCTTTTTAATGGGGGTAGAATGTAGAAACCTGATATTTTAAGAAATATATTTTTTCCAATTATAATTAATTTGTTCGATAGCTTGTGTCATGTGTAATAATGAGTTTAGATGCACAATGATTTAATAATAAATCATTTTTTATTTATTATCCATTGTATGGAAGGATATGAATATGTAAAACTAAATTATGAAAAGATATGGTTTACACATTTATAAAATGAAGTAATTAGTTATCAATTAGTTAGAAATGAAAATAAAAAACCTTTGAAAATAAAGGAAATTTTTTTTCAAAAAAATATATTTTATGTGAATAAATTAAATTTATCACTATTTTTGAATTATTTTAATGATATTTATATAATATATATTCATTAAATTTTTTAAATTCATATATTATTATTTATTATGCATACAATAATAATAATCTGATTTTTATTCTAAAATATGTATTTTTCAAAAAAGTTGTTTTCGTCACGTTTTTCAGACATTAAAAATAATTAATTCCATTTATAAGTATTTAATTAGATTATATGAATATAATATATAGATTTATGAGATTAAAATTTGATAAATAGACCCCTTTTTTATTTAATAAAAATACTAACTATGTTAACATTTATCACCTCGGTAAAGGGTAAATCAGGTTCATCTAGGTTAATACCAAATGGTAAGAAAGTACATTTTCATCCTAAATCATATTGTATGAATTTAATTAAATCCTTATAACCTAAGTGAATAAATGATTTAATTTAATGAACACATTTATACGAAACTGATATATATAATATTTAAATAAAATAAAGTTACAAAGTGGAACTCTCTTAGTTTTTTGAATCTCTTATGTGTCCACATAGGATCAAAACAAGGATATTAATAAATTTAAGTTCATATTTTCATAGTAATTAAATTATTTTCTAAATATTTTTTAAAAAATTTAGAAATTATTTGATGACCTTAATTCAATATGAATCATCGATATAATATTTCACATTTTAACGAAAAATAAAATAAATGATATTAAAAATATTAAATGTGTTATAATTTAAATAATTTTATTCTTTCCATGAATTTTCAAGATGTATACTATTTATAAGTGCGGTTTTAAATCATTATATTTTAATTATCCATTTTAAATAATGCAGTTAATGTTATATTAAATGAATAGTGAGGATTAATAATTTAATGGTATTTTATAATATATAATATTTTATTCAATGATAAAAAATTAAAAAATAGTATATTTGACCAAATGAATTAGATATGGTTTTAAAAATAAACTATGGTCCAATTATGGGTTATTTTTTTCATAGTAAAATTATATACACATAAAAGTTAAACTACTTTAATATTATAGTAACTGTAAAAAGGGGTTAATGTGGAGGGTATTAAAACTAAAATGTAAAGGTAAAAGGTCTACAAAAAATTTAAAAAATTTACTAAATACGATTATTTAGACTCATTCCTATCCAATATTCTAATATTAGCAATTTTAATATATTAGTATGAAAATTTTGATTTATATTAATTTAATATTTTAAAAAATTCAAAGCATTCCCCAAACATTAATTATAAAAGGTATCCCCTTATTTAGCTTGTTATCATTACATTAAGCCTTATAAATTGCTGAAATTATGAATTTTTTGTTCTCCACTTACGTATGAAAATACTAGAAGTTTTTTCCTTACAAAATAGAACATCTATATATTCCATTATATGAGATTTGAAGGAGTCATTTAAAACGAGTTAATCACATTAACTGGTCACTATATTTTATAGTTTTCTTTTTAAATTTCTATATATATTGAATTACTCATCAAATAATATCTAAAATATCATAAATATACTAAAATATTATTTTTACTCTAAAAATACCCTTATACAATCTCTTTCCAATCATATGGGAAGTGAAAGCGTCTATCATGTGTATGAATGACAAACTGTCTCCAAGTAACGATATAATTAATTTTTTGACACCGTATTTTATGAATTTGTATTATGATGGTTTAAATTTTATTATAATATATTTCTGGATTAATTATACAATTTTTCTATTATATCATTTATACCTTATTACCATCCAATCCGTTGGGAAATGATTACAACGTTCATGTGTACCTGTAGACTACTACCTCTACAAAGTGATTTGATTTGTTTTTCATTTTTATATTACATGGATGTCAGTTACAATTAATTTTTTGAATATATATGTTATATATGATAATTAAATTAGAAAGGTGAATTAAAATTTACTTTCATTTCATTTAATCCATTGAGAAATGGAAAAAGTTTTCATTCATTATTATGGATTACCATCTCCTTGAATGGTGTAATTATTTTGTCTATTAGTATATTATATATATATATATAATTAATTTATATATAATAATTATACCATGATTAACATTCAATATATTATGTAATTATGATCATTGTACTGGGACTTAAACTACCAATCCAAAATGTAAATGAAAAACACATCAATTATGAAGCGGATTTTTTATTTTAATAAAGAATTATTAATAAATATGTGATAAAAGATTAAATATAAAACTTATATGGTTTGAAATATATTACTATGGTTTTGAAATAATAATTATAATAAAACTATATTAGTTATATTGTATTTTTAATAACATAAGATGTAATTAAGACTTGAGGTATGGGGTTCCATTTTATAATCTCATTATTTATCAGGATTGCTTATGATTAGATTATGATGTAGTAATAATATTATCATAATCTAAAGATACAAATTAATTCTCTTATCAAGTGATTATTTATTAAAAAATTACTATTATTTTGATCACCTAACTTACTCACAAAAATAAAAATATTTTTTTAACAAAAATCATCTTTATTTATTTTTTTGGTCAAAAAACATTCTTCTTCCATATCAATATTTTAAAAAAAAAATTAAAGAATGTTTTTATTATTTTCATATGATTTTATAATGTTATTTTTACCCATTTTTTAAATTTTTATTTTTTAAATATAATCTTATAGTCATTTTCCAAAAAAGTGAAACTTTGTATGTTTTATGAAAAATGCATATAAGGAATGTTTTTTAAAATATACCTAATGAATTGTATTTCCCACCATCATGGTTGTTCAATATTTTTGAAGCTAAATTTAGATGTTCCCTTGCATATTTTATATATAAATTTTTTAAAAAATATTTTTTTCCTTTTTATATTTTGAAAATGTTTTTTCAAGAAGATAGATTATTTTACTCAATAATGTTTTAATGATATTTTGATTTATCAATGAAAACAACATTAACATTCTCTTATGATTTATTATGAATATTATCCATGTATAATCTTAATTTTCTTTCGGAAGATGATTTATAATTATGATTGCATTTTATCTATGAAACATGTTTATTCTACTTGGGCAATGCTATGATGAAATGTTTATAATACCCAATTCCTTTTATGGGTTATGATATGATGAATGGTTTTTAATCTTGTGACATAAATATGTATAATTTTCATTACATTATGGTTGTAAACTATATATCTCGCAAATTATTACGGTAACGATTGATATCTCACGATATAAATAGGATTGGAATGGGCATTGAGCCCAGTTCAACAAGGGACATTGTCCACTACGATAGTCATTGGTGTGAGACTAATTAATTTTGATTTTTTAGAGAGTGAACCAATTCCACAATGATAGTCTTTAAAAATAGACATTAATATTATGGAAATGATTTTATATACTCATATGCATCTATAATTCCCTATCTTATGCCAATATTTTTATCTTATGGATAATGGTCTTTGATTCCTTTAGGAGTCATGTCTTAAAAACATCCATAATTTATTACATGGTTGAATATTATGATCTATGATATGAATGGAATGAGTTTCAAATGTTAATATAATTTCTAATACCATCGTTCTCATGTTATTATTGTATTATTATTAGTATCTACCTTATTTACCCAGACTGAGCATAATATCTCACCTCTTCTTAGGTCTTGTTTTCAAAGTTATGAAGATAGGTATTATGTATGATATCAATGAGAAGGGTGATAATTATGAAGACATAAGTGGGAGATGATGTAAAAATTGAATGAAATGATAATTTATGTTTCAAACTTTCTAATGATAATATATATATGTGATAATGGAATTAATGATTATGTTATTTAATAATTATTCATATATTTTTATATATTATTTATGTATAAAAATGTGGGGTCGAAATTATATCTCTAAACATTTCACAACCACTAAACATGATCCAATAAAATAAAAATATTAATCACATATAAAAAATACTTACCATTACCTATATCTTTTAATTCATTGACTATATACACCCAGAGTTCATATTTTAGGTATGAGAATTACTAACTGGGTTTAATACCAAATCATACACCATGTATAAACCAAGAAATATAATATTTATCATGATAGTTTAAACTAAAATGTATAAAAATAATATTTTATTTTTAAATAAATCAATTAACATTGATATATTTATTTTAGTCACTTAGTAAATGATACACAAATGTTAAAAAATAATGTCAATCAGATAATATGAAGTATCAATGTAATGTATTATGGGTAGCTATAGGAATGTATGTATAGTGAACTAGAGACACCATAATGATATTTCAAGATGTATGAAAGATACATTTGGTAGGGTCACATCATGAACAATCATGTTCCTATATTGGTAAGGACTAAAGATAAATATAGATGTATCCACTATTAATGACTTACCTTCTTCTAGTATGGGACCGTATTTGGAAGGTATAAATATATAAAATAAGAAGAGACAAACCCAAATACCTGCATAATATGTGTCTCTATAAAATTTATATATGGATACACACAAGGATCTATGTTATTTTTAATATTCACCATTGTTCATATAAAATTCATGAAATCTATTTCATTATGTGAACATTTAAATTCAAATGATTAACATCCATTATTCATGAAAAACACCTCATTAATGAAGGTTTTTTATTATAAAAATATTTTCTGTATATTTTATAATTCAATGATCAATTCCATTATGAAACATTTATTACTAGTCCAAGGAATACCAATTAGAGTATATTTTTAAATATATAGGGAGACGTTTATAAAACCACATAAACTGATTTTTTTAATCAATACATTTAAATTCATCATTAATCTAAATACGAATAGTTTTTTTAAATATTTTTTTCTTTATATATATAAAAACATGATTTTGTATACTTTTAACTTTTCTGAAAAAAAAATCACGAATTTTTTTTAAAACAGTTGAATTTTATAAGATTCTAGAAAAATGTAATAAAATCTACTTGCATGGATTGATTTCCAGCAATATTAGATGAATTATATTCCCGGAAGCTAAAATAATACCTAAATAATGGAAATGTCAATTTTAAATTGAGATTAACATGTAACGTCTTCCAATGTAGACATAGGAATCGAAAAAACCAATGGGAAATTTAATAAGTAGACCAAATATGAGGAAGAGAACAATGTACATGAAGATAATATGATAAATCATGATAAATATTAATAATAAATCATTGAAAAAAGTGGGATAAGAAAGGGATTGATGTTAGAAGGTTCTGCAATGTTAAATAGGGAGAAAAGGGGTAAATTAGGGTCAAAATCAAACATGGGAAGAAAGATAATTTCACAAATTCTGTCTTCTTGGAAGTTCACACGTTTTTGTAAACCAGGTACCAATAGTAATAATGTTTATCGAACCCATTCTAATGTTAGTATGGTTTCCCATGGATACATATGATTAATCCTCCCAGTTCGTCCTAAAAATTCTATTACCTTGTAACTCTCACTACAAAGTGGTCACATTTAAAATTATTCAGTTGCATAATTACTAAAAATGTTGCATATCCCAGTACTTCCCCATTCTATTCCAATGTTAAACACAATTTACCTTGAATATAGAAATAATTATAGAATTCACGAAATATTATATTTCATAACTTAAAGTGACATAAAAGTGTGAAAATGTTCCCCTTATATCACTTTCTTTCCCAAGAAATTTAATTTGATGAATGATAACCAAAGAAGAGGTCAAGCCATTTCTCTCTCATGAATGATTATGGATCCCATGACACATGGGCGTAATTCATATCCATTTATGTTACCCTAAACAATGGAATATTTTTTTATCACAAAAAATTCACGATTAAAAATCAAAATTAGTTTATCAGGCATAGAAACAAAATTATGTAATTCTAAATCATCCCATCCTTATACAAGGTTGGGATAAGAGTTTTTAATCTTAAATTTCTATTCATGTTATAATTTATTAATGAATTTAATTTATAGTGGAAATCCTAACCAATAATACACATTCAATATCTTTTATATAATTTTATAGTGGCCAAAATACATTAGTGTTAGAATCCTTTACATATTAAGAATTTAGTTTCCCAAATGAGTATATAATTTTTATAAATACCCTATCAACAAATGATAAATCCTAAGGAAGGGTATGAATTTCTTGTATGATTTATAGTATCTCTATGTCTTCAATAGTCACAATGAGAAAATAAGAATCTTTTTAGTTGTCACCTAAATAATTATTTGTCCCATGAAATAGGTTTAACCAACCCATGCCCAAAAATGTGAAATTATACCTAACTGGCCATATTGAGCTATTAAAAAAGACATTATAATAAAGGGTTGGGAGCTATTATTGTAAAAAATCAACCAATTTAAAATTGGTATCACATGATACCCAAATTAATGTGATACAAGTATTGATATCTTCATGTAGAATTTTGATTTCCCAGTCTATCTATTGATCAATTTAATAATGACATGTCGTGATTCTTTTTACCTAGATCTTATGGAATCTGAAATATCACTCTAAAATTGTGAAGTGATTTTTTGACATTTTTAAAAAAATAATATTATAATACACATTGTATAAATTTATGATATTCTCCATGGGAACCATCACTTGATCTTCTATAATGGTGAAATCTATAATCTATTTAAAATGAAATGAATTAGAAATTTTATCACTCAAAATCAAAATAACATTATTTACTCATGGTATATAAGGTACCCAATGAATAAATCTAGGGATATATCATCCCATTTCCATTTGGGGGTTAAATGAGGATGAAAAAACACAAGGGATTTGGATGATTCACATTAAATTACTAAAAATTATGACATAACCACATGAAATTCACTCTATAAAATCATATTCTGGACTAGAAATATCGATACATAATATCGTAATATATCTTGTGAAAACATTGATGGATTTACCAACAATATAAATGGATATATTTTTTCATTGATATCCACATGGATTGATAAACCACAGATAAATTATTAAATCACAATGTTATATATTTTTATATAGACCATTATACAGAGGACTCAATTCCATATATAGATTTATTGATATGATGAAACTCCTTTACGCATTGTTTTTTTCATGTGAAAAATCTCTAGGATATAGGGTGATAAAAAAATATTAACTGGAAGCATCCCTTCTTTCCATTCCATTAACTCAAAGTGCATCTCCAGAAAGAAGATAATATGGTTCAATTAATAACTAGATTGAATCAATGATTATAATGATAAATCCCATTTAAGATAATCAAGGAATATATTTCACATTCCTGGTGTATATGTGAGATAAAAATTGTTTTTTATGGATATTCTATACATAAACTCTATTTTGATTCAAATAATTTGATGGGAAGATATAAATTTGGATTTTATTATTGGTGAACACCATGAATTTTTCACTAAATGGATACTTCCTATAACATTTGGGACAATTCATAATGATCAATAGTTTAAATTTATGTCTAAGATAATTCTATTCATATGGAAAAAGAAGGTGACTACCACATTTTATAACATGATCACTATACATAAAACTAGAATCCTATCACATTCCCAATACATCACAATGCATGACATAAAACAATTTTAATTCACATAGAACTAAAATAGGGGATGATTTAAATCAATTATTTCACACCATAAATGATTCATTATTTCATGGGATCTATATAAATTTCATCATATTCTATGGAATATTTGTAAAATTTAATTAAAATATACAAAATCCAATGAAAATGAAAGGTAATAACCCACTATAATAGGAAATTTATGTTTCTCAAGGGCATTATTTACATTGTCAAAAAATATAACAACCTTAATCTTCTAAGGATCAATGTAAAAACCTCATTCCAACACCACATGTCTAATGATCATGAATTTATGGATCCATATTTTACTCATTGATAACTTATCAAAGAGTTTATGTTCATTGAGGGTTCCATATACAATCCTGAAGTTATTCCCATTCAATTCGATATATATATGAAAAAATTATAATCTAATATAATAAAGAATATGTCATGGTATCATTGAAATATATAGTTCATAGGGTCCCTGAATACCATAGGAGAATTAGTCAGGTCAAATGGATGTACATGATAAAATTAATAAAAATTTATAATTCTATAATTCATCTTTTGAATTGGAAATTACTTCACTACTAGTTCATGATACCCTGACCAAAGATCAATCATTAAGATTGACCTATCCTCATCCAGTTGATCTTGGATTTCCCTGATGTGGGGAAAAAAAAATTATTCTATGTTGTAAAACAATTCAAATTTTTGTATTCAACACATAGGTGTACATATATACATTCTTTCTTGGCTAGGATTAAATGTGTAACCCATGAAGACCAATATATTTGAATAACAAACATGGATTCCAAATCATCTAACTAAATATTTAATTCCCTCGATTCAGCTAGTTCTATTAGATATATGGGTAATTAAGTCAATATAATCCTATGTAACCTATTAGTGGAGAAAAAAACTACTCACTAATGAGGTAACCTCAAAAATTAATCCAATAACACTTTAGAAAACTAATTAACCTTGGGAGGAAAACATTTCCTGAAATAACCATCATTAAACTCTACTAGAAGAGATAATATCATACATGTTAACTGAATGGATTTAAGAAAATAAGGTCTCACATGAATGGACTATGTGTCACACTTTCTATTGAATAACTGTAAGTTCCCATCTAGAGTAGTAAATTTTCTTCTTCTAATAGAAGCAATAACATTGATATTTAAGCACCAGCATATAGTTCACTCATAAGATGATAAATAAATTTACAATATAAAAAAGAAATTCCATAATAGATCAATATTATATATGGTGATACAGAATGATGGGCATTAAAATAAATATTCTTTCTTCTTCCCAAGAGTTTTGATATTTCCAAAATATATAAAATTGGTTCATGAATCTGGTTTGACTACATCGTAATGGAGGTAGATATAAATTAATGTGGGAACATGTATCAAATAAAATTGTTTGTATAGATGATTAATGAGGAAATATACCTTGTTCAGACTCTTTTCCAATAAAACATTTCAAAAATCCCTTTCTCTATAGTGTGATACTACCTTGTCTTAGAGTAATCTTGAGGCTTTCCACCAATTTGAGGGTCATTCCTCATCTTTCTGTATCGATAAGAAGAACCACCTCTTCCTTGATACCCATAATATTATGGTCATATTACCTTGGAGGTATCAGATTTGACTATACATAATATTTATGGTGATTTAATAACACCACTCATCTATGGAAGATTAAACGTACAAAATATTCGTAGATGACCAAACATCCAAAAATCATGAAACAGCTTGCATGATTCTAAAAATGAAGGTTAAACATTACCAATTTTTCTATAATGATATAATATAATACACAAAATTCACAAAGTTTATGATGACACATTTTTTGTTCGGATCATAGAGCCACGTAATCTATTACTTTTGATCTCAACATATTTAATATTTTGTTCTAGAAAAACACATAACCATCTATTGGGAATATATGGAGTGTTTTTCATTTCAAATATTTCATTGTGATCAAATTTATTAATCAGGGAATGGTATACTATTTTATTATAAGCGGGGAACTAAAATTATGAAACCTTATATCAAATTCTGGGTGGGAGGCCCATTTCAAAAAGGAGTTCTCTCAAAATAACATTTGAAACAAGGTATTGTTTGAAATAAACAACCTATGTGAACTAGTTAAAATAATCTAAAACACTCTAATTTACTATATAGTGGAAAAATCACCTCTGATGTTAGGAAATACTATATATGTGAATAGAAATACTAGTTAAAGATAACCTAAATTTAAATCCACGTCATGATCTCATATAACATAGAATGAAAAATGGAATACCACACTTTTAGGTTGGTCCCCTTGATCAGGAATGATACAAATTTCAACTTATAGAAATATTAGTCTTATGGAATTTGATTATTTTCTCAATATTTTCCGACCATTCCTATACCTATTTTGGATCTTTGAACCCCTAGATAATGACCTGTATATTTAAAAAGTTCCATATCGTGTCCCATCCCATGGTTTATAGATTAAATGTTTTACACCATAATTTCAATAAAATTCTTATCAACTAGGGTATTTTCTTTTTGAATATTATTTTTATACCCCTCTTGAGAATTCATCAGATATCTTTAAGGGGGTATGTTATAATAAATATAAAATATAAAAGAATAAATAATTAAAAATAATTTTATAACATAAATTAATAGTGTAAACATTCCATTTAAAGTAATAATAATCATTAAAAATAATCTAATAGATGGGAAAATGTGAAAAACAAAACATTTCTTGCTATACATGGTTACACCACGTTGTTTTCTAAAACATATGCTGACCATGTGGATATCAATGTATTATTGGGATTTAATTACACTATTTTATAGAATTGTTTTAGAAACTAGCTTCGATACATGTTGATAACACTAGTATTATTCCAAAAATTGGATGCATAGTTATCACAAGGTCTATAGATCATGCACCATAACCAGGTACCCTAAGAATTCCGTCCAATCCCATATTTCTCAACCTGTAACTCAAAATCCAAAAATAAATCAAAATACATTTAGAATAATCTATTTTTGAAAATACATTATGAAATAAGCATCATTATGATGTTTATTTTATAAAAATTCACTTGAATCTTACCCCTTACATCCTGATGATCTTATATCTTTCTAACATGGTTCACAAAATAAAATAAATTAAAGATGGTATTTGATAAAAAAAATTGTGATCAAACCTAGATTCCCCCCACAAGTTATCTATGGCATCCCATGATATGGATTAATAAGTGTTACCAATACTCATATGCTATAAAATAGTGTCACGACATCATAGACACCCATTTTGGAATAGTAGTACACAATAAATCAATCTACCATTATTCTACTCTAAGATCATATGATGAACATGAAAAATAATTGTAAGTCATCGATCCGGACAAATATCTGGGTAATCATTAACAAAACTATACATTTTATAATATAAAATAGAGCTCCGATTAAACTTGAACAAGAAAATAGAACATAATAAATATTTACAACCATTAATAATATTTATAAAACCAATAACAAGATAAAAAATGATCCAAAAGTGAAATTAAAAGTGAAATTTTTTTGGTAACGAATAATGTTATATAATAGAAAAATTATATACCAAAATTAAAATCGAAAAATAATCAAGTCGACTAAAACCAATAGTCATATCACTTGAGTGTTAATTCCCACCATATCACCACCACCAAATAGAACACACCAAACACAAATATAATCCTCTTACATGATATATGTTTCCATTTTATATATCTTTAAAAATAATATATATTAACACCTAATGGGTATTTTTTGGGTATCATCATATCTATCCCCATAGGATCCCTACATGTTCTCCTTGTGAAATCCATGAGAAATAAGTTATAACTTTTTAGTTTGAACAATAATGTATAAAGGTAATATTTTTTTAATACAAGAAGTATCAATGATAGATTAATTTTGAACTAGTTAAAATTGTTTAAAACAAGTTAATACATAATGTGAAATATGAAATCCGAATATTCAATATAATTTTATAAGGTAAATCCATAGGTAACTAATGCACAAAAAATAGAGAGACACTATAAGGACATATCCTTATTCAAAAATGTTCTACTAGGTGATTTAACCTCAATATTTTTCATGAACCCTTATTTAGAAGGGAAAATATTATAGATAGAAGTACACAATAATAGTGTATTAAAATTCATTAGCATTAACCTGTATTGGGTGGGATAAAAGATAACCACTACGAAGGGGAAACCGCTTAATCAATCATGATTGGAATATTGACCCTTATGTACCAAGGGGCTTCCGATTAGAATCTATATTTTTTGAAAAACATTTACTAAGTTTCAAATATTATTCATGAATGTAATTTTTTTATAGGAATGTTTTCTTTCAAATGAAAACCCCAGTTTACATAGTTTAAACAACTCAATAATAAAAAATCCCCTAAAAAATTATTGTAATTTTTTTACTATTTATGTATTTCAATCCTATTAAAACACTAGTAATTTATTGAGGGAACAACTATTAAATAATTAAACTAAATAATTTATGTTATATTTATATAATCATGTTATTTACATGGTTTTTATTCAATATTACTACAAAAACCTAAATAAAATGAAGAAGAAATTAGTTTAAAAAATTTATATCCACATAGACAAAAGTACTTGCTTTAATATACTTAATAAAACATTAAAAACTTCATGAAACACATATTTTCCAACTATGAGAAAGAAATAAGAATCCACATACTAGAAATTTGATCAAATCCACATTCACTGGTTGTTTTCTACTAAAAAATATATAAATTGTTCCCAAGAATCTCAAATAAATCCACAACTAAAGAAATAAACATATTATGCTATGATGAAGATGAATTAAAAGCCAATATGGACCTAGGGTAGGAATAAATATTATGAAAAAAAGAATATAAAAACCATATAATATGATCGGAATACTCACTGCAGGATCAGACAATGAATCATGATGAAAATATACATGAAATCCTGGAAAATGGGGAGAGATATAAGGGGATTACTCATGAATTGTTTGGAAATTAATAAGGTTATATAATGGTTAAAAATGTTAATTTTGACTAAGGGAAGAAAAGGATATTTTTAAATTTAATATATTGTCAGGTCTTTATAGTATGGTCTCCGGGTTTGGTAAACCATAAACCAACAATAAAGATGGTTCTAGAATCCATTGAAAGGATTGTTGGGTTTCATATGGATATATAAAATTAATATGAATGATTTTTTATAACCTCTTTCTTATTTTGTGATAAACATGTTATTCTACATTTCATGGGGATACTTATGTATTATTAAGATTCATAGTTACTAATTTTCATGTATTAACCTGCTAGATCGTTCACCTCCACCTCTCTCGTACCATTCCAAATAAATACAACTAAAAACCATAAATAAAAAAATAAAATTTTTTATACATGAATTTATATCATGGTGTTAGGATTCACCCCACCATAGGAATATTTATCTATAAAATTCTATCATAAAGGATGATGAACCCAAAAGAGGATAGTACATTAATCCCAGATAAAAAATCCATCCCCCTTGACACATGGTAATCCTACAATACATCCATAATTCTTGAACTAATGGAATATATTTTCTACATAGTAATGTATTTTTGGAGTTGAAAATCCAGTTCTTTATTCCATCATGGAATCACCAGAATTTAATTTATACACATCATTAATTAAAATCATTATAACGATCAATATTTTATACATTTAATTTTGAGAAAATGATGAAATAATTATAGAATATAATTTGATAGAAATATTTTACTTTTTTCTCCTTGCCGATGTTTTTGGTGATTCTTATTGGACCTAAATACCTCAGTTATGGATTACCTTAATTTTTTATCCATTAGTGCCTCAAATTAGGTGATTCTATTTAAAAAAATATCATTATTTGATAAATATAAATTATGTTGATGATCATTATTATAGTATTTATTTAATATTTGTTGTGTCACTTATTTTTGTAAAATATTATCAATATTTTTAGTTTTTGGTTGATGAATGATTGGTCATGTAATATAAGTTTCTCCCACTTTAGCCAAACAAAGAGGAAACTGAAATGACTAGTTATATAAGGCTTTAAAAGGATCCATTCTAAAAATTATTGGTATCTATTATTCAATTAGAAATCAACCAATTCCAAAAATGGTATTCTAACATCCCCTAATATCATAAACAAAAGAAATAATAATTTCCACTAGAATTGGAATTTAATACACCATTTATCCATTTGATTATGAGTAGTGTAATATATTTAGTTTTACATAATATCCCTTGGACTTTTGAAGATCACAAAAAATAATTATGTAAATTAGGGATATCTATTTCAAATTATTGTAGAATTGAATCTATAATGCTTTAATATATCTAATATATAAAAATTCAAGATATCCTCTATGATGGTGGTATTCATGATTGGGTTAAATGATCCAACATAGTCATTTTTTCAATAACAAACAACATATAATTATTTCTACAAGGGGTATGAGGAAACCAACTAAGAAAAATATATGGATTTATTGTCCAATTTTTTAGGTTGGGATTGGAATAATTTGAAGCAAACTATATTGTTACATATACTCCACTATTACATTCTAACAATTCAATCATTGCAACACAAACTCCTCTATGTCATGTCTAATTATAAGCCACCAAAATTTGTTCATCATATCAAAATACATCACACAATCTCCTATATTAGTATGGGGGTGTGCATCAAAAGATTGTTGGCTTGGGATTTTAAATTTTTATCATTGGAGTGATGATACTTGTCGAATATGGCAGTCCAAGCTCTGATATGGACTGAAGATCTCATAATAATTTAATATAGCACATAAATTAAAACTAAAGAAATACATTTTTGGAAGAAAAGTGAGCTCTACTATAGCTAGTCTCAAGGGAACATTTCTCAACAGATTCGAATTCAAACCTCTCCAGATCATTGAGAAACTGTCTATGAATCTATATGCATGTCATTCATTGAATATTTCTTTCTTGCATGATGATTTAGTGATATCTTCGATATCACAATGATCACCATGATCCCGTGATTTTTATTCGCAAAGGGGTTCAGGGATCATTCTCTAAGATAGGTTCTTTCTCTCACTAACATATGGAAGGATAGATAATATTTCAATTCTGAATACATGAGTCGTGTATGGAATGAGCCTCTCCTTCACTTATATAGTGGTTATCCAAAATGCATGATTAGGGTTAGCCAAAGCCTATAAATTTAACATCCACTAATCAAGTAATAAAATTAGAGTCTTGATTAACTAACTACATCATAAATATTATTAACATTTTATCATATACTTTTAATATATATTATTTATATTACATGAAAAACATGAGTCATTAACTGAACATGTAATTCCTGTCAATATTAAACAAACCTTTAAAATTAAATAATATTTTTTCTTAATATATCTGCATGTATTTACCAAAACACTTGTAAATACATTTAATAAACAAATTCACCCAAATTGTTTTATAATTGAATAATAGTGAATTTAATTAATTATCGATGATTAGTAAATCTTGGAAATCTCTATGATCCTATCGTGGTATCCATTATATCCTATATACTAATTCTTCTAAATAGAGAATATTCATGAATAATCTATTGTCTCTAACCCTCTAAGCCATTATCCTCATAATAGTGAATACTATTCATAGACCAAGATCACAGTATAAAAACAAACCAAGGACCTTAAGAGATAATTAATAGTCATAACAATGACAACCAAATTTTAGAATGCACATAATAATATAATCTCATAGTCTTTAGATATCTCATAATGTAGGACACACACTTATGACATCATCCATTCTTCATTTATTATTTATTGACCTTACTAGAGAGTTTTACTACCAACTACCATGACTATAAATTTAAGAAGGTAATACCATACTAGGCATATAGTATTGAGATATGGCTTCCACAACATGGAAGGGACAAATTCTATCTTAACCATTCAACTAATTTTATGCCACCAATGATGCACCCACCACACGCTCTCTCACCACTTATTCTTAGTCATGGAATTTTTCCTAGCATCAAAGTATGGGATTAAAGGGACATATTAGTAATGATATCATGATAGGAGAACAACATACATACCCATAGATTGGAATATCCAATGACACCCAAAATATATGTTCCTATTGGCGGGTCTTTCAACATGATCTAACCTACCATTGATCAATGACTTTGAACATCTTGAGAAGATGTTTCAATGCATATAGTCCCCCAAAACCTTATATTCTAACATAACCTATGTCAAGTAAGTATGATTTTTATAGACCATAAGTCAAATGTCTATGATTAATTTCAGAGTATCTCGAGGTTCTCATTATAGTTTGGGATCTTCTATAACATTAAGAAGTGAAGAAAAATCTATAACCATTACCATTAAATTGTGGACACAAAAACATATACACTATAATGGTAAGTATACATCATGCATACCACCCTGTATACATGAATTGTTATCCAAAATGTACTATTTATTTGGGTTTGGGAAACCCACTATTAAAAGACTCCCACTTTAACTATAGGGAACTTTCTAACCATTTTTTATCCCTCACAAGAATAAAATCACGTTTGTGATGTGTCATGGAATTGTGTTTGGGACATCCATGTCTCCTCTATGTGGCTATTCTTCTATTTGTTACCTCATTTCCTTAAGTAAAATATATTAACAGATATAATTATAGAGGTTATTCATTTTGTCACCTAGGTAAACTTGACATCATAGTTATTACTAATAAAATAGTTATCAACATGAAAAAATATTACAAAATTTTGTTGATTCAAATAATTGGAAAAAATCATTTTGTATAATTCACA
Organism: Viscum album; assembly: GCA_963277665.1. Lineage (NCBI taxonomy): Eukaryota > Viridiplantae > Streptophyta > Magnoliopsida > Santalales > Viscaceae > Viscum > Viscum album. The sequence continues at coordinate 504,903,983 of OY728122.1, read as the reverse complement.
TTTACATAGCTACCTGAGAATCCATAATACTCTTAGTATTTGTTGATATGGCTAACACCCGCTTCAATGTGCCTATATTTGTAATTACTATAGACTTAGTGTGATATTAGATCACATTTATCGATGTAATTCCAGTTTGTGTCCCCTAATAACTAGTATCCATTCCTCTCCACATACATGGTACATTTGATTTCCACTTGATCAAGTAAAATCATATCATCCTGATTACATCCCTTGTAGTTCTCATTGATGTTACTAACATTTTCCAACTATAATTTATATCTTGTAAATATCAAATCATGAAAATATAATTGTATACATGAAAAAAGTCTCTAAAGAATATGGAATTAAACTCATAGCCTTAATCTTCTCCTTTTCCCCACACATGTATACTTGATGAGATTTATGCATTCTGACACTGAAAAAAACTCACTCTCAAATAGTATTAATTTGTATTTCTCAATACCTTGTCCTTATATTTATGATTGATTATGTATAAGAAACCATTAGATCTATCTCAATAGATCATGTTCTTTATAACCAAGGTTTCTACTATAAGATAATATTTGTAGATTTACTTTCATTCTGGTAAAAAATAATTGTAATATAAATATCTAGTTTCAATATGACAGTGAACATATTTCAAAAAAACCATTATCTCCCCCACTAACCACTATTAGAAAGATGGTATAAATCCATTCCCAATAAAAATTATATAATATTGTTTATCAATTTAACCCTAAATAGTATTTGAGTAAAGTTTACCCCTTATTGTCAGTCAATGAAGTCACCATCCCTTTCTGGTTTCATCGTACAGACGCCATCCACAAATGGTGGTATTAACTTAAAATACTCAATAAAACAATCATATAAATTGTATATGACAGTTAAAAACTCTAATGGATTTAGGAATAATGACTTGGTATAACCAATAAATCTTTATTGGTACTACTCCATCACTATCCATATATTTCTTGGCTTGAATACCCACCATAGTATTCAAAATAATAACCACCATGTAAATAATTATGTGGAATCCATTTTTGAATTTTAATTTACCATTCCAACCTTATCTAATTTTAATATAACTCTAACGGGTAGGATTCAATATTATCAATGATTAATGTATCACCAACCATGGTTAATATAAATCTATCACTATGGTTTAATCCTTTTAATACAATATGTGTATCAGGAACATTCATCTTCCACACCTATTGTGGAACTTTTCCCTAAGCCAACACATTTTTCACAATGTCATTGACTAAAACCATGTCAATATTTCTCCCACTATCTCAAATAGGGTTTTTCACAGCATTATATTAATATATTATATAACAAGACTATTTCAATATCATTTGGATTTTTGTAATATCCATAGAATGTTGGGATGGTTTCTATAGAGATATAGTGTATTTTTTCATGATGAAAGTTCTTTTATATTCTAAACAAACACTTTGCATCTAAACACATGTTCTTATAACATAATGGTTTTATATCATACTATAAATCACAAGATATCCATTTTTAATTATAGTTGGAATATGATTATGGGATAATAATTCTATGTTCAATGCATGTCCTGAAAAATTGAACAGTCTATAATGATTGAATGTCTTAAGATTAATTCTACATTACTAACATCATAACCCTGATGTGTATATAGAAATATTCATATGGTAATTACTCGTTGCAACATTTTTTTGTCAATGTTAACAAGTTAGAATCATCACTGATCAACCTTTGTATCATCATAGCCCGTATGTGAATAAAGTAATGTACCTTTATAAATTACATCATGCTACATTATTCGGATTGATGAATTCTTGTTCAAGATATTGTTTTACATAAAAGACCAAATCATATCATATCCTATGAACATGAATTTACCATATTAAAAATTCACATTCCATAAAAAAAACATTAGGATATATAATAAATTATATTTTTCACTATCATACCATTAGAATAATTTACCATATCCAAGAGAACAAGTACTGAAAGCACTGTGGATTACATTTATTTCCATTGGTTTATTTTCCCAGAAATATGTACATATGTTTGTTGATAATACCCACTGTATTTATCTCTGATGACTATAAAACTATATTTTCAGTATCCATGAAAAATACATATGTTTTATTCAAAAATTATAATCTTTCCACAACTTTGTATAAAAAGTCTTACATTTTATATTCATCACTTGTTTCTTATTATTCATGTATTTTTAAACAATTTATTGAGTATTAAATACCATAAAAAACGTTCATACTAAAATGTGATAATGTATTGTTATTTCCAAAGGATACAATAAATATTTTTTTGTGGTCGTTATCAAAGCTTCAACAAGAATCGTTAACATACAAATTAGAAATTGTGTCCCTCTTGCCTATGACATAGGAACCAAACTTTCTCCACCACATGCATAAAACACCTTACATATAGTAATGTTTCAATATTTAATTGTTTATTATATTTAAATACATATATATGATAGACATGTTATATTTAATAACAAAGAATTATGAAGTAAGTATTAACTATTTTTATTGATGAATATACCAGAATATGAAATGAATAAAATATTATGTGATTGAGTTCTTTACATTTAAAATTTAAAAGATTTATTTTGAAGGAAATTGTGATGGTAAGTTTAGAGTCACTCATAAAATTAAACTTTTCTCCTAATATTTTATGTTTTTCTCCATAAAAACTAAATACGAGTCTTAATTTTTAGTTATTATTAAATATAAAACCATTCCAAGAATGTAACAATGTGTATTCTCTGTATGGTTCATTATTTTTAATATTAATGAAAACTGTAATGAATGGGCGAAAATGATATGGGAAAGGGATCTATTGAATAACATTGATCAATCATTCAATTCACACATATTCAGCATAATTATCACATATTCATATCTAGGACTCTCTTTCCCCTCATAAGATTCTCAAAGAGGAGATTACATTTAATTCCATCCTTTTCATAAAGTAGTATCCAAAACATAAATCACAATTTTATGATAACATTATTACATAAAAATAATATACAAAATACATGACTATACTATAATCATTTTTAATATGTTCACGTCCTGAGGTTTATTATCAGTTATTATGGACACTGACACATTGAATTTTAAATGTTGTAATATTTGTGCATGTGCCTATACTACTCATTAGAAAATCATAATTATGTGAAAATTTCCTCTTTCAATTAGATTACATATTTTTCCTTGTTGTATTTCTTTCTATTTTACTAAAAAAATAAAATCTTCTATATTAGTACTTTAATCATGATTTTAAATTTGACCATCCTAATTTTTTAAATCATTAAATGTGTCACACCATTTTATTGAAAACTAGAAACCCTCTATACTAGAATCAGAATAATATTTCAAATGAGTATTGTAGTGGAAATGATCCTTGACTCCTCTCCTCATAGTCTCCATGATTCGGATACACCAATACATGGGGAGCTTATAGGTAGGCTTTCGACTAGAAAATAATATTAACTAACAATTCCTTAATATATTGAGCGAGGTCCCAGCTCAAAAATCATCATATTGATTTAATGAAATCTTGCCTCTAATGTTGAAATAATTTAGCATTGAAAAATTATTTTCTTCCAACATCTGTTATTTCAACCCATCAATCTCAAAATAACTCCCCAGTAGTATGAGTGACCCTTAATAATTGATGATGATCACACTAAACACCGAGTTTTTTCAAATAAAAAATGTTTAATTTTTTTTGAGACATAATATTTCTAGGATGGTTTTTAATATTTACCAATGAATTTAATGAATTTATATTTATCTGTTGATTTCATGATGTATCTCTCACGAATGAACATTAATATGAAATCATTCATCAAGAATTTATTCATTCTATAGTTTACTATATTATGTTTTCCCACTTCCATACAAATTCATAATATTATAAACAAATGCATAAAGGAAATAAAAACCCATAAAATGTTGTTCTGAATCTAATATCGGTAGAACCATTCAATATGAAGGGATCCACCAAGACCTAGGGGAATCATACATGATTTGAGTATTGATTCATTATATTGTTCATCCCCACACAGTGTCTGCATTTATCATCAGGATTTTACTTTGAATTTTCATGGTCTAAGTCCTACATTGTATTTTTGATAATATAACTGTACTCACATTTAGTGGTGGGGATCTCGGGAAGTGTATCGTATATACAGGTGAAAAAATAATGGATTCATATTCCTTTATAAATATGTTAATTAAGAAGAAGATGTATTGAATGTAGATAAATATTACATAGTTATTAAAACATCTCACATCGGTAATAATTAATAAAATAAAATAAAACAAACTTGTATGGTTGATCAATTTCACGCGTCTGATCGGTATATATAAAAAACATGTGAAAAATTAAATTTCTACAAATTTAATGTATAATATAAATTGGAATAAAAAAATTTATTAAATAAAATAAAATATTTAATTTGAATATTTAATTCTTACTTGGTCTTATCATTACTTTAATTTTTTTTCAAAAATTAAATCTGTTTCTTTTTCAAAATATTTATATTTTATAATTTATAATCTCAAAATTATATTTTTATGATTTAATTTAAATAGAAAAATATATTTTTTAAATTAATTACTTTTTAATTAGATATATTTTACCCAGGCCCTGAAAACCATTCAATGGCCCATAATGGGCTGGACCATAACCCCATAGTTTATTTTGGACTAAAAAACACTTTGTATGGATATTTGGGTCTAGGAAGACCCGTCAAATCCCATTTTGGTTTGGGAGGACCCCCATTGACCAAATGTGGGGAGCATTAGGTCCAGCAGAACAAGTGGAGAAGGGGTTACCTATCGGATGGGCATCACACAGAGGTCTCAAGGGTAATGGTATGCCCGTAGGTAGTCTATTAGTATAGAAGTTTCTAGAGAAAATGGTGATGATGGTTTCTCGGGTGTTCGACTCACTGGATTTGGAGTAAGGTGGTCATGTAGTTTCTAGAAATGAGAGGAAGGCTGATAGGGATGAAACATGACATGTTGGAATGGAAGCTATGATCCCTTGACGTGGAATTGTGGAAACATATGTGGGATCCGGCCCCATTAAAATGTCTGAGCCAATGGTGGTCGATAAATGCCATAAAAGGGAAAGAGGTGTTAGTTTAGTGACATCATGCAGTGAGGAGGATGAAAAAAATCATATTTCCAGGCGGTGTCCATATACTACGTCATTGGTGTTAACTTCAGGGTGGAGGGCGGCACTACTAGATCTCATAGCGCGGGTAGTTCCCAATAGGTGGCATCGGCACCCATACTTGTCTGGAGGAGGGTGGTTTAATCTCCCATTAGTGGCTATGTAGTCCATAAAGGAGGAGGTGGTGACCATCTTTCAATGGCAGTATGCATGGATGGAGGGAGGCACCAGTGTGGCTAGATCCACAGGTGGGTGAGGCCTCTAGTTGGAGGTTCATTGCCGATGAAGAGGGGAAGCAACCTATGACTAGAGGGGTGACGAGACATGGGAGGGGGCCACTGCTAGGCTACCCACACCAGAAGAACAATATTTTTTTTATAAAATCCTTGGGTTTGGGTTTTGAAAAAAAAAATTAAATTGGTGATTGAATATTTTTTTTTTAAAATTTCTTCTTTGTTTGTTTCACACAAATTCATGTCAGCCACAAAAATATAAAGAAAAAATAACCTTTGATTATGTTGACCTCATTGATCAAATTTTTACAAATCCTAAAATATGTTTATTTTAATTTTTAAAATAATTAATATACCAAATAAAAAATGGAATCTTGAACTTGTCGAAAAATATTATTCTTATAAGAAACTAATACTCAGCATAATTTGTAGTAAAATCCCACTTCCAAAAATAAAAGAAAATTCAGTCATACATGTAAATAAATATATATATATATATATATATTCATGATATTATAATACAAAAATACCCCAAATGATCCATAATAAATATTTTTGGTCACCATAACTTGGCCGTCCAAAATCAGATCGATGTACAATTTGTTTAATTGGGGCTGAAATAATAACTTTTATTTAAATTTAAATCTATTTTAATTTCCTTATCTCTAAAAAATATTATGATCAATATAATAAAATAATTTGGTTCAGAGACATGTAGAGGAAGGTGGTAGGTCTATGATTTAGAATTATTATCACTCTAGGGATGATACATGTCGTCTCAAGTGGTCTGAGTCCCAATACTGTTTGACGATCTTGTGTAAATTATAGAGAGACTAAAAATAAAAAATAAAAAAACATGACCCAAACATATCTCGCTCGATTGGATCACATTTTTAGGGACAATTTCTTAAAGGATCCAAATCCAAACCCGATTATATCCTCTATACATTCCCTAAGAATACATGCACACATCATTTTTTCTTTTCTGTGTGTTAGAATGGAGCTACCATGATCATTTCACCATCGCCATGAGAACCATGATCTCGTGAATTTGATCTATGCAGGTATGTTTTGATAATCTTCTCAGAGAGATACTTTATCTCTATAATATGCATGAGGAGAGATAATATCTCAATTTTAAATTTACAAAAATTTCAAGGAATTAACCAGTCCATCATTTATATAGTGGATTTCCAAAATAAATGGCTTGGGTTCCTCGTCCCCTATAAATATAACGCCCACTAAATATGTAATAAATTAATAATTACTATTAACTAATTGCATCATCAATATTATTTATATTTTATCACAAACATTAATATATGTTAAATATATTACGTGATAAACCTGAGTAAGAAACTCAACTCCTAATTCCTATTACTATTAATCAATCCTTGAATATTAAATAGTATTTGTTTGTTTAAAATAATTCAATGTATTTACCTAAACACTTATAAATACATTTAATAAATAATTTTAATCCAATTATTCTATACGTTAATAATTATTAATTATTTTATCTATCAATTATTTATAATGTTTGGATAAATTTTAGAAAATATGGTTGGGCCAACCATGTTCCATGTACTTATTCACCAGAATATGGAAGATTCTGGAATATGATATTGTGTGAGACCCACTAGGACCTTATCACGATAGATGTAGATAGTATTCAAAAACCATGAGTATAGTTAAAATACCATCAAGTCCCCTAAAGGGACAAGGAATAGTTATAACAATGTTAACAAACCTAAAAACACACATTATGTAATATAATCTCTATATATTTTGATATCCAATAATATTGGATGCACGCTTGTTTCATCATACAATATTTATTTATTATTTATTGACCTCATTAGATAGACTAACCATTAGTTAACATGTACATGAAATTATGAAGGTAAAACAATCTTGATCAACGTAGTCCAAGATATTACATTCTCAACTCATAAGTGAAAAATTATATCTTCACCATTCCACCAAAGTCATACCATCATTGACTCACCCAATTCAAACCACGAACCTATGACTTCAATGTCATGGTTTTTGACTTGAAGTAAAGTACATGATCAAATGGAACACATTGGTAATGATCTCATGTCATTAGGAAAATACAAATTTCCGTTGATTGAATCATCCAATGACGCAGAATAAATGTGGTATTCTTATTGGTAGGTTTGTCCAAATGATCTAACATACTAGATATCACAATGTGTAGACTTAACGAGAATAAGTATCAATGATTATGATCTGCCAACACTAAGTAGTTATACATCAACACTATCTTATCAATAGGATGTATCTTTACTAGATGACATATATTTATGATTAATTTCATAGTTTCTACAGGTTCTCATTATAGCATGAGATTTTCAATTTCCTTTTCATATGAAAAATAATTTGTGGACATAAAAATTAAATATTGAACAAAGAAATGTTTACACTATAATGGTTAGTGTACATATTTCCTTCCTAACTATATATATGAAATGTTAATCTAAAATAAGTGTTTAGTTGGGTTTAGGGAATCCAATATTACAAAATCCTACACATACTTCCCAATGAGAATGAGGTTAATATTTTACCAATAATTTACTCACCGATTAAGTAACCACATAACACAACGTGAAAGAATAATTACCCATAAAATTTAAAGTCCACTCACTGGTGGTCTCTCTAGAATATATTGTTCTCTTGATACACTGAAATTACTTATCCCGTAGTTTCTCCTGATGAATAATCTCATGGAGAGTGTGTGTTGACAGATAATTAGTGAAAAATATCCCATCATTTTCTTCCTTCACATATAATTGAATCTATTGAAAGATTCACATATAGTAAAATTCATCCATATTTTCCTTAATGTATTATGATGATAAATTCTTACTAATATCATCAACATTATATTATCCTTAATTCATATATATAAATAATCCATATAAAAAAATTGAACATATTATACCATTCACCACCCCTAAGGACCAAATCCCTTTAAGATAAGATTCAACTCATTCATTTAGTATAACTATAAACAATTAATTTTTCACCAAAATAATTATACTGCCAACATTTTGGGAGGATTCATAACTTCTGATAGTTCAAGGACATCAATCAGATAATTATTTTCATGTATCCATAATTGATGAGAACCATATTCCACCATGATATCACCTTTAAAAATATCACAACCCACTACCATGACTAATAAATCACCATACTTGACATAACCATGATCAGACAAATATAGAATAAAAATAAAGGATGATTTCAATTATCACATTAACTGATAAAATAATTATTGACATAAATTGAATCATAAAATTTCATCGTATTTTGAGTAAGTATAGTCAAATATGATGAAATAGTATATAATTGATTTAGAAATCACTAGTAATAACCTACTAGACCATGTTAGCAGTGTATATATGTATAAATTCTTTTATTCCTCCTTAACATAGTAGCCTACACCTTTAAAATTCTTTGTAAATATCATTATTCTAAAACGACATGTCATAGGAACTTGAATTATCATATCCAAAAGAAGAACATTTATAGTTTATTCTTGAGGTGATGATAATGAATTTTTTGTAAAACAATCTTCTAGTGATGCTAATGATCTTTTGAAGAAAATGAATAAACAAAAAATCATATAAAAACACCATGAATTATAATTCAAGGTATCGATGAAATACTCGACATATAAGAAAAATGAAAACCCCATAATCATTACAAAAAAATGCATCAAGATATAATTTAAATGATGATACCTAATTTGAAAACTATTATTGGCAATGTTCGACTCATTTTCCATAAGTAGATGGGGCCTTAATCAGAGGTTGATCCTTGAGAACTAAATTTTCTTATTTTGATGATAAAATTTTATATTGATGTGGGTAAAGGTATATTTATTATTTATGTACAATTGGATCAACATAATAATGATAAAAAAATATTTTCAATAGAGTACATGTCATGTCCATAGAGACACACTAGGGTGAATAAATTCATTTTCTCGATAATCATCCATCCAAATATTGAATTACCCCAATTAGGTTTGCTCCATTTTATATAAAGGTAACAAATCTTATTTTGTAACAGCAACTAGATCAATGAAGAAATTAACTTCCCACTCTTTAGGTAACCACAAGAAGTTTTTTAGGAACAGTTCAAAAATATCCCAAAAATGGTAGAAATCATTGTTCAAAAATTATTTTCCTTATCATTTACCAGAAGAGATGATATTTGACATATTAACCATTCATCCTTATAAAGAGGAGTTCTACTCAACATGGTTATGTGTCCCATTCCCATTGGAACAATAAATATTTTTCATCCAAAATTGTAAATAAATCCATTTTATAATTAAAATATGTGTAATTTAAAAAAAAATATTATATTAAAATTATTATATTATTAAAAAGTTATATCTCATGATAAAAAAATACCATGATAGCTGCACCTCACAGATATTGACTAGGTCAGAAGGAAATCAAAATAATTTTCATGGATTTTCCAAATAGGTGTAGTTAATTCCATAATTTATAACATAATATATAATTTAATGACTAATATATTTATAATTTGTGAAGGGATAATTGAATTATAGGGGCTTATATTGAATAAAATGTGTTCCATTGATGATTAAATATTAATATTACCTCACATAATTTTTGAAGCAAAATTAAACTTCCTAGGGTATTTCTCTTATAAATGAAACTACCTGGTCTCTTAGTAGTACTATATATTATCACTGGTCTAATTATTTTTCCATATACATATTATCCTATAAGATGAACCACCCCTACCTCCATGGTACTATTACTTAGTACACACTATATTAGATAAATCATATTTGATTGTGGATCCCCTTACAACCAGTGGGATGGTACTACAATTAAATGTGAGGTTCACACTGAAAAAAATTGATTATTACCAATTAATATAGAATCTTGACACACATTAGTATGATTCATAATAATAGGGTTTCACAATCATAAAAATTCCAAAATAATGTAATACAATAGGTCTACTTCACATAGCTACCAATGAAAAAGATTGGGATGGTTTCCTTGATCCACCACCACATCCCCATTACAAATATATTTCTTCCACTTAATTTTATGGAATATATATTCACATACAAAAAGTGAATATGTTTATATACTCATTCATGAAATTACATCCTAATCTATTCCCACAATCAGGGCTTGATCCACCACATTATCTTTGGGGAGAAGCATCAACAGAAAAATCTTGGACTGAAAGATGATTCCAATTACCATATTAAAATAGTGATCTTTCATCTTATCATTCAATAAAATATTGATTATAAAATTGATAATATTCCTAAACTGGTTATTGTATGATATAAGAATCTAATTTCCTTGTGGGAGGATAAAAAACTATAGATACATTTCTAAATCTTTAATATTAAGATAGAATATTTCTGTGATGATGTCGTCTATCTATTCCATATTTTAATGTATCATAACATGAACAATGGAATCCCACAATTCTACTCCAGGGACCTTAAGAATTAATGATAACCATTTCACCCAAATTATTTCAAGATACTCAAGGATTTCAAAGATACCCATGATATTCTCTAACTAAAACTCTACCTCTTTGGTGTCATTACCTCCTCAAAAGGGGGATGATATTTCCAAATAAATTTTTAAAAATGGTAAATTTTTTCGTTAAGACTAAGTCCTACATCATTAGAATGATATTGTAAAGGATATTTCCTTTATATTTCTCTTGAATCGTTCTCACAATGGGTTCTGTCATTTCTGGATCAACATGGGTATTTTCAATGTAAAATTATTTATAACTCCCTCCATATAATTTTCCGAATCTCTATATAGGGGAATGATATTACAATAAATCAAATAAAGAAGTAATAAATTTTTAGCAACAATGGAATAACATCAATAAAAACCTCAAACATCCTTTTTAAAACTATATTTATAGTAAAAATGATTTTAAATGAATAAAACCAAAAAACCCAAAAAAAACAAAAACATTATTAATTGTTAGACCAAACTTTATGTCAAATGATGCACTAAAAATGTAAACCTCATTGGATGTTTGGGATTTTACTACATGTTTACTCACACTATTTTGCAAAATATTCACATAGTGGACCTAACAAACTAATATTCTTCCAAAAGCAGGTTTATTGGTTACAAAAAATGTGTAGCCCATGGGACTAAACCAGGTAGCCAATAAATTCGATCAATTCAACCATTTGTTGCACCAAAATTTATAAAAATAATAAATTGAATCATAAAAAATTTATAATACTCATTTTGTAACATCCCATGGAGACTAAAGGTTTGTTATGATATGTGTTGGATAGAATGTCTATAGAGAAAATGCCTTATATCCTGATGATCCTATCTCATTTCTACATTTATTCCCTAAATAACATAAATAAAAATTGGGATTCAATACCATGTTTTAATGGAACAACCCTTGTAACCCCTGAACTAATACCTAGGTCAACCCATGATAAGTCCCAATAGTAATTCTTATTTTCATATATTGTTTCCTAGAGAATGGGAATCAATAAATAAACCCTTATAATGGTTTCTCTTAATAAATAAATCTATTACAGTTCCATTGTAGGAACCTAGCATGAACAAACTATTAAATGGAAAATCAAGTAAATAAAAAATTATTTAGGGAAGCATGGGAGAAACCAAACAAGGCATAATATAAAAGCAATATTATAATAAATCATATCATTAAATTTGAAAAGAATCCATATTAAAATCCTTTAAAATTATGTTTGTAACCAACTATAATATAATAAAATTTCCTACGGTGAAATTAAATGGGTAACATGATGGGAATCCAATAGCATGGTATAAGAGTTAAAATTTATCACAAAACTATTATAAAAAATAAATAGTAAAAGATTCTACACATCATTTTATGGAATGAGGGATATATCCCATCATATAACCTCAACCAAAAATGAACCTACTAACATGAATATCCCATTATTACAAGTTATGGATTACCCTTACCTACATCAATCAATATAAGGTCTAAATACAGCCAATGAGTGTTTTTAGGGTGTATATAAGTTGTGAGAAAGACATTCCCTATAGGATTTCACCATGTAATCCATGTGAAACCCATGAAAAATAATACATAACCAGGTAGTTTGAAGTAAAATTTATCATGAATTGATTTACATTTTTAACAAAACAAACAATAATGATAAATAATTTCTTAATAATTTTAAATAGATACATAGAAGTTAATGTATAAATTATAAAAGATACTAAAAATTATCAATACAACATCAAGGGGAAGCTAGCGGTAACAAAGGTAGAGTGACCAAGAGACACTGTAATGAAATATATATAAACTTGTGAGATCCTGTATATATTGTCACATCACATTGTAGAATGCACCCATACCTAATAGGAATTAGAATTGAGATAGATTCATTTACTTGTCAAGGATTACCACATGATAGAGAGTTCCCAAATCGAGGAGTTATAAAAATATATAATAAGATTTTCCATCCAATAATTGTAGTAAACTATGAGACTCAATTCCCACTAAGTACCTAGTGTTTCCAATAAGTATTTATGTTATTTTAGAAATGAACTAGGTCTTATCAATATTTCTGGACAACCATTTCATTATAGAAAAGTTTTAACTCAAATGATCAACCTTATTTTCATAAGTCCAACACCTTATTAATCAATAGGGTTTCTCAAAAAATCAGTTATGATTTTTTTATAATTATTAGATCACTAGAATTATAATGCACTTATAATTATTATATGATAAAACTAATTGATCATTTCGTTGCATATATTGATGTTTATAAAACCACGGTAAACCCTTTCAATGTAATCAATACCTATAAAAAATTATTCATGAATAAAAAGAGGAATACTTTCTTAAATATATTTACCCCTTATAGGAATAAAAATATTATATTACATACTAATTATTAAACATAAAGAAACATATGGTTTACAATAATAGAAAGGGTCTAGAAATCCTCTTCAGGAAATGTGATCAAGTCTATTTATACATGTTTTTACACCAAAATATAAAGAAAGGTTTCCTGGGAAGGTGAAATAAAACCCAAAAAGTAATAACTATCAGATATTTATATGAACTTAATCCAAATTATTCCATGAAAATAGGTGATTTTGAAACCTAGCGAAATGGAAGATACATGCCAAAAAAGAGGAGGCGAGACACCTATATAAAGATGTTAGGATAAATATTAGTGCAAATTAATATGAAGTCAAGACCAAGGGTGTGAGAAGAAAGGGTAAATTATAGAATGGTATGGAAGTCAAATGGGGATAAAGGAGTTGAATGAGGCTTAAAATAAATTAATTGAAGAAAGTTCACATATAAAAATAAACTTTTTTTAGTTAAAATTATTTTTTCCACATAGTTTGTCACGACCCGTCCCCAGGGCCCGTGCCGTGACTACCCCATGCCCGCCTTCCATAGGCGAGGGGTTGGCGACTAGCACCAAGGCGTATATCTCAACAAAAAGGGAAGGCATTTCCTTTAAAATTAAACAAACACCATAGAGTAAGCCAGCAGAAGTAAAAACTAAGTAAACTGAGTACAAGTAAGTGCGGAAAGTTAAATGGGCCAGAATACAAACCCAAACTGAGAGAAACGTACAATTGGAAAGAAAGTACAACAATTGAAAAGTAAAGTTCAACTAGAAATAATGTACAGTAACTAAAAAATAAAGCCGCAACATTGAGCCATCCACTGGAAGTCCCACTTGAAGGGTGGGTACAGATGGCCTCCATAGCTCCTCGGGTCCAACCGTCCGCTCTGAGTACCTCCCGCCCAGTGGTCCACCTCTTGGTACCGACCTGCTCTACAAGCCTCAACCACGATCAGCACTGTTCGTCGTCTGCAACCAACACAACGTAGTGTGGGCATAGCCCGTGCAGGGGTGAGTATAATCTACTCAGTAGGGACCCCGAGACCCCTGAAGGACTCCCAGAATCCACAAAGGATAATCCACAAAGGAAAGATACAATCACGAAGTATCATCCGACAATACTTAGGTATATTCCCATACATATACCTAAGTCATCATTTCTCATTCGACTCCAACATCCGAGCCCAAGTACAGCCCAGTCCACACTGGAAAACACCACCCAATCCACACAGGAAAGCATAACGTAATCCACACAGGATATCAAGTCTATCTTATCGAAGATAAGGATTGAAAGTCAAGAAATCAGCTCACACAGGATATACTTCTTCAACAGATTATAGAGATGATCAGATGTTTCCACTGATTCATCTAAGCCATCAGACACACATAGGATCGATAGGTACTAACCCACGCAATTACCCATAAAGGATCGATATGTACTAACCCCCGCAATGACCCACATTGGATCGGTAGGCGCTGGCCCACACAGGACCGCTGCGCGCTGACCCACATAAGATTTGACCCATACATGATCGGTAGCACTGATCCACGTGGGATCACTGAGTTCTTTAGTCGTCGTCGTCGAATCCACGGAGGATTTCTGTACAGTCGTCATCGACGTCGTAGTCGCAGCCAGCTCTAGGGTTCCCGCACACAGAAAACTCGTTTGGGAGGGTCCGCTCCACGAGCCAAGGGGATGATACATCAACTGACACAATGTCTGGAGTTGATGTATCCAAAAGTTCCGTATCATCAACAAGAATTCAATGTCACAGGCGACGAGTCAATTGGACACCCGGTCTGAGAGTTATTGGATTTTTTTTCCTAGGAGCCCGGTTGATTTTTAAGTCAAAACCAACCCGACCATACTCTAACAATGTCCAAACCTCGAACAGAGTAACCCAAAAGGTCTGCCACACTAATAGGAATCCAAAAAAGTCGATTGCACGTCAATCGGACTTCCGGAGCTCAAGTTATAAGGGTTTCTGCTCCGAGGTCCCAGTTGGTTTCATGTACGAAAAAACCCGGCCGAACCCAAAGTTTTCTGAAACCTTTATTGTAATATACCGAAATGACCATCTTGATCCAAGGATCGCATCGTAGCTGACGGTGCATCGATCAGAGGTCTGCAGTCCAAGTTATGGACAAAAGACTGAAAGAGGACTGGAAAAGGGCGTTCTGGCCCAGTCCGACCCATCCCGATACCCCCTGGGTCGGCCCGAACCGGGTCGACCCGACCTGGGTCCGGGTCTAGCCCGCTTGGGCGCGGCCCGGCCCGGCTGGCGCGGCCCGGCCTGGCGCACTCGGCCTGGCCGGCGTGGCCAGGCGGCTCGGCCGTAACGGCCGATCGGTAGAGGGGGGGGGGCTACCCCATCTGTGTAACCGCGACCCCCATGTGGGGGTCCGCTCTTGTCGGCCAGCTAGGGGTTACGACCCCCGGGCCTTCTCGGAAGCCAGTCGGCCCAGTCCGGCCGGCTGGTTGCTGCTGCCGTGGGACCGCCCAAGTCCCGCCCTCCTGCTTCGGTGCCGGCGGCCAGAAGCCAGCCGTCGCTCCCTACTCCACCGTGGCCAAAGGTCGCGGCCTTGGTCCAACCAGAGCGGTGCGGCGGGGCCATGCCCCTCCGTCGTGGCCCCGCTTCGACCGCACCCTCTTCTAGGTTCTCTGGCACGGCACGACGGCTCCACGCCCCTTCGTTGTGGTTCCCTCATTTTCCCGCACGGTGCAAAGGCACCGCGCCATCTCCATCCTAGAACACAACACGGGAAACAACATAAATAAGGGAGGAGGGTCGGCCCGGTTTGTGCGGTCTGACCCCCTCCCGTTAATCGATAGAAAGAGGCTAAAAGATTAACGAAGAAAGTCCAAAAAAAATTATTCGCGACATAAAACCAAACCCCTACCTCAATGTTGAACGTAGGGAATGTCTTCTTAAGCAATTACCACCGCTACGGTTCCATCAGTGTCCTCATATTTCGATTCCGAGCACCGGTTCAAAAGTTAGAGAAACCCACTCGTTCGTTCACTGAACGTACTCGAGCTAAACTTCGGTAAATGGTTCCGGGCACACCGGGTCTCAGAATCACGTGCCGTCCGAAACTGCATTCTTGTAAAATTAAAAAGAAAATTAAAAAAAATTCCCTTTAATTTTACGGGTCTTAAAATTACTCCCACCTCAGGGATTTATGTCCTAGTAAAGATACATCAAAAACTTGGGAAACAAATGTGTGTACTGAGCACGCATCTGAGCCTCCCGCTCCCAAGTTCTCTCATGGAGGTTCCCATGCTGTCATTTGATGCGCACTAGAGGAATCGACCATCCATGTAGGACCCACTCTG
This sequence comes from Viscum album, assembly GCA_963277665.1. Taxonomy (NCBI): domain Eukaryota; kingdom Viridiplantae; phylum Streptophyta; class Magnoliopsida; order Santalales; family Viscaceae; genus Viscum; species Viscum album. The sequence continues at coordinate 504,887,257 of OY728122.1, read as the reverse complement.
GTCGATCCTTAATCTCCAACGGGACCTCCAAAAAAGTCACCTCATCATCAATGTCCAGCTCCCCATGGTCAATGATATGCATCGGTCCGTGCACGTATCTCCTCAGCTAAGATATGTGGAAGACGTCGTGCACCTGGTGCAACTGAGGTGGTAGAGCCAGGCGATAAGCCACCTCGCCTATCCTGCTAAGGACCTGGAATGGTCTGATGAAGCATGGAGATAACTTGCTGCCTCTGCCAAATATCTGTAATCCACGTCGAGGTGAGACCCGCAAGAAGACGTGGTCACCATCCTCGAACTCTAGTGGCATCCGCCTTCTATCATCATAAGACTTCTGCCGGCTCCGAGCTCTCCTCATCTGCACCTGGATGACCTAGACCTTCTCTTTCGTGGCCTGGACCATCTCCGGTCCCACAAGTGCTGACTCCCCAGGGTCTGTCCAGCACTTCGGTGATCTGCATGGACGGTCGTACAATGCCTCGTATGGTGCCATCCCGATGGTGGAGTGGTAGCTGTTGTTGTACGCGAACTCCACCAAGGTTAGGTGGTCCTCCCAACTATGAAAAAAGTCTATGACACATGCGCGGAACATTTCCTCAAGAGTCGGAATGGTCCTCTCCGTCTGACCATCTGTCTAAGGGTGAAAGGTGGTGCTCAGACGTATATGCATCCCAAACACCCCCTGAAACCCCTTCCAAAGCCAGGAAGTAAAGCGACTATCTCGATCGGAGACGATGGATGATGGCACACCATGAAGCCGTACAATCTATTGAAAGTAGAGACGTCACATGGTCTCTACTGAGCCCTGCTCTTTGATGGGTAAGAAGTGAGCCGACTTAGTGAGCCGGTCGACAACCACCCAAATGGAGTCGTAACCTCTAGATGTGCATGGAAGTCCAGTCCCGAAGTCCATATATATCCCATCCCACTTCCACTCCAGGACCTCCAAAGGCTGTACCAAGAATGCTGGTACCCGGTGCTCTGCCTTCACCTACTGACAGGTGAGGCATCGAGAAAAGAAATCAGCCACAACCTTCTTCATAACTGGCCACCAGTGCGGTTGTCTGAGATCCTGGTACATCTTCGCCACTCCTGGATGTACCGCTAAAGGGGAAGTGTGAAACTCCCTAGTCAACTCCTCCTGTAAAGAAGTTGGTACCATGGTACATCCTCTGAAAAGGACGACATGCTCTCCTCCCACAGAGAATCCATCAGGTGCCTGTCCTGAGGATATCTGTGCACACCGTGTCTCACAGTCAACATCCCCACACTACACCTCTCTGACCCACTATAGTAGTGGAGGAGTGACTGTGAGTGACTGCAGAAAGGCTGCTCCATCACTATCCATGAAGGATATCTGCAAAGCAGCTAGCTAATCTGTCGCCTCACCAAGTAAATGGATATCCTCCCTCCTGCTAAGGGTATTAGCTACTACGTTCCCCTTTCCACGAGTACAGACTATCTCAAAGTCATAGTCTTGTAGGAACTTGATCCATCGTCATTGTCTCAGGTTTAGGTCCTTCTGCGAGAAGATGTACCTGAGACTCTGGTGGTCAGAAAAGACTGTAAAGCGCTCGCCCATCAGATAGTGTTTCCACATCTTTAGAGCGAAGACCACTGCTGCTGACTCCAGGTCTTGGGTAGCGTAGTTCTGCTCATGCTGCCTTAACAGATGTGATCCATAGGCGATCACGGCCCACTCCTACATCAGGACACATTCGAGTCCGGTCCCTGATACATCGCAGTAAACTACGTACCCTACTCCCTCCTATGGAAGCCTCAAGATAGGCGCGCTGGTCAATCTCTGTCTCAGCTCCTGGAAGCTCAGCTGAAATCTATCTCACCACACAAAGGATTTCCCCTTATTCATCAAAGATGAGAGCGGTGCTGCAACTCTGGAGAAGTTTGGCACAAATCAATGGTAGTACCAAGCTAGATCCAAGAAACTCTGCACCTCCGTCACGCTCCTAGGTGGCTCCCAAACTAGCACTGCCACAATCTTCACAGGATCCACAACAACTCCCGCCTCAGAGATGACATGGCCTAAGAAGTGGACCTCACGTATCTAGAACTGACACTATGAGAGATTTCCATAATGCTGGTTCTCTTAGAGTGTGTCCCGTACAACCCGCAAGTGGTAGGCGTGCTCCTCCTCAGTCGTCGAGTATATCAATATGTCGTTGACGAAGACCATGACAAATCGATCGAGTTAAGGCTGAAATATCGTGTTCATGAGGCCCATGAACACTTCTGGAGCATTGGTTATGCCGAATGGCATAACTATGAAATCATAGTGGCCATACCGACATCTGAAGGTCGTCTTCTGCACTTCCTCATCCCGAACTCTGAGCTGATGATAGCCTGACCTGAGGTCTATCTTCGAGAACCTCTGTGCTCCCTTGAGATGATCGAAGAGGTCATCAATCCTCGTTAGCAGATTCTTGTTCCTCACGGTCACCTGGTTCAGGATACAATAGTCGACACAAAGTCTCAAGCTCTCGCCCGTCTACTTGGCAAACAATATCGGGGAAGCCCATGGTGAAACATTGGGTCAGATGAATCCCTTGCCCTAAAAGTCCTCCAACTGTACCCGTATCTCTCGTAGCTCAGCAGGGGCCATCCGATATGCTGGGGTGGATATCGTGGAAGTCCCAGGGTATAGATCAATATAAAAGTCTACCTCTCTGCGAGTAGGTAGTCCTGAAATGTCGTCGGGGAAAACATCCGCATACTGATCCACCACCGCAGGAAAACCGGGACTCCGCACGTCAACTGCTCCAAGGATGAGGCTAGAAAACTGATGATTGATGGGCTGTCCTCTCCTCTGTGAGAGTCCATCCTATGCTGTGAAGGCTCCCTTCTTGCCGGTGAAGGTGAACCTGCTCCCTTCGGTGCGTACAGACCACACCTTGCACCTAATATAGTCAATCTGAGCATGGACTGTAGATAACCAATCCATGCCCAATATGAAATCGTAAGGCCTCGACGCCACTACAAGAAGATCTCAGCCAAAGCTCTCGCCTCCTAGAGTAAGCTCACAATGTCGACACCAATGCGTAATCATCGAGTCTGCTCCCATAGGAGTCTCTAGCCATAAGGATCGAGCCAATGGATCTATCGGAATCTCCGAGCTCCGAAAAAGGGAAGCAGCTATGAAAGAATGACTCGCTCCTGTGTCTATGAGAACTGCAGCTAGGGTGGACTAGACACTGATAGTACCTCAAATCATCTTGGGGCCGCCGTGGTCATAGGCCTCTGATGCATGGAGCTGTGCTTTTTTCTGCCCGCCAGCTCCCTGTGGTCAGGGTGGATGTCCTAGTGGTGGTGGTGGTAGAGCCTCAAAGCGTCGCCCACAACCAGCTGCTCGACCAACTCCTCTGCCTCGTCCACCTACTCCCTACGGACTGCCATGGTCGACCCTATGCCTCTGATTAGGTGGTCCCTCAACCGTCTGCTTCTCCTCCGCATGGCTGGTCGGGCAGTCATGAGCCATGTGGCCCTACCCACCACTTGCGTAGCACTGTCTGCCTCTCGAAAGACTGGCTCTGCGCTGTGTGCCCCGGACCTCTGAGCCAGTGTCCTGAGGTCGTCCGCTTGAGGGTCTGGTCCTCCTGGACCCATGTGTCATCCGTCGACTGCTAGCTGCAGAAGACTCTTCTACGTGCCGCCATGCGGTAGGTCTCACTGGTGATGTAGGCTTAGCAAGAAAGCTCTCGATGATAAGGGCTCGCTCCAGTACCCCTTCCTGTGTCGGAAAGCTGAGGGAGATCATTGATGCCCTGAACTCATGCCTCATTCCTTTCTCGAAGGTCCGGGCCCGAAATAATGGGTCTCGTACCATGTCCGTCGAATAGCGTGAGAGATCAGTAAATCACACCGAGTACTGGGTGACCGTCAAGCTGCCATGCCGCAGTTGTAGAAGCTCCTGGATGTGCACTTCACGGAGGGTGGCAGGGATGAACTCTGAGCGGAAGAGGCTCTCAATGTCTGTCCAAAGGAGTGATGCCTTGTCGTGCACCTGGAGCATCAAGATCCACCATCTTCCTGCTACCACGTGCAGGAGACTCGCTGCAAGGATCACCATGAGGTATGCTGGTGTCCCTACCAATCGGAAAACTCGTACAACTGCCTCCAGCCAATCCTCGCCTTCCTAGGGGTCCGTCTCCCCATGAAACTTGTGCAGTCTCTGACGCTGAAACTCATGCAGTGCACTAAGGAGATATGCACTATCAGCGGCTGGGTCTGGTAGCATCGGTGGCTCGACGGGTAGAGGTACTGTCGGTGCCTCTGATGTCAAAGGGCCCTACACCAAGGCCTCGTCGCTCGGTGGGCTGTCATCTCACACAACGCTCGGAACCCTAGCTGGCTGCCGTCGTGGGGCCATCTTGAAAATAAACAGTTGTGCCACAGTCAAACAGTATACCCAGTGAGCTCACACAAAGTAATCACAAAGAAAACATTTAAAAAACACATGCAATCAATGTTTTCGTGCATTGTGTCGGAAATCAGAAGTCAGGGTCCTGGTGTACAGATACATCGGCCGCCGCACCAAAACTGGGCTCCCTGGACTGATAACAACACTCAATACCCTTAACACTATTTCTTCACATAAGAGAAATATCAGAGTCCAGAGTTCTGCGATAGAACCGAGATCCTCTGATACCAATTTGTCACGACCCGTCCTCGGGGCCCGTGATGTGACTACCCCAAGCCCGCCTTCCATAGGCCAGGGGTTGGCGACTAGCACCAAGGAGTATATCCAAACAAAAAGGGAAGACTTTGCCTTTAAAAGTAAACAAACACCATAGAGTAATCCAGCAGAAGGAAACACTAAGTAAACTGAGTACAAGTAAATGCGGAAAGTAAATAGGCCAGAATACAAACCCAAATTGAGAGTAAAGTACAACTGGAAAGAAAGTACAACAACTAAAAAGTAAAGTAAAACTGGAAAGAAAGTACAGGAACTGAAATGTAAAGCCGCAATGTTGAGCCGTCCACTGGAAGTCCCACCTGAAGGGTGGGTACAGATGGCCTCCACAACTCCTCGGGTCCAACCGTCCTCTCCTATTACGTCCCGCCCAGTGGTCCACCTCCTGGTACAGACCTGGTCCGCAAGCCCCAACCATGATCTGCGTTGTCTGTCATCTGCATCCAACACAACGTAGTGCATGCATATCCCGTGTAGGGGTGAGTATAAGATACCCAGTAGGGACCCCGATACCCGCGAATGTCTCCCAAAATCCACAAAGGATAATCCACAAAGGAAAGATACAATCACGAAGTATCATCTGACACTAATTAGGTATATGCCCATACATACACCTAATTCATCATTTCTCATTCGGCTCCAACATCCGAGCCCAAGTACAACCCAGTCCACACTGGAAAACATAACCCAATCCACACAGGAAATCATAACGTAATCCACATAGGATAACATGTCGATCTTATCGAAGATAAGGATTGAAAGTCAAGAAATCAGCTCACACAAGATATACTTCTTCGTCAGACGATAGAGATGATCAGATGTAGCCACAGATTCTTCTAAGCCGTCGGACCCACACATGATAGATATGTACTAACCCCGCAATGACCCACAAAAGATCGATAGGTACTAACCCCCGCAATGACCCACACAAGATCTGACCCACACAGGATCAGTAGGCTCTGGCCCACACAGGACCGCTGAGCGATGACCCACATAGGATCTGACCCACACAGGATCGGTAGAACTGATCCACATAGGATCGCTGAGTGTTGAAGTCGTTGTCGTCGAATCTACGAAGGATTTCTGTACAGTCGTCATCGTTGTGGCAGTCGCAGCCATCTCTAGGGTTCCTGCACACAACATGCTCGTTCAGGAGGGTCCGCTCCACGAGCCGAAGGACTGATACATCAACTGACACGAATTCCGGAGTTGATATATCCAAAAGTTCTGAATCGTCAACAGGAATTCAACGTCACAGACGACGCGTCAATCAGACGCCCGGTCTGAGAGTTATTGGCCTTTTCGTCCCAAGGGCCCAGTTGGATTTTAAGTCAAAACCAACTCTACCATACTCCAAATGTGTCCAAACCTCGAGTGGAGTAAGCCAAATGGTCTGTCTCATTAAGAGGAATCCAACAAAGTTGACCGCACCTCAATCGGACGTCCGGAGCTCAAGTTATAAGGGTTTCTGCTCCGAGGGCCCGGTTGGTTTCGTGTACGAACCAACCCGGCCGAACACAAAGTTCTCCGAAACCTTGAGTGTAATATACTAAAACTATCGTCTCAATCCAAGGATCGCATCATAGCTTACGGTATGTCAATCGGAGGTCTGCATCCCATATTGTGGAAAAAAGACCGAAAGAGGTTCGGAAAAGGGGGTTCGGGCCCAGTCCGACCCGGCCCGATACCCCATGGGTCGGCCCGAAACGGGTCCACCCGACCCAGCTCTAGGTCCGGCCCGCTTGGGCACGTCCCGGCCCCGCTGGCGCGGCCCGGCCTGGTGGCTCGGCCTTAATGGCCGAGCGGTAGAGGGGGGGGGGGGGGGCGCTGCCCCCCTGTGTGTAACCGCGGGCCCCATGTGGGGGTGGGGGCGCTTCTGTCGGCCAGCCAGGGGTTACGACCCCCAGCCCTTCTTGGAAGCTGGCTGGACCGGGCATGGGACAGCCCGGGTCCCGCCCTCCTGCTCTGGCACCAACGGCGGATGCCTTCCACGGCCTCTTCGAGGTTCTCTGGCACGGCGCGACGACGTCGCGCCCCTTCGTTGTGGTTCCCTCATTTTCCCGCGCAGTGCGACGACACCGCTCCATCTCCGTTCCAAACCACAACAAGGACAACTACATAAATAAGGGAGGAGGGTCGGCCGTGTTTGTGTGTTTCGGCCCCCTCCCGTTAATCGATAGCAACCAGCTAAAAGATTAACAAAGAACATCTAAAACAATTATTCACGACATAAAACCAAACCCCTAACTCGATGTTGAACGAAGGTTCATCGCGGAATTGAACGTCACGGAAGAAGGCGTCGCAAGAGGAGAGGTTTTTTGGTGTCGCAGCACACGGCGTCGCGTCGTCGATCCCCGAGGAAGGCATCTCTCACCATCGTCTGTTGTCGGAGGTCGACGTTCTTCGTGTTCTTCCCGTTCTTCGTCTAGGAAGGAGATCTTCAAGACTTAGAGCAATTCTCTCCAGGATCCTCTCGCACAACCCAAACAACACTAATAAATTAAGTGTTGACTTATTTTATTACACATGAAAAATGTTTTGAAATTCAAAAACGAATCATCCTATTAATTGAATTAATTGAGAAGTTTAAACCTCCCAATTAAAGAGGTGTTTAATATTCAGTTAAATGCTAGAGTTGACTTCCATTTAATGAGGGTGCAGGTGCGTTACCTAATTAATAGGGGGTTGAGGAAGTTGAAAGGGTGGGATTCATGTGTGTCCCACACCAAAAATATCCTAACAAGGTTAGTTCCTCAACCTCCACACAACAGATATAACCAATTAGTAAAAAGAAATAAAATTGTAGCTCAATTTTATTTTACCTTACACAATTTTTAATTACTCCTCCCGAGAAAACGCAACCCCAGTGAAGGTATTCTTAAGCAATTATCAGCACTGTGGTTTCATCGGTGTCCTCGGATTTCGATTCCGAGCACCGGTTCAAAAGTTAGAAAAACCCGCTCGTTTGTTCACTGAATCTACCCGAGCTAAACCTAAGTAAATGATTCCGGGCACACCGGTCCTCAGAATTAGGTGCCGTCAGAAATTGCGTTCTTGTAAAATCAAAAAGAAAATTAAAAAAAAATCCCTTGATTTTTACGGGTCTTTATATAGTTAGGTAAAATCTCTTCCAAATGTGTTTATGGTTCTAGAATAGATTATAATTACCACATGGGATTTTCAGGATATATATGTTTAATCATAATAGATTCTAATAACAACATAACAATCACTAAATTTTCATCACCATACTAACAAAAAAGTTATACAGTAACTATAAAAGCTCATAAATTTTGTGGGTTATAAATGTAACGCCCCGACCCCAGCTACCCAGAGTCGGTGCATTACTTCGTAACATTGGCATGATCACAAAAGATCAAGTCTCGAAAGACCGATTAGTTTAGTAGCCTTGGAAACACTAGATACATTCATAAGCGTTACATTACATCATAAAGTGAAAAACTACAATAACAAAGTCTCCATAGTCCACACTCATATCCTCTTCTGACTATCCCTGCAGGTCAATCATAAAATACTTCTTCACATCCTGGAAAATATTAAAACATTGAAAGGGGTGAGCTCAGATGCTCAGTAAGGATAACAATAATGCGGAAGCTTTCATAAATAAACATTAATCATTTAAGGCAATGTATAACTAAAACAAAATCCTTTTAAACATGAACTTCAACATAATATGGAAAAAGTAAAATGAGATAATGCCATTTACTTCTTCACATGGATATTCTACTGGTCGAATAATCACATGCAATATCAATAACCACTTTCATAATGATGGAATGCATAATGCCAGACTATCATAACCACGTGGTCAAGGCCTCGTGCCAAGACCACAAATAAGATTTTGTCAAGGCCTTGTGCCAAGACACTAGTTTGTCTCATGAGACCTGCCGATGCATCGAGGAGCTATAGCGGGCTCCACCCGTCACTTATTAAGTCCAATGCATTCCTCATATGAAAAGGTTTAAACATATCATAAACCATAACATAATCGTATCACATAAAATATGCATAAAGGAAATATAACATTTCCATATTTCAATCACAAGATATCAATACAACACATTGATATAATAAAAACTCTTTCAAAACCATTTTCAAAACCAAAATAAAATAAAGTTAAAACTTTGTAATTATTTTTCATTAAAAAAAAAGTGATGGCTTGTAGAGGAAGCCGAAACTCAAATAATGGTCACGGCGGCGGAGAAGTCGTTGTCGCCGTATAAGTACGGAAAGAAAACATTCCCTTTTGTCATTTAGCAAAACGCTTTGTATAAAAAGATTCCTTTTGAATAACCGTAAAAGTCAAAGGGGTTCATACACCGTATAAAAGAAAATTGTGTATAAAACCAAATATGCCTCAATGAAAGGGATTGAGACGAAGTCCTTAAAAAGATCATTTTTTTACATAAAGTACATCTATAATGTGTATTCACTATAATTACACATAAATAATGTAAAAATACAAGATAGGACATAATAATATCATGAAATAATTTGAAAGTAGGAGATTAACCCAAAGAATGGAAATTAAGTTAAGAAGTTCCCTTACCTTGTGTCCGACTTGACTCAACCGTTCTTTAACCTCCTGAATAATAAACTAGAGTTAATATCTACCTTATTAAGAACCATTTTCAATTTCATTATCCTTTTTATATTACTTATTACAATGTTATGAACATTATGTAATTATTTAAGTTAATAACGGTCGTTTTGTCGATCTTTGGTACTTGAGTCAAAAATAAACTTCTTATAATTACAAGTTGTTCATGTGGTAGAATATCCATTATCTCCAGAATTATATTAATGATTTAGATGTCATATATATCTTATATATCCAGTATATACATTCATTTATAATATTACGTAACATTTAGAGGTAAGAAATGAAATGCACCGTTCATGGAGACGGTAAGCCGTACGTACGCATGAACGCTACTTTCATTTTAATTTCATATTTAATGGAACGAAATAATTATATAAAGGAATAATATAGTTCCAGTATAATATTATATATAATATCATTTACTCCATCCTTTATACAACCCACATATGGCATTAACGATTCACATCACTTTGAGGGGGCGGTAGTCCGCACTTCCTAAAATGAAATTATCGCGTTTACCCATAATGGAAATCATAAAGTATGCCATAAATGAAAAATACAGAAGCATAAGGAAAACATAAACATAATATATATATTATATATGAAAATAGTGTCATCAAAATGGCCACCATTATAGGTGTTAAAAGAATTTGAACAATCATCGTTTCGGGAGGCATAATTTCGCCATCCACGGAAACCGTATGTTCTTTAACCATTTGATGTAGTTGTGTGAGAGTGTAGCTCAAATAAATCTTATAACAACATCCTAGTATATTGAGGATACTGGTGTTGTTACAAAAGAATTGAATAAAAAGAGTTTAGGGGGTTGGAGAAGAAAAATAAAACAAAACAACATTATAAAAGACATTACCTCAAAATCGGGTAACTCTTTTTGATTTGAGCTAAAGGCTTCCTTGGGAAGAGTTCTGCCCAAAGTGAGGCTTCTAGGAGTAATGGAGGAATGTTGGGAGAGTATTTGGGCCGAGTTTGGCCGAGCCAAATGGCTTGAAAGTGTAAATGAGGTGGGAGAGGTGGGGGCCTTTTATAAGTGGAGAGGAGGGGCACTTTTGGAAAGTAATAAAATGTTACATTATTTCAAAATGCTTTTCGGATTCTAAAGGTCCCACACTTATATAATTCGAGGATAAGGTGATAAGGTTTCGAAATATCCTCATCCAATAGGCTTTGGACAAGTGTAAGCCTTGGATTTTGCATTATCTTCTCATTTTATTTAAATCGTTAAATAATGAGGTCATCGCCACATCATAATGATGTCATAACTAATTTAATTTATTTAATGTCTAAAAATTATAAAACAAATACTATGATGTAGGAAATCTTTTTAGCTTTCTAATGAATATTTATAGTCAAAATTTGGACTTGTTTAACCCTACTTAAAAATTGTTTTAGTAAAACAATTTATGTTAGTGTCATTTTCACTTTAACATTAAATAAAAAGTAATTTATGTTATTTCCCAACAAAAGTGGATCCATGGGGTCCCCAAGTTAGGCCATGGCTTGTCTTGGTCGGCCATGACACAACCAATAAGTTTGGGACATGTGTCTAGGTCATTTCATATTATTAAAGTATTATTTATACCTTAAACCACACTAATTACCACTAATCGCGATTCAAACTTAATAAGTTACTATTCACCAAAAAATTATTTTTATCCCATTGAACCACATTTTACTTCTTAATGACAACCATGTATGTCGGATTTTTGAAAATCAAATCACAGAAGTGGTAATATTTCATTTAAACGAAAAATCAGTTATTTAACTACCACTTAGTGGTTTCACTATTCATCAAAAATTGAAGTTTTTCAGAATAAGGCCAAAATTTCACCCTAAGCTATAATTGATATTCCGAATTAAAAAATGATGTCTATTTTACAAAATTCCAAACATATAAGTTGCATTAATAAATTTTATAATTAATTCCCGCTGTCACAACAAATAGCGTGTTTTTAAGAAACAATTTATATCAAAAGATTGGCAATTGTTTATGTCCAATTTCAATGTCAAATTAATTCTAATGACCACCATTGGATAAAATGGTAAAAATATATTCCAATTATACTTTAAAACCACTAAATAGTATAATTTATCACTATTAATTATTTTTATTAAAAAAGTTGTTTTTAAGTATTTTTCACTATTCATAAAAAATTAGAAGTTCTCAGAAAAATACCAAAAATTCAACATAGGCTAATTTCGATATTAGGAATACAAAAATGAATTCCATTTTGAAATATAAAATTTCTATAATTTTAAAAAGTGGTTATTATTATTCCTAACGGCTACTTTGATTTGTCGCGGTGTTTTAGAACTCGAAGTTGCGTACAATGCAAGCCATTGCATTATTGAATGAGAAGCGTATCGTGGAAGCTCGGGGTGTTACATTCTCCCCTCCTTCAATAAATTGCGTCCTCGCAATTTGAAATTTTTCTTTGATAATAAAAGGTTGAAAAGAGAAAATACCTTTGTGGAAAACCCACATCGGAAATAAGGTTAATAAATATATAACATTAAAAGAAAGCAAGATAAGTACAAAGGTCACCCGATATAGCCCATTATAGGATTCTATTAAAATATGGATATGGAGGAGAAACAAACCATCAAGGTCTGATGGGGAGTTATAGAAAACAGGATTAGGAGAAAGTTTAACCACAAGAAAATCACAAACTTGTGATTGGTTAAACGGTCATTGATTCCCAAGTAGGAAAAGTTGACCGACAACATTTTTGTTTTAAGTTACCTTTTATAATGTTGAGGAATTTATTTAGGAGATTTACTAAGAACGTAAGGGAATATACATACTTGTTATGTATACTTTCATTCGTTAATAAATTTTTACCACAAACCTAACTTTTACTCCAAATGGTAACGGAACTCAAAAATATTCTATTTATCCTAATTGTATAAGGTTCAAAATGTTAACACATACCATTTAGATTAGTAAAACTATTTTGTAATAACCAGGGACTTCCTGTAGGCTAGTGGTAGGAAATAAAGGCTTGTCGCACTATGGTTGTGGGTTCGATTCCCGCAGCTTTGTCCGACGCGACGGTTTATGCCCCACCCTGCAGGTTGTCCTTTTGCTAAAAATATAGTACTATACTATTCCAAAAATAATCCTCATAAATGTTTTAACCTTAAACAATACTATCCAAATATCAACTTAATCCACTCCAACCTTTATAGTTATCCAAAATACCTCTGTCCAGACTTTCTCTAAAAGGTTTCTTAATTCCAAAATCAATTGTAACATCAGATTCCCCAAACGAAGTAAAGTTTCTCTTATTGTCACATACTAAAAATATAATTACCTTCATCATATTAAAACCTTACTGAAATAAACAAGTACTGTAGTACAATCCTTATATATATATCACATCATTCTAATAACCAGAATATAATCCATGAGTCCAAAAGCACCAATACATTAATTATTCTGATTCAACTGTAGTCACAGCATAAGATTGGCCTTGATCCCTTGGCCTTTTCTGAGGTAAGTTTCCCTGACGCTTAGGACATTCATTTGCATAATGACCCATTTCTCTACAATTGTAGCATTCAACCTTGATAGCCTCTTTCTTTCCCTTGCAATCACGAGCCTGGTGACCCTTTTCCCCACATTTATAACAAACTCCCATTCCTTTTAGGAAAGTACCAGGGTGATTCTTCCCACAATTATCACATAATGGAAAATCCTTCTTTCCCTTTTTCCCTTTATCTGTCTCTTGTTCCACTGTTCTCTTCTTCTCTTGCTTTAATTTGTTGTCATAAGACTTAGAGAATTCCTTTTCTGTCTTGATAGAACACGAGACAATATCTTCGTATGATGAGAAGGATTGTGATACTAAAGCTCGACGGAGAAATGGTTTTAACCCATCAAAGAAACGATCAATCTTACTCCTTGGGTTACGTATATAATCGGCAGCATGCCTCGCTAACCTTGTAAAGTTAGCCTCATACTTTGCGACATTCTCATCCTCCTTCTGCCTTAGACTCAGAAATTGCCTTTCCATATCTGCTCGATGGTCACGAGGAAAGTATTTTTCTAAGAAAAGCTCTTTGAACTCCCTCCATTCCATATTCGATACTTCATCATCTTCCTTTGTGTTTTGAATCAACGACCACCACTGATCGGCATCTCCAGTGAGGCGATAAACTGCCATGACAACCTTCTCCCTTTCACTACTCCCTAAGGCATGGAATATTTTCTCTAAGGAGTTTATCCATTGCTCAGCTACTGTAGGATTTGTACTCCCATTGAAGGTTGGTGGTTGTTGCCTCATGAAACGGTCTAGCATTGATCCTCCACATTGCGGATCAGGGTGCTCCATACGAGTAAGGTTATTATTCATAACCTGCGTGAGTTGTCCCAGTACGGTGAGAAGCTGATCAACACCAGTTGTATCTCCAGATCCACAATAATTATCTTGAGCAGGATGGAAATCCCTACACGGAGTTCGTGCATTGGTACGGTTTCCATTTCTTCCACTAGGCTCCATTTCTAAACAATTTCATAAACTAGATCAGTTTATGAATCAAAATACATAATCCTATACTTATAAAACACTTAACATAAATTGAACTATTTATGGATATAATCCATAATCATAAAAAGGTTTTATTCCAGGAAGTATATACTCATAACCATTCATAGTGGTTTGTAAAGAAAATGAGAATTATCCTAAGCATATCCCCCGGGAGTGTCGTAACCAAGAGTTTTGCAAGGCCCGTTGTCGTGCACCAGTTCCCGTTCGAGTCTAGCTCAAAGCGGTGTTTTCGGGTTTTACCCCTAGGTACATCTGTGCCAGAGCCGCCTCTACCTGCTCGTATCCAGATAGGGATGTATTGCTCGGAAAACTCACAGAATCTCTACAATAACAAAATTCTAGGAAGTTCTTCTATACTAATCCTCAAAATCTATCTTTGGGCTATGTGCTCTAATCAGAGTTTATCTAAATCTAGCTTCCAAGGTTAGTACTAAACTGCCTCTGATACCAACTGTAATGCCCCGACCCCAGCTACCCAGAGTCGGTGCATTACTTCGTAACATTGGCATGATCACAAAAGATCAAGTCTCGAAAGACCGATTAGTTTAGTAGCCTTGGAAACACTAGACACATTCATAAGCGTTACATTACATCATAAAGTGAAAAACTACAATAACAAAGTCTCCATAGTCCACACTCATATCCTCTTCTGACTATCCCTGCAGGTCAATCATAAAATACTTCTTCACATCCTGGAAAATATTAAAACATTGAAAGGGGTGAGCTCAGATGCTCAGTAAGGATAACAATAATGCGGAAGCTTTCATAAATAAACATTAATCATTTAAGGCAATGTATAACTAAAACAAAAGCCTTTTAAACATGAACTTCAACATAATATGGCAAAAGTAAAATGAGATAATGCCATTTACTTCTTCACATGGATATTCTACTGGTCGAATAATCACATGCAATATCAATAACCACTTTCATAATGATGGAATGCATAATGCCAGACTATCATAACCACGTGGTCAAGGCCTCGTGCCAAGACCACAAATAAGATTTTGTCAAGGCCTTGTGCCAAGACACTAGTTTGTCTCATGAGACCTGCCGATGCATCGAGGAGTTATAGCGGGCTCCACCCGTCACTTATTAAGTCCAATGCATTCCTCATATGAAAAGGTTTAAACATATCATAAACCATAACATAATCGTATCACATAAAATATGCATAAAGGAAATATAACATTTCCACATTTCAATCACAAGATATCAATACAACACATTGATATAATAAAAACTCTTTCAAAACCATTTTCAAAACCAAAATAAAATAAAGTTAAAACTTTGTAATTATTTTTCATTAAAAAAAAGTGATGGCTTGTAGAGGAAGCCGAAACTCAAATAATGGTCACGGCGGCGGAGAAGTCGTTGTCGCCGCATAAGTACGGAAAGAAAACATTCCCTTTTGTCATTTAGCAAAACGCTTTGTATAAAAAGATTCCTTTTGAATAACCGTAAAAGTCAAAGGGGTTCATACACCGTATAAAAGAAAATTGTGTATAAAACCAAATATGCCTCAATGAAAGGGATTGAGACGAAGTCCTTAAAAAGATCATTTTTTTTACATAAAGTACATCTATAATGTGTATTCACTATAATTACACATAAATAATGTAAAAATACAAGATAGGACATAATAATATCATGAAATAATTTGAAAGTAGGAGATTAACCCAAAGAATGGAAATTGGGTTAAGAAGTTCCCTTACCTTGTGTCCGACTTGACTCAACCGTTCTTTAACCTCCTGAATAATAAACTAGAGTTAATATCTACCTTATTAAGAACCATTTTCAATTTCATTATCCTTTTTATATTACTTATTACAATGTTATGAACATTATGTAATTATTTAAGTTAATAACGGTCGTTTTGTCGATCTTTGGTACTTGAGTCAAAAATAAACTTCTTATAATTACAAGTTGTTCATGTGGTAGAATATCCATTATCTCCAGAATTATATTAATGATTTAGATGTCATATATATCTTATATATCCAGTATATACATTCATTTATAATATTACGTAACATTTAGAGGTAAGAAATGAAATGCACCGTTCATGGAGACGGTAAGCCGTACGTACGCATGAACGCTACTTTCATTTTAATTTCATATTTAATGGAACGAAATAATTATATAAAGGAATAATATAGTTCCAGTATAATATTATATATAATATCATTTACTCCATCCTTTATACAACCCACATATGGCATTAACGATTCACATCACTTTGAGGGGGCGGTAGTCCGCACTTCCTAAAATGAAATTATCGCGTTTACCCATAATGGAAATCATAAAGTATGCCATAAATGAAAAATACAGAAGCATAAGGAAAACATAAACATAATATATATATTATATATGAAAATAGTGTCATCAAAATGGCCACCATTATAGGTGTTAAAAGAATTTGAACAATCATCGTTTCGGGAGGCATAATTTCGCCATCCACGGAAACCGTATGTTCTTTAACCATTTGATGTAGTTGTGTGAGAGTGTAGCTCAAATAAATCTTATAACAACATCCTAGTATATTGAGGATACTGGTGTTGTTACAAAAGAATTGAATAAAAAGAGTTTAGGGGGTTGGAGAAGAAAAATAAAACAAAACAACATTATAAAAGACATTACCTCAAAATCGGGTAACTCTTTTTGATTTGATCTAAAGGCTTCCTTGGGAAGAGTTCTGCCCAAAGTGAGGCTTCTAGGAGTAAGGGAGGAATGTTGGGAGAGTATTTGGGCAGAGGTTGGCCGAGCCAAATGGCTTGAAAGTGTAAATGAGGTGGGAGAGGTGGGGGCCTTTTATAAGTGGAGAGGAGGGGCACTTTTAGAAAGTAATAAAATGTTACATTATTTCAAAATGCTTTTCGGATTCTAAAGGTCCCACACTTATATAATTCTAGGCTAAGGTGATAAGGTTTCTAAATATCCTCATCCAATAGGCTTTGGACAAGTGTAAGCCTTGGATTTTTCATTATCTTCTCATTTTATTTAAATCGTTAAATAATGAGGTCATCGCCACATCATAATGATGTCAGAAATAATTTAATTTATTTAATGTCTAAAAATTATAAAACAAATAATATGATGTAGGAAATCTTTTTAGATTTCTAATGAATATTTATAGTCAAAATTTGGACTTGTGTAACCCTACTTAAAAATTGTTTTAGTAAAACAATTTATGTTAGTGTCATTTTCACTTTAACATTAAATAAAAAGTAATTTATGTTATTTCCCAACAAAAGTGGATCCATGGGGTCCCCAAGTTAGGACATGGCTTTTCTTGGTCGACCATGACACAACCAATAAGGTTGGGACATGTGTCTAGGTCATTTCATATTATTAAAGTATTATTTATACCTTAAACCACACTAATTACCACCAATCGCGATTAAAACTTAATAAGTTACTATTCACCAAAAAATTATTTTTATCCCATTGAACCACATTTTACTTCTTAATGACAACCATGTATGTCGGATTTTTAAAAATCAAATCACAGAAGTGGTAATATTTCATTTAAACGAAAAATCAGTTATTTAACTACCACTTAGTGGTTTCACTATTCATCAAAAATTGAAGTTTTTCAGAATAAGGCCAAAATTTCACCCTAAGCTATAATTGATATTCCGAATTCAAAAATGATGTCTATTTTACAAAATTCCAAACATATAAGTTTCATTAATAAATTTTATAATTAATTCCCGCTGTCACAACAAATAGCGTGTTTTTAAGAAACAATTTATATCAAAAGATTGGCAATTGTTTATGTCCAATTTCAATGTCAAATTAATTCTAATGACCACCATTGGATAAAATGGTGAAAATATATTCCAATTATACTTTAAAACCACTAAATAGTATAATTTATCACTATTAATTATTTTTATTAAAAAAGTTGTTTTTAAGTATTTTTCACTATTCATAAAAAATTAGAAGTTCTCAGAAAAATACCAAAAATTCAACATAGGCTAATTTCGATATTAGGAATACAAAAATGAATTCCATTTTGAAATATAAAATTTCTATAATTTTAAAAAGTGGTTATTATTATTCATAACGGCTACTTTGATTTGTCGCGGTGTTTTAGAACTCGAAGTTGCGTACAATGCAAGCCATTGCATTATTGAATGAGAAGCGTATCGTGGAAGCTCGGGGTGTTACAATAAATTTCATGGTAAATTTGATTTTTTTGATTTAGTTATTGTTTTATTTTGAAACTAAGAATTTGATAAATATTTTCAGATTAATCAGGGCCTGGTGGGTGTTTTGGGTGCTTACATGGACATCAGAGTGAATCCATGTGAAGCTATAGTTGAATTTTTCTAAAGAATCACCACTCTGGGGTGAAAGGTACTATTTCAAAACCCATAGTGGGGGTTAAATGACCAATATTAGTGGTTGTTGTGCGTGTATTTATTACATTGTTACTTGTTCTTGTCCCTATTATAAATTATTTGTAGACCACATCATGGTGTAGTTGTGGTTCCCTCATTGATAGACTTTGTGGTGTACTATTATAAGGTGAAGAAAATAATGTGATGGGGGAGTCCCCCACCCAATATGACTTGGCAGAACAAGTCCATGATGATTATAGTGGTGTTTATCAAATGTAATGGGATAAAACATGGAGAGATCCTTACTGTACAACAATACATGGTGAAGCAAAGGGAACCACTTTTGGAAATGATGAGGGGAACATGCCTTTAAGTGTATTTATAGGTGTGCTGGGTGTCCGCATGGGATATCTATAAATGAATCATGATATAGTGAAAGTTTTAGTCCACACAATATTTTTTTTTGAAATGCACCATTTTCCTACTACTTATTTCAAATATCCAACATCCCCATTTTCTCTTACACATTGGCGATCTTAGTGTGTTTCCTCCCTCATTCCACAATCACGATTCCCTTTTGATTTGGGGTGGTCTTGATGGAATTTTTTGGTTATGGAAGGAGACTCTATAAATTTTCATATCTTTCCCTTATTTCCCCTTAATATCTACTAATTTTAGAAGATTTGAATTACCTTTTTTAAATGATTTTGTAGTAGAATTGTGGAATCATCCCAATATGGTAAATATTTTTCATTACTTGGCTATTGGGAATCTTTAGAGGATGATCACACATTGTCAGATATTATTTTGTAAGATGTATGTCAACATATAATTTTTTGACAAGGTTTAATTAATATTGGATTAAATTAAATTAAATTGGAAATTAAATATGTTCCATTTGATACATCATTAACATAGTATGGATTTGGGTGGATACTATAGACCTTTTATGGGTTGCTGGTCACAGTTTCAATGCAATTAGATCAACTAGTGAGTAATATTAAGATTATTCATAATATATTGAAATTTTAAAATAAAATTTAGTCACACAATTAATTATAATATGATTATAATTAACTATTTTTTCATATTTTGGAATGAGATATATCATCATGATGATTTGAAATGGAATATTATACTTGGAAAATGTTGGGAGAGAGTAACTAAACGACGATTAAGGGATGTAACTCAATAAACGAGGTTGGTGTAACATTAAGAAAAACATTGATATATTATTTTGATAATTCCTATTTTGATTGGTCTCATCGATAAGGTAGATTGAGCATTTTAAATTTAAATTTTTTTTTGCAAAGATTTAATTCTTATAAATTAATTTATGAATGTTCTAGTGGCCACATGGGACCCTTGTGCACTATCATGATGTATCAGTTATCAATAGATGAGTCCCTTGCAATAATAATATGTCTTATGTTATGTGGACATAGAGAAGTGAAAACATAATTGAGTTATGTAATACTAATGGATCGTAGTATACTATCATTGGGGACCATTAAGTAGAGGGATGTGGAGAATATGATTGATTGTCCCAACTAGTGTTTATGACACTACTTTAGTTTTTAGATCCATTTTTCTAGTGTGTTGTGAGTGAGAAAATTTTTACCTCACTATTGAGATAATATTTCCTTGGATGTTTTCCCATGTTAATATTGATTTATTGGTTGGGTGAATGTGGACATACCAATGCTGAGCTAGTTAGGGGATGAGCTTGAGTCCAACTCTCTTACATGACATCGATTCAAGATTTCCCATCAGGTTGACGAGGTTTAGTAAGGGTTCTGATGATGTAGAGGGGTATTATGCCCTTTTGGTGGTATGGGTTGACCCATGTGATGAGTGTTTGGTCAAGGATCTCAATAGGGTGTCCAATCCATAAGGATATCATAGGGATCCCCATGGGTTCCTTAGTGATATTTGACCCGAGAGAGGGAGCATATAGTAAATGGTATAGATGATTAAGGTAGTTTCCATATAACTAAAGTAACATATTTAGGACTAATAATGATATAGTCATGATTATAGGTGATGTGATTATGTAGATGATGTCAGTTATTTGAGGTGGGTTTGGATATATGTTCATCCCATATTTATTTTATTGTGGAAATTGATATTATGTGTATGAAAAACCTCCCTTGAGTTTGGTAAATAGAATTATTGCGGTCCTATAATCTGGGATTTGAAATATTCTAGTTGAATATTAGTATTTAATGAATAATCACAAGGATCCATCCTTTTAGCATGAAATATGTGATTCATGGGGGCATCTAAGGATCCAACAGACACATGTTATATATAGAATTAAATGAATTATACATAGAATTTCACCTTTTCATAAATTTGGAATTCCCATGTCATGATACCAAGGATTTGGTTTCTTCCTATGTTGGATTCCTAGGATATTACCTATGAGGTCTACTTTTGTCCTTAATTTAATAGATTCCAAGGTAACTCCATAGGGTCTGTTTGACACACCTGATATGTATCAGAAACTCAAGATAATGACTAGGATTCAATGAGTATCCTTGATGACTTTTGGATTCAATTTTATGAACATGGGAACTAAGATTTTTCATTATTTATATGGACTTTTTAGGTTCATACCCCAAAAAATTAGATACATTCTTAATACAATTGAATTCAATAAATTTTTCTCCAAGGAATTAGTTCTTTCACGAGATGGAATATGGTCAATGGTCTAGGTATTGGTCTGTATGGTTATGTGACATTCATAGAGACACTCTAATAATAGTTGGAGAATGTATTGTCGATATTTAGATTCTTGTTAGAATTTAAATATTAATGATAATATTTTTATTAACAATTCAATTGTTAATTTTACTTTTTCCTAGCATGACACATGCACATACAATATATTTACTATGACAATGATTGTGGTTCCCAAATGAATTGTACTCAAAACCAACTCAAGTGGCCATAGAACATATTTTTTAAGTTGATATCATTGTTTAATGATTTTTTTCTAGAGGCTCATCATTATATGATCGAATGGGATAACTCAAACATGATTTTTAGATGGGATAAGGTGATTTTTGGGGATGGTAGTTGACATTGTCTAGTAATTTTTATATTATTTCCTATTTATATCTGATCATCCTAGTGATAAACGAGTCAATGTTTGTAGGCATGAACCTGATTAAATATGACTATATGCTTCCATATTTTCCTTTTTTTGATAAAATTTTTATATTTATTATTGCAATTTACTCTGATTTATTTTTTGGGATGGATGTTTTTTGAATATTTTATGTTTTTTTAATCTAGTATGATGGTATGAAACCCTATAGTAACTCCCTAGACCCTCAGTACCAGTCTGTAACCTCTTCAATATGAGGAGGCATACCTAAGGTTAACTGGAGACCACTGATATGAGAAAAATTCATGTTGTCTGGGGTTTTATAAAATTATAAAGTGGTATCATAAATGCCATTAATTTTTCATACTATTGATGGTATAGTAAACATGGATTAGGGATATTTCAGAGCTTTTGATGGATATCAGACTAGTGTATTATAGACACCTTTTCTTCTATGATGTATAGGATTCCTAGGATATTGGATTTCTACTCTTGGTTTCCTCTTTTATGGTTATATGATTTCACCTTTGGTGAAACACATGGGTTTTTGGATTTATTATTTATTGATTTGGGCTCTTAGACCATATTTAAGAGAATAGTGTACATGTATATTTATTTTCATCTAGGAATCATGTCAGGACCCGTCCCCCGGGGCCCGTGCCATGACTACCCCAAACCCGCCTTCCATAGGCCAGGGGTTAGCGACTAACACTGGAAAGGCGTATCCCTAAAATGGGAAGGAATTGCCTTTAAACCTGTATAAACACACATAGTAGAAGGCAACAAGATGCAACAAAAAAGTAAATTGTTGTAGTAAAAAGAGTGATGAATGTAAAGGGACAAAAATACAAGACCAACTATAAAAGTAAAAGTACAACTAAAAGGTACAATGCAACTAAAAAATTGGGAACAACTCCTAGGTCGTCCTCTGAGGATCCTACCTAAAGGGTAGGTATAGATTGCCTCCACAACACTCCACATCCACCCATATCCTATGCGTACTTCTTGGATCCAGCTCCCTCAAATCTCGATCAATGTAGTACGTCGTCTGCACAAGACACAACAAGGTGCAGACGAAGCCCGTGAAGGGGTGAGTATAATGATACTCAGTAGGGACCCCGAGACCCCATAGGTCTCCTAATGTTCCACGAAGGGAAAGCCACAAAGAAAGGCTCAATCACAAAGCACAAAGTAGTCAAAAACACTAATTAGGTATATTACCATATATATACTTGAGTTATCAAGATATACTTTTCTCATACTTGAGGGAATAATATCAAAAAGGAAAAACTATGATGGTAACACCACAAAGGTAAACGTATGACATAGGTAACACTGGGAAGATGACACCATGAAGGTAAAAGTACAGCACAAGTAACACCATGAAGATATCACCACGAAGGTAATAGTACCAAATTGGTATCATTACGAAGATACCACCACAATGGTAAAATTACCACACATGTATCACCATGAATATATCACGAAAAAGATAAATGTACCACATAGGTAAAAGATGTAGTTCAAACAGAGTCTCAGCTCAAACCAGGTTTTCAGTGAAGTGTAGAAGAACATATGAAAAGTCTCAAAGCAAGATCATCCAATTATTTCAAGAGGCACTGCTTATTACCATACGGAGTTAGAACCATACAGGATCAATAGGTACTAACCCACACAGTGATCCACACACGATCCGACCAACCCAGAGTCGATAGGTTCTAACCCCTACAATGACCCAAACATGATTTTTCCCATAAAGAATCAATATGTGATGACCCACATAGGATCAGTGAGTGCAGACTCCCACAAGATTTGACCACCATAGGATCCGACCCACACAGGATCTATATGCGCTGATCGAAACAAGATCGCTGAGCACTAACTTCCGTATGATCTGTCTCCAACCTCTGCCTCACTACCATCCACTGGATTCCTCACTCCCAGTGTGCTCGAGTTTTTTGGAATCTTTCCTCAAGATACCAGTCGTACATCGACCACCAAAAATCTCCACAAAGGAGTAACGCAAATAACTGGCATGTCGTAAGGGTTCCAATGTGATAGACGGTGTTTCAATTGGACGCTCGGTCTGTGAGTTATAAGCATTTTAGTTCTGAGGGCCCGGTTGGATTCAGGTTCGATCTAACCTAGACATAATCTAACTGTCTCTATAACTCAAGAGTAGTGTACCAAAAATGACTGTCTCAATCCAAGGATCTCAACGTTACAGATGATTTGTCAAACATGCAGCAGGTTCTCAAGACATGGCCTTTGAAGTGTTTTTGGGACTAGTTGGGTCTGGGTACGGTCCAACATGGTCGAACTGACCTGGCATGACCCGATTTGGTCTAGGCTGCGGTAGGCTCGGCCTGGCTCACAAGGGGGTGGCCCGCATGGGAAGCCCGAACCACAAAGTGTGGCTCGACCTGCAAAGGGGCAGCCAAAAAAAGGCATATAGCGACCTAGCCTTTTCTTACATTACTATTAAATCATTTTATAGATAAAATACATAATATTATTACATATATAGGATCGAATGGTTTATTATCTTGGGAAAAATAGGACCATACAACAATTACAACATCAAGCATAATCTTTTTTTCTTCATTTTTTCTTCTCTAGCTTCTTATTGGAATTTGACCTCTCTTTAGTATATATAGCCACCTGAGGATATACATCCAAATGGGTGAGATTGAAGCCCAATAAGAGGATAGATATGAAAAATATATATCATTGGGTGAGGATATTCCTAACATAGGCAAAGAATCATGATAGGAAGCATTAATAAGGGACTTGAAATGTGGAAATGCATAAAAATGTATCATCATGTATTAGTGGTTAACTACCACACATAATTTTGAACCAAGATATAATATTGTTCACACATCATGTCACATTTACTCAAGTTTTTCATCACATTACCCAATGCATTAGAGCACTGCATAATTCTGGGTGCACCTATAATGTTGAAACATTCATATTGCGCTATATAATTCTGGGCGCACCCGTATCATCATAACATTATAATTATAATTCTTTCCAAAAAAAATACATATAAAAAATTTACATAAATAACCCATGTAAATTATTGGGTTTTATATCATAATAAAACATTCATAAACTATGTTTTCCCAAAATAAATAGGGAATAACATACATGTTACAAGAACAGTCCACTTTATGTGACAAGTAAAATGTGTGTTCGTGAAAAAAGAGTTCTTTTGGAAACCATTTTTTTTGACATAAAAACCAGTGACAAATATGTATACCCAAAAAAAGGAAATACAATGATGAAAAAATTATCTTTAAGGAGCAAACATATAAAAAATGGAGTGAAAGAGGGAGAACCTGAAGTATGAAGGTTGGGTTCGAGAATTTCCCTTTACCTTGTATCTGAACGCTTCCTTACCTTTAATTTCATGTATAATGACATTATATTCATTAATTATAAATTCCATAACCTTTTATACATGAATAGGGTTCATTATGTTTTCATTATGTCATTTTATGATCCTTTGGATGACATATAGTGTTTAAAAACTTTGTTCGGGGATTTTCGTTTTTTATGGATTTTCAGGGGTGGTTCACTTGTATTCATAAATTGAAGTTCAGGTAGAACATGGGTAAACATCCAGAACAAATATTACATGTTATTAATGATATTCGAAAATTTAAAATGATCTTATAATGAGTTATATTGTATACCTTGTGGATGAATCGTTATATAAAAATTAAATGGTGGTTGTTTGGGTTAATTTGGGCATTTTTTCGATCACAACAAACTTATTTTAATTTATCCCATAGTAATATATACATAAGATAGTTCCATAACATTAAATAGGTCATTTTTCACATAATTTATCATGGTTCAACCATAAAAATGGTTTCATGACCAGATCTTAGTGTAGAAATGGAAGAAGAAATCATGTCGTTCTTGAAGGTGATAAATTAACACCTCACAAACAATGTTATCTTTAATAAAATAAAAGGAAGAGGGAAAGGGGGTTGGGTGATATAATATCCAATTATCATCATAAAATTCTATTTAATGTATAATAATAGAGTTACAATACCATTTGGATGAAGATAGGTGGAGAGAGATCAAGAAAATAACTTGAAATTGAAAGGAAATTAAAGGAGAAGAGGAAGAGAAATTACCTCTTAAATCCTCCTCTTGATATCCTCCTTAAGGAAGCTAGGCTTCGACTTTTGATGAGGCCATCAGCTCTTGGACGTGGGAGATGGGATAGGGAAGATGTTTGGGCAGAGTTTAGATATGTCATGGAGCTTGAGAGATGTGAGGAAATGAGGGTGCGAATGGTGGTTTTTCTAGTGGAGGGGAGAGGGGTTTCCTTAATATAAAATTCATTAGTTTATTATTTCCCAAAAATACAAGGAATAGTGATTCTGGAATGACCAAGAATAGTAATTTTATAATATAATCCCGAAAAAAGTGGGCTTACATCAGCATAAAATCACATATAACCCTATAATTAGCTTATTTTGCTTATTTTGTAAATTATGGTGTTTCACTATTCATAAAAAAAATCAAGTATTTCAGAAAAAATCCCAAAATTTCACCCCAACCATTTTTCAACATGTAGAATCCAAAAATAAAGTCTATTTTTCAAAAATAATTTTTTAAATATGATTAATTTAATATTTAATTAAAATCATGGTTTATTACTAAAAAACAGTTTTAAAACATTCATTTACTTATTCTAAAATATAGGTACATCATACATTCAGACGGATATTATTTTTATACTATCATAGTTAAGTTTACTATTCATTAGGGTATATCATTATTCATAAGGGTATGTTACTATTCATAATGGTTGGTTACTATTCCCGAGAAATTATTTTTGTTTTATTTGACTCCAAAAATCATCTTGAACACAACCGGGTATGTCAGATATTCAAAATTCCAAATACAGAAGTGACAAAATTGTGTTTAAAAGTCACATAGCACATATTAGTTCAGTATGTTTTGTTTTAATGTGATTTTATGACATAATTATAAGAAGTTAATTTCCATTGAAAAACTTTGGGTCATTTCATTCTTCCCCCCTTAAGAAATTTTACCCTCAAAATTTTACTTTACACAAACAGGTGAGGGTATTTCTCTTTCATTGCCTCTTCTGGTTCCCTAGTTGTTTTATCAAACTTATGGTTCCTCCACAAATATTTTAAAAGGTGGTTTTTCTTGTTTCTTATAACCTTATCTCTCCGGTCCAGAATCTCTACTGGTTGTTCCTCATAAGAGAGATCATCTTCTAGCTGTACCACCTCTATGTTTAGTACATGTGATGGGTCCGTATGTACTTCACCATGAGTGATATGTGAAACACATCATGAACTTGAGCCATATTCTGTGGAAGTGCAATTAGATAGGCCACAACTCCTATGTGGTCAAGGATCTCAATGGGGCCAATGTACCTTTGGATTAGCTTCCCTTTCTTTCCAAACCGCATGACTCTCTTCCAGGGAGATATTCGAAGGAATAATTTATCTCCAATGTTGAACTCCAAGTCCCTTCAATGGCTGTCAGTATAGCTCTTTTTCCGACTATGAGAAGCTTTGATGTGTTTATGGATGACTTGAACCTTCTCTGTCGTCTCTTGAAAAAGATTGGGTCCATGTATCTTTCATTCTCCCACTTCATCCCAATAGGTTGGAGTTGTACATTACTTTCTATACAGAGCTTCATATGGATCCATCTGAATACTCGAGTGGAAGTTATTGTTGTATGAGAACTCAACCAATGGGGGATGTTGATCCCATCCACCTTTGAATTCTAGAGAGCAGGCTCTTATCATATCTTCAAGCATCTAAATATTCCTTTCAGACAGGCCATCAGTTTGTGGGTGACAGGCCGTGCTGAAATTTAATTCAGTACTCAAAGAATGCTGAAGGCTCCTCTAGAATTTATATGTGAACCTTGGATCATGGTCAGAGACAATTGATTTTGGAATGCCATGACGTCTCACCACTTCATTCACATATATCATTGAATTTTTTTCAAGCGAGAGATCTTCTCGAATAACGATAAAATGGGCAGTTTTGGTGAGTCGGTCAACCACAACCCATATCACATTATTTCTCTTTGACATCTTCAGGAGACCCATGAAAAATTCCATAGTAACATTTTTCCATTTCCACATGGGTATAGGCAATGGAGGCATCATCCCTTTGTACTTTTTTCACTATACTTTAACTTGCTGACATACCAAGCACCTTGATATATATTTCACAATATCCTTCTTCATGTTATCCCACCAGAAGTGTTCTTAGTGATCACAATACATCTTGCTACTCCCATGATGGATAGAGAGTGTTGAGCTATTTGCGTTGTCCAATAGCTCCTTTATCCCGGGTGATGAAGGCACACAAAGCCACGTTCGAAACCAAATCACATCATCATCGTCGATGTGGAACTCATGCAGCTTCCCTTCCTTTACTGTATTCAACCGATTTTGTATATCCACATCATCCCTTTGTGCTTCCTTAATCATCTCTTGGATGGATGGTTGCGCAATCATTTTGGAATGGTAGGATGTATCCCCTACCCTTATGATTTTCAAATCCATATTTTTCATATCTAATAAGATAGGGTCTTTCTCAATATGTAACATGGATAGAGTGGCATGTTATTTTCTTCTTAGAGCATCATCTACCTTGTTCAACTTTCCATGATGGTAGTGAATAGAGAAATCGTAATATTTTATTAGCTCTAACCATCTCCTTTGACGCATGGTGAGCTCCTTTTGTGTGAATATATACTTTAGGCTCTTATGGTTGGTGTATATGTCACAGTTCTCACCATAAAGTTAGTACCTCCACATTTTCAAAGAAAAAATCACAACTGCCAGCACTAGATCATGCATCGGGTAGTTCTGCTCGTGGATCTTCAATTTTTGTGAGGAGTAGGCTATCACATTATCATTTTTCATGAGTACACAACCCAAGCCTTTCTTTTAACCAGAACTGTATATCACAAAACATTCTCCACATTTCGGTAGTGTGAGTACAAATGCAGTGATCAGACTTCTCTTTAGCTCCATTAAGATTCCCTCACATTCTTCTATCCATACATACTTTACCCCTTTCCTTTTTAACTTAGTTAGTGGGCTTGAAAATCTTGAGATGTTTCTCACAAAACGTTGGTAGGATGCAGCTAATCCGAGAAAACTACAGATTTTTTTGACATTAGAGGGCCTGGGCGATTCGACAACCACCTTTGTCTTTGAAGGATACACATAAATTCCCTCACTTGTGATCACATGTCCCAAGAACTTCACTTTCTTCATCCAAAAGTCACACTTGCTGAACATGGCATACAACTTCTCCTTTCTCAATGTCACCAAAACAAGTATTAGATATTCTTCATGTTCCTCCTTGCTCTTGGAGTAGATGAGAATATCATCAATAAACACTTCCACAAATTTGTCAAGATAATTTATAAATACTCTATTAATAAAATCTAGGAAGACTTCAGGGGTATTATTACATCTAAAGGGAATCACCAAAAACTCATAGTTCCCATACCTAGTACGGAAGGTAGTCTTATGAATATCTTCCTTCTTCACTTTTACCTGATGATATCCTAAACAAAGATCCACCTTTGAGATGTATTAAGCTCCTCTTAACTGGTTGAACAATTCATCAATCCTTGGGAGATGATACTTTTTCTTTATTGTGATCTTGTTGAGTTCCCGATAATCGATACACAGCTGTATTGTTCCATCTTTATTCTTCACAAAGAGCACTAGTGTACCCCTTGGATATGAACTAGGGCATATGAACCCTTTTTCCAGATTCCCTTATAGATACTTCATTAACTCCTCTAGTAAGATAGGGGCTATCCTATAGGGACACATTGAGATAGGAGTAGCTTCGGGTATGAGTTCAATTGAGAAATCTACCTCATGATCCAGGGGAATTCCGGGTATCTCTTCAAGAAATACATCACTGTATTCCCTCACGATGTGCATTTCGGCAAGGTTGGCACCTACCTTTGACTCAACCATCTAGGAGAGTTATGATTCTTTATATAAAATCAACACCCATACAATTGAAGGATTTTTCAAATGAGATTCATGATCTTCCTTGAATTTGTAGAGGAGCATGGGATGTTTTGGAATATGAAAAGATATTTCCTTTTCCCAACAGTTGATATGTGCTCTATATAATAAGATCCAATCCATTCCCATTATAGCGTCGAATTCTACTAAGGGAAGTATTATGAGATTTACTAGAATAATCTTCCCACATACGCCAATAAAAAAAGATTCAAACACTTAGGTTTCAATAATTGCACCACTTGGTGTTTTTACAGATATTTGTACTTCAAGGATTCATGGATTCAATTTTATAGTTCTAGCAAACTTGCAATACATAAAGGAATGCGTAGAAGAGGAATGAAATAAGACTTTTTCCATTCTTGAGTGAATAGGATGTGTACCTTGTATGAATTCATTCTCTTGCTCCACTTCTATAGTAGTGATGGCATAAGCCTTTCCTTGTTCCTTTGGCTTTAGTGGATGATGATGCTGATTACCCTCGAGAACTAGAGGTTTAGTGAACTGGATTGCATATTTCCCTAGCTCCCTAAAATTGTAGCATTGAGCCATGGGTGTTTCTCTCTTTTATTCCGCTACATTATCCTTCCTTTTCAAGTATTTCCTATACTCTTGAGCATGATTTCCTTCTTTCCCAAACTTTAATCATTTCCCCATCCCTTTACGGTAGTTCCCATGGTGAAACATCACACATTTTTGGCATGTGGGACGTAGATTTTGCATCCCACCAGTTTCATTGGATCCATCGTCTTGAAACTCCATCTTTCATTTCTTATCACCATAGCCATGAGACCATTCTCCAAACTCCATCTCCACTTTGAGAGCACACTGAAAAACTTCTTCATAACTCCCAAAGTCTCAAATTGTAAGAGCCTTTAGAAGGTGTGGTTTTAATCCACTAATCAATCTATCAATTTTTCTATCATTGTTGATAACAAAACCCGAAGCATACCATTCAATACTTGTGAAATTTTCTTCGTAGGTTGTGAATGATAATCCTTATTTTTTCTTGATCTCTACGAATTCTCTCTCCATATTCATGCGAACAGTTATTGGGAAATAATTATTAAAATACATTAACTTAAAGTCTTCCCATTCTATCTCTTTAATTCCCACCCTTGGCTTGGTGTTCTAAATCAAATCCCATCATTGACCAGCTTCTCTATCTAGATGATAAACAAATAGGTTCACCTTCTCCGTCTTAGAATATTGACGAACTGAAAAGATATTCTTCATGGAGTTGACCCACAGTTCCATATCTATTGGATCAGAAGATCCAGTAAACATTAGTGGTCGTTGCTGCATAATACATTCGATTTCCAGTTGCTCCCTCTTTGGTGAAGAAGGAAGTTCCCCATGATTATGGTTATTGTTCATAACCTTAGATAACTAGGTAATAATCACCCTGATGTTCTGAACTCCACCTCCCAAATCTTTGGGTATGTCATTCAGGAAATCGTTTCATTGTCCCTCGCATGAGTTGTTGGCTTGATTTCTCCTAGTTCCCACCATTTTCTAAAATAGAAACAGTTAGAACAAAACATATGTCAACAATTCATGAATAAATAACATATTCATTGTCACAATTTATACTAAAATGATAACATATGGGGTCCCTATGTGAATATTTTTTTGTGCATATTTGTACATAGACTCATGCTAGACGTTTTCTCTAGGGTTCACTAATCCTTATTCCAAAATTAACTAAACCTTTCCTCTGATACCAACTATACCGACCCAAGAATTTGATAAATTACTATTAAATTATTTTAAAGATAAAAAACATAATAGTATTACATATAGAGGATCCAACAGTTTTGCGTCTTGGGAAAACTAGGACCATACACCAATTACAACATCGAGCATAATCTTTTTTTGATCATTTCTACTTCTCTAGCTTCTTATTGGAATTTGACCTCTCATAATTACATGTATCCCCCTG
Source organism: Viscum album (assembly GCA_963277665.1). Lineage (NCBI taxonomy): Eukaryota > Viridiplantae > Streptophyta > Magnoliopsida > Santalales > Viscaceae > Viscum > Viscum album. The sequence goes on along the minus strand of OY728122.1, from coordinate 504,855,880 downwards.
AGGATATACATAAAAAGGGGTGACCTAGAATCATAGTAAGAGGATAAATAAGAATAATAGAGGATGGGGTGTGCATATTGATAACGTAGTCAAAGAATCATGAGAGGATGCATTAATAAGGGACTTGAAATATGGCGATGCATAAAAATGAAAAATCGTGTCTTAGTGGTTATCTACCAAACAAACATGTGAACCAAGATATAATCTTGTTCACACATCATTTAAAAATTACCCATGAGGTTCATCACATTACCCAATACATTGGAGTGCTGTATAATTCTTGGCGCACCAGTCACATTGAGACATTCATATTGCAGTATATAATTCTGGGCGCACCTGTCTCATTATAACATTATCATTATCATGCTTTACATATAGAAAACATATAAAAAATTCACATAACTATCCCATTGAAAGTAATGGGTTTCATCTCATACGAAAACATTAAAAAACATTGGGTTCCCAAAAGAATGATGTAATAACATACATGTTACAAGAACTATCCACTTTGAGTGAGAAGTAAAAGGCGTGTTCTTAAAAGAAGAGTTCTTTTGGAAAACCTATTGTTTGACATAAAAACCAGTGACAAACATTTATACCCAAAAAAGGAAATAAAATTATGAACATATGATCTTTAAGTAGTAACCATATACAAAATGGAGTGAAAGAGGGAGAACCTGAAGGATGAATGCTGGGTTCGAGAATTTCTCCTTACCTTGTATCTGAACACTTTATTATCATTAATATCCTATATAATAACATTATATTCATTAATTATAAATTCCAGAACCTTTTATATATGAATAGGGTTAATTTTGGTTTCGTTATGAAATTTTTATGTACATTTGGATGACTTATAGAGTTTAAAAACATTGTTTGGGGATTTTTGTTTTTATGGTTTTTCTTGGGTGGTTTACTTGTATTCATAAATTGATCTTCAGGTAGAACATGGGTAAAAATATAGAACTAATATTAAATTTTATTAATGAAATTATAGAAATTAAAATGATCTTATAATGAGTGATATTGTATACAATGTGGATGAATCATTTCATAAAAATTAAATTGTGGTTGTTTGGGTTAATTTGGGCGGTTTTTCGATCACAACAAACTTGTTTTAATTTATCACTTAGTAATATGTACATATGTCAGTGACTAAACTGTAAATAGGACATAATACATATATAATATCCCATTTCAACAAAAAAATGGTTCCATGATCTGATCTGATGGTAGAAATGGAATAATAATACATGTCATTCTTGAAGGTGATAAATTAACACCTCATGAACAACATTCTCATTAATAAAATAGAAAGAAGAGGGAAGGGGTTGGATGATATAATATCCCATTATCATCATATAATTCTAGTAAATGTATAATATTGGAGTTACAATATCATTTGGATGTAGATATGGGGGGATAGATCAAGAAAATAACTTGAAATTGAAAAAAATTAATGGAGAAGAGGAAGAGAAATTACCTCTTAAATACTCCTCTTGAGATCATCCTTAAAGAAGCTAGGAATGTTCTTTTTATGAGACCTGTAGCTCTTAGATGTGGGAGAGGGGCTAGGGAAGATGTTTGGGTAGAGGTTAGAGAAGTCTTGGAGCTTGAGAGGTGTGAGGAAAATGAGGGTGTGAAGGGTGGTTTTTATAGTGGTGGGGAGAGGGGTTTCTTAATATAAAATTCATTAGTTTATTATTTCCCAACAAGATAAGGAATACTGAGTGTCGAAGGACCAAAAATATTAATTTTATAATGTAATCCCAAAACATGTGGTATTACATCAGCAGAACATCACACATGACCCAATAATTAGCTTATTTGGCCTATTTTGTAAATTAAGGTATTTCACTATTCAACAAAAAATCATGTATTTCCGAAAAATCCCAAAATTTCACCCCAACAATTTTTCTATGTGTAGAATTCAAAAATGAAGTCTAATTTTCAAAAATAATTTTCTAAATATGATTAATTTAATATTTAATTAAAATCATGCTTTATTACTGAAAAGCAGTTCTAAAACATTCATTTACATATTATAGAATGTAGGTACATCATACTTTCATTTGAATATTATTTTTATACTATCATAGGTAAGGTTACTATTCATTAGGGTATATTAGTATTCATAATGGTATGTTACTATTCATAAGGGTGGGTTACTATTCACCAAAATATTATTTTTACTTTATTAGACTCCAAAAATCATCTTAAACACAACCATGTATGTCAGATTCTCAAAATTACAAACATAGAAGTGAAAAAATTATTATTAAATGTCACTTAGAACTGAGTAGTTCATTATGTTGTGTTTTCATGTGATTTTATGACATAATTATAAGAAGGAAATTTCCATTTAAAATATTTGGTTCCATACAATAGAGGCCTGCAAGGGGATGACCCGAACCGTGTAGGGAAAAACCCAGAACGGGGCGACCCAACCCACGTTGGGAACGACCTACAAGGGGGCGGCCACACTGTTGTCTTCCTGAGCTAGGAAGAAGGGGAGTGTGTCCCCCGGGTATCCCGAATGGCCTGGAGGCGGTTCAGTTTTGTGAAATCGCGGCGCCACGTGGGTGCTGCCCGATCTTCGCGAAACCAGCGCGGCATGTTCCTCTTCCTTCGCGACATCTTCTCACTAGTAGTTCTCTAGTTATGCCCCCGCTTCTTCATGCCAGCGGGGCGCTGGTCACAACGCCTCCCCTTCCATAGCCGGATGATGTATTGTCCGCCTCCTATGTTGGTTGCGGCAGATGATCCGCGACCCTCTGATCATTGGTGGGGCAATACGACACTTCGCACCTCCTCCACGGCCCGTCGGTTCTAGCAGTTCCGATGATCAGCACGACTCTGTGTCGCGGCCTCCTCTTGAAGCGTGCGTTGGTGCACGCCTTCTTCATAGCCAGTCAGTGTCAACGCACTGGCGGTCATCCGTGGAGGTGCAAGGTTAGAAGGATAGCGGAGGGTTTGGGATGGGTTCGTTAGGCCCACACCCTCCACGTTAGCTCATAAACCTGAGGGGGATTAATGTTTTAATAATCAATAGAATTAAACAACAATAAAAAACCTACAAAGATACCCAGAAACAACCTCCTGCATAAATGAATGAATTACAGATCAACCCATTGGTTAGTTGCCTGTGTTATTCATATTATTCAAGAAAAGGGAAGACTAAAACATATAAAATGAATAAATCAATAATCACCCTACCTCATAAAACTGTTTGAGAGTTCTCGCACTTGAAGGAGGATCATTTACTTCATTCCAACAATCGGTTCCCAATGACGCCACCCATACGTCATTATTCAGTTCATGGTTCAGTTTCACCTGTCATCTCCCACTAGGATCAGCTCCATCCTCTATGTGTTCGGTGTCTCGGCACTCCTTCAGCACTTCATTTCATGGTGATGTTTTTCCAATACCCCGCCCCAAAATCCATATATATAATAGAGGTGTAGGGTAAGTAATGAAGTGGGGAATTAATGGGGGCTCATTAGTTGAGACCCTTCTTAATTCCCCAATTATTTCTTTACTTATGATTGACAGTTCATGCAATTTATTGTCTTGACACATCGTTTTCCCCACACTCTGCTTGTCCATTGGTGGGGAAGGATGAAAATAAAATAATAAAATTATTTCATTTCTTTTCTTTTAAAAAAGTCACAAAACATAACTTTTTTTCCAGACCAACTGCACTCAAAGTAAAGCCTCCCTTAAGATAATCCCATCACTTCAGATTCAACAGTGTCGTCATATTGTTAATCCAAGCACCAGTTAAAAACTTAGAAGACACCATCCGCTCGTTTGCTAAATGTAACTTAATAAAAGTTAAATAAATTATTAACATTCACCCTTGACTCGTGCCAGTCGAGGATAGTTTATACCTAAGGAAAAAACATCCCAATGAACCTAATGACAGTCTCATATTTTTAATCCAAGTTACTATTTAGAAGTTATGGATTTGAAAAATAAAGTAATTGTTACATAATTATTTTATTTACGGTTAAAAACTAACTTATATAGTTTCCCCACGTTGGCCAATGATAGTATCTACCTAAATAAATCATACCCTCACAAGTTCAGCAGAGGTCTAATATTTTAAATCTGTGTCACTGTTCTAGAGTTATTAGCATTTGAAAAATAAAATAACTTTATTTAATTATTTTATTTACAGTTATTCCTTTTTCAGTATTTCTCATCAGAAGCCTATGTCGACTAAACATAAGTCACGTCTAGGGTAAACCCGTCATCCTAAATGCAACAGTGCCCTCAGATTTCTGATCCAGGAAACCATTTAAGACCTATTCCACTTTTTCTATAAAACTGCTTATGTTCCCTAATTAAATCATAACAAAAATAGATGGATCATTATGGGCACTCCGAGCCTCAGAATCACACGTTGTCAGAATTCATAGTCTTGAAATTATTCCATATAAATAAATAAAATATGAAAACTTTGGGACATAATAAATCACATAACATTCATATGATTTTTTGTGTATGAAAACCCTCATTATGAGGGTTTAATATTTTAATGTTTAAAAAAATATTATATTGAATTTTCCCATTTCACATATTGGTGGCGCTCTAATATGATTGACCATGATATATATTATTATGTTGACTAGTAATCTAGAAACCGCAAGGGGATATCATTGACGGTGACTATACAATCCCAATTCTATAGAATTTATAATAACCATACTAGGTTTGATTGTGAATTATATTGTTTATAAAAGGACACAAGGTGGTTTTTTTGGTGTTGTTTCTGAAAATTGAATTGGGTTTTTAATGTAAAGCATCACCAAAAACAAAACTTCTGTTTTATTATATAGATTCCTAGTGGAATTCTACTAAATCAAACTAATAAATTATTATATAATAGAAATAGATTATAATGGGGTAATTACATTGTATAAATATATATATATATACATTGATGTGATGTATACCCTTGACGAGTTCGTCCCATATACTGAAACTCTGTGAGGATCGATGCACTAGTTCGATGATGACATGGAATGTGATGCACGATATGTATTTGAGACCATAGAGTGGACATTTTTGTATGTATGTTTCGTTCGGAAATTTTAAATTTGAGTAAATATCTTCCCCATGGGTGATGAACTCATGAAATATGATTTATGGGTAAGTGGGAGGGAATAATGCTTTTGTTATACGCCTCATGATAATAGTGAGATGGGTAGTATAGTAGAGATGTGAAATGATATGATAGGGTAACCTAATAGAGGGATTGTAATGAGAGCTTGAGTGTAATTATAAATAAAAATCAAGGAGGGATACATTGGTTTGTGATATTAGTGCATGTGACATGCTATATATATTGTGATATATGATTGGTGAAAACTGTGTCATTTATGATGTAAAACACCTGAGGATAAATTTGAATCAGGGGTTGGTTTTAGAGGACATCATATCTTGGATTAATAAATCAATGTTTTTTAAAATGAGATCCTATAAATGATACGAGATCATGATACTAGATGGTTAGATTCTTCTGATTGTGGAACAATGCCTGAGATGGCTAAAAATTATATGGTATACATTAGCATAGATTTATTAATTGATTTTTAAGAGAACCACATATGATTATTATGATAAGATGATATTTGAATTTAAATATAGCATGGTCAAGGTTTATCAATTTTAGTCTATTATTGATACCCCATGACTCTAGGGAGCACAATTCAGGCTATGCGATTTGGATGTATGGAAGTGTACACTATTATCTTGGGTCAAGATAGAGGTAGTATGTGATGGTTACATGTGGTGAATATCTAGTTAGGGATCATTTATTTACCATATATAAGATAAATAAATATGGATTAAAAAATATTATTATAGTAATGTGTTGATTTAAATTTCAATAATTGAAAATCTCCCTCCCTTGAGAAGTAAGACATGAGAAATTTATTGGGTGTGGTATAACGACTGATCTATGTTTGACACTAATTATTTATTAATGATAAATGATTTTGGATTAAAGGGAGTAAAAAATATAGGATGATGGAACATTTTGAGATATGTCCCATGGAGTGTTATAATGATGTATATATGATTGGGGGTAAACGATTGGCCATGGTGGGTGCGACCCTCAAAATGGTTGAATTTCACTAGGCCCTGAGGAGGGATTACTAGGTGAGTCCAAATGGGAAGTTGTTAAAGATATTCATTGATTATTTGTTGTAAACATAATGACCATTTCTAGTCATTAGTTATGGTATTATAAGAAGATTAATCCATTGAGGTAGAACCCTCTTGTGGGTAGGGTTGTGGGTGTGATGTGACCAGCTATTGGATGGTTGAGATGGAGTTTGGATTCCAATTAACTAGTGAATAAAATTTAACTATTCATATGTAAAGTAACATAGTTTTGACATATATGTGATGTTGGATGGATTATATTCATTTGAATTAGTCCCAGAATGTTTTTTATGTGATTTGAGTGTGATATGGATAGAAATTGTGTGAGTTATCTCGAGTAGATTGTGATGGAATATTTAGTTGATCGATGATGCTATTTTGAAATTACATCAGTAGTTTGGTGTGGTCTTTAGTGTGGGTTTTTTTATCACCATATGATACATATAGTAACTTAGAGATCATGATGATGTGATGATAAAACTTGTAGATTGGTAAGATTAATAATTTCCATGTAAATTCATCCTAAGAAGAAGAGATCTATGTTTATATATAATATTTTGTGCATTATGATAGGAATTACACCAAGAATGTATGTGGACAATTGGAAATGTTTTAGATGGTGACATTAATTTTTGGATGTACCATGTCTTGGAATTGGACCTTATGAATGGAGCTATATGGTGGAGAGCACCATAATCATGGAGATGAATTATTTGAAAAAACCATAGCGTGTCATGATATATGGATTATGTTGAGAAACACATTGGTTTTGGGGATGATTATGAGTGGTGTATGAGGTTCTTATAAATACTGTTACTAATTCTTGGAGTTGTGCTACCAAATCTCATTTTTTGTTTTAGGGTTGGACAAGATGAGATGATAAAAAATCAATGACTTGGATAGATAAAAATTAATGGTTGAAAGGAAACCTAGACTTCTTAAGGATGATAAATATTAAGTTGGAGAGGTTATAATGGCATGTACTTTTACCAAGTTATGAATTTGGGAAGAAATTCTTAATTTTTTATTTTCTAAGGGGGTTGTTTTTGAAAATGGTAATGAAATAATGATTCTTATATTTGAAATATCTCAAAAAATATTTTTTAGATGGTTTGAGGAATAGAAGGTGTTATTTCTACTTGAGTTGTTGGTTGAGTAATGGATATACAAAATTAAACAAGATTTTATTATAAATTCACCACCAAATGGATGGAGGATAAAGTACCCAAATTATAAAGATTGGGGTCTGTGTTGAGAATGTGGATTATGGGGCTCGTCCTTATTGGAAGAACCTTGGGTAACATGTTTTTTTTACCCTTTGTGCCAATTTTGGTAGACCAAAGGGGGTAGCATTTGTGGTTCAATGGGCGAAGGACCTATTTGAAATTCCTAGTGACCACCTACTTCTGGTGCTCATAGAGGCATGTCTCACCCGATTTACGATAAACTTCATTATTCTATATTTCATGGAGCTAGTCATGGTAAAGGGTTGGATCCCTTATATGAATATGAGTGTGGTGTAGTCATTTAAATTTTTTAGAGACATTTTTGTGATCCTTCAGGAGTACATGGAGGTGAACCCTAGCATGGTGGCAGATGTGGTACCAATTTTTTTGTATTAAATTTGTGTGATGTTAGCCCTCCCCCCCCCTCAACTTTTAAATCCCCTCCTCCATAATTTCCCTCACCAATAGTTGAACCTAGAGGGGTTCCTCCCTACCTCCTCTCTCTCTCTCTTACCATTGGATGTAAGACATTATTGATGTATTTTTTTGTGATTCTTGGTGAGTTTGTCTATCCATATATATTTGTTCATAATATCCCATGATCAACACTAATTTTAGTGTATTTTATTATAGGATTTTCTAGATGATTCCACCAAATCCTCATTTAATTAATTTGATATAATGTGGAATTTGTGGGGTATCTTCTATAGATAATTCTAAAATAATGATTATACATCATTGAATTTAGTTTAGTTACATGTATCTCATAATATATGTTTCTAAAGTGTTTTTATTGCAATTTTGTAAAATTAATTTATCTTTTTGATTGAATTGATTTTCTTATAAGGATTTTTCCATAAGAAGGATTTTGGAGGAAGTCACATTCATTTTGTTTGTGTTTCGTCATAGTTTTAGTGTGATGAGGTCACTTAGTGAGTTGTTTTTTGTTTATAACTTTTTTATTTAAAATCAAAATTTATTTTTAATCATAAAATTTATTATAATATAATATTTACTAATTAATTTCATTGTTTTTTCATGAGTTAGTGCCTCATGATGATGGGAAGTGTCTAGTTGGATTTGAATAATTATGGGAAAGAGTATTCAATCTTTTCCTAAAACAAAATAACTATATAAATGTGGTGATTTTTCTCTATAGAATGCCCCTTGGTATACGAATAAGATATGTTAAGTTATTTGTGGTACCACCAATAAAGGTGATTGGAATTATATGCTCTTTATTAGATTGATAATTTTTTCTATTAGGTAGTTTGTGGGGATAAAGGAGGTTTAAAGAGGGTTATGAGGAGTTAGGGAATCAAATTTTATGATAGAAGGTGGATCACGATGTGAAAATGGGATCTTTTTCATGGTTTTTTGTTTCTCGCATCACAAATCTATTAATTATGTACCAAGGTCTAGGTAGAGGGATTCATCCATAAAAAACCCAGGAAATGAAAGTGGTATTAATGATGTGAGTTAAATTTGGGTGAAGTTCCATTTTTTTCAATTGAAGGTGAATGATTTGAGGTGTTAAATGAATAAATGGGATACATGGATTAAATTATGTGGCCACATGATAATTCATCAGTTGAAAGTGGAATTCATGAGGTGAATTAGGAGAGTTAAAACTTGTTTATATATCTTAGGTTTGATTGAATTCCATTATTAAACACTCATTTTCTATTAGTTTATAGAAAAACCCTATATGATTAATGATATCTTCGAACCCATATCCTCTCTCGTTGATCCTTGCGTTATAGAGGTTGATCACTATTGATATTATGTTTTCTCTAGGTTTCATGGTTAGGCTTTGGTCCTTCTACCATTTTTATTTTTCCCTATTATGCATAATAATAGAGAATGTTACATTATGGTAGGTTATTATTACTCTTTTACAATTTATCTCCACATGCGGGGATTTTATGACATTTCCTTCCACTGGGTGTATAGTAATAGTTGTCATAATAAATATAATTAATTGAATAAATATGAAATTGATGTGAATTAGATGAAATCACATGTTTTACCTCTATTGATTTTATTGCTAATTTTTTTAAACATGTTGTTTTATTTTACTGAAAAACCTTATTATTCAGATAATTTCTTATATTGTAGAAGACATGTTTATGAGACCTTTGATGTGTTATTATTTTATCGATCCTGGAATAAAAATCTAAAAAACTATGACTTTATAATAATTTCGGTTCCCCAGGAAACCATGTTTGCTTGATAATTCCCATGTCAAATAAAAAGGTGGAGTAATGCAATCCCTTGAATATAAACTATGAATGTTAGAATTTATATTTTCCATGTTTGTGTTATTTTTTATTATCTATGGTATGAATAATGTTGTATATTGATTATGGTAAGAACATAAATGCCAAAAAATGTTTTAAAAGTGGTTTGATGTTCATTTGGAATGGGAAACAATGCATTTGTCATGTTGTGTGGTGGTTGTGATGTGTGCAGAAGATGATGCATGTAATTATTGTGGTGAGATGGTTTGGATAACGTGTTGTTTTTGTGATGGTTGATCTTTAATGGGTGATCTGTTTTTTTTATGGTTATGTTAGTTTCTTGGTTAGCTGTGTAAAAAATTTATATTGTATAAATTAAAGGTCACAGGTCAGTAAATGAATTATGAATTGGTGGAAAATAAAATGTGGTAATGGGAAAAAAATTGAAAAAATGAATTGTACTTGTAAATATGAAATGATTAGATTAGTAAATGGGAGTTAGTGGTAACCTATTAATTATAGAAAATGGTCGAAAATGAAATTAAATGTTTTTTGTGGTTGTTTGTTGTGGTGGTGTGGTGTCTGGAATTTATTGGTGACATGGATTGTGGAAGATGTTGTGTAATGCAGTCGTGGTGGTGTGGAGTATGGTAGTGTATATGTTATGAACACAATTTAGGGGATTGTGTGCTATATATATCATGTATTTTATGTTATTTGTGTATGTTACCCACCCATGTTTGATAACCTTCCCAATTTCTAAAGGTTATTGGTTCTAGGTGTTGTCCACAACATCCCTGGTGGTGGTGAAATAGATGGTCTACAACACCCTCTTAACCTCTCCTACTTTAGTATGAATGATGTGGGGTGTTTCTAGAGATTACCTAGTTTCTATGATGATAAAATTTGGGTTGTGAGTTATGTTTGGTGGTATGAAGGAATGCATTTGATTTACATCACATTCATGACACCATACTACCTTGGTTATATTATGGGTTGTGATGTGATATCACATCTGTATTTCCTAGATATGTGATTGAATGAAGAAAGTGTTTTTGGGTGAGAAGTGAAATGATGATGAAAACTTATAGTACCATATATAGAAATGGTAAGGGTGGGGTAGTTAGGGATGTATCCTGAACTACATCATAGATTCCATGATATGACATGTGATATGTGTCAAAATGAAAATATCACATGGTGTTTGACGTTGAGGATTGCAGGACGACATTCAGTGGGGAAGTAGATGTTGGGTGCATTTTCATTATTTTTTTGATATTTTTATTATTATTTTTGATTTGAAATTTTTAAAGTGAGACACGATGAGTCTAACATTGTCTATTTGATTTCAAATGTTCATACAGGTTTTACAGAATATTTACTAGTGAATTTGTATTCTCTTTTCACATGTTCATTAATGAACATTCATTTTATAATAATAATTAATCATTTTAATCCCATCATAGATATATAAAATGTTTTTAGGATTCAATTAGGACATTGGGGACTAAAATTAACATGATTTGATTGTGTTTTATAGTTATTATTGAGTCACTTCCCTTGGATTTTTCTTTTAGTATTGAACTATAAAATTTTATTTTTATTTGTTGGAATTATTCATGAATTGTGGTATGGATTTTTTTATACATTTATTTATTGTTATGCATTTACTTGGTGTTTTTATCCTATATTACATTCATATTTTATTTTTGAGGTTAATGGAACCCTTTTGGGAGATTTTCCATACCCTCGATGTTTATCGTTTTCCCGGGGAAAATATGAGGTGGGACATAGTGGCAATCATCTCCCATACATCATTTTTAGATGTGGAGGGGTTCCTTTAGAGGTATGGTTCATGACAATGATCATGTAATATGTTGAACTATCATGACCCACTAATTTTTGGGAGATGGGGGTCATAAATTCATTGAGATACCACAAAAAAAAATGTGGAGTTAGAGATAAAATTATCATTGCAAGTGAAATCCTATAACATTATCCCTTGATATATGTTGTGGGGTAGTCCTTTTGGTGTATCCATCCTTATAGAGAAATATTGGTCTTCTCATAAGGGTAGATTCTATCGTCACATTAGTTTTATATAGCATTATAGTGTTTATATAATGGTAGTATTAAAACATAAACATTTTTATTATGGTGTATGTGTCTTATGTCAGGGTGATCTCAAACTTCATAAGGGAAGTTCCCTTATGGTGGTCTTAAATCGGGGTCACCTTATGTAATGTTAAACCCTAGATGTAGTTGTTTTCCATTAGAATAATTTGTGGGGTTGTATTGGATATAGTATTACTAAATTGTTGTAGTTCATGTGTCATAGAGGAGGGCATATGAAGGGGAGGAGGAGTTTCACAGTACCAGGTTTCACAGGGTTTGTGTTATCTGTACCCTATGTATGTAGGATCAGGCTATATACTATAACATTGTTTTTTAAGGGTATTTGGATTGGGTTTCATTAAAATGTGACACCTTTTATTTCACTATGGTTTGTGTAAATCTATATTCAATATGGTGTTTTTAGAGGTGTTTTTATTTGGTCCCCATAAAAATATCCTAGGTATAAATTACATTACATATTTAAACAGAATAATTCACTGACGTTTTCACTTCAATATTCAGAAACATAGTTCCACCAATGGGATGACATTCTACACTTTTTTTTATTCTATTCTCAGCATACAGATATATGTTTATAGAGTTTTATGGTGTCTTTGTTCCGATTTTCCCCTTGGTTTCATCTTGATTCTTATACAGTCATTTTTTTAGATGGACCGTGATAGTTGATTAGAGTTTGTTCAATGGCATTTAGTTTGGTTCTCAATTTGGTTGTTGTCACTTAACTTTTTGGTTTTTCCTTTTGTGGTTCAATCATGGTGATCATATCATTATCCTTGGATATCCTATAATATTTCTTGAAATTTTTGGTTGAGGTAGGGGAATTATGGAATTGTATTCTATCTTTTAAAATGGTATGATATATTAAACCTATTCTAATTCCTTCTATTCATAAAATCATGTCTTTTCCTAAATTATATTGGTTTATTAATGAGATATTTTGAATTTATATATTAAGAGTGATTAATATATTAAATACATATAAAAAAATTTAATTGGAATAAATGGGGGAATTATGAACTTCTTAGGTGGATATTGGAGTTTGAAAATGAAATTTCATTTCCCAGATTGGTTTTTATTAAATCTAGTATTCATGGAAATTTTGATGCTAAAATTATTGAGGAATATTATCACCAATATAATCATATTAGTACCTAATGTTTGTAATTGTGAATGGAATTTTATTATACTAGAAATTAAGAAATGATAAATAACCTTGACATAATAGAATTGTTGATGTTTATTCAATGAACATGAATTAAGAATTTTATAAAAATATAATGGTACTTTTTTAAATGATTTAGTATTTTAATGTTGATAGTGATAATGTAAATATGATGACTACACCCCCAAGAAAAATATGAGGGGGAATGTATGTTTATTGTTGTGCTCTAATATTCCTTTCTTAAATATTTCTAATGTTTTTAATAAGAAAATCATTTTTACAAACATTTAAAATTTTTGTTTACAGTTTCATGTTTTTTTTATTTTGGGATAATGTTACTAATGTTTAATATGCATGAAATCGGGAAATTAATGAAAATTTGTTAGTGATATGGTTTATGTTAATGATATAGAGTATGTAGAAAATCTAATTCATCTATAAAATGGTAGATGGCTTTTAAAATCAAAAATGAAATAAAATATCATTTTTTGATAATATAAAATGTGTCACTTCTAGTTAATTAATTTAGAGAATGATGTAATTTAATGGATAAAGAATTGGGGGTTATTTTTTACTATAAAATTGATGTAATAATATAACTAATGCGGTTTAAAAATGGATAATGACTACAATTTGGGGAGTTTGTAATTGTGGAAATGTTTTTTGTGTGGGGTTTCCCTAAAGAATTGGTTGTGATATAAATGTTTCAACATTTTTATCAAATACGATTCTTATAATATGATTAGTATGTTGTTAATGTAAATGTGGAATTGTTCATGGAGAAGAAATGTGGAAATGTTGGCAAATAATGAATTCGAACATTATTGGGTTGTGATAGTTCAAAGTTGGAAAACACATATTTGATATAATTGATTGAATGTATAAGTATAAAATATGTTGTAGGACATTGTTGTATAGGAAATTATGATGAAACATAGTGTGGGTAGTTCATGGTGAGGGTAAGGCACAATGCTGATTCTATACACATTGAAAATACCCTACTATATTGGATTTCATATTGTGGGGATAACGTACATGGAAAATTGATCAAGAGGTGGGGGATGAATTTAGAATTAAAATTTATCTCCTCCTATTTCATAACATTCATTCAAATATATATAAATAATATGAAACAAAATGAAATTAAATTATAGATAAATATATATGATATTTTTTTAATGGTTCAGGGCACAAATATCTACTAATACGCTCCACCAACACCCTCTTAATGAGATTGGTGTTTTTTCTATGCATAGTTATTTCCTAAGGACTACCCCAATTGGGTTCAAGAATCCATCACATGGTACTAATAATTAATAAGGTGATGCTCTAGGGATCATATTATAGGTATTATAAAAAACTTATTCAATACTATGTACATGGAGTGCTAACAAACATGGGAGCATAAAAAATGTAGAAATTAATATTTAGTTAATGTAAATATGTGCTAGAGGAAAGTAATAGTGGATATTATTTCTGGGATAATAAAAATTTCATCAGGGAAGTTCGATGATGAACATCTAAAAGGAAAAAATATTATTTAAAGAACAACAGTTGTAGAATTTTATCAGACATTCTATTTTGAAGTATAAAATAAATAGTTTCAACTCATGGAAGAAGGTGATTCATATAAAAATATGAGATCTTGATATACATTCACACATATAAAATATTTTTTTTATTATCCTATATATTTTTGAATTTATATTCTATTGACTAAAAAAATAAAATCAATATAGAAAATAAAAACATTTCATATCAATATTTTATTCCTTTTTCTTGACTAAAAACATGGAATAAAATATAATATAATAATTCTATAATTCATGGAACTTTTATCTTTTAGAGAAGATTTATATAAATTATAAAGATCGAATATTTTATAAATATTTTAATAAAAAACTTAATTTTAATTAGAATATTCCATAAATATTAAATACCTTTAGTAGTAGTATGAATGTGTGGAAAAAAATATATTTGTAGCCAAAATACATGTACCGAATATCAGATATGTAAAATATATCCATAGTTCCAAAAACGTTTATGCGATTAGTTTACAGAGATAAATCAAACAAAAATAATCCAAAGAACAAGATATTACACATAACTAATTTTATAAAGATGAAAGAACAACATATCCTGAATTATCATGTATTTGAATCCATGTAACTAAATAAATTACTTAGTCAATTATTCATAAGAAATTTATTATCATAGGATATTCTACATAGCTGATATATCAATGTATGGAAATTATATTTTAACGATCTCACAGGGTAGGAAATTTATCAACATAGGCAATATTTTAAAGCCCAAGTATCTATGTAAGTTGATTCCACATAGATAATCTCGCGATGTAACTGATTTCCCATAATAATAATCCATATGTTAGTTAATTTACATAGATATAATCCATCTCATTTATGAATCCTTGTATAGTTATTCTCTAATAAGAGATTTTCACTAAGCCAAAAATATCCATGTATGTGAATTTTTCCACTATTTAAAAAATGTAATTCTAAATCATAATTATTAATAGAAATTTTATATTTAATTAAAAACCTATTAAGACACACTTTAATATAGGTCTATTAAAACCATAATTTGGTGTTATTATGATCCTAAAAACAATAAAATAAATGATATTTTGGAACAAAATTGTTTGTGAAAAAATCTCACCATTTTTTGTTATAGAAAACCTGTAAAGAAAAGAATATATTTTACAAGGAATTGATAAGAGAAACATATTTGATAAGAAAATTTATATCGAATAGATTTGAAGTAGACTCTATTATTCTTAAAACTAATTTTAAATTATTATTTTTTTAATATTTTGTTCTTTTATATCTACTATACATTTTTTTAGATCAAAATGGAAGATAAGAGAATGGATAAAGAATGATTTATATTGAAAAAAATTAATAGCCTATTATAATATGGAAATTAATGTAATAATAATTGGATAGTTATATAAACATGATAAGAAATAAAAATATAAAAATATTGAAAAACATTATCAGCATATAAAATGGTGAAATTGTGGTCTATTAATTGTAAATAAGTATACAAGATACATATATATGAATCCATTTAGATCACAGATAGAAAATATGACAAAATTTAAGATTTAATTGAGGAGGGGGTTTAAGAAATATTGTATAGGAGTAAGAGATAAAAGGATGTTTAGTAGGAATAGGAAGTAAATAATTGCCTACCTAGTCATGAGAATGAATTTCTCCTAAAAACCCATTTCTGTCATGACTAGAGAGCCTCAATGGGGTAGCAATGATTTAGACCTAAGTCAATGAAATTTAAATGAAGTTATATATTAAAGAATATGTGAATAATGTGTTTCTATATATAGAAATATGGACTATGGTTTAATATCCGCTGATAACATACTCTTAACTTGATGATAAAAAGGTGCAAGGATAACAAACTTAATAAAAATTATACCAACAACCTATGTACCAATATAGTGGTGGAGGGAAAATAGATATTATTACCCTTTATATAAAATTTTTAGTATTAACATATATCAATCATCTTGATAATATTATCACTACATAAATATATTATAGTCTTATATAATTTCCATTGTTACAAAGACATAACATTATAAGGGAAGTTAAACACAACGTTGAATGATTTTAAATGAGATACAATAAACCTCATAGAGGGTAAATAATTATCATTGGAATCATTATATTATTTCAAATAATTATAATTTGGAATATTTATTTATACCATATCTACATAAGAAATAAGATTCATCAACATTTTGTTAAAGGCTTCCTCTTTCTGATCAATATTAGCAAGATGTTTAAAAAACAATTGATCGAGCTGAACAACATGGTCTGGGATAGGCTACAGAGATGATAATGATGTGGGGATGTAAATTGAAATTGTATCTTCATGGTTAATTGGTACCTGTAAAACAAAAAAGTAATTTCATATAAATAATTTATTGGATTTTTTAACGGATTATTTAGTGTGTTGTTTAGAGGTTTTAATGGAAGATAATTTTTGACTATCCTCTAGAAGGTCCTTCAATTGAGAGTAAAGAATTTGGAATTTTTCATAAGGTATATATGATTGTACAAGTAATTTAGGATACTCTTGGATAGATCAAATTTTTTATTAACCTTTGATTGAATAGAGGGAATACACTCCTCAAGGTATCCAATAAGGATAATCCATTGGTGAAAAGTTACATGAATTCCAAATCTGCAACATTTCTTACTTCCTGAATATTTTAGAGAATATCATGTCTATATTCCTATAATAACATTGTAGAGATCAATTAATAATGAAGATATATAGAATAAAAATTTAGAAAATTCAGATATCTGGATATCATACCAGATAATTATTTAATATATTG
Source organism: Viscum album (assembly GCA_963277665.1). Taxonomy (NCBI): domain Eukaryota; kingdom Viridiplantae; phylum Streptophyta; class Magnoliopsida; order Santalales; family Viscaceae; genus Viscum; species Viscum album. The sequence continues at coordinate 504,838,561 of OY728122.1, read as the reverse complement.
ACTAAGTACTTGACCATAAGTGGATGAATTCGGTGGAATCAACTATAGAAACATTATATGACTTTAAAATATACATTTCAATTAGTTAAATTAATCATTTAAATTAAAATCTTTCAATCTATCTCCTTAATAACACTACCAATAACATTAAATTGTACTAGATATATATTCATTATCATTTATTATTTTGATTCACCCATTACACACAACTCATTGAATTTTGATTTAATAAAATATTTGTCTGTTATATTAATTATTTTTTATATCATAGAATAAAACTCTTGTTTAATCAAAATAGGAAAACCATTACGAATAGGTTGTATCCTTTTTAGAATTCCTTTTTGAGAACCCATTAATTCTATCATCTATTAGAATTATTTCAAAAGATCTAAATTTTCTTTGAGGCTCTTCAACTTAGCTTTAGTGGATTTTATATCATTATTTGAGTTAACTAAATTCACTTTCTATACATTCAAACTCATTTAAAATTTCTACAGTAGTATTTTTAACATGTTATTCGATTCTCTAGATTTCTCCATCATTGTTTATCGAGGATAGATCCCCTAGATTTTTGGATGAAAAATATCATTCCCCAAATTTTGGATCCATTTAAATATAATAATATGTGTCATTCCCACACTAGAGTATATAATGAATTATTGAATGGAGGATTCATTAGGAATATGGAAATTAGCACTTACAATATTACCATTAGTATCTGACTCAATATATATATCAACATACATATTAATTCACAATTACTTCTCTCTAAGAATCTTGGGAGCATCAACATTTGAAATATCATACTATCCTTTTCACATAAATAGTTCATACCTTAAGCACAAATTATGCATCAGTGATAGATTAGTATCTCAGCTCACCACATGAATCTTTAGAAGGTTCCCTTCTCTCTTCCATAGTCTTCTCCATAATTTCATCCCATGTAGGTTCCCCCTTATTGGGACTTTCATCCAGTAGAATACAATCTATTTAGAGTTCCCAATTAATAGTCATAGGAGGTACTATAACTAGACGATATTCACCTTCGATACCAATTTCAAGAATATTTATTTAGTATGAGTTCCATTTTACCAATTTTTTCCCAAAGGAGTGGTTGTGGGTGTATTAATTTTATTTAACTTTATAACTTAACCTTCAAGGAAATCTACTTCTTTGTTAAAAATGTGAATTCTTTTTATAACAAGTATATTAAGTGGTTGTAATCATTCCTCGGTAGAAATGATGCAATTTTCACATCATGAATCTCAGTAGGTTAAATTTCATATCATTCAAGAGTGTGTAATGAAGATACTAATCATGAAAATGTGTCTTCTAAAACCCTCCAATGTTTAGGGAAATTCCAATTGGAATGAAATTACACAAAATTCCTTTCTTTTGGCTCCCAAATCATTAACAACCTACTTTTCAACCATTGATGTCATTATATTTGGTTTTATAGTCTCATCATTGTCCACAATATCTATACATCTTAATGTCTATTGAAAATGATATCTTCCATTTTGATTAAATTGATATATTCCTACCAATTCATTATATGTAATTGAAAACTTCCTTCCATTTATTATAGAATAAATCATCTGCACACTACTCAAAATCTAAGACTATGGATTGATATAATATTTTCAAAATTATTTCACAAGACCAAAACCACTTTTATTTTCCCTAAAAAAATTTCCCAACCATGAAAATCATGAATTTATTTTAATTTTTTAACTATTAAAATATTCATGTTTTGTGGAATTACTATGAAGAACACAACACTATGAGATGTAAATTTTATCTCAATTCAAGGGTTAAGATGTTCTTTAATCAATAAAAGTATATTTACCATGATCCAACAAGATATTGGATGAAAAATATATAGGTTTTTGAAGAATATGGTGAAGGGTTGATGATATTCAATCAAGGGAGATCACATGTAATGGAAACGACTGAGGAGATAATGAATAATGGTTCTGATTCATAAGGGTTTTAGTGCATAATAGTTTTTTTGATTTGATCCATGGATTCAAAAATATATTAAAATACAAGAAATAAATGGTTATAAATAGAGTGATTATATTATCTAAAAATAAATATATACAACCAAATTAAAATCTCCTTGTATAAACTATTCCTATGTAAAACTACTGAACATATAATTTATAAAATATACACCAAAATAATTTTTTTTAATATATAGATAAATAAATTTTCTTGAGAATATAATAATTATATAAAAATTTATTTAACATGAAATTAAAATATTTATATTAGACTTAAATAAAATTTATTATATTAGGTTGGATTAATAAATATTTTTGAAAATACCTTTTCAGTATAAATAAATTCAAGAGTTATATCTCCTTTTTATTGTGATCTCTCAAAAATATAATGTATAGATCTATGAGATTTTTCTGATAATGGATTATGATAATTTAATAAATACTAATTGAACATGTTTTATTAAATTAGATTGGTGATTTATTGAAATTAAATCCAATGGACACCAAGTTTTGTTTTATCTATGATAGTTACACAAAAAACTACTTGTATAAATTTATTCTTATTTTATAGTAGATAATTAAATTGTCTATTTATTCTTATTAAACCGTGAATGCATGAATTTACATTAAATATGGAAGGTTATAGAGGTGTTTTTTGGAATAATATTTTACTTACAATCTCAAAATCATAATATGTGATTAATTCAAAATTAGACGTATTTGGAAATAGAAAGGACCTAGAAAAAGATCCTTTATCATAAAAACACAAAAAACATAATTTTTTAATACTATTAGTCAAATACACTAAGATACAAATAATTATTCTATATAAAGATATTTCTAATGGTTTTATAACTTCATCCAAATAATTTATTATGTTGGAACTCATTGGAGTTATTTCTATATTAATAATTTTAATTCCAACTCACATAAAAAAATATTGTATAAATTTCATTCTATTTAAAAAACACCAAAATTTCATTATGTAAATCTAAAATCCATTGAATAAATTTTACCACCAAAATTCTGATTTTGAAATATTTATGCACGATTTTTGAAAATTCATTGATTAATTTTAAATTGTTTGAGAAACAATGACATCATCAATATATATTTTGAAAAGAAAAATATCCTTTGATGATTTTTTCATAAAAATATTATGATCTTCAAAAATAATAAAAATAATTTACAAAAGAAAAAAACCTTTTCTACTATGTTCAAGGGGATGATTTTATACTATATAAGGGTTTTCCATGTTTAGAGAGAGAATTTGGAAGAACTGGATTTTTAAAACTAGGAAGTTATTCAATATAAAATTCATCCACCATAAAACAAATTAGAAAAAGTAATTTTACATTGATCTAAACTAATTTTAAATTCATATGAGAAGTAAAGGATAATATATTCCTAAAGGATTCAAATCTAGTAACTAGAGAAAAGTTTTCCTCATAATATATTAATTATGGTTTATTGTAACTATTCCCAAATAATTTAACATTTTCCAAAGACCAAATCATGATCATCCTACATATTTCTAAATTCAAACTTAGTTACCAAAAATTAATAATCATAAGTTCGATCAACTAATTCCCATACATTGTTCCATTTGAACTGGTTTAGATAACTAAAACAAAATTTTAATTAGCTAAATTTTCTTCAACGGTTTTAGGATAAAGATGATAGAGAACTATTGGGAATAGAAAAATGTTTCCAATAATTATAATAGTTGAGAATAAATAATCTAATATTTGGATAACAATCAGTAATTGGGGATTTTTTATAGTTTTATTATTTATAGAATTCACAGACTCTAAATTACTATATTCTATCCTTTTATGACTATTTAATTAAAAATTATGTCTCAAATCATCCTCATTTTTTGAGTCCAAAAGAGGACTAAGTATCATTTTTTATAAATAATCACATAACTAATTATCAAAATTAATTTTGTGACAAAATTAATCAACATTATCAAATTTCGTGCGAGTTGATTCCTAATAAAGTCTTGAATTTTTATTGAAAGAAATATAAGATTTATATGTTATTATATAACTAATATATATTCCTCTATTAAATTTTGGATCAAATTTTGGATGATTATCTATGGTTTTATGAATATAACCATTTCATCCAAAGTTGTCAAAGTATCAATTTTATATATTATTTCATTTCATATGAGATGTATTCATTAGAATAAGACTAATAATAGTTCAATATATGATATAACAAGTTCTGTTAATATCTTTAACCAAAAATAATATTTTTCATTCTATATTAAAATAATATACTCCTAGAAATTATTATTAGTAATAATTCAACAATACAAATGAACCATTCTATTGAGGTTTATCAAGGGTAGAAAAAGTGTGATTAATAAATTTTTTTGAAACAAATGAATTGAACCCAATGTTTTCAAATACTACACCAAGGTCACATCTTAATGAAATAATTTTAGTATGTTTTTAATTTGAAAAAATCATGAAAAATTTAATTAAAATAGAAAAATATTCACCTTAATGTGTCAAAAATTGACCCATTTAAATATAGAAAACCCACAAAATAAAGCATAAACTAAATATTTTCCACCTTGGATTTTATTTCAAGGTTTTACAATAAAATCCATGTGGATAAGTACCAATGGATGATAAGTTGTAACATATTTAATTTACAATATATATTACATTTGTTTTTAACAATTTATCATGCATAAAAATTCTTCATTTTGGCCAATCATAGTTATGGATAATATGAAACTAAAATCATTAAGATTAATTTATCAATGAATAAATATTTCAAAATATATTTTTTCTATTAAAAATACAATATTAATTTACATAATCAACTGAGAAATCTATTTTTTTACTTCTCTAAGAATTTAGATCTAATATATATATATTCAGTTCTTGGTTCCATAAATTTTACAGATCTACTACTGAATAGAAGACATTATTTATTAGAATAATCTATAATTTGTCTATAAAAAATGGTTTGAAATAATTATGAGGATGTTTCTCAGGACTTAATCATATAATGATTTGTTGATGAGATCTAAATTTGGATTAATAGATGACCCAACCCCAGTAAAATTTCTGTTAAATTATCCTACCTCAATTTTGAATAATCAGTTAATGTTTTAAAAATATCTAGTCATGTGTTCATATCATCAAATATCCAAGTAACACTTCTCCTTGATATTATTATAGATTTTTTCATATATAAAGAGATAAAAATGAATGTGTTTTGGTTCCCATATTCTGCAGTTCCAGGTAATGTTGACAAATAATGATTTTGGAATTGAAATATTCTTGTTTTAACTAGAAATTATAGTACTAAATTTATAAATATTCAATGATTTAAATGCGAGATTAAAACCACAAAATTTAGGATTTCAAATGCTACAAGCATTGGAGTAATGTGAATGTTATAAAAAATGAAAACAGTTATCGTTATAAAGGGTTTTGTAATTAAAACTAGGTTTATTTTTTCGATAAAACATTGTCTTGTAACCATTATTTACGATAAAAATTATACATTTTTTGTCTATTGCATACAAATATTTTATTGATATTATTTTCCATTATTTAAAATTATTTTATTATCTTTAAGGGATTGTACCTCATTTTTATGATTATAATATTATCATCATGTTATGAAAAAATAGACTTATATAGTTTTTTTTAGGTTTGAAATCTTCATTATGAAGGAATATTTTTCACCTATAACAATATCATTAAATTTTCTATGATATTTATACTTATTACACAATCACTCATATTTATATTCTATTATGATATAATATTAATTTAATTATTCAAAAGATTATTTATATTGTTCCAAAATTAGATTCATCCTTATATGGATAAATAGAATTTTCCACAGGTACGAGATCTATCATGCACATATTAGATTTGAGGTTTGAGAGTGGACTTCAAATTTAGAAGAAGAGTCACTAATAGAATGTCATGATTCACTCCACATAGCCTTTATAGATATTTTTTATTTTAATTTTAAATATAAATTCATTATGAATTTATTTTATAATTTATTCATGTATTTTAAATTTAGGGATTTATATATTGATGTTTCCATGCTTTTTTACAATCATAACATCTAAATAATTTAGCGTTTCAATCAATTTTATTATAAATTTTAATGTATTTATTGAATCCACTTATATTATTTTATAATTTCATGAACATATTAAAATATTGTGAATGATAATCACCTGGTTCTTTAAATTTGAGTGTTCTTTATTGGATGTGTGAGATAGAAATAGTTATTTTAACTTATTTTCATCATTTGAAGTAGAGAAATTAAAAAAATCTATTTATAATGATGTATAATTTTCATACATTCAAATCACTTATTTATAACTGGATATTTACTATATGACAGTACGATCCATTCAAAACCCATAATTATTTACTATCATTGGAAACTTGTATACAAAACAAACTCGTATACAAAAAATCTAAATCATCTCCCTATTAGTTCTTCATAACTAGAAACCTTCTTTGACACATCATAAATAAAATTTTTCTTCATATCTGTTGAAAAAGATAACAAAATAAAGGATAAAATCATATGCTCAAAAAGGGTAATCAAAGGAGATAACAATATAACCTGAGAATAGGGGTATGATAACATGATAATAGAATTTGAAAACCATACTCAGTTTCTAAAATATCATAATCTTCAGTCATGTAATAATTATTTGTATTTTAAAAGGCATGAATCATAATGAAATCCAAGATCCTAGTCCATGAGAGAATAACATTGGCATATGACATAGGTTTGTGGAATACACATAATCATATAAAATAATTTCCATATTATGTTATAGATCACTTAAAAAACTATCATTATGGATTGGTTTTACTCCAAAGACAGTTATAGTAGTAATGATTCAATCCCAGAACAATCGTAGTGGATATAGTACCATACAAAACTGGGTTCAAACCCCATTATTGTACTATCTATCTCTAGTGATATAAATAATTACCCAAATAATTATAGGAATATATAATTGCAAGCCCATATATTATATAATGAAAATTAAATATTTTTTTCAGAAGATCATAAAACATTAATCATATCATAACACATGAAAATAAATTTATTTCATAAAAAATTATTCATTGAATAACCCAGAGAAGAGGAATGGGGTGCATAAACATTTCAACATTTTGACCTAGTATAACCCATGATAAAACAATAAATTCTATAAACACCTTGTTATTATAAAAAACCCCATATTAATAAAAAATAATTATTGAAACCTTGGATAATATTCCTATTAAATCATATGTGAAATCAATTGTCATTTCCTTTGATGAATATAAATTCCATTTAATGTTCAAAAAATTAATATTATGGAAAATACCCTCTCTAACTCGAAAATCTCTTTTCAAAATCAAAAAATTCAGAAATTTATTTGGAAAATACTACACTTTTAAAAAGGATATGTTTCATTATAAGGTGTTATTTATATTATTTAATTTTCATGGAAGCGATAAATTCCATTCATGTTATATATGTTTAAAAAATGAATTCCTTTCACATTTATGTAAAAAGTTAAAAAGCACATTCTTCAGAAAACAAAAAAAGGATGCATTTTAAACAATTTTTTAAAAAATAAATCATGGGTAAATTTTTTTAAACAAAATTATTTTTAAATTTATTCTTCTAGAAAATTTTTAGAAAACATGGATAAGGAAGAAAAAGGGTTTTCTCCCAAAGAGATAATTGATGTTGGTTTTTCATTAAATGTTATTTTAGTATATTGAGTAAATAATATTAGGATAATGAAATGTAATCCTGTATTATCATGTAATAATAATATAACAAGAAAAATAATGTGTCAATTTAGTGGTAGATCATGGAATTTCGTCATCTAAAACAAAATCATATATAATTCCAATAAATAATGGGATTATAAAATAAAACCATTACCGCTTTGGTGAAATTTCAATTGTATGAAACATTAATAACTAAACTCAAATGAAAAATTAAATACCCTAAAAATAAGGATAATAAATATTTAAATTATATAAAGGTATTATAAAAATATCATTAAAGAATTCAGGTTCATGACATAACATATGAACCAAAGAAGATAGTTTGACATGAAAAACACTTACCTAGAGTTCCAATTTCATCTAAAGAACTATTACCTCATTTATATTAAATTTAAAAGTATTATAATTCCATAAAATAAAAACATAAACACTTAAAATCAAATATTATTATCTTATTACATTTCAATATTCATTATTCAATAATTTCTTATTTAAATCATTGTTTCTAGATGCTGACTCATTCGTTTGTCATGAGTATTTCAACTTAGTGATTTTGGTACACATACTTCAATCACAGTTCTATAATCTATAGAATTGTAATAATGATATAAATATAAAATATATTCATTACATATGTATATATATATATATATGTTCATATATAAAATATATAGTTAAAAAAATAATATCATTCTTCATGGAGATGTCATGCCATACGTATGCATGAACGTTGTTTTCACTATTTGAATGATGGAATGAAGGAAAGGTAAATAAAAAATCACCATTACTATATAATAATTATATCATTTATATAATATATAATAATTAAAAATATTTTTATTACAATACAATTAAAACAAAAATAAAAAACAAATCACATTTTTTTGGGGAGGTGGTAGTCCTCACTTATATACGAGAAACGTTATCATTTTTCCATTGGATTGAAAGGAAAAAAGGTAGATATGATATTATTTTTATAGAATTCTAATTATATCATAAATAACATATATAAAAATTAATACCATCATAATACCCATTCAAAAAATATGTTGTTGAAAGTTTAATTTTATCACTTCGTAGAGACGGCAAGCCATACATGCATAAGAGATACTTTCATGTAACATTTTATGTGAGAGATGTTTCATAATGGGGGTGTTAAAATCATTTTAAAATTTTAAGAAATTTACTTTTATGATGTTTTTATATTATGATAAATTTTATACACTTAGTATAGATAATTGAAGAAATAAAATGAAAGTGATCAATTTAGGAGATTAGGTCTTCTTTGAAAGAACTCTTATATAAATCCACGAATTGTACATTGGGTGGGTATTTTTGGATGAATTATAACACTAAAATGGGGATATGGGTGTTGGGAAGGTATTTTAATAGGGTATTTATGAGATAAAGGGATAAAATGGTCTTAATAATTTAGGGGAAGAGGTGCCCATTTATAAGTGGTAGAAATTAATTTTCAATTAATCGCAAAAAATCTGATGAAAACTACATTTTATAAAAATAAAATGTAATGAATAAAATTGAAATTATTCTTATACCACATAGAAATATTTTTATATGAATGTTAATACATTTTACTGATTATATAATATAAAAATTTCAATAAAATCATTCAAAATTAGTGATAAAATTCATATAATAATAAAATAAATCACATTTTGATCATAATAATAGTTTTTAAAAAAAATTATATTTTTGTATTTAAATTATTTTCTTATAAATTAAATAATAAAATTTATTATAATTAACATATTTGGTAAATTAATAATATAATAGATATAATTTTTCTTTGAAATAATTTTAAAATTAATTATTACTTTGTAAATTCATGAAATGAAAGTATATTTTTCATTAAAAATTAGTATTTTTCACACATCATTGAAAAATTATTGGTTTCAAGAAATTAACATAAATTAATACATATCAAAATGTGAAATGTGGAATTTTGAAAATATTTTCAATTTCTGAAATACATTTTCTAATATTTACAGAAAATGATTATAACATTTTCTTTCAAAAATAAATGAAAACTATTTTTGAAGAAAACATATTTTTGAAGAAAAAAATTACTAAAAATAAATAAATACATATTCATTGACAAGGAAAATTATTTATATATAAATAATAATAATGTGAGTAATCTTATTCATAACATCCAATTTAAGTTCTAGGTTATAATTATAACAATCAAATGAAAATATTTCATGATTCATTTAGGATAAGTGTTGTATATTATATTCACTATCAAACTCACTATTCTTTTAAAACATTAGTGTTTTAAAAATTTACATATTAAATAAATTATCCTCCATCGATTTATTTTACATTTTATCTTCATATATAATAAGAGTAACATTGACATATTATATTTTAAATTCTTCTTGAGTAGTATATTTCCTAATAGCAGCGGAAATTAAGTTCCATGTTGATGGGAGAAATCAATGTACTTTGAGATATTGATCAGGTGTAGGAATGGGATCCTCAATGGAATATACATTGTTTAAAATTAAATTCATTTCAACATTTTTACCATAAGAATATTTTATAAATATTTTCTTTGAAATAATAATCATGTATTTGATATCTTTCTTGACTAACAACACCAAGTATAATATTTTTATAATATCATAATTATTTATTAATGTAAAGTAATTTTTTATTAAATTTTTCAACAAAGCCATTTTATGCTTTAAAAATTGTATATACAAAAAAATATATATATTATAAATAATTTCAAAAAACATTTATAAAATTTAATTAATTTAATTTATATAATTTTACAAATAATCAAATCAAAATTATCTTTGGGAAAACGTTTATGATTTTTTAGAATCATTAATTTTTTTGTGAATAGCATAAAATACTGATATTATAAAACATTTCCTATTATATTGAAGAATTTACAAAGTCTCATTCATATATAAAATTATTTTAAAATTTAATTGGGTTTTTTTGATGAAAAATAATCCAATTAGTGAAATTATTATAGACATTATGGTTATTTTTTATAATGACATATTTATACTTAAAAATAAATGTTTTTTTGGAAAAAATCATTCTCTTTTTTGGGTTTTTTTAAATGAATTTCCCCAAAATATTGAAATTTAATCTTGAAAAATATATTACATAATAAAAATAATAATAATAAATAATATTTTATAAGTTAAACTTAATTTTTATCATAATTAACAGTAAAAATAGTAAAACTGTGTCACTACATTAAAAGGGTATATCGCGGTAACCATATTGAAAAATAAGTGATTAGAACAAATTTTTTATCATAATTATTATTGGATGAATTTTTTTTGCCCTATTCACCTTAGGCACCAAAGTAAATTTTTAACTGCACAACTTTCTTGAAAATCAATCAATAATATTTTAATATTTAAAAATATTCATGATGTGCCCCCCTCTAATAAAAAAATTAACAATTGAAATTCAATTCCTACATCTATTTAGAAGATTATATACCACATAAAATCACATTGATAAAAAAATAAAATATTTTTAAATAAATAATGAATGAAATATGAGCAATATCTAGAAATTAAGGAACCTATGAAGATAAAATATTATCTTGAACTATGTAATAGTTATGTGAGTATTGGGAATAGGAAATCAACCAAAAGAATAGTAACCTAACCTATGAAGATGTAAATAAAATTTGGGAATCTTGTAAATGAAAATTTGATATATTTATATATTGGTATCAGTAAATAAATATTTTGGAAATGATAAATTAATTTTTTGAATTTTGGTATAGAGTAATTCTGTATTTAAAATTTTATAATTAATATAATGTCTTAAAGGTAATTTTTTCTAAAAAATATATTCAAAAATTAATATTTTTTTTGTATTATGATTATTTTATAATTTTTTGAGACCTTATCAATTTTTTTCAAGTGTTATAAAACCAGTTATAATTTTTAAATCTGTATTTGTTGAATAAATGATTATTTTAACAAAAAATTAATTTTATAATATTAAAAAAAATATTTACACAAAATGGATTTCTTTTATAAATTATACATGTAAAAAATATTTAGGGTTCTTTTCTAGTATATTTCAAAAATAGTGGAATTTGTTGTGAATAGTGAAATACTGTAATTTACTGTATATAAAATTATAATTTAAATTCAATATTTCTTAAGTCATTTCCGATATAAGAACCAAATTTTTAGCTCCCAAACTATATTTAAATTATATAATCATGGGAATCAAAAGTATTAATAGTCTTGATCGAAAATAATAAACTAATGAATAAAATAAGAAAAAAACACTACTCTCCTCCCCTACAAATACCACCCCTCTCCACCTCTTCCCCTATCACCTGTAAAAAAATGATGATTATTTAAATTTGGAACAATACTATTCCCAATCCACTTTTTTACATCCCGGATCCTTTGGTCTCAAAAAAATAATAACTCTAATTTCTCTAAGGATGTTCTCAAGGAGAATAATTCAATAGGTAAAATCCTTTTAATTTTCATTTAATTTCTTTTCAATTTATTTTATTTTTGTATTTTCCCAAAAATCCCCATATCCAAGTGTCACTATAACTCATTTATCTTATATATACAGTAATTTTATTATTTTAATGTAATAATCCATCATCAATCCACTTCGACTCTCCCTTTTATTCTCAAAATGACAACATCATCCATGATATATCGATTTACCACCATCACAGATGATACATTTTCATTTTACATTATCACCTTCAATTATAGAAATATACTATTATATATAAAATTTATTTTAAAATTTTTTTATGCTCTAGAACATACATGTTGGTCGGAGTGGATACTCAAGAGGGGGGTGAATTGAGTTCCAATTAAAATTTTCTTTTAAAAAAAATGTTTACTAAAATCCCCCTATTTCAAAAACAGATTAAACTGTAGTGAATTTATACAGAATATAAAGGTTCAATTAGTTTCTCAAAGATTTATTAGTTCTCAGTTAACTTAATCATATGAATAAATTTACTTTTGAAACTAACTTACTGGTTTATAATAAATATAAACACTTGCTAGTTTAACTATCAAAGTAGCTTTGAAGACAAATTATATTTCAAAGTAATAGCAGCGGAATATGAAATAAATATGTAGTATGGATATAGTATGTAGCTACAAACACAGAGAATTAACCAAGAGGTTCAGTCTCAAGCCGAGACTTAGTCCTCTCAAAGGTTTATATAAAAATGATCCACACCCTGGATCGGGGTTAACAACATTGAACACACTATCCAGGTCACAAGACCTCTACCACAGTTCTGCGTGGGGAAACAAACAACAGCTTAGAGCTGTCCAGGTCTCACACGACCTCTACCACTATCCACAATGGGAAATGAAGTGTAAAAAGGTTTGCTGAGGATTTACAAATCCTCCAGTGAAAGTACAGGAGTCAGTGTGTGTGTTTAATAAAGAAGATAACACACACTGCTCAAGATGTAAAACAAATGTATCACAGAGAAGAGATGTAGAGTTTAGAAATGGCTCTAGTGATTTCAGTGTAGCTCTGGACTCTTTTGTATTTGGTCAGAATTTATTCTGAGTCCTCTTCTCTTTTTTGTTTGAGAAGAAGAGTGTCGTATGCTTCAGGTTCAATGGCAATGAGATGTAGTCGATGAAGTTCTTCAATGTTCTTTTGTATGCACATAACTCTTCTTGAGTCGGCTTGATTGTGTATGAGGTTCTGTTCTGCTTGGTTCTTCCTCTTATTTCTTTCCTCTATTTTCTTCTTGTGTTCTTCCGTTCACACACTTGCTTCTTCAGCAGAGTCTTCTTGTATTTATGTCACGTGCTTCGGAAGACAGAAAAATTTTCCTTTCCGCAGGTACGAGGTACGGTTTCCTGACATCTGACAACCTTTATTAATTAATTGACATAGCATTAAAATATACCTAGTATGACCGTTGTTTAGATTAAATAAAGATAAAGAAAAATAAATTCAAACAGTTGTTTATGACTATTGAAGAATCAAGTGATCGGTAGGTCATCAGCATTAGTGAGTAATGATAGGTGACTCAGATAGATCAGCATCGGCGAGTCATTTGCATCGGCGAGTAATTTTGCATTGGTGAGTCCGTTTGATCAGCATCGGTGAGTCATTTTCATCGGTGAGTCATTTTGATCAGCATCGGTCTTTCATCTGATCGGTGAGTCATTTTGATCAGCATCGGTGAGTCATTCAATCGGTGAGTCAGATTGATATCAGATCGGTGCGACCATTGTCCTTTGATATTGGATCAGTGCTTCTGATGTCTGTCGAAATTGGATCGGTGCTTCCGATGTCTGTTGATATTGGATCGGTGCTTCTGATGTCTGTTGATATTGGATCGGTGCTTCCGATGTCTGTTGATATTGGATCGGTGCTTCCGATGTCTGTTGATTCCAGAAGACTTCCAAAATACTTTGTAAGTCAATAAGCATAGACAAAAACAGGATAACAGATTCATTCACAAATTGTAATTATGTTTATGATAAGTCAAACCAGATTAAGCATTAATGGCATGTGATGATTTGTGATTATTAAAACATCAATCATAGACATGAAATCAACAATCTTCCAGAGGGCTCAACAATCTCCCCCTTTTTGATAATCACAAATCTTTATCATAAAATATAAATAATATGATATATCATTAATAAAAACATAATGAGAATTAAACCATAAAGAGAACAAATATAAAGAGATATATAAATCTCCCCCTTAATTTAAATTTGCCATATATATTATACAGATTTCTCCCCCTGAGAGAGACATCTTTTCTCCCCCATATATCTCTCCCATACATCTTTCTTCTCCCATATATCATTCTTTTTCTTCATTCTTTTGCTTCCCCCCTTTGGGATAATCAAAAAGGAGGGAAAACATATAAGTGAAAGTGATAGTAAAAGCAGTCAGCATAGAGTAGAGAGGAAAGAGGAAAAAAATTTGATAAAGTACAAAATATTACAAGCATCACATTGTTCACCCCATCAAAAACAATACACAACTATTTGTTGGGATACAAAGGGGATTTGCCTTTGTCTTTGGGATCAATATTGGGTAATTTTGAAGGCTTGGAGGCAGGCTGGATTTGGCGAATCTGAAGTGGTGGTAGGACAACTCGGGCAGGTGTAGGAGCAGGTGCCACAGAGGGTTGTTGTGGAGAAACAGAAGTTGGTTGAGAAGCTTGCGGAGGGACTGGTCTTAACTGAGATAGAGCTTGAGCAACAGATAGCTGATTTGGAGCTACATCAGAGTCACTGAGAGGTTCAGAAGTAGGAACTACTATTGCAGTGGCCTGTGCATCCAAAGAGGACATCAAAAGATGAATGAAGTCCTGAATGAATTCTGCTCCATACTTCATAGCTTTTTCAAAATCATCTTTATTCTCCATGAACTGTGCCAACGAAGGAGTAAAATATTGCAACTGATGAACTTGAGTTTTGAAGGCCTGAGTGACTGGAGGTAATTTCAGATTTTCTGCCAACACCATGAAGTTTGCAGCCATTTCATGCTTTGTATAAATCTTGGAAAAGTAATTATCAACTTTCTCTTTGATCTCTTGCAGAGCATTCTTAGCATCTTTTGAATACACCAATGCCATCTTATGACTGTTATCACAGAGCTCTTTCATCTTCCTCAAAGATTCTAAATCAAGAATTTGTCTAACAAGAGCTAACTCATCATGCACAACTTCTCTTAGAGCTTCTAGCTCACGGGTAGTGATCTTGGTTACCTTGCCTGTACTGGCTTGGCCAACTATGTGAGTTAACTCAGCTTTCAACTTCCTCAGGTCAGACTTGATGAGATGTTCAATCAAATTTCTCAAAACTTCCATCATACCAGAGATGGATAATCGGAATTCGCTTGATAGAGATACCAAGCCGGTGTGAAGATCCTTCATAGTCTGATTCAAAAAGGCTATGTGCCTGCCAATAAGTTCACCAGTATTGGCCAGGTCTGGCTTCACAGAATTAGATACTCTTTGTGATAAGGCTTCCAATGAATTTTCAGAAACTTGTAGAGACACTTGAGTAAGAGCATTAGAAATTTCTTCTCTAACTGTGTCTCTCACAGCAGTTAGAAATTCAATCTTAAACTTATTAAGATCAGCTTGAGAGATTCCAGAACCAGGTAAATTAACATTTGTAGGATCAACAGTAGGAACATACCTTGCTTCTCTTGGGAGGTTCCTCTTCACAGCTGCAGTAGATTATGGCATTGCTTCTTCTTCTTCAGAATATTCTAATCCCAACACAGCATAACCAGGGTATTCATCCCAAACAGCAGCACACAGGGTGTATTTTGGTTTCTCATAGCTTGTTGTTCCACTGATTTTTGGTGAATCAACCGTGCCACTGATATGTATTTCTTGTTCTGAATGAGGTGATTCTATTTGATCTTCAGAAAGACCATCCACTGGTCTGTTTTCACCATAAACAACAGCCTCAGCATCATCAGCACGTTCATCATCACTCTTCTAAGAAGCTTCACTGTGATATTCTTCAGTATCAGAATCTTCTTCATCACCAAGAATAGGTTCTGATTCTGGTAGGGATAAGGGTGGACTAGCAGGTCCAAATTCTATTCTTCTCTTGGGACTAGCAGTGTCAGGATCACTCCTATAATCATGAGATGACATACTTCCTTCTTCAGTCGCAGCTTCTTCTTGCTCTTGGGCTTTGGTGGCCTCATCCTTTTCTTCTTCTTGCTCATCATCATCAGAATAAACTGGTTCCTCATCTGGTTTCAAGCCAGGGTCTCTCAAATCCTTTGGCCTCTTGCCATGATCTATGGGATTGTAGGCATCATAAAATTTATTTTCATCTGCAACCCAGCACTTCTTCCATGGATTCCAATTGATTTTCATCCTCTTACAGATCTCTTTGTTGAGACAGAAGGTATGATCTGTTTCATCAACTTCATCATCTTTATCAATACATTCTAGATTCTTGAGCATGGTAGATATCATCTTTGAATAAAACAAGGAAGTGGCTTTCTTGGACGGTTTTACCATTCCAGCTATGTGCAGCATCACATATCTACACAAATTGATCTTCTCATGTGTTTTCAGAAGAAACAACAGGAAAACATCCTGGTATTTTACAGCAGCAAAATCTCTTCTCCTAGGGAAAAGTTGGTGCTGAATAAACTTGAAAGGAAGTCTACATTAACCATCTAATTCTGAAGTTGTGATTCTTCGTGACTCTCTGTTTCCATTCAGAAGCTCTAGAGCTAATTCGTAAGAGAAGTAATCAGATGTTGGAGGAATATTCCCAGTATAATCCTCATACCGACTTTCATGAGGTACATTCAAGCACTCAGCCCACTGCTTAGATGAGAACGATATTTTCTTTCCTTTTACCACAGATGAAATCCTGGCAGCCTCCACACCATCTAAAGTGATTTCCAGATTCATATAGAACTCATGTACCAGCTTCGGGTAGTCTATTCAAGAGTTGTCAGAAAACCAGTCTATCCATCCTTGCGATTCAAGAACTTGCAGCAACAGTGACTTACTTGACAAAAGCCACGTAGAGCTGACTTCTATTTATACAGCAATAATCCGAGTTTCCAGGATCAGATTTATTGATCGTTGAGAGGTACTACTCGACTCACCTCGAGCACACTTTGAAGGTACAGGGCTATCCGGTCCATTGCTTGGTCTCTTTTTCTTAGCCATTCGAGGATTTTGGGAAGGCAGGAGTTCGATGGTTCGAAGTAGAGGGGAAGAGAAGTTGAAAGGTTCGGCGGGAAATGAAAGGTCAACGGTTTAGGGAAGATAAATAACCGCGTATCATTTATTTTATCATTTAGGGTTCCCATAAAAAGTATAAAAGAAATTTACTAATTAATTACAATATAATAAAAAAAGATCGGTAGGATATATCGGTTGCACATATCAGTTTCACAGACCAGTTTCAAAGATCAGTTTCACAGATCGGTTTCACAGATCAGTTTCACAGATCAGTTTCACAGATCAGTTTCACAGATCAGTTTCACAGATCCGTTTCACAGATCAGTTTCACAGATCAGTTTCACAGATCAATTTCACAGATCAATCATACACAACTCATGTTTAATAAATTTCATTCTTTCAGAGCATAAAGGCTTTGTGATGATATCATTTAATTGATGTTCAGAACTAATAAATTTTAAAGAAATATCAACTTTTTGATAATGATCTATTAGAAAGTGATGTCTGACATCAATGTGCTTAGTTCTAGAGTGAGACACAGGGTTCTTAGATATATTGATTGCACTAGTATTGTCACAGTTAATTGAAACATGTTTAAGATCAAATCCATAATCCAATAAAGTGGGTTTCATCCACAGAATTTGTGCACAGCAACTACCAGCAGCTATGTATTCTACCTCGACAGTAGACAATGTAACTGAGTTCTGTTTCTTACTACACCATGATACTAGGGATTTTCCAAGCAAATGACATGTTCCAGATGTGCTCTTCCTATCTAACTTACATCCAGCAAAGTCAGCATCTGAATAACTAGTTAGGTTAAATTATTTTCCTATTGGATAAAACAAGCCTAAATTTACAGTATACTTAAGATACTTAAAAATACTTTTAACAGCCAGTAAGTGTGATTATTTAGGATTAGCTTGAAATCTAGCACACATACATACACTGAACATAATGTCTGGTCGACTAGAAGTAAGATAAAGTAAGCTCCCAATCATACCTCTGTAATTGGTTTGATCCACTGGTTTCCCAGCTTCATCTGTATCCAATTTACAAGCAGTACTCATAGGTGTATCACTTTCCTTAATACTATCCAATCCAAAACGTTTTAAAAGATCCTTTGTATATTTGCTTTGATTTAAAATAATTCCATCTTTAGTTTGAAAAATTTGAAAACCAAGAAAATACTTAAGCTCTCCCATTAAGCTCATTTCAAATTCATTTTGCATAATCTTTGAAAAATCAGTGCATAAGGAATTTTTAGAAGATCCAAAAATAATATCATCAACATAGATTTGTACTATTAATACATCTTTTGAAATCCTTTTTATAAAAAGAGTGGGATTAGCTACTCCTTTTGTAAATCCTTTTGAGATAAGAAAGTTTGAAAGCCTTTCATACCAAGCTCTTGGATCTTGTTTTAAACCATATAAAGCTTTAGAAAGTTTAAAAACATGATTTGGAAAATGAGGATTTAAAAAACCAGGTGGTTGCTCTACAAAAACATCTTCAACAATAAAACCTTTTAGAAATGCACTTTTGACATCCATTTGATATAGCTTGAAATTCAGATGTGATGCATAGGCAAGTAAGATCCTAATAGCCTCTAATCTAGCTACAGGTGCAAAGGTTTCCTCATAGTCAATTCCTTCTTCTTGATTGTAACCTTGTGCAACTAGCCTAGCTTTATTTCTAATGATGTTTTCAGATTCATCAACTTTGTTTCTAAACACCCATTTTGTGCCTATGGTCAAAAAGTCCTTAGATCTTTCTACCAATTTCCAGACTTTGTTTCTTTCAAATTTATTTAGTTCTTATTGCATAGCCATTACCCAAAATTCATCATTGATAGCATCATTGATATTTTTAGGTTCTAACTGTGAAAGAAAAGCTTGATGTTCAACCTGATTTCTTAGAGAAGCTCTAGTCTGTGTTCCTCTCTCTAGATTTCTTACAACAGCATCTAAAGTATGGTTCCTTAGAGTCCTAGATGGTCTTGAAAAGAAAGGGCTAGAGATTTTAGATTCATCTACAGATTGAGATTCAACAGAAGCAGGTTCTGGAGAATTTCCAGAGTTGGATATTTTAACTATAGGTCCATTGTCTTTATCATTGAGATTCAAACCAGAGAGATCATGTTCAAGAGAGATTTTAGGTTCGTGTGGATCAGATTCATCAAATTTGATGTGAACAGATTCTTCCACACATTTGGTTATTTTATTGAAAACTCTATAGGCTTTACTAGAGATAGAGTAACCTAGGAAAATTCCTTCATCACTCTTGGATGCAAATTTGTCAAGATGGTCTTTAGTATTGAGAATGAAGACTTTGCAGCCAAAAACTTTGAAGTAGTTAACCTTAGGTTTCCTATGGTTCCACAACTCATAAGGGGTCCTCTTAAGAACTCGTCTGATTAAGACTCTATTAATGACATAACAAGCTGTATTTACAACTTCAGCCCAAAAGTAAATAGGCAGTTCATATTCATTGAGCATAGTTCTAGCTATTTCTTGCAGGGTTCTATTCCTTCTCTCTACTACACCATTTTGTTGGGGTGTCCTAGGGGCAGAGAAATTGTGACTATAGCCATTGTGTGAGCAGTAGGAATCAAACACATGATTTTCAAACTCACGACCATGATCACTTCTCAGGGTCTTAATCTTGAGTCCACTAAGATTTTCTACAGACTTGGAGTATTTAACAAAGTAAGAACAAGCTTCACTTTTGTGAGCTAGAAAATATACCCAAGTATATCTGGAAAAGTCATCTACAAGAACATAGACATAGTGCTTCCCATTGAAACTAGAAACTCTAGAAGGTCCAAATAAATCCATGTGAACCAACTCGAGAGGTTGAGAAGTTGACACTTCTTTCTTTGATTTAAAAGAAACTTTATGTTGCTTTCCTTTTTGACAGGGATTACAAACTTTGTCTGCTGGAAATTCAAGTTTGGGTAAGTCTCTAACTAAGTTCTTCCTAGAAAGTTTTCTAAGTGAGTGTACATTGCAGTGTCCTAATCTTCTGTGCCAAAGCCAAGACTCTTTATGAAAAGCATTTAAACAAGGAATATTCTGCTTAGCTAAAGAATCTAAATCAACAGCATAAACATTTTCATTTCTTAATGCATAAAATACTAAAAGATTTTTTGAGTTAAAAACATTGCAAGAATCATTTTTAAATTTCACATAAAAACCATCATCACACAATTGAGAAATGCTTAACAAGATATATTTAAGTCCATCGACAAATAAAACTTCAGAAACCAAGATTGAATCAGTGTTACCAATCTGGCCTAAGCCGATTATTTTTCCTTTTGAATTATCACCAAAAGTGACAAAGCCTCCATCAACTTTTACTATGCTCTTGAAACATGAAAAGTCTCCTGACATATGTCTTGAACATCCACTGTCTAAGTACCATATCTTCTTGTGACAGCTCTTCAAGCAGGTCTCCTACAAAACAGATTTAGATGGAAGATGATTTTGGTACCCAGATCTTCTTGGGTCAAGACATGTTAGCCAATGATACTTTAGGTATCCATATTTGTCTAATGGGTCTCATATAATTTGTCGAATTAACATTCTTTGAAAGATAAACCTTATTAGATCCATAACTATGAATATAACTGGATGAGGCATATGATGTTCCAGAATTAACTATCTTCTGTCCAGATTTAGGAATGAATCTAGTTTTGGCAACTTTTCTTTGTCCAGGTTGGTATCCTATACCAGTAGTGTATCTAGGTGCAACTTGCTTTCCTAGAATTTGTGTTAGAGTATTCTTGCCATTTTTGAACTTCCCTAAGTCTTTTCTGAGTTGCTCATTAGACAATTTTAGTTCAGTATTCTCTTTAAGAAACTGATCATTCTTTTCTACTTCTATATCCAGATCAGATTTATGCTTAACACTTAAAGAATACTGTTTCTTTAAACCTTTATATTTATCTTTAAGATCATTACAGGTTTCTTCAAGCATATCACAATATTAAAATAGTTCAGATTTAGACATGTTATCACATTCAGAATCATCTCCAGAATAATATGAATTTAAAGCAGGAGTTTCTGATGTTACCTCAGAAGTGTTTGTCATGAAACACATGTTGGCTCGATTCCTTTCAGAGTCTGAAGATTCAGCTTCACTTGTGTTGTCTTCTAAAGCACTCCAAGTAGCCTTCATAGATTTCTTGTACTTGTTATCCTTGTATTCATACCTCTTTCTGTATTTCAGCTTTGGACAGTCTGCTTTTATGTGTCCTTTTCTTTTGCATTCATAACAGACAACTTCATCTGATTTATCAGACTTCTTCCAATCCTTTTTCCAGTGTCCTTTGTTATCATACTTGCCTTTGTAGTTTGACTTTCTGAAAAACTTCTTCTTCTTATAGAATTTATTAAATCTTCTATCAATGTGAGCCATCTCAGCATCACTGTCAGAATCATTCTCACTTTCCTCGCTGCTTGAACTTTCATTGATAGCTTGAGGCTTTTCCTTATCCTTATTCTTTGAGGTTGTAGTCTTGAAGGCAATAGACTTCCTTTTAGGTTCATCATCTTCTTCTTTATTTACCTTGAGTTCTTCTTCATACATCATAAACTTACCAATTAGTTCCTTGACAGGCAGTTCTCCAATGTCACACGATTCTCTAATGGAGACAGAGGTTCCTCTCCATCTTTTAGGTAGACATCTCAAAATTCTCATGATTTGTTCCTTTGCTGGAACATCCTTTCCCAGAGAAGTCATTGTGTTGACAATTTCATTGAACCTGAGATACATATCAGAAATGGATTCATCAGGCTTCATCTTAAAATTATCATACTTAATAGTATAGGTATTCAATCTCATCTCCTTAACATTAGTTGTTCCTTCATGAGAAACAGCTAAGGTATCCCAAATTTCATATGCAGTTTTACATGCAGAAATTCTATTAAACTCCTCATCTCCTAGAGCACAATACAAGGAATTCATAGCTTTACAATTATTATTGTAAGTAGTCTTTATAGGTTAATCCCAAGTAGATCTATCAGTAGTGGGAATTTTGTATTCAGATTCAATAGCAGTCCAAATATCAAAACTCATGCTTTCTAGATGAATTTTAATTTTAAGTTTCCACTGAGCATAGTTGTTTCCATTAAAGAAAGGTGGCTGGTTAGTAGCAACACCCTCAAGTCTATTATCCATGATATCACTGAAAGAATTTTAAAGAGATAAAAATATAGAAATAACAGAAATTTTAAGAACTTTAAAATACAACTAAAATCACAGTTGAAAAATAGGGTACTTTTAGAAAATATTTTCCAACCTCTGATACCAAATGTTGGTCGGAGTGGATACTCAAGAGGGGGGTGAATTGAGATCCAATTAAAATTTTCTGTTAAAAACAATGTTTACTAAAATCCCCCTATTTCAAAAACAGATTAAACGGTAGTGAATTTATACAGATTATAAAGGTTCAATTAGTTTCTCAAAGATTGATTAGTTATCAGTTAACTTAATCATATGATTAAATTAAATTTTGAAACTAACTTACTGGTTTATAATAAATATAAACACTTGCGAGTTTAACTATCAATGTAGATTTGAAGACAAATTATATTTCAAAGTAATAGCAGCGGAATATGAAATAAATATGTAGTATGGATATAGTATGTAGCTACAAACACAAAGAATTAACCAAGAGGTTCAGTCTCAAGCCAAGACTTAGTCCTCTCAAAAGTTTATATAAAAATGATCCACACCCTGGATCGGGGTTAACAACAGTGAACACTCCAGGTCACAAGACCTCTACCACAGTTCTGCGTGGGGAAAAAAACAACAGCTTAGAGTTGTCCAGGTCTCACACGACCTCTACCACTATCCACAGTGGGAAATGAAGTGTAAAAAGGTTTGCTGAGGATTTAAAAATACTCCAGTGAAAGTACAGGAGTCAGTGTGTGTGTTTAATACAGCAGATAACACACACTGCTCAAGATGTAAAACAAATGTATCACAGAGCAGAGATGTAGAGTTTAGAAATGGCTCTAGTGATTTCAGTGTAGATCTAGACTCTTTTGTATTTGGTCAGAATTTATTCTGAGTCCTCTTCTCATTTTTGTTTGAGAAGAAGAGTGTCGTATGCTTCCGGTTCAAAGGCAGTGAGATGTAGTCGATGAAGTTATTCAATGTTCTTTTGTATGCACAAAACTCTTCTTGAGTCGGCTTGATTGGGTATGAGGTTCTGTTCTGCATGGTTCTTCCGCTTCTTTCTTTCCTCTATTTTCTTCTTGTATTCTTCTGTTCACACACTTGCTTCTTCATCAGAGTCTTCTAGTATTTATGTCACGTGCTTCGGAAGACAGAAAAAGTTTCCTTTCCACAGGTACGAGGTACGGTTTCCTGACATCCGACAACCTTTATTAATTAATTGACAGAGCATTAAAATATACCTAGTATGACCGTTGGTTAGATTAAATAAAGATAAAGATAAAGAAATTCAAACATTTGTTTATGACCATTGAAGAATCAATTGATCGGTAGGTCATCAGCATTAGTGAGTAATGATCGGTGACTCAGATAGATCAGCATCGGGGAGTCATTTGCATCGGTGAGTCATTTTGCAATGGTGAGTCAGTTTGATCAGCATCGGTGAGTCATTTGATCGGTGAGTCAGATTGATATCGGATCGGTGCGACCGTTGTCCTTTGATATCGGATCGGTGCTTCCGATGTCTGTTGAAATTGGATCGGTGCTTCCGGTGTTTGTTGATATTGGATCGGTGCTTCCGATGTCTGTTGATATTGGATCGGTGCTTCCGATGTCTGTAGATATTGGATCGGTGCTTCCGATGTCTGTTGATATTGGATCGGTGCTTCCGATGTCTGTTGATATTGGATCGGTGCTTCCGATGTCTGTTGATATTGGATCGGTGCTTCCGATGTCTGTTGATATTGGATCGGTGCTTCTGATGTCTCTTGATATTGGATCGGTGCTTCCGATGTCTGTTGATTCCAGAAGACTTCCAAAATACTTTGTAAGTCAATAAGCATAGACAAAAACAGGATAACAGATTCATTCACAGATTGTAATTAAGTTTATGATAAGTCAAACCAGATTAAGCATTAATGGTAGGTGATGATTTGTGATTATTAAAACATCAATCATAGACATGAAATCAACAATCTTATAGAGGGCTCAACAATACATATATAGGTAATATAAAATAATAATGTGAAATTAGTTCGTGATGTTCGAAAAACTGCCAAGTTTATATAAATGATTATCATTAAATTTTTATCTAATAAACAATACTCATATATAGAAAAAAACATAATATTTGACCATTTAAAAAAATTTAAGTTCATTAATACCATATAATTTCAATTCTAGATATTTATAATCATTTTACACAATCATCCATACATGTATACTGGTGAACCGATCATAAAAACCATGAAAAAAACCCACCCGAACAATGAAATTAAACTCTAGATATCATTAATATGACAATAAAAAACTTATTAAATTTCCAATGAATCAAAAAATTTATAAAATGTTTTTTATTTTGTGATTAATTAATAAAATTTTATTATCTATAATATTAAATTAAATAAATCATTAAAACATAAGCAAAATGGATTCTCAAACCAAATTCCTTTCTTTGGGTTGTTCTTTGTTATTTGTTATGAATGTTCATATTTTTTTTCAACAATCATTTCATTTTTTGATTCAAGGATATTAATGTTTATAATATGATTTTATAGAAAATTCAATGAGTTTTCAAAAATAACTATGTCCCAACCCGACCCTACCCGGGCTCGAGCCGCAACTACCCCAAGCACGCCTCCATAGGCTAGGGGCTGGTGACAAGCGCCGAAAGCTAAACAACTCAGGGAGGCCTTTTCCTGAGTACCTGTACACACACACAACCCACTAAATGCAGATGTATAGAGTAAAAAAGAAAAGTATATTACTAACTGCTATAAATAAACCATATAGTGCATAGACCTCTAAACAGTACAAAGCAACTACTGAAGGTAAACCGAAAAGAAAAAGGGAAAAACATGCGCCCAACCAGAAAAAGTACCACAACCAGGAAATAGTTAAACAATAGTAAAACACCTAAAGGGTCCCACACCTGGAACCTGACTAAGACCACCATACATGGTCTAAACCCTAGAACTCTTAAGCTCCCATGAAGTCACTACCAACCTGTCCGTTATCTGCAATGGCACACCAAGTGCGGGAAAATCACAAGCAGGGGTGAGTATAAAAATACGCAGTAGGATGCCTCGAAGGCTCAAGGGAGCAACAAAGAAGGTACTAAAGATGTGAGAAGTAGATCAAACAAGGAAAAGTAAAGGAGTACAATCGAGAGTGTAGTAAAGAGTACAACAAGGAGTGCAGTAGAGTAACAGTAGAGAGTCCAGCTAAACCAAACAAGAGAAAGGAGGTAGACTCATCCAGAAATATGGAGTTGGAAATGGTGAGAAGATGAAATTCTCATCGAGTCATCGCTACCTATAGTAGGAGTGTAGACTCGTCCAACCATGAGAAGCTAGACACGGAAAGCACGTGGCATACCCCGTGCGTCTTCGCCTCTTCTGGAGGGAGAGTAACCAAGCCCCAAAAGTGGGTACTAGAATAAGGTATACATATATATATGCTCTGTCAAGAAACCCGAACAAGATCGTAATGGGATCTCTGTTCCATAGCTAAACCCAAGAAAGTGAGTAGCCATCAGTCCCAGAAGTAAACACCATCGATGCCCAACATCCCGCACGTCTGCCCCAAACTGCAAGTCACGGAGCTCAAATCACTACACATTGACACTATCTGCTTTGGGTGGCACTGACTCGCCCACACGGTTTTAGGTCGCGTCCCAAGGACACGTCTTGGTGGGGAAATCACCCCTCGTACTAGAGAGTTCTAGGGAACGTCAAACCACACCTCGTCACTACCCCATAGTGGAGTGGTCTCCTCAAAGTTGACAGGAGACCTCCTGCCTAGCCCCGCTGGAGGGTAATCCCTGGAATTCAATGGGTTCCCACTAGAGGGAGACCCAGAAAAAGTCAATGGGTGCCACACTGCCCAGTCCCATAAAAGGGTAATCCACTGGAGGGAGACCCGAAAAATGTCATCGAAGAGTCCCAATTCCCAGTCCCGTAAAAAGGTACTCCACTAGAGGGAGGCTGGAACCATCATCGGGGGCCACTTCCCAACCCAACTGGAGGTAAACACAACATCGGGGACCACTTCCCTACCCCGATGGAGGTAAACCTGGAACTGCTCTGGCCATCCCTGCTGGATGGTACAATGCTGGCCATCCCTATTGGATGGTAACCCATTGGCCATCCCTGCTGGATGGTAACCCACTGGCCATCCCTGCTAGATGGTACCGCACTAGCTATCCCTGTTGGATGGTACAAATGGCCACCCTTGCTGGATGGTACCCCCTTTCCATCCCTGCTGGAAACAACATCCTAGCTAGCTCTGCTGGAAAAAACCTCTTGGCTAGCCCTGCTGGAAACAACCTCTTGGGTAAGGGATCGGTGCCTCTGTAATGTGTTGGTCAAACCGGATTCACAAGAACTCTACCAGGGAACATGAAGCAACTCAGCTGGCCAAACCATCGAGAACAGAACCAGGGGTAAACCACTCAACCCTACAGTTCGAAACCATCGTGAAAAGGAGCAGGGGGAAACCCACTCAACCCTACTGGTCAAACAAACAAGAACAGAAGGACCCTCTACGTCGACAGAGGTCAAGGGAACACAAAGAAGAACATGGAACGCACATGGGGCCCACACGTTGTGTGGCCCCAAGTCAACTCCAACCAAGCGCACAATCGTTCCCAAGTACAAAAAACCACATGTACCTCCAAGCATTCCAATTCTAGGCCGGCCCGCACAGGCAGACCCGGCTCACAGTGCTGGCCCGCGGCTCTGCCGCATGGGCTAGCCATGGAACCTCGGTCCACACTTGCACTGAAAGGCCATGAGGGATAGTCACGGTCTTCTGCGATGACCCACCGAGTGCGTGACTCTGTCTCCGTGCGGGGGTCGCGCGCCGCGACCCAACTACCATTGTGCCCCGATGGCTCGGCCATGCCACCTGGAGCTGCTGCCTCACCCGGCCAGCACCGCTTCACCCTGAAGAGTGCCGCCTCCAGGCCTTATCCCACGCCACCACCGCCTTAGCCCGCGCCACTGCTACCTTAGACCAGGCCACCTGTGCCTCCACCTGGACTCTCACCGGACCGCTGTCCCAGCTCACCGGAGAACCCAAAACCGACGGAAAAACCCCAAAAACCCGCTGACCTTTGGCGGACAACTGAGAACGCATCAGGAATCGGATTTTCAATCCGAAATAGGTGTTGGAAAGACTAGAACATGTGCTACGTGATTATGGGATTCACTCAACAATTTTAAAGATATTAGACGCATAAAAAGAAATTCAAAGGGGGATATATTAATTTAAAAATGAAGCAAGAACCCTACCTCGTGGGCGTAGCCCGACACTTTGTCATCGATCCACATTCGTCGTAGCCGAGGTCTTCCGAATTGGAGAGGGAAGATGAGGGCTTAAGGTGGAGCTTCAGGGTGATTGGGATTCTCCAGGGGGAGGAATGAGAATGGGGGAGGAGAGGAGAGTTTAAATAATTAATATATTTTTAATTATAAACTCATCCCCTAAAAAAACCAGCGTCCAAAACCCCCGACTTGGTTAAAGTTAAACCGTGACTAGGGTAAAAACCACCTCCCGTGCACAACAACAGTCTCAGAATTTTAATATGGGGCCCCGTTCAAAAGTTATTAAAATCAACGCCTGAGGCCGCCATATTTCAAAAGCCCCCGTTGGGCCATTTTCCGTAAAAGGCCCGCACCTACGAAACATACACCCCTCGTAGGATAAACGGCATGCTCCAGACTCAATGATGCCCTTGGTTTTACAATACAAGAAACTGTTTAATAGATACATGAGTTTAACCATTATAAAAATAAATTGAATATTTTATTTATCCGATTAGCGTTCTGGTAACGGGTGAGGGGTCGCAACGTCACACGCCGACATGTTTTATGTTGTTCCTAGGGTAAACACCCCATGCTGGACCCATTAATAGCCTCACATTTAGTATCGGAATTACCATTTAGGAGTTATTCCATTTATTTGGCATTCCTAGTGTGAAAGCACTTAAAATTTAATTGCAGCCACACTGGGGCTCGGAATCGCACGCCATCTGAAGGTGCTGCTCTGGAATAACATTAAGAATATTCTAAAGCGTTTTATAGAAAAAACCGGGTTCTTACATCATTCCCTCCTTCAAGATTTTCTTCCCTGAAAAACAAAACAATGGAACTATGTAGGGAATTAAGCCCACACATGGCTCTCCCATACCCAGAAGAACTCTTGCACAATCACGCGTCACCGCACACAGAACAAAAGATTTGATCTTCCCATGCGAGGTCTGCCCTTGCCGATGATTTGCATAAGAGTACGCACACATATCCTCAGGTAATCCATGCAGGAGACGTCATGCACCCACTCCTAACTTTGTGGTTAGGTCAAGGCGGTAGCTCACCTCATCATCCCTTTTCACATTCTCAAACGTTCTGAAGGACCTCAGCCGTAACTCACCTCCCTGATCAAACCTCTACGTCACATGCCGCGACTGGAATCACCACTCGCACCTGGAACAAGGCCCGATGATTTCCTCCTTCAGTATATCCATATGGTGAAACACCCATGGATATCTGGTCACGAAAAGTTTTACAGTCGATGTCCCACAACCAAGACCCTCTTACACACTGAGAAGTGAAGGAGTCAACATCATCGACTAAAGAGAAAGGTTCCCACTCCTTTTACTCTAATGAAACAGGGTTACACTAACGCCACGCGTCACCCTGATAACACCTCAAGAAAGGAGCAAGGAGAAAATAATTTCACATAAAAATCCTAACAATTCTACTGCAAAAAGTAGAAGAGATGTAGAGCGTATCTCTTATCCCCTCATGCTCCGCATGATAGTAGAAATCCAAAGCTCACGGCTGTCCGTGGTCCCAACCGTCAGCTCCCGAAGCCCGACGTGGACCACCTAGTGGTGATGGGGAGTCCTCGTAATGTCGTCCCCCACAACTATCTCTTACTATCCCTCTGGTTGCACCACCTATCTGGGTACCACTCTGATCACGGTGCTGCCTCTACCGCAGTAGTGCACCTGTTACCTGCCCTATATTCTCAGCGCGCCTGGTCGGGAAGTCTCGTGCCAGGTGACCTCACCCATGCTTTTGGTTATCGGAAATCCACCTGCGTCGAGGTTCTATTAGCCAACGCCTGCTAGATGCGGCAGACGTCTTGGCTCTGTCAAGCCAGCTTCCACCACCAACTGTAGAGCGTGACAGGAAGCTCTCTGTCACCAGTGCCTGCTCTAGCACCCCAGTATAAGTGAAAATGCACAAGGGTACCATGACTGAACAGATCTCTCTGTGAAGACCCTTCTCGAAATTCTGCTCTTTGATGTTTCCATCATGGACCAAGTCCGGGTAAAAGCGTGCACGGTTTGCGAAACTGGCCACGTACTCGGCCACCATCATCCCTCCCTGCTGAAACCACAAGAGCTCATGAATCTGAAAAAAGTGTAAGATAGAGGGGGAAAACTCCTCATGAAACAAAAACTAAAATTCACCCCATGAAAGCGACGACTCGTCAAGAAGCTAAGTCACCAGACTCCACCAACGTCCAGCTGCTCTATGGAAAAGGCTGGCGGCCAAAGCCACCATAAGATCTTTCGGTGTCTGCACATGCCTGAAAAGGCGAACCACCATCTCCAGCAAAACCTCTGCAACCTGAGGGTCTGGATCACCACTGAACCTCAACGTTATCTGCCGCTGGAACTCATGGAGTGTTCTCAACCTATGCTCAAACTCAGTCTTCCCTACTGAAGCTGTCTGCTGCTCACCAGGTGGGGGTGCTGCTACTGGCCCACCCAGAGAAAGGGACTTGCATGATGGGTCCTGGACTGAGGCCTCGTAGCTCACTGGGTCATCATCAGGCACCAAAGATGGTATCCTAGCTAGCTTTCTTCGCGGAAACATCTTGAATGTTATCAAGGAGTGCCACGATCAGATGAACATATATGTATATAATAGTGACAACAATGGGGAGATGACTCAAGAAGGACAGTCAAGACTCAATCATATGTGATGCACAAACCAATTTTCCCTGCAAAAAGTGTCTCAGCATGTTGAGTCTACAAGCTGGTTATCAGGGTCTTGGTGAATGGATATGTCAGCCGCCACACAATCACTGGATTCCCTGGCATGAAGGTTTCTCTCGAGACTCATAAGCACGGTTTCCCTAGATCCCTACCAATTCCTTTTTAGGGACGTCTTAACAACGTCCCAAGGAACGAATCACCTCGGATACCACTTTTTCATGACCTGACCCTTCCCGGGCTCGAGTCGCAACTACCTCAAGCCCCCCTCCATAGGCCAGGGGCTAGTGACAAGCACTGAAGTTTAAACAGCTCGAGGAGGCCTTTGCCTGAGTACCTGTACACACACACATCCCACTCAATGCAGAAGAGCAGAGTAAAAAAGAAAAGCAAAGTAATAACTGCTATAAATAAACCACTGAGTGAATCAACCTCTAAATAGTACAATGCAAGTGCTGAAGCTAAACCGAAGATGAAAAGGGTAAAACATGCACCCAACTAGAAAAAGTGCCAATACCCGGCAACATGTAAACAAAAGTTAAATAGTTGAAGGGTCCCACACTTGGAACCTTACTATGACCACTGTACACGGTCCAAGACCCCAAACTCCTATGATCTCCAGAAGTCACAACCAACCTTTCCATCATCTACAAAGGCACACCAAGTGCGGGAAAATCCCAAGCAGGGGTGAGTATAAAAATACTTCGTAGGATGCCCCGAAGGCTCGAGGGAGCAACAAAGGAGGTACTGAAGAGGTGAGCAGTTGATCGAATAGGGAAAAGTAAAGTAGTACAACCAAGAGGGCATTAAAGAGTACAACAAGGAGTGAAGTAGAGTAACAGTAGAGAGTCCAGATCAGGCCAAGAAGAAAAAGGAGGTAGACTCGTCTAGACATAAGGAGCTGGAACTGGTTAGAAGATGAACTTATCGTCGAGTCTTCACTACCTATAGCAGGAGAGTAGAATCAGCCAACCACGAGAAGCTAGACACCGAAAGCACATGGCATACCCCAAGCGTCTTCGCCTCTCCTAGAGGGAAACTAACCAAGCCCATGAAGTGGGTACTGGAATAAGGTAAACATATATATATGCTCAGTCATGAAACCCGAACAAGATTTTAAGGGGATCTTCATCCCATTGCTCAGCCCAAGAAAGTCAGTAGCCAACAGTCCCAGAAGTAAAAACTATTGATTCCCAGCATCCAGTACGTCTGTCCAAAACTGCAAGTCAAGGGGTTCAAATCACCGCACCTTGAAACTATCCGCTTTGGGCGGAACTGACTCACCCGCACGGTTTTAGGTCGCATTGCAAGGACGCGTCTTCGTGGGGAAAGCGCCTCTCGTACTTGAGAGTTCTGGGGAACATCAAACCACACCTCATCCCTACCCCGCAATCGAGAGGTCCCCACAAAGTTGACAGGATACCCCCTGCCCCAGCCTCGCTGGAGGGTAATCCCTGGAAGTCAATGGGTTCCCACTAGAGGGAGACCCGGAAAAAGTAAACAAGTTCCACACTGGAAAGTCCCGTAAAAGAGTAATCCAATGGACGGATACATGGAAAATGTTGTCAAAGAGTCCCAATTCCAAGTCCTGTAAATGTGTACTCCAATAAAGGGAGGCTCCGAACCGTCATCGAGGCCCACTTCCCAGCCTAAATGGAGGTAAACCTGGAATCAGTGACCACTTTCCTGCCCTGATGGAGGTAAACCCAAAACCGCTCTGGCCATCCCAGTTGGATGGTATAATGCTGGCCATGCCTATTAGATGGTAACCCACTGGCCATCCCTGCTGGATGGTAACCCACTGGCCATCCCTGCTGGATTGTACCACATTGGCCATCCCTACTGGATAGTACAACTGGCC
The DNA here is from genome assembly GCA_963277665.1 of Viscum album. Lineage (NCBI taxonomy): Eukaryota > Viridiplantae > Streptophyta > Magnoliopsida > Santalales > Viscaceae > Viscum > Viscum album. Next base: position 504,806,001 of record OY728122.1, on the reverse strand, counting down.
ACCCCTGCTTGATGGTACCACACTGGCCATCCATGATGGAAACAACCTCCTCGCTAGCCCTGCTGGAAATAACCTCCTGGGTAAAGGATCGGTGCCCGTGCAATGTGTTGTTCACTACGGATCGACAAGAACTCTAACAGGGAACACGAAGAAACTCAAACGGCCAAACCATCGAGAATATAACCAGGGGTAAACCACTCAACCCTGCTGGCCAAAACCATCATGAACAGGAACAGGGGAAACCCACTCAACCCTGCTGGTCAAACAAACGAGAACAGAAGGACCCTCAACGTTGTGAGAGGTAAAGGGTTTGCAAAGCAGAACATGGCACACACATGGGTCCCACACTATGTGTGGCCCCAAGTAAACTCCAACCAAGCGCACAAATTTTATCAGGTACAAACAACCACATGTACCTCCAAGCGTTCTTGTATACTCCCAGAGTATACCACGTTTCCATCCCAAAGGCTATCGTGCACACGACACACCACGTCAACATGATGGGCGTAAATGTAACAACTCCAACTTGCCACCTCATCGGCCCAGGCATGACCAACTACATCTCTTCAAACATTTACTTCACTAACACTGGAGTGCACGTGATCACACACCAAGGGTTCTCTGCAAACACTGTGGATGGAACCCCAACCAGTACACCTTTAATATTTCCACATTTAATAAGATCATGTTAGAGACTCAAATATCCTGAGAAAATTACACCATTGTAATCCTCACGGAAAAACATGTGATATAGACTATTTACTCGCTTCAAACAGATATCTGATATAAAAGTCGTCCAACACCACTTTACGCCCGAACAACGTCCAGTGATCCCGAGCCTCGACCCCAAAAATTGTTGGGCGCATCACACCATTTTGATCCCCTTTAGAAAACATGTCAAATTGACTGCTCACTTGAGTGGAATGGATATCCAGAGAAAAATATTCATTCCGACATACCGAACATGTGTGGTGCTACGTGGGACCCGCATCCCGGTCCCAAAGCGCTGCCAATGGATCACACCATTGCGATCCTCTTGAAAAAGTACACAAGATGGACTATTCAATTGTCCAAAACTTTCACCCGGTGATAATGCTGGAAATCACCGCCAACTCCCAAAACGGGCCATGTGGGTCCCGCACCAGTGTGCTAAATTAAAGAAGGCGGATTGCACCGTTGCAATTCCCTCGAAAAAACACCCAAGATCAACTACTCGCACGCCCTGAACGGATGTTTGATGAAAATTTTTTAAAGTGCTACACACAGCTCAAAAGATGGGTCGTGGGACACACGCCTCAACTCCGGTGTCAACGCCTAAAACCCCTTTGAAAATATTAATCTTGATGCCAGGGTCACATTGCCGCTGATGGCACACAAAATGGACATCGTATGTGTCCGCGCCGCCCAAAACAAAAACCTCTAGAAAAACGCCCAACAACATAAAGGCGTGTCGCGCCTCCAAGGCCCCCCGTTTTGAGAATTAAAAAATTCCTGAGACTATATCAAAATGATAATATCGACGCCAGGAAGGCACTATTTCGGAAATCACACAAGACGAATTCCCGTTAAAAAAATTACGGGTGTCCAAAGTCGAAGAGGGTGAGCCCCTTGGACTGGACCGGCCTGGACCGACCTAGACTGGCCGGTCCGCCCATTCTGGGCCAGCCCGCACCGGCCGACCCATGGCTCTGCCGCGTGGGCTGGTTGTGGCCCTCGGTCCACACATTCATTGACAGGCCACGAGGTCCGGTCACGATCTTCAGCGGAGTCCCACCGAGCGTGGGTCTCTGTCGCCGCGCAGGGGTCACGCGCCGCGACCCCGATGTCGTCACGCCCCGACGGCTCAGCGTCGCCTCCTGGAGCCACCGCCTCACCCGGCCAGCACCACCTTGCCTTGAAGACTGCCGCCTAACCTTAGCCTATGCCTCTACCTGGGCCCTCTCCGGACCACCGTCCCAGCTCGTCGGAGAACCCAAAACCGCCAAAAAACGCCAAAAACCCGCTGACCTTCGGCGGACAACCGAGAATGCCTCGAGACTCAAATTTTAAAACCGAAATAGGCGTTGGAAAGACTAGAACAAGTGATATGCGATTATGGGATTCTCTCAATAATTTAGAAGATATTTTATGCATAAAAAGAAATTATAAGAGGGATATATGAATTGAAAAACGAAGAAATAACACTACCTCGTGGGCGTAGCCCGATGCTTTTTCGTCGATCTGCCTTCACCGTATCCGAGGTCTCCCGGATTCGAAAATTAGGATGAGGTCTTGAGGTGGAGCTTAAGGGTGAATGGGTTTTTCCAGGGGGTGGAATGAGGAAGGGGGAGGAGAGGAGAGTTTAAATAAATAAACTCTTTTTATTTAAAAACTCAACCCCTGAAAACACCTGCGTCCAAAACCCCCGACACGGTTAATGTTAGACCACGCCTAGGGTAAAAACCACCTGCCGAGCACAAAATCTGTCTCATAATTTTAACTTGAGTACCCATTCAAAAGTTATTAAACTCAACTCTCGGGGCTTCTAAATTTTGAAAACGACCATGGGGCCATTTTCCACAAAAGGCCCGCGCCTGCGAAACTTACACCCCTCCTAGGGTAAATGGCACGCTTCGGACTCAACGGTGCCCTTGGTTTTCTAATCCAAGCAACCGTTTAAGATATAATTATGTTTAACCATTAAACTAATAAATTAATTATTATTTTTATCTGTTTAACATTCCGTTAACCGGCGAGGGGTCCCAAAGTCCCGTGCCAACATATTTTATGTCGTTCCTAGGGTAAACACCCCATTCCGAACCCATTAATAACCTCAGATTTAAGATCCAAATTACCATTTAGGATTTATCCCACTAATTTTTCATTCCCAGTGTGAACGCACTGAAAATTTAATTCTTCCCACACCGGGGTATGGAATCGCACGCCGTCTGAAGGCACTACTCTGGAATAACATCAAGAATATTCCAAAATATTTTATAGCAAATACATGATTCTTACATCATTCCCTCCTTCATTCTTTTCATCCCAGAAAATCAAAACCAATGAACAACACAGGGTATTAAGCCCACACCTGGCTCTCCCGTACCCAGAAGAACTCTGGCACAGTCACATGTCACCGCACACAGACCAAATGATTTGATCTACTCACGCGAGGTATTCCCTTCCCGATGATGGGCATATGAGTATCCACACATCTACTCTGGAAAGCCACGTGGGAGACGTAGTGCACCCACTATTGACATTGGGGTTAGGAAAAGGTGGTAGGGAACCTCGCCATCACTTTGCACATTTGAAAATGGTCTGAAGGACCTCGAGGGTAGCTCACCTCCCCGATCGAACCTCTACGTTGCATGTGGCGACTTGAATCACCGCCCGCACCTAGAACAAGGCCCAATGATTCCTTCCTTTAGAATATCCATATGGTGAAACACCAAATGATATCTGGTCACACAAGGTTTAACAGTCGATGACCCACAACCAAGACCCTCTTACACGCTCAGAAGAGAAGGAGTCAACACCATCGACTAAAGAGAAAGTTTTTCCACGCCTTTTACTCTACTGACACAGGGTTACACCAACGCCCCGCGTCACCCAGGTAACACCTCAAACAAGGAGCCGGGAGAAAAACATTTCATACATAGAGCCAAACAATTCTACTGAAAAAATTAGAAGAGCTGTATAGCATACCTCTTTTCACCTCATGCTCTGTAGGATCATAGACATCCAAATCTCATGGCTGTTTGTGGTCCCAACCATCAGCTCCTAAATCCTGATGTGGACTGCCTAGTGTTGATGGGAATACCTTATAATGTATTCCCCCACTACAAGCTCTTACCACTCCTCTGCTTACACCACCTCTCTGGGTACCACACCGATCACAACACTGCCTTTGCGGCGGTGGTGCACCTATTGCTTACCCAAAATTCTCAGCACGCCTGGTCGAGCAGTCTCGCATCAGGTGACCTCGACCAAGAGTCCGGTTATCAGAAAGCCACATGTGTAGAGGTTCTGTCAGCCGATGCCCGCTAGCTGCGCTAGACGTCTCGGCTCTGTCGAGCCTGCTGCCACCACCAACTATAGAGCGTGACAGGAAGCTCTCTCTCATCAGTTCCAGCTCTAGCACCCCATCATAATTGGAAATGAACAAGGGTAGTATGACATAAAAGATCTCTCTACGGAGACCCTACTCGAACATCCACGCTTGGATGTTGCTGTCATGGACCTAGTCCGGGTAAATGCATGCACGGTCTGCGAAACTAGCCGCGTACTCGGCCACCAGCATCCCTCCCTGCTGAAACTGCGGGAGCTATAAAATCCGAACAGAGTGTAAGTAGGAGGTGCAAAAATCCTCACGAAACAACAACTGAAAGTCTTCTCATGAATTGGATGACTCGTCATGAAGATGAGTCACCATACTCCACCAACAACCAGCTGTTCCATGGAAAAGGTTGTCGTCCAAAGCCACCATAAGATATGTCAGTGTCTGCCCAAGCCTGAAAAGGTGAACCACCATCTCCAGCCAAACCTCTACTTCCTGAGGGTCTGGCTCACCACCGAACCTCAGTGGTCTCTACCGCAGGAACTCACAGAGTGCACTCAACCTATGCTCAAGCGTAGTATGCTCTACTAAAGATGTCTGCTTCTCACCCGGTGGGGGTGTTGCTACAGTCCCACCCGGAGAAAGGGACTTGCATGATTGGTCCTGTACTGAGGCCTCGTAGCTCATAGGGTTGTTGTCACACACCAAAGTTGGTATCCTAGCTGGCTGTCTTTGCAGAGACATCCTGAATGTTATCAAGGAGTGTGGTGATCAGATGAGAATATATGTATATAACAATAACAACAATGGGGAGCTGACTCAAGAAGGACAGTCAGGACTCAATCCTATGTGATGAACAAAAAAAATTTCCCTGCAAAAAGTTTCTCAGCATGCTGAGTCGACAAGATGGTTATCAGGGTCCTGGTGAATGGATATGTCGGCCGCTGCACCATCACTGGACTCCCTGACCTGAGAGCCACTCTCGATAAATGTTAACACCATTACCCTAGATCCCAACCAATTCCTTTTTAGGGACTTCTGAAAAACATCCCAAGGAAGGAACCACCACTGATGCCACTTTTCCATGACCCGACCCTACTCGGGCTTGAGCTGCAACTACTCCAAGCCCGCCTCCAAAGGCAAGGGGATGGCGACAAGCACCGAAGGATAAAAAACTTGAGGAGTCCTTTTCCTGGGTACCTGTACACACACACGCAACCCAATCAATGTAGAAGTGGAGGTAAAAAAGAAAAGTAAATTAATAACTACTATAAATAAACCATAGTGTGAATCAACCTCTAAACAGTACAAAGAAAGTGCGGATGGTAAACCGAAATGAAAAAGGAAAAAACAGGCAGCCAACCAAAAAAAGTGCCAAAACCCAGAAACAGGTAAACAAAAGTAAAACAGTTGAAGGGTCCCACACCTGGAACCTGAATACGACCACCGTACATGGTCTAAGCCCCCGAACACCTAAGATCCCCTGATGTCATGGCCAACCTATTCGTCGTCTGCAATGGCACGCCATGTGTGGCAATGCCCAAGTATGGGTGAGTATAAAAATACTCAGTAGGGTGCCCTGAAGGCTCGAGGGAGAATTAAAGGAGGTACTGAAGAGGTGATCCGTAGATCAAATAGGGAAAAGTAAAGTAGTACAACTGAGAGTGCAGTAAAGAGTACGAAAATGAGTGCAGTAGAGTAATAGTTGAGAGTTCTGCTCAACCCAACAACAGAACGGAGGTAGACTCATCCAGATATAAAGAGCTGGAAACGCTGAGAAGAGGAAATTCTCATTGAGACATTGCTACCTATAGTAGGAGACTGGAATCATCCAACCCCGAGAAGCTAGACTCAGAAATCATGTGGCATACCCCACACATTTTTGCCTCTCCTAGTGGGAGAGTAACCTAGCCCAATAAGTGGGTACTGAAACAAGTTATACATATATAAATGCTCTGTCAAGAAACATGAATATGATCGAATGGGGATATACGTCCCGTAGCTCATCCAAAGAATGTGAGTAGCCAACAGTCCCATAAGTAAACACCATCGATGACCAGCATACCACACATCTGCCCCAAACTGCAGGTCAAGGGGCTCAAATCACCACACCTTGACACTATCCGCTTTGGGTGGAACTGACTCGGTTGCACGGTTTTAGGTCATGTAATAAGGGCATGTCTCGGTGGATAAAGCACCCCTCGTACTTGAGAGTTCTGGGGAATGTCAAACCACACCTTGTCACTGCCCCGCAATCAAGAGGTCTCCTCAAAGTCGACAGGCGACCTCCTGCGCAGCCCCGCTGGAGGGTAATCCCTGGAAGTCGACGGGTTCCCACTGGAGGGAGACCGAGCAAAAGTCGACGGGTGACACACTGCCCAGTCCCATAAAAGGGTAATCTAGTGGAGGGAGACCCAGAAAAAGTCATCGACGAATCCTAATGCCCAGTCCCGTAAAAGGGTACTCCACTGGAGGGAGGCTCAGAACAGTCATCGAGGACCACTTCCCAGCCCAGTTGGAGGTAAACCCGATCTCGAGGACTGCTTCCCAGCCCCGCTAGAGTTAAACCCAGAACCGCTCTAGCCATCCCAACTAGATGGTACAACGCTGGACATCCCTGTTGGATGGTATCCCATTTTTCATCCCTGCTGGATGGTAACCAAATGGCCATTCTTACTGGATGGTACTGCACTGTCCATCCCTGTTGGATAGTACAACTGGCCACCCCTGCTGGATAGTACCCCACTGGCCATCCCTGCTAGAAACAACCTCATGGCCAGCCCTGCTGGAAACAACCTCCTGGCCAGCCCTGTTGGAAACAACCACCTGAGTAGAGGATCAGTGCCCATGTAATGTGTTGTTCACACTGAATCCACAAGAACTCTACCCTGTAACAGGAAGCAACTCAGCCAACCAAACCATCGAGAACAGAACCAGGGGAAAACCACTCAACCCTGCTGGTTGAAACCATCATGAACTAGACTAGGGGAAACCCACTCAACCCTGCTGGTCAAATAAATGAGAACAGAAGGACCCTCTATGTCGCGAGAGGTCAAGGGTACTCAAAGCAAAACACGACACACACATGTGGCCCACACGACCTATGGCCCTAAGTCCTCTCCAACAAAGCGCACAAATGTTATCAGGTACAAACAACCACATGTACCTCCAAGCGTTCCCATATACTCCAAAAGTATACCAAGTTTCCATCCCAAAGGATATCGTGCACACGGCACCCCATGTCAGTGCGAAGGGTGTAAACATAACAACTCCAACTTTCCACCTCATCGGCCTAGGCACGACCAACTAGATATGTTCAAACATTTACTTCACTCACATGGGAGTGCATGCGATCACATGCTAAGGGTTCTCTACAAACACCACGGAAGGAACCACTACCCATACACCTTCCATATTTCCACGTTTAATAAGATAACATAAGAGGCTCTGCTCGCTTGAACAGATTACACCATTGAAATCCTCATGGAAAACACGCAAGATAGACTACTTACTCTCCACAAATGAATATTTGACGGAAAAGTCATCCAACACCGCTTTACGCCCAAATGGCATCCTGTGATATCGAGCCTCGGCCCCGAAAATCATCGGGCGCATTGCCCCATTTCGATCCCCTCAGGAAAACATGTCAAATTGATGGCTCACTTGAGTGGAACAGATATCTGGAGAAAAAGATGCATTCCGAAATACTGAACATGAGCAATGATGCGTGGGACCCACATCCCAGTCCTGAAGCGCTGCCAACGGATCGCACCGTTGCGATACTCTCGGAAAATTACACAAGATGAACTATTCACTTGTACAAAACGGACACCCGGTGATAAAGCTGGAAATCACCGCCAACTCCCAACATGGCCCACGTGAGGCCCGCACCAGTGTGTTGAATTAAAGCGGGCAAGTTTCCCTGTTTCAATGCCCTTGGATTTCCCAGTTTCAATGCCTAAAAACCCTTTGGCAGACTTTGTCTTGATTCCGTGGTCACAACGCCACTAACAGCACACAAAATGGACATTAGATGTGTCCGCGTTGCCCAATAAAAAATCCCACAGAAAAACGCAAAACTACGTAAAGGCGTGTTGCGCCTCCGAGACCCCTCGTTTTGGGAATTAAAAATTACGAATACCATCTCAAAATTCACTTCTCAATTCTAGGAAGGCACTGCCTTTGACAGAAAACAAAACGGACACCCGTAATGAAAATTACGGGCGTCCGAAGTCGAAGGGGGGCGATCCCCTTGGACTGGACCGGCCTGCACTGGCAGGTCCGCCTGTTCCGGGCCGGCCCGTGCCGGCCTATGACCCTCGGTCAACACTTTCACCAATCGACCATAGGGGCCAGTCGCAGCGGGTCTCTGGCGCGCCCCGGCGGCTCGACCTCACCGCCTGGAGCCGCTGCCTCACCCAGCCAGCACTACCTCGCCCTGAAGACCACCACCGCTCGGCCTTATCACGGGCCACCACCACCTTAACCTGTGCCGCCACCGCCTTAGCCTGTGCTACCGCCACCTTATCCCGCGCCGCCTGTGCCTCCCCATGGACCCTCGCCGGACCGCCGTCCCAGCTCACCGGAGACCCCAAAACCACCGGAAAAACACCAAAAACCCACTGACCTTCGGGGGAAAACCGAGAACGCCTCGGGACTCTGATTTTCAAACCGAAATAATCTTTGGAAAGACCAGAATAAATGTTACGTTATTATTTGCTTATTTCAACAATTTGAAAGATATTAGACACATAAAAAGAAATTCTAAGAGGGATATATGAATTGAAAAACGAAGCAAGAACCCTACCTCATGGGCGTAGCCCGACGCTATGTTATCGATCCGCCTTCTCCGTAGCTGAGGTCTCTCGGAATGGAGAGGGAGGAGGGATTGAGGAGGATCTTGAGGGTGAGGGGGATTTTCCAGGGGGCTGGAATGTGTATGGGGGAGGAGACGAGAATTTAAATAATTAAACTCTTTTTAATTAAAAACTTGACCCCTGAAAACACCTGCGTCCAAAACCCCTAACACGGTTAAAGATAGACTGCTCTTATGGTAAACACCACCTCTTGAGCACAAATTTGGTCTTGGAATTTTAATATGAGGCCATATTCAAAAGTTATTAAACTCAACGCTCGAGGCCGCCAAATTACAAAAACGCCCCTAGGTCCATTTTCCGCAAAAGGCAAGCGCCTGCGAAACATACACCCCTACTAGGGTAAACGGCATGCTCCGGACTCAACGCTACCCTTGGTTTTCCAATTCGAGCAACAGTTTAAGAGATACTTGAGTTTGACCATTAAATGAATAAATTAATTATTTTATTTATCGGTTTAACATTCCGGTAACAGGTGAGGGGTCCAAACGTCTCGTGCCGACATGTTTTATGTCATTCATAGGGTAAAAACCCCATTCTGGACCCATTAATACCCTTAGATTTTGGATCTGAATTACCCTATAGGAGTTATCCCATTTATTTGGCATTCCCAAAGTGAACGCACTGAAAATTTAATTCCGGCCACACCGGGGCTCGGAATCACACACCGTTTGAAGGTGCTATTCTGGAATAACATCAAGAATATTCCGAAGGCTTTTACAGAAAAAACCAGCTTCTTACAAAATATTAAAACTAAAAACACTTATTTTACTTCTCTTATATTTGTTTCATCCACACTCACAATTTATGAATCCTATATCAATTATGTTATTACCTTTTTATTTTCATAACCCCATTGTTTATTGATGATTATATTCACATGAAACACTTTCATTTCCATGAGTTATTTTATTCCCAAGATTTATACACTTTTTATGTTTCATTCATGATTATATAAATGTTATGATGTGAAGGGTGACCCTATAATTATGTAGCTCTCTAATGAATTAGTTGAATTGATGTATATCATGAGAAAATGTGCAACATGTGGGAACATATTTCTATATTTTTCCACAATTATTATTTTATTATAATTCACATATCATATGAGTACACGTGAGGCTAGTTTTTCAAAAAATATGAGTGGTATTTTACCACTAAGACATGGTGTTTCATTTATATACATGTCCACATTCCATTCCTTTATCTAATGCTTCATATCATGATTGTGATGATGATCCGATAATTATTTTTTGATGATTATGATTATAATCAGCCACATTATATTGATTCATGTTCTTTTATATCCATTTATTGGGCTTTTAGCTTGCCCCATTATTTGGTGTATATTCTCAGATGACTTCATTTACTAAGGAGAAAAAAAGGTCAACTAAAAAGATAGATAATAATGATTAATATATTTTGTATGTTTTATTATGTTGTTGTTTTGTATTGACTGAATTTTCCCATTGAACTAGAATTTTGGATCCTAGTATTGGAATTAATATATGTTGTTTATATTTAATTTTTTGTAATAATCATGTAATAAAATTAAGGTCACTATAGTTAGTATTAAATCATTGTTTATGTAATTTGGCAGTTAGGATTTGAGAACATTAGTTAAAAATTCTAGTATAAGACTTTGTATTTATACACACCCAAGAAGTTTGGTTTCATACAAATTATATGCATAGGGATAAAACATGATATTCCTTTAGAGTTAATTTAAAAAATGAATAAATTATTTATTCACAATTTATTATGTATGATAGGGTCAATCCATTTGTATTTTTGAAAATGGTGGGAACTAGGAGAAACCAGGTAACAACCCATTTCAGGGATAGTGTAGTGAATTCCTAAATGAAATCCCCAATTCAATTCTTGGTGGAGTTCAAATTTTATGGTGATTCTTACCTTGGTGTATCAATATATGAATAAAATCCTAAATAATTTGGAACATCCTCTTTCACCAAAGTTGAAAAAACTGGCTATTTATTCTTTTATGTAGAAATAAACACTGAATTTTAGTCCATCCTCAAATTCACTAGTCATGGAAAAGTTGTTCGAATCAGTGTAGAAGATCATTTTAGTAATTCACTTCACTAAGATAGAGAATTTCACTCTAGATATTTATCATTTTGATGGAGAGGCTGACCAATGGTGGGCGTTGATTAAGAACCCAAATCTAAAGGTTAAAATTGAAGAGATGAAGTGGGAATACTTCTAGAAAATATTTCATAATAATTATTTTCTTCAAACTCTTCAAAATAATAGAGAGGTAATTTATTGCACAAGAGAAAATGGAAGGTGAATTTGGCATAGTTTGTGTAGAAAATTTCAAAGGGAATACATTGTATGCCTTGGATCTGTTATCCAATTTGAGAGAAAAATTGATAGATTATATAGTGGTTAAAAAATAGAACATCTAAAAGATGTAGAGATTCAAGATATTGTGAGTTATGAAGAATTTTTTCTAGGTGATATCAAAGTGGAGATGGAGTATGGAGAATTTTACCATGGTTATGAAGATGAGAAATGAACGATGGAGTTTCAAGATATATGGTATAATGAAAAATGTAAAAAAAAACTCATACACTGACAGTTCTGAAAATATTTAAAGAATAAAAATGGGAATTACCTTAATGGTATGGGGGAATTTATTAAGTGTGTGAGAGTAGACCACCAATCTCATGATTATCGAAGAGACATGAGTATTCTAGAAAATATGGTTGAATAAAGGAGGGAACCTCCCATGGTTCATTGCTTCATCTATATTGTGTAAGGGTACTATGAATTATAGTGCACTAATCCCAAACTCCTTAAGCATAATATGTTTTAGCGGTATCTAAATCAAACATCTAAAGGGAAATATTATTACATCACTACAATTGACATGGGACCCAATAATGATGTGGTGATATGCATGATATTTATTCATTCAAGAATAGGAAACATAATATTTGATTCTGTTTCAACACATTTTTTCATATCAAACATGTTTAGTAGAGCTATTCAATGGTCACCCCAGAAAAAAAAATTATGAGTTATCTGTGAGAAAAAATTGTATATAATTTTAACATATACAACTCCTCCCCAAATAATTTTGTTGCAAATAACCACTAATAAAATGTTTTATAATATCACTGGTATATTTTGATTCTATATTGGGCATGGATTGGATATCATTATAAAAAGACTATGTAAAAGTTTGGGAAAGTGAGATCACTCTTCACATTCAACGAAATCCTGTAATTATGTACATGTGTAACAAGGAGGATGAATCCCCTTCAGAATCATTGGCTCATGTATGGATACAATTTCATCATGAGAAATAATATGTAGCTCAAATTATTTAGATAAAAGGATAGAATCATGATTGAAGTCATTCCCTTTATAAGGGTCCCCACTCACGTGTTCCCTAAAGATGAAAAAAGATTTCATCCTAACTAAGAGGTTTAGTTCTCAATTGTGCTTATTCCTTGATATCTGCCTATTTTATTTATACAATATAGAATAGACACTATTGAGTTTGAATAACTAAATAAATAGTTACAAGAGAATCTTGAAAATGGTTTTACACACATGAGTGCTTGACTATGGGGTGTTCTAATATTCTTCTTCATGAAGAGGTATAGATCTATGATCCTATGTATTGATTATCATAGGGTCAAAATCATGATAAATAACCTTTATCCCATTTCACAGACTAATGACTTATTTAATCAACAATGTGGGGCCATGTATTTATCTAGGGTTAAATATCTATTGGGGTATCACCAATTAATGGTGAGGAATGAAGATATTATGAAGATATCCTTTTTGAACAAGGTATAGACACTATGTATTCACAATTATTCTTTTAAGACTCAACAATGGTCCATAAATACTCATGGAATCAATGAATTATCTATTTTTAGGTTACCTCGAAAAAATCTATGGTAGTCTCTATTGATTATATTCTTATATACTCTTTAAGAAAGAGGGAACATGAGGAGAATTTGAATACTATGAAAAAATCTTTTTAATTGTAGAAAATATATTCAAGGAACAATAAAAGTGAGTTCTAGATGAATAAAGTGTCATTATTGGGGCATGTTAACACTAGAAAAAGAATATATGTGGACCCATCCAAGGAAAAGTCAATCGAAGAGTCCCCCATGACAACATATGTTATTGATATATGTAGTTTGAAGTGTACAGAAATGAATTACTTGTTATTTTCTAAGAACTTATCATGTTTTTCAAACCCACAAACTAGTTGATCCAGTAGGTAGAAATATTTCTATGGGCCAGTGAATGTGAAGACTACTTCAAAAAGTTAAAAAATATGCTTTTTACTGCACTAGTACTCACACTTCTACCAATAGGGGAACTCTACGCGGTATACACCCATACCATAATGAATTTATTAGGTTATTTATTTAAGAAAAATGATAATTTTATAGCCTAGGCCTCAAGGTAGTTGAAAATTTGTAAGAAAAAATATCCCACACATTATCTTGAGTAGGAAGTTATGATCATTATATTGAAAATATGGGGGCATTATCCATATGGATAGAAGTGTGAAATATATATTAATAACAATATACTAAATTATATTTTCACACCAAAAGATATTAATAGGCACCAATGAAAAATTTAAGAACTCATCATGTATTATGACTAATCAATCCAATACCATCCAAGTATGTAAAATAAAATGGCAGATGATCTAAGTAGAAAATATCCTAAAACATTAACAATGATGAGAATTTAGAAGGGTAAAATCTTCTTAGATTTTAAAATTATGGATATGTAATTCATTTAGGAATAAGCATCATCAATCCTATTTCAAATGATTTCTCAACCATCTCTCAATAGGAAGATAATGTACTCTCAAAGAAATGATATGAGAAATTATGAAAAATGGATTCTATGAGAAATATGAGAGCTTGTAATTTCAAAATTGATAATTAAGGATTAATATGCTTTGGGTCAAAAGTATGTTTACCATACAATCAATATATAAATAAAGTTCCACTAAATGGTTCACATAGCTCAACCTTATCTATTCATCCATGGAGCACAATAACGTATAGAGATATTCTAGAGAACTACCAATGTGAAAATGTAAAGGAGAAGATCACTGAATATACATCAATGTGCTAGGTATTTAAGAAAGTGAATGATGAAATGAAAATTTATAAGGAGACGAAATAAATATTACTCATATAGAAATAAAAATGAGAAAACATCACGGTAAAAGTTTTCACTGGGCATCCAAGGACATATAGAGGAAACAATGATATATGAGATGTTGTGGATCAAATGAGAAGGTTAAATAACGTTATCAAAATTTTATAGTACTTCTTTCATGATAAACTCCCATGAATATACAATAGAGAGGTGGTAAGGCATCATGGAGTACTATTATCGACTGTATCTGATCAATATATGATATTTACCTCAATGTTCTGGAAAAGTCACCATTATGCACTAAATACTGAGTTGAACATTAGTATGGAACATTATCCCTAAACATACGCCCAATTTGATTGGACTAATTATATATTGTAAGAATTTTTGAAACCATTTTCTCTGGACGTTAATGGATTTTGGGACTAATATCAGTCTCTGGATAAGTTCCCATACAACAAAAGTTTCCAATGAAGCTTCCAAATGGGTCCATATAAATAACTTTAGGGGAAAATATGTCTAACACTTGAATGAAAGGATTATTTCAGTAAATATAAGATTATAGGACATGAAATGGTTAAAAAATGGTATAAGTGGTAAAATCATTCAATAATACATCAGGTGATCCCATATTCAAAAAAAGTGAAATTCAGAAAATCATTGATGAGACCTAGGGTTTAAGGTTTGAGAAAAGGTATTCCTATTCATATATCCATGTAACTGGATCATTTGATTTAGAAATAAAGGGATACTAAGTCATGAGTACATTGGACCCCTTGATATTATTGATCAGGGTGGAGCCCTGGACTATTGACTAACACTTCCACCAACCATTTCTCACGTACACAATGTATTCCACATCAAACTCTTGAGGGAGTACATACTGAATCCCACGCATGTCACAAATTCAGTGGTGGTATAATTGGATAATGATCTCTCATATGTGGAGGAGATTATGGATATATTAGACCATCGAGATATTTCTCTTCGCAAAAAGACTACTCACTTGGTCAAAGGTCTATTGCGGAACCATATATAAAAAAATCTATCATCGAAATAGTAGGAACTAATTAACGAGAATTACCCTCACCTATTGTCTACATAAAATGTAAAAAAAGATTTTCGAGGGAGAAATTTCATATGGGGTGAAGAATGTAATGAACCAAATTTTTTTCAATGGAAACACCCATCATATAATAATTACATATAGTATAAACCTCAAAAAATCAATTTAAAGACACAATTAAAACTTAATAACTGATGAATGAATGAAATAAAAATTATTTATAGAGAATAAGAAACCTATTATGATGTAATAGTAACGTAACCTTTAGAATACTAATGTGACCATTAGGAATAGTAAATCTTCTAATCAAATAGTAACATCACCTATGAATGGGTACATACAACTTGGGAATCCTATAAATGATATTATGATATATTTATATCTTATTAAAAGTAATTAAAATTATATAAATAATAAATAATTTTTTGGAATTTCTTGAAATGTTAAATATTTTGTTAAATTTTTATAATTAATATAATGTTTTATAAGAAAATTCAATTTCACAAAATATATTCATAAATTAATATTTTTTTCCTATGATTATATGAAAATTTCCTTAGACCAGAACTAATTTTTTCAATTTTCCAAATATAGGTTATACTTATAATATTTATATTTTTTTGAGAAAATGATGATTTTTTTAAAAACATTTATTCATGCAAAAAAATCATTTTTTTTGTGCCAAAATGATAAAAAAATTATGAATATAAAAAATAAATCATCTACCCTCCCCTATAAATACCACCCCTCAACACATATGTCCCTCACACCTCTAAATCTATTATTCATGTCCAAATTCTACAAAATACAATTCAAAAGACACTACCCAACATCCAGGTTCCTTCGGTCTTAGAAAAAGAACAATTTCAAATTCCCTAAGTAAGTTATCAAGGAGATGAATTAAAGAGTTAAAAATGTTTTAATTTTCTTTTAATTTATTTTAAAATTCTGTTATTTTATTATTCTCTCCTCATATCCTCTTGTCCAAGTGGAATTATAACATTAATATCTTATATATACTATAATTTTATTATGTTAATGGAATAATAAATCATCAACCCTCTTTACCTCTACCTTTTATTCTAAAAATTAGAAAATGTTATGTGATGTGTCCATTTACCACCATCGTGGATGATACATTTTTATTTTTCATTATTCCATTAAAAAGTTATCATAAAACAATTATAATGGTTGAAATAGATTTAAAAATTTATTTTTAAACATTTTGATGTCATATAAGTAACATATAATTGTAATATTAAATAATAAAATGAAACCCTTTCATGATGATCAAAAAACTGTCAAATTAATCTAAATGATTGTCATTGATGTTTTATCTAATTAATTATCCTAATATATGGAAAAATAATATATAAGACAATTTCAAAATTTTAATTATCACTAAAAAAATATAATTTCAAATTTGGATATTTATTCTCATCTTACATGATCATCCATACATGTCCACAAGTGAACCGATCATGAAGACCACAAAAACGAACACTCCAAAATGATGAAATTGAACACTATATATCATCAAAATGGATATAAAAACTTAATAAAATTATAATTAATGAAAAAAATTAGAATTGTATATGGATTTAGTTATTAAGGAATCAAATTTCATTTCATGCATATTAATGTGAAGAAATCATTCAGACATAAGGTTATGGGATTTTCATATCCAATTAAATACTTTTAGTTATTCTCTTTTCCATTTTATGAATGTTAGTTTTATGTTATTCAAATATAATTTTCTATTTCAATTTGTCGATATAAAAGTTTCAAATATGATTTTATGATAAATGAAAATGTTTTTCAAAGAGAATTATTTTTTCTTAAAATACATTTTTACTTCTTTTGAGACTGTATCTTCTTCACTCAATATTGATGACCGTTATACCTTGTTTGTTATTAAATTTTGTTTAGTTGGGAACCCAAATTTTATTTAAAAACTTATACTGATGAAAACCATTAATTTCTATGGGTAATTTTACGTCCTTTATTGATACACATTGTAACAGCCCGAGATTTTATGAAAAATATTCTTTTAATTTCATTAATGTCATGTGTTTTATGCTACAACGAAATTATCTTGTGCTATACGCCACACTGTATTAGCTTGCAGTATACGCAACACTATTCTTGGATCGTGTTACACACAATTTTGATAATAGTTATTCTATGCAACATTGAGAATATATATATATATATATATATATATTCAATGTATAAATGAAATATGGTTGGATTCTATTATATGAAACAACGAAGGATTCTTGCACAACATGCAACCCTGACTTGGCTTGCATTACACGCAATCGCAACCTTCCTCGATACCGTGTGTTGTACGCAATACCAGGTTTTACTAAACAACGATATATTATTATAAAATTATTATGAACTAGACGTTTTGAATAGTATATGTCACGACCCGTCCTCGGGGCCCGTGCTGTGACTACCCCAAGCCCGCCTTCCATAGGCCAGGGGGTGGCAACTAGCACCAAGGCGTAAATCCCGGAAAAAGGGAAGACATTGCCTTTGAAAAGTAAATAAGCACCATAGAGTAAGCAGGCAGAAAGGTAAACACTAAGAAAAAACTGTAACAAGCTGTGCTAAAAGTAAAAGGGGCCGGAAATACAAGCCCAACTATAAAGTACAACTGAAAGGGGAAACAGAAACTGAAAAGAAAAGCCGCAGCATCGAGCCGTCCTCTAGAAGTCCCACCTAAGGGGTGGGTACAAATAGCCACCACTGCCCCTCGGGTCCACCTGACCGCTCCGAGTATGTCTCGTCCAGTGGTCCACCTCCAGGTACCGTCCTGATCCGCAAGCCTCCACCACGATCAGCGCTTTCCGTCGTCTGCATCCAACACAACGAGTGCGCGCATAGCCCGTGCAAGGGTGAGTATAACAATACTCAGTGGGGACCCCGAGACCCTCAAGGTCTCACTAAAACCAACAAGGATAACCACAAAGAAGATATCAATAGATAACCTCTACTTAGGTATATTCCCATATATATACCTAAATTACCAAGTAACCCATCTCAATCATGAGGAAACACAAAGATAAAAGACTCAGTTCAAACCAGGATTTTCATTATCGAAACCGCAACTGCCGAAGAACCTCGTCTCTAGAGTGTACAGTGGTCCTGTCACGACTCCGAGGTACTGCTCACTGACCTAAGACTGCTGTAGTACTCCACCTATCGAGTACTGCGGGCCAGCTGCTACAACCAAGCACTCCCTCGTGCCGCTACAACCAAGAGCTCTCCTGTGCCGCTACAACCAAGTGCTCCTCCGTCGTCGGTCTGCCGCTACAACCAAGCGCTCCCCTGTGCCGCTACAGCCAAGCACACCTCTGTCGTGGGTCTGCCGCTACAACCAAGCGCTCCCCTGTGCCGCTACAGCCAAGCACACCTCTGTCGTGGGTCTGCCGCTACAACCAAGCACTCCCCTGTGCCGCTACACCGAAGCGCACCTCTGTCGTGGGTCTTCTGCTACAACCAAGCGCTCCCTACTGGGATTTCTATAATGCACCGAGTCGTTCGATCAGTAGTCGTCAGGTCTCATTCGGCTACATGGTCTCTGTATTCCGCACGCTCGTCTCTGGGAGGGTCCGCTCCACAAGATGTTGGTCGTTTATACAAGTATCTCAAAGTCCCACGAAAAAGTATCTCAAAGGACCGCCTCGTCATAGGGGTCTCAACGCTACAGACAGCGCGTCAATCGGATGCCCGGTCTGTGAGTTACTAGCCCTTTCATCCCAGGGGCCCGGTTGGTTTCGTGAGCGAACCAACCCAGCCGTATCTCAACTGTACCCCGAAATCTCATAGGGTATACTCATAGGGACCGTTTCTCAACGTGATCAACAATGCCGCTGACGGTTCGTCAAACAGACGTCCTGTCTGAAAGATATCAGCTTTTCCGTTCCAGGGGCCCGGTTGGATTTTGGGTACAATCCAACCCGGCCATATCTCAACTGAATCCAAATCTTGGGTGAAGTACGCCAAAAGTTCCTTCTCATCAAGAGGAATTCAACGAAACTGACGGCGCATCAATCGGACGCCCGGTCTGTGAATTATTGGCTTTTTCGTTCCAGGGGCCCGATCGGTTTCGTGAGCGAACCAACCTGACCGCACTCCGACGGCATCCAAACCTCGAGCGGAGTAAGCCAAAAGATCCGTCTCACTTAGAGGAAATAAACAAAGTCGACGGCACGCCATTCGGACGTCCGGAACTCATGTTACGAGCGTTTCCGCTCTGAGGGCCCGGTTGGTTTCGTGTACAAACCAACCTGGACGAACCCAAAGTTCTCCTAAACCTTGAGTGTAATATACCGAAATGACCTTCTTGATCCAAGGATTGCGTTGCCGCTGACGGCGAGTCATTTGGAGGCCCGTATCTCAAGTTACGGGCTTTTGACCGAAAGTGGTCCGAAAACGGGGGTCTGGGCCCGGGGCAACCCGGCCCGACCCCCCCCCCCCCCCCCCGGGTCGACCCGAACCAGGTCGATCCAACCCGGGTCCGACCCGGCCCGACCGGTCGGCCGCGGCTGGGCCAGCGTGGCTGAGCCGAATCACGGGAGTGGTGCGCGGCTCCCCCACCCTTCGCCGCTAATTGAGGCCGACGGTTCGCCGGCCGCCTCACTTCCGGCGGCCCGCTGCCGCCGCCGGTCGCCGGTGCCGCCGCGCCGGTGAGGCGTGCTGCCGCCGCCTTCCGCGGACCACCGGACGCGCTCCGATGGTCCATTCCTTCTTCCGTCTTCGCCTATGGTCCCCTCGGGACCCCACCTTCACTGCGAAGGGACTCAAACGCCCAAACGGCCTGCTTCGTCGTCGCCCGTCAATCCGCATGTCAAAACAAAACGCACCATCTTTGTGGTTCTCCGGCGCGGCGTGCTGCGCCGCGCCCCTTCGCCGTGGCTCCGCTCCGGCCGCGGCGCCTTCGACTTCCTTCGATGCGGCACGACGGTGTCGCGTTATTGTTCTACTTCTCGGCGTGGCGCGACGGCGTCACGTAATACTTGCCGAGCAATTCTCGCGTGGTGCGACGGCACCACGCCATCCCGTTTCAATAACAAAGAGACAATCATGAACATAGGAGGGGGTTAGGCCGTGTTTGTGCGGTCCGGCCCCCTCTTGTTAAACGATAACAAATAGTCGATTAACCACGAAATTCG
Source organism: Viscum album (assembly GCA_963277665.1). Classification (NCBI taxonomy): domain Eukaryota; kingdom Viridiplantae; phylum Streptophyta; class Magnoliopsida; order Santalales; family Viscaceae; genus Viscum; species Viscum album. The sequence goes on along the minus strand of OY728122.1, from coordinate 504,785,664 downwards.
ACAGGCTAGAATCAAGAATGGAAATAATTTATTAAAATAACAATAATCCCTTACCTCAGTTCAGGAACAGAGTTCGTCAACGACCCGCGGAAGACGAGCGTCGCGGAGGTCGGGCGTCGCGGGGAAAGAACGTCGACATCGCGAAGCGAGGATTCGAAGTTCTTTGATGGAGATTTCGTCGCGGAAATCCGTCGCGGAAGAGACGATGCAGAAGAAGAACGTCGCGTCGTGGATACGACGTCGCTGAAGAACCGCGTTCTTCGGCGGAGAAGTTCTTCGTTTAAGAACGGTGTTCTTCACGTTCTTCGTCGAGGTTAAAGAAGATGAAGAAGAAGAAGTTGATGCTTCCCAACTCTCTCAAGGTGAAAAAACTCTAACCAAAAATAAAATAAGACTATTTCTTATTTTATTAACACATCAACACATTTGAATTTCAAGAGTTTGAAATTCAATAACCACACACAACTCACCACATTAAACTCATTACATTTAAGTAATAGGTTATAACTTAAGTTAACATAATTTAAGTGGGAGTTGAGGGGGGTTTTAGAGGATATGAAGAGGTGGGGTTCATGTGGGCCCCACCACCCTCATAACCTCCCAAGGGAGGTTGGGTGGTTACCCAACTTCCATCAAGAGCTAACACTTAGAGTAAAATAATAAAAATTGTAGTGTAATTATAAAATAAACTTCCACAATTTTTATTATCAACACTTGTGTAAACAAAACTCCAGAACAGGAGTTCCTAAGCAATTACCGGCGCTGCGGTTCCATCGGTGCCCTCAGAATTCGATTTCGCGCACCGGTTCAAAAGTTTCAAAAACCCGCTCGTTCGTTCACTGAACGTACCCGAGCCAAACTTCGGAAATTGATTCCGGGCACACCGGGCCTTGGAATCAGGCGCCGTCAGAAACTGCGTTCTTGTAAAATTCCAAATAAAATTAAGAAAAAATTTCACTTGAAATTTCCGGGTCTTTACATTACTCCCACCTCAGGACTTTACGTCCCCGTAATGCTTCAACACAAACTAGGATCACAAAAGCGGTACAAAGCACGCATCTTGAGCCTTCCGCTCCCATGTGCTCACCTGTAAGTTCTCGTACTGTCAAAGAAAGTGCACTCGAGGAATTGATCGTCCTTGTAGGATCTTCTCCTGTAGATCCTCGATCCCCACTGGACCTCCGTGCATGTCTCCCTATCATCGACGTCAAGCTCCCCATGGTCAAAGATGTGCGTCGGGTCATGCACATATCTCCTCAGCTGAGATACGTGGAAGATGTCATGCACCCGGTGCAACTGAGGTGGTAGAGCCAGGAGATAAGCCACCTCGCTAATCCTGCTGGGGACCTGGAAGGGTCCGATGAAGCGCGGAGATAACTTGCCGCCTTGGCCAAATCTCCGTATACCACGTCGAGGTGAGACCCGCAAGAAGACGTGGTCTCCATCCTCGAACTCTAGTGGCCTCCATCTCTTGTCAGCGTATGACTTCTGCCGGCTCTGAGTTGTCCTCATCCGCTCCTGAATGACCTGGACCTTCTCTATCGTGGCATAGGCAACCTCTGGTCCCACAAGAGCTGCTATGATTTCTTCCTTGCTGATAAGGGAAATCTGGTCTCATCCCCTAGATGAACCACGTTCTTTTGCCTAATACAATCAATCCCGACATGGATGATACTAATCCGTACCAAGGATGACGTCGTAAGGCCTCGACGCTTCTACCAAGAGATCCAACCGTTACTCTCACCGCCAAGGGTTGAGTCACACTGTCGGCATTAGTGTGTGGTGACTCGGTCTCCTCCAGTAGATGTCTTACAAGTGAGGGTCAAGTCAATAGTCTAAACTGGAACATCTTAGTAACAATACAAGAGAGGACAGGGAAGTAAATGCCACAAGAAAATGTGTCTTTTACTACTGCATATCAAGTACAAAGACACAAAGCATCCACAAACATATATCAACAAAATTAGAAGCAACATGAACAAAAGTCTCCAGGTCTGGAGCTAGTCCAACTCCTGTCCATCTGCTCCTGGAGCTCCATGATAGTAGGCCTCAGCAGTCTGAATCTGAGCTCTCCCATGTCCTCCTGTCCCCTGTGGTCGGGGTGGACCTCCTTGTGGTGGTGGTGGAAACACCCCGAAGCGTCGTCCACCTCCAGCTGCATGGCCAGCTCCCCTACCATGGCCGCATGCTCCTTGCGGCCCGCCCTAATCGAACCTCTGCCTCTGCCTGGGGGGCCCTTCGTCCATCTGCTGGACATCCGTATGGCGGGTCGGATAGTCACGAGCCATGTGATCAATCCCGCCGCAGGAGTAACACTGCCCTCTCATGGAAAGTCGTTGTCCACCCCGAGTGACTCGCACAAACGATCCAGAGTCATGTTGTCGACCACCTATAGGTCTAGTCCTCTTGGAACCCTGCGTCACCTATCTACTGCCCGCTGTAGAAGACTCTGCCGCATGCGGGAAAGTGGTGGGTCCTGCTACTGGAGACTACTAAGCAAGGAAACTATCCACTAAGAGGGCTTGCTCCAACACCCCTGCCTGAGTCGGAATGTTGAGGGAGATCATCGAAGCTCTGATATCATGCCTTAGTCCCTGCTCGAAGGTCCGGGCCCAGAAGAACGGGTCTCGTACCATATCTGTGGAGTAGCGCGAGAGATCAGTAAATCTCGCCGAGTACTAGGCCACTGTCATGTTGCCCTGCCGCAGCTGTAGTAGCTCCTGGATGCGTACCGCTCGGAGGGTGGCTGGGAAAAACTCTGAAAGGAAGAGGCTCTCGGAGTCCGTCCAGAGAAGAGATGCCTCATCGTGCACCTGGAGCATCAAGCTCCACCATCAGCCCGCTGATGCGTGCAGTAGGCTCGCTGCGAGGATCATCATGAGGTCTGATGGTGTCCTCACTAGCCTGAAAACTCATACGACCGCCTCCAGCCAGTCCTCGGCTGCCTGGGGGTCCGTCTCCCCGTGGAACCTGGGCGGTCACTGGCGCTGGAACTCATGCAGTGCACTACGGCGATGTGCATCGTCAGCGGCTGGGGTTGGTAGCATCAGTGGCTCGGCGGGTATAGGTACCGCCGGTGCCTCAGATATCAAAGGGCCCTGTACCGAGTCCTCTAAGCTCGGTGGGCTCTCGCCACGCACATCTCTCAGAACCCTAGCTGGCTGCCGTCGTGGGGCCATCCTGAAAAGGAAACAGGTGTGCCACGGTCAGAACAGTATACCTGGTGAGATGACATAAAGTAATCACAAAGAAAACTTGAAACAAACATGCAATCAATGTTTTCATGCATTATGTCGGAAATCAGAAGTCAGGGTCCTGGTGTACGGATACGTCGGCCGCCGCACCAACACTGGACTCCCTGGACTGATAACCACACTCAATACACTAAACATTATTGCTTCACATAGAAAATATCAGAGTTCACGGTAGAACCGAACTCCTCTGATACCAATTTGTCACGACCCATCCTCGGGGCCCGTGTCGTGACTACCCCAAGCCCGCCTTCCATAGGCCAGGGGCAGGCAACTACCACCAAGGCGTAAATCCCGGAAAAAGGGAAGATATTTCCTTTGAAAAGTAAACAAGCACCACAGAGTAAGCAAGCGGAAAGGTAAACACTAAGCAAAAACTGTAACAAGCTGTGCTAATAGTAAAAGGGGCCGGAAATACAAGCCCAAATGTAAAGTACAACTGAAAGGGGAAAACAGCAACTGAAAAGAAAATCCGCAGCGTCGAGCCGTCCTCTGGAAGTCCCACCTGAGGGGCGGGTAGAGATAGCCACCACTGTTCCTCGGGTCCACCTGACCGCTCCGAGTATGTACCGCCCAGTGGTCCACCTCCAGGTACCGTCCTGCTCCGCAAGCCTCCACCACGATCAGCGCTATCCGTCGTCTGCATCCAACACAGCGAGTGCGGGCATATCCCGTGCAGGGGTGAGTATAACGATACTCACTGGGGACCCCGAGGCCCTCATGGTCTCACTAAAACCAATAAGGATAACCACAAAGAAGATCTCAACATATAACCTCTACTTAGGTATATTCCCATACATATACCTAAGTTACCAAGAAGACCATCTCAATCATGAGGAAACACAGAGATCAAAGACTCAGCTCAAACCTGGATTTTCATTATCGAAACTGCAACTGCCGAAGAACCTCATCTCTAGAGTGTACAGTGGTCCTGTTACGACTTCGAGGTACTTCTCACTGACCTAATACTGCTGTAGTACTCCACCTATCGAGTACTACGGGCCAGATGCTACAACCAAGCGCTCCTCCATTCCGCTACAACCAAGCGCTCTCCCGTGCCGCTACAACCAAGCGCTCCTCCGTTGTGGGTCTGCCGCTACAACCAAGCGCTCCTCTGTGCTGCTACAGCCAAGCGCACCTCTGTCGTGGGTCTTCCGCTACAACCAAGCGCTCCCCTGTGCCGCTACAACCAAGCGCACCTCTGTCGTGGGTCTGCCGCAACAACCAAGCGCTCCCCACTGGGCTTTCTGTAACACACCGAGTCGTTTGATCAGCAGTCGTCAGGTCTCAGTCGGCTACATGGTCTCCGTATTCCGCATGCTCATCTCCGAGAGGGTCTGCTCCACGAGCTGTTGGTCATTTCTACAAGTATCTCAAAGTCCCACGAAGAAGTATCTCAAAGGACCGCCTCGTCATAGGGGTCTCAACGCAACAGACAGCGCGTCAATCGGACGCCCGGTCTGTGAGTTACTAGCCCTTTCATCCCAGGGGCCCGGTTGGTTTCGTGAGAGAACCAACCTGGCCATATCTCAACTGTACCCCGAACTCTCATAGGGTATACTCATACTGATCGTTTCTAAATGTGTTCAACAATGCCGCTGATGGTTCGTCAAACGGACGTCCTGTCTGAAAGATATCAGCTTTTCAGATCCCGGGGCCCGGTTGGATTTCGGGTACAATCCAACCCGGCCGTATCTCAACTGCATCTAAATCTCAGGAAAAGTACGCCAAAATTTCCTTCTCATCATGAGGAATTCATCGAAACAGACGGCACGTCAATCGGACGCCCGGTCTGTGAGTTATTGGCCTTTTCGTTCTAGGGGCCCGGTTGGTTTCATGAGCGAACCAACCCGACCGCACTCCGATGGCATCCAATCCTCGAGCGGAGTAAGCCAAAAGATTCGTCTCACTTAGAGGAAATAAACAAAGTCGAAGGCACGTCATTCAGACATCTGGAACTCAAGATACGAGCGTTTCTGCTCTGAGGGCCCGGTTGGTTTCGTGTACGAACCAACCCGGCCGAACCCAAATTTCTCCTAAACCTTGAGTGTAATATACCGAAACGACTGTCTCGATCCAAGGACCGTCTTTCTGCTAACGGCGAGTCGTTTGGAGGCCCGTAGCTCAAGTTATGGGCTTTTGACTGAAAGTGGTCCGAAAACGGGGGCTGGGCCCGGGGCGACCCGGCCCAACCCCCCTTGGGTCGGCCGAACTGGGTCGACCCGAACCGGGTCGATCCGACCCGGGTACGACCCGGCTGGGCCCGGCCCGGCCCGCCCCGGCTCGGTCCGGCTCGGTTCGGCCCGACCGGCCGGCCGCGACTCGGCCAGCGTGGCTGAGCCGAATTGTGGGCAGGGTGCGCGGCTCCCTCGCCCTTTGTCGCTAATTGAGGCCGGCGGTTCGCCAACCACCTCCCTTCCGGTGGCGTGCCGCCGCCGCTGGTCACCGGCGCCACCGCGCCGGTGAGGCGTGCTGCCGCCGCCTTCCGCGGACCACCGGACGCGCTCCGGTGGTCTGTTCCTTCTTCCGTCCTCGCCTATGGTCCCCCCGGGACCCCACCTTCACTACGAAGGGACTCAAACGCCCAAACGGCCTGCTTCGTCGTCGCCCGTCAGTCCGCATGTCAAAACGAAACACGTCGTCTTCGTGGTTCTCCGGCGCAGCGTGCTAGTGCCGCGCCCCTTCACCGTGGCTCCGCTCCGGCCGCGGCGCCTTCGACTTCCTTCGACGTGACGCGACGACGTCGCGTTCTTGTTCGACTTCTCGGCGTGGCGCGACGGTGTCGCGTAATACTTTCTGAGCGATTCTCGCGTGGTGAGATGGCACCATGCCATCCTGTTCCACTCACAAAGAGACAATCATGAACATAGGAGGGGTTTAGGCCGTGTTTGTGCGGTCCGGCCCCCCTCTCGTTAAACGATAACAAATAGTCGATTATCCACGAAATTCGACAGGCTAGAATCAAGAACGGAAATAATTTAATAAAATAACAATAATCCCCTACCTCGGTTCTGGAATGGAGTTCGTCAACGACCCGAGGAAGACGAGCGTCGCGGAGGTCGGGTGTTTCCGGGAAAGAACGTTGACGTCGCGAAGCGAGGATTCGATGTTCTTTGACGGCGATTTCGTCGCGGAAATCCGTCGCGGAAGAGACGATGCAGAAGAAGAACGTCGCGTCACGGATATGACGTCACGGCAGAACCATGTTCTTCGGCGGAGAATTTCTTCGTTTAAGAATGGTGTTTTTCACGTTCTTCATCGAGGTTGAAGAAGATGATGAAGAAGAAGAATATGCTTCCCAACTCTCTCAAGGTGACAAAACTCTAACAAAAAATAAAAGAAGACTCTTTCTTATTTTATTAACACATCAACACATTTGAATTTCAAGAGTTTTAAATTCAATAACCACACACAACTCACCTCATTAAACTCATTACATTTAAGTCATAGGTTATAACTTAAGTTAACATAATTTTAGTGGGAGTTGAGGGGGGTTTTAGAAGATATGAAGAGGTGGGGTTCGTGTGGGCCCCACCACCCTCATAACTTCCCAAGGGAGGTTGGGTGGTTACCCAACTTCTATCAAGAGCTAGCACATAGAGTAAAATAATAAAAATTGTAGTGTAATTATAAAATAAACTTCCACAATTTTTATTATCAACACTTGTGTAAACGCAACTCCGGAACAGGAGTTCCTAATCATTTACCGGCGTTGCAGTTCCATTGTTGCCCTCAGAATTCGATTTCGGGCACCGGTTCAAAAGTTAGAAAAACCTGCTCGTTCGTTCACTGAACGTACCTGAGCCAAACTTCGGAAATTGATTCCGGGCACACCGGGCCTCGGAATCAGGCGCCGTCAGAAACTGTGTTCTTGTAAAATTCCAAAGAAAATTAAGAAAAAAATTTCCATGAAATTTCCAGGTCTTTATAGTATATACTAAAATTTTAATTTTATAACATTATTATTCATCTTAAACATTTTCTAGAACATGGTATAAGAACAAAATAAATTTTTCGGGTAAAATATGTATTTTTCAAAAAATGCAGTTTTTCCGCCTTTTGATGATGAACCCACTTTAAATATAGTTTTTGACATGTTTATAAGTTCAATTTGGCAAAATAAAATTCTTATTTGGAATCAAGAAATAAAATTTTACTTTGGATAAATTTTTCATATTATTCTGGTAACTTTCATATTTTGATGAATAGTAAAAACACGCTATATTTTAATTAAAAACAACTTTTTTCTTCTCAATAATTTATATGGTTAAATTATAATATTTAATGGTTTTAAAGTATAAATAGAATATATTTTTACAATTTAATATAATTTATGTCATTAGAATTGATTTTACGTTAAATTCGTAGGTTAAATCAATTCAATCTTTTACAATGTTTTAAAGAAAAACCCGTTTTCTTTCGACAACAAGATTAATTTTAATTTAATTTATGCAAATATTTTGTATTGAATTTGGAAAAATTGATTCCATATTTGGAATCAGTGGGACCAAATTATGTTAATAAGCTACTTTTTATTTTTGGGCATTATGAATAGTAATTATGGTAAATTTTATTTACCGTAGTTAAAGGTAAATCGGGTAATTAAGGGTAAATATAAGATTATAAAATTACCCAAACACCTGCCAAAATCCTATTGGATGACTAAAGGTCAACCCATATCACCTAAGGGTTGGATTAGATTCATTTTATGGACTTTTGACCTTGAAAATAATTTAATTATTATTAAAACCAAAGAAAGTGACAACATGTCACTCTCTTAAATCTTATAAGTATAATAATTTTAATTTAGTGATAAACATAATAAAACTTAGAACATGAATAGTCTACCGAAATCTAATAAAATTATCTTCATCATGATAATTTATTTATAATTTTTAGGGATTAAATAATTGTCATTAATGGTGATACATTAATGATACAGAAATTATTTATTAAGTGGAAAATAAGTAATATTGTTTTTATTGAAATAATAATACCTATTAAAAGTACCAAAAACCTGAAAAAAACTTATTGGTAGTGTATATCTACACCTTAATAATCCAATTACCTAATATATAACCGTTTTGAGCCTTATAAAAGTGATTATTACACTTATATTATTTTATTTTAAATGATGCCAAAGTTGTCACCTTCATAATTTAATAAATATAACAATTTAAATATTGTGATTTTAAGATGATAAATTCGAGTAAAAGTATTATTGAAAAAGGAAATAGATTTATTTTCATCATAGGATTTTATTTTTAATTTTTATGAAAAAACTATATATTAAATAATTATACAAAAATGTTGTAGTAATTATTTTATTAAGAGATAAACCAAATAAATGGTTCTAAAAATAATAAAATAAATATTATATGAACTATTTAATGTGATCCACTAATTTTATAGATACATATGACATTTTATGAATCTATTAAAGCTTTTAGTTCGAACATATCTTCTGTATATATTTTATTTAAATTCAAATACATGAATAGTGTCAAAATTGACAGTATTGTTTTTTTATAAAAATAACATATTATAAAAATTTTTAAAATCACAAAAATATTTAAAATTTATAAATTTAAATTTATATGGTATATAATGTTATAAAGTAAACAATTATGGAAAATTCATAACAAATGAGTAATTATTTGTTACAATTTAAAATTTAGAATTTTATTACCACAAATAAACTTAAATAGATTAAATAAGGATAAATCAAAATGATAAGGTTTAAAATAAGATCCAAGCATGTCTAAATTTGATTGGTTGATGCTATTACAACCCTATATCATCTAATATTCTAATATGAGTCATTTTTGGACGTTTTTAAGTGGGTTTAGATTTATTATAAAACAATATTTTTAAGAATTCCAAAGGTGCCCCTCTCTTCCCTTATAAAAGGGCACCTCCTCCCTCTATTCCACACATCACTTTGAGCCTTCAAGCTCGGAAAAAACCTGCCCAATTATCTTCTCCACTTCCCTAGAAACATTTTAGAGGTCCTGGTATTCTTCAATGACCAATTTTAGTGCCCTAAGAGGAGGTCTCAAAGAGGCGTTTCAAAGAAGAGGTAATTTCCATTACCGTTTCTTTCACCTTTATTTATTCTTCCACTTATTATTCTTAGGTTTTTTCATTATGAAGTAAAAAAATCAGTATCAATAATATAATGATATGTTATTATAAGTATGAAACAACCCTATTTCACCATCTATACATCCTACGGAAAACGAAATCACCATGCGTGCGTACGAACGAAATACCGTCTCCACGCCGTGGTGTGATCTGTTTTCCACCACCACCTTACTTGGATTGCTATAATGGTGTAAATAATAACGATATATGATTATTGTAAAGTGATATTCATTCTATACATACACTCCAATAAAATTCCACGATCATGGGAACGATATCATCGCTCGTGCGTACGTACGGAATACCGTCTCCATGACGGGATGAGATTCATTCTCAATGATTAACCATTCATAAATGATTACAAAGTATATATAATAAGTAATCATGAAATATATGACATAATAATGATACTGGATTTATTTATATATATATATATATATGTATGCCATCCAATTAATTCCATTCAATTCAATGAGGAAACAAAAACAACGTTCATGCGTACGTACGGCCTACCGTCTCCATGAACGGTGTATTTCTTTCCATTTATCGATCTATTATATATATGTATATTATGAATATATATTATATATAAATCATGTTTTACATTCTGAATGTATGTAATCCTGATCTATGTAATCATATGAATAATTTCAAGTCAAAACACGGACGACAAATGAAACGATTTTACCCAAAACGCTCTTTAAGATGGAATTTACAAAAGAACGGGTAATATAAAGTCATAAGTGAACCATATATGATATAATACCAATTAATATGATTCTGTATTAAGTCAATAACATTATTTAAATCATTATAAAGGAGGTTCAGATACGTATGAAGCATGTCAGACCTAAGGTAAGGGATAATTTTGCAAATCTCATTTTTTTATCCGAGATTGCTTATACGTAAGTATTTACTGGGTTTATTGTTATCATCCATGTCCATGTTTTATAAAAGTGTTTTTATGTATGTTTAATGTCCTTTTTACCCATTTTTACTTTTACTACATGGTATGTAAAAAATCTTTCTTTTGTTTACGTTACGAGGTTCTTTTTGACATTTCTGGTAAAAGTACTAGAAGAATGTTTTTTAACTTATACGGCACAAATGGATTTTTACGGTTTTATAAAGACTTATTTTTATGAATCCTCCTCCAAAATATTACATGACTATTTTCAACAAAATCCTTTTCTTTTAAAATTTCATGACATATTGTAAAAAGATAATGATTTTGAAGAAGAAAGGATATTTTCCTCAAGAATTCATTTCAAGTGTTTTTATCAAAACCATTTTCCATCAAAGATGACATTATTTCATAAGTGTATGTTTCAAGTATAATGTCTCTATGATTTACATGGTTTCACTTTTCTTATTATGAAATGATATCCATTTTTTATATGTATTATGTTATGATGGAATCATTTTTATGAAACCCATTTTATTATTTGGGTTATGATGAATGTTTTAAGTTTATTTTGTGGAAAAAGTAAGAATGATTTCATTATGAGATGGGTGGGACCTATATCTCCCTCCAATTCATTGGGTAAAGATTTTATATCTCACGAGATAGACATGGCTGGAACGGTAAGTTAATCTGGTTTAGTGTTACAGGACTGAAACGAGGAGTGAACTCGATTCAGAAAGGGACTTTGTCCACTAAGATGGTCTTGGCAGCAATGCCTTGGCTACTATGGAAATCATTACATGTGATTAATGGATGCCACAATTACATGTTTTATTCCCATGCTATTTTATCATTCTTAATGTTTCTTTATGATCTATGCCTTACGTACTTCCATGTTTTATGTCATTTCTCAAGCTTTTGATGTTTAAACATTATGTTCGTGTTTTTAAGTTCAAATGTATATGGTACGTTTTATTTTATCCATGCTTACCCTTACTGAGCATTTGAGCTCAACCTTTTTATGTTTTCTTTTCCCCAGGATATAAAGAATGGTTTTAGGTAAGAAAAAAAGGGGAAGATCTTTATGGGAGATGTTGAAGATCATTCACCACGATTAGAAGATTACGTTCCATGTTTCCAAAGACACTAAACTATTACGGTCCTTGTGTGTCTGTTTTTGTTATGTATTAAGTATTCCGCTAAATTAATGTCATTTTCATTTACGTCAAGATTTGGGTCTCTACAGTTGGTATCAGAGGAAAGGTTTAGTCAAACTTTGGAAACTAGGATGCGAAAACGTTAGTGAGATCCCTAGAGATATTTCTGAGGTATGTCTAGGGATGTCCCTAAGGATAAGTATACGTATAGGATATAGTCCTAGAACTACGGTAACGATCATAGAATTTAAACTAAGATGTTAGATATTGAGGTAACTCCCCCTTTACTATGTTTTTTTCCTTAGCATGATTTTTGCCTCTCACGCTATTCTTTTTGGGTTTTAGAAAATGGCTGGAAACATAAAGATTCACGATAATGGAGGATATAACGGACAATGGAAGGATATTCTTCATGAGAAACCAAATGAAATGGGATTTGGAAGTCCCAACATCGTTATTATACCTAATCATAAATCTCATAATATGATCAATAATCTCAACTTTGGTAAGTTTCCTGACTCAGATAATAAGAGAAAGATGGATTTTCATGATGATCATAGAGGAAAGAAAGCTCAATTTCCCTCATGTAAATCATGTGGGAAGAGGCATCGAGGAGATTGTTTAAAGGGAACTGGAAGATGCTTTGGGTGTGGTAAAGAAGGACACAAAGCCAGTAAGTGAAAAGGAAAATGTTCAGTTAACACCATGGATGAGGATAATGGTATTGCTATGACATCAATAATGGTTAAATGTTTTAAATGTGGAATGTACGAGCATTATGCAAACCAATTCCCTAAGGGAAAGTCTCGTGAAGAGAATTAGTACAGTCGTATGGGTAGTATTTATATTGATGATGATGAAGAGACTACAAATGATATGTTAGATGAAAGAATTGTTGAAGCTCAGTCAATGATTTAAGAAGGTAGTGGAATTATTACATGTTTATCAAGTGTAATGTTGTATAAGTAATCTCATGGTACTGTGGAATAAAGAGACATCTAAGGATTGTTACACTGTTGTCTTTCCTTGAGTTTTGAAAGTGTATGATTAATGGTACCAGTATCCATGAAAGGTTATTCAGATATTTTTGGAATATAGATGATATGTGAATAATGAATGGATAAGGAGAAAATTAAATGTTTGATAGTATTCATGAGCTCATGAATGAAGTAAGGAGAAGGTCATGTCATGGTTTGAGTATATAGAATTTTGAGGAATTTTTATGTGGAAAGTGTTAACTTTTAACTGCATTCATGTTTTCACTAAGGTTCAATGGGTATTTATTTTTCAAGAGAATACATGATTAAGGCCTTCGAATGTTTGGAATGTGACCAACAAGACATATCTTATGATATATGGGGATCAACGATGGTATTAAATCTCTGGTAATCATTTTCACTATATTATGAGAGTGGACTGCAGTATTATGGTTAAGCCTAAATATTGGAATGGATTATGTGAGACATAAGTTTGTATTGTTTAAGGATAGAAGTTTTGTCGATATTATTGATGGGATGTTCTAGTAACATAGTTTTAGAAAAAGGACAACATGCAGGACGGGCGACAGCCCATCGCGTCGGACAAGGCTGTGGGAATCGAACCCACAACTGAAGTGTGACTGGCCTTTATCGCCTACCACTGGCCTACAGGAAGTCCCTGGTTAGTAGAAACTAGTTTTATTTTATTAAGCGGTATGATATATGAAGTATAAGTTAATTTTTGGAACCATATACGATTAATCTAACCATAATATAGACTTATAACTTTTGCTAACATTTTGTTTGAAAGAGATGGAATGACCCATCATTCTGTCACATGATCTGCTAACACATCACGAATAACAAATTCAACTTCATTTCTTTAAGGTATGAAGTGGAAATTGTTCAATTCATGAACAACAGTGAGATTGTACCAAAATCATGAAAGTATTTATTTTAATTCAACAACATTAGGAAAATGATCTTGAAAACCAAAAATGATGTCCTAGTTCCCTTATATCCGATGAATCTGATGGTACCTTAGATCATCACAAATCAATAGCTTTGTGATTGTTGGCTTTTTCCTAGCCATGTTCTCTACCACTCTCCATCAGTACTTGATGGTTAGATTTTTCTTCTATATCCATATTTTCACCTATGTTATCCTACGTGGAAACCCAGTGATGAGTTAATTTGGGTAACCGTTACATTTCATACTTTATTTTTTAAAGCCATGTTTTGGTTTTCCTTTTTACGATGTCGGTTTATATTAAACAAACTTTCAAGTAATAAACCATTTATAACCCCGACGAATTTCGAGGGCGAAATTAATTTTAAGGGGGGTAGAATGTAAAACCCTGAGATTTTATGAAAAATATTCTTTTAATTTCATTAATGTCATGTGTTTTATGCTACAATGAGATTATCTTGTGCTATACGCCACACTGTATTAGCTTGCAGTATACGCAACACTATTCTTGGATCGTGTTACACACAATTTTGATAAGTGTTATTCTACGCAACATTGAGTATATATATATATATTCAATGTATAAATGAAATATGGTTGGATTATGTTATACGAAACAACGAATGATTCTTTCACAACATGCAACCCTGACTTGGCTTGCATTACACGCAATCATGACCTTCCTCAATAGCGTGTGTTGTACGCAATACCAGGTTTTTCTAAACAACGATATATTATTATAATATTATTATGAACTAGACGTTATGAATATTATATAATAAAATTTGAATTTTATACCATTATTATTCATCTTAATCATTTTCTAGAACATGGTATAAGAACAAAATAAATTTTTCGGGTAAAATATATATTTTTCAAAAAATGCAATTTTGCCGCCTTTTAATGGAGCACCCACTTTAAATCTAGTTTTCGACATGTTTATAAGTTCAATTTGACAAAATAAAATTATTCTTTGGAATCCAGAATAAAAATTTACTCTGGATAAATTTTCCATATTATTCTGGTAACTTTCATATTTTGATGAATAGTAAAAACACGCTATATTTTAATTAAAAAAACTTTTTTCATCACAATAATTTATATGGTTAAATTATAATATTGAATGGTTTTAAATAATAAATAAAATATATTTTTACCATTTAATATAATGTATGTCATTAGCAATGATTTTATATTAAATTCGTAGGTTAAATCAATTCAATCTTTTGCAATGTTTTAAAGAAAAACCTGTTTTCTTTCGACAACGGGATTAATTTTAATTTAATTTCTGCAACTTTTGTGTATACAATTTGGAAAAATGGATTCCATATTTGGAATCAGTGGGTCCAAATTATGTTAATAAGCTACTTTTTATTTTTGGGCATTATGAATAGTATCTATGGTAAATTTTATTTACCATAGTTAAAGGTAAATCAGGTAATTAAGGGTAAATATAAGATTATAAAATTACCCAAACACCTGCTAAAATCCTATTGGATGACTAAAAGTCGACCCATATCACCTAAGGGTCGGATGAGATTCATTTTATGGACTTTTGACCATGAAAGTAATTTAATTATTATTAAAACCAAAGAAAGTGACATCATGTCACTCTCTTAAATCTTATAAGTATAATAATTTTAATTTAGTTATAAACATCATAAAACTTCGAAAATGAATAGTCTCCAGAAATCTAATAAAATTATCTACATCATGATAATTTATTTAGAATTTTTAGGGATTAAATAGTTGTCATTAATGGTGATACATTAATGATACAAAAATTATTTATTAAGTGGAAAATAAGTAATATAGTTTTTTATTGAAATAATAATACCCATTAAAAGGCCCACAAACCTGACCAAAACTTATTGGTAGTGTATATATACATTGTAATCATCCAATGACCTAATATATAACTGTTTGGAGCCTTAGAAAAGTGATTATGACACTTATATTATTTTATTATAAATGATTCCAAAGTTGTCACCTTCATAATTTAATTAATATAACAATTTAAATATTGTGATTTTAAGATGATAAATTCTAGTAAAAGTATTATTGTGAAAGTTAATAGATTTATATTCATCATAGGATTTTATTTTTAATTTTAATGCAAAAATCAGAATATTAAATAATTATACAAAAATGTTGTAGTAATTATTTTATTAAGAGATAAACCAAATAAATGGTTTTCAAAATAATAAAATAAATATTATATGAACTATTTAATGTGATCCGCTAATTTTATAGATACATATGAGATTTCATGAATCTATTAAAGTTTTTAGTTCGAACATGTCTTCTGTATATATTTTATTTAAATTCAAATAAATGAATAGTGTCAAAATTAACACTATTGTTATTTTATAAAAATAACATATTATAAAATTGTTTAAAAATCACAAAAATATTAAAAATTTTCAAATTTAAATTTATATGGTCTATAATGTTATAAAGGAAACAATTATGGAAAATTGATAACAAATAAGTAATTATTTGTTACAATTTAAAATTTAGAATTTTATTACCACAAATAAACTTGAATAGATTAAATAAGGATAAATCAAAATGATAAGGTTTAAAATAAGATCCAAACATGTATAAATTTTATTGGTTGATGAGATTACAACCCTATCTCATCTAATATTCGGATATGAGTTATTTTTGGAGTTTTTTATGTGGGGTGAGATTTATTATAAATTAATATTTTTGAGAATTCCAAAGGTGCCCCTCTCTTCCCTTATAAAAGGGCACCTCCTCCCTCTCTTCCACAAACCACTTTGAGCCTTAAAGCTCGGCCAAACCCTGCCCAATTATCTTCTACACTTCCCTAAAAACATCCTAGAGGTCCTGGTCTTCTTCAAAGTCCAATTTTAGTGCCCTAAGAGGAGGTCTCAAAGAGGCGCTTCAAAGAAGAGGTAATTTCCATTACCGATTATTTCACCTTTATTTCTTCTTCCACTTCTTCTTCATAGGTTGTTTCATTATGAAGTAATAACATCAGTATCACTCATATACAGATATGTTATTATAAGTATGAAAAAACCCTATTTCACCATCTATCCATCCTATAGAAAACAAAATCACCGTGCGTGCGTACGTACGGAATACCGTCGCCACGCCGTGGTGTGATCTATTTTCCACCACCACCTTACTTGGATGGGTATAATGGTGTAAATAATTACTATATATGATTATTGTAAAGTGATATTACTTCTGTACATACACACCAATAAAATTCCACCATCATTGGAATGATATCATCGCTCGAGCGTACGTACAGAATACTGTCTCCACGACGCGATGAGATTCATTCTCAATGATTAACCATTCATAAATGATTACAAAGTATATATAATAAGTAATCATGAAATATATGACATAATAATGATACTGGATTTATGTATATATATATATATATATGTATTTCATCCAATTAATTCCATTCAATTCAATGAGGAAACGAAAACAACGTTCATGCGTACGTACGGCCTACCGTCTCCCTGAATGGTGTATTTCTTTCCATTTATCGATCTATTATATATATGTATATTCTATATATATATTATATATAAATCATGTTTTACATTCTGGATGTAAGTAATCATGATCTAAGTAATCATATGAATAGTTACAAGTCAAAACATGGACGACAAATGAAACGATTTTCCCCAAAATGCTCTTTAACATGGAATTTACAAATGATTGGGTAATATAAAGTCATAAGTGAACCATATATGATATCATAACAATTAATATGATTCTTTAATAAGTCAGTAACATTATTTAAATCATTATAAAGGAGTTTCATATACGTACGAAGCATATCGGACCTAAGGTAATGGATAATTTTGCAAATCTCATTTTTTTTATATGAGATTGCTTATACGTAAGTATTTACTGGGGTTATTGTTATCATCCATGTACATGTTTTCTAAAAGTGTTTTTATGTATGTTTAATGTCCTTTTTACCCATTTTTACTTTTACTACATTTTATGTAAGAAATCATTCATTTGTTTACATTACGAGGTTCTTTTTGACTTTTCTGGTAAAAGTATTAGAAGAATGTTTTTTTAACTTATACGGCACAAATGGATTTTTACGGTTTTATAAAGCCTTATTTTTATGAAGCCTCCTGCAAAATATTTCATGACTATTTTCAACAAAATCCTTTTCTTTTAATATTGCATGTCATTTTGTAAAAAGAGAATGATTTTGAAGAAGAAAGGATATTTTCCTCAAGAATTCATTTCAAGTGTTTTATCAAAACCATTTTCCATCTAAGATGACATTATTTCATAAGTGTATGTTTCAAGTATAATGTCTCTATGATTTACGTGGTTTCACTTTTCTTATTATGAAATGATATCCATTTGTTTTATATGGATTATTTTATGATGGAATGATGTTTATGAAACCCATTTTATTTTTTGGGTTATGATGAATGTTTTAAGTTTATTTTGTTGCAAAAGTAACAATGATTTCATTATGAGATGGGTGGGACCTATATCTACCTCCAATTAATTGGGTAAGGATTTTATATCTCATGAGATATACATGGCTGGAATGGTAATTTAATCTGGTTCAGTGTTACAGGACTGAAACGAGGAGTGAAATCGATTTAGAAAGGGAATTTGTCCACTAAGATGGTCCTGGAAGCAATGCCTTGGCTACTATGGAAATCATTACATGTGCTTAATGTATGCCACAATTACATGTTTTATTCCCATGCTATTTTATAATTATTAATGTTTCTTTATTATCTATGCCTTACGTATTTCCATGTTTTATTTCATTTCTCAAGCATTTGATGTTTAAACAATATGTTTATGTTTTTAAGTTCAAATGTATATGGTATGTTTTATTTTATCCATGATTACCCTTACTGAGCATTTGAGCTAACCCTTTTTATGTTTTCTTTTCCCCAGGATATAAAGAAAGGTTTTAGGTAAGAAAAAAAGGGGAAGATCTTTATGGGAGATGTTGAAGATCTTTCACCACGATTAAAAGATTACGTTCCAAGTTTCCAAAGACACTAAAATATTACGGTCCGTGTGTGTCTGTTTTTGTTATGTATTTTGTATTCTGCTAAAGTAATGTAATTTCCATGTACGTCATGATTTGGGCCTCTACACACATTCTATGTGTTGTGAATGATAATATAAATGTTATGATATTATGTGTGTGTCATAAATTATATAGCACTCCAATACACTAGGTAATGTGGTGTATGTCATTAGATAATGTGCAATATTCATGAACATAATTATAGAATTATTCAAAATTATAATATTATTATTACGTACGTATGTTATTCATGTACATTATCAAATAACTATTTTCAACTATGTGTTTTATTTTACCACTGAGAAATGATGATTCATTTTTTAGAATTATTACATTCCATGCCTTTATCTAATGCTTCCTATTATGATTATGAGGATGTTGAAAAGATTATATTATTATTATTATTATTATTATCACACCGATAATATTTATTGATGTACATACCTACCCTCTTACATTTATTTTATCTCACCCCTTTATTTCATGTATATCCTCAGGTGACTGCTTATACTAAGGAGAAAATAAGGGATAATTAGATTCTACGGAACATGGAATTAAAATAATGTGTATGTTATATTTTTTAAATGTTGTACATGGTACAAATTTCATCATGAAAAAAATGTCTATATCTTGGTTTCATAACACTTTTGTGTGGTTTATCATTAAAATTATGTATTAGTCTTGTATGAAATGTAGGGCTATTATAACCCCCTCACCTATAAAAATGCACTTACACTCATCTATTCATTGCACATTCTTAAGAAACCAACCTCTACCAAACCTTTAACAATTCACTTATGAATTTATGGATTCGGGAATTAGATCATATGGTTTTCATAAAACTATATTTCAATAGTCTTTATGTGTGGATTCAATGAAGGTCAAATGAGGCAGAGGTAATCATCTTACTAGACCTCGTTCAATTTATTTTTCCTTTTATCATTCCTAAATATTTAGGATTATTTATAATATAATTTTTTAATTACCCTCAAAATAATACAATTTTATTATGACTATGGGACACCATTATACTCCCTCATTTCTGAAAAAATGGTAAATAAAAGTATCCAGGATGTGTATGTGTGTACTAACTTCTCCACATAACGATAAAATTATTCTTCTATCACATAAATTAATCATTTTTTGTTATGATGTATTTAATGTCAATAAATGATATTTTTGGGACATTTTTGGTTATTTTTTGATAAAATATAATTTATATATCATTATAATTTAAATTATAACATAAATTTATATTAATGTGTAAATATAGACTACTGTCTATATGAACAGTTTAATTCATTTTTCTATAACAACATTTTATAGATAGATATAAATATATATATAATTAATATTTTTTATATTTATGTAATTATTTAAAATATATATATTATTTATCCTTGATCAATGTAAAAGTATAAGAACATTCAGACCAAAACATAAATGAAAAACAAAACAATTAACACATGAAAACATAGATTTTACAAAGGAATTAGTTATAAATGGTTGTTTAAATTTTATTAGAAGACCATATATGATATTATCAATAAATTTCTTTATAAAATATTGAATTATGAAAAAAAAGTTAAATTTATTACACACTTGGTTAGAGGATATATGAGTAATGTCGAACGTGAGGTAAGGGTTTTATGTTACAATCTCATTTTCACAGGGATTGTCTATGATTAAATTCAAAATAATGAAATTATATGTTATTTCATTGAAAAATATTATGTTTTTAGTCTAATATGGCTATTTCTATTAATTAAATGTTTTACATTCATTTTCATCACATTAATTACTCATAAAACTAATATATTGTTTTAAATAAAACTAAAACTATTTTACTATTTAGTCGAGAATATTTTTATTTTTTTGTCTATATATACTTTAAAACGTTTTGGGGGAATTTTTTAGTATTCTCAACTGAATTTTTAAATCCATTTTTACACAGGATTAAATTTCTAAAAAAATTAATGATTTTTTTTGTTTTCCAAATGTTGAAATTTTTAATTATTATGAAAAATGTGAATTGAATATTTGTTTTAACATACATCACATGAATTAATTTTCCAACTATCATGTATTATTTTTTCATTGAATATTATTTAAAAATATATCAAGGTTATTTTGAAATAATAATTTTCCCCTAAAATTTTAATTTTCTTATCTTAAATCATTGGTTTCAAAATTAAAATCGCAACTTCCTCAAGAAATGCTATAGTGGCCTAAAAAAGGTATTTTCAACTATACCAACATCCATTGATTTTTCACACATTATAATACATTTAAAATTTAGTGATACCATTTTTATTCTTCCACGATATGGTTTATTATTATGACTATTAAATGTTTATGAAACTTGTATCCTTTCCATTGGGTTATGATATGATATTATGATGACTGTTTTATGATCTTTTGGCACACATATGTATTCTATTCATAATGTGATGGGTGGTACATAAATTATAATGTTGTTCAATTCATTGGATAATGTTCAATATCTCTTGATATAATAAGTTCTAGAATATCGACTGAATTTAGTTCACCATGGGAATTCACCTAATTTGGTAGTATTGGGAGTGACTCATGAATACAGAAATGAAGGAATGAAGAGTGAACCTAATCCACATTTATATAATTAGTTGTGATCCTTGAGTAAGGAAATAATTTTTTATGCTAATGTGTATCAAAATTTTAATGTCCCGGAAAAGTCCAGGTAATTTTTTTTTTAAATTTTTTGGGATTATTATGAGTCTTTGGAAATTGACGACGCCTGATTCTGAGGGTCAGTGTGCCCAGAATTAATATCTAAACTTTTTTTAGGTACATTCAGTAAATGCATGAGTGGTGTTTTCTATCTTTTGAACCAGTGTTTAGAATTGAAATTAGAGAGAACCGTTGAATCCGCAGCGCTGAGATTTGCTTGAGGGAAGCATCACTTAAACTGTAGTAGGTCGGCAGAAAAATTTTGTTTTTGCACATTTTAAATAAATTTAAAATAACATGTAATTTTTATTTTCTTTTCTTTTTCTCCAATGGATGAGCGGCGATGGTGCAACGGGTGACTTGTCATGTCATTTAATGTCTTGACACATAAACTGTGTAACTCCACCGTTGTGAATTAAAAGGGGTTCATTAATAAATCCAAGGAACCTCATTTATTCTTCAACACATTACTCACATTTACCCTCCTATTTAAATGGATCTTGGGATTGGGTTTTGGCATTACTTTTACAAGTGAGGAAACTATGGAAGAGTTCAACTGCAACATCCACCGATGGAGGATGAATGCTCGGGCCTCAATGATCTAGTATTTACAAACACCTATGACTCCATCCAATGTGGACGCACCTCCCGCCGTAACTACGACACCTCCAACAGATCTCAAGGTAGGGTTTTTTATGACTGGATTTGGTTTAATATTTTTGAAATGAGTTTATTTAATCTTTAATTTTAGATAAATATTATTCTGCTTGTTATCATGTTAACTTAGAAGGCACAGTCTGAATAAACAAGGGTTGCACCATCCACCACTTCTTTCATGTTGCGTTTTTTTAGGATGGATTTCCTCAATTTTGATGAAACAATTAGATAGAGGGTCACATTTTGATGATGGCAGTCCTAGGGAATCGTAGGTGGAAACGACCTAAATAATAGACCATCGGAGCATGTCCGATGCCCTGTGAAAATAACTGCCAACGCGCCAAGCCAGCGGCGGCCGGTGGTGGCCGGAGGAGGCCCACGACAACCGACGATGGGTAGTGGGAAGGAGGGGTGCCGTCATATACCATGGAGGCCATAGGTGGCTGGCCCAAGCTGGGAATGTGGTAAAAGAGCGGTTCCCGCAGGTGCCTCCGATGGTAGTAGCCTCGACCATCCGGTCGCTGCAAGAGGGGCGGTGTGGCCCCACACCGTACCGCTTAGACTGGAGATCGGTCGGCCACCTGGAAGACCATTGTACACCATGCAGAAGAACCCCACTACCTGGATGAAATTTCCAATCATCCATAGGGCCATATGGAGAAACGATCTGCCTTTAGGTGGATAGGGCCGGACGCAGGTCAGACGAACGGGTAAGACCCAGGACCCAGTGGCCCAGTGCGGTTGAGAAAAGACCCACCCAGCGGGTCGGGCCGACCATGGCCTGAGCCCAAGAACTAGTCGGGCAGAAGCCGATGGGCCAGACCTAGTGAAGTGGGTTGACACATAATGGGCTAGACCCGAGCGAGGTTAGCGAGACCCCAAGACCCGTTGCGTCAGGCCGGCATGACCGAGTCGGACCGGGCCCAGACCCAACCATCCACCAAATAAAGAAAGTCGCAAAACTGATGAACCAAGTGTTAGTTTGACATTACGTCAATGGATTTGGGACCCCTTTCTGGGAGATAGTCTCTTTGGAATATTCTAGTGGGCCCGACACAGCCAGGTCATACCGAGGTGTGATCAACTCCATTTCACGAAAAGTTGAGTAACTAACAGACCAGGTGTCTGATTGGCGCGTCGTTTATGGAATAAGGACCCTTGTAACAAGGAAGTACTTTGGAGACACTGCAAGGTAGTTTTGATAGAGTTTTACGTGTGACTTGGGTTGGATCAGACTTGAATCCAACCGGTCCCTTTTTACAGAAGTGCCCATATCTCACAGACCGGGCATCCAATCAGTGCACATTATGTCACGTTGGGACCCCTATGACGGGGCAGTTCCTTGGGTATACTTTTTTCGGGACATAGTACAGGTTGAAAAATGACTAACGGCTTATGGAGAAAAATCTTCTAGATATCAGGCGTGCTTCGTGTGGGAATCCAATTGCTGGTTGTGACATGAAGAAGAAGAGAGACCATTACCGGTCAGCATTAGAAACTCCAGAGTGGGATGACCTAGCTGAATGAAGAATCATCCCTACCACTATTCTAGTGACCAATACAGGTCAGTACCAGCGACCAATACGGGTTAGCACTAGTGACCAATACAGGTGAGCACCATCAACCAATATGGGTCACCACCTGCGACCAATAAGGGTCAGCACCAGTGACCAATACGGATCATCCCTAGTGACCAATACGGGTCAACCCCAGTGACAAATATGGGTTAGCACCAACGACTAATACGGGTCTGCACCATCGACCAATATGGGTCAGCACCAGCAACCAATATGGGTCATCATCTAGCGACCAATATAGGTCAATATACAATGACCAATATGTGTCAGAAGTAGAGTTACAATGGATTGGATGAACTGGCTTTATGAAAAGTCGTCCCTATCAAAGTAACTAGGAAGTTATACCATTAGAGTGAGCTGTAACATTTTCTTTGTGCATCATGATTTAAAAAATTCTTGTGATATTACCATTCTAGTATTTCTTGTGATGTTTTCCTTTGTGGATTACTGAGAGACCTTCGGTGGTATCGGGGTCCCTTATTGAGTTTCTATACATACCCTGAAATAGGCTCTTCCCGCACATGTGTGTCTGGTGTAGACTACTGACGCTCTGAGGCAGACTTTGGAGGATCAGGACATGGATGAGCTCTGTGCAATGAGAGTAGTATAGATCCTATTCTTTGACAATATACTTATATATAATACCCTCTAGGTAGAGATCCAAGGTATATGTGACATCTGTTTACATTCTTTTCAGTTCCTAGGGATTGTATTTTGGCCCACTATTTTCAGTTTATAGTTGTACATGTGGTTCTACTTTACTCTAGTGTATATACCTTACTTTTGTTAGTTGTTTAATTCATTTGACCTTTTTGAGTGTTTACAAATAACTAATGCAATGCCTTCCCAGTTTGGGAAAAGCCTTTAGGTGCTAGTCATCAACCCCAGACCTATGAAATGCGGGATTGGGGTAGACACGTCCGAGCCCCATGGGAAAGGACATGACAAATTGGTATTAGAGGGTGGTCAGTTCGACCAGAAGAACTAATAGTTTACTTTTAATAATGCAATGGTGTAAAGTGTATTGAGTTCAATTTTTAGTACACAGAGTCTAGTATGGTTGTGGAAGATGATGTATCCATACATGAGGACCCTAAAATCTGTTTTCCAACTCGGTACATAAAAACACCAGTTATTAATGTTTTGAAATGTTCTCTAGATATTTCTTGAGTCATCTCTAAAAGTATAAATTATTGACCCTGGAACATCTATTTCTTACAGGATTCCTCCACGAAGATATCTAGCCAGCATTACAATTATTGATTTTGATAGTGGCCCATCAAGCGACGAGGAATTGGTACAGGGACCACTCATAATGATAGAACCTTCGGGTGGTGTACCAGAAGAACCACCACTCGTTGTGCAGCAGATGCTATAAGTGGATCATGCACGCCAACTGAGCACATTGCATGAGTTCTAAAGACAGAGGCCTCCAATGTTTCGAGGCGAGATGGACCCCAAGGAAGTAGAGGACTTCCTTGAGGATGTTTTTTGGGTCTTTCTATTAGTAGAGACACCCGTTGTGCATATAGAGATCTTGGCCGCTATCCTTCTTTTGGGCTCGGTAAGACGAAGGTGGATCTCGATTCTCTAGGTGCATGAATAGATGACCCTCACATGACTGGACTTTGAGAGACTTTTTAAGCCAGAGTTTGTGCTATCGACACTACATTCTATTCGTATTCATGAGATGCTTCATTTTTAGAAGGGTAGACAGACTGTGGCTTAGTACTCAGTGAGATTTACTAACCTTTCTTGATACTCCACTACCCTGGTACAAGAACCTTACATTAGGGCCCAGACCTATGATCAGGGGATCTGAAGGGAGATTAGAGTTGTGATAGTTTCTCTCAGTATCCAGACACAGGCTGGGGTGCTAGAGCAAGATTTGCTGATGGAGTGCATCCTTACTGAGTATTAAGCGACAGTTAGAGCCCCTACCAGATGACCGGAAGTATAGTCATCTGTATTTGGAAGTTGATAGATAACGTAGAATCGCAAGGGGGATATACCTTCTGGAGGGAAACACCATGATGAAATTTCCAAGGTACGAGGCTTGAGAGGGTGATAGAGCCACCAGCGAGAAATGATCTATTTTTCCTACGGAGGATAGGGTCAAAGATCTTGTGACTGCCCGACTCCCTGCATGGATTATTGATAGACCATGGAGTTGACACCAAGGCAGCGACAACGGTAGGATAATGAGCATCTTCTTTGAAGAATATGAGGTAGGGGAGCAGGATGTGCAACGAGAGGTGTTTGGGGTCACAAGTCGCTACCCCCACCACCCTTAGATGGTATACCATGAGCTCAAGGAGCGGGTGGATAAGGACAGGACCAACTACAAGTAGTAGAGGCTCATGATCCTAATATACCTGGGATGATACAAGGAACGATCTGTATCTTCTTCTAAATTAGTAGTAGTGCTTATCGACCTAGGTGTGGGAAACTATTTCCTTGTCATGAACTTAGTTTGGGACTCTAAGATTCTGACTGAGTGTTTAGCTCGACCATTTCATTTGAATACTCCTATGGGAAGAGATTCAACAGTCACACATTGGTTCCAATAGTGTGATCTTACTCTCGAAGGAGAGAGTTTCAGATGGGATTTTCTAGTAGCGGTGTTAAAGCCCTAAGAAATCATTCTAGGCATGGACTGGATATCATCAGTTCACTCATAGATTGAATTCTTGAGATGTATAGTGAGTTGTACATGCAGATATGGAGGCCTGTTTTCCATTGTTGGGGAGAAGGAAAATAGAGCAGTACATGGTGGAATTGAACTCAGGATGGTGTATTTGATTAGATATGAACTGTCTTGTAAGACTTTCAACATGTTGGATTAGGCGACTCCATAGTTTTCAGTTGTGGTGGAAGAGTATGAGGATGTCTTTCTCGAAGAATTCCTAGGAATACCTCCTAATAGAGAGGTAGACTTCCACATTGACTTGTACCCATGAACAACATCGATATCTTCACTATAATATTAGATGTCCCCTGTGGAGCTCAAGGAGCTGAGGTTAATGTTGAAAGACATAGAGAGGAATGGATTCATATGGCCCATTTTTTCTCCATGGGCATCCCCAGCATTGATTGCCACGAATGCAGATAGACATTTGAGGCTATACATGGACTTCCGACACCTAAATTAGTTGACCATTAAAAACAAGTAACCTCTTCCTAGGATTTATGATCTATTTGATCAGTTTATAGGATAAAACTGGTTCTCAAAGATAGACCTCAGATTAGGTTATCATCAGCTTATGGTATGAGAAAAAGACATACCGAAGACAAACTTTAGATGTCAGTATGGCCATTATGATTTCTTGGTGATGCCTTTCGGCAATACCAATGCTCCAACAGTGTTAATGGGGATCATGAACTGGATCTTTCTGCCATACCTTGATTGCTTTGTGGAGTTCTTTGTCGATGATATCTTGGTGTACTCAGCATCCGAGGAAGAGCACATTGTACACTTGAGGATTGTTCTGTACACACTTCTAGAGAACCAGTTATATGGGATGCTCTTGAAGTTTGATTTCTAAATACAGTTGGTCTAATTCATGGGACACGTAATCTCAGAGGCTGGAGTGATAGTGAATCCAGTGTAGATTGAGGCAGTACTTGCTTGGGAGACACCTAGGAGTGTTACTGAGGTGCATAGCTTCCATGGATTAGAAGGCTACTTTAGGAGGTTCATCCCCAATTTTTCTACAGTAGATGAACCTATGACCGCCTTGACAAAGAAGGGGAATACCTTCATATGGTTAGATACATGACATCAGAGCTTCCAATAGCTGAGGAAGAGCATGTCCAGTTCTCCCATCTAGAGGTTTCCAGAGGAGGTAACTGACAACATGTTTTACTATGATTCATCAAGGAGAGGACTCGGTTGCATCCTGATGTAGGATGATGCAGTGATTGCTTATTGATCATGACACTTGATTCCACATGAGCAGAATTATGCGACTTGTGACTTGGAGTTGGCAGATGTAGTCTTCATAATGAAGATGAGGAGACACTACATGATTGGAGAGAAGTTAATTGTTTACTCAGACCACATGAGTCTCAGGTATATCTTCACATAGAAAGATCAGAATATGAGATAGTGACATTGGCTATAGTTCCTCCTGGACTATGACTCTGAGATTGTGTATACTCCAAGGAATGAGAATGTAGTGGCAGATGCACATAGGATGAAAGCTCGGGGTGGGATTTTGGTTCGACTTCTTCAAGTGACGAATCATTGGGGGAGTTTTAAGGCATCATCCATCGATATAGGATGAGAGCTCGGGTGGAAATGATCTGGGATCGGCGAACGCCAAGGAACTCATCCAACAAGGACCCTCCTCCCATCACAAGCGCGACACCTCCAACGAATCTTGAGGTAGGGGGTTGATTGTTGGTTTTGTTTAACATTATTGAAATGAGTTTATTTAATATTTAATGTTAGATAAATATTCTCCATCTTGATATCATGTAATGGCGAAGGGCGCAGGCCAAATGAACAAGTCTCGTACCCTCCGCCGCTTCCCTTCATGTTGCGTTCTTTGGGGACAATGTTCCTTAATTTTGATGGAAATGTGAGTCATAAGGTTACTCTAGGAAGGAGGAAGTCCTGGAGACATGTAGGTGAAGATGGAACCAAGAATGGACCATCATAGCATGTCCAGTGGCCAATGGAAAGAACCCCCAACATGCCATGACAGAGGTGACCGAAGGAGGCCTGTTGTAACTGGTCGCATGCGGAGGGAAGGAGACACACTGTCGTGCACTGTTGTGGCTAGAGATGACTGGCCTATGCCAGCTGTGTTGGAGAAGGGTAGTGCCAGCAAGTGTCTCTAGCGGTAGAAGACGTGGCCAACATGCCATGGTAGGCAGGGGCGATGCAGTTGGAGACCATTCGGCCACCCGGAAGACAATTTTACATAGTGGCTCCATGCCCCACCAGCAGGATAACATGGACCCACATCCATGGGGCCAGCTGGAGAAACTGTCCGCCTTCTTGTAGACCGGGCTGTGAATGGGTCGGCCGAACCGGCCGGACCCACCAAGCACACCAGACCTATGGCCTAGTTGGCCAGTGCAGGTGGGCTGATTCCCACCTAGCAGGCCAGTGCGGGTGGGCTGAGCCCCTCCAGGCGGGCCGGGCGAATTGAAGCTCAGGCCTGCGAACCAAATGGGCCATTCCTGAAGAGCCATACCCAATGAACCGGGCCTAACCTTAAAGGGCTGGACCTGGGCGGGGTCTGGTAGACCCTGAGACACGTTGTTTCGGGCCGGTCGGATCAAGTCAGACCGGGCCCAAACCCAACCGCCCCCGAAAAATGAAACTCCTGTAACTGACACAACAAGTGTCCATTTGACATGTCGTTAGTGGCGTTTGGACCTATTTTGGGGATCTAGTCCCTTTGGCAAATTACAGTTGGCCCTACTGAGTCAGGCCTGACTGAGGTGTGATCACCCCCATTTCACAGAAAGGGGTGTAACTAACAGATCGGGCGTCTGATTGACGTGCCATCTATGGAATAAGGACCCTTCTTACAAGGTGGACCTTTGGAGATACTCTAATTATGTTTTTTCAGAGTTGGACATGTGAACTGGGTTGCATCAGACATGAATCCAACCAGGACCTTTTTACAAAAGTGTGCATATCTCATAGACAAGAAATCTGATCGATTCGCCATCTTTATTGTTGGCACCCCAATGATGGGGAAGTCCCTTGAGTATTATTTTTGCAGGACATAAAAATATTTGAAATATGAATGATGTCTTGAGGAGGAGAATAATCGGGAGATCCTGCATGGTTCATGTGGGAATCCAGTGGCTGGCTATGGCATGAAGAAGAAAAGTAACCAATATGGGTCTGCATCAAAAACCCTAAAGTGGGATAATCTAGGTGCACGAATTATCATCACTACCTCTATACCAATGACCAACACGGCTCAACACTAGTGACCAATATGGGTCAGCACCAGTCACTAATACGGGTTAGCATCTATCAAACTATACGAGCCATCATACAATGTCCTTTATGGGATAACTGTAGAGTTACTACGTATAAGATGATCTGTATTTACGACTAGTCATCCCTATCCCAGTAACCTAGAAGTTATACTGTTAGAGTGAGCTATCTCGTTTTCTTTGTGCTTCATGGTTTAGATCAGGCCTGTGATATTACCATTGTTATATTTCTTTTGAAGTTTTACTTTGTGGATTACTAAGAGACCATTGGGTGTATCGGGGTCCCCTACTGAGTTGTTATACTCACCCATGCATAGGCTCCGCCAAGATTTGTGTGTCTAGTATAGACTACTGATTCTATGAGGTAGACTTTGGAGGTTCGAGACATAGTGGAGTTTGGTGAAATAGGAGAAGTTGAGATCCTCTTCTTTGACATCAGACTTATAACTACTACCCTCCAAGTAGAGCTCCAGGGCAGATGCGATTACTATTTACATTCTTTTCTATTCCTAGGGATTGTTTTCTAGCCTACTGTTTTCAATTTACAGTGGTACTTGGGGTTATAATTTAATCTCATTGTTATATCTTACTTTTGATCATTTTTTTACTTTAGTTTACCTTTTGAGTGTGTAATGATCTCTAAGGAAATGACTTACCTATTCGGGGAAAGCCTTCAGGTACTAGTCACTAACCCCTAGCCTATGGAAGGCGGGCTGGAGATAGTCACATCTGGGCCCCATGGGATGGGTCATGACAAAATAAAAACAAAAGTCTCATGCTTAAGATATGTTCTTGTTTCTCATGATTGATTCTTTATGATTATACAATGTTATGTATTCTGTATTTTAATTGAAAAAAACTTTTCCATAACTCAAGATTAATGATATTCTACTATTTGAGAATGATTATTATTATTTATAATCATATTCTCATACCCTTATGCTTATCTTATTCAAACATATGATCATTGATTAATATCTCTTATATATACCTTTGTTGAGAATATGAGCTCATCATTTTATTAAAATTCATTTCCCCCAAGATATAAAGAATGGTTATAAGTATGATGTATCTATAAATGGTGATTATTTTGAAAATCATAATGGTATGTGATATAAATATTTTTTGATTTAGTTTTTATGTATTAATGTTTCAAAAAAGACATAAAAATTATAGTTAGGGCATGGATCATAATTCGGTGTATTGAATATTCATCCAAAAAGGCTTCATATATATGTATGTAATTCTGGGTTCACATAAATACATAAAAACTAAATCAAAAAATATTTATATCACATACCATTATGATTTTCAAAAATTAATTAGAGTCATATCTAGGATTCAATACATTTCATGTAACATTTTAAGATATGGATATTGTTCTACACATTTCATGGTATGCCTTACACCTTTAAAATTTCATAAACTCAATAGGACATATTCCACATATAATAAAAATAAAAACCATGGATTTTTAGGTTATATTGTACTTATATTTTAATATCTCATTCTTCTGGTTCTTATCCATGAATAATATAATCATTGGAAGATTCAAGAAATCCATTAGACCATGATGTTTTAGATAAATAATTATTTGATCCTTATAGAACCCATAATTTACTCTACTAATCTAAGGATCCCCCATTATAGACATTAGTTCCCTATGGTCAATCATTGAAACCATTATAGTATTTTTAATTAGGGAGAACATTGAAATTCAAATATCAAATGTTTGATAACTCCATGTAACTCATTGGATGTCAAATGTTGTACCATGTTAATTGAACTATGTATAAAGAGGGTGGGGGTTGAATTCTAGCATTAAATTTCACACCCTTATTTAGAGAACCATATTTTTAATTAAAAATTACTATTATATAGTGTAATTAATTAAAATATAAGAATTAAGAACATGAAAATTTATAGTTTTTAGAAGAAATGTCCCCTTATCCAATCCAATAACACTATGTCTGTGATTATGGTGATTTTCACTATGTAAAATCCTTTTCTTAGGGAAACACATAATTCAGTTCAAGAAGAAATCACTATGTAAAAACACTAAAGAAAGAGTTTTTCATGGATTATGATATATGAAATAAAAAATCCATCACTCAAAATTATTAAAAATGGTGTTCACTTACACAAGAGAAAAAAGATTTAAAAATTAATCTTTTTCTTATGTGTTTGGTTTCAAGATGTAAATGAATGTTGATAAGACTTCCATTATAGTAAATAACCTCTTCATATAATCTTATGTAATAATCATTAAAGGATAAAATAAGTTTCTTAAAATTAAAAAAGAATTATAATTTTAGAATATTTAATATTTTAGTGTAGAAAATTGTGAGTTGATGTAAAAGGAAGAAGAAAACGTATATTCACGTTATGAACCTTGATGGATAGTATGGTAGATTGATACCTAAATAAACTCTGACATGACATGGGGGAATTCTTGATCATAATGGTCTTACGATAAGCACTTTAAATCATTCAAAAATAATTACGGAATAGTATTTATACAAGATAGTGGAGGATAAACATGATAACATTTTGTATATGAACACTACTCACTGTGAAAGTAAGAGAAGTAAAATAGGTAAAACAATATTCAATAAGATATATAAAGAACTCTAAGGAAACCATTAGTTTAACTATTAAAAATGATAAGAAACCCTATGTAATGAGTGAAAATAGCTCCACCGGTCACCATAACACCCCACAGTCTGAGGGATAAAAAACATCCAACACCTCTATGAGGTGCAATACCCTTGCTCAGACCTGTAAAAAAAAGTGTACTAAATCCCAAAGGAGAAGGTAGGGTGGGATAAATAAAGTCTATTAGGGTCTCACTAAGAGTTCCATTTCAGATTCTATAATAACAAACCAATTATTATTTAAATTTAAATAAAAAAGGACATTTCAATATATATCATTTTCATATATAGAATAATTTATTATTTCTTGTCTATGAATGAAAAAAACTTAAAAATGCATTAAATCGACATTTTATATAAAAAAATTTATATACAACATTTTTATGTGTAAAATATTTTTGCTGACAATGTAATATATAATCAAATCATACAGAACAAGCATCATGGTCATGTATCCTAATGTATATTAGTTTATAGTTATAGGATCTTCACTTTTCCCCCGTTAGTGATCCCCACTAATAATGTGTGAACATGTCCCTCTGGATCAAGATGAATATGACTCAACAATATCCCATTGGGGATAATAATGTGAACAAGGTTTTTATTAGAGTTATCATTTTCATCCATTCCTAAAAAATTAAGATCCCAGATTTCTTGTCCCAAATAACCTATGAACTATATAGGATCACATGTGATCAATAAATTGATAAATAATGGTAAAATCATCTCATTTTAAATTAATAATATTTTATAATCCAATTGACCAATTTTTAGTTTCAATATGCCAATTCAATTTTGAAACCAAAACATGGTTTTTTCATTATTTTATGACATTTCAAAACAAAACCAATCATTATTTTTCATTATTCAAATTTAATCCAATATCTAAAAAAATATCAGATCATTTCATCAATTATATTATTTTCAAAATTGATCCAATATATTTAATTCCATTGGAAATGCATGCTTTTTTCCCTGAAACTCCATTCCATTTGGAATTTCGTAATGAAATAATTCCAAAAAATGGATTTTAAAATCAATAGAAATATATTTCAATACAATTGAACAATTAATGTTTTCAATTATATGTAAAATCAGAAATTGAACCACCTACCTCTAATCACAAAGTCAAATGATCAACATCAATAATGTAAAAACTAGTGGTAATTAAATGAAAATAAGATCTAAAAATTGAATCGAGAATCAAGATCAAACATGAAAACAAGTATATTTGTCCAAATAATGTATAAATCAATAAAAAAAATAATGATCTAATACTCAATTATGTGGAAAGGATATATTATTAGAATAAATTATATTATTGGAGATCATCTTTCTTAGAGGGTATCAATTCAGATAAACCCCAATTTAAGCCACCAAGGAAAGGGTTTAGAGGGGTTGAAATCAACGC
Source organism: Viscum album (assembly GCA_963277665.1). Lineage (NCBI taxonomy): Eukaryota > Viridiplantae > Streptophyta > Magnoliopsida > Santalales > Viscaceae > Viscum > Viscum album. Next base: position 504,752,218 of record OY728122.1, on the reverse strand, counting down.
TTTGGTGCCTTAAGGAAGAATAATTTGTGTTAGTGTTAATAAACATGACTAGGAACATATACACGGAGTTTGGAAAGTTTTAATTAATTTTTTAACATAAAAATACCACATGCATAGTTAGTTAGAGGGAGCAGAATCCTTAAGGGAATCATGCACTAGTCATGCACCCCTAATATTTTTGGTTATGGATTCCCATGTATGGGAACATGGTTTGACAAACCATGTCTGAACAATGAATTCCAACCATTCTAGGGTTGCATGATTTCTTATGGGGGGAAAACTTGGGTAACACATTCACAAACCATGAAAAACCCAATATTCTTCCAAAAATTATCATGTTCTTCTATATTGACCTCAAAACAAGTCCAGACTAAGAGGTGGTCAAATCAAGTGTTAATGAATTCCTAAAAAAATTAATGTAATGTTACAGCCTCCCCAACAAAAAATATTTCTATCCCAAAAAATACTACTAATACGTTTTCATATGAAAGAGATGGTTCCATTACATTATCTACAGTGCCTCACACTCCAACATCTCATAAGAATCTGAACTATGCTTCCATAGTACATAGACCAATGGAATCATCATCACATGTAGTATCGATTTCTTATATTCAAAAATCATGAGTAGATACACAAAAATAGGGAAATTAGGCTTAGCCAAGAGAACCTCCGATATCAAGACAAGATTTAAGTCAGAGAGATACTCATTAAGATGTTGTACATGGAAAACAATATGTATTTATGTCAACTATAGTGGTTGTGATAAATAGTAAACAACCTTCCACACAATCCCAATTTCTTCAAAGGGTCCCAAAAACATAGAATAATGAATCCCTTACCACTGATGTTGTTAATGACCCAAATAGGGTGAAACACTCTAGAACACCAATCCACCAACTGAGAACACCAATTATCACCTAAAATTGTCATAAAAAAATTATATTATTTATGTGTAATCAGTGTTCTCTAACGATTCAAATGAATCTTATTTTTTATATGTTGGAACAAACATGGTCCAACCAAGGAACATTCAACAATACATAAACAACAAAACTGAGATTTACCTATTTAACCAAACATAGCATCAAATGGAGACATATTAATAGATAGATTGAGATTACTATTATAAAAAAACTCAACTTGTCCCAGGTGGATATTCAAAGATCCACCAAAATCATAGAAAATCTCACAAAGAATGTCTTCCTAAATATTTATATCCAGTTCCATCTGGACACAATGCATTGGATGATACACCATGCTCATGCATACCTAATAACCCATTGCATCATATAGGACTTTGAAAAAAATGACAAGTAAAATGAGGGTCTCTATCAGAGACTATCAAAGATGGAACCCCATGAGACAAAAAACCTCCTATTCATATTTTATTAAATAGTCCCTCACATTGGTTATATCATAGATGTGTATAATTTTTTCCAATTTGGTTATATGATTGATCAAAAATCATATAACATTATTATTCCAAGGGATATGGGGAAAAATCCCCAGGATGTCCATAGAAATCTCATACAATTTCCAAGTCTGCATTGGGAGGGGTTGGAGGAAAAATTATGGTTTTTAGTGCTCATCCATGAAACATTATCAACTAAAACATCATGAATAAAATTTAGGGTGGTCCCATATCATACCCACAAACCATAATCATGACCGCACATCATAGAACATATTCTTGGTATTTAGGTATACTACCCACTAATTACTATAGAAATATCCCATTAGAGTCCACCTTGTAGAAAATCGGACAATGTACCACTTCTAGAAACATAGAATACTCTCTAGAAAAACATTTATTAGTGATTTTATTACCACCAAAAATATATTACCTACACCATAAAATTGATAATCACATAGCCGATACTAATGAATCATCTCAACAAGGGATGAGGTCAACTAAACATTTTTGAAAATAGCCTCAGAGACATTCTATTGGACTCCCTAGTGAAACTGAGAGAATAGATGCATAAAACTATACACATTTGATTATTACATCATAGGATGTGTTATAATTTTCCAACTCAAAGAATCAGAAAAAATACTCCCCTTTCCTAGGGAATAATAAATGTTAATGATGAATAACATTAGGTACTATAATCAACACCTCTAATAGAGATTAAAATATTTTTGAAAATGATATAAATTAATAATTTTTTATTATAATAAATGGTAATACATTCTACAAAAAAAGAAAAAATTTCCATCCTTTAAGAGCATGCATCTTGACTACATGTCTAAGGTGATGGGTTCGATAGTTATTCTCAGGGGAAAGAATCTATCAATAACTATTATAAATGATGTGATCACCTTATATAAGTATACAAGCAAAACCTAAACCTAATGTGCCCCAGATGACCATAATTCCCCACCCAACATATAGAAGGTTAAAAAATATAGAATAATCCAAATTTTTTTTGGACTCGACAAAATAACATTGGAATATATCATCCCAATCAAAATTATCTCTCTCCTGAGTGAGGGAGGTCATTAAAGAGTCCTACATTGAGAAATCTATAAAAACAACTGGTGATAATTACCCACTAAAATAATCATGACTTTATTCATGGACACATTTCATGGTGGTTCCCATGTTGTAACATCTTTCACCTTCATGGGGTCTAATGAGATACCAGGTTCCAAGACTATGTGTCACAAGAACATCTCTTCCTGAATTAAGATAGAAAATTTTGAAATCTTGTCATACTACTAGTTATATCTCAAAAGTTCCAAAACATCCCTCATGTGAATCATATCATCCACATTGGTTTTATAGTAAACCAGGATGTCATCAAAAAATTCTATAATGAGTGTTTTGTGTTGTACGTTGAAAATACTACAAATTAGGTCCATGAAAACTATAGGGGCACTGTTTAGAATAAAAAGAATTAAAAGATACTCATAGTTTCCATACCTACTCCTAATGGAAGTATTTTAAATGATAGACTATTTGATAAACAATTGGTGGTTTTTAGATTGAAGATCAATCTTTGATAACCACTTTCCAATTTAAATTGTTCTAATAGATCATCTATCAAAGGAAATATATACATGTTCATTCACGAACTCGGTTGATATTATGATAATCAAAATATAGGAAAATCATACCAGCATTCTTCTTTTCAAAGAGTAAAAGGGTAACCAAATGTGACACTCAAACGTATAAAACCATTGTCAATAAAATCATCCAACTTATTCATCAACTCTTTTAGTTAAGCAGGTTCTATATTTGAAGATGGAGAAGATAGTGGTTGATTACCATATACTAAATCAATATACTATTAATCCTCAATTATTGATGGAAAACAAGGGAAATTTGATGAAAAAACATTGGAGAACTCAACAAAAACTGGAGGGAGATCATCAATCAAATATTCAAGGTCCTTGTCAAAATAAAACACTGATATCACTAAACCCTACCCTAGAAAATAATTTTCATATCTACTCGATCTTGATACCCATTCTCCTTTGATAAAATGGACCACTACATTATGCAACATAATAGATATTCAATAAATATAATATTCATTTAATTACTGATGAGAGATCATCTAATCCATCCATAAAATGATATCAAGGGATTTCATATCGATTACCAGAAAATTATATGTAAGAATAATCATTAATAAAGAGAAAACACTAGAAAGAAAACATAGAATTTACTATATCTTCATTGTGAGGGGTATAATAAGATCCATCATATAATTTAAAACCTCTATATGAAGGGTTATAAAATAAAATAAAAGTCTATTGATTTGAATGAGTGACATGATCCAATATTAAATAAATTATTCATTATGTATGAAGCTATAGTTATGGTACTTCTCATAGTTTCCGCACCCAAATCAACATCCTCTGGAGACTCTTCCACTACTTGAACCAGACTAATTTTGAATGCATGTGGACATATCCCTATTTTTCGCGAATCATCTAGTTTCACCAAAATACTTTTTTGTATTGATGATTACATGCCATGAGTGAGAGTGGGATTTTAATTATATAATTTCTAAAAGTGACCAATGTTTCTATAGGAACTAGAGACATTGGGTGCCTTTGTGAAAACACATGTTTATTTCCCAAAACATTCCACACAAGAAGGTCAATGGGAATAACCCATTCACTAAAGGAGGTATGGAAGAACCATTATAATGAGACAACCATTTGACTTGTCACATATCCTTTTTCATTTAAATAAAATCATTGAATTTCCTTAGGAAAAAATGATCTCTCATAAACCCTGAATTTTATGCCTGGTAAAACATATCCACCAATTCTCTAATAATCACATAAGTATAAAAAGTTAGTATTTGTATGAAATTCTAGGACAAACTATCATGTTGAAGTCCAATATAAAATCTTCCATCCTTCGTCTTCTAATTTTCCATAATATCTAGAGAAAATAATAATAGAATGATAAAATGGTTTGAATACTAAGTCAGGGCCTTGTCACATTGCTGGAGAATAAGAAAATCCAATGATAATTATAAATTTATGAAATATAGATAGAAATTAATGGTAAAAACTACTTTAATGTTTTCCCGCTCCAAGGGTTCATGATCCCTCACTATAACGTTCGAATAACACCATCTCCTTATCAGATACATGAAGGTTTCACACTTCACATTAATTGAATCATGAATTTTTGTGAACTAAAAATGAATCTTGATTCCTTTGAACCAATACTAATGCTCTTGAGGAACATTTGAGACATGGAAATATAGTGGTCTCTAGTGACGAATCTCTTCTTCATGTCCTTTGGTGTCATCCCTACAAGGTTCCATTACTAGATATTGAATGAAAATTAGTTTGGATTCCTATCCCAAAGCTTGGAGAACATGTACCACTATGTCAATGAGATTTTGGTCAATTAGAGTGTTTTATTTCCATGTTTTGTCAATAGATACCTACTTAGATCAAATTAAATATCTTCTCAGAGGCATGATGCCACACACCACTAAAATAAAACAAGGGAAACATCCATAACCATACCCAATTATATAACTCAAATAGGAGTTAAAAGAATCAAATATTTAGAACACTCTAATAAAATTGAGAAAATACTATAAATATAAAAAAATACTCAAGAAAGAAACTTTTCCCCCACCACCCTTGTGACGCCCCAGGATTTATGAACATGACTATATAGATAATTCTATTTTTTATAATGATGTTTCTTGTTTTACATGGTTTGTTTTTGGTACCAATAAAGGGATTGAAACTAAATAGATGAGAAAAAGGGGGAATAAATGGAACTAGTATACATTAAAATGTTACATTCCTATAAAAACCCAAATTAACCAAGAACAATATGTGCAAGACTTAACATGGCCACGCCAAGGATACTAAGAACCAAAAATTGGGTAATCAGATAGTATTCATCTTCTGGGTCCTTTAGTGTGAAAAACATAATAGCTAGAAATACATCACACATACTCAGCACCAATGTAATGAGGAGAGCCATCCACCTATGGTCAAGTGTTTTGAAAATTTTAAACACCCTAACCCCCCTGTTTTTATAATCATCCTATAAGAAATTATGACTGTTATATATATAACCGTTGGGGTTTTCAAAATAACCTTTGGGTTTCCATTGATAATGTTTATATTCATATAAAATCTTGGTTTTTGTAATGCTCATATAAACATATGATATTTCAAATATTTTAATATGTCTAGATGATTTTTTTTCGAAAAAATCATAGCTTTAAAATAAAAAGAATATTCTTGAAAATAAGTATATTTGTTTTTACAAAATCCCGATGGATACCTATATGATTGGAAACTTAATATTTTAAAATGATATGAATGTGATGTTTAAATGGTATCCATAATAATTATACCTTATTGGATCTCTAAAACTATGTATTTTGAATTGGGGAAAACTATTGGTCTTTTATAAAGGATTTTTTAAATCAAATAGTAAAGTATATTATAAAATTGGATTTTTGATTTTCATTATGTTTATTTATAAAATTTTGGTATGTTAATTATGAAATATATATATATATATATCTTTTAAAAAAGGGTTATATGAAAATGTAAAGTATTCTACATAGCCTAGAAAGGGATTTTAGATTTGAAAATTTAAAGTTAAAACTATTTATTTCATTGTATAAAAATTCAATTTTTACCAATATTCATATTTCACACTATTTTTTAACTAAGTATATTTGTAATATTTATTTGGTATATCTAAATAAAATTTTTAATAAAAAATTAGGTTGGGACCTGGACAAGCTGATGTCATCCCTTGGGGACAAGACCTCAAGGCCGAGACCGAGCCCCTAGGGACCCGAGGTAACGACCATCGGATCCCGAGCGGGGTAGAGGTGTCAACCAGGTCCGAGCCAAGCATATCTTTGTCCAATCACACGTGGGCCCATGTATAAGGCTTGTGGAATGCGTTGTGTAGGGTTAGGCCAAGGCCCGCATGGGGCGAATGTATAAGGCACCAGTGTGTGTGTTTGTGTTATTCCTCTGAAGGCATCTTGTTCTGAGTTATAAGCCATGCTTCCCCTTCGGTTCATTTTGATGTGGGAAGTGTTCCATGCAATCAGAACTGTTCGATCGATTTCTTCTTCAATCTCGTCCGTCCGACCCTTTAGTCGCGTGATCGCCCCGGCATATTTTCGTGACTGTCCGATCTCTCCCGAGAACTCATCACGGCACTCTATTTCTTTTAAATATATCAACCCAATTCCTAAACTTCCTCCAACTGTCCGACCTCTCTGATTTTAATCTGGGTCGTCCGTTCCTTTTCTACGTCGTCCTTTCCCCATCACCTTCTTCCCCACGTCAGGGTCCCGCACTAGTAGGCCTGTAAAGCGAGGACGCCTTGGCCTTCGCCTTTTGTACTGCTCCTCTGGACCCCCCACACACCCCTCCTAGGGCATTGTTATCCTGTCTTCTCTATGCTAGCCTACCCTTGGGGTCGAGTCACTTGTTGCACCAGAGCCTCTACTTAAACCCTCCTACCACCTCTACCACAATACGGGAACAACTGGAACATGATGATGACAAAAGAGGTTTAAACTCTTTTTAACATTCATACTTAGTATAGGACTTAATACAAGGGTTTGAATGACCCTAGTATTTCCCTTGAGTACATATCGTCTTCTCTCCAGGACCTATGGTTTGAGCTCAAATGATTGAAGCATCCCCAACATTGTATTTAGGCTTTGGAAAGCACCTGAACTAAACTTCTTCTTCCGGTGATAAAAACAACTACAATGCTATACCTGATTAGTTTACCAAGAGATAAAATATTGCAATCTCACTTTACCCTAACCCAAAATTTTACTGAAACAAGGTGTTAGAAGATGCACACAAATCACACCTTGTTTCATCAGCTGAGAAATTACAGTAGGAAAGGATACATATAAACACCTTCCTCTGAAATAGAGGATTTTGATGTTTTTCCATGGGAGACATACTCCCAATATAATATTGACTCTCATAGGAATGCACAACCTTCACCTTTACAGACAAACGATCACATGACAACACAAGGTTTCACTGAACATGACCATTACTACTGATAGAAAGAATACATTGAACGAGAACTTATGCCAAGTCCCTAAACCACACATAAGTCTAAAATGTGGCCACAAAATCCACTCATTACCGGATTCCAAAAATGGGTGGTTTAACATGAACTCCTTCATCAAAGAAACTATGAAGAACACATAGGCCCTCTGAGACACCATCGAGATAGTCATCCACACTAACAACCCCATACCACTTCCACCTTCGACGAATCAGAAAACATAAGAAACTAAGGTCTCTTTCGACCTTTCACGAACTGTCTCCCACTTCAAAAGGATCTAAAAATCAATGAACGGAATGGGTTTAGACACAATCGATAACGATCGACAAAATATTCCTTATATTGATTAACTAGGGGATTCTCTAATGGAGAAACAATCTAGGTTGAACTTCATTTGTGCATTAACCATTAATAGGGGAGTACCTTATCCAATGAGAGAACCCAAGGACCCAACCACACTGGTCCATTGGTCAAAACATGCCACAAAATAGATCCAAACACATGATGGGAACCACCTTAATGGTGTCCCGAAACATATCAAACAAGAGAATCATAACCGGTCCTTTAACCCATCTTACTAACTAAACACAAACCCAAAACACATTTCGAATATGAGGGGTTCGTAGACTCAAAACACCCAACAACATCAACATTTTTTAAAAACAAATAATATACACCATCCTAGACATTTCATCAAGACATCATGTTTTTCTTTAAAAACATTTCATTGAAAAGAAATGGTTCTGCGGTTAGCGTATCCACTAGTGGTACCCCATGGGCCTCCAACAAGCATTTTTTTATGCTACACCAGGCTCCCTCCTATTATTTGTCCCAATACTCATCCATTTATGCCATCAACCTTCCATTATACAATTAAAATAACCATTGATTTTTTAGAAAACTCTATTGGATACAATTTTTCAATTCCAACTTCAATATAGTTCCTTCTTTCAAAAGTGGGGTAGTAAAGCCATTTTCCATTTTAAAGCAATTCTGAAAATATAGTTCCACTATTTCCTAAATAAAACCATCCACTCTTTATTGGAAAATCATTTCACAAAAACATTACGCTTCTTAAAACCAAGTCACTTTAAATATAAGGACCCATCCTTATTACATACATAATCTTGAATTTATTCAAGAAAACACTTCCTTTTACATTTAGGTTCTTTTAATGTTTTGAGATTTAGAGAATTATGACATAATACATTCATAGCATTACACATTGTTACAGAGTGGATACGATAAAAACAATTTCCATTTTTTCAAAATTAAAAACATTAAAACATAAAACATGATTCCTTGATAGTTCTTCAACATTTAAAATGGTTCCTTATTTTTATTTCACATCCACTAACCTTTGAAAAATTATTTTAAACTGGGAATGAGCAAAAAAACTCAGTATGGGAAATAAAAAGAACGAAATAACACATTAGTCCATGAATACATGTAATATATGAAATCAATTTTTTTAACAAAATTATCACCTGTGTATATATACATAATTTTTGTAACATGATATTTCAACAATAAATAACAACATAAGTATAACTATAAAGGTATCATAGGGTATTACATACATAATCTAGTAACCCTCTCGTCTACCTTATAATTTGTAACCCTCACAACTACCTTAAAATTAGTGTAACCATCGCAGTTACACTGGGAGTAACGATATATTCGGCCTTCCAGTTACACATAACCAAAAAATTGGGGGGAGATATAGGTCCCACACTTCATCATAAACAATTCCCAAGAACTATAACATTATCATACAAAAAGAATAATTTCATAAAAACATTGCTTTTGAATTTTGTAAAATAGATTTGTTAAAGAGGATTTTAAAAGGAAATCCCCTTATAAATATCATAAAACTAAAGAGATACTTAATAGACTGGATGGAATATGTATATAAACTGTAAATAGACTTAATTAAACATAATATAATAAAAACCCATCACATAATAAATTTTAATTCCACATAAATAACAGTTTATAAGTTAACCCAAGGAATGGAAATGGGGTTAAGAATTCCCTTACCTCAAGATTTTCTTACATAAAACTTGTTTAAACATTCAGTATAATGGTTAAAAATGTGTTATTAGTATTTTAAGGAAACATGTTCATGTTAATAAAATATTATATAATGATTTCATAACAACATTTCACCCTTTAATTGTTAGTATTTTGCTCCTTGCACTGTTTTTGGGTCAGTTCCGTACATGATTTCCAAGATTGGTACATGAGGGATGTTATTGTAGATTGGAAGTGAATCTCCGGAATTGTAATGGAGTATTATTTACATATTTTCAGTACCATAATTTATACCATTTATCATTTGTAATTCATACACGAGGATGATTCTTAATTTAGAACATTAATGAAGTTCATTTAGATCATTTTAGTGGTTCTTTGATAATAACAACCTCATTTTGATTTATAAATTAAAACCATGTGTACAAAAGAATTCCCAAAACATGAATGATAAATAATACATATCTTATAACCTGGTTAAACCATAAAAATTGTTTCATGACTACACTTGAATGATTTAATGAAAAATAAAATCTAATCATCCACGATGTCGGTAATTCAACACATCATGGACAATGTTTTTAATTCCTTGAATAAGTGGGAGAGGAGAAGAAGAATGATGACGAATTTTCAATGCACATGAGAACTTACAGAATATAAAATAATCTGTAGATTTCATGCCTCTTGTTTAAGATTTGGTGAATAAATAATAAGAAAAGAAAATAATCTTGAAATAAAAGAAAACTTGAGAAATTTCTCATGAAAATTAGGCAGCCTAACGACATCTCTTAAAATTTCATAAAAATAGTATGATGGGAGAAAATGGGATATCACATCACTAATAAATAATATTGAAATTAAGGGGGGATATGGATTGAAATATACCAATATAATATAAAGATAAATAAAGATAATAACATAAAATGAATGAAAATAAAGAAAATAAAAGACTATGTTTACCTCTTGATCTCTTCTCCTTGAGATCCTTCTTAAGGGCTTTGGTTTTGGACTTTTGGTGAGCCCATCAGCTCTAGTATGTGTGATTGAGACTTTGGAGGAGTATTGGGAAGAATTTAGGCATAGACAAAGGATTGTGATGCGTGGGAATAACTGGGGAGTGAGGGTGGTATTTATAGTGGAGGAGAACGGGTATTTTTCATTATTTTAATCATTATTATAATAATGTTACCGATGATTATGAATAGTCTAAGTTCATGTGACCTAAAATAGAAATAATGTCATGTTAGTTCGAACCAAATTCCCTTACATCACTTATTATGTCATAAATAGTGTATTTTACAGATAATTCGATTATCCTGTATTTTATCGTATTTCACTATTCATACAAAATTCAAGAATTTCAAAAAAATCCCAAAAATTTACCCTATCCATTTTTCGACGTTTAGAATTCAGAAATGATGTCCATTTTATGAAAACAATTTTCTAAATATTATTAATTTTGATTTTAAAAAAAATTATTCTTAATTCAAAAATTAACAATTCCAATTCTATAACTACTTCAAAATCATAATTAAAAATTAACCAAGATGTTACAATCATAAAGACTGAAAAAAAAAATAATTATAAAATTTACTATTAATTAGGGTCATATTACTATTCATATTACTATTCATAAGGTTATGTTACTATTTACAGAAAAAACAAGTTGGATTCAGGAGACTCCAACTAACTTACTGAACACAATTTTTTATGATAGTTTCTTGTAATTAAAAACATATTAGTGGAATTTTTTTTAAAGGCTAGTTATAAATATCTAATATAAAAAAAGTTCCATAAATTTCTATTTATTTTTATAAAAACATGGGGTGATACATTATCCCCTCCGTCTGGAAATAACGTCCTTGAAATTTTATTTATTTATTAAACATATGAGGGTACTTTTCTCTCATATCATTTTCAGACTCTCATGTTGCTTATTCAAACATGTGGTTTCCCAAAAAAACCATTACCTGGTGGATTACCATATTCCACAATACCTGTCCCCTTTGATTGAGAATCTGAACTGGTTTCTCTTCATAAAAAAGGTTCTCTTCCAGCAGAACTGCTTTTGGGCTCAAGACATGTGATGAATTTGGCATATATTTTCTCAACATCAAAACATGAAAAGCATTGTGAACCTGAGACAAACTTGGAGGAAAATATATGTAGTATGCCACTGTTCTAGATATCTCCAAGATTTCAAAAAGACTAATGAACCGTGAACATATCATCCCTTTCTTTCCGAAATGTGTCACACTTTTCCTAGGAGAGATTTTATGGAAAACATGGTCACCTACCTTGAAAAAGAAGTCTTTGATTCTATTATCTGCGTAACTTTTATGCCTACTCTGAGCTGTCCTCATGTGCTATTTTATCATCCTCACTTTCTCAGCAACTTAATCTACTAATTTTAGTTCCATCAAAATTTTTCCATCGAATTCATCCCAAAACGCTCGAGTCTGACACCGCTTCCCATACAATGACTCAAAAAATTCCATCTGAATACTGGAATGAAAACTGTTATTATAAAAAAATGAAACTAAAGAAATATGTTGATCCCAACTTCCCTGATAGTCCACTAAACATGCTCGAATCATATCCCCCAATGTTTGAATCGTTTGTTCCGACTGCCCATCCGATTGAGGATGAAAAGATGTACTAAAATTTAATCCTTTGTCCAACAACGTCTGAAGTCCCTAGAAAAGGTTCAATTAAACTTGGGATCCCAATCAGATACAATGGAAAGATGAACTCCATATATTCTGACAATATCTTTGAGGTACAGTCAAGAAAGTTCATCCAAAGACATGGTATCTCGGATAGAAAGAAAATGTGCAGATTTGATCAGCCGATCAACAATATCCCAAATCGCATTGTTACCTCAAGAAGTCTTAGGTAGTCCCTAAATAAAGACCATTGATACGTTTTCCCATTTCCACTATGGCATTGGAAAAGGATGAGGCATCCCCTTCAGCAACTTCCACTCTACTTTAACCTGTTGTGATATCAAAAATTTCATAGTAAAATCAACAATATATCTTTTCATTCCATCAAATAAATAATACTCTCGAAGGTATCTATACATCTTAGTACTTCAAGGATGAACCAAAAATGGAAAAATATGAGATTCACACAACAAATCATTCTTCAACATAGAATGACTAGGTACTCGCATACTTTTTCCAAATCTTAAAAAACAATATTTATCATGGTTAAATCATAGAAACTTAGCAATTTTAACCTATTTTACCTTTCTCTGTAGCTCATGGTCTTCATTTTGTGCTCACTTAATTCTATCTGACAACAAATATTTCTCTGAAACATTAAACAAAACAGAGGTATTTTCTTCACTAATAACTTCTATGCCAAAATTCCTCAATCAATAATCATGGGATCATTTTTCAAATGTAGCATGGTTAATGATGCATGATGTTTTCGACTCAAGGAATCTACCACTTTGATTTATTTTCTAGGATGGTAATTGATTGTGAAATCATAATCCTTTATTAGTTCAAGCCATATTCTATGCTTCAGGTTTATTTCCTTATGAGTGAATATATACTTCATAATTTTATGTTTAGTATATATTTGACATTTGGATCCTTATAAATGATGCCTCAAAATTTTCCAAGAAAAAACCACTACTGCCAATTCCATGTATTGTGTGGGATAATTTAGCTAATGAGGATTAAGTATTCTTGAAGCAAAGAAATTATATGATTATTCAACATCAAAACACAACCATGTCCCCTCATAGAAGCATCATTGTAGATGAAAAACTCACCATTCTGGGATTGTAAGGAAAAAACTGGAGCATTCACCAATGTTTTCTTCAGTTCCTGAAAACAAACATCTCATTCTTTTGTCCAAACAATTTTAACCCCATCCTGTGTTAACATAGTTATCGGTCTAGATAACCATACAATGTTCTTAACAAACTGTCGATAATAACCTACTAACCCAAGAAAATTATGAATCTCTGCAAAAATTGTGGGTCTTGTCCATTCATCAACAAATTTTATTTGTAGGATTAACTATTATTCCATCCTTATTTACAATGTCTTAATTAAAGAAATCTGTTGCAACCAAAAATAACACTTTCTGAATTTTCCATACAGTTTCTTTTATTTTAATGTTTGTAAAACAACCCTTTTATGATTTTCAAAATCCTATTTATTTTTAGAAAATACCAGAATGTCATCAACAAATACAACTACAATATTATACAAGAACTCATGAAATTCATTATTCATAAGATTCATGAATAGAGTAGGTGGATTAGATAACCCAAAGGGCATAACAACAATTTCATAATGCCCATATCTAGTATGAAAGTCTGTTTTTTGGATGTCATCCTCTTTCACCTTCAGCTTATGGTATCCGGATCTCATGTCAATCTTGGAAAAGTAATCAGCTCTCTGGAGATGATTAAACTAGTAATCGATATGAGGCAAAGGAAACTTGTTTTTAACAGTGATGTTATTCAATGCACTATAATCATTTGAAAGTCACCTGGAACCATAATTATTTTTAACTATCATAATATTGTCTCCCCAAGTTGAAGTGCTAGGATGAATGAAGTATTAATAACGCACATCATGCAACTAAATTTTCAACTCACAAGGTTCTATTTGAGCCATATGATATGGGGGATTTGAAATTGGCTAAGCATCCAGAACTTAGTCAATAGTGAATTTGACTTCCCGGTTAGGTATGACACTAGGTAACTCATAAGGAAACACATCAAGGTATTAATTTACCACTGGAACATCAATAATCTGAATAGTTCTCTTGTTTTCAGAAATATAATCAAGATAACTTTCATTTCCATCCTTTAATGGTTTCTATGATTCCTTATAGGTTATCAATTATATGGGTTCTTTATTGTATAAAAATAGAAACTCTTTCAGAAAAAAAACTTATTTAGCTCTACAGTAAATCATTGAATGATAAAAAAATCCAATCCATTCTTAGAATAACATAAAACTCGACTAAGGGTAAAAGAAATAGGTTTTCAGGTAAAGTATTTCCTCATACCATAGTCAAAATATTCTTATAATTCTTATTTTTTAGAATATTTCCCCCCGGTGTTTTAACAACATGTTCGGGTCTCATTTTTTCAGGTGATATTTCATATTTTCCATAAAATTTATCAGATATGAAGGAATTTGTAGACCCCATATCAAAAAAAACATCAGAAAAATCTGATTGAACAAACAATTTACCTGATACTACATCATTGGATGGCCCGACATCTGCTGACATAGTCGCAAAGTATCTCACTACACCTTTCTACTTGTAGTATAGATTCTTTGCATCCTTGGGTTCTCTCTTTGTTTAAACATTTTCATAATGACCCATCTCACCACATTTAAAACACTTTACAGTTTCTTGATTACTATTATCTTTTGGATCATTTTCATTACAACTCGGGACATATGTCCAAAATTACCACATTTAATACACTTCCTAGTTTTTCTAAGACATTCCCCGGGTTTTTTTCTTTCCTCACTTTTGAAAAAATGGAAATTGAATTTTCTTACCATAAAATTTCATTGTTTGATTCTTACCCATCAATTTCTATCTATACCTCTTCTTCTCATTTTTTCAAAAATGCTCATGATCATCAAAAAACTCCATCTCTACCCTCTCATCACATCGGACAAGTATTCTCATTACTTTTTAATTCATTGGAGGTGAACGCCCTTCAATAACCTTGTTTCAGTCCTAAGTAAAAGTGGTTGATTTTTCTATCAAGATTCTTGAATAATATTTGGAGCATACCTCACCAGTCGGATGAATGTTTCTTCATTCACAACCACTAAATCCTCCTCCTTTTGCTTCAATTCAAGGAATTGCTTCTCCATCCTAAGTTCCCCCACCATAGGAAAATATTTTTCAAGGAAAATACTTTTAAAGTCATCATACTCAATGGCATTAAAATCCTCTATACCCCTAATATTCCTTACCATTGACCACCACTAATCAGATTCCCCTTCAAAATGATAAATGGAAAGTCTTACCTTTTGATGGTTTGAACATTGCATAACATCGAATATCTTTCCAAGGGTGTTGATACATCCTTCAGCTGCTACTGTGTCAGAAGATCCATTAATATTAGGAGGGTGTTGTCTCATAAAATGTTCCACTACTATCTTGTTCCATTTTGGTAACTATATTTGTTCTCTTGCATGGATGGCACTACCATTTATTTCCTACGTTAGCTAAGCCATTACTATCACAAATTTCTTGGTTCCAATCCCAATCATTCTGGGTTGTAGATCTGGAAGGATGTCATTATATCGTTGCCTCTCCTCTTCAGCTTCCATGTTCCTTCTACGGATAACCATTCTGAATAAACATATCTTATATGAAGCAACATGGTAATCTTTAAATGATAAAACATTTAAAATTAATCATAGATTAAAATCATTTACCGTATTCTTTTATCATCATCCTATCCCCAAAATTTATCTAAACCATCTTCTGATACCAACTACAAGGTCCCTTTCTTATTACATATATGATCTTGAATTTAGTCAAGAAAAAACATCCTTTTACATTTAGGATCATTTTATGTTTAGAGATTTAGCGAATTGGGACATAATACATTCATAGCATTACACATTGTTACTGAGTGGATAATATAAAAATATTTTCCATTTTTTTCAAAATTAAAAACATTAAAACGTAAAACATGATTCCTTGGAAATTATTCAACATTTAACGTGGATTACTTCTTTGACTTACAAATCCAATAACCTGTGAAAAACAATTTTAAACATGGTATGAGCACCAAAACTCAGTATGGGAAATAAAAAGAAGGAAATAACACATTAGTCCATGAATACTTGTAACGTATTAAATCATTTTTATTAGACATACTTATCACCTGTGTATATATAATTACTTTTTGGTAAATGAGATTTCAACAATACATAACAACATAAGTATAACCACAAAAGTATTGTGGGGTAATACTTATATAATATTGTAACACTCTTGCTACCTTAAAATTTTTAACCCTCAAGGCTACCTTAGAATTTGTGTATCCATTGCAGTTACAGTTGGAGTAACCATACAGACGACCTCAAACAAACACATACACAATGTATTGGAAGGAAATATAGGTCCCAAACATTATCATAAACAATTCCCAAGAACCAGAACATAATCATACAACATGAATAATTTCATGAAAATATTTCTTTTGACTTTTGTAAAATAGATTTGTAAAATAGGATATTAAAAGGAAAGCCCCTCATAAATATCATACAACTAAAGAGATACTTAATAAAGTTGATGGAATATGTATATAAACTATATATAGACATTATTAAACATAATATAAACAAAACCCCTCACATAATAAATTTTAATATTACATTAATACAATAGTTGAAGGTTAACCCAAAGAATAGAAATCGTGTTAAGAACTCCCTTACCTCGAGCTTGTCTTACTTCAAGCATGTTTAAAACTCACGTATAATGGTAAAAAGAGTTTTATTAGTATTTTAAAGAAATTTTTTAATGTTTATAAAATCTTATATTATAATTTAATAACATCATTTTACCCTTTAATTGTTAGCATATTGCTCCTTGCACTGTTTTTTGGGTGAGTTCTTTACAAGATTCCAAGATTGGTTCGTGATGGATGTTCTTATCGATTGGGAGTGAAACTCCGGAATTTGAATTGTTTAGTATTTACATATTTAATATACCATAAATTATTCCATTTATCATTTTTAATTCTTACATGGGGATGATTCATACATTAAAACATCAATGATTTTCATTTAGATCATTTTAGTAGTTCTTTGATAATAACGACATTATTTTGTTTTGTAAGTTAAAACTATGTGTAAAAAAGAATTCCAAAACCATGTATGAGACATAATACATATATTATAACCTGTTTAAACAAAAAAAAATTTCATGACCATAGTTGAAGGATTTAATAAAAAATGTAATCACATCGTCCAAGGTGTCAGTAATTTGACACATCATGGACAATGTTTTTAATTCCTTGAATATGTGGGAAAGGAGCAGAAGAATGATGATGAATTTTACATGAACATTATAACATCCAAAATATACATGATTCTGGATCTTTAATTCCACTTGGTTATGAGGATTTGAGTAATGATGAAGAAAATAATGGAATCTTGAAATAAATGAAAACATGAAAAATTTCTTATGTAAATTCTGCAGCCTAACGACGTCTTTAAAATTACATAAAAATAGTTTTATGAGATAAAAGGGGATATATATTCACTATTATATAAAATTTATAGTAATAGGAGATATTTTATGAAATATCCCAGAATAATACAAATGGAAAGGAAGAGAATAACATAAAATGAAAGAATAGAATGAAAATAAAAGAGGATGTTTACCTCTTGATCTCTTCTCCTTGAGATCCTTTTTAAGGGCTATGGATTTTGTCTTTTGGTGATACCAGTACCTCTAGGACGTGGGGAAGATCCTTGGGAGGAATATTGGTCAGAACATAGGAATGGATCAAGGCATGAGAGGTGTGGGAAGAAGAGAAGAGTGAGGATAGTATTTATAGTGGAGGAGAGGGGGTATTTTTCATTATTTTAATAATTATTATAATATTTTTTCCCATGATTATAAATAGTCTTAGTTAATGTGACCTCAAATAGTACAAATGGCATGTGAGTTCAAATTGAGAGGCCTGGCATCACTTATGAGGTCATAAATAGTGCATTTTACTGGTAATTTGATTATAAGGTATTTTATCGTATTTCATTATTCATTTAAAATTCACGAATTTTTGAAAAATCCCAAAAATTTACCAAAACCATTTATCAAAATTTAGAATTCAAAAATGGAGTCCATTTTTTGAAAATAAATTACTAAATATTATGAATTTAATTTTTAAATAAAATCATACTTAATTCAAAAAGTAACAATTCTAATTCTATAACTACTTCTATATCATGATGAAAAATTAACCAAGATTTTATTATCTTAAAGAAATAAAAAAATAAAATACTAATATGATTTAATATTAATTAGGGTCATATTACTATTCATATTACTATTCATAATGGTATGTTAATATTCACAAAAAAACAAGTTGGTTTCAAAAGATTCCAAATAACTTACTGAAACAATTGTTTGTGATAGTTTCTTTAAATTAAACACATAGAAGTGGAAAATTATGTTTAAAGGAGATCTATTAATGTATACATTAAAAAAAGTTCCATTCAATTCTATTTATTTTTATAAAAACATAGGGTGTAACATTAAAACCAATGTTACATGATTTCAAAACTAATGAACACAAGACAATCCTAGAGGAATGTAGTTTTAGTGGGTGACTTGTACATATGGTTGGCATGCATATTCTAATCGCTTCACTATCATAGAGAGTGTTATATAGAGTATCCCTACCTCCACATGGCTTTCCAGGACTTGCGAGTGTAGTGAGACCCTTATCCCAACTGTCTTTTCATTTCCCCCAATAATCATCCAACCAAGAAAACCAAAGGACGTAGATAAATCCCAACATCCCCTAGAAAATTGAATCCATCCATGAAGTGTGGTAACCTAGAACACTACCCATAACTGGAATACCAATTCCTGAAAATGCTAACTCAAGACTATAAAGACTCTTCCCCAAATAACAGGACCCAAAGAGTTAACTAGAACCTCCTTTGATACCATTTTGTCACAAACCAAATTTGGTCACCACTAAAACCGGTGCTAAACCAAACCCATGACAATGGATGAAGGGTGTTATGGATCCCCACAGGCTAGAAAGAGTGCCCAAGAATCATGATATGGGAATTGGGAAAGATTTACCCATGTTTGTAAACATTAAGCCACAAATAAATCCAATGAAACAAATCCGTAATTTTCGAAGCAAACAATATTTTAAAAAAATTCAGAACAGAATTACATATATTAAGATAACTCATGAAGACTATAAAAAAGGTACAAAACTAAAAGGAAACATCCCAAGAACCCTCATGTAATAGGTCACTGCCCTTAATCCATCTCCACAAGAATTCACCAACAAGGACCTGCTAGAAACCCAAACCACTAACTCTAAAAACTATACCAAACCTACGAAAAAAACAAGTCTACTTACACCCAAGGGTGTAAATATGGTTTGATCCAATCCCTAGTAGGATACCTCCATTATGAAATTACATGTAATAATCATTTAAGGATGAAAAGATTTCCAGCTTTCCTAAACAAGAAATGCTAGTTACAATTTCTATAAGATGCAACATAAAAATTTTAATAGTTCTCAAGTGGGATATCGTTATGAATAAACAATTTTAAAAATAATTTCAAAACTATGGAATTTTCCAGACAACCATACTATATGATGATGGTAAGCACAAAGTTACTAATGAGCACAAGAAATAGGAAATAACCCCTATGCACTAGCTCATTGTGGGTCCCAGGTAGATCATATGTCAGTGAGAGTAACCATCAAAATATCCATTCTTATAAAAAAGCCACAAGTAGGGAACATACCCATAACCTAGTGGTCCCCAATAATCATCATCATAATTTAGTTAGTGTGTTAAGCATCAATCTTGTTATATTCAACTAAGGCCAAACCCCACATAATCACTAGCATACTAGTACTCATCCACCCACCTAGATACTCGGGTTTCCCCTTGTTCTCAAACAAGTTCAATATGTTATGAAATATAATTTTCACGTGAAAATATCATTTCCACATCACAAGTTCACCAAACAGCCCACGTGTACATCACACAAGTCACATAATCTACTTTTTTATTCAAATTCATTTTGAAATCGTACTCACACCAAAAATATCCCACAACACTTTTCACATTTATTTTACACATCCAAAAATATATTAAAAAAATTTATAAATACACTCCAAGACATTCTAATTCATATAAAATCCCACAAAAATATCATACAACACTTCTTTCATCAACAAAATTTATTTTTTTCCACACACTCACACAAAACACCCCACAACCATGTTTCGCAGCTCTCTTTCCATTTGATAAAACATTTCATCACATTATAAAACATTATAAAAAATATATTTGGAAAATTAAATAACCAACAACCCCTTAAAAACCCATATTAAGAGAACACATCCACCGAACAGTACATATAAACCCTTTTGGACACTTTATTTAACCTGACAAAACAATCACAATTTTCATAAAACAAACCCAAGGGGTGTAACTATCCTTCGCGCACAAAACCCATTTCAAATCCATCATTTAATTCCAAAATCACATCAATACCAACACAAAATAGAATTTTCAGCACTAAAAATATATTAAACTACCCCCATGTGTTATAAAAATAACTCAATTAACACCACAAAATATTCACATCAAAAACAAATATTTTCATAAATCACTTACAAGAAGTGAAACATGGTGTGGTACCTTGAACCCATTCAAAACCCCATTTGAAGGACCACATGACACTAAGGAGTTATAAAACCTTAATTGGAAGCCCCTTTAAACACCAATTAGTCACTTTAATGTATTATAAAATACTCCTAATCATTACCCCAAGAGTCACCCATGAAAAGAATCCAATTTCAATCCAAAATACAACTATAAAATTTATATCTAAAGGAAATCTATAAAAAATAATTTACGCACCACAAGTATCACATGATGAAAATTAAAACCATTAAATCAAGAAAGATAACTCATCGAAAAATGATTAAACATTGAACCACCAACCTTTTGAGTCAAAACCTTTGAATCTTGGTGTGAAACCTCAACCGCATCTCTGCCACACAAAAATGAAGTGAAAGCGGACACTAAACCATAATAGTTAACCAAAACAACCCAAAAAAACTCTAGTTATGAACCCTTATTTATGGAAACTCTATAAATCCATGAAAGAGTGAGGAAACCCTAAGGAGAATGAAGGAAATGAAGAGAGAAACACTTACCCAAAACAATCTGGAATAAAATTACCCAAATACACCTGGGTATGAATTCAAAAACAACCATTAATGAAATTGATGTTATAATAAGTTTTATCACATCATTCATGAACTATAATGGGAGAAAAATAGTAAAAATTAAATGATTTATGAAAGGATCAATTTACATTTTCAAATCTGGTTGATTTGTAAAATCCAGATATGTTTTGTCCAAATTCGTAGTTCAATTGAGCTCCAAATTTGGGTTGGAGAGAATAGAGTAGTGCCTTGTATATGTGGTCTCTGATAAGATTTTGAATTACCAAAAAAACATACAAATTGAATGCGATATTAAATAATTAACAAAAATATTTAATGCAGGAAATGGGCTTTTGGGATAGCCCAACACCTTAATAAAAAACCCAAATCCGTCATTATTATGGATTCATAAGAGGTAAAAATGGATATCTTGGTTTTAAAATAAATGTTTATTCCAATCGGGAAGTGGAATGTGTGTAAAAGTTTGAAAAATTATGGAGTTATAAAAGAAAAAAAATTTGTTTTCAAATCTTGAAATGGGCTCACATTTTCGCCCAAATTTCGAAAACCCACCATTTCCAAAAAAATAAAAAACCCTCCGTAACAATGCAATGATGGAAATTAAATGAAAATTACACTAAAAGATGTCATGGATGTGCCAAAATCTTAAGTGGAAAGGATAAGTGTTTTATTGTCCTTTTTTATCATTTTTTATAACTAATGTCATGTTTTTCTTGGAATTCATCATTCTCGATCAGGATCCATTTGACATCATCATCAGGATGGATTGGATTATTGATCATCTTGGTGAGGTTGATTTTTATCATCCTCATGTCTCATTCTATGGTTGCAATGCATGATATCCAATGTTTCAGGGATAGTGGTATTGATGTAGGACCATACATGTCATTTCAACCAAGATCTCATGATTTTGATATATTCTCTTGCAGTTGATTGCAATGGAAATTATTCTTCTTTTATTTTAAAATAGTTATTTGTGACATTATTAAAATTTATTTATATTACTTTTATGGTGTTATATTATAGAGTGAGTCATATATCATTTTTTATATAATGTTGAGTATGCATCCAATCTCAATACCCTATTATCGTATATCACTAGTGGAGAAAAAAATGTTATGATTTAGTTGGATGATCTCATGGTGAATGGTTAGGTTAACCATAGTTCTTCACCATGGGTATTCCCACTTAACATTTAAAACAAGGAGGATCAAATACTTTATTTTTGTGTGGAAAATGCGATGTTGAAATGTGTTCCAGTTAATAATATGTATACCTTTCCCCTTGTGGTTGTTTTTATAATTTAAATAGGGAAAATTTGTTTTAGAATATCTATCTATAGTCTAGATATCATCATATTAGGGTTAGGGAGTTTGATATACAGAAGTGGGAATCCAGGTGTAGGTATAGACATTATGAATATATTTTGACACCTTTTGGACTAACTAAAACTCCTATGGTTTTATGGAATTGATGAACCAAATATTCTATCAGTATTTGTAAACCATTATAGTAGAGTTTGTTTTTGACATATTGGATTATTCAATATATTATAACGAGCACTAGAAATATAAATTTTTTATTTTATAAATCCTAATGAGATTATTAGGGAACATGATTTCAGAATAAGAATTATCAGTTGATCTTGAGAAGGTAAACACTATATTGTGATGGTAGGAACCAAGATATGAATTTGGGATTTAGAGATATCTTGTTCTTTATAGATACTATTGATGATTCATCAAGTATTTCATGATGTTGGTATAACCATTGACCACTTTTAATTGGTATAGGTGGAATTTTACATGGGATGAAAAATGTAAGTATTTATTAGATGAAATAAAATTGATTATTTCATAGACTCCAATTATAATAATATTTTATCTACATTTGCAATACACGGTGTAATGTGATGCTTCTAGTGTTAGATTAGGTTTCAAGATTATGATGCGATATCATGTGGGGAACTATGGATACCAAAATATTCTAATCCAAGAAAATAATTTCCACACTCATGATTTGGATATTTCTATAGTTATTAATGCTCTTAAATGTTGGTGGTATTATCTATTGAGGTAGAGGATCATAGTATCTTATGACTATAAGAGTCTTAGTTATATATTTTCTCAAAAATACATGAATCATTGGGAGAAGTTGAGCGTGAAAAACTTCAGATGTTCAATATTTACTTAACCTACACCCTAGTGAAGGGGAATTTCATTTTATATGATCCCAGTAGGCTGGTGATACAAAAAGATGTTTTTGGAATCCAATGAAAAGTGGAACATTGTGTGTATCTTCACACATTTTCATCTGAAAACATATAATTTTTTTTCTAGAATAGTTATGACTAGTGATCAACTATCATCATCTCTCATTGAGTAAATTATCTAGGGTCCACATCAATAGTATGAGTTCAATGTAATTTGAGAAACCAATTATTGTTGGGAGACAATTAATGGTTTGTCTATTTATTTAGATCGAATTATCCTTTTTTGGAATTAATTTATCATCCCATCATTTGTCAGGAGATCAGTTTTTTGGGTGGTGATTATTCTTCCTGATTCATTCATCTAGAAACGATAAAAAATGTATTATGATAATATAATTTTTTTTGGTGACTGGGACTTAATCATGACATTGATTATTATTGCCCCCATTAATATACCTTCCAATAGATAAAGTTAGAGAATCTGAGCTCTTCTTCTTTTATCCAGCCTTATCTATTTAAATTTTAGAAATGGGACATATTTCCCCTAGACTTGTTGTTAGATTACCATGGTCTAATGAAGGGATGAATTTTATCATAATGGTAATTGATCAGTTGTTAATGTATTCCAACTTCATTCTAAGTGGGTACTCCAACAGAGTTGAATATATTTCTATGTAGTTTTTCTTGTTTGTTTTGAGGTAAAATGGTATTCCATCAACTATTTTTTTACATTGGGAAACTAGACATAACTCACAGTTATAGAGGATTCTCTAAGATGTTGTGGGGAACCATATCTTATTGAGTACATATTACCATACATAGATATATGGATAGAAATTTCTTTCTATTTATATCCTAGAGGATGTGATCCATGTCTATATCATGGATTTTCATTGATTATGGGATAATGATCTAGGACTATATTTTATTGAATATAAGAACAGTTATTAGTTATAAATAAAAATGGTCCAGTTCAAGACTTTGTGTGGTTACCCATGAAAATCAGAACATTATTGCGAACGAGTGGGTGAGCATACACTTATGGGACGAACTTTCATCCAAGAGATGTCATAGAGGAATCATGATACATTTCAGGGACTAGTTAATTCATTGAGTAAGCATAAATTAGATTTAGATCATCAATATCATACTTTAGAGTCTTCTATTTATGACCCGTCCTAATTAAAAGTTTCTCCTCTGATGGGTCACTATTGTATTGGGAAACACATATTTTTTATAAGATATTTTGTACCATTTTAGGAAACATAACTTCTTTGGTTATTTGATTATCGATTTTTACTACCTACCCAATTTAATGGTATTCATTATTTTTTAATCATCTTAGATAAATAAGTATTATGTTGATCCAGTACAATTTTTGTGTTTGTATGAGATTGATATTGAGCCTGATGTTTTTCTAGATTTTCTAGTGGGGATTGTTCAAGCTCAGGTTAATCTATTTTTGGTAAGTATATCACATTGGTTATAGGTTTATATAAATACAGATCATATTTTCACGAGACATGTGAGAATGAAACCTCATTGAGGGCGTAGTGGCCTCACCTATTTCTGGTGGACCATTCATCCACATTTCATATTGTGGAAGGAATGTATTATGTTATGGAGTTTGAAACAATGTTTTTTTTATGTATTTCTAATTTCTCTTTGTGCTTCCCTTTTTTTTACTAGATTTTCGGACACTCGTGTAGAGAGAGAATTGTGCATTTAAAATGGACTAAATTTCAGGGATGTATGTTTTTAGAACTAATCATGTTCAGGTATAAATGATTCCAAAAACATTATTGGGATAAAGATGTTGTTCGTAGAGTTATAGTAGAATTTGTGTCAAGTACTGCATGTTGGATCATCAAACGTTGTAAGAGAAATTTAATATGAAAATGTGTTACTGAGAACTAGACAGAAAATTAGTTTAATACAAAATAATATTATAATATGTAAAATTTATTTTTATATTTTAAATTAAATTCACATTTTAATAATAAATTTTACACTCTAAAATAATTATTCGGAATTTTAACCCTTAGTGATTTTTTGGGTATAATTATGTAAAAGGGTTCTTACACAGTAATGGTTTATTTTACAATAAAAATACCTTGGCCTAGTAGGTTAAACCCTGAAAACCATCTTATGTTATTAATTTTATGTTAAAAATATCTCTAACAAATAGTTTCTCACTATGGTGATTTTGGATTCCTCATTTCCTTCTAGACTACGTTATTTGATACTAGATTTTAATGGTGGTTGAATTGTGTGTCTCCAAGTGAGCCGTCATTATTCTTCTTAATTTTTAATAATTATGACATCATAATTGGGAGGATTTTGTGGATATATTGGTCTCTTAGTAATGATTATTGTCAAACCCTTTTGGATCTACTTTGATATCTTCTCCTAGAGACTGACCATTGTGTTTGTTGTGGTGAAACATGTGAGTACCTGGAGGAATTTTTCATTTATATTCTCCATTGAACAATTTTCTGGTTAAATTTCTTCTATGATATAGGTATATATTCTCAGGACTCTAATTTTTTTCCATATCTTCCTTCATTTTTTGTGGATACCATTGTGAGTGCGTGTTACCTGAGTTGAGGAAGGTGGGATCATATATAGAGTGTGCTGGATTAACCCTAACTAACCTGGATTTGATATTTTTTAAAATAAAATGGAATGATCAAATTGTTGATTTGTTTCAATAAAAATTGGTTTGTGAGAAAATGAGGGTTTCCTTTTTTTGGTTAAATGAAATGGTACTTTTAAACCATGGTTTTGATGAAACGGTTTGGAAAATGTAGCATATGAGAATTTGTGGGATCTTAGGAGGAAGTTATTGTAATTTTCCTTATAAATTAACCCTATCATGGGGGGGGGGGTCTATTGTGAAACATTATTCCCATTATTAGATTTAAAATTCTTTAAGATAAATTACACAAACACACACCTTCACACCATAATATATTTTTTTATTAGAGACTAGGTACACAATATTATAATTCAGTGAAATAACATTAAAATATATCATAATGATCTCACCCTTTTGTACTCTTCAAAAAAATACACTACTTTAAATCATTATTCATAACCTAGAGAAATAAAACCTAATAAATGGTGATATCATACTCTTAGTAAGGGTAAAAGGGGCGATATCCAGGCTTAACATGATTATAATCATTTGAGAACATGAGAATAATATTTGAAACCCATTCCATGAATATCAAAGATCATAATCCTGATTCATGGAATAAAGAGTGGACATTCATAAGCCATTAATCATAATAAAATCAGAGAACATGATCCCTGGGAGCACAATATTTTCAGAAATAATTAAATTTTGGCATACACATAAGTATAAAAAATCAATTCCATTGTATTCAATTATCAGTACAAAGGCTATCATAGTGTAATGGGTTCACTCCCAAAACCGTCATATTTGTCATGGTTCTCTCCCAATACCATCATAGCAAAAAAAGTGTAATATTGAACAAAGATAACTCTCTATTCTAGTCCTATATATATATCATGAGAAGTAAATATTTACCCAATTAATTGTAGAAAGATATTGGTCACACCTATATTAAGTTATAACATGACCTCCATCACTAGTTATAATGTAACCACCGTCAAATAACAAAAATAATACATATTTGTGACACAAGATAAAAAAAACTTGTCATATCATAACCCATGAAATGGGATGGATATCATAAACATTTCATGATTTCAAAATGTATATAAAAATTACAAGTTTCATAAACATTTAATTAGTTCACCATATCATAGACCACGAAAAAATCAATGGGGTACACGTGAATTTTATTATGGTATAACCTGTGGAATATTATTGGGATTCATAAACATATTTTCATCATAGACATAAATCATTAAGATAAATAATAAGACTGGTATTCTTGACTCATATCCCAAGAAAAGAAAAATTTAATTAAAATATTTCAACTTAGATAAAAAATGATTTTAAAATATAAATCACATGTAACATTTCATGAAGAAAAAAATTTATTTGGAAACCCCTTCTAAGAAAACTCATAAAATTTCTCAAGAATCATTTCTTTTGAAAATAACCTTTAATAACATATAAAGGATGTGTTGAAAATAATTTAAATCTTTTCTAAGGAAAATAAGTTAAATTTGGATGAATATTACCAAAAGTGGGTAAAGTTTGCATATATATTTATAGACCATATCAAGGATAGTCCAAAAACAAGGGTTACAACTCTTTAATAGAAATTATGTACTGATAAGTTTTCTAGTAGGCTGAAGATCCTTTTCAATGGTTATGTGATCTCTTAAATTATTTGATACATTGTAGTTTGAACTCGTGATGTTTATCAATTTGTTATTATAAGTATTTTTTAATATATAAAAGGATATTTTAAGTTAATAAAGCTATTGTTTTTTAATTTTTTTAGAAAAGTGTTTTTTATAATTAAAATTTGTATTTTACTAAACAGAGAAATATATATGATTTTTATTAAAATAATTATTTTGAATTATTGAGTAAAAAAGAGTTTAAATGAAATTAAAAAGATATTATCCTAAAATAACCACAGGATAATAAGATTCATGTGTTTCGTAATAGTAATATCATAATATTTAATCATTGGAAACATAATCATGAGAAATCAAAATAAACTACGAGATTATAACATGAAAAACTTACCACACTGGAAAGATGGAATCATAAGAACCATGAAACAATACAATTAAGTAAAACATATAATAAAATTACCTTAATAAAATCATGATATTATATGTAAAATCAGTTGTATATACGACTCATAAATAAGATAGGTGGATAACATAACATATATCTTAAAGAAGGAAAAATGTGAGAATGATCCCTGAAAGCTTAGATATATTTTGTACTGTAAACCACATGAAAGGAGGATACTAAAATGGGTATTTAAATCCCAATATTTTTCATGATAAAAAATATAAAATTCAGTCATGAATAGTACATACACCAAATATAATATATACAACCTGAATATGGCACGTATCTAATTGAAGTAAAATATGAAATTGAAATACCATACTTCTTTTCTAATGTTTTGAATCATTAGAAAAAATAATGAATAAAATCAAATGAAACGTTGAATATAATGAAAAGAAGGATATTAACGATATAACATTTAAATGGGGAATTACCAAACTCACTATATAAATGAGTGGTGAATTTGTATATGTCTCCCAGAAATAAAAGAGAGAATTGAAATCCATTACCTTAAGTATCAACTTCCTTCATACATGTTTTGTAAACAAGTATAATAATTATATTTTTCTATAAATATATTATAAAAAATTATTTATTTATATTAAATGTTTAATATTTTGTTATGATCATTTATTGGCAATTTATTAACAATTCCTTGTTAAAATTAATTTTTAAGTAATAACCACTTTATTTTTTCGTATATGTTTTGATTTGAAAATTTTAACCTCATTAATTTAATCATGATTCCATATATAGAATAACAATAATGAAATAATTGTAATATTTTTACATAAATTATAATTTTAGTACCAATATTTTTTTTGAGAAATTAAGTATGTTACCACAGTGGTGATGGTAGGCCCTATATACGCATGAGTAATGTTCCCAATTTTCAACGATCATTAGGGAAAAGAGGTATATAACTATTTATCTCCAAATAATAATTAAATTATCTAAAATAAAATATTATTTAATTAAATATGCTAATACATATCATCCATTTGTTTTTTTGAAAGATATAGTCACATTGCTTCATGAAAGCAGTAGTCAACACATACATGGATGACCTCATCTTCATTCAGGGGTTGGAAATGTAAGAAATAAAATGATATTATATTTTTTAATAATGATAAAATTTTCATTAATATTATAATTATGTCAGATGTGTCAAATATATTCATTAATTTTTACCATATTATCTTCCCTGTAAAGCATTTGTGAATATGAATCTTATTGTTTCACATGGAATTTGTTCACTATAAACATGAACTACATTTTCGTATCCCTTAACTAATGTAATTAAAATGTATTACATGATATAAAGACTATTGAGGTATAATTATGTTATAAATATCAAATATATACTTTTTATTCATTATCTCACACAACCGTGATAGGTCTTAATGGAAAAACAAATGACATAGGTTTGTGAGGTGATAGTCCACTGTACATAGGAATGATGATTTTATAATCCATTTGATTGAATTGTGGATAGGTGTTGGTAATTTTATTAAACTAAAAACATATAATTATATTTAATATAGAAATTTTATTATTAATTTTTTTAAATAAGTATTTATATATTTGGAGAAAGAAATTAAATTAAAATTCCCGATGAAGAACATTACCTCTTCCTAGAGTATCCTCCTAAGGCATTCACTAAATTCCATAATAGAAACGTTTTATTAATAAAATATAGATTATATAATTACTGGATGAAATCTAGGATGGTATTTTTGAATTAATTTTGAGATCTAAAATGTTATGAAGATGTTATTAATAAAGGAGAGAGGGTGGCCTTTTATAAGCAAGGGGAGTGGCATAATTTTGATTTTTTGAAAAGAAAATGGTGTACACATGATTTTTTCATGAAAATAGATACAAAATGGAGTATTATAAAGAAATATAAAATATATAATCTAAATATTTCAATAAAAATAAATTATATATATGTTTTAGGTCATTTAATCACTTACCTTTTTAGTTTAACAACATCTGTTAAATCAATTTTTAATATAACCATGGTAATTATTTTTTATTATTTTCACTATAAATTTTGGTCCAAAAGTTAGTAAAAAATATTATAAAATATAAAATATGATTTTTCAAAATTTTAAATCAAAATTTTCAAATTAATATTATATAGTTAGAAAATTTAAATTTGAAATTACTCTTGTAGATGCGATGAGAATGTGTATTTTTAAAAAGAGAATGTTCAAAAGTTTGTAAGGATTTATTTCAAAATAAGATATGTAAAATATTAAAATAAAATAAATTAGATTAATATATTTATTATGTAAATAATTTTAAATTGAAACCAATGTAAAATAAATTTTATTTTTATTAATAATTAAATGAAAAGATAGTTTTTAATTAAAATTCAATATTTTCACTATTCATTAAAAAATTGAATTTCATGAAAATTTTAAAATATTTACCCTTAAATAATTTTTAAATCACGATTAAAAAATTTATATATTATATAAAATAATAGTTTATATTTTTAATAAATTATTTTTAAATTAATTTCTTATAGGGAGACAAAACAACTTTTTTTAAAAAAAATTAAGAGTTAAAATGGATTTATTATTTTCACTTATTTATGAAACACATAACATGAATGATAAATATTTTATAGAATATATAATATATATATTTCCTTAAAATAAATCACGATAACTGTTTTGTATAATTTATTGCGTTGAAACATGTTGATTTTTATAAACAAATTTCTTCCAAGAAATATTTCCTTTAGTTTCTAATAATTTATTATTTTAATTTTTAATAAATTTTTCACCAATGAAATAATTTAAAAAAAACATTAAAAAATATATTTCCATTACATAGTTAATCATATTCATACCCACTATTCCATCATCAAAGAGATTACTATCTTTTTTAATAAAAATATTTTAATAGTATAACAAATACTAGGTATCCAAGTTGGATAACATAGGTGGGAAGTGAAAATAAGGACATATAAGATATAATAAATACCCAAATACTGATGTATAGTGATAGAGTAATTTATTATGAGAATGTTAATCAACACATTGAGATAAACCAACGAGGTTTGAAAAATGATATTGATATCATAAAAAATGATGATAATAGAACAAAATTTTATTTCAATAATATTTTAATAATATTTGTCACAAACCGAATCTAGTCGCCACCATTAACAACACCAAACCCGGCCCATGGAAAGTCCCAAAGGGCGTTCCCTATCCCCATGGGCAGGCACAAGTTCCCGGGTATCATTTATCTTGGTTTGGGAATGATTTACCTGAAAATGTACACAAAAAACATCAAAATTATTTGATAAAATGAATCTGAAAAATCTATACCAACAAGGTTTATACAAAAATCCAGAACTGAATAAATAAGTTCAAATGAAGTAAAAAAGTTCCAAATCCACAACTAAATAGCAACAAAATAGCTCCATGGACTCCATAGGACACGGGGTCATCACCCCCAAGCCATCTCCACAATTCCGTCCCAAGGATATGGACTAACACCCTGAACTGCCATCACCCTTAGCCTTTCCTTTACTTAAGTCAGACATAACCAAGTCTAATTAAACCCACGGGGTGTAAGTAGGGTTTGACCCTAATCCCACTAGGATACCACCCAATTATTTCAAATATAATGCAATACAATGTGAAAAAGTAAGTAGTTTTAACATGCAAAGAAAAGTAGTGATAAAATCTATGAAATACAACTTCAAATTGAAAACAGTTTTCAAGATAAATTTTCAGAATGTTCAAAAATTTAAATAGGTATGTGACCTAATATAAATTAAATCCAAAAACACCCCAATACAAGGGTAAATACCACAAATCAAAGGAGCAACAAAACTGGGAACACCCCTAGGCAACTAGATAGTCTCGGGCCCTATGTACCTCGTACCTTGATGTAAAGTATCCAAGTCACAATCCTTTCCCATGCAAGAGACACTAGTAGGGAACATACCCATAACCTAGTGGTCCCCAAATATTATCCACATAGTTTAGTTATAGTTTTCATTATCCATTTGCTCAGTGAAATAGGGACACAACCCATCCGGTCCACTAGTCATACTATTACATATCTGCCCAACTATGTACCCGGGATTCCCCTTTTGTGATAAAAAAATTTCAGAAAACAACTCACATCCTTTTGCATATAAAATATCACTATTGGTCACAAACAATAACAACAATACCTGCACAAATTTTATACCATTCAATACTCACAATAAAATATTTTGATTTTCAATAAAACAACCTCTCAAAATATCACATTGTTTTGCACCCAAATCTCTTTAAAATATCCACTTTGCACACTATGTGAACACTTTTAAGTCATAAAAACAATATTTTAGTTCCATACCCTTTAATTAAATCAAAAATTATGTTATGGGGTAGCCCAATGTGAACCAAGAAGTTATATATTTTAAAAACCACCATTTTTACACAAACATGGCTCTTAAAGCCCATTTGCTTCCCAAACACCATTTAAATAAACATTCACAGAAAAAACCAAAAATAATAAACATTAAAAACATGATTTCCAATCCTAATATATTTAATAAAATCAACTATGTAATTATAGGTCTGCCCAAAATTAACCAACAAAAGATTTTTATGAAAAACCCCCCAATTTCACAAACAATTGGAACTTAAAATTCATTTGCATTATAAATGAAACTAAAACCAATTTTTATAGAAATATTAAAATGAAATATACATTAAAATACCACGAACACAACAATCTAATTCACAAAAATTGAACGAACAATGGAATCACCTACCAAAGTAACAAAAACCCTTGAATCTCTGTGTGAAAATCACATCGCACCCCCGCCGCACCAAGAGAGACCTATATCAAACCTAAAACCACAAGAATTGGCCAAGAAAGCCCAAAGTTAATCCCTCGGTTCGAAAACCTAGTTTTTGGACATTAAGAAACTAAATGATAAGTGAAGAAACCCTATAAAAAATGAATGAAACCCTATGTAATTTGAAAGAGGAAAGAAAAGTACTCATTTAATTGAATTATCTTGAAGTAATCACTCAAAAACACCAGTATATGAAATTTAAAACAGCCAAAATTAAGGGTTCATTTGGACATGATTTATTATATCATTGAGGAACTAGAATGGAGGGAAAATATTGAGAATTGAGAGAGTTCTGAAAGAATGGCATTACCTCTTCAAATCTGGATGATTTGAGGAATCTTATGAAGTTCAGCAGAAAATCGCGATTAACCAGAGCTCCAAAGAGGGGGGAGAGAGTTCAGACTCTAGGATGGATTCAATGGGATTGGATGAGACTTGTAATCACCGAAAAAGCCCAAAAATGGAATAATTTATAACATAAACAAAATTAATTTTTAAAATACGAATTGGGCTATCGGGCAGGACCAACCCCTTAGATAAAACCCCAAATAAACCATGTTTATGGATTTCTAAAGGCTTAAAATTAACTTGGTGGTGTTAATAGGTTAGAGGAGGAAAAGTAGGAATTGGAATTGATGAAAAATGTTAAAAAATGAAAAGGTTATAAAAGAAAAAAAATTTATTTTTAAATCTGGAATTGGGCTCACGGTTTGGCCCTATTCATGAAAACTAATCTATTTCTCCATAAAACCTAGGGAAACCCCCAAAACAGAGGAAGGATGTAAATTTAATAAAACATACCTTTAAAATATGTCATGTATTTGACAATACTCTCTAATATGAAGGACTTTCCACCCCGTAAAGTTAACATGAAGTTATGTTGGAAAACAAGAATGGGTACTCTTCCTCGACCCATGATTTCACTCCCATGTCTCATGAGTATCATTCCCATGCTGCTATAGAACCCGGACTAATGGAATAGACTTAACTCAAAGTATCTTCTCTTGGGAGTCCACTATTTTCACCGGCCTCTCAACAACAGACAAGTCATTCTCTATCTCCAGTTCTTTCCAACTCAACACATGGGACGAATCCGGGTTGTATTTCTTCAACTAAGAGACATGGAAGACATCAGGGATGGACATCAACTGAGAAGGTAAGGCCAACCTGTATTCCACCATACCAATATGCTCAGTGATTTCAAAGGGCCTAACATACCGCAGCATCAGCTTACATTACTTCCCCAATTGACGCTGGCCTAGACGAGGGGCCACTTTCAAGAATACCCTGTCACCCATAGAAAACTCTAGGTCTAGACGCCTCTAGTCAGTGTAAGATTTATGACGAATATGAGCTATCAATAAGCACTACTTGATCAACTTGACATTCTCAAAAGTCTCCTATACAAGGCTCGGCCCCAACAGTGAAGTCTCTTCTACCTCAACCCATCATAGGGGGGACCGACATGGCCAACCATAGATCACCTCAAAAGGGGCCATTCGAATCGAGGATTGGTAATTGTTATTAGAAGAAAACTCAACCAATCCCAAATGTCTATCCCAATAACCTCCAAAGTCCAGGACATATGCACGAATTATGTCCTCCAAAATCTGATTCGCCCACTCTGTCTGACCATCCATCTGAGGGTGGTATGCCATTCAGATCTTAATCTGAGACCCCAAGGCCTTCTGAAGGCCTTCCCAAAATTGGGAAGTGAAGTGGGGGGTCTCTATCTGATACAACTGCTGATGAAACACCATGGAGTCTCACTACTTCCTGAAGATAAAAATGGCCCAACTCATCCACTTTAGTTGTATCTTTTATCGGAATGAAGTTGGATGATTTGGTCAGACGATCAATCGCCATCTAAATGGAATTCTCATCCTGAGGTGTATGAGGTAATCCCACAATGATGTCCATGGAAACCTTGTCCCACTTCCCTGTAGGAATGGGTAGTGGTTGGAGAAAACTGGAAGGCCTTTGGTGATCTAATTTCACCTATTGACATGTGTAGCATCTCGAAACAAAGTCTGCTATGTCCAGTCTCATACCAGGCCACCAAAACTGTCGATGGATCATAATACATCTTAGTGGCACCCAGATGGACATCCCACTGTGACTGGTGGCTATCCTGCATCACCACCTTTCATAGAGATAACGACACTACTTAACAGCCCTTAAAGCACAAGATGCCCTTCAGAGACGACGAAAAATCATAGGATGTCTCCCCACCATGATGAAACTGCTTCGACCGCTGGAAATTCTCATCACTGGGTTGTTCCCATTGAATCAACTCCAATAGATAAGGAGTCAACTAGACGCTCGCCATGAATGCCCCTCCACTGTGTTCCCTGGTCTCCACATGCATCTGAGAAAAGAGTCCCATCAATGTCCACTCATCATTGGACATCCTCAAATACTACACTGGAACCCTTCTGCTGAAGACATTGGACACTAAATTACCCTTTCATAGGGTATAGACAATGTCAAGGTCAAACCCCTGCAAGTATTCGATACAGCGACACTGCCTCAAGTGGAGGTCCTTTTGCGTGATGATATAAGCCAAGCTTTGGTGATCAGAGTAGACCACAAACATCTCCCCAAAAAGTTAGTGACGCCCTATCTTCAAATCATGCATCACCGCTGCCAACTCCAAGTCAAGGGTCTGGTAGTTATTTTCATGTGGTCAAATATGGAAAGATCCATACGTGATCAAATGATCATCCTGTATAAGAATGCACCCAAGACCCATACTTGAAGCATCACAATAGACCACATATCCATTTCCAGCCTCTGGAAAAATCATCACCGGGGCGATAGTCAACCGCCTCTTCAGCTCCTCGAATGACGCCTGGCATTCTGGACCCCATACAAACTTCACCCCTTTCTGGGTGAGGGTAGTCATCAGTGAAGAAAGCCGAGGGAAATCCCGAATGAATCACCTGTAATAACCAGCCAAGCCACGAAAACTCTGGATCTTGACCACATTCTTCGGTTGCTCTAATGACATGACTGCACTAATTTTCTTTGGGTATAACAAAACTTCGTGCTCTGAGATCACATGGCCAAGAAATCTCACCTCCCTAATCCAGAAAGTGCACTTCGACAACTTTTCATAGAGGCGGTGATCCCATAATGTACCCAAAACGATCCTCAATTGATGTTTGTGTTCCTCCTCATAGCTAGAGTATACCTGAATTTCATCCACAAATACCAAAACAAAGGAATCAAGATACTGATGAAACACCCTATTCATGAATGACATAAAGACGATGTGAACATTGGTCAATCCAAAAGGTATGACCAAATACTAAAAGTGGTTGTACCTGCTTCGAAAGGTTTTCTTTGGGATATCTGACTCTTTCACAAGAAGTTGATGATACCCTGAACGCAGGTCTATCTTTGAGAAACACTTTTCCCCCTTCAACTGATCGAACAAATCATCACTTCTGGGCAAGGGTATTTATTCTTAATTGTTACTTTATTCAGCTTGCGGTAGTCAATGCACAACCGGAGTGATCCATCAGCCTTTTTCACGAACAACACTAGAGCGTCCCAAGGAGAGATGCTTGGGAAAATGAATACTTTGGATTCTATGTCATCCAGCTATATCATTAATTCACTCAGCTCGGTGGGGGCCATGCGATAAGAGGGAAGATATATCGGCTGTGTTTCCTATGCCAGATTAATCGAAAACTCTACATCCCTCTCCGGGGGAAAACCTGAAAATCATCCGGGAATACCTCTGGAAACTTCTTCACTACATGAGGTAGTGAACCATCAGGGGTAATACCATCATCTAGAATTAGCTAAGATAACTGGAAGATAACACTTCACAACTCTGGGAGTGGAGGCCCTGCACAACCTGACTGAGGATCCCATTCTCCAGGAAAAACCTGACGACTCCCATCAGGTGCCGTGAAACTCACACGCTATCTGTAGTAATCAATGTGTGTCTGGAAGTGTACTAGACAATCCATCCTGAGTATGGAATCAAAAAGGTCCATATCTAAGATGAAGAGGTCCCACTCCATCTCAATCCCTGACACAGAAAGCGCACATGAAGGGCACCTAAGACCCTGCTCCTTCTTTCACAGTGGTGTCACCAACTCCATCGTGAAAGTCATCAATTAAGTTGGAAAATTCAGCATGTCCACAAAATTGGTATAAATGAATGAAACAGAGGAACGACTATAAAAAAGAGTAGCAGATATAGAAGATGCGATAAAAATGGTACCTCGAACTGTCGACGGTCCCGCCTCTGATCCTGCTGGTGCTTGATCCACCGCATGGAGATGGCCGATCTCTTCCTGAAGATGACAGCTAGTCTACGACTGTGAACTGAACTGGCTCTGTCCAGAAGATGACCCAGCCCTACCACCATGGCTTCCTAATCGAGATCCCCCAGTCCTCGACGACTCAGAATATGCTGGAACACCTCTTGAATCCACTGACCCAACCAAAATTGGAAGTGGACGAGCCACACCACAGAAACACTGCAAATTCCCCATACCTCCACACTGGTAACAAGGCTTTAGAGTAAGTTTACTTTTTGGTAGGACGTTCCTGGGTTTCCCATACTGGTGGCACATGACCGATCTTGCATCAGAAGCCGCAGAAGAAAACTTCCTAGAAGAGTGGCCTGAACTGCCACCTCATTTCTTCAAAAGATCATCCAGCTTCCTTTTCTTCTCTGAGGAGCTGCCACTTCCCACTACTAATACTGAACCATAGAAACCAGCCCTGCCTTTCTTATCAATCTCCACCATGCTCACCCGATCAACGACCTCAGCATAGGTCCTCAGCTTAATCAAGAACACCTGGGAGTATATCTCTAGTCGCAAGCCTTTTTAAATCCTCTGGGCCTTTGTTTCCTCATTATAGACAATTTTTGGAGCATACCGAACAAAATCATTGGAATGGTTGGCATACTCCATCACAGATAGATTCCCATGAACAAGTTCCATGAACTCTCTAGACCTTGCATAAGCCAACACCTCAGGGCAGTACTGCTCATTGAAGACAACCTTGAAATCTACCTAGCACATCTGCTCATTCCTCCCAGACTGAAGCACTGACTCCCACCACTTCCGGCTGGGACCCTCTAACAGAAAGAAGGAACACTTCACCCTGAGCTCCTTGGGTGTTTCTAGGAACTCAAACATACGCTCGATCTTCTTGATCCATTCTTATGCTTCCTTGGGTTCTGAGCTACCTTGGAAAGAAGGAGGCTTGTTTTTCAGAAACTCTTGTTCTTTATCTTTTCTAGGACCTGTCTCTTCTGCCCTAACAGGAATAGGAGAAATATGTGGTCCCTATCCCAATGCATGTGTATCCCGAACCACAGCCTCCATGAGCCTATGATCAATCGGTGTGGGAGAACTCTCTCCAGCTTCCTCCTGTGGGCGGGTGGGAGCTTTCTGGGGAGGCATGTTGCTACAAAATGAAACAATCAAAAAATAATATTCAATACCACAATTATGAAAATTGTAATCAAATTCATCAAATATAAATAAACTAAACACATTTCAGTAATAAAAGAAACAACTACACTGCATCCGCCTGATGTCCACATGTGGTCTGTAACCCACACGTCTCACCTGGAAGTGAAGTCAATCTGTAAATTCCAACATCCCCTGGTGACTCATGGTCTTCCATGAGAGGTGTGGGCCCGACACCATACACACAACCAAAATCCTGAGCCCTGATAGTACTAGCTCATGTCTATCCCAACTCATTCCAAAATAGAAATATAACGAAAAAACATTAACATCCTCTGATACTATTTTGTCACAAACTGAATCTGGTCGCCACCATTAACGGAACCAAACCTGGCCCATGGTAGGGCCTGATGGGCGTTCCCTATCCCCACTGGTTGGAACAAGTTCCCGGGTATCATCTATCATGGTTTGTGAATGATTTACCCAAATACGTATACACAAAACATCAAAATTATTTGATAAATTGAATATGAAAAATTCATACCAGCAAGGTTTATACAAAAATGAAGAACTGAGTACATAAGTTCAAATAATGAACAAAATGTCCAAAGACATAATGAAATAACAAAAAAAACATCCCCATGGTCTCCACATGACAAGGGGTCATCACCCCTAAGCCGTCTCCACAACTCCGTCCCAAGGATGGGGACTAACACCCTGAACAACCATCACCCTTAGCCTTTCCTTTACCTGATTCAAACATAACCAAGTCTACTTAAAACGAAGGTGTGTCATTATGGTGTGATCCTAATCCCAATAGGATGACACCAAATTATTCCAAATAGAATTCAATACAATGTGAAAAATCATGTAGTTTTAATACGCAATGAAAAGCAGTGATAAAATCCAAGAAATGCAACTTCCAATTGAAAACAGGTTTCAAGATAAAATTTTCCAAAAGTTCAAACATTTAAATATAAATGTGAGATACTATAATGTACTTCCAAAAACACCCCAATACAAGGGTAAATACTACAAATCCAATGAGCACCAAAACTGGGAACACCGCTAGGAAACTAGATAGTCTCGGGCCCTATGTACCTCATACCTTGGTGTACAGTATCCAAGTCACAATCATTTCCCACGCATGAGACACTAGTAGGGAACATACCCATAACCTAGTGGTCCCCAAATACCATCCACATAGTTTAGTTAGAGTTTTCATTATCCATTTGCTCAGTGAAATAGAGACACAACCCATCCAGTCCACTAGTCGTACTAGTACATATCAGCACACCTAAGTACCCGGGATTCCCCTTTTGTGCTCAAACAATTTCAGAAAACAACACACATCCTTTTGTATATAAAATATCACTACTAGTCAAAAACAAGCAGTATAGTAGCTACACACATTTTATACCATTTAAAACACACAATAAAATATTTTGATTTTCAATAAAACAACCTCTCAAAATATCACATTGTTTTGCACCCAAAGTTCTTTAAAATATCCACTTTTCATACTATGTGAACACTTTTAAGTCATAAAAAAAAATTTCAATTAAATAACCTTTAATTAAACCAACAATTCAGTTATGGGGTTTCCCAATGTGAACCTTGATGTTATATATTTTAAAAACCACCATTTTCACACAAACGTTGAACTTAAAGCCGATTTGCTTCCCAAACACCATTTAAACAGAATTTCACAGCAACAAACAAAAATAATGAACATTCGAATCATGATTTTTATTCCTATTAAAGTTCAATAAAATCAAATAAGTAATTATAGGTCAGCCCAAAAATGAACCAACAAAAGATTTGTATGAAATACACCCAATTTCAAAAAAAATTGGAACTCAAAATTCATTTTCATTATAAAGGAAACTAATTTTTTTTTACAGAAACATTCAAATGAAATAAACATTAAATTACCTTGAACAAAACAAGCTAATTCACAAAAATTTCACGCAAAATGGAATCACCTTCCAATGTCACAAAAACCCTTGAATATCCATGTGAAAATCCAATCACACCCCTACCGAACCAAGAGAGACCTAGATCAAACCTTAAACCACAAGAATTAGCCAAGAAAGACCAAAGTTAAACCCTTGGTTCGAAAACATAGTTTTTGGACATTATGAAACTCAATGATAAGTGAAGAAACCCTAAGAATGATGAATGAAACCCTAAGTAATTTGAAAGAGGAATGAAAAGGACTCATTTACTTGAAGTATCTTGTAGTTATCACTCCAAAACACCAGTAGCTGAAATTTCAAACAGCCAAAATTTAGGGTTTGTTCGAAAAAGATTTATTCGGTCCTTTAGGAACTGGAATGAAGGGATAATATTGAGAATTTAGAGAGTTATGAAAGAAATACATTACCTCTTCAAATCTGGATGATTTGAGGAATCCTATGAAGTTCGACACCAAATCGCGATTAACCAGACCTCCAAAGAAAGTGGAGAGTGGTCAGACACGCTGCTGGGTTCAATGGGCTTGGATTAGACTTGGAATCACCGAAAATCCCAAGAATTGAATATGTTATAAAATAAACAAAATTAATTTTTAAAATAGTAATTGGGCTTTCGGGCAGGCCCAACCCCTTAGATAAAAACCCAAATAACCCATGGTTATGGATTTATAAAGGCTCCAAATTGACATGGTGGTGTTAATAGGTTAGGGGAGGACAAATAAGAATTTTAATTGATGAAAAATGTTGAAAAATGAAAAAGTTAAAAAAGAAAAAAAAATTATTTTTCAATCTGGAATTGGGCTCACGGATTGGCCCAATTCATGAAAAAACATCTATTCCTCCATAAAACCTAGGGAAACCCTCAAAACAAAGCAAGGATATACATTAAATAAAAAATACCTTTAAAATATGTCATGTGTGTGACAATATTAGAGAATTAATTTTCCTTATAGAATGAGATTA
This sequence comes from Viscum album, assembly GCA_963277665.1. Lineage (NCBI taxonomy): Eukaryota > Viridiplantae > Streptophyta > Magnoliopsida > Santalales > Viscaceae > Viscum > Viscum album. Next base: position 504,710,431 of record OY728122.1, on the reverse strand, counting down.
TATGAAAATGTACATACTTCATATATTTTTATTTTATAATGACAATTTGAGCCATTTTTTTTGACCCCATCAATTTCCACTTCTTATTATACTATAATATATTTATTTTAATTGTATTAATAATATAATATGATATATATAAAATGATAATTCATTCATTCTATCTCTTTATAAAAGAAATATAACATTGGTTATCCAGTATGGATATATATTCAAATTCTAATGTAGTACATTAATTTCTAAAACCTCATAAAAAGATCAACATAAAATATTCCATAAATGGTTAACCTTATTACCCTTCCAAAATTAAATATTTAAAAATATTTTCACTAAAATTCCCAAAATTATCTAAATAATTATCCCTTATATATCATAAATAATATATTGAGTTTCACATGCAAAACATGTGAATACATTCATCATTTATCCTCTTGAAACATAGTAAAAACCAAAATTTCCCTAAAAACTCATTGAAAAGATAGTTTATCCATAATTACATACATAAAACATAGATTAATAGATATATTACATAAATAAAAAATTTCTATAATCTCAATTAATGACCGCATAAAACAATTTTCAACAAATCATTAATCATTTTAAGGTAATCAGTTCTATCCAATTCACTATATCCATATCAACCATATAATAATCCAAACTAAAATCCAATTTTTAATCTCCAAATACAAATTAGGTGTTGTATTTCTGTAATATTATATTCTCTATAAACTATCACCTTGTCATTGAATCAATTCTTTACTCATTCAACATATAATTGAAAACCATTAATGAAAATATTATATAAAAATACATATATATATATATATATATTATAATAAATATAGAATAATACTTCACTTCCAATACATAAAATACTTCAATCATCCCACTATCATCTCAAAATATTATATAGGATTTGTTATCTTATTCAATAATGTGTTTTTCCTTTAATATTTAAATCGTAGTCTCTTCAATATCAATAAAAAAGCAATAATCATAAAACCATTCTAATTTTATTTATGATATTTACCCATAGTAAATCGATTTGAAAAACACCAATATTGTACACATTTAAAATAGGAAACATTTGATGATACCATAAGGAGAACATTCTTCATATCCATAAATTTAACAAAGATTTTAACATATTATTTGAAATTACATACATTGTAAATTTATTTTACACATGAATACATCTTATCAACCCTCTAAGATATTTCATTTAGATATTATTCCCACATTCTCAACATATGGGAATATAAATTATCATTCAACCCTGGCCTCTACTACTCAAACTCTAATAAAACATTATCATTATTTTATTTTGTGAGTCATTGAGTTGGTTAAGGTGAAAATTGAAAATAAATTATATAATAACATATTAGGTATAGTAAAAACATCCAATACACTAGTCATCATCCCATTTTCTTAATAATGGACAAAATTGTCTCTAAAAATGGATGTTGACCTAGTTCATTATGGTTCCTTCAATTGACTAAAACCAAGAATCATAATGTCAGAAACATTAATCATTGTGTAAAACCAAAAAATAATGAAAAATAACTTATAGTTTCTCTAAACCATGAAACGTTATTTTAAATACATGACACCTTATTTATATTCATTGGTCATCCATGATCATTATATGTTTATTTCCTTAATGGTGGTTCATAATGAGTTTTTGGATTTCCAAATCATATCCCCCGATAGTGTCAAATTAGTTGAAATATAAAGATCCTTTTCAAACATCAGGTGCTTATTGAGTCTAGATCAATTAAATATTTTTGAGTTATTACCACTCGGTACATATATACTAGATCCACATCCATATATAGTATCCATAGTGGGATGTAATTTCATATAATACTCTTGTTACGTTCATTACTAATATTCTAGGACATTTTCCTATATGTTGACTCATCCTTAGACTTATCCTTAGAGACATAAGTATACATGTATATAGAAATATCCATAGGTATATCACAAATTTTTTCTCATACTAGTTTTCTAATGTATACTAATAATTTCCTACGATACCAACTATAATGACACAATCATCTCACTCATTGATATTAAATATTTTTAGACGCATTTCAAAAACACACTCTTGGGGACCATAATAACTTATTGTCATTGGAGTGTAGGTAAAAAATATTCTAATTTGGGGAATGATCTTTAATATATACCATAATGATCTTCCCGTATATCAATCAATACAAACACCCCAATGAAAAACCATTCATTATGACATGGTGAAAGGAAACATAATAAAGGGTAAGATTAGGTGATCATTATGGGTAAACAAGGGGGGTATATTAGTATTAAGTGAACATATGAGTATGCGAATGTGGGAATCACATTTGATAACCCTACCTTTTATATCAACTATCATAATCCAAAGTCACGAAATAAGGATTGTATGTTCCTAAGACATGAATCCTAAATGAATCAAAAAAGATGGGGCAAAAGTGTATAACATTGGCATAATACTTGAAATTGTTCATTAAACATAATCTTGGAAAATCATTTCCATAGTTGTCAATGCTCACATCCAAAGATATCATAATGGAATGAGATCTCTCACCAAACCATAATTATATTCCAGGTTTACTCCCAATACCATTATTGTTGAAAAACAACATGATTATACTCAGATAACTAACCGTTATAGTCCTAAATATCCCTACCCAATTCATTAGATGAAGATAAAATACCAACCCCTATATGGTTATATCTTAAGAACCACAATTTTTTATAAAATAACCTCCATCGCATAATAGAAATCGTACATATGTATTCTACACTGTCATAACTAATTCATATTTTTTTGAACTATGAAATGAAATAGATTTCTTAAAACATTTCATCATATCAAAACCTATGGAATTGATGCATGTTTTATAATCATTTTATCTTTTAATCAAAACATATTACTTAAAAAAATAAGTGGGTGTCATAATAATTCTATCAAGATATATCCCATGGAAGGGAAAGATTTTTCAAAAACCATTTTTTTTCATAAAACTAAACGATAATAATAAAGAATATTATTTGTATCATTGGGTCATATCACCAAGAAATAAGAATCAATATCAAAGGATGAAATTTTAAAAGGAAAATGGTTTTTAATGATAAATAATATGGGAAATTTCTTTTAGAATATAAATTGTAATTTAAAATATTATTTTGAAAATAAACATTCAAAAAAATGGGAACTAAATTTATTTCAAAATAAACTTGAAAACATAAAATAGATGATTAAAAATGTAGTTAAAACATTATTAATGAAAATATAATTTTCAAATTTATTTTTTTAATTTTTAGTAAATAATTTGATTTTATAATAAACCTAAAATATTATAAGGGATATTTGACATAGAATAATAGTCATAATGGTTGTAATTTCCATTCATGTGGTACATGTTATAAAAATGTTACTTTTTTTTATTAGAGTCAAATAAGTGTTTTTTGAAAAATCACATGAATATTACTTTAAAAATATTTTCTAAAGAAAAAAATATGTAAAAATTAAATTAATAAATAATTTTAAAATGTATAATTTTTTTTCAAAACATTGATTTGGAGGAATTTTTTTTGGAAGAAGAGATAAATATAGACTACTTTTATTAATTAAATTATATTGAACTTATTGGTACATAATGAGTGCACAAGAATTTAAGATAATAATTCTCCAAAAATAACCGTATGACAATTAAATACCAGATTTTATTGAGTGGTAGATTTTAATATTTCATCATTGGAATCATAATCATGAGAAATCCTGATAAATGATGATATTGTAATAGAAAAACTGTACAACATTGGTAAATATGAACTATAATCCTGATGAAAGTATAACACTAATTGAAACAAATAATATAATGAGAATAAAAAAATTTGAGATATTACATATGAAATGAGATTTATATGATCTTTATAAAGAAGATTGGTGAAAAACATAACATATGAATCAAACACGGAAAATTGTGACAAAGATCCCTTACCACCTGGTTAGCTTTTAAATCATAATCCATGTGGAAGAGATATCCTCAATGGGATATGTAATCCATAATAATTTTTTTGGGATCTAATATAACATACCATCTTCAATAGTATATACCCCACATATAATAAAAAAGTGGTGAATAGGGCATACCTTTTAGAGATGTAAAAAATGCGAGATAGAAATCCATTACTACTTTATTAATCTTTTGAATCATAAAACTAATTAATTAATAACATCAAATGAGACATTTTATATTACGGAAATTATGATATTAAGGATATTACATTATAAATGGGAAATATATAAAAAAATAATAATATTGGGGGTTAATTTTCATTTCTCATAGAAATAAACGAGAGAATGGAAATCCGTTATCATAAGTATCAACACCCCTCATACACATTCAAACATCATTTATAATAAATATATTTTTATTATAAATAAATAATATAATAATTATTATATATATTATACTATTTATGACTTACATATGAACATATATTAAACTTTTATTAATAATTATTTGTTAATATCACCTTTCGAGTAATAACAACTTTTTTCATATATTTTTTGATTTGTTATTTTGGCCCTCTAATATTTATCATGGTTCCATAAATTTAAAATTAATAATAATGAAATAATTATCATATTTATAAATAAATTGTTCTTTTAATAGTAATCGTGAATATATGTTTTGAGAAATGAAATACATTATAATCATGGAGATGGTAGTCTGTACATAGTGATGTGTAATGTTTCAAATTTTCAATTGTCATTATGGAAAGGATGTAATTATTATTTTATATATAAATCATCAAAATTTTATAAAAAATAACATATTATTTCATTAAATATTCTATCAAATACCATCCTTATGGTCTAGGGATGAAAATATGGATCCATATCCCTTTGTGAAGGTGGTACTCAACCTGTACAAGAATAATGATATAGTCATTAAGTAACTGAAAAGTTTAAAAATAAAATGATATATAATTTTTGAATAAATATTAATATTTTACAAAAATCATGATTTTGTAACCCATTTTATGGAAGTGGGGATGGTTATAGATAATGAAAGAAACATAAAAAATACTAATATATGTAATATACTATATATATTATATCAACATGGTTTAATAATAACTTGTTTGTGTGAATGAAGAAATAAATAAAATGCCCACTGAAGAATAGTACCTCCTCATGAGGTAACCTCCTTACATTTGAAACAACATCCTTAGAAGGTTGTATTTATTCCAATAATAAGTCAATTGGGATGTATAATGGGATGTTTACACATGATGTAGGTATATATTTTCTAAAAAAGTGGTTTTATGATGTGAATTATAGAGTATATGGGGTGTCCTTTTATAAGTGAGGTGAGTGGTACATCTGATAGTTTTTGAAATAAAAAAACTGTACCCATATTTTTATTAATATAAAAGTCCTATAAATGGTTTATAATATAGTCTTATACATTATAGAGTCTATATATAGCCATAGAATATATTTTATTGTAGTTTTTATGTTATTATAACCATTATATTTATTATTAATTCCCCGGTAAACCCAATTTTACCATAACCATGGTAATTAATTTTTACAATTTTTACATTATTCAATTTGGAAAAAAATTTAGAATAAAATTTTGTAAAATATAAATTTTTGTGATTTAAAATATAAAATCCATTTTTCCTTTTTCAGTTTACTAATGTGGAATAGTCTAATTTAAAATTATTCTTGTTGATGTGATGAGAAAGCATACTTTCAAAGAGGAATGTCCAAATGTCTATGATGTTTTTTTTCAAAATTCTCTATTAAAATAATTCAAAGGTCCTAAATTAGATTAATATATGTATTATTGAACTAATTTTAATTTATAATGAATTTAACATATCATTTAAATTTATTAATATTTTAAATTAAAAGATAGTTTCAATTAAAATTAAGATTTTTTCACTATTTAATAAAACAATATTGTTTTCAAAAAAATATTAAAAATTAACCCAAATAGATATTTTATAGGTGGTTTTAAAAAATAAAATTTATTTTTTAAAATAAAAATTGTCTAATGGTGAAAAAATGTTGTTCTAAAATAAGTGCGCAAAAGTGCAATTAAATTGGTTTTTAGAAAAATAAAAATTTTCCTAAATAAATTGATTTATATCTATTATCTAGAAAACTATAATATTAATGTTAAAGTATTTATTTAATAAAAAATGTTGAAATTTCAATAAATTCATTCACCAATATTGGTTTTTCCATTTATTTATTTATAACATTTTTTCATAAAAGTAAATTTTCTACTAAATATCTCTTTTATTGAAATTATGTTTTTTTTGTTTTAATTTTTATTTAATTTTCTTAAAGGTTTTTCATTTTTTATTTAATTTATATATCCCCTTTAGGCCTTATATAGAGGATGAATTAGACTAATCCCACATTCTAGTGGACACTCCTAATTTAGGAAATGATTAGATTGGAATATAATATTCAACATTTGGCTGTGTATAGAATTACTCTCTCAAAATAGATAGGATACAATGGTTTCAGATGAGTGATTCCTAGGATATTACCTTGGGTCCAACAATTGAACATGAATTGAGGAGTTTCCTAGTATACTCTTTAATATCTGGTGGATTCATCAGATATTCGTGGGAGTCCCCTGATACTTCGAATGACATGATGGGTATGAATGATGACATGGGGATAACTAAGAAATATACTTAGTAACAATGAGTACTCCATATTTATGAGGATTTTTTGTGCCCCCACTAGAAATTTTCAATAACATTTATACAGTTATATTTCATAGGATTACTCCATTGGAATTAGTGCTTGCACCTAGTCCTATATGTCAATTGGGAATGGTATTGGTAGGAACGGTTCTGTGACTCCCTTAGAGACACTATGGAACTAAAATAAGTAGGTTTATTTTATCCCATGTGTTATGTTAGAACCAAATAATTGACTATGGTTATTTATTTATACTTCTATATTTCATTTTATATCCTTTAATCCTATTACATGAACATATATTTTATTTACTAGTTACGTTTGGGATCATGTTAGTGGTTCTCTATAGAGTTGATCTCATTCCCAACATAGGGGACCAATACCAATTTTTACTAGATCATATTTTACCATTTTTAGGTTTAGTTTTATAGACGTCCAATGTATCATGATCGAGCGAAATTACTCAAAAACAGATTTGGATATGAGATTAGGTGAGTCTCATGGTCATATGTGGAGGCACTATAGTATTTTATTTTTGTTATTTAATTCAAATTGTTGATCAAAATATAGTGTGGTATTTCATTGTATGTAGTTATAACAACTGTGCAAATATGAACATATGCATCAATATTTTCTTCTTGATATTACATGATGTGTTTTATTTATTATGGAAAATCTAATTTATTTTTATTAGATGATTTTTGAATATTTATCATTATGTTTTACTCAAATATATGGGTATAGTCTCTCCATGGTGAAACTATATATCCTTATGCTTTTCATATGACTCTAGTTCAAGGGTAGGAACACATGATTTCAAGTGGAAAACTTCTGGTTTGAGTTCTAGTTGAGTGGTTTGAGGTGGTATGTTGTTATAGTTTTATTCATACCATATGTTAACCTTATAGATCCCAGTACTTCCCATTTCTCTTTCAATTCAAAATTATTTTTTTCCAAAAAAATAAAAGTAAAAATTGAAAAATATGTAATTTTATTCCAAAAAAGTGACAACATGGCATGAAATGTAATGCCCCGACCCCAGCTACCCAGATTCGGTGCATTACTTCGTAACATTGGCATGATCACAAAAGATCAAGTCTCGAAAGACCGATTAGTTTAGTATCCTTGGAAACACTAGATACATTCAAAAATGTTACATTACATCATAAAGTGAAAAACTAATAACAAAGTCTTCATAGTCCACACTCATATCCTCTTCTGACTATCCATGTAGGTCATTCATAAAATACTTCTTCACATCCTGGAAAATATTAAAACATTGAAAGGGGTGAGCTCAGATGCTCAGTAAGGATAACAATATTGCGGAATCTTTCATAAATAAACATTAACATTTAAGGCAATGTATAACTAAAACAAAAGCGTTTTTAAACATGAACTTCAGTATAATATGGAAAAAGTAAAACGAGATAATGCCATTTACTTATTCACATGGATATTCTACTGGTCGAATAATCACATGCAATATCAATAACCACTTTCATAATGATGGAATGCATAATGCCAAACTATCATAACCACGTATCCAAGGACTAGTGCCAAGACCACAAATAATATTTTGTCAAGGCCTCATGCCAAGACAGTAGTTTGTCTCATTAGACCTGCCAATGCATCGAAGAGCTATATCGGGCTCCACCCGTCACTTATTAAGTCCAATGCATTACTCATATGAATAGGTTTAAACATATCATAAACCATAACATAATCGTATCACATAAAACATGGATAAAGGAAACATAACATTTCCACATTTCAATCACAAGATATCATTACAACACATTGATATAATAAAAACTCTTTAAAAACTATTTTCAATACCAAAATAAAAGAAAGTTAAAACTTTGTATTTATTTTTCATTAAAAAAAAGTGATGGCTTGTAGAGGAAGCCGATACTCAAATAATGGTCACGACGGTGGAGAAGTCATTGTCGCCGCATATTTATGGAAAGAAAAACATTCCCTTTTTGTCGTTTAGTAAAACGCTTCGTATAAAAAGGATTCCTTTTGAATAAACGTAAAAGTCAAAGGGGTTTATACACCGTATAAAAGAAAGTTGTGTATAAAACCAAATATGCCTCAATGAAAGGATATTAAGAAGAGGTCCTTAAAAAGATCATTTTTAAAATAAAATAGTTCTATTATGTGTATTCACTATAGGTACACATAAATAATATAAAATAAGACATAATAATATCATGACATAATTTGAAAGTAGGAGATTAACCCAAAGAATGGAAGTTGGGTTAAGAAATTCCCTTACCATGTGTCTTGTCCTGACTCGACCGTTCTTTAACCTCCTGAATAATAAAATAGAGTTAATTTCAATTGACTTAAAAACATTTTTCATGTTCATTATTCCTCTTATATCACTTATTACCATGTTATGAACATTATGTAATTATTTAAGTTAATAACGGTCGTTTTGTCGATCTTTGGTACTTGAGTCAAAAATAAACTTCTTATAATTACAAGTTTTTCATGTGGTGAAATATCCATTATATCCAGAATTATATTCATGATGTAGATATCATATATATCATATATATACAGTATATACATTCATTTATAATATTACGTAACATTTAGAGGTAAGAAATGAAATGCACCGTTCATGGAGACGGTAAGCCGTACGTACACATGAACGCTACTTTCATTTCTATTTCATATTTAATGGAATTAAATCATAATGATATCAATGTATAATATAATTCCAGTATAATATAGTGTATAATACCATTTACTCCATCCTTTATACATCCCACATATGGCATTAACGATTCAAATCACTTTGAGGGGGCGGTAGTCCGCACTTCCTAAAATGAAATTATCGCGTTTACCCATAATGGAAATCATAAAGTATGCCATAAATTAGAAATACAGAAGCATAAGTAAAACATAAACATATTATATATCATATATAAATATAGTTACATCTTAATGGCCACCTTTGAAGGTGTTTTATGAGTATTGAACAATCATCGTTTCGTGAGGCAGAAATTCTCCATCCACAGAAACCGTATGTTCTTTAACCATTAGATGTATGTGTGTGTATGTTTAGCTCTAATATTTCTTATAACAACATCCTAGTATATTGAGGATACTGGTTTTGTTACAAAAGAAATGAATAAAAAGATTTTAATGGGTTGGAGAAGCTAAATAAAACAAAACAACATTAGGGAAGACATTACCTAAAAATCGGGTAACTCTTTTTGATTTGAGCCAAATGCTTCCTTGGGAAGAGTTATTACCAATGTGAGGCGTCTATGAGTAATAGGGGGAAGTTGGGAGAGTATTTGGGTAGAGGTTGGACGAGCCAAAAGGCTTTGAAAGTGTGAGTAATGTGGTAGAGGTGGAGGCCTTTTATAAGTGGAGAGGAGGGGCACTTTTGGAAAGTAATAAAATGTTGCTTTATTATACAATGAATTTCGGATTCTAAAGGTGATACACTTATATAATTCGAGGCTACGGTGATAAGGGTTAGAAATCTACTCATCCAATAGGTTTTTGACAAGTGTAAGACTTGTAATTTACATTATCTTTTCATTTTATTTAAATCGTTAATTAATGAGGTAATCGCTGCATCATCATGGTGTCATAAATAATTTAATTTATTTAATGACAAAAAATTATAAAAAAAAATACAATGATGTAGGAAATCTTTTTATCTTTCCAATGACTATTTATAGTCAAAAATATGACTTGTATAAGCCCATGTAAAAATTGTGTCAGTAAAACATTTCATGTTTGTGTCATTTTTTTGTTTAACATTAAATAAAAGGTATTTATGTCATTTTCCAACTAAAGTGGATCAATGGGGTCCACAAGTTGACCCATTGATTTTCTTGTTCTTCCATGGCACATCCAATGAGGGTAGGACATGTTTCAAGCTCATGTCATATTATTAAAACATTATTTAGACCTTAAACTACACTAATTACCTCTAATCGCGATTAAGAACTTAAAAGTTACTAGTCACCAAAAAATTATTTTAATCCCATTGAACCACATTTTACTCCCTAATGAAAAATATGTATGTTGGATTTTTTAAATTCAAATCACAGAGGTGGTAATGTTTCATTTTAACGAAAAATCATTTTTTTAACAACCACTTAGTGGTTTCACTATTCATCAAAAATTGATGTTTTTCAGAATAATGCCAAAATTTCACCCTAAGCTATAATTGATATTCCGAATTCAAAAATGATGTCTATTTTACAAAATTCCAAACATATAAGTTTCAATAATTAATTTTATAATTAATTCCCACTGTTACAACAAATAGCGTGTTTTTTAAGAAACAATTTATATCAAAAGATTGGCAATTGTTTATGTCCAATTTCAATGTTAAATTAATTATAATGACCAACATTGGATAAAATGGTAAAAATATATTCTAATTATACTTTAAAACATCTAAATAGTATAATTTATCACTATAAAATATTTTGATTAAAAATGTTGTTTTTAAGTATTTTTCACTATTCATAAAAATTTATAAGTTCTCAGAAAAATACCAAAAATTCAGCATAGGCTAATTTCGATATTTTGAATCCAAAAATGAAGTCCATTTTGAAATATAAAATATATATATAGTTTCAAAAAGTGGGTATTACTATTCATAACAGCTACTTTGATTGGTTGTGGTGTGTCTTAGAACTCGAAGTTGCGTACAACACACGCAACTGTATTATTCAAAGAAAAGAGTGTTGAGGAAGCTTGGGGTGTTAAATTCTCCCCTCCTTCATTAAATTGAGTCCTTGCAATTTGAAATTTTTCTTTGAAAATAAAAGGTTGAAAATAGAAAATACCTTTGTGGAAACCCACATCGGAAATAAGGTCAATAAAAATATAACTTTAAAAGATAGAAAGATAAGTACAAAGGTCACCCGAGATAGCCCATACTAGGATTCTATGAAAATATGGATATGGAGGAGAAAAAAACCATCAAGGTATGACAGAGAGTTGTAGAAAACCGGATTAATAGAAAGTTAACCATAAGAAAATCACAAACTTGTGATTGGTTAAACTGTCATTGAATCCCTAGTTGGAAAAGTTAATCGGCAACATTTTTGTTTTAATTTAACATTTATAAAGTTGAGGAATTTATTTAGGAGAGTTAATAATAATTTAATGGAATATACATACTTTTTATGTAGACTTTCATTCTTTAATAAATTTTTACCTCAAACCCATCTTTCACTCTAAAAGGTAATAGAACTCAAAAATATTCTATTTATCCTAATTGTATAAGGTTCCAAATATTAACACATACCATTTATATTAGTAAAACTATTTTGTAATAACCAGGGACTTCTTGTAGGCTAGTGGTAGGTAATAAAGGCCTATCGTACTGTGGTTGTGGGTTCGATTCCTGCAGCTTTGTCCGACGTGACGGGTCATTCCCCACCCTGCAGGTTGTTCTTTTCCTAAAACTATAGTATCATAATATTCCAAAAATAATCTTCAGAAATGTTTTAACCATAAACGATACTATCCAATGTTCAACTTAACCCATTCTAGCCTTTATAGTTATCCAAAATACCTCCATCCAGACTTTCTCTAAAAGGTCCTTAAATTCCAAAATCTATTGTAACATTATATTCCCCAATCAAAGTAAAGTTTCTCTTATTGTCACATACTAAAAATATGATTAACTTCATCATATTAAAACCTTAATGAAAACAACTAGTACTGTAGTACAATCCTTATATACTCCATAATTATTATAACCAATACATCATTGATACAACACTCAAATGACAAAATTCTTTAATAACAAAATAAGAACTCTAATCATTCCTTCTCATCTGTGGTAGTATCATAACATGATTATTATCCAATAATATCATTTGGGGCATACTCTGATGATTTGGTCATTGGTTTTCCTAGTGTCCCCAATCCTTGCAGAAGAAGCATTGTACATTTGAAACCATTTTCTTACCCTTCCAGTCACGCACTTTGTGTCCTTTTTCTCTACACTTATAACAAACTCCTATTCCCTTTAGGAAAGTTCCATGATGTTTCTTCCCACAATTACCAAATATTGGAAAATTCTTCTTTTCCCTCATCCCTTTATCCATCATTCTCTCTTCCATCCCTTTCGTCTCTTGCTTCGCTTCAATGCCATAGGACTCAGAGAATTCTTTACGTATTTTATTAACACATGATAATATTTCTTCAAATGTTGAGAACACATGGGAGACTATTTCCCGTCGAAAGGTTGGATTAATACCGTGAAAGATACGATCCTTATTACTCTTTGGATTATACGTATTGTTGGAGTTCACATTCCTTCTACTGGGCGCTATTTCTATACAATGGCATAAACTAGGTTAGTTTACGAATTACAATGAATAATTCCAAACTTGTAAAATAATTAATGTAAATTGAATGGTTTATGGATATAATCCATAATCATAAGAATGTTTTCTTTGAGGAATTATATAATAAATAAACCCTACATAATGGTTTGTAAAGAAAATGAGAATTATCCTAAGCAAATCCCTCGGGAGTGTCGTAACCAAGAGTGCAGCTAGGCCCGTTTTCGTGCACTAGTTCCCGTTTGAGTCTAGCTCAAAGTGGTGTATTTGGGTTTTACCCCTAGGTACATCTGTTCTAGAGCCACCTCTACCAACTCGTATCCAGACAGCGATGTATTTCTCGGAAAACCACAAAATCTCTATAATACCAAAATTCTAGGAAGTTCTTCTATACTAATCCTCAAAGTCTATCTTTGGGATATGTGCTCTAATCAGAGTTTATCTAAATATAGCTTCCAAGGTTAGTACTAAACTGCCTCTGATACCAACTGTAACACCCCGACCCCAGCTACCCAGAGTCGGTTCATTACTTCGTAACATTGGCATGATCACAAAAGATCAAGTCTCAAAAGACCGATTAGTTTAGTAGCCTTGGAAACACTATATACATTCATAAATGTTACATTACATCATAAAGTGAAAAACTAATAACAAAGTCTTCATAGTCTACACTCATATCCTCTTCTGACTATCCCTGCAGGTCATTCATAAAATACTTCTTCACATCCTGGAAAATATTAAAACATTGAAAGGGGTGAGCTCAGATGCTCAGTAAGGATAACAATATTGAGGAAGCTTTCATAAATAAACATTAAAATTTAAGCCAATGTATAACTAAAACAAAAGCCTTTTTAAACTTGAACTTCAGCATAATATGGCAAAAGTAAAATGAGATAATTCCATTTACTTATTCACATGGATATTCTACTGGTCGAATAATCACATACAATATCAATAACCACTTTCAAAATGATGGAATGCATAATGCCAGACTATCATAACCACGTAGCCAAGCTCTCGTGCCAAGAACACAAATAATATTTTTTCAAGGCCTCGTGCCAAGACAGTAGTTTGTCTCATGAGACCTGCCGATGCATCGAGGAGCTATAGCGGGCTCCACCTGTCACTTATTAAGTCCAATCCATTCCTCATATGAATAGGTTTAAACATATCATAAACCATAACATAATCGAATCACATAAAACATGTATAAAGGAAACATAACATTTCCACATTTCAATCACAAGATATCAATACAACACATTGATATAATAAAAACGCTTTCAAAACAATTTTCAATACCAAAATAAAAGAAAGTTAAAACTTTGTATTTATTTTTCATTAAAAAAAGTGATGGCTTGTAGAGGAAACCGAAACTCAAATAATGGTCACGGCGGCGGAGAAGTCGTTGTCGCCACATATGTACAGAATGAAAAACATTCCCTTTTTGTTGTTTAGTAAAACTCTTTGTATAAAAAATATTCCTTTTGAATAAACATAAAAGTCAAAGGGGTTTATACACCGTATAAAAGAAAGTTGTGTATAAAACCAAATATGCCTCAATGAAAGGAGATTTAGAAGAAGTCCTTAAAAAGACCATTTTTAAAATAAAATAGATTTATTATGTGTATTCACTATAGGTACACATAAATAATACAAAATAAGACATAATAATATCATGACATAATTTGAAAGTAGGAGATTAACCCAAAGAATGGAAGTTGGGTTAAGAAATTCCCTTACCTTGCATCTTGTCCTGACTCGACCGTTCTTTAACCTCCTAAATAATAAACTACAGTTAATTTCTATTTACATAATAACATTTTTCATGTTCATTTTTCCTTTTATATCACTTATTACCATGTTATGAACATTATGTAATTATTTATGTTAATAACGGTCGTTTTGTCGATCTTTGGTACAAGAGTCAAAAATAAACTTCTTATAATTACAAGTTGTTCATGTAGTGAAATATCCATTATATCCAGAATTATATTCATGATTTAGATATCATATATTTCATATATATACAATATATACATTCATTTATAATATTACGTAACATTTAGATGTAAGAAATGAAATGCACCGTTCATGGAGACGGTAAGCCGTACGTACGCATGAACGCTACTTTCATTTATTTTTCGTATTTAATGGAATGAAATCATAATGATATAAATGTATAATATAATTCCAGTATAATATAGTGTATAATACCATTTACTCCATCCTTTATACATCCCACATATGGCATTAATGATTCAAATCACTTTTAGGGGGCAGTAGTCCGCACTTCCTAAAATGAAATTATCGCGTTTACCCATAATGGAAATCATAAAGTATTCCATAAATGAGAAATAAAGAAGAATAAGTAAAACATAAACATATTATATATCATATATAAATATAGTTACATCTTAATGGCCACCTTTGAAGGTGTTTTATGAGTGTTGAACAATCATCGTTTCATGAGACGGAAATTCACCATCCACAGAAACCGTATGTTCTTTAACCATTAGATGTAGGTGTGTGTAAGTGTAGCTCGAATCCTTCTTATAACAACATCCTAATATTTTGAGGATACTGGTGTTGTTACAAAAGAAATTAATAAAAAGAGTTTAAGGGGTTGGAGAAGCTAAATAAAACAAAACAACATTAGAGAAGACATTACCAAAAAATTGGGTAACTCTTTTTGATTTGAGCAAAAGGCTTCCTTGGGAAGATTTCTGCCCAAAGTGAGGCTTCTAGGAGTAAGAGGCGGAAGTTGGTAGAGTATTTGGGAAGATTTTGGCCGAGCAAAAAGGCTTTGAAAGTGTGAGTAAGGTGGTAGAGTTGGGGCCTTTTATAAGTAGAGAGGAGGGGCAATTTTGGAAAGTAATAAAATGTTGCTTTATTGTACAATGCATTTCGGATTATAAAGGTGCCAAACTTATATAACTCGAGGATAAGGTTATAAGGGTTATAAATATACTCATACAATTGGTTTTTGACAAGTGTATGCCTTGGATTTTACATTATCTTTTCATTTTATTTAAATTGTTAATTAATGAGGTAATAGCTGCATCATCATGGTGTCATAAATAATTTAATTTATTTAATGTAAAAAAAATATAAAAAAAATACTATGATGTAGGAAATCTTTTTAGATTTCTAATAACTATTTATAGTCAAAAAGATTACTTGTATAACCCCATGTAAAAATTGTGTTAGTAAAACATTTCATGTTTGTGTCATTTTTTACTTTAACATTAAATAAAAGGTATTTATGTCATTTTCCAACTAAAGTGGCTCCATGGGGTCCCCAAGTTGACCCATGGATTTTCTTGGTCGGCCATGGCACATCCAATGAGGGTAGGACATGTTTCAATCTCATCTCATATTATTAAAACATTATTTTTACCTTAAACTACACTAATTACCTCTAATCACGATTAAGAACTTAAAAGTTACTATTCCCCAAAAAATTATTTTAATCCCATTGAACCACATTTTACTTCCTAATGACAACCATGTATGTCGTATTTTTGAAATTCAAATCACAGAGGTGGTAATGTTTCATTTTAATGAAAAATCAGTTTTTTAACAACTACTTAGTTGTTTCACTATTCATTAAAAATTGATGTTTTTCAGAATAATCCCAAAATTTCACCCTAAGTTATAATTGATATTCCGAATTAAAAAATGATGTCTATTTTAAAAAATTCCAAACATATAAGTTGCATTAATTAATTTCATAATTAATTCCCGCTCTTACAACAAATAGCGTGTTTTTTAAGAAACCATTTATATCAAATGATTGGCAATTGTTTACGTCCAATTTCAATGTTAAATTAATTATAATGACCACCATTGGATAAAATGGTAAAAATATATTCTAATTATACTTTAAAACCTCTAAATAGTATAATTTATCACTATAAAATATTTTGATTAAAAAAGTTGTTTTTAAGTATTTTTCACTATTCATAAAAATTTATAAGTTCTCATAAAAATACCAAAAATTCAGCATAGGCTAATTTCGATATTCTGAATCCAAAAATGAAGTCAATTTTGAAATATAAAATATATATTGTTTTAAAAAGTGGGTATTACTATTCATAACGGCTACTTTGATTGGTTGTGGTGTGTCTTAGAACTCGAAGTTGCGTACAACACACGCTACTGTATTATTCAAAGAGAAGAGTACTGAGGAAGCTTGGGGTGTTACATGAAAACTTTTTAAATTCATAAATGGATATGATTTTTCATTGAATATATAACTTTTCATTTAAAATACCTAGTATTATATAATTAATATTGTTGTAATTTGGTATCAGGTTGATATCTTACGATAGATCTGATTTGGTTAAGTTTATTTTTTTTATTTTTTAGATATATTTTAATAATGATATTGTTCACTTGATCTATATCATCCTCTCATAATAGATATTATATGCATATCAGATATTATAGAATCATTTTCTAAATGATAAAAGCTTATGATATAGAAGTGTTTCAATCTACGAGATGATTTTCTTACAATATCACTTTTTATAATTGATAAAATCTGGTTTTCTATTGATTTTATTCTCCAAATAATAATGTTATATTTCTAATTTTGATTTTGTTGGAGAAGATATTCCATCCTGAAATTTGTTACAGAAAATAAACACTTATGGATGTTTTGAGATATACTAATATTATAAGTTTTGATATTATTTTTTCCACTAATATATTGAATCATTAATAGAGATATAATTAATTCCCTTTGATTTCTTTAGCAACATTCTGTGATATTCGTATTTCATATGGAGTAAAATCAATCATCAAATTTGATATATATATTTCATAGAGACTAATTTATTCTACATCGAGTACATGTTCTATCACTAACTTTGTAAACCGTTACCTATATGTTAAAAAATTTAATTCTCACTTAAAAATTTTACTATAAATGATCCTTAGGTCCTCATATGATACCTGATCTTAGCTAGAAAAATACTTTTATTCAAATTTATTTTGCACAATTCAAGGTTGATCATTATCTAATAGAGTACTTATCCAAGTTTTGTTCAATTGTTAAAATAATGTAGTCAACTAACTCATGATCCAAATATAACCTTTAATATTCTAATATATTAAATTTTCAATAAATAAGTATTTATTTTCAACATTGAGTTCAAATTCAATAACAATCCTATAATTAAAATTACGTAAAATTATTTTAATCAATCTAAGATGAGAAAAATCGAGTATATCTATAGAGATCAATTCATGAATGACAAAATGAGTCATGATTGTGAATCAAGATAATAACAATCATTAAATTGAAGCACCATGACCATGTTCAGGAACTGAGATACTCTGCTTCCATCATCTTAATTACATTTTTACATACATAGTAATATCTCTAGTTGCAACATGCCCCTGTGATCTCATATGACATGGCCTAATTCTAAATTAACTATATTATTCCAAAAAAAATATTCTCTTATATTTCAATCTATGAAAACTAAATAATAATATCAATTAATTTTGGATATTTATTAAAAATTAAAAATAAAATTAAATCCATTAAATTCCTCAATTATAAGGATTTATCATTTATTCCCAAATTCACTTAAATATCATTAAAGAGGAAAATTATTTTTAAATGTTAAAATAATATGGGTTAGTGGAATTTTAAATAATTATAATCATATGAAAATTATTTAACTTATTTTACCCTCTAAAATGAATATTTCATCTCTTTCGTTAATAAATCAATGAATTCCAAACAAAATATACACCAGGTGAATTTCAATGTTACTATTTGATCCTAAAAAAAATTTTAAATTTTAAAAATACAATATTTACAATTCTTTTAATTCACAAAATTCCCTAGTTTGTTATCGATATTTACAATTTTATTCCCACATCTTATTTCCAACTGTACACATACCAACTATTCTTAAAATGATTCTCTCATCCCTCATTTTTTTTAAATGTTAATATCTTATTAATATCTTGTAGGTCTGACTATAATCATATTTTTCCTCTTGTATCAGCTGTAAAGACCCATAAATTTCAAGGAATTTTTTTTCTTAAAATCTTTTGAATTTTACTAGTCCGCAGTTTTTGACGGCGAGTGATTCTGAGGCCCAGAGTTCTCGGAATGATCTGTCGATGTTTTGTTAAGCCTAAAATAATGCACGTATGCAGTTTTCCAGAAAAAGTGGAATAACTCATAAGCGGTTACTCGGATCACAAATCTGAGGCCACTGTTGTGCTCCGGATGGCGGGTTTACCCTAGTAATGACTTAAGTTTAGTCGGTGAGATCCTCCTCTGAGAAAACCCAAAAATGGCTTAACAGTAAATAAAATAATTAATTAAAGTTATTTTATTTTTCAAATGCTTATAAATCACAGACAGTAACTCAGATTAAAAATACGAGAACACCGCTGAACTCATGAGGGACAGCTTTCTTTAAAAATATACTATCTTGGGTCGACGAGGGCCACCAAAGAAAGTTAGTTTTTGGCCGCATATAAAATAATTTAGTGAAAATTATTTTATTTTAAAATTCATAACTTATAAATGGTTACTCAGATTGGAAATCCGAGGGTACCGTTGGGTTTTTTGGGCCGTGTTTCATCTAGGCAGAGCCTATCCTCAACCGTAGTGGGTCTAGGGTGGCTGTTAATAATTTTTTAAACTTTTTTTGGGTACGTTCAGTAAACGTACGTTTGAGATTTTATATCTTTTGAACTGGTGCTCGGAATTGAAATCTAAGGAATCCAATTAACTCACAGCACTGGTATTAGCTTTAGGAGAACTTTTCCGCAGTTGTGTTTGGTCGAGAGTGGAAGTTAATTTTTGGGGTTTGTTGTTTAAATAAATAAAAATATGAATTAGTTATTTTTATATGGAAGGTGGTTATAATCTCCAAAGGGAGGATAGTTGTGGGGACTGCCCCCACATAACCTCTAATTAGAGGATAATGTGTGGTTGGGCCCACACGAACCCAAACCCTTTCACCTCTCCACAACTCCCTTAATCTCCCATGAGCCTTGCATTGATGTGGTTAAACCCTTCACATTCCACCTCCCTCCCCTTAATGTTTCTAACACAAGATTAATTAATGCCTTTATTATTTAATTTGTGGTGTCAACATTTCATTTTGAGTTAATTTGAAATGCTTGGAAAAATTATAATATTGGGGAGAATTTTATTATAATGGGCTTGTAAAACTTTTGGTGGTGGAACTTTTAGAGAATTATGGAGACAACGTTCTTCCCCGAAGAACAGGACGAAGGTCCTTTCTCTCCAATGAAGAACGATGAGACCCTCTTCGATCTTTGTCCAAGCCACAAGAGGAGGAGCCTCCCACGAGGAACATAGAATATGATTTTTTGTCGGACGCACCCCAACGTCAATGAATCAACTTCATCTACGAATTCTTTTCCTTCGACGTTGACGGGATGACACCGTTTTATGCGACTCCCGACCTCCGCAATGTTCATCTTCCAAGGCTCATCGACGTGCAACGCTCTTGAAAACGAGGTAGGGGGTTTGTATAATTTTAGTTTAATAAAATTATACTCTTGTCATTATGGAATGAAAGTGATCATCTTGGCCACTTGATATCACCTAACATGGAGGGTACGGGCCGAACAAACACGGCCTGACGACCCTCAGTTGATCCACGTTTATATTGGCAATGGAAGCAGTGTCTGGAGAGGAGAAATTGACTAGAAGCATCGGAGACCGGAGATAATGGTGGCCACGTGCCGACCACATGCGGAAAAACCACGGCCAAGAAACCAGGTTGCTTGGCCAAAGAAGAATCAGTTGGTCATAGCGAGCTTGGCAAGAGGACCAGGACGCAATGTGGTGCCGCGCTGCGGAGGACTGCGGGCCGCATCCGCGGGCTTCTTCGGCGGACGAACTAGCCGACAGGTGGCTAGTCGGGATAGGAAGACCCCATAGTGCTCTCCTGGCGTTGTGCTGGGGAAAAAGTGTCCTTCTCATGCGGGCTGCTTGTGCTGGGAAGACGGGCCATGTTTGTCCAGTCGGATAGGAGGGGCGGCGCCTCTCAGCTCCGCTAGTTCGGGAAACCAGGGGGGCTGGGGGCGGAGGGGGGCATGCACCACTCGGCCTTCCACGGGACGAGGCGTGCCCCACCGGGCCTATCCGCACCCCGTCAGGCCGGACCGGGCCGCGCTCCACCAGGTCGGGCCGACCCCCTGCCCGGTCGGACCTGCCGAAGAAGGTCGGGCCGACTCGCCAGCCCACTGGGCTTGATGGTCCTGGCCAGTTTCACAGAAACGTGAATAACATTAAGACCGCTTGTGAGATCTATGCGCCATCTGCGGCACTGGGATCCTCATGATGAGACTGCCCTTTTGCGAAAATCCAAGTGAGTTATGGACAACATTGGAAAACGACCGGGTTTGGAATGAGCGTAATTCAAACCGGGCCCCCATGGAATGGAAAAGTCAATATCTCTTGGACCGGGAGTTCGATTGATGCGATGTATTTCACGTTGTGTTCCTTTTGATGAGACATAACTTCGAGATACATCAAATCAAGACTCTGTGATATTTGATGTATCAGAAGCGGACCCTCCCAAAATCAAGTGTGTTGTGTGTGGGAACCCTAAAGCTAGCTGCGACTGCGATGACTACTGTACTGGAATCCTCTGTGGGCTCGACAGCAATGAGACTGGACTGAATCCTCCATGTTTTCGACATCAATGAGACAGGATTGAATCCTTAGTGGGTTCGTTAGCAACAATACTAAATTGAATCCTCCATGGGTTCGACAACGACGTCTAATGTACTTGAATCCTCCATGGGTTTGACAGCGATGACTACTGTACTTGTATCCTAAGTGGGTCTGATAGTTTGACTTCTGTACTTGTATCCTGAGTGGGACCGATAGAGTAGCTGGTCTAGTATCCTACGTGGGTCCGACAGCTTAGCTGGTCTAGTATCCTATGTGGGTATGGAAACATAGATGAATCAGTAACTACATCTGATCATCTCTAACGCAATAAAATAGAGGTATACCTGTCTGAGCTGATTCTTGACTTTCAATCATTATCATCGATGTGATTGACTTACTTTCCTATGTGGATTGGGTTGTGCTTGGGCTTGAGAGTTGGAGCTGAAATGTGATTGATAACTTAGTTATATGTATTTTCATATACCTTAGTAGAGTTGGTTTATACTTCGTGATTGTATATTTCTTCTGTGATTTATCCCTCATTGATTCTGGGAGACCTTTGGGGGTCTCGCGGTCCCTAATGATTATTGTATACTCACCCCTACATAGGCTATGCCAGCACTATGTTGTGTCGGAGGAAGACGACTGACAACACTGATCGAGGTAGAGGCTTGTGGAGCTGGACGGTACCCGGAGGTGGACCACTTGGCGATACGTACACGGAGCAGATGGCTGGACCCGAGGTGTTGAGGAGGCCATCTGTACCCACACTTCAGGTGGGATTCCCAGAGGAAGACTCAGTGTTTTCTATTTTACTTTACTGTAGTTGTTCTAGCTTTTCAGGTGTCCTGTACTTACTATTGGGATTGTATTTCTAACCCCTTTCCCTTTCAACACTTAATTTTGTATTCAGTATTACGTAGTGCTTACTTCTATTGCGCAATCTATTGTGTTAGTTTACTTTTATAATGGAAATGCCTTCCCTATTATCTGGATTTACGCCTTTCATGCTAGTCTCTAGCCCCTGGCCTATGGAAGGCGGGCTTGGGGTAGTCACGACATGGGCCCTGAGGATGGTTCGTGACAAATTGGTATCAATGGAGTCGATTCTACCGCAGAACTTAGGACTCTGATCTGTCTTACTGTGAAGCAATAATGTTAATAGTATTGAGTGTGGTTTTAAGTCCATGGAGTCCTATGCTGATTCGGCGGTCGACGTATCCATACACCAGGACCCTGACCTCTAATTTCCAACTCAGTTCATGAAAACACTGATTGCGTGTGTGTTTCCAGAGTTTCCTTTGTGGTCTCTTTGAGTCAGCTCACCAGGTCTAACTTACTAACTGTGGCACACCTGTTCCTTATCGGGATGCCACTGTGAAGATAGTCAGCTAGGGTTCTCGAGAGAGATTACACTATGACAACCCACCAAGCGATGATTCTCTACTGCAGGGACCTCTTACTATGTTGGCACCTTCGGGTGGTGTACAAGAAATACCACCACCAATTGGGCAGCAGAAGCCACCATCCGTACTAGCAGACGGTGCACACCGACAGAGCACGTTTCATATGTTCTAGTAGTAGTGGCCTCCGAGGTTCGAGGAGAGACAGATTCCCAGGGAGCATAGGACTGGGTGGAGGCCATTACTGGAGTTTTCCACCTAGTTGTGACACTAGTAGAGAATATTTTGATCATAGATACTAGTCTTTTTCAGTTAGTGACCATGCGGATGGTCCGCCTAATGATGAAGTTTTGGTACTTGGACCATTTTTCAAGATGCTATCTTCAGGTAGTGTGCCAAATATATCACTGCCTATTGGTCAGCAGACACTACCGATGATACCGGTATAGGAAACATGTAGTATTAGTGCCATACATGTGTTTCAGCACTGGATATCCCTCAAGTTCCAAGGCGAGCCCGACCCACAGGCGACTAAGGACTAGCTTGAGGAGGTGGCTGAGAGTTTTCTAGAGCTTATACAGCTTCGGTAGGACTAAGTGTCGGTAGCTGGGTATTCATCAAGGTATACCGATCATTCCTGGTACTCGATGAATATGACTCGATCAGTGATTTAGAGATCAGACCTCTAAGCGAGGTGTGTTTAAGGATATCTGAGCCAACACATTGTACTCTATGCATTCTTTCTTGTGTTAGGGTGCTAGAGAGAAACTTTGTTGTTGAATATTCATTGGCTGAGTGGATATAGCCAGCGAAAGTTAATATTTGGAAAGCATGAAACTAACTTCAATCTTAGAGACTTGAGTGTGTAAATTTTTTTATGAAGTGGAAGTGTTAAGGACTGATTAATCTGCAAGGCAGGAGATGGTGAAGTAAAGTGAGGAGAGCATCATGAGGTGGTGAACATTTTGACATGTTACAATCACCCGCCTTTGTAGTCCTCTCTAGGCTCATGGAGTTGGAGGGTAGGGGAAGAGAGTAGCTGCATGGAGTAAAGGAGTGTGACCCAAGGTCATTAAGAATTATTGGAGGTATATGTCTACTACTAGCTGCCATATCAATAGACATAGGTACCAATCATTCCTACCTTCCATGAATCTTGTTCCAGAACTAGAGTTTCCAGTAAATCCATTGACTTGACACTCACGTTTGGAGATAACTTTGAGAGGAGACTCGATAATCACACTTACACTAATGGTGTGATCCGACCCTTGAGGTGAGAGTTTTGGTTTGATTCTCTTGGTGGCAGCGTCTAGGCCTTACGATGTTAATTTGTGTATGGACTGGGAAACCATAGTTCATACATAGATTTACTGTATTAGGAAAAAAAAGGTTGTGGTTTATCTAGAATGTTGGGATTAAGTTTTCCTTGGTCAGAGAAAAAGAAAAACCAAGTAACATAGAATGGAACCATGCATAAAAGGGTGCAGTAGATCACTCAGGAGTTGGCCAGACATAGCTTTGTGCCAGATTCTCCAGAGTTGGAGCACCACTATCAGCTTTGACAAAGAAGGGGAAACCTTTAGTTTGGTAAGATAGATGTCATAAGAACATTCAGGAGATGAGGAAGAGGTTTACTAGTGATCCCATCTTCAGTCTACGACGGAGAAGGTGGAGATCATCCAGGAGTGGATGAATACTGCACAGAGTACACAGAAGTCCTATGCTGATAGGATACGGAGACCATTGGTGTTCAAGGATAGTGACCACATTTTCTTAAGGGTCTCACCTCGACAAGGTATATAGATATTTGGTCAGGGAATCAAGTTATTTCCACATTTTATTGGACCTTTCCAGGTCCTCAGTAGAGTGGGAAAGGTGTCTTACTGCTAGACCCTTCCACCTCACTTGCACCGGGTGAATGACATCCTCCATGTATCTCACCTGAGGGGATACATGTATGGCATATCCCGCATCATCGACCATGAGGAGATGGGAATCGATGACAGGGCAACATTCACGGAGGTCCTAGTTGAGATCGATGATCGACAGGAGCGGGTCCTACGTGGATGGTTGATTTATCTGGAGCGCTTTTGTTGGCAGCATGAGAACCTCCAAGAGAGCACATGGGAGCAGGAGTCTTAGATGCATTCTCAGTACCCACTTTTTTTCCCTAGTGTATGTTTTAGCTTTACGAGGATGTAAAACCTTCAGTTGGGGGTAATGTAAAGAAACAAAAATTTCAAGGAATTTTTTTTCATAAATTCTTTGAAATTTTATGAGTTCGCAGTTTCTGAAGGCATGAAATTCTGACGCCCGGAGTGCTCAGAATTATTGGTTGAAGTTTTGTTAATCTTAAAATAACGGGCGTATTCAGTTTTCTTAAAAAAGTGAAAAAAAATCATAAACGGTTACTCAGTTCAGAAATCTG
The DNA here is from genome assembly GCA_963277665.1 of Viscum album. Taxonomy (NCBI): domain Eukaryota; kingdom Viridiplantae; phylum Streptophyta; class Magnoliopsida; order Santalales; family Viscaceae; genus Viscum; species Viscum album. Next base: position 504,684,837 of record OY728122.1, on the reverse strand, counting down.
AGGCCACCGTTGATCTTAGGATGGCGGTTTTACCCTAGCCGTGACTTAATTTTAGTCGGTGTGAGCCTCCTGTAAGAAAACCCGAAAATGGAATAACCATAAATAAAATAATTAAATAAAGTTATTTAATTTTTCAAATTCCTATAACTCACAAACGGTAACTCAGATTAAAAATCCGAGAACACCGCTGAACTCATAAGGGTAAGCATTCTGTATGCAGATACTAACTTGGGTTGGTGAGGGCCACTCGAGAAAGTTAGTTTTTGGCCACAAATAAAATAATTAAGTGACAAATATTTTATTTTAAAATTCATTACATAGAAAAGGTAACTCGGAATGTAAATATGAGGGTACCATTGGGTTTTTTGGGCCATGTTTCACCTAGGAAGAGCCTAACCTCGACTGCAGTGAGTCTAGGGTGGTTGTTAATAATTTTCCGAACTTTTTTTCAGGTACGTTTCGTAAACGTACATTTGTGATTTTATATCTTTTGTACTGGTGATCGGAATTGAAATATGAGGACGCTGATAAACTCTCAGCACCGGTATTCTCTTAAGGAGACCTTTACCGCAGTTGCATTGGGTCGAGAGTGGAAGTTAATTTATGGGGTATGTTGTTTAAATAAATAAAAATATGAATTAGAAATTTTTATTTGGTAGGTGGTTATAATCTCCAAAGGTAGGTTGGTAGTGGGGCCTGCCCCCACATAACCTCTCATGAAAGGATAATGTGTGGTGGGTCCCGCACGACCCCAAACCCTTTCACCACCTCTTAACTCCCTTAAACTCCCATGAACCCCGCATTGATGTGGTTAAACCCGTCACATTCCACCTCTCTCCCCTTAATGTTGCCAACATAAGATTAATTAATGCATTTATTAATTAATTCATGGTGTCAACATTTCATTTTGAATTAATTTGAAATTATTGGGAACAATATAATATTGGGGGGCATTTTATTATAATGGGCTTGGAAAACTTTTGGTGGTGGACCTTTTAGAGAATTAGGGAGACAACGATCTTCCCCGAAGAACAGGACGAAGGTCTATTCTCTCCAACAAAGAAAGACAAGACCGTCTATGGCACTGGGATCCTCGTGACGAGACAGTACTTTTTCGATACTCCATGTGAGTTTTGGACGACTTTGGAAAACGTCCATGTTTGGAATGAGTGTAATTTCAACAGGGCCCTAGGAACAGAAAATCCAATATCTCTCAGACCAGGAGTCCGATTGACGCGACGTCTGTCGTTTTACGTTCCTTTTGAGGAGACGGAACTTTGGGATACAACATCTCATGAATTTGTGATAGATTATGTATCGACCCCTTTGCTCGAGAAGAGGACCCTCCCGGAATCGAGTGTTCTATGTGCGGGAACCCTAGAGCTGGTTACAACAGTAATGACTACTATATTGGAATCCTTTGTGGGTTCGAAAATAATGAGACTAGACTGAATTCTCCTTGGGTTTGACAAGAACGAGACTGGACTTAATCCTCTGTGTGTTCGACAACAACAAGACTAGACAGAATCCTCTGTGGGTTCGACATCGATGTCTACTATACTTGAATAATCCGTGGGTTCTACAGCGACGACTACTGTACTAGAATCCTTCATGGGTTCGATAAAAATGACTACAGTACTTGTATCCTAAGTGTATCTGACCGTTTGACTTATGTACTTGTATCCTGAGTGGGTCTGACAGAGTAGCTGGTCTAGTATCCTACATGGGTCTGACAGCTTAGCTGATCTATTATCCTACGTGGGTCTGACATCTTAGATGAATCAGTGACAACATCTGATCATATCTAACTCAATATGAATGATGTATACCTGTCTGAGCTAAATATTGACTTTCAATCATTATCATCGATGTGATTGACTTAATTTCCTATGTGGATTGGTTTGTTCTTGGGCTCGAGATTTGGAGATGAACTGTGATTGATAACTTAGGTATATGTATGGGCATATACCTATGTAGAGTTGGTTGATACATCATGATTGTATCTTTCTTCTGTGATTTATACTTCGTGGATTATGGGAGACCTTTGGGTGTCTCAAGGACCCTACATAGTATCATGTACTCACCCCTGCATAGGCTATGCCCGTACTAAGTTGTGTTGGCTACAGATGACGGACATCACTGATCGAGTTGGAGGCTTGTGGAGCTGGTAGATACCCAGAGGTGGACCACATGGAGAGATGTACACGGAGAGGACGACCGAACCTGAGGTGCTAAGGAGGCCATATATACCCACCCTTTAGGTGGGATTCCCAGAGGAAGACTCAATGGTTGTTGATTTACTTTATTATAGTTGTTATAGATTTTCAGTTGTACTGTACTTACTGTTGGGCTTGTATTTCCGTCCCCTTTCCCTTTCAACAGTCACTTTTTATTCAGTATTACTTAGTGCTTACTTCTGTTGCGTACTTTGTTCTGATTTTTACTTCTATAAAGGCAATTATTTCCCTATTATTGGTATTTACACCTTTGGTGCTAGTCTCCAGCCCCTGGCCTATGGAAGGCAGGCTTGGGGTAGTCACGACAAGAGCCCCAAGGACTGGTTGTGACATGAGCCCTAATAATTTCAATGAATTTTTTTAATAGGTTACCATTATTTCTTCTAGAGTGTTGGTTAGTTTGAAATGTCGTGAAAAGAAATTATTAACTAAGAGGGAATATCTATTTTCTGTAAAATAAATGAGTTAATAAATTAAATCTCCATTTACTTTTATTTACATGTGATTATACAATTAAAAAATTTCTCTCTCTAACCTTGGTGGTTTAAATGAAATATTAATAGTAATTGAGTTTCCATTGATATCAATATTTTTTTTATATTCATATTTTTATATAAAATGTTTTTTCATAAAAATATAGTGAAATTATTATTTTTATTTAATTTATATGAAATATCCCACCCAAATAATTAAAATAAATAAAAATGTTCACCAAAATGTTTAATGCAATCCATGATACCCATGATTCAACCCTACCTTATAATTAATTATAATTAAAGTGAAGAAAATTACTCAAATATAGGGAATGTGTTGTTATTGAACATGAAATGTGGCTATATACTAGATTGTTCCAATATTTTATGGGTTTATAATAAATGTATTAGATGAATTGGTTATTCCAAAAGAGTTACAAAAAGTGATTAAAAAATATTTTCCTAAATCATTTAAATTGAAATCATATCTATACATATCTTTAAAACAGAGTCAAGGAATGTTATTGATAACTTTTGATGACTCTTCAATCCATTAAAAAATATATAAATTATTTATTTTAAAATTATTAAAAACCTCCTAGGTGTTTATATATGATCTTATACAGTACTAATAACATTGGTTTCCATGACTAGTGTATTTTATATGTTTTTAAATAATAAATATTATAGATATCAATGAATATCAATATTCATTTCTTAGTATTCATGTAAAATTAACGAACCATTAATATATTAATGAATTATAAATACTTTAGAATTCAGTTAGTCTAATTATATATATAATTTTATTATTTAAAAATATTAAAAAAATGAAATTCATATCTAATAGATTATTCCTCCTAAATCATAGATGTCACTAGTATCCAATGTGACTAATGAAATATTTCACATTAATTATAAAAATGAAAAATATAAAAATGAAAGACTAAGGCAGAGATCCAACTTGGTATCCTTATTTATAATGGATTTTTTTGAAAAATATATATATAAGGCTAGTTCCTAAAATAAAAAAATCATTCTTTATTCATTAAAAAATATTAAAACTAAATGTTATGGGAAATAATCTATGGTTAATTCCAAATAGGTATTTATTTTTCATTTTCGACAATTTGATATCTATGTGGAATTCAAAATTCAGATGGGGGTTTATTTTTAATTAAAATAAGACACCGAATAATATCAACTCCCTTCTTATAAATAAATTTTAATAGTTCTTATTATGAAAAATAGTATGAATCAATCAATATTTAAGTAGTATTATAGTGACACAATAGGGGTCGAAATATTATGTACTTTTACTCTTTATATTTTTCATGGACGAATATACATTTCACATTTTTGAAAATAGAATCTCTGGAAGAGGATACCATTGTTTTTCTGGATAAATATTTTCTTAATTGTATTTTATATTTATTCCATTATATTCATGTGTCTTAAAGGAGAATAATAAATGATCTTAAATGTGAAAGTCATTATCTACCTCTTATTCATCATAGGTTAGAGTTAAATGTGTTTATATATAATACTAGTATTTGGATAGTTAATGTATAATTCAGAATGATAAAAAAAATTAAATTAAATCATGTTTTTTGTTTTCTCCTTCTAGAGTATAAACCTGTATATCTAAATCTTCATTAAATTAAATATGAAAAATTTTACCTTATACCTCCGAATGTACATTAAATCTTTTTACGTTATAATTACCATAAACTATATGGTATTTTATTCTTTAAAAATATCTTGATAAAGAAACATAGATATTGAGATATCATAGTTAACATTAAGAGATTTTTCATAGAACCCAGTTTGTTTAAAATTTTACCAATATAAACATAAATGTTAACTTTCTACCTCCAACACATCAACTTGAATATATTATTATTAGGGAAATAATCCAGTGAAATATCTTGATATAGATGATGATATATCATTATCCTTCATCTATTATTAAAAAATCATATAATCATCAACCTCTTCCAGAAAATATAGCTACTGTATTGAATTTTTATATATCAAATATGTGAGTAACATGTTAAAATATCACTTTTGTATATTCTTACTAGTATGCAGTCAAATAATATTGATCTACATCAATTAATTCTATTGAAAATATTCCATACCTTCTTCTAATGGTTTTTTATAAAACATAATACTTAAATGTTTTTACAAATCCTCATAAACCTCCACAAATTAATCATAAAATTTGTGTGATACATCTATGATATCCCCAAATATACACAACTAGATGTTGCGCTAAAAAATAGATTTATAATTATAGACTGGTTCCAATAAACATGATATAATTTCAACTCTTCATGATATAAAACAAAAAAGGAAATATTAGATAACTTTCATACAATTGTATCTGTTACGTTTAATTTTTTTTTGAGGATTACGAAACCACTATACATATCATATTTTATACAAAATGTTATGAATTATTTTCTAGTATCAAATGAGCTGGGCTCTTAATCTGTACCATTCACCATTGATCTTAAACACATCACTACACCTATGAAAATAATACTAACACATAGGGTGAAATTAAAATTGACCAGTAAGGGATTTTAGAACAATTGAGTGAATCCTTTCCCCTTAAAAAAATTAATTTTATTTAAAAAATTTATTTTATATAAAAGATAAATAATATTATATAATAAAATTTTTTCCCAAAAATTTAATTTATAGTTTTCAAAATCCATAATAGGTTATTTTAAAAACATTCATTTAAAATAATAATAATTATATAACCCCATTTTTTTAAAACAACATATCCATTGATATAAATATATATTTATCCATTGAAATCATTAAGACATACATTTGAAAATAATATTTATTTATAGGATTTAATAATACTCGATATAAATTATGAAAACCATTTGTCCACATTTAATATTTATGGTCAAAAAATACATTTAGGACAATGTTCCCTTTGATGTCTTGGGTTCACTCCCCATTCTTTGTCATAATAATAATTACTCAGCCACCAAAATTTAATTGAATTTTCCATTAATGAATTCATTTCTCATTATAAATCAATGAAAAATAACCTTTAAAAAGAATAAGTTCTATATAATTTATCTTCCAAGAGGAAAATAATTACATATATAATAATATTAGAAAACATTCCTTAATGGAAAATTTATTCTTCCAAAAGCATTAGATGTAATTAAAAACTCATAGGTAGAACTTTTAAATGATTCTATGAAATTATACATATAATGATACATTTCAGGATATTTATTGAATGGCAATGAGAAATATAGTATGTTTCTATACAATACATGTTATCATTAATGAAATACATGAATTCCAAATATCATTTCACACATGAATTGATAATTTATAAAATCCATAAACCTATTTATTTATATTAAAATACATTTCAAATATAACTTATAAAAAACTCCTTTTTAATTATATTTCGTTCATAAATAATTTTGAAAAATAATTTTACTTTACATGAATGTTTAATTTCAATGTATAAATTTATTTACCTTTCGATAATTGGATTTCTATTAAATCATTAAATAGAAGTTTAAAATAATATTCCCATAAAAGATATTATTTTTGAAGAATATAAATAATCTAATTATCCCTTAAAAGTAAATGGGATGTTATCATCAAATTGTAATGACTTTTATTTTCTGTTTATTATTTTTGAATATTTTATGGAATATTTTCAAGACCAAGTGCTAAGAAAGTGTTCTATTTTGAGGTCTGGTGTGCCCAGAATAATGGTTTGAATTATATTAAACGTATTAAAAATTATTTACACATGTTTTTTATGACAAAGATGAATAAACACTAAATAGTTTTCCTGATCAAAAAATCAAAGGGTGTCATTTAGTTTAGAATGTGAGGTTTACAATAGGTGTGACCTTACATTAGTCTATGTGGGTCAATTGTAAAAAATTCATCGTGGGAATGGAAATGAATAAAATAATTATATAAAATTATTGTAATTCATTTAATAGATGTATTAATTAGTTTATCTTTAAATAGATCATTATGTCAGGATTTTGGGATTAGCTGCATAACCCTAGAACCATTATAAAATCATTAGATTACATTGGAGGATTTCTCTCTGGAAAACGATGATGAGATAATGTATAATGAACCAAAATTTTATCAATGGAATTTATACATTATTATAATAATTTACTATACTATTAATCACAAAAATACTGATACATTCCATAAAAAACTTAGTAATTTACTAATTAATTTAATAATAAGTATTTATTGACGTTAAAGAACTAATACCGATGAAATAGTTAACTTCCCTTAGTAATTGTAATACGACTCTTATGAATAGTAAAGCAAAAAAAATTAATAATTTCCTCGCCCATGAATATAAAAAAATAGGCATCTTATAAATTAATTTATGATATAATTATATCATAGTATACTAAAATAAATGTTTTAAAAATTATTAATTAAGTGATGACATTTATATAAGACATTAATATTTAATTAAAATTTAATCTTTAATTTAATAATTTAAAAGAAAATGTGTTTTTATAAAATTTATTCATATATTAATATGTTGATATTTTATTATTTTAATAAATTTCAATGAGATCTTACGTAATTTTTAAAATTGTTATAAAATCAGTTATAATTTTAAAATATGTATTTTTTATAAAAATGAAGATTTTAATTAAAAATTAAAATACTAATATTTAGGAAATTATTTTCATATAATTTAGAAAATTATTTGAATTTTTCACATTGTAAAATTATTAGGGAGAATTTTTGGGATATTTCTAAAACACCTGTATTTTTTATGAATTGTAAAATATAATAATTTGCAATAAAAGAAAAATAAAATAGTTATATATCCATAGATGATGTATGTATGATGTAAGCTCAAAATATCAGTTTATCCTTAATTTAATATTTTTTGAGATATTTTTATAACTATTCATTTTCTTGAAAAAAAATAATAAACTATAGAATATAATACTGAGAAAATACCTATCTCTTCTACTATAAATACCACCCCTCACCACCTCTTATCCTCACACCTTCCAACCCTTCATACTTGTCCAAATTATGTCCAACAATCTTTCCTATTCCCTTACCCAACTCCATAAACTCTTTGTCTCATTTAAATAACAAAACCCTTTCCTCAATAAGGATCTCAAAGAGGAAATTTTCAAGATGAAAATTACTCATTATTTTTTTTAATTTCATTTCATGTTAGTTTGTATTTTTATTTTATCCTCACCTACCCAAATAAAAATGTAATGATAAATATATAATAATAAATATAATATAATTATATTATTTTCATAGAAGATCTATCATTATACTCTTCCCTTTCAATCTTTTATTATAAAAATGAATTCATTGCCCCTACTGTGTCAACTTACCAACATCATGGGTGACGCAATTTCATTATCCATTAACACCTTCATAGATATTAATAAAATCATTATAATGGTTGGATAATAATTTAAATTTTATGATACAACTGTCTTTATGTTATGGAACTAACAAATGTACATAATTCTAAAAGATAAAACAAAACGAGTCAGTTTTGATTGAAAAACCACCTAAATTAACCTAAAATGATCCTCATTATATTTTATATAATCACTCATCCACACACCATATGACCAAATTCAATATAAGTTCATTTAAAATTATATAATATTATAAATAACATATTATTAAAATTCAATATATTTTTCTGTGTTTTACACAAACGTCCACTAATGTATACAAGTGAACCATTAATGAAAATTATGAAAACAAGACCTTCGAACGATGAAATTAAAATAAATAACTCATAAAAACCCATAAATGAACATAAAAACCCATATTTAATCAAATTCATAAATAAAGTATTGTTCATTTATTAATTATGGATTCTACTGTGATTTAAGAGGATTTTAAGGTGAATAAATAATATGGACATAAGATACGGTGAATTATCTAACCTAACTCGCTTTCTTGGGGTTTTCCCTCCAACACATTTTTGGTATGAATATTAATTAAATATCTTTTCTTCATCATTATCATTTCGTTCATCATATATTAATGTTTTATACTAGAGTTTATGACTAACATAATGTTTTTTTAAAATAAATCCTCTTTAAAATAAACACACCTTTTACTTCTCAAGATTGTTTCTTATTCAATAAAGGTTAATGATTCTTTTATAAATTATGTTTTTCCCTATTTCATTTGGGAACCCAAATTTTATTAATTCATGATTTATTAAATAAAAATCATTCCTCTCCAAGTGATATTTTATGTCTAATATTGATATACATTCTATGTGGAATGTATGATAATGTAAATGTTATGATTTAATGGGTCTTCTTGGAAATTATATTATTATCCAATGAATTGGGTAATGATATTTCTCTCATGAGAATAGTGAAACTTGCATGAACATGATTCTAGATTATTTCACAAATATGTTTGTTATTTTACCACTAAGACATGATGTTACATTTTATATCATTTCCACATAACAAGAATTTATTTAATTATTCCTTTCATGAATATGGTGATGATGTTATGATTATGCTCATCCCATGTTATATTGTTTCATGTTCTTATATATAATTATAAAAGGATTTTATCTCTTCCATTTCTCTAATGTATATCCTTAGGTGACTACTTGTACATAGTAGAATTCAATGGCCAATAAGAATATAGAGAAGAAGGAATTAGATATATGTTTATATTTTATTTTGTAAATGTCATGAATGGTCCAAATTTTCCTAAGACACAAAAACATTGGTCTTGGTCATGTAATTATTATATATTGTTTATAATTAAAATTATATAATAGTAATATCATAAAATGGGGCCTCTATAGTTTGTATCAGAGAACAATTTAGTAATTTGGATTATTAGGAATAGAGAAAAGTAGTGAAAACCTTTAGTAAAAGACTACGTATAAATGAGCTCATATGAATTTTTTTAATGAAAATTACAAACATTGGGATCCCACAAGATATTTCTTTTGAATTTATTGCATAATGGGATAAATTATTTCTTCATGAATTATTTACTAATGTTTTGCTCTAAAATTTAATATTCTATAAAATAATTTGAACCATGAAAAACCAGACCAACATTATATGCGAGGAAAATGAAGCGATTTCCCAAATGACATCACTATTTACTTGGGGGTGGAGTTAAAATTTTCATAGTGGTACATACCCAGCTATATTAGGTTCTGAAGAATAAAATTATTAACATTGAATTTCTACCTTCACCTAATAGGGATAAATTGGATACATTGTGTTTTATGTGGCAATGACCACCAACATTTATTGGTTCCATAGATCCACTAGTTTTAGTACAATGGTCCAACTCAAAGGAGAAGTTGTTTTTATGTATATCACTATTAATATATGAATAAGTTGAATCTATACATTTAAAATTTAAATGTATAATATAATAATTGATGGTATTTGATTATGAACACAAATCCGAAGGATTAAATTGAAGATATGGAATGGGAAGACATTTAGATAATGTTTCTTAACAAGAATTTATATTAAAAAAATTGTAAAATTATTGAGAGTGAATTCATAGAGATGATGAAAAAGGATGTAAAATATTCCATGGCCTATGAATCAAATTTCACAAGGCTTGAATGGTATGATTCAGGGTTTTTTCAACAATGATATAAAAATTGGTAGATTGTTTATTTTTTTAAAACCACACATTAAGAAGGATCTAAAAAATTGAGACATTTCGAGTTATAAAGGAGTTTTTTGATGTGATCTCAAAGTGGAGACATAATTTATAGAATGGTCCCATGTCTATGTCGATTAGAATTGAAGGATGAAGTTTCAATCTATAGGATCTAATGTGAATGGTGGAATAAAAACTCAACCACCCACATATCAATAATATGGGAAGAATCAACATGGTAATTACCTCAATGGGATGGGTAAATTTTTCAAGTGTCGGCTATAAGGATACCAAGATCATGAATCTCTAAAATACATGTGGAATAAGGTAAATGTGGTTGAGGTTTAGAGAGAACCACCCATGGAACAATGGAACATCTATAGGGAGAAGGAGAACTGTGAAAACCAATGCACTGAACCTCAAGTCCTTAAGGGTAGTCAGTGTTAGTATCCACAATATAAAAAGTATAAAGGAATGGATTATACCATTTTTACTATTTATGTGGAGTAATAAAATGTATTCATACATGTTACACTTCTTATTCAATCAATAATGGAAAAAGGGTTATTTGATTCTGGTTCTACGTATTCCTTTATATCTTTCATGTTTTTAATAATTGTTTAATGGTTTTCTCGAAACCCTGAATTATAGATATCTGTAAAAACAAAAAGTTTTAAAATCATTGAAACCCTTGTTTTGGACTCATTCCAATTGGAATATGATAAAATATTCTTCTTTACAATCTCATGATACATCTCTTGATTGAATTTGATGCTATAATGGGAATAGATTGGATGTAGTTATATAGAATATAACTAAACTGTTGGGAAATGGAAATATCTTTTCATATTATTAGCCATCCCATTATCCCCTACAAATTCATGGAATATTATTAATCTACTCTGGAAAATCCTTCAACGGTGTGGGTATTGATTCCCTGTGAGAAGAATTCTTTGCTAAAATGGTTGAGCCAAAAGAATGTATCAACCTACGAGAAATTTCCATTGTGAGGTAATATAATGATTTATTTCCTGAAGACATAACTGGACTTCCCTAGGATCATGATGTAGAGTTCTCAATACAACACATATGTGAATATACTTTTATCTCAAAGTGTCTCTATCTGATTGATTCAATCGATCTAGAGGAGTTAAAGAATCAGATGTAAATGAATTTTTATAAAGGGTTCATACTCCATAGTTCATAACCACTAGGTGAACTAGTGATCATTGTCATGATGAGGGATATATCAATGCACTTTTGTATCAATTATTAGAAAAATAACATGACCTCTATAATGAAAAAATATCATCTTCCAAGGATTGATGACCTGTTTGATCTGCTATGAGGAGACCAGTACTTCTCAAAGGTAGATATCTATTCTGGATATCATCTATTAAATGTGAAGAAGGAACATATTTAGAATACTACCTTCCATAGAAGGTATGGGAACCATTATTTTGTTTTTATACCGTTAATACATACAAATTCCCCAGAAGTCATCATGGATTTGATGGATAATTTCATTAGAAATTACCTCAACAAATTCGAGGTAGTTTTTATCAATGAAATTCTCATCTACTCCAAGAGATATGAGAATCATATAGAACATATAATTATTTTATTAGTAACATTAAGGAAGGATAAATTGTATTCTATTTTTATAAATTTTTAATTTTGGATGTATTACATCACATTCATTGTGTATGCGATCCCAAGTGAGAATATTTCTATGGAACCATCAAATAAAAACACATTTGAGGAATGACGAAGAACCTCTAGTGTAATGTAGGTCTGTAGTTTTTTTTTCTTAGTTTGGTACTACAGATGTTTTTTGAGAAATTTATCATGATTGTATATCCTACTAACTATATTATCAAGGAAAGCGGTAAAGTATTTATGGATATAAGAATTTGGTGAATGCTTAACGGAGTAAAATTAGAAGGTGATCACAACACTAGTACGCACATTACCAAAAAGAGGATGATTTTTTTGATATACAATGATGATTAATAGAATTGAATGGGTTGTGTAATCGTCAAAAATAATATCATGATTCCCTACACATTATGAAAGTAGAGGATCCATGAGAAGAACTACCTAAAATATGTTATGGAGCTAGCAGCTGATATTTTTTCTTGAAAATATGGCGGCACTACCTCTATGCTGAGAAGTGTGACACATATACTAATTAAAAGAGCCTAAATCATAGATTCAAAAAATATTGATGTCAACATGAATTAAAGGATATGGTTAGAGCTAATAAATTAATACAACTTCTCTATTCATTATCATCTCGACAAGGTGAAAAAGGTAGATTATGATCTTAGTAGAAAATAAACTACTACTCTATCCATGTTTCAGACGAAGAATGAACATATATCATAGCATATGAAACATATGGATTTGTAAATCATAATGGATGGTAATAAATCCTTCCCTATGAAAATGATTTTCCCATCATCTATCCATGAAAAGATTAAGAAGGAACAAAGTGATGATCCCAAGTTAAAAAAGAAGGTGAATGAAGTAAAGGAATGAAACTGAAATATTTCCATATCGATGATAGTGGTGTGAATAAATTTGTAATGAGGATTTATGTTCCATTATCACTTGAGATAAAGTATATATTGGAAAATTCACAAATATCAAATTTATCTATCCATCCAAGGAGTACCAATAGATACTGTGACCCCTGAGACCACTTTTGGTGGGAGAACATGTAAAAGGATATTTTAGAGTATAGGTCAAGGTGCATGATATATCATCATGTTAAATTATCATGATATAAGTCCTATGGTATGATGAGACCATTTTCTATTCCCATGTGGAAATGGGAGATTGTCACTATGGACTTTTCCATGGGTCTCTGGAAGACATCCAAAGGAAATAATGCTTTATGGGTTTTGGTGGACCGACTCACCATGATTTCCCACTTTATTTCTATTTAGGAAGATCTATCTATTTAGAAATGTGGATAAATATATGTGAAGAAAGTAGTTATACTCCATGAGTTTCCACTCATAGTTGTCTCTGATTGTGCACCCCAATTCACATCAAAATCATAGAGGATTCCTCAATGTGATTTGAGAAGATAATTAAATTTCAGAATGGCCAATATCCCCCAAAATTATGGAAAATATGAAAGTCTTGTGCATAAGATCAAATACATACATAGAGTTTTCTATATAGAATTAAATATTGTATATGATCAAAATTTTCCATTGGTTGAGTTATCATATGAAAATAGCTTCCACTTGAGTATTCATATGGTTGTATATAAAGCTTTGTATGGAAATCTATATAGAACTCCAACTTGTTGGGATGAATTTGGTGAAAGAAATCTACTTGGAAACGATCTTGTGAAATAGATGATAGAGAAGGTTTAATCCATCCATCAAAATATCAATGCTTCTCAAAGTCATAAAAATAGATATGATGAAACCCATGAAAGGGACATAGAGATCGACGTAAGAGATCATGTATTCCTATGAATATCACAATGGAAGAGAGACATGAAGTTTGGAAACAAAGGGAAGATAATACCAAGTTACATTGGATCCTTTTTTACCATTGATCACATATGAGTCATGGATTATGATCACCCAATCCACCAAATATTGCTCATGTTCCTGATGTGTTTCATGTATCACTCATGATGATGTACATTATAGATCCCTCACTTGTAGGGAAATCAAAGGTGGCATAGCTGGAGGACGATGTCCCTTATTAGGAGAAACCAGTAAAGATTTTAGGTCAAAGAGATATGGTTCTATACAACAAAAAACCCCTATCAAAGTGTTTTAGAGTAACCAAAAGTATGAATGAGAAACATGGGGTCTAGACGAGACGATGAAGGAGAAGTACCCACACTTGTTTATGTAAAATAAATTCTGATGAAGAAATAATAAAAATATGGAAGAATGTAAAAACAAAAACTATTATGAATGGATATTTTCAATTATTATTGTAATTTCATGTAGTAAAAATCACATAAAATTACTTATAGAACATAATAAGAACTCATAAATTATGAATTAGTGATATACAAATTATTAATGTAATTTTCTGATCCAAAACTGTTGAAATAATATCTTAACATTTAGAATAGTTATTAGACAATTATAAATGGTACACCAGACAAATTAATTGTATCATTACCCATTAATGTCTAAATAAAATTGAGGCATCCTATAAATTAAATTATTGTATAATTATATAATTTTCTATGTAATTTTTTTTTAAAAATTATTTATTAAGTGTTAAATTTTGTAAGTTATAAATATTTGACATTATTTTTAAGAATAATTTAAAATTTAAAAGAAGATTTATTATCAGAAAATGTATTCATAAATTAGTTGTTTGATTTCCTATGATTTTATTATGATTTTATGAGACATTAAGTAAAATTTCAAAGTGTTGTTAAAGTAGTAATAATTTTAAAATATATATTTTCCATGTAAATGGTCACTTTATTTAAAAATTAAATTACTCACATTTAAAATATTATTATCTTTAAATTTATTTAATTCTTTAATTCTACCACTTGAAAAAAAATTTGGGTTAATATTTGGGATTTTTCTAAATTACACGATTTTTTGATGAATAGTAAAAAACAATAATTAACAATAAATGCTAGATAACTGAATCATGTTGTCATAAATTATGTTATTATGATATAAGCTCAAAATATTGAAATATACTTCATTAATTATTTATATTTATATATAATTCTCTTATAATTCATAGTCTTTATCCAAAACAGGTAAATAACGAATATAATAATGGGAAAATACCCATCTCATCCACTATATATAACAACCCTCACCACCTATTCTCCTTAAAACTTCCAAGACATTATATTTTTCCAAATTATTCCCAATAATCTTTCCCTATACCATTACTTACATAAAGGATCTCTTGGTCTCATAAAAAGACCAAAATCCATTCCATGTGGAGTTTCTCATGGAGGACAAACTCAAGAGGTAAATTCATCATTCTTTTTTTCTAATTTCGTTCTATGTAAATTTATATATTTATTCTCTCATTAAATAAACTCATAATAAAGGAATTATAAATCCATTTCCTTATATATAATTTGTAATTTTATCTTGTTAATGGAAGAACTATCATTAAACTCCTCCCTCTCTAACATTTATTCCAAAACTGAAATCAGCTCATAGGATGTGTGTGTACACCGATATTGTGGGTGATGCACTTTTATTTTCATTTAACACCTTCAATTATGTTAATAAAACAATTATAATGGTTTTTTCGTATTGTAAAATTTATTTTATAAACCTCTTTATGTTATAAAACAATGATATCTACATAATACTAAATGATAAAAATAAAACGAGTTTGTTTTAATATAAAATTTTCTAATATTAACCTAAAATGATCATCATTTAATTTTATCTAAATATTCATCCTCATAAAATTTAACCAAATAAAATAAAAGATAATTTAAAATTATTTAGGAGAATTAATATCATATAATAATTATTTTTGATATTTTTCCACATTTTACACAAACATCCATTTATTTATGAAACTGAACTGATCATGAAAACTAAGAAAATGAACAATCACAAATGATGAAATTAAACACAATAAAAAATAAAAAATATAAATGAACATAATAATATGATAATGAAGAAAATAAATGTATAAATGGTTCTCTATTTTATAATTAATTAATATATATGATTATACAAGATAATATAGTGAATAAATCATTCTGATATAAGGTATGAAAAAATCTCTAACCCAACACTCTTTCTCTTGGTTTTCCCACTTTCACAAAAATTTCAGAATGGATTTTACTTAAATATAATTTGTTCATTATTATCTTAACTTTTATAGTATATAAATATTTTACACTTGAGTTTATGACAAACAAAGTGTTTTCTAACTAAACGTTTCTTTATAAAACACTAATTTTACTTTTCAAGATTGTTTCTTTTTATCTCATGGTTGATTATTATTAGATTATGTATGTTATTCCCTATTTAATTGGGGAACCTAATGTTTATTAGTATTTACTTTGTGAAATTAATCCAATTCCTTTCCATGGTTTATTTTATGTCTAATATTGATTAATTTTCTATGTGGTATGCATGAAAATGTGAATGTTATGATATGACTGGTGCACCCAGAATTATACAGCACAATGTTAATTTTATAATGTGATTGGTGTTCCAAGAATTACATATGTTACCATTTCATTGAGTAATGTGATTCATCTTATGATAAAAGTAATATATATGTGAATATTATATTCTCTTTGTTCAAAACTATGTGTGGTAGTTGACCACTATGATATGATGTTTTATTTTTTACATTAATATATTTTATGACTTTATCTAATGCTTCCTCTCATGATTATGAGGATGATTTTATAGTTATTCTCACTTTATGATATGTTGATTTATGTTCTTATATCTACTCTTATTGGTATTTTATCTCCCCACATTGATTATGGAATATCATTAGGGGACTACTTGTACTAAGTAAAATCAAGGGAAAATAAGAATATAGAGAAGAAGGAATTAAATAATTTTTTATGTTTTACATTGTAAATGTCATGTATGGTTCTAATTTCCGAAAGACACTAAACAATTAGATCATGTTCCTATAATTATTTTATGTTGTTTACCATTAAAATAATCTAATTATAATGTAAGAAAATGAAGGTTCTCTATATCATAGATCGACGATCGACGAACATCTAATTCAACGAATCCTTCCAATGATAATGATGTTTCATCATTCTTGATCAGTGATCGAACTGAATCATTTTATGGTGTGTGTTCTGATTTTATTCTTCCTTGTTCTTCATTTTTTTAATGAACCCGGTGAAATGAACAAAAAAAGTATCTGTAGTATAGTAATCATGTAGGATGGGTATGATTACATGGTTTATCAGGAGAATTTTCCTTCATTGTTGTTTAATATTTAATTTATGTTCTAACAAATATAATCTATCGTCATCCTAAAAATTGATCAAGGTACATACCTCCGGTTTTATATTATGCATTTCTCCCTCGATTCACTATTCATAATGGCCACTCTTCAATGGACCAGGGGCTAACATTTTACAGAAAAATAGATCATTTCACACTCATTCCTAGGCCCAAAAACCCAATATCGCAGATCTGGGATTAGCATAACATGATGGTTGTGAAAAATCACAACCAACAATGTATAAAACAACAATTGAAACTTGATTTTGTGTTCCTCAGCGCATAGAGTATAGTGATGATGAACTTGTTTTATAAGAATATCAAAGGCCCAAATATTATCAATTAAAATATGGAATGACTATACGAGGATCGATTTTAATTTTTGTTGAATGGAAACTGCTAGTTCGAATGCAGGAGGATCAACCAGGATGTGTATAGGAAGAACCAGGGATTATGAAAAAACTCAATCCACATAGCATGTAATATGGCCTCAAAAAGAATGCAGATTGTACTACATAGTGTGTAGTCCCTCCATTGATACATGACATGTATATAGATATGCACTCAAACATGGTGTGGAGTACACAGTTTGCCTACACAACTTGTACTCCACTACATGGAAATGGATTGAGGCACGATCCATTTACATGAATAGGACCTGGGAAAAAATGACACATCATGTGAAATGACATATGAAATTTTTATTAATGTTTGTCCCACATATCCTTTATCTCAAGGTTTGTATGGAATCGTTTCCTACTCCTAGGACAATGATCCCTCAAGTAAGAATTATTTGATAGATTCTTAAGAATCTTGCTAGGAGGTCAGTAGTGATATACAATATTCATCTTAATTCCCAAGGTGATGTTCTTGGTATCGTTGTGAAAAAAATGTAGGTGTTGATCCTTGACATAGGGGGTTAATCCCGATTGAGTTTGTTGGCATCACCCCATGGATCTAATAGTGATCCTAATATGTGTATATTATCCTCTTTATAACATTTAGAGTGTATTATTTCCCATAAATAGACCCGATGATGATTACCCCTTTGACAGAAATCATTAGTACTGTCAGACAGAGGAGTTAGTTCTCCCGAATGAGTGCTTTATGGAATCTTCGAGCTGGAATCGTAGGCTGAGCATAATATGGTATTTTCTTATCTTTGGAATATTTTTCAATGCTGAAGTACCTGGATATTAAATTTATATATACAATAGACTTATACCTGTGTAGATATTATTATAATTCCGTTGTTATATGCTTGTGGTTTTGGGGTGTCCTACTGAGTATTGTTGTACTCAACCTATACGGGCTTTGACAATGCATGTCCTATATTATGAAAATGATTGATATTTTGATAGAATCCTAGGTGGACTTGGACATATGGTTCTTAGTGAGACCAGTCTGATTGATTTTTGTTCCTACACATTTAAGATATTATCCCCAATACCTTTACTTTCATTTTGGACTATTGTTACATATTCTTTATGTTGGGATGGTATTTTTCCTTGTTTACATTCATTACTTCATATTGTACTCTAGTTTTGGTATATTTTTGAATTCATGAAATTGTTTTTCAATTGTTTTTACATTTATGCATTATTATTTTCATGTAGATTTGTTCATTTTTATAAGTACACAGGCAATGAACCCCATCTTAGTGATATGTCTACTCAGTGATAGTCACCAGCCCTTAGCCAAATAGAGGTAGACTGGGGGAGGTGCAGCACAGATCCCACTTGAAAAAGTCATGATAAAAATATTACAATAGATATTTCAAATAATAACCCATAACAAAGGTTTTTTGGAAAATATAAATTTAAAAAAATCATTTTCTCCATACCTTAACCCTTAAAAAAAGTCAACCTCATTCTATAATGAAATTCTTTTCTCAAAAGAAGACACATAATATCATAAATTCCTTCTACCTCACATCCCCTATCTCCCACAAACTATATGGATATATATGAGGTTATACGAGGAAGTTAGATATTATTTAACCCCATGGAATGGTTTCATTTAAATACCAATCCTTAACTATATATTTATATATAAATATTATTTTTAAGAAATTTCTAGTAACCTTAACTACATAATTATGTAATATCGATATTATCTATTTTACAATGATATTTATATAAAACATAATTTTTTGTACTATCATATTCATATAACCCCATAACATACATTAATCTATGTCACTCTAATCATTCAGTAATCCATAGTACCCCAATTTTGAGACAATCATGGAACATGATCTCCTTCAGATTACTAAACACACTGAAGAATGTTACAATGAAAAAGGATTTTATGATATGGATGTTCATACTTAGGTCATGTGATAAAATTCTAGATAATTTATTTTAACAATTAAGGAATTATAACTAATATGAAATTTATATATTAAATAAAAAATATATATTCATTTATGTATTTATAAAGATTCATTTTTGGAAGAAGAAAATGATAAGTTTATGTTTAGGAGTGCAAGCATACACTTACATGAATCTAACATTATGTGAGATGGACACATCCATAATATAAGGTATTTTTACCCATAAATGAGTTTTTTGTACCGTTACAAAAGTATTTTGAGTTACCTTTTATTACTACATAATTATGTCATTACCCGTATGTGGTTTTTTTCAGCATATTTTCCCTTAAATAAAAGTCCCATAACCATTATGTTGATATATATGGCCCTTAGATAAGTGCATTGTACCCTTATATGCGGTGGTTGTTATAATTATGTATCCATAGTCATACCCATATATATGAGTTACTACCCTTATATAGTAGGCTGTGTTCCTTGACATAGAGGTTGACTTCCCTTACGTGAGTAAATCACTAGTGGTTCAACTTTACATATGGGATAGAGACCCTTATGAAGCATAATATTAGCATTAAATGATATTCAACCAACTCTTACATGATATATGAAATCCCTTAATGACCCTTATGTAACTAGGGTGTGACCTTATAGAATCTTCTTCCTACCTTTACATGAGTATAGACTGGCCTCTACACCACGAAAAATTCTCTTTATTACCTTTATTTATGATTCATTTTCATAAAAAATAAGATTAAATTTTATATATTTATAATTATAATTCCATAATTGAGGTACTAAATTATTTTTCTTATCAAATTATTATTATTACTCTGCAATAATTTTATACAAAATTTTATAAAATATAAATATTTATTTCTATCTTATTATATGTATATTTACTTATAATTTTATTTATGATAAAGTATTTTTGTCAAAATATATGTTATAATAATGTAATTTTTTTATAATTTCATTAAATAAATAATATTTTTGTTCATCAAATATTATTTCATTACTATTATATTCTTAAAGTACATTATTATTTAACTTACCTATTACATATATTTTAAAATTATTATATTCTATTTATTAATATTTATAATTTTTTATATATTCAATATTAAATAAATTATTCTTTTTTTATTTATAATCAATAAATAAGCTCACAATCATTAATTAATATTTTTCCTATTTTTTAGTAAAAATTCATTAAATTTCAAAACAAAAACAATTATTGATAATCATAAATTTTTAAATTTTAACATATTAGATGTTACTTTGATAAAAATTTATCCATATTATTTCATGTAAAATTATTCAAATATAGTTAATAAAATATTTTCATAAAATGAACATTTCAAATTTACTTATTCAAAAAATGATGTTGTAAATATAAAAACATAAAATTTTTGGGGAAAAAATAATGTTCAAACATATCTTTGTTAGTTTTAATTGTCAATCAATTAATTTAAAAAACATTTATATGA
Organism: Viscum album; assembly: GCA_963277665.1. Classification (NCBI taxonomy): domain Eukaryota; kingdom Viridiplantae; phylum Streptophyta; class Magnoliopsida; order Santalales; family Viscaceae; genus Viscum; species Viscum album. Next base: position 504,663,654 of record OY728122.1, on the reverse strand, counting down.
AAATATAATTATTTTATATTTTTATGGGAAATTATGTTCTACCATCATAATAATTTGAATCCTCACCATTCTTTCATTGAATATAATAAAATCCTAAATCTCATATCTCAGGCTTTATGTCTTGATTTTCACCAATTCTACAAAAAATTTATATGTATCCCAATTTACCTCAACAACATCAATATTAAGTTATGTTTTAAGATCATGGGTAATATCATACCTTATGTCTTACATCCCCTAAAATTTAATAGTATTATTTTTAAATAATACTTCATATTAAACCTAAGGGTTACATATAACATTACCCAAAAAAAATCTACCAAAATTTTGTAAATTAGTATCATTGGTCTATCATTAATGATTACATCATGAGTCTCTTAATGAATTATCTCCATGATTCTAAAAATAGAAAACTATCCGTAATAATTATCATCCATACAACCAAATTTATCCATACCATTACTTTTATAACAGATATGACACCTTCGAATCTGCACAATTGGATCAGGTGAAAAAAACATAAAAATTAAATTTATTTCTTGTAAATAATAAAAATGACCTAATTTCAACCTTTAAAAATTTACCTCATAAAAAAAATAAAATAGTTGATCACTTACATACCCAAGGATATTTTCAGTTGATTGTTTTTGAGGTTATGGAAATCTAAATATGTGTATAAAGGTTTTAAAAAAGATCGAAAATCTTTTTCCACTTAACTCAATCTAGAATCTTTATAAAGAAAATTCACCATCGATGTTTTACTCATCCATATGCCTATAAAAATAATTTTAAAACCTAGGGTGGGAAAAAATTTGTCATTAAGGGGGTTTAAAACAAGAGGTGAAATCATATATATTTAAAAATAGATTTTTTTTTTCAAATTCATTATATTTTAAATAAAATATAAAATGTTTTATATAATAAATAATTAATACCGAAATAAAATTTAATGATTTTGAAACTCTTTGATATATTAATTTCAATTTTTTAAAATTAATAATTTTGTTTGATTTTTTTTATTTCATAGCCTTAAATCCATTGAAATAAATAAATATTTTCTTATTGAAAACATCATGAAATTATGTTTCAAAATAATATCTCTTTTTGGATTTTTTGATACTCATTATACCTTAAAAAATAGATTAATAACATAGAATATTGAAGGTCTAAAAATAACGTTTTGGAAAAATTACCTTTTTAGGTCATGGTTTCATTCCCTATTCCTCATAATCACAATCAATAACCAACTTCCAAATTTTTTAATAACACATTATTGTAACCTTTTTATTCCCTATTATAAATTTATTAAAAATAACATTTCAAATGATTCAATTATATGTAACTTATTTCCCAAAAATATTCACATATATAATAAACCTAAAAAATGTTTCTTTAAAGAGATATTTATTCATTTATGAGGATTATGAGTAAAAAAATTCATAGGCAACACTTATAAATGATTCTTTGAAAATAAGAATAAAAAAATAATTTTCACAACATTTATGGAATGTCAATGAGCTGTATAGTTCATGGATATACAATACAGGCAATAATGAATGAAATCAAATAATTTTAAATAGAATTTCACACCTAAAATAATAATTTTTAAACACTATAAAACCATTTCATGAAATTAAAAAACCATTAAAAATTTATTCCTAAAAAACCTTATAATTAGTGTTCAGAGATAAAAAATTTTGAAGATATTTTTTCCATTATAATAAAGGGTTTTAAAAAGAATAAAATTATTTTATCTTACAATAATGTGTTTTATTAAAAATAATAAATTTAATCTTTAAAATCATATCCCCTAATAAGTCAGGATTTTGAAAAAATAGACCAAAAATCATTTTTATATTTTAAGGGAATTATTTTTTATCCTGAAATATTAAAATTGATGTTTAATATCATATCCAATAACAGAATGGATTTTTGAAATATAATTTTAATAAAATCATTTTCCCCTTACATTAATACTTTAAAAAACAATAACTATTATTTTAAATACTAATTTTATTTAATGAAGACCAATAATAGTGGAAAACTATTTTCCTAATTTACCTTTTCACTCTCAATATATAAGGATACATACATGCTTATAGATGAAACCTATATTGTATGGAAACATGTAATATCCCACCCCTCCTCAATGGTTTGAGTCAAGTAGGATGTGCCACTTGTCATTAAGGGACATCCCCGAGGCCCCATAGGATGGAAATTAATGTCAAGGATTTCATGAAATGTGGAGGATGATTATGCATTTTTACATGCAAAAAACTTATCAAACATACTATTACCTGAATAACTACATGATACATCACAATAATGTACGACTATAAAACAATTACCAAAAACAATACAAAATATTAAAAATATCAAAATAGAGTACTATGATGAAGAATAAAAAAATACAGTTGAAGACACCAAGACCACATACCAGAACCCCAAGAAAATATCCATGGTCCAACTCCACAACCTCCCATGTATAAAGATGTACTACTATATAAATGAGATTATTTTATTTTACATGTGTCTTGGAAAACAAACACTACAAATATACCCATGTTACAAAGCAGGGGTGAGTAATAATAATAAGCAATATTTCCCCAAATGATTTCCCTACTAATGTAACTACAATAGAATAACTTAGTACATCTATATAATGTTATTTAAATAAAACCATTACAATATATTAACAATTTACAAATTCCAAATGAGCTCTTACTAAAATATTTTCACCCAAATCAAATCATTTAAAAGGAATGAAACCAAAACAGTATTTTACCAATTCATATTGGCATATACCGTTTCCACTCATAAAACCTAACACATAAAAATCAACACACACATAATGAAACTAACCATTCTTGGTGTAAACATTGATGCTGGAACATCATGTCTAACCCCATCCCCTTATTATTGTCGTGCTTCATGACAAAATGTCAATTCTTTGATGGTGGTACTTTACAAACACTAAACATCATATAAAAACAAATCCTTAACCATTAATTAAAAACAACCATTTCAAATCACATGTTCTAAAAAACATATCACCAAAACAACATATTTATTGAAAAACATTTTAACTACCTTTTCCCAAAAATCAATTCCAATAAGCAATTTTAAATTTAAACAGTTTATAATCCAAAAACATTTTATATTTAAAAACAATATTGTATTTCTCTCCAAACCCCAAAATCAACACCAAAGGGGTTTTACACAAGTTTCACATATCAATTTCACAATCAATTTGGAGAAAACAATTTATTTAAAACCAAATAATACAGGTTCTAGAAAGAGGATTGAGAGTGAATCCACTTATTATTAGGTTTGTTGGTGAAAATATCTAATGACATAAACTCTCAAAATATATGGGTGGAAACTCCTATAAAATAACTTATATTCCATCCCCAAACATAATTAAGTCTAAATATTACATTTATTAGAAACAAAAATGCAATATCAATCTGCAAAAAAAATTCAAAAAAACCAAGAGAGATAGATGAATATATATTCTGAAAACCAACAAACTACCATAAAGAGTGACTTACCAAGGATTATCCAACTTAAAACCACACTGATTACTCTTCAAAGTTATATCAGAATTAGCGGGATAGGTTCCCTAACCGCTAATAAGAAATAATCTCGATTTTGGTTCATGTGGGAGTTGAAAAGGCGTGTTTAGTGTTAAAAGTTAATGGTAGTGTTAAAAACATATTTAATTCCATGAATATCTATCTTGTATGGTAAGATAATATATGTGCTAACTGTTCATCTATTGTTGTCTAATGGGTTCCACACATAGATTGATAACTTGTTTAGATAAATAGTTTTCCAACTATGCCTAATGAAACTATCTAATGATGCAATATTAAAATTTTTAGGCCACATGGTTTGGAAACCATGAACCATAGACATGCACAAACAACTTTTCCTCTACCTCAACTTGCACGGTTTCCTCTAACTATTACTGGGTTTTCACAAACTCTGATCAAATAATGCGCTCGTAGAAAAGATCAAAAACCTTCATAAAACCTTACAAAATCTCCCAAATATACCAAACTATATTATATACATAAAAATCAATAAATACTGTTTAAATTTCTCAAATAGATGGTACTAAATTCTCCAATAATTGTTTTTTCCATCCTCAAAACGTAGACTACCATCACCTTCCTGAATGATCTTGGTCCATTTCTTGGAAATTTCATTCTCCTGTTACCATGTATTCTCCTGAATATGACCATATTTCGACACAAACTACACTAGGCCGATGATATTATCATTAAATAATCTCTCTTACCTATCCAAGACCTGCACTGGCATGTGCACCAAGGAAGCATCCAACTGTAGCTCAAAATGATCCCACCAGATCACATGGTTAGGATCGGGATGTTACTTCTTCAACTAAGATAAATGAAATACATTATGCACCATAATAAATTGATAAGGTTAAGACAATAGATAATCCAACTCTCCCACTATCTCAACTATCTCAAAAGGCTTAATATTTCTTAGAAACAAAATTCCTTTCATTCCAAGGCACTGACAAAAAAGCCTTGGAGAAAATATCAACAATTAATGATTACCCACCATGAATGACAATGATCATTAATGATGATATGAAAATGATTTTGAAAGCCTTTGATCCTTCTCCATTCTTTTCCTGATTAGTATAATCTTCACTGTAGTATATTGGACAAGACTCAGTCTAACCATCGAAGTATCTCTTCTTTCCACCCAAAAAAGTGGATAATGGAAAAAATGACCATACAATTCATTAAATAGAGCCTTATGTATTGAGGACCAATTTGTGTTATTGTAAAATAATTACATTAATTGTATTTTCTTATACCATGATCCTCCAAATAGATCACCCAAAACCTTAACAAATCTTTCAATGATTGTATTTTCCTCTCATATTTCCCTTCCACTGGGGGATGACATGCCATACTACTGATCAACTGATTCCCAAGGTCAGGAAGAAAGTATTTCTAGAAATGGGATTTAAACCATGGATCACAATATGATACTATCAATGTTTGAGAAACCTAAATCGTTACAACCTCTTGGATATATTTATATATATATTCACCAAATCCTCTACCTTTTAAGATTCACGAATAGAGATGAGATGAACCGACATTGTGAGCTGATCCACAATCATGAATAGGTATCACGGTTCTGAAACATTCTTGGAAGTCTAGTAAAAATATCCATTTCTATTTTCTACCATTACCACATAGGGGTAGCTAAATAATACAACATAACCACTGGTTGATGATGTTCTTCCTAGACTAGCTGACAACTCAATCTTCTCGATACAAAATCATCCACTTTCCTTTTTATACGTACTAACCAAAACTACACATTCAAATACTTATGAATATTCAATATTTTAGGGTAGACATCCCATTTTGAATGGTAATATGCACTAAAATGTTGTTCTTATATAGCCATTGGTTCAACCATAAAATTCTAATACCACAAAAATGAATCCACATAATGTTTATACCCCTCAATGGTCTATGCACCACTATGTTTTGACCATACAGCCACACATTCTTAATAATAAATCTATGCCACTATAACCAAACAGACTATCTTAGGAACTAACAAAAATAGAATGAAAACCATTGCATCACCATTATCTTTACATTCCGAACACATTTCTTCAATATCTGACATCAGACACAACTAATCCGAAGATTATTTTTTCCACCTAAGTATATCAATTTCTTCTTATCACATCCGCCACTAAATTACATTAACCTCGTGTGTATATCAAGTTGCAATCAAACATCTGGATATACTCCTTTTATATCCTTCTCCTATGTTAGAAATCTCATTGTGAGAATATATTCTTTAAAACCTTATGGTTGATTAAAACTTTGAATTTCTTACCAAAGAGATAATTATTTCATGTCTTCAAAGAATGCACCATAACTGCGAACTCCAAATCATACCATGGGTAGTTACTCTCATAGAACCTAAACTACCATGATCCATGCACAACCTCATGACCCCCTTGCATGAGAAATCACCTTGACCCCACTCATGATATATCACAATACACTTTATAACCTTTCCCAGGTTCTAGAAAAACCATGATCGGTGTTGATGTAAGGAAACCCTTAAGATCAACAATTGACTTCTAACATTCCTTATTCCACTAAAATAGAACATTATTCATTCTCAATGTTCTCAATTGTTATGCTAATCATGATAATTCTTGAACGAAGAATTTTTAATAACCATCTAGAACAATGAATCATTATATCTAAAAAAATTATTTAAAGGTCGCTAAGAAATAACAACCTTAATGTTTTATAGATCCAATAAAACACATTTCATTGAAATAATATTCCCATTAAAATGTACCTCATGTATCCAAAATTCAGGATTCGATAATATGGCATACAACTCGTGGTCTCTAAGATTCACAACACTATGGTCACATATTTATAATTCTCCACCCTTGTCCTGGAATTCACCAATATATCATGGACAATCATGACCATGAATGAGTTGAAATAGCTTTGAAATATATTATTCATAAATTTCCTAAAGGACACAAGTGTATTTTAAAGGCCAATGTTCATTACCAGATATTCATAATAGACATATCATCACATAATGTTTTTTTTCAATAAATCCTACTTCCACACCTATAGTTGATGATATCCTATTTAGAAATAAATTTTGGAAAATAATTAGATCCCCTAAATTTATCAAAAGGATCATCAATTCGTGTGAGTGGATATTGATTCATTATCATACCATGGTTAATCATATGATAATCAATACAAAACCAAAGAGTTTTACACACCATTTTTAAAAACAAGACCATTTCCACCCAGAGAGATCTACTAGACTAGATGAACTCTTTATTTTATAATCTATTCAAAAGCACATTCAATTCCCTCAATTTTTTAGTTCTATCTGGTAGGGAAGAAATGGGATCAGAATAGTCCACATAAAGAAATCAATCATAAAATAAACTTCCATTATAGTTGTAAACCCAAATAATTTCTTTGTAAACACATATAGTAACTAACGAAGTACTACTGGAAAATTGCTTCTCTCAATCTCAAGCATCAATAAAAATTACAAAGCTACCAATTCATATGAGATTGTCTAAAATGTTGGTGCTAAAAATATTTCTACACCAAAATTTCCCATATTTTCCTCTCAAAAGAGTTGTTCAACACCATACTGAGTTGTGAAAAGAAAAATTCACACATAATAGTTGATATGGGAATTAAACATCACCATCAAATACAAACATATGATTATATTATAATCTTCTAGCTCCAGCACTAAAAAGTCCAATATTAACTCCACTCATCAACAACTATATGACATGGTCTACACATAAGGTCTTAACACTTTCTTTGACCAAGGGGATTAAGATGTTTTAAAACCAAAGGAAAATTTGTCACATTTAAAACCAACATTTCAACAATTCATGAAGTAATGAAAGAATTCGACGAACCCATATCAAAAAATACATGCATTAAGGTAGAATTCAGATGAATCAGACCACTCAGCATGGATGGTTCCAACTGTTTACCAACCACAACCAAGTTAGCACTGTAAACCTTCTTAATTGCCATAATTTTTTGTTTATTACCCTACTAATACTACACCAACAAAGGAGTTATGGTGTTCCTTGAATCACCATAGCTATCTCTGCTCTACTGAGGAGGGGTATGATAATTCCCTCCTCTGATGGAAGCATAAGTTGATAATAACCCCTAATAATTGTAGTGAAAAGCTATCCTTGGAGAATTGTGACATTAATAGTGATCAAGCCCCATCTCGTTGTAATTATGAAATTCTAAAAGATGTGTGGTATTTTGTCTCTACATATGTATTAGAGAGACAATTTGAAAACATCCGAACTTACTCTTATTCATTAGAGGATGATTCAAGGATCATTCCGAATTATCCTAATCCATACTCCAACTATAGAATTAAGTGTCCCTCTTCCACTTAATCAAAATTTTAGAGTTCCAATTTTTTCATATTGGTATCAACATACCTCCACCCTTTGTCTCTCCCAATATATGTATTTCATCCAAAATAGCTGTATTTACCATATCTAAATAATCCATTATATAGAGCACTGTAACCTACATATAGATTACCTTCATTAGGCTTTATTAAAAATGTGCTCCTTTAATGGTTCACTTGCTGCATCCTCGAGTGAAAAACAGACTAAGTACATGAAATAAGACACCTATTCCATCAAAAAATGGTTCTATTGTTTAAATATGATGAAATTTGTTGTTTGATAGATTTTGATTATGTGAGGATATAATTGTTTGTTAGACAATTATCCAAAATCCTCCCATTCCATATCTTAGTCCCCTTTATCGTAGACCACTGACCCCCACAATTGAATCCAAAGATCTTACAATATATGTGTTGTTAATTTGGATTTCAACTATTAGGGTGTTCGTAGGAAATCAATGGTTCAATATATCCTATCAAGCTTTGCCTCCACCTTTCCTGGTTACAAATCATCTTGAAAAGTGGGATGATTTTGTTTTTGAAACTGAACTAAATAACCCACATATTTTGGTTCATCCATTGGGTTCCCATTATCTACTGAATGAAAATCTTTAACTAAAATCATCACTTCCTTCTCGTTCACCATTGGTTTAAGTGAAACCACATTTTCCCCATCCTCCTCTTTTATGTATCTATAATTCTTACTTGATGAAATTTTTATCAACACAAGAACCACCATTAGTTTCACTCCCAACAACTAATGTCCTACAATTTCAAATTTTATCACGTTGCAACTATCACAACCATGCTTTATGAATTACAACATTTCCCATATTCTGTAATCTTTGAAAATTCCACCATGTTTTAAAATATTAACCCTTTTTCTAAATACAAAAACCTTTCTCATTCTAAATCAAAAATTTAAAAATAATATTTATAATTTAAAAAATTAACACATTCATAACACAACATAAATCATTAACACAAATGAGATATTAGATCCTAGTGGGAAGTCATTTGTACAATTCATGCAAAGTTCTTCTCATTGGATAAAACTGTGATAATGAGATCATGCTCCTAGATGTGTCTCCAAAAGCTTATGTCCCAACTCCCTGGTAACATCAGGTTCATCATAAATAGTTGATATACATTTGTAATTCTATAAATTTCTTGTTCTTACAATCATAATCCTTGGTACAATCCCAATTCATGGAATAATCCATGAATGAATATCTACTCCATGACAGACAAACTATGCCAAAAAGACCAAACAAAATGATACCACTAGTAACATCTTTCCCATCCTCATTGAATTTAGTCATCATATTGGTTCCATATTGTAAAGGCCCGCAAATTTCCAGGAAATTTTTTTCTTAATTTTCTTTGGAATTTTACAAGAGTGCATTTTCTGACGGCACCTGATTCTGAGGCTCGATGTGCCCGGAATCATTTTCCAAAGTTGGGCTCGGGTACGTTCAGTGAACGAATGAGCGGGTTTTGATAACTTTTGAACCGGTGCTCGGAATCAAATTCTGAGGGCACTGATGGAATCGCAGTGCCAGTATTTGCTTAGAAACACCTCTTCCAGAGTTGTGTTTGCTCAGGTGTGGTTTTTAAATTTTGGGGGTTAAGTGAAGAAAATAAAATAAAGTGGTGTGACAACATTATTTTATTTCACTTAAAGCCACTTAAATCCACTTAAAGCTGCTTAAGCTGAGTTGAAGCGGATTGGGTGATCCAAAATATCCTACCCTATTGGTAGGATATTTGTGAGGTGGGGCCCACACGAGCCCCACCGTTTCTTTTCCTCTAAGTAACGCACCCGCGAAAACTCCTCATTAATGAAAGTCAACTGGGGCATTTTATAAAACTCTTAAACTCTCCAATTAAATGGACGGTTAAGTCGTTACCATTAATTCACCGAAATAATGGTTCATTTCTTAACTTGTTTTCAAACTGTCGGAATAATAATAAAATAAGACCAACACCTTTTCTTTTTGTTGATGGGTTGATTGTTTAGAGGATTTTGAGAATCTGTACCATCATCCTCCTCGCGAAGAACGCGAAGAATGCGAAGAACACCGAACCCTCAGAGATCGATGACGCGACACCATGTTCCGCGACGCTGATGATTCTCCTTCCACAATGCTTCATCTATGACGTTCTTTCCCCGTGACAAATCTTTGATCAACTGCTTTAGATCGTCGACGCGACGCCCTTCCGCGACGACGCGACGCCCTTCCGCGACGCGACGATCCTCTTCTTCCGCGACGGTCAATTCTGCGAAGAACTCTCATCCGACGACAGCTATGAGGTAGGGGTTTTATTTGAGAATAATTTCTATTCCCATGGTTGTTCCTTCTAAAACAAATAACCCAGATCAATGTTCAATTTTAATTTATTAAAATTTTACCTTGTTTTGTTTTTCATGTGTTGAATATTATTCCCAATTGTTATCACCTAACGCTGAGGGGGTGGGCCAAACAAACACGACCCGACAACCCTCCACAGCTTTTCGTTCATGCGTGGATTAATGGAGTTTACAAAATGGGATCGGAATGGCGATTGGAGGCCTACACAGCAGAGCTCGGATCCCGGGACTATCCCTGGCGAAGACCGCGCGCAAATCGGACCACCGGAGCGCGTCTGGTGGTCCACGGAAACCCCCACCAGTGCGCCACACTGGCATGGCGGCGCCGGCGGCCGGAGGCGGGGGCCGGAAGCAACTAGCCGCCAGGAAGAGGCGGCGCCCGGCGCGCAGCTCGGAAGACCCGCCGCGGAGGCGCTGGCCGGTCCCGCGGCCGCGCGGGACCGCGGAGGAAGGGACGCGGCCTTGCGCCGCGTCCGGTGACACAGAGCGGCCCCACGTGGGGCCACAACTCTCCTTCATGTTGGGGCAGCGCACCCCCGCGCCGCTCGGCCGTAACTGGCCGAGCCGACCCCGGCGGCCGGGCCGCGCCGGCCGGGTCGGTCCGGGCCCAGACCCCCCGTTTTCAGACCCTTTACGGTCCTTTGCCCGTATCTTGAGCTACAAGCCTCCGATCGATGCGTCGTCAGTGGAGATGCGATCCTTGGATCAAGAAGGTCGTTTCAGTATACTACACTCATGGTTTTGGAATACATTGGGTTCGGCCGAGTTGGTTCGTACACGAAACCAACCGAGCCCTTTGAGCGGAAACGCTCATATCTTGAGCTTCGGACGTCCGATTGACGTGCCATCAGCTTTGTTGGATTCTTATAAGTGAGACTGATATTTTGGCTTACTCCACACGAGGTTTGGATGCAGTTGGAGTACGGTCGGGTTGGTTTTGCCTTAAAAACCAACCGGGCCCTTGGGACGAAAAATCCAATAACTCTCAGACCGAGCATCTGATTGATGCGCCGTCTGGGGCGTTGAGTTCCTGTTGACGATACCGAACTTTTGGATACATCAACTCTGGACTATGTGTCAATTGTTGTATCAGCCTCTCGGCTCGTGGAGTGGACCCTCCCTAATGAGCATGCTATGTGTGGAAACCCTAGATCTGGCTGCGACTGCTACTGTGACGACGACGACTGTGCAGAGATCCTCAGTGGATTCGACGGTGACAACTACAACACTCAGAGATCCGTTGTGGGTCAGTGCTACCGATCAGGTGTGGGTATGATCCTGTGTGGGTCAGCGCTCAGCGGTCCTGTGTGGGCCAGTGCCTACAGATCCTGTGAGGGTCCGATCCTGTGTGGGTCATTGCAGGGGTTAGTTACCTATCGATCCATTGTGGGTCAGATCCTTTGTGGGTAATTGCGGGGGTTAGTTACCTATCGTTCCATTGTGGGTCAGTTCCTTTGTGGGTCATTGCAGGGGTTAGTTACCTATCGATCCTTTGTGGGTCAGATCCTTTGTGGGTAATTGTGGGGGTTAGTACCTATCGATCCTTTGTGGGTCCAACAGCTTAGATGAATCAGTGGAAATATCTGGTCATCTTTATCGTCATATGAAGAAGTATACATGTGCGAGCTGAAACCTCGTTTCGCTTTCCTTTGTGGATTGTGTTGTATTATCCTGTGTGGATTTACGTTTTTATTTCCTGTCTAGACTGGGTTGTACATGGGCTCGGATGTTGGAGCCGAACGAGAATTGATGACTTAGGTATATGTATGGGCATATACCTAAGCAGTGTCGTATGTTACTTCGTGATTGTTTCTTTCCTTTGTTGATTATCCTTTGTGGATTCTGGGAGACCTTCGGGGGTCTCGGGGTCCCTACTGAGTAGATTATACTCACCCCTGCACGGGCTATGCCTGCACTACATTGTGTTGGTTGCAGACGACGGAAATGGCTGAACGTGGTGGAGGCTTGTGGAGAAGGACGGTACCTGGAGGTGGACCACTGGGTGGGACGTACTCGGAGTGGTCGGCTGGACACGAGGAACAGTGTAGGATATCTGTACCCACCCTTCAGGTGGGACTTCCAGTGGATGGCTCGATGTTGCGGCTTTACTTTTCAGTTTCTGTTTTCCCTTTTGAGTTGTACTTTACTTTCAGTTTGGGTTTGTATTCCGGCCCACTTACTTTCCGCACTTATTGTTGTACCAGTTTTTTCTTAGTTTTTACTTCTTCCTGCTTGCTCTGTGGTGTTTTGGTTTACTTTCCAAAGGCAATGCCTTCCCTTTTTCCGGGATTTACGCCTTGGTGCTAGTCGCCTGCCCCTGGCCTATGGAAGGTGGGATTGGGGTAGTCACGACACGGGCCCCGAGGACGGGTCATGACAAATTGGTATCAGAGGAGTTCGGTTCTGCCGCAGACTCTGATCTTTTTCTATGTGAAGCAATTGTGTTTAGCTTATTGGGTGTGGTTATCAGTCCAGGTAGTCTAGTGTTGGTGCGGCGACCGACGTATCCGTACACCAGGACCCTAGCTTCTGATTTCCACCTTAATGCACGAAAACATTCATTGCGGGTGTGTTTCAAGTTTCTTTGTGATTACGTTGTGTCAGGTCACCAGGTATACTGTTCTGACCATGGTGCATCTATTTCCTTTTCAGGATGGCCCCACCACGGTAGCCAGCTTGGGATCCGAGAGTTGAGCGTGACGACAACCCACAGAGCGATGAGGCCTCGGTGTAGGGCCCTTTGACAACTGAGGCACCGACGATACCTCTACCCGCCGAGCCACCGATGCTTCCAGCACCAGCCGCTGAGGATGCACATCGCCTCAGTGCACTGCATGAGTTCCAGTGCAAGCGACCGCCCAGGTTCTACAGGGAGACGGACCCCCAGGCAGCCAAGGACTGGCTGGAGGTAGTGGTGCGAGTTTTCCGGTTAGTGAGGACACCACCAGACCTCATGGTGATCCTCGCAGCAAGCCTACTGCACGCAGCAGTGGGCCGATGGTGGAGCTTGATGGTCCAGGTGCATGATGAGGCATCTCTTCTCTGGACAAAATTTGAGGGCCTCTTCCGCTCAGAGTTCGTCCTGGCCACCATCCGTGCGGTGTGCATCCAGGAGCTTCTTCAGCTGCGACATGGCAGCTTGATGGTCGCCCAGTACTCGGCGAGATTTACCGATCTCTCTCGCTACTCGAAAGACATGGTACGAGACCCATTCTTCCGGGCCCGGACCATTGAGCCGGGATTGAGACATGAGATCAGGGTATCGCTGATCTCCCTCAGCATTTCGAATCAGACAGGAGTACTGGAGCGAGCCCTTTTGATCGAGATCTTTCTTGTTGAGCCTTCATTAGCAGACGGTTAAAGGGCCACCCAGGCAGAGCCAGAGGGTCGACCGTGGCGGTCCGCATGGAGGTGGCGGACGAGGAAGAGGAGCTGGTCGAGCAGCAGGTGGTGGGAGACGCTTTGAGGCTCTACCACCACCACCACCACCAGGAGGTCCACCCCGACCATAGGGAGCTGGCGGGCAGAGACATGAACAACTCTAGGAAGCGGAGGCCTAAGACCACGGCGCACCCGAGATGATTCGAGGTACTATCTGTGTCTATTCCACCCTTTCTACAGTTCTTATAGACATAGGAGCGAGCCACTCTTTCATAGCCGCTGCCCTTGTTCGGAGCTCGGAGATTCTGACAGAGCCGTTGGCTCGATCCTTACGGCTAGAGACTCCTACGAGAGAAGACTCGACAATTACGCACTGGTGCCGGCAGTGTGAGCTTACTCTAGGAGGCGAGATCTTCGGCTGGGATCTTCTTGTAGTGCCGTCGAGGCCTTACGACGTCATCTTGGGCATGGATTGGTTATCTACCGTCCATGCTCAGATCGACTGTATTAGGCGCAAGGTGCGATGTGTACGCACCGACGGGAGCAGGTTCACCTTCACCAGCAAGAAGGGAGACTTCACATCACAGGATGGACTTCTGCCGAAAAGATGGTAGCCCATCACTCATCAGTTGGCTAGCCTCATCCTAGGATTAGTTGACGTGCAGAGTCCTAGTTTTCCAGCACTGGTGGATCAGTATGCGGACGTCTTTCCTGATGATGTTCCAGGGCTACCTCCTCACAGAGAGGTAGACTTTTATATTGACATGTACCCCGGGACAGCCCCGATATCGACTCCAGCATATCAGATGGCCCCCGCTGAGCTTCGAGAGCTACGGGTAAAGTTGGAGGACTTGCAGGGCAAGGGATTCATCCGACCTAGTGTTTCACCATGGGCTTCACCGATATTGTTCGCCAAGAAGGCGGACGGGAGCTTACGACTTTGTGTCGACTATCGTCGCCTGAACGAGGTGACAGTGAGGAACAAGTATCCTCTACCGAGGATAGATGACCTCTTTGATCAGCTCAAGGGAGCATCGTGGTTCTCAAAGATAGACCTCAGGTCAGGCTATCATCAGCTCAGAGTTCGGGATGAGGACATGAAGAAGGCGGCCTTCAGATGTCGGTATGGCCACTATGTGTTCTTAGTTATGCCATTCGGTGTAACCAATGCTCCAGCAGTGATCATGGGACTCATGAACAAGATCTTTCAGCCATACCTCGATCGATTTGTTGTGGTCTTCATCGACGACATTTTGATATACTCGACGACTAAGGAGGAGCTCCCCTACCACTTGCGTGTTGTACTGGACACACTCCGAGAGCACAAGCTTTATGTAAAGCTCTCGAAGTGTCAGTTATGGATACGTGAGGTCCACTTATTGGGACACGTCATCTCTGAGGCAGGAGTTGCAGTGGATCCTGTGAAGATCGAGGCAGTGGTAGCTTGGGAGCCACCCAAGAGTGTGACGGAGGTGCGAAGTTTCTTGGGACTAGCTGGATACTATCAGAGATTTGTGTCAGACTTCTCCAGAGGTGCGGCACCACTCTCAGCTTTGACGAAGAAAGGGAAACCCTTTGTGTGGTCAGACAGATGTCGGTAGAGCTTCCAGGAGCTGAAAAAGAGATTGACCAGCGCACCTATCGTGAGGTTTCATGAGGAGGGAGTAGGGTACGTAGTCTACTGTGATGCATCAGGGACCGGACTCGGAGGTGTCCTCATGCAGGAGTGGGCATTGATCACCTATTAATCACATCAGTTGAGGACGCATGAGTAGAACTATGCTACCCATGACCTGGAGTTAGCAGTAGTGATCTTCACATTGAAGACATGGCGACACTGTCTGATGGGAGAGCGCTTTACAGTCTTTTCTGACCATCAGAGTCTCAGGTACATCTTTTCTCTGAAGGACCTGAATCTAAGATAGCGGATATGGCTCGAGTTCCTATAGGACTATGACTTTGTGATAGTCTATACTCCTGGGAAGGGGAAAGTGGTAGCCGATGCACTCAGCAGGAGGACGGGCATTCAGCTACTCGAGGAGGCGACAGAGCAGCTAGCCGCTTTGTGGATATCCTTTGTGGATAGAGATGGAGTAGCCTTTCTTCAGTCTCTCACAGTCACCCCTACACTACAATAGCGGGTTAGAGAGGCACAACGTGGGGGCGCTGACTATGAGACGTGGCGTGCATATTTATCCTCAGGACAGGCACCTGATGGTTTCTCCTTTGGAGCAGAGCACGACGTCCTTTTCAGAGGACGTACCTTGGTACCAGTTGCCTTACGGAAGGATGTGCTGAGAGAGTTTCACACTTCTCCTTTGGTCATACATCCTGGAGTGTCGAAGATGTACCAGGACCTCAGACGACAGCACTGGTGGCTGGGCATGAAGAAGGTTGTGTCAGAGCTCGTTTCACGATGCCTCAACTGCCAGCAGGTGAAGGCAGACCATCAGGTACCAGCCGGCTTGGTACAACCCTTGGAGGTCCCGGAGTGGAAGTGGGACGGGATATCTATGGACTTCGTGACTGGACTTCCACGTAACTTCCAAAGGTCACGACTCCATCTGGGTGATTGTCGACCGACTCACCAAGTCAGCTCACTTCTTACCCATCAGAGAGTAGGGCTCAGTGGAGAGTTTGGGGCGTCTCTACATTCAGGAGATTGTACGGCTTCACGATGTGCCATCATATATCGTCTCTGATCGAGATGCTTGCTTTACTTCTCGGCTTTGTAAGGGGTTGCAGGAGGCGTTCGGGGCACAACTACGTCTGAGCACCGCCATTCACCCTCAGACGGATGTTCAGACGGAGAGGACCATTCAGACTCTCGAGGACATTCTATGCGCATGTGTCCTCGACTTTGGTCGCAGCTGGGAGGACCATCTACCCATGGTAGAGTTTGCGTACAACAACAGTTACCACTCTACCATCGGGATGACACCATACGAGGCATTGTACGACGGACCTTGCAGATGTCCTTTCTGCTGGACAGACCCTAGAGAGTCAGCACTTGTGGGACCAGAGATGGTCTGGGCCATGACTGTGAAGGTCTAGGTCATCCAGGAGTGGATGAGGACAGCTCAGAGCCGACAGAAGTCTTATGCTGACAGGAGGTAGAGGCCACTAGAGTTTGAGGATGGTGACCACGTCTTCTTGCGTGTCTCACCTCGACGTGGATTATGGAGATTTGGCAGAGGTGGAAAGTTGTCTCCATGCTTCATCGGGCCATTCCAGGTCCTCAGCAGGATTGGCGAGGTGGCTTATCTCCGGGCTCTACCACCTCAGTTGCACCGGGTGCATGACGTCTTCCACGTATCCCAGCTGAGGAGATACGTGCATGACCCGACGCACATCATTGACCATGGGGAGCTAGACGTGGATGGTGGGGTGACTTTTGCGGAGGTCCTGGTGGAGATCGAGGATCAACAGGAGCGGGTCCTACGTGGACGGTCGATTCCTCTAGTGCGCATCAGATAGAAGCACGAGAACCTCCATGAGAGCACTTGGGAGCGGTAGGCTTAGATGCATGCTCAGTACCCGCATTTGTTTCCCTAGTTTATGATGTATCTTTACGGGGACGTAAAGCCCTAAGGTGGGAGTGATGTAAAGACCCGTAAATTTAAAGGAAATTTTTTTCTTAATTTTCTTTGGAATTTTACAAGAGCGCAGTTTCTGACGGCGCCTTATTCTGACGCCCGGTGCACCCGGAATCATATTCCGAAATATGGCTTGGGTACGTTCAGTGAACGAACGAGCAAGTTTTTCTAACTTTTGAACCGATGCTCGGAATCAAATTCTGAGGGCACCGATGGAATCTCAGTGCCGATATTTTCTTAGAAACGCCTCTTCCGGAGTTGCGTTTACTCGGGTGAGGTTTTTAAATTTTGAGAGTTAAGTGAATATTATAAAATAAAGTGGTGCGACAACTTTATTTTATTTCACTTAAAGACACTTAAAGCCACTTAATGCTGCTTAAGCTGAGTTGAAGTAGATTGGGTGATCCAAAATATCCTACCCTCTTGGTAAGATATTTGTGAGGTGGGGCCCACACGAGCCCCACCATTTCTTTTCCTCTAAGTAATGCACCCGCGAAAACTCCTCATTAATGAAATTCAACTTGGGAATTTTCTAAAACTCTTAAACGCTCCTATTAAATGGACGGTTAAGTCATTACCATTAATTCACCGAATTAATGGTTCGTTTCTTAACATGTTTTCAAAATGTTGGAAAAATAATAAAATAAGACCAACACCTTTTCTTTTTATTGATGGGTTGATTGTTGAGAGGATTTGGAGAATCTGTACCTTTATCCTCCTCGCGAAGAACGCAATGAACACGAAGAACACGAAGAATGCAAAGAATACGAAGAATGCGAAGAATGCGAAGAACGCCGAACCCTCAGAGATCGACGATGTGACGCCGTGTTCTGTGATGCCGACGATTCTCTTTCCACGACGCTTCTTCCGCGACATTCTTTCCCCGCGACAAATCTTCAATCAACTGCTTGAGATCGTCGACGCGACGCCCTTCCGCGACGATGCAATGCCCTTCTGCGACGCGACGATCCTCTTCTTCCGCGACGGTCAATTCCGTGAAGAACTCTCGTCCAACGACAGCTACGAGTTAGGGGTTTTATTTGAGAATAATTTCTATTCCCAGGGATGTTCATTCTAAAACGATGAACCCTAATCAAAGTTCAATTTTAATTTATTAAAATTGTGCCTACTTTTTTTTCATGTGTTGAATATTATTCCCAATTGTTATCACCTAACGCGGAGGGTGTGGGCCAAACAAACACGACCCGAAAACCCTCCGCAGTTTTTCGTTGATGTGGGGATTAACGGCATTTACGAAATTGGATGGGAATGGCGATTGGAGGACTTCGCAGCAGAGCTCGGATCCTGAGATGAACCCTGGCGAAGACCGCGCGCAAATCGGACCACCGGAGCACGTCTGGTGGTCTGCGGAACCCCCCGCCGGTGCGCCACGCCGGCATGGTGGCGGCCGACAGCAGTCGGCTGCCAGGAAGCGGCTGCGCCCGAAGCACCGCCAGGAAGACCCTCCGCGGCTTAAGACGTGGCGGCGCTGGCCGATCCCGTGGCCGCGCGAGTCCGCGATGAAAGGGAAGCGGCCTTGCGCCGCGTCCGGTGACACAGAGCGGCCCCACGCGGGGCCGCGACTCTCCTTCACGCGGGGGCAGCGCACCCCCGCGCCACGCAGCCGTAACTGGTCGAGCTGACCCTGACGGCCGGGCCGGGCCGGGCCGTGCCAGGTCAGACCCGGACCCGGGTCGGGTCGACCCGGTTCGTGCTGTCCCAGGGGGGGTTGGGCCGGGTCGGACCGGGCCCATACCCCCCGTTTTCGGACACTTCACGGTCTTTTGCCAGTATCTTGTGCTGCGAGCCTCTGATCAACGCTCCATCAGCGGAGATGCGATCCTTGGATCGAGATGGTCATTTCAGTATACTACACTCAAGGTTTTGGAATACTTTGGGTTTGGCCGGGTTGGTTCGTACACGAAACCAACCGGGCCCTCGGAGCGGAAACGCTCATATCTTGAGCTTCAGACGTCCGATTGACGTGCCGTCAGCTTTGTTGGATTCCTCTATGTGAGGAGGATATTTTGGCTTACTCCACCTGAGGTTTGAACGCATGTGAAGTATGGTCGGGTTTGTTTTTCCTTAAAAACCAACTGGGCCCCTAGGACGAAAAAGCCAATAACTCTCAGACCGGGCGTCCGATTGACGCGCCGTCTACGGCGTTGTGTTCCTGTTGACGATACGAGACTTTTGGAAACATCAACTCTAGACCATGTCTTAGTTTATGTATCATCCTCTCGGCTCGTGGAGCGGACCCTCCCGAATGAACTTGATTTGTGCGGAAACTCTAGAGATGGCTGCGACTGCTACTGTGACGACGACGACTGTGCAGAGATCCTCAGTGGATTCGACAGCGACGACTACAGCACTCAGCGATCCTTTGTGGCTCAGTGATACCAATCCTGTGTGGGTCCAATCCTATGTGGGTCAGCGCTCAGCGGTCCTGTGTGGGCCAGCACCTACAGATCCTATGTGGGTCTGATCCTGTGTGGGTCATTCCGGGGGTTAGTTACCTATCGATCCTTTGTGGGTCAGATCCTTTGTGGGTCATTGCGGGGGTTAGTTACCTATCGATCCTTTGTGGGTCATTGCAGGGGTTAGTTACCTATCGATCATTTGTGGGTCAGATCCTTTGTGGGTCATTATGGGGGTTAGTACCTATCGATCCTTTATGGGTCCGACGACTTAGATGAATCAGTGGCAATATATGGTCATCTTTATCGTCATATGAAGAAGTATACATGTGCGAGCTGAAACCCTATTTTTCTTTCCTTTGTGGATTTTGTTGTATTATCCTATGTGGATTTACATTTTTCTTTCCTGTGTGGACTGGGTTGTACTTGGGCTCAGATGTTGGATCCGAACGAGAATTGATGACTTAGGTATATGTATGGGAATATACCTAAGAAGTGTCGGATGTTACTTCGTGATTGTTTCTTTCCTTTTTGGATTGTCCTTTGTGGATTCTGGGAGACCTTCAGGGGTCTCGGGATCCCTACTGAGTAGCTTATACTCACCCCTGCACGGGCTATGCCCGCACTACGTTGTGTTGGTTGGAGACGACAGACAACGCTGATCGTGGTGGAGGCTTGCGGAGCAGGACGGTACCTGGAGGTGGACCACTGGGTGGGACGTACTCGGAGCGGTCGGCTGGACCCGAGGAGTAGTGGAGGCTATCTGTACCCACCCTTCAAATGGGAATTCCAATGGACGGCTCGACATTGCGGCTTTACTTTTCAGTTGATGTTTTCCCTTTCGAGTTGTACTTTACTTTCAGTTTGGGTTTGTATTCTGGCCCACTTACTTTCCTCACTTACTGTTGTACCAGTTTTTACTTAGTTTTTACTTCTTCCAGCATGCTCTGTGGTGTTTGTTGTTTACATTCCAAAGGCAATGCCTTCCCTTTTTCTGGGATTTACGCCTTGGTGCTAGTCGCCAGCCCCTGGCCTATGGAAGGCAGGCTTGGGGTAGTTACGGCACGGGCCCCGAGGA
The DNA here is from genome assembly GCA_963277665.1 of Viscum album. Taxonomy (NCBI): domain Eukaryota; kingdom Viridiplantae; phylum Streptophyta; class Magnoliopsida; order Santalales; family Viscaceae; genus Viscum; species Viscum album. The sequence continues at coordinate 504,642,795 of OY728122.1, read as the reverse complement.
CGGGTCGTGACACACATTCCATTAAATGATATCCAAAAGGAACTAAAGGCTAAAAATAAATTTTAATGGCATCATGAATGTAGGTTAATTTTTTCCCTTTTTAATAAAAACAATAATCTCAAAATTCCATTATGAAATAAAATACAGGATATATGTCAACAACAAGTACACTAAACCACTAACTAATTAAAAAAATACACAACTGTACAAATATTAAAACATAGTATTATGAGTAAGATGTAAACAATACAACTCAATTCACTAAGGCCAGACATCAAATCCCCATTCCAAGATCCATCCTCAAACTCCACCACTTCCCAAGAATAATGATGTATAAATATATAAATTAGATGCTTTACCATTTACTGTGTCTCAAAAAATAAATCTTCAAAAGAACCCATGTTCTAATGAACAAGGTGAGTAATAATACTAAGTAGGATTTCCCCAAAAAACATCTCTACTCACTAAACTAGGATAGTACACGTTATTTCATCTTTATAAATTAATTTATATAAAACTCTAAAAATAGTTTATACATTTCCAATAAACCAAATAATCCCGGACTAAAAGAATTTCAAAAAAATCTACTCATTTACAAGGAAGGAAACAAAACAAATCATTTTCAATTTCATATTGGCATAAACCATTTCAACTCATGAAACCCAACACATACAAGTCATAAAAAAAAAACACAACCTACCACAACTGTTTTTAACAATTATGGTGGAATATCACATCCAATCCTACATGTTTTTTATTATGGTTCATCATGACCACAACCCAATTCTTTGATATAGTTACTTCAGGACCACTAAATATCTCATTCGGACTCATGATTAACCATTAAAGACAAACAACCTTGTCAAATCACATATTCTAAACAACATATCAATGAAATATCATACATATTGGAAATCATCTTTATATACTTTTCACAAAAACCATACCATGAAAATGATTTTAAAATTCATCATTTTAAAATCCAATAACCAGGTATATTTCACAAAAATATTATATTTCTCTGAAAACCTGTAAATCAACACCAAAGTAATTTTACCCCTAATTCACACACCAATTTAACAATAAAATTCCTATAAAAATAAATTTAAATCCAAATAATTCATGTTATATTAAGAGGAGTTGAGAGTGAAGCCATATACCTTTAGGGGTTTTTGTGAAATTAATCAATGAAAAATATTCTCACTAAATCCTACTAAAAACTCTATAGAACCACCTAGGATTCAACCCCCTAACATCTATAATGAAAAATATAACCATCGATGGAAACCAAAAACAAATAAATATATGAAATATATGTATATCTACGAAATGAGGATAGAGAGATGAATTTTTGTAAGGAGAAACAAAAAACCCCAAAGAATAATGAATTACCAAAGAATATCTGACTTCAAAACATCAAGAAAACCCCTAAAACCACTTATGGAATGAGTGGGAGAGGTTAACTAACCCCTGAGCAGAATGAATCATGATATTGGTTCATCATAGTGGAGAAATGGGGTGTTTAGGGTTAACAATTTGTGAGTCCACTTAAAATATATTTTAAGGCTATGCATAGTTAGGTCACATGGTTGCACAATCCATGTGGTAACCGTGCACTAGCTACTATCCAAAGGGTTATTCACATGGAAGGATTGTACTGCTAGAAAAATAATGTGAAAAATGTGCCAAATTCCACTATAATATGTTGTACAGTTAGACTGAGGAAGCTATAATTTTCGGAAACTTTCCACCTTAACAATGTTCCAACATCTTTTTATATTCCTCAACATTCATGATTTCTTGTAAGTATTTCATTGTTTTTATTAACGGATCTCAAGCCATATGCCCTTATAAATTGTCCAATAATTTCCCAGAAACCCTCCATGCTCTCATAATTTTCACCAAACCAACTTATATGCATGAAAATGCATAATTAAGGGTTCCATACTTGAATCCAAGGGTGCAACAAAGAATATAGGAAACCATAACATTGTAATTATATTTAAATAATGTATATAAGAATGATCCAGTAACCACATCTGATTATTTGTGGAGATTTGATAAAATATATTTTATGATGTTGTTTATAAAAAATATAATTTCTCTAACTAACATATTCAAATAAAACCTCCCAAAACCATACTATGTAATTTTATTTTCATTCGATAATCCATAAGTCCCAAAATTTGAATCATTCATAGAGGATGATCTCTTATAGCTTACTGAACATGTTAAAGACTATTACAGGTGAAAAAATATTCTTATATTTTATCATTTCTACTTAGGTCTTTTTATAAAAACATTTATCTTTTAGGAAAAAAAATCAAAAGTAAACTCATATGATAATAATATTTATATATATATTCATTGATTATATCAAAATTTTCCACATGAAATATAAGACATTTACAAGATTATATTAAATATATTGGGCATACCATTAAATGATTTTACCACTATGTGATATGGATTTTACCATTATGAGATGTGGTATAACAATTATTTGGGTTTTTTTGTACCCTTACCGAATAATTTTTTTTGTTCCATGTACTCTTACATTTTTCACATGTTACTCTTATGTGGGGTTCTGATCAGTAGACATACCCTTATGTAGAGGTCCCTTCACCTTTACATATATCCAGTCAATCCTTATGTAAGCAATTTGTACCCTTTTGCATGCATGTTCTGGATATTTGGTAGCAGGTGACTATAATTATGAAAATAGAGCACATGGAGTTTTCTTAACATGTGGTCTAATAATAAAGAAAAATTGTAGCATTATCTTTATATAAGTATCATAATACCCTTATGTGATCCTTGAAATCCCTCAATGACCTTTATGAAACTCTAGTATACCCATACATAAGGTAATTCTTACCATTATTCAAGTATATGATGACCTTTATAGTGTAGCTCCCTAACCCAACAATATAGGAGAAAGTGAATTGCTTTATTACATTGACATGATTACAAGGAATCAAATCCTGAAAGACAGAAGAGTTTAAAAATATTCATATACCAGATTCATAGCTGATTATTACATTAAAATTGGATAAAATAAATGAAAAATAATTTATTTTAATAATAAAACTATTCCCATATAGAATTTCCTTACATATCTTTCTTAGTACGCTTCTTGGATCCCTTGGGAATAAAGAAAATAAGGCTAGGATAAAATGCACTATAAGGATTTATTATAGTAGAATAGTTAATGATTCAAAGAAAATAATGAATATTTCATGATAAATAACTGATTGTTCTTTCCATGTAATAAATAATCAAAGAGGGAGAGCATAAAAAAATATGGGAAAGTAAATAATTGAATAGACATTCAATTTAATGAACAAACTAAGAATCAAATGTATCTATATATTTGGTCATTTTGTGAGTCTCATTGATATATAATTAAAATAACATAAATATGAATGGTGTAAATGCTTAATTATTTGAAAATATTTATAAGGAACCAAAAAACCAATATTTTCAAGACCGTTCACCAAATGGTTTAAAATTGTAGATAGAAACCCCTTTTATATTTAGAAAAAATTTTTCTCATGATAACCTTTTGATTCATCAAGAAGATATATAATGTATCGTAGCCAACCATCACTTACTTTACAAATAATTCCTCATATATAGAGCAATCTATTTTAGTATTTTTAACATTCCTTATTAAATATCTATATATATTAAAGAATATGCATTTATCAATATTTCCTCAGATAATAAAACGACCATCAGAGTACACACCTTATGTAAGAAAGGTATAAATTTTAGGAAATACCCATATCCAGGATAATGATATAAATACTTAAGATAAATGTTATTTAACATGAATTTTTTTTATAATATTGTGATTTGTTTCCAAGATAACGTTAACTAGAACAAAATAATGTGAGGTTATTGAGATAGATTTTACCACATGACAATTTTGAAGCCAAACACATTTGGTGACATGATTCTAATTTAAACAAAAAATACAATGATTTATTGGTGAATCATGATATTTAATAAAGGAGGTGTGGAATATACAAAAATTAATTGTGATTTGGTTCATAATAAAAAAAAATAAGTCTTAATGGAATGTAAATTGAGACGACATCCTTTAGTACATGGTTACATTTTAATTATAATCCCCACAAAATAAATAACATCAAAATAAAATCAAAATTCCATGAATGTAAATTTCTTAATTATAGAAAATTCAATAGGGTTAGTATATGCACCTAAGAATGTAATATGTGGTCGAAATAGTGTATTCCCAATGGAAGAAAATTTGAGACAAAAATCCATTACCTTATAATTCAATTTGTTCGAACAATATATAAACATATATAAAATTGTTTTGACAATTTTAATAAATTATCATAGAAACATATTAATATATAGTATATAATATAATATCATATTACTATATCTTGTTTCCCATTTTAGGAATCATTCATTATTTTCACAATTTCGGGTGTTAACTACCTTGTTTCTTGAGTATGTTTTGACTTATTATTTTTTATTCTTATATAGATGATGATTTAATAATATGCAGTATGTGAAAAATTATTTATATATATTATATATTCAGTATGTTCATATATATAATAATACATAAAATTTAGAGATTGGATACGAAATGCACTATTCATTATGATTTTAGGCTGTACATACACATGAACACTATTTTCATTTCCTCGTAAAATTTAAAATAATTGAATGTATATGACATATATATGTATATTTTAATTACAATATCATATATTTTTTTCATATATCTCTCATATATTTACTAAAACCATATTTTATACATTCCATGTATTGGATGAACGAATCACATTGCTTGGAGGAGTTGGTAGTACACACGCCCCCACACATTGTTATCAATTTACCTAAAAATTGAACAAATGAATGTATGTGTAATGAAATAATAATAGAAAAATAATGAAATTATAAATATCATATATATAATTTTTAAACTATTAATCCATCATTGTTTCCAAAATTTCATGTCGGTAATGGAAGAATGAATGACATCGGTTCACGAAGCAGTTGCCCATTGTACACATGAAGGATGATTGGGTATCCCATTTGATAGAATTGGGTGTAAGTTTCAGTCATACAATTGAAATATGAAAATTCTATTATATTTAATATATTTTATGTTACTTTATTGTAAATATATAATAATAATTGAAGGGGAGGATAAAGAAATGAAACAAAAGTGATCATGGAAGAACGTTACCTCTTTTATGGTTAACTCGTTTTTGTTTATAAGAAAATTCATTATGGGATGGAGTTAATCCATAATATAGAACTCTATGATGATTTGAGTTATGTTGAGAATCAATTTTGGTAGGATTTGGATGATACAAAGTGCATGATATGTGTGAATAAGTGTTAGGGGTGAGGGTCTATTTATAGTGGGGGAGGAGTGGGTTTTTTTTTGAAAATATAAAAATGTAATCCTTATTGGGTTGTCTACAATAGATAATGTGCCTCCAATAATGAACCCAATTATTTACAAATGCCTTTAATTTATAAAAATTTCCATAAAATGGAGTTTTTAATAGTTTATAGGTAATATTTCTCTTAAATTTAAGGTTTAGTCCCCTGTTAAGATGGGGTTCTCTTAAACATTATAAATAAATTCAATTTTATTCATCAATGATTTAAGAAAAAACATATTTAAACAAATTATAAATTATAAACTATGATTATTCGTAATATTTAATCCATTTTTAATAATTTAAATCACATAAACGGAGAAATTAATTTAAAATTAATCTTGCAAATGAGATGACAAACTAGGATTTTAAAGTAAAAATTTTCAAAAGATTGAGATTTTTTTAAAACCAATGGCAATGTGAATTGATTTCAATAACATAAATTTAATTAATTGATTTATAATTTATCTAATTTTAATTTAAATTTAGTTTAAAATGTAATTTATCCTTATAAATTATTTAGATAAAGACTTGGTATTCAATTAAAATTAATTATTTTTCACAATTCATAAAAAAATGAAACATCTGATTTTTTTCTAATGAACATATAATCTAGTAGATGAATTTAAAAAATATTATATTAAATTTAAAATATATAAAATTCATTAATAAAATTAAATAATAGTAATTAATTTAATTTATTCGGATAAAATACCTTTGTGAACATAAAAAAATTTACTTTATAAAAAATTGGTTATTATATTAAATACCAATTAATTAGTAACCAATGACATTTTTTTATATTTTTATAAACCCAAAATTTTCATAAGATAGTTAGTGATATTAATAACCTATAATTTAATGTATACGGTATATCTTATTATATTAAATAGTATTATTTCAATAAATTATTATTGTTTAGTAAAACATGTTCTTACCTATAATGCATGCTATCAAAGAAACTCATTGTTGCGTGTGACACAATATTACTCAATATTGTGTGAATTGAATTCTATATAACATATTAATTTTATTTTAAGTATTAAATATACCATAAAATATATATTTTTTAAATTCCATTCTATGTGGGGTGTTGTCTTTCATACACATGATCAGATAGAAATTTACTCTTTTAGAATTTTTGGGGTGTTACATTTTCCCCACCTTAAATACATTTTTCCCTCTAAATTTAAATCCAATCATGGTAATAAATTTTTATATACTTGAAATTTAATTGATTAAAACCCCAAATCTTGATAGGGGTTGGTAAAATATCTTCTTGAAAAGAGAAAATGTGGTATACGAAGGTAACATGGAATGACTTATAACTTGGTCTCAAATTCAGAGGACATTAGTAGAAAGTGAAAATATGTTCTCAGAGGAAAATCATAAAATATTATACAAATTTATTGAGGCCGCTAATGAAAAACAAGTGAATGATCAATTTAATATTAATTTCCACAAATTCATAAATCTATGATGATTTAAAATTCCATCCCTTCGAGAAAAAATAAGTTATTAGAAAACTATTTTTGATCATTTTGATAATGTTGAATAATTATTTTACATCCTAAAAATATATGGAAACATACAAACATTATATATTTATATTTCATAAAAAATAATTTTTTTTTCATATATCAATTTCATATTCATCCTTTACTTTAGGTCTTAGATATTAAAAAATTATCTTTGATATGTAAAGGACTATAATATAGTTTTATCGGATCATGAGGACTATAAAATATAAAGTCAATATTTTTCAAATAACATTTCCACTAAATCATGTACTAAACTAATGAGTTGTATTTCAATAATATTCTTCCAAATTATCTTTATTATTTATATTCTTCAATCACATAAAACCTAAAAATTAATGTTTAATACTTAACACTTATAATCAACCTTAATCACACAATCTTCTGATGATATCCATCACCTGTATGTTAATTATGTCAAATGTGATTCAATTATAAAATTTAAATTCTATCTTATGTATATTTTTCTGAATTTATTTTTTTGTAAAAAAAGATCTCATGGTTGAAAATAACCTTTATTTGATAACACCTATAGAACCTCGAACCTATATGCCCATAGTCGGTGCCTTACATTACTTAATTTGCATGATTACAATGAATAAAATCCCAAATGATAGAGGATTTTAGAAGTATTTTTAAACTAGAAAAAAACAAGAGTATTAATATATAACAGCATACAAAAATTACAATTTATTTTTGGTTGATAATAACATTATTCCCACATAGCATATCCATGTTAATCTCACATAGAAAGCATCATGAATTACATTAGAAATAAAACAAATTTTTGTGACCTAAAATTTCTATTAAGGATAATTTATAGAAGAAAAAATAATTATTTAATAATAATAATCCAAATTTTAAGGTAAATAACTAAACATTCATTCCATGTAGTCAATAAATTGAGAGGGAGTGCATAAAAAATATAGAATCTATGTAAATGAATAAACGTTACTTTTAACCAATAAAATTAGAATGAAATAAATCCATAGATTTTATCATATTGATAATGTAATGGATTAATAATAAGAATAAATATTCTCTAAATGAAGAAAATGCATAATTATTTGATGTCAGGTCTAATCCACCTAAAAACCAGTATGGTCAAGACCTTTCAAAAAATGGTTTAAAACTATTGGTAGAAACCTATTCAATTTGTGAAACTGATTGGTCTCATGAGATAATTTTGATTCATTTAGGAGTATATAGATTCTAGGCCCCATGCAACACTTCTATTCCAAATAATTCTCATATATCGAGTAGTCGATTTAATAAATAAACAATTTGACTTATAGAATTCTAGTATTGAGTAAACAATGAGATCTATCAATATCTCTCCAAATAATAAAACAACTTTAAAAGTAAATAAATTATACAAAAACTCTATAGGATATATCTAATGAACATATACATGATAATAATATTGGTATTTTGGAAAAATTTAAATTCCAATGAAAAAGGATTTCAATAATGTGAGTTGTTTCCCAAGGAATGTTAACAATCACAAAAGAACTTGAGATTGCAATGATAACTTTTACAACTTGGTAATTATTAATCCAAACCCCATAGGTAAGATAAATAATAGTGAAACTTCAAATAATAGGAATTATGAGTTAATTTTTATGTTAAATGGAAATGGTGTAATATATACACCATGTTAAAGTGAATTGGTGGATAATAAAAAATAATTCTAAATAGAATGTAAACTAAAGTGAAATACCATACTACATGGTGACTTTTGAATTATAAAAACAATGAAAAAAACCTCAAATAAAACTCCAGATACTATATAGATAAATTTATTCATGATATTAAATAAAATAGGTGCATTATATGCACCACATAAATGAAAGAAGTAGTTAAAATGGTGTATGCTTCATGAAAGAGGAAGTGAGACAAGAATCCATTACCTTATGATTCATCTTTATTGAATGCAATTTAAAAAAATTCATAAAGGTTTTAATCATTTTAATATGTTATTCCATAACCACATTTATATTTATGATATCATATAGGACCTTCTTATAATATATTATTAATTTTTGGTTAGTAATGTATCATTATTTTCACTATTTCATGTTTCAATTACCTAGTTTCTCAATTATGTTTTGACTTGTTGTTTGTTATTATTAGATTGATCATGATTTAATCACCAATAGGATGTAAATAATGGTGTATTAATCACATGAATTATGTATATATTTTATTGTAATAATATATAAAGGTTCGAGATAGGATATGAAACAGATCATTCACGGACATTTTAGGTTGTATGTATGAATGAATGCTACTTTTATTTCTTTATAATATTTAAAGAAGTGAAAATATTATGATATTTTTATATTTACATTATAATTAAAGTATCATATCAATGTCATATATTTCATGTATGTTTATTAAACATATCCTTTAGTCATTAGATGTACACCGTGAACAAATCACATTACTTTGAGGAGGCGGTAGTCAACTTGTCCAACCGCGCATGAGGCACTACTGAGAGGAATCCTGGACAAGGAGGTTACATCTGGAAGACCATATAGATCAAATGAGACTTTAAATAAACTAAAAATCAAATAATATGAGAAATTCACAATATAAAGGCTCAAACAAAGACTAATGGTGGAGAACTTACTCAAAGGACATACTCGCACACCCCTGATGACTTCGCATAAACCACCTAGGATGTGCTAGAACAATGAAAATGTTACCCAGATCTTGATAAATGTTTTTAGTATTATTCTATTTTTATAATGTGAAGTCCTCCATTTTTGTAAATGAATGTTACATGATTCTCTATGGACATGCCACCCATGTATCATGAAATCCACTTTATTCGATATTCCCATTTTGTGATGTCCTTCACACATGTCGCCTGACTCATGTAATGGTGCCAAAAAAGGTTTTTTGAGTCTCATGGTTTCACCTCAGTGTGTCAACAAGATTTCACAAAGCCCAATTGGCACACTAGTGGGGGACTAATTTTGTTTCCTAGACGTGTTATCCTAGATATGTGACACCCTCCAAGACTTGTAACATCCACTCTCTTAATCACCTCAATGGATGTTAGCCATACCACACTATGACACCATTGAATGTTATCTGGATCATGAATCATGATATTGAAAAGATTTCCAGGTTTTTAAAATAGATTGTAATGATGACCAACCAGGTCTTGCGATGACATTCGGATGAGTCCGCCTTTTTTATGTGATAAACCTCAGACATTCCATCCATTATTTTCAACATCCCTCAGAAAATAAAAATGGATTGTTTGATTTTTAAAATACATGTCATAATGACAATCAGCAACATGTCAAACAAAAAAATCAAGACATGTCATGAAGTCAATCAACCCATGTTAGGCGACAATTTGGCCAGTCCATAATGGAATCTAAAGGATTTTTATCTTTTTACACTATCGGTGTGTAATCATTGAACAATGTGAAATGGTAGTTTGTAAGCCCCAATCAAGGGAACAGTGACTTTTACTCATGTTCTTAGATGATTCATTGATAATAATTCTGAACCCATTGATGATAGTTCATTTTCATTCACAAACTAAGGTATTACGACCACAAGTCAAAGAAATAATTTCCTCAGAGATATAGTCAGCATGAATACTCAATACCTAAAATGTGAATGAATACTAAACATAATTAAATATTTATTTTATTAGTTTATCATAGTGATACTTCTTCCATCAATTTTAACCAACCAAAAAACTATTTACAATGCGAAGTCTCTCTCATTATCAAAGATACAAAGTGATGATTTATATTTATAATTTGATTATGTGACCTTTAAATAATAGAAATAGATTAATATATGTGTATAATTACATGAGATGATATAAGGTATACATGTTCAATTTACTTACTTGATGTAGTTTTCAGAAAATTTACACTTAAACAAAACTTTGTAATGTACCATCTATATGTCTTCAATGGTTAATGTGGTCTAGGTTTATGATCTGAGAATTAAACCTTTAAGGGAAGTGAAGGAAAATTGGTTCAATTTTCTCATACTATTCTTCTTCCTTTCTCATTAGTCTATTTTGTCTCATAGTCAGATCCGAAAATTAAATTTAATAGTAATCTAGAATATTTTTATCCATGTATCATTTCATTATAGAACCTATCAGATGATTTCTATCCCAGACATAAGACATCTATTTGAACATTATTATTTAATTTGGATACATCCAATTAACATAAATAGGTCCACAAATAATTATTTTGGTTGGAATATGAAATTTTAGATGCAACATTCATGTAATAAATTATAAATGATATTTTTTCTCTATCTCACAAAAAATTAATATCGCCTCTACCAATATTGGATTCAAGAAATACTTCAAAAACATATTTGAACAACAATCTTTAAAGAATGATAGAACTGAATAACTGACACTGTTACGTTATTAGATATAAGATGAATTTTTTATATTATAATGAAATCATACAAACAGCTGTGATAACCATGAGTCTTCAAATATTTCATCTTCAACTCTTTTATATAGACCCATTTTGATATATTTCATAAATAGACATAAGTACCTTTTATAGTCTCTAGTACTTCAATAAAGGTGTTGTTTTCTATAGGGTCCATCACAGAAGAGGAACATGGAACATTCCATTTATTTCCACTAATACACACAATATTCAATTATGGTATGATTCCCCGATCCACCAAGTCAATCCGAGATTGTAAATCAAATTTTTTTCATTTCCTTAACATTTAAAATAATTGGAAGCAAAATTTAACCTATATTATTCTAAATTTTCATTATTTTTAATAAATGTTGTATCAAATTGGATGACCAATAAGGCAACTCAAATAAGATACTTCTATTCTTACAATTTTAAAAGGTTTATGTGGAATCGTTATTCCTATATCTATATGTGATCTGAACATTATCGAATGAAAAAGTATAATCTTGAGATTTCATAAGCACATCAGTTCTAGACACATGTTGAGGTAGATTTTATACCTACAAGGTATTGTAAAATCTTTGAAAATTATTCCTATATGGATGGTCCATTGTAAAGAATCATGGATGTCCCATAAAACTGAAACTACAAAGATATTTTCATATTTTGGATCATGTATTATTCAAACAAACAAGACATGATTATTTCCCTTCATGCTCTATCTAGACATCATCGCAGATGTTGAAAAATCATTTATCATCCACATAAGCACAATATGCATTTGAAATATATCTTTCTAACATGAATTGAATGAAAGAACACCCACATTAAATAGATGTTTCATTTCATATATTAATGTTTTCATGTATAAATGTATATCATTTTTTGGGTATGAAAGTCCAAATATGAGTATACTAATGAAAGTGGAAGGTTTTTCAAACACATCCTTGGAGGAATGTTATAAATATGCATGAAAATTGGCCTTGTACTATGTGAATTAAGATTGAACACAAAGAGAATAAAACCATCACATGAAAGACCCAAAAACACATTACACACATTATAAGAAAAAACATGATGTCAAACATAAAATGTTTTCCATGAAAATCTATCTACATCGTGAACCAAATCATCATTATTCTTATTTCTCTCAGTATAATTAAATATTATTTTTATTGATATTTCGTTAGACATGTAAAAATTATAGATTTTAGGAATCAATCAAAAGTTCCAAATTACGTTATATAGAACACGGTATAATGTTACATCAAATTTTGGATTCCATCGGGATGCAATACCATTTTTACAATCATTATATCCACCATTTTCCTCTTAAAATAAGCATGATTTTTTATGGAAGTATGATTTTTTTTTGGAAAATCCATGTTCATAAACTGACATCCATGAGATATAATGTATTGAGGGAATATATGTATTATTTTAAATCATGTCCTTCAAAAATTTAACAAAGTAATTGTTGTCTGTATTAAAAGTTCATCAATTTTGCCATGAAATAGTTTGTTTAAAAATTACATGTTCTTAATTTAATAACATTGTCGATATATTGGAGTCATGCATATATGATACAGTTGTTTCACCCATTCAATAACATCATTATTATTATATTCATCATTTATGATCGTATATTTGGTTTCTTGAATTGGAAACCTTTCATTGTCATGATGAAGACTAAATTGAGAATGATCATCTTAAAAATTCTCAAATCCAGTCATCTCATTTGCATCCTGAGAATTTTGAGATTTTATTTTCTACCTTTTACAATACCTCATGTAGTAGTTTTTTTGAATCCCATATTTGGTTATATTGTAGACAACTTCTTCATGTCTCAACCAAGGTCTTCAAACATAATTATAACATGGGTAGTGTGTGTGACCACATTATGAAACATTTTCAATTGAAAAATCTTAATTGCTCCCAATCTTATTTTGAAAATCTCTTCAGATCCTATTATTTTCAAATATACAACTTCTATATATTCTATAAAAAAATATTAAATGTCATTTTTTAATAAACTCTATAATATTGAAGTTTATTCAGAAATATATTTAAGGAAATGAGATCTGGCCACATATACGAAACCATAACTGACACACTATTATCTTTGAAAATAGTAATATTAATGAAAAAATATACTATATATATAACAAAATACAATTAATATAAAATCATGTTATTGAATTAAAATATATCAATGGGTAAAAAATAAACATAAGACTACATAGAATTATGTTTTTAATTTATGTTTTTATTTTGTTTTCTTTTTTTATTCACTATTTAACTAATGTTATACATACTCAATATATTTATGTTTAAAATGTTACTACTTCCAGGTAACCATATTCTATTTTATTTGTATTGGTTTTGGTCATTTGTGTTTAATAATATTTAGTTTAGTTTTACAATTTTTAGTTTGGTTGGGTTCAGTTTTTTATTTAGATTGGGTTGGTGCATTTCAATTAGGGTTTAGTTAAGGATTGATCAAGGTAGTTCATTTTCTGTCACTACTATTCAATTTATATTATTTTGGATCAATTTATTTCACTTATTTTTATTTTAGTTCAGTTAAAGAAATTAAGTATAGTTCATGTCTATTCACATCTACATGGCCTAGATCCAGTCATTTAAATTCAATTCCTCTTGCACAATCAATTCGGTTTAGTTATGATATAGATATGAGAAGTTAGTTTGTTCAGGATTCAATGTGTAAAGGGTTGATACATTCGTTTCAATTATTTTTATGCCTACTTAGGTTGGTTTGGTACAATTTAGTTTTCTTAGGGTTATATTAATTCATTTAAATTTAGTTTATTTATGGTGTAATCATAACAAGGAATATATTTGGAGATTAAATGAAACATAGTGTATGTGAAGGAAAATAATTGTATAGAGAAAGATAAATCTAGGATAATTATAATCCAAAATTTTATATTAAGTCTATATTTAAATAGATCAATGTATTTTATAATTAATTATATATCTAATCAATGGTGGACCTTAAGAAAATATATTTAATAAGTGCATGAAATCAAAATTGTATCATTGGTGATCAATGATCTAAAAAGTGTTAATTTTTTGTATTTTGAATTATAATTTATTCTTTTATTAATTAATACATATATTTAGGACTTAATGTTTCCATTAATTAACTAATTCAATCAAAGTATGATATTTTAAAATATTGGGATTTTAATTAACAAATTATTGCGTTATTTTTTAAAATATTTAGTAAACACAGTAATGGATTAGTTTCTAATTACTATATTGATGTTTTGGTCTTAATAATGAAATTATATTAACACTTCCTTGAATTGAATGACATGTGACTGTTAAATTAATTCATAAATCCACATAAATTTATATATTTTCATTTATAATATTTTAATTTAAAATTTTATCCATCCAGAAGTTTTTATCATATAAAAAATTCTACACAATATACAGTTGAGATAATAATTAACCATCATTATCGTTAAGTTTTAATTGTTTTGTAGATAATGTATTTTTAGGAATTAATGTCTAGTGAAATATCATTCACATTTTTAAGTTTCTTATCATCATCTCTATCTCAATTTCATCACTTTTTACATAGATAATGAAGGAATCCCATTGCTACCTCATATATTACTATCTTGATAAAAATACCACCAATTTTTTTAGTCGTGATGTAGAATATTAAAAGCTTCCTAAAAATATAGCCTTTATTTTTTAAAAATTAAATCTTAATTTATATAAAAGGAATAACCTCTATGCACAATCCACAGGATTCAATGTGAGTGTTGAATGTGGATATATCATTTTATTAATAAATAAAATAAAAAATCAAATAAAAAGTCATAAAAAAACGTCTTTACACATATTTTACATCAAGGATGAATTTCCAAATCATAAAAAATAAAATGGCATTCCCTTCTAGTACACAACCATAATGTTTCAACATCATAACTCAACAACCACCACATCATCCATCCCCACATCATACCATTATTAAGGAATGTGACTTCCCTTTATACCACAATTTCATTGGGGAATAAAATATTAGTGTGGTCCATATCTCTATAAAATAGAGGGTAGAATAGAAATAGCCATATATCACAGCGATTTCAACAAAAGTAACCTTATGTGACTTCTATATTATTACAATGACAAAATAAATATATTTAAACTAATATAATAAAATAAACATCACATATTAAAAATACATATACTCATAAACCACCATATCAAAAATATTGTAAAAATCTCAATAGTATACCCCAATTCAATAATTTTCTGGATTATATAATTTAATGCTTGCAATAATCACCCAACATTAAACACATATTATTTCTTAAAAAATATATTATTTTCTCATATTTTTGAAATTTTATTAATATTTAAACTTCATACTAATATAACCACATCACAAAATCGATGGATATCAAATAATTAATTATTCTTAATGCATAAAGATTCTAAATTTTCTAAAAAATGAGACTTAATATGTCACATATAATCAAAAACAATGTATCATTTTAACCATTATTTTTTCAATAATCTTTATACATCACCACTTTATGTTATATAATATAGTATTATATTACATTAAAATGAAAATGAAATCATAGCATAATTAAAAATAAAAGAAAGACTTTCTGAAACTACATATAATTAATATTCTAAACATTCATTATCTTAATTGTAATGTTGTGTGAACCATTATTAGACTTAAATTAAAATATTTAGTCCCTTTTTAAATATTCAATCTCTTAAATATTTCACATATGAAAATAAAATTTAACGATATTTTAATATATACCTAAAAAATATTTTAAAGGCCAATGCTTCTCATAATTATAATTATTGAACAAATTCAATTATTAAAATTTCAAATTAATTATCTTCAATTTGAAAATTACATACTCAAACAACCATGTGGTCATTGTTAAATCAATAAAAATACTAATACATCACACACTAAATTGTATGTGACAATGACACAAAGAATCTCACTTCACAAACATAATAGGAAAAATCCTAACGACTTTAGTAGTATAGTCCCACCTATTTCCACAAACTCTAGAAAGATACCCGAACCTTATAAGATATGAAGTATTTGGAACATTCCAACATCATATTAAAAAATAATCAAGTGAAAATAGTAATTGATTATAGATTATAGTTGAAGAGATAGAAACTAAACATTGTATAAAAAAAGAGAAAATAATTCTATATTGGAGATATATATCATTTCACAGACACCAATTTGATGTGGAAGAAACTGAATGATTTAAAGAAATACTAGATTGTTAGTTGGGAATAATGTAAGAACTTTCTACCTGGAAAGAAGAGAAGCACTCAGGTATGGAAAAATTTAGATCATTTCGGGAATGAGGAGGTTTTCTTGTATGCCATATTTGGGAAAAATCTATCCCAATGGTGTTATAAAAATATTGGGATTCCCTTATATAAAATTGTATTTAATTGTATTTGGTGAATCTTTATGCCAAAATTTTAAAAAATCATTGGGATAAAATTCTATAAAATGTATTATCTTAAAGGCTATGTTCAACAATTTGGATAAGACCCCTTATAACAAACATTTCTAAAAAACATCAGTATAGGGGAATTGTTATAGCTAGGCTTTCCTATAGTGTACTATCCGGATGACGAGTTTGACTTCATGCATAGAGGAGCATCAGTGCTAGATAAGATTTCTAGAAGCAGATGATTAGGTGTTTAGAAAAACAACTTATTAGTTAAGATCTGGGGAACAACTAGAGCAATCATGTTCCACACATAATGCGATTAGTTTGACCACTCATAGATCACATGAATGACTTTAAGAAGGATATATGTGGAAAATCCCACACATCTTCTAGATCATTCAAGAATTAGAATAAATTAACACAAGAAAAATCTAAGGAATTTTTAATATAATGGATAGAACAAATAATTATGGTGGGTTAAATACACAAAGGACATACACGCTGACCCTCATGTGCTTCGCATGAACCACCCAGAATGTGGGACAACACCAAGACATATCACCCAAATCACACAACACTATTTAAACATACTATTTGAGTCATGAAAAGGCTTATATACATGTAGATTTTAGTCACATGGTGACCATAAATCATGGAACCATAGTCTCAAAAAACACTCTAGGCCCACCTTTAATTTCACACGATGTCCTTTAGATGGGTTTTCAAACTCATATAACAATTCCAACACATGTTTTCAGAGTCTATTAGTAGAAACTGAGAATCCCAAAGGTCTCTCACAAAGCCCTTTGGGAACACTATCCTGATTTCATGATGTCCTCTAGAAATGTCATTCAAGATATGTGACACCCTTTGACAAATGTCGCATCAACTCTCACAACACCCTCTATGAGGGTCATATTGCTCTCACAATGACACTAGGGAAATTATTCTGGATCATGAAGAACCCTATAGAGAATCCCATCAGGGTCATGCGATGGATTCTAGGGTCAACTAGCCAAGTATTATGATATCCAATGGATGAGTATGCCTTGATCATGTGAAAACCATTAGACCTACCATCCATGATTTTTTACATCCCATGGAAATTTCACATTGATTATATGACTGCCTTAAGAAATATCAGGCCAAAATCATCTCACACATAATTTGTACAATCATGGCATGTCAAAAGGTCAATCGATACATCTCAATAGATGACTACGCCATGCCATAAGGGCATCCTAAGTAATTATAACTTTCTACAACCATATTGTGTAAGCCCCCACCAATGGGAAAAATAAGTGTGAAAGGTCCAATAAAGGGAACTAATTGGAATTTGACTCCTACCACAACCAGGATATATAGGATGCCTCTCTGGGGCCTGACCTCTATATTATCCATCAAAAGGGTTGTCTCGGTACATAAGTATTCATCCATAAGTAGTGATACTAATCATTTTCCACCCCTAATTTTTCACGCAAAACATATATCACATGTTGTTAGGGATATTAAATGATTATATAATTTCCACCATAAGCATCTACTGAGGAAATTTAAACCTCAGTGTGTAATCCCATATCAATAGAATAATTTGATATCTCTCGACTATAGGGATACATCACTGTCTAATCGCCAATTATGTGAACTATTAGAACTATGATTCATGTAATTACAAGGATATGTAAGACAAATTCTTGAGGACCAAGTTCAAATATATATTAATTTCAATGTAATCCCAGTGTTTCAAATATTTGAACCATCAAGACTCAATCATTACAAAGGGATGATCAATCTTCCTCATCCCTCAGTGGACTGAGAAATCAATTGAATAATAATGACTCGGATTCCTTCCATAATAATGATACATGGTATAACTTTTTGGGGTTTGACATCAATATTGATGTCCAAGGGATGTCTTAGTATAGAAGACCCACGTCGATATGCAATGAGGATAATCTTTTGCGATCCCATGTTTTTTACACTAATCATAGATCATATGGTCTTAGGGAGTAACAATGAACACCTTAATGGCATTATGAGTCTCCACTATCTAGGGAGATCCTAGTATGTGAGCCTTTATGAGTGGAATGACATATGAATGTCTATACATATGGGAATCTACCAAGGGGATAGTCTTAAGGGAATGTTCAAATTCTGATATATAATATTCTTGTAATAACTAGGATAGACATAGTGTCTCCCTGAGGCACAAGCTCAAACATATGGCGCCTGAACTCCCAAACATATGTTTTATATCCATGATGATATACTACAAGTGGTTAACAAAATATAAGGATTTTTATTCCTATAATAATAAGGATATGTAGGATGCCTCATAATGTATGAATCATAACATTAGAATATTTATCTCCTCCATATAAACGAAGCTAATTTGAAGTACCTGGTTATGTTTCTTTAGCACAAAACAAATAATTAATTACTATGAAGTATATGAATATCCTCAGATACATAATGATTGGTTCACAATAACGATTACCCCATTATTTCTCATGAAAATATATTTAACCTATAATCATTTTGTTAGGGTAACTGGACCTCTATTAGGATTAGGGAGAGATTCTAGAACATATATTCATTCGATAAGAGAGTCATGGAGTAGGAAATAATTCCCTCCAAAATGTCACAATGAGATTGAAATCCCATACTATATACCAATTCATGTCCCTATGTGTCACTAGGATTGAGACCCCAATTATCCATCTTCCATTGAAAAGAAGGCCAGTACCCTGTTTTGGATAAGAGAATCATTGGATTTTTCTGATAATAATGACAATGGTGACCTAATGCTAATGATTTTACATGAAACCAAACCGCCACAATAATCCATCTTTCCAAACTGAATCCACCTCAGTGAGGGTTATCTGGATATTGATTTTAAGTGAAAATATTATTGAAATGTTGTAGGAATTTATATTAGTAGAATTCATATTATTCATAGATTAGGGTTTTTTAAAATTTTATATGATGCTTTCTTATAATCTAGAGCTCACATGCTCTTGGATTTATACATTGCAGTGTTATTATTTTTTTTGATTTCCTACATATTTATGTTATTTTATTTCCATTTATAATTCTTATTATTAAATTATACTATCTTTAATGTAAATTTTTACTATAAGGTTTAGGTTAATATGAAACAATTATAATGGTTATAAAGGATTCCTTAAAAACTAATTTTCATAAATAATTAATTAAAAAATCATTCGGTTTTAATTATAGAACATATAGTTCATGGTGTTAGATACTATATAAAATCCTTGTGGTATCATATTGGGATTTGTGCTCACACCATAATTTTCCCATTAGGAATTTTGATAACTGGGTTTCTAAGACACATGTAATGGGAAGGGGATCATTATTTTATCGAATTATATAGTTTATTGTCACAATATTAGTGAGATGGATTGATGGTTATGGTTGGAAAAATAGATAATTGTATTTTTTATTGACATGGTTTATTTTTAGGGTTATCTTTTTGGATGAAATTTTATGAATAAAAAATGTTTACTCTTCTTCCATGATGTACTCTATTAGAAAATCACTTTTCAATTATTCATGAAACTTGTATGGTTGTAATGTTGTTCTCCACATGATGGAAAAACATCTAAGGTGAGGGGACATGTCAATCTTGGAATGTTTATAAAAATAATACACACCACATGATACAAAGAAAATGTTGATCCCTGTCCTTTGAAAGAATGAAAATTTATATTCAAATATTCACGAGAATGATACATATCTACTGTATGTGCAAATAAAACTAAACTATATTGAAATTGGACCTATTTACCATTAACTGAAATCCTTAATACTATGATGTATATAGGAATAATAAGGGTTGAATAATGTATTTTGACCCTCTATGACTTGATAAAATTTAAGAAAGAAATGGTAACACTAGCAATCCCTGAAATAAACACACTCATCACCTAACCATTCCATAATTTTTACACTAAAATATACCTTTCGTCCATTATGTTCTGTACCCACACAATTACCATTAGTGTCGACCTCTATAGTTTGACTCATCAGGAAATCTAATTTAATTTTAATATAGTTATTATAAAAGGATAACATTATAAAATAACTTATACACATCAAAAAAAAATTTCTTCATGAAAAAAACACTATTAGGTTTGGAAAATCACAACGTAATATTAATTTATAAACTAGATATCTTAATATTTATTCTTATAAATGGACAAATAATATGGGGGTATGCTCAATCTTTTGAGGAAATCCCAAACCCCAATCAAATATCTCAATCATTTCATGTCAAAAGGAACACACCCAATTCATTTTATATTGGTATCCTTTAATTCATATGAACCAGAAAACATTCTTAAAATACTTATCATACTCAATGAACTTACTCGCACACACCCAAAAATAATTTCATTCATAAAAAATAAATAAATAAATATTAGGAAATATTTAAGACCACACACCTAGATAATATTGGTGTTTATAATTAATTTTTCTGGTAAAATACCTATTCCATCGATTAGAATTTTCTATCTTGACACAAAATATACAAAAAATGTTTTTGATTTATAAAATGACATTGTTGTCAAATAAAACTATGATTAATATAGAATATGTATTTTACTTCCAACATTGATTAAAATATAACCCATAATACTTATTTTTAACCAATAATAATGTCTTTATATATTGATATGTGGGAGGATACGATGGAGATTTGGGTTTTCTAAGAGTTTTATAAGAAGATGAAATAAAATTAAAAAGATCAGGAGGGATAAAAATACCATATAATGGTGTGAGTCATGTATCCCAATAGAAGTCTTATGTGGTCCTAGAAGACATCTATATAGAGACCCTACCTTTTCTTACATTACTATTGCAAAATAATAGTATTACACATAGAGGATCCAAAGGATTAGTGTCTTGGGAAAACTAGAACCATACATAACAATTACAACATCAAGCATAAACATTTATTTAATTTCTTCTTCTCTATATTTTTATTGGAACTTGACATATCCTTAGTATATGTAGCCACCTATGGATGTACATAAAAAGGGGTGGGATAAAGTCTAGTAAGAGGATAGATATGAACAATATATCATGGGGTGAGCATAATCATAACATGGGAAAAAGATCATGATCATGAGATGAAGAATAAATATAAGACATGAAATGTGGAAATGCATAAAAAATGAAACATCATGTCTTAGTGGTTAACTACCACACATACTTGTGAAACATTCTAGAATTTTTTTCACACATCATTTCTCATTTAATCATGAGATTCATCACTCTACCCAATGCATTGGAGTGCTATATAATTCTGGGCACACTCGTCAAATCCTAATATTTTTATTATCATGCATGCCACATAGAACATAAATAAATTATGAACATAAATACCCCATGTAAAGGAATGGGTTTAATCTCATAAGAACACATTTATAAACTTTGGGTTCCCAAAAAAAAGAGGGAATAACATACTTGATACACGAACCAACAATCTTGAATGAGAAGTAAAAGGTGATTTCATAGAATAAGAGTTCATTTTGAAAACATTTTTTTAACATAAACAATATTATTGAACATTTATATCTTATAAAAGGAAATAAAATGATGAACAAATTATTTTTAAGGAGTAACAATATAAAAAATGGAATGAAATAGGGAGAACCCGAAATATGAATGTTGGATTTGAGAATTTCTCCTTACCTTGTATCTAAATGCTTATTTCTCTTTAATGTCCTGTATAATGAAATTATATTAATTAATTAGAAATTAAATAACATTTTAAACATGAATAGGGTTCATTCTGGTTTCATTATGTCATTTATGTTCATTTGGGTGACTTATATAGTTTAAAAACATTGTTTGGGGATGTTCATTTTGATGGTTTTTCTTGGGTGGTTCACTTGTATTTTAAAATTGATGTTTGGGTAGAACATGGGTAAACATCCAGAAATGATATTACATGTTATTAATGATATTTAATGATATTTAATGATCTTATAATGAATTATATTAGATCCATGTTTATGAATCATTAGATAAGAGTTAAGTGAATATTGTTTGGGTTAATTTGGGCAGTTTTTCGATAACAATGAACTTGTTTTAATTTATCACTAGGTAATATGGACATATGTTATTTCAAGAACATTAAATAAAAAATGATACATATAAAAAATTTTGTTTCAACTGTAAAAATGGTTTAATGATAGATCTAAAGGTAGAAATGGAAGAAGAAATCATGTCGTTCTTGAAAGTGATAAATTAACAACTCACGAACAACGTTCTCTTTAATAAAATAAAAGGAAGAGGGAAAGGGGTTTGGATTATATAATATCCCATGAGAATAATAAAATTTACGTACATGTATAATACTAGAGTTACAATACCATTTTGAAGATGATAGGAGGGGAGAGATCCAGAAATGAGCTTGAACTTGAAAGGAAATTAAAGGAGATGAGGGAGAGAAATTACCTCTTAAATCTTCCTCTTGAGATACTCCTTAAGGAAGCTAGGATTGGTCTTTAGATGATAGAAGAGGCTCTTGAACGTGTCATTGGGGATAGGGAGGATGTTTGGGCAGAGTTTAGAGAAGGCTTGGAGCTTTAGAGGTTTGAGGAAATGAGGGTGTGAAGGGTGGGTTTTATAGTGGAGGGGAGATGGGTTTCCTTAATATAAAATTCATTAGTTTATTAATTTCCCCTAGGACAATGAATAGTGAGTCAACCATGACCAAGAATAGTAAATAAGGCATTTGAGTTCTAGATTTGGGTGCTTACATCACTTGTGATTTCAGGAATAGTGGGTTTTAATTATAATTTATTCATACAGTAAATTGATGTATTTTACTATTCACAAAATTCAAGTATTTTAGAAAAATACCAAAATTGTACCTCAACCATTTTTTGATGCGTAGAATCCAAAAATGAATTCCATTTTTCAAAAATAATTTTCTAAATATGATTAATTTAATATTTAATTAAAATCATAGTTTATTACTAAATGAACGGTTTTAAAACATTCATTTACTTATTCTAAAATATAGGTACATCATACTTTCACTTGAATATTATCATTATACTATCATAGGTAAGGTTACTATTAATTAGGGTAATTCACTATTCATAATGGTATGATACTATTCATAAGGGTTTTTAGTATTCACAAAAAATCATTTTTGTTTTATTAGACTCCAAAAATCATCATGAACAGAACCGTGTAGGTCAGATTTTCAAAATTCCAAACATAGAAGTGAAAAACTTATGTATAAATATAACTTATCACATAGTAGTTAATTATGTTGTGTTTTCATGTTATTTTATGACAAAATTATAAGAAGGTAATTTCCAGTGAAAAACTTTGGGTCATTACATTTTTCCCCCCTTAAGAAATTTTGCCCCCAAAAATTTCACTTTACACAAAAAGGTGAGGGTGTTTCTCCTTCATTGCCTCTTCTAGTTCCCAATTTTCTTCCTCAAACTTATGGTTCCTCCACAGCACGTTGACAAGATGGGTTGTCTTATTGCGTAGAACCTTATCTCTCCGATCCAGGATCTTTACTGGCTGCTCCTCATAGAAGAGTTCATCTTCCAACTGCACCACCTCTTAGTTTAGTACATGTGAGGGGTCTGGTATGTACTTCCTCAGTAGTGATACATGAAACACATCATGAACATGAGCTATATTCGGTGGAAGTACAAGACGATAGACCACGACACCTATGCGGTAAAGGATCTTAAATGGTCCAATATACCTTGGTCTTAGCTTCCCTTTCTTCTCGAATATCATGACTCTCTTCCATTGAGATATTCTAAGGAAGACTTTATCTCTAACGTAGAACTCCAAGTCCCTTCGACGGTTGTCAGCATAGATCTTTTTTCGACTTTAAGCAGTTTTGATGTGTTTCTGTATGACTTGAACCTTCTCTGTCATCTCTTGAACAAGATCGGGTCCAAGTAGCTTCCTTTCTCCAAGTTCATCCCAACAGGTTGGAGTTCAACATCGCTTTCCATATAGAGCTTTATATGGGGCCATCAGAATACTCGAGTGGAAGCTATTGTTTTATGAGAACTCAACCAAAGGGAGATGCGGATCCCATCCAACTTTATATTCTAAATAGAATGCTCTTATCATTTCTTCAAGCATCTAAATAGTTCTTTTAGACTGGCCATCAGTTGGGGGTGATAGGCTGTGCTGAAATTTAATTCAGCACTCAAAGCTTGTATAAGGCTACTCCAGAATTTAGATGTGAACCTTGGATCACAGTCAGCAAAAATTGAGAGTGGAACACCATGCAGTCTCACCACTTCCTTCACATATATCCTTGCAAGTTGTTTAAGTGAGAGATCTTCCCGAATAACAATAAAATGGGATGTCTGGGTGAGTCGGTCAACGATAACCCATATCGCATTATTTCCCTTCAACATCTTCGGGAGACCCGTGACAAAGTCCATAGTAACATTTTAACATTTCCACATGGGTATAGGCAATTATTGCATCATACCATTGGACATTTTTCGCTCATCTTTAACTTGATGGCATACCAAGCACCTTGATATTAATTCTGCAATCACATTCTTCATGTTATCCCACCAAAAGTGTTCTCAGAGATCAGGGTACATTTTGGTACTCCTAGGATGGATAGAGAATATTGAGCTATGTTCATTATCCAACATCTCCTTATTTATCCTAGGTTATTAAGGCACAAAAAGTTGTGTTACAAACCGAATCACACCATCATCGTCGATATGGAACTCTGGAAGCTTCCCTTCATTTACAGCATTCACCTTCTTTTGTATCTCCACATCATTTCTTTGTGATTCCTTAATTTTTTTTGGATGGATGATTGCACAATCATTTGGGAAAGGTAGTGTGTATCCCATTCCCTTATGATTTTCAAATCCATTCTTTTCATATCCAGGAAGATAAGGACTTTCTCTATCCGCAACATGGATAGAGTAGCAGGTTATTTTCTGCATAGAGTATCATCAACCTTGTTTGCATTTCCAGGATGACAGTGAATAGAAAAATCATAATCCTTGATTAGCTATAACCATCTCGTTTGATTCATGTCAAGCTCCTCTTGTGTGAATATATACTTTAGGCTCTTATGGTCGGTGTATATGTCACACTTCTCACCATAAAGTTAGTGCCGCCAGATTTTCAAGTCAAAAATCAAGGCTTCTAGCTCTAGATCATGCATCGGGTAGTTCTTCTCATGGATCTTCAAATCTTGTGAGGCATAGGTTACCACATTGTCATTTTTCATGAGTATGAAACCCAAGCCTTTATTTCAAGGATCACTGTATATCACAAAACTTTCTACACTTTTTGGTAGTGTGGGTACAGGTGTAGTGACCAGGCCTTCTCTTTAGAACCTTGATGCTTGCCTCACATTCTACCATCCAGAAATACTTTACCCCTTTTCTTTTGAACTTAGTTAGCAGTCTTTAAAATCATGAGAAGTTTCTCACAAAACATCGGTAGTACCCAGGAAATCCAAGAAAACTACTTATTTCTGTGACACTAGAGGGCCTAGACTGTTCTTCAATCACCTTTTGTAAGGATCCACAGAAATTCCCTCACTTGTGATCACATGTCCCATGAATGTGACTTGATTCATCCAAAAGTCACACTTTCTGAACATGGCATATGACTTCTCCTTTCTCAATGTCGCCAACACAAGTATTATATGTTCTTCATGTTCCTGCTTTCCCTTGGAGTAGATGAGAATATCCTCAATAAACACTACCAAAAAATTTCCGAGGTAATGTATAAAGACACAATTCTTCAAATCCATGAATATTATAGGGGAATTAGTATGTCTGAAGGGAATCACCAAAAAATCATAGTGCCCATACCTTGTTCGGATGGCAGTCTTCTGAATATCTTCTATCTTCACCCTTAGCTGATGATATCCAGAATGAATATCCACCTTTGAGAAGTATTGAGCACCTCTTAACTGATCGAAAAAGTCATCAATCTTTGAGAGAGGATACTTTTTCTTTATGGTGATCTTTTTGAGTTCCCGATTATCGATACACAGCCACATTGTTCCATCCTTCTTCTTCACAAAGATCATCGGCGCACCCCAAGGTGATGCACAAGGGCATATGCACCATTTTTCTAGATGCTCTTGTAGCTACTTCTTTAACTCCTCCAGTTCGATAGGATCCATCCTATAAAAACACTTTGAGATAGGAGTAGCTCCGAGCAAGAGTTCAATTGAGAACTCTACCTCACGATCCGGGGGAATTCCATGTAACTTTTCAGGAAATACAACGTCATATTCCCTCACGATGGGCATTTCCTCAAGGTTGGAACTTTCCTTCGACTCAAAAATTTGGGAGAGGTATGATTCTTCATAGAGAATCAACACCCACACCATTGAAGGAGTTTTCAAAGGAGATTCATAATCTTCCTTGAATTTTTAGAGGAGCTTGGGATGGTTCATAATATGAAAATATATTTCCTTTTCCCGATAGTTGATACGCGAACTATATAATGAGAGCCAATCCATTAACATTATATCTTTGAATTCCACCAAGGGAAGTATTACGATATTTTCTGGAAGAATATTCCCACATACACCAATAGAAGAAGAGTCAAACACTTAGGTTGCAATGATTTCACCACTTGGTGTTTTTATAGATATCTCTACTTCGAGGATTAGGGGCTTCGATTCTATAGTTCTAGAAAACTTGCAAGATATAAAGGAATGTGTAGAACCAGAATCAAATAAGACTTTTTCCATTCTTGAGTGAATATGAAGTGTACCTTTTATGACTTCATTATCATTCTCCACCTCCGCAGTAGTGATGGCATAATCCTTCCCTTGTTCCTTTGACTTTGGTGGCTGGTGACGCTGATTACCCTCGATAACTAGAGGTATAGTGAACTAGTTTTCATAGTGCCTTATCCCCCTACAGTTGTAGTATTGAACAATGAGTGGTTGTCTCCTTTCATTGAGTACATTATCCTTCCTTTTCATGTCTTTCCAACACTCTTGAGCATGGTTTCCTTATTTCCCACACTTGAAGCATTTCCCCATCACTTTGAGGCAGTTTCCCTGGTGAAACTTTCCAGATTTTTGGCATGTGGGTCGTTGAGTTTTATTCCCACCATTATCATTAGATCCACCGGCATGAAAATCAATATTTCATTTCATGTCACCATATCCATGGGACCATTCTCCAAACACTATCTCCACTTTGATGGCACATTGAACAAATTCTTCATTACTCCCAAAGTCTCGGATTGCAAGAGCCTTTCAAAGGTGTGGTTTTAATCCACTAAATAATCTATCAAATTTTCTATCATTGTTGATAACAAAACCCGAAGTGTACCTTGCAAGCCTTGTGAAATTTGATTCATAGGTTGTGACAGATTTTCCTTATTTTTTCTTGATCTATATGAATTCTCTCAACATTTTTGTTTGAATACTTCTTGGGAAATACTTGTTAAGAAACATTATCTTAAGGTCTTCCCATTCTATCTCTTCAATATCCTCCCTTGGCATGTTGTTCTTAATACAATTACACCATTTATTGGCTTCTCTATCTAGATGATAAATAGATAGAGTCTCCTTCTCCATCTCAGAATAGTGATGCACAAAAAGATATTCTCCATGGAGTTGACCCATTGTTTCGCAACAAGTAAATCAGAAGATCCACTAAACATTAGTGGTCGTTGCCGCATAAAACATTCGATAGAATGTTTCTCTCTCTTTGGTGAAAGAGAAATTTCACCATTATTACGGTTATTGTTCATTACCCAAGATAATTGGGAAGGAATCCCCATGATGTTTTGAACTCCACCTCCCAAATCATTGGGGATGTCGTTCGAGAAATCGTTGCATTGGCCCTCGCACGAGTTGTTTGCTGGACTTCTCCTGGTTCCCACCATTTTCTAAAATAGTAAAGGTTATAACAAAACATAAGTAAACAAGTCATGAATAACTTATTCATTTATACAATTTATACCAAAAAATAACATATAGGATCCCTATGTAAATATTATTGTGTACAAATTTGTACTACGCTCATGCTATAGGTTTTCTCGTGGGTTCACTAATCCAAATTCTCAAATTAAATAAACCATTCCTCTGATACCAACTATAGTGAACCTAACATTTCATACATTACTATTACAACATAATAGTATTACACATAGAGTATCTAAATTTTTAGTGTCTTGGGAAAACTATAACCATAAATAACAATTACAACATCAAGAATAAACATTTATTTAATTTCTTCTTCTCTAGCTTCTTATTGGAACTTGACATATCCTTAGTATTTGTAGACACCTGAGGATATAAATCAAAAGAGGTGAGCTAAAAACCCAGTAAGAGGATAGATAAGAAAAATATATCATGGGGTGATCATAATCATAATGTGGGAAAAATATCAAGAACATGAGAGGAAGCATAAATATAAGACTTGAAATGTGGAAATGCATAAAAATAAAACAACATGTCTTGGTGGTTAACTACCACACATACTTGTGAACCAAGGTAGAATCTTTTTCACACATCATTTCACATTTACTCATGAGAATCATCATTGTACCCAATGCATTGGAGCACTGTATAATTCCGAGCGCACCTGTCACCTTCAAACATTTATATTGTGCTATATCATTCTGAGCGCACCCATCACATCATAATATTATCATTATCATGAATTCCACATAGAAAATAAAGCATTGATGAAAATAACATACCCATGTAATGGAATGGGTTTCATCTCATAATAACACTTTCCTAAACTTTGGGATCCCAAAACAAAGAGGGAGTAACTTACATCATACAAGAACCATCAACCTTGAATGAGATGTAATAGGTGAGTTCCTAGGAGAAGAGTTATCTTGGAAAACATTTTGTTTGACATAAACAATAGTGGTGAAAATTTATATACTATAAAAGGAAATAAAATTATGAACAATTTATTTTTAAGGAGTAACCATATAAAAATGGAGTGAAAGAGGGAGAACCCGATGGATGAAAGTTGGGTTTGAGAATTTCCCCTTACCTTGTATATGAATGCATCCTACTATTTAATGACCTGTATAATGAAATTAGATTCATTATTTAGAAATTAAAGAACATTTTATAAATTAATATATTTCATTCTTGTTTTATTATTTCATTTTATGTTCCTTTGGGTGACTTATAGAGTTTAAAAACATTGTTCAGGGATGTTCGTTTTTACTATTTTTCTTGGGTGGTTCACTTGTATTCTTAAATTGAAATTTGGGTAGAACATGGGTAACCATACAAGTCTGATGTTACATGTGATTAATGTTATTGAAGGATATTTAATGGTATTTTAATGAATTATATTATATCCATGTGGATGAATCATTAGATAAGTATTAATTGATGATTGTTTGGGTTAATTTGGGCTGTTTTTCGATCACAACGAACTTGTTTTAATTTATCACTTAGTAATATGGCCATAAGTTATTTCCAGAACCTTAAAAAAGAAATAATACATATAAAAAATTCTGGTTCAACCAGAAAAATGGTTTCATGACCAAATATGAAGGTAGAAATGGAAGAAAAAAGCATGTCGTTCTCGAAGGTGATAAATTAACACCTCACGAACAACGTTCTCTTTAAAAAAATAAAAGGAAGAGGGAAAGGGGGTTGGATTATATAATATGTCATTATCATAATAACATTTCAGTACATCTATAATACTGGAGCTAAAATACCATTTGGATGAATATATGTGGGGAGAGATCAATAAATGAGCTTGAACTTGAAAGGAAATTAAAGGAGATGAGGGAGAGAAATTACCTATTAAATATTCCTCTGGAGATCCTCCTTAAAGACGCTACGCATGGTCTTTTGATGAGACCAGAAGATCTTGAACGTGGGAGAGGGGATATGGAGTATGTTTGGGCAGTGTTTAGTGAAGGCTTGGAGCTTGAGAGGTTTGAGGAAATGAGGGTGTTAAGGGTGGTTTTTATAGTGGAGGGGAGAGGGGTTTCCTTAATATAAAATTCATTAGTTTATTAATTTCCCCTAAGAGAAGTAATAGTGAGTCATCCATGACCAAGAATAGTAAATAAGGAATGTGAGTTTGAGATTTGGTTGCTTAAATCACTTGTGATTTCAGGAATAGTGGGTTTTAATTATAATGTATTTATACGACAAACTGATGTATTTTACTAATCACAAAAAATTCAAGTATTTTATAAAAATCCCAAAATTTAACCCCAACCATTTTTCGACATGTAGAATAAAAAAAAAGAATTCCATTTTTCAAAAATGATTTTCTAAATATGGTTAATTTAATATTTAATTAAAATAAAAGTTTATTAATAAAAAACATTTTTAAAACAGTCATTTACTTATTCTAAAATATATTTACATCATACTTTCACTTGAATATTATCTTTTTACTATCATAGGTAAGGTTACTATTAAATAGGTTATATCACTATTCATAATGGTATGTTACTATTCATAAGGGTAGGTTACTATTCACAAAAAAATATTTTTCTTTTATTACCCTCAAAAAATCATCTCGAACACAACCGTGTCTGTCAGATTTTAAAAATTCTAAACACAAAAAGTGAAAAACATATGTTTAAAGGTCACTTATCACTTAGTAGTTCATTATTTTGTGTTTTCATGTAATTTTATCAAAAAATTACAAGAAGGTAATTTCCATTGAAAAACTTTGGGTCATTACAATCTAGGTGGCCTATATGTTCCTGATGGATTTCAATGGGTCATCTAGTTTGGATAGTAGGGAAGAAACATTATCATTTTTCCACAAAAATACTTGTGATGGTCCACATGAATTTTTGTTAGAGCCCCTATATCCCATTAAATCATTTGTTTCTTCTCTCTTACTAAATAATATTATTATTTGATAAAAAATAATATTATAATAAATGAAAGTGAAATGTTTTATCATTATGTATTACCTTAAAATCCATGATCCATTATAAACCCTAAAAATTATTTTTTATACCCTTCAGAATAATCCTTGATACTCTATGAAATGTACATCTTAACATTATGATATCATATATGATAGTCATATACACTTATAGATCTAGTTGTGCTATAGTAATACATGCAATGGAGGAACTATATTCTTATAATTATATTTATCTATTTGATTCATATCCTTATAGGGAACTCCAAAAAATAGTCATTAATATATAGTTTAATATCTTCATTTTTGATTTTGGGTGTACTTATCATAATTTTAGAGTAGAGTCATGTTAAAAAAATAATTTATAGCCAGATTTTATTGGGGGGGGGGTGTAAAGAAGGTAATCCATGGCACCATTCATCTATTCAAACCCAAATAGTTCTATAAAGGAATGTTTAAACATTTCATACCACCTAAAGTGATAATGTCCTAACAAAGAAGGATCGTGAAAACAACCAATTACCCACGTTTAACATTAATGGTCATATTATTTTCCCAGCGTATGATTCCTACCTAATAATAGTTATAATGAATTAATTCTATATAATCTAACCAATACATGAGGTCTCCTTCAAAAGGCAGAACATGATGGTGACCAATTATCCAGCTTTTTTCCAAAATTAAAATGAATGATAAGGTTGAACATAATGATACCTGATATGTGATAGATATCAAAGCCTAGATACAATTATTTTATATAGACTCTATTTTATCCATATGGTCTTCCTAATCCGAAAATAAATATAATATTCATTATATTAGTATATTATTGAGTATTTAGACCATCCTCTTAGAAAAATATCTACTTTTTCATGTTATAAACTACTCATCTTAAGTGGTTGTCTAATCCATTTTTATTAATTATGTCGGCATAAATATTTAAAGCATGTGTCCCTATTGAAAATAATTTTAATGGGAATACCATGAAACTGAAACATGAATTTTAATAAATCTTTCCCTCCTCATCTCCTAATTGTGGTTCTCTAATAGATAATAAATTTGAGGCCGTAGATGGCCTATCCAAAACCAACCACATGATATTTCAACCTCAAACACATCATGGAATTCCATTAATTAGTATATAGTAACTTCATCCAACATCCAATCATATATAGAACATGTTTGATGCAATTCTACAAGTATCTAAGGATGTTCCTTTACATATAGACATCTGAGATGCATATAAATGAATATTATAGTATGTGACTTTATTTTTTACCAATATGTTCAATATTGAATTAATTGGTACATAATCATCAACCCTATATGATCTTCCCATATTAATATTTTTATGCCCGCCATTAGATCCTGCATCTAATATTTAGGGACCACTATACTTTCTTGGATGTACACCAATGTATTGATACCCCAAGTCCATCTGTTGGTAGGTTCCACTACCTATTGAATTTATTGTATTATGAGGTATCTAAAATCAAAATTATGGATATACATTACCTAATCCAACAATAGGGATGTGATAGTTGTATATTCTTGATGAGATATTCCACCATCAATATTCATATCCATATGATATTTTGAGAAATGAATCATTAGTCACCACACCAAACCTGTCTCCAACATATATTCTCGATATTTTTTCTGATAAGAAATTATTTTGGGGAATTCACCTTCCCCTGAGTATAGAAAAACTTGAAATCCATTATCTATAGGTAGTGAAATAAGTATATCTATCAGATATTGAAATATAATTTTCAAAAAAATTTCCTTAATGTCTTATTTTCCATTTAACCTATAAATATATCTATAACCAGATATTGTGTCCATTATTTTAATTAATGGACTATATAATCTAGTTTGAATCATGTATATGATAGTTTTTGGTAGATGTTATCAACTAATGATGACCACATATGTCTCCTCTATCATCATACATATAATTCCCCAATAATATTATGTATTATAGTATTTAGTATATAATTTTCCCCAATTGAAAAAAATTAGGATTAATATAGATGTGACTCCCCCATTTATATCACATAATGCAACCTCACATTACTCGGTTTATTAAAATTTCACCTATTTCGAGGTTATAACCATTATATGTTATACTAAATTAAAAAACTAGGTATTAAACCATAATTAAATGACTAAAAGTAATAAAAACCCAATAAAAATACATTCCTGAGTCTTCCTAAATAATTCACTACTCCCACCATTTTTTGATTGATGAAAATCCCACACAAAATATGAAATTATCATGGAATTTAATCTTACGAATCCTAAAAACTGAATTTATAGAGTATTGAATAATGAAAAAGAACGTAAAGTGAGATTTTTGAAACAAAAATGTGTTATATATATCTATTGAGTATGATTGTTTTTAAATATTTTATCCTTGTATAAAATTCAAAAGGAGTTTGATTGGGATTAGAATATCCTATTTAAATGAAACCTAAACCAAATCAGTGAATTCATCAAGTCTAATGTCATCATAAGAAATATTTATATCCTATATATGTTCTAGAAATCTATCATTTGTATGTCCTCATATATCTCAAAATGAAAATGGAATATTGATCATAGGTCATTATTGATGAACCATTTGGATCTCCTCAAACTATCAATGAAACCATTTATCCTTGTAATTTGAAAAATGTTCCTCATAGTGATCTTATTAATCATCTAATAATATAATAATTATATCAACATGAAATTACTTTTATAGGAAAAAATACTAGATCTACCCAAAGATATATATTTTGATATATAAATCCATTCACTTCAAGATCCTTTTGATAAATGTTTAACTCCTTGAAATCTGTTAATGATATTTGATTTAGGGGTACTTATTTGGATCAACACCTTGAATGAGATAAATAGTAATCTTAATCTCCCTATTAGGAAGAAAAACAAATAAATTATGATGAAAAAAATCCTAATAATGGTCCACAATTAGAGAAAATAATGGTGGAACCATTTTTTATCCTATCTAATGAAAAGACTATACACATGGTCTATGATGAATTAAAATAAAGAAATTTGGGTCTCACATGAAATGAAAATAGATCCCACAATCATGTGAAGTTATTCACCTCCCATTATAGACTAGAAAATGAAACATGTATTTGATAATCTTCTGCTCGATCATAGAAGTTATTTATCCAATAAATGCCAAATATTACATCAAAATAAATCATTTACAATGTAAAAAAATCCAATAATTACTAACTTGTCACAATAGATAACCACTCACATCCATATATTGAATCCTAATCCAATTCCTCGTATTAACCATAATCATACCCATGGATCAATAATCAATTTCCATGAATTAAAATTTTCTTTTCCCCATATGTAATTTTATATTTCTACCCTTTACATCATTTTCCCAATTACTTTATTTGTACCCTTTGGATCATTTTCCCAATTCCTTCTGTGACATTCTAGACGATGTCCATTTATCCACTTGAGGTGATCTTCCGAACCATACCCTAGAAGACTATATCTGACCTGAGAAATTCCATAATAAAAAATAGAATTGTTTTATAAAATAAAATCCAAGATTATATATCATTCCAAATGACATAAACACTCTCAATTATTTTAGATATTATGAACACATATGGCCAATCCTCTCCCTTTATAATCACATGATATAATCTCTATGTAAAGAGTGGAGGGATTTAATTATTCCTAGATATTTTTTCATATACTTTCTTGGAACATCTCCTTATCTATCCGCTAATAAATAAAAGATGTTCCTATACCTACACTACTTAAGGGAGGTATTATGCATACCAATCCACCTTCAATAAGGACCTTATCAATATTTTGGGACTTGGTAACTTTCTTTGTGTATAATTTCTGGAAAAACATCCCCACATAATTAGAAAAATCCAAAAAAATAATATATGAAATCAATGGGCCTTTCAAGAATCACATTTATCTTTTGACGATGAGAAATTTAGAAAATAATACAATGAGTTTCATAATTTTTAATTAACATCCATCACTTATGGTGTTATATGAAATAATTATCTCTATATAACCTTTTAATATATTGGAATAAGTATTCATATAATGAATTCCGAAATTCCATCCATTTTAGACCATAACATCTCTTATTCCAAACCATGATACCAAACAATTAACTCCCTGAGAAATATAGCATAAACATATCAATATTTACATTCTTTTCCATAAGGGTATTAACTTGGTCAAAAATAATCCATATACTATCTATTCAATACATATAATTATATGAGGCTATATCAACATAAAATGTAGGTAGTGTTGTATTTTTAAATCCCTAGTTAATTCCACTTTAGTGGCCTCACTATAGGAAACTTCACTAACATTATGTTGTACTATTCTAAACAAAACAGTCAAAACTAGATCACCTCCTCAAACATCATTAATTATATCTAAAGTATTCTCATGTTCTCCCTTTAGAGGATTTGGGGGTTATTTAGCTATATTATTAATATATTCCCTTCCTAATTGATGGATAATTTTAGGATCAAGTTATTTATAAAATTACAAAACCCTGATTTATAAATATTTTACCATAAATCTAAAAAACACATAATATTTTATCTGGGGTAGGAATATGATCACATTATACCCCCAAAAAAATCATATGACCCATAAAGTCCGAAATTGGATAACATAATCACTAGGGTTCACAACCTAACCCAACATTTTCCTATCCCTTTCAATTCAGTATTACCCCTGATATAATTCAATTATTCACGATCATCATAAACAACATCAATACATAACCCAATCATATACCATCGGTTATCACTCACATAACATTCAGACACCCATACCAATGTTTTATTAGTGTATTAAGAACATTTGAAATCCACAACACCAATTCCGAAGGAATTTTAATAACACTAATATTTTTGTTTAGAAATAATAAAAAATGATTTATTTTCATATAATTAAATAAAAACCCTTTTGAATCATTTCCATTTGAAATAGATACAAGAATGAAGATATAATGTGAACCAATTTATTAAACAAGATGTATATACACATTGAATCTTTCCAGATAAGTCTATGAGTTAATAAATAAACTATATTTCCAAATAACATTTTGAGTAATATTATCGAAAAATAATCATTATAACTAATAAAATAGACAAAAACCATAGTTAATTTGGTATCCATTATAATGATATTTTATAAATAATTGAGAAACATTCACTTTATGTTATGAATATTTAATATACCTCTATCCATCCAAAAAATAAAAAAAATAAAACCATATGGCTTACTAATACTATTATATAATTTATCTTTTTAGGATTCTTATCATGATAGGGAGAAAAATGTTACCTCAAGCATGTTCCAGATTTTGACAGATTCTACTAACTAGTTTTGAGGGAATATTATTTAAAATGAGAACATTGTGACTTAAATATCAGTCTAATTATTTAAATAATGAAACATAAACAAAAAATCAACTAATCAACATAATATTAAACAGCATCAAAATTTATACTATACGCTAAAATTGAAATATGATAACAAAATAATTACACTTTTCAAAATTATATATCCATAGTAAAATTTTATATTCCCAATAATAGCCATTAATACCATAGGATATGATAGATGTCAAAAAATATAAGATTTATAATTATATTTTCTAATAACAAATGATCACAACACTATCATCTATATATTAATACATCCTCACATAACCACTTATTATAATAGAATTAATCTTTCTGACATCAAGAATA
The DNA here is from genome assembly GCA_963277665.1 of Viscum album. Taxonomy (NCBI): domain Eukaryota; kingdom Viridiplantae; phylum Streptophyta; class Magnoliopsida; order Santalales; family Viscaceae; genus Viscum; species Viscum album. The sequence goes on along the minus strand of OY728122.1, from coordinate 504,605,220 downwards.
AGGAAATCAATAAATATACCATGGTTCATGTGGATGGTGAGAAAAAAAAATTGTTATATGACACTTTTAACGAAATTTCAACTTAAATAAAATAATATATGTGACCGAATATATTGTATAATATATAAATAACCATCATCTAAACTCCCACATTTGGTTATAATGCCCTTAATAAACTTCCAAAAGTCCTTAACAAACATTATTTAGTCAATTCATGTGGAGATAATCATCAAATACTTCAGAATTAAAAGAGAATACACAATAAAGATAACACAATGAACAAGATTTTTCCCCATGAATAAGGTTAGAATTTTATGAATACTCAATGGTGTAACATATCATATCCCTTAGGAATTAACTACTAAACTTATAAGATATAAAAAAGGACCACTATCTCATATTAAAATGAATGGTATGGTGAATCTAAGTAATGATTATAATATAACCATAAAATTGAAAATGAAAAAAAACAAAAAAAGATGACTCTCATTACCATTTTTTATAATTCATTATAATTTGAAGCAGATTTAAAAAATGAGTACTGGATAACGGAGACATGACTTTGGGAACATTCTAAAACATAGTCTTATTAAGGCCCCACAACCATCTAATCAACATAAGACACTCAATTTCTAACTATAACTTTCTTATAACACCAACACATCTATTACATCCATGGTGTTCCATACCTTTAATAATACCATTAGATCTTGAAGACATTAAATGGTGTTTTATAAATACCACTCTCTTTTATGAAGAGTTCCTTCCCATGAAAAAACTCATAACCTACACACAATGAATTCAAACAAAAATATTATTCTTCATAAAGCTCCACTCCCAAATTTAATGAAATATAAAACCCATGACCAAGTGCTAATCTAGAAGTCCCATAATTCATTCCCCTAACTAGACAACTAGCATGGTATCCATTAAAAAAATATGATATTGAAAAAAAAGTATCACCCTGAAAGGGTCTATAAATATAGTTACTCACCGAATTCATTCTCTATAGGCAGTTACTAGTTCATAAGAACCATATAAGTTTAATAGATTTTTTTTAGACTCATCACACTAACCATGACACCCCAAAAAAAGGAGGTCCCAGAATACACATATATGTATAAAAAATGTTATGGAAGATGTAACTAGTTATTAATGGTATTTAATTTTCAAATTATACGGTATAATCCATCCAAAATCCATTTAAATAAATATAACTAATATAAATTCCTCAAAATAGGTATTGGGATATAAAATGGGAGAGAATTAAAATAATACTAATATTGATGTAATATAGGGAGAAACATTAACTCATAAATCTGAACATATAACATGAATCTTGATATTGAAACCAAATGACAATATATAAGTTTTAAATATTGATGGTCACAAGGGAGATATGTACTAAAAACCATTAATTCGGATGGTTCCTCTCTTATTTCAATTCCTAAAATAGATACTCACGAAACCCATTCCTCAATCAAAACATGCATATCCACACATTATATATCCAATTTATATATACAAATCACACCTCAAAATACACTAGTAGTTGAGTATAATAATTCTAATGCTCTAAATCATTCCTGGTATTCAAATATATTAGTAATTATCAAAGGATCACAATTGAAATTTTCTTGTGGAATCTATAATTGAAATAATATTAATTTTTTTTAGTTTCAATAATTACATTATTTAACATTTTATTCTAGAATTAAAAAAAATATAATATAATGTATGTTCTATTATAAATGTGGTAATGGTGGGGATTGTAGGCACAAGAATACACAAAATATTAAAAAATTATATTCATCATTACTCATTGTAAATATTAAAATCAGGTAAAGATAAAAATCTATAATTATTTTTATAAAGTGAACATTGTATACATTTTTTGGAAGATAAAATTTAGATAGATAAATATTTATGAAAAATATATAATATTAAAAAATGGTTCATATAAGTTTATAAAAACACTTTAACAAATAATCTATATAAAAAAATTAAGTGTTATAAATATAATAAACATGTCCTTATTATGTCTGAATGTCAACTATTAAGAAAACATCTATTAAATTGGATTTAAAAAATAAATTATTATAATACATATGGAAAAAAGGTAGTGATGTGTTCGTAGATTATTTTTTATGATTCATATAATCATTTTAACTTTAAATATATTAGTGATAAATATAATCAAGTGAATAAATTTTATTTTATGACTTATATTGAAAAGGTATAATCTCTTTTCTCTTCTATTACAAATATGGGGAGCATTCATAAAAAACCCTTAATGAATATAATTTTATTAATTATAATATATTTTATTCTCAATATAAAGAATATAATTTTCTAATGAAATTTTATTATAATACTATTATATAAAAATATTCTTTTAAAAATACTCTTGTTAATATAATACAAATATTTTTCTAATAATTCTTTGAGTGATGATATAATTAATGATATTTTTTCATATTCAATAACTAGATCAAGATATTCGTATTTTACTTAAGGGAGGGAAAACATAAATGTATTACATGATAATACAAAAAAATTGTAGGAATAGTAAAAGAATAATTAATTCTAGAAAATATCTACTGAAAAATATAAATTATTTTATATGAGATAAAAATAAAATGGTATGAATCTAAATTATTATTTTTATATTTTATTATTTTTATTTTCTATGAGGATTGTATATGTTGATGGTGGGGTAATGAGATCAAAAAATTATAAGGGGTTAAAGAATGAGGAATTTTTCACATGAGCCTTTTCCCAGTTAGTAAAGACTTTGCAAGTGCATCCAAGCAACCAGTGATCAAATCTAGGCAGAGGCAGAATTTCTGGGTACTCTAGCAGTAATGTAGAAGGAACTGTGCAGTACATTAGCAGGTACTGTAGCGGGAACTGGAGTAGGCACTGTTTGGCACTGTAGCAGCCGAGAATATACCCCCGTTTGGGCCTTCGGGCCACCGATTTGGTCCCTGAGTCTTGTTAGTCCTTCGGGCCACCCAGGCCTTCTAGTCAGAAAGGACTTTGGGCCACCTCATGGCCTTCGGGCCACCTTAAGTGCAGATACAAACCAGACAACCTACAAGGAAGAAGCTTTACAAGGAGGATGAGTAAGGAGCATTCACCACAGCAGAAGATAAATGAATTGTAAGAATGAGAGGGTATGGCTCCTCTCATCGGGACAAGCCTGTGCATGCACAGTAATGCCGAGCCGAATAGCCATGCGAAGGTGGAGAGCTTATTTCACGATGAAGATGCTGGGGAGGTGCAGTTCCAAGTATTTAGTATGGGTTGTATGTAATGATTGAAACCTATAGGCAATGAATTCCTCTAAGTCCTATGGGCCATGTAATACTCACACCTACGTGCCTTTTAAGGGTTCCACCTTACCCCTTGGAAGGTGGATTATAAAAATCAATAAAAAATGAAGGCCTTCAGGACATTGGAGGAAAGATTGGGGAATTTTTAAAATAATAAGATTACTATTGAAATCCTGATGAGATTCCACCAATCATTCAGTGTGTTGGGAAAGGGTGTATCCCCCCACATTAAAAAATTTAGTGTGTAAAATACTACTATTTTAATGGATACATTTTTATAATTTATTGCCTAAAACCAATTTTAATTCCCTCACATATTCACCTTTTGGTAAATTTTTATCCCAAAATTATCTATTTAAACATTCTACTTTGTTAAAATATACTATATTTATTCTTGAATGAATCACAAAAAATAATTGGGTTGGATATCTGTTTATAAAGAAAATATCCATTAACAACTAATTCATAGTTTCTCCTAATTTTTCTTGGTATGTCATTATAAATAATAAAATTGGTGCATAAATCAACTATTCAAAATTTTCATTATATAAGTTCAATTCATAATTTTTTGAAGAAAAGGATCATACCAGTATCAGATATGTGGTATCTATAATTTTATGTAGTTTTACTTGAGTTTCATTCATGATATATACTAAATATATTACAGTTTGGGTGAGAATGAAGCTAAATGAAACAAAATTGTGCTTCCTTACATGTTTTCTAAGGAGTAAAATATATCTTACCTATTATAGGCCCACTATGATCACTACTTTTAATATATGATAACCAATGTACATATTATTTACGTAACATGTTTAGATTTCATGTAATTTGATCATATTAGATGTTTCTATTCATCTTACTTATGTTAGGGATCCTTTTGAGGTATCAAAAATCATTCCTTGAGGATGGAAATATTTTATAGTTTATAATCGAATATTTAATAATCCTCCTTTATTGATTAATAGATTATAGAGGCCGATAAGGATTGAGATTATTTATATGTGTGTTTTTATGGAATATTATTAAATTTATAAAATATTTTTATAGAATAGGTGTGTATAGGTTTACTATAAGAACATGGATCTTCTTTTTTGGTATGGATCTTATTTTCTGGTGTTTTGAGAAAAAGAGGAGTTTCTATAAATTTAATGAGTACACTCCGAGTAATTTGAAGTACATGCTGTGTACCTAGTTGTTGCGGGTAACCATGTACAGACCATGTAATGTCCATGTACATGGACTTGTGCGGTGTCCTAGAGACTGTCTAATGCAGAGCTCGGTTAAGTCATGTACAAAGTGTGTACATTAAATGAACATGTCGTGTACTTTTCTTTTTTATTTTATTAAATGGATTGGGGTCATGTCTAATGGAGAGAACACAATTATTCTCATCTCATCTCATCCAGAAGTGACCGAAGCCGACAATTCTTATTCGAGACCCGACCCTTTGTCCATTTTCCAAATCAACCACCGTCGATTGTGTTGGAATCACCACGATGATTTCTTCCTTCTTCTAGTGCATCTGTCCTTTATTTCTCCACTTTTTTGAGATATATGTGGTTGCGTGTTTTTGAAATTTTTGTAGATCTACCACATTCTTGGACAATTCAAGGGGAAAATCCGAAGTATATAAATTTTAAAATGCCGAGGTAGGCGGTTTTTTCCTTTCTATAGATTGTATTTGAATATAATATGATAAAGTACCCAATACCCCAGTTCAGGGTATTGCGTATTTATGGAATTTAACCATTTAATGCTTTTTATGGCATGATTACTTGAGTTAGGGAACTTGATTGAGAGTAGATTATAAATTACCTTTTAATGGAAGTGTTTGACAATATTTGAACTAGGTTGGATGTTGGGTCTATTTTTTTCCTATTAGGATGCTCTGTTTTCCATGACTAGTGCTATTAGGATGGAGTGATATTATCTAACTTTCATGTTCCATGAGTTGTACCTGTTTATCTAGGTAGTATATTATAATTTAATTTTTGCTGCTAGACATCGTTTGTGCACGATTGCTTATATGAGGTTGTGGGAACCTGGAGTAGTTAGACCATAGGGGGAATGAATTCTGAGGTTTTTCCCAGAGTTTCTGTTATACTTTCACATTGAAAGACCATAGGGGGAGTGGATTTTAAGGGATTCACTAGAGTTTTTGTTAAACTTTCACATTGAGAGACCATAAGGGGGATGGATGCAGAGTTTTCCATTAGATTTTTTGTAGTTCCATGCTGTGAGACCATAGGTGGAATTGGATGTTGAGTGATTCCTTAACAGTCTATATTTTACCGAAAAAATACCCCATGGGGAATTGACAGTGAATGCTTACTCAGAGAGTCTTTCCCAAGCTGAACCAGAGGGGTTATACTATGAGTACATCCTAGAGGGTTTCTTGTGATTGTTTGGTTGATTATGTGATAAATTTAAATGAATATAGAGGAAACTATAGGATTGATTACTTCGAGTACTTCCTTGTTTATTACTTTATTTTTCATATTGCTTTCTCTATATATATTCACTGACTTTTAGGCACAGATCATTAGGTAGTTTCCAACTGGGATTCGTATCCTACTCTATTTTCATCATGCTTTTGGGATCAAATAGATTATGTTGCTACAAGTATAGATAATGGAAATCACCCTTCTACTTTTGGCACTTGATTGCGATCGAGCTGGAGAGCATAGGACCAAATAGAGGCTTACGATGCTATTGGATTTTTTTACTTATTTTTCCATTGTAATTTTGTTTAGTACTATATTCTATAATTTTTAATTGTTTTTCTACTTTCCTATATATTGTAAAATGCATCAGTATTTATATATATGCTTAGTTGTTTATTTACTATCAGTCTGCCACTATTCAATATTCTACGGTAATTACATATTCCGCTACTATTAATTTTTTATTTACACAGTGTTATTATGCCAATGAGTGCATAGTTTCCCCATTATCACACAAAAGTCCCTTGCTACTAGTCGGAATCCTCTGGCATTTGAAGAAATGATCTTAAGGCTATGTGACCAACCGGGTACGAGGCACCTGTGGGCGGCACCCGAACCTGAGACAGTAAAATCTGGTATCAGAGGTATTAATTCTTCATGACCTATTGTTTGGAGCCTACAATCAGTGATATGACAGCAGAGGTAGTTGGTAATAAGCTGTTCCCGTGTGTATCTTACCCCGTGTATAGGAAAAAAGCCAATTTACCTCGTATATTTCTATTTTTTCGGGTTCTTCAATTATTACAGCTAATTTGATTTCTCCAATGGGTGATTCACATGTATTGTGCAGTTATTTTTGACATTATTGATGATTTTTTCTGTTATCACCTAATGAGATGTGGGGTTTCCATCCCATGCATGATATTTTGAAATACTTGAGATCACAAGTCAGGCATTATTTTCATTCCATTTAGGGTTTATTACTGATTGCATGTTGCCGTGATGGATGTTGTTCTTGATATGCATGCTATTTTGATAGACACTTTCATATTATACCTACTATTTGATCGGGTATTTAAAATGTTTAATGTTTCATTTGAATGAATTCCAAACATTTGTCCCTAAGATGTTATGGGCCCTCATGGATTAGAATTTGGTGGATTATGTGATTTATTGCACTGTTGTTCTAGTATATGACATGTACTTGATGCCCAAATTTTATTCTTGGGAAGAATGGACCCTCATGGATTGGAATTTGGCACTTTATGTTTGTTTCCATGTTTTTATGGGTTTCGGAGTAGTTTCTGATTCTTATGATATTGAAAAACTAGAATACACTATGTGTATTGCTGAATACATACCATGTATCCTTCTGTTCAGGAAGAAACTGTTTTTCTTATGTACACATTGTGTATTATATGTACATTTCGTGTAGTATCTATCTATGTCATTGGCTATGTGGGAAGAGACACGGGGTTGGGTAATCATTAGTAGAACACACAGTGTATTGGACATACACGTTGTGTTGTATAGAATGTGTGTCCACCTGTGTGACTAGTGAAACAGATGGATAAAACATAGGCTATACTTGTCGTGTAATGCTTGAACACACCGTTTAGTTTAACCCATGTATCCGGCCATGTGAAGAACAACATGGGTCAGTGAAATCCTTATAGTTCATGTCGTTTCTGAAAAAAACACGCAGTTTAGTCTTTTTATAAGAAAACCATCTTGGTTAGTCATGTAGAAGAACTTGGTTAGGGGAAATCATTTCAAGTACATGATGTGTATGGGAGAACACATCACGTGTATGGGGTGTTACATGAATAGGGTTGGAGGAGTAAAGATCCATGTGAAGACTTAAGGGAACACACCTTGTAGTGATCATATACACTGTGTATCCATATTTTGTAAAACATGATTTTTTTGTTTGTCATATTCTCTTCTTGCACTTCAAGGTTTTAGTCCCTGATAATCTTGAACTAACGTGTGTGATTTACCTAGTAGATTCATGACAGTAAGACGACCTCCAGTTGTACGCCAAATTCTGGAAAGTGATTAGACACCGGACATGGCTGGTCAGGGACTACCAGTAGATCCTAATGTGATGTCAGTCTTGGAACAAACTGTCATTCCAAATACAGGTGTTGATGCATAGTTTTGAGAAGGCTTCATGAGGTTTATAAAGACCTTCTCTTGTATGGCTATGTTGACGCAGGTTTTCTAATAGCTGCATCCTATGACTTTCATAGGGGATGGAGGAAATCAAGCTGCAGAGTAATGTTTAGAATCCATGCTATGTTTTTTTAGCACATAGAGAGGCAACTAGAGGGGAGGGTGAAGCTCTCTATATATATGTTTCTGGATTTTACTAAGATGTGGTGGTATGTGATATCATAGTAAAGATGCCCACAGGGAATGGCTTGGGATGAGTTCTAGTGCACCTTTTATGATTAATTATAACAGAAGACTTTAGGGGCCGATCGAGCCTGGGAGTTCATGAGTTTGGAGCCAGGTACCCACTCAGTCATATAGTATTATTCTCGCTTCACAGGGATGTGGTATATGCTATACTTTTGATGTAGAGTAGATCCATTAGGAGTAGGATCTCGGACCCTCTACAGTTCGATGTACGATTCTAGTTGCCTCAGTTTTAGGTTCAACACGTTTTAATACAGGGTATTCTAATAGTTTCATATCTGTTTCTATTATAGAGATCCTTTGGCACTGTATGTTTACTTTTTCTAATGTCTTGATGATGGAAACACCATTCGAAAAAATAATGGATAGTGTACATCAGTGCATGGAGTTCCCTCTTGATGTTTGAGGGTGTCACTTCTTTTGGGACCTCTATGTCCTAGAGATGACATGCTATGATGTCATTCTAAGAATGGGAAGGTTATTTCCCTTCCAGAAAAGTTTTCAAATTATATCATCATACTATGCACATCACCAGAAGGTGGTGTGTTCTTACATGAGGGAAAATGTGATGTCCAGGTGAGAAGAGAGGGACAAGAGCATCATGGGTTGGGAGGAGTTATAGCTCAGATTTCTAGTTTATTTCTAGATGACTAGGGAACTTCACAGATAGATTTTCTTCCAGTGGTAAATCCTTTAAGGAATTTCATTCCAAACTACTTTTTAGTTTTTCCTATAGAGAGAGAGGTGGAATTTTCTATTGACCTCTTCCTAAGAGAGACACTGGTGTCAATTCATCATTATAGGATGCCGAAAATAGGGTTAAAAGATCCCGAGATACCATTGGAGGAGTTGGAGGACTTTTTTTTATCTGGCCCAGTACTTCTCCTTGGGGTTCTCCTGTACTTTTTGTGAAAATGGAAGATAGTACTCTCAGAAGTTTTGTGGATTATCGGTAGATGAACTAGTGGACGTTCAAGAACCGATATCCCATTCCGAGGATTGATGATATACCGGATCAGCATTGAGGATCCAAGGTGTTCTCAAATAGTGACATGAGATCCAGTTGTCATCTGTTTCACATTAGAACATCTCATAATCCTCTTACATCCTGACATGAAAATAATGGTCTATACGAGTATTTGGTTATGCCATTTGGTCTCATGAACACACCTGTAGATTTTATGGCACTTATGAACTGATTGTTCTATCCATATAGGGATTCCTTCATGTTGGTTTTTGTGGACGATATCTTGGTGTACTCTCACACACGACACAACCATGCTAACCATTTTTATATCGTTTTGAGTACACTAAGAGTGCACCGGTTATATGAAAATATCTCAAAATTCCACTTTTGGATGGACTAGATCCACTTATTGGGTCATGTTATCTCAGAGACATGAGTATCTATAGACCCAGTGAAAGTGAGAGCAGTAGTTTATAGGGATTAGCCACAAAATTTCATTATGGTAGTTAGTTTTCCAGGGTTGGATGGTTACTACCAACATTTATTATTGGATATTTCACACTAATCATGGAAACTAATGAGGATCACTAATAATTATGCGAGGAACCTATGGACAAATTCTTGTGAGGCAGCCTTTCTGGAGCTAAAAGGGAGGTTTAATTTAGCACTGGTACTAGTATTGATAGATCCAATCAAGAGCTATAATATATATTGGGATTCATTAGGTATTGGGCTGGGAGTAGTGCTTCTGCATGGGGAATGAGTCATTGCATACAGGTCTCGGCAATTGAGTCCACATGAGAGGAATTACTCGACATACAATCTTCAGTTGGCTGTAGTTGTTCACGCCTTATGTAGTTGGAGACATTATCTATTGGGAGAGATTTTTTTTTGGTTTTCACAGACCTCAAAAGCATCAAGTATATCTTTACTCACCGTGAACTGAATTTGAGATAGTGAAGGTGGGTTCAGTATCTTTAGTCCTTTGATTTTGAAAATGCCTACATGCCTAGGAAAGGTAGCATAATATCTGATAAGTTGACTATGAGGACTCAGATACCAACTGGTTTGGAGTCCAATAGTGAGTGGAAGCTTGTGGCTCTATTCTGTGAGATGCATTTGTAGGTGCACGACAGAATGGAGCAGACGTTTCTTTCTTCTGTAGTTCTTACATATACTATTCATGATCAAGTGTGAATAAGGTGGATATTACACTCTGGAGGACCAGTTCTATAAGATATTATATTATGATAGGACCATTTTCTAGGATACACTATAGGATAGGATGATATCTTGTATTTTAATGGGAACATATGGGTTTTAGAAGACATATGTGAAGAGCTGATGCGAGATTTTCATTCCTCAGATTCGTCACTTCATCCTGGTGTAACTAAGATGTATTGAGATAAATACCATCAGTATTGTTGGCCTAAAATGATGTGATATGTTTCTGGTTTTGTGAAATGGAATTCCACCTATCAGCAGGTGAAGTCGGAGCATCGGCGACCATAACGTCTTTTACAGCAGTTACCCATTCCCGAGTGGAATTGGAAATATATCATGTCGGACTTCATGAGAGGCTTACTGAAGTTTCCTCAAGGGAACGATGTATTTTCAGTTGTCATTTAAAGACTCATGAAGGTTGAAAAATTCTTACTGATCAAGGACACTTTGAGTGTTGATGAGCTGGGAAGGTTGTATATATGGGAGATTGTATGTCTATATGTGTTTATGCACTCCATCGTTTCAAACAGGGATGACCATTTTACTTCTCAGGTCTAGAAGGGACTACAGAGGGCATTGGGTACAAAATTACTTCTGAGTAAAACTTACCATCCTCAGATAGATGGCCATTCCGAGCATATGATTTAGGTGCTAGAGGAAATGCTACATGCATGAGTCCTAGATTTTTGAGGTTTTTTGGAGAATAACATACCTATTGTTGTTTTTTCCTACAATAATATTTTTCAAGCAACAATTCAGATGGATCCTTATGAGGGTTTTTATGGTAGGCCATGCCGATCACCCTCTATAGGCTAGAAGCCGGAGAGGTAGCTATTCTAGGACCCCATCTTTTCCAGGAGACAATAAAAATGATAGAGTTGATTTAGAAGAGGATGACTGCTGCTCAGTCACAATAGATGTCTTATAATGATCGACAGTGATGAACTATAGAGTTAGATATTAGAGATCGGGTTTTTATATGTGTCACATCGAGGTTGGGAAACAAGAGGATTAGGAGACAAGGCATGTTTTCGCTGAGATTTTTTAGACCATTTGAGATTTTGGAGTTATTCATCCAAGTAGCCTATCGGTTGTAGTTAAATCAGAGGTACTAGGATATGCATGACTTCTTCCACATTTCATAGCTACGATGATACATCTCAGACCCATCTCTTGTTTTTCAACCTGATGAGGTTGAGAATGAGTTGGATGCATCATTTGAGGAGAATCCTATTTGGATTTTTGATCGCAACGCGAAGGATCTATGTGGCCAGTCTATAACTCTCGTAAAGGTGCTCTGGTAGCACGAGAGTGTACATAACGAGACTTGGGAGAGGGATACTGATGTGCAGTTGCAGCGGCTAGAGCTATTTGAAGATTCTTCTTCTTCACCACCTTCTGAAGGAAATTCGGGGATAAATTTCTTTAAGGGGGAAGTTTGTTGGAACCTAGATCTTATTTTCATGTATGGATCCATTTTTTCTGTTATTTTTAGAAAAAGGGGCATTTTAAAAATTTAAGTAGTACACACAACGTGCTTCGATGTATACGCTGTGTACCCAATTTCCGTAGGTAACTGTGTACTCACCGTGTAACGACCAAGTATATAGCCCTGTTGGGTGACCTAGAGACCACCTAAAAGAGAGACCAGTTAAGGCATGTACATGACATGTACATTAAATGAACACACCTTGTAATTTTCATTTTATATAATTAATCAAACCAGGATCACATCTAATTTGAAGAACACCCTTCTTATCGGATCATCTCGTCCATGAGCGACTCTAGCTGATGACCCTTTTAAGATCCCCTGACACGCTATCCGTTCTCTGAATAGACCACTGTCAATTGGGTTGGAATCACCATAGTGAGTTCTTCCATATTATAGATCCTCATTCATTGATTTCTCTTATTTCATGAGATATATGTGGATGCGTGTTTTTTCCATTTTGTAGACCTACCATGTTCTAGGTTGATTAAAATGAAAAATACAGAGTATAACAATCGTACAATAGCAAGATAGGTGTTTTATTCCTTTTTGTAGATATCTTTGAATAATATATTCTAAAGTACCCAATACCATAGTTTTTTATATTGCGTATTTTTGGAATTTAACCCTTTAATAACTAATATGTCTTGATTTCTTATGTCAGGGATCTTGATTGAGAATAGTGTTTAAATTACCTTGTTATGGATGGGTTTTCCCATGTTTGAACTAAGTTGGACTTCGAGTATAGTTTTTCCTGTTAGGCTGCTCTGTTTTCCCTACCTAGTGCTGTTAGGATGGGGTAATATTTTTTGTCTTGATTGGTACTAGCCTTGTAGTTGTTTATCCAAGTAGTATATTGTGGTTTAACATTTGATACCAGATATTTTTTGTGTGATATTTCATAGACAGGGATGTGGGAACCTGGTGTAGTTAGACAATAGGTGGAATGGATGTTAAGGGCTTCCCCAGAGTGTCTGTAATACTTTCACTTTGAGAGACCCGTGGGGGAATGGATGCTGAGGGCTTCCCTTGAGTGATTGTTATACTATAATTTAGCGAGACCATATAGGGGATAGACGTTGAGTGTTCCCTCATAGTGTATGATATTCCATGTTGCGAGACCACTTGGGGAATTAGATGTTGAGTGCTTCCTTAGAGAGTCTGTAGTTTACCAATAGAAGACCATAGAAGGAATTAACAGTTAGTGCTTCCTCAAATAGTCTTTTCTAAGTTGAACTAGAGGGGTTAGACTGTGTGTACTTCCTAGAGTGTTTCTTGTTATTGTTTGGATGATTATATGATAAATGTAAACGAATGTATATGAAACTATAGGATTGTTTACTTTGAGTGCTTCCTTGTTTATCACATCATTTTTCATATAGACTCCTCTATATATATATTCACAAAGAGTAGGAATATATATTTGGGTGGTTTCCTACTCAGATTCATCTCACACCCTATTTGGGTTTTGCTTTTGGGCCCAAAAAGATTATGTTCTTGTAGGTATAGATAAGGGATATCACCTTTCTACATTTGGTGCTTGATTGCAATGGAGCTGGATAGAATGGGTCCAAGCTGAGGCTTGTGATGATGTTAGAGTTGTTTGAATTTTTTTTCCTCTATACATTGGTTTCGTACAGTATTCTAGCATTGTGACTTGTATAGATGCTTTCCTAGATATTGTGACATGCATCATTATTTACACATATTTCGCAGTTGTTTATTTACTATCAGTCTTCCATTGTTCTCTTATGTTTGGTAATTACTAATTATGCTATTGTAATATGTTTATTTCCACTATGTTACTCTGCCAATGAAGGAATAGTTTCCCCTATCAAACCCATGGCCCTCGCTGCAAGTCAGTAGCCTCTGGCATTTGAGGAAAGGTGTTTGAGGCCTTGTGACCAACTAGGTACAGGGCACCTCTGCGTGGCACCTGAACTCGAGATGTTATGTTTTCAAAACTAGATGTGTAGTTATCCCAGTGGGTGAGTTTTACCTTGAGAGACTATTATTACTGGTGATAATGATTTCAACCTTGTTAATTATTATATTTTTTAAATTTTCTACTATATTTATGTTTATTTATTGTGATAACAAGTTCACCCTTATTTGTAATTTATTATGCTGAACCTTTTATCATTGTAATTTATTTATGGTGGTGATATATTTATTTTTATAATTTATTTCTAATGATGACTTGTTCACCTATTTTTCTGATCATAATGATAAACTATTCACCTTTGTTTTTATTGTGATTTACCATTCACATATGTTTTTTTATAATAGTGATGGATCATTGAGATTTGTTTTTTATAAGTGGTTATAAGTACTTCTCCCATACTCATGTAATTAATGGTGATTAATAATTCTGAATATTTGTTATTAAGAGGTTGGATAACCTATTCACCCATGTTTTTATCATGAGGGGTAAAAATCCATTCATCCATGGTTGTTACTACAAGAATTGTTAACCTTTTCCCCCATGGGTATTATTATGAGCGGTGATAAACCATTCATATATACTAATATTATTAGTGGTAATATTTTTTCAAACATGACTTATTATATTACTTGTAATAAAATATTCACGAATATAAATTTTTGTAAGAGTTTATATTTCTTTTATCTATGATTAAATATTTGATAGGTGATAACCTTTTCAACGTCACATTATGATCCTTACATGGGAATTCCTTTTTTATACTGACACTATACAAAATGGTTTTGGTCTCATATTCATTTGGTTCCATAAAACTGAAGGATAAAATACTAGTTATGTTTATTTTTTTATTTTTTCTCATATCAAATTAGGCATTCACGAATATATACTATATTTATTTGAAACTCCATCTATGGGGAACAACTAAATTATTTACTCACCACCTGTATGTGAATTTTGGTGAGTGTAAAAACATTGTTTCAAGAAATGTTCTAAATGGAATGTATCCAATGTGTATGGGATGACAATGAAATGGCTTATAGGGAGTTGGATATGGGATTAATAGAGTACCTTTACCCAATTATTGATTATCTATGCATTATATAATAATTTTCTGGTAATAATTTGTGTATGATCATCCAACCTAGTGATATGATACCTTTAGATTGACTTTTTAAACATATAAATGTCATTTTAAATTTTTATAAAATGTGATATATTGTTATGGTTGGATCATCATTGTAATTACATATTCATTATTTATATTTTGGATGATGGTTTGTTATTATTTCTACTATGTTCATTATTATATATATGGTGGTATACTCTTCCCATTTTTTTAAAAAATACTCTCCACTAGTTGGCAGCGTCCGTATATTAAGGATAAATTCATAAGGACGTATAATTCTCTAACTTGGTTACCATTGTGGATGATAACATAATAAGAGGTGTTTTGGTTATTTAACATTTCAGAAATGTGGTATATTATGTTCCCCAGATTAATACATTAGTGGACCCTTACATTATTAACATTATAGATAAAAATATATTTATTTAATATTATTATGTAACTAATGATGTAAACCATACATTTTTTACATACATAAACTTGAGAATATGTGGTTTCTGTATGGGAATTCCAAAATTGAATGGGAAAATTTTATGGGTAGGGTGGGTGTAACATCCCATATCCGAATTCAACTAAACTAGTGCCCTGCACCTGGTTGGACATATGGACCTAGGCACATTTCCCCAAATTTCATAGGCAATTGAATTTTAGTGTGGGAATATGGTGTGATAGTGGGGAAACTATTCCCTCATTGGCTGAGTATAACACATCAGAATAAATAATAATAAAATAGCAAAAGCATTAAAGATTATTGAACTGAAATAAACTATGGATGAATGATGTGATAAATAACCATGCATCATTCAATAAAAAATATGATTCAACATATTATATTTTCTTTGGAAAATAGTACAAATAGGAACACTACAATGATCCACAATATATGTTCCAACAGAAAAAAGGAAAAAAAGATAACTAAGACGCACTGCCAGCCTGGGCTCAGTCCCATGCTCTCATGCTTCTAAGAGGAACATAATGTACCTATTGCATGACACTTTCCCTGATCAACAACTATAATAAAATAATCTTTTTGGGCCCAAATGAATTGCCAAAATAGGTTTTGAGACTAAATCCCAGTTGGAAACCACCCATGAACTGTGCCAATCTATTAGTGGATTTATATAACTATTAGTGTACAATAATGAATGTAGTAAACTTGAAGGTACTCAAAAGCAGGTGCAATAGATGTCTCATAAGAAAAAGAAACCAAGTACAAGTGAAGACTGAATCCAAGCTCATGCTTTGGCCTATAAGACGTGTCATTAGTCATTCTCTTTAATTATTTAATTCCATTGGATTATGTATGGTGTCGAGGTATGGCCTAGGCCTGACGACCACCAGTATAAAGTAACTTTCAACACATTAAATAATAATCATTTAATCATTTTCCAATAGATCCCATCATTAGTATCCCTCAATGGATCCTTGGTTTTCTTGGGGTTTTAATTAATACTCATTGAGCGTGATACCCTATCTATGGATCACTCAAGTCCTTTACATAATTAACCTCTCGAGCCCTTCCATTATCATTTAACCGAGACAGTGGTTCACCCAAGGTATATAAGGTTAAATTCTTCATATGAACCCAACCATGTCTTTTAAATAGAGAATCCTGATAGCCCAATGAAAACTACTCATTTGTTTTATAATTAGATTCTGTAACAAATTCCACCCATTTGAATTAAACTATCACATGGGTTACCTTGTAAACAAATCATGTGGGAACAGTTCACATTACATGTATCACATGAAAATTAAAATATTACAATGATTTTGAATATAAATATCTCACATGGGAAATCGTATCACATAAAGAGTTCATTTTAACAACCTAATAATGTGAAATCATGTATTGCCTCTTAGAAATTCTTGGCCGAATAGCCATTTGAGGAAAACACACCCATGGGGTTACCCTAAATCAAGGTCTATAACCCTAAATATGCTTTCAAATCATATAATTAATTACCTACTAATAAATAGGAAATAACATTGTCTATCATTCATTCATGAGACACCCTAAAAGTCAGCAGATGCCACTCTTGCATATATAATCTACTCTACAATCAACAAAAGTCACAAGACCACCAAAATCATACTTCTATGACACTTCTTGACCAGCGTCAGTATTTTATTAGACCTTGAATAGAGTAGATGTAAAAAATAATAAATGACACTCAACCCTAAATCAAATGTTCAAGAGAATACATCATAAAGAAATATTCATGAGGAATCGAGAGCTCAATGAGTGGAATCCAACACATCCAATAGTGTTTGATTCGGAGATCAAATGACGAAATGGGAGGCCACCCTATCCATGGATAGCTTGGGCACATTGTTTGTCAAATGAATAGTTCAGTTCTGTATTTTTTTTAAATTGAGACTACTTCTAGCATTAATGAAAAAGGAAAAGTGCAAGACATGTACATTAGACTACATTTCATGTCCATACAAATCCTAGTCAGGTCATTACATGGTTGTGTACTAGAATTATATGGCATGTAACTCTAATTACATGGAATGTACCTGAAAATACACTACATGTAAAATCCAGTAACATTGTGTAATAGGCCTACATCCAAACTTATACCTCTTTCACCATGTATAATTAAGTAAAAAACGAATCAGAGTGATTCATACCTCAATGTAGGAACCATTTTCATACAAACTTCCCCCCTTAAATCAATTCTTCTCTAAATTTACCATTCATGGGTGATGAAGAAATATCTAAGAAAAACACCTGCCACAGTGATCATACATTTTCCTCCATCTTCTAAGTAACGTCTTTCACTCGTTCATGCTTCTATAGTACCCATACCAAAGGAATAGACCAGTCACGGAAAACCATTGTACTACTATCCATAATATGAATTGGATTCTCTTTAAAATATGCATATTTCTATAACCCCACTTCTTCAAGATGGAAGGTGTGAGACATGTCTGAAAACTAACATCGCAAATTGGAAATTTGGAACATGTTGTGCATATCCTTGTACCTATGAGGTAACTACAATCTATAAGAAACCAGACTAAACATCAACACAATAATAAATAGAATGACGTACCCCAATGAACGATTACCCTATCCTTAGATCCTATGGTGTCCCAACCTTAGTGCGACATGTAGGAATATATGATCCCTAATCTCAAACTCCAAATGTAATCTACAATGATTAGCATATGTTTTCTTATGAGACTATGTAGTAGCCATCCACTTACGAATCAAATGAACTTTCTCAGTTGTCTCCTAGAAAAGATGAGGTCTTAACATCAATTTCTCTCCTACCTCCAGCCAACATAGGGGTGATCAGATTGGCCAACCGTAAAAATCCGCATATGGTTCCATATGAATAATATCCTGGAATATTTTATTGTAGGAGAAATCATCAAGGGGAATGTGTGTCGCTGAGAAACCACTGAAAACCAGGATGCATACCCCAAACATGTCCTACAACACCTGAATCGTGCTCTCTAACTAGTCATATGTTTGTGGGTGGTATGATGTACTCAGAAGTACCTATGTACCCAAAGCCCAATGTATCCCTTTCCAAGAATGGGATGTAAAATGAGTGTCCATATTTGAAATGATATAACGTGGATCCCCATGTAGATATACAATCTCTGAGGTGTAAAACCTCCCAAGATCATTGAAATTACCCATAATGGCCCGAAGTCCTTAATTTGTTTAATATTTTAGATAATCCACCTTTTAATGGGTGAGGTGGAACCATTACAAGTCTAGAAGGGTCAGATACAATTACATGACCCACATGTCTTAGAGGAAATCACCTAGAAAAGACAACTTGGAACTACTCCACCTCAGAAAATGTCACGATATCAGCACTCCACCATCATAGGGCTAGTTGGCTAGTTATCCTATGAAAAGCTGCTCTGGCCTAGTACTAATGGAAAATCCATGCCCTATCATTCTACCAATTCTGGTTAGATGTGCTCTACTAAATGTGTCTGCCCTGAATCCTCATATGAATCCTTGTCCATTGTATTATGATTGGTACATCTACATTCATGTTCCCCAACGGCCTTAGGGTGGTCCTAAGGCCTTAAGGGGGCCCAAAGGCCTTGGGTGGCCCAAAATCCTTGCAAGATCCAAGGAACAAACTGGTGCCCCAAAGATCCAGATGGATGAATACTTCTGTCTACTACAGTACCGAACATTACCTACTACAATACTTCTACAGTACCAGAAATACGACACCACCCAGATTTGATCTCGGTTCTCTTGGATGCACCTACCGAGTCCTCGCCAACTGGGCTAAGGCTCATGTGTACAAGATCATTGAAATTGAAGCATTAAATTTCTGGAAGGAAATGTAAAACCTTTATAAGCCTGTAAACTACAACCCAAACTACATCATTACCTTGGAGAGACCTCAGTAATTCTATCTTGAAATCCATCACGACGTTATTCCATTTTCACTCAGGAATGGGTAGCTTCTGCAGAAGTCCTGCTGGTCTTTGGTGTTCTAACTTCACCTTCTGATATGTGGAACATTTCATGACAAAACTATTTATATCTCTCTTCATACCTGGCCACCGGTACTAACGATGTAAATCTCAATACATCTCGGTGACACCAGGATTCACCGCACAAACCGATGCATGAAAATCCCATATGACCTCTGGAAACATGTCTGTTGACACCCATATGTGACCTTGTAACCACATAACCTCATCATCACCTATGGTCCAAATAATAGGTGAGTCCTCACATTCGACACTCTCATGTAGAAATATTTCTTCAGAATATAATAGATGTCTCATCCATAGTATTTCTAGTAAGGTATATCTAATAGATAAGGATTTAAGAAAAATATGCCCCCTTATATCATGCACCTCCAGATCCATGTCAGTGAATAGATCCATCATTTGTCACTCTCTATTGGCCACTACACTTACTATCAATGATTCCACCTGCTCAATACATCAACCACTACATTTGCTTTCCTAGGCATGGAGGCAAGGTCAAAGTCAAAATACTGACGGTATTTCACCCATCTCCACAGCCTCAAATTTTGATCACGCTAAGTTAAGATGGAAATGACACTTTTTTTGTATGTTTAGACCACAAAATGCCTCTATGGTACGTAATTTCTCTAACATCACAATCCATGAACTACCAGAACTAAATCGAAGTCGTTCATCTGTTAGTTCCTATTTTGTGGCCTCAACGGCCTAGACTCGTACACAATGACTCGATCCCCATGCATAATCACTACTCCCCACCTGATACCTAATGTGTCACAGTAAACAATGTATCTTATGTCCAACTTTAGAAAAAATAGTATCGCTGCTATCATTATTCTCCCTTTCTTCTCCTTAAAGGACATATCACAAGAATATGAACATACATACTTCACACCAAACATTTTAAAGATCTTCATTGGCACTTCTAAGAGTGTGAAGTACTTTATGAAATTACTATAGTAATCATCCATCTCAAGAAAACTCTGTACCTCAAAAAAGTTCTTGGAATTCCCCTAGATAACTAATTCTCTCTGTTTTTCTGGGTCCACTAATACTATTTTCATCGAGATAATTTGACCTATTAAGTGAACCTAATCCATCTAGAAGTGTCACTTTGAGAACTTATTATATAACAAAATCTCTATCAGTATACATAGAATGAAACCATGATGGATGGCATGGTCAGGTTGATTGTGAGAATATACCATGTTGTTGTCAATAAAAATCACTACAAATGAATATAAGTATGGTTGGAACACATAGTTCATCAATTCCATGAAAACCGCCTGTAAATTTGTGAGATCGAACTACATAACCAGATACTCATATTTACCATATGTGTTTGAAATGGTTGTATGATGTATGTCTGTAGCTTGAAAACACAACTAGTGATAACTGGATATCAAATAGATCTTAAAGAATACTAGAGCTTTACTGAGATGATTGAAGAGATAATATAGTCACATTAGAGGATACTGGTTCTTAACCATCAACAGGTTCAATTTTTGATAATCCATGCATAGCCTAAGGATACCATCCACCAATTTCCTAAATAGAACTGGTTAACCCCAAGAAGAAATACTGGGTCAGTTGACAGCCGTAGCCTTTAAATCCATTAGCTACCTATTGATCTCATTCAAATCCTTCATTGAAATCCTATATGGAGGAATGGATACTTAGACATATCCTTGAACTATCTCGATAGAGAAAATTACCTCTTTTATCAGAGATAATCATGAATAGTTGTCCAGGAAGATGTCCCTAAAATGATCATCCTTTAGAGGGAAGTTACATTTGATGTGTCCCTGGTCAATTAGATATAAATTTGAAATCTATTCTATCATCCCACGTATCACATGATTTGTGGGTCCATCTCAGATTTCTTGTACATCCCATTCACCCTTCTGTAGAAAACATCTTCCTTTTGGTGATGTAAAACTACCCCTTTAGTAATAGTAATAGACAAAGGCTTGAAAGGAGTCTACCCTGTCCATTCTGAGTATGAAATATAATACTGTCATATCTAAGACATATAGATCACAATAAAAGGATACCAACTAATTTAAATAAGGAAATCCATGCACTATCTTATACCTACCATTATAATCCCAAACAGAGTATATAGTTTCAAAACTTCATCATAAGTAAGAACACATAGCCCTAGTCTCTCCACAATGGGCACAAATTTTAAGCTACACGAAGATACTGTATCAAAGAGTAAAAATGATTAAATAGAGGGGATTGAAAAGTATCAATGACAGTAGATTGTCTAAAATCCTGCTCTAGCTAGGTCTGTTGCACTGCATAAGTCTGGCCTGTATTGCGGCCCTCTAACATAGCATGGCTTCCCTAAGATGATCCTCTCTACTATTTCTAAAATCCTGAAGTTTAGATCACTCATCCAAGAACATCACCTCAGACTGAGCAGATTGAAACATTCCTGTATCCAGATGTGTGAGTTGTTTTTGGCCCTACTCCATAATGGGGAGTCTATGAAGATCCTATTTAACTAGACATTGTTGGAAATGTCCTGAAGAAGCAGTGTAGATGGCCCATATTTGCAAAATCAACAATTTTTATAGGGTATATTTGGAACTGATGTTTATTATTTGCAATTATTCTATACAATAAGCACGACACCTAGCAAAATAAAGATACGTTCAGAGTACTAGATTCTCCCCATGTAAACTCCAAACGATGCTTCATTCTACTGGTTGAAATAGCACTAGGTCTTACTACAGAACTACCTAGGCTCGCACCTCTTGAATCACTCTAATTTCTCTAAACAATCATTGCCTAGTTCACTATAGAAAATATATTATTCAATAGTAATATATTTATCTTCATGAAAATGTTGTACATGAGACCATCCAAAAATCTCCAAACCATAGATAAATCTTCACCCAAAATAATTGGTACGAAGAGAAAGAGCATAGAAAAGTGGATAGGGTAGTATATAACTAATAGAGCGCATAACTCCAGATGTATAAACCCATTGGCTTTGTTAGACCACATTGTGTCGGGATAGAAGAACTGATAGAAGACTTTCTAAAAATCTTATAATTCCATATACTGCTGATGTTCTGTCTCTATGGTAACATCCTACCACCTCCTTGCCAAATCACACAGTATATAATTCACGAGCCTGAACCTCCTCTCAGATGGAATCTCATCATTCTCAAATATTGATAACATAGCCTTTAACCATGAATCTACAGCCTATGGCCCACAATCTCTAGAAAACATGGGCGGATGCTACTACTAGAACACTCATGTAAGTTCTGACATAGACATGGCATGTTTTGCTGCTCCCTGAATGGTTTACTTGAACCCCATAATACCTTCAAGGAACTTTGCATAAAAATGGTATCCAGTAACATAGCTAGTGCCTCAATTGGCAGGACTGGAGGGTTCACTAGTAGTTCATGGCCTACCACCTTCATGGTATGGTCATCTGTAGTCTCCTCGCATATAAATGGAGGTCCTTGTTGTGGAATTTCTCTATAAATTTAAGCATATACACCTCATTATATGAATATTAATCAAGGTACATAGTTCAAAATTTCAAGAACTACACTGGAGATGAAATGCCACAAACGTTCACATAAGTTGCGTACACGTAGGGTATAACATAATCATGGAATTTCCCCTCAAACTGTCACAAGGGAGTATAACTTTGCCTATTTTGGTTGTGTAAACGTCCTAGGGACACGATATGACAGGTTGACATAGGATGTGTACTCATGAATTTCCTCCTATCCATGTACTTTTACATGCATAGAGCCATAAGGGTTTTCCTATGTAAAATTAAACTAGGTGTACATATGGTACACAACGTGTTCTGATAAAGAAACAATAACCAGTGTTTTTTCTCACACAGTTGGTGAAATTGTCATCTAACACGTGGAGTGTACCTGAAAAAGTTCCTTTCTTCCCAAACAGAAGAACACATGGTGTGTGTTCATAGGAGCACACGTGGCGTTGTCTGGGTTTCCAGACAGAAAGCCTTATAAACTTCCCTGAAACCCCTATTTTTCTAAAATAAAGAAATAATGTGCCAAATTCTGACCCATAGGTGCCGATACCCCTGAAAAATCAACATCTAGAATCCACATATAGTGTATAAAAACAAAATCTATATCCAATGTATGGAACATGATCCACCATATTTTGATCCAAGAGGGCCCATACTACTCTGGGACCAAAGTTTAGCATCTATCCAATTTAACCATAACACATATATATAGACATATCACAATAGTAGGCTTATCGATCACGGTACCTATAACAAAAACATGTTTATCAAGAAAGATGTATATCACAACATCAGAATATCAATACTTCTCTATAAATAGAATAGAAATAATGCATGGCATGTAATTCTAACAAGTGCCTATATGATTGATGAGATGGCATACCCTCATATCATCAGGTTTCAACTAAAAAAATCAAAATGATATCAATAATAGTAGACCAAAACATGTTTTTCACCAAATAGTGAAATCAAAACAACTATAATAGCTAAAAATCCACAAATTACAATTTCATTCGAGGAAATTTGGATTTTTCCTATACACAGGGTAGCTACTCCTGGGCATAGATAATTACCAAATTATATTTCTTTTATATAATCAAAGGATAATAAATCAAACCAAGAAATAAATCCCCTAATAAGACTTTGTAAGGTCTCAGATCCAAATTCCATTCAACTGGTTCCCCATACAAAGTTAGCCACATGGCCTCAAGTGTATTTCCCCAAATGCCTAAGGCTGCCGACTAGCAGTGCGGGACTAAGACGGGACATTGGGGAAACTATGTCCCCATTGATAGAGTGTAACATAGTGGGAAAAAATAATACAATAGTGGATGTAGTAAATAGTATAAAACTGAAATAAATAGTGGAAGACTGATGAGATAAATAATCAAGAATCATTCGATAAAAAAGATGATGCATCATGTTATATGTTCTATGGAAAATATTAAAAAATGGAACAATACAATTATATACAATATACATTCTAAAATAAAAAATGAAACAATGAAAACTAATAATCATTAAAATCCTTGGCTCGGTGCCATGTTCTCCTACTTCTATGCAGCACAACATGTACCAATAGCACGACACTTGCCCTGATCAACACCTGTAATCATATAATCAGTTTGGGCCCAAAAGCATGACCTAAACAGGGTGTGAGATGAAATCTTAGTAGGAAACCACCCAAGGTATATTCCAATATATCAGTGGAAATATACAATAGAAAGTGTAAAATAGTGAAAGCAGTAAAAAGATTGTACTCAATAGTAAGCACAACTGATGTCTCCAAATACAATGTAACCAAGTACAAATGAGGAATGAATCAAAGCATGTGATTTGGCTTGGTAGACACGTCAACAATCATTCTACCTCATTATTTAATTAAACTTGATTATTTATGGTCTTGAGGTCTGGACTAGGCCTGATGGCCACCCGTATAAGGTAACTATCATCTCATGACCTAATAATCATTTAATAATATTTCAATAGATCATATCCTAGGTCTCCCTAGATGAATCATATTTTCTCTCAGAATTTTAATAAATAAATAATGAACCATGACCACCGTATCTATGGATTTCTCACAACCTTTACATAATTAACCTCTTGAACCTATCCATTATCTTTTAACCGAGAGAACAGTTCATCCAAGGTATATGAGGTTAAATTAGACACATGAACCCAACCTTTTCCTTTAACATGACATTGTGGATCTCCCATTGCTAATAATCCATTTTTTATAATTCAATTCCATAAGAAAACCAACCCACGTGAATTAAACAATCACATGACTTATCATTTAAACAACCAACGTGGGTAAAGTTCATATAAAAAGTATCACATGAAAATTAAACTATTTGTAAAGACCCGCAAATTTCAAGGAAATTTTTTTTTTCTTAATTTTCTTTGGAATTTTACAAGAACGCAGCTTCAGACGGCACCTGATTCCGAGGCCCGGTGTGCCCGGAATCAATTTCCGAAGTTTGGCTCGGGTACGTTCAGTGAACGGACGAGCGGGTTTTTCTATCTTTTGAACCGGTGCCCGGAATCGAATTCTGAGGGCACCGATGAAATCGCAGCGCCGGTATTTGCTTAGAAACGCCTCTTCCGGAGTTGCGTTTGCTCAGACGTGGTTTTTAAATTTTACGGCTTTAAGTCAGAAATAAAATAAAGTTTGTGCGACAACTTTATTTTATTTCACTTAAGCTGCTTGGAAGCCACTTGAAGTCACTTAAAGACGGCTTGAACTGAGTTGAACTGGATAGGATGCTATCCAGAAATATCCTACCCCTTGGTAGGACATTTGTGCGGTGGGACCCGCACGAGCCCCGCCGTTTCTTTCGCTAAGTAACGCACCCGCGAAAACCCGTCAAAGTAACTGAAAAGTCAACCGACGCGTTTTCTTTAATTCTTAACAGACCATTTAATTGGGCGGTTTATTTCGTGAATTAAATGGACTGTTTTTTCGTGAATTAAATGGACTGTTTCTTCGTGAATTAAATGGGTCGTTTCTTTCGTTGAATTAATTCAACGAATTGATGGATCGTTTCTTAACCGGTTTCGTGTTGGCATGTTTATAAAATAAGACCAACATAAAAATCCTTGGAAAGGATTTGAGAGAATCTTCGTTCCTCCACCCTCTCCGCGAAGAACGCGAAGAACGCGAAGAACGCGAAGAACGCGAAGAACGCGAAGAACGCGAAGAACGCCGGCGACCGGAATTCGACGACGCACACCAAGATCTGCGACGTCGACGAGATCTACCCGCGACGTTCTTCGGCGACGCCTCTTCTTCCGCGGCCGACCCTCGTTCGGCAACAAAGGTGAGAATCAGATCTTTTCTTCTCCCTTTTTAATTTCAATATCAACGGATTTAAACTAATTAAATCCGTTGATCTTGATCCGGAGATTGGCGACGCGACGAGCGATTCCGCGACGACGCGGCGATCTCCATCTTCCGCGACGAGCAATTCCGACGACGACGATAAAGTAAGGGTTGATTGGAATATTTTCCTTCCCGTGATTTATTTCTTTTAAAGTAAAGAAGCATGACCTTCGAACAATTTTAACATTTAAAATTGTTGTTGATTGTTTTATTGTTCCTCCCGTGGATTATGACTAACGCGGAGGGTGCGGGTCTAACGAACAAGACCCGGCAACCCTCCGCCGATCTATTTTGGTTGTGCGGATTTGGCGGACGTCGACAAACCGTGCGGCAAGGGCAATTTGTTGGCTCCGCAGTGAAGATCGTCCCCCGGGAGGAGCATCGGCGCAGACGGGAAAGAAATCGGGCCACCGGAGCATCTCCGGCGGCCCGCGGAAGGAGGCGGCGGCGCGGGTCGCCGGCGCGGCGGCGCCGGCGACCGGAGGCGGCGGCGCCAGGCGCGCCGCCGTGGAAACCTTCCGCCGCGGCTGAAGCCGCGGCGGCGGCGGCAGCCGGTTCCGCGGCCGCGCGGAACCGGGACGGACGCGGCGGCCCGGCCGCGTCCGCGTGACAGGCGGCCCCCCGCGGGGCCGCGGTTTCTCTCAAGCCGCGGGTTCAACCCCGCGGCGGCGGCTCTTCGGCCGCGCGGCCGAAGACCGAGCCGGCCGGTCCGGTCGGCCGGGCCGCGCCCAGGCCGGACCGGACCCGGCCGAGCCGGTTCGGGCCGGGTCGGGCCGACCCGGTTCGGGCCGACCCGGTTCGGCCGACCCCAGGGGGGGGTTCGGGCCGGGTCGCCCCGGGCCCAGTACCCCCGTTTCGGGCCCTCTACGGTCTTTCGCCCATATCTTGGGCCTGGGACCTCCGATTGACGAACCGTCAGCGGCTACGCGATCCTTGGATCGAGACGGTCGTTTCGGTATATTATACTCAAGGTTTCGGAAGACTTTGGGTTCGGCCGGGTTGGTTCGTACACGAAGCCAACCGGGCCCTCGGAGCGGAAACGCTCATAACTTGAGCTACGGACGTCCGAACGACGTACCGTCAGCTGTGGTAGTTTCCTCTAAGTGAGACGGAACTTTTGGCATACTCCGCCCGAGGATCGGATACAGGCGGAGTACGGTCGGGTTGGTTTTGCCCTAAAAACCAACCGGGCCCCTGGGACGAAAATGCCAATAACTCTCAGACCGGGCGTCCGATTGACGCGCCGTCTGTCGCGTTGAGATCCTGTTGTCGATACGGAACTTTTGGATACATCAACTTCGGACTACGTGTCAGTTGATGTATCAGCCCCTCGGCTCGTGGAGCGGACCCTCCTAAACGAGCTCGCTACGTGCGGGAACCCTAGCGCTGGCTGTGACCTCGACGGCAGAGCAGAGATCCTCCGTGGACTGCGACGACGGCAGAGCAGAGATCCTCCGTGGACTGCGACGACGGCAGAGCAGAGATCCTTCGTGGACTGCGGCGACGACTGTGCAGAGATCCTCAGTGGACTGCGTCGACTACTGCACTCAGCGATCCCACGTGGATCAGTGCTTCAGGTTCTGTGTGAGCCCGATCCTCCGTGGGTCCTTACTACCGGTTCTGTGTGAGCCACTGCCTACAGGTTCTGTGTGAGCCCGATCCTACGTGGGTCTTTTTGCGGGGGTTAGTACCTATCGATCCTTCGTGGGTCCGACGACTGAGACGGATCAGTGATCGTCTTTGACGTCATCTGAAAAAGTATACCTGGTTGAGCTGAATCTTATGTTACTCTCCTTTGTGGATTGTGTTGAACCATCCTTTGTGGATTTACTGTTTACTCTCCTTTGTGGATTTGGGTCTTGCTTTCCTTTGTGGATTGAGTTGTTCTTGAGCTCGTGAGCAGAGCTAGAATTGGGGACTTAGGTATATGTATGGGAATATACCTAAGTCGAGTCAGATGTTACTTCGTGATTGCATCTTTCTTTTGTGCTATATCCTTTGTGGATTTCGAGAGACCTTCGGGGGTCTCGGGGTCCTTACTGAGTAGTTGTACTCACCCCTGCACGGGCTATGCCCGCACCTTGTTGTGTTGGTTGCAGACGACGGACAGCGCTGATCACGGTTGGGGCGTGGAGCAGGACGGTACCTGGAGGTGGACCACTGGGCGGGACGTGCTCGGAGCGGACGTGGGACCCGAGGAGCCTGGAGGCTATCTGTACCCACCCTTCAGGTGGGATTGCCAGTGGACGACACGAGGCCGCCGTCTTTTCTTCAGTTGCTGTTCTTTTTCTTTTCAGTTGTACTTTACAGTTGGGCTTGTATTTCCGGCCCCTTTACTTTTCTGCACTTTACTTTCCGCTTGCTGACTCTGTGTGGTTGTTACTTATAAAGGCAATGCCTTCCCTGTTTACTGGGATTTTACGCCTTGGTGCTAGTCGCCAGCCCCTGGCCTATGGAAGGCGGGCTTGGGGTAGTCACGGCACGGGCCCCGAGGACGGGTCGTGACAAATTGGTATCAGAGGGGTCGGTTCTACCGCAGACTCTGATCGTCCTTTCTTTCTATGTGAAGCAATAGTGTTTAGTGTATTGAGTGTGGTTATCAGTTCAGGGAGCCCAGTGTTGGTGCGGCGGCCGACGTATCCGTACACCAGGACCCTGACTCCTGATTTCCGACTTAATGCATGAAAACATTGATTGCGTGTGTGTTTCAAGTTTTCTTTGTGATTACTTATGTCAGCTCACCGGGTATACTGATCTGCTTTATGAAAGTCTCAAGTTTTCCTTGTGATTACTTGTGCCAGCTCACCAGGTATACTGTTCTGACTGTGGTGCTCTTGTTCTCCTTTTCAGGATGGCCCCGCGACGACTGCCAGCTAGGGTTCCGAGTGTAGGGCGCGACGGCAGCCCACCGAGCGACGAGGCCTCGGTGCAGGGCCCTTTGCCAGCAGTGGCACCGGCGGTAGCCTTACCCGCCGAGCCACCGATGCTTCCAGTACCAGACGCCGACGATGCACGTCGCCTCAGGGCACTGCACGAGTTTCAGAGCCAGCGACCGCCCAGGTTTCGCGGTGAGGCGGACCCCCAGGCCGCCGAGGACTGGCTAGAGGCGGTGGTACGGATCTTCAGGCTAGTGAGGACACCAGCGGATCTCATGGTGATCCTCGCAGCGAGCCTCCTGCAGGCGGCGGCAGGACGATGGTGGAGCCTGATGCTCCAGGTTCACGATGAGGCATCCCTGCTCTGGACGGACTTCGAGAGCCTCTTCCGCTCTGAGTTCGTCCCGGCCACCCTCCGAGCGGTGCGCATCCAGGAGCTTCTCCAGCTGCGCCAGGGCAGCA
This sequence comes from Viscum album, assembly GCA_963277665.1. Classification (NCBI taxonomy): domain Eukaryota; kingdom Viridiplantae; phylum Streptophyta; class Magnoliopsida; order Santalales; family Viscaceae; genus Viscum; species Viscum album. The sequence goes on along the minus strand of OY728122.1, from coordinate 504,575,526 downwards.
TGACGGTCGCTCAGTATGCGGCGAGGTTCACGGACCTATCTCGCTACTCGACCGACATGGTACGGGACCCCTTCTTCCGGGCCCGGACCTTCGAGCAGGGCTTGCGACAGGAGATTCGTGCGTCGCTGATCTCCCTCAGCATTCCGACCCAGGCAGGAGTGCTGGAGCGAGCCCTCCTGATCGAGAGCTTCCTGGCAGAGCCTTCTTCAGCGGCGAGACCTAGCGCAGGGCGGCAGGTAGCTGAGTCTTCGGCAGCAGGTAGCCGACGGATGACTCACGGGTCCAGGCAGACCAGACCCCCACGCAGACGGCCTCAGGACACCGGCTCAGCAGTACGAGGCACACAGCGGAGTGCCAGCCTTTCGAGAGGCAGGCTGTGCTACTCTTGCGGCGGGCAGGGTCACATGGCTCGTGACTGCCCGACTCGCCGATCAGAGGAGCAGCAGACGGTGGAGGGGCCACCCAGGCAGAGGCAGAGGGTCGACCGTGGCGGTCCGCAGGGAGGAGGCGGACGAGGCCGAGGAGCTGGCCGAGCAGCGGGTGGTGGGCGACGCTTTCAGGCTCTACCCCCACCACCACCAGGAGGGCCACCTCGACCACAGGGAGCCGGCGGGCAGGGACAGGCCCAGCTCCAGGCAGTGGAGGCCTACGACCCCGACATGCCAGAGATGATTCGAGGTACGATCTGTGTCTATTCCACCCTTGCTGCAGTACTTATAGACACAGGAGCGAGTCACTCTTTCATAGCCTCTGCCCTTGTTCGGAGCTCGGAGATTCCGACTGAGCCGTTGGCTCGATCCTTACGGCTAGAGACTCCTACGGGAGCAGACTCGACGATTACGCACTGGTGCCGGCAGTGTGAGCTTACTCTAGGAGGCGAGAGCTTCGGCTGGGATCTCCTTGTAGCAGCGTCGAGGCCTTACGACGTCATCTTGGGCATGGATTGGCTATCCACGGTTCATGCCCAGATCGACTGTTTTAGGCGCAAGGTACGATGTGTTCGTACCGACGGGAGCAGGTTTACCTTCACCGGCGAGAAGGGAACCTTTGCAGCACAGGATGGACTTCCGCGGAGGAGAGTGCAGCCCATCTCACATCAGTTGGCTAGCCTCATCCTAGGAGCAGTGGACGTGCGGAGTCCGGCTTTTCCTGCAGTGGTGGACCAGTACGTGGACGTCTTTCCCGACGACGTTCCAGGGCTACCTCCTCGTAGAGAGGTAGACTTTTACATCGACTTGTACCCCGGGACAGCCCCGATATCTACTCCAGCATATCGGATGGCCCCCGCCGAGCTTCGAGTGCTGCGGGTACAGTTGGAGGACTTGCAGAGCAAGGGGTTTATCCGACCCAGTGTTTCACCCTGGGCTTCCCCGATTTTGTTCGCCAAAAAGGCGGACGGGAACTTGCGACTTTGTGTCGACTATCGTCGCCTGAACCAGGTGACAGTGAGGAACAAGTATCCGCTGCCACGGATTGATGACCTCTTCGATCAGCTCAAGGGAGCGCGGTGGTTCTCGAAGATAGACCTCCGGTCAGGCTATCATCAGCTCAGAGTTCGAGACGAGGACGTGCAGAAGACGGCCTTCAGGTGTCGGTATGGCCATTATGAGTTCTTGGTTATGCCGTTCGGCGTAACCAATGCTCCAGCGGTGTTCATGAGCCTCATGAACAGGATCTTCCAGCCATACCTCGACCGATTTGTCGTTGTCTTCATTGACGACATTTTGGTATACTCGACGACTGAGGAGGAGCATGCCTACCACCTGCGAGTTGTGCTAGACACACTCCGAGAGCACCAGCTTTATGGCAAGCTCTCAAAATGCCAGTTCTGGTTACGTGAGGTCCATTTCTTGGGGCACGTCATTTCTGAGGCGGGAGTTGCAGTGGATCCCACGAAGATCGAGGCAGTGCTAGCTTGGGAGCCACCCAAGAGCGTGACAGAGGTGCGGAGCTTCTTGGGCCTAGCGGGATACTATCGGAGATTCGTGCCAAACTTCTCCAGAGTTGCAGCACCACTCTCAGCCTTGACGAAGAAGGGGAAACCCTTCGTGTGGTCAGACAGATGTCAGCAGAGCTTCCAGGAGCTGAGACAGAGATTGACCAGCGCACCTATCTTGAGGTTGCCTGAGGAGGGAGTTGGGTACGTAGTTTACTGCGACGCATCAGGGACTGGACTCGGGTGCGTCCTGATGCAGGAGCGGGCCGTGATCGCCTACGGATCACGTCAGTTGAGGCCGCATGAGCAGAACTACGCCACTCATGACCTGGAGTTAGCAGCAGTGGTCTTCGCTCTGAAGACTTGGCGGCACTATCTGATGGGCGAGCGCTTCACAGTCTTTTCTGACCACCAGAGTCTTAGGTATATCTTCTCTCAGAAGGACCTGAACCTGAGACAGCGGAGATGGCTTGAGTTCCTCCAGGACTATGACTTTGAGATAGTCTATACTCCTGGGAAGGGGAACGTGGTAGCCGATGCCCTCAGCAGGAGGACGGGCATTCAGCTGCTTGAGGAGGCGACGGAGCAGCTAGCCTCCTTGCAGATATCCTTCGTGGATAGAGACGGAACAGCCTTTCTTCAGTCTCTCACAGTCTCTCCTCCACTTCTACAGCGGGTCAGAGAGGCTCAGCGTGGGGACGCTGACTGTGAGACCCGGCGTGCACTGATATCCTCAGGTCAGGCGCCTGATGGTTTCTCCCTTGGAGCAGAGCACGACATCCTTTTCAGAGGACGTACCTTCGTACCAGTCGCTTTACGAGAGGAGGTGCTGAGAGAGTTTCACACTTCTCCCTTGGCGGTACATCCCGGAGTGGCGAAGATGTACCAGGATCTCAGGCGACAGCACTGGTGGCCGGGTATGAAGAAAGCTGTGGCAGAGTTCGTTTCACGATGCCTCACCTGCCAGCAGGTGAAGGCAGAGCACCAGGTACCAGCAGGTTTGGTACAGCCCTTGGAGGTCCCGGAGTGGAAGTGGGACGGCATATCTATGGACTTCGTGACTGGACTTCCACGCACTTCCAGAGGTCACGACTCCATTTGGGTGATTGTCGACCGACTCACCAAGTCGGCACACTTCTTACCCATCAGAGAGCAGGGCTCAGTAGAGAGCTTGGGACGTCTTTACGTCCAGGAGATCGTACGGCTTCACGGTGTGCCATCGTCTATCGTCTCCGATCGAGATGCTCGTTTCACTTCCAGGCTTTGGAAGGGGTTGCAGGGGGCGTTCGGGACGCGGCTCCATCTGAGCACAGCCTTCCACCCTCAGACGGATGGACAGACGGAGAGGACCATACAGACACTCGAGGACATGCTCCGTGCATGTGTTCTCGACTTTGGTCGCAGCTGGGAGGACCACCTACCCTTGGTGGAGTTTGCGTACAACAACAGCTACCACTCCACCATCGGGATGGCACCATACGAGGCGTTGTACGGCAGACCCTGCAGATCACCGTTGTGCTGGACAGACCCTGGGGAGTCAGCACTCGTGGGACCAGAGATGGTCCAAGCCACGACAGAGAAGGTCCAAATCATCCAGGAGAGGATGAGGACAGCTCAGAGCCGGCAGAAGTCATATGCTGACAGGAGGCGGAGGCCACTAGAGTTCGAGGATGGCGACCACGTCTTTTTGCGTGTCTCACCTCGACGTGGTTTACGGAGATTTGGCCGAGGCGGCAAGCTGTCTCCCCGCTTCATCGGGCCTTTCCAGGTCCTCAGCAGGATAGGAGAGGTGGCTTATCGCCTGGCTCTACCACCTCAGTTGCACCGGGTGCACGACGTCTTCCACGTGTCTCAGCTGAGGAGATACGTGCACGACCCGACGCACATCATCGACTTTGGGGAGCTGGACGTGGACGATGGGGCGACTTTTGCGGAGGTTCCAGTGGAGATCGAGGATCGACAGGAGCGGGTCCTACGTGGGCGGTCGATTCCTCTTGTGCGCGTCAGATGGCAGCACGGGAACCTCCAGGAGAGCACTTGGGAGCGGGAGGCTCAGATGCGTGCTCAGTACCCCCATTTGTTCCCCTAGTTTTGATGTATCTTTACGGGGACGTAAAGCCCTGAGGTGGGAGTAATGTAAAGACCCGCAAATTTCAAGGAAATTTTTTTTTTCTTAATTTTCTTTGGAATTTTACAAGAACGCAGCTTCAGACGGCACCTGATTCCGAGGCCCGGTGTGCCCGGAATCAATTTCCGAAGTTTGGCTCGGGTACGTTCAGTGAACGGACGAGCGGGTTTTTCTATCTTTTGAACCGGTGCCCGGAATCGAATTCTGAGGGCACCGATGAAATCGCAGCGCCGGTATTTTCTTAGAAACGCCTCTTCCGGAGTTGCGTTTGCTCAGACGTGGTTTTTAAATTTTACGGCTTTAAGTCAGAAATAAAATAAAGTTTGTGCGACAACTTTATTTTATTTCACTTAAGCTGCTTGGAAGCCACTTGAAGTCACTTAAAGACGGCTTGAACTGAGTTGAACTGGATAGGATGCTATCCAGAAATATCCTACCCCTTGGTAGGATATTTGTGCGGTGGGACCCGCACGAGCCCCGCCGTTTCTTTCGCTAAGTAACGCACCCGCGAAAACCCGTCAAAGTAACTGAAAAGTCAACCGACGCGTTTTCTTTAATTCTTAACAGACCATTTAATTGGGCGGTTTATTTCGTGAATTAAATGGACTGTTTTTTCGTGAATTAAATGGACTGTTTCTTCGTGAATTAAATGGGTCGTTTCTTTCGTTGAATTAATTCAACGAATTGATGGATCGTTTCTTAACCGGTTTCGTGTTGGCATGTTTATAAAATAAGACCAACATAAAAATCCTTGGAAAGGATTTGAGAGAATCTTCGTTCCTCCACCCTCTCCGCGAAGAACGCGAAGAACGCGAAGAACGCGAAGAACGCGAAGAACGCGAAGAACGCGAAGAACGCCGGCGACCGGAATTCGACGACGCACACCAAGATCTGCGACGTCGACGAGATCTACCCGCGACGTTCTTCGGCGACGCCTCTTCTTCCGCGGCCGACCCTCGTTCGGCAACAAAGGTGAGAATCAGATCTTTTCTTCTCCCTTTTTAATTTCAATATCAACGGATTTAAACTAATTAAATCCGTTGATCTTGATCCGGAGATTGGCGACGCGACGAGCGATTCCGCGACGACGCGGCGATCTCCATCTTCCGCGACGAGCAATTCCGACGACGACGATAAAGTAAGGGTTGATTGGAATATTTTCCTTCCCGTGATTTATTTCTTTTAAAGTAAAGAAGCATGACCTTCGAACAATTTTAACATTTAAAATTGTTGTTGATTGTTTTATTGTTCCTCCCGTGGATTATGACTAACGCGGAGGGTGCGGGTCTAACGAACAAGACCCGGCAACCCTCCGCCGATCTATTTTGGTTGTGCGGATTTGGCGGACGTCGACAAACCGTGCGGCAAGGGCAATTTGTTGGCTCCGCAGTGAAGATCGTCCCCCGGGAGGAGCATCGGCGCAGACGGGAAAGAAATCGGGCCACCGGAGCATCTCCGGCGGCCCGCGGAAGGAGGCGGCGGCGCGGGTCGCCGGCGCGGCGGCGCCGGCGACCGGAGGCGGCGGCGCCAGGCGCGCCGCCGTGGAAACCTTCCGCCGCGGCTGAAGCCGCGGCGGCGGCGGCAGCCGGTTCCGCGGCCGCGCGGAACCGGGACGGACGCGGCGGCCCGGCCGCGTCCGCGTGACAGGCGGCCCCCCGCGGGGCCGCGGTTTCTCTCAAGCCGCGGGTTCAACCCCGCGGCGGCGGCTCTTCGGCCGCGCGGCCGAAGACCGAGCCGGCCGGTCCGGTCGGCCGGGCCGCGCCCAGGCCGGACCGGACCCGGCCGAGCCGGTTCGGGCCGGGTCGGGCCGACCCGGTTCGGGCCGACCCGGTTCGGCCGACCCCAGGGGGGGGTTCGGGCCGGGTCGCCCCGGGCCCAGTACCCCCGTTTCGGGCCCTCTACGGTCTTTCGCCCATATCTTGGGCCTGGGACCTCCGATTGACGAACCGTCAGCGGCTACGCGATCCTTGGATCGAGACGGTCGTTTCGGTATATTATACTCAAGGTTTCGGAAGACTTTGGGTTCGGCCGGGTTGGTTCGTACACGAAGCCAACCGGGCCCTCGGAGCGGAAACGCTCATAACTTGAGCTACGGACGTCCGAACGACGTACCGTCAGCTGTGGTAGTTTCCTCTAAGTGAGACGGAACTTTTGGCATACTCCGCCCGAGGATCGGATACAGGCGGAGTACGGTCGGGTTGGTTTTGCCCTAAAAACCAACCGGGCCCCTGGGACGAAAATGCCAATAACTCTCAGACCGGGCGTCCGATTGACGCGCCGTCTGTCGCGTTGAGATCCTGTTGTCGATACGGAACTTTTGGATACATCAACTTCGGACTACGTGTCAGTTGATGTATCAGCCCCTCGGCTCGTGGAGCGGACCCTCCTAAACGAGCTCGCTACGTGCGGGAACCCTAGCGCTGGCTGTGACCTCGACGGCAGAGCAGAGATCCTCCGTGGACTGCGACGACGGCAGAGCAGAGATCCTCCGTGGACTGCGACGACGACAGAGCAGAGATCCTTCGTGGACTGCGGCGACGACTGTGCAGAGATCCTCAGTGGACTGCGTCGACTACTGCACTCAGCGATCCCACGTGGATCAGTGCTTCAGGTTCTGTGTGAGCCCGATCCTCCGTGGGTCCTTACTACCGGTTCTGTGTGAGCCACTGCCTACAGGTTCTGTGTGAGCCCGATCCTACGTGGGTCTTTTTGCGGGGGTTAGTACCTATCGATCCTTCGTGGGTCCGACGACTGAGACGGATCAGTGATCGTCTTTGACGTCATCTGAAAAAGTATACCTGGTTGAGCTGAATCTTATGTTACTCTCCTTTGTGGATTGTGTTGAACCATCCTTTGTGGATTTACTGTTTACTCTCCTTTGTGGATTTGGGTCTTGCTTTCCTTTGTGGATTGAGTTGTTCTTGAGCTCGTGAGCAGAGCTAGAATTGGGGACTTAGGTATATGTATGGGCATATACCTAAGTCGAGTCAGATGTTACTTCGTGATTGCATCTTTCTTTTGTGCTATATCCTTTGTGGATTTCGAGAGACCTTCGGGGGTCTCGGGGTCCTTACTGAGTAGTTGTACTCACCCCTGCACGGGCTATGCCCGCACCTTGTTGTGTTGGTTGCAGACGACGGACAGCGCTGATCACGGTTGGGGCGTGGAGCAGGACGGTACCTGGAGGTGGACCACTGGGCGGGACGTGCTCGGAGCGGACGTGGGACCCGAGGAGCCTGGAGGCTATCTGTACCCACCCTTCAGGTGGGATTGCCAGTGGACGACACGAGGCCGCCGTCTTTTCTTCAGTTGCTGTTCTTTTTCTTTTCAGTTGTACTTTACAGTTGGGCTTGTATTTCCGGCCCCTTTACTTTTCTGCACTTTACTTTCCGCTTGCTGACTCTGTGTGGTTGTTACTTATAAAGGCAATGCCTTCCCTGTTTACTGGGATTTTACGCCTTGGTGCTAGTCGCCAGCCCCTGGCCTATGGAAGGCGGGCTTGGGGTAGTCACGGCACGGGCCCCGAGGACGGGTCGTGACACTATTAATTGGGTTATGTGTCTAAATATATCATGTGAGGAATAATATCATGTAATATGTTCATTTTAACAACCCATGAATGCAAAATCAAGTGTATAATCATAGTCATTCTCATCTAAACAACCATATTAGGAAAATCCTCCCATGAGGTGTCCATAAATCAAGGTTCAAAACCCTAAACATGCTTTCAAATAATATTATTAATGATATAATCATCAATATGAAAAAAATTGTATATCATTGAATCTAGAGATAAAATAAATAGTTGTACATGACACTCTAGAATATATTATCAACTCACCAATTTGGAAAATGAATAAGACCACATACATTGTACTCCTATGACTCTCCCCGTCCAGCATCAGGTTTTTACTTGACCTAGAACCGAGTTGGTGTACAAAATAGAAAACATATTAATCCATTTTCAAATAGGATGAGTGAAAAAATCATAAGAAAATGCTCAAGGGGAATATAGATCTCACCTAGTGGAATCCAATGCATCTAAATGGTGTTCGAATCGGAGATCGGATGACAAAACGAGAGACCACCCTTCTATTGGATTTCATGGTTGAACTATTCATCGAATGAAGGGGTGAGTTCTATATTTTTTACAAAAACAATGCTACAACCTGATTTATCAAAAAAAATAAATGTAAACATTGTGTACCTAAGACTACATGCAGTGTCCAAAAGAAAACAAATTAGGTCATTACAAGGAAATGTATTATAATTATACAGCGCATAACATCCAGTCACATTGTGTAATAGGCATACAACCAGCCTTTGACCTATTCTCCCCCATCTCCTTAAGTATAAACTATAAAGGAATGATTTGTACCTAAAAGGAACAATGAATTTCATACAGTGGGTAAAATTTATAAGTTTCTATTACCCAATACTGATTTTTATAAATTATGTTATGAAAAAGAATGATATAAATAAACTAATATTTTTATTTTTATTTTCAACGATATTCTACAACAACAGTCTCCATCTGAGTACTAAGTTTCATATTCCATTTTTTGTGGATCAAGATTCTCAAATAGATCATCAATACAAGCATGCATTTATCCAAACATTCTACCTTCTGTATTTGGGGTGATGGATATATTGTAGATGATATTGGAGTCGAATAGTGTAATTTTAGTTAAAATTTCCCCTAGGAGAATGTTTTTCAATGTGATTATAGTGGTTATGGATTGGGGGGATCTGTTTCATCATAGGGAATAATTCTTTATTTATTTTGTTCAACAAGTTAAGATTGGTAGGACTATTATAGTATGACATACCTAGCCGAATAATAAATTCTTATACAATTTCATGGAGGTATTGGCTATGATATTTTATTTTATCTATGTTTTAAATCATTGTTTCATATTGGTTATTACTAAAATGTTGTTTATCATGGGGGATATCAATATTGTGTGGAGGAGGCCAAATTTTACATCATGATTCATTGAGGATCAATCATTGGAGTTTTTTAGTATGCTGTTTACCAAGATATTCGTTTTTATATAAACTTCTTGTATTATTAAACAACTTTAGAATTTTTAATATTTTGTATTGATTCTCAAATCAAAACTTTGTTTCAAAATTAAACAACAATTTCTTTGTTATTTTATATTTCTATATTTCTAATATAAATTTCAGTTTATACATGAATTCCATTTAATCCCATTGATATAATTAACATCGTAGATCTCATGTTGTTCATCACAGGTCCTCCTTGCTTATCCTTTAATTCCCTTTTAATCCACATATTTTCAAGATCATGATTATGTGTCCCATGTCGTGATTTTGTACTCCATTTTTCATTATATAAATTAATATCCCTCTTATAAGTGGGTATATAAATGGGTTAGGTTTGGTTTTTTTGATGTATGATCATAGTCTTTGGGGAAAATATTTATTCAAAGGTTTTATATTTGATCATTTATAGTTTTTTAGTTATATGATGGAGTTTCATCAACATTGTTATGAAGCTGTTTTTGAATATATATTTAAGGTGTGAGATTCAATATCTCGTTTTTTTATATATCAATGTGGAGTCTTAGAAATATTTTTTATTTGGGTATATATTTAAAAATATCATAATTATGATGTTCTAATAAAATATAATGGTATTAAAAAATTAAAAAATTTGATATTACTTGTTTTGTAATATTATGTCTTTAGATGATATATTTTTATGATTAATCATTTTATGGTTGGTGTGGTGGTATATTATTTTCATGCCGGTGGGTTGACATGTTTTGGGGGTATAAAAATGGGTGATGAGGTAATGTATATGAAATTCAGGTTGTGGTTGTTGGGGTTATATGGTTGTGGATGTAGTATTTATAGTGGATTTATTGGTGTGTTGAAATGTCCATGAAATTTGGGTTGTAATGAATATTTCAAAAATAATATGTATGCATGTTATGATAAAGTGAGTCAAGGGTTGAAAACAAATCAACGGAGTAATGGGAAATTTATAAAGTGGTAAATAATTGTCTCTAAAATGTTTAAAATAAATGACAACATAAAAAAGGGAAATGAATTAGAATATTGTATATTAATATATACATTAATGTTACTAAGTGAAAAATTTACAAATTGGTAATGATTTGATAAAACATAATGTTTTGGATCATGTGAAACTATTTGTTAGTCTTGTTTTGGTCTGCTGTTTTGTGGTTAGTCAGGGTAGTTCTAATCAATGTGGAATAGTGGTGGTAAAACGAACACAACAGGTTGTTGTAATGAATGAAATAATTTTTATATTTTAAAAATAGGTTTGTATATTTTTTTATTACATATATTTTTTTAATTTTTAAATTTATAATGCACCAGCACCAGAGTCTAGTAACACATTTGACAGCTATATGGGTTTTTATTCTTGGGGTTTCCCCCAAAATTAAGTATATATGAGACATTGATGGATGAATATCCCACCATAATGGGTCCCTTGTATATACTTTGTATTGGGGGTAATTTCCTGGAGTTATGAAATACATATTCATTGGATATTATGGATTGAGGATTTGAGACACACTCCATACACATAAGCTATGGTGGAATTATGGTTCTATGGTTTTTATGATGATGCATGGTGGGGGTGCACATGGAAGGAAGTGAAGAATAGTTTTTTCCATTAGTATTTATCCTTGTAAAAAATTTCAATTATGAGTTATTATATATGTGGAGATGTATTATTTATATGTAGATGTGATGTGGCTGCGAATATCCATTTGTGTTTATTAGGATATGTGGAAATAGAATGTATTGTAGTGTTAGGTGAAAATCCTTTAGGGTTTTTAGAAGATTAGTTCAATGGTAAAATGGTTAGGGGATACAATATTTATACACTATACTGATTTTAATTTATTATCTTTGAAAATATATTTTCTAAGAGTTACTTGGTGTTGATGAGTCATATTTGTCTTGGTTTAGGGGACTATTTAGTTCCACTATTTATTCATTGAGAAATTAACATTCTTCTTCTAGAATTTCATGATAGGTTTTGGGTATGATCATACTGATTATACATGTATACTCACCTATATATATATGTATTCTATTTTTAATTATATATATAAGGGAGTAGGTGATCCGGCCTGATCTTACAAGAAAATTAGGACCATTAGTGTTTATGGTGTCATTTCCACTATAGTTGTTTTGGGTAATGTCCGGATTAACTTTTTAATGTATAATGTTTTATGAATTATCAGATTTTGGGTTATTATATATTTTATTTGGAGTTGATTTGTGGTTCTATTTTATTTTTATTGGATTTATGATGTAAATTACACCAGTATGTGTGTTTTACACCCTCTATGATAGTCTCCAACCTATGAACTATTGGTGATGGGTTTAGGGCCCAATCACCTCTTCCCATATAGGGTTCTAGTGTGGTTGGGCCATGATAATGCTTTATTAATGATATATTTTAGAGTTAAATGTTGTTTTGGGTTCGATTCTAGTGATAAATTGAGTGTTTTGATCATGAAAAAAATATGATTTGGCCTTTTTTGGATGTAATGGATATAATAATGTGACAGAGGTGTTTATCCCCCCTATTGATTCAATTAAATAACCATTATAATAATTAACATTCTAGTTGAGGTTATAATAATTTTGGGGTAACAATCGAGGAATAGTTCATGTATTAAAAATTATTGTGATTGTGTTCGAATTTGGAAATATTTGAGAGTCAAGTTGAAATTTATACAAATAAAAATTGATTAAATATATATATATATATGAGAACATGGAATTCATTTCATTCATGTGGATAAAGTTATTTTTTTAAGGGTGGTATGATTTTTTATATTTATTTTTGTTGATATCATTTCTATCATTTTGGGATGTTGTAAATTTATTTATAACTACTGATGAAAACTAGAAATGAAATTAACTCCGGATATATTAGAGATAATAATACATCTTAGAAGGAAAACATTATTGGTAACTGAAATCTTTAAAGTTTACTAAAAAATGTAAGACATTGATATTCCATTTTTTATGTTAATTCCTTTCTATAGAAATTTTTTATTATATTTTTTAATGTGATGTAGAGATATTTTATAATGGTAACTAAAATAATTAATTACTTTAATTAATGTTAAATGGTTATGGAAAAAAATTAAAACCATGAAAATTTTGAAACAAAATAATTTATTTTATAAACCAATCTTAAATGATTATTTTGCATTCCAGATTTTATGAATTCATTACAATTTATGAGATGTTAATAACTTAAAATATCAAAATATTTGATAAGATAAATTTAATTATCCACATGTTTCAATTTTTTACAACATTTAATGTGTTCGTATAATTATTTTGATCATTAGTTGATGCATATTGATATTTTCTTGATAAGGAGTATTGTTTATATTTATGACACTACTGGAAAAGGGACCTTTCCCAACAGTTGTGTACCAACGGTTCAATGAACCGTTGGTATATCTTGTTTTTCCCAACGGTTTCTATAAACCGTTGGGAAAAACCCCTCAATGCATAGTTTTCCCAACGGTTTCATACAACCGTTGGGAAAGATAGGTTTTTCCCAACGGTTCCTAAGAACCGTTGGGAAAAGTGGTGAAGGACCCTTGTTTTCCCAACGGTTTATATGGAACCGTTGGGAAAGATAGCTTTGTCCCAACGGTTCTAAGAACCGTTGGGAAAAGTGGTGAAGTTTGGTCATTCCCAACGGTTTTTAATAACCGTTGGGAAAAAAAGCCCCAAATACCAAATCGAGCCAGCGGCCTCCCCACATTCCAGAAGCATTCAGTTCGTGTCCTCCTGGAGCGATTCCTTGCGGAAGGACCTCCCAATCCCCACATCTTCCATCATATCAGCACCTACCAGGTTAGACTCCTATATTTTATCAACGATATAGTTCCAGCTCTTATAAATCATATACTTCTATTCTTGATTTCGTTATTCCCAATTATTAGGGTTTTTGTAAAAATTTATGATTGTTTCATGGTGGTCATGTGGGCCACTATAGGTACATTGATTCACTAATTTATTTTGGTATTTCCATAAAATTCGAATACAATTTATTAATTAATCAATGTTGAGTGTTAACATGACATTCATGTTCTTTATTTTTGTTGAAAACCTTATTTATGGTATGGGGTCATATTATTTAAAGTGTAAACAAATACTTATATAGAATTTCCTTGTAAAACCTGATGGTTTAATTCTAGTTAAATGGACTCATAATTTTTTATGTTATTACTATTAAGTAATTGGTGAGGTGAATCATATATGTATATGAAAAATGGATCAAGATCATTTAGTATTGGATAGAATTATTCCCTAGTAATGTGAGACCCTTATGTTATGGGGTGAGTATGGAGTAGTGAGATATATTGATTGTTACTTACTTTTTTCAATTCTATGAGGTAATCATGGAATGCACTAATTTTTTGAGATCTGTCAATGTTTTTATGGTTTTGATAGTGATCCATGATGTGTATCCTAGTATGTAGATCCTGTTGGGTATTGGACCCTGGATTGGGTGAATTTGTATGCAGTAGGGTGCTTTCTAGGATGGGTTGTACTGATGTGATGGTAACTTATGAGAGGGGTGGGTCTTACTAATGTGGATTCATTCTATATCATAAGCATGTAAATATAATTTGTATTATGATAACTAAATGCGAATGATGTGTGATCAAATATTGTCTTATCCTAGAGAATTCCTTGTGATATATTGATATGGTGGCAAGAGTGATGATGCATGTGGTGACATGACCAACATACATGTGTTTCATGGTTAGTGATCAATTAGGTTAGTGATCCTATGATCATTGGGATGTGACTCTAAATGATTCAAGAAGAGTTATTAATATGATAACATGAGGGTGTGTTCCTATTTGGTTTTATCTAGAATCGTAGTATAGTATTGGAGTTGAGTTATTTTTATATATTATCTGTTTTTATGGATGTTGTCTTTTAGTGGTTGTGTGTTTGGGAACCCCCCTCCTTCCTAGACCCTGGACAACCCCCCACCCTCCTCCCTGGACCCTGGACAACCCCCCGAACACCCCCCGCACAGCCCCCCGCACAGCCCCCCACCCTCCTCCCTCGACCCCAGACAACTGTTGTAACCCTCTCTCTTGGATTTTAATGATCACAATCACTCTCATCGTGTTCTAACTTGTTCTCAAGTGTTTTGATGCTAGGAAAAAGGTTGCCCAGGAGTTGGCCCAAGAAAACTGAAAAGGACTCTCTGAGTCCACCGGCCGACCGGTGGATTCCCACCGGCCGGCCGGTGGTCTCTGGCAGAAGCATTGCTTTCTGCCAGAGCCACCGGTCAGCCGGTGTTAGCTCACCGGCCAGCCGGTATAGGCACCGGCCAACCAGTTCTTGCCCACCGGCCAGCCGGAGGTTCCAGGCAGTAGGCTTGCCCACTGCCTGGTGCCACCGGCCAACCGGTGGATGACCACCGGCTGGCCGGTGGAACCCAGACAAAGCCTGCTGTCTGGACCACCGGCCAGCCGGGAGCTCAGCACCGGCCAGCCGGTGGACCACCGGCCAGTTGGTGAGCCACCACCGGCCAGCCGGTGTGACCAGTCAAACTAGCCGTTGGGCTTTGACCAGACTTGTACTTTTGACCCCCAACGGCTCCGGAAGCTCTCCAACGGCCATATTGAAGTGTTTATGGATATTTCTCCTATAAATAAGAAACCATGGATGCCGGGAACATAATGGAATGATATTTTGTTTAAAATGGGCATAATTTTAAGTGAAAACAACTGACATATGCCAAACCAACCAAAATTCTTCTGATTCTGTTGAAACTTTAGAAAAATGATCCATGGGTCATATGTGACGTGTATGAGTCAACCCTGGCTCAATCCAAGACACGATGTGACTGAGACCATTGAAACTGTCTCCCTTTTGTTCAAAATGGACTAAATTGTAAGTGAAATCAACAACTATCATATGGGAAACCAACCAAACGCCTTAGGATTATATTGACACTTTAGGAAAACGATACATGGGTCATATGTGATGTGTACGAGTCAGACTTGACTCAATCCGAGGCGCGGTGTGGCCTACACCACCAAAACTATCTCTCTTATGTTAAAAATGAACAATATTTTACGTTCATAAGCCAAACCGATCAAACGGATTCTGATTGTGCTGAAACATTATGAAAACGATCCATGGATGATATGTGATGTGCACGAGTAAACCCTGCCTCAATCTGAGGCCCAGAGTGGCGGACACCACCCAAAGTGGCTATCTTTTGTTTAAAATGGACTTAATTTTAAGTGAAAACAACAACTGACATACGCCAAACCAACCAAACACCTTCTGATTCTATTTAAACATTATGAAAACGTTCCATGGGTCATATGTGACATGTAAGAGTCAATCCCTCATAAATCCGAGCTGTGGTGTGGCCGAAACCACTCAAACTATCTCTCTTTTATTTAAAATGGACATAATTTTAAGTGAAAACAACAACTGACATACGCCAATCCAACCAAACAACTTATGATTCTATTGAAACGTTAGTAAAACGATCCATGGGTCATATGTGATGTGTACGAGTCAACCCCACCTCAATCCAAGCCATGGTGTGACCGGGACCACTCAAACTGTCTCTCTTTTGTTCAAAATGGACTAAATTGTAAGTGAAATCAACAACTGACATACGGGAAACTGACCAAACACCTTCGGATTCTGTTGACACTTTAGGAAAATGATCCATGGGTCATATGTGACATGTACGAGTCAACCCCACCGCAATCCGAGCCGCGGTATGGCTGGGACCACTAAAATTGTCTCTCTTTTGTTGAAAATGGACAAAATTGTAAGTGAAATCAATGACTGTCATACGGGAAACTGACCAAATGCCTTCATATTCTATTGAAACTTTAGGAAAACTATCCATGGGTCATATGTGATGTGTAAGAGTCAATACCGCCTCAATCCGAGGTGTGGTGATGCCGACACCACCCAAACTGTCTCTCTTATGTTAAAAATGGACAATATTTTAAATACATACACCAAACTGATCAAACGGATTCTGATTGTGTTGAAACATTAGGAAAACGATCTATGGCTCATATGTGACGTGTACGAGTCAACCTTGCCTCAATCCGAGGCCCGGTGTGGCCGACACCACTCAAAGTGTCTCTCTTTTGTTTAAAATGAACTTAATTTTAAGTGAAAACAATAGTTGACATACGCCAAACTAACCAAACGACTTCAAATGATATTGAAACTTTAGGAAAACGATCCATGGGTCATATTTGACATTTAAGAGTCATTCCCGCCTCAATCCGAGCCACGGTGTGTCTAGGACCACTCAAACTATCTCTTTTTTCTTTAAAATGGACTAAATTATAAGTGATATCAACAACTGACATACGGGAAATAGACCAAATGCCTTCGGATTCTATTGAAACTTTATGAAAATGATTCATGGGTCATATGTGACATGTACGAGTCAACCCTGCCTCAATCCAATTCACCGTGGGGCGGGGAACACCCAAACTTCATCTCTTTTGTTCGAAATGGATAATATTTTATGTACATATGCCAAACAAATCAAACGGATTATGATTGTGTTGAAATTTAGGACAATGATCCATGGATCATAAGTGATGTGTACCAGTCAACCCAGCCTCAATTCGAGGCCCGGTGTGTCACTTATGGAGTCACAAGTGATGAGACTCCTATGAAAATACCTTTTCACCATATATTATTAAAGTGGTTGTCATGTGAAGATTGAAATGGGTGTAAATAATATTTGATTTATTGAAACCCTGATTCAACTATACTGGATGATTGTTGTCATATGAAAATTCAAATGGGGAATTATTCACCATGCCTCTAATCAAATAGGTGGTGTTCTTTTTAGTTGTTTTAATTCTGTTAGTGTTTTTAGTGGTGTGTTTTATGCAGGTCTATGCACTGGAGGGGCTACTGCAGGGGCATCTGTGCAACATTTCTGGAAATACACAATACCAACGGTTGTAAACCGTTGGTAAACTTTGAGAAAGAATTATACCAACGGTTCAATAAACCGTTGGTAAAAAACTGGTTTCAATGAAACCGTTGGGAAAATGATATACCAACGGTTGTAAACCGTTGGTATAACATCAAAATCATAGAATTCCCAACGGTTTCAATGAAACCGTTGGGGAAAAAACTATACCAACGGTTGGGAACCGTTGGTATAAGTTGAGAATTATAGAATTCCCAACGGTTCTAAACCGTTGGGTAAACCTATACCAATACATAGAGTGGGCTATCCCAACGGTTTACTTAAAACCGTTGGTATATATCTTTCCCCACGCCTTACTTCCCTACGGTTTGGAGAACCGTTGGTATAGAAAATACCAACGGTTTTCCAGCCTATACCAACGGTTGTAAACCGTTGGTATATACTCTATTTCCAGTAGTGTGAGTAAGATAAAAATATGATAAATATATAGTATATTGTTTTAATTCCAATATATATAATCTAGTTCAAAATAATATTTAATAATATTTGTATCTTATCATGTATAATTCTTTAAAAAAATTCATATTTCTACTTAACTCATTAATTAATAATGCTAAGTTATATGACATGGGAAATATAACTATATGATATAAGGGATTCTGATTACATCTTTTTACACATGAAAAGTTAAATTATATATTTAATGAGAATAGTTTATTACTATGATGATGTTTGAGTAAATATTTTTTTAATATAATGACTTGAAATAGTGAAGTGAAACATTTATAGAAATAGTTAAGTACGTATTAGGTGAAAATATATTTGGTAATAAGTATGTAAAATAACCAAAATATTATGTTAGGTATTTTGAAAATTTTAATTTTAGTATAATTTATATAATATAAATTTATTTTAAGATATTTTAAACTATAAATTTGATGATGAGATTTTAATTCATGAGTTTCTATCATTGTAAAATTCACTATATAATTAATAAACTATGGAAAGTTGTTTTGTTTAGTAAATTACATTTGAAATATTATCTTTATATGTGATTCATTATGCATGTTTTTGATTGTTGTTTTATGTTTTCTTACTGAATTTCAAAATAATGGAATGTTAAATTGATAATTTTTTTCTTTAAACATTGAATAAGGATGTAGAATTTCATTTCAATGGATGATATATTGATAAAGAAGGGGTTTTATTGGGAGTGGTTTGGTATAATATTTCATATGAGTTTTATTTATATATTTTTTATAAAGAAAATATTAAAGAGTTCAATATTAAATTTTTTTATCAAAGAGTTTTTCTGATAGAAACATATAGATTATTTGAAAATATAATGTTTTTAGTGTGTTGTTTTCAGAATAATTTTTTTTTGTTTTCGATTTTCTTTGGATATTTGATTTCTTTTGAAGATTGTTATTAAGAGATAAAATAAATGTGGGAACACATAATTATTGAGTGATTAAAATTTGGTGTAACATGAGGTGTTGTGTCATTAAGATAAATTTTTCTAATTATTTCTTATTTATTAATATAGTTGATTCTTAAGTAAGACATTCAGAAAAAGAAAATCATTGTCGGGTTTAATGGTTCATCAGTTGTTGGTCTAGATTAAGGACACAAATTTATTATTTAGGGGATGAATGAATTGTATTTTTAAGGAGGGTGGGGTTTCAATATGATTGTTTATTTTATTGGATGAGTACTGTTGTGGGAGTGAATTTGATTCCAACTATCTGTTTTGTTTTCTTTGAAAAGGATCATTTATTTAATTATTTAAACTGACCATATTTATTTACATTTTGGATTGAATATATGTCTTGAAACTTTACTCAGATGTTTTCTATGAGATAAGCGATGAGTATTCATGGAATAAAGTGCTAAAGTATTTTCAATGGAATGGAACCAAAAGATTTATTAACAGTTAGTCAAAACATGTAAAATACTACTGAATAAAATTGTTAGAGTTGACCATAAATTAGTAATGTCTTCAGATCAATTATAGGATTCATCAATAGTAGCTATACATAGATATATTGATCAAATTTAGTGGAAGATAAATCATGGTCATCCAGATGAGATGTCTTTGGAAGAGTTATAAGAATCATTCAAGGGATAATTTATTCCTCATGTGGCATAGGTTAAATGGGTATGATATATTCAATGGTTTTATTGAGAAGGATTTTATTTTTGTGGGCGTGAAACATGTTTATTAATATTTATTAGTAAGGTAATAATTTTTTTAGTTAATAGAGATATGAGATAATAATGTCTTAAAGCTTCTTCAAGGATGGAGTTCAACGAAGGGTTACAACATTATGATTGAATACTTAGATAGTGGTTATATATTTGGATGTAGTGGTGGGAGAGTCCATTTTATGGGAAGAAGGATTCAAGATGAGATTACATCATAGAGGATAGATTCGTCAGTTTAATTATTTCAATCAAATTTCCTTTGTTAATAAAAAAGGGTTGGACTGCCCTTTTTCAAAATGTGATTGATTTTCCCCAAAGGTGTTAGTGGTTAGAGGTGTTCTATGACTAGTGAGGTGATTTTTTCCTTTGTGACACGGTATGGAAAAAGTATGAGAGGCCTATGGTTAATGGTTCACATTTATTATATGGGAGTTTTTTCTATTCTAGTCATGTTTTAAGGTCCCGATGATAAGTTGTATTATTATTTTTTAGGTTTTATGTAACCTATAAACAATTGAATTTATGATACTACAAAAAAAATTTCAAAATTTTTTAAATCTTAGGTAACCATTCATGGTTTATCTTAATTATATATTTTACTTTTAGTGGTAGAGTTTTTTTAAAATTTAGAATGTTATTATGTTATAAGGGTTGTGATGATTTATATCTAGATAAATTCAATATTTAATGTCAGTTTATACTCTTTTATGAAGTTATAAATAAAATAGAATTACTGTTCATCTTTATATAAACAGTTTCTAAAATAAATTCCATTTTTTTATTTTGAGAGATAGTTGAATCGTAGAAAAAAATATTTAATTTGGGTATATGAGTTTCATGTTTCCTGATTTTGAAATTCTTATTTTAGAGGTAAAACTTACAATACATCTATATTAGGAGTTCCTTCACTTTAATTTTATTTTATTCTATAGAAAGAGATTTAGTTTATAGTTATCTATTGAAGAGGCCTGAATTTTTCATGGCCATAGACTTTTG
Organism: Viscum album; assembly: GCA_963277665.1. Taxonomy (NCBI): domain Eukaryota; kingdom Viridiplantae; phylum Streptophyta; class Magnoliopsida; order Santalales; family Viscaceae; genus Viscum; species Viscum album. The sequence goes on along the minus strand of OY728122.1, from coordinate 504,555,264 downwards.
GATTTGGGGTTTTGGAGATGTTAGAGATGAATTAGGATTAAACAGGTCTAATTTTAGTCTAAATTATATTTAAAAACATGTGTTTCACCATGATAATAGTATTTACAACAATAGGGAATGTGTTACAATATAGGGATTATTCCATAATTATTTAGAGTAAATATGATTGTGGATAGGAGGTTTGTTATGGTGTAAAATGTTGAGTGGTACCATGAATCCTTGTTACATATCATGGAGGTTTTGGATACGATTTTATGGTGCCACACATTTTTTTTGGATTATGTTATGCTGGTTATCACTACAATGAGGTTTTTTGGGGGGATATCGAGTATGAGTATGGGAGGATGAGTTTTTCAATATGATTCCAAAAATTTCAATCATTATGTTTGGAATTAAACTATAACTCAAAAATATTCTTCTCCTATATTAATTTCATATATATCAAACACGCAACACAAATAGGGATATCACACCATGATTCACTAATCTGACCATCATTGCACCATGAAACCCCCCATTACACTAGGATATTATGTCACTACATTTATAATATAAATTTTAGTGTATACTCGGGATTTATTGAACCCCTATTTCATTCATTAAACCCTTTGTTCTTTTGGGTATTATTTTTGTCCTCCTTGGTCATCCTCTGAGGAAATTTTGATCATTATCTTCGGATGGTTGTTATTTTCTGAATTTATTTGTGATTAATTTTCAAATTTTTTTTCCTTTTACCCTTAGTTCTTAATCTACTTTGGGTATTTGAAGGTGGATTTTAAGGGACTAATATGTATAGGTATTGTTGTGGTTCCTTGTGGACATAGAAATGTTGGATCTATGTTTATAAACCATTATGGAATAATTATTGTTTAACCACATTTTAAATAATGAGATTTAATGTGTCTCTTCTTTTATTTATATTCTAATGTTGAATTATCAAGTACATAGATTATTTTTGTATATGGTTATAATTAATCTAATAATGTTAGTAATTTTAATTACTGAAATTTTAAGGGGATGATGTGTTTTTCTTTTGTTTTATGATATTTCATGTTATAACCAAATATTTGATTTATTATTGATTGATGGTTTCTTATATGAATAAATTTGGTTAAAACCATTCACCTACCTTACACCAGCATAATTATTGAAAAAAAATAGATATTGAATTATGAAAATTAATATTGAAAATGATTCATATAAACTATTGAACAAATATAATCATGTGAATGATTAATATTATTGGATGTCATATTTTTTGGTATTTATACGGGTCATTGAGGTTAATTACACATATAATTTTGAGATGATGTTATTGTCAATAAATGTAGAAATGGATAGAGTATAATTTTATATCAATGAAATCATTACTAACCACATTACCAAAAAATCAATATAAGTGTTTATGTCCCCATACTCCACCAATTTCACCCCTATAATGATCAATGAGTTGTTGAATAAAAATATTACTATTAGTGTGTGAGATATTGTATTTATGCAATTAATCATTTTATATTTTATTTGGTGATAAATTTTTAGGATGGATTCCATTTGAGATAGTTGATATGGGATTGATTTGGGTGATATTGTAAAATAGATAATGTTTATGTTTTGGTTATTAGGTTGATGCGGTGGTTTACACGATGTTGGGAGAGTGTTTGGTAATTATATTTTAGTTTCCTAAAATATGGGTGGAAATTAATTAATGAAAAATGATTAGGACGAGTTAATATGAAATGGAAAATATGATGGAAATTAATCAACCGAATGATGGTAAATTAATAAAGTATTTATTAGTTGATCATTACATGGTTATATTATATGAGTTTGGAATAATTATATAATAATTGGTATAGATTTTGGAATAATGAATGTAATGTGGTTTACAAGTGAAAAATATGGACATTTTTAATTATGTGATAAAATAGGTAGTTGTGATTGATGTGTTACTATTATATAGAATTGGGTGGTTTGTTCTATTTTGGATAGTCATTGAAGTAGTTCCCATGGATCAAAGGTTTCTATAAATTTACATTTTTATGTTATATTTCTGAAAAAATGAATTTATATATCAAACATTACCTTCGGATTGTATGGTTTATTATATATATTATTTATTTTTTATTTCTTACACACCATAATCCATGTTAGGAAATGATGTTGTCACACATATAAGGGTTTGGATTCAATGTGTTTTCCAAAATATATTTAATGGAGGTCAAACTGATGGTTGACTACTCTTTTTCTTTTCTTTCTCTTCCATATATTGTATAGGATATAGTGGTTCAGTTTTATGGAATATAAATATACATGGTGTAATGACATGATGGTATAGAATAATAAAAAATATATACAATATTGGATTGTTGTTGGATTATGTGGTTATCCAATGGAGATATGGTGGGGATGTGCATAATAGGAGGGTTTAATGAGGTTGATTCCATTGATGATTACATACCCTATAGTAGAGAGGCTATGATGTGTATATGGGTATGCACTGATATGGAATTGTGAAATTGACGTGTTGTGTATGTGGATATATAGTTTCGGTTATGTGGTTTGGTGACTATGTGGAAATGGATGGGTTGATATCACCATAAGATATTGGTATGTGAGGGTTAGTAATTCAATGGAGAAGTTGTCTTAGGGTACAATTTTGATATATTAACATGATATTACATTACTACCTTATATATGGGCTTTCTGACATATCCATAGTTAGGATGGTTGGTAAATAAATTTTTATGAGTGATGAGTTGGTTCATTTAATTATTCACCAATTCATTCGTATGATTCATAAAAATATTAAATAGAGGTTTTGTGTACTGTCCTCTTCAATTTAGTTATATTCTCTTCCCTTTATGTGTATATTTTTTTATAGATCAGTAGGAAGGAGTTAGTGATTAGGTTAGACCATACTAACATAGGGTGACTACTAGTTTTTTCTATTGTTCATGGAGTCCCTTCTATTCCCTTTTTGTACAGATATCGTATGGAGGCCATTTTAATCAATGAAATTATAATATAATTGGGATAAAATATTATTTTATATTATGTGATGGAGTATATTTGTGATGGTTTCTTATGTTTTAAGGATTTATGTTCATAATGCTTCCAAAATGTGTGATTTACCCACTAAATGTTAGTCTTAACCCCGAGTTTATTAGTAATGGGTTCATTGATCAATCTATTTTACACTATTTATAGAGGAGGGATACTGTATCATCTCTTGTTTTATGAAAGAAACAACATGTTAAATAGCTTACATGATATGATAAATCGAGCTTAAGTGAACAATTAAATATTATTATTTAAATGTTACCATTATAACCTTATCGTTGTAATGGTGGTAATGAATGGTTAAACCTTTTTTATGAAAATATGATCGAACCATGTTTAAATAATTATTCATTTGTTAGCTAATTTATTAATAATGGGAATAAAAACCATTTGTATATAAAGGATGCGTTTTTATGAAATACTATTTAAAAGAGAATAATTGTGTTTATAAAATCATATCACCCATTATGGATTTTTATTTATTGAAAAATATATTTTATATATTCAATGTAATGTTTTAAATTCATCTTATATGTTATATATATATATGATCCTGGAAGAAATTCAATTTTTCGGATAAAAGAAGTATTTTAAAAAAATATAATTTTACCACCGTTTGATGGGAACCATTTTTAAATAAATTATTTAAACGTTTATATGTTCTATAAAAAATTAAACTTCTTCCTTAGAAGTGGGATATAAAAATTTACTTTGGTTTAGTTTTGGTATTTTTAGGATAAAATTCAATTTTAATGAATAGTTTAAAAAACAGAATTTTAATTCAAAACTACTTTTTTTTCAAAATTATGTATATAGTTATATTATATTTCTAATTGGGTTTAAAGTATAATTAGATTATATTTTTATCATTTAATACATTTTTTTTTCATTTTATGTAATTTCACATTGAATTTTGATATATACATGTGTCAATCTTTTAGTGTTTTTTTTATAAACCCATTTTCTCATTTTCACAACAAGATTTGATTTTAAATAAATTATTAAAACATATTTATTTTGAATTTGGAAAAAATGGATTCTGTATTCTGAATAATAATTCCCTAATTGAGTAAATATCTACCTTTTATTTTTTGTCATTATGAATAGTAACATAAGTAATTATTTTTATTTACCATGGTTATAGTGTAAATTAAGTATATAAGTGTAAAACTAATATTATAATTATATAAAAACACCATAACACATGTCCTAATATTACTGAATGGGTCATGGGTGACCAAATAAATCTTTAGGCTGAAATTATGTCTTTTATGAGCCAACTGGGTGTAAAAATGACTTGTTATAATAATTAATTTAAAATAAAATGAAATATAACATAAACATATATCTTTTTTCTAAAAAAAATTTATAGAGGGGTTATATAACTGATTCATTGACTATAAATATTTAATATAAAGGTAAAAATATTTCCTATATCATGTTATTTTATTTATTATTTTTATAAAATAATTAAATAAAATTAATTATGACACAATAATGATACAATGATTACATTATTAATGAAATATTCAAATAAATGATATTATAAATATTAAAATAAATATAATTTGAATATTTTTATTCCATAAAATTATTTTCTACATTATTATTACATATTATATTTTTATTTAATGTAATTTTTCAAATAAACATCCTATTATAGTTTTAACAAAAATCAATTACAAAATAGTGTCAAAATTGACATAAATAGGTTTTCAAAACAAATACTATTTTTTAAAAATGATATAATTGCATTAAAAATATATTATTCTACCAACTAACTTAGATAATTTTTCCAATTTAATTAATTATCCATTTTATGTTTTATTTTCATTTTATATTAACCATATTAACTAGATAGTGTAAAAATAGTACTAGACATGGATATAATTAATTTATTTAACAAACGGATAAATCTAAAAGATAACGTAAAATTTAGGACCTAAAATTTAATAAAACTAACTATTTGATAGGATTTATACCCATACTAATCTTAACCTCAAAATATATCACTTTTGAGCTATTATAAGTCTAAAATAAATTTATACTAAAATGATATTTCATGAAATTTCGAAATTTCACCTTCTCCCTCTTATAAAAACCCCAAACCACTACCCACTTATGCACACCTCTCATTCAGATTGGATCATCTATATTATACAAAAAATGAGCTCCATAAATCCCTCAATTACTCCTAGAAGCCTTAAATTGTGCATAAGGCAACTCAAAGAAGCTTTTTGGCTCAAATCAAAAGAGGTTGCCTGATTTAGAGGAAACATCTTCTCTCAAGCTCTATTCATTTATTTTCATTCTACATCACCCTAACATCACTTTATTAAATTATTTAATAAAAAAAATATCCTCAATATATTAGTATTTTTGTGCAAATTTTTCTAACTACAACAACACATACCTCCATTTAATGGATATAGAACTTATTGATTCTATGTTTGGTGATCTACCGCCTTACGAATGGATGGTTGTACAATTTTCTCCTTCCACCTCTCATGGTGGCCATTATAATGGAAATAAATTTATATATTATAGATGTTATAATTATATTGTATCTATTATTATTTAATTCTTATTTATAAAATACCTTTATGCATTCCATAATGTGTAAATATTATAATTTCATTTGAGAAAGTGTGGACTACTACCCACTCAAAGTGATATGACTCATTCATGCCACAAATGGAACATATAAAGGATGAAGATAATAAAATTATGTTGCATATATAATGTATATATTATTATTGAATTATAATATACCAATTTTGTAATGACTCGGAAATTTCAAGCAAATTTTTTTCTTAAATACTTTGGAGTTTTACGAGTCTATGGTTTCTGTCGACAGTTGATTTCGAGGCCTGGTGTGCCCGGAATCAAATTTTGAAGACTTTTTTGGGTATGTTCAGTAAATGTAAGTGCGGGTTTCAATATATTTTGAACTGGTGCTCGGAATCGAAATCGGAGGGCACCGCTGAAATCATAGCACTGGTATTTGCTTAAGGGGACCTTTACCGCAGTTGCGTTTTATGCGGGCTGAAAATTAATTTTTGGGGACTTAGAATAAAATAAATAAAATTTTTTGTAAAAAATTTTATTTATGGATGGTGGTTATTTTCTCCCAAGGGGAGTTAGAGGTGGGTCCCACACCCACAAAACCTCTAATGAGAGGATTTAGTGTGGTGGGACCCACACGTGCCCTAAACCTTTCATCTCCCCATTACTCCCCTTAACCCCACTAACACCCCCATTTAATTAATCTGTTAACTCCTCTCTTTAAAATTTTAGACTCCCCACCTCCCTCTCATTATGTTTTCCAACACAGTTAATAAATATCCTTATTAATTAATTGGCACATCTCCCCTTTTGAATTATTTTCATTTTCATGGAATTTCGTTAAAGTTGGAGAAGTCTATTATAATATTTTCATAGAAAATATTTTTGGTGGGGGAATATCTGGAGATTTATAGGAGATTCCTTCTTCAACGAAGCACACCATCCTTCAAACGAAGAAGCACCGAAGAACAACGATCATCTCCTTCGATCTTCGGCCAAGCCAAAAGAGAAGGAGCCACCTGCATGTAACGCTGACGACCTGCCATCCTCAGCTCTTTCTTCTCAGAGGTCAACGAGTTGACGTTGTTTCCCCGCAATGCCATTTTCCGTGATGCCCGACTACCGTGAAATTTATTTCAAGGTAAGGGGTTATACAATTTTAAGTGAATATTTTTACCTCATTCTTTGTTGAATTTTCTGATTTCTATTTGGCCAACTGCTAGAGCCTAACATGGAGGGCGCGGGTTGAACACACATGGCCCCATGACCCTCCGAAGATTCTTTTTTTTGAAATGGATACCATGTTGGAAAGGTGGCAACGAGAGAAGGTGGTGGCCATGTGTGGAAGAAACGCGGCCCGCATTTGCGGCCCGTTCGGCCGAAGAAGAACCGGCAGGCTAAATCTGGCCCACCCAAAGGGAGACCGCAACACCACATGGGGCGCCACACTCCGCAGGACGCTTCGGCGGCAAAGCGGCCGACTCTTCAGGCTACTAGGATGAATGAGTCATGACACCCAAAGGTGTCGCGCCGAAGGACAATGGACCGCCTGTGCTGGCCGCTCACACTGGGAAGACCGGACGGCTTCGGCCGGCTGGATAGGAGGGCGGCGCCACCTGGCGCTGCTGGTTCGGGGGACCCCACACCCCCCCCCCCCCGCAACGCTCAGCCAACCGGGAAAGGCCGGGTCGTGCCGCGCCGCGCTGGGCCGGGCTGTTACCCACTGGGCCGAGTCACGCGCTTCATCGGTTTGGGCCTGCTGAACCAGGTTGGGACGACCCCTCCAACACAATGGGCTTGACAGACCGGGCCTGTTTTCACTTAAAGGTGAATAACTTAAAGACTGTGTGTCTGATCGATGTGCCGTGTGTGACTTTGGGACCCTCGCGACGAAGTGGTCCTTTTTACAAACTCTATGTGAGTTTTGGATGACTTGGTAAAATGATTGCTTTTGGAAAGAGCGTAATTCCAACCGGGCCTTTAGAATAGAAAAGCCAATAACTCTAAGATCGGGTGTCCGATTGATGCGCCGTCAGTCGCATTGGGTTTTTATTGATGAGAAAGAGCTTTGAGATACGTAAAATCTGGACATCGAGATAGTTAATTTATCGAACCCCTTTTTCTCGAGGAACGGACCCTCCCGGAATCAAGCGTGCTGTGTGCAGGAACCCTAGAGCTAGCTGTGACTGCGACGTCTACCATACGGGAATCCTCTGCGGGTATGGAGACGATGACTACCGTATTGGAATCCTACGTGGGTTCGGCAATGACGAATACCATACTGGAATCCTCCATGGGTTCGACAATGATGACTACTATTCTTGTATCCTATGTGGTTCCGACAGTATGACTTCTGTTCTAGTATCCTACGTGGGTCCGACAGCTTAACTGGTCTAGTATCTTATTTGGGTCTGACAACATAGAGGAATCAGTGACTACATCTGATTATCTATATCTCTTTATGAAATATGAATACATGTGTGAGCAAAGTCTTGACTTTCAATCATTACCATCGGTGTGATTAACTTCTTTCATGTGTGGACTATGTTGTTATTGGGCTCAAGAGTTGGATCCGAACTGGAATTGATGACTTAGGTATATGTATGGTCATATACCTAATTAGAGTTGTTTGATACTTATTCATTGTATCTTTTCTTTGTGGTTTATCCTTTGTGGATTTTGGGAGACCTTCGGGGGTCTCGGGGTCCCTAATGAGTATCGTTATAATCACCCCTACACATGTTATGCAGCACTACATTATGTTGGATGCAGAGGATGGAGAACACTTATCGTGGTAGAGACTTGTAGAGCTGGACTGTACCTGGAGGTGGATCACTCAACGGGACATACACGGATCGGACGGACAGACCCAAGGTGCCGAGGAGACCATCTATACCCACCCTTATGGTGGGATTCTTGGAGGATGACTCAGTATTTTCTGCTTTACTTTACTGATGTTGTACTAGACTTTCAGTTGTATTGTACTTACTATTGGGATTGTATTTGTGGCCCCTTTCCTTTCAGCACTTAATATTGATTCAGTATTACTTAGTGTTTACTTCAGTTGCGTACTCTATTTTGTTTTATTACTTCTATAAAGACAATGCCTTCCTTGTATAGGGATTTATGCCTTTGGTGCTAGTCGCCAGCCCCTGGCCTATGGAAGGCGGGCTTGGGTTAGTCATGACATGGGCCCCGAGGACAGGTCATGAAAAATTGTTATCAGAGGAGTCAGTTCTACCATAGAACTCTAGAATATGATTATTTATTTTTCTGTGAAGCAATAGTGTTAAGAGTATTGAGTTTGGTTATCAGTCTAGGGAGACCAGTATTGGTGTAGCGACAGACGTATCCATACACCAGGACCCTGAACTCTGATTTCCGACTCGGTGCACGAAACCACTGACTGCTTGTGTGCTTCAAAATTTTACTTTTTAATTACTTTGTGTCAGATCACCAGGTATAATTTTTGACAGTGTAACGCCTATTTATTTTTGAGGATGGCCCCACGAAGGTATCCATCTTGGGTTCCGAGTCACGTACAAGATGGTAGCCCACTGAGCAACGATGCCTCAGTGGAGGACCCCATTACAACGGAGGCACCAGTGGTACCACTACCCGTTGGTCCTCCGATACCACCACCCTAGTAGTATAGAGTGCACGCCTCCTGAGTACGCTGCATGAGTTATAGCGATAGAGGCCACCTAGGTTCTATGGAGAGACGAACCCTCAAGTAGGTGAGGATTGGATGGTGGCTATTGTCAGAGTCTTCAGATTGGTAGGGACACCATCCGACCTTATGGTGATCCTTGCCGCGAGTCTCCTACATGCAGAAATATGTAGATGGTGGAGCCTGATGCTCCAAGTGCATGAAGAGTAATATATACTTTGGACAGACTTCGAGAGTATCTTCTTCTCGGAGTTTGTTCCATCCACCCTCAGTGCAGTATAGATTCAAGAGTTACTTAATCTACGTCAGGGAAACATGACAGTAGATCACTACTTAGTGAGGTTTACCGACCTCTCACTCTACTCCACGAACATGGTATGAGACCCATTCTTTCGTGCCCGGACCTTTGAGCAGGGACTCATACATGAGATCAGGGCTTCGATGATATCCCTCAGCATTCCGACGCAGGCGAGAGTTCTAGAACAATCCCATATTATGGAGATCTTTCTCACTGAGCCGACACCAGCAGCGAGACCCACCATAGGGAAACACGTAGCGGAGTCTTCTTCAGCCAGTAGTAGAAAGTTGATGCAGAAGTCCAAGAGGACTAGGCCATCAGGTGAGCGACCACAATATACAGGTTCGGTTGTGCGGGGCACATGGAACAGATCCAACTATACGAGAGGCAGGCAGTGCTATGCATGCGGTGGACAGGGTCACATGGCTCGGGACTGCCCGACCGGCCATACAGGTGAGTAGCTGACAATAGAGAGATCTCACAAGCAGAGGCAGAGGTTCGACCAAGGTAGTCAGTTGGGAGTAGGAAGACGAGGCAGAGGAGCTGGCTGAGCAGCAGGTGGTGGACGGAGTTTCGAGGCTCTACCACCACCACCACTAGGAGGTCCACCGTGACCACAGGGATCTGGTAGACAGAGGTGGGCTCAGCTCCAGGCAGTCGAGTCCTACGACCACAGTGCATCTGAGATGATTCGAGGTATTATTTGTGTCTACTCCACTCTTGCTTCAGTACTTATATATAGAGGTGTGAGTAATTATTTTATTATCGCTGCCTTCGTTCAGAGGTCGGAGATCCCAATGGATCTGTTGGCTCTATTCTTATGGCTAGAGACTCCTACGGGAGTGGAATCGATGATTATGCACTGGTGTCGGCAGTTTGAGCTTACTCTAGGTGGCAAGAGCTTCGGCTGGGATCTTCTTGTCGTAGATTCGAGGCCTTACGACGACATTTTGGGTATGGACTGGTTATCTACACTCCATGATCAGATCGACTATATTAGGCACAAAGTTCGGTGTGTCCGCATGGATGGGACCAAGTTCACCTTCACTGGAGATAAGGGAGCCTTTGCAGTGCAATATGGGCTTTCACAGAGGAGAGGGATACTGATCACACATCAGTTGGCTAGTCTCATCCTTAGAGCGGTTGATGTGTGGAGTCCGAGTTTTCCTGTTGTGGAGGATCTGTATGAGGACATTTTCCTGACGACGTTCCAGGACTACCTCCATGCAGAGAGTTAGAATTATACATTGACCTGTACCCCGGGACAACACCAATATCTACTCCAACAAATCAGATGGCTCATGTCGAGCTTCGTGAGCTACAGGTACAGCTTGATGACTTGTAGTGGATGGGATTTATCTAACCCATTGTTTCACCCTGGGCTTCTCCGATTTTGTTCACCAAGAAGGCGGATGGGATCTTGCGACTATGTTTTGATTACCGTCTCCTGAATCAAGTGACCGTGAAGAAAAAGTACCCAATCATAAGGATTGATGACCTATGTTATCAGCTCAAGGGAGAACGATGGTTCTCGCAGATAGACCTCAGCTCTGGCTATCATCAGCTTAGAGTTCGAGAGAAGTATGTGTAGAAGAAAAACTTCAGGTGTCGGTATGGCCACTAAAAGTTCTTGTTTATACCTTTCGGTGTAGCCAATTCCCCAACAGTGTTCATGAGTCCCATGAACAAGATCTTCTAGCCTTACCTTGATCGTTTTTTCATAGTCTTCATTGACGACATACTGATTTACTTGACTACTGAGCAGGAGCACACCTACCAATTGAGGGTTGTACTGGATACACTCAGAGAGCACCAGGTTTATGGTATGCTCTAGAAGTTCTAGTTCTAGATTTGAGAGTTCCATTTTCTGGGACACATCATCTCTGAGGCTAGAGTTGTAGTGGATCCAGCAAAGATCGAGGCAGTACTTTCATGGGAGCCACCTAGGAGCGTGACAGAGGTGCGGGGTTTCCTATGTCTGGTTGGGTACTATCGGAAATTTGTGCCAGAAATCTCCAGAGTTGCAGTACCACTTTTAGCATTGATGAAGATGGGAAAAAACATCATGAGGTCAGATAGAAGTCAGCATATCTTTCTGGAGCTGAGGAAGTGGTTGAATGGTCTGCACATCCTGAGGTTACTGGAGGAGGGCGTTGGGTACATAGTTTACTGCGACACATCAGGGACCGGAATCTGGTGTGTCCTGATGTAGGAGCTAGTAGTGATCACATATGGTTCACAATAGTTGAGACAACACAAGAAGAACTATGCTACCCATGACCTGGAGATAACATCAGTGGTCTTCGCCTTGATGATATGGTGGCACTATCTGATGGGTGAGCACTTTACAGTCTACTCTGACCACCAGAGTCTCAGGTATATCTTCTCCCAGAAGGACCTGAACCTGAGATAGTGGCTATGGCTCGAGTTTCTCTAGGACTATGACTTTGAGATAGTCTATACTCCGGGGAAGGGGACATTGTAGCTGATGCTCTCAGTAGGAGATCGGGCATTCAACTACTAGGAGAGGCGATGGAGCAGCTAGTCGCGTTGCAGATATCCTTTGTGGATAGAGATGGAGCTGCCTTTCTACAGTCACTCAAAGTCACTCCTCCAGTCCTTCAGTGAGTTAGAGAGGCAAAATGTGGGGACATTGACTATGAGAGGCGATGTGCTCAGATATCCACAGGGCAGGCTCCTGATGGATTTTCTAAAGGAGGGGAGCACGTCATCCTCTTCAGGGGATGTACTATGGTACTAGTTGCACTGCAAGAGGAAGTTCTGAGGGAGTTTCCCACTTCCCCTCAAGCGGTACATCCAGGAGTGGAAAAGATGTACCAGGACCTCAGATGACAGCACTGGAGGCCGGTATGAAGAAGGTTGTAGCAGAGTTCATTTCACGATGCCTCACTTGTCAGCAAGTGAAGGAGGAGCACTAGGTACCAGCATGCTTGGTTCATCCCTTAGAGGTTTTAGAGTGGAAGTGGGATGAGATATGAATGGATTTCATGATGGGGATTCCACGTACATCTAGAGGGCATGCCTTTATCTGGGTGATCTTATACCAAATCACTAAGTCGTCCCACTTTCTACCGATCAGAGTGTAAGGTTTAGTAGAGATCTTGGGATGCCTCTACATTCAGGAGATCGTACAGCTTCATGGTGTGCCATCATCTATCATTTCTGATTGTGATGCTCATTTCACATACCGAATACGGAAGGGGTTAGAAGAGTCTTTTAGGACATAGCTTCGCTTAAGGACCCCCTTCCATCCTCATACGGACGGTCAGACTGAGAGGACCATTCAATCTCTGATGTAAATGATTCGTGCATGTGTCCTTGACGATGGTCGCAGTAGGGATTATAATTTACACTTGGTGGAGTTTGAATACAACAAAAGATACCACTCCACCATCGGGAAGCCACCATACAAGGCACTGTATTGCCGACCTTGCAGATCACCTCTGTACTAGACTGACCCCTGGGGAGTCAGAACTTGTAGGACCAGAGATGATTCAGGCTATGACAGAGAAGGTGCAGATCATCCAGGAGTAGATGAATACTGTACAGAGCAGACATAAGTCCTATACTGATAGTATACGGAGACCACTAGAGTTCAAGGATGGGAACCACATCTTCTTACAGGTATCACCTCGATGAGGGATGTCATGATTTGGTCGGGGCAACCAGTTATCTCCATGTTTCATTGGACCTTTCCAGGTCCTCAGTAGAGTAGGCAAGGTGGATTACCGCCTGGCCCTTCCACCTCAGTTTCACCGGGGGCATGAATTCTTCCACATATCTCAGCTGAGGAGATAAGTGCACGACCCGTCCCACACCATCGACCATAGGGAGCTGGACATCGATGAGGGGGTGACATTCACGGAGGTCCCAGTGGAGATCAAGGAATGATAGGAGTAGGTCCTACGTGGGTGGTCGATTCTCTGGTGCACATTCTCTGGCTGCATGGGAGCCTCCAGGAGAGCACTTGGTAGCAGGAGGCTCAGATGTGCGCTCATTACCCCCATTTGTTTTCCTAGTGTGTGTTGTAGCTTTACGGGGACGTAATTCCCTAAGGTGGGAGAAATGTAAAGACTCATAAATTTCAAGGAAAATGTTTTCATAAATACTTTATAATTTTACGAGCCTGCAGTTTCTGACGACACTTGATTCTAAGGCCCATTGCGCCCGGAATTAATTTCTAATGTTTTGTTCGGGTACATTCAGTAAACGTAGATGTGGGTTTTTCTATCTTTTGATCTGGTGCTCGGAATCCAAATATGAGGGAACCAATGAACTCGCAACGCCTGTGTTCACCTAAAGGGACCTTTACCGCAGTTGCATTTTATGCTGGCTGAAAATTAATTTTTGGGCATTAAGAATAAAATAAATAAAATTTCTATTATATAATTGTATTTATGGAATGTGGTTATTTCCTCCCAAGGGGAGTTAGAGGTGGGGCCCACACCCACATAACCTCCTATGAGAGGATTTAGTGTGTTGGGACCCACACGTTCCCTAAACCTTTCATCTCCCCATAACCCCCACTAACACCATTAACACCCCCTTTAATTAATTTGTTAACTCCTCACTTTTAAATTTTAAACTCTCCACCACCCTTTCATTATGTTCGCCAACACAATTAATTAATATCCTTATCAATTAATTGGTATATCTCCTCTTTTTAATTATTTTGATTTTCATGAAATTTATTTAAAGTTGGAGAAGTCTATTATAATATTTTCATTGCAAATATTTTTTATGGGGGAATGTCTAGAGATTTAGAAGAGCTTCATTCTTTAACGAAGAACACCGTCCTTCCAACGAAGAACCACCTAAGAATGATGATCATCTCCGTCGATTTTTGGCCAATCCAAAGGAGAAGGAGCCACCCTCAAGGAACACCGACGACGTGCCATCCTTGGATCCTTCTTCCCCGACGTCAACGAGTTGACACCATCTCCTTATGACACCGTTTTCCACGATGCCCGACTACCACGAAACTTATTTCGAGGTATGGGTTTGTATAATTTTAAGTGAATATTTTATAACCCATTCTTCGTTGAATTTTATGATTTGTATTTGGCCAACTCCTACAACTTAATGTGGAGGGCTTGGGATGAATGCACACGACCCTAAGACCCTCCGTAGTTTCCTTTGTTTGCAATAGAGGCCATGTTGGAAAGGTGGCAGAGAGCAAAGGTGGTGGCCATGCATCGGCCACATGTGGAAGAACCACAGCCTGCATCTGTGGGATGCTCGACTGAAGAAGAACCTCCACGCTAAAGTCGGCCGGACCAAAGGGAGTCTGCGGTGCTACAAGGGGTGTCGTGCTGCGGTGAGCCATTTCTCGTGCTCTGTGGGCCACTTCAGCCGCGAACCGGCCGGCTCGTCAACTGGCTGGGATAAAGGAGACGTGGCACCCGCAGGTGCCACGCCGAAGGACCGCGGCCCACCCATGCCAACTGCTCGTGCCGGGAAGACCGGCCGGTTTCGGCCAGCTGGATTGGAGGGCGACACCACTTGGTGCCGCCGGTTCGAATGACCCCCCTAACCCTGTAGTGCGCGGCTGGCTGGGCCGAGCCGAGGCCAGCCGTGCCGGGCCGCACCGTGCCGCGTCGGGCCGCGCCCTGCTGGGCCGGGCTGGGCTGCGCCCCACCGGGCTAGGTCATGCGCTTCACCAGGTACTGTACTAGGTAGGGCCGCCCCGCCAGCCCACTGGGCTTGACGGACCGGGCCCATTTTCACTTAAACTTGAATAACGTAAAGACTGCGCGTCTGATCGATGCACCCTCTGCGGAATTGGGACCCTCACGACGAAGCAGTCCTTTTGCGAAACTATAAGTGAGTTTTGGAATTTGTAAAATTTCCAGTTTTGGAATGAGAGTAATTCCAACTGGGCCCTTGGAATAGAAAATCCATTAAATATAAGACCGGGTGTCTGATTGACGCATTGTTAGTCGCGGTGGGTTTCTTTTGACGAGACAGAGATTCATGATACATCAACATAGGACATCGAGATAGTTGATGTATCTAACACCTTTTTTCTCGAGGAGCAGACCCTCCCAGAATCGAGAATACTGTGTGTGTCAACCTTAGAGCTGGCTGCGACTGCGACGTCTACTATACTGGAATTCTTTCTGGGTTCAGCTACGATGACTAACGTTCTGGAATCCTCCGTGGGATCAGCGACGATGACTACCGTACAGGAATCCTCTGTGGGTTCAATGGAAATGACTATTGTTCTTGTATCCTATGTGGGTATGATAGTTTGAGTTTTGTTCTAGTATACTCCGTGCATCAAACAACTTATCTAGTCAAGTATCCTATGTGGGTCTGATAGCTTAAATGAATCAGTGAATACATCTGATTATCTTTATCACTTTATGAAATATGTATACCTGTGTGAGTTGAGTGTTGACATTAAATCATTACCATCGGTGTGATTGACTTCTTTACTGTGTCGATTGGGTTGTACTTGGGCTCGAGAGTTGGAGCTAAACAAGAATTGATGACTTAGGTATATGTGGGGAATATACCTAAGTAGTTTTGGTTGATATTTCGATATTGTATCTTTTCTTTGTGGTTTATCTTTGATGGATTCTGGGAGACCTTTTGGGATCTCGGGGTCCCTATTGAGAATCGTTATACTCACCCATGAATAGGATATGACTGCACTACCTTGTGTTGGATTCAGATGATGTACAACACTGATTGTGGTAAATACTTATAGAGTTGGATGGTACCCGGAGGTGGACCACTAAGCAGGACGTACACGATGCAGACGGACGGACCCGAGGTGTTGTGGAGACCATCTCTACCCATCCTTTAGGAGGGATTCCTGGAGGAAGACTCAGTGGTTGCTGATTTACTTTACTGTTATTGTACTAGAATTTCAGTTGTACTGTACTTACCATTGGGTTAGTATTTTTGGCCCCTTTCCTTTCAACACTTACTATTGTTTCAGTATTACTCTGTGTTTACTTCAGCTGTGTACTCTATTGTGTCTGTTTACTTCTATAAAAGCAATGCCTTCCCAGTATAGGGATTTACGCCTTTGGGGCTAGTCGCTAGACCCTATCCCATGGAAGGCCAGCTTGGGGTAGTCACATCATGAGCCTCGAGGATGGGTCGTGACATATTTATCATTTAGTTTTCATTCTATTAAACAGTCAAATAAATTAAAGCAGTGTTCATGTGTCCATACGACATACCTTGTCCAAGAACAATTCATTTCATTTCATATCTCCAAATGATATTGAAAACTACAAATAAAAATATAAGGGACATATATTATTATATTTATATCAGGAATAATATTCTTTATATGATGGAATATTTGTCACATGGACAATTTACATCAAAACAGGTAGATTTTTCACTCATGTATCAAACATTGACAAAACGTCCAATATGAATTCAAATAATTAAATAATTGATATGACATGGTAATAAGTAATATAAAATGAATAATATACATGACAAAGGTTTTTAAGAAACTTGAAATTAACCAATTGTTATTAATCAGGAACATAATGATTGTACGCGATGAGTCAGACTCAAGGTAAAGGAAATATTAACTCAATTTCCACTCTTATGTGGTAAGAGATTCCTTAACTAAAACCATGTTTTAAATGTTTTAAATATTTATTTTTTAAAATCATTCTCATTAATGTCCAAGATTTCAAAATATATATATGGATTTATTTATATGGTCATGAGTGTTTTAAAGTGTAAATTCCTTTCGTAATTTTCAATGTGGTTTGGGGAACTTTGATTCAAAAAACCACTTTTTAATTATTCAAATGAATTGATTATATCCACATCTTGAAATGACATCTTTAGATTTAAATGTGGAAATTTTTTATTTCATTTATGATTTTTTATGTGTTATGATTATGTTATAGTTCTTTGTCATTGTTTACATATATGTTTGGTTTCATGATAATATAAGGGTGGTTCATCCAGTGATATCTCTCCAATGAATTGGGTAATGTGACAGAGGTAAACATTTAGGTTTCTCCGAAGAGATTTAGGGAATATACTATGATGGGTTTTCCAAATGTAACCATGATTGTTACTCCCTATATATTTATGAAATATTCAATGTAAGTATAATATAGATTCCCCATGTTACCTATATGTTTTATGATATCTATGAATTTTTGTAGGAATATTAGGATTAAATGATCTAAGACAAATATTTTTTTATGTGTGAAAAGTATTATTTTTTTAAAATGTTTTCATCGGTTTTAAATATTCATGTAATAACTGGTTTATTCGTTATTTTATATTAATTAATGGTCATTTTATACTAAACCATTGTTTTTGAAATATTTTCAACATGGCATAATGATGGGTAAGATAAAGGAATATGTCACAAATATTTTTTACGAGGAAAAAAACCATGTTTTGAATAAATTTTTTCCATTGGTGGAAAAAGTGGACACTTAGTGTAACTGTCCACATGTAATGTCTAAGTCTATTATGTAATAGTTATGGAATAATTCTTTAAAACTCTAATCTTGAAAAGATCCTCAATTTCAATTGTGTAACTAACTCGATATTATGTAATTTCTAAGGTTGGGTCCTTAAAGTTTGTATAAGAAGTTGTTTTAGACTAATTTTGAGATTTTTATGTTTTATTAACATTTAGGTATTTCATTAGGGGTTTATAATTTTAAGCATGATCCTATGTTTAATGTCTTAGAAACACCTTTTTATGCATTATGTTTTGAAATATTAAGGAGACAAATGATATTTTAGGATAAATAAACTTTTAGATAATTATGGGATCAATAGGACCATACAAATACATTCTTACCAATACCAAATTCCATTCAAATTTTTGACGAGGAGACAAAAAATTACATTTTAATGTAATGGATTATTTCTTAGCATATGACTTTTAATTATTGAATCTTATAATAGATTCATGTTTTTTTAGGAAATAAGTATTAAAGAATAACATGGAAATTCATGGTTAATGGATCATGAATGATACTGAATGATTAAAAGATAATTAAAGAGTTATGATAGATTATATGATAATGAATGTTTAAAAGTTTTAATTCTCTTTTTATGATGGTATTAATTTGGATGAAATTTATTAGTACGTGTAACCCTTAATTTTTTTGGTGAAAATGTTATTTGAGTAATAATTATCTTTTCTTCAATGGAAATAATTATAAAGAACCATTAGGGTTTATATCATCCTTGATTTTGATGTAATTATGGATTATTACTATTTGGGATGCAAAATAAAAGGAATGAGATTAACATTGAGATTAAAATATGTTATGGTTATTTTTTAATATTTTATATAGTTTTGGAATGTTATTATAATTAACTATTTTTTAAAAAATGAAACACATAGACTATGTGAAAACCTGTCTCGCTAGACAAGGCTTCGAGAATCGAACCAACAACTGAAGTGTGATTGGAATTTATCACCTACAACTATCCAATGAGAAATCCATGTTTAGTATGACTTATTTATTTTTGTTTAATGATTTTTTGGATTAGGAATAAGTAGATTTTTTGAACTTATGTTTTATTAAATTGATATCTTTAGTATAGTAAAATTATTTGGTGATTAGATGATAAATGTTATTTTACAAGATGTTTTCCATTTTGGGAACACTAATTGACTATGTAAAATAGAATACTATGGGATTTCATTTGAGGAGTAATGGTTGAATTTTCTTTTGGAAGAATTAATGTTTTTATTATGGACAAATAGAAAATTGGGTTATTTATGGATATGATGAACATATCAGGGAGAATATGTGATTAGGTTAATTAATTGTTTTTATGAAACATTTAGTCTAGTCGAAGTTATTTGGAGATAAAATTTATGATTTATAATGAAAGACTATATGATCAAATCCTTCTGGATTAGGGTTTCAATCTTAGATTGGATTATTTTAAGGAATAATGTGGAAATTGTTTTGTTTAATGTTCTATGTAGAACTTGGGTAATAAAATAGAATTTTGGAGATTTAATGTAGTCTTTACCCTTATAATGGTTTATCATTTATGGGGATTTATCTGATCTTATACTACGCATTTTGGTTTTGGTTAATGAATAAATATTGGGGAAATATATCGTTTATCCTTTTTAGAATATTTGATTCTCATTAAGATAAATTTAATGCTTCAGGAGGGACTATGTCATCTTAAAAACTAATCGATTTAGGGAAAAGACGAGTTTGTGGTGGAATTCAATTAATGGGTGAAACACTACCTATAAAGTATGTATATTTCCTAATGATTTTATTATAAGTATTAAAAGAATTACTCAACTTTATTTTGTGGATATTAAATCAAAAATTATTTTGTTTATATTTTCCTACTACAAAATCAAATATTGTTTAACCCATCACAAGCTTGTGGTTTTCTACTTGTTAACTTTCTCCAGAACATGTTTTCTATCACTCTCTATCAGAACAAAAAACATATTTTTTCTTCCATATCAATGTTTTCTTTTATGGAACCCTAGTAATTGTTATCTTAGGTGACCATTGTAATTAAATTTACATCTTTTAAAGTGGATGTTTTATTAACCCTTTTTCCGTTGTGGGTTTTGAATAATGGTATTTATAAATATTATAGCATAGTTATAAAAAAGAAATTAAAATAGAGAGGAAACAATTTATAAAATGTTGGTGGGGGATGTAACATCATATGATTTAATAAAGAAACATTATGTTCAATATCATACAAGGTACGTTGTTACAAGCATAAACAAACTACTAAATATTATTATTTAAATGTTACCATCAAAACCTAACTATTAGAATGGATGTAATGATTAGTAATAACTGAATTATGAAAATATGATTTAAACATGTTTAAATAATGATTAATTTGTTACAAAATTTATTATAAATGGAAATAAAAACCAATGGAATATAAAGGATTTGTTTTTATGGAAACCTAATTAAAAGAGAATAATTGTTTTTATAAAATAATATCGCCCTTTTTTGTATTTTTATTTAATGAAAAAGATATTTAATATAATAAATGTAATGTTTTAAAATAATCTTATATGATTTCTATATATGAAATTCTAACAAATTCAATTTTTTCGAATAAAGAAGTATTTTATATATAATTTATAGTTTTAACGCCTTTTGATGGTGAACAATTTTTAAATATAACTTTTTCACATTTATATATATTATTTTAAAAAATAAATTTCTCTTTTAGAATCGGTACATTGAAATTTACGTTGATTTAATTTTGGTATTTTTATGATAAAAATCATTCTTTAATGAATAGTAAAAAATACTGCATTTTCCTTGAAAACTAAAATTTCATTTAATTTATTTATATATTAATGTATTCATTATAATTGGAATGAAAGTGTAATTGGATTAATTTTTTATAATTTAATAAAAAAAATTAACTAGAAGTAATTTCACACTAAAATATTATAAAATGGATTCAATATTTTTAATTTTAATTTAAAAAATTAGTAAATATGTTAATTTTCTTTTTGGAAATTATGAATTTTAACATCAGTAATTATTTTTATTTACCAGAGTTAAAGGGTAAATTTGGTAAATAATGGTAAAGAAATTTTATAATAATATAGAACTACCCGAACTCATGTACTAATATTAATTTATGATTCCTGGGTGACCAAAAAAATCCTTAGGCCTAACATTTGTAATTTGGGTTCCCCATGGGTGTGAAAATGAAATCATAAAATAGTTTATTTAACATAAAGGGAAATATAATATAAACATGTATCTTTTTACTAAATCAATTTTATGGTGGAGTTACATAATTTATTACAATTAATATAAATAGTTATTATAAAGGTAATAAATTTTGTAATATCATGGAATTTTATTTATAATTTTTAGACATTAAATAAATAAATTTATTTCTAACACAATGACGATACAATGGTTACCTTATTAATGAATGATTCAAATAAGTGATTTTATAAATATTGAAATAATATAAAGTTTGAAATTTTGATGCTATACACGATTTATATGGATTATTATTACATGTAATATTTTATTTAGTTTATTTTTGTAGAATTAATGTTGTTTTTATATATTTGAGAAAATTCAATTAGAAAAAAGAGTCAAATTGACATAAATGAGTTTTTAAAACAAATACTATTTTATAAAATGATTTAATAGTCATAAAAATAAATGATTAATAAATTTGAAATAGATAATTATTAAAATTTCATTAATGATCGACTTTAGGTTCTCTTGTCATTTTATATTAACCATATTAACCATATAGTGTAAAAATAGAAGAAGACATGTTAAGAGTTACTTTATTTAACTAAGGGTTAAAGCCAAAAGATAAGGTTAGATTTGGGATGTAATCTTGTATAAAACCTATTGGATGATATTATTTCCACCAATAGACATATTATCCTAGAAATATTTTACTACAGAGATATTATAATTCAAAAATCAATTTATAATAAAATAACATTTCATCAATTTCCTAAAGTGCCCCTCCCCCCTCTTATAAAACGTTACCACCTCTACCCACTTACTCAAACCTCATAAGCCCCTTGGATCATCAAAAATATATGAAAATAATATACTAATATCCATAAATTCCTTTTAGGGGCCTTTCATTGGGAATAATTCATCTGAAAGATTACTTTTGGATACAATATAATGTAGTTACCTGATTTAGAGGCAGCGTCTTTTCTTAGGATTCTTTCATTTATTCTTCATTCTACAACACCATAGACTCTCAATATTCCATTATTTTATAAAACCAATATTTTCTTAAATATACTAGTATGTTTTTATGCTATTTTTTACCTACACATACACATACCTCCATCAAATGTATATAGAACATACTATTTCTGTGTACGGTGAACTACTGCTTCGCGAAATGATGATTGTTCAATTTTCTCCTACCACCTATCACGGTGGAAATTATAAGGGAAATTTATTTATATATGATATATATAATTTTTATATTTTCTCTTTTATTCTGTAATTTTTATTGACTACATAACTTTATGTCATCCATAATGTGTAAATACTATAATTTCATATGAGGAAGTGTGGACTTCAACCCCCTCAATGTTATATGACTCATTCATTTGATACATGGAATATATAATGTATAGAGTTAATGAAAATATTTAACATATATGAAATAAAAATTATAATATAACTCTAATATATCTATGTATAATTTTGTTTTCATTCCATTATATATGATAATGAAATGAATGTGTCGTTCATGCATACATACATCTTACCATCTCCATGAATGGTTCATTTCATTTATTATCTCCAAATGTTATGGACTATTCTAAATAAATATAAAATGAATATACATATGATATTTATAACATTAATATTATTGTAGAGATGAGTAAATTTTGACCACATGGATAATTTACATCAAAACAAGTTCATTTTTGACACATGTACCGAACATCGAAAAAACATACAATATAAACTCAAATAATTAAGTAATTTATTTAACATGGAAATAAGTAATATAAAATGAACAATACAAATGAATATGGTTCTGAATAAAGTATAAATTAACCTAATTTTATTATACATGAACTTAACGATTGTACATGACGAGTCAGACTCAAGGTGAGGGAAATCTTAATTCAATTTCCATTCATTGAGTTAAATATCAATGTCATTGGTTTTGTTTTTTTCCAAAATTTTTGTGAATAGAGTATGATTGATTTTCAATGATTATCCACTTCTATTGGGTGTATTTTTTTCACTCCTAATTATGTCATTTATTTATCTTTAATCTAAGGATATGATATTTATAAGGTACTTCAACTCAATCTCATTTCGTTGAGGCATATCATGATGTTATGAACCTTTATTATTATATATGGTGTATATACAACCCTTTTGACATGTTATATCATGAAATAATATAGTTTCATGATATTTAATTTTTTGTTTAGTGTGATTATTTAAGGATTTTTGGTCATGCGTTTCTCATGTTGTAAGGTATTATATTACTAAAACATCGTTTAAATTTTTTTAATGATTTATTATTATAAATAATTATTATTAATGTCCATGTTTTAAAAATGTATTTAAGGATTTATTTTTATGTAAATTAGTTATTTAAAGTGTAAATTACTTTCAATAGTTATAATTTGGTATGGGACACTTTGATTCAAAACTATTATTTATCATGATTTAAACAAACTGATTATTTCAACAACCTAAAATTATATCTTGTGATTGCAATTTGGAAATGTTATTTTTCATTTATAATTTTTTTATGTGTTATTATTATGTTATGGTTCTTGAACATTGATTATATATAAGGTTTTTTTCATGATAAAATAATGTAGGGTGAGCTCGTTATATCTCTCCAATGCATATGGTACCCTGAAAAGGTAAATGCAATGGTTTCTCCAAATATATTAAGGGAATATATTTTGGTGGGTATTAAAAATGTGATCATGATTGTTACTCCCTATGCTGCTGTGAATGATAAAATGTAATTTCGATATGGATTCAAAAAGTTAGATTTATATTTTATGATTTCTATGATGTTTTGTAGGAATCTTATAAATACATGATGTATGCTATGTAGTTTGTGTTTTATGGGTTACAAGTTAGACTTTTTGAAAATGTTTTCATGAGTTTTAAATATTTAGGGACGAACGGTCTTATTTATTATATTTCACTCTTTAATGATATTTTTATTCTCATCCCATGTTTTTAAAATGATTTCCACAGGGTTTATGGATTGGTATGAGAATGTAAGAATTTTATAGTATTTTTATCAATAAAAATAAATCATGTTTTGTTTAATGGGATTAATTTTGTTGAAAAAAGTGGATACTGAGTTTAACGGTCCACATATAACTTCTTGGTCTATTATGTTATAGTTATGGCCTAATTCTCTAAATATCTAAACCTGAAAAGATTCTAAATATGAATTCATTACTTAACTCAGTATTATGTAGTGTTTAATGCTAAGACCCTATAGATACATCCTTTATTAGCATTACTTGAGAGTTATTTATATAGAATTAGCGCTCTTCTAGGGAGAGATTTTTATACTATCAATAATGTTCTCTACTGATGAAATATATATTATCAATAAATATATTAATATCATTTCTAAATAGAGGGTGGTGCTATAGATTTATATGTTATATGGACTAGATAATACCTTGTGTGAGGTGATGGTCTTGAAGGGTATGTGTGATTGGAACCCAAAGAATGATATTCAAATATGACACTTTATGATGATTTTTCTTAATATCTATAAAAGGTTGATTTCTCTATAATGTAGGTATCTTACTAATAAGGGATATCAATTGTAATTCATAAAATATTTTTTTAGAGTTATGACATTTTAAAATTTTTTTTGTTTGGGGAATTCACTGATAGAGATAAAAAATTATTGTAGTATTTAAGGGAAAATATGGTTTTGGAGAATTTATTTCACATGATTTAATTATTTTTGAGCCGTGGAATAATGATATCATTTCTAAGAGGAACTTGGAAGAATAATATATTCCATGGATTTAATTTCCATTAATTATTTTTATGTTTGGATCTTATGGTAGAAGTATGCAGATATTTTATTTTTATTTCCACAGAAACAATGATCATGGTATTCATGGTAAGGGATCATCGCATCCCCCTAATGGGAGGACTAACATGGAATGTATTTTTTTAATCATGGTATATTCATGTTTATATTGATTAACCATTTAAGGTGATAAATTATTTCATTTAATTAGGAACCTTAAAATCTTCATAAGGGTAGTCCTCGTCAATGTTTCTAAAAAGGTTCTAGATAGACTTCATGATATATACCATTATCAGGGGAATAATCATAAATTTAATGTAAGATATCATTATGTAATGGAAGTTGATTCATTTTACACCATAATTTATAATGATTGGGTGGTATGTCAAAAGAATAATATAAATAATTTAATATATTGGATTTATATAATTATACATTTATTTTATTAAGGATACACCACATGAAAATGGAATTTGGGTATTTAAAATTTGAGGTACAGTCCACTTAGAATCTATATTGAAATAACTTTTTACCAATTTGGAACCATTACCCTTTTTTCTTATTTTTTCAGTGATAATATATATTTATTGGATTGTCAAATGGGGTTATCAACCTATAAAAATCCCTTTTTTATGTAATCCATGATTATCTATAGATGTTTGGGAAATATTTTAGTAGTTAGTTAGTAAAAAAATGTGGGGTTTTCTTAGTGATAGATATGAATAAAATCAATTTAGACCTCAATGTGAACCCGATTAATGTAAATATAACACACATAATATATATTTATTGATGAGTGTGTTTCAATTTTAATGAAGTATTACTAATATTTATTTAGGGAGTGAAATTTATATCCAGGTTATGTAGTATTTTAGATTCACTAACATTTTATGAGAATGTTCTAGTTTGAAATGTGTCATTTTTGGGGTATTATGATGAGATGTGGTAGCTAGTATTTTATCAGTTATATTTATAGTTATTGAGAAATTATCTATATTTCTACTATATTGGGAGTTTAATTTTATTATTTACCTATTTCTAGGTATATAGACTATTTTAACACCATTATAATGAATTATACTAGAAGACTAGTAGTAATTTATGGAATAACTAGAGGAAATAATGTCGACAATGTTTATAAATATGATCACTTTCCCTTGGGGAAATCTTTTTTTGTTTACTAATATGGGATATGATGTTTAATTCTTGTGCATGGATTATTAGATGTTCAACCAAGTTAAGATCAATACTTAATAACCACTTCCTCAAATTTAATACCTATTTAATATAGTGAGGGGTGTTATATGGTTCTCCATGATTAAATTTTTGTCTATGTATCATCATATTTTGGTGAGAGAATAGTATATTCCTTGAATTGATTTTATTATAATATACGTCTCACTTGAGTTCTTTAGGATTTCATATAATAATAAACATGTAATTGACATTTATAACCATGATAAATACTGTCTTCCACCTATAAATTGTTTCCTCAATGGTTGTTTTTGTCAATTATTTCTTTTATATTCATATGAAATTAAGGTCCTCAGTCAAACATGGTATATCATGATGAGTATATTGGTTGATAACTATATTTATTATATATTTTAATGTTTTTAATTTTATATTTTGGAATAATGATTTCTAGAGAACATCCAATCTATGTTGAGTTATCAACAATCCCTATAAGGTCAAAGATGTGATTTCATGGGAGTTTCCCAATAATGATTTTTATATTTATAGATTTATATAATTAAAAACATATTATAGGGTACTCATAGAAGAAATATATGAATTTTAAATTCTTAGGAAAATACTATACTATAATTGGTGGGGATAGAGTTTTCTAATCAGTGTAAACAATACCTTTATGTACCAATGGGGAGTTTCACATAAATTTGTATTCTGGCCAATTTGGAATTATGATACATCTAGAATTGGGATATTTCAGATTCAATGTAGTATGGTTAGGTAGTCACTTATATTCATATACAATTAAGGTATCATGTGTTGAATTAAATGACCCCAAATATGTAGTTGGATTTAGCTAAACAAGGTATTTAGTATTGGTGACAATAACTCCAATAATGGAGTTTCAAGGTGTATATTGATTTACTTTTACTTATATATATATAAATTATTTCACTAATAACTAAAATTTTGGGAAGGGATGTGGGTAATATACTTTTAGTCCTTTGACATTGACATGTAGTACAACCCAGTTAAGGGGAGCAACATGTTAAATGAACTTAGTAGGAATCCACACACATAGGTTGTGTGTAGGGACAACAATGAATGGCACAAAATGATCCTCCTGATTGGGTTGAATCTTGATATTCTCTATTATTATACAATTATAACACCATCTTATATGAGAATCACCCAATAACTTTTGGATATAAGGATGGAAAGACAAGTATAGATTCAATCCTCTAGGATATGAGGGATATCATATATAGGGGGAGTCTACAAATTTCTTTTTGAAATAGTATTATGCTTATATCATATATGTATGTGGTGTAATATTGGTTCTTATAAGTATAAAATAAGATATAATATTATATTTCCAAACATTCAAATAGGTATTTTACTCAAGTTTGAATAACTAGTATCATGATATCGCTTAGTGGTTTTAATGTATTAAAAATAAGGGAAAAAATTAATACACTTATATTGAAATAAATTACCTACAAAGAGGTATTGGATGATAATTTTATTCCTATTAGCATTATTTAATCATAACCCATTCCATGATAGAAAAGGGATTAGGGAATTATTTACTTAATGTTTTTATCTTTTTCTTCAACCTAAGGTAATTATTCATTATGTCTTATTATTACTTATTTTACTAATGTATAATATTTCATATTAATTGTGAAGCCTCCATATGTTGATGAGTAATGAAGTTTGTACATATGAGAAATTGTACAAATACAAGGTGTATTATTAATTAATGTGTTATATTAGAAATAAAGGTATTCTTCAATTTATATCAAGTGTTGTCATGGGATTTATGAACTTAATTAGAACACCAAAAATATGCCATTGTAAGAATGATTGGTTGTCTAAGAATAATATTTTGGGCTTGATGAAATTCATTGATCTCGATCCCCAATTTTTTTTGATATTTTTACATTTTAGTTGGGAAAGTGTTTCTAGACTATAATAATAGTTACATGTCAATTATTCCAATTTCACATTGCAAGGAAAAGATTCAACGTTTATAAAGATGTCCTACATGAGGAATAGTGGTTCAAGATTTGTTTATGTTGGTATGGAGTATTATATTATAGAATTCAATAAATAATATTGTTATTTAAAATTTCTTGCAATCTACGTTTTTAGGTCCCAATATTATATAAACTAATAAAACTAGCATTTTGAGTTCAATGTAAAAAATCATTTCATTTTTAGAGTTTCACATCAGCTGGGACAGAGGTGATTATGGAGGTATCTGGAGTTTGATAACCCATTTTTAGGTCTATTAATGATTATTGAGAGGATTAATATATATTCATATGTTTTAGTGATTCCGTAAAGATATAATTCTATAAGGAATATATTTTAGTAATCTAGACCATGGATATAAAATAAATACACTTATAATGTTATTTTTTCAATAATATGGAATTAGATGTTGATATATTATTTTAGGAGTGACATGTATACATTTTGGATAATTTTTATAATATACCCCAGGGAATGATAATTCCCCTTGATAATTTGTATTTGATACAATGGGATATCTTATATTGGACATATGAGTGATAGGAGGATATGATATTTCATTGGTCAATGTTATTACTAAATATCACTAGTGATACATCTTGTGAATGAGAAGAGACATGCCATTAATTTTACAATAACCCAAAAGTACCAGGATATGAAAAGTTTATTTTTTGGATATTTTATAAATTTTGGGTTCATTTTAAATGTATAAGTGGGTGGTTATGTAAATATATTGAAAAATTTTCAAATAGAAAAGGAAAAAATATATACACTAGTAGCATATTTGTAAATGATGTCTATTGTGGAGAACAAAACATCCCATACAAATAGAGGGGTCTTCTACCACCCCTTTTGTTTTATCAATAGCCATTAGGGATCGAGTCGGAACCTACCCCCCCCCCCCTTCAATTTTCATGGGGATTTATTTTGGAATTCTTGGGAAGAAAGAAGATTTTATTTCCCATTAATCTCATACTCTATATAGAGGCCAGAACCATTATTCTATATAATATTTTGTATATATTAAATGCTTCAAATCACTTGATTCTTTAAATAATTGACCACTATTTGTATCCTTGATCATATATTGTTAAGGCTAACACCTCTTGACTTATAATTCCCATTTTCTAAAATAAAAATTATCTTTTTGAAAATCATTAAACTAGCGTATTATGTACCATATTCATTTTTTTTATTTTAGGTCCATTCATCATATGAATTTTTTGGAACAAAATTTTAGATGAATGAGTAAGGGATCATTAGATTTTTCAACCATTTTATATTATCTTATTATACCATATGACAAGTACATGTTAGAATTAATGTGGAAATGACCTATAATGCAGACAATATGGGTTCCAAAACATGTTAAATTTTTAATATGGGTTGTATATTAATTTTTTGGTACGATTATAATATTTCTCAATGACATGGTTACTAATGTAATTGTCTTTAATTGAATGTGTTGTGATTATATGGAACTGGAAAACATGAATTATTTCAATCTATTAGATATTTTTTTATCGACAATAAAAGGTCTCCTCTAGTGTTCCGTGACATTTGGGAGATCTATAGTAAAGTTTGTAGTGTAAGATTTTAATTCAATTGTTTTTCTATGTAAATAACAGTTGATATGTCTTGAATACTTTAATAATGGTGTATATGTGGTACATTGATCCTGTAAAGGATTTTCATCTTACTAAGAGAATATAGATTTATAAGGATATGGACATTTATATATTCATGAGTGATTATTGTCTATAAAAATTGATATAATTGGTAATAATACATTCACGCATTCTTCTGATTCTGTTTGGTGATGACATCTTCACTTATATTTATATTTATTTATGGTAAAAACCCATTTTCCCTTGTTATTTATTATGGTGATGAGTCAATCACCCCTATTTTTATTTATGGTGATGAACTATTTACATATGTTTTATATTTATGTGTCTGAACCATTAAAATATGTTTTCATAATAGTTTTTCCATATTAATTAGGGTTATATTATTATGGGAAATAAATAATTTGATGATACATTTGTTATTAGTGATGATAAACACTCAGACTTATGTTTTTATTAGTTTTGATAAACCATTAACCCTTGTCATTATATGGGTTTATAACCCATTTTCCTAGGGTTACTACTATGAGAGGTTAAAACTGGTTCACCCACAATTGTCAATATGAGATGTGATAACTTTTTTAGCCATAATAATGTTATAATTGATAAAATATCTTCATCCATACCTATTATGAATAGTTGTAATAATATATTCCTTTGTGTTTATTATTTATATAGGATTTATAAATTTGGTTTTGATAACATGTTCACCCTCACATTGTAATTTGTATATGGGAATTATTATCCCATAATGTCAATAGTTGAAGTTGGAAAGATATCTCATTTATGTGGATCCTTAATATTCAATGACACAACAAAAGTTATTATTTAGTTTTATATTCTACATTGCCATAATATTTGTGGATTATTATATATAATATATTTACTTAGAGATGAAGTTGATAATAGAACTATCCTAGGTCATTATGTTTTTGAGTAAATTAATTATGAAATTATATGGTAATTTGACTTTTTGGATATGGATAAGGGTTCATATTTTGGTAATTGAAATTGATGTTTAAGGATGTTTTTTTATGTTTTGGATATCATTTTAGGTTTTGATGTTAGTTTGGAGGGATTATTAATTTTAGGGTTGTGTTACATAGAGTCTTAATACTACTGGGGACACCAGGTACAACATGGGGGTTCCTCGAGAACCAGGTGGGTAAGGAAGTGAGGTGGTTCCCCTTGTTGTTTTATTATGTACTATATGGACTCAATACGAGTATTCAGTAGGAAAATTCTATATTTTCATTTTAGAGTTGTATTTTTTTACATTTTATTCATCCTTTTATCCCCAATGAATGGGTCTATTAAACCCATTATCCTTTAGATTAATTGTGATCCCTTTAGGCCTCATCTTGGTTTCAATCATCCCTCCACACTTATATTAAGATCTAATGATTATTATTAAGAGATATTCTTTTCTAATGTATAAGGTAAGAATATTAACTACAACTCATCTGTAAATATCATTATATAATTATTTATCCACTATAGCGATAGATATATTGAATTTATATTTCACTAAAGTAATGTAGAAATCCATTTACATGACACGTATTCTTGTTTTCAATCAACGGTTCCCTTTGTTAGTGGTTTCTCATTGGTCTTTAATAGTTTTTAGGGAATATATCAATTCTCCAATTTTTAGGTTTACATTTATTTCAATCATTGACTAAGGTAATGTTAGGTCTTTTTTAGTAGGGTATTTATTTTAATTGGAGATTAGTATAATTATTTTACCATTCATAAGTTTATTTTATTTTTTGTTAGGTTTTCGATGTCATCAATTTTTGGGAATAGAAAATGGATTATAAATTTTTATTCATTAATTTATTGGTTATTTTTATGGGATTCTGTAATAACCTTGTACTATTAGTGTGTAATCATCCAACATAAAGGAAACTTTGTTTGTTACAAACCATATGAAATTCAGTAAGGAATTTGTTGGCCTCACCTTCCACTAATTTAATTAATATAAAAATAAAGTTTTCATTTTTTAAAGGAATAAATTAATGATTTTAGAGAATACCATAGTTTTAAATGTAATGGAAGTAATGTGAATGCATACATTGATAAATGGAACAAAATGTTAACATTATTTATCCTCTATAAATTCTAATTAAATTCTATCTGATGAGTTGATTAATTTTAATTTGAGATTTTTTATTGATTGTAAAATTTTGAAATTAATATTAGATCTAATATTTTTAGTTTTTTATATATTAATTATGTCTAAAAATGATATGATTGAACTATATTTTTGATGAAAAATATAATGGAAGTAGGGAATGTGTTTCATATCCCAATTAGTAGCATAGATTTGAATATTTATAAGAAATTATAGTCTTTGTTGGAAGAAATATTTTAAATATGTAGGACCCTAATTTTTGATGTCTAATATGTATATTAAAATTTTAATAACCACTAATTGGAATGTGGAAAATGAAACTTATACACCTTGGAATGTTTATAATTTATTTGTGTGTGATTGTTAAATAATCCTCTATGGGAGGTCTGAAATTTCCTATTAAACATAATGATCTACATTAATTACATAAGGATTCATAATGAAAAATAACCTAACCCCATTGGCAAGGTATGTTATGAAATTTTATAATTTTGATCAAATTTAAACAGAAAATATCAATATTTTGACTTCAATTTATAATATTTTTATAAATAATAACTCTTCACATCAACATCCAATAATTATATGCTAATAATACAAACATAGTTTTTGATTTGATTTACATATGTCGAATGGTGAAAATGTTATTCGTTAAATGAAAAAATAATTATGTGTTAACAAAACTTTTTAGAGTTTCATTAATATGTTTCAAATCAAATCTGAAACATATTGTTTAAAACCGTCACAAATTCTATTTATAATATGTTATACACAATATTAAAATAAATATTTAAAATTTTAACCATTTTTTTTATTTTTATAAATATATTTCATATCTAAAATTTTATTTACACCATTTTTCTTAATTTTAATGATTTAATGTGAAAATGATATAAAGAAAAAATGGAAATGTATTTTTTCCATTATATAAAATTCTGATCGTGAAATCCTAACAAGGAGTGAACTCTACTTTCTATTGAGTATTTTACATTTTATACGTATATTTTATATAACCATTGATCTACTATTATTTCAGTATATGTTATCCCTAACTAATTTTAAAAAGGGGTTTCTCTTATAAATCTAATAGTATGAACAAGTGGATTCCCAGGTTGGACTTAGTTTACTTTGTGGCCAAAAAATAGTGTAACATGATTTGTAACACATGTCATGTCCTACACGTGGAATGATCCTCATGTAAATAATTTTACGAATTATCCTATAACTTAATTAAAGATATTCATGACAAATGTGGATATATATATCTAACTATAGGACATGTTAAGGTGTTTCCACCATTTTTCTACCTCCATGAAGAACGTGTTTCAACATGACTCTTTATGAACATATATAACTATACATGTGGGTGCACCTGTGTACAACTGTGTTTTTAGATTCTCGATTACTGGGGTGCTATTTATGTTTTCCGTTTCTATTAGGTCTGAAATTTCAATCGCTCAATTTGAAGATGGTAAGTGAATAATGAACCCTCTAAATAGGGTAATTTTAGTAATAAAAATTATCTCTATATTTTTTATATATTTTAATTAATTTTTTTTATCATAGACTATAAAAATATTTTTCTATATTTATTTGATTGATTAGATTTATTTAAATCACACATAGGAGGTTATTTTATATATCATGGAATCATTGTGGTTTCCTATAGAGTATGTAATTTTCTCTCCCTACATGTTCACTTTGGTGAAAATGAAGTTCCATGGAATATTTTTCATGTAAAAAATGTTCTAATAGATAATTTTGTTCATTTTTCTAATTTCACATTCCGGATGTCAATACGAGTAGATCATACCATTACGAAAGAACATGAGGGTGTAGTTTATGTTTAATATTTAATTACTTGTGTAAGGGATCCATCATAGGATTATAATTGAATTTTCTTGGTGGTTTTTTTGTTTGTTTGTATCACATAAATTATTTTCACATATAACACATTTTACAAATAGAATTATTTTTTTATATTTGGTTAATTGATTATAAAATATAATTCCAAACTAATGGTGCTAGTTCCTAGACCCTAAGGATAAGAGGGTTTAAAATTAATCTCATACTGACGTGATTCAAATATGATTTTTTGTTTCATGAATTGTAATTATAAAGCATTATAGGAGCCAAGAAATGAACTTTCGTTGAACAAAAAGCTTCCACGTTATTTGAGTTTGGGAGTAGACATGAGCTAGTACTATAAGGTCTCGAAAATATCCAATAAAATGAAAATGAATCCTATTTATGGTGGAATATCATGTTTTGAGGGGTTATCAAGTAGATGATAATGATTTAATAGTTTAAATTTTTTATCAAATTGAGTAACTCAATATCATGTAAGTAAGAAAGAGTAATGATTATTAGGCTCAATGAAGATCCATACATGGGGATTGTTCATTGAATAATGATTAGATATTCAAAGGTAGGAATAATAGGTAATCACCTCTTACCCTATTATTGTCTTTTTTTTATTTCATAATTTAAAAAAATGTTTATATTTACTAAAACATTATATTAATAAATATATTGTTTTTTATTTATTTATATTCTTAATGATTAGGTTAATATGAATCAACAAATAGTTCATTTGATTATGAAAATCCCACTTATTTTTGTTAATAATCTTTTAAATAGTAATGTTCCTAGTAAAATTATTTTATTATTAAGTTGTTTAGACAATTATAACATGATTAATATTGTTTTTTAGTTTTTATACAACTAATATGTAAGAATACCTCTATAGGATGGTTCATATGCATCTGGAATATTACTAATTATTACTACATAGTGAATACACATCATATTTCAAAATATTTTCTTCTTATAGTTAGTTCTATTACTAATTGAATCCTGGATTATATATATACTATTAGTTATTTATATTACCTGTTTATCAGGCATATGGTTTACACTCATTCATATCATTCATTGATAATAGAAATAATTTGTAATCTTTGACATTTATTACATGTCATAATGGTTTTGTAAGTAATATATATTACAAATTTAATTCTTAATATTAAAAGTAATTACACTATTTTTCATAAATCATGTATTTAAAAATCGAACTTATCTTTTGATATTGAAATAAATAATTGAGTTATTTCAAAATTAATATGCGAAATTCTTTTATCTAAATGAGTGTTTGTAATGAATTGAAAATGAAATTTTTGTGGAAAATTAATTCTATTACTGATTTAAAAAAATTTCAGTAAAATTATATGTTATGTGAGATAATTTTTTATATGGTATTTTTGAAAAAAATATAAATTATGGTTTTGGTAAATGATCAATTATCATAAAATATAATAAAATTCATATTGGAAAGAGATGGTTATATATAATACCTATAGTGTGTCGAAAAATTATTAAAATGATATTCTAAGTGTTTATATAAATAATTTTAGTTTTTATACATAAATTTATAATTATTTGAGATAAATATTCAATAAATTTCTGAAATACATTCCCAACGACTATAATAGATTTATGTATTTTAAAATAGGGTAAAAATCATATTTTTTAATGAAGGATCATCAATATATATCTTAAATATATACAACTTTATTATCTAATTAATTATTAACTTCCTAAAACCATTATTTATTTTCCAAGGAAAATAAATACATGAAAGGATGATATTTTATGCTCAATAAATATAAACATGGGCGATATCATTATATGGTCATACGGAAGAATATGATAATTATAAGGCTGTGAGATCATAAACATAACATAAAAATTTCATGCAATTCTATTATGGAACATAAGAAATAACTATGGAA
This sequence comes from Viscum album, assembly GCA_963277665.1. NCBI lineage: Eukaryota > Viridiplantae > Streptophyta > Magnoliopsida > Santalales > Viscaceae > Viscum > Viscum album. The sequence continues at coordinate 504,519,353 of OY728122.1, read as the reverse complement.
TAAAAAATAATGACTTAAAAAAACATGAACCATAAGATTGAAAAATCATAATAAATTATTCCTGAACCAGATGTTCATGTCATATAAGTGTGGCACCACGATTATTTTAGAAATAATTTTACATGTCAAGGTCAAAATCACAGAATAGAAACTCATAATAGATCATTCAGTAACACCTATTTCCTACTTCATAAAACAAATATGGTATTATCGCCTTTTTTCTGTGGTTGATTAGGCACCTAGACTGGTTTCCCACAATATATCAAGAACATTTGATTTTCTCACATCATTATCTCACGTGATATAAAAATTTGAAAATATCATTGGATGGAGATATAGGTACCATCCAGCACAAAATAAGAATCATAAATATATCTTCCACAAGAAAATAAAATTGTCTATATATCCAAACCCAAGAAAAGAAATGTGTTTCATATACTTTTAATCATTTCAGTGTTCCATGACTAGTGGAAAAGTAAATAGTATAAAAATAATTTCATTAGATAATAAGAACAGGGAAAGGAACATGATTCAAAAACATATGGGAATCATAATAATAAACACAAACCACCAAAATAATGAATATTATAGTTCTATTAGGTTATATAACTATTAAATAATAAGAATTTTTTTTTAATTTATGAATATAAATTCCAAAAAATATCACTAAAATTTTCATGAGGAAAATATACTTCTCATTGAAAATCACTATTTTAATATATAAATTTTTACCAAATATTTGGGAATTTTTTTATTTTATGTATTCTTGAAATTTTTTAAAGGAATCATAAAATAATTTAGTGGTAATTATGGCATAAATTTCATTTCATTTCATACATTATAAAACTAATATTCCTTTAAAATATTTTGTAAAAAGTTAACACAACATCTTTTGGAAAATGAAAAGAACATTTTGGTAAATATTTTTGTAAAACAGTAAAAAATGAATAGAAATGTATTCACAAAATCAAATGATAATATTAAAATGTTTTTTAATCCATTTTTAGAAAACATGGACATGGAATAAAAAGGGATTTTTTCCAAATATAAGAGGTATAACGATCCGACCTAAGAAGCCCGAAGCTAGTGCCTTACATTATTACGACATAATGATTACATGAGTAAAATCCTAAAGTAAAATATGTTTTGTTGTTTAGGGAAACCAAATTACATACATGATACTCATATTACATTGGGAATAAAAAATAAAAAATGATACATAATAATATTAAATGAATAATATACTTGAATGCTTGTTGAAATAATTTTTCATCATAACATGAGGAAAGGAAACAAAAAAGTTGATATAAAATGGTCAATAAAAGTAAGAATGAAGAGAAATTAACCCTGAGCCAACAATATTAATCAATATTGAAATTTTTATAACTGGTCAAACTTTCCATTTTATAAACTGTATAATGCATAATCAATATGGAAAGCTAAATAAATGAAACACATTCCATTTAATCAAAAAACTTAGAATAAAAATATTCCATGTATAATATTAATAAAAAAATATCATGCATATATAATTACTAAGTTTAATGAAAAAAATCTTAATTACTATATTTCATGTTTCCTAGGTACTTGGTACCATTACAGTTAAGACCTTTCACAAGACTGTTTATAACATATCTGGTAAAATGCCATTTGATTTCCCAAATGATTCATCTAATGGGAATACTGTTGAATTTAGGAATATCTATAACTAGTACATACCAATGTTATAACTATCCAAAGTGTCCTCATATATCATGTAATAAATTAAATTGAACAAAAACATGCCATTTCAAATATTAGTATTAAATAATGGATATTTATTTTTCAGTACTTTCCCAGTTAATCAAATATCATTTAAAGTGAACACCATATATAAAAATGTTATTTTCTTTATGTAATAATAATATATATTTCCTAAAAATATTTATATTTATGGTAAATTTAATGTAAAATAAAAATGATCATATTTAAGTTATTTTTTAAAAATAAAACTATGAATTACAGAAGAAAGTGATGTTGGATAGTTTATATTTACCACATAGTAATTTTCAAGATAAAACCCCTTGGATGATACAATTCCAAGGTAAAATTAGAATTACTTTATGTTTGAGTGAATAATTAAATTAAATGTTAAATGGTTTGTACATAAACTAAATTAATGTCAATTGGTATATAATAACAGTTATATCTCAAAGAAATGTAAATATAGATTACATCTCTTACCTTATGCTTCATTTTGGTTGAATGAAATTTGACCTCATGTATTATGGTTTTAAGAATTTTATTAACTAAAAAAAACCATATTAGTATTTATGATATCATATATTTTTCTTTTATTACATATTATATCATGTTAATTAATAATCATTCATAATTTTCCTCATTTTAGTTGTTAATTGTCATATTTTTTGACTATGTCTTGACTTGTCATTTTTGTTCTTATTAATTAGACTAAAATTTCACAATATATAATATTTAATCAATGATGTAAATATAATATATATTATTTATATATTTTTTCATAATAATCCACAAACCATGGAGATTGGAAATGAAATGTGCAGTTCTTGGATATGGTAGGTCATACGTATGCATTAACACTACATCCCTTTCTATATATTATTTAACATTAAGTGATATATATATATGAATATTATAATTAAAGTATAATATCTATTTCAAATAAATCACATATATTTATTTAAAATCATCATTAATAGATTAAATGAATAGGATGAACAAATCATTTAATTTTGAGGAGACAATAGTCCACACATCCACAACTTCTGTTCTCGTATCCTCGTAAAATAGAACACAAGACGGTATGAGATATATAATAATTAAATAGAAATAAATAAATTAAAAATATCATATATAATATATAAATATATCATTATTTATATCTCTGAATTTTTTTAATAGATGAATGAATTACATTGGTTCATGAGGCAGTAGTCTGCCGTACACACGAATAGTGATTGCGTATCTCATTTGATAGATGTGTGTAAAATTATATTTAAAATTTCTATAATATCAAAATTTCATTATTTCATGGATACATAAGTTATTATATACAAATTATATTATAATAATTTATGGGTTGGATTAATAAATTAAACAAAAGTAATCATTGAAGATTGTTACCACTTTTTTCAGGTAACTCCTTTTGGTTTTTACCCAAAGGAATCCTTGATTGGATTTATGAAAAAAGTGATACTTATATGAGGAGGGGTTGTATTTGGTGGATATATTTTTTCATATTTGGGATTATAAAATGTGATTTATAGGTGTGAAGAGGTGGTAGGGGTGAGTATCTTTATATAGTGGTGGAGGAGTGGCATTATGGTAATTTTTAGAAAGAGGGGATTCCACCCTTGTTTTTTTCATCTGAAGTGGATTCAATAATGATAATAATAAAATAAAATGGGTGATAATTTCTAAATATGGCCATAAAATTGATTTTTTATAATTTTCAAGTTTGTTTTTTCATTTATGTATAAGGTTTAGTCAATTATAAATCTAATTTTTCTCTTAATCACGGTAATTAAATTTCATTAATTTTATGATATTTCTTTCTGAATACTAATTTGACCTTATTATAATTTAGAAATAATTATTATCCTTAAAAATGAATCACTTTTTTAAAATTCCAATAGTATATGTTTTAGAAATTGATTATAAATTATTCCCACATACGGGATGAAAAAGTGGCGTTTAAATGTAACATGTTCAAATGTCTGAAATATTTTTATATCCAATTTCAATGTGAAATTTATTCCCAAGAACTAAATTTGATTTATTGATATAATGTTAAAATAATTATGCATTAAAAACTATTTAAAATATAATTTAACATTATAATTTATTTACATGAAAAACATATTTTAAATTAAATTATGTATTTTGAACTATTCATCGAAAAATGAAAATTCTCAGAAAAATTCAAAAAATAAATCCTAGATAATTATGAAATTATTTTGTTTACAAATGATCATTTATTTGTCATATTTAATTTATAAAAGTTTTAAAAATTGGATTTCAAGTAGTTTCTCCTTTAAGAGGAGGCAAAATTGGATTTATAAAAATACCACCTTTTATGCATAATATTGGGTATTTTCATATATTTTGCCTATAAGATCTATTGGATGTTTGAATAAAATATTTCATTGAATATATAATACTTTCATTTGTATTATAAATACTATAATGTTGTAAAAATTTAATTATGTGGGAAAACATGATTAAATAGTGTTTTGTTTAAATTAGGTGTTGCATACATTGAAAGCTCACTAAATATTGTATGTTTTGAAAGATATCAAATATACTTATTCTAGAAGTACAAATATTTTTAATTTTTTTGCATCTACAGGAATAAATTCAGATTTTCCATTAAAATTTTATTTTTCACTCTTGACTACATAAATAGAAAAAAGGTAGAAAAACATATATATTAACGACAAAACAATTGGAGATAAAATTTAAGAGTTTCCTTATTATAGAATCATATCATTTCATCATCAGAACAAAAATCATAAACATTCCCAAAAAATAATGAGATTTTGACAAAAAAAACCTTTACACTTTGGTATCTTTTGATAGTAATACAAATGAAGGGAATCATATTACATGGATATTTATAACCCATAATTATCATCGTAAATATGAAATATAAAATATATTGGTAGTATATAAACAAAACAAATGAAACAAGTGGTGTATAATGAATTTTTTCCATATTAATAAAAGTGAGATGATTATCCCATACTTTATGTCTATAATTCCATCATACATATTCAATATTCATATATAATAAATAAAATTTTAAAATAAATCTATTAAATAAAAACACTCATATGTATCATAACATATGTGATTTACATATGATGACTAATTACATGATTACTAACAATTCCTTGTTAAAATCTTGTTTTGGGTAATAACTTCTTTGTTTTTCTATTTTGTTTTGCTTTGAAATTTTTTGTACTTTTATTTTGATCATGGTTCAATAATATCATGAATGTTTTTATATGAAATAAATATCATATAAATTAATTTTTTATTTATTTATATTAATACCTAAATTTTAATAATTTAAAATGACTTTCACTAGTCATGGAGAAGGTAGGATGCATGTTCGCATGAACACTATATCCATTTTCTCGAATGATTAGATGAAAAGAATGTTAATAATATATATGCCATAAATATAGCCACCCATGCCTCTCAAACATTTATATTACATTATTTTTTATTAATATTAATCCCTTTACAAAATTACTTTCCCATGGACCATAATAGTTTGGTGTTTTTTGAATCATAAAACACAATATTCTATTTGGGTGAAAGATCTTCAATATTTCCCAAAAAATATATTCCTATTTAATACTCCAACATAAAACCTTTCTTCATAAACTGGGGAAAGGGAACATAATAAATTTCACATCTATACACTCATTAATGTAAAATAAAGGAGATATTTATGTAAAATATGATCAAAAGGGCTTGTGAATATGAACATATTATTTAGAGATATTTCCTTACATATACAAGATCCTACACATGAGTCATGAAATTAATATTGGAATATAAAAAGAAACTAATCATATAGAAATAAATAGAATAATCTTAGTGAAAATATCATATGAATAATACATAGATATGCGGTATACACATAATTATAGAAAATATTATGTTAAGGATACCTAAACATACATTCATAATATGTAAGGCTTGGAGTAATCAATTGTGTCCTTACCATAGAATTGCGATGAACTCCAACACACCCTCTTGTATCTGCCATGGGATGACCTTGGGTTCACCTACTTGTTTCAAGAAAATGGAGACTTCCCATGTAACAAATTAAACTAGTATTGGGACAACCACACATGAACCCACTGATCTCATTGATCATTTATCATTACCCAATGTATTGGATGTAGATATATGTCCCTCCAACAACATAATAAAATCCATATATATATATATATATGAAACAAGATCATAAAATATTATTCATATCATATCCCATGAATCAAAATGGGTATTATAAAAATTTCACAATATAATAAAATTTGGAAAAGATATTTTCTCCAAAATCATTTCATCATTGCATAACCCATGAAATGATGTGTGTTTCATCATGATATAACCTATGTAGGAAAAACATGTTTCATAAAAAAATTAATCTTAATCATAATACATTAATGGAAAAAAATATTAATTAGTTCCTTAGATCATATCCCTATTAAATCATAGACCATATCATACCTTGTAATCTAAGATTTATAAGGAATTAGAAAGATCCCTTAGTGAACTTGTTATCGAAAACCACATTTCTCTAAAAATCACTTTTAAAACAGAAAAAATTTTAAAATTAATTTTCTTTCAATTAACTTTTAAAAATTATAAATTAATATGTAAAAATAATTTTAAACATTTCATATGGAAAATATCCTTTTCATTTATAAAAATTATATCTAACTCAAAAAACCGATTGAAATGAATTTTATATGAAAATAACCTCAAAAACATAAAAATGATTCCATGAAAACCATTTAAAAAAAATGTAAAACATTAAAAAATCAAATATTTTTCATTGAAATTTATATTAAAATAACCTTTAAAACTGATTTTGAAAATAATTTAAGAAACCAGGGTTTTTTCATAAAACATATTTCCTACTGAAGAGAGAAATGAAGTCAGATTTTCATTAAAACACTTTCTTAATTATATAAATTACCAATGAGTGGGAAAATGGTAACATAACATACATATATATATATATATCTTGAATAATCTAAGTAGAATAAAATTATATATAATTCCTTATATATTGAACCCGATATTTTTTCAATGGATGTATAAACATATACAATCCTGAAATATTATGAGATTGTAACAAAAAACTCTTACCAATTGGGTAACTGTGAATCAAGATAACCTTGAAATAATAAAATTTCTCGATGATTTAAATATAATTAAAAGAATAATATTCAAAATATAACTTGAAAAATGACATTATATACACCTCATACAATAATATAGGTCCATAACATAACATGTGTCCCATCAAAGGAAAACTGATATGAAATTCCCTTACTATTTCAGAAATGATTTATCTATATTAATATTTGAACATGGATTATAAAATAGATATGTAAATCCCAATAATTATGATTTCAATAATAATAAAATAAATCCATATGTTTTATACACCTCACATACAAGAAATATGAGGTGAACATGGATTTTGTATCACAAAAAATAAAAGTGAGACAAATATACCTTACCTTAAATATTGACTTCCTTCATACATGGTGAAACTTATATTATAATTAATATAAGCCTAATATTAATCAATAAAAAACATATTAACATATAACACACAATATATAATTTTATTATGACGTCATATTACCCTAATATTACTAATTCCATGATAAAGTTATAATTCGGGTAACAAGAGTTTTATCTTTTGTTTATGTTTTGACTTTTAATTTTTTGTCCTCTTACATTGGTCAAGATTTAATAATTTAAATAATGTAAAAAAATTTATTAATATCATATATATTTATTATATATTTATTTGTAATAATATATAAAATATATAAATAGAAAATGAAATAACACATCAATGGAGACTGTATGTCGTATATACGAATGAATGTTGTTTCTATTTTCATGTTGTATTGAATGAAAGAGTGGTAAATTAAAAATATATATTTATATATTATCATTAAATAAAAATTATTTATTCATATATAAAAATTATTTTTATTATTCTCTTCTTTAACACATTCCATGTGAAGCGTGAATGAGTCACATCACTTCGTGATGCGGTTGTCTGTCATACACAAAAACGATGTTATCGTATTCTCAGTAAATTGAAATCGTGAAGGTATGTGTTATAAAATAAATAAAAAATAATGTATAAATCATAAATATTATATATATATATATATTAGAGATATAATTTCCGTCATTATGAGCAAATTTCATAGGTGATAGTGGAAAAAATGAATTACATGAGTTCACAAAGTGGTTGACTACAAAACACATGAATGGTGATTTCATATCACATTTGATGGATGTGTGTGTTATTGTACTTATTAACCATAAAATTTAAGAATACAAATATATTTAGTATACTGAGGTTATTATATATGAATGTTATGAAAATAATTTAAGGGTTTTGAGGAATAAATAAATCAAATATGTTCATTTATGAACATTACCTCTTATTCTAGGATATCTTTTTTGATTTCACCAAAGGACTTTTTTAGTTTTATTTTTGTAAAATATTGTGCATATAGGATGAGATTAGGGAATTCTATAAGCAATTTAGTTTGGATTTGTTTTATCCAAATGTCTTGAGAGGTGTGAATATTGAGGAAGAGTAAGTTCCCTTTTATATTTGAGGAGTGAAATTCATATATATAGTTAATGGTATTCACTATTGAATGGTCTCTATTTCCCAATGGGGATATTAAATTGTACAATAAATTAGGTTATGGTTTTTGGTTTGATAAATATCTTCAACACATAAAAATAAAAGATATTTTAAATTTTTCTTTCTTAACATCTATGATTCCCTATTATGTATATTTTGGGTTTTTATTATGGAAACCAATTTTATAAAATATATAATATATTAGTCAGAACTAAATTAAAGTAGGGAATATTGGAAAATTTATACCAAATTAATTTGAAATATTTTATCTAATTTATAAAATAAAAAATATCATTTTTGTTGTAAATTAATTTTAATAGAAGCATAATTAACTCATAAAACACTACTTTAACTCAAACCATTATAACAATATTTTTACTATTTAAGGGTCAATATATTCATTATAATATAAAAATTGGTAAATTAATGGACCATAATTTAAATTTATAATATATAAAAAATTGACAGCATATAATAATTTTGTAGGTTTTAATCACTTTATAAAATAGAATTTATTATAAATTGACAATAATGACTATTTTCTTTTTCTTATTTTTATTTTAATTATATAATATCAATAAATTTATGGAAATATAATGAAGTATGTTAAAACCTATGTAAAATGATAAATTATTCTAAAAAATAGTCAAACATAATAATTCATTCAATTTAATTCAATTGAAATGTTTTTAATTTCATTTGAAACATTTAATAATTTACTTAATAAATAATGTGTTGCAATTTCTTATTAATTTTAAGTAATGATATCATCTTAATGAAAATTAAAATAAATAATTTTGAAAAATCAACTCATTTATGTTTGAAAATCATATTTATAACTGAACCTATGGTTTTCAACTATTTCAATGCTTTATAGAAACTAAAATTATAAAAAAATCATTTCTGAACATTTAATTAAATAACCTATTATTTATGTCACATTAATTTAATAGTATACCAATGAATCCTAAAAATTTATCCTAAGGTCAAAAGCATTGAAATATTTCCATAAAATGGGTATTGGGAATGTTTTCTTGTAATTTTTTCCCACAAGAATAATGTTTAATCTCTTAGTAAACTCGCCTTTCATTTAATCACAGTGAATAATTCTACTGATTTTCTCTAATGATTTTGGCATTAGTTTTTTCTCTTTATAAATTAATAATTTTATTATTAATAATATGAAATCATTTTTTAATTCATAAAAAATAAATACATTAATTTATTTGAAAATAATCTCGTACAGATGATGAGATTGCTGGTTTTTAAAGTGAAATTGTTCAAAAGATTATAATGATTTTATAATAAATAACAATGTAAAATTGATTCCAGGGACCTAAATTTTAAAAATTTAAATATAAATAAAATTATTTCACATTAATATAAATATAAATTAATATTTAATAACACAAATAACTCAAAAAATGCAGTTTTGAATTAAAACATAGTATTTTTCACTATTCATTAAAGAAATTATTCTTCTTTGAAAAATGATTACAATTATCGCAAATTTAATTTTGAAATTAACAATAAAAAATTGATCTTTATTTTTTCAAAAAATATATGATAAAAGTGTTGAACTTTTGTTTTAAAATAAATTTTCCACTGAATGGAGGTAAACGTGCCTTTTAGAAAAATAAATCTTTCTTTATAAAATTATATTTATTCCTATATATTTTCAAGAATAATAATAATTATAAAGTGTAATATTTTATTAAAAATGTATTAAATAACATTAATTAATATAATTCTTTAAAATTTTTATGTTTAAATTGTAGAGAAAAAATTCCTTTATGTATAGAAAAGTAGATTTCTAGTAAATGAATTTATTTATTTTCAAATTGTTATTACATTCATTTATAATTAATTTTGGACCAAATAATTAATTTTTTAAAAATTTATAAACTATATTTTAATAATTTAGTTGTTTATATACATACCCTTAATTATAATGACTTCTTGATAATTGTAATAATATTTTAAGAATATTTCTTGTTTTAATTGAACCCAATGTTTCTTGTGATGAAAGCTAAAATTAGTGTTACATATAGTAAAAGATTAAATTTTTTAGAGTATAACGAAATAATAAAATGGTTTTACATATGGATAAATATAAAGTTATTTATCTTTTAATGTAAGACATCCAATAATTTTAATTAATTTGAAAAAAAATAATTTATAAAAACATGAGATGTCAAATTCTATGAACATAAAATGAATTTATCCCTCCAAATTCCTATGGGTGATTAATGTTTTAGTACTTGAATGTTCCATTCCTAGAATCCCAAATTGTATAAATGAAGAACAAATCATACATTAAAAATTAAATGTTGGAAGCAGAATGATTAACCAAATTCACACATTACTAGGGTTCCACATAGGAGAACATTGGTTAGAAGTGAAAATATGGACTTAAACAAAATTTGTAAATAATTATAGTGACTAATATAGATAAAAAATCATAAAATATTAGGTTATCAAGAGAAAGTAAATGATTAAAAACTATAAGAGAACGAGGCTTAACAAATTCATTGATATCATCAATAATGATGATGTAATGCCAATTTTTTTATTTCTAGACCCATTTCAAAATGTTAATGAATTTATAGAAGAAGATATAGTTATATGATTTCAATCCATTTCATTATAACAATATCATCGTATGATTATTCCATGATCAATAGACACTTCATCTCTTAATATAATAAATAAAGGATAATTTTGACACCTGAATTAATAATGGATCCAAATATCCATGGATAGATTGATAAGAAATGGTTTTTATTGTTAATTATCATAAAAAATTTGATTGTACATGTTTTCATTATGCATAAATCCTCATTTGAAGAAACAATACAAAAAACATTAAAACCTCATATAGATATTAACATAAACCATTCCATAAATGGATATACTTTAATCCCTTATGGAAGATTAAATTCATAAAATTTTATATATAATGTCACTAAATTTCTCAAAATCATATTAACCTTGATCCCCTATATATCATAAAGTATCTTTTGGTTGTCACATACCACATACGTGAACTCATTTATCTCAAATTATCTTGAATCTTAGTGTCAACATGAATTTTCCAAAATACTTATTGAAAACATTAATGATTTTTCAATATTTATATTGATATTTAAAAACAAAAAATGATATAAACATTATCATTGATACCACTACCCTATATTTCAACAAATTAGTAATCAAATCCATTATAGTTCATATGATCCAACATAGTTAATCCAAATCAATTATCTCTTTATCCCAACATCATTATCTCATCATCAGGATTATATTATGATTTATCTTTACCTTTCCACTTTGGTTTCCTTGAATATCATCTTTCTATTAAATTAGGTTCTAATATATTATTTCTACCCATAGTGAAAAAACATATATTGAAAATTAATTATATATTTCACAATTTTTATAAAACAATTCTTGATTCCAATTAAATTAAAATATCGATTATTAAACATCATCCTTAAGACATTAACTAATATTCCTAATCCTATTACTTATTAAATATTTTATTTCATATGTCATTCATAGTTTCATCATCATCCATAATATAAGTATTCCTCATACCACCTTGATGATCTTCTTAATGAGACATGAAACTAGGAAATCTATTTTTATAATGACCATAAATTCCACATTTGAAACATTTAATTATTTATGATATATTTTGTATTCCATTATTTTCATCCATTAAGTTGAAAATAATTTTAGACATCCATTTGAAGATACTAACATTGTGTCTTTTTTTCAAAGACCAAACATTTTATCATTCCTCTAGTAATTCAACTGGGTGATTCTCCCCACATACTCAATATAAGGGGAACTGAATATCCTTTCCACAATGGCCTCTAGTACCAAATATCTAACAAAAATCTATTATTCTATTCATTGGTGAGTCCATGTGTTTTTTATGGAACAGATTTTTAATCATGTTTTGTGAAAAGAAATTACTTTTTATAATCACAAACTCAATCACACCAGTCCTCATATCATTTGGATACTCATCAAAAAATGTCCCATCATATTCAATATTGAAAAAATTCTTTCTAGTTCTCTCCAGTTAATAAAACAATGAAGAATAAAGTGAGAAACACATATGTTTAAGGAAAACCGCATTATTATTAAAGGTCATATATGATATATAAATAATGATACCTTATACTTTTAAATAAATAAATCATTAGGTTTATCCTTGGACATTAAAATTCATATTCTATGTAAATCCTTTATGATTGTTCATAAAGACTTTATGAATTTCCAATGTTTATCCCCCATGAGTTTAAATATATGACTGAAATAAGGAATGTTATTGTGAAATAGTTCTTGAAGATGTCTTACTCAATATGGTGTTTTTGTGTTTATTACCCCTATGTGAATTTATGCAAGATCCACATCAACTTGTCATTTCAAGATAAGGACATAATTTCATAGAAACCACTCACAATGTCCTTTAACAAAATTCTAGCATAGATTCCAATACTTATACATATACTTAATGTTATCCTTAGAGACATCCCTATATATATCCAATACCTTGGGAAATCACTAGAATTTTCTCCACTAGGTTACTAATGGATAACCAATTCATTCCTTCGATACAAACTTTAGAAACCCATGTATCTCACACATGGATATTAAAACATTTTAGATTAATATTTTAGACATTAAAAATTACAATCTTGAGGAACACAATAATTTAGTGTGTCATAAAACATGGAACATAATCATCTAAATTGGTTAAATATTATAAGTAATCAGCCATAAACATTACACAATATTTATTATAGTTAATAATTTACTTTATTTCATATTTTAGATCATTTATAGATAATAATTTTCTATAACTAATAAAATATAATCCCATTTTTAAATAATAAAAAAATAAAATAAAACATGATTTCATTTTCATGAATATTCTTCATAACACTAAACATAACTTGGTCCTTTGTCTTACCCATCCTTATACCATGTTAAAAATATTTTAAACCATGGTATGAGAAACAAATATCAACAGGGGACATAATAATAAGGATGTAAACTCTATGCCCATTAATTCTTATAAACCCATTAAATTTATTTCAAAAAGTTATAATTTTCACCCATAAAACACAAACACTTTATCTTATCTCATGAAATCATTAATTCCATATAAAAATCCATAGAAAAAATAAATCATATATGAAAATATTTCCATTAATTCCATATCACTATTAAATTCAATATAGATCCATGTTCTATATCGGGAGTAACCCTCATAGCTATATTTTAATTTCTCACCACAATATATTCTCCTAATCTCTTTTAGGGAACACTTTCTGTTAACTCTTACTTATAACCCAATGAATATGAGAGATATAACTGGTTCACCAGCCCTTAGTTTATCATGGAACCACTCATACTCATAAATAATCCCCAATAACCATAACATAATAATAATACATAAATAATTCATAAATTAAAAATAACTTTTCCACTTTGAAATCACTTTTCATTTATACAATATCTGGCACTCAAATATAAAAATAATTTATTTCAAAATAAAATTCAAAAACTTTAATAAAATAATAAAAAAATGAAAATGAAATTAATTTTGGGAACTCCATTCATGTTTTACATTCTAAAAAAATTCCATTCGGTTTTTAAAAAAGTAGTTCAAAGAGTAACAAGAAAAGAGTATTTAAAAGGAAGTCTCTTACCTTGAGTCTGAATCATTAGGTAAAATCATTATATCCATGATAATATAAATAGATTTATGAATTGGTTTTAATGGAACCAATTTATTGTTTATTATTTCATTAATATAACTTATTATCATTTTATAATAGTCACATAATTATTTATGTTCACGTCAAACGTTTTGATGATATTTGATACATGAGTCTAAAATGACTTTGATATGATGTCTATAGTCAAAGTGGTCATTAGCCCATAATCTCTAGAAAAATATTAATTTAATTATAATAATAACTATTTAAAATAATTCTTGATTTTAAATCAATTCATTTATAATGGTTAGAAAAAATTATTTACATTACAATCATGGAGACAGTAGGTCATATGCCAACATGGGTAAGGTTTTCAATTTTCAATGGTCATTATGGAAATAAGTTAAGTATTATTTTATCTTTACAAAATTAAAATAATATAATTAATATCATATTATTAATTTAAATTTACTTATATATATATATACCATCCATATTATGTGCTTACGAAAAACGAATCATATTGCTCGGTGGAGGTGATAGTTCACGTGTATAGACAAAGAACATTAACATTTTCTTTGAATGGAAAGGAATGAAAAAAATAAAATATTAAATTTTAATATTTATAAATACTTCAGTAATATAATATATAAATTTTATTTCTATAATTTTAACTAGGCTTGATAAAAGTGATGGGAAACGAATTACATCAGTTCGTGAGGTGATAGTTCACCGTGCACACGGGTGTTGGATTCTTTTCCCATTTTATGGATGTGTAGATGGATATAGATGATTATATCAACCTATTAATATATCAAGATATTTTTATATTCGCGTTATTAGTTCACAATTTTGTTATAATATTATAAGGAAGTGGAAGAAGAAATAAAAAAGAACAACTTAATTAAAACGATAACTATTTTTTCAACGATCTAAATTTATTAACAAATTATGACCACTAAGGGTGATCTTTTATGAAAAATAATTGATCTAAAATTCATGTATCAATTATAAGATATTTTTTGGGAAAATATTGGTTGAAAAAAAGGTTTTTAAACATAATTAAAAGAGAAGAATAGGACCCCCTTTATAAGAGAGCAGAGGGGCACTCTAGTAATTTTTCAAAATATTGAATTGATATATTTTAGTTTTATTCTAAATATATATTTGAAGTGATTTATTTTGATGATATGATTATTTTTGGTCTAAATATATTCATCCAATAAAAATTATACATGTTTTGATTATTTTTCTAATTCGTATATTTTTATTTTAACTCTTATTTAACCCCTCTTACACTTAACGTAATATCATGAAATTTACAAGATTATGATTAATATAATTACCATAAATTTCAAAAATAGAAATAAATTAGTTATTTATGACATTTTAAGACTCACAAAATCAATTTTCTTATTTTTATGTTTTCTTAAATTTCATAACTATTGATAAACTGTTTTATGTTTTAATATACCATTAATGTCAATTTTGACAAACTTTATCACTTAGCTTTTTAAAAATATCATGAAAACATGATATATATTTTAAAAAATTAAAACATCACTAACATGTCAATTTAATATATGAAATATTTGGATGACATTAATTATCTAAAATTATACTAATATTAATATTATAAATATGTTTTCATGGAAATTTTATTTAACAAAAAAATTACGGAATCATCATTGTGTTATCCTGTAGGGTGATTATTTCTTTCCTAAAAATAAAAATATCCATGATTGTGAGTAGTATTTTAGAATTTATTTGACTATTTATAGTCAAATATTTCGTCTATTTAACCACATAATAAAAATATTTTAGTTGTTAATAACAAAATTATGAAAAAATTGACATTCCTTTTCATAAAATGCTGAAAATGGATTAAAATCATCCTTGTGGAACCAAGATCTCAAAAAACCCTTCAAATAATGATTTCTGTGAGAGTTAAAATTTCCCATAAAATTACAAAATGTGTTTTGGTGGTATTGTAATATTAGTTTCACCCATAATTACATTATTTACCCTTAAAGGTGGTAATAAAACTTAATAATTTTACCATTCACAGTGTCCAAAAATAAATTGGAAATATTAAAATAATTTTAACACAATTTTTAAAAATATTAAATTAATTTTTCAAAATTAAAAAACAAATTATTTCCTAAAATTATTTTAATACTTATCTCATTGATGGGGTGAGAAAACAATTTATTGAATTGAAAACATTCAAAAGATTGAAATATTTTTATACTTAAATTAAATTTGATATAGATTAAATTGATATAAATTTTATTAGATGACATAAAATTTATCAATTTATACATTAAAACCCATAAAAAGTAAAATATATCAAAAATAAGTATTTAGAAAAAAATCTATTTTGAATTAAAATCCAGTATTTTGACTATTCATCAAAAATAAGACATATCCTAAAAATAATACAAATTCAACCAAAGAGAATTTTTATTTTTCTATTTAAAAGAATATGTTTTTTTTAATATTTAATTTATAAAATTTTCTAAAACTAGATTTTTATAAAGTGCTCCATCAAAAGGAGGTGAAACAACCTATTAAGGAAAAAAAATATTTTCTTTGTAAAATTGGATTTTATGTATATAATGTATATAAAAAACATAGTATTAATTAACAAATTATACTTAATATATTATATATTATTTTGTTAAGGTTGCGGCCAAATCTTCATTTATTATTAATGCCAAGAAAATACCTCTTTAACTGGGTAAAGGGAGACCCATTATATAGATCGAAGGCCTAGTGGTCATTTAGCCCATTACATTGCCCGTTGGCCCAAACACTAAAATCAAATATATTTTATATTAATTTCATTAATATATTCTTATAAGCGTGATTTGATTATATATTGGTATAATACAAACATTTTTACAGTTATATCGAGTTTTAGAAAAATATTTCCTTTCAAAAAAGGGTTTTGTTTTCATTTATTAATAATTGGTGGAAGAATTAATTATAAATACATTTTAAGACAAATTTTCATAATTCAATTAATCATTTTATACCATCTACTCAAATTCTTATGTTGTAATGGTAACAGTTAAATAGAAATATCATAATGTTCATTTAAGTTTGATGGGATTTATTTTCTATGCTATCTAACATGGTCTATACTTATTTTTAAACTCAGGATGTCACATCCTTCCAACATTAATAAATCAGTTCCTCTTAATTTGAACCTAGACATGCTAAATAGGGTTCAGAAATTCATAATACCATTTTTGAAATCCCCCATCGTAATAAGGGTTAATAAAACATAAACATTATTAGAATGAAAGGGAATTAAAGAGGTCACCTATGAGAAAACATACTAGGGTACCATGTTGGAAAACATAGAAATGGAAGATAATTATAAAAAACATATGTAGAGGGAGAGTGATATATAACATCGTCTTCTGATAGATAACAATCAAAAAACCATAAATTGTTGACGGGTTAAAAGGACATTAATTTATTAGTATGAAAATTTGAAAGGTAACATTTTTTTTTCAATATAATTTTCATTTAGATGGGGAATTATTTTTCAAAATTTATATAGAACATAATGAAATTTGAATTTTTAGACATTGATTTTCATCATTTAATCCATTTCAACCAAAAACTCATATTTTCCTCTGAATAATGAGTATTAAATAATATTTTTAATGATTGATGAATTTAAAATCTACTTCTATGGGAAAAAAATCCACAAAAGTATAACTATATATTCCTCCTGTCATGAAACATTAACAAAAAAATGTTTAAGATAAGAAAATTTAATTACTCAAAAATAAAAAATAATTATATGAAAAAAACTACATAAATCCAAATAATTCAATTTTAATATCTAAAATTAATCATATATCATTCATAAGATATATATCCTTCCTCAAAAAAATTCCAAACTAATATTGAAAACCATATATAATAAGAATTTGATCACATAGTCTTCAAAATAACATCAATCAATCTTAATGTATCATTCCAAAAAGTAATCACCCTAAAAGTCATCAAAAAACACAAACCATTTCCATAAATAACTGAAATCACAAAAATCCAAAATAAATCTACATAGGCCTCTAATATATAATTAAAACTTTACTCCAATAAAATCTCATATTATTCTATTTTATTTTACCATATAGGTTCCCTAAAATAGTGTTCCACTTTTGAAATAACATTACCCAGTTAATCCCTAAATCAATTTTATAAAACAAGGTTATATATAAAACCTATTTTACCAAAATAATGTTAACCATTATCTATTTGATATTTTAAATATCTGCTATAATTTTATACTAACCAGAGTACTAGTTAGAAAAGTGGTAGGTGATGTACCCTTATCGCCCTTCAGTAGTGGGTTCAATTCTCATGGACTTTCCAGATGAGACAGATTGTCACATGGTCTATGATATGTCCTTGTTCTAAAACTATATAAACATAATCCTTAGATAAATTCTATAAATGTTCGAAAACTCCTAAAAATTACCATAATATGTTTTAACCTCAATGTTTATTTCCTCACATTCATTTTTCATCTAGAAATGTAATGTCCCATTATTACCTCAAAATTAAAGTTCATATAATCCCTAATGGTTATCCATACCTCTACAATAATTTCATAAAAGAAAATATAAGTCTTCCTCAATTAACATTTTCACATACCAAACATAGGGGTCACAAAATAGAAAAACAAAAAACAAGTTTTCCAAATCACCCGCTTCATCCAAATTGTATTAATAACTATAATCAATTATTCATCCTTAGATCTAACATAACTCTTCAATTACTTATTTTAATATATTATAATCATTCAGTATTATAAAAAATCACTTAACCCAAATATTTTATCTTATTCTATAATACATATTTCCCAAAAAACGTAAACTATATCCTAAGGCATACTTTTTTTAAAACATGTACCAAAAAATAATTGTACCTTTCATATGTCCTTTAATGTTTCCTCATCTTTAATTGTAATGACATTAATTATTCCATAATGTATTTCCATACAGTCATGTTAATCCCATTCATAAGCATTATTCCTATGAAAAATAATTTCATAATGACCATACTCCATACATTGATATCATTCAATTGATAACATAGGAAGGACATCATTCCCTTTCATGGATTTAGATGAATACATACTTTTTCCTTGTAATATGGTTCCATTATAAAATCCTTTTCCACATTTTACACAACTTACCATATATTTAAAACATTTTAATAAATTTTTATATTTATATCCTTGAAAAAAATTTCTTCAAATATATTTAACATTATGACCATTGTTACCCAAACATCCATAGGGGCGTATTTGACTCATATAATTAGCATTAGAAAACTCATAAATGTTCTAGAGGATAATCATCACACCATATATATGGTTTATAATAAAAATAATAATTCTCTATGAATCTTCTATTTCATTCTTTTTCCTATTTAGAGAACCAATTAATTTTCTTTCACATCCATTGTTACTTTGTTTCCTATTAGATAAATCTATTTACTAAAACCAAAATGGTTTGTGTGAGCAATAGAATCATAATATATCATCTTATGAGAATGATATATACTAAAATATAATTAATCATGTAATATCAAAATAAATAAATTTATCTAAAAAACTCTGCATCTTCCTACCAAACGAACCATTTTGATAATATTCAACTTGTATCTTATGATGAAATAACATCCTAAACTCTAAAATTATCTAAACCACCTACTGATACCAACTATAAGGACTAGAGCTTGAAAATTACATAATCTTTAGTTTCAGTCATGAATATAGATTCTTTCACATTTATTATCTTTTTAGGATTATTTTTTTATAGAATTAATTCCTCAATCAAAAATGAATTCCAGTATCCAAAAAAAATGGATACTTATAAAATAGTATTCATCTTTTTCCTAATAGAAAACTTTTACAATAAAACATGATTTAATTTTCTTCAAAAAAAATAATAACATTAAACATGACTTCCATATTTAACATATCCATCCATAAACCCTATGAAAAGCATTTTATAACATTATATCAGCCTTGAAATCATATTAAGGGACAATAAAATAATGAAATAAACTATATGTACATGAATAATGTTATCCTAATGATAACATTATCACAATGTAATATTGTTCACCCATATAACATAAACTCTTTACCTCACCTCATGAAATCATAAGATTCCCATAAAACACCATAGAAAACATAAATCATAAAGGTTACTTATGGGAAAAATTTCCATACCACTCTTACATTTATTATAGCTATCATAACTATATAGGGTGTAATATCTATGGTAATATTTTGAATACTCACATCGTATATTCCTCTAATCCCCTAAGAGAAACACTACTGGTTATCCCTATCTCATTATATAATTCATTGGAGAGATATAACGGTTTCACCTTCACTTTTTTATTATAAAACCACTAATAGTCATAAATAATTCTTTAACCATAACATAAAAAACATCCAAATATGGCATAAACTAAATATAACATTTCCACTTTGAAATCACCATTAATATTTACAATGTTGTGCACTCAAAACTGAATAATTTAATTCAAAAATAAAATTTTAAATATTGTAAATGATGAATAAAAAATTAATGTGACATAAAAGTGGGGAATTACATTAATTCCATATATTTACTAAAAACATTCCAATTTTATTTTAAAAATATTATTGAAATTGAATCTTCAAAATTGGTTTTTAAATTTATGTCACATCCTTGAGTTTGAATCCTCACATAAAATCTTTATCTTCATCAATAATAACCATAGGTTAATTATTTAATTACTTGAGAACATAATTATTTTTTAAATTTCTTTTATATGACTTACTATCATGTTAAATCATTATGTTCATGTCAGTCTTTTAGATGATATTTGATACATGAGTCCAAAATGACTTTGATATGATGTATATAGTAAATGTGACTGTTATTAAATAATATATATAATTATATTCATGAAATAATAATTATTATTTTACATAATTAATACTTTTAAATCCATTAATTAAATATGGCTATGAAAAATGAACAATGTTATAATCATGGAGATGGTAGGTCGTACCTACGCATAAGAAACATTTTCGTTTTTCAATGATCATTATGGAAAAAATGTAGGTATTATTTTATCATACCATAATGATAATAATATAATTAATATCACATTTATCATTTAAATATACTTTTATATAAATCATATATATGATGTGGTGATGAAAAATGAATCACAACTATTCATTGAAGTGATAATTAACATATATAAATGAACAAAGTTTTAATTTTAATGTGCATGGAATGGATGGAATTAAAATGTTATAATAAAATTTAATAATGATAAATATTTAATTAATATCATATATAAACATTAACTCCCTAATTATAGACATTATTAAGAATGGTGGTGGAAAACAAATAATTTCAATTCGTCTTGTGGTAGTATATTGTACACACAGACGATGAATTATTTTCCCATTTGGTGGAAGTGGATATATATTTGGATGAATATATTAACATAATAACATCTAAGAATATTAAATATACTATATAGTTTATTTAATTATAGTTTATGAAGATTTGAAATATGTGGAAGTATAATTGAAATAAATGTAATTAATTAAAATTATACTTATTCATTGAATGATGTAACGTCCCGGTTCCGGATGCCACCCAGAGGCGCCCCGTACCCGGTTGGTCACATGGCCTCAAGCACATTTCCCCAAATGCTAGAAGCTACCGACTAGCAGTGAGGGACATGGGTGATATAGTGGGGAAACTATGACCTCATTGGCAGAGTACACAACGGAAGTTAATAAATATGCAATAACAGAAGCAGTAAATAACCAACAATAAAAAATAGTGGAAGACTGAAACAATAAACAACTGGAGCACACGTATATATATGAAATGAGGTACGATACATATGTCTAGAAAATCAGCCAAACAAGTCATAATGCTGAATACAATACTAAACCAAAGTACAAAAGAACGACAAATAAGCAACTCCTCAGCATCGCAAGCCTCTTCTTTGTCCCATGCTCTCTAGCTCCAAGAAATCAAGTACCAAAAGTCGAAGGGCACTTGCCCTTGTCAATACCTGCAACAACATAATCTATTTGGGCCAAAAATAATGACCCAAATAAGGTGATAGACTAAATCCCAACATGAAACCTTCTGAAGATCTGTTCCTAACAATCAGTGAGTATATAGCAGGTAGTAGTGTAGTAAGTAGTACGAGTAACAGTAAACAACAGGTAGTAATCAGTAAGCAGTAAGAAGTAACATGAAGATATACCATAGTAATCAATCCACATAACGACATGAAGCATTGAAACAAATAGCTAACCACAACAGGGAACCCTTTGGGAAGTACTCACAGCCATCCCCTCTGGTCCTCTCCAAGAAGTACCACAACCCTCTAGGCAGTACACTCATCCTAACCCCTCTGGTTTATTCATACGAAATTATAAGACTCTTTGGGGAAGCTCGGACGGTTAATTACTCTTATAGTCTAGGGTAGTCATGGACTGTCTGAGGAAGATCACGTGGTCTAACCCTCTTTGCCTTAGGGTCTAGAGACTCTATAAGGAAGCTCACTCAGTCAATCCTCGTATAGTATCATATATACCATAAACTCTCTGAGGAAGCTCACTTGGTCAATTACTCCTCTATACTGGGAAGGTTTTAATGAAATTCAATCAAGTAATGACTCTCTAAGGAAGCTCAGTCGGTCTACCCTCCCATAGTCTATAATATCCAAAATCTCTCAGGGAAGCTCACTCGGTCAATCCTAGGTAGAATATAATGTCCAAGACTCTTTGAGGAAGCTCACTTAGTCTACCCTCGTATAGTCTATAATGTCCAAGACTCTCTAGGAAGCTCACTCGGTCTATCCCTTATAGTCCATAGCACTTGGCTATCATGGTCCCATGCCAGTCGGGGCATAATAATTTTATATAGACAAAGTACACCTATATAGCTACTTGGCTAACCAAAGTACACCTATAGAGCAACTTGGATATCTTGTCTACAACAAAACAAGCATATCAAGAAATATCTCTCCATCCTACGTTCACAGGGCCTGGAAAACCGGTATAACGGCCAAAGGCTCACAAGACCCGAATGTTGCAATAAGAAGAAGGCATGTGAAAAACATCCAAGAACAACAATTATCAACAACATGATCAAATAACCTCTATACAAGCATACACGCATGACAGGAAAACAATAGGGGAAAAAAGGTAAACACGCAATACCCTGTTCACAGGTATTGGTGGCATTTTCACATAAAACTCACAGACTTATAGAAGTAAGGCCCAAACCACAAATCTCAATTATATGAGATTGATATACTTGAACCACGAGGATTGATTATCATCAAAATGTCGTAGATCTATTAAAACACACAAAACAGTCAACGGACGATAACTTGAGAAAAAGGAGGAATTAGAAAACAAAGCTCTACGAGAAGGAATAGATTTCCCCTGCAGTTCCAACGCAGCCTTCGGCGGTCTATTCAGATAATAGATGAAGGCACATGGGCTAAGAGATGTTCTGCGGCCGTACGGGTTCTCTCGGATGAAAAAACTGAAGAAGAAGTGAGTTCTGTCCATCAGGTGTGACCTAGGTCTATTTAATGAATAAAAAGAAAATACATGACATGTGTTTCTGGGGTACATAGTGTGTACTCGGCTTTTACATACTCCACTTTAAGTGGCCTCCACATTACCCATACACACCGTGTGTGTGGCCCAGACATAACCAATACACGGCCTCGAGCGGCATAGGAGTACACAGCGTGTACTCATAAAGTACACGATATATACTTCAAAATTTTCCAGAAACTCCTCTTTTCTCATAAACTCCAGAAAAAGGAAATACATACCTAAAAACAAAGATCCAGGTTCTTACAAACTTCCCCCCTTAATGAAATTCATCCCCTAATTTCCCTAGCTAGGTGTAGAAGAAGAAACCCCTAATATCTCTCGCCAATGCAATCGTACATCGGCCTCCCTCTCCGAAGTCTCGCCCTGCACTCGCCCGTGCTGCCATAGCACCCATACTAGAGGAACAGACCGACCTCGTATAACCTTCATACTGTGATCAATAATCCTGATACGATGCTCCTCAAATGATGCATCTGCTTCAAGCTCAACCTCCTCAGGTTGAAATACATGAGATGGGTCTGAAAAGTAACGTCGGAGTTGAGAAACGTGGAAGACGTCGTGCATATCCTGGTACCTATGAGGTAACTATAACCGATATGCAACCGGCCCAACTCTCTCCAACACCTCAAATGGACTGATGTACTGTGGTGAAAACATACCATATCTCTGAATCCTCTTGTGTCCCATCCTCGGTGCGACATGCAAGAAAACCTGATCCCCAACCCCGAACTCCAGAGGTCATCTCCGCTGATCAGTATAAGACTTCTACCAAGACTCTGCTATAGCCATCCCTTTCTGAATCAACTCTATCTACTCAGAGGTCTTTTGAACAAGATGAGGTCCCAGAAAAGCTACCTCTCCTGCCTCCAGTCTGCATAAAGGTGATCAGAATGGCCTATCGTACAAAGATTCGTAAGGTTCCATATGAATAGTCTCCTGAAAACTATTGTTATAGGCAAACTCCACAAGAGGGATATGCTCTCCCAAAAACCTCAAATGTATAGAATGCAAGTTCGGAGCATATCCTCAAGAACCTGGTTCGTACGCTCAGACTAGCGATCAGTCTGGGGATGGTATATTGTACTCAAAATTACATGTGTACCCAGTGGTTTCTGAAGTCCCTTCTAGAACTGAGAAGTAAAGCACACATCCCTCTCTGAATCAATGGAGCATGGTACTCCATATAGACGTACAATCTCTCGGATGTACAACCATCCCAGCTCATCAACACTAAAGGACTCTTTGATAGGCAAGAAGTGATCAACCTTCATAAGCCTATCTATAACAACCCAAACAACATCACTCCCTCGAGGTGACCTCAGAAACCCAATCATGAATTCCATCGCGACATCGTTCCACTTCCACTCGGGAATGGGTAACTGCTGTAAAAGCCATGCTGGTCGTTGATGCTCTACTTTCACCTGCTGAAAAGTAGAACATCTCATGACAAAACCTACAACATCCCTCTTCATACCTAGCCACTAGTACTAGCGGTTTAGATCATGATACATCTTGGTGATTCCAAGATGAACTTCCCTAACAGAGGAATGAAAATCCCACATCAGCTCCTTGCGTATGTCTGCTGGCACCCATAAACGTCCTTAGAAATGCAGATCTCATCCTCGCCCACTGTCTATCAAGGAAGAGGGACTTATCCTGACACACTCCCCCACATGTCTAAGCCCTCTGAATCTGATATCTTCCTCATCCACACCCGATCAAGAAGAGTAGAGGTAACTGCCACAGAAGAGTGAAATGTATGTCCCTATATGTCGTGCACCTCAAAGTGCATCTTAGAGAATAGAGCCATAAGCTTCCACTCACTGGTGGCCCCCTGAACTGCCCAAATCTGAGTTCTCCTTCTCAACATTTTTTCCATTTTGTTTCGCATTCCTAGAATATAAGTAAGATAAATGTCGAAAGACTGAAGATACATGACCCACCTGTACAGTCTCAGATTCAGATCATGCCGAGTGAAGATATACTTGAGACTCTTATGGTTGGTTAAAACCACAATGTTCTCTCTCAAAAGGAAGTTTCTCCAACAGTGTAAGGCATGAACAAAAACTGTAAACTCAAGATCATGGGTCGGGTAGTTCCTCTTATGTGGCCTAAACTGTAGAGACCTGTAAGAAACGACTCCATCTCCCAGTATAAGCCTAGCCCCCAGCTCGATACCTAAAGCATCATAGTTAATAGTATAGCCCTTTCCCAACTCTGGAATGACCAGTATCGGTGTTTTTGTCAACATCCCTTTCAGCTCCTAAAAGGATGACTCACAAGAATATGACCATAAAAACATCGCCCCCTTCTTGGTCAGACCTGTCAGCGGTGCTGCTATGTGTGAAAAGTCCTGTATGAAACGCCTGTAGTATCTAGCCAGCCCTAGAAAGCTCTTCACCTCAATGACATTCTTCAGCTACTCCCAGGAAACTACAACTCTCACTTTCTATGGGTCCACTGATACTCCTGTCTCTAAGATGACATGACGCAAGACGTGAATCTGATCCATAAAAAAGTGCCATTTTGATAGCTTAGCATATAACTGGTGCTCTCTTACTGTATTCAGAACGATCTCAATATTTGTGTCATGGTCGTGTCGAGTGTGAGAGTACACCAAGATGTCGTCCAAGAAAACCACCACAAAGGAATCTATCTACGAATGGAACACTCAGTTCATTAGTTCCATAAAAATTTTTGGTGCGTTTGTGAGACCGAACGACATGACTGTATA
This sequence comes from Viscum album, assembly GCA_963277665.1. Classification (NCBI taxonomy): domain Eukaryota; kingdom Viridiplantae; phylum Streptophyta; class Magnoliopsida; order Santalales; family Viscaceae; genus Viscum; species Viscum album. The sequence goes on along the minus strand of OY728122.1, from coordinate 504,492,738 downwards.
CTCGTATAGACCATACCAGCTCATGAAGGTTGTAAGAGGTATATCTAATGGTCTAACATGCAATTGAGGATAACCGCACCTCAAATCAATCTTTGAGAACACCCAGGCTCCTCGAAGCTAATCAAAGAGGTCATCGATCCTCGAAAAGGGATATCGGTTCTTGACCATTAACTGGTTCAGTTTCTGATAATCCACACAAATCCGAAGGGTTCCATCTGCCTTATTTTCAAACAGGACATGCGAACCCCAAGGAGAAGTACTGGATCGGTTGAAACCCTTTGCCTGCAACTCCTCCAACTACTTCTTGAGATCCTTCACCTCAGGTGCAGGCATCCTATTAGGAGGAATGGACACCATTTCTCCTTGTGGAACAAGATCAATTGAGAAGTCTACCTCACACTCCAGAGGCAAACCTGAAACTTCTTCTGTAAACACATCCCTCATACGATCCACAACTGGAGGAAAGTCTAACTGTGAAATCCCCTTGTCATCCAGATAAATACTGGAAATCTGGGCTGTAACTTCTATTAGCCAATGATGCTCTTATCCAGCTCTACATGCCTAGACATCCCACTCGCCTCTATAAAGGAATGTTTGGGCCTCTGGTTATATGAAACTCACCCTATGGAAATAGCAATTGAAAACTTCATAGAAGGGAACTAACCAGTCCATCCTGAGAATGACGTCATAGCTCATCATCTCTAGGACATAGAGGTCCCATAAGAAATGAAACCATGCGACCTCAAGAGGGAACTCTTTGCACTGACGTACGCTATATGTCCTCATTCCCAACGGTGTGTCATGTGTCAACATGTTGGCAGATAAAAAGATATAGAGCCCAAGGCTCTCCACAACAGCATCATAGATAAAGCCATGCGAAGCACCGGTATCGAAAGGAGCTAAAGATAAAAATGAGGATACTAAGATCGTACCTCGATTTATAGATGGCTTGGGATCCTACTCCTAGTAGGTCTGCTCCGCAGTGAATGTCTGGCCTGTATTGTGGCCCTACACCCCTGGCTGACCACTCTGAGCTGATCCACACTGCTTTCGCTGATAACCTAGTGACTGACCAGCACGACTGCAACCTCCACCTCGGGCCGAACAGCCGGAGGAACTCCAGTTCCCAGACTGGTGCGAAACTAGTGAAGCATCTCCTGAACGCATGGTCATAGAATAACCGCTACCACCAGGTGAAGGTGATAATATCGGATAAAACTGCTAAAGATGGCCCATCAAGCCGCACGATCAGTACACCATCTGGTCTCTCTAGAACTGGGGCCTAGTATGACCACTCCTACCACACTGGTAGATACAACCTAGATTCTAGAAGATACATCATGCTTACTCTAATCTCCTCGAAAAGATTCTTTGTGACCTACTATCCATAGGAGGAACACCAGCTCGGGATGTCAAACCTCCCTATCCCAATTCTCCAGAATCTCTTAGATTGTGCTCAATGATTAGCGCATGGTTGACAATAGAGGATATAGAAGTCAACCTGAAGATATTCACTTGGGAATGGATATCCAGCCTGAGACCATCCTCTAACTTCCTAGCATGGGAAAAATCATATCATATTGGAATCGGTGTGAAGCACTGCAGCTCGGTATATCAAGATGAGTACTCAATATCAAAAAGAGTACCCTGATGTAGACTCATAAAATCCTGGGCTCAGTCAGCCCTCAAGGTCTCTGGGTAAAAGTAATCATAGAAGGTGTGCTGAAACTCATCCCAAGACATACTCTGCTAGCGCCCTGACTGTGAGATCACCTCCCACCACCTCTTGGCGGTGTCTCAAATCATATAGGTGGCCAGCTTTACCCTATTCTTTGGGGGTATCTCTAGATGCTCAAAGGTTGTCAGTGTTGCCTCTAACCATGACTCTGCATCCTCGGGTCCTCCATCCCCTGATAAAACAAAAGTATGCTGCTGTTGAAAGGCCCACATCAATTCAGGATTTGACAGGGAGGAGGCGGCGCTCCCTGAACAGTTTGTATCATGCTTAGGAAGTCCTCCCTGAACTACACATCGACGCCTGTGATGGGTATAACTGATGGTGCCAAGGCTGGCATAGTAGGAGGATATCTAGGAGGCCCCTGGTCGGCCATATCCGGTATCTGGTCACCTTTTGGCAACTGATATACAACCGAAGGACATCTCATAGGCATAGCTCTGGACGATCAAAATCACGCCTTAGATCGGGATTATAAAAGACAGAGAACACAAGAGTACAAAACGAGAACAAGAGAAATAAAAACTCAAGTTTACAAAACACGACTACATGACATGTATAAAAACTACACGGTGTGTTCACAAAAACCTTGCACATGGGCATGTACTCCTACCACCTCTCGTCGTGTAACACCCCAACCTACACGACATGTTGTCCCCACACATGGCATGTACTTGAACTCTATTCCTATTCCTTTGTCTCTTTACATGGCTAACCCACACGATCCTCTTAACCCTAGATTACATAGCGTGTTCACTAAGGACACAACATGCACTATACAAGATTTCAGTGACCCGGGTTCTTATTTACATGGTCGACTACCCGACTGACTCTTACACGGTGTGTTCCGAACAAGCACTGCGTGTATAAGAGAAGATAACACTGACCTGTGTTGTTTGTGACGCGGTCAGGTACATGGAAAAAAACTACACAACTTGTTTTTTACCAACGCGGCATGGTCTACTCGAGCTTCCCTTACCCATGTAGTTAGTGACACAACCAGGTACACGACTCTATACTACACGGTGTGCACCTACCGTACACGGCGTGTTCCTAAAGAAATTTCTAAAACACAGTGTTTCTGCTCACACAGTTAGTGAAACCGTCTGAAACGACATGGGGTGTAGTCACAAAGTACACACCGTGTATTCTGGTTTTTTCTGGGCAGTAGCTCAGAAACTGCACCGAAGCCCGGAAAACATAGGAAACAAGGCATGAAGGTGCCAAATTCAGATCCGTGAGGGTCTATACTCCCCCCGAATAAATGCTTGCAATCCAATACAATCATATATAAGAAGAAACAGGTTAATGATTCACCAATTTCTGATTCAAGAGGGCCCATAACAAATCAAGAACCAAAATTTGATGTTCATTTAAGCAAAGTACAATACAAACAGTCCTCTATCAAACACTAGGGATTCTATGAAGGCATATATCAAAAAAACATGCATAATCTACACAAAGTCTATCAAAACAACATGAAATCGCTAATGGACCCAATATGGAAAGACAAGAATACATGGAATGTGATTTATTACAAGTTCCTATATGATGCATGAGATGGAATACCCTCATCTCATCAGGTTGTGAAATAAATAGAACCATAATAGAAACAACAATAACAACACAAGTTATGTGAATCACTCTAGGTGAAATCATATCAACAGTAAAATCTCAAAACCAGAAAACTGCAATAAACGAAGTAGGTTGGCTTTTCCCTATACGTGGGTTAGCAACTCCCGGGCACAGCTTATTACCAAGTATGGAATCCATACTATCCCTGGATAAAGGCTCCAAACAGTAAATCAAGAAGAAAAAAACCTCTGATACAACTTTGTAAAGTCCTGGTTTCGGAAGCCAGTTAGAGGCGTCCCGTACCCAGTTGGTCACATGGCCTCAAGTGCATTTCTCCAAATGCCAGAGGCTTCCGAATAGCAGCAAGGTCCTTGGGTGTGATAGTAGGGAAACTATTCCCTCATTGGTAGAGTACACAGCTAAAGAAAATAAACATGAAATAGCGGAAGGATTAAAAAACAAACAATAATAAATTGTGGATGAATGAAACAATAAACAGTTGGAGCAAACATGTATATATGAAATGATGCACAATACATATTTCTAGGAAATCATCCAAACAAGTCACAATGATTAATACAATACTAAACCAAAGTACAAAAGAAACACAAATAAGAAACTCCTCATCATCGCAAGCCTCAGCTTGGTCCCATGCTCTCCAGCTCCAAGCAATCAAGTACCAGAAGTCAAAGGGCTCTTGCCCTTGTCTATACCTGCAACAACATAATCTGTTTGGGCCCAAAAGCATGACCCAAACAGAGTGTGGGACTAAATCACAGTAGGAAACCACCCGAAGATCTGTTCCTAATAGTCAGTGAGTATATGGCATGTAATAGTGCAGTAAGCAGTAATAGTAACAGTAAATAGTAGTGAGTAATCAGTAATAAGTAAGCAGTAACAAGGTAATATACCACACTAATCCATCCACAGAACATCAACCAATGGTGAAACAAATAGCTAACCAAAATAAGGAACCCTCTGGGAAGTAATTGCAGCCATCCCCTCTAGTCATATCTAAGATGTAGCACAACCCTCTGGGTAGTACAATTAGCATAACCCCTCTGGTTTGGTCATACGAAATTTTTAGACACTATGGGGAAGCTCGCTCGGTCAATTCCCCTTTTAGTCTAGGGTAGTCAGGGACTCTCTGAGGAAGATCACATGGTCTAACCCACTTGGCCCCAAGGTCTAGAGACTCTCTGAGGAAGCTCACTCGGTCAACACTCCTAGAGTCTCATGTATACCACAGACTCTCTAAGGAATCTCACTCGGTCAATTCCTCCTCTAGAATGGGAAGGTTTTAATGAAATTCAAACAAGTAAAGACTCTCTGAGGAAGCTCACTTAGTCTACCCTCGTGTAGTCTATAATATCCAAAATCTCAAAGGGAATCTCACTCGGTCTATCCACGATAGCCTATAATGTACAAGACTCTCTGAGGAAGGTCAATTGGTCTACCCTTGTATAGTCTATAATGTCCAAGACTCTCTGGGAAGCTCACTCAATCTATCCCTTACAGTCCATAGCACCAAGCTCTCACGGTCCCGTTCTAGTTAGGGCATAATAATTCTGTATTTCCAAAGTACACCTATAGAGCTACTTGGCTAACCAAAGTACACATATAAAGCTACTTGGAAATCTCGTCTACAAAAAAACAAGAATATCAAGAAATATATCTCCATCCTATGGTCATAGGGCATGGAAAATAGGTATAATGGCTAAAGGCTTACAATACCCGAAGGTTGTAACAAGAACAAGGCATGGGAAAAACATCCAAGAACAACAACTATCCACGACCTGATCAAATTACCGCTACACAAGAATACAAGCATTGCAGGAAAACAACATGGGAAAAAAAGGTAAATACGCAATACCACGTTCTCCGGTATTTTTGTAATTTGTACATAAAACTCATAGACTTATAGAAGTAAGGCACAAACCACCAACCTCGATCCTAGGAGATCGATATAATTGAACCACGAGGCTTGATTCTCTTCAGAACATTGTAGATCTAACAAAATGCACAAAACATTCAACCCATGATAACTTGAGAAAAACGAGGAATTGGAAAACAGAGCTCTATGAGAAGGAAGAGCATACCGCTGAGGTTCCAAGACATCTGACGACAGTCGATTCAGAGAAAGTATGAAGAAAAATGGTCTCAGAGAAGTTCTACGGCCATACGGGTTCTCTCGAACGAAAAACCCTGAAGATGAAGTGAGTTTTGTCTGTCTGGCACGACCCTAGTCCATTTAATGAAAAAAAGAAAATACACCACATGTACTTCTGGGGTAAACGACGTGTAGTCATCTTTTCCGTACTCTGCTTTAATCGGCCTCCATATCACCCTTACACACCGTGTGTGTGGCCCGAATAGGGCCAGTACATGGCCTTGAGAGGCATCAGAGTAGAGGGCGCGTACTCATAAATTACACAGCATGTACTTAAAAAATTTCCAAAAACTCCCCTTTTCTAAAAAACTTCAGGAAAATGAAAAAAATACCTGAAAATTAAGATCTAGGTTCTTACAAATGATCTCCTTTTCTTAACACCATAAGAACACAAAGGGTGGTAGTAATCCCAATTTAAGAGCTCTAGAATAATATTAGGGATTATAGGAAAAAATTCTGGCATCTATTGGATGAAAAAATAGGGTTGTCTGTTTAAATAAAAGAGAATTATAGGATCCCATTTATTATAGAGGACACAGGTACTTTGGGAATTTTTGAAAATATGTAATTAATATATATTAATTTTATATTCTAAATAGATCCAAAGTTAGTTATTTATAATATAGGATACATATTGGTAAAAATAAATTCATAAAAGGAAAATTAGAAATGTTTTGATAATTTTTTAAATCCTTATATTTTTTTAACTCTTATTTGACCTCTTAATCTATTACCACGATATCATGTAATTTAAACATAGAGTTTTAATATAATTTCTATAAAATTAAAAACACCAATAAATGAGTCATTAATGACATTTTAACACATATAAAAAATAATTTGCCCAAATTTTAGTTTTTTCTAAATTTTATAACATTTAACTAAATATATTATATTTTAAAATATCATTAATATCAATTTCACACTATTCATTACATGAATTTTTATTGATATCCTAAATACATTACTTATTAAAAAAACTATTATTAAAAATAACTTGAATTTCATTGTAATCTATATAATTCATGTTTATCATTAATTATATAAAATCAAGATTATTTTAATATTTTTAATATCATTTATTTAATATTTCTTTTCAACAAACAAGTACTACATAATCATTTTGTAAGACTTTAATGTAATTATTTATCACTTAAAGTATAGAAATAAAATTCCATTATGAAGATATATATTTTATAATTAAAATTTCAATGTATAGTTGATGTTATATTCTCAATGACCCTATATTAAAAATATTTCACTTGCTAAAAACAAAAGTGTTACAAAATTGACTTTTCATTGAATAAAATGATATAAATTTCATAAAGTCATCTGAGTGGCTTCAAAAGCACATAAAGTAACCAAAATTACAGTTTTATTCTTTAATCACTCATCCAATAAAAATAGGAAAAATTTTAGTGTAATTTTATAATATTATTTTTACTCTCAATTACCTGAATAACATTAAACTATTCTAATATAAATTTCCAAAGTAACTATTCATATTTTCCAAAATTAAATGGGAAAAATTGTAAAAATTATAACACATTAATTAAAAATATGCAATAATTTTTTTAATATTATAAAAATATTAATGGAAAAAATTATTTTTCAATTAATCTCGTTGACATGGTGGGAAAATAGGTTATTAAAGATACAAAGTTTAAAATATTAATATGTTTTTGTATCCAAATTCAATCTGAAATTTATTCCAATGAACAAAATTGGATTAACTGATATAAAAGTGATCTATTTATACTTAAAAAAACATAAAATATGATTTTACACTATACATTATTTAGATGAAAAAGCTGTTTTGAATTAAAATCTTGTATTTTTCACTATTCATCAAAACATGAAACTTATAAGAAAAGTAAAAAAGAATTAATCCTAATACATAATTTATAATAAGATATAAAATTAAATATTTATTTTTTGAAATAGAATATATAAAATATTAAAAAACAAGATTTAAAACAAGTATGCCCACAAGACGGGGGGAAACTTGTTTAGAAAATTACAACTTTTATGCATAAAATTAGGTTTTTTCTTTTATCATAAATAGAAAACACATAGGATTAATGTTAAAATTATATTGAATATATAATACATAAATACCATTAATATAGTCCAAAAAAGTTTAATTTTTTATTATTGGTATAAAACATATATGTTCATAACTGAATAGTTATTACAAAAAAAATAATTTAAAAAAGGATTTAATTTTTATTTAAAATTAATTGGTCAATGAATTAATAATAAATTCATGTGTAATCCATATTTTCATAATTTATTTAATACTATTCATACCATAAAATCAAATTTAAAGGTTATTATGGTAACACATAAAAAAATTAAATTTTTCATTTAAGATTGATGTGGTGTTCTTTTACGCCATCTAATATTGTCGTTCATTTTTTTTATAAAAACACAGGGTGATACAAATAAAATAATTTTCCCCATAAATATCTTCCCATTTAGTATTACTACATAAAATAATTTTTTATAATCTAGGAAAAGGAAACATAAAAATTGGTGAGTCTATATGGTCTACAAGGGTAAATAAAGGATATTTATAAGAATAACATCATCATAGAGGTATGATAACAAGAGAATAAAATTTAAAGATTTTAACTTGCATATCAGTGATCATACACATGATTAGTAACATAATTATTGGAATATCAAAACAAATGAATCAAAATGATATCAGGGGAATAATCCATGAGAAAATAAATTGGAAAAAGACATAGATTTGTGGAATTCACATTTATATAGAAAATATTCTTTTAAGGCTCCCTACCAATTAATTATTAACCAATTAGGACTGGGATAATCACTCATGTTCCTATGTTTCGATTGGGATGACATCCCATGTACTCTCTAGATTATGGATTTTGATGAACACTTGTCTACCCTCTAATTATGGGCTTGGGGTGACCTTAATTGTACCCACTTGATTCAGGATTGGACTGAAAAGTCATGTACCCTCTGACCAAATATAACATTTATCATTACCCATTTCATTGGAGGGAGATACGGGTCCTACCAATAACATAATGAAAACCATATTTATGTGATCCAGAATATCATAAATCATTCATCGCCTCATAACTAATGAAATGAAATGGGTGTTATAAAAATTTCATAATATCATAACCTATAGAAAATAGATATGTTTCATAATAATTTTATTCTACATGAACCCTTAAAATTAAGTGGGTTTCAAAATGGTATAACCCTTTTAAGAGAAACAATTTTCATATATAACTCATCAAACTAAACATAATCCATTAAATTATTTATTAATAATGGTGTTCTTGGATTATAGCCCTAAGATATCAAAAAATATATCAATGTATTTAATCTTTTATGGAGAAGGATTTTCAAAAATAACTAAAAGATTTTTCAAATGGAAATAAATATTCTTATAAGATCACTTTTTAATAGATAAAAAAATTTCAATATACTGTTTCTAAAAACTACATTGAAAAAGTATAACATAAGTTCGTAAAATTATTTATATAATTTCTTGAGGAAAATATCTATTTCAATATGAAAAATAATTTCTTTATCATAGAAATTTTGGAAACCATTTTTGTTGGAAATTACATTAAAACATATAGAGGAATATTCTTAAATGTTTTTAAACAACTTTTAAAACATAAAATTTAAAATAATTTTCCATACAAAGATCATAAACTATCATTTAAAGACAATTTTTATAATATTTTATGAAAACATGTTTTTTGAATATAAAATATTTATTTCCGGATAGAGAAATATGTTTAGATTTTCTATTTTTTTTAGAATTATTGTATGTACCAATTAGTGTAAAAATGGTACCATTTCCTGAATATATAAGGAATAAAAAAAGGAAATGAAAATTTATGAGAATTATTTATATATATATCATAACATATCATGTGTATAAAAGAAGAAAAATTGAGGAACATTCCCTATACTGGTATGATAATGTTTTATCCTTAATCACTGTGAAAGATAGATCCTAAAATTTATATGTAAATATAAAAAATATCTCTATGAGAGTCACAAAATACATCTATTAGACTTATATACACCACATTCTAGAAATATTTTGTGAGTATAGCTTGTAACTCATAGAAATCAAAAATAAGATAGAAATCCCTTACCTTAAGTCATGACTTCGATCATACATGATAAAGAATATTGTATAATAAATATATGTGTATTATAAATTTATATTATAACAACAGTCACATATATAATACCATATATTAATTTATTATGTCTTTGTATTCCCCTTTTTAAACAAATCCTTGTTAATTTTATGTTTTGGAAAATAACTACTTCAGTTTTTCTATAAGTCTTGAATCTTTATTCTTGGTCCTCTTATAATGATCATTATTTCCTAATTTCAATAATTTAAACCATTAAAAAATATTATATATATTTATTATATATATTTATAATAAACTATAAAATAAATAAATATGAAATGAAATACACCGATCATGGATGTAATAGGTCGTGTTTATGCAAGAATGTTATTTCCATTTTTTTATTCTTAATGAAAGAAAAGTAAATGATATATATATATGCATTATAATTTTGGTATCATTATTATGTAATATATATCAATAATTTATAATAAAACCATCCTTAATACCATCAATGTAAATCCTTAATGTTTAACGTTTCTTCACGAGGCAGTAGTCTACTGTACACATGAACATAGTTACTATATTATCATAAAATGGAATTCAGGAAGGTATGTGTTATATAATAATTATATTTTCCTAATTATGTCACAAATATCTTAAATATCATATTTAAAGTTAATTTTCATAATTGTTTTCAACTTTAATATGGGATAATTGAATAAAAAGACATCAGTTCGCGAGGTGGTTTTCCTCCATAAAAACGATTGATGATTTCATAGTCCTTTTGATGGTATTTTTTGATTTTTTTTAACATAACATAGAAAAAAAAAATTATATTTAATATATTCAGGATATCTTATAGTCATGACTTAAAAAGAAATTGGGTTGTGGAAGAAATAAAACTAAAACATTCATTAATGATATTTTCCTCTTATTCTAGTATAACTTTTTGGATTTCAATAAAGGACATCCCAGGTTGGATTTATACAAAATTTAAGGATTATAGGATGATGTGAGGGTAGTTAAGAAGTCATTTTTTAGGGATGTTCGAGCCAATTTTCTTGAGAGGTGTTATTAATGGGTGACAGTGAGTGCCCTTTAATAGTTGAGGAGGATTGGAATTCTATTAAATTCTCAAATTTTTCCACTATTGGGATATATCACTTACATAATGTGGCTTAATAATTAGATAATAACGGAGGGTAGGGTCAATTAACAAAATAAATTCTTCCAACCTAAACTAATAAATTCATTTAAATAATATTCTTCCTTAAATTAAATGTTTCCATATTTTTTTAATTTTTTTGATTTAAAATTGTAACAAAATTTTCTAACATAGGAAATTTATTAATTAGGGAAAAATTAAATTGATGTATATTTAATAATATAGACCGAACTATTTTTAAATATTATATCAAATTTCTAATATAAAAGTCTTATATGGGTTGTAAATAATTTTAATATAAATGAAAGTAACACCCAATAACATTGTATTAACCCTAACTATGCTAATACTTTTTTTATTATTGAATAGTTGATATGTTCATTATAATATATTAATATTTCCATGAAAGGAAAATAGTTTCTATTAATTAATATCTAAAAATAACTTGAATAAATATAGGGTTTTTATTAATTTTAAATCTATTGATAAAATTTCATTTATTGGAAGATGACAATAAATTAGATTTTGAAATTATTTATTTAATATAAATTCAAAGAGAATCAATAAAATATGGGAAATCAAATCCATTATGGTAAAACCAATGTAACATTATTTATTATTCTAAAAATAATAATTTAACATAATAATTCATTCAATTTACTTCACTTTTAATGTTTTATGTATCACATGATATATTTAATTATTATAAAAATAAATAATGTGTTGGAATTTCATAAACATTAAATGTAATTATTTCATGTGAAAAAATTAAAATATTTTATCATGATAAAAAAACTGATTTATTTTCCAGAAATAATATTTATAACTGAGCCTATGTTTTTTTTTGCTATTCCAATGTATTATTGAAATTAAAATTATGAAAATAATTCTATTTGTCTTTTTCTGTACAGAAGATATTATCTGGGTAAAATTCATGGTATGGTGCCCTAATAAATCAAAAACACATATAATGAAGTCATAAGGGACTAAAAATATCAATAGAATAGGTGATGGAAAAGTTTCTAGGTTATTTTCCCCCTAATATTCAATGTTTAGTCACTTAGTGAACTCATTTTCTCTTAATTGCTGTAATTAATTTTTACTATTTATACTAATAATTACGTTATAAAATTAATCTGGCCATTTATACATTATAAATTTTTATGATTTTAAATATTTAATCCAATATTCGATATTCAATTCTCAGAAATTGTATAATTTAGTTTAAAATTATTATCACCAACATTACTAGAATGATGTTTTTTATAGAGAAAATGATCAAATGATTATAATAGTGATGTCCAATCCGAGATCACCACTAAGACAGTGTCCAAACTACTGGATAACATGGATTTATGCATGCCTCCCCGTATGTCAGAGTTTATGAACTAGCAGCAAGGGTCTAAATAGGTGATTACAGGGACACTATAACCATATGTTAGTGTAAAATGCTGGTTTATTAGATAATAAATAGTAAGAAACAGCGAAATAAGTTTCATAAATGGAAGACAAATAATAGTAGAATAATAATATAATATCCAGTTGAAAGTGAAATGGGAAACAACAATTCCATTTAATGATGCATGTACTGTTAGGTGTTACTACAAGGTACAACCAGTGTAAAATAACATATGAAAAAAATACCCAACAGTTATCTTCTTGAAAATCCTGGGAAAGAGCCTTTTTCTGCACACCCTAGCTCCCATGCACATAACACAATACGAGAATGTAATCTGAATGATTTTGTGAAAGAATATCTACTCATGTTCTAAATAGAATAAGAGTAGTGTGTGAGATAATTATATCAATATGATAGCACCCATAGTGTCTAGACTAATCCTTTACATGATATATAATGTATATTAGTGAGTAGGTATAAGGAGAAAATAAAAAAGTAGTGCTGAATAAATATACAATAGCCCACCCATGTTCCCATGGGACACCTGTTGGCTACACATACATCATCAACTTTCCAGGTATCTATGTTTATTGGTATATCCTCCTGTATAAATATGGATAACCAAATTGGTGGATGATTCTCCTACTGAGGATGAATCACTCAGAATATATGATAAACATAAAACCTCTTCCCTCATGAAATGAAAAATATGACCCCTAATCATAACTATAATCTCACCCTCAAGCATCATTTGACAATGCATCTAGCCCTCACTATCAAACATAAATGTATACTCTTCCATGAGGCATTCAGTACCAGTTCGGCTATCCCTAATGCGATAAATAACTTGAACCAAGCCCTTGGGCATAGAGCGACTGTGAATCTAGTCCCCATGCATCCGAAAAAAACATATGCACTTCCCTTATGCATAAAATACCTATGTTCCCTTCCCTATGGCGGTACAAAAGTACATTCACGAAGCACAAGGCAATCCACATTAAACATGAGTCTTATTGAGACAAAGTCAACATGCCTAATTGTATCGAACTCCTAGGTATCAATCACTTTGATATCACAAAAGATCAAAATATAAAAAATAAAAATAACTATTATAGTATCAAACATTAAAAATTTATCATCATATAGAAGAATGATCAATTTATAAAAATTACCATCTATTAAAACAATTAATTTAATTAATCCATGTTATTAATTATAATCAAAATTATATGAGATTTTTTAAAAAACATTCAGCAGCAATCCATTAATATAATAATTAAATTTTTTAGACAATGTGATTCTATAATAATAAATAACACATTTAATTTTATAAAAATTCATTAGTTGAAGCTATAAGTCAAACAATTATTGCAATTAATTTTAGGCATTTAGAGTCAAACAAAGTGATTCATAATTATTTGAAAGGCAGGAACACCTATTGAGTGGCTAAAGGTCTTACACTCCCTTATTATAAATATAAAAGAATTTAATGATTGTTATAAAAAATTAAAATATGATAGTTCAGTTGTGAGTATCCAATTTATCTGTTCATTATCATGGCATACTTGTGCGGTCGCACACAATGCAATTAATATAAATAATTATATTAGATAAAAATGGATTTTTTTAATAAAACCAAATTAATTCCATTTTATTTATCTCACTTTAACCACATAAAGAAGAAAAGACCTCATGTCATTCCTTTAGATTCAATCAAGTCCATTAAACTAAAAAAGTCAAGGAAATTCATTTATCAAGGTTCAAGTGGTACATAGAAGGAACCGTGGCTGGAAAAGAAAAATGCATACATAGGAATTCCCTTCCTATAAACCATTATAGGACATTTTCAAGATCTTGGTCCATTAATCAATTAGTTGGAGTGGACATTTTATGTACATAAAAGGTACATTTATAACATGACCATTCATAAAGAGATAGGGGAGACTCATTTCATAACATCAGTGAAGGCCATGACTCAACATGCTATATACCAAACCATATCATCAAGGCATAAAATGAAAACCAAGGAAATAAGGAAGGAAATAAATAAAATTATAATCACTACATTTTAGCTTGTATTCCGAGTACCTCTATAGCAGGGGTTTTATTATTAAATATTGACATTTTTCATAAAACAACTCATTTATCATATTCAACATTTCAATCATGAAGATACTCAATCCACATATAAAAAACAATAAATTTAAAAATCATACTACATTAATTAAAATATAAAGATGGTCTGATAAGTAAATTAATTAATTAATTTATAATCATAATGGTAAAGGACTGAGAAACAACATTGGGACGTAGAAAAAAGTGATGCCAAAACACTTTGGTTCCTAACAGCTTTATCAACGACTAGCCGAAACTGCTCCACACTCACACACACGCACACACACACTCACACTCACACACACAGAAACACACACATACACACACTTATATATATATCACTTAACCGAATGTAAATATTCCCCTCCCCATAATTTTATATGTACATAGAAGATATATATTTATATATTAATTTACATACATACCTATTTATATGAGTGAATTTCTTCAATGATGACCAAAAATCACTATATAAAATTACTAAGTACCATAAATCACAAAAGCAACCAAAATAAAACAAATGAAAACTAGAAACAAATGGAAAAATTGCCTTAAAATTGTAGCGATTAAACAAATGAAGTCAAATTGCTTTAACTTCAGTGGTTGTTTCTAGAACACAAAGGAAGGGGTCCCGAGAGACCCTTCTTATAGACTAACCCCAATAAAACTGAAAAATTGGTTGAGATTACACCAAGGGTTTTGATGTACTAAATTATAGTGACTTGAGAGGATAAATAAAAAAACTAAAGGGAGGAGATGTAGTGTATTATATTTTATATGAAATATTTGTAAATGTTATATGGAATTAATTAGTGATCATAAAATTATATATCTTGTGTTTCCAAGTCCCGGTGTGGCCGGAATAAATATATGAATAATATTAACATATTAAATATCATGTGCATGCTATTTTCCTAAAAATGTGGAATAACATATAAATTGATGACTATATCAGAAATATGAGGGCAACATTACATTCAGAGCAATGTGTTTACCCTAGGAAGAACCTAACAATGGATGGAGCTGGTTAACTAAAAAAATAGATTTTTGGAGTATTAATAAAAAAATAAAATAAGAATTTATTATATTTTAACGTTTCACAATGATGCATCAATATTTTTTTTAATATAATCCTAGATGATGGGTTCTAGGGATAGACTCATAACCCGGTAACTTCTTGGAGGCTCTAGAGTGGAATATGGAGAATTCCTTTAGTAGTAAACGATGAAAAAACTTGGATCAGAGATCACCAGACACTATTCTTGATGGATCTTGCTAACAGAGATAGTGCACCAATCTATGTTCTTCAACAAGTGATTCAATCCCTATGTATGATATTGCTATTTGGATTTCATTTCCCTATTCATAGATTCAATGAAAAATGTAGAACAACCAATGAAAAGGTTGATTCAGGGATTGAACATTATTGCGGGATAGGCTTCAACTACATGATTTATGGGATTGATTTATTTTTTGATTTTTTGAACATTCTTATGGGGAGATATTGGGACCTAAATGAAAAATGGTCAAGATACCTTCCATGGGGGGTTTTCCAGGTGCGTAATCCTTCTCCCCTATTGGTTCTCTGTGTTTTATATTTCTTTATGGATTAGGAAAAAATGATTATTGTGCCCTTTTTTCATAGTGAAATTATAGGATATTTAAGATCCAACCTCATAATTACCTAATAGAGGTGAAGAGACAATGGAGAAAGATCGATTTAAATGATTAGGAGATATTATTCTTCACGAGATTTACATGAGGGTGAACGAAATAAGATTTTAGAGATGATTGATGGCCCAAAACCCATCGATTAAATGTTGAAATAGTGATATGACTTTGGATAACTTGCTTCGAGGAGAATAGAGAATTCTATCGAACACCTAAAGATTAGAGAATGATCTCAAAAGAAGAATGATGGTTCTAGAAGTTCAGGATGAACATGGCATGTAGATTGTTCTACATGACATGGGGCCCCTGAAATGTTGTGGCTAGGGTTTTGGGAGTCATTAAAGTGTCACACAACCTGTGAACTCTATCACAAGGAATGTGAGGCCTTCCCCATGACTTGACACTTATCATGGGAGATACACATCCATGGAGTGGAGTACATAGGTTTTCTACATAGTGTTTACCCCACCACATGGCTTTGCACAGATCTGTTACACTGGATACCTCATTTATTGGTACAATGTTTGGTAGGAACGGGTTGACACTGTGTATTGGCACATGGTCAGGGTACACAGGTGGACCCTAGAAGGAAGGTAATAATTTTTGACCCTCTGAAACTCTGTGTAACCATCATCTACATGAAAATTTCTAAAAGTCGTGGTCTATATTACACGGGAAGTACCCAAGATCAAGGAACACTATGTGTGACCCAACTACATGCCATTTTCCAATTTCTACATGGCTTGAATATCCATTCCACTATATCATGGACAATATTTGATAGGGTTAGTTCCCCTGATCCATTCCTTGAAGGTTGATTTGTATCATTTCCTACTCATAGGAGTGTGATTCATTCATTAGGAATTTCTAGATAGAGTTGTTGGAATACCCTCTAAAAAGTTCAGAGTAGGATCCTCTATTCATTCTTTGTTCCCTAGGTAGAGTCCTAGGTATTGACATGACAAAATTCCCCAGGCTTCAATTTTATCTATAGAAGGTTAATCTAAATAGAGTTATTGGTATCACAACATGACCATTGTTGTCATCCTCATCTGAGGTCTCATGTCTCTATCTTTATATACATTATCTTATTATTATCATAACAATTTCCGACGAACATTACTTCTAAGAGGGACTTCATCAGGTCTATTGGACTCAAGATTGTGTTCTATCAGAGGAGTTCTTCATGGAATCTTCTAACTAAATCCATAGTATTGGGATACGGTAATTGTGACTTACCTCTACACAGTTTTTCATGGATTGAGTATATCTGGAAATTCATATTATATGTGTTGTTCGCATATATTGCCTAGAGCTCACTATATCTTCCTTAATTTATTTATTTGTGGTTTTGGGTTTTCCTACTGAAAATTGTTATACTCACCACTACAAATTATTTTCCCACACATGTCGTGTCTTGTGTAGATGAGAAACCTTTTGACAGAGTCTAGGGTAGACTAGTATCAGATAGTTATTTGTGAGTTTCAGAAGGACAAGTTTGTCCTATGGCTTTGATTAGCTATCCCAGTGCCTATTTTTTACAATTTGGACATATATTTTGTATAATCATTATTATGGTGGGACTGTATTCTGGGCCTGATTTATTTACATCACTTTACATCCTTTAAAAAATGTGTTGGTTCAGATAGTGGTGCACATGCATTTTTTCCATTATTTGTATTAACATTTCATAATTTTTTGTCTTGTATATGTGTTTGTGAATATAGGTATATATGAAATGCCTCCCATGATAGTGATATGCATACTCGGTGCTAGTCACTATCCCCTGGCCAATTCATGGTGGGCTTGGGGAGTCTAGTAAGGAGCCCCACATGGATGGGTCATTATAGAGTGGTATCAGAGGTGGTTGGTTCTACCTTAGGACCATGAGTTTGTGATATTGGTTTTGGGAAACATTGTTATGTGTTTCGAGTTAGGACTTCATTCTAGTGACTCCAGTGTTAGTGCGAGCAGGTGATTTTTCCATACACCTGGACTCTGATAAAGTTATTTTTTAATCAGTACACAAGAACACTGGATATATTGAATATAATGGAACATGAATAATATTTGAAATGGGTTTTGGTTTCATGTACTTCTTGAGTCATCTCTCTAGATATACTCACTAACAGTGGAACATATTGTTTTCTTATAAGATTTCCTTGAGACACATACTAGATATGGTTCAACAACATGATCATGAGGATGAACCCCTAAGTGATGGATCTTCGATTAAGAAACCAGTTCCCCAAATGTCACTTCCAGGTGGTGCACCATCCGTAAATCCACTTGTGAAGAAGAATGTGGTACCCGTAGTACTAGTAGATGAGGAGTATATGCATAGCATGCTCTATGAGTTTCAAATACAGATACCCCTATGGGTACGAGGTGATCCTGACCCTTAGGTGGATGAGGACTGGCTGGAGGTGGGGACAAGAGTTTAATGCCTTTTACGGACACTAGTGTACCAGATGGTGATTTTTTCAGTGATGATTCTTCTATGTATGGTATGTATATGGAAGATTTAGTCCATAAAAATTCATGATGAGGTGAATCATTAATGATCGGAGTTTGAGAATCTCTCAAGAGAGGATTTCTCCCTTGTTGTGCTGTTAACAATTCATATACATGAGATTCGTCTTCTTCAGTAGGGTAGATTAAGATTGGATTACTATTCGTCAAGGTTCAACAACCTTAATAGGTACTCGATTGATTTGGTCACATATCCATACATCCGGGAAACGACTGTTGAGTGAGGTCCGCATAGAGATATTCGAGAAAATGTTATACCTCTATACATTCTGACTTATTCCGGAGTGCTCAAGTATTCTTTTGTGGTTGAATGATTCTAAGCTGGGCAGATGTATCCAGTGACAATCAACAATTGGTAGGTAGCTGGAGATACCTTGGTAGCTGGGATCCAACATTAGTCTCATGGATCCGGATCTGTGAGAAGTTTTGGGAGGATATATCAGGATAAATGATATTGAGTTCAGGGATCTCAATCTGGATCTAGTAATTCCAGGGTGTGGTGATGCTACACATCTGATGATAGGGAACATCTCAACATACATTGTCCAACCCATTGAGCTATCAACTAGAAAATGGTTGATAGACCAACGAGTAAAAGGAAATGATAAGAGATGTCACGACTCGTCCCCTGGGGCCCATGTCGTGACTTTCCCAAGCCCATCTTCCATAGGCCAGGGGATGGCGACTAGAAACGAAAAGTCATATCCCTAAAACCAGGAAGGAATTTCATTTAACCTGAAAACTCTCACAATACAATCACAAAACAAGATACAATCACAAAGTTAACTATATAGTAAATAGAGGGAGTACAATAAGTAAAGGGGCTCGAATACAAGCCCATTTGGAATGTACAAGTAAAACTAAAAACAGCTCTAATGAACACACGCTAAGTATCCTACCTGAAGGGTAGGTACATCTCTCAAACAGTCATCACCGTGGTTTGTTTCTTCTAATGGTCCACCACTGAGAATCCTCTAGTTCTTTTACCCTCATCTTCAATCAATGTTGTTCATCGTCTACACAAGACACAACAAGGTGAGGGAGTAGCCCATGTAGGGGTGAGTATTACAATACATAGTAGGGACCCCGATACCCCTATGGTCTCTCCGAATCCACAAAGGATAAACCAAAAAGAAATACCAAAATTTCAAAGCACAAAGAAACAATAAAACCTACTTAGGTATATTCCCATAGATATACCTAATTTATCAAGTAAACACATCTCGTTCATGAGGAAACACAAGGGAAACCACTTTATCCAAAAGCACAACTATTCCATGAAGGAATGAATTCCACAACGGTAACACCATGAAGGTAAGTACCAAAAAGATAACTCCACATTGAAGAATACCATGAAGGTATGACCACACAGATGTATACCATAATAGAAAATAATCATCTCACACCAGATATAACTTAATTATGGATGTATAAATGATTAATTGTATTGATAGATTTTCTTACTTCATCGAGAAGATTTGTTGTTGATCCACACAAGATTAAAGATAACCCACATAGGATCTAAAGATGACCCACACAGGATCTGAAGATGACACACACCAGATCTAAAGATGACCCACAAAGGATCTATAGATGACCCACACAAGATCAGTAGATGACGACCCACACAGGATATGAAGATGACCCACACCGGATCCGATGATTCTTCAAATATAACCAGCAACATGGTTTCCGCACTATATGCATTTGATTTCGGGAGGATCCTCTCCTCAAGCCACAGGTTGATACTTCAACTGCCACGAAGTCCCATGAATATGTATCATGATGGTACGACATGTCATAAGATACCCCAACGCGACACACAACATGTCATTCAAATGCCAGATCTATATGTTATTAACGTTTCGGTTTTGAGGGCCCAGATGGAATCAGGATTGATCTAACCTGACTATACTACAACTTTATCTAAAATCTAAGTAGATTACACCATAAGGACCATCTCAATCCAAGGATTCTGGCTCCACAGAAGGTTCGTCAAATGGATTTTGGTTCTCAAGATATGGCCAAAAAAGGTGTATGTGGGTCCATATAAGACTAGGGTTTGTAACAGCCCAAGATTTTATAAAGAAATATTCTTTTTAATTTTATTAATGTCTTGTGTTCTACGCTACACCAAAAGAAGCTTGCACAACACGCATCCTTGTCTTGCCTTGCATTACACGCAATCGCGACCTTCCTCAATAGCGTGTGTAATACGCAATACCGAGTTTCACTAAACAACGATGTGCTATTAAAATATTATTAAAACTAGCCGTTATGAATAGTAATAACCACTTTTTAAAATTCTGTAAATCTTATTTTTCAAAATGAACTTCATTCTTGGATTCGGAGTATCAAATTTAGCCTAAGGTGAAATTTTGGTACTTTTGGATAACTTTCATATTCTGATGAATAGTGAAAAATTACTAAATTATAATTAAAAACAACTTTTTTAATCGAAATAATTAATAGTGATAAATTATTAATTTGAGTGGTTTTAAAGTATATTTAGAATATATTTTTACAATTTAATACAATGTTGGTCATTGGTTGTAATTTCACATTTAAACAAGACATAATCAAGTGTCAATCTTTTGATATATATTGTTTCCTAAAAACACGCTATTTATTTTAACAGCGGGATTTAATTATAAAATTAATTAATACAACTTCTATGTTATGAATTTGGTAAAATAGATTTCATTTTTTAATTCGGAATATGAAATATAGCTTAGGATGAAATTTTGGCATTGTTCTGAAAAACATCAATTTTTGATGAATAGTGAAACTACTAAGTGGTAGTTAAAAAAACTGAATTTTTCATAAAACTTAATTTTGCCACTTCTGTGAATGGAATTTCGAAAATCCGAGAGACACGGTTAATATCAAGGACTAAAATGTGGTTCAATGAGATGAAAATAATTTTTGGTGAATAGTAACTTTTTACTTTTTTACCGCGGTTAATAGTAAATAGGGTAACTAAGGGTAAATATGATATTACTATTACCCTAACACATGTCCTAATTCTATTGGACAAGTGTAATTCGACCAAAAACCAACTTAGGAATAAGTTATGACCATTTAGGCCCACATGGATTAGATTAGGACATTTATTATTAATTTATTTAAAGAAAGGTTAAAATAGTTAAAATCAAAGTTTAATAAGTAAATCATTTTTAATATGGGGTTATACATAAGATAAATTAGATTGTAAATATTCATTAGAAAGCTAAAAAGATTTCATACATGATGGTATTTTATTTGTAATTTTTAGACATAAAATAATTTATTTTATTTATGACACAACGATGATGCAGTAATTATCTTATTAATGAAATATTGACATAATTGATGTTATAAACACCAAAATAAATGTAATTTGAGATTTTTTATGAATTCCACTAATTTTCTAGGTTACTATGATATATTAATATTGATTTAATCAACTTGGTTCGAACATTTAATTCTGTTATGACTTTCAAAAAAATCATATATCAAATAGTGTCAAAATTGACACAAAATAGTTTTTAAATCAAATATTATATTATTAATTGTTATTGTATTCCTAAAAATCTAAGGTTCGGCCAAATGACTTAGATAATGATATATATATTAATAATAAACAATTTGGGGTTCGTTTGGCATGTTATAGTAAGTTTATTAACCATATAGTGAAAGAAAACAAAAAGACATGGTAAAAGTTAAATTATTTAACTTAGAGTTAAATTTAATTGATAAGGTTAAAATAATATCCTAAACTTGTCTAAATTATATTGGTTGATAGGATTCAGACCCCTCCCCACCTTATCTTCGAAATAAGACTCTTTGGAACCTTTATAAACCGATTTTGACTTTAATATAAAATAATATTTTGAGATATTCCTAAGGTGCCCCTCTCCTCCCTTATAAAAGGACACCTCCTCCCCCTCCTCCTCACACCAATTTGAGCACTCAAGCTCGGCCAACCCCTGCCAAAATCTCTTCTCCACTTCCCTAGAAACATCCTAGAGGTTCTGGTCTTCCTCAAAGACCAATTCTAGTGCCCTAAGAGGAGGTCTCAAAGAGGCACTTCAAAGAAGAGGTAATTACTGTTACCAATTCTTTCATCTTTATTTCTTCTTCCACTTCTTATTCTTAGGTTGTTTCATTATGAAGTAATAACATCAGTATCACTCATATACTGATATGTTATTATAAGTATGAAACAACCCTATTTCACCATCTATCCATCCTACGGAAAAAGAAATCACCGCGTGTGCGTACGTACGGAATACCGTCTCCACGCCGTGGTGTAATCTATTTTCCACCACCACCTTACATGGATGGGTATAATGGTGTAAAGAATAACTATACATAGTTATTACAACATCATATTGATTCTGATATATTGTATAATCCACTTCAACTCAGTTCAATATTTATGGAAATGATATCATCGCTCGTGCGTACGTACGGACTACCGTCTCCACGACGCGATGAGATTCATTCTCCATGTTAACCATTTAAGAATGATTATAATGTATATATAAGAAATAATAATGAAATAAATGAAATTATAAAGCTACTGGATTTATGTATATATATACATATGTATGTCATCTACTTACTTCCATTTCAAGACAATAAGGAAAGAAAAACAGCGTTCATGCGTACGTACGGACTACCGTCTCCATGAACGGTGTTTTTCATTTTATTTATCTATCTATTATATATATATATATACTGAATATATAT
Organism: Viscum album; assembly: GCA_963277665.1. Lineage (NCBI taxonomy): Eukaryota > Viridiplantae > Streptophyta > Magnoliopsida > Santalales > Viscaceae > Viscum > Viscum album. Next base: position 504,469,497 of record OY728122.1, on the reverse strand, counting down.
GATATATAAATCATATTTTATATTTTGGAAGTATGTAAATCATGATATAAGTAATAATGATGTCAAGAACAACAAGTCAAAACACCTACGATAAATGAAACGATTTTACCCAAAACACTTCTTTAACATGGAATTTACAAAAGAACGTGTAATATAATGTCATAAGTGAACCATATATGATATCATAACAATGAATATGATTCTGTAATAATTCAATGACATGATTTAAATCATTATACAGGAGTTTTGGACACTTACAAAGCAAGTCGGACCTAAGGTAAGGGAAATATCACAATCTCATTTTTATCCGAGATTGTTTATTCGTAAGTATTTACTGGGGTGTATTTTATCATCCAAATCCATGTTTCATCAATATTTAATATTACTTCCATCCACCTAAAATTGTTTAAATCCATTTTTACATTTCGGTGAGTTTTTAGTAAAGAATATGAAAGGAATCTTTTGTCGTTTTTTCGTACGAGGTACTTTTTGACTTTTCCGACAAAAGTACGAAGAATGTTTTTTTTTAACTTATACGGCATGAATGGATTTTTTTAAAACATTATTTCAAAGAATCTTACTTTACAAGTTCTCAAGTTTAATTTTAATCAACTTCTTTTAGTTTATAATTGTATGACATGTTAAGAAAAGAAAAGTGTTTTTGAAGAAGAAAGGATATTTTCCTCAAGAATTCAATTCAAGTGTTTTATCAAAATTATTTTCCATCTAAGATAATAAAGGGTTCTGTTTTTATCCCTTTAATTACATTTATTTGATTATGTTATGATGGAATTATTTTTATGAAGTCATTTACCTTATATGATTTGTTTTATGATGTCATGATGTTTCAAGAATCCCATTTTTATTACATGGGTTACGTTATGATGTATGGTTTATGATTATGTGGCACACATAAGAAAGGATTCATTATAAGATGGGTGGGACCTATATCTCCCTCCAATGCATTGGGTAAAGATTTTATATCTCATGAGATAGACATGGCTGGAATGGTAGGTTATACCGGTTCAGTGAAACAGGACTGAAACGAGGATTACTCGATTCAGAAAGGGACTTTGTCCACTAAGATAGTCTTGGCAATGAGTCTTGACTAACAAGAAATGATTCTCTATGATTATGTGTGTATGCCACAATGAGTAATGTTTTAAGTTATGATTTCATTTCACTACTATGATTTATCCCATGTTATGAAATTATGCTCTCTTTTGCAGGTTAAGATTTCCAAAAATGTTATGTTCTTATGAAAATTATGTGATTGATATTTCCTTTGTTTACCCTTACTGAGCATTTGAGCTCACCCTTTTATGTTTTCTTTTCCCCAGGATATAAAGAAAGGTTTTAGGTAAAAAAAAAGGGGAAGATCTTTATGGGAGATATTGAAGATCTTTCACCACGTTTAGAAGATTACGATCCGAGTTTCCAAAGACACTAAACTATTACGATCCTTGTGTGTGTGTTTTTGTTATGTACTAAGTATTCCGCAAAAGTAATGTAATGTCCATGTACGATAAGCTTCGGGTCTCTACAGGGTTGGTCTGACCTGGCAAACCCAACCTGACCACGTCGGCGCGACCCAACCCAGTTCAAGCTGACCTAGCCCAGTTCCAGCAGACTCGACCCGGTTCGGGCCGCCCCGACCAGGTTCGGGCTGCCCTGACCCAATTCGGGTCGACCCGACAGGGTCTGTGTATGCCGGGCATGGCCCGCTCAGCGTGGCACATTGGGTGTAGCCCGTTGGGCGCAGCCCACTCAGTGCGGCCCACTGGCCGCAGCCCGTGGCTGGGTGCAGTCCGCTGTGGCGGGACCCGCCTGAGGCACCACTCAGGGGAGGTTCCCCTAGTACTCTCAAATGGTCCAGTTGGACCGTTCAGTTTTGGCCAACCTGGAGGCACCACATGACAGCGCCATGTGGCTCCGCCTGCTAGCTCGTGGGACACACTAGAGCGGGTCCTACTCGGCATGACACAGACTGCTGGTATTCTGTCTAGCTTCCCTTCTAGAGGCATGACAATGCCACTACTCCCCCCACAGACGACTGTGTTCCAGCCACCCTGGTGTGCCACTGTGGCACGACTGCCTTGCCTCCTCCTCTACCAGCGGCACGGACACGCGCCGCCATGCTTCCATACTGCTGACCAGCATGCCCACCACCTTCCTCCTCGCCTATGGCCTCCTTCGATAGCATGGTTTGGCCGCCACTACCATCACGGCTGGCCAATGATCCTTCCGCCTCCTATACCTTGCTGGCTTCAGTCATTGGTGGTGGTCGCCGGCGGACTCCCACGCGCCCTTGGGTACGCTTCGGTGTCCCATTATTCAAAATAAAGGAGTCATTGTGTGTCCCAAGACGTCACCATTGCATTTATCCTGACATGTTCGAGTTCCTCTCAACTCGATGATCCGACCAGAAAAAACACATCATCACTTTGTTGGCAGAGGGATCATACCATGTTCGTTTGGCCCAAACCATCCGCGTTAGTTCGATAACATGCGGCTCAAGAATATTGAATCAACATAAAAATTAACAAATATCAATCAAGAGAAAACCCTGCCTGGTTTATTCATTGGAGGTGGAATGAGGAAGAAGATAAAGATGATGGAGGAGATGCTGGTGTTCTCCCCCCCCCCAATACGCATTCTATCCATTCTCCAATGATGGTTAAACATTCATGATCTTGAGATTCGTTCTTCATTGGAGGATTTTCTTCCACAAGTGTTCTTCAGCAAACCAATTATCCAACAACTCCCAATAATGAGAGGTGAGGATCCAATCACCCCTAATGATATTTAATGTCTTCATCAGTTAAACATTTAATTGATTTATGAATGGGGGTGGTTTCCCAGTGTAAGAGCACTTGTAACCGGGAATTGTAATGTAGGGAATTAAATTCCCAACCTCCTCCGGTGGTGCCCACCACCATAATTCAAAAGAGAGGTTTCAAGAAAAAAATATATTTATTTTATTTTATTCAATTCTGCCACAAAAATCCAAAACTCCAACTTCCACCATCGACCTACTACTATCATGGTGAAGGACCCCTTAAGTGAATATCGATGCTGCGAGTTCAACGATGTCCTTAGATATCAATTATGAGCACTAGTTCAAAAGATAAAAATTCTTTCTCTCATGTTAACTGAATGTACTTAAAGAATTTTTGGAGATTCATACTATCCACTTTGGGCCTCGGAATCATGCACCGTCAATTTTTTCAAACTCCTAATATTTCCTTATAAATAAAAAAATCACATTGGAAATTCTAGGCCTTTACATCTCCCCACCTTAGGGATTTACATCCCTGAAAGCCACATCACAAAATAGGAATACAAGTCGGGGTACAAGTCATCATTCTTATCCTCCTGCTCGCATGTGCTCTATGGGAGGTTCTCGTGCTGCCAACATATGTGCACAAGAGGTATCGATCACCCACGAATGACTCTCTCCTGTTGATCCTCAATATATTCTAGAACTCCTGAAAATGACGCCCAATCCTCGATGTCTGACTCTCCATAGCCAATGATGTGCGTAGTATCATGCTCGTACCTCCTCAGATGAGATATGTGGAAAACATCAAGCACCCAGTGTAACTGAGGGGGAAGGGCTAGGCGGTATGCCACCTCACCAACTTTTTTGAGAACTTGAAATCGTCCTATGAACTTCAGAGATAACTTTCCACCCTGACCAAATCTCTGCAAACCTCATCGAGGTGAGACTTGTAGAAAGACATGGTTACCATCCTCAAACTATAGATGTATTCATCTCATGTCAGCATATGACTTATTCTTACTTTGTGTAGTCTTCATCCACTCCTAGATGATCTTCACCTTATCCATCGTAGCCCAAACCATCTATGATCACGTTACTGCTGATTCCCATGGGGTAGTCCAACATAATGGTGATTTGGAAGGTCGACTGTAGAATACCCCAAATGGTTCCATACTAATAGTGGAGTGTTTACTATTTTCATATGCGAACTCCAGCAAGGGAAATTGATCCTCCTAGAAGCGTCCAAAATCGAGGATGAAATCACTCCACATGTCCTCGAGAGTCTGAATGGTCCACTCTATCTGACCATCTGTCTGAGGATGAAAGGCAGTGCTCAATCGAAGGTGAGTCCTGAATGCCTCCTACAACCCCTTCCATTTGCAGGATGTAAAACATGCATCACGATCAAGGAAAATAGTCGAGGGCACTCTATGAAGCAGTGCAATCTCTTGTACGTAGAGGCATCCCAAGTTATCAACTGATCCTTGTTATTTGATAGATATGAAGTGAGCCAACATGGGGAGTTTTTCAATGATCACCCAGATGGAATCATGTCCCTTGGACGTGTGTGGATGTACAGTCACGAATCCCATGAAAATTCCATCCCACGTCCACTCTGGCACCTCAAGTGGCCAAGCTAAACACATTGGAACTTGATGCTCTTCCTTCACATGTTGTCATGTGGGGCACCATGTGACAAAATTTGTCACTTATTTCTTTATTCCCGACCACCAGTGATGATGTCGGAGGTCCTGCTACATCTTCACCACTCCTGGATATACTGCAAGAGGGGACATATTGAACACCCTCAACACATCCTCCTTTAACACCACTCATACCATAGTATGTCCTCTGATGAAGATGACGTGCTCCCCACCTTCAGAAAATACATCATGTGCTTATCCTATGGATATATGATCATGTCGAGCCTCGCAGTTAGTGTCCCCCAAGATGCGCCTCCCTGACTCGTTGAAGGAGTGTGGGAGTGACTGTCAGATACTAAAGATAAGCGGCTCTATCTTGATCCAAGTAGGATATCTGCAAAGCGTCTAATTAATCTATCACCTCCTCATCAACTATATATCAGATCATCTACTGAGTTCATCTGCTACTACATTCCCCTTTGCAGGAGTATATAATATCTCGAAGTTATAGTCCTGTAGCAACTTAATCCAATGATGATGTCTCAGGGTTAGTTCATTCTGAGAGAAGATATATCTGAGACTATTGTGATTATATTAGACTACAAAACATTCACCAATAATGTAAGGTCACCACATCTTCAATGCGAAGACCCCTACTGCTAACTCCAGGTCATGGGTTGCATAGTTCTGCTCATGTTGTCTTAGATTTCAAGAACTATAATTGATCACTGGTCGCTTCTGCATTAGGAAACATCTAATATTGAACCCTGATGTGTCACAGTAGACTACGTACCCAACACCCTCATTTGGTTGCCCCATTATGGGGGAACTCGTCAGTATCTTCCTTAGTTCATGAAAACTCCGCTGGAATCTCTCTGACAACACGAAGGTTTGAACCTTCTTTGTCAACACTGATAAGGGTGCCAAAACTCTGGAAAATTCAGGCACAAACCTCCTGTTTTAACTGGCCAGACCCAGGAAACTCCGCACCTCTGACACACTCATGGGTGGCTCAAAAGCATATATATCCTTAATATTCACTGGATCCACCGCAACTCCAGTGTCCGAGATGTTGGGTCCCAGGAAGTGAACCTATCAGATCAAAAAATGGCACTTTGAGAGATTACCATAATGATGGTACTCTCGGAGTGTGTCCAAAAGTATCTGTAGTTGATATGCATGCTTCTTCTATATAGTTGGGTAATCCAAGATTTCATTAATGAAGAATAACACAATTCAATCGAGGTATGGATGGAATATCATGTTCATGACTCCCATGAACAATGCTGGGTCGTTGGTCACACTAAATGGCGTAACCAAAAATGAATAGTGGCCATTCCAACATCTTAAGGTCATCTTTTACACATCCTCATCTCATACCCTAATTTGGTGATAGTTTGATTAGAGGTCTATCTTTGAAAACCACCGTTCTCCCTTCAGTATATCAAAAATATCGTCAATCCTCGGTAGGGGATACATGTTCTTTGCGGTTACCTAGTTTAGGCACCGATAGAACACAAAAAGTATCAAACTCCCATCTACCTTATGGGAATACAAAATCAGGGCTGACAAAAGAAAAACCCTTGGCCTAATGAACCCATTCCTCTACAAGTCCTCCAGATGTACTCGCAGCTCTCGATGCTCTGTGGGAGCCATCTAATATGCTGGTGTAGATATCAGTGCATTACTGGGGTACAAGATGATATGAAAGTCCACTTATCTACAATGAGGTAGACCCAGAACATCCTCAAGGAAAACATCAGTTTATAGGTCCACCACTAAAGGATAGCTCAGACTCTCAACACCAACTGCTCTTGGGGTAAAAATAGCCTACTAATGTGTGATCGGTTTCACCCTCCTCCGCGTATGTCCATCCTATGCTAAGAAGGTTCCATTCTAACCAGGGAAGGAAAAACTGGTCCCATAATCATGGACACATCAAAAATTTCAAATAATACAGTCAGTATAATCATGGACTATAGATAACCGATCCATTCCCAAGATGACGTTGTAAGGCCTCGACACCGCTGATAGAAGCTTCCAGCCGATGCTCTTGCCTCCTAGAGTAATATCACACTACTAGAACCAATGTGAAATCATCTAATCTTCTATTTTAGGAGTCTCTAGAAGTATGGATCGAGCCAACGGCTCTACCAAAATCTTCGAGCTCCGAACGAGGGCCATGGAAACAAAATAGTTACTAGAATTTGTGTCTACAAGTACTGCAACTATGGTAGAACATAATATGATTGTACTCGTATCATCTCTGGAGTGTTGTTGTCATCAGCCTCAGCTACCTATAAATGAGATCATCCCTATCCACCAACTCCCTATGGTTGGGGTGGTCCACCTGGAGGTGGTGGCAATAAAACCTCGAATCGCCACCCACCACCTGCTGCATGGCCAGCTCCTCTGCCATGTCTACCGCTGCCTGCAGACCTCCTCGACCAAATATTCTCCTAATCCCAAGAGGTCTTTTGACCATCTTCTGGTAATCTATATAGTGGGTCGAGCAGACGCGAGCCATGTGACCCTACCGCTGCACAAGTAACATTGCATGCTCCTCTTATGTCCTGCGCTTTCTCGAGAGCCCTGCACAACCAAACCTGTATCCTGGGGTTGTCCACCTATAGGTCTGGTCCTCTTGGATCTCTGCGTCATCTGTCTACTTCTATTTGTATATGACTCTGCTATGTGATGTCTGGTGGTGGGTCTCGCTACCGGTGACTTCTCAGTAAGGAATATCTAAACTAAGAGTGCTTGCTCTTACACAACAATCTGCGTTAGAATGTAAGAGAATTCATTGAAGCTCTGATCTCCCATTTGATCTCCTGGTCAATGTTTCGGGCCCTGAAGAAAGGGTTATGCACCATGTCTGTGGGGTTGTGTGAGAGGTCGGTGAACCTTGCAGAATACAGATCAACGATCATGTTACCCTGATGCATGTGGAGAAGCTCTTGTATACGCACTGCACTTAAAGTAGGTGGGATGAACATTGCCCTAAATAGGCTCTCAACATCTTCCCAGAGGAGACTCGCCTCATTATGAACTTAGAGCATCATTATCCCGCATCTCCCCACCGCTAGAAGAAGAAGACTGGCTGGAATGATGGCCATAATTTCAGCTGGTATCCATACAAGTCGAAAAAATCTAACTATGGCCTCCAGCCAGTACTCAGCCACCTGTGGATCAGTCTCCCCCCGGAACCTCAGTATCCTCTGGTGTTGGGACTCATGAAATGCACTCAATCCGTATGCACCCTCTACTACTGGAGTTGGAGGAAATGGTGGCCCAATGGGTAGTGACACTGTTGGTACCTCTACGGTAAGAGGGACCTAAACCGGAGCCTCATAGCTTGGTGGGCCGTCATCGCATACTCTATATGGAACCCTAGATGGATATCTGCATAGAGGAATACTAAAAAGAAATAGGTTCACCATAGTCAATAATATATACCTAGTGAGTTGAATCAAATAGATCAAAAAAATAATTTTCAAAAACAGACACACAATCATTGTTTTCGTGCACTAAGTCAGAAATCACAACCCAGGGTCCTGGTGTATGGATACGTCATCCACCACACCAACACTAAATTCTCCAAGCTGATTACCACAGACATAACAACTAACAATATTTTCAATTAAAATATTAGAGTCAATGTTCATTGGTAGAAAAATATCCTTTGATACCTATTTGTCACAAACCGTCCCACAAGGCCCGTTCCGTGACTACCCAAAGCCCACCTTCCATAGGCCAGGGGCTGGCGACTGGCATGAAAAAGGAATATCCCTAAAACCGGGAAGGCATTTCCTTTTATCCTAAAAACTCACAAAATCCAATCACAGAACAAGATACTTGCACTAAGTAAACTGTATAGTAAATAGAGTGAGTACAGCGAGTAAAGGGACCATAATGCAAGCCCAAATAGAAAGTACAAGTGAAACTAAAAACAACTCCTATAAAAAGACGCCAAGGATAATACCTAATGGGTAGGTATAGCTCTCAAAAATTCATCTCCATGGTCCATCTCTTCTAATGTTCCAACTCTGAGCAGCCTCCACTCCTGGCACCCATAGCCTCGATCAATGATATTCTTCATCTGCACAAGACACAGTAAGGTGCAGGCATAGCTGGTGCAGGGATGAGAATAACAATACACAGTAGGGACTTTGAGACCCCCTAAGGCATCTCATAATACCCAGAGGATAATCAAAAAATCAAGACAACAATTACAAATCATGAAGAAAAAATCAACCCTACTATGTTATATGCTCATACATATACCTTAGTTATCAAGTAAAACCATCTCATTCATGAGGAAACACAAGGCCCAACTATATTTACAAAAGAACAACAATTCCATGAAGGAAATAATACCATGAAGGTAACACCACAAAGGTAAGTACCATAAATGTAACTCCCAACATAAGTATACCATGAAGGTATCACCACAAATAAGTGTACCACAAAGGTAAAGACAAAACTCACACAAGGTATAACATAAGAAGGAAACATTTATTATTAGATGTACTGATAGATCATCTTACTTCCTCCAGAAAATCTGCTGTTGGCCCACATAGGATCGAAGATGACCCACAATGGATCTGAAGATGACCCACACTATACTTGTAGGTTACCCACACAATATCGGTAGATGCTGAACCATAGAGGATCCGAAGAGGAAACACATTGGATCTGAATATTATTCAAGTACAACAAGCCACATGGTTCCCACACTAAGCACACTTGATTCTAGAAGGATCCGCTCCTCAATCCATTGGTCAATACTTAAACTGTGATGAAGTCCCACAAAGATGTATCAAGAGGGTCGGACACATCATAAGGGACCCTACGTGATAGACGACGTGTCATTCAGATGCCCGATTTGTATGTTATTAGTGTTTCTATTCTGACGGCCCTGTTGGATTCGGGTTCGATCCTACGAGGCCATACTCCAAGTTTATCCAGAATATAAGTGGATTATAACAAAAGGATCGTATCGATCCATGGATTCTGGTGTCTTAGATGGTTTTTCGAACGGATTCCTAGTTCTCAATATATGTCCAAAAAGGTCTATCTAGGTTAGGATGGGCCTGGGTCTAGTTTGACCAGGTCGTAACGACCCGGCCGACCCGGACTAGTTTGGGTCAAGTGGAACCTGTCCGAGTCCAATGGGCGCAGTCCTCTGGGGGTGGCCCACTGGGGGTGGCCTACTGGGCGCTGCACTATCGGCATGATCCATGGCCTGGTGAGGTCCACAGCTAGGTGCGGCCCATAGTGGTGGGGCCCACCTAGCCACCACCTGAGGAAGGCACCCCCAGGACTCCCAAACAGTCTAGTTGGACCATTCAGATTAGGAAAACCCGGTGGCTCCACATGGTGCCACCTGCTGGCCTGTTAGACCCGTTGGGGGGGTCCTAAGTAGCATAAAACAGCCTGACGGGATTCCGGCCTGCTCCCCTTCCACCGGTGCGATGTCGCCGCTTTTCCTCTCAAGGACGGACGAGTGTCGACCACCCCTAGTGTGATGCCATGACTCGATTGAGGGGGCTTCCTCCTCTACCTGCTGTGTGGACACGCACTGCCCTACTTCCACAGGATTGGCCGGCGTGCCAGCCACCACCCTCCTACGACCTGGCCAATGGGTCATGCCCTCATTCGGCGGCACAGTTGCGCCTCCTTTGCCATCACGACCTGCTAGTGTGCCGACCGCCACCTGTACCCTACCGGCGTCGGTCACTAGCAGACTCCCGCGGGTCACTGGGTACGCTTCAGTGGACCATTCATCAATCCTAAGGAGTTATTGTGTGTCTCAGGACTTCGACTTTGCATTAATCATGAAGTGGTTAGATTCCGCTCAACCCGATTATCTGCCCATGAAGAACACATCAATCCACGAGGTAGAGGATAGATCGGGAAATGTTCGTTTGTCTTGTGCCCAACGCGTTAGTTCGATAACGTGCAGCTCAAAAATATGTAATAAACATAAATATTAACAATGATCATTCAATAGAAAACCCTACCTCGTTGGTTCATTGGAGGTGGAATGAGGAAGAAGATGATGATTATGAAGGAGATTTCGGCATTCGTCAATACCACAATATTCTTCCAATCCATGATACATCATTGGGTCAAAATTCTTGATTCGAAGATTCGTTCTCCATTGGAGGATGTTATTCCACCAATGGTTCTACAACAAACCAGTTTTCCTACAATTCCCAACCACGAGAGGTGAGGAGCCAGTCCCCCCAAATGATGTTTAATGACTTCATCAATTAAAAATTTAAGGAAGTCTTTAATGGGGGAGGTTTACAAGTGTTACACCACATGTAATTGGGAATTTAGTGCCTGTAATTAATTTCCCAACCATCTCAGGTGGTCCCCCCATCGAAAATAAAAAGATTTGTTTCAAGAAAAAAAGATATTTATTTTATTTTTTTCAATTCTATCATGAAAAACTGAAAATCCAACTTCCACCCTCGACCTACTGCGGTCGAGGTGATGGCTTCCTTAAGAGAATATCAGTGATGCGAGTTCAATGGTGTCCTCAGATTTCAATTCTGAGCCCCAATTCAAAAGTTACAAATTCATGCTCGCATGTTAACTGAATGTACTTAAGGAATGTTTGGAAAGTCATTCCTTCCACTCTGTGCTTTAGAATCACATGCCTTTAATTTTTTCAGACACGTAATATTTCTATATATTTAAAAAAAATGGAAAATTCCATGTCTTTACAAGAGTATGAAGATCTCAACCATATAACATAGGGCTCTTTCCCTTATCCAATCACAAAGACAAGAAATATGTTAATGTACCATTTAGGTGACCTGAGTACAGTGTGAGTATAACATATTATTCCACTACAAATAATGTCTAATGAAATATCTAGTATATAATGGTTTATATAGTTTGAAAATTAATAATGTTCAAATGAAAAAACTAAAGAGGTTTCAAATTTATTTTTCATTATACTACCACATCATAACTTATTTAACCCATTCCAGAGTCTGATCCATAAACCATAATGATTTCAAATAAAACAATTATCATGGTCTTTTATTATTCTATTTAATTTCAAATTTCATTTGGTACAATGAAGCCTCTGTCTTGGTCTATTATCTTGTCCACATGGAACATATTTCTGGTGCCAAAATCTTGAGGACCTAGATTAGCCATCTGAAACCACATGGGTATTTGGAATAACTGTTCCTATCCTACACATCATTCCATAAAATCATGTATTATGGGCCTAGAGAAGCAATCTATAACCCCATCGGTATTTTGTAAAGTATCCCCATGTTTACAACTCATTGATAAATCATTCAAAAATATAACATATCATGGTTCATCACTCATAACTCACTTTTAAACCATATTCACAATAGTTTAACAATTAATATATATATATATATAAATAATGATTCTATGAATTTATCATAAGGAACAACAATACAAAGTAACTGTTGATCTAGTTATCATAATTTATTTCATAACTCATTAACCTTTCAAGGTTAACCCATTTGACACTTTAAATCCCATTATGAAACATGAAACAAGGATTTAGTTTATTTCTATAAACCCACAATTTCACCTAAGTCATTCAATAATTATAATTTCAAGGATAATTTGAATCTGTTATCGGTTTCCATCACCCATTCTCAAAATCTCAAAAGTGTCCAATGGGATCTGTGAAAGATTGAAAAATTTTATAGAATTAAATTCTCCTTTTAGTTAAAAGAAAATTCCACAATTTGGAAATTAAATTTCACAAATATATACACATGATTAAAGTAAATAATATTGGTAATAGAATATATATAGCATACCATAGGACCATAGAATAATGATCACCAAATTTTATCCCTTAATTCAATGGAGAACAGTCAGATTCAATTTTTTTTTGGAGATCTAGTGTAAAAAACTACGATCCACAAAAAAATGAAACAACATCCATTAAAATTTAGATATGACCATAAACATCATAAGAATTTAGCCCCTCTACTAGGGGAATAATGATGTGAGAGGGAGAGACCTAAACAACAATGAGAGAATAAATAAAATGAGAGGGTAGTCCTTCCACTATATCCTCAATTAATAATGAAATGAGTTCAAGGAGAAGCAAACACTCTTAATTGCCTCCCAAAGTGATGTAAATCACGTTAGGTAGAAAATAGGTTATTAAGCATAAAAATTGATGGTTTATAAAATATTATTCAAATTTTTCATGGTTTAAAAAACCATAAAATTGGTTTTCTGAATGATTCAAATGATTTCCGAAACCATGGTCACCTACTATCTGGGAGGCATAATTAATCCGATATTGGAAGACGATTTGGAAAACAATGCACTAAATGTGAAAACTACCTATTTACATGGGTTAATAGTTTGGGGGAGGGTGTAAACATTTTTTGTTCAAAACATGAATGACCGTATAGTGGATCAAAATGGGGTTCCTAATTTCCTATGGAAAACTAGAATCATTTTTCTTGAAATGAACTAACCATGAACAACCTCATGGGATTCCAATATTCACCAAATTCACCCAAAACGACCCTCTTGTAATACCCTATAATTTTATGATAAATTAAATGGTAAAATAATACCTTAAATGATTATATGACATCTCCAAAAAGTCAGGGATCTTACAATATCATCAGTTTATAGCATCTCATAGTTGAGATTTACTCTAAAGCATCACTGAAACTCTAAGGTAAAACAGTCAGGCCACTGAGCCCGAATATATGTTTCACTATCCCATATTTTCTTCCGAACATATCTTTTATTCCATAATAGCCCAACCAATGAAAATTCCTTTCACTGGTACACTTCCTTGATATAATCCACAATAATAATCAGATTCCCCTCAATGGACTCATAAGCCTCAAGCTCAAAATCACCAAATTCGTTCACATGAGATGGTTCAAGGTGATAATTTTGAAGTAGTAAAACAATGAAAACATCATAAATGACACTACACTATTGTGGAAGATCCAAAAAATATGAAACTAGTCTTATCACCTCCCAAATATTTATGGATCATACAAAGATCCAATCTCACTAACACCCGAAGAGACACATTATCTACCACTGTAAACTCAAGAGGATTACGATTTTGATAAACAAAATAATTCTAATGAATCATCACATTATATATTTATTTATGAATAAATGGAAGAAATTTGAGTTTCTCCTTCATGGGACTGGGTACCAACAACTCTGATTCACCATCCCCCTTCTAGAGTAGAGTTGATCTTCATGTCCTACCATAAATCACCTCATAGGGTTTATGTTGAATAGTCATATCATAATTATTATTATAGAAATAATTAATGGGTGCTAAGTGCTTCTTCCATGTTCCTAAATGTATAGGATGCATGCCTTCAACATTTACTCTAACACCAGAATAGTATTTTCAAATTTCCTGCTAGACTATTTTCAAAAATCCATTTTCATAAAAACCGGGGTAATTAATCCATTTTGTATGACTTTATAAAAGCATGAAGTAAATCACGAATCATTATATGAAACTGTGCTCCATTGTACCCAATTCATATAGAATATCCATGAATCATACATATCCCCCAATAGTTGAACTGTGACTATTGTTTTGATAGGATAGAAATTAGATTCTTTTATCAATTGGTTCATAATAACCCATATAAAAACATTTTCTCAGGTTTCCTTGTATGAACCATAATGAATTTTAGAATAACATTATCCCACATCCTTTCTATAATGGAAAATGATTGCAATAGACCATCAAGTCATTGATTCTTGACCTTCAACTATTTACATGTGTAGGATCATTCCAAAACCCCAAAATCTCCATTTTTTATGCCTCTTCACCAATACCGTTGAAATAATTAGTCGTTAATTTTGGTCAAATTATTATGACCTATCCACTAGAGGAATTAAACTGAATAATCTACACAACATAAATACATCTATGAATAACAACACAACCCCATACATAGATGATCTCATCCTAATCTATATCTTAATCGAAAGGTGACTCCACACCTTTAAGTAATTACATAACTAAAAAACACTGCGAATCCTCATAATTCCATTCCTTTTTCCACATCGAAATTTTAGAGTCAAATAATAATGATGTTAGGGTAATCTACTACTGGCCCTCTTAAACCTCCATACAAATCTCATCTAATAAATCCATCAACATCCACATATATCTAGACTCATAGAGTACCACAATCTGTGTATTTAGGATAATTTTGTATGAAATAGTGTTTCTTTTCCTGGTGTAAATGCTAGCAAAAAGTCAAATGACTGGATTTACTGAACGAATCTCAGTTGTTGTAGGTTCAAATCTTGTTGTGAAAAGGTTTATGTGAAAATTTTGTGATCAGTATGCATAGAAATATTTTCATCCAATAGTAAATGCCACCAACACATTAAGGAATAAGAAAACATGGCCATATCAATATCATGTGTATTTAATTCCATTCATGTGGCCTCATCCATTGTGATCGATACACCACAACTGAATCTCCCTACACCAAAACTAATTGATTCTAATTCCAGATACATCAAAATTATTTTTATACTCTCTACCCAACTTTGGATGGTTCAAAAATTGACTTTAGGCCCTATAGATCATTTACTCATAGAATAAATTTTCACATGCACTAGTTTATTCAAGATTTTACCCCTTCTTCGTCTTGCCTGAATGTAGTGTTTTCAAATGTGAACTTTATTGGAATAATTTTTGATAGTATCCCTCGAAACCAAAAATATTTAGATTTTAATAACAGTCATGGTATACTATCAATAATAAATTTCTTGAACTTAATTTCTTTCCAATAACACACATTCCTATTCGAATATATGACACCTGAAATGTGACATAATGATCAATAATTAACACATAAATAAATTTCCTTAAGGACTGTACTATCTCATTATACATAGGATGATATCAAGATGTTTTCTATGAAAGTATTGAGTCTTAAAATATAGAAATATTTCATTCAAAAAATAACCATAAACTAATCTATTTGTGGGTGAAATATTTGATTCATCAATACCATAAACATTTCTCGCGCGATCATTATCCTAAACATCATACCAAAGAACTCATTTAGGCTATAAATGCTTCTAAAAGTAGTCTCTTTTATATAAGAAGGTCTCACTATAATATTATGATACCCTAACATCATGTAAATATGGGAGATAACACATGATCCTCTCAACTGGTATAAGAGATCAATGATACGTAGAAGTTGATAAAGTTTCTTCACTGACTACTATTCAACATCTGATAAACAACAATTAAAAACAATGTCCATAGGCTTCTATGAAAAAAAAAGATAGATAACCCTAAGACAATATACTCAGTTAGATAAATCCATTATCCATCAATTATACCACCTATGTTTTTCTTTCTTATAGATCAATTAGTTCCAATATGAAAGATGTATTAGATACTAGATCGGCTCCACTCATGAACTAAATTTTAAACTCAAATTCAGTATCATGTGGAAGCCCCAAGAATTCATCATGAAACACAACAAAAAAATGACCCAATATGGGTAAAATAAACCTTTATTCACACCCTCGCCATCTAAAAAAAGAGTCTTAACATGGGTGGTGACCTCCCCTGTTGCTGATGAACCATCCCTGCAAATGCATCCTAGATATCACTTTATCTATCATGAATATAACTATTATCTTTTGGAGATGTAATGGTATCTCTCCAATGTTAATAATCTAGGTGTCCTTGCTTTTATACCAAAAAATACATTCAAAAAATGAAGTAAAAAACTGTAAAATAATGTATGTAATGAATCCAAAAGAAATGGTAGTCACCAGCCATGAGGGAACATCCCAGAAATAGATATATTTCATTTTATTATAATCCTAGTGGTTGGTTGATCCTAAAACCCCACAAATAAACTGTATCATCAGACTAAAAATTTTCAAATATTGTGTAGATATAAATTTTCAGGAAGATCCTATATAAAATAAAGAATTAGTAATCATAAAGATTCATGAATAGTACCTCTTATTGTCAATGGACCAACCTCTATATCTACAAGTACAAGATTCAATACATGCAATCGACATACCCATATTCCCTAAGTTTCATTCAGAGTCCCATGTGATTCACAAATCTATTAATATGAGTGATCATTAGAAGAAGTACCACATCCAATTCATTGGCTCACACAACTCATATATCTCCAACTGCCCAACTTGTATGGGGTTGAAGGCGCCCTTCTAGTACCATAGATCCTGATTGTTCTCCCATTACTACCCATTGGTTGGGGCTCCTATAGTGTCGATGTAAGTGTCCCAAAATGTCACATGATCAAAATTATACTAGTTTTTAGAGATAAATACAAGGACTGTTACCCAAATTATAATAGTGATGGATGTATACTTGATTACTGCTATAGGAATCTCCTCCTTCTCTTGGGTTACTCAGCTTTCGACTACATTTGTGAATTGTCTCATAGTGATTCATCCTACTCTCCAAAGGCATTCCTCATGTACATCTATAAGAACCCATTATTTTCAATGGGAGACATTATTTGGGTTCCCATAAAAAATGATAGCCTAATAAATGATCTCATAAAACATATTCAATCATAATATATTAACATCATACTTAGTATCACATTTAATACCATTCCAATTTTTTTTTTCTGTAGATGCCTCATCTCCTACCCATTCTAGAATAAAACATTGAAAATCAATGACGTGACTAGTATATTCTATTAATGACTTGCTTCCCCAGATCCACAAAATACTATCTTCATCTATCTCCTATGGCATTGTTTCTTGGTAAAAGTTATAAAAGAGTTTCTCGAAAATGTAACTACAGACCATTCTCTCTAACATCTCATCCCGATACTGAACATTCCACCAACTCTATACATGACCTCATAGAATGTACCACATGAACATGACACTCTTATTAGAAGGAATATCTATATACTCAACAATTTTATTGAGGGAGTAAATTTGAAACTCATATACCTTGTGTCTACACTCTAATGTAATGGTCGGAGGGTGATGCAATTAAAATTCCCAGGAAATATCAGATATATTCCTTTTATCTTACCATGGTTCTATTTCTATTTATAATATAAAGAGAGAAAATTACTCATGGAACTCCTCCATGACACCTTCATTCAAGACTGTTGTGTCTATAATATCTGATTTTAGAGGAACATTTCAAGAAAGTGCTTCCTCTCATCCAATAAACAAATGTCCTCTTGGTAGAATATTTCAAAAATTCTTAGGATTATTTCTTATGAAACATAACATAACACATTTACATAAGTGGGGTTCATATAAATTCACAACAATTCATCTCACATACATAACCACACTATCAAAACTCTTCCACATTCACTATCCTTAACCATTTGTAACATTGGCCATGTATAACACATGGTACAAAACATTCATAACAAAATTTTCCAATTAGAAACCAATTTTAACCATTTCAAATTACCAGATTTATCATCTACTTGACATTATTGATTCATCATTTGCTTACATTCATTTTAGATTACTCAAATAATGGAATTTATTTTCATTTTCCAAAACCCACTTATGAGTATCTTTTTCGTGTGTTCCTAATATTATGGATTTCACATAAAATCTTGAGTGACTAAAACGATGCATGTATAATAATATCCATTTTCATATTGGGACATGATGAAAATTTAATAAAATTGAAAACATCAAACAAAAATTCAGTCACGTAATTTTAAATGATAGTGAACTATAAAAAACTTCATGGTCAACAATCCCACCCTAGGTATAGGGGGTGTTCTTCACACATGGTCTAGTTACACGCATGAACAATCTCATGAAAAATCCATAAATCTTCCATGAATCATTTATATCTTTACCAAATAATATAAAACTAAAAAAATCCCTTTTGATACACTTTATAATGTCCCAACACATATGAAACATTTCTAGTACCCAGATTTGGTTTTCCACAAGAAATCAGGTGCACATCGCTTCATTACATAGCCTAAAGACATGCTATGTGGGACAAATATGTTACATTGGGATAATATAACCTCTTTATTAAAGAAAAAAAAAATATAAATCAACCTGAAATATAACCATGATTCTACAATAATCAACAATCAACCAAATAATACTTGAATAAATCTAGAAGAAACGAAATGGAAATTAACGTAACATTTAGAGATGTCATAGCATATAAGTGTCACCTGTTTAATGAAAAATTAAAATAAATACACAATAACAAATCCCAAGTGGGTATCAACATCATGTGTTTTTCTCTAATACATTCTACATCTTGAATCCAAATGTAGCCAACTCACATTAGGATATTTCACTATTCCTATCATGAAAACATGAAGTCTATTCTAGTAAAAATCAAGAAGCCTGAGTGGGGTTCGAGTGAATCTTAGTATGCCCCCACCAACTTCTTATAAATAAGTAACCAATTATTAATAGTGTTTTAATATGTATAAATAATGATGATAAAATAAAAAAGTAGGTTAGTTTCACATTTATTGGTCATTAGTGTACAATATCATACATGTTTCAGCATATTCCAAACACTAATCCATACACTATTGGTATCACAAAAATAGATATTCTAATTGGATTTCATTATTCAATTTTATTTCACATTTTTTTTGGTACCCTGGACCATCAGTCTTGGTACCATTATAATGACCACTTGGATCATTAGTCCAGCACCGATATCACATTTTCCTATAGCTGTAGACTGAAGCCCCATGTATCTTTATAGATGTGTTATATAAAACACAACACATTGTTTACATGTTGTAATATGGGTTATAGAGCATTACTTTGTCACCCGATGTCTATTTTGAGTAGTAATCCATAAATCACAACTCATTTATCAATTATAAAAAAATATCAAATATCATGGTTCCACATTCATATCTCATTTATAAATAATTTTCATCAATGTTTAAAAATTAGTTTACTTATCAAAACATTGGTTCTTCACATTTATAACAAGTATCAATGTAAAAAATATATCTATGAGTCCCTTTACCACTATATATTCCACAACTCATTACATCTTCCAGGTTAATCCAATCAACCCTTTTACGTCTCATTATCAAAAAATTAAAAACAAATATAGTTTATTTCCATCAACCCTTAATTTCTCTATATACATTACATAGTTATAATTTCATGAATTATTGAAAAATTCTATACGTTTCTGTCAATGTGTTCTAAAAATATACAACTTTTCCTATAGGATCCATGAAGAGTCTCAAAATTTAATGGAAATAAATTTATGTTTTTAACTTAATTGAAATTGCAGAACATTTAAATTTAATGGAACAATTAAATGAACTTTTTTATAATCAATAATATTGGAAATAAAATAAATACCCACTACGCTATGATCATTGACAAATTCCCCCCAAACTATATCCATTTTGTTTTTTATAATGAATGGATTCACAATTTTAAATGACATATTGAATCAAAACCATTGATAAATATAAAATGAAAAAATCTTCATTAAAATGGAGATATGACCATAAAAAATATTGGAAATTCAACCCCTAAAATTCTATGAATGACGAGATGGTGAGGGACATAAAAATTGAAGATATCACATACCCGAATAGAGGTCGATCAATACACTAGATAATTTATTAAAACATAAAGAAGTTTGAGTATCCTTCGATCCTTCTTAGGAGCCTCCAAATAATTCTAAAATCATGTTATGATACAAAAGAGTGATTATTAAAATTAAAAGGGGGTTTATGATATTTTATGATGATTTTATGGAATTTAAAAACATACACACGTGGTTTGTTGGATGGACCACATGGTTTTATAAACCATGAAACCTAACTGAGCTCCCACACTGTCAGGGGTGCAGAGTTACTCATATGTGGGAACATGGTTTGATAAAAAAACCAATAATTAAAAAACCCATTGTCCAATGGAACATGGTCTAGGGGTGGGAGGCCGAGAATTTTTTTCCAACAATGTTCTTCCTCCCAGTGGTGCAAAATTGTGTAAAAAAATTCATGGGGAAAACATCATGATTTTCCCTAACAATGAACCAACCATGAACAACCCCATATGATTCAAAAATTCTCTAAATTTACCATAATGACACAAAAGTAATTCCCAACAAAGATATGATAAAAATAAGTGTAAAATAATACATAAAACTGATTATAAAACTTCTCAATTAAGGCGAGTATCTTTCTTTTTGAATCGTTTTGACATTGTTTCTCATGAATGAAATTAATTAACATGATAAAGGAGATTGATTTTTTCCTACTACAGATAACATATATTATATTTTTTGTCCCATTTTATTACATTCAATTCCAATATATATTTTTATTCTCTAAATTTAATGTTAATATTAATATAATAAAACATATTTATTCTATACTGTTGTGTTTCTGCATTATATTTTAATATATTGTTCAATGAGACAAAATAGATTATATGGAGTAGTGATTCCATTTAATAAATTCATGGTTATTATATAACTGCACTATAATAAATTTTACCCATTAAATTTCCTTAAACATACTATGTCGAATATAAGTGATATTACTTATACATTATGGATTCAACTAGTCCCCAATCACTACCTTGTACTTATGGTTTCTCTATAGTATATTCATAGGTTGAGTTATGATATTTGGTAGAACATTATCAGTATGGTCCAAGATCATCACTTACTTATAAATTTATATTATATCACATATAACAAAATTTAAATGAATTTATTACATGTGAAGGATCTTCAACTTACCTCCTCAGGAGGGCTTTGTGGAATACATTATGTACGAGAGATAGTGTTGGTGGGAGTGATAGTCAAAATGTTTTAGTTGAGATGTGACAATGATTATTAGGGGTAAAATTTACATTGTTATTATCACACCATTATTCCCAAATCTCTCCACCATAAAGATATATGAAGGAACACATTTTCTCTATCCTCAAACTCCAGTCCCCTCTATGATTATTAATATAGCTCTTTTTTACTCTATGAATCCCATACATGTTGCTGAATGGTCATGAACATTTCTACCATTTCCTTGGAAATTTTAAGACGTATCATATTTTATTTTCTATAATCATCCGAACATATATTTTTTATACATCACTTCCCATAAAATATATCGGTCCATATCGATTCTTTATTCGAAACTATAATATTATGGTTACTAAACTATGGGATTATTCGTATCCCATCATAATTTAATTTCCATTGAGTTTTCTCTACACATCCCTCATTGTTTCTAGATAGTCCACTCATATTGGAAATCATGTTGGGAGTGATAAACCATAATTATGTTCACGATAGTGTTTAGAACACATTGGAGAATTTTCCAGAACATAGACATAAATATCAGATCTTCTTCATATACCATTGCTAGTGGTATTCTAAGAAGCCTTTCCACATCATTGATTTATTTCATTGAAATTATTTTTATTTTTGGAGTCCACTATAATTTCATGGGAGTGATAATTCAATTTAATATGATCCCCCACAACCCATATAACATTATACCCTCTCGACCTATCTAGAATAATAGTGATAATATCCATGGTGATGTTTTCCTGCTTCAATATATACATGTGTAATGATTATATCACCCCCCTATACATTTTTCATTGATCCTTAAATTGATTATATACCTAAAACACATATGAATTTTCTAAAATTCCATTCATATTTCATCTACAAAATTGCTCTCAGATATTTTGACACATATTCATTCTCCTTGAGTAGAATGAGAAGGTCAATCTATGCACATTATTCAACAAAACCTTTATCTAAATTTTTTATTATACTTAAATCCGTTACCCAAATAATAAAATTTCTTGTTTATAAATTTTAAACTCTAATGATTTCACATTTTAATAGCAGCCTAATTTTTATATATTTCAATATAAAATCATTTGGAGTACCTTATCTTACCATGATTTGATTGTTGAAAAATAATTTGAGTAATGAATTATGATTCTCCTTCATTTATGATCACCATGCATATACTTTGAAAGCATAAAACAATTGGACCTTCCCAATTTTCATTTCTTTCAATCCTTTATAATTAAAGCATCTATCACTTTATTTTCATTCCCAGGATGTTACTGGATTGACCAGTCAAATTCCATGATATTCTCTCACTATCTTCATGGGGAAATATTCCGATTAATATGGGTATATATATATACTTGTGTCACTTATGATCCTTATATATAACACACTTCACCCCTTGTAGTTAATGTTTCCAGATTTGGAGCCTGAAAATCATTAATGGAAGCTCTAAATATTGTGTTTGATAGTTATAAACATAAAAATTAAACTACCTTAAGGCATTGGAAATCAAAAAATTATTCTTTATTAGTATAGAAACGAAGTCCTTATTTTAATTAATACATTATACTGTGAAAAGTTCCCCACATTGGGGAATATAGAGGATTTATAAGGTGATATAACTCATTTTCAATTCTATAATGATATTTTCAAACTCATTGTCCTAGATAAACATTCATCCTTTCTGATTTATCATTGTTAATGAGTTTTAAAATCATTAGTTGTTTCTCAAAAATCATCAATAATACCATACTAGTCCATGGAAAAATTGATATTTTTTATAGATGTTTTTATGGGACACTAATCTATTTCATTTGTTTTATAATTGTTTATAGACATCCATTTTAAAGTGATAACATTCCCTAATAATGATACATTCTCCATTCATAACACAAAAGGAGTTCACTTCACATATAGTTTTACCTTTTAAAAATTCATGAGCACAATATTTAAATAACCATATTTATAATCCTTATATTTTGAATGAATTATAATATTGTCTATAATTACTACTACAAATATTGTAATGTAATCTTAAACAAAACTATTCATTAAAATGGATGGAGTGTTAGTGAGTATGAATGGAATCAATATGAAATAATAATTTTATTACATTTATTAAAATAAAACCTTGGAAATATATTAACACATCACATTTACTTGGTGATATCCATAAAAATGTTCATCCATAGATTAATATTATACCCCATTTAGTAGATCAACCAAGACACCAATCAAATGTCTGTGAAATAATTTACCTATTGTGATATTGTTGAATTCAGGATAATTAATATAAAGGTTCACAAAACCATATTTCTATTTGAAGAGGACTAGTTCATAGTATGGTGAATAAATCAAGTGTAAAAAATCATTTCCCATATTCAATGGTAACTAGATCATGAGTTCCTCCAACAAAATGGTGGTGATTTTTATAGGGACTGTTGGATATATGTAGATATCCAGGTATAACTTCTAGTGACAACTTGTCATCTAGTCAAAGAGAAATATGTGACAAATATTCTAAGAATACATTACTATAATCCATCACAATGGTCATGTAATTACTGAATATGTTTTCCTTGATCTCAGTCACATGAGATATATATGATTTCTCAAAAATAAATAATATCCATTTATGAGAAGAATATTCCAATTTAGATTAATTTTCCTCCTCAAAGGAGTAAAAAAATTGGAATATTACTTGGGATGTGAATAATTATATATCTCACATAAAAGCTAATGTTTTTTCTATATAAGGATATCCAATCGTTTCCAAATATAGTATTAAATTCTATGGACTAGGGAATAATAATATTATAATGAATTATATTCCCATAAACGTGAACATGTCAAACTATAATCAAATAAGTTTTTCCTAATGAAATAAAACAATTTGGGGTTATTAATTTATGCTTTTAATAAGAATAAAACATATACTAGGTTAATATGATTAAAATTTAATAAGACATAAACAAATCTAGAGTGGTGGATATGTGTTTTATTTTTATCATGATGTATATCAATAATCTCAATAGTGTGGGCACTTACTTGTTACCATACATTGGAGGGTGATTCTTTTTGGCATAATTATCTTCCCTTGGATTAGGTAATTGACATGTATAATGACCAAGTCCCCCACATGTTTAAAAATTTATAGTTCCTTATAACAAATATTTTTTTACCTATATCTTATTATTTTTAATCATTATTTTTATTTGATAATTATATACTGTATTCCATTATCTTCAACATGTAAACCATCTTTTAGTTCCCTTACAACATTTCCCCTATTTCCCCATCCCACATTTTAACTCATAGGGAATTGAATCATCCATTCATTATCCTATTTATCATATATGATTCAATGGGATTCCATGGTTCTCTTGTTTAATGTGTTTGATGAAATGTCTATGTTTCATTTAATAATTTTAATTCATGATAATTGGTCCAGAAAATTCATAATATTCTTTTCATATACTTCTATATGGTTAAGAATATCATTTTCAAAATAGTCATATTGCATGGCATGTTAGAATTTTAAATGATTCATATTTTTATCTATAATTTACCGAAATTACAAGTCAATTAGAAATCTCAAACTAAAAATAATTTAAATTGGGAACCTACGAAAATATAAGGAATAACATTAAATGAAACATAAAAAATAACTTACGAGTCTTTAAAATTCAATCTATGTAATCTATTTTAATTTCCCTATTAACATGTCTACCCTAATTATCTATTTGATCCCTTCATATTGGTTTGTAAAGAGTTTGTGAATTTATAAAAGCATATCCCCCAAGATTATCAAACCTGTGTTGACATAAGAAAATGTTTCCATGTAATAGGGGATGAATGAGTTAATATCTTATGTTCACTTTTTTTGGGTTATTACCACTAAATAAAAATATTCCATATCCACATCAACACAATTTATCCAATCATGGAACCAATTTATTAGAAACCACACATTGTATACATCATCAAATTTTTGGGATGTTAGCCTATTATAGAAATTATCACTAGGTTTATTGATAAATTATTCTAGTACTATTACCATAAAATAACTTAATCCTAAACTAATACCAAATATAGTTACCAATTCAATTTATATATACTATTACATTATTTTTCACAAAACATTCAATAAACAATACATGATGATCTTGCAGTATATAGTTTTCGTACATATAAGTATACTATACTGGAAAAAAAATAAAAAGTCAATATTTTATATTATTCTACATAATGGTATCATAAATCCATTATAGATACATAAACTAAATTTCATTACTAGGGGGATACATATATGAAGGGGGTGAGATATGAAGCCCAGTAAGGGAATAAATATTATATCATATCATAAAATCTATTTTAAAAGACTTATAAAGATAAAATAAATTATAGTAATCATGAATAAAAAAATTGGATCATAATATAAAATACATAATACCACAAGATCACGGGATTATAGGAAACTGGATGTAGTATAAAAAATACATAAACATAAGTAAAGGCTAACTACCAGGACAACACCACATAATTGATATAGTCCTATCATTGATTAAGTTTACTCCCAAATCCCATACATAATGTATCATGATAAAAAAACATTAACAAATAAAACTTAGTGCTATAAATGAATTCCCATCATAAAATAAACAATGTTATGTGGGCCAAAAAATGAAGACTATCATAAGGGAGAAACAAAATAATGAACCATGTAATGAAATGGTTTTCATTATCATCCTCCATATCATAGTCGATGGTTGTTTCATAAATAGTACAAATATAAGAATGAAATAAATATTTTATATTTTTATATATGGGCAAATAATAATACATCTGAATATATGGTGTTCCAATTGATATATGTCCTGATAAAGGATAGTGAATTGTGTTTAGAAAGGAACATTCAAATGATGGTTTAAGAAATTAGTTGATGAATTTTTTAGAATGTGTATGAATGCAATTTTTTTCAAAACCAGTGGTAAATTTGAATGGTTATAACTAATATATTAACTTTTTTTTCAGAAATTATGAATTGAAATACAATCTTTATATGATCATTAAATATAATCATTATGTTATAAAACAGTTTCCCTTAATCTGAATTAATTCTAATGAAGGCCCTTTGTGCATAAACATAAGGAATGTATTTCCAAATCAAAGGAATAGAGAATAATATAATTATAAATTTAATATAAAAATATATTTTATTTATAATATTTTGTTGAAATTATATAGAGAAAAAGTGGGTTAGAGGGAGAAATGTCATAACTAAAAGATAAATAGTGGTTTAGAGAGATCCCATACCTTATGTAGCAGAACCATTCTGTACATACACATATTGTCTTGAATAATAAAATATTATTTTATTAATTTAGTAATTAATAAAATTATATATATCTATAATTTAATATTATTTTATTATGTTGATTTATAACTATTTAAGTGAGATATACAATATAATGTTGTTGTTTTGAGGGAGTTCATTTCATAGTTCAAATGTCAACTCACATGTCAATAATTATTTAGATTCTTAAAAAATTAGTTTAAAACAGAAGAAGTGAAATTAAATGGTATTAGTTTCCTTTAATAATATTATTATAATCCAAAATATATATTTTTTATCCAGTATATTGGTGATTCATTTATTCATAATGGTAAATATATATGGTAATTTCATATAGGTCATTTTACCAACCATTACAAACTAGATTTGTATGATTAATTATTATAGAAATATATTATTTACAAAACATTAAATATGTTATAATATAATAAGTATTAACTTGTTAATTAAATATAATATTTTTATGTCCTTTCTTAAAGGTGGTGGAGAAAACGA
Source organism: Viscum album (assembly GCA_963277665.1). NCBI lineage: Eukaryota > Viridiplantae > Streptophyta > Magnoliopsida > Santalales > Viscaceae > Viscum > Viscum album. Next base: position 504,442,366 of record OY728122.1, on the reverse strand, counting down.
TTTGTATTGTTCATGGAGGTTGTGGAATAACATTATTGTGAATTATATATTCATTTAAGAATAATGAAATTTCAGTGTAGAAGATATATATTCCAATTAAAAGTTATATTTTATTGTATTTATGGTACTTGATTCTATATTATATGTTGGATGATGGTGGTGTGGAGAAATTATAAGAAGAAAAGAATTTAAATGTTGTAGTTTGAGAATATTACATGTAGAATGTAATCTCCTTGAAAGAATCCTTAAGGAACTTGGAATAGATATTTTTATTAGAATAGGAAACCAATAATGAGGAATAGAGGATTAGGAAGTTAATTGGAAATAAATTATGAAGGGTAAAAGAAATTTATGTTATGACAAGAAGGGGTTGTCAATGGTTGTTTTTATAAGTGTAAGAGAAGGGTGTCTTTGACTATTATATTCAATAGCTTATTATTTTGGATCATGACCATAACTAATTTTTATTTTTGAGACTATATAAATTAAATAGTGCTTAAAATTTTGAAATAATTGTTTCGTAATTCATCCATGACATAAAACTTAATTTATTTATCTTATAATGTTAAGTCATATATTTTATTGTCTTTCACAATTTTCAAAAAAATAAATTATCTTATAAATTTTCCTAAAATGAAAATTGTAATTTATAGGAATTGAATATTATAAAAAATAAATAAATATTGTGAAATTAATTTTAAAAATCTGAGAAAATTAATTAATATTTTAAATCTTCATTTATAAGGAAAATATAAATTTTAGTAAACAATCAATTTTCTGATACCTTGAAAAATAATATACAGAATCCAAAATTTGCCTTATAAATATAAAAAATATTAATATTAATTTATGAATCTAGTTTAAGTAAATAAAAAATAATTTCACTCACTAGATTTTTTATATATTTCAATTAATATATTTATGTTTGACAAAAACACACATGATCAATTATTCATTTTCAAAATGTTTACACACATGTATTGGGGAATAAATATATCATATTTTATTTTTTAAGATAATAAATATTATTTTATACATCCAAAGGTGATTATATTATTCTAATGGTTATGTTACAATTCATAATGGTCATATTATTACTCCAAAGGTCATATTACTATTACAATGGTAATATCTTTAATGGTAAAATGGGTCTCATCGATCCTATAAATAACTCATATTTAATTCATTATTGATTAAATTCAATTTTCTCTCATGTTAATATAAATTTTCATTTTAAAAATTCATATTTAATTATTAACGTGATACATTATTTCTATAGCGTTGTTCATGAGTGTGATTATTTTAGGGGATTGAGTGGACCAAAATTTTTCCATCATTATCAAATTATTTTTTATTTTTTCCCCATTTTAATAGTTTCATATCATAATATAATTTAGGTTCAATAATTCTAATTTTCAAATCATTATAATAAAAGGATTTGGTTTTATCATAACCATCATGTGCATTATTTATCATTAAATTACTAAATATGAAAAAAATTTGTATTCAAATGGGACATTCCATTGATAAAATTTATGGTCTTTAAACTTTTTACTAATTTACTTATTATTGTTTTAATTTTATAAAATTTTCTACATTATATAATCAAATTTTCATATTTTTATAAAATGTATAAATCTATCGGTGAATCTTATTATAATCTAAAACATAAATAAATTTTTTCCTCCAAATATTATTTCAAGTCTTAAAAATGACCATGGATTGAACTATACAATAATATTGGTGATTTAAAATAAATTTTATAGTTTTAATAAACTATTATATGAGATTATCAATGTAAGTATTGGAAATAAAAAATATTACCCCTCATTTTTAGTTTCAAATACTATTATAGAAAACTTGTGGCTACCCATGTTGTGCATGATGCGTTGTTTGGCCTGAGAGCAGTAAACCTGGAATTAACACCCACCTATTGACTACTCTATGACAAGAAGTTACTATATATTTGTTTACTGTTTATTATATTCCATTATTAATAATTTTATTAACCTGATGTTAATTTAATCGATTCATTTATATGATATGATTTCTATTATGCCACATTTTCATTTACATAAAATTTTTTGTAACCCCATATATTTATCATGGAACTAAAATTCTTTAACATGAAAACTGATTAATATCCATAGAAATGTATTTTAGAAATTAGTATTGTATATTGTGCTACATATACCTCTTGAGAAGAAACAACTTATCAGTGAATAGGTTAATGGGAATGAAATCATTGTTAATACCTAATCAGATATTCCATGTGTATTTTTAGTGAATTGGTTGAGGGAATAACAATTGATACAAATCCCTATAAATATATTCATATTCATTATTTTTTGAAGGGAAATTAGGTTTTCCATATTCTTTTATTCCCCTAATATTGTGGGATGTGTGATTCACCATTAATCTTTAGAAAAACATATAATCATATGTGTGGGTTTATATTTGTACATATATGTTATTGGATTCCTGATTTTTGGGATTAATTACAATGGTTATGAGAAACTTATGTCTCAAATTATGAGCTGTTATCATAATAAAGTTAGTTAAGATACAAACACACACCGAAATGTGGGTTATTTTATATATTTTTCTTTTTTTATCGTTAATCAATTTATTTATTTTCTAGGCCCTATTTTATATTTCTCAAACAATAAAACAATATTCTTAAATATTAATATGAAAGAGTATGTTTTTTAATGTACACATCTAATGGAACACAAAATATGATGATATCTTGGTGGATACCAACTGAGTATGTTATTATCACACCCTACCAAATCACTTCATTGGAAATAAAATTTCATTTTCTATATTATAGTTACCCATAGGTCCAAGAAGAAAACATGATTGTTTGAGATTACTATGCATGAAAAATATGTGTTCTACATGATTTCCTCCTTGTTTTAGAATTTTAAGATGGAGTTATTATATAGAACATAAGGATGTGTTCTACAAACATACATTTAAATTAATATCTTTTTATATCGGGGGTGTTGTGTTTTTTTACATTAATTTTTTTATTGTAGATTAATTATTATCCTTATATATAAATTTTCATTTTAAGAGGGTAAATCACCCCCAAAGATAATTTATGACCCTTCTAGGATAGTCTCTATCTATAGGGTTCTGTGTAGTGATTTTTGGTCATGTGGTAGTGTGATCAGTATACTACTTTTTTTGATTTTTATGTCATTACACCATTAATGGTGATTTATAGAATATATTTTTGAAACCCTTCATAAATACATGGATGATCATCCTGACATCGTGATATATGATGCATGTGAAAAGGAAGGAACTTTGAGGGATGACATAAAGATAATTTATAGGGATTTGGAGGGAGACATATAAATCCCTTTGATCATGTATTCATTTATATCAATATTTTTTTATTTATTTTGAAACATTTTAAATAAAATTCACCCAATGAGAGATCAAGTACCTATTATATGATATCTTTGACATTTATATGGGGTAATTTATTATTATAACATGTGATATATTTATACACCAAAGGATAAGAGTATCCACATGATGATATGTTTCACTCACAATGTTTGATAAATTCCTCAATCAGTGATGGTTGTTATTCAACACATTGAGATAAAAATAATATCATAGTTTCATGAAATAGATAAGAAGATTGGGATGTTCTTGATACCTTATAAATAGAACAAAAAATATTACATATATTATTCTAAGAGATTTAGAAAGCACAAACTAGTATCTCTTCAAACATTAAACCCTTCAAGGCCCTTTTTTAATATAAATATTATTTTGGGACCTTATAAATAATGATCAATAGGTTGTTCATAGTTCTCCTTTTGACTAATAATATTTGACATCTGTCCTTATTTAGATAAATAATTTATATATTACTCCCTGTATTACTCCCAAAAAATCTCTTTATGGATGTCTCACTTATTGTACATAAAGTCCTCCGATACATGGGATATTCAATAGAATTAATCCATGTATCATTTATATATATTTCAAATTTCGTTAACACATAAGGATATTTTAAATAAACATTTAATATAACTCTCTAATCCTATTACATTATGACTCATATTATTATTTTCATACAAAAAACAACTCTAACGTTAATATTGCACCATTTATAAATTGAGATTTGTTTCAATTTCTAGATAATGATTTTTTTTAAAATCATTTTTTTGTTGGTATAGAATTATCCAATAATAATTTAGTGATCATTAAATTGGAAACATATCTTATTAATTAAATTCAAACTAATATCACTCCTGGCCTTTCATATCTCCATAATCATCCTCATTAAATTATCCTAATGATTTTGGTTGAATATATGAATCAATAAAAATTATCATGAGGTTTATATAATAAGTCTGAACATAATTTTATAAAACTCCAAAATCTGAATAACTATACACAACATTTTAATTTCTCAGGTTACTATTACAATGTTATAGATTACACATACATAAGAATCAATTAATCTTATATAACATTGTGTTATTCTTAAATAGTTTTATTCAAACTCTGGTTACTCATACATATCATTAAATTAATTTTACATACCTTTAAAAATTCAAATATTTTTATACATATAATAGTTATTCTTATTCAATAGAATAATATTTTAAAATATAAAAATGCACTATATAATCCTTGGTAAATAGGTTCCCATGTTTCTATAATAAATAAAATAACCACATGATATAGCCTCATGGTAAAAAAAAAGATGAAATATGCACCACATAGCCACCTTATTCAATGAAGCTTATGTTCACACACAGAATGAAATTTGAGATCCAAATACATGATAAATTTACATTCTCATATAAAATTTATTCTTTTTCTCATACTATACATCTCTCAAATTTTATTATAAAACTCAATATGAACTCAAGAATGTTTAATTACTCCAAATACTATGTGAAATTCCTAAAGATATACAACGCTAAACTATACTCATGTTTTATCAAAATTAATCAAAAGATAATCACCCACTTGAAAATGGATTGAAATAGTTATTTTAAATTCAAAAAATATTATAATATGGGAAAAATATTTTTCATATTTCCAAATGTATTTAAAACTGGTAATAACTATATAAATTTTATATTATATAAGAAACACATCAAAACATCATAATCCTTTTTAGTTTATATTTATGAAATCTTTATATTATCTTTATCAATACAAGAATTATCTGAATGTTCATCAAACAAAAATATTTTCATTATAGTGTTTTAATTAAATTCCACTACCACAATATCTTCATCACTTATTTTGAATTCATTAAAGGATTCATTAAGTATTCTTACACAAATAAAATATCGATTAAGCTCATGTTTTAACTCAAGTCAATCCTCATCATCTACCATGTGACACAACCATATATAGAATCTTCATTAATTCCTAAAAACACATGCACAAATTACATAATTAAAAAAACATTATTACTATTTAGATATAACAAGATTCTCATATTCTTCATAGATAAATAACATATAACAAAATCAGTTCTTGATGAAACTCTTCTATTCACTCCAATAAAGTCATTATGATATCATTACGTCTTTATATATATATATATTGAACTGTTTAATATTTCAAAAATATACATTGCTTCACAAATATTATGATGATTCATAATCCTAATATTTCTAGTAAAATTATCCTTAAAGTAAAATATTCTTTTCAATGCATCAATATATGCATATCATTCATCAAATATTAGATTTGGAAGAATTTATTATTCCATCCACTTTAGATCATAATATATTGAATGAAAAAATATTATCTCCTTATGAATTTATATGAATTTTTTTAATACATATTACCATCAATATTTATTGAAAACAAATATAACAAAAAATTTACAAGGTACCTAGAATCTTACACTTTTGACTTTCTATCCATATGTAAATCTGATCTTCTGACTATTCAATTTAATTGGGGTTTTAGATATATTTTATAGCATAGGGAATACCCTATTTCATATATATTAGAGTAATGATTGTTTTAGAGAGTGATTTTTTTATTATGTTTTATAAATTAAAACCAAAAGATTGTGTTTTTTGAATATTGTTTTAAACCAAATCAATTAAACCAAAACAAAATAGACTAATAAATGATTTTCAAAAAACTTATTTAGATTCAATGGAGAGAATATTATGAGTCCATAAAAATTATTCTATTAATGTTATAATGTTATTTAATCTTAAATTTTTATAGGGTTTAATAAATTATTTTTTAAACTTTTACTGAAATATCAATTACCCTCAAAACCTATTGAAATTGAAATTTTTTATGTGAGGTTTAGAATTAATAAGCTCTAACTGAGGTCCAAAACATATTTGATTTGTAATTTCTTGAAAATTATAGTGATAAATTATATTCATGAGAAAATAAGTTCTAGAGTATGTTTTCCAATAAAAAAACGTTGATTTACCCAATAAAAACATAAAACCAATCTATCAAATAACACAAGTGAAATTAATTCAAAATATAAAATAATTGGGATTTATTTATAAATATATTTAGATAAAAATCCATAAAATATTTAAAAACAAAAATAAAATAATTTCCTAATTTAATTTTATTTGGAACTCTTGAAAAATGTATGTAGATTTGTTACAATTATCTCCCATCATTTATATAACCATTTATTATTGGGGGAGGATTGAGTGAAACTCTATCTTAATTGTTGATATCCTTATGAGGATATAGAGAAAAATATTCCACAGGGATGAAAGGAATCCTATAACTCTCTAAAAAATAAAATAAAATTCACCCATGGCCCAACATATGATTGAATCAGTAATGGTTCCAATTTATATGCAATGTCAGGTGATATTACTCTATAAAAATTTAATAACACAGCTTGTGTCTTAGAATTAAAAAGGTAAACTAACATACATTAATTTTAAAAAAAGAGAACATTTATTTTCAGGTCTCTTTAATATAAACATATTTAATTTCAGGGTCATTGTATGTATATAACGGGTGATATTTTCAAATTATCTTGGTAAAATCTTGATAGCAAGTTGTTTCATATTTTGGGGAATAGAATTATTTTTTGGAAATAAAATTGATAAACTATTCTTAGGTGTAATTTCAAGGGTTTTATTCAACATTGTCATGGATTTTTCAAAATAATCATCCCAAATAGTTTTAAAAAATGTAATAGATTCTAATTTTTTCAACATCTATTTTAGGTCCCCCATATAGTCTGATCAATCTTAATTCAACTTCATCTAGGTAATTATAGAAACCTAAAAAAATTAAAAAAAATTAAATTTTCCTATTCAAATATATTTAAAAACTAATTATTGAATCCAATTAAATGTTTAACTTAATATTATATACTTTATCATGTTAAAATAAATTGATATAGTATTATTATGGTTGATTAAAAAATTTAATCATGGTGTAATCATTCCACCATAAATAAATATTTTTACCACTAAGGTCACATTTTTGAAATAAATTCATATAGATTTTCAATAGATTATTAATATTTTACATTCAATGGAATTTTAATGTATTTGTGAAATATGAAAAAAAAATCCACACAAAGGATTCAATATCGCTATATATGGAAATAAGTGCTTCATTAAATATTTGAGAACAAAATTGATGGATATGCAAGATACTAATCATAAAATGTAACTAACAAGTCATTCATGAAACTAAATACCCATCTTTGTATGCCATAAAAGTTTTCACATAATCCTTCCCCTTTATCTCTTTTAAATACAGGTCTTTTTAAAAAAATTATCTTTTCTGGTCATTTGACCAAGCCTACCCTATTGTAATTTTAATATAATTTCAAAAAAAAAACAATTAAGAATTCATGGAAGTAAAAAAAAATTTTAATAACCTTGATAAACCGATATGTTATAAATTATTTCACTCCCTCATTAATGTTTTGTGTTATTTTTTGGTATATGTTATTATGGTGTAAAATAGTTAGATAAAGTGTACACATGGAATGGTTTGTCCAGCATAATAGTGAAACTGATCAGATAAGTTACAAATGTGTGGATAATTAATTATTGAATGAATAACATTATGAAAAATCATATATACATTTAATTAATTATGAAATATTCAAAATTTGTGTTGGAATGTAATGATACTTGGAGTTGTTTTATAATATAATTAACAAAAAAACCACATAGGGGGTAAAAAAATCACCATAGTATTTTAGGGATAAAAATAATTATATCATTGATTAGAATCTGATATACAAAAATAACTCCATAAATTTAATTTCATTCTCAAAATCACATTACATAAAGAAAATAAATTTTCATTATATGCTAAAAAAATTAAATACAAACAAATTCAGCATGAATTCTCAGAAAATTACATGATTAAATGGTTATTTAATATTAGAATGACAAAAATAATGGTAATAAAAGAAGAAGTATAGAAAAAGTATATAATCATAGAACATAAAAAGTAAAAAATTGGTAATAAGAATAAATGTATAAAAAACTAATTCATGAATATATCCACACCGCAAAAGATTATGTAGTAGTGTACTAATTATAATTAATTAAAAATAGTGATTGATCGATATAATACATAGGGATTCATTGATAGATTAAATCATTAAGGTATAGTCCATCTACTGGGGAATTTAGAACTGTTTCCATGATGTGTTTATTCCATTTCTAATTAACAGGGAATGTTGGTTTAGTTTCCTTACTTTATCCCTCACAACATTAATAAGATACACATTACCAATAGTAAATGTGATGAAATGTTAAAAACGAATATTACCTAAGTGTATCGTCATCCTTGAATTATAAAGGATAAACTTCTTCCAAATATAGAACTACCAATGAGTAATGAGGTCACCTTGGGAATCCTGGGGTTTTTCATTTTATATTTGGGTGTTCTCATATAAATATCTTCGTATTTGCTCAAATTTTTTATTTTCTAATTTACTTTTGGGACCAACTCTTGAATGTTTAGTGTTTATTTTTCTATAGTTTAATATGTTCAGTTCTATATTTAACCTGAGAGGTTATAACTCATTCCAAATACAAGGTGATATAATGACATGATAATTTGATATTGGAACACTGTATAGTATGATAACATTATATTATTTTGTATTAAGATATATGTTTTATATAGGGATGGTCCTTTTTCATGATTTTTTTTACAAATCTTTTAGAAACATCGAATTACCCACTGTTTTGGTGGTGATAGGCTATATAAACTCATTATCTGACTCCATACCCTCACAAATATTAATGAATTTACTAGTTGTAGAAATTTGAAACCTAGTCATTAATAATTAACATTTTTAATTCAAAACTATAAAAGATTTTGGTTATCAAAAATTAAATAACATCCATTGATACATAAGTACATATTTTTGATGATTCTACTCATTTAGACACATAATACACATATTTAAATATGTATAAGTTTACAAATGAATATAGAGATAAACACATAGAGTCCTTTCACACAAAATAATTGGGAAACACTAATTGTTTTTTAATTTCACATCTTTTAGAGAGACTCCAAGTCCATTATCAATGAGTTTAATTTATATATAATTCTTGGGTATATCAAAATAATGTTTCCAAAAATTGTATAGAATAATGTTCATTATCTGTAGTCAACTTGGGACGGATGTGGTCTGGACATGAAATAGTGGGATTGAACCCATGGAAAGAATAAAACATTATTTTGGGAAAAATAATAGATTTTAATTTATTACTACATGTATTGAAAATGTATGGTCCATGCCAAATACAATAACAAGACTCATAATTAGGATAATTTTATTCATATTTATTAATGTCCATTATAATGAAATACTCGACAAAATAAATTTCAATATTTTCATACTCTGGAATGAAATATTACACAATGAAAAAATGGTCATTAGATAACATGTCATTTATGGGAATTTTAGGTGATAAACCCATGTATGATGATGAAAGTATGTGATTAAAAATGTTAACTCTAACATTCTCTGTTCATTATTTATACCTATTTTTAAAAACTGAATTCATAAAAGTGTAGAATTTAAGGAATTATATATGAGTCATATTCTATATTCTTAATGATATATTAGAGGAACCCATAGTCAGGATATAGTTTCACATTAGACCATAAAATGTATGACATGAATTTATTTAAGGTAAACGTAGTGGTAAAAATTTATTTTAATATTTTTAGAAAGTCTTCCTTTTATGGGTATAATGTGTGTGATGTTTATGTTATAATACATGGAGTTATATTGACACATTTTTATGCGACTTCCTGAACTTTTTTAGTTTTTATTATTACAGATGAAGTCAAATGGTAAATCCTTCTTAGGTGGTTGGATTTATGTGGGTAAATTGAGACTCCATTTTCATTTATTAAATAAAACTTCATCATTTTTATCAAATAGATTTTGTTTTTATCATTTGAGTAATCAAGAGAAGGGGAGTGAAATCTTATTAAATTAGTAAATTAAACAATGATAAAATATCACATGACATACCAAATACATCCCATTATTCTCATTTTATAGAATGGTTGGGATGAAATTGAATCCATGATACACTTATCTACATGGATTCTATCCCTAGAAGTGACAAATCCATGTATTATGCCTTATTATATAATGAAATTAAATTACTAATAATGTAATTCATTGTTCATTTAAATAAAATGATGCTGGAAAATAGTTATAGTACAGAAACACTAATCACAATAGGAAAAAAAGATAGATATACTTGAAGGTAACTTCTCTAGATCCCCATGGGAATTATGGATATGAACATACTAAAAATATTATCTTGGAAATAGTAGTTTCAATTTTAATTCAACCAAAATAGAATCTATTCAATTAATTACATTGGGAAGTGATACTTTCTAGTTTTTTAGTTTAGATGATTATAGCATACACAACAACACCATCTATTATTCGCATTGGTTATTAACAATTATTTATTTTAATTTTATATTTATGGTAAAAAAAAGTACTTAATAATTAACATCAATTAACTGACTGATTAACTATATAAGATATCGTAATTAAATACAAAGTCTAAAAGATTGGTTACCTCTTTTTTATTTACATCAATGGGGTTAGGGATCTTCAAGGGGTGTTCGTGCCTCACTAGTTTTACATCGTTGTTTTATAATATGTTATTCATTAAAATTATGGGGATAATAGTAGAAATATTAGAAGTTTAATATTATAATGGTTTTTATATCCTCGTAAAAGATCATTCAATCAAAATTCTTTCATTATAGGGAGTGAACTTGATATGATGATAAGAAACATGTTTCTATTATCATGATATTAATATTTTATTATATTGGTTGTTTTTATGTTCTAATTGTTTTTTAGATTATGGATTGTAAAAATAAAGAGTGAGTTCTGTTGTATCTTGTTTCTTATAAATGGTAATATCCGTATATGAGGTTTAAGATTTAAAAGGTTTAGTAGAATCATCCATGTTAATTTTTTTCCACAATCTAAGAGAAATCATCAGTTAATATACATGAATTTAATTTTTTCACAACAATTAAAAAAACCAAAACATGAATCCTTTCCTAGAATGAATATAAATGAGGAAATAACCTTATAACTGACTAGTGGAATGAATTTAATATTTTTGGGAAATATATTATAGAAATTAAATTAACAAAATGATATGTATTCTCTTATGAGTATTGTTTCATGGAATCAAGGATGTTTATAGGGAAAATTTTACTACAAAAATCCATTGATAATGTATATATATGGATTATAATTATGGTTATGATGGTTTTCATGTAATATATCCCAAAGATATCTAGTTATTGTCCTATAATCCCATCATTATAATTTTTAAGCAAAAAATATTTTGTTTTTAACCGTAAAAAGAACATCCTCTAGCACATCAGTAAGGTGTGTTTTAATCCTATTTTTATTGATTTAATATCCCTATAGACTTCCTCTATATTTCCTTCAATGAGTGGAAATTTTATTGGGGTATTCGATTAATAAAGGCAATCTAATTAAGAGAAATGTATTGATGGAAATACTCCCCTTTGGTGTCTCGAATCAAAAACATTTTATAATAATTTAATTTTGTAGTATGTGATGGTTGTACAAATAGTGAGACAATATATAAAATTAAAACACATTAATCAAATCCAACTCACCCTTGGTGTGTACCAATCTCATTCTAGAATATGGGAAACCATGGAATTTCTATCGCAACATCAATCAATGTAATGTTATCATATTCGTTTTCAAATAGTTTCAATGATATGTATATCAAAATAATTTTATTTTAATTTTATATTTGGGTAAAAATATAGAAAAAAAAATTAATATCTAGTAAATTCGGTAAATCAATTAATACTCTCCTACCTTTTGTGGGACTTCCCAAAAGAAATGGATTTACATCATTTTTATATTTTGGAACGATATGGATAATTTTTTCCATAGAATGAGTTAAATTTCAATGATGATTGATTTAGAATTTATGTTTCAAAACTCTCTAAATTGTGATGGTACTAAAATTGACCATATACCTAGTGTTAACTATTATTTTGGAAGGAATTTTTCTCTACAATTTACATCAAATTTACAGAACATAAATTGAAAATTTAAATAATTGTGATTTTAGGCCATATATGGATACTTCAGTTAATTATTAGAACTTATGGTTACATGTGACCGTTTCATTCATTATGTATATTAGTATAGTCTATGGTTTGTACTAGGTCATGGGAAAATCATTTATGGAGGATGATGTTTTTAGGTGGTGGTGGAGGGTGACTACCCTACCATGGGTGTTTTTGTGACTATTGTTTTGTGTTGAAATATCTCCTACCCAAAGTTCTGGATATATTTCTATCTTGAGATGGATGGATAGTATGGTTATATAATAATGGAAATGTTTTATGGTAGGCCTTGGAATATTTCCTCGCAACTATAAGATGTTTCTCTAATTTAATAGAATTTGGTATAATTTTAATACACATACCTCTTATCCTCAAACTGCATGTACAACAATATATTTTTAATTTATATTATACATATGTTAATTAACTGCTCCCTTGAATCCTGAAGAAACATCTCAAAAAATTTTATATAGATTAGTTATCAAAATGGATAACCTCCTTTAACCTATTTTTTTGTTTCTCTCATTTCATTATCTTGGATTTTTATAAATCTCTATATTGGGAATGTTTGTAACATATTCATTTTTTCCATCAGTTTATTTCATCATTTAAAAAGGTGTTTTAAAAAATAGTAATTTACTAGTTTTATTGGGATTTATATGGATTTTATCATTATATTATATGAGTTTATTCTTCCAAAAGACATGTATGGGTTTAATGAAATTTCCCCAAACCTATAAAAAACTAAAGTGGGGTTCCAAGTATGTCAGATTTTGACTAATTGTTTTAAAACCATAATTATATCTATTGTTCTTAAATGTATAATCCAATAGATTCTAATATAAATGTATTTATAGAAATTTTTAAAATGAGATGGAATTGGACGTAATGAGTGGCATCCTTACATTTGACATTTTTTATATGGATATTTAGTGGTGTCCTTGATCATTTCATGATAATTGGTGGATTTAATACTCTACACATCATTAGTGAATTAAACATATATTGATATTTTTAAGTAAATAATGGATTATGTGGATTGTGTATTTTGAGCTGGGCGGTTATATGTTATCTTTCTCATTCTAATGATGGTATTTTTTTACTATGTCTCTATTAGGGTATGATATAAGGGTAATTCATATCCAATTGATTGTGATAATTCTATATTAACTGATATAATTCTCTATAATCCATTCACCCATCCTTGTGATTGTGTTTGGGATCTCCACCTAACTTCTGGACATGTTTAATTATGGTGACATAAAATTTACCATTGATATTTAGTTATGATGATTACTTCTTCACCATTGTTTTTTATTTATCAAGATGACTCATTTACTAATGTTATTTATATATGGAGATTACTTATTGGATTATTTTTTATTAAACATCATGAAATGTTAACCCATGTTGTTTACTTGTGGAGACAACTCATTCCATAAAGTTTTTATCATGGTTTTTACATGTTTATCTTGTTTCTACTATAATGGGTGTTAATTTATTTAACTATACTGTTTTTTTAAAATTTTAAAACATGTTCAACATATTTTAATTTTGAGGGATGATTACCCATTTATAAATTTTATTATTATATGAGGTGGTAACTCTTTCGCTCATTGTTGTTACTATGTAGGGTAATAACATATCCCCCCATGGGTATTAATTTGAGTGGTGTTAACCCATTTATCTATATTGATTTTTAGGGGTAAATATTAATCCACCGATACATTTTATAATTAATAGTTATAAATTATTCACATAACATTATTATATTTAGATGTGATAACCTATTTCCAATTTTTAAAACATTGAGTGGTGATGTCATGTTTATCATCACATTATGAAAATACTTTTGGAGAACATATCCTATAATAACACTAGTTGAAATAGGTATTGTCTTTTTTTTTGTGGTATAAAAAAACATGATGATTCCATAATGGTTATAATAATGATTGATTTATATCCATGCCATATTTTTATAAACCATTATATTTTATATTTATTCCTTTATGGCATTTTTGTTGGTTCTTTCCTTAGAAATTTCATTTTAGAATAATTTTTTAATGGAATTGTCATACTATTTGATTTTTTTTATATTTTAGTTGTCCTCTTTTATTTGGTGATTTGATCCTCAGAATGGTTGTTTGAGGATGTTATTATTTATGTTTTTGGATTTTTATTGTGGCATTGGATTTGGTTTGGAGGGATCAACAAGGAACTTTCTGTTGGAACCATCATTACAAAGATAATAGGAGTCACCAGGTACTTATTGGGAGTAAACCATGTACCAAGTGGGGTGGTTCAAATAGTGTTCCCATGCTGTTAATTGATGAACTAAAAGAAGATACTCTATAGGTTTATGATATATTTTTCACTTAATAAGAGAATATTTGTTCAATTTTCATCTAAATAACTATAATGAAGGGGGAGTTTGAATCCATTATCCATTATATTAATTGAGTAAACTCATGGAAATAGATTGGATCCTATATTACCTCCCATGTTTTGTTATTAATAAATGTAGATTCAAGTGTGTTCGTCCATTCTATTAGATAAGGTAAGTCACTACACTACCATTTCAATCATTTTTTCTATCTATTATTCTTTTTATCCAAAAGATGACTAATATCATAAATATATATTTCACCAAAGTCATGGTGAAATCAATACATATTATAGGGATTATTATTTTTTCATTTACATGAGTCCATAATGATTATTTTCTTGTTGTTTGTTCAATTTCTTAGTAGAATATTTTTTTGTATGGATTTATATAGTGTTCACATTGTTTCGTAATTCATGTATGAACATCACCCGTCTATTTTAATTGTTTATTTCTTATAATCATGTATTAGAACAATTATTTTATTTTCTACCTTAGTTTCATATTAATTTTGATTATTTTTTTATTGGTTTTGGTATATTTTTTAGGACATTTGGGGAGGCTATGGTACAATTGGCCTATGGAATTAGACTCATCAAGGATATTTAATTGTACTCGGTTAAAACCTATGATAAATTCTTTTTTGGATTGATCTGATTTCACATTAAATAATTTTTTTTAAACTAAGTAATAAAATTATTCATTTTTTAATGGAATAAATGAATTTTTTTTAAGGAACGTATATGTTGAAAATTAAAATTACTTTCATTGAATCCAACCATTAATAATTGGAACAAAATGAAAAATCTATTACTCTAGTTTGATTCTTAATTAATGCTTTTTGATAACATGATTAATTATATGGGGTGAATTAGTTTTTTTATATTATTGAAATTGATGTCATATATTATATGTATATTTTCTCATACATTATGGATTTATTAAATTGATACCCATTAATTTATTTATTTAAATATAGAAGTAATGTAGTGAACATGTTTTAAAAACAGGTCATTTTTTTTAAATAAAAATGGAAAAATAATCCTAGATGGAACATATATTTATAAAATGTATTACCCTAATGTTATATTCCATTTATGTCCATTACACTTTCAATTACCTCTATTTGGGCTATATAAAGCATCAAATATGTAGCTATAAGTATGTTGAATTTCAAAAAACAATATTTTTAAATAATAATTTTCTAGAGTATGCACTTTTCAATGAAATAAAAACACACACACTTAAATAAATATATATATATATATATATATCATTTTAGACATTATATATTCATGCTGAATTATGGACTGACCACCTTAGTGGGGTAATTTAAGAAACCTAGGTTGTGTGGTCACCCATTAAAAAAAATATTCCCTCTTTATGATTATAATTACTAATATTTGGAAATATATTTTTTATTCATTTAAATATGAATGATTTATATTTCATCAACCAGAAATTTATTTTATTTATAGATTCATCAACTTAAGTTAAATAATTGGTTATTTAATAGTTCAAAAAGAATACTTTGTGTTCTTAAAAAGAATGGTTTCATTAATTTGGTTTTAACCTAAGTTGGAAACATAATTTCAAAAGTCATCATTTAAATATTTTTATAAAAACTGAAACATTCTCTTTAAATTTATAAAGACTCATTTTATTATTGGTCCATTTTTATAAATATATTTCCTTTCAATAATTGAATTAAAATAAATTCTCTATTGTATAATGCTTTCTATAGGTGTGGTTATAATGAAAAGACACAAATGTACAAGTTATACTGAATAAATTTAAGATCATCAAACCTAACATGAAGAGAACTATAATTTAAAATGGTTCTTATATATTTCCAATATATATTATCTAAAAATGTTATGATTGGACACTTCGAGTATATATTAGTTTTGGATAATACTTCACTTGGTTTGTGGCTTAGTAATCAAGTAGTGTTCACTAGTGGCTTTCCAAGTTTTTCTTGGTCCTATGATTGACTAGAGAATTGTAACATATTAACTAACACCCAAATCCTATCTAATGTACCAATTGACTCACCTGTTGATAATTTTAATGGTTATGTGATTTAATTTTTATGAAGTAATTAATTTGATGTTCTTATACCTGATGCATTTATATGATATGATTTCCACAGATTCACTTTTAATTTATGAAATATTAATTATTTTTCCCACATATTTAGAAAATTACTAGAATTATATTCTATAAATTTTGATGGATATATCTTTAAATTAATTCTAGATAATGGATCGGTACATTGGGCTATATATATATTAATACTAATTACTCTTATTTAGAAAACAAATTGAAGTTATAAATGTGTTGTAAATATCTAACTAACGAAGACCTATTATTTATAAATTTTTAATTTCACGGTGTGTATAGGGTTATAAATAACTAACCAAATGTTTCAATTAATTATTATTTTGGGATGGGAGGCTATGATTTTCTAACTAGTTCCCCCATTTTATTTACATTATGATATGAGTGTTTCTCCCTACCTCTTTATAAAAATATATATTCAATTTTTTTTGTACATATGTTTAAATGTGTGATATAATATTATCAATTAATGGGATGATATTCATTGTTTTCCTAATTGGTAGGTCTCATATTTCTTGTTCTCCTCTCATAAGAGGTATTTTATGTATCAGACGTCCTAATATTGGAGTTTTATTTAATATAGTTTATCTTTTCATATTTCTACTGTTTAGGAATTATACCTTCATTGTTTTGGATTACTTTTTGTAAAACTATTTTAAAATATATTTATTTTTACATGTTTTTTATTTAATTCAAAGATATATGGGTGTTTAAAATATTTGTGAGTCTTGATGACAACCTATTGAGACTTTTATTCCCACACTGAACATGTAAAGTTTTGTGGACATAATGTTCTATGACTTTTTTTCAATTAATAAGAGTTTATAATATATATTTTTCTTTTTTATTCTTTTTTAAAGGGTATACGTGATTTTGGTTTATTATACTCTTGATGTTAGATATAGGGAGTGTATTTTCTGTTTGGTACTTAGTCACCTGTTTGAGAGACTGACTTTGGGATTACTATTGACATTCATATGGGATGTGTAATTTGTTTGTATAAATGTATTCCTTTTATATATATTAACCATTTTCTATATAATTATAAATTTATATCATTTAAATTGCATACCAATGCTAATTTAAGATTTATTTTGATATTCTTGAGCTCCTTAGGACCATAGAGTGCTCTTAGTGTCACATGGAAGCCTAATCCAGATACACTATTTTTGTTTCTGGTCATGGTCAATAAAAATTTTATTAGCTCAAGGAAATGATATTGTTTTTAACATAGTGATATACATGAGGTCAAGAATGAGAGTATGCATGTTCTTGGTTAGTAAATACTTGTAATTTTACATATAGCATACAATGAAAACCTATTATCTATGGAATGTCAATTTAAGAGGGTAGTCTCAAATGTCTGGTAGAAATTAACATTGTATTTGGGATATGAATTTTAATATATAATCAA
This sequence comes from Viscum album, assembly GCA_963277665.1. NCBI lineage: Eukaryota > Viridiplantae > Streptophyta > Magnoliopsida > Santalales > Viscaceae > Viscum > Viscum album. Next base: position 504,423,806 of record OY728122.1, on the reverse strand, counting down.
TATAAAATTAATAATATATAATGTTTATATTGATTAAAATTGATACATAGTTAGTGGTAGTTGATGTAGTGTGGGTATAAGTTCACTAAAAGTCACAATAGAAAAACAAGAAAAATAGTACCCATGATTGTAATTATTTATATCATAATTGGAATCATTTTTATGTTTTTATTAACTGAAACATCAAATATATATATATATATATACTGTTTTTATACAAACATAAATTGGTGATGGTTAGGTTAATGTAAATCAACAATATTTATTTTGATTGTGATAGTCATAATTATTTTTGTTAAAGGATGCACTAGGATAAATATCTATCTTCCTTGTATGACAATATTGTCATCGAATCTTTAAAACTATTAAAACGGGTATCTTATTGATTTTTATCATGTCATTATTATTGATTTGAATGTATACTTATTTTTTTTGGATAATATTATACTTCTATGTTTATAAATTTTAATTGTTAGAGAATTCACTTTTTTACCAATGTGTAATTCATTAAGTGAGACATATTATTTTTTATAGTTTGATTTTATTATACAATGTTTGATATTTTTTGATTTTGTGATCATGAATACAGTTTAGAACATAGTTATGTGATTCGATATAAGTAGTGGAAATTTATACTTTTCGATGATTTTTACATGTCATGAATCCTTTTTAGGTAATTTATTTTACAAAAATTAATGAAAAATTGAAAACTAAATACATGGGTTTTATGAAATCATGTTTTTAGTTTTGAATTTACAATTTATTCTCAAAATTAAAATTTATGTGGTATTGAAAGTAACAAGGAAATTTATTTTATAAAATATGATTTTTATAATGAAATGAAAATTATATTTTAGAGTATAAAAAGTAAAAATATTCTATTAGTGTGTCAGAAAATATTTAATTAATTTAAGGGTTTTGTGAAATCTAAATTTAAATTAGATTTGAAAATAAAGATTCACATATTTTTTTGATAAATTATATGTTTTAATATGTTAGAACAATTAATAAATGAGTAATAATGTGTCCCACCTAAGTTAAAAAATGGGTTTAACCATTATAATACGGTTATTTTATGTATTTTCATCTTGGGAGTTTTGTGGCAGATGATGTTTTATGGTTTTAATGACAATGAATATTGTGGATTTCATTTTTTGGGTATTGTGTTTTGGAAAATGATAATATAATGTAATTTTTTGTTTTAATATTCATAGAATCTAACGATGAGATATTTTTACAACATAATGTATTATGGTATATACATGTGGAATTATGGTTTGGTGAGGCTTCTATATATTACTATTTATTAGAAAAAATACTTTATGTTTTTCTTCTGCTGTTCTAGTTTTTTATCAGAATGAGTATAGTAAATGTGATGATTTTAATATCAAATAGATAATAGATTATTGTTAGATTCTATTTTCTAAGTATGTTAAATTATATGGCGGAGGTATTTTAATTACCATGTTGTTGTCCATAACATTTAATGGGAAATTTGGTATTGAATAGTGAGGTATATATTATTTTTGGCTCAGGTTGGGGAGTCATCCTACAATATTTTGAATTCTTCTTCAAAATAGAAGTTTGAGGTTGGAATTTTTGGGTGTTCGTAAAGTTAATTTCAAGTTTAATGGTTGGTGTAAAGGTTTAGGGATATATTTTGGTGGTCGATCCTATAGTCTGAACTCTATTGGAGACAGTGGGTATCAAGTTGTGGTGAACTATATGCCTAGTGGATGTAGCCATGGTGATTCACATAGACATGCCACTAGGTGCCTGATGGGATCCTAAAAATTAAATGGACACATCATCGATGTTTTTCCATTTATTAGGGATATTGTAGAATATTTTATTTAACTATATTACTATATTTATGTGGGACATAAAACACATTCTCAACCACATTAATAATGAGTCTACATAGACATTCCCTTGTTCCCACATGTAACATCCCAAAATTTTTCAAAGGTACATAATATTTTTAAAAGAAATTTAAATGATCCAAATAATGATACCTAAGGGATTCAATAAGGTCTCTTGGGTGTACAAGGCTTGTTTAGAACCTGGAGCACTGAAACATGATGAACTAGAGTATGCCACATTGTTTGTAAAAACTATACAGTCAATACTTCATGGTTTCTCAAACCACGTTGCTTAAGGATGTATGGTGATGGGGGCCTCACAATTTTTTTCACCCAGGTGACTCTAGGTGCATGAACATGCATTTATACATGCCACATGGTCAAAGGTTATTTTCATGGTTGGCACCTGGTTTGTCCTAGCATGTGGCCAAATTAAACACCCCTAGCTATGTGGGTAAAATTCCATTTTAACCCATAAAATTATAAAATACCATGTCCCATTGTTCCTCCATTGTTCTTCTCCAACTATAGAATCCCCTGGGTTCCTTCCCAAGCCTCTATAGATTTTTTTGTATTCCTTTCTGTTTGATAACCGAATATCACACCAACAAATCCACTAGAGTGTTCTTGGTAAACTTATGAATTCCCTCATTTCTATTTCATGTTTCTATCCATTGTTTCTCTATTTTGGTGCGACCAATTTTTTCCTATTTTCAGGGATTTGGATGATTGCATAAATTTTTCTTATCCTATCTTAATTAATTCCTAGACAAAGGATGTGTAGAGTGGTACTACAATACGGTAGGTTGTCTAAATCATTACCATTTTAATGATCAATTTTTAATGGATGTTTCATTATACCCTAATCTATAATTTCCTAGAGATGCATCCAATTTGATAATTTAATTAAATTATATTAAATATGTTACTATATCCTACATGACCTGAGTGAGCATAAAACCATCCCTATGGGAGACCAATTTTAACTAGGCCAGCCAAATGGTTCTTATCCCCCCTTAGAGGCATTTTTCCTTATCAAAAAGGGTTAAATACCATTTTGTGATTAATGGTCTTTTAAAAAATACTTTAAATTAATGAATTTAATTGTACCATAGATGATTGGACATGAGTTAGGCCATTACTCTAGATTCCATATGCTTTGAAATCCCATTCTTATGACTTATACTCATTCCATGCAACATACTTTCTGATTTAGGCATGTTTCATAATTCATATCCTTTTTCATATTTCACATGCTTTGTAGCCATGTTATTATGTACATTTTTATTATATATACCTTGTTCATTATTATTTATTTCTTAATTACATTTCATTACATGTTATTATATCCATATATCTTATTTCATTGTTTATTATCGTGAATTGTATTACCTGGCCATATTTATTAGAATGAGATTTTGAGATTATTATTGATGAAATGGGATTGTAAATGCAATGCCTTACATGATTATGGGATAGGATAAAACACATATACCTACATAAGGACATTGTAGATTGACTCACCATTCTGGGAATCGATCTACCTGACTCATCAAGAGTGACCCTGTGCATTCTATTAATGATCTCTCAATGTAGTTTAATAATACGCAGGGTGATACTGGTTACGAATATGAAAAACTATGATTAGGATCACTAAAAAAATGTCTAATCAATTTATCATGTGATACCTAATCCCTTTGTTGATATACATGGTATGGAAACATAGTTCACCATGTAATGAATGATATGATGGATCTCATTTAGGGTCTCCTATGAAAAATTAAATTGTATCGGTTATATTAGAGGCCATTGAATCCACTATTGAGAATCAATATGGATCTACTTGGGAGTGCTATAGATGTTATATTGGATTTGAAATTTTTTTTGACTGTTTATATGTTATACCTCTAACTTATTTTGTGAGCATTCATAAATTATGTCATAGGGGTGTGAACTCGAAGCCAATGTATAATCATGGGGATGAACCACCTTGGTTACATTAATTATGATGCCCCGTTTATGAACCTTATTACTTATATAGATACCTTGGTTCAAACATCTGACATAGGCTGAAGCTGTTGGTATCAGATGGGTTCCCATTTAAGAGCATGAACCAAATTATTTATTTAATTTCCTGTGTTATTATGTTCATTTATATATTATATAAAATGGATTGGTCAAGACACTATTGGTGGTTTCCTACAATGATTATATCTCACACCTAGCATGATCCACCTTTGGATACCAATATGACTTCATGATCATTATTTTCGAAAAATGGAAGTGAACAATATTTGTGGTATGATTTACAACATTATGATGGAGTGTGGGATCATAGGATAGATCCTATTATTCAGATTCTAGTAGTAGTTACTGTTTTAGAATGGTGTATATGCTTGTCTCCCTAGTTCCCCATACTAAAATTTGTAATAGATACATGAAATTCCATCGTCATAATTTTTCATCAAAAAGTTATTTATTATCTTATAGTAATTTATTTATCTGGGATTATTATTTATGTTTTTCGTAACCATCTTTATTCTAATGTTTCTTCTACTATGGAGGGTTGTTGGTTTGGTAATATAGTGTCTGAATTCACCATTTCCACTAATTATTATATATTTATTAATGATTCACCACACTATAATCAATAACGTCATAGTCTCCCCAAGTACACAACCTAGGCCCTCACTACTATTCTCCTACCAATGGAATTCAGGGAGGCATGCTTAAGGTCTTGTGGCCCATCCTCTCATTTCACTTTTTTCTAGAATACTAGGCTAGATGCTACAATGTTGTGGCATATCAATAATTTTCAATTTTGTCTAATTTTTTATGTTAAGCTTGATATTAGAAATATTGGAATTTGTTAATGATATTAAACCTAGGATTAACTAACCCACATATAGGAAAAACCCAAATTACCTAGGATGGGTAAATGTAGTTCGATCTTACTCTTTTTCAATTTTTGTGTATTTCCCCAATGGGTGACACTTTTTTTTATTATCGTTGATGTTTTTATAATGATATGTATTACCCTAGGCTGAGGGTATGGGTTCATATCGAGCATTCATCATACTAGGAACTACAAAAAAAATTCGATGCATTCTTCAAAACTATATGAAAACACATTAAGTATTTGGTTATTTCATGTTGAGACATGGACCATTGGTTACATGGGATGGAATGTGTTATAGTTGGGATTTAGTGGCCTCCATATTTACATTTAGTAGGTGTATAGGCCCTTAGAAATTAGGAATGAAGATCTGCATAATTCAATATTCTAAAGGGAATTTCAATATGTGAATGAAATACAATTAATGTGACCATTAAAATGAAATGTACACCATACACGTGTAATATGAGACCATGACCCGGACCCGAACTTAGTAGTAGGATGTACCTCAAGTGTATCTTAGGATACTTCTATGACCTATTCCCTTAAACTAGAACAAGCTCTAGGAGAAAGCTGTGTGTTATGTTATTCTATAAGGAGGCCTTGTAACATCCTTTCTAGTTATATATTTCTTTATCAGATTTTATTATCTATTATAAATAATTTATATGGAGGGAACATAGAAATTATAGATCTATTACACCATGAATTCAACATGTTTTATGTACATAAAGTGGTGATGATCATTCACCTGACGTGTTGGGCCATGAGACACTCATAATACCTCTGGCAGTGCCACTTGAGGAATATCGTTTATAACTTATAATGGGTGAAAAAACTCAATAATATGGATAATTTCATAGGTGCATGAAATAGGTTAAGGTTTCTACCCAGCCTCTAATGGTTATTGAAAATCTAACTTGGGATTTTCATCATCAACATCCTCCCACATTCTTGATGGATGGTGGACATTAAGATGATGAGTCATGTTTAGAATACATTTTTTTTTGATATTTTACCAACTGGAGAGGCATCCAATGTGGAGGGTCATGATTGATACCTACAAGTTTTGTCATTCCACCAAGACTTGGTGGGACATCATCACTCAGAATGACTGACATCTGGGTGTGGTATGTGAAGACTCATACACTCCCATATACGATAACTTATTCCCATAAACATTGAGAGGAGAACCATCCAGGGAGTTTACACATATTCAACATGGAACTATGATCATGGTTGATTATTATTATCACATCATCAAGATTCCTAGTTTCACTCCATCCTTTACTAGTGAAGGTTTGATAACATCTGGGGGTTTTTAAGAACATATTTTCTTAAATTTCTAATCCTCAGGGAACATATTTTAGTTGGCTACCATTATATGAATTCTAGATTATTCCCTTTTTACCAAATGTTATCTCAGAAAATCTTGCAATCTAATCCATGGATGTTTAGTTCCAACATAAGATGATGGTTTCTCAGGAACTAGGAAGAATTGTTTTGAGGGTGAACGTGGGGGTATTTCAAGCCATGTTACATGCAGTGATAGTCTTGTGGTGTGTCACCATGTGGAAGGATGAGACATAAGTAGACTCCTTTCATAGGTAAACAATTAGAGTGACGAGCTTGCAGTAAGATGCATAAACATCAGTGTTTCTTGATATCTTTTATTCTAGCATGTAGTGAGAGGGGATCCAAACAAAAACCATTATCATAAACCAGATCAAAGGATCCATGATGGGCAAGATTTTTTATTCCACCAACCAATTGGGCCATGGAAGTGGTCATGGATGAGGCACTGAAGCCTTAGATCTTCTATGTCACCAGAGTGTACCAAATTTTTCTACTCATGAATCATATCAGGGCTGCAATTTGGGCTATATTTATGAAGTGCATCTTACACAGGAGGAGCAGAGTTTGGGGACATCTATGGTTAGGGGTAATATTATTGTATGTTATACATTATTTTTTACCTTTTTCTGTAGTAATGCATAACACTCTTTTAAATATTATGTGTTTGTTGAATTTTAGGGACAAGAAACCGATTACTTCAGTGGTTTTATATCTCTCAACAATCCTCTATGGATTATGATAGATTTCATGTTAAATTGGTAGGAGGCCCCCCTTGTGATAATTTGGTACTATTTATTTTTCATTTATTTTTCCTCGAGATGAATGGATTTGATTCTATTATCAGAATTGAATGGATTGTTCCTATTTTTCTAATGTAGATTTATATCATTATATGCTGTTATTTCACATCACATTAGGGTATCATGTATATCCTCATGGGAGAAGAGGATGTATAGGAATGTCGAGCGAGTCTCAAGAATACCACACTAAGTGGAGTTATATCTACAAGGTTGAGTGTCCTTATGAGTTATCATGGAATGTAGAATATGGTATTCTCAACATTTGTAGATCATTTTTTGTATGTATTCCGAAATGATTTTTCTAGAATACATCTGGAGAGAGATGTTGATTTCACCATCAACCTCATTCTAGGAGCGTCACTAGTGACCAATACTCCATATATGATGGAAATTATAGAGCTCCAAGAACTCAAAAATAAGGTGGATGATCTAGAGGTTAAGGGTATATATTACTCATAACAATGCCTTGGGGATTCCCAGTTCATTTTTCCAACATGGAATATATTACCCACTGATTTATCATGGATTTAAAAAAATTTAACCAATATACTTTGATGAACCAACATCCACTATTGTGTATAGAAGACTACTTAAACAATCTCTAAGGAGTGATGATTTTCTACAATAAATAATTGTGTTCGAGCTACAATCATGTTCGTTTGAGGACATCAGACATTTCATGTTCCACATTCCAGAGTAGGTACATCTTATATTTGTATTAGGTTATAAAATTCATTCCGATGAACGATTTAGAATTTTTTATTGATTCATTGAATCAGAATTCATACACATATCTTGAATCCACTGTGGTGGTATTTTTTGAATAAATATTTGTTTATAAACACCCCAGAAACAACCATGCTACCCATCTAGATATTATGTTGAGTACATAATGAGAGAACTAGATATATTCAAAGATCATAAAAGGAAACTTTTGGATTAGTAAGGTTAACTTATTTAGTAATATTATTTCAATATAAGGTTTATTTGTTGACATAGACAAGGATAACACCCTCATTTAATGTGATCAGACTTATACTGTATTTGAATAACATTGTTTTCTGGCGATTGATGGATATTAGAATAAATTCATACGTGATTTCTCATGCATGGATGCTAAACTAATTATATTGACCATGAAGGGTGTAAAATTTTATTTTATTTATGGTAGTGAGGATGATTTTTAGATGTTAATGGGAGGACTAACTTTATTTCCAAATAGAATTATTGTAGAGCTGGGAAAAGGATTTATAGATTACTATACTACATCAGGGATTGGGATGTGAGAACTTTTGTTGTAGGAAGATTGAGTTTTACTATATGGTTTCTTCCAATTGATGCACATTAGAGGAATTATTCTATGAAAGACATCCTAGTAGCAGTTGTGGTTCATGCTATATGTTGTTGGAGTCATTTTTGGTTGGATGAGAAATTCATCCTTTACACAAAACATAAATGTTAAAAATATATTTCCCCACATAAAGCTATTATTTGATGGTAGAATAATAGGATAGAAAAACTAAAATCATTTGAATTTTATCATTATTACACACCCATAATGGGAAATGAAAAGGATTATGCCTTCAGCCTGAATACATAGATAAAATCTGTCAAGTGGGCTTGTAGTGAGTGGAATTTAATGGCTCTATTTTTTGAGACACACTAGGAGGTTCTAAAAAAACATGAAAATCCAATCATATTATCTCTAGAAGTGACATACTACGATTTTAGAGGGTTTAGATGAGGCTTTTATCAAATTTCAAGGGTTAAGTTATGTGGGATGATGTCATAGGTTTGAACCCACATCTGAGAATGGATGTTTTTATAAATATGATCCTACACTTTTGTGGGAATTTTTTTGGAGAAATATATATATATGATGATTTTATGTGGTAAACTCATGACTTGGATTGTGATGTTCATCCTGGTCTTACCCTGAAATACTAAAACATTCATAATTAATACTTGTGGACATTTATGAAGTAGAGGATAACATTATTAATCGCTCGGTTCTTGACCTATCAGAAGGTTATGGGATAAAACAAGTTACCAACAATATTTCTACAACCCCTCTCCATTCATAAAAGAAATGAAATGATGTCATCATTAATTTGGGGATAGGATTTATTAGATCCCATAGAGGTGGTGATGTAATATGGGTGATCATCCATAGGTTTCCGAAGGTCATAGATGTCTATTGGTGTTAGAAACCTTATATACGGATGATCTAAGAATGAGTTACATCTTATTATTATTGAAACTTCATGGTTTCCCTCATTCAATCAATAATATAGATATTCATGGTTTACCTCAGGATTCCAAAAAACTTCTACAAGTGAATCAATGTTTCTAAGATTTCTTAATTATAACATGTCAATCATAGAGTGAATGATAGTACGTATAGATGTTATGTGTGTTTATGGATATGATTTGTGCCTAAATCATTGATTTTGGAGTTTACTATGAAAATGTAATCAATCTAGTTGAGTTTTCCTATAGAAAAAGATTTCAAGAAACAATTAAATTGGCTTTGTATGAGACCATTTATGGTAAACCATTCCTTTCACCTCAGTGTTGGGTAGATGTAGGTGAGAGAACTCTAATGGTTCCTCATCTCATTTAGGGGATATTAAAATATCTATAAATGATTCAAAAGTGTATGGATATAGTTCAGTCATGGACGAAGTCTTATACTGATCATCATTGTATACCTCTATAGTCCGAGGTCGGACATCAGGTCCTACGTGTATCAATGATATTGGTTCATAGATGAATTTAGAGACTGGCTATGTTATTTCCTCAATGTATTGGGACTTTTGAGATATTTTAGGGATTCATGATAGTAACCTAATGGGATTTTATCTCATAGGTATCATGTGTTTCATGAAATATTCCACATTTCATAGCATTGATGGTACACGTTGAACTCTATAATTTGTTTCACCCATAGGATATTGTGGTAGAGATAAATAAATTCATTAAGGAGCATTGAATACAAATCATTGATCATATAACGAAGGATCTCTAAAGAGGGATAGTTCCCCACTACTGGGTGCAATGGAAGAAAAATCATGTGTAAGATGCGACCTAGTAGTTTGAAGCCAACGTGCATGCACTATGACTAAAAAACTTCATAGAAGATGTTTTACCACCCTTGGGAGGGAAAAATAGGGAAAATTGGTATTAAAGATGGGTTTTATAACATAAAAATTTTCAAAATGGTACATACCGTTATTTTATTTCTTAAATTAGTCATTTTTCCATAATAATGACTCCTAATGGATTCAAGGAGGTATCAAGGGTTCCAAGGGATTTATTGGAGACCATAGCCACAAAATTTGAAGAAAATGATTAAGATGCATAATTAGTAGAATCCATGTGACCTATCTAGCACAGCTTCTCTAACTATAGATCAAGAAACAATGGGGTGATGGGGGATGTATAGTTTTTTTCATCCTTGAGACCCTAGGTTCACAACAATACAGTGGTCTAGGTCTCTTGGATATGGTCAATTCACATAGATGAAACCCAGTAAGGCCAACTATGTGACCAAACCATGATCCCTATATTATGTTGGTAAAATTACATTTTCACCGTTAATTTTTTTAAAACCAATGATCCCCTTTTCCTCCCTTATTATTCCCTAGCCATGGCTGGCCAAGAATTCCCCATCAATCCTTCCTTATATTTTTGTATGACTATCCTTCCAATACCCAAATCATTCACTGACATATCCATTATAAATATCTAGGTATGATCTATGGTCATATCATTTTTAAATCTTATTGTTATCCTCCATTATTCTATAATTTAGGTGATACCTATTTTCCACAAATTTCATGGAATTGGATGATTTTTTCTATTTCTATATTTCTAGAATGATTCATGGTTCAAAAATGGATGGGTAGAGTTGTACTAAACTATGTCAGTTGGTCTATGCCTTTCTTGTTTTTTAATCACTACATAATGGTTGCAATGACATTCTTCATGCCATATCCATCTGACAGTGCCACTAATTTGATAAATAAATAAATTAAAATCATTGGAATGTTAATAATGACCTCAGTGACTAGAAAATCACCCCATATATTTGATTTCATTGACCTAAGACACCCAAAAATGAGTGTTTACCTCTTAGATGTTTCTTTCATTTCAAAAAAATTAAAAATCCTCATTTGGTATAATGAAAATTTACTAATGGAATTAAATTGATGATTTGAATTTTATAAGTGTTCAATGGACATGATTTTCGCCCTTACACTGGATGTTTTAGGATTTTCTCTTCCGTTATTATTGTTTATAGTCATTTCATTGCATACACTTCTTGCTTTAAGAATGTTTCGTAATTTCCAGTTTTTTTAATAGCCCCATGCCTTATATCCAGGTTATTATGTTCATTCCTATGCTTTATAACTTGTTCCCTATTCCTATTTTTTACTTATAATTGAATCCATGTTTTAATTACCATATATATCACATCGATGTTGATTGAATTGAATTTTATAACATGTACAACTTCTCTAGAATGTGATTTTGAGAAAATTATTGATACCATGTGATTTCAAATTCTGTTCCTTATATCCTTATAGTATGAGAGAGAACACATGTCCCAAATATAGGATGTCATGGTTAGAATCTCTGGGCATGGATTTAATTTACACGATGTGCTAGGATTGACACTTGGGTTTCCATTTATGGGCTCTCTATGAAAATTATTTATACTCATGGCATACATGAGTTCTGAAGAGGAGAAATTTTGGATGAAATAATTGGAAACATAGCTATGCCATGCCTCATATGAAACTTAGTCAGCTGTGGGAGATATGTGGTACAATATAAGAGTTCCAAATGACATGCGTTATAAGAGGCACTCTGTTATGGGTATCCTTGGAAAAAATCAATGGAATCAGTTATATTAGAGGCACTTGTAGGAACCCTTCGAATTCCATATGTTTTAACTTGGATGGGATAAGATTCCATATTAGATTTGAAATATTTTTTCATTTTTTTCTATAATTTTTATTTCATATATCATGATCATGTGTGAATTTTTTCATAGGGTTGTAACTTCCAAGACAAAGAACATTCTTGGGGTCATCCTACCTTAGATTCTTTTCTTAAGATTTCCCATTTGTTTACCTTATAACTTGTACATGTACCTTGGTTCAGATATCAGTCACTGGATGAAGCATGTGTAATTAGTTGGGTTCCAATTCATGAACCCATACAGAATAATTTATTTATTTATTTATTACCTCAAATGTATCATTTATGTAACACTATTAAATTATATATTCCACTGAATGGATTTTACTAGTCACTATTGTCGGTAGCCTTCTAAAATTATATCTCACACCCTCTGTGGGAATCCTTTGGAAAATAAGAAGACTTTATGAATGTAGGTTTAGTCTATGTGAATCAGCCAACTTCTAATGTTTTATTTATAACATTTGGGTTTATTATGGGAGTAGATGATCGATCCTATACTCGGTATGCTAGTAGTCATTATTTTTTAACTTTTTATATATATTTTTAGAAAGTGGAATATTCATGTATACCTTTATCTCTATACTAAAATATTTTATATATACATTACATACAACCATCATCATTTTTTATATAATACTTATTTATATTTCCATATATTTTTATTTAGCTGGGATGGCTATTTATTATTTCCACTCCCATCTATCTAGAGATACTGTTTCTTCTATAGAGGGTTACTAGGTTGGTCATACACTATTTTTTCCATTGTTTCCTTTATTTAATATAAATTTTTTATTTTTATGCCAGAATCTAATGAATAAGGTCATAGTCGCCCCATAGACACACCCTAGTCCTTCTTTGCGAGTTGGCATCCTTTAGAATTCAAGGAGGTGCACTTTAGATCTTATGGACAACTATATCGAAGAACTAATGAGTGGAAACCGGGGTTGTTGTTACACAATATTACCCCCCTTCCTGTCTTAAGATCCATGGGGGAGTCAAGGGATATATTCCACGAATAATTCTAAGGTAAGACACTTTTTAAACTCCTCCCCATTTATATTTTAATTTTTATCTCCCCATGATATAAATTGATATCTTAATTAAGTATTTGTCCGAAATTATGGTAAAAACCATTAGTTTTCCTAGTCATCTTCTAATGTTGGTTAACGAAGTTTATAGTGAGTGTTTTCTTGAATTATTATAACTATTCTATAAGTATCATTTAATGATTTCATTTATTTATGTTTCAATTGGTTCCAATCATTTATGAATCTTATCTTATGAGTTTTTTAATTATAGAATTATTTAAATCAGTGATTTGTATAATTATTTTTTATTCTACCTAATTTGAATCTAAGTATATATTGGGATTTAATTATGGTAGTATTCAATATCATGGAAAATTTGATGTAATTGTTAATGGTGTATGTTTTTGTTACTTTATGGGACTAAAATAATGAAGTAACAGAAGTGCAGAAAACGTTTTTCACATTAGTTATTTTTATTTTTTTACATCGTTTTTTAGCTGACATTAATACGGAAGACATTATAAATATTATTTTTTACGTCATCTATTTAAAAAATGACATAAAAAACATAACATCGAGGTGTTTATCACATCGGTTATTAATTAACTGACGTGCAAAAACTAATGGGAGGGTTTATCACGATGGTTTTTATATAACCGATGTGATCAACCAGTGCAGCGGTATTTATCACGTTAGTTATATAATAACTGATGTGATAAACCATTTACCAAGCCTTTATCATGTCTGTTATATAATAACCGACATGATAAAACAATGTCATGGATGTTTATCACGTCGGTTATTTAATAACCGACGTGATAAACCCTTGGGAAATGGTTTTTCACATCAGTTATTATATAACTGACCTAATAAACTAGTCCGGGGGGGGGGGGCTTATCATGTCGGTTATTAAATAACCAAAGTTATAATCCATTCCCCTAGTGTCTATCACATCAGTTATTCAAATAACCGACATGATAAACTATTCACGATTCCTTTATCATGTCGGTTATAAAAAAACCGATGTGGAAGGCCAATTTTTTTTTAAATGGAATGAAGTCCTTTCCTCTCCTCAGAAACAACTAGAAACCAAATCTTGAATTCGTACCACAGAAACATAATTAGACCAAAATAATAACCAAATAAAAATTAAGCATTTAAATTTATAGAATTTAAAACTTACCCCACTGGACGACCCCCACCACCCCCTGAACAGCACCACCTCACCCCACTGGACAACCACCACCACACCTCTAGACTATCCCCTGACCCCCTTGATAGTCCCACACACCCCGGGACAACCCCCACCCTCATGTATACCCCCCACACCCTACAAAACACTCCTACACCCCTAGACAACCCTCCCCACCTCACCCCACTGGACAGCCCCCGCCACACCCCTGGACTTCCGCCCAACCCCCTAGATAGCACCAAACACCCCTGGACAACCCCCACCCTCATGTATAACCCCCACCCCTTGGAAAGAACTCCCACACTCCTGGACAATCCTTCCACACCCCTGAAATAGACCAAAAAGTTCCAAAAATAAACCAAAACCCCATATCCCCACTGGACTGCCACCAACACACCCCTGGACACCCCCCACACCCCTAGACATCACCACTGCCCCATGTACATCCCCACCCTCTTGTATACCCCCACCCCCTGGATAAGACTCCCACACCACTGGACAGTTCTCCCACACCCCTACAATAGATAAAAATGTTACCAAAAATAGACCAGAATCACCTCAACACACTGGACAGCCCCCACCACACCCCTGAACAGCACACCACACCCATGGACACCCCCACACCCCTGGAATGCCCCCACCCCATGTACAACCCCCCACCCCTTGGACACCCCCACCCTTGGACTTCCCCACCACCCCCTGGACAACCCCCACACCCCTGGACACCCCCACACCCATGGACAACCCCCACTCACTGGAAAGCCCCCAAAAAACCCTGGACAACTCCCCCCCCCCCTCTTGGACTGCCCACCACCCCATGAACATCCCCCTCACCCCACTGGATAACCCCCACCAGACCCCTGGACACCCCCAAACCCCTGGACTGCCCCCGACCCCTTGGACTGCCCCCACACCCCTGGACATCCCCACCATTCCCTGGATAGCCCCCACACCCCTGAACAGCCCCCACCCTCCTGTATAACCCCTATACCTTAGAAATCAGTCCCACACCCCTGGAAAGGCCTCCCACAACCCTGAAACAAACCAAAAAGTTGCCAAAAATAGACCATACCCCCCTCACCCCACTGGATTGCCCCGACCACACCATTGGACACCACCACACCCTGGACTACCATCCACCATCCTGAACACCCCCACCCCTGGAATTCACCCCAACCCCAAGGATAGCCCCCGACACCCTTGGATGACCCCCACCCTCCTTGACACCCCCACACCCCTGGACTAACCCCCCTCCACCCCCAGGACTTCCACCCACCCCTGGACACCCCCCACACACCGGGACTGCCCGGCCCCCACCCTCGGGACTAGCCCCCACCATCTTAGACACCCACTGTACTCCCCCTTGGGGGGAAATCCACTGGAAGGTACTCATCACTCCCACATGTGAAGCTTGACCTTTCAAAATGATTCACATCTGGGAGTCATGAATACCTTCTAGTGGAATTTAGCCCCCTGAGGGATGGTGGTTCCTCCTCTCCCTCCCCCTGGACTACCCCCTATCCACATGGAAACCCTGGTCCCCCCCACCCCAATGGACACCCCCACCCCACTGGACAGCCCTCCCACAACCCTGCCCCCCCCCCTCACCCACAGGACACCCCCATACACCTAGACAGCCTCCCACTCCCCGAGACAACCCTTCCAACCTCCTGGAAATGCCCCCACCCCCTGGATTTCCCCCCACTGTCATGGACACCCAGGACCCCCCCCCCCCCACCGCACCCCACCGGAGAGACCTCCCACACCCCTGGACACCCCCCAACACACTGAACACCCCCAAACTCTTAGAACCCCTCCCCCAGACCAGATTCCAAGCCATAAAAACCATCATATGTAGACCAAAATAAGAAGTAGAGAAAAATTAAAAATTCACATATATAACATTCAAAACATACACTATCAACTTCAAAAAAACTAAATCCAACCTAAATGACTACCAAATAAACAATTACAATGACAATATTCAAAATTACTTTTTACACTACCAACAACTAAAATTCAGTCAAAACTATAAAATAATTTTACCACTCCACTTGTAAGAGTTTGAGGTCTTGAGAAATATTGTGTTGAGGGCCATCAAATAGATACAAATGAAAATGATAGTAGTTAATGTGTATAATGAATAAATCAAATCGAAATATTATGGAAAAGTTTAAAAATAAATCTTACCAGGTCAAAGTTCACAAGTGTCCCAGTTTTTATTATTTCATACATAAATCATAACATATAATATCTGCATTTGATGACGCCTTGTTGTTCATGAAAATTCTGTTTGAATGAGTGTAAATTCAATATATTATTTTTATGTAATAAATCAAAAAGTACAAATTATAAATGGATATTTACCTTCACATTTACAAATTTGATTTTTTCACTCCTTTGTGTTTTTTAAAAGTAGACCCATCCCTTGTTAGAAAATAATATGAATAGGGAAAATTTAAAATTCATTATAATATATAAAAATATTGAGAAATTGAAACATACATTTCTAATATATTATTAAAACTTTCCCATACATCATCATGGACAGAGCATATCAAATAAAGTGTTTTGTCCCTTGGGAAAAAACCCCTAACATCCAATGATCACTGATGAATGAAAAATTATGGTTAGTGGTATTTTAGGATAAAAGATAATGAACTCCTTGAGAGAGATGTGTTTCATACCTCTCACGAAAAGGAATAATCCAGCATTATGTGACTATATTCTATTCAAGAATTTCAGCAATATAAAGAATTCTTTGTTCCTCATCCAATGAACATGCTTCAGGGGAAATCCATTGTGGATCCATGAATCCATATACATCTATCAGCTCATTCCTCTCACAAATGTTATAAAGATACCTAATACAAAACAGACATAAGTATACATTTTTAATAAATATAACAAAGTGAAAAGGTGTTAAGACTTACATGGAAATAATATCCACCATGTTGATGCCCAACTTTCTCAAGTAACAAGCTCCATGACATCAGTTTTCATAATCCCCATAGTTATTTCACGTCCACAAACATGATCTTCCATTGGAAACTCATAATGACCCGCCAAAAAATCTGAATATCTTTACAATCTGTCAAGACTACTAGAATCTGTATCTGATGTCATAGCCATTTGTCTTTGATGTTGTCTATACAGTATTTCTTTACCTTTGAAGTATTCCTGTAAAAATAAATAGAAAATATATATTAGTTTTCAAATGATAAAAAACATTAATAAAAAAAATAAAACAAAAGATATAGAAATTCATACCTCTATGGTAATCAGTTGAAGAAGTCTGGATGGCCAAATTAAAAAATTGTTGATACAATGTCTAACTATCATCACCTCATCTGTAGGTAATGGTACTCGAGCTGATCTATCTATAATATCTTGTACATTGACCATATGATTTTATACCTCTAATTGTTGATGATGAACTGTATCTCCTATAAAATATATGAACCCATATGAAACTATATGATGTTGAGGATCATCAACATAAAACTCGCAATGAGTAGGAAGCTATGGCAGAGGAGTAGGATTAAAATTGGGGTCCGCAGGCTGAGGTGGGGGAGTAGGAGCTACTGGCGGAGGTGGAGGATAAATAATGGGGTCTGTCGGGGGAGGTGGAGCAGTGGGAGCTGCGGTCTAAAATTATCTTTGCATGTCTGCACACATTGACTGTAACAACCCTCTAATCTTTTCCTCCATTTTCGCATTAATATTATGAACTTCAGCCTCCAAGGATTTTATTTTTTTATAAACACCCTCAATGTTAGAATTTAAAGAACTTGGAAACAATTTTCTTAACGATACACTTGCTGGATATCCTCTTACATTACCGGGATGTTCGGGATGTCCCAATGCTACATATAAAATATCCTACCTCCCAGTAGCTGTAAATGCCACCTGTGAGCTCTTCTCCTCAAGAGAGTCATGTATTAATTAATTGAAAATTTTTATAATGATTGAAATTATATGAAGAAAATAGTCAACTTAAATAAACAAAATAGATATCTTATAATCCTCTCAGCTACGATTCTCGATTCTTCTGAAAGATATTGCCCTTTTTTCCCATCTATGATCTCTTCCATATTTCATGTCTATATGTAGGGGATGGAGGGGCCACCTCTCCAGAGCTTGAAGACTCAGCTCTTAGTTTTTGAAAATTTTCAGCCATAATTTTTTCTTCCAAAAATGCATACCCTCCCCAAGAAAAACTATGAGGGTATACATTTTTATATTTTATCTCCTAACGATCATTCCTTGTTTTCTGTAAATTAAGAATAAAAAATCATTAACAAAATATTAATAAGATCATGTATATAAGAAAGATTAAAAAATTTTACATTTCCCTTACCAAAAATTACTCTTTTCATCTACCTTCAACAAACTATCTCCAGGTGTATTCATATATTAAAGGATATATACGACATGGATTTTCATGACTCCTATGAACAAAAATGAAATCAGATGAGAGGGTTTATTTGAAATCCCTCCATTTCCTGGTAGCCATCGATAAGCATTTCTTCCTGATTCCTCAAGTGTTAGGAATATCAAATGTCATCTGAAAATAAGAGGTTAAACATTTTATATATACTAGAAACATTTAAAGAATAGTCAAACAATATCAAAAGATCTTACCAAAATCATCTCCCACAACTGAGAGATTTTCTCTTTATCCACACTTCTCCAGTCATTATACAAAATGATTACTTTGATCTTTGCCTGATTTGATACAAAACTCTTAAAATCTTTTTCATTTGGACCTCTAGGAATATCATCATCATCAAAATCAATGAGTATCCTCTGATCCTTGGTATGGGCAAGTGATACTTTTGGTTAATGTGTGCACCCACGTATACCAACTCTGGAACTCTTTGTCATAATAGGAGCACATGAGAAAGACTGGGGAACATCAAGAGGATCATGTGAATATTCCTCCCCAGAGGTATGACCAATATGATCATCTCCAGAATCATATGGTTGATCAACTGAATGATCTGTCATTATCCTTCAAATAAGAAAAAACAAACATTAGTTCATAAATATACAAATTCAAATATTTTAATACTACTATAATCAGAAAATAGAAAATTGTACTAAGTTACATAATAGTAAACATTATTAATACAGTAAGCATGTTAAACAATATTAAAGATGGTAATGATGGTCAAGATGGTAAACATGGTAAACATGTTAAACCTTGTAAACCTGGTAAACATGGTAAATTAATTTTCATTGAACAAAAATAATAGATATATAATTCATGTAATGGTAACCATGATAAAGTATACTAAACAAACTTAAAAAAAACAAAAACTTATACTTATTTTGTTTTAATACATGTTTTAATAAAGAAAAACTGACAATATCTATCATTTTATGAAAAAATAAATGTAAACAAGAAATAAACATATGTTACCTATAATTTTAGGAATGTAAAAATGTATTGTTTTCCCAAATTCCTTCGTCGTGATCGTTCTTTATGGCACAACCATGTCTTCAACATGCTCATCAATATGTTCTGTTAATCTTTCCATGAAAGTAGGGATATCACATAAACCAGAATCATCCTTAATTTCATCCTCACCAACATATTTTTTCCCTTGTAAAACAATATCCCACTACATATCTGATTTTCCTACTACATAGAATTTTTTTTCATGTGTTTCCATTATAAATGAATTAGTTGTGTCTTCCAATCTATTTAGATTAACAAGTATCATTCCAAATTCATCCAATCTGAAACTGTTGTTACAGATACACCATTTACAGATAAAAATAATAAATTTAATTTTAATGTAATCAACCTCCCATATGTCTTTAATCACTCCATAATATACACTTGATGCAAAAATTGGGGTTTTGTCCGTATCACTCGAAAAATGCATTGCTTCTACAAACACCAATATACCACTATTTTGAACTGCACTTTCTATTGTCTTGAGCTTTCATATGAAATGTATAGCCAACAATTTCATAATCGGACCATGTTATCGCATTTAAACATGGACCACCCTCTATCCATTTTAATTTATATGATACATCTGATATACCAAGAAAGGACTTTTTAAAACATGAAAAAAAGGTTTTGTTGTGCTCATTCAAAATCCACATTTCTTTCTTCTTTGGATGAAATTGTTTCAACACATTAATATGAAATTAGACATATGGTTGAGAATCAAGTATGTTATTCAAGATATATGATTCTAACTTCTTCATATATTTATATGACAATGTAACGTACCGAACTTTAGTGCCACGCAACGGGTTCCCCGAGTGTGGTTCGCCACGTGACCTCAAGCACATTTACCCAAATGCCAGAGGCTGCTGACTAGCAGTGAGGGCCGAGGTCTAATAGTGGGGAAACGATGCCCTCATTTATCAATGTGTAGCACAGCAGAATACCAAAATAAACTTACAACAACAGTGTAAGCAGTAAACATACACAACTGAAATAACTACAGCAGTGGATATAATCAACAGTATATAAGTGATGATGCTACATGTTTCAAGTTCTATGAAAACAGCTAGAACATGTTATACATTAATACAGTACAACAAAAAATAGAGTACAACAAAATAAGAAAAATAGCTAGCAGCGGCATCGCGAGCCTAGGCTCGGTCCTATGCCCTCCTACTCCTCAGTAACAGTCAAGTACCTGTATAGGGACTCTTGCCCCTATCTACACCTGCATCAATGTAATCTGTTTCGGCCGAAAACCGTGACCCAAATAGGGTGTGAGAAATATATCTCAGTAGGCACCCACCCACCAAAGGCTCGTGCCCAACTGTGTGTAAGCATGCAACAACAGTGCGCAGTAGTAAAAGTAAATAAAGTAAGCAATACTCAAAAGTAACTAATTACCAGTTATATTTCCATTTCATTATCCATTTAATCCATTTAAATATTAGAAACCACTATAGTGAATTTCTAGGTAAACAGTCCACGTCCTCAGACAAACAAAACCTTACCCTCAGGTAAGCAGAATCCAACCCACAGGTATAGCCCTCAGGCGTAACAGAAATTGCTCTCAGGCGTAGGAAGTGTCGCCCTTAGGCACCAAAGTCAAGCCCTCAGACACGAAAGGTTAACCTCAGGAGAAATACTACAACCCTTGGGATAAATAGTGCAGTGCCCTCAGGCTAATAACAACAACGCCCTCAGGCTAAATACAAAAACACCCTCAGGATAAATAGGTAACCGGGTCATGCCCAACAGGTAAAAAAGTAGTAACCAACAATTTCTCTCAAGGCAATTCTACAATTACTACTTTGAAGGCATACCATCGGGTATCCTGGCCAAATGGTTAAACAGATCAACACACCCCAGGGGTGGTTCCAGATCCAAGCAACGATCCTAACCAACAATTTAACATCACAATTTAATCACCTATGCATTTCGAGGAATTAAACATAGCAACGACCTCTGCCACACGACACCCCAACATGGGTTCATGGCACAATAACGCAAAAAACACACAGCAATTGGATAACTAAACACAAATCCACCTACCTTATATGCTAATGAATGCTATACCCGAACGTCGACTCCATAAATTCCCATGAACGGCATAGATATGATGAAGAAAAAAACTCATTCAAATGTAAATAACTTACGTTAGGAGATGAATTGGAAAGAACGGTACCAGGAGGGGAGAGGGCTCACCCGTGTGGTTCCAATGAAATAGTCCTAAGCCGAATCCGATTCCAGATGAATGCCCGAGGGACCTTCAAAGATATGGCCTCCTTCGTTGGTTCCAAAATGGCTCAAGTGCCTCCTCTTCCAAATGAGGAGGATACTGCCTGTTTTAAACCGAAAAAACAAAGTACACGGCCTGTACTTCAAAGTACACGGCATGTACTCCCTTTATTTAACATTTCAAATGGCAGAACCGCCACACTGTTCATACGTCGACATGAGTACACGACATGTAATCTCGAGTACACAGCGTGTAATGTCGCCCAGCTGGCGGCGTCACCACCACCTTACTGTTCAAGCATGTCGACTGACTACAAGGCGTGTAAGGTACCACTACACGGCATGTAGTCAGTTCCTACACCCTTCATCGCCGGCATGGCTACACGCCCCATGTACTCATGCAAACACGGAAAAAAGTACATGGCTTGTGGATAAGGTACACGACGTGTAGTTCCAAAATTTTGGATTTTTCCCATTTTCCATATTATCTCAAAAACACATAAGGAAAAAAGAAAATAGGAAGCCTGTACCTCTAAAACAAGAACCGGGTTCTTACAAACTTCCCCCCTTATAGAAATTTGTCCCCAAATTTCCCTTTAAAGGGTGGCGAAGAGAAAGCTCAGAACAGCTCTGGCCACTGAGCACGTACGTTGGCCTCCCTCTCCCAGGTCTCGTCCTGCACTCGACCATGCTGCCATAACACCCGTACGAGAGGAACTGACCAGCCTCGGAGAACCTTCGTGCTCCTAACAACGATACGGATCAGATTCTCCTCAAAGGATGCATCATGCTGAAGCTCAACCTACTCTGGCTGAAATGTGTGAGACGGGTCTGAATGGTAGCGATGCAATTGAGACACGTGGAAGACGTCATGCATGGATCGATACCGCTGCAGTAACTGAAACCAATAGGCAACCAGCCTGAATATCTCTAGAATCTCAAATGGTCCCACATACCTCGGTGAAAGCTTACCCTATCTCCTGATCCGTTTGAGTCCCAGCCTCGGCGAAACATGCAATAAAACCTAATCCCCGACCACGAACTCCAAAGGTCATCTGCGGCGATCAGCATAAGACTTCTGACAAGACTGCGCGGTAGCCATCCTCTTCCGAATCAACTGGACCTGCTCATATGTCTCCTGCATGAGCTGTGGCCCCAGTAAAGCTGCCTCACCTACCTCTAACCAGCACAAAGGTGATCGGCATGGCCTACCATATAAATCCTCGTTTGGTGCCATCTCAATAGTTTCCTGAAAACTATTGTTATAGGCAAACTCGACTAAGGGTATATGCTTTTCCCACGAGCCCCCAAAGTCTAGGACGCATGCGCGCAACATGTCCTCTAACACCTGTATCATCTGCTTTGACTGACCGTCTGTCTGAGGGTGGTATGTTGTGCTCAGAAGCACCTGTGTACCCAGCACCCTCAGAAAACTCTTCCAGAAACGAGACGTATAGCAGGCGTCCCTATCTGAAATGATAGAATGAGGGAACCCATGAAGACGTACGATCTCTTGGATATACAGCCTTCCGAGCTTGTCTACACCAAAGGTCTACTTGATCGGTAAGAACTGAGCTACCTTCGTGAGTCTGCCCACAAAAACCCACACGGCGTCATTGGCTCGAGGTGACCTCGGAAATCCTGTCACGAAATCCATCACGACATCATCCCATTTCCACTCTGGAATGGGAAACTGCTGTAACAGCCCAGCTGGTCTCTGATGGTCTGCCTTCACCTGCTGACAGGTGGAACACCTCGTAACAAAACCAGCTATCTCTCTCTTCATACCTAGCCACCAGTACTGACGTCTCAAGTCACGGTACAACTCGGTAACCCCAGGATGAACTGACCAAGCTGAAACATGGATCTCTCGCATCAGCTCCTTGCGTATAACCCCTGGAACCCATACACGTCCATGGAAACGCAAAACCTCATCATTTCCTATCATCCAACCGGGAGGAGGGTCCTCACTTTCCACCTACTCCCGTAGAACTAGGCCTTCTGAAAACGATAGCTGCCTCATCCTCACTCTGTCTAGGAGGGTAGAAGTCACAACTAACAAGGAAAGATAAGTCTTCCCCTGACTGTCATGCACCTCCAGATGCATCTCAGAGTACAAAGCCATGACCTACCACTCACCACTGGCCTGCTGCACTACCTGTATCGGAGTCTTCTTGCTCAGTGCCTCAGCTACTGCATTACCATTACTAGGTGTATAGGCAAGATCAAAATCGAAGGACTGTAGGTACTCGACCCACCTTCTCTGCCTCAGATTCAGGTCAGGCTGAGTAAAGATATACTTGAGTCTTTTGTGGTCGGTGAAAATCACAAAATGCTCTCCCAACAGGTAATGTATCCAACAGTGCAATGCATGAACAACTGCAGCCAACTCGAGATCGTGCGTCGGGTAATTCCTCTCATGTGGCCTCAACTGCAGAAACCCATACGCAACAACTCGGTCACCCTGCAACAAAACGGCTCCCAACCCAATCCCTGATGCATCACAGTAAACTGTATTGCTCTTCCTCTGCTCTGGGAGTATCAGGATCGGTGTTGATGTCAGCCTTCCCTTCAGGTCCTAAAAATCTGTCTCACAAGTTTCTGACCAAACAAACTTCACACCCTTCTTAGTCAAAACTATCAACGGTGCTACTAAGCGGGATAAGTCTTGTATGAAGCATCTATAGTAACCAGCCAGCGCTCACAAACTCCGTATATCAAACACATTCTTGTGCTGCTCTCAGGAAACTACTTCTCTCACCTTCTTTGGGTCTACTGCAACTCCTGCCTCTGAGATGATATGTCCCCGGAAGTGAATCTGGTCTATCCAAAATGGCACTTCGAGAGCATAGAATATAGCTAATTCTCTCTTAGTGTACTCAATATGATCTCAAGATGGGTGGCATGGTCATGTTGAGTGTGATAGTACACCAAGATGTCGTCCACTAATACTACCACAAATGAATCAAGATACGGATGGAACACACAATTAATCAGAGCCATGAAAACTACTGGCGTGTTCGTTAGTCCGAACGACATAACCGTATACTCATATAGACCATACCAACTCCTAAAAGCTGTGAGAGGTATATCAGATGGTCTAAGGTGCAGCTGATGATATCCAGATCTCAAGTCAATCTTCGAGAACATTCATGCTCCACGAAGCTGATCAAACAGATCATCTATCATCGGCAAGGGTTATCAGTTCTTAACCATCAACTGGTTCAGCTTCAAATAATCCACACAAAGTCTGAGGGTACCATCCACCTTCTTCGCAAAATGGACTAGAGAACCCCATGGAGAAGTACTGGGTCGGATAAAACCCTTTTCCTATAACTCCTCTAACTGCCTCTTGAGCTCCTGCAACTCAGGCGTGGCCATCCTATAAGGAGGAATGGACACCGGTGATGCTCCTGGCACAAGCTCAATAGAGAAATGCACCTTGCGCACCAGAGGTAGACCTGAAAAGTCATCCTGGAAGACATCCCTGAAATGATTGACAACTGGAGGGAAATACGTCTGACAAGTCCCCTGGTCATCCAAATATAAGCTCGCAATCTGGGCTGTGACTCCACCTTGCCCATGATGCTCTGGTCCAGCTCGACTTGCCTGAACATCCCACTCGCCCTTGTATAGAATATCCCCACCCTCTGGTGACGTGAAACACACCCTACGACGATAGCAGTCTATAAAGGCTCGAAAAGGGAACCAACTAGTCCATCCCGAGAATGATGTCATAGCTCGTCATCTCCAAGACATAGAGGTCGCAAAGGAAGTGACACCCACCAACCTCAAGGGGGAACTCCTTACACTGGCGCACACCAACCGTTCTAGTCCCCAATGGTGTGTCTAGCGTCAAGATAACAGAAGAAGTAGAATCATCGAGCCCAAGGCTCTCCACAACAAGTACAGATACAAAACTATGTGTAGCACCTGTATCAAAAAGTACTGAAGACAAGACAGAAGCTACTAGAATAGTACCTCTGACTGTAGAAGGTCTGGGATCCTTCTCCTAGTGGGTCTGTTGCACTGCATATGCCTGCCCAATGCTGCGGCCCTACGACACAGCCTGACTACCCTGAGCTGTCCCGCCCTATTGCCTCTGTGATCCTGGTGTCTGGCTACCATGGCTAAGACCACCATCTCTGCCTGCACGCCCCAACGTATTCCAGTTCCCTGATTGGTAAGAAGCCACTGGTCCTGCTCCTGCACACGGAGTCTGTATAGAACTCCTCTCACTAGCCACTGGTAGAAACGCCCTGCAAAAGCGCTACAGATGGCCCATCTTGTCGCAAGCTCGGCACTCCACTGGGTCTTTTGGACACTACGGCCTCTTGTGCCCCTCTCTGCCACACTGGTAGAACCTGACCGGTCCACCTGAAGAAGCTTCCTGGCTGGTACTGCCGCCCTGAGAGAAGTCCATCTATCTCTTCCTCTTGCTAGTAGAAATAGTACCAGTAACTGGTGTTGAACCGCCATGGCCCACACCACTCGATTCCCGCAGTTTCCTCTCTGTAATCAATGCTTGGTTCACAATCGTGTGTACAGTAGGCAACCAGAAAAAATTTACCAGCGCTCGGATGTCATACCAAAGAACATCTTCAAAACGTCTGGCTCTCAACATCTTATCACCCACCAGCACGGGTGAAAAACGTTGAAGCTCTATAAAACGAGCAGAGTAGTCCATCACCGACATAGAAACCTGCTGCAGATTCATGAACTCTCGAGATCAATCTTCCCTCAGTGTCTCGGGAAAGAAGAAGTCGTAGAAGACTACCTGAAAATCCTCCCACGCCATGTCCCTGTGATGCTCTGACTAGGTGGTAACATCCCACCACCTCTTGGCGGAATCACGCATCATGTAAGTTGTGAGCTTGACCCTCCGCCCTGGAGGCATCTCAAGATGCTTGAAAATAGTTTGCATCGATCCTAGCCAAGACTCTGCAACCTGTGGTCCTCCATCCCCTAAAAACATAGGCGGATGCTGCTGCTGAAAGATACGCGTCAGCTCGGCCATATATGTGGCAGCCTGCGGTGCTCCCGGAAAGGTCTGCATGAACCACAATAAGCCTTCACGGAACTGCGCCTTCGCGCCTGTGTCCGATATAATAGCTGGTGCCGCATCTGTCTCTGCTAGTGGATCAACTAGTATCCCATGGCCCACCATATCTGGAGTATAATCATCGCCGCTCTCCTGGGGAACAACTCACAGTCGTCTAGGCGGCATTAATCTACATGGTCAAAAGTACACCCTAGATTCAAGATTATTAAAACTGAAACGAAGGAACCACAAAGGAACAAGAGGAAGAAGGAGTTTCTAAATTTCCAAAACAAAACTACATGGTGTGTACACTACCTAAACGGCATTTACTTGACTTCCTTTCCCCTGCCCGGGTCCTTCTACATGGCTAAGCCACACGACGTTCGTTCCACAAAACTACACGGAGTGTATAATATCTACACGACATGTGTGGTGTCATTTTCCAACTGCTTGTGTCGTCTGTGACACGACCGACTACTCAGCTTGACTCTACACGGTGTATTACACCCGTACACGGTGTGTACAACACCCCGTTTCCCAGCTACACAACTAAATCCACACGGTCTATCCTCAGACAAGCCTACACGGCGTGTACCAACGTTACACGGCATGCTCAGGGAGAGGTGACACCGGCCCATGTTGTTAGTTACATGGCCGAGTCCCCAGGTCACACTACACGGTGTGTCTATAACTGGCACATGGTATTCTGTCAAGGAGTTCACTGACCCGTGTTGTTAGTTACACGGCCAGACTCTGGGTCAACACTACACGACGTGTACAAAACTACACGGCGTGTACAAAACTACACGGAGTGTACAAAACTACATAACATGTTTTACCCAATCCCTTCCGTACCCCGTGTCGCCGCCCACATATTTTGTGACACGGGAAAAGACTACACGGCGTGTACTCAGGGTACACGGTGTGAACTCAAAAAGTTCATTTTTCTTCCAGAACAGTAGAACCCACACGGCGTGAATGAGGTCCTACACAGCGTGTATTCTGTGTTTTCCAGACATTATGCCTCAGAAACTTCTCCAGAACCCGGAAAATACTGAAAACAACACCTAAGTGTCAAATTCCGACCCGTGGGGGCCCATACACCCCACGAATCTAAGTTTGACATCTTATTTGTGTTATAACCAATAACAGTCAATGATCCACCAAATTCTTGTCAATGGGGGCCCATACTCCCCAAAAACCAATGTTTGGCGTCCATCTTATAAACAAGCTCAAACAATAATACCATATCACAAGGCAGGTATTTATCAAGCAACTATCACAACAGCATGCTTTACTAGCACAACAACTATCACAACAACATGAAAATTATAATGCACCTACATGGCATGGAATCTATGCATGGCATGTGATATCTAGAATGTTCCTATATGATGCATGAGAGGCATACCCTCATCTCATCGGGTTGCAACTAAATATGACCCACAGATAAAATATAAACAACATAATCCAAGTGCGTCGTCCAACGGTGAAAACATATCAACCGTAACAATTTCAAGATTAAAGAATGCAAAGTGCGTGGTAGAATGGCTTTTCCTTGTACACGAGTTAGCTATGCCCGGGAACAACTTATTACCAACAACCGTTCGTCCTAACTCTGACTACAACCTCAAATAGTAAGTCAAAGAAAAGAATCCTCTCTGATACCACTTTGTAACATCCCGCACCTAGGTGCCACGCAACGGGTGCCCCGAGCCCGGTTCGCCACGTGACCTCAAGCACATTTCCCCAAACGCCAGAGGCTGCCGACTAGCAGCGAGGGCCCAGGTCTGATAGTGGGGAAACTATGCCCTCATTTTTCAAAGTGTAGTGCAGTGGAATACCAAAATAAACTTACAACAACAACGGAAGCAGTAAACATACACAACTGAAATAACTACAGGAGTGGATATAACCAACAGTATGTAAGTGAGGATGCTACATGTTTCAAGTTTTATGAAAACAGCCAGAACATGTTATACATCAACACAATACAGCAGAAAACAGAGTACAACAAAACAAGCAAAACAGCTAGCAGCGGCATCGTGAGCCTAGGCTCAGTCCAATTCCCTTCTACTCCTCAGCAACAGTCAAGTACCTGTATAGAGACTCGTTCCCCTATCTACACCTGCAGTAACTTAATCTTTTTGGGCCAAGAAGCATGACCCAAACTGGGTGTGAGAAATATCTCTCAGTAGCCACCCACCAAAGGCCCGTGCCCAACTGCGTGTAACTCTGAAACAACAGTGTGCAGTAGTAAAATGCAAAAAAGTAAGCAGTACTCAAAAGTAACTAATTGCCAGTTATATTGCCAATTCATTATCCATTTAATCCATTTAAATATTAGAAACCACCACAGTGCATTTCTAGGTAAACAGTCCACGTCCTCAGACAAACAAAACCTTACCCTCAGGTAAGAAAAATCCAACCCGCAGGTATAGCCCTCAGGCGTAACAGAAATTGTCCTCAGGCGTAGGAAGTGTCGCCCTCAGGCAAAGAAGTCAAGCCCTCAAGAACAAAAGGTTTCCCTCAGGAGAAATACTACAGCCCTCGGGCTAAATAATGCAGCGCCCTCAGGCTAATCACAACAACGCCCTCAGACTAAATACAAAAATGCCATCTGGCTAAACAGGTAACTGGGCCATGCCCAACAGGTAAACAAGCAGTAAAAAGAAATTTCTCTCAAGGCAATTCTACAATTACTACATTGAAGGCATACCCTCGGGTATCCTGGCCAAACGGCTAAACAGAGAAACACACCCTGGGGGAGGTTCTGGATCTAAGCAACGATACCAACCAGCATTTTATCATCACAATTTTATCACCTATGAATTTCTAGGAATTAAACATAGCAATGGCCTCAGCCACATGACACCCCAACATGGTTTCGTGGAACAATAACGCACAAAACACACAGTAGTTGGAAAACTAAACACATAGCCACCTAACTTATATGCCAACGAATGCTATACCCGAACGCCGACTCTAGAAATGCCCAAGAACGGAATAGACCTGACAAAGAACAAAACTAATTCAAACATAAATAACATACGTTAGGATAAGAATTGGAAAGAATGGTACCAGGAGGGGATAGGGCTCACCCGTGCGGTTCTAACGAAATCGTCCGAAGCCGAATCGGATTCCAAACGAACGCCCGATGGAGCTTCAAAGATCCAGCCTCCTCCTTTGGCTCCAAAAAGGCTCAAGTGCCTCCTCTGCCAAATGAGGAGGCTACTGACTGTTTTAAGCTGAAGAAACAAAGTACATGACGTGTAATCCCTTCATTTAACTATTTAAATGGCAGCACCGCCACACTGTTCATACGTCGACATGAGTACACGAAATGTACTCTCGATTACACAGCGTGTACTGTCGCCCAGCTAGCGGCGACGCCACCGCCTTACTGTGCAAGCCTGCTGACTGACTACACGGCGTGTAAGGTACCACTATACGGTGTGTAGTCAGTTCCTACACCCTTCATCGCCGGCATGGCTACACACCCCGTGTACTCATCCCAACAAGGCCAAAAGTACACATCGTGTGGATAAGGTACACGACGTGTAGTTCCAAAATTTATGATTTTTACCATTTTCCATATTGTCTCAAAAACACTTAAGGAAAAGGAAAAGAAGAAGCTTGTACTTCTAAAATAAGAACTGCTTTCTTAAAGACAATTATTTGACTTTCAAGCCAAGAATACCATTTCCCTCATTATTAACTCATTCATGCCATGATGGAGGCAAACCTATGTGCTGCTTCGTAGCCAAGTTGCTCGTACAAAACTCTGCAACCTCCTCATAAATATACATTTCTATAATGGAGGCTTCAGGTTGATATGGATTCTTAACATACCCCTACAAAGTTTTCATATAACTTTCAAAACGATACATTATAAAAGTCCAAAAAGCTTTATTTCTCAAAACGGATGATTCATTAAATGCACCATCATATCAAAAAAAGATTGAGGAAAATACATTTTCAATTGACAATGTATAAAAATTTCATCCTTTTCCAAAATGTTCAAAGCATTCACATCAATCTCTTAATTAAAAATTGAATTGAAAAAATTACACAAAAACATTATAGTCTTTCTGAAACGGATGGGAAATATTCTATGCCATGCAACTGGTAGAATTTGTTGCATCATGATGCGATAATCATGTGATTTCATACCTATCAACTTCAAGTCCTTTAATGAGACCGAATTTTTCACATTTGAAGAATATCCTTGTGGCACATTGATATCATGAGGACACTGAAAAAAGATATTTTTCTCCCTCTTCGATAATGAATGACAAGCCGGGGGAAGAAATGTTCATCTTCCTTTTGGAGTGGGAGCTAATTCCAAATGAATTTCCATTGATAGTAAGTCTAATCTTTGCAATCAACCCATATTTTGAATTTCCTTTAATATCTTACAATGTTCCAATAAATCAATCACAGGTATTCTTCTCCACGTGCATGCCATCAATATTATGTTTAACATCATAATATCTCAAATATGGTAGCTCAAAAAATATTTTCATTTTCTTCCAAATATGTCTATCAATACTAGATTTCTGTGTCTTTCCCAATGTCAGATCCAGGTTTTTCACCCTCTCAAAATACAGATCAGGGGATAAAGGTTTTGGAGGAATATAAAATTCTTGTGAGCCATTGAATACCTTTTTTGTCTTCTTAAAGGGTGATCCATAGGCCAAAACTCTTGATTACCCATGTACACTGTTTTCCTCCCATGATGCAATTGAAAATATGACGTCTGTTGTTCAAAAATTGGACATGCTTTTTATTCCCTTTAACACTGTATCCCGACTAATTCCCATATGTTGGGAAGTCATTTATAGTGAACAAAATAAGTGCATGTAGTTGAAAATATTCCATTTTATAAGAATCTTACAACCTAATACCGTCATCCCATAAAATTTTCAGATCATCAATCAACAATGACAAGTAAACATAAATATAATTGCTGGGTTGCTTCGGAATAGAGATCATTATACTCAACATGACATATTTTCACTTCATACAAACTTTAGAAGAGAGGTTGTAAATTACCAATAAAACATGCCATGAACTATGTGTGATATTGAGGGTTCAGTATAGATTCATTCAATTTGTTCACAACCCTAGTCTGAGATTTCTAATTTCATTTCCAAATGTAGAATAATGCTCAACAGTTTTCTTCCATTGTGGAAAATCAGGTGGATGGCGTATTTTTCCATCACATAACTGCTCATCAACATGACATCTTAACCTTTTTGGATCAAGTGAATTAGAAAATAAACGTTTGAAATGATGAATTATAGTAATATACACAAATACCTTTGAAGGGATCTTTGTAATCTCTACATCATCCAGGGATTTTTCATTCACCTTATACCATGATGTGCCACATTTAAGACACTCGAACAGAAATTCATATTCCTTCTATATATAATACCTTTATTCAGAAAAGCATGTATTTTCTTATATCCCAATCCCATCAGGAATAATATTTTCTTGGACTCATAATGTGAATCTGGAAAATCGTTATCTTTTGGAAGAATGTCTTTCATCAATTGTAGTAGCTCTGTAAAACATCTATCACTCCATCCATGTTTCACCTTCAGGTTAATCAATCTTAACACCACTGTAAAAATTGTAAAATCTGTACAACCTGGAAATAATGGTTCTTTAGAATCACCATATATATACGCAACTGTCGGTTATATCTCAATTTGTTCTGCTGCAATATCGCAAATCATTTCTTCAATTCCATCAGAGTTAACATCTTGCGAATCATCATCAGAAGTGACATTCCATCTAGTTTCACCATGCCAAATCCAAGGGCTGTAACTCAGATTAAAACCATGACAAATCAGATGATCCTTTATCTCTCTACTTTTAAACTTCTTCATATTCAAACATTTTAGGCATGGAATGAAAAAAATGTCACTACTCGGAACATTTTGTTTAGAAAATTCCAAAAAGGTATCAACACCTTCCTTATATTCATTGCTCATTTGATGTGTCGTAGTCCAACTTCAACTCATTATTACCTATATAAAATATAAAATTATACATCTCTTTAAGATAAGAAAAATATATGTCTATATGAAAAAAATCATAATTTGAATGTAAAAAAATATTGAAATATAAAACAAATCTATGCATATTTAAAAAAATATTCTTGAATATTATTTTAAAAAGAAAATATAGTTAGATATAACAGTTTTAAATTCCATTGAATCAAAGAAAACCATGGGGCCTCCAATGTTTGATCGAAAATTAGAGAAAACGGAGTAAACCTGAGAATCAAATCAAATTTAAAATAAAAACTCAGATTGAGAAAATCATAATGTAAATCCAATCATCGCGACACAATGGGGTTAGGATAAATACCCATATTTGAAAACCATGACATGGTCTCCCCCATAACCCATAATTTTCTCATAGTTGATGACTGGTCAGAATATATATAACCAAATAGAATCATATTGCAACACTAATATCCATGAAACAATACCATCATCATGTCATAATCTCACAAACCATGATGCAGTAGTCAATCCCAACTAACACTTATCCCCCACCTCCATGGACACCCCCTAGACACCACCACCCCCTTGGATAACCCCCACCCCCTAGACACCACCCCCACCCCCTTGGAAACCCATGGACACCACCACCCCCTTGGACAACCCCCCCCACCTTTGGACACCACCCCACCCCCTGGGACACCCCATGGACACCGCAACACACTTGGACAGCCCCCCGAACCCCTCCTGGACTCCCCCACCCCTCATGGACACCAACAACCACCTCCTACCCCCTTGGACAACCCCCTGGACACCACCCAACTGTCTGGACCCCCCCCCCCCCCTGAACAACCCCCAAACCCTCTGGACATGCCCCCACCCCCTTGGACAACCCCCACCCCCTTAGACACCCCCCCACACACCCCTGGATTCCCCCCCCCCCCCACCCCCATGGACTCCATGGACACCCCCAACCTTCTGGATAGCCCCATGAACCCTCTTAACACCACCCCACCCCCTTGGATACCACCTCCCCCTTTAACAGCCCCCTCCTCTCTAGACAACCTCCCTTGGACATCCCCTACCACTCTAGACAGCACCCCCACCCCTCTAGACAGCACCCCCACCCCTCTTGGACACCACCAGCCATCCCCTACCCCCGTG
Source organism: Viscum album (assembly GCA_963277665.1). Taxonomy (NCBI): domain Eukaryota; kingdom Viridiplantae; phylum Streptophyta; class Magnoliopsida; order Santalales; family Viscaceae; genus Viscum; species Viscum album. The sequence goes on along the minus strand of OY728122.1, from coordinate 504,389,756 downwards.
GACACCCCCTTGGACACCCCCTACCCTCTAGAATTCCCTCCAACCCTCTAGATATCCCCCTGGACAGCCCCAACCCTCTAGAGAGCATCCTTACCCCTCCTAGACACCAACCCCACCCCCTACACCCTTTGACAACCCCTGGACACCCCCAACCCTCTAGACAACCCCCACCCCCAGAAAACCCCCCAAACCTTCTGTACAGGCCCCCACCCCCTTGGACAGCCCCCCCCACCCCCTTGGACAACCCCCACCCCCTTCGACACCCCCACCCCCTTGGAACTCCCCCCCACACACCCCTAGATTTCCCCCACCTCCATGGACACCCTGGACACCCCCAACCCTCTGGACAGACACTCGAACCCTCTGAACACCACCCCCACCCCCTTGGAAACCCCTAGACACCACGACCCCCTTGGATATCCCCCACCCCTCTAGACAGCCATCCCACCCCGTAGACAGCCCCCCGCCCCTCGAGACAGCACCCCCACCCCTCCTGGACACCACCCCCACCCCTTACCCCCCTTGGACACCCCTTGGACACCCCAACACTTTGGATAGCCCCCACCCTCGGACAACCCCCCAAACCCTCTGGACACACCCCCACCCCCATGGACAGCCCCACCCACCCACCCACCACCTTGGACAGCCCCCCCCCCCCACCCCCATCTACACCGCACCCACTTGGACCCCCCCCCCCCCACACACACACCCCTGGACTGCCCCGTACCACCCCAACTCCATGGACTCCCTGGAGAGCCTCCAACCCTCGGGAAATCCCCCAACCCACTAGATAGCCACCAAACCTCTTGACAGCCCCTAGAACCATGGGATTTTAACCTCAAGCTACTAGTTTTGGCATATCCAGGGATTTTAACCCCAAGCTGCATGTTTTGGTATCATGCCATTATTCAAAATGAGAACCATGAACTATATCTCCTACTAGTCTAACTTTTTTTAATTGTGCATTGAATCAGGTTTTAATAGCATATGAAGACTTATAATAGTCCAAGAACATATGCAACGAAAATAGATTATGGAACAACATAAAGTGTTACCCAAAATAGAAACAACCAAGGATCCAAAACAAACATTCCACTTTGAAAAACCATATATACATATAAAATATTTCACACTGTTACACGGAATGGGTGTATCAAAATTATTTACATATAAATTGAATTAATATAGGTGAATGAGATCATCAGTTTTAAAGGACATCCAAAATTACCATCAATGTCGGGCATCCGCAAAACGAAAACAAACTAAATAGAAGTAGGTGTGCCTTATGTGAATATTGCGAGTTGATCTAATAGATCTGTGGATAATAAATAAGACGATGATGTAAAAATGAGGTAAAATGGTTCTAAATCGAAGAATCATAACTAGTTTAAACAAAAAAATCACAAAACATAAATATAGCCTATCCTGGAAAAAACGAACAAAATAAAGTCGTGGGAGGCATACCTGAGTGTTGTGAGTGGAAATGATAGATCTGAGGAGAGTAAAGATGATAAACGATGATTTAAAAATGAGTTTAACGAAACGAGATTGAAGATTGATTAAGGTTTCCCATGCATGAGAGACGAGTCGCCGGTATGTCGATCAAAAAATCATAAATGACAATCCACATGGCATGTTAATTTTTTAAATTTTTTATAACATCAGTTATTTAATAACCGACCTTATAAAATATTTTTTTTACATTTATAATGTTGGTTTTTATAATAAATTACATTATGAATGTATCAGATAACACATTTTTTACGACCGTTATTTTATAACCGACGTAAAAAAAGCCGAGTGTTGGTTTTTTATGTCGGTTATTCTATAACCGACGTAAAAAACACATCATAAACCACAATTTTTTACATCGGTTATAAAATAACCGATGTAAAAAATTCTATGTGTTGGTTTTTTACATCTGTTATAATATAACCAACTTTAAAAATTCTGCAGGTTGGGTTGTTACGTCGGTTATCAAATAACCGACATCAAAAAGGCCTTACATGACACCTTTTTTATGTCGGTTATTTTATAACCGACCTAAAAAATTCGTAGATACCTCATTTTTTAAGTCGGTTATCAAATAACTGAAGTAAAAAATTCCACGCTTTGTTTTTCTAGGCGAGTTAATTTATAACCGATGTATAAAATGAACGCATGGGATTTTTGACGTCGATTATTAAAATAAACGATGTAAAAAATTTACTCTCCGTACTTTTTACGTCGGTTATAAAATAACAAATGTCAAAAACCACATATCACTAATTTTGACTTCAGTTATATATAACCGATGTAAAAAATGGTGACGTTAAAAACATTTTCTGCACTAGTGTCATACTATGATCATGGAATCATTGAGGTTTATTCAATGTTAGATGGTTACAACCCATATAAAATTCATTAGTAATTTCTTTAATATCATATGAGAATATTTTCTTTTTCAAATTAAATCCAATTTTACATGTTTTTAATTTTATATATATAAATTTTTAAACAAATAACATTGTTTTAAATTAAAATGAAATACCAAGATAACTTCTGTTGATTCATGAAAAAAAAATTAGAATTTGTTTTTTTATATTGAATTATGATTTAATGACTTGAAAAGCATTTATTACCTCAATTGGGTGAGTTATGTAATGTATGTAAATTTTTGATATTGATATCATTTATAATATGTTTTGTTTTATTATACAATATTTATGTCCAAATTGGTTACATTTTAATTTTTATTGTCCAATCCTTGAAGGGAATGTGGGAAATAGAGTTCAAAATAGAATCATTTACATCTTTATGAATTATTAAATTTAATATTAGTCCTTTATAGATCCCATAGTGTTAATATAGAGTTTAATTAATTTTGATGTCTTTTATTTTCTTACACCATTTAATAAAAATTAAATTTTCTATGGAACGAATCACTGACTCACCAAAGAGTACATATAATTTACCTATTCATGGTTGATAAATAATACTTTTGGGAGGTATAAACATTTCCATTAAATATAATGATGTACTATGATCCCTTGTTGATTCGAAAATAATGAATGAATACCCCACCCCGTGAGTATGGTAGGTTAGGAAACCTGGGTGGTGTGGTCAATTATTATTTAAATTATGAGTATTATAAAAAATAATTTAATTAAACATTATCTTTGATGAGTTATAATTATAGAATCCAATCATAACATTCAGTATGAGTTTCCCCAGTGGGAGAGAGATGGTTTGGATAGTTTCATTTTGAAATAAATAGTGTGATAGAAAAATATTATAGGTGTCATCAATTGTGTTATAACAGAAAATGTTATCTTTGATTGAAAACATTCAAATAATTATTCTTCTTAAAATCGTGGATGAATTAATGTTTTTATTAATAAAATTATTAAAGTTTTATTTTATATAAAAAATTGATTTTTATTTTCATCATTTTTTTCAATGTATAAATTTTATTACAAAAAATAATAAAATGTAAAAAAAACAAATGTATGTTTTTCATTAAATAAAATTTTGGGTGTGAAAACATTTCGTTGATTGAAATCTAATATTAAATGGGTATTTAACATTTATAAGTTCTTTTTTTATATCCTTTAATGTAATATTCAGGATGTATGTATTATCCCTGATGAATACTAAACTTTGTATATAGTTTAGTAATCTAGTAGTGCATACTACTGGCCAGCCATGTTGTTCTTAGAGTCCCGTATGATCTGATAGTATTTTGTGTTTATATTACATGATACTCATGAGCTATTTATGATATGTATAACACCCCAAACATTTTATGGTATGATTCTATTAAATACATTATATTCATAGACTATATTTCATAAAGAACTGTGTTTCTTTGAAACAACACTTTGTTATTTGGGAGATAGTCAAAACCAATCCATTAAACATAGATTTTCCACTTCTATGTTTTGAATTTCAAAAAACAGTCATCTAGAATTGTGACTAGTAAGTCATTTGGAATCTAATAGAACCAACTTGATTTTTTTATTACTAGATCTTACCCTTATGAACAGTAATATGAATTGTAATATGACAGTTATAAATAGTAAATAATTATACTATATTATTTTATTAATGTAATAAGATAACATGATATTATTTATTTTTTCAATGGGATATTGAAATAATTATACCTTTAAAAATGTTATTTTTCGAATTAACTATGATTTCATTTAAAATTTAAATTAAAAATACATAGAAAATTAGTTTCTAAAAATGGATTTCATTTTTGAATTCTACATGTCAAAAAAAGGTTAGGGTAAATTTTATTGGATTTTTCTAAAATACATGATTTTTTGGTAAATATTAAAAATATAGTTTTCAGTTTTTGATAGTTGAATTCCATCATAATTATAGCATCCCACCTTTTTATCACATAAACTTTCATTACATTTTACAAAACCGAGGATCTTTAAGGTTTAGTGTCTTGGAAACCAGGAAATTAAAACAATAAACAAAAAAAACATTCTTCTTAAACACTTGAAAGGCTTCTCCTTATGTTCATCCTAGGTTCATTACTGCATCTCATAACCTGGGGACATACATCAAAGGAAAGGGTGAGCAGAAGGCCCAGTAAGGGAAACAAGAGAAACATTTTACATATGAAATTGAGATACATCAATAAAGTCATGAAAAGAACTTTAAGGCATGAAAATGAAATCATGAGGCATATCATAATAAAAAAAACATTTTTCATAACTTGAAGATGTGGATACATCATTTAACATAGACAATCATGAACATATCACCAAGGTCCATCCCCAAGGTGTCATTTGAAAATTACCAAGGTTATTCACCAAGGTATCGTGAAAATTGTAATCTCTAGTGGTTACATCATTACCCAATGCATTGGAGCGCTATCAGGGCGCACCCTTAAATTTGCCTTTATTATCATGTGAGCCACATATATCATCATCAAAAATTTCATAAATAACCCATATAGCATAAAGAAAATGGGTTTCATTTCATAATCATAACTTTTTAAAAACTGCTTTAAAGACATGATCTTTATATCACTTTAAAACCCACAGAAAAGGAAGGTGGGTCTCATGTATGTAAATCCCAGAATTTAAAATAGAACATTTTTGTATATATGTGAATACCCCTTTAGAAGAAAGAGCTTTGAGTATTCACTTAATAAAATAAAAGAACTTTAGAAAAAGAGATAGACATTTTGAGACAGAAATTATGCAGCATAACGGCAATGTTTTGAGGTTTTAGAAGACATTAAAAGAGAGGTAAAATGGGTCAAACATTCATAAATGACCCATAAAATAGTACATGGACAGAATAAAAAGGATACATGATCATGGTAATGAAAATTTGAAAATATACCATATGAAATGAAGAACATGAAAGGAAGAAAACAAAACAAGATTTCTCTTGTGAAAATTCGGCAGCCTAACGGCGTTACTTAAACATCAACAAAAATGATTTGAAAAGATCAAATAGGGTCTCTCATCATGTGAACATAAGAGTTCAGTATGATAGATATAGAGATAATTCCCCAACATAACAAAAAGTAACTTGAAAGAATTGACATGAAAGTAGAACTTCAAAACGAGAAGGGTGAAGAACCACTTAAAAATTCGGCAGCCTAACGGCGCCACTTAAAACATCAAAATACTGAATTGAAGCGATCAAATGGGGTCTCTCATCATATGAACATAAGAGTCCAGTATGATATATATAGAGATCATACCCCAATATAACAAAAAGGAACTTGAAATAATTGACATGAAAGTAGAACTTCAAAACGAGAAGGGTGAAGAACCACTTAAAAATTCGGCAGCCTAACGGTGCCACTTAAAACTTCAAAATACTGAATTGAAGCGATCAAATGGGGTCTCTCATCATATGAACATAAGAGTCCAGTATGATATATATAGAGATAATACCCCAATATAACAAAAAGGAACTTGAAATAATTGACATGAAAGTAGAACTTCAAAACGAGAAGGGTGAAGAACCACTTAAAAATTCGGCAGCCTAACGGCGCCACTTAAAACTTCAAAATACTGAATTGAAGCGATCAAATGGGGTCTCTCATCATATGATCATAAAATATCAGTATGAAAATTTATAGATCATACCCCAACATAATAAAAAGGAACATGAAAGACTTGAATGAAAATAGAACTTGAAAACGAGGAAGGTGAAAGAATCCCTTAAAAATTCGGCAGCCTAACGGCGCCACTTAAACATTCTTAAAATGAATTGATGAGAGCAAGGGGGGGTCTCTCATCATATGAACATGAAATAGGCAATAGGATGAATATAAAAGAACACCATCCAACATAAGAACATGGAGTATAAAAGAAATGACATAAAAGAGATTACTTGAAAAGAAAGAGAGGGGTCGGATCCCTTATCTTAAAATGTAACTCTTGAACCTCAAAGGTTGGGACCTTGAGGGCTTGGGGACACCTTGGGAGGACTCCTTGGGAGGTAATGAGACCAGAACTTCGTTGGGGAGGAGTGGGGAGTCGAAATGATGAGAGGAGGTCTTGGTATTTATAGGGAAAGTGAGGGGACAAGGCATTAATGGCCAAGGGACACCTCACTAGTGGTTTTGGGAAAACCATGGGCTTGCCCATGGTATTTGCCCATGGTATTGGCCACTTGGGACACCTCACACCTTATCTTACTATTAATAATTCGACCATATTGAATATATACTTAATACATCATTTAATGATGTCATTAAACACCCGTAACTTAAAAACTGTACTTTCACTATTCACCGAAAATTCAACTTTCTCAGAATAATCCCAAAATTTCACCTTAACCAAATATCAATGCTCTGATTTCAAAAATGAAATCCATTTTATAAAAATAATTTTTTAAATATTTTTAATTTAATTTTTAAATAAAAACACTATTCATCGAAAATTCATTTTTTCCAGAAAAAACCCCAAAAATTACCATAACATAATATCGATGCTCTGAGTTTCAAAAATGAAATCCGTTTTATAAAAATAATTATCTAAATATTTTTAATTAAATTTTTAATTAAAAAACACTATTCACCCGAAAAAACTAATACTTGAATAATAATTTATGAAACCATTATCTAACCATTTTATTGAATCACATTACTTAATCAAGGTTCCTAGTTTATATTAATACTTTCTTTAAGTGAGATTACTAATCCATTTGGACACATTACTAATCCTAATCATAAAATCACTATTCATAATTTACTATTCATCAAAAATTAAGTTGATCTTATTAGACTCTAAATTTCGTACTGAACATAATTGTAGAAGACCACTTTGCGAAAATCATTACACATTTTTAATTATTTATGGTTTACACAACCATTTTTAAAATATCCTTTTTCTAAAATTCATCAAAAATATGCATACAATTTTTATCCGGTCTTTTGAAAATTCATAAACTTCATCATAAAAAGAAATCCAAATTTTTATTTAAAACAAGGATTACACAAGGTAGTTACGGTCTCGTTACATAGCCCCTTATAATACCAGCATAGGACCTAAGAGTAAGGTGTGCTAGGGTGATAAAATCTTGGGGCGGCTCGGTCAACATTGCCCGAGTAGTAATTTCTATCAGTTTGAACTTCTCGCGAAGGCGATTCCGTTCTAGCTTCACATGATGAAGTTCGGCTTGGGTTTGGTCCAGAGCAAAGGCCAATGGTGCTACCTCCTTCCCAATCTCTGTTAGATGGGCTTCGATCGGTCCAAGACTACTAGGTGAGGCCATCGAATCTTCTTTCTATAATAATTAACCAAGATTACTTGTATTTAGAGACAATAATCGAAACATTTAGTTTCTAGTGGTCATATTGAACAATGGTCATATAACAGTCAAAACCCAAAGGTCTCATTTTAATTATAATCATGTTTATCAAATAAAACATTTTTGTTGAGTATAAAAATAAAATAAAATAAAATTACACACAAAATTAGGAAACAATCTTTATTCAAAATTTTGGGTTGTTACAATCTTCCCCCCTTAAGAAATTGCGTCCTCGCAATTTTTTTAAAATTAGGTTTTTAAATTTCATTGAAAGTCCCACATCGGAAAAGGAGTCAGTAAAACTATTACTTTAAAAGAATGAAAGGGAAGTACGAAGGTCACCCGAGTTAGCCCACACTAGGATTCCATGTAGGAAAACATGGATATGGAGGAGAAAACAAAGGGTCATGTTCTGAGGGAGAGTGATAGAAAACATGATTAGGAGAACGTTGACCACGAGAAAATCCCAAACTTATGTTGTGTGTAAACGGGCTTTGATTACCTAGTAGGAAACGTAAACCAACAACATTTTTGTTTTACGTTTCTTTTAATAATTTTGAAGAATTCATTTACTACATAAAACAAAAACATAAGAAAATATACCTACCTTCAAGTATAGTTTCATCTTTTAATAAGTTTCTACCAAATCTAATCTTTTCTCCCAAACGATGAGCATTCAAAACTACTTGGTCTCATCAAAACACAAGAATCATCTTATAGAGAATCATATAATCCACAAAAGATTAACTATCTATTTCTTCTATCTTTAAACATTATCCCAAAAAAAGAAAGGGTAAGGTTAGACAAGTCTTCAAAAAGGAAGGATCCCATAGGAATGGAAAGTAATTTTAAATCTTCAATGTTCCATGATAATACCCAAAGTTCATCATAGACCATACCATAAATAACGATCCTTAAAATTCCTCAAAATAAACCAAACTAAGATTGAAACCCAAATACAAGAAGGATTTGATAACATAGTCTTCCAAAATAAACGTCATTGTTCATCTCCAAACAACATCAACCACTCCTAACATCTTATAACAAAATTATCTAAACTAAACATATTTTACCCAAGATAGGTTCATCATTCCCATAAGTAACCTAAATTACTATTAGTCCACCATAAATTCATCGATTCTTCAAAATATAAGTCAACCTTACTCCTCAATGAAAATACCGTAGTAATCTATTTACCTCGATCATATAGGGTCCCTAAAATAGTGAACGTATTCCAAAATAATAATCATCTATTAATCCCCTAATTACCTCAGTCGTATTAACATGACAATCGTCGCATTTCCTATCACATTGGTTTTTGGGACATGTTCTTCCATTTCCCTCCATTAACTAAGAAAAGAAACTATAATTAGTGGCTTATTTACTTAGCTAATAATCATGAAAAGGAAACTTTAAGCATAAAAGGATAAACATGTAGAATAAAAGTATATCCTAACTTGTGATCCCCTAGGTTCCAATCTAGGTTATCCATGATCATATATTCTTATGTGAATCTTTATTATGTTTTATCCTTGTTCCTTTAATAATGGTTCATACTAAGCTTATGAATTTACCAAAGCATATCCCCCGGGAGTGTCGTAACCAAGAGTGCAGCAAGGCCCGTTGTCGTGTACCAGTTCCCGTTCGAGTCTAGCTCAAAGCGGTGTTTTCGGGTTTTACCCCTATGTACATCTGTGCCAGAGCCACCTCTACCTGCTCGTATCCAGACAGGGATGTATTTGCTTGGAAACCCCTTACTCAATGCTCACCAAAATACCAGGAAGATTTCATATATTTAAACTTTTCCATAGGGTTCTTCCTAGAGTTTTCATATCCTAATTTCCACAAATAAGTAAACCATCCTTTGATACCAACTATAGCATCCCACCTTTTTATCACATAAACTTTCATTACATTTTACAAAACCGAGGATCTTTAAGGTTTAGTGTCTTGGAAACCAGGAAATTAAAACAATAAACAAAAAAAAAACATTCTTCTTAAACACTTGAAAGGCTTCTCCTTATGTTCATCCTAGGTTCATTACTGCATCTCATAACCTGGGGACATACATCAAAGGAAAGGGTGGGCAGAAGGCCCAGTAAGGGAAACAAGAGAAACATTTTACATATGAACTTGAGATACATCAATAAAGTCATGAAAAGAACTTTAAGGCATGAAAATGAAATCATGAGGCATATCATAATAAAAAAAACATTTTTCATAACTTGAAGATGTGGCTACATCATTTAACATAGACAATCATGAACATATCACCAAGGTCCATCCCCAAGGTGTCATTTGAAAATTACCAAGGTTATTCACCAAGGTATCGTGAAAATTGTAATCTCTAGTGGTTACATCATTACCCAATGCATTGGAGCGCTATCAGGGCGCACCCTTAAATTTGCCTTTATTATCATGTGAGCCACATATATCATCATCAAACATTTCATAAATAACCCATATAGCATAAAGAAAATGGGTTTCATTTCATAATCATAACTTTTTAAAAACTGCTTTAAAGACATGATCTTTATATCACTTTAAAACCCACAGAAAAGGAAGGTGGGTCTCATGTATGTAAATCCCAGAATTTAAAATAGAACATTTTTGTATATATGTGAATACCCCTTTAGAAGAAAGGGCTTTGAGTATTCACTTAATAAAATAAAAGAACTTTAGAAAAAGAGATAGACATTTTGAGACAGAAATTATGCAGCATAACGGCAATGTTCTGAGGTTTTAGAAGACATTAAAAGAGAGGTAAAATGGGTCAAACATTCATAAATGACCCATAAAATAGTACATGGACAGAATAAAAAGGATACATGATCATGGTAATGAAAATTTGAAAATATACCATATGAAATGAAGAACATGAAAGGACGAAAACAAAACAAGATTTCTCTTGTGAAAATTCGGCAGCCTAACGGCGTTACTTAAACATCAACAAAAATGATTTGAAAAGATCAAATAGGGTCTCTCTTCATGTGAACATAAGAGTTCAGTATGATAGATATAGAGATAATTCCCCAACATAACAAAAAGTAACTTGAAAGAATTGACATGAAAGTAGAACTTCAAAACGAGAAGGGTGAAGAACCACTTAAAAATTCGGCAGCCTAACGGCGCCACTTAAAACTTCAAAATACTGAATTGAAGCGATCAAATGGGGTCTCTCATCATATGAACATAAGAGTCCAGTATGATATATATAGAGATCATACCCCAATATAACAAAAAGGAACTTGAAATAATTGACATGAAAGTAGAACTTCAAAACGAGAAGGGTGAAGAACCACTTAAAAATTCGGCAGCCTAACGGCGCCACTTAAAACTTCAAAATACTGAATTGAAGCGATCAAATGGGGTCTCTCATCATATGAACATAAGAGTCCAGTATGATATATATAGAGATCATACCCCAATATAACAAAAAGGAACTTGAAATAATTGACATGAAAGTAGAACTTCAAAACGAGAAGGGTGAAGAACCACTTAAAAATTCGGCAGCCTAACGGCGCCACTTAAAACTTCAAAATACTGAATTGAAGCGATCAAATGGGGTCTCTCATCATATGATCATAAAAGATCAGTATGAAAATTTAGAGATCATACCCCAACATAATAAAAAGGAACATGAAAGACTTGAATGAAAATAGAACTTGAAAACGAGGAAGGTGAAAGAATCCCTTAAAAATTCGGCAGCCTAACGGCGCCACTTAAACATTCTTAAAATGAATTGATGAGAGCAAGGGGGGGTCTCTCATCATATGAACATGAAATAGGCAGTAGGATGAATATAAAAGAACACCATCCAACATAAGAACATGGAGTATAAAAGAAATGACATAAAAGAGATTACTTGAAAAGAAAGAGAGGGGTCGGATCCCTTACCTTAAAATGTAACTCTTGAACCTCAAAGGTTGGGACCTTGAGGGCTTGGGGACACCTTGGGAGGACTCCTTGGGAGGTAATGAGACCAGAACTTCGTTGGGGAGGAGTGGGGAGTCGAAATGATGAGAGGAGGTCTTGGTATTTATAGGGAAAGTGAGGGGACAAGGCATTAATGGCCAAGGGACACCTCACTAGTGGTTTTGGGAAAACCATGGGCTTGCCCATGGTATTTGCCCATGGTATTGGCCACTTGGGACACCTCACACCTTATCTTACTATTAATAATTCGACCATATTGAATATATACTTAATACATCATTTAATGATGTCATTAAACACCCGTAACTTAAAAACTATACTTTCACTATTCACCGAAAATTCAACTTTCTCAGAATAATCCCAAAATTTCACCTTAACCAAATATCAATGCTCTGATTTCAAAAATGAAATCCATTTTATAAAAATAATTTTTTAAATATTTTTAATTTAATTTTTAAATAAAAACACTATTCATCGAAAATTCATTTTTTCCAGAAAAAACCCCAAAAATTACCATAACATAATATCGATGCTCTGAGTTTCAAAAATGAAATCCGTTTTATAAAAATAATTATCTAAATATTTTTAATTAAATTTTTAATTAAAAAACACTATTCACCCGAAAAAACTAATACTTGAATAATAATTTATGAAACCATTATCTAACCATTTTATTGAATCACATTACTTAATCAAGGTTCCTAGTTTATATTAATACTTTCTTTAAGTGAGATTACTAATCCATTTGGACACATTACTAATCCTAATCATAAAATCACTATTCATAATTTACTATTCATCAAAAATTAAGTTGATCTTATTAGACTCTAAATTTCGTACTGAACATAATTGTAGAAGACCACTTTGCGAAAATCATTACACATTTTTAATTATTTATGGTTTACACAACCATTTTTAAAATATCCTTTTTCTAAAATTCATCAAAAATATGCATACAATTTTTATCCAGTCTTTTGAAAATTCATAAACTTCATCATAAAAAGAAATCCAAATTTTTATTTAAAACAAGGATTACACAAGGTAGTTACGGTCTCGTTACATAGCCCCTTATAATACCAGCATAGGACCTAAGAGTAAGGTGTGCTAGGGTGATAAAATCTTGGGGCGGCTCGGTCAACATTGCCCGAGTAGTAATTTCTATCAGTTTGAACTTCTCGCGAAGGCGATTCCGTTCTAGCTTCACATGATGAAGTTCGGCTTGGGTTTGGTCCAGAGCAAAGGCCAATGGTGCTACCTCCTTCCCAATCTCTGTTAGATGGGCTTCGATCGGTCCAAGACTACTAGGTGAGGCCATCGAATCTTCTTTCTATAATAATTAACCAAGATTACTTGTATTTAGAGACAATAATCGAAACATTTAGTTTCTAGTGGTCATATTGAACAATGGTCATATAACAGTCAAAACCCAAAGGTCTCATTTTAATTATAATCATGTTTATCAAATAAAACATTTTTGTTGAGTATAAAAATAAAATAAAATAAAATTACACACAAAATTAGGAAACAATCTTTATTCAAAATTTTGGGTTGTTACAATCTTCCCCCCTTAAGAAATTGCGTCCTCGCAATTTTTTTAAAATTAGGTTTTTAAATTTCATTGAAAGTCCCACATCGGAAAAGGAGTCAGTAAAACTATTACTTTAAAAGAATGAAAGGGAAGTACGAAGGTCACCCGAGTTAGCCCACACTAGGATTCCATGTAGGAAAACATGGATATGGAGGAGAAAACAAAGGGTCATGTTCTGAGGGAGAGTGATAGAAAACATGATTAGGAGAACGTTGACCACGAGAAAATCCCAAACTTATGTTGTGTGTAAACGGGCTTTGATTACCTAGTAGGAAACGTAAACCAACAACATTTTTGTTTTACGTTTCTTTTAATAATTTTGAAGAATTCATTTACTACATAAAACAAAAACATAAGAAAATATACCTACCTTCAAGTATAGTTTCATCTTTTAATAAGTTTCTACCAAATCTAATCTTTTCTCCCAAACGATGAGCATTCAAAACTACTTGGTCTCATCAAAACACAAGAATCATCTTATAGAGAATCATATAATCCACAAAAGATTAACTATCTATTTCTTCTATCTTTAAACATTATCCCAAAAAAAGAAAGGGTAAGGTTAGACAAGTCTTCAAAAAGGAAGGATCCCATAGGAATGGAAAGTAATTTTAAATCTTCAATGTTCCATGATAATACCCAAAGTTCATCATAGACCATACCATAAATAACGATCCTTAAAATTCCTCAAAATAAACCAAACTAAGATTGAAACCCAAATACAAGAAGGATTTGATAACATAGTCTTCCAAAATAAACGTCATTGTTCATCTCCAAACAACATCAACCACTCCTAACATCTTATAACAAAATTATCTAAACTAAACATATTTTACCCAAGATAGGTTCATCATTCCCATAAGTAACCTAAATTACTATTAGTCCACCATAAATTCATCGATTCTTCAAAATATAAGTCAACCTTACTCCTCAATGAAAATACCGTAGTAATCTATTTACCTCGATCATATAGGGTCCCTAAAATAGTGAACGTATTCCAAAATAATAATCATCTATTAATCCCCTAATTACCTCAGTCGTATTAACATGACAATCGTCGCATTTCCTATCACATTGGTTTTTGGGACATGTTCTTCCATTTCCCTCCATTAACTAAGAAAAGAAACTATAATTAGTGGCTTATTTACTTAGCTAATAATCATGAAAAGGAAACTTTAAGCATAAAAGGATAAACATGTAGAATAAAAGTATATCCTAACTTGTGATCCCCTAGGTTCCAATCTAGGTTATCCATGATCATATATTCTTATGTGAATCTTTATTATGTTTTATCCTTGTTCCTTTAATAATGGTTCATACTAAGCTTATGAATTTACCAAAGCATATCCCCCGGGAGTGTCGTAACCAAGAGTGCAGCAAGGCCCGTTGTCGTGTACCAGTTCCCGTTCGAGTCTAGCTCAAAGCGGTGTTTTCGGGTTTTACCCCTATGTACATCTGTGCCAGAGCCACCTCTACCTGCTCGTATCCAGACAGGGATGTATTTGCTTGGAAACCCCTTACTCAATGCTCACCAAAATACCAGGAAGATTTCATATATTTAAACTTTTCCATAGGGTTCTTCCTAGAGTTTTCATATCCTAATTTCCACAAATAAGTAAACCATCCTTTGATACCAACTATAGCATCCCACCTTTTTATCACATAAACTTTCATTACATTTTACAAAACCGAGGATCTTTAAGGTTTAGTGTCTTGGAAACCAGGAAATTAAAACAATAAACAAAAAAAAACATTCTTCTTAAACACTTGAAAGGCTTATCCTTATGTTCATCGTAGGTTCATTACTGCATCTCATAACCTGGGGACATACATCAAAGGAAAGGGTGGGCAGAAGGCCCAGTAAGGGAAACAAGAGAAACATTTTACATATGAACTTGAGATACATCAATAAAGTCATGAAAAGAACTTTAAGGCATGAAAATGAAATCATGAGGCATATCATAATAAAAAAAACATTTTTCATAACTTGAAGATGTGGCTACATCATTTAACATAGACAATCATGAACATATCACCAAGGTCCATCCCCAAGGTGTCATTTGAAAATTACCAAGGTTATTCACCAAGGTATCGTGAAAATTGTAATCTCTAGTGGTTACATCATTACCCAATGCATTGGAGCGCTATCAGGGCGCACCCTTAAATTTGCCTTTATTATCATGTGAGCCACATATATCATCATCAAACATTTCATAAATAACCCATATAGCATAAAGAAAATGGGTTTCATTTCATAATCATAACTTTTTAAAAACTGCTTTAAAGACATGATCTTTATATCACTTTAAAACCCACAGAAAAGGAAGGTGGGTCTCATGTATGTAAATCCCAGAATTTAAAATAGAACATTTTTGTATATATGTGAATACCCCTTTAGAAGAAAGGGCTTTGAGTATTCACTTAATAAAATAAAAGAACTTTAGAAAAAGAGATAGACATTTTGAGACAGAAATTATGCAGCATAACGGCAATGTTCTGAGGTTTTAGAAGACATTAAAAGAGAGGTAAAATGGGTCAAACATTCATAAATGACCCATATAATAGTACATGGACAGAATAAAAAGGATACATGATCATGGTAATGAAAATTTGAAAATATACCATATGAAATGAAGAACATGAAAGGAAGAAAACAAAACAAGATTTCTCTTGTGAAAATTCGGCAGCCTAACGGCGTTACTTAAACATCAACAAAAATGATTTGAAAAGATCAAATAGGGTCTCTCTTCATGTGAACATAAGAGTTCAGTATGATAGATATAGAGATAATTCCCCAACATAACAAAAAGTAACTTGAAAGAATTGACATGAAAGTAGAACTTCAAAACGAGAAGGGTGAAGAACCACTTAAAAATTCGGCAGCCTAACGGCGCCACTTAAAACTTCAAAATACTGAATTGAAGCGATCAAATGGGGTCTCTCATCATATGAACATAAGAGTCCAGTATGATATATATAGAGATCATACCCCAATATAACAAAAAGGAACTTGAAATAATTGACATGAAAGTAGAACTTCAAAACGAGAAGGGTGAAGAACCACTTAAAAATTCGGCAGCCTAACGGCGCCACTTAAAACTTCAAAATACTGAATTGAAGCGATCAAATGGGGTCTCTCATCATATGAACATAAGAGTCCAGTATGATATATATAGAGATCATACCCCAATATAACAAAAAGGAACTTGAAATAATTGACATGAAAGTAGAACTTCAAAACGAGAAGGGTGAAGAACCACTTAAAAATTCGGCAGCCTAACGGCGCCACTTAAAACTTCAAAATACTGAATTGAAGCGATCAAATGGGGTCTCTCATCATATGATCATAAAAGATCAGTATGAAAATTTAGAGATCATACCCCAACATAATAAAAAGGAACATGAAAGACTTGAATGAAAATAGAACTTGAAAACGAGGAAGGTGAAAGAATCCCTTAAAAATTCGGCAGCCTAACGGCGCCACTTAAACATTCTTAAAATGAATTGATGAGAGCAAGGGGGGGTCTCTCATCATATGAACATGAAATAGGCAGTAGGATGAATATAAAAGAACACCATCCAACATAAGAACATGGAGTATAAAAGAAATGACATAAAAGAGATTACTTGAAAAGAAAGAGAGGGGTCGGATCCCTTACCTTAAAATGTAACTCTTGAACCTCAAAGGTTGGGACCTTGAGGGCTTGGGGACACCTTGGGAGGACTCCTTGGGAGGTAGTGAGACCAGAACTTCGTTGGGGAGGAGTGGGGAGTCGAAATGATGAGAGGAGGTCTTGGTATTTATAGGGAAAGTGAGTGGACAAGGCATTAATGGCCAAGGGACACCTCATTAGTGGTTTTGGGAAAACCATGGGCTTGCCCATGGTATTTGCCCATGGTATTGGCCACTTGGGACACCTCACACCTTATCTTACTATTAATAATTCGACCATATTGAATATATACTTAATACATCATTTAATGATGTCATTAAACACCCGTAACTTAAAAACTATACTTTCACTATTCACCGAAAATTCAACTTTCTCAGAATAATCCCAAAATTTCACCTTAACCAAATATCAATGCTCTGATTTCAAAAATGAAATCCATTTTATAAAAATAATTTTTTAAATATTTTTAATTTAATTTTTAAATAAAAACACTATTCATCGAAAATTCATTTTTTCCAGAAAAAACCCCAAAAATTACCATAACATAATATCGATGCTCTGAGTTTCAAAAATGAAATCCGTTTTATAAAAATAATTATCTAAATATTTTTAATTAAATTTTTAATTAAAAAACACTATTCACCCGAAAAAACTAATACTTGAATAATAATTTATGAAACCATTATCTAACCATTTTATTGAATCACATTACTTAATCAAGGTTCCTAGTTTATATTAATACTTTCTTTAAGTGAGATTACTAATCCATTTGGACACATTACTAATCCTAATCATAAAATCACTATTCATAATTTACTATTCATCAAAAATTAAGTTGATCTTATTAGACTCTAAATTTCGTACTGAACATAATTGTAGAAGACCATTTTGCGAAAATCATTACACATTTTTAATTATTTATGGTTTACACAACCATTTTTAAAATATCCTTTTTCTAAAATTCATCAAAAATATGCATACAATTTTTATCCAGTCTTTTGAAAATTCATAAACTTCATCATAAAAAGAAATCCAAATTTTTATTTAAAACAAGGATTACACAAGGTAGTTACGGTCTCGTTACATAGCCCCTTATAATACCAGCATAGGACCTAAGAGTAAGGTGTGCTAGGGTGATAAAATCTTGGGGCGGCTCGGTCAACATTGCCCGAGTAGTAATTTCTATCAGTTTGAACTTCTCGCGAAGGCGATTCCGTTCTAGCTTCACATGATGAAGTTCGGCTTGGGTTTGGTCCAGAGCAAAGGCCAATGGTGCTACCTCCTTCCCAATATCTGTTAGATGGGCTTCGATCGGTCCAAGATTACTAGGTGAGGCCATCGAATCTTCTTTCTATAATAATTAACCAAGATTACTTGTATTTAGAGACAATAATCGAAACATTTAGTTTCTAGTGGTCATATTGAACAATGGTCATATAACAGTCAAAACCCAAAGGTCTCATTTTAATTATAATCATGTTTATCAAATAAAACATTTTTGTTGAGTATAAAAATAAAATAAAATAAAATTACACACAAAATTAGGAAACAATCTTTATTCAAAATTTTGGGTTGTTACAATAATTATGTAATAATTAAATATTAAAGTATGGTCAACTTTTTTACAATTACTTATGACATGCGGTGTCCCAAGTGGCTAAAACCATTGGAAAATACCATGGGAAAGCCCATGGTTTGGCAAGAACCACTAATGAGTTGTCCCTTGGAAATTATTAAAAAACCACCACTCCTTTTCTATAAATACACACTCGCCCATTAATTTTCATTCTATAAAAATCCATTAGACTTGAATATCTGGTGGTTTTACCTCTCTAGGAGTCATCCCAAGGTGTTATTAAGCTCCCAAGGTCCCATCCTTCAAGATCTATGAGTTACTCTACAGGGAAAGGGAATCCGTCATTCTCTTCTTTTAGTCGAAACTTCTTTTATCATATCTATTTGAAATTCCATTCTCATATATTGGGGCTTGATATAATGTATTGTTTTACTTTACTTTTCATTTAAATATTCTAAGATACCCTTTTGTACTCATCATTTCATTTTATGATATTTTAAGCGATGACGTTTGGCTCTCTAATTTTCAAAATGGATCTGTCAACTTTTCTTTTATTTTCAAGATCATTCTTTTTAATTTTTCTTCTCACATCCTATGTACAAATGACCATGATAAACTCCAGTATCATCTATATACTGGAATTATATCATGTGAATTAAATAACCATCATCAATAGTCTTACTCCACCCCTTTTATTTTTTTGAACGAAATCAACGCCTATGTGATTCAAATTTATAACCTTTTTGGACGACGGAGTTTTGTTCTTCACTTTCTCCATTATTACTAGTCTTGAAAACATTTTGAAGGTTGAACCAGATTAGAATATTTTTATTTCATCTCATTAGTGTTCTGTAATCATTACACACTCATAATATGAAATAATAATACAAACCAAGTTCATTATGAACAAAACGTCCAAGTTAATCCAAATATTTGTAATAAACTTTTAACTAATGAATCATCATCATGATATGTAACCCAAAATAAATATAAGAACATTTATATCTCTTTAATCTCAATAATAATATATATTATCAATTATGGATATTTAACCGCATTTCCAATGAACTGCGATTCATTAATATAAGTAAACGAATCATGAAAACCAAGGAATAAAATGCTTCTAAAACAGTAAAAACTAACCTCTTAAACAAATAAAAAGGGACATGAACAAACCTAATAGGGTTATAATAAATAAATTACATGTATATGAGGTTATTTAATTTTTAATTAATGAAGATAAATTTTATTATTCAGGTCATTATAACAAATGAAGAACACACTCGAGCATAAGGTATGGGGTTTCTCATCTCACTTTCATTTCTGTGAGATTTTTATTATTCGCCACTTATTTATGGTATGTGGTATTTCTTTGTTGACATTTGATAAATAATAAAATTATTATCTTTATATTCATGTTATTAAATTATTCATTTGAGGGTTATTATGTTTTGGTCATATGATTCAACTGATTACATTCTGGTAAGAGACATTGTCTCAACTACTATTTTATTACGACTAACATTGTATTGTGCACCTAATAATCCTTATGTGGTGTACCTACTGCCCATTTGTGATCAATTTTCATTTCAAATTATATTTATATTACATATCCATAATCTCATTTCATGGATATGTTGGTTTTCTAATCCATATACCATTTTCTATATGATGTTTATTTGGAAAGTTATTTTAACTACAGATATTTTGATGAATATATATACCCTAATATTTGAGGATATTGAAAAGGATTATTGATCTTATATTGAATCAATGTATATAGAATGATTTCGACATGTAGTGGCACTTGGGTCCCTCTATATCCCCTCAATGCATTGGTTGGTCTCATGAGACAAATCAGTTGGCGACAAACCCTTCAAGTTTGTATCAAAAATTAGATGGGTTTCTACCCACAGAACTAAACCGTTTTTATGGTATTCTGAAATCATGTTCCAGATACATGACATCGAGTTAATAAGCATTCTCTTTATTCATTAACAGTTATGACTATCCATGAGGTTTTCACTATGACAAAATCAATGGATGTGGTTTCATTCTTAGTTTATTAATGGCATGTGTTTTTCATTTATTCACCATGACATATTGATTATGTCAAATTGTTTACAATAAAATTACTATTTATTTATTATTCTCCCATTATTAAACCTTAATGAGAATTTGTGCTCACCCCTTTCACTGTTTAACTTCAACAGGTGACGAAAGAGATATTATTTATTGAGTTCATGTGGATGCAGTTTTTAGTTTCTATTATGTATTGTATTTTGTAACCATTTCCAATGTAATTTGAGTTGCATTTATGTATCTAGATTCTTCAAGACTACTAAACTGATCATTCCATCAATATTTTAATTCCTTCTAACCATACCAATATAACTAGTAATTCACCGGCACTGGTCTAGAAGGGTTGGGGTGTTACAGTGGGTATCAAAGGAAGTTTAGTAGAAAACTATGAATCTAGAGTATGACAAGTATTGTAGGAAATATATCCCTAAGGTAGTATTTGAGGATAAAATTACAAAAATATCCACATATTTTTGTAAGGAATAGAATATGTGAGTCCCTCTAGAAAATACATCCCTTTCTGGATATGAGTTGGTAGAGGTGTCTTTGGAAAAGATGTACCTAGGAGTGAAAGCTCTGATAATGAGTTTCGTGCTTGACCTGGGGTATCTTGGCACACAACAAAGGGCCTTTCTAAACTCTTGCTTACAAAACTCCAAGGGTATATGCTTAAGATAATTCATTTTTCCTTTACAAGCCAATATGAATGATTAAAATGTAAATTATTCCTCAAGGAAAACATTTTTCTGATTATGGGATTTTCCATGCGTAGTATATCAATTTATGCTATGTATTTTGTTAAGATAATATTATACATTATGATTCATACCCCAATCTAGTGTGTTACATTATTTAGAAATGGCGTCTAATTTTAGAGACCCAAAGATTGACGTGCATGGTCATTACATTACTTTTTCGGAATACTTAATACAAAAAAAAACAGGCACCAAAGGACCGTAATAGTTTAGTGCCTTTGGAAACTTGGAACATAATCTTCTAATCTTGGTGAAAGATCCTCAACATATCCTATAAAGATAATCCCTTTTTTCATACCTAAAAACTTTCCTTATATCCTAGGGAAAAGAAAACATAAAAAGGGTGAGCTCAAATGCTCAGTAAGGGAAAAAATAGTGAACATAAAACAATCAATAAACATTTGAAAGAAAAAACTTGAGCATGAAATTTAAACATCAAAATCTTGAGCAAAGACATAAATCATGGAAGTACGTAAGGCATATATCATAATGGAACATCAATCATGATAAAACACAATGGGAATAAAACATTTAATTGTGGAAACCATTCAGCACATGTCATGATTTCCATAGTATCCAAGGAATTGCTGCTAAGACCATCTTAGTGGACAAAGTCCCTTTCTGAATCGAGTTCACTCCTCGTTTCAGTCCTCTAACACTGAACCAGATTAACTTACCATTATAGCCATGTATATCTCATGAGATATAAATATTTACCCAATGCATTTAATGGAGATATAGGTCCCACCGATCTCATAATTATACCATTCTTATGTGTTCCCCAAAATCATAAACCATACATCATAGCATAACCCATGTAATAAAAATGGGATTCTTACACATCATGACATCATAAAACAATTCATATAAGATAAAGGAATTAATAAAAATAATTCCATCACAACGTAATCAATTCAATGTAATAATAGGGATAGAAACTGAACCCTATATTATCTTAGATGGAAAATAATTTTGATAAAACACTTGAACTCCATTCTTGAAGAAAATATCCTTTCTACATCAAAAAAACTTTTCCTTTCTTAACATGTCATACAATTTTAAACTAAAAGAAATTGATTAAAAATAAACCTAAAATTTTTAAAGGATACTTATTGTAAATAATGTTATAAAAATCCATTCATGCCGTATAAGTTAAAAAAACATTCTTCTCGTACTTTGGACGGAAAAGTCAAAAAGTACCTCGTACGAAAAACGACAAAATATTCCTTTCATATCTTTTACTAAAAACTCACCAAAGGGTAAAATTGGATTTAATAAATAGAATGAGGATATAAATAATTTTACATATTGAGGAAACATGGATGGGGATGATAAAATACACCCCAGTAAATACCAAAGTATAAACAATCTCGGATAAAAATGAGATTGTGAGATTTTCCATTACCTTAGGACCAATATGCTTCGTACGTATCTGAACCTCCTATATAATGATTTAAATAATGTCATTGACTTATTAAAAAATCATATTTATTGTTATTATATCATATATGGTTCACTTATGATTTTATATTACATGTTCTTTTGTAAATTCCATGTTAAAGAGCGTTTTGGGTAAAATCGTTTCATTTGCCGTCTGTTTTTTGACTTGTAATTATTCATAGGATTACATAGATCATGATTATATAATTCCAGAATATAAAACATGATTTATATGTAATATATATTCAGATTATACATATATATAATAGATCGATAAACAGAAATAAATACACCGTTCATAGAGACGGTAGGTCGTACGTACGCTTGAACGTTGTTTTTGTTTCCTCATTGAATTGAATGGAATTAATTGGATGAAATACATATATATACATATAAATCCAGCGTTATTATTTAATATATTTCACTATTACTTATTATATATACTTTATAATCATTCATGAATGGTTAATCATTGATAATGAATCTCATCGCGTCGTGGAGACCGTAGTCCGTACGCACGCACGAGTGATGATATCGTTCCCATAATTATTGAATTGAATTGGGGTGGATGATACAATATATCAGAATTAGTATGATGTTATAATAACCATATATATTTATTCTTTACACCATTATACCCATTCATGTAAGGTGTCGGTGGAAAAACAGATTACACCACGGCGTGGAGACGGTATTCCGTACGTACGCACGCGCGGTGATTTTGTTTTTATTAGGATGGATAGAAGGTGAAATAGGGTAGATTAATATTTATAATAACATATACGTATATGAGGGATTCTTTTGTTATTACTTCATAATGATATAACTAATTAATAGGGTGTATAAGAAGAATGGAACTTGAAGAAAACGGTAGAAGGTATTACCTCTTTCTCATAGTGCCTCCTTTAAACTTTCACTTTAGGGCACTAGTGTTGGTCTTTTGAGAAGAACAGTAACTCTAGTAGGTTTATAAGGATGTTTGTAAGTGAAATGGGTAGTGGTTGGCCGAGCATGAAGGCTCAAAGTGGTGTAAGGAGGAGAGGGAGGAGGTGCCCTTTTATAAGGGAGGAGAGGGGCACCTTTGGAATCCTTAAAAATATTAGTTTAATATAAATTCAGACCCCTCCTAAAAACCACAAAAAATGACTCAATTTGAATATTAGATGATATAGGGTTGTAATATAATCATCCAATAAAATTTATACATGTTGGGAATTTATTTTAATCATTATCAACTTGATTTATCCTTATTTAATCTATTAAATTTTATTTGTGGTAATAAGATTAAAATTTTTAAATTGTTATAAATAATTACTTATGTGATTTGAATTATCCACAATTAGATAATTTATGAATTTTTAGACTATATAAATTTCAATTTATAAATTTTAAATATTTTGTGATTTTTAATCAATTTAATAATATGTTATTTTTATAAAATAACAATAGTGTCAATTTTGAAACTATTCATTCATTTGAATTTAAATTAAATCCACACAAAGGATATATTCAAAATAAAATATTTAATAGGTTCCTAACATGTCATAGTAATATATAAAATTAGTGGAGTACATTAAATATTTCATATAATATTTATTTTAATATTTTTAAATACATTTATCTGGTATATCTCTTAATAAAATAACTAGTACAATATTTTTTTATATTAATTGAATATACTTATTTGTTGCATAAAAATTAAAAATAAAATCCTTTGATGAATATAAATATCAAAGATTTTATAATAATAATTTTACTCGAATTTATCATCTTAAAATAACAACATGTAAATTGTTATCTTTAATAAATTATGAAGGTGACAACTTTTGAATCATTTAAAATAAAATATTATAAGTGTCATAATATCTTTAATAAAGATCCAAATGGTCAAAAATTCTTCCAATGGATGATTAGGATTTATATATACACTACTAATAAGTTTTTTGCAGATTTTTGGGCCTTTTGACATGTATTACTATTTCAATAGAAACTATATTATTGATTTTTCACTAAATAAATAATTTTTGCATCATTAATGTATAATATAATAAGGTAATTAAATAAATCTTAAAAATTAAAAATAAATTACCATGATAAAAAACATTTTATATTTCAAATGAGTATTTATAACTGAATTTATATTCTTTATAAATTTATATTAAAAATATTTTAATTATTAAAGTTGAGTGAGACATATTTCACTTTCCTTTAAATAAAATAAACTAAAGGTCTTAATCACCTCCATGTGGGTTCCAATGAAATCTATTTCGACCCAAATATGCCTTAGGACGAAATATAAGCATCCATTTATATTGATAAAAGTGTTAGGGTAATTTTATAATAATATATTTACCCTTAATTACCCGATTTACCTTTTACTATGGTAATTTTTTTTTCCATAGTTACTATTCATAATCACCAAAAAATAAAAAGTAGCTTATTAACATATATTGGACCCACTGATTCTAAATATGGAATCCATTTTTCTTAATTATATACACAAATGTTTCAGAAATTAATTTAAAATTAATCTTTTTGTTAAGAAAACGTGTTTTAAAAGTAAAAACATTGCAAAAGATTGAAGTGTTTTTACCCATGAATTCAATGTAAAATTAATGTTAATGACATAAATTATATTAAATGGTAAAAATATATTCTATTTATATATTAAAACAATTAAATATTATAATTTAACAATATAAATTATTGCGATGAAAAAAGTTGTTTTTAATTAAAACATAGCGTGTTTTTACTATTCATCAAAATATGAAAGTTACCATAATAATATGCAAAATTTTTGCAAAGTAAATTTTAATTTCCTAATTCCAAAGATGAATTTTATTTTGTAAAATTGAATTTAAAAACATTTCAAAAACTAGATTTAAATTGGGTGCGCCATCAAAAGGCGGCAAAATTTCATCTTTTGAAAAATACTTATTTTACCCAAAAAAATTATTTTGATCTTATAACATGTTCTAGAAAATGTGTAAGATGAATAATAATGTTATAAAATTCAAAATTTAGTTAATACTCTTCATAATGGCTAGTTCATAACAATATTACAACCATATATTGTTGTTTAGTGAAACCCGGTATTGCATACAACACACGATATCGAGGAAGGTCGCGATTGCGTGTATTGCAAGCCAAGTCAGGGTTGCGTGTAGTGCAAGACTTCTTTGTTGTTTTTTATAACAGAATCCAACCATATTTCATTTATAAATTGAATATATATATATACATACACACACACTCAATATTGCGTAGAATGACTATTATAAAACGAACTTGAGATTGTGTGTAACACAATCTAAGAATACTGTTGCGTATACTTCAAGATAATACAGTGTGGCGTATAGCACAATATAATATTGTTGTAGCATAAAACACATGATATGAAATAAATTAAAAATAATACTTATCATAAAATATCGGGTTAGTACATTCTACACCCCTTAAAATGAATTTCTCTCTCGAAATTCGTCGGGGTTATACATGGTTTTCTACTTGAAAGTTTCTTTAATTGCAACACACATCGTAAAATGAAATACCAAAACTTATCTTTTAAAAAATAAAGTATGAAACGTAATGGTTACCCAGATTAACTCATCACCGGGTTTCCACGTAGGATAACATGGGTGAAAATATGGATATGGAAGAAAAATCTATCCATCATGTTCTAATGGAGAGTGGTGGAGAACATGGATATGAAAAATCCAACAATCACAAAGCCATAGATTTGTGATGATCGAAGGTACCATCTGATTCATCGGATATGAGGGAAGTAGGAAAAAATTTTGTTTTTGAAGATCATTTCCCTTAATTTGATAAATTAAAAGAAATACTTACTTGATTTTGGTTCAATATCACTATTGTTCGTGCATTGAACAATTTCCACTTCATCTCTTAAGGAAATGAAGTTGAATTTGTTATTCGTGAAGTGTTAGCAGATCATATGATAGAATGGTGGGTCATTCCATCTGTCTCAAACAAAAGGTTAGAAAGAGTTGTACATAAGTCAAATAATCATATATGGTTCCTAAAATGGACTTATAATCCATATATCATACCACTTAAAAAATTAAAACTAATTTATACTAACTAGGGACATCTTGTAGGCCAGTGGTAGGTGATAAAGGCCTGTCGCACATCGGTTGTGGGTTTGATTTCCACAGCCTTTTCTGATGCGATGGGTTGTCACACATCCTGCAGGTTTTCCATTTTCTAAAACTACACTATTATAACATTCTAGAAATAATATCGAAAAAAATTTATAGCCTTAAATAATAAAAACTTATGTTCAACATAATCCAATCGAATCTTTAGGCTTATCCAAAATACTTATTTCCAAACTCATAGTATAAAGAGAATGATTACTAAAAAGGTCATATAATAAGCATGTTAATACCATCATTTATCCCTCATATATCTTGTGGGTCACATTACAATCATTTGAATACCTTAATCATGTATTCTCTAGAAAAAAATGAATACCCATTGAACCTTATTGAAAACATAAATGCTGTCAAAAGTTATCTCTTTACACATACCAAAATCCAAAAATTCATTATACTCAAACCATGATATAACCTTGTCCTTATATCAGTCATGAGCTCATGAATATTTTCAATCATTTCATTTTCTCTTTATCCCTTCATTATGCGCATATCATCTTCTTTCCAAAAATATCTCAATCACATTCCATGGTTACCGATGCTATATTATTATGGAAAACCACAATGGACCAATATATAGGTATTCCAATATACCATAAAAGTACATCAACAACATTATTCTTGAATACCAATACAAAAACTCTTCAAACAATCCTCTTCAATGATTGTCATGGAATAAGTCCTTCCTTGATTTAGATGTAACCTCTCATGTCAGGGAATTTAGTTGGGTTATGCCCATGTTCTCCACAGATAAGACATTGAACCCCATAATAGTCTGTCACTCTATGACCCTTCTCTCCACACAGATAACATCTTCCCCTCTATTTGATGTATTCATCAAGGTTATTCTTCCCTTCTTTAGAAATCTCAATCACCCTTTCTCTATGCTCCTCAACATGCGAACATGCATAAAAGTCTATGTTCCTCTTATTTGATGAATTGTGAATGCCACTAAAGTTCACCTTGTTAATCATATATCACGATGTCTGATTCGGCATAATCATAATATATTTATCTCTAGGAATTACGCATTTTCACTACTCATGGTCACCAATTTGTCCGTTGGATTCAATTTCAACCCAATTCCTTTTGGTTCCCTCCGTTAACTAAAACACAAAAAGAATTCTATGAGAGGAAAAAATCATACAAAGAAAATATCATAATCAAGGGGTAGTAACTTCGACATCTAACATCTTAGGTTTAATTATAATATCGTTACTATAATTCTAGGACTATAACCTAATATTATACTTAACCTTATGGACATCCCTAGACATACCTTAGAAATATCTCTAGGGATCTCACTATAGTTTCTGCATCATATTTTCCAAAGGTTGACTAAACCTTTCCTCTGATACCAACTATAGAGACCCAAAGCATGATGTAAATGGACATTACATTACTTTTGCAGAATACTTAATACATAAAAAAACAGAAACCAAAGGACCGTAATAGTTTAGTTCCTTTGGAAACATGGAACATAATCTTCTAATCTTGGTGAAAGATCCTCAACATCTCCCATAAATATCTTCCATTTTTTTTCTTACCTAAAACATTTCCTTATATCTTTGGGAAAAGAAAACATAAAAAGGGTGATCTCAAATGCTCAGTAACGGCAAACATTGTGAACATAAAACAATCCATAAAATTTGAAAGAAAAAAACTTGAACATGAAATTTAAAAATCAAAATCTTGAGAAGACATAAATCATGGAAGTACATAAGGCATATATCATAAAGGAACATCAATCATGATAAAAAATAATGGGAATAAAACATGTAATTGTGGCAACCATTCAGAACATGACATGATTCCCATAGTAGCTAAGGCATTGCTGCCAAGACCATCTTAGTGGACAATGTCCCTTTCTGAATCGAGTTCACTCCTAGTTTCAGTCCTGTAACACTAAACCAGATTAACTTACCGTTCCAACCATGTCTATCTCATGAGATATAAATCATTACCCAACGCATTGGAGGGGATATATAGGTCCTACCCATATCATAATGATACCATTCTTATGTGTGCCAAAAAATCATAAACCATACATCATAGCATAACCCATGTAATAAAAATGGGATACATAAACACCGTGACATCATAAATAAATTCTTATAAGATAAAGGATTTCATAAAAACAATTCCATAACAACATAATCAAATCAATTTAATGATAGGGATAGAGAAAAAACCATATATTATCTTAGATGGAACATAATTTTGATAAAACACTTGAACTCCATTATTGAGGAAAATATCCATTCTATTTCAAAAACACTTTTCTGTTCATAACATGTCATACAATTATAAACTAAAATATGTTGATTAAAAATAAACTTGAAAACTTGTAAAGGAAGATTCTTGGAAATAATGTTTTAAATATCCATTCATGCCGTATAAGTTCAAAAAACATTCTTCTCGTAATTTGGCCAGAAAATTCAAAAATTACATCGTATGAAAAACGACAAAAGATTTCTTTCATATATTTTACTAAACATTCACCACAGGGTAAAATTGGATTTAAAAAATTTTAAGAGGATAGAAATAATTTTACATATTGAGGAAACATGGATGTGGATGATAAAATACACCCCAGTAAATACCAAAGTATGAACAATCTCGGATAAAAATGAGATTGTGATATTTTCCCCTACCTTAGGTTCGATATGATTCATACGTATCCGAACCTCCTTTATAATGATTTAAATAATTTCATTGACTTATTAAAGAATCATATTCATTTTTATGATATCATATATGGTTCACTTATGACTTTATATTACCCTTTCTTTTGTAAATTCCATGTTAAAGAGCGTTTTTGGTAAAATCGTTTCATTTTTTGTCCATATTTTGACTTGTAATTATTCATATGATTACATAAATCATGATTAATTAATTATAGAATATAAAACATTATTTATATAAAATATATATTCAGAATATACATATATATAATAGATCGATAAATGGAATGAAATACACCGTTCATGGAGACGGTAGGTCGTACGTACGCATGAACGTTGTTTTTGTTTCCCCATTGAATTGAATGGAATTAATTGGATGACATACATATATATATACATAAATCTAGTATTATTATTTCATATATTTCAGGATTACTTATTATATATACTTTATAATCATTCATGAATGGTTAATCATTGAGAATGAATCTAATCGCGTCGTGGAGATGGTAGTCCGTACGTACGCACAAGCGATGATATCGTTCCCATAATTATTGAATTGAATTTGATTGGATGATACAATATATCAGAATCAGTATGATGTTATAATAACAATATATAGTTATTCTTTACACCATTATACCCATTCATGTAAGGTGTTGGTGGAAAAACAGATTACACCACGGTGTGCAGACGATATTTTGTACGTATGCAGGCGCGATGATTTTGTTTTCCGTAGGATGGATTGAATGTGAAATAAGTTTGTTTCATATTTATAATAGCATATCAGTATATGAGGGTTACTGATGTTATTACTTCATAATGAAAAAACTAATTAATAGGGAGTATAAGAAGAATGGAACTTAAAGAAAACGGTAGAAGGTATTACATCTTTCTCGAAGTGCCTCCTTTAAACTTTTTCTTTAGGGCACTAGAGTTGGTCTTTTGAGAAGACCAGTACCTATAGTATATATCTAAGGAAGTGGGGAAGTGAAATGGTCAGGGGTTGGCCGATATTGAAGTCTCAAAGTGGTGTAAGGAGGAGAGGGAGGAGGTGACCTTTCATAAGGGAGGAGAGGGGCACCTTTGGAATCCTCAAATATATTAGTTTAATATAAATACAAACCCCTCATAAAAACCTCCAAAAATGACTCAATTCTACGATTAGATTAGATAGGGTTCTAATATAATCATCCAATAAAATTTATACATGTAGGGAATTTATTTTAAACATTATCAACTTGATTTATCCTTATTTAATCTATTAAATTTTTTTGTGGTAATAAGATTCTAAATTTTAAATTGTTATAAATAATTACTTATGTTCTGTGAATTATCCACAATTAGATAATTAATTACATTTTAGACTATATAAATTTAAATTTATAATTTTAAAATATTTTTGTGATTTTTAAACAATTTAATAATATGTTATTTTTATAAAATAACAATAGTGTCAATTTTGACACTATTTATTCACTTGAATTTACATTAAATCCACACAAAGGATATATTCAAACAAAAATATTTAATAGGTTCCTAACATGTCATATTAGTCTATAAAATTAGTGGAGTACATTAAATAGTTCATATAATATTTATTTTAATATTTTTAATACCATTTATTTGGTATATCTCTTAATAAAATAATTAGTACAACATTTTTGTATAATTATAGAATATACTTATTTTTGCATAAAAATTAAAAATAAAATCCTTTGATGAAGAAAAGTATCAACGATTTTATAATAAAAATTTTACTATAATTTATCATCTTAAAATAACAACATGTAAATTGTTATCTTTATTAAATTATGAAGGTGACAACTTTGGAATCATTTAAAATAAAATATTATAAGTGTCATAATTGCCTTAATAAGGATCAAAATGGTCGAAAATTCGGTCAGTGGATGATTAGGGTTTATATATACACTACTAATAAGTTTTGTGCAGATTTTTGGGCCTATTGACATGAATTACTATTTCGATAAAAACTATATTATTTATTTTTCACTAAATAAATAATTTCTGCATCATTAATGTATTATATAATAAGGTAATTAAATAAATCTCAAGAATTACAAATAAATTACCATGATAAAAAAAAATTATCTTCCAAATGAGTATTTATAACTGAATTTATATTCTGTATAAACTTATATTAAAAATAGATTAATTATTAAAGTTGAGTGAGACATATTTCACTTCCCTTTAAATAAAATAAACTAAATGTCTTAAGCACCTCCAAGTGGGTTCCAATGAATTCTATTTCGACCCAAATATGACTTAGGAAGAAATATAAGCATCCAATTATATTAATACAAGTGTTAGGGTAATTTTAAAATATTATATTTACCCTTAATTACCCGATTTAGCTTTTACTATGGTAAATAAAATTTATCGTAGTTAGTATTCATAATGCCCAAAAATAAAAAGTATCTTATTAACATAATTTGGACCCACTGATTCCAAATATGGAATCCATTTTTCTAAATTCAATTCAAATAAGTTGCAGAAATTAATTTAAAATTAATCCCGTTGTTAAGAAAATGTGTTTTAAAAGTAAAAAACATTGCAAAAGATTGAAATGTTTTTACCTATGAATTCAATGTAAAATTAATTTTAATGAAATAAATTATATTAAATGGTAAAAATATATTATATTTATACTTTATAACCATTCAATATTATAATTTAACCATATAAATTATTGCGATGAAAAAAGATGTTTTTAATTAAAATATAGCATGTTTTTACTATTCATCAAAATATGAAAGTTACCAGAATAATATGAAAAATTTATCCAAAGTAAATTTTTATTTCCTGATTCCAAAGAAGAATTTTATTTTGTAAAATTGAACTTATAAACATGTCAAAAACTAGATTTAAAGTGGGTTCTCCATCAAAATGTGGAAAAACTGCATTTTTGGAAAAATACATATTTTACCTGAAAAATTTATTTTGTTCTTATACCATGTTATAGAGAATTTGTAATATGAATAATATTGTTATAAAATTCAAAATTTAGTTAATACTATTAATAACGGCTAGTTCATAATAATATTATAACCATATATTGTTGTTTAGTGAAACCCGGTATTGCGTACAACACACGCTATTGAGGAAGGTCGCGATTGCGTGTAATACAAGCCAAGTCAGGGTTGCGTGTAGTGAAAGACTTATTTTTTGTTTTGAATAACAGAATCCAACCATATTTCATTTATACATTGAATATTTATATATATAAATATATATACACACTCAATGTTGCAAAGAATGACTATTATAAAACGAACTTGAGATTGTGTGTAACACAATCTAAGAATAGTGTTGCCTATACTTCAAGCTAATATAGTGTGGCGTATAGCACAAGATAATCTTGTTTTAGCATAAAACAAATGAAATAAATTAAATTAAAAATAATACTTATCATAAAATATTGGGTTGTTACACTAATGTAAGGAGGGGAATCGATACTCATGAGCTAGGTAGGGATCTCCCCACTATGAAAGTCAATAAAATCAATGTTGGAGAATATCAGATCTTGACTATATTGGGACAAAATAATCAAATTGCAACAAATAATCATTCCACAACTGTGTTGGTTAATTTAATGTGGCAGAAGCCCCCATCTTTCAGTGGGACTACTAATCTAGTGGTTTCTGTGCAATGGATCAAGTCCCTTGAAAACATATTCATGGAATTAAGATGAAATGAAAATGAAAAGGTTGTATTGTAACTATACTTTCTCAAGGGAGATGTTGTTCAATGGTGGTCCATGATTCATAATACCACAAAGGAAGAAGAAATAGTGTATATGGAATGGAGGAAATTAATGGAAATATTGTTCGATAAATATTTCCCTCATGAGCTATGAAGCGAAATGAAGAGGAAATTCATTATCTTGAGGCAAAGGGAGAAAGACTGTGTTAAAGAGTATGAGTCTACCTTCACAAGGCTATCTATGTTTTCCATAGATTACATTCGTTTCTCAGCAGACAAGATTGATCATTTCATTGAAGGTCTTAAGCCATGTCTATGAAGATTACTAGATTCTCAATCATTTTCATCATATGATGAAATTGTATCAAGTTCCATAAAAACAGAGAAGGAATTTGATAGCTCAAATTTGTTTAAGGGGAAACAGGACAAGAATAGGTACTCTGATAACCAAGGGAAAGGTGAAATGACAAAGAAGATCAAGGGAACTAAGAAAATCATATTGTGTGAGAACTAGGTAAATAATAATCTGGGGGGAAATGCTTGAATGGCATGGGAGTCTATTATAAGTGGGGTGTAAAGGGTCATCAATATCATGAATGCAAGGGTAGAAAACAATTTGATGATGTTGAATGATGCAATTGTTGAGAGATGAGACAATATGAAAATGAGCCTCCTAAGCGCCAAGGAAACATGCCTCAAAAAAATCCAAGAGAACAAGGGAGAGCTTATGCGATTACAACCACTGAAGTTGAAGTTCCTAATGGTGTGGTGGCAAGCACTTTAATTGTTTCCTAAAATATATCCAACTCTTTATTTGATTCTGTATCATCACATTCATTTATATCATCCCAGTTTTTCAAGATAATTAGACATGTCAAATTTGATTTAATAAAGGAGTTATCAGTCAAAACTCCTAAGGGATGCATCATTGCAAAAATGTCATGTTGACTAGTCCCCCTTGTGACACATAAATTTCATTTAGTTTCTAACCTTATCATCATACCAATGATTGAATTTTATTTAATTCTTAGTATAGATCGACTGTCAAATTATGAAAAACATATTTATTGTAAGAAAAAGTAAATAATTTTTTTTTGAAAATGATGTAGAGTCTGTTCTATTTAGAGTGGAGACCTCGCCATCTAATTCTAATCTAGACCCACCCCCACTAGATCTATTGAATTCAATTCTTGGAGTGGAATAGAACCGAATATCTATGGGTGAGGATAGAAATATTCAAATTAAAGATGTGTATATAGTGACAAAATACATTGATGTGCTTCCAGAGGATTTACCGGGACATCCTCTCGATTAGGAAATTGAGTTTTCCATTAACATAATTACTAGTGAAAGACCTATATCAAAGACCCCCTATAGGACAGAAAATGTTGAGTTATTGGAGCTAAATATAAAATTAGAGGAGTAGAGTGAAGAAGGATTTATTCGACCTTGTGTTTCTCCATCGGTAGAACTGGTCTTCTTTGTTAAAAAGAAAGATGGATCCATGAGGCTATGCATTGATTATAGGGAAATCAATGCTATTACAATAAAGAATAATTATCTCCTTCCCCACACTGATGATCTATTTGATCAACTTCATGGAGCTCAAAACATTTCAAAGTTTGAGCTTCGATCCGAATATTATCAACTACATGTGAGGAATGGAGATATTCCAAAGACAACATTTCGAACCAGGTATTGGTATTATGAGTTTATATTAACACCTTTTGAAATAATGAATGCACCATCAATTTTCACGGATTTAATGATTAGATTTTTGTGAGAATATATTGATAACATTGTTGTGGTATTCATTGATTATAACCTATTATACTCAAAAATCTATGGAGACCATGAAGATTACTTGCGGATTATTCTAAAAAATCTTATGAAAATAAATTATATGGGAAGATTAGCATGTGCGAATTCTGGATCTAATTAGTTTCTTTTCAAGGAGATATTTTATCTATTAATGGAATCCTATTTGATCATATGAAGTAAAAGGAAATCAATGATTGGAAAATGCCAAAAAAATAACTGAGGTACATAGTTTTATTGTCTTAACAGGTTACTATCGGCATTTCATTCGGAATTTCGCCTGACTGGCTTACCCACTAACCAAGCTCACACATAAAGGAGTTAAGTTTGTGTGGTCAAAAGAATGTACAGAATTATTTTAATAATTGAATATAAAATTGGTCAAAGTTCCAATTTTTACCCTTCTATCGGGAAGTGATGGATTTGTAATATACAGTGACACATCAATGAATTAGTTGGGTTGCGTCCATATGAAAAATGGTATTGTTATATCTTATGCATCAAGGCAGTTGGAGAATGATAAGAAAAATTATCCAACACATGATCTAGAGTTATAAGATGTAATCTTTTCTCTAAAAATATGAAGAGATTATCATTACAGTAAAAAATGTGAGATATACACATATGAAAAGAGTTTTAAATTCATTTTTACACAAAAAGAACCCAACATGAGAAAAAGGATATGGATCAAGTTACTCAATGATTATTATTGTTCAATACACTACCACACAAGAATGGAGAATAAGGTGGAGGATGCATTAAGCTGGAAGGATCCTGGACTTCTGACTCAAATGAGTATTGAGAGAGATCCTATATTCATAGATCTACTAAAGATGGATATGGGAATTATTAAGGAAGGTGAAACATCCTTCCTCTTTCAAATGATTGTTAAACCTTATTTAATAGAGAAGATAAAATTCTCTCAATATGATGATGAAAATATACACAAGAAAATTAATGTTGTTAATGATGGGATATTGGAAGACATTGTTTATGAGGATGTAGTTCTGATGTTTCGGAAGAGGTTATGCGTTCCATCAGTACTTGAGCTAAAAAGGGAACTATTAACAGATACTCCGAGATCAAATTTCTCATTAAACCTGGGTAGCACAAAGTTGTATAGATATCTGAAAGAATATTTAGGGTGGGATAATATAAAGTGGGAAATTGTGAACTATGTGTCAAGGAGTATAGTTTGTCAACAAGTGATTTTAGAGTGGCAACATCCTGGAGGAGTGATGCATCCTCTACCTATTTTTATGTGAAATTGGGATAACATTACAATGGATTTTTTCACTGGACTACAGAGGACATATATATGGAACGATGATATATGGGTAATTGTTGATCATCTCAAAAAATCAGTACATTTCCTTCCTATAGGGGAGTATTTACTTCTTGAGCGCCTGGAAAGAATTTATATTAATGAAGTTGTAAAACTTCATGGTGCACCTCTATCGATTGTGTCCAATCGAGATCCCAGGTTTACATCAAAATTTTGGAAAAGTCTCCAGAAGGCTTTGAATACTGAGCTTTGTATGACTACTTCTTATCACCCCCCAAACTGACGGACAGTATGAAGGAACTATTCAAAATCTAGAAGATATGCGGAGGTCATGTTCTCTTGACATACAAGGTATGTGGGATCAATACTTGCCTTTGGTGGAATTTTAATAAAATAATAGTTTCTATTCTAGTATTCAAATGGCTCCACATGAAGCATTATATGGAACCAGATATTGAACTCCAACGTTTTGGGATGAAGTGGATGATAGGAAACTCATTGGCCTGGACTTATTAAAGAGACAATGAAAAAGGTGAAGACAATATAAGCCCATAATAAAGATGCAAAAATTAGGCATAAGAGTTATACTGACAACCAGAGGAAGGATTTGGAATTCAAAGTGGGATATCATGTCTTTCTGAAGGTATCTCCAAGGAAGGTTGTGTTAAGGTTCGGTAAGAAAGGGAGATTGAGCCCCAGGTATATCAGACCATTTATATTTATGGAAAGAATATAAGCAGAATATTATCATTTAGGAATGTCATTTTGAAATCTCTCCAAAGTCAATGATGTCTTCCAAGTTTCATTGTTGAAGAAATAAATGCCAGAACCAACACATTTACTCACCTATGATGAAATTGAACTGGAACCTGATTTGTCTTACTGTGAAGATCCTATTGGGATTTAGGACATTAGGGAGAAGGTACTGAGAAATTGGGCAACTTTTCTGGAAAAGGTTCTTTGTAGAGCCCAAAATATAGAGGAAGAGACATGGGAACGAGAGGATTTCATGAATAAGAACCACCCACATCTTTTTGGTCAGCATTATACATAAAATTTAGAGAACGAAATTTCTCAAGGAGGGAATAATTTAACACCCCAAACATTTTATGGTATGCTTCAATTAAATACATTCTATGCATAGAATATATTTCATAAAGCACTTGGTTCCTTTAAAGCAACACTTTTTTATTTAGGAATAGTCAAAACCAAGCCATTAAACATAAATTTTCCACTTCTGTGTTTTGAATTTCAAAAAATAGTCATCTAGACTTGGGACTAGTAAGTCATTTGGAGTCTGATAGAACCAACATGATTTTTTGATGAATTTTAACATACCATTATGAATAGTAATATAACCCTTATAAATAGTAAATAATTATAATATTTTATTTCCATAAGGTAATAATAAAATGAGATCTGAATTAATTTTTCAATGTGATATAGAACTAATTATACCTTTAAAATTGAATTTTTTTGAATTAATTATGATTTTATTTAAAAAGTAAATTAAAAATTCTTAGAAAATTATTTTCTATAAATATAGTTCATTTTTTAATTCTACACCTTGAAAATTTGTTAGGGTGAATTTTTTGGGATTTTTCTAAAATACTTGAATTTTTTATGAATAGTAAAAAGACAGTTTTGTGTTTTCAGTAGTTTAATGACATCATAATGATGTAATAATTAAATATAAAATTATGGTCAACTTTCCTACAGTATATTATGACATGAGGTGTCCTAAGTGGCAAAAACCGCGGGCAAATAACATCGGAATTCCCATGTTTTGGCCAAAACCACTAATGAGGTGTCCCTTTGAAATTATTAAAAAACTACATCTCTTTTTCTATAAATACCCACTCATCCATTCATTTTAATTCATAAAAAATCCCACATCCTCAAATACCTGGTTGTTTTACCTCTCTAAGAGTCCTCCCGATGTTTTATTATGCTCCCTAGGTCCCATTCTTCAATATATAGGAGTTACTCTACAAGGTAAAGGAATTCTTAATTCTGTTCTATTTTTAGAAACTTCATTTATGTCATCAATTTGAAATTCCATTATCATATGTTGGGGTTTGATTTTATGTATTTTTATTATGTTACATTATATTTCAATATAATTAGATACCCTTTTGTTATCATCATATCATTTTATTAAATTTTAAGCGATTTTGTTAGACTGTTGAATTTTAGTAAGGGATATCTCCACATTTCATTTATTTTCAAGTTCATCCCATTTCTTTTTCTCTTCTCACATCCTCTACCAAAATGACTATGATAAACTCATGTATCATATATATATTGGAATTATACCATGTTAATGTAATAAACATAATCAATATTCTTACTCCCTCCCCCTTTTATTTTTATAAACGAAATCAACGTCCATGAGGTTCCAATTTATATCCTTTGTGGACGACAGAGTTTTGTTCTTCACCTTATCCTTCATTAATGGTCATGGAACCATTTCAATGGTAGAACCAGATCAGAATATATGTATTTAATCTCATTAATATTCTGTAATATTTACACACAGATAATATGAAATAATAATACAAAACAAGTTCATTATGAACAAAACAGCCATGTTATTCCAAATATTTGTAAAAATAAATTAACTAATGAATCATCATCATGGTATGCAACCCAAAATAATTATAAGAACATTTATATATCTTTAATTTCACTAATAATATATATTAACAATTCAGGATATTAAAGCACATTTCAAATGAACTTCCATTCATTAATACAAGTAAACGATTCATGAAAACCATGGAAGAAAATGCTTCGAAAACAATAAAATTTATCCTCTTAAAAACATAGAAAGGGAAATGAATAAACCTAATAAAGATATGATAAATCAATTAAATGTATAAGAGTTTCCTGAATTATTAATTAATGAAGTTAAATTTTATTATTTAGGTCATTAATATAATTGAAGAACACACTGAAACATAAGGTAAGGGGTTTCTCATCTCACATTCATTTATGTGAGAATTTCATTGTTCGCCAATTATTTCTTGTATGTGGTATATGTGTACAGACATTTGATATATAAAAACATGTATCTATTTATATTAATGTTATTCAATTATTAATTTTAGGGTTATTAAGTTCTGGTTATATGATTCAACTAATTACATTGTGGTAAGAGACATTGTCTCAACTACTATTTTATTGTGACTAACTTTGTATTGTGAACCTAATAATCCTTATGTGGTGTACCTACTACCCATTTCAGATATATTTTCATTTGAAATTATATTGATATTACATATCCATAATCTCATATCATGGATATTTTTTTATAAACCGTATACCATTTTACATATAGTGTTTATTTGGAAAGTTATTTTAACTATGGAAAAATTGATGAATCTATATGCAATGATCTATTATGATAATAAAAAGGATTATTTATCTTCTACTGAATAAATGAATAAAGAATTTTTTGGACATGAATTGGTGGGTGGGGACTGCTATTTCCCCTTGATGTATTAGTAGGTCTATTGAGTCAAATCTGTTGGTGAGAAACCCTTCCAGTTTGTTTCTGAAACTCAGATGGGTTTCTACCCACAAACCTAAATCATTTTTATAGTATTATGGTATCATGTTCCAGATATATGACATCCCATTAATAATCAATCAGTTTATTCATTATTATTTATTAATATCCATGAGTTTTTCACTAAAACAAAATCTATGGATACAGTTTCATTATCAGTTTATTAATGGCGTGAGTTTTTCATTTATTCACCATGCCATATTGATTATGTCAAATTTTTTACAATTCAGTTATTATTGATTTATTCTTCTTCCATTTGTAACCCTTACTGAGCATTTGACCTCCCCCTTTTCACTGTATACCTTTAACAGGTGATGAAGGAGAGATCATTTATTGAGTTACTGTGGATATAGTTTTTTATTTTGGTTATGTATTGTATTTATTAACCTTTTCCAATGTAATTTGATTAACATTTATGAATATAGTCTTTTTAGGACTACTAAACAGATCGTTCCTTCTATATTTTCATTCATTCTAACCATTCCAACATAACAAGTAATACACCGGCACATGTCTAGAGGGGTCGGGGTGTTGCAATATGAATTTCCCCTAACACATTTTTAAAAGTACTTTTTCCCATGTTTACTATATGATTGACATTATATTCATAATAAATTCTTTTTTTAAATGATGATAAGGTATTCAATTATACATTATTAAATAATTAAAATATCCTTATGTACTAAACATATCACTAAAAATGTAAAAAATTAATTTTTATTAATATTTATTGAAAACTAAACTTTATATGGGACATGTATATTCTGAAACATATATCACTTGGGGATGTACTCATTATCTATAAATAGGTTTAAGGCACTATAAAGTATGTAAGTCTCTATCCTTTTACTCCATATTCATTATCAGTGAATTCAATGAGGGAATAAAAAGGGTTGAATGCCTTTATCCAAATGATTAAATCATTATTTTTTTCAGGATAGGATTCTATGGCTTCCTTACTAATTCCCCCATTCCCAATCCCATGTTGTATGGGTGTTTCTCCATCATACAATATACACACAATAACTAGTATGTGTGGGTATATATGTTTACATATATGTTAGTAGATTCTATTTTGTTATTCATATAACTATTTTCCTAACTTGTATGTTTCAAATTATGTGTTCATTACCTAAAATTGGTAGTTATGGAATATACCATCCCAGAAAAGAGGTTTATTTTAATATATCTTTTTTCATCTATCATATTTTTGTTTGTGTTTTCCCTACCACAAACTAGTGAATATATTTTACAAAAAAAATATAATTCAATATTTATTTAAATGATTAGATTTAATTAATTCACAAAAGGGTATTATATATATATATATTGGAATGTTTTTGGTTACCAATTGATTATGTTATGTTCCCACTGTGTGTGTGAAATTCAAAAGACATACAGTTCCATGACAATTGCTTATTGTATCTGTAGGTCCTAATACATATTTGAATTTTATTTTATTTAATTGTCTGGATGATGTAGTTAGGTGTTTGTTTCAGAAAAATTTAGGAGGTTGAGGTTGTATTTCATGTTTGGTATATAACAACGTGTGTTGGTTATTGAACATTGGATAACTATTGGATTTTCACATTGGTGAATAGTGGTATTTTTTTACATCCATTATATCCTTATATATAAAAAATTTATAATTCTAATATTTTTCAATTTATAATTACTAAATATCTCCCCACTATTATTTCTAGACCGATGCACTAGTCACTATACTATGGGGGTCATGGAATGCTCTAAGAGTCATGTGGATTCCTAATTCAGATACCATTTGGTTGTTTTGGGTCATGGTCATCACACAATTGGTGGTGGAATACATAATATATTAATAAACAATTTCATAACCATTATGATAATTTAGTATTTATTATCTATGACGTAATTATGGGGATGTCCATAATGTCTAAATCATGATATGGGGATAATGGGAATGGAATATAATATGAGGCTGACAAAGGGGTTAGATAGATTTTCAATTTATTTCTCTATTGGTTTATATATTTTGGTAATGTTTTATATTCAATTTTACCCATGTGGTATCCTTAAATAATTTAATTATTTTTTCCCTTTGAGTGGGACAATATAATATTTTAAGAGGTTATATTTTTACGCTAAGGATTAATGAAATAACACGACGTGTTGGGGGGGGGGGGTCTGTGTGTATGTATTTGACCAATTAAAACCATTTTACATTTTTTCTTTTCACCTTTTTGAGTGAATGGATCTCACAACCTAATATCATTGTAAACCTAAATTCATAATATGAATATGGAAAATCCAATAAATATGGAATATAGGTATTTATGACTTTTATTAATAATGTGTTATATAGTCCCTAATGAGTTGTTATTTTAATGTCATATACAAAGGAATACATTTTTATTATAAATAAAAATAATCATGAATAGTGATGTACATGAAAACTTATATGTAAAACTAATAATATTATTTGTAGATCACCAATCATCATAGAAAACACCAACTCAATACTCTATAGACAACATCTAAAATACATGATGATTTTTGTATAAACATTCTTTTTAGAAAATTAATTTTGTTCGATAATAAATAATATAAGAAATATAGAACAATATTGAATAATGATCTGTTATAAAATGAAATTAATTATTGGAAATATAAATTAAATATGATTATTTAAATAAAATATTTTATAAAATTAAATTGTTTTAATTCGTAGAAGGAAATAATGTTTGTTTAATGTAAACTATCGTAATAAATTATATATGAATTCTATATTTATTATATTCGAATAATTTTTACAATGAAATGAATTTTTTAAATTCAAATAATTAATAGAAAAATAAAATTTTAATAATCATGATATATCTATGATAATATAAGGAGTAATATATTCATAATTCATGCTTAATTTTTTTCAGGAATATTATTTTATTACAAATTATATGTTTTTATTTAAAAGATAAATTTCTATATCTTTAATATTAATTAGTAACATTAATAATTTATGTTCTACTAAAACCCCTTACATATATAATTATTATTATTTCATACAAAATATGTATAAATTCATTTTTTATGATAAAAATGAATGTTTTTCAAAATCATTTTTGTTGCAATATGCATAATAATACTTAAAATTAATTTTTTACCATCACTATAAATTGGATCATTTATTTTTTTGTATTTCTAATTATCAAAATCAAATTACATAAAATTAATATTTAATTTTTTTTATAAAAAAAATTATCATGGAAAAAATTCACCACATAAAATTCTAAAATGGTTAAAATGGGGTTAAATTATGGGTTAAGGACACAATGTATCACAAAAAATCATCTTAAATTTCCTTCATGAGGGTATTACTTACAATAGTTAATGTATACATTGTTCTTTATAATTTTGTTACACAGTCTTTGTGTTTTACTCTCTTATTTCTGTTATGAAATTAATGTAACAAAAATGCCACCATTATCATCTATAAAAGGACCTTTCCTAATCACACCTCAAAACATAAAATTACATACAAATTATCATTAATAATGTTACCAATTATCTCCCTCACAATCTAATATCCTATTTGGGGACCACTATTCACATGATGAAACCATAATCAGTTAATTTTTAAATGGCCCATAAAGAGAGATTTATTCTCTCCATGTAATTATTTTG
The DNA here is from genome assembly GCA_963277665.1 of Viscum album. Classification (NCBI taxonomy): domain Eukaryota; kingdom Viridiplantae; phylum Streptophyta; class Magnoliopsida; order Santalales; family Viscaceae; genus Viscum; species Viscum album. The sequence goes on along the minus strand of OY728122.1, from coordinate 504,346,016 downwards.
TTTTTCTAGATTATTATTCCTTGTATTCATCATATAAAACAACATGAAATTTATTTATAAATATCAAAAATGGTTTTTAATACAATTATACTTAATTAAATGATATTTTCTCACTATAAGATAAATATTTCTTGAAAATTCAATTGCAATAATCTATTCATATTTTGGTCTGTTTTACGAAATATATGAATGATTTTATAAGGATTACATATTCAATGATTTATAAAAATTAATTAATAGAAATATTTTTAAATAAAAATGAATTTAATATTTTTTCTTAATTATTTTGAGATAATAATTGGAAATTTTTTTCGCAATAAATTTATATTTTTTTAAATTCATTAATCACTCAAAATAGAATTTCGATGTTTTCTATGATAAACATCGACATAAATTATAATAAATGGATATGGGGATCAAAAAAAATTTAAGAAAAAATTATTAAATTATCATTAATAATATAATTTTATTTAATAAAGGAACAAGACTCATGGACCTAATCCACTAAAACAACTCCTGTAAGGGAAATAAGATAGTTAAAATTAAAATATTAATTTGGGAAATAATGAATTTATATAAATATAATAAAAAAGTATAAAAGATTAGTATATAGTAAAACATGTATAAATATGTTTGATAATCATATGAAAAAACCCCAAAATGTGTTATATAGTGATGTTATAGGGTGTCCAACTAAGCTGATACCTGGTGTAATGATTGCTCATATTTTTTATACATTGAGTTATGTTTCATATTTTCAAAGTATTTATCTTATATGGTGTGTATACTAACTCTATGGAATATAATATAATGAATATATCCATACTCATGTTACATTATATTTAAGAAAAATTCCTTTCATTTAAGGTAGTTTTGATTTTAATATCGACCTGTGGTTTTATATTAAACAAATGATTTAGTGTTAATTTAATTTATTTCATATAAATATTTTACCTTTATATTCATATAGTTTTCGCTGTTTAATTAATAGTTTACTCTATACTTTAATAAAGTTTTAACATCATTTACAACAATCATCGACTCTATTAATAATATTTTCAAATGAATCATTTAAAATTTTTTGATATGAATTACTTTGCAATTTCTTAAAAAATAGTGAAAAAATAATATTTTAATGCTTACTAGTTGAGTAATTTTTCCCACCAACATGATCATTATTCATTATTATGATTCCTTTACAATTCACGATGGATTATTATTGAGAGAACTGTTAATATTTTTTTTTCATAATTTCCCATTTATAAAATTTTCCAAAGAAAATGGCATTTCTTCCTTTCTTTAAAAAAGATTCAAATTATTATATAAAATGATTTTTCATATATTCCAATATCCAATAATGATTATTATCCTTAATAAAGGATATATTAAGATATCATAACATCAAAATTCCTTTTATTTATGACTTATAATTATGTTTTAAATAAATTATAACGGAAATATTTTCTTTTCCATGGGTTAATTAATATATGAAGGAATGTCAAAGTAAATTTTGTTCTAGTGGATTATATATGTATGGTTTATCATTAATATATGAGTAGTAATGAAATATCCCTTCAATGCATTAAATAAATGCTTATATATCAAAATATAATATTTAATGGAATGGTTAATAAGCCATATATACTCATGCAATATATCCCCTATGGATTAAAATGAATGGGCAATGAACCTAATCTTGGACACCTTGGACACTTTCCTTAATTTGACTTTGGTATTTTTAGTGATCCCTAATAATGAAATTTTATATGATTATATTTATTCAAAAAATTTATTCTACTAGATAATTCCAATTTTATCTTAGATCAATATTATTATATTATAAATTATTTTTATTCCCAAATATCTAAGTCATAATTTGATGATTTATGGTTTATGTATTACTCAATATGATTATCCTATTTTATTACATTTCAATACGATAGTTCTCTTATACAAAAATAAATATTTTTTTCATATAATATATTCAAATATATTCTTTGTTATCCCTTACAGAACTTATGAGGCCACCCATTTCGTATGTTTCTCTTCCCCATGCTATAATGCTATATATTATGTATGATTACTATAACAAGGGTGTATCATGTGAAAACCACTTATTTGAAATTTTAAATATGTTGAAAAATAAGATGGTTATGTACCTATTTACCAATGACACTATACATCTATGTCCATGATTTTTTATATTATATAGGAGATGTATCTTTTTAATTTTAAAAATTAAATTTATGATATTATTGTTATCTTGGGTTATATCGGTTTGTATTATAGTAGGGATTGGTTAGTTTTGTTTAATATTTTATAAATTAAAGAAGGGCAAAACCTAAAAACCAAATTTCATAAAAAAATTAATACATTGAAACTAATATATTCTTAAATTATACCAATTTTTTCCGGATCTAAAAAATCATAGGATTTATCTTCATTAATATATAATTAGTTATTATAATTATTTATTTATTTAAAAATTATATTTTTTGGTTTCAGTTAGTTGATGGAACCCTATGGAGTCATGTTAAAAATGAATGTGAAACTTAATACAATGACCATCCCTATGAGAAGTAAAATTATATGGGAGAAATAATTAACAATATTGTGTCTATGATCACCAAAGACTCTTGATATTTGAAAATTATAGTGAAGGATATTGAACAATAAATTGATCAATGGAAGAAACAAATCACCACTAATCCCTTTAGAAAGAAATATCCACCCTCCAAAATGTGGCCTTCTGATTAACTAATTGTATTTTAGTGGATCATTATATTGGTAATGATATTTTATATTACCTAATTATAATATAATAAAATGTTTTATTTAGTAATGTATAATTAAAATGATGAAAATACCAATTGTTCACTATCATCAACAACAGATGGATATTGGGGAAAACATACTACATGAAGACAATAGGAGATTGAAATCAATTTCTCAATAAATAATTTCCCTAAAAACATCAGAATAATATCTTGTGATATTTCATAGTGTTAATGTTGAAATATGACGAATCCATTGGTACTTTTGAGTTAAATTTCATAAGTTTTTATATGTATTCTTACGGTTTTATTATTAAATTTCAAATAAAAATGGTCATTTATTTAATTATTTAAATCCATGCCTCAAAAATTTAATTACTATAAGGACTTTGGTATCTAAAAATAAATTTTAATATATTCTATCATGGTTTTAATTCATACTAGCGACTCCATTTATTCTTGTAGTTTCTAGATGAAAAAGAAAAATTAAATTTTTAGCTAACCATGGTAATTAAACCCATATAGAAAATAAAATAAATATTCCATTATTTTCAAAATGATAAAAGAATCATATAGTTAATTACATTAATGGTTTTGGTAAATTCCTCTTTTTTTGAAAAATAAATCCATTATGCACAAAAAGGTTGAATATACAAGAGACTAATTAAGTGAAATATCAACTTAATAGACCACCCATTTTCCAGTGCTTAAATGTTAATGATTATATTAATTATACCAATTTTTACACCAATAAAAGGGTTAATTTTTTCAATCAATATTTGAGACCACCCAATCCATGGGAAAAAGTAAAATCCTAGGAAATCAGAACTGCTAACATATATTTTGAAGTTGATGTGGAAAAAAGTACACGTATTATTAACTCAATAACTAATACCTTCTTAATTGATTATTTTTATACTTAAAAATCTATATTAAGAGAATGTTTTAATAGAAATATATCACAATATAAATAATTAGATATTTATTTACCAATGAAAACTTTTTATGTCACAAAGATTACTTCTGAGATATATAAATCATCATTTATTTTTTTTGAATATGATTTCAAAAAATCATATTAATCTCCTAATAGTGGAATTAAATGTCATATTTGAAATGTGTTGGATCTATTAAAATAGATACCATACATATATATGTATATAAGTCAAATTTCATAACCCAAATCAACTTACTATTTTCTATCAATGGAGTGATGACTATGAGAATCCAATGGAAATTAATTACAATATATGGTTCCTAGTACCTTATTAGGAGGAGTATGTATATATAATGGATGGGAATAAAATTATCATTAATGATATTAATACTTTGTGTTATTTTTTCAGTTTATTTTCTTCTCTACAACCCAAATCATGAGGATGAGTTTTCTATAGGTATTAAACCTAGTGCTACACCTATATCAAATTATCAGCATTAAATGGCCTCAAATGTGATTTATGGAATAGAGAATGAACTCTACAATAATTTAGATAACCTTTCTATATGAAAAAACTATTTACCATGGGATAAACCATAACTATTAGTTATGAAAGGATATATCACTACATCTTTTCATTATAGTGATATAAACATGGTCATGACCAAGAATAAGTATTCTATACACCATATTTTTGATATATTAGATAAAATTATAGGGGTTAAATAATTGATATAGGTGAATCATAGATATGGATATCATTAATTGTGGGTAATTCAAGATGATATAATAATGAAACCCATATTCAAATGATATGTACACTATTAAATCATAGTAATGCTTTTCATAATTACAAATTCCGCTAAAAATAATTAGAGATGTGAAGACTAGAGTATTTAGAGGGATCCTTGGAAATGTTTTATATTAATTATGGATTATATTCTCCTGTATTCTATGTGAAATGATGTACATTGTCATAAATTGAGGATTTACTAAGATAAATTTTGAAATGAGAAATTTTATTCCCATATCAGCAATTATACTTTTTGTTAAAAACAATAAGCCATATGTGGACATATTATTATACTAGGGGTTTATATATGGATCCTCTAAGATAATAGTGATTGGGGCGTGGATTATACTAACCACCATGATAGAAATCCCTATTTTTTGGTTTTTGCTGGATATTATTGATACATTGATTTTTTTATAATTTTCAAACTCATTAACAACGAGAACATATAAGGGAGAAAAAAAACTGCACATTAGGGGATTTAAATATCAATTCATGGATCTAAATAAAAGGATAGTTATAAAATTTGTAGTCATAACACCTTATCATTTTTAAGGGTTTTTTATATACATTGATGATTTGGTGATAGTATTGGGATGTGTCCTTATGAAAAATAACATGTTAGCCACTTTGGTGTCATATCAATTGAAGTGTCTTGAGAAAATAATCCCAAAACATGATCTTGAGATGTAAAAAAAATAATTTTTCGTTAAATATTTCATGGAATTATCTATATGGTAAATTGTGTGATATATATTCTCACTAAAAAATTAAATATTCATGTAGATAAATTTTAACATTCTAATAGATCATATTTTTGTATTCAATATTCATGTGAAAAAAATATATAGAGGTATAATGCCACTCTTCTTGGGTGACTACATAGAACATGATATTTATGATTATATATCTTAATGATTATTATATCTACAAACATACCTCTAACATCATTAATATAATTGTATTATAAAACCATTATCTATAGCTACATGAAAATTGGAAAACATCACCATGTATTTTTGCATTGATAAAATTAAGACTCATAATGTAAATATTTTTATTTGTGAATTGGTGGATCAAAATATTATGATTCAAAACATAATTACTATCTTATATTCTTTCTCACATGATCAATATTTCATGTTACAAAACAAAATATCTTAAAGGTACCATGGAGTACAACACAATGTTGTATCTAATGGAGACCCAAAGTGTGTATCAAAACATTATGGGTAATATTAAATAGGAATTGGATATTGAGAAATTAATTATCTTTAATTATAATTCTTTGAACAAAATTAAATCAAAAAATTTCCAATAGAACATTGGATGATATACTGAATCCTTTCATGAAGGATTTATAATGATCCTTCGAAAAATAATGTCATACAGTTGAGTTCTCACATAATTGAATGTCCATTATTATATTCAAATCAAACTATATAAGGAACTATATGGAAAGATATGCATAACTCCTCCATAATCGTATGAATTTTGAAATTGGATGTTCTTCATACCATACCTTGAATAATATATTATAGATAATTTTCAAATGATTCAGTGACATAAAAAAGAAAACATAATGTTCATATGAAGAGTTATTCTTATAATACTCAATGGTATTTGTAAATTCCATTGGACGAATTTGTTTTTCTATAGACATATAATTGGAATAGGTTTTTGAGAATTATAATGAGTTGAAATATGAGCCCATGATAAATCAATCACATCATTATTAATTATAAAACATTGACTATATCTTGTCTAATTTCATGTCAACCAAAACTATATCAAGTACATGTTATCTTCCACCTATAACATTTAATGAACTACATACAAATCAATCACATGTATTAGAATCATAATTATTGAAATTGGGAAAATACCTTCCTTTATTGATTAAATAGTGGAGAACATGGATTATTGATATGATGTACTATAGAATAAGACTACCCACGAAGAGAATGTTCTATGGGGGAATCATATATTTGGTGAAGATAAGGTGTGACTAGAGGATTGAATTAGAAAAAAGTATCCTCATAAAATTTCTTTATACATTTTTAAATTGGGTATTTTATTATTTTACGTTTTATAATTGAACTCCCTATTATTTTTGTACGAATATTCCTTTAAAATAAACACTGTGTTGTAAAAAACTAATCATTCAAGTTATATTGTTCATTCTTTTTTTGTGTATTCGATATTTTTATACATCTATTTAATGAATTTATAGGTGTTAAAGAGTTCTATTTACAGAGTAACAGGATGGTTTTCTTGAAAACATATCATAGGATATTCTGGAGCCCGACTTGCTAGCTAGTAAAATACCATTGGTTAACTATTAGATAGGCCAAATCCCTGAATGCCTATAAGGTTCACCAGAAAATATGTGGAAGAGGAAGATTCCCCAAGATGAGTATAGGGATATTGATCAGTCATGGGGCATCCACCATCTAGCTAGTGTGCTCTAGAAGACAAGTTAATCAGGGAGACCACCATTTTCCCCTAATCCTTAATTTGATACCTCCCATTACCAGATTGACAAACATTTATCTAAAATGAATGGATGGGATTTTACAAGGTGAAGTTATCTCATAAAAATCTCTCCTTTAATTCTGTATGATTTGTTCAATATATTAACTTTCTTATAGTATTTCAAAACGGATCTTGCCTGAAACTCCTCTTTCTCAAAGGATGAATCATAGTTCATGACCATTATGTCTAAATATATATATTTATATATGAACTAGTAGATAAATAGTATATTTTTGAATGATAAGAGGAAATATCTATTTAGTATCACAATCTATGAATTTCAAATATCTACATCCATTGGTAATGAAGGTTCTCATTGGGTATGTATAGTGGAATTCAAACAATTATTTTATTCTTCTATAATTATGTTGATAAATGAATTCAAATTTGATAAACTTGGAAGGGTTCTAAGGATTATTGTTGAAAGGGAATGATATCGGTAGTTGTTGATGGCTTTGATAATTAATAATGTTGAGGTTCTATTTCCACCCAATTTTTTCCTTTTAAACAAATTATATTATATGATATTCATGTGGGTGCGTGTGTAATCCATGAGACCATTACATGATATGATATAAAAGTTAGTTCTTGTGTAAACAATGATATAACTACTTGATATGATATACATGTAGGTGCATGTGTCGCCATGAGACCCCTTTAAGATATGATTTTAACATGGGTGTGTGTGTATCCAAGATATTTATAAAAGATTTAGACATATTCACCTATAATACCTTTCTTTATATGATATAATTATACATTTCTACCATATGAATTTTATGTGAATGTGTTCATATCTTCTATAAATTCTACCTATGATATATGTATAGGAATATTTCACTATACTAGGTTGTTGTTTAATTAAAGAGAAAGAGCATATTATGTGAATAATATCATATAAATATAGGTGTATTTTTTTTACCATAATAACATGGAACATTTAGCTGATTTAAGAATAATTGTGTACCATTTATGAGGTCCATGATTTATATATTTTAGAATAAAATACAGTTGGGGAACATACCTGCACATGAGTATTAATTCAATAACATATATGTATTAGGTGTGTGTACCATCATGAGGAATTGGAATAACCATAATGTGGGGATTGATTTTATGAGAAATATGAAGCCTTGTTAAATTTGGGGTGTGAATCCAATTGAAAGGTGATGTGTGATTATTCAATAAAGGTTGGATAGAGATATAAAATGGATTAGAAAATTTGGGGAGACATTTTTGTGGACTATACAGAATGATCTTATTCATTTAATAACAACATGTTACATTACTTCCATATTGCGGTCAAGTCAGATAGTGGTGGGATTCGTGGAATCTTTTTTAATGCATGATGGATTTAATCTTAATTTTTATTTATTCATTTACCATATTATCATTTACATTTTTTATATATTATTTAAATTATGTTAAGGATAAAATATTAGTATCATACTACTACTTTACTTACACATTGCATGAGCAACTTAGTGTGTGTGGATGTTATGGTTAGAGATCTAGAAAAAGGAAATAGCCATGTATCTGGGAGATGATCAGGGGGAGACAAGTGATGTTCGTGATTCCAAGAATGGGTCAACATTATTATTGATGGGTTTAATTTAATTTTCTTATCATTATATACAATATTTCTATACTAATTCTAGGATCTTTGGTTTTATCTTGTATGACTTTTATGTGATTTGTTACAACATGGATAATATTATCATATTCCCTTTGTGGTTTGAATTTTTAAACTATATTTTGATTTGGATGTGATGTATGGGAACATATTACAGGGTAATATTATCCCCATGAAATCATTATTCCCTCTACATTAGTCGAAAAAATCTCCCAAATAGGGAGGAATGCTTGATTTCATGTGGAACTCTAGTCCTGATGTAGTGATTTTTGTTGGGTTTTTATAAAGTGTTATTATAGGTTTCATTATTAATATCCTTTATGTTGAATTCATTTGAGGAATTGTATAAGAGAGATAGGCAATATGGAACTTGGATAGGGGAGTCACAGAAGTTTATTGATGGATCTTATATAGTATACTTCCATTTTACCTATGGTAAGAATACATTTATTAGTAGTTTATTTAAAATTTAATATTGATACTGAGTATTTTTATATATTTAATGTTTATTGGATTTTAGTGATTTCATTCATAGCAGGATGGAATATAAGTAAAAATTAGTTTTACATTATTTCATGTGATATATATCCATTCAATTAATTTTTTATCATTTGTAGTATTTTTATTGTTCTTCCTGATGTAATATTTATGAAAATTATGGAATTTAATGTAATCATGTTATGAATTTTTATGTTTTTATTACATTAACTAACATGTTGGAACTAGCGACCAACGTATGGACATGGGTATATGGATGGGGTTATGAGTTACAGAAATGGGTATCCATATAGGATAGGCCTCTCTGAAATGGTAATATGTGTGTGACAATAAATAGCATGACTGATGTAGTGATATATGTTTTTGAAGGAATTTATAATTATTAATTATGTAATTTTAGTTAATGTATCATCAATATAATATAACACAAATAAATAGGCATGTGAGTTATAATTACCTTAAAAGGAAGGATATTCCTCTAGTTCCACAATATTTTTAGTCAAATTAAACAGAGCATGGTAATGTATTCATTCCAATTTTCTAGGTAGTGAAACTACATCAGTCCAAATTGGTTCACCTAGTTTTTTTGGGTGATGGAACCTATGGGCGAAGGATAAATTTGGGAAATCATTCTCGATGTTTATATATTTATCTAACCTCATCCTTATAGGATTCTATAGGCCCCTAGGATGATGAATCATAGGTATAATTCAGATAGGGAATGTTTGATATAGTGGAGACCATAGATGATTGGTAGGTGAATTTTAAAGATCTAATTAATTAGGTATGTGATTAGAGGTGGGGGAGCATGATAAATCAAATTCATAGGTGTTAGGGTCTGAATTGGTAACCCATTAAGTACATTTTTAAAGCTCTTCTAATTCATGATGAAGCAATATTCAACACTATAGTTCATTGAAATTAAATAAGGAATGATTTCAGTGTCTTTATATTAATCTCATTTAATAGGGAAACATATTTTCCTCTTATCTTGGTTGGCAATGATGAGAAAATGTCCCCAATATTTTTAATTCTACTTAATAGTGTTTAGGTGCCATTTTATAAATATTGACCAAACAATGAACACAAATGTGGTTCATAAATCCCTCGTGATTGAGAATGGTCAAGAGGATGATAAAGCAACAAGTCCCATTCTAGATCTTAACAGATTAGTGATTTTAATTATTAGTGGTTTTGTTGATTTATATTCTATTATTAGGAATATGAAGTTTAATGACATTATTATTTTAGTGAGAGAAATCCTAATTGATGAAGGTTATATTTTGCTCCTATTATGTGAGGATTTGCTGGAAGGTATTTTAATTAGGGAAAAAATGGTATTATATTATGTTTTCCCTAAAACATATTTTGGAGTATCAGTGATGGGGTACAAAGGGGCATGTTTAGTGATATTCTTCAAAACTCTCACATATTATCTTAGTGGGGTTAAGACATGATATCATTTGGGAACCTCAAAAACAGATGCAGACACAGGATAATTCAGTGATTGAGACGGGTCCTGGCCCCATGGGAATGACCGTGGATTTGATATAAGAAGGTTTTATATGATCTAAATGACCTAAAATAGTTTTTATAGGTGTTTTTAAATATTTTAAGTATGGTTTGGATAAAATATATGTTTTTCATTTAATTATTTAATATAGTGGCCTAAAATTCCTCCACAACTGATAATGTTTTCTTTGGATTAGAAAATATACTAAAATTAAACCATGAGTTTATTTCTCTTATCAACCCATTGGTATAGAATTATGATCATATATAGAGATGTTAAAAATTCCTTAAGGGGTTTTATCTATTTACATCAGTTGTAATTAATGACTTTTGATATGAATAGTTTTGATTTAATCATTGATATGTATTAGTTAACATGATACCAAGATCATTTCAATAGTCATTGATGAAAAGTGACCATTAAAACATGGATAAGAGAAAATAATTTCAATATTGTAGAATGTTATTTTAGATAAGTATGAGTGGGACCAAATTGATTTTTTTGGGAAATCCTAATTCATGTTATAAGTATGGATCTTATAGTATACTAGGAAAAAACATCATCCTTTCTTCCACCCATAGTAGATGATTAAATTCATATTTTTTTGGATGAATATTCATTTCATTATACTAATAATAAATCATGTTTTATATTGAATAATTTCTAGGTGTGTAGCCTATATAAATTACACCATACCATATAGTGAATCCAAGATGAATGAACTAATGGTCTATCTTGAAGATATTGAGGTGAAAGAATTTATTGGATCGAGAAATTCCATTTTGGGTGTTAAAAAATTGATCACTAAGAATAGAAATGGTATCCTTCATCAATTCATGGATAATAGTATATTGAATATGGTTATAATTAATAATATGTATTTGATTCCAAGGATCTGTGATTTACTTGATCATTTGAGGGGATACTGATTGTTATCCAAGATTTACATTTTTTTAGCTACCACCTGCTTCTATTTAGAGAAGAGAACATACCTTAGATAGTGTTTAAGAGTCGATGTGGGGTGTATAATAAATTAATGAATAATTTTTTATTTATTATGGCTATTTTTGTGTTCATATATCTCAGTAATTGGATATTTTATCCAAATCTAGACTCTTATAGTTCTCTTTATAAATGAAATTTTAATATATTCTCAAAACTTTGAGTTTCATGATTACCCCCTTGAGATCATATTTTGTACAATTTGATAATATCAATTTTATTCCTAACATGAAATGTTTACATTTTTGATATAATAGGTATATATACTAATCCTTGAGATATTACAAACAATAATATTTTTTATTCAAAAAAGTGGTGGTAGTAATGTATTTTGAATATATTAGGAATGTGTTTGATATTCTAATATACCATGGTATGGTAGGTTACTATAGATAGTAAAATTAATACATATCCCACTTCATAATACCTATATCTATGATAACCAAAATTCTATGAAATTACAATGGAAAAACATGTGGGAAGATCATTTCCTAGAGCTGAATAGATGGTTAAAATCTATAATGGATTTTATTTTTTCAGATCCACGTATTTGATTTTTATTTCACTATAATGCTTATAGTGTTGGTTTGTGAACTATATTGATGTTGTGAGAAATAGTTGTTTCCTATGGTTGTCTTCAGCTACTACCACATGAGTGGAACTACTATAACAATGACCCGGATTAGGCTATATTGGTTCATTTTGTGAAATATTGGATAAATTGTCAATTACAAGAGATATTTTATGTTTATATTGATACAAAAGGGAAACCAGAATATCATATCTTATTGATTGATCACAATTACAATATTAGAATTTATTTAGATTTCATGTAGTTTAGTTGGGAAGTAAATATGATGATCAAAGGGTGATAACTTGTGCTAACATAGTCATCAATTGTACCTTGGGAAACATAGGGAAATTTATCTAGATGACTGATCCTAAAAGTTCAGTGATGTATGAATTATTTGTCAGGAATAAATCTTATAATATTTTATTTTTATTCAAATAACATGAATTATTTTCATAATACAGTAGTTTTCCCTAATTCAATGATAGTAAATCTTATGAGATACTCCCAAGCATTTAAATGGGAACTGTACCAAGGATAATCAACTATGAAACATTATATCGTATTATGATTTCAGTTATTGGGTATGATGTTGGAAATTGTATGTCTAGTATCCACCATTAATACATTATAAGGTATTAATGTTTATCATCAATGACTATGTGGATTCCACTATTCTCCTCAATTTACCATTTGAATGTGCGATGATGTTATGATAAATATTATTGTAGTGTTACCCATGTCCTTGATCACTAGAGATTCTATGTTTAAAATAGTAGATCAATGATAGAAGGTGTCACATTTAGTTTAGATTAATGAGACTCATTCAATGGATGAGATAGAAATACTCTATATATGATAAATGTTTATACTATTAGGATTTTCAACAGGGATAATATCTTACTAGGGAACTAATTTGACTTTGTTATTTATAAGGGATAATAGAAAGTTATTGGAACTGAGTTGAATATGAGTCAAAATTATCCAGATCATAATTAAATAAAATATTAAAGTATGATCTAGATTTTATAAGATATGATAATGTAATATAATGAATATTTTTTTAGATAATGGGATGAAAATATATCCTTGTTTCAGTTCACATATAATAATTGGTTTCAATTATCAATTTCTACACTAATGTTCGAGGATCCCTGTGTTCATCCATAGTGTTCACCACTAATTTGGAATGAGGTAGGTCATTTGGATTTTGCTGGGCAGGTTTTTTATGTGTTATTTTATTGGGTGTAATTGATTCAGAAGTGGTTGGAAACAAATCAACCTAGAAAACTCATGTTTACTGACTAAAGGTGATGTCCTTTGGAGTTTAATTATGAATATATGATATTTTATAAATTGTCACCATGGTTTGGACGTTGAAATACGTGGAAACCTAGAATGTTAAAACCATATATTGTGGGATAGTTTAAATCATTGAGCAATTCCACAAAGTGGATTTCAAAATAAAACACCATCCATGATATCAAAGTTTGTAGTAAATTTTCCTTACATATTATCTTTGGGGGTAAATGATTGATCATTTAATTTGTATAGATAGTGGGGATATTGAGTCGGTTCCTGATGCATTATTCACTGAACATCACACTTAGATCACGGACCAGAGCAAGAATGTTATATGAAGTAATATAACACCCTTATTCATGATTTATAATGGTGCCCAAAAACACATGATGACACCTGGGTGTGGGAATGACAAGTTAATTCTCAGTAGCCCTAGTTATTCTATAAATACTTCTTGGGACACATTAAAATGATGACATGTCACCATATGGGAATATATTATGGGACCTAACATTTCATGGTACATATTCATTTTGTTTTTGAGTACCTATGATGAGTGGTATTCATATTTTGAAATTTTTAAAAGGTGTTATTTTCTTGTTTAGATGTTCAGGAATGTAGGGTAATACTAGTGATTTATGAGATGTTTGAGACATACCCATTGGATGATATAGTTTTACCCACAAAATGATCTCTAGGATAGGGTCCCAGATTATTTTATGTCCCATCATCATACTACTGTTAAGAAAGGTTTCTCGATGGTCTACATATGGCTATCAACTATATGAGGACCATCCACCGACAAACTAATCGAGCCATTAGCTAGATGGTGGGATCTTGATGTATTTTTAAACCATAGTTACCCAATAATTCCTCACTAAAATAGATATATGATACCTATATTCCTTGGATTGACCATCAATTTACCAGAAAAAATACCGGTGACCTATTTGGGTTGATTTGGGATAATTATCCTCCGTTTTTCACATTTTTACGATCCAACCAATACTGTGACTTCGATTTAGTATGTTAAAGATGATATATACTAAAAAACGGTATTTAACCCAGGATGAATAATGGATCAGGCTTTTATGTATAGATATATGGATTAATATATTATATTCTTCATAATTATGTGATCATTGATGGATATAATACCTAATCTATTAGGTATATCATCCTCTATCCAATTTTGATCTAGATCCACTCATTATGGTCGTTCTCATTTGGTATGTATAATTGAATTATTTCTCTCATCATGTTATTCATATTGAATATGTATTATGCGGTACTCATTTGATGAATATGCAAGGGTTCAAGGGATATTTGGTTCTCTAGATTAATCCTTGTAAAATTTTTTACCTTTTAGAATCAACACTCTTGAGGTAGGATGTCATTACCATTTAATGTCTATTACATGAAATTTTATTTTATTGTATGAAATTGGGTGTGTGTGTAACATGTGAGGAATTTCCATGGATATTATATTCTTTTGGTTTTGTTTGTAGGTGTGACTACCCTTCTTGATATTTTCATAATGTGGGTGTGTGTAGCTTTGAGACCACACATGATATGACTTTCATCTGAATTAATATGTTATTATATATATGTGGATGTATTTATAAATTGTTAAACTATACCATAGATATTATGTGGAACATATTAAACTAAAATAGATATTTTGAACCACAGAAGGGTGTTATAAATGACGTGATTGATACGATATGGATTGTGTTGGCATGTTGGTTAGAGTCAGAACATGGTGGGTTTAGACGTTGTGGGAATGAACAAGAACCATTATAATTGGTCCATGATTCAGAACATTTATTATTTCATTCTAATGGGTAATTTCCTTAAATATGTGTCGGTTTATAATTATTTTAAGGTTAATTGAATGTACCATCATTTGAAAGTGGAATAACCACGAGGTGCTAATAAATTGGATGAGCCAAATGACCAATCCTTAAAGTTGGATGATGAAATGCCCTTACAATCATGAGTGGGATTAATTATTAATGTTGGATATGGATGAAAGACAGTTTTATGAATTATTCATGATGATGTATAAATTATATAGTGTCATCTATGTCATGTAATAACTATATATGACTTTCCTTCTGACTTGGTGTTAAAGCTAGTTGACCAATGTTTCATGGTAGTTGGGTTAGAACATGATGACTTAACACTTGATTTTTATATATAAATATACAATATTATAATGGTATACGCATTTATATATTTCCTCACATAATATAAGGAAGAGTTTTTAGTGTCATGTTGGGTCTATACTCACACCCTTCATCAGAATCATGGGGCACATGTATACATTATGGCCTATGATCCATTGAAGGGAAATGAACCAATGTTGGGAAACTAAGTAAGTGGAGGTTGATTGATTAACATTTTACCAAGATGGACACATTATTACATTCAAATAATTTCAATTATCTTTCTTGACCTCTTACATTGGATTAGTCTACAATATTTGGGATCTCTGGGATTATCTTTTAAGACTTTTATTCCATTTTTATAGCATTGATATTTTTTTTATATTCTATATTAGTTTTTTTAATTTTTAACTATATTTTGATATATATGTCATATATGGATAATTATAGATAGGTATGTTTCTACCAATGAAATAATTATATCCATTTCTGTTTGTCAGAAATCCATTATGCTTGTGGAGGTGTCCACGAGGTTATGCGTGACTCCATCCCTGACCCAGTGATTCAGGTTTGGGTGGTACATGTATTTTGAATAGATTTTGATCAAACAAACATTGAATAATGTTTAACAATGATATATAATAAAATTAATTATTTTAAAATATATATTAATGAATTAAAATTTAAAAAAGAATATTATTTTTTTATAAAAAAAGTGGTTCAATTTGGTATAAGAAAACAATAATCGTTTTATAGAAACTATTTTAATAAAAAACAAATATATGAAAAATATATTAATATATTTGAATGATACCCATAAAAATAACAAATTTAAAAAATTTAGGGATTATAAACATCATTAAGTAATCATCATTGTATAATTAGTTATTTTTAAGTAGTACTACATAATGTATTCATTTAAAAAACATGTTTGTTAAAAAAAATTATTTTAAAATATTGGTTTTATATGAGTGTTAAAATTAATATATTTTAAATATTTTTTATTGAAATTTATAATTTTTATAATATTAAAAAAATATGACCTAATGATTTATATGTTCTAGGAAAGGTGTAATGTAATATTTTTATTTTTAAAATGTGTTATAAAAAAATATTTTTATCTTTTAATGTGTACTTATATTAAAATTAATTTATACAACCACTAAAAATATAGTCATTTAATTTTATTTTCATTTTCGATTCAGAATAATAAAATTAGTAAATAATATTAATTTGCATTTTAGTGGGAGAAATGTTATCATGGTAAATGTCAGTCGACTTGGAAAGGATAAAATTGTCCCAAATGCGTTAAATATTGGTATAAGGCACAAAAGATAATAAAAAATATCATAAATTTATTAGATAAATAAGATATCTATATTCCATATCCTATAACTGTAATTTTGATAATTTTGAGCCTCTCCCATTTAGAACTAATCTCCCTTTTTCTATTAAGAAATTTATATTACAGAAATGACACTATTCTCATATATGAAAATTCATATACTCATCCCAAATAGAGAAAAACAATTCTATTGAGATATTATGGAATCACCACCTAAATCATCTCCCCCATAGTTATATCTCTTGTTTTTGAACATCTAGTCCCAATATGAATGTTCTATCCACTCATTTCCACAAGGCCACTCAAAAGTGGATTTAAAATCTCTATAAAAGAGATATATATTTTTTTGATTATTCTAGTATATATTCTTTAAATTAATCTTATGGAATTTGATCTATCACAATAATTTTTTTATTTTATTATTATTTTTATATGTTTTATTATCTATATATAATAAAATGTTCCTACTCCTTCAAATATCATAACATATTAATGTATTTGTCTATTTCACCACATACATGAATGATGTTTTCATTTGTATTCTACGACTTATTAAGAAAACACCAATTATTTTTATAATATTTAATAATTATGAATTAATTATGTTTTCATTAATATGGAGTTGTAATATTATAAAATTAATCATTTAAAAAATTTAGTTATATTGCTAGTTCAATAATAGATAAAAAAGAAAATTTTTAATCATTCCATAAAGATCATAAACATATGTTACATTAACATTCTATGTGACTGTAAGAATATATCAATCATGTGTATTATTTAATGAGGACTATTTATTATATTTTTAACCCATGAATATGTCTCAAGGATTGGAATAGATAAATTGAAGCATGTAAAAGAAACATAATAGATAACAGTCCAATATTATTTATAATAATAATAAATTAATATATAGGTAATATAAAATATCAAATTATTGTATAAAATAAAATTTTTGAGTAATTTTTTAAAAAAATTAATAAAAAAAATTAATGAAATATATTGATATGTTATTTCAATTTTTATATAGTGGAAAACAAAGTTAATTTCTTCTCATCCAAAATTTCCTTCTTTGGGATATACATCATATTATACACCAACTATTATATATATATAATTTATACCTATTTTAAATATTATATCGTTATTATATTTAAAATCATTGTAATTTACATTTTTTCTCATGATCTTTCTTTTGTAGAGGTATTTATTTTAAAAGTTCTTATAGGTTTCATTTTAAATCATTACCTTAAAATTGTGTGATGTTTTTTATAAAACTTTTTTTCCTCCATATATATTTATATTCTATATAATATTTAAATAATTATAATATCTATATTCAATTGTGTTTTTTGGTCATTTTTAATTATGTTTGTTATTTTTTAAAATGGTTTTAAAAAGAATCTTTTAATGTTTTCTGTATATATTAATTTTATCGTCCATTACAAAAGTATAAAATTATTATTTTAACATTTATTATGAGGTTTTATTTTCTCATGCTCATGATAATTAATAATAATTGATCACACATTCCGATATTCAATATTTGATTAATTAATATGCTATTTATATTTTTATTTAATCATTATATTTATAAAATTAATAAAAATAAAGGGATATTTTATTATGATCATCAAATCATGTTTTTTGGGCATTTGAAAATGTTTATTTTCTCATTGTCAACATCCATTAATTATTAATTTTTTGTTTGGGATATATTATATTTATACCATCTAACTTATTTCTATATAAGTCTAATATCTTTGTTTTAATGAAATAATTAAGAAACAAATTTATTTTACGTGGTTAATTATGATTTGAATGAATGAAAAATGCCCAAATGATCATATGGAAAACATATATATTATTTACCAATAAATGATCGGGGGATAAGTTATATCCCTAAAATACATTGTCATAGTATTAATATTATATAATAAAAAGTTAATGAAATTTGGGTTGAACCAAATCCACAAGGGATCACTATCCACCAATGTTTAAGGGGAATTGAAAGTGGGCCCAATAAACAATGGGACTATATCCATGTTGTGAGGATTATATTTTTAATGTGACATGAAAAAGAAAATTATTTTCTATAATTATATCAATACCACTCATTTATAGTTATTTTATCATGGGTTAGGATAATTTACTTATAACTAATCCTAAAATAAAATTCTTTAGGGCTTGATTTGATTATTTATTATTCAGGGATCACTGGGTATGATTGTCCTATGTTATTTTAGAACACTCTGATTATTTTCACATAATCACATGTTTATATTTTTCTCAGCTATAATATTTGATTTACATATAATATCTATAACCTTATAAGACATATTATATCAATCTTTCAGTTTTTTTCTTTCTAATGTTTTTGAAGAATTATATTAAGTACGATAGTTCTAAAAGGGTGTCTCATCCAAGTATCACTTATGGAAAATAATAAACTCTTTGAAAAATAATTTATCAATGTATCTAATCACTAGTGACCCAAATCCTCTTGGTCTGTGGTTTTTTATACTATATGAAATATAAAATTTTTATATTATCAAAATAATGAAAAATGATTCAAGATTATCTCAGGTAATATCATAGTCACGAATTAGGTCCTTCTCTAGATACTATAATTGGGATATCATTATATAGTAAGATTAATAGTTTGTTTATGAGTCTCATTTGGACTAAGAATATTATATATTATTTCTCAATTAAAAAAATGGTATATGTATTCCTCTTTATATTTCACAAAAATCATTTAATGTCCATCTTTCTTTTAATTCTTTAAGAATGTTGAAACATAAGATATTCACCATAAACATTATTTGTATCATTTATATAACTACATCCATTGTTTCATTTAGGTTTTTTTATATTTATATTCATGTAATTTCTGTCACCCCACATCACTTCTGCTATGAATGATCATCAACAACATAGATTGAAAATAATCATAATAATGTCATATTCATTTTAGAAGAATATTGATTCTATTAATGATTTCATTATAATTATAAACTATTACATTTCTATTTTTTAAAGAAGTTGAGATTCAATATAAAATAAGATATAAAATATAAAAATTAATTAGTCCAAAATTTATTCACTCTAAGTAAAATATTTCAAAAAAGAACCTGAAATAATGTATTTATAATAACCCAGATTTCGTACTCCCAGATCTTGTTCTGAAATCATAGACTTTACATCTCCATATTTGATATATAAAATTGTGACCTAATTTTTTCCAATCATAACCATATAATTTCTAATGGAATATAAGATCCCTTATATTCTCAATGAAAGTATATGTATATATTTTAAGATAATTATGAAAAACTCCATAAAAAATATATATGTCTTTAAAAGAGAATTTCTCCCACTTTAAATAGCATTTCTAATTTCATATTATGACATCATCATCATACATATGAAATCCCTTCTAAACATAATTCATTAAACCTTATTATTTAATAACTATGGGAAAATTTGACATCATAAGTGTGAGCCAAAATGCATGGGAGAATCACTATGAAATCATACCCATCAATAAATGAATCATCAACCATGAAAAATAAAATAATTCATTAAAAATAAAATATTGATAAGAATCAGGAATCATGATCCATTTGATATCAATCTTTATTAATGGAAACATTAAAAACCCGTAGTAATCATAGATAAAATGTGTTTCTATATTGGAACATAATTGTCATAGAATACTTTCAGAACCCCTATAGAACCCTCAAAACTAGAATAACCATATGGTTGTCTTTTAATAAAATTATCTAGAGAGAATAATAATTACTTATTTAATTTGAGAAATATCAACTTTAACCCATCACATAATCTATAATAGGATTACATGGAGCAATCTTGGTTCACATATAATACATAATCTCCAATAAACACGACATGAATAAATTACATTGATCTTTCACTCTAAATAATTTTAAAAAATAATTACTATTATGTCAACTGATAAACACTTTTAAAATAAGATGGTTTCATGTAAATCCCTTAAAAACATGATAAATTGGTTTAAAGTAAATTGTTCTAATATCAATATCTTGGAAATATGTTTAACTAGTTGGAATGAAATGGGTTTTATAATTATATGTTTTAGAAAATAATGATCAAACATGAAGAAAAATGAATATGGTATTATAAAAAAATATCCCCACTGGATTATAAGTAAAAAAGGGTAGTCAACATATATTAATTGAAAAACCATTAAAATATCACTAATTAAATTTTAAGGAAAATAACATAATTAATTTGGAAAAAAACATTTTTTTGTAAAACTAATGGTTTATAAGATGTTGAGAAACAAATTCATTGTATATTTCCTTGGAAACATATAAAGGGATATATAAAAATCAAATAAAAAATTTATTGATGAAGAAAATCTTCTCCATTATTAAAAAAACATAGTATGATATTTTTGAAAAACATGGTTTTATATTAAAAAAGATTTCAGATCGAAGAGAGAAATATTGTTAGATATTCATAAAAACATTTTCTAAATTTTTTATACTAACATGTAGTGGAATATTTTACTATTTCCAGAGGATATCGTGATTAAAAATAGGAGAATAAAATTCAAATTAATAATAGAGCGTTAGATAACGAGATATCAGTATTGGAGAGTTGATGATAACAAATATTAATAAGAAATAAAAAATTAATACAAATACCTTACCACATCAGAAACCTTGAATCATAATCCACATAAAATGATTAAATCAAGTTACCTTTACCATTCTATGATATTAAATAAATAAATTATAATAAATTTATATGTGTCTATATACCCACCTCATAAATAGATATATGTACGTACCGTCACATATTTATCAATGAAGGGAAATTTAGACAAACATCCCTTAACAATTTTGTATCTTTTAAACCTTAAAATCACGTTAATGATAGACCCTAAAAATGATAGTTTAATATAATTAATTTTAATTATAATAATCATAAAATAAATTAATATTTATGATTTACCCCACATAACTGATTGAGGTGGTGAATATTTCATGTTTGTCATAGAAGTGAAATGTTAGACGGAACTACATTACCCCATGTCTATTTTTTTCTGAACAAGATATATCATCCAATATAGTGGTTTTAAACATGTTATTAAAGTTTTTTTTAACACTATTATTCTTTATAATATCTTATTTTTTCCATCTATTATAAATTTTCACACATTTGTTTAAAATTAATCACTACATTATTTCAAGTGTTAATCGCCTTGTTTTCTCATTTGTGATTTATTTTAAATGTCCCAATTTTTTCATATAATATTGTAATATCATCTTGTGAATTATAATAAAGAAATAATTTTCATATTTATAGAACAAATTTTCGTTTAAAAATACTTATTAAATATGGTTGTGAAAAATGAACTATGCTACGATATCAGAGATGGTAGGTCGTACATATGTGTGAGTAATCATTCTGTTATGAAATGATCATTATGGAAAGGAGGTACTCAATATTTATTATATATAAACTTAATTTAATATCCTATATACAATATTATTTTTTTAAATAAAATTATATATATCTTACATTTTGCGTGGTGATGAAAATAAAGTGACATCTCTTTCGGAAGTTGGTAGTCTACACATACATGATGGATTTTATCATCTTCTTTGTGTAAAAAATAAATTTAAATAAGATCAATTAATAATGATAAATATTTCATTAATATTATAATAATTTCATTTATATCAAAGATAATCATAAAATTTACCCTTAATACCATCCATGCAAAGCGCTAGTGATAAAAAAAATCACATAGCTTCACGAGGAAGTTGTCCGCCACACGAATGAATGATGTTATCATATCCAAACAAATGTAATGTAAAAATATGAATCTGACATAAAAACTCAAAATGACTAATTATATTATAAATATCATTTATTTACTTAATATACAATATCATACCCAACCGTTAAGCGTGGTAATGGATAACTGAATGACATCTGTTCATGAGGTGGTAGTCTTCCATACAAACAAATGAATATTTCATTACCTATTTAATGGAAGTGTATATTATTTTAGGATTTATAAGAATTATAAAAACAGCATATAATATGTAATATATTCTCTTTATTATATAACTATAGTTTTAATAATAATTTAATGAGGTGAAAAATAAATAAAATAAAGATTCTCATTGATAGAAATTATATATTCTTTAAGTTTACTATTTAGGTTGGCACTAAATCTATCTTAGGATGGATTTATGACCTAAATAATGATTATAGGATGAGGGGAGGGATGTTGGGATGTGATTTTCGTGGGTATTTTTCATGCCAAATTTCTTGAGAGGTGTGGAGAAGTTATGGGAGTGAGTTTCCTTTTATAGTTTATGAGGAGTTGAATTTTGGAAAATAACAAAATATATTCACTATTGGGAGGTCAATAATAATATTCCTCAAACCACACTCCTAGATAGGGCTCTGATATCGTAGAAATTAAATTTCTAGTTTGATGATGATAAGGGTGACACATTTACCTCTATACTAATAATACATGATGAAAAAGAAAAAGTGAGTAACTTACATCCTAGAGGAACTTTAGGTTTAGATTTATAGATAATTAGAAAAAAAACATATATAAAATATTTCCATGGATTTAATATAACATTTCCCCAAATTAAACCAATTTTATTTTCTCATTAAGACATCATCATCATCCATATGAAATCCTTTTCGACATAATTTGTTCCTCCTCTTTCTTTATTACATAGGGAAAGGGAAACATATGCCGGTGATCTCAAATGTTTAGTAAGGGAAAACATAAAAATTGACGAATGACTATAATTAGTGAGTATAAGAACAAAATAATGGTATTATGATATTATCAATATGCGTGAGTATAACATATGACTATTTATATCTATTAATTCTTGGATCCTGAAACAATAAAACATTCCGTAAGTAATTGACAAAGGATGGAGTCATTATAATTAACAATCATGGGCCATGTGATATGAATCTTGAATTAATTTGACATAATATACCCATATAAATCAATGATAATAAATATTTGTATCTTGGAACATCATCTCATTGAACCCGTACAGAACCATTACATATTGCAATAACTATACAACCAACAACTAATAAAATTATTCAAAGAACATAATAATTACCCAATGCATTTGAGTGGTATCTAGTCAGAACCATCATATATGGTATGACGTGATCACTCATTTCTCTGTGGGTACACCCATAATTTATAATATCAAAGAACCAATACATGAATTGAGATAATTCAGAACTCATTTCCCCAACACACGTTGAAATGATGATTATTTTTTTATAACACAAATTACTAGTTAAAACAAACAAGTATAATAACAATATATTTTGAACATGATTAAACCATGGAAATAGGAGGTATCCATAAAGATATCTTTGAGAAATTATTATCCCATGTAATATTAATGGGTTCCATAACAATATTTATAAAATAAGATTAGCATGTTGACATTAAACAGGTTCCATAACAATGATAATGAAAAATGATTATGTTGAATAAAAGAAATGGATTCCAAGACAATATAATTGAAATTTTTTTAAGAAGACGAGTTGAAAATTTTTCCACAAATATCTATTCATTACATGATCAATGTTAGGAAATGAAACATGTACAATAAAAATATATTTGAAATAATCATAATCTATCCATATAATGAATAAGGATGGTATCAATATAAAAATATTCCTTCAACAGCAAAAGTAACCCCAAGGGTTATTATCATTGATAAATGGAAAAGACATTAAAATATTATTAAAATTATTATTGAGGATAAAATATTTTTCATTTTTATAAACATTTCTACAATGAATAAATTTTCTTTAAAATCCTTTTCATTTAAGATAACTGTGACATCTTATAAATGGATCTTTAAAATTATTTTAAAATATTTCATGGGGAAAATTTAGTTTCCAATATGAAAATTGTTTTTTAAAATAATAGATGACATTTAAAATTATTTTATTTGAAAATAAACGTGGAAACATATATATTATTATTTAAAATCATTATGAAAAAAATTGGAAGAAAATGGATTTAAGACTGAAGAGCGAAATGATGTCTGATTTTGAAAAAAAATCTCAAACCATTTATATACCAAATAGTGGAAATGGTAAAATTAATTGTAAATATTTTTAATCACCCACATATAATATATTTCATGAGAATTATAATATTTCAACACAAAAGACAAAATCATACACAATATTGATAAATGGTTAGACTGTAATAAAATAATTTTAATACTTGTTAAAATTGAATGAAAATCCTCATGAAAGAATATAATTCAGAATATATATAAATTAATTAAACTTATTATAGAAAACTTTTAATTTGTAAAATATAAGTTTCAAAAATAAGTGTAGGTTTATAGCATAACATACGACCCACAAATGGAAAATTTAGATATAAGTCCCATAAAATTTTGGTAACAATGAAACGGTAATCCCAAAAGAAAAGTGATCAAAAAATAGATATGAACATTGCATTAAATTTATGGATATAATTAATAAAATAAAATATTATTATGTATATGTACTGCACAATATAAAAAATATGATCATAAGGCCTACATATTACAGAAAAAAGTAAGATGGGAAAAACCCTTACATTGAGTCTGATTTGTCATGATTTTTTATTATCTCCATAAAAAATAAAAAAAATTTAATTGTTTAATTTATTCCAAAAAATTTTAAAATTAATTATTACTTTTATAAAAATGATAAAAAATTAATATATAATTACTTAATCCATTAAGATTATGTCAGCTTTTTTGAAAATATTTGTCTTATGAGTCAAAACTAACATCAGAAGGTGACTACTGTCAATGAGGTCAATATTTAAACATTTCCCATATAATAATCATGCTATAATTATCATATTTATACACAAATTATAAAAATAAAATAAATCATGAATTATGGTCATGAAAAATGTGCCAACATTTTGATCATATAGACGGTAGGTCATACGTACGCATGAGTAACTTTCCAATTTTCCCCTGGTCATTATAGAGAGAAGGTAAGTAACATTAATATTTTAAAATGATAATCATATAATAAATAAAATTTTATTTAATTATATTTACCTTTTAATCATTATACTTTTTTGGTTAAAAAAAGATTCACATCGCTTCGAGAAGGTGGTAGTTCACACGTCCATGAATAACGTTATTACATTTTTGTGTCTGAAATGATAAGAATAAAATGATATATTATAATTATAAAGAGATAATTCGGTAATTAATATAAATATTATGTCATATATGGCGTATATTTTCATTATAATTATACTTTTTACCATCCATGTGACATGTTTGTTAAAAATCTTTACATTACATTGCAAGGTGGTACTCTTCCATACACCCGTGTGACCTCATCACATATAAAAAGGGTATATATGATGTAAGGAGTATAGAGGTATAATTTTGTTATAAATATAATAAATATCATATCTAAACATAATTAACATCATTATTACTAACAATGTGTGGTGGTAATGAAAAACTGAATGATATCATTTCGAGGGGTGGTTGTCCACCATACCAAAAATAATGATTTCTTTACCCATTTTATGGAAGTCCCCGGGAATGTAGGGCATAAAATTAACATAACAAAATATATATATTATTTCTATAGATATTTTATTATTTAATAATTCTATAAAAAATAATTTAAGGAGGTGTTTATGGAAATAAAATAAAAATGATTTTAGAAGAACATTACCTCTTATTCAAGAATCCACCATAGTTTTCCACTAAAACCATAAAAGGTTTTCAATCTTGCCACCATTTTTCATCTATAACGAGAGTAGGGAAGTTGGTATGTTATATTGTAATATTTTGGATGATCTAATAGTCATGAAAGATATGAATAAGTGGGAGAGAGTGAGTGAATTTTTATAGTTTAGGAGGAGTGTAATTCTAGTAAATACACAAAAGTATTTACTATTGGGAGGTCTCCCTTATATAATTTGAAAAAAAATGAATAATAACAGGGGTTGAAATTATTAAGTAAATAAATTCCTCAACCAAAATGACAAAATACATTTTTTTAATTTTTGTTCTAAATTCTGATGGATTCTTTTTTTCATTTTATTTTTTATTACGGTAACTTGTTTTCTAACTTATGTTACTCACCAATTAAGACTAAATTATATTGTGAAAAATTATAAAATTTAAACCCATAGATTTTCAAAATTGAATCTAATTTATAAAATTAAAATAAAATATATGTTAGAAATTTATCTAAAGAGAATCCAATGTAACATGCAAAAACCTTCAACCATAAGCACACCAATTTTTTTTTCTATTTAGGGGTGAGTAGGATCATTATAAAAGACAAATTGTTCCATGAATGGAATATATTTTATATTTATTAATAGTTAAAAATAAAATTTTATAATATACATTTTTTATTAATTTCAAATCATTTAATAATTTATAATTTACTATTAAATGGAACTATTCTTAATTTTTACATTATTCATTTAAATTGAATTAAAAAATTTCATGAAAATGTCGAAATTAAAATTTATTAAAATAATCGTTTTTATCCTAATATATTCAAATAGATAATAAATTAACATAATAATTAATTATATTAAAATACCATATAATATTTTTTATAATATATGTTATTTAATTTTAAACCAAATAATTAATTCGTTGGAGTTTCCTATGAATTTACTATAATTATATCATGTATAAAAATTAAATATAATTTAGTAGGACTATAATAAATTATTTATATTAGAAAATAATATTTATAGTCTAACATATGTTTTTTTATCTATCCATAATTTTTTATATATATTCAATGGGATAAATGTTCATTTTTTGTCATTTTCATTATTTGACTTATTATATGGGTGAATTTCTAGGAAATGATTCCCAAAAAAAAAAAATTTAGTCACTAAGGTCGTATTGGTCTAAATATTTCAACAAAATATGTGTTGGAAATGTGTTGAGTCATTTTTACACCTTATATTATATGTTTAACCACTAGGTAATCTTTTTTTTACTTAAATCACTATTATTAAATTTAATTGTTTTAAAAATTCACCTTGTTCAAAAAGTAAGTTGACCATACTAGGAACTATAAATTATGGTGATTCCAAATATGGAATAATTTTTTTCAAATTCAATTGACTTTATTTACATAATTTTATTTAAAATTATTCTCACAAACGTGATGAGAAAGAGGGTTTGTAATGTTAAAACGTACAAAAATTCCTAATGTTTTTATATCAATATTCAATATTAAAATTTATAAAAATAAAAATATTGGATTTATAAATGTATAATTGAACTATTTTGACAATAAAACCAATTTAAAATATAAATTAACTTTTTAAATAAATTATGTGACAAGATAGTTCTCAATTAAAATTATGTATTTATCACTATTCATAAAATATTTAAACATTTTATGAAAAAAAAATAATCACCCTAAGATAATTTTATTATTCCAATTTAAAAAATAATTTCTACTTTTAAAATTTAAAAATGTTAATTTTTTTAAAAAAATCTTTTCAATTATGTGCTCTATAAAAAGTCAACATAACAACATTTTAGAAAAAATATGGGGTTTAAGCTTATAGTTGGATTTAATTATATATATTATATAAAAAAATATAGGGTAAATTTTAAACAATGTATTGAATATATTAAATATAAATTTAATTTATATAATCCAAAAATATTTATTTTAATTAGTATAGTATTATAAAACAGTATTGTGTGCATTTAAATAGTTATTCAAAAAATGATTTCTTATAATCTTCAAAATAATTATATTTTCATTTCTAACTAATTTTTTTCTTCTAATAAATTATATCGATATTTATAAAACATACATTCAAAATAAATTTAATCATTTCCATACCAACAATTCCAATAACTTGGTGGTGACTACCATGTTAAATAATAGTATTTATAGTATTTTGTTGTTTGGTAAAATTTTTCATTCATGTAACTCAAGATACATTAATGTTTAATATAATTTATGATACTATATATAATTTTATTCTTTTGATATAGCAGTTTATTGAATCCTCACCAATAAAAAATTTTCACAGCCAAAATTTTTACATCATCTTAATAATAAAAAACCAGACATTGAAAAAACATATTTTTGTAAACCCACATCATAAAAGGTTTAGTAATCATCTTCATGATAAAATTGGAAGCTATATGTGGTGGTAATATTGGATAACACATAACTAGTTCTCTACATAATAGATAATCAATGGTATGTGATGATATGGGATTTTAATAAAAATGCTAATAAAAATAGTGGTATAGATTGACTGTGAAAATAGAAAAATAAATAATGAGTGATTCTGAGAAAGTTATCAATCACAAAACCCTAAACAATATAGGTGTGAAAAAGGTCATTTATATCTCCAGATATGAATTTATTTTGGATAAAGTATTTTCTGGATCATATTCTAGAGATTATGAATTCTCTTACAATCTCGACTAAGTTATTATGGAAGTATACTTAATTGATTAGTATAATTTCATTTTTAATAAATTTACTTTACAATTACATATTTTAATCCAGATGACGTTTATTTAGGAATATGTTTTCATGCTTGAACCACTAGAATAAGATTCTACTAGTCCAAATTATCCCCAAAATCATAACAAGATATTCCCCATATCTATATATGTTAACCAAAACCAAAATGGTTGTAATATTCAAGGATAATTCCCAAACTGAAAAGGAATTTATATCATACTAAAATATTCAAAATTAATTAGTTATATCCATATTAAAAACTAAATAATTCCAATAAAATTTCCTTACAATTCGTGAATGTTATTATAACTATGTTTGAAACCCAAATATTAAATATATTTGATTTTATATTCCACAATGATAATTCAACCATTATTCCTCAAATAAAGTTCAATTTTCTTCATAAATTATCATAATCATTACCTATAAAAATATCATTTTTGTATAGGAAAACATGTATCATACTGGTATATAAGAAACACTTATCATAATTCTATCCTTAATTCATTCCCACAACATTTCATGATTTGATGGGTTGTCACCGATCATTCTGGTTTTCCCATTTTTTCATTAATCCTAAAATATAATTCTTCAAAAAAACCTTTCAAATTGGTCATGGTGTTTAAAAATAACTCATCCCAAAAAATTAATCTTCAAATTTCATTAACAACATAATTTTTTTACTATATAAAACCCTAATAGAAGGTATCAAATAAATTGAAATTATGGTTAAATATAATCCAATATACCTATGATGGTATTTGTAACTATAAATATATCCTCTCATGAAAACATCATAATATATAATGTTTTTTAATCTCATCATTGATATTAACTATTTCATCTGACGACCAAAACTCTGATATCTAGTGTTGAAATCATAAAAAATGCATTTTTAGTTATTATGACAAAATTGTTGACACATTTTTTTTAAATGCCAAACTTACATCATAAAATAGTAATATTGGATCACATATATCCTATAAGACCATTTTAGTTTGGAGTGTTATAAAATTATAGAAAACAGTTGCATATGTAATTCACCTGACATTAAAAGATAACATCTCCCACTTAACCCATGTTTTATTTCCACATTATGAAATCATCATAATCTTTATGAAATCCATTCAAGACATAATTTTCCCATACTCTCTCTATATAACATGGTGGAAAGGTAACACAAGTGGAGTGAGCTGAGATTATCCATAAAGTAAAATGTAAGCATTAATAAATAAATGTCATTAGTGGGACTAATAAGAGAATGAGGGTTTTAGGACATAATTAATGTGCATGAGTATAGCATAAGAATATTCATACCCATGAATACCTATATTATTAAACATGAAAATATGTAAAAACACATTTACAATGGACGAAGTCAAAATAATCAACAATCATGTTCTATGTGATATAAATCTTGATATAATGGAGCATAATAAACCCATAAAAAGAATAGATTAAACATATTTGTATCTTGGAAAATAATTTTATAGAACCATTATAGAACCCATACAGGTTGTAGTAAACTAACAACCTACTACCAATATATCTATCTTGAGAACATAATCATTACCCTAATCATTGGAGTATTATTTAAGTGACTAAATTATATCAATTATAATGGGATCTCCTGACAAAATCTGGGTAAACCAATCTTTTATAATTTCCAGGAAAAAAAACATGACTAATGAACACATAGAATTTATATGATCGTAACTCATTGAAAAAATAATTATTCTATATATAACATGATTAACTAGTATAACAGAAATGGTTTCAATAATAATATCATTGAAACATGATCAAACTAAATAAGTGAAATGGGTCCCATGCCAATATATTGAGGAATGATGAAACTATGTAAAATAAATGGGATCTATAATAATATCATTGAAACATGATTAACCTGTTGGAAGGAAATGTTCTCCATAATAATTTCATTGAAACATGAATAACCCATGGTAACGTAACATGTTCAGTAAAATATCTTTAAAATATGGTTAATCTATGGAAATGAAACTGGTTAAATAATAATCTCTTTTCAAAAATGATTATCATAAGGAAAAGAAATTTGTTCCACAACAATCTCATTGAAACAATCATAATTAATCTATATAACGAATGAGGATGGTATCAACAAAAAAATATCCATATTGGAGAATATATAACAATAATGTTTATTTTCATTCATGAATGGAAATAAAAATAACTATTTTTTAAAACATTCTTAAGGAATCTATAATTTTCATTTTGGAAAATATTTCTCAATTGAATAAAACATTTTAGAAATCAATTTCATTGAAAATATCCTTTAAAACATATAGAGAATGCATAAAAAATAATTTCAAACATTTAATGAAGAAAATATATTTTTTGATATGAAAAAATTTAAATATAAAAAAAATTAAAATCAATTTCATTGAAAATAACCACGAATTCAAATAATGAAATACATAAAATTAATTTTTAAAGAATTAAAAAATGCTTTGTTTGGGAGAAACATGATTTCAACTGAAGATTGAAATAAAGAATGATTTAAATTAAAAGAAAATTATAAAACATCATGACTACTTAATTGTGTAAAATATTACTATTTATTTTAAATACACAGAATGACCAAAAGAGAAGATAGGTTAGAGATTAGGGAATTTACTATACATAATCTTGATAAATGATTGGACTTTAACAAAATTATCTCTCCCTAATGGTAACGTTATATCACAATCCTAGTGAAATAATATCATTTGAAACATAATTAAAATAATTATATTCTTGTTATAAAATGTCAATTGTGAATAATAAACACATCATAAATTAATGTAGATGTATAACATAACTTAAATATCATGGAAGACAAATTGAGACCAAAATCCTTTAATGTTTTGGTAACATGGAAACCGTATAAACTATGAATGAGAGATCATAAAATGGAAATTAAAATCTCTATAAATTTAAGTATAATATTCATAAAATATATTCATGGAAAATATATAAACCATTGAACACAAAAATGTTTTGAAACGTCATATGTCTCACAGAGGTAAATGTGAGATGAGTAAACCACTAAAATTTAGTTTGATTCACCAAACATGTTCTCTATTATCCTAAATTAAAAAATTATTTTAATTAATTAATTTATTGAGAACCATTTCAATTTTTATTGTTAAATTTATTTCAATTATAAACTTGTTTTATATAATTATATAATCCATTAGTTCTATGCTAGATGTTGTTGATCATATTTGTCTTTTGTGTCAAAACTGATATTGGTATGTCTACAAAGGTCAATGAGGACATTATTTAACCATATATAGAATAATAATCATGAAATTATTATCATTTTTTTTATATAAATTATACTCTTAAAATAAATAATTAATTATGGTTATGATAAATCATCCAAAATTACAATCAAGGATACAGTTGGTCATACGTACAGATGAGTGACATTCCTATTATTCAATGATCATTATAAATATATGTTAGGTAAAATTTAACATTACATAACTATCATTATAAAATAAATATGATGTTATTTAATTATAAAAAATTATATATACCATTCATGGAATGTGGTGATAAAAAAAATATTCACATTATATTGAGGAGGTGGTAGTCTATACAAACATGATGATTTATCACTTTTTCATTTTGTGAAATGGTAAGAATATAATGTTATATTATACATCCATAAAGAACATTGTGTCATTAATATCCGAATTTTAAAATATATTTCATATATATTCATTATATTTACCATTACTACATTTCATGTAACACGTTACTGACTAATGCTTCGCATCATTTCGCGAGGCAGTAGTCTGTCGTACACCCGCGCAACATTATTATATCCGTAGAGGAATGTAATATAAAATTTTTATATATTATATAATTTCTAAATATGTATAATAAATAAAAAATATTCTAAATTTCATATATAAATTTTATTTATATCATTATTCCAATCCATGATAATTGGTAGTGGGGAAGAGTGAATGACATTATTTCATGAGGCGATAGTCATCCATACACCTGAATTAATGATTTAATAACCCACTTAATGAATATTATTATGGGAGTAGGTAGTACCCCACAAAAATATTAGTAAATTGAGGATACTGAGGATATTATATAAGCATGGTAGAATAATAATTGGATTAGTTTTGGAATGAAATAAATTAAAAATACTTTTAGAAGAACATTAACTATCCTTCAAGAGTTCTATATATGTTTTCAAGAAAATTTATTTTTGTCCAACTTTATTCAACTATAATGATAGTATTGAAGTTTTTATGTTATTTGTGTAGTGTGTGGATGATCCAAATGGATTTAGAGCTTTAAAAATGAGGAGATATTGAGTGTATCCTTTGTAAGAACCCAGTTCTTATTCATGATGTATGGGTTTATTCTCTTCCTTTTTCCTTATGTGTTTTTGTGAAAATAAGGAAAATGGGGAAAAATCCCATATTTATTGAGTACACACCAAGTACCTTTCCCCATGCCGTGTACTTTGGCCGTGTGGGATGAGTACAAATGGCGTATATGTTTTTCAGTGATGAAGGGTCTAAGAAATGACTACACGCAGTGTTCTTAGTATATACATGTTGTGTAATTAGTCGGTAGGTGAATAGTAAGGTGGTGGAAGAAGCTGCCAGTGGAGCAACAGTACATGCTATGTACTCAGAAATACATGCCATATACTGATTTCAGAATATGAACAGTGCGGCCGTGAAAAGTTGTCGCCATAGGAATAGTTAAAAAATTGAAAAGTACACACCGTGTACATGAGAGTACATGCCGTGTAGTTGTGTTTTTTTGTTATAAACAGGCAGTAGCCTCTTATTTAAATAGAGGAATCTTAGAATGTCGGAAGGTTGTGGGAGTGAAGGCCAAACCTTGGAAGAGTTCCCGACTGAACACTGGGACTCCGATTTCTTTATTGACGATCCTGTTAGGACCGCGCGGGTAAGACCTTCTCTCTCCTTGAGTGTTTCCTTCCAATTATTTCCCAAGGGGGAGATATTTGAGTTTAAATGGGTGAACATTTATCCCAGATCTATGACGTTCTCAGGTGTTCCAAGAAGTTTCATTTAAGTATATCGATCACAGGAGATCGAGGCAGGTGGTCTGATGTATAAATCTAGCTGCTGAGTGTTTTTGTCTACCAATGTGCTACGCACTGACGTTTTGGGTGTCGTATGGTTGAGTAATTGATTAATTAAATACCTAAAATTGCGTAGGTAATTTAATGAATATATATAACTACTTTTTGGGATAATTTCTTAGATACAGGGCCACCCCGGGGGTGCGTTTCCCTTGTTTAGTCATTTGGCCAGGATACCCGATGGTATGCCATAATTTTTCATGCTTTTTGTTTTCTTGAGAAAAAATGTATATAATTTCCAGCTTATATGTTGGGATCTTCCTGGTTTCTTGTTTAGCCTGAGGGAAGTTTTTCTCATACCTGAGGCCAAGTGTTTTGTTTATCCTAAGGGAAACTTTTCTCATGCTTGTGGGCAGTTACTTTTGTGCCTAAGGGAATTATCTCAAACGACTGAGAGAAGTATTAATTATGACTGATGGAAATCACCTAAGTATGTCAATTGTGATTACCTGAGTGTAAGGTTTTTCAGGAATGAGGACTCTGTTTACTTTGAATATTCACTGTGGTGATTTTACATGTTATACCTACCAAGCTAAATCACAGGATTGGTATTGTTTTACCTTGTACATGTTAGATAGATTGTTAATGTTTTTCTACGGAAATGTTTAAGATATTTTCATCTCAGGCCAAGTCTTAATAAATTATAATTCAATTATCTTGAATTGTTAAATAATAATTAAATGGAAATGGAATTGGTAGGAGTATCTCCTTTTGGGTACTGCCTAGTTTACTACTTTTCTATTACTGCACACTACTGTTGCAAAAATTTACTGACAGTGAGGCATCAACCATTGGTGGATGCCTACTGGGATTTATTTCTCACACCCTGTTTGGGTCATGTATTGGACCCAAAGAGATTATATTTTTGTAGGTGTAGATAAGAGAAAGAGTCCCAATACAGGAACTTGATTAATGGTGACGTAGAGGAGAGCATGGGACTAATATTAGGCTTGCGATACTGTTGAGTTCCTGCTACGATGTTTGTTTTTATATGCGGTATTTCTCCCTTGTATTTTATTGCTTCAAATTCCAGTGTATCTAGTTTTGACTACTTTCTTAGACTTAGGGACATATTGCATCATTATATATGACTGTTGGTCATTTCATTACTTCTGTATTGTGTCCATTTATACTTTGGTATTGTTTGATGCTTCCACTTTTGTATGATTGTATTGTGTACCATTGTGTTACACATTGAAAAATGAGGGCATTGTTTCCCCACTATCAAACCTGGACCCTCCCTGATAGTCGGCAGCATCTGGCGTTTGGCTAAATGCACATGAGGTCATGTGACCAACTGGTATTGGGGAACCCATTGAGTTGCACCTGGATCCGGGATGTTACAAAGTGGTATATGAGGAGTTATTTTCTTCTTAAGTTACGGTTTGGAGCCTATAGTTAGGGATAGGATGGAATAGGTACATGGTAATAAGCTGTTCCTGGGAATACCTAACCCGTGTACAAGGAAAATCCAATTTACCTCATGTTGCAATTAATCTGATTTTGCAATTTTAAAATTGACTTGTTATTCACCATTGGGTGATTCACTTTTTGTGTGGTGTTTATATTTTTATACTTGGTTTCTATTTAGCTGCAACCTAATGAGATGATGGTATTCCATATCATGTATCGTTTAGGAACATGTTGGAATCACATGTCATGCATAGTTTCTATCCAATGTAGGTGCATTATAAGTTCTATGTTGTTGTGATAGATGTGGTCCTAGTAAATTCATGTTGTCGTGTTATATGACTTGGTAAATACCAACTATTTGATACGGTATTGTTATGTAAGGTCTTGAAAATGAATTCGGAACTTTGGATTTTGAAGAGTATGGGCCCTCATTGACTGAAATTTGGTGGATCATCGACTTGTTTACTTTTTTATAACACACATTAGATTCCATGATTTGATTCTTAGGGAGTATGGGCCCTTACGGATTGGAATTTGGCACTTAGGTGTAGGTTTCTATGTTTTCTCAGCTCCGATGTTGTTTCTATGGCTTACTATCTGGGAAAACATAGAATAAACACCATTTAAATTTGATTACACACCGTTTACTCTTCTGTTCGGGAATAAGTTGAAAAAAATTTAAGTACATGCCGTGTAGTTTATACTAGTGTCATAGGCTGTGTTGGTAGATTCATGGGAGAGTGATACTTGGAGGCACACGCTGTGTAGTTATCATACACATCATGTTGTGTTGACCATGTGTCTTCCGTGTAACTAACAACACAGGTGGAGAAATCCGATCTTATACATGTCGTGTCAATGATGAATACATCGTTTAGTTTGACCTGGGGATCCGTCCGTGTAACTAAAAAAATGGGTAAGTATTTCCTCTTATTAAACATGGTGTGTACCTAAGGGACACACTGTATAGTCTTTACCGATAAAGGCCATGTGGACTTGGTCATGTGGCTGGGGAAACTGGGTGGTGTACACAACATGTGTGGGTGTAACATGTTGTGTAGTGTTAGCAGAGTAGCTAGCCGTGTCACTAACAACATGGTTAGTTGGAATATAGACAGTACATGTTGTGTCTATCTGGAACATGTCATGTAATCTGAGCTGTGTACCTGGCCGTATAACAGACATCCTGGGTCATTGAATCTTGTCTAGTACACGCCATGTACATGTCTTGTGGCGAATCTATGTAGAAGGAATCGGTCAGGGTAAGAAAATTCATGTACATGTCTTGTGTGTGGACAACATTTCGTGTGTTTGGGGTGTTACATGACAAATTTTGGCAGAGTACATGCCCATGTGAAAGAGTAAAGGGAAAAATTCATGTATTTATTATACATGTTAGGTAGTCTTGTTTAGTAAGATATGAATGTTTTTTTTCTTCTGTTCCCTTCTTACACTCCTTCTTTTTAGTCCTTGATGATCTCAATCTAAGGTGTGTGTTTGACCTTGTAGAGTCATGTCGCAGAGATGACCTCGAGTTGTTATATAGGAGAGAGGCAATGAATATACTCTAAATATGGAAGTCCATGGGCATCCAATGGATCCTCCAGTAGAGCCAGATGTGGTTCCAGCCATTATATCTGACACAGGCGTGAATATGTAGTTCCATGAAGGCTTCATGTGGTTCATGCAGACCTTCCAGGGAGTACCTCCAGCTGCCACATCTACAGCAGAGCTGATGCATATATTCCAGCAGCAACATCCTCTTATGTTTTCAGGGGATGGAAGACCACATGCTACTGAGTCATTGCTGAGTTATATGCTGACTATTTTCAAGCATGTAGAGATGCCTCCTAGGTGGAGGGTCAAGCTCGCTACGTACACACTGCGTGATTCCGCCAAGAGTTGGTGGGATGTTTCCACCCAGCCATAACATCACAGAGACATGGTGTGGGAATATTTTCAGGCGGTCTTCTTTGACTTTTTATTTCCGGAGACGCTAAGTACAGATAGAGATTGAGAGTTAATGAATCTACCACTGGGTGCCATGTTAGTGATGGACTATTCTTCCTACTTCACCGAGCTACAGCGCTTTGCACCTATTCTAGTGGGCGATGAGATTTTGAGAGCTCGATGTTTTGAGGATGGTCTTTGATGTGACATCTGAGCACTGGTTATCATTTTTAGGTTGCCTATAGAACATGCTATTTTGAGCCTTGCACTGATTACTGAGCAAAACCTATGGGAACCTAGTGGTGTATGCCTGGGAAGTTTGGCACCAGTATCTGGTACTATTTCTACCATTAAGAGGAAGACACATATGGATTTCTCTCACAGTGGCAGTACTAGACATAAAAACTCTTTAGTTGGCTAGGTGAGGTTCCACTAGTGCAGTAAAGAGGGGCTCAAGATACCTCAGTGTACATGTGACCTAGTGGAGTGTCGTGCTTGCAGAAAGATGGGTCATGTGCAGTGCTTTTGTAGGGCGTTTCCACCAGTGGCAAGTGAGAGGGGTTCTGTGCAGACTCCGCATGCAGGAGCAGGGCTAGTAGCTTCTTACCAGTTAGAGAATTGGGATATGTCGGGATTCTCAGGCTGAGGTGGTGATTGTGGCTATGGTATCCATACACAAGGATCTTAGAGACAGTAGGGCGGGTCACCTCAGGGTAGCCAGGCTGTGTTGTAGGGTCGTGGTAATGGGAATACATTTTCAGTACAATAGACCCAATAGGGGAAGGATCATAGACCTTCCTCTGTCAGATGTACTGTTCTAGTATCTTCCGTTCTGTCTTTAGTACTGTTCGATACTGGCGCTACACATAGATTTATATCTGTGCCCATTGTGGAGATCCTTGGGCTTTTTTGTTTCTTCTTCTTCTGATATTATGATTCTAGACACTCTGTTTTCAATTAGAATGGATGGTGTGCATTAGTGCAAGGATTTACCCTAGAGGTTGGTGGGTGTCACATTCTATGGGACCTCTATATCAAAGAGATGACAAGATATGAAGTCTTTCTCCGGAGGGACAGGTTGGTACCCTTTCGAGCCTTTGTGGAATTCTATCATCGCAGGGTGAGCTTTACTTCACCAGTGGGAGGAGTGTTTCTATATAAGGGTGAATGGGATGTCCAGACGAGCCGAGATAGACCTGAGCATCATGGGTGAGGTGGAGTGATAACCCAGATTGCGAGTTTGTATTTGGATGACCAGGGAACTTGTCAGACAGATTTCCCTCCAGTTGTTGATCATTTCAAGGATGTCTTCCTAGATTACTTTTTAGGTCATCATACAGAGTGAGAGGGGGATTTATCTTTTGAGATTGTGACTGGAGAAACACATGTATCGATTCCTCCAAATAGGATGGCTACACCAGAGTTGCAGGAGCTCAAGAGGCAGTTGGAGGAGTTATAGGAAAAGGGATTCATCCGACCAAGTACTTCTCCTTGGGGTTCGCCTGTCCTGTTTGCTGAGAAGGTAGACGGTACCCTCATACATTGTGTGTATTATTGAATATTGAACCATTTGACGGTCAATAACCTATATCCCTTGCTGGGGATTTATGATGTTTTTGATCATCTTCAGGGAGAACAAGTGTTCTTGAAAATTTATTTTGAGATCCGGATATCATCAGTTACGTGTTAGACCATCAGACTTACCTCTTACAGCTTTTCAGAGCAAATACGGTCTATACGAGTACTTGGTCATGCCGTTAGGACTCACGAATGCGCCAGCAGGTTTCATTGCTCTGATGAATCGTGTGTTCCACCCTTATCTTGATTCTTTTGTGGTAGTCTATGTGGATGATATCTTAGTGTACTCTCACACTCAACACGACCATGCTATCCATCTTAATATCCTTCTGAGTATACTCAGAGAGCATCATCTATATGTTATGCTCTCAAAGTGACACTTTTGGATAGGCTAGATTCACTTCCTGGGTAATATTATCTCAAAGGCAGGGGTTTTGGTAGACCCAGATAAAGTGAGATAAGTACTTTCCTGGGAGAAGCCTAAGAATGTATTTGAGATACGGAGTTTCATGGGTCTGGCTGGTTACTACAGGCATTTTATACAGGACTTATCCCACTTAGCAGTGCCGTTGACGGGTTTGACTAAGAAGGGTGTGAAGTTTGTTTGGTTAGTTGCTTGTGGGATAGCCTTTTAAGAGCTGAAAGGATGGCTGACATCCGCACTGGTCCTAATACTTCCAGAGCAAGGGAAGAGCTTGATAGTTTACTATGATGCATCAGGTATTGGGATGGGAGCATTGTAGATGTTGTGCGATCAAGTAGTTACGTATGGGTCTCGGAAGTTGAGGCCACATGAGAGGAATTATGCGACACATGATCTCAAGTTGGCTGTAGTTGTTCATGTGTTACGTTGTTGGAGACAGTACATCTTGGGAAAACATTTTGTGGTGTTTGCAGACCACAAATGTCTCAAATATTTCATTACCCAGTGTGACCTGAATCTGAGACAATGAATGTGGGTTGAATACCATCATTCCTTCTACTTTGAGCATGCCTATACACCTAGTAAGGGTAACGCAGTTGCTGATGCACTGAGTAGGAGGACTCAATTACAGGCAGTGTAGGAGGCTAGCGGTGAGTTGTAGCTTATGTCTTTGTCCTCTAATATGCATATGGAGGTTCACAATAATCAGGGGTGATCCTATCTTTATTCCTTAGCTGTTACTTCTACCATCCTAGATATAGTGAGGATTAGACAACTATTAAATTTATAAGGCCTAGTTTTATGGGAGTCGGTGGCAAATGAGGACCCTCCTCCAAGTTGGACGATAGGCGATGATGAGGTACTATGTATCCATGGACGAGTGTGGGTTCAAGGGGATATATGCGAGGAGTTGATGCAGGAGTTTCATGCTTCATCTTGGGTAGTGCATCCTGGACATTCCAAAATGTACCGTGACTTGAGATGTCAGTATTTGTGGCCAGGTATGAAATGGGAAGTAGCTACTTTTGTTACGAGTTGTTCCACCTATCAGTAGGTGTAGGCAGAGCATCAGTGTCTAGTAGGACTATTACAACAGTTACTCATTCCAGAGTTGAAATAGGATGACATCATGATGGATTTCGTTATCGTGTTGTCGAGGTCACCTCGAGGCAGGGATGCCTTGTGGGTTTTTGTGGACAAAATTACAACAGTAGCTCACTTTTTCCGATAAGGAGACCTTCAGTGTTGAAGATCTTGAGAATTTGTATATCCGAGAGATCGTACAACTTCATGGGGTCCCTCATTCTATCGTTTAATATAGGGACAGCTGTTTTACATCTCATTTCGGGCAGATTTTTAAGAGGGAACTAGGTAAAAAGGTGCTTCTGAGCACAACTTACCACCCTTATACTGAAGTACAGCCATAGCGTACAGTACAGGTGTAAGAGGATATGTTGTGTGAATGCGTCCTGGACTTTAGGGGCTCTTGGGAGAAGCATATACCCCTGGTCTAGTTTTATTAGAATAATTGCTTTTAGGAAACTATTGAGATGGAACCTTATGATGCTTTATATGGTAGGCCATGCCGATCACCATTGTGATGGTTAGAGGCAGGTGAGGCAGCTTTACTGGGACCATGCCTCATGCATGAGACTTCATAGTGGGTCAAGATGATTTAGTAGAAGATGGCTACTGCACATTCTAATCAGAAATCATATGCTAATTGCTGCATATGACCCTTGGAGTTCGTGGTCAGGGATCAGGTTCTCTGGCGTGTTTTACCGAGGATGGGACACATGCATATCCAGATACATGGTAAACATTCACTGAGTTATGTGGGTCTGTTTGAGATTCCGGAGAGATTTAGGCTGGTTTCCTATCAGTTGAAGTTATCACAGAGTTACCGGGCCGTGCACGAAGTCTACTATGTATCTCAGCTGCGCCGTTATCATTCAGACTCATCTCACGTTTTTCTGCTTGAGGAGGTTGAACATCAACATGATGCATACTTTGAGGAGCATCCAATTCCTAATGTTTATAGTAGCACAATGGTTCTCCGAGGCCGGTTAGTTCCTCTCGTACGAGTGCTATGACAGCATGGCCGAGTGTAGGACGACTCTTGGGAGCAGGAGACCGACGTACATGTTCAGTTTCTAGAGTTGTTCTCATTTTTCTATTCCCCACCATT
Source organism: Viscum album (assembly GCA_963277665.1). Lineage (NCBI taxonomy): Eukaryota > Viridiplantae > Streptophyta > Magnoliopsida > Santalales > Viscaceae > Viscum > Viscum album. The sequence continues at coordinate 504,303,652 of OY728122.1, read as the reverse complement.
GGAAGGGAAATTCAGGGACTAATTTCTTTAATGGGGGAAGTATGTAAGAACCCAGGTCTTATTCTAGAGTTATAGGTTTCTTCTCTTCCTTTTTACATTATTATTGTTGATAAAATAAAGGAAAATGGGGGAAAATCCCATATTTTGTGAGTTCATGCCCTGTAATTTTCCACACGTCGTGTACTTTGGCCGTGTGGGATGAGTGCACTGGGCGTGTAGGCCTATCAGTGATGAAGGGTGTAAGAATTGACTACACGCTATGTACTTAGTATATACACGCCGTGTAATCAGTTAGCTGGTGAATAGTAAGTCGGTGGAAGTAGCCACCAGTGGAGCGTAAGTGCATGCAGTGTACATAGAAATACACTCCGTGTACTCATGTCAGATGATGAACAGTGTGGCGGTGAAATATAGCTGCTTGAGAAATAGTTTAAAAAAAATGAAAAATGCACCCCCTGTACTTGAGAGTATACACCGTGTAGTTCTGTTTTTCTTGTTATAAACTAGCAGTAGACTCCTCTTTCAACAGAGGAATCTTAGAACATCAGAAGGCCATGGGGGAGAGATACAAACCTTGGAAGATCTCATGACCAAACACTAGGACTCTAATTCCTTCGCTAACGATCAAATTAGGACATCACATGTAAGACCCTATCTCTTCTTGAGTGTTTCCTTCCAATTAATTATTGAGAGGAAGTTATTTGAGTTAAAATAGGTAAACGTTTATCCCATATCTACAACATTCTTGGGTCTTTCGGGAAGCATCGTTCATGTATATTGATCATATGAGATCGAGGTAGGTGTTCTAATGTTTAATTCCAACTGCTGAGTGTTTTTGTGTACTATTGTGCTACGCGCCCACATTTGGGGTGTCTTATGGATGAGGCCTTGATAAATTAAATTCCTCAAATTGTGTAGGTAATTTAATGAATACATATGACTACTATTTGAGATCATTTCTTTGATCTAGGGACACCCCGTGGGTGTGTTTCCCTTGTTTAGTCATTTGGCCAGGATACCTGAGGGTATGCCTTAATTTAGCATACTTTGAGTTTTATTGAGGGAAAAGGTATATAATTGTGTACTTATGAGTTAGACTCAGCCCGGTTGTTTGTTTAGCCTAACAGTAGTGTTTCTCATACATGAGGGAAAGTGTTTTTTTTAGCATGGGGGCAACTTTTCTCATGCCTGTGGGCAGTTGATTCCGTGCTTGAGGGTGATATTCGTTATGCCTAAGTGAAATCACCTGAGGGTTTTGATTTTTATTGCCTTAGGGTAATGTTTTTCATGATTGGGGACTCTATTTACTTAGAATATTCACTATGGAGATTTCACAGGTTATACTCGCAAAGATAAAGCACAGTCATGGTATTGTTTTACGTTTTACTTGTTAGATAACTTGTTACAATTTTGTTGCGGCATTGTTTAAGAGATTGTCGGCTGAGGCTGAGTCTCGAGAAGTTTTAATACAATTATCATGAATTTTCAAATAATAATTAATTGGAATTGGAATTTTTAGGAGTAGCTTCTTTTGAGTACTACCTAGTTTACTGCTCATCCATTACTGCACACTATTGTTGCCTAAATGCACTGACATTTGGGCATGGGATTTTGGTGGTTTCCTACATGGATTAATTTCTCACACCCTATTTGCATCATTATGTAGGCTTTTTTTCATTTCATTACTTCAATATTGTGTCCATTTCATCTTTGGTATTTTTTTTCTACTTCTACTTTTGTATACTTGTATTTTATTCTCCTGTGATACACTTTGACAAATGAGGGCATAGTTTCCCAACTATCTTACCATGGCCCTCACTTCTAGTCGGCATCCTTTGGTGTTTGGGGAAATGCGCTTGAGGTCATGTGACCAACTGAGTTTGAGGAACCTATTTAGTGGCACTCGGATCTGAGAAGTTACATTATTTTAGTTGGGAAGGAGTGAAAATATTCTAAGACATCATAATTATTCACTATTGAACGGTATCCTTTAACAAATTTGCCTCATATATTGAATATAAAAGAATGTGTGGTGGGATTATTCTATAAAAAACACCACCAAACCAAATAAATACAATTTTTAATAATTTTATCCTTCGCTCCTAAGATTCTATTTTTACTTTTTTTATTTAGGTAAATAGTTTTCATGTGTCATGTAATTAATCCATTATGACTAAATTAATGTTATTAATATTATAAAAGTTAGAGCCAATTATTTTAAATATTATTTTTAATTTATAAATGAAAAATATATAGTTTGTTTTAATTTAATTTTTACAGAAGAATATGATATGTGAAAAAATTGGTTTACCCCGAATCACACTTACAATGGTTTTAATATTTAGGGTTTAATATGTTGATCATAAAAGCTAATTTTTTCCATGAATGGACCATATGTGATAATAATTATCATTTAAAAATAACTACTAATAAGGAATGATTTTATTACTTTTAAATCATTCATTAAATTATCATTTATTAGAAAATATCATTAATGTCAATTTTGATATTATTCATTGAAGTTGAATTCAAAAATATCATGAAAATATTGGAATTAAAATATATTATGTTCATTATCGTGTATCAAGATATATTCATAAAAAAACCAATGGAATAAAATTATTTATTCTATTTACCTCACTTTTAATCTTTTTAGAATCATTTATTTTATTTAATTATTTACTAAATAATCCATGCATTTGGGTTTCATAAGCATTTAATATACTTATATCATATTATATAATGAAATATAAATTAATATGTAAAAATAATCGATTAATTGGAAAAATTACATTTATACAAACTAATATATATTTCTCTATCCCCAAATATTAATATAAATGTAAGAAGAGAATGGTATTTTTTGTCTTTTTCTTTATTTAGCTTATTATATGGATGAAATTCATAGAATAGTGACCCAAAAACACATTTATATCATTAATACGGACATAAATAGTTGATATATTTTTAAAAAGATGTTATTAAAAACTATTTTATCATTTTTAGACCATATATTCTATGTTTAACCAATGTGTAAACTAATTTTTACTATAATCACTAGAATAAAATTTAACTATTTTCACTAATTAATTTGGAAAAAATAACATCACCTAAATCGGTAATATAATAAATTCGGAATACCAATATAGAATTAGTTTTGAAATGTTTGTTTCAAATAAAAGGTATAAATTAATATAAAATTCATCTGACCGACATGACAAGAATTCAGTGTTTTACATTGAAGACATCAAAAGTTTATAGTTTCTACATCATAATTCATAAATAAAATTTTATAAAATTCCTTTATTAGATAAATATATTTATTATTGAAAGGTTATGAAATTTAATCCAATTCAAAATATAATTTATCTTTATAAATAAATTCATGGAAAAGAATGTTTTCTATTAAAATTTATTATTTTCGCAATTCATCAAAAGGTGGTTTTCTATGGGGAGTGAGATTATGAAAATAAAATTAATTTATGAAGATAAAATATATTATGAGGGGAACATTATTAAATCCTAGAGGTTGACATAGAAATGAATCCTAAAAAACTCAGAATATAATATAACATAGGGCGCAATAATTATGGTTTAAGTTTTGTTAAAGAATTTGTATCTAATATAATTGATTCATATAAATTAATCATATGATCTCAATTTTATGTAAAAAAATTACCTGAAAAATTATAATTTTAACCCTCATATTAAAATCCAGTATCACATCATTTGGGTGTGATGTACACTAATTTTATAGATGCGTGAAACCATTTAGTGGATTCACCTTTCTAAACATGATTTATTGTATAAAAAATATCTGAATATGCTTCTCAAGGAAATTGATTGACTTAGAGTGAGAATTGTACTTGAATTTTGTAAAAATTATTTAACAGTGTAGTTATTTTAATTATGTTTAATAATACAATGAAACACAAACAACTTCAATTTAAAAGTAAATTTTGGAAAAATTATTATGATTAATGAGATATATTGGAATTGTATGTACATAATGTTTCATTCCATGTTTTAAGGTTAATTATTATATAATTTATAGTAGATTATATATATATATATTAATATATATATATTTGGTATATTTTTACTAGAATATGGATTAACCTTAGTCCCCTATGAAAAGAAACACTTTGATACGAGACATTTTATATCTATCTTATAGACATGTTCCACAATTTATATTATGTTTATGGAATGATAATGTAGTTTAATATCATATATGAAAGATAAAATAATGTGTAAAATATGTTTTCTTATCATCATAACCCTACGTTTTTAACTTAAAACCCCAATCTAATGGGTTAGAGTTGATAAAACCCATTTAGTCGATGTAACATAACCTAATAATTCATTTTGATATTATATTCAGATAAAAAATAATGTACATTTTAAAAAATGATATTAAATAAAACCAGTATCAAATTAGATTCTATAACTCTTTCACTATCATTGTATCTCCATTTAAATGACCATTTACAATTAATCTTATCATCGAGAGGAACATGAGTTTTGAGTGGAACCTTGTTTTCATCCAAGTTATCCCTCTAAGGATATGGATATCTAAAACCTCTATGATAATGATATGAAACCTATTACTATCTAATATCACATAACATTACCCCCTTATCCCATCATAAAAAAGAGCCATTAAACATTCCAAATTATTGGTAATAGGATCTTGGGTTATATCATATAGACTTAAGAATAAAAATTATGGATCATATTTATAAAAGTTAATAAAATTATCACTTATTGGAAAAATTGGAAGTGTCATCAATATATCTATTGAATGTCTCTCTATAAGATTTATGGTCATTCTATATATATAATGGGGGAATAATATAAAAATAATGAGTTATACCCCTGACATTATGATGTTTCATTTCTCACGAAAGATCACATCATTTAGCCAACCATATGGGTGACAAGAGATTATGAATCTTATTAAGAGTTATATATCACCATTTCTGGGTTTTGTAGAAGACCTTGAGCCAATTTTTTTGAATATATATTGAATGTTGTGTAAATTATTTTCACATGTATGTCTGGGATTCCACGACCATTTGCCTATTTTTCTATTGATCCATCTTTGGCTCTCAAAATAACCTCCATCTACATTTTTCAATATTCATAACACTATCATTATTTCCCTGCAGTACATATACAAAATTTAATTCCATATATAAGAATGAAAATAATTAACTAGATATTAGAATATAGATGTTTCTCCATATATCAAATTTGATAGAAATTATTTTTACAGTTTCCTTAAAACCAAAAAAAATCCATTCTTTTATTCATAATATTTGAGATAAATCTCCATATGAAATTCATTAATTTTTAAGATACATAATTCTAAGGGAATCATGGATTCATTGATTTTTAAATCTTATTCTTTTTTTTAGAAATTCTACAATCATGTTTGTAACCAAATAATATATATTCATTTCTACATGATTAATTTTATTCAACATTTAATATTCGGTTTATAGTATTATCGTATAATATTTTTGAAAAATGCATAGTTTTAAAGTCCCATTCACATAAAATTTTAAGAATTCACGGATCATCATCTTTTAAAAACCTGTGAATCAATTGAAATTATCCTTTATTATCCATGATGTCATCCATCAAACGAATCCTGATATTTATTTTTAGCATATTTATCCAGTTACTAATTTTTTCATCCTTCCTCCATTAACACCAATACAAATGGATTTGTTTTAGAGGTCCATTTTTTGTTGTTTTCTTCCATAATAGAACAATTTTATTCACTTTTTCAAATCATCTGTTTCATCCTTCTTTGGGTTTTTTATATAACTTGTCATTTTTTATTAAAACCCAAGTTCATATTACCCTCACTTATTTATTTCTTTAATACCAAATTTTATTTCCTTATTCCATTAATAACATATAAAATCATTCATGGTCGGTATGGACTAATATACATCATTATAAAGACTATATTGTTTATATTTTACCATAAAATATTTCCAATATTTATATATCATTTTTCAATGGAGATATTATTTTCTATCCATGTTAACCACTTTAACAAATCACTACTCCCCCTTGATATTGGAATTATTATAATAATTTTAATGTTATAAAAATAATTAATAACCATATTTCATAGACCATCTAAATAGCACTAATAATAAATGAACTGTGATATATTGTTTTTTCAACCCAATATGTGTAGATTTTATTATCTCTCTTTTTTTTGGAAAAGACAATTATCTAGAGATTTTTTTGGGAATTAGTTTTATTGCACATAATTTTATCATCCATTTCTATAGATAGGGGATCAAACAATTTTTATTGACCCTTACGTCATAAAAAAAGTTTTTAGCATAAATAGTTCATGAGAAATATATAAGGGAAAATTTTTTTTAATGAAAATGATACCCATTTGTTTAATAAAAAATTTGATATTACATTAAACAATAAGAATAAATTCGTCCAAGAATATAGAGAAAATTTCACACAATGTACTCCCCATTAATATAAATGAAATAAACTGTATTCTTATTTATTTGTGAAGACTCAACTTGTAGAGATTCCATATTAAAAAATTTAACTTCAAATTAAAGAAATTCCAAATTTTCAAAGTTCCTCCCCCTAAGTATCTTTAATATTTATAAATAATTATTACTTTCACTAAAATATAAATACCATGTTCTTAATTTATCGTATAGTTCTATTTTAATGAATTTTCAAGCTCAATTATATTATACTATTTTATTTATTATAACATAATGAATATATTATCATGGAACTAATGGATATTTTTCAATATGGTCATAGAAATAAAACTGATCACATTTTAAAGGATCAAATACAATATTATTCCTTGAAGAATATGTAAATATATGATTGTCACATTACACAAAAAACAAGAAATACTACTTAAAAGTTCTTTTCAAAACATTATTACTTCAAATAACAAATTTTGGAAATAATTCATAGATCCCTTCTTCGTATCCATGGTAATTGAAAAAATACAAAAGGATGAGATCATATACTCAGTATGGGAATGTTTACAAAAGAATCTATAATATTATAATTAATGCATAAATATAAAATAATATTTATATAATAATCAAATATGTTACATAACTAATATCACAATTGGGTAAACATCCTGGTATATATTAGAAATATAAATAATCACATAGAAAATAACAACTGTTTTCAAAATGATAGAATATATAATGTTGGACATATTTGTATAACCCCAATGACCTTGTGGGATGAAAACCTATATAAATTTTTATAGAATATGTCAAATACAAAAACTAGTTTGTCTCATGAGACATATAGATGAATATAAGTGATATTATAGGCCCCTCACATCACATGCTTATCCAAATTAATCCACCATATGTAAGGGTTGAACATTAACTCAATACATAGTGAACATAACCTTTTATTTTGAAAATCAAGCGTACGATATTTTTATATTATATGAAATAAATAAAAATAAAAACATTATCATTACTCATATATGTAAACAAGGTGGATGGTAAAATTATGTTTCACCACTTTTAAATAATTATATTTACAAAAATATATTGAAATAGATGAAAATATTTTTGAAATAAAAGTGGACCACTTATTGAGAAAATACCATTTTCATTTTGAAAAAAACTATTTTAAATCTTTAAATTTCAAGAATATTTTGAAAAATATTTTCTTTTTAAATTACATTGTATACTTATAAAGGGAACATAATCTAAACAAATAGTTTTACAAGAAAATATATTTATACAGTAAGAGTTCAATATGGTTTTTGTTCGCACCTTCTATAAAAAGTGCCTCATTCGGGAAATGATAAGATGATTTATTTAAAACCATTTTATATAAATTTAATAATAGGTAAAAAATATATTTTCAATTATAAAAAAAATCATGAAGAATTTTAATAATGTGTACATGGAAGAAAAAATCACCGATGCATATAAAAAATTGTCTATTATTTATTGTAATTATTTTTTAGACTATTGTGTAATTGGAAAAAGGAAATGAAAAAAAATTATTATTTTAAAAAATAAACATAATATATATAAATATATGAGATTTTTTATAAAATTATAATATAATTATACCAACTAAAACATAAAAATAAATAATCTCTAATACTGCATATAAATTTATTTTACATGAGGATAAAAGAAGATAAGAAATAATTTTATAAAAAAAATAAATAATTTAGTTATAATTTATTATACAAATATTACATCGCTACAACCCTTAATTACATATTTCGTAATAAATTATCTTTATTGAGTGTTAATTATTTCATTTTACATGTATGCTATGGTTGGATGTTTTTTTCCCTACAATATTTTCAAAGACAAGCAATATATAAAATGTTAATAATGATATAAATTTATTATATATTAATTATTTACATATTAATCACTCCCAAAGGTAGGCATGAAAATTTATTCCCATCTCATTGTTGAGGTGGTGGTCCACAAAAGGCATGAGGGGCATTATAATATTTTAACAAGTGGATGGGTAAGATGGTAAAGAATATATTATATTTAAAATATCATAAATATTTTATAAATATAATATATATATATATAATCATTCGTTGAAACTGTATAATCCTCTAACTAAAGGGATGATGAAAAATGAATTACACCTCTATGTAGAGATAGTAGGTTGTAAATATGAATTAGCGATGTTAACATTTTTCATCAGATGAAATTGAGATGAATAAATTGTTTTGACTATTCCCCTGTGGCCCATGTCATATCTACCCTAATCCCACCTCCCATAGGCTAGGAGTTCGAGACAATCATTGAGTAGGAATATCAATCAAGTGGGAGGTATTTTCCTATGTTTTTATACAGACGCACCCATCTCTAAGAAAATATGTTGAAACCAAAAACACTAGGAATAATTACATGTAAACTACAATGAAACCCCACATAGAGTAAAAATTACAAACTAATTGTAAAAGGTGCCAATATACATTCCCAATAAAAGAAATGTATATGCTCCTACAATCCATCTATTGAAAACCCTACCTAACAAGTATGTACCGATGGTGTTGAAGTCGTTGAAATGAACCTCATATGTCGGGACTCTCTCAAAGTACAACCTATATTCATCCCATAGAGTCTCATGTCAAAGCTGCCAGTTGTCTTCACAAGACATGACATGTGCGGGTGAAGCCCATGCATGGGTGAGTGAAACAATAATCATTAGTACCCCAAACCACATAATAACCCCACAATGTAATACAAAAAATAGACTACCAAGAGGTAGATGAAGTGTATCCTCTAAGAAGTACAATATAGAGAGTTACTAGAGTTATCTCATAGTAATATATTTATAGGAAATACATATACGAATATAGTCCTTTACTATTCAAATCTATAGAGACACACTCTGTAGGAGGAACACCCTATGTAGACACAAGAGACACACTCTGTAGGAGGCACATGCCGTGTAGGTGTAAGAGACACACTATGTTTTGGTCACCACCAGCCACTGGATTTTTCTCATTACGTGCTTTTTCCTGGAGCACCTACTCTACCAACAAAATTTGCTATAGGAAATTCTCAACAAAAACTCTTGTATAGTGTCTCAAAAGGACCACATCTTCTCTAGGGTCCCAACACTGAAAAAATCTCATCAAATAGACATATGGATTGAATGTTACAAAAAAATTAGTGAAAAGGGGTTTCTGGGCCCTGGGTCCAATCTGATCTGGTCAGACTGACCTGACCCACCATATAGACCCAGCCTTCATACCCAACCTAGTGGGTCCATCTAGACCACTCGAACATGCCAGTTTGGTCCACCCAGACGCTGCAACTACTGCGTCCCCTCCTGGTAAACGTGGCTCCCCCGTGTAACCCACCCCACGACCATTGTTGTGGGGTCCCGCTAGACAGCAACATCCAGCCATGTCCAGAATCCTACCGCCTCATCTCAGTCATGGCCAATGGTGGACCTAGTCACCCCTTTCACTCAAGCACCACATTCCCTATATTCCGGAGTGGTCCTGCTGCACCACGCTAATCATTGCTACCCTACTGGCGAGCTACTCCACTTCTAGCATCCTCTACTACCCTGTCAGTGAGCAGTGCCAGCACCGGCACCATCCATCAGTGGGTTATTCTCCATAGATCGCCTCATTTCCTTTAGTGACATGTTTTTTAATAGATAATCCCTTTCAATCCTCAGGTCGCCATATTCACCCACACTTACACCAAATAGTGTTTATGTCACTCCACAGTTTCATCCATGTAGGAAACATTCTGACAATGCCTGAAGTGACCACAACGTTCTGTCGAAAAATATTCTTGAATGGAGTAGGAGAAAACACCAGGAACACTTAATGAATTAACATCGACACTATTCATAATGGCCTTCATTAATCCCATTATTAAAGGTGGAAAAAAATAAAGAGAATCACTATGGTTTAATCACATTAAATCCAATACTCTTACTATCCTGTATGTTCAATAGAATCATGGATCAACCTCTTCATGGGTAGGTCCGCGTTCATCGATTAATACATGAATAGGGAAAGATTCAGAATGCAAAACCAACCTCTGATTTTATCACTCTCTAATGAAGATCAATCATTGTGTCTTCATCTTTATAATGATCCTTCGAAGACGAGGGTTTGTTGTCATTGGGGAACTATCATTATTCATTGTTTGTCATCTACTAACATATTTTCTCTAGAGGATACAGATATCTTATAGATTTATGCATTAACCCTGAATTCAAATTTAATTTAGGATAATGGAAAATGTGTCAGCCCATAACATTGATACATCATCACCATTCTATTCTATTAGGAAACAAAATGGGCTACTTTGTCGCTATGTCCTAGTGTCAATGAAAAATGATAAAAGAAAACAAAATAAACAGTTTATGTTTATTTATTATCCTTAAAAAATTTCCAAAAATTATGATTCATAGTGAAGACACATCGATAAATGTCCGGACATTCCTAAATTAAACACCAAATTATGAACCCAATGGTTATCTCATATTTCCAATCATAGTAACTATCCATGAGTTATCAGTATTTTAAAAAAATATAATTTTATTTAATTATTTTATTTATGGTTACGTCCTTTGGGGTTTCCTCACTGATGACATGTTCTGTTTAATGTAAAGTCACTTCTAGGGTTTACTCTCTATTCAAAAAGGAACAATTCTCATTTATTTAAAATCTATGTAATAGATTATATGTTTTTACAAATTCTCCCAAAAAACATATATGTGCAATATCAAAAACATAATAGTTTTCATCAAACTGTGTCAGGCACACTGAGCTTCTGATTCTCATGCCATCTTCATGCCTAGTATGTTAATTTTCCAAATTAATTTATAAAAAAGTTAGAGAATAATTAGAGTCATTAAATTCTCCCCAATAGAGGGATTAGTTTCTACAAAATCCAAATGATGGGAAACTCAACAAAAAATATGGGGGTACTAATAAAGAATTAGGGCCTCTTACTCCTATGTTTTCTCTTAGAGATTCACATGCTACAACTGAACATGCACTAGAGGAATCGACAATACATGAAGGATCCTCTCCAATCAATCCTCGATTTTCTCCAGGTACTCTAGAAATGTTTCCCTATCATTAATCTCATGTTCTCCCCAGTCAATGACATGTGACGGGTCGTTCAAATTTCTCCTAAACTATGATATGTGGAAGTCATTGTAAAACCACACTAATTGCGAGGGTAGATCCAAGGTGTATTCCATCTTTTTGACTCTATGAAGTATCTGAAAGGGTTCGATGGACATCAAAGATATCATTTCACCTTGGTCAAATCTTTGTTTCACTCGTCGAGGAGATACCTGATGGAACACATGTTCTCCAACCTCAAAACACCAAGGGCCTCTGTCACTTGTCATAATAGGACATATTATGGGTCTGTGTGGTCCTCATTATCTCTTGGATTATCTACATATTCTCACTTGTAGCCTCTACTAACACTGGACCCATGAGTGAAAACTCTCTTTTGTCTGTCCGACAAAGAGGTTACCTTTATCGTCTCCAAAACATATACTAAAAGTGTACCATAACAATAGTAGAGAGGTAGCTATTTTTGTATGGAAAATCCACCAGAGGGAGGTGATCCTCCAAACTATCGACAAAGTACACGATGCATGAAGATTTCATGTCCTCTAGAACATGATTTTTCCTCACTATGTGGCCATCTGTATGGGGATGAAATGTCATGCTCAGATGAAACTGAGTCTCGAACGCCTCCTATAATCCCATCCACAGTTGATATTTGAAATTAAAATTTCATTCAGAAATGATTGCCAAGGTCAACCCATGAAGTTAAAATATCTCCTAAATGTAGAGGTGTCTCAAACCCACTAACGAGATTTTCTCCCTGATAGGTAGGAATTGGGATGACTTGGTGAGTCATTCAATGATCACCGAGATGGTATCTTGTCCCCTGGATGTTCATGGTAAACCCATCACAATTTCCATCAATATCTCAACCCACATCCACTCTGGAACCACGAGTGGCAGAGTAAAGCCTACTGGAATTTGATGCACTTCTTTCACTTTCTAACAAGTGAGGCACCGAGAAACAAACTCTACCACCTCCTTCTTCATCCTCATCCAACAGTACTCATGTCAAAGATCATGGTTCATCCTTAGCACACTCAGAAGTACTGGAAAAGGGGATAAGTGGAACTCCCTCAGTACCACCTATTTTATAACCCGTGGTAATATTATTCTCCCTCTCAAAAGGATGACATGATCCCCATATATTGAATACCCATCATGGGACTTCCCTATAGAAAAATGTGAACTTTGAGACTCGCTATCAATATCCCCTAGATGTGCCTCCCTGACTCGCTTTGAGAATAGAGTGGTGAAAACAATTGACAAAATATTATATTCTCAGTCATCTTCCAAAAAGGATATTGGAATTGCATCTAACTAATCTGAAACCACACTCATCTACTGAAAACTGTATCTCCTCTGGAGTGTGTCTGCCACAACATTCCACATTCCATGATTTTGTAAAATCTCAAAATCATAATCCATGAGGAACTCTACCCACCACCTCTCTCTCAAGTTAAAATCCTTTTGGGAGAAGAAATAATTGCGATTTTTATGGTTCGAGTAGATGGTATACTACTCACCCAACAAGTAGTTTTTCCACATATTCAATTTAAAGACAACAACTGCCTGCTCAATATCATGGGTAGAATAGTTCTGCTAATGTTTTATCAACTTCCATGAACCATATTCAATCACCACCTTACTCTACATCCAAACAAAACCAAGATCATTTCTTGATTCCTAATAGTATACTAAGTACTTGAAACCCTCCTATCAAAATATCTTTATTGGATAATACATCAAAATCTGCTTCAGTTGCTCGAAACATTACTAAAATTTCTCTTTCCACAAAAATGGTTTCCCCTATCATGTAAAATCCATCATGGGTTCACTTACTCTAGAAAATTTGGGTAAAAACCTTCGATATTATTCATCTATACCAAGGAAACTTTGTACATATATAACGCTATTGGGTGGATCCCAAGAATGAACCACATTTATCATCACTGGATCCACTGCAACTACAACCCCTGAAATGATGTGTCTTAGATAGTGTCCCTATCACATCCAAAACTAACACTTAAAGAGATTAAAGTAACATGAATTATATCAGATATTTTCTTAGACTATCCTCATGTATATCACATTCTCCTCATCAAATACCGATTACACAAGGATTCCTTCAATGAAGACACCCACAAACAGGTCTATGTTCTGCTATAAGAATCCATTCAGGAGTCCCATGAACACTTATGGAGTGTTCATAATGCCAAATGACATAACTAAGTATTCCTAGTTTTTGTAATGAAATCTGAATTTCATCATAGTGATGTCCTCATCCCATACAATAAGATGGTGATAAACCGATCTCATGTATACCACTGAGAACCACCTCACTCCTTCCAGCTGATCAAAGAGGTCATCAATTATCAATAGTGTATAGATTTTTCATAGTCACCTAGTTTGGGTTCTAGGAGTCCAAAAATAGCCTGAAGATCCAATATTCCTTCTTGGAAACCCAAATTGGGCCCCCAAGGTGAAAAGCTGGGTCTCATGAAGCCATTCCTCTGAAAATCCTCAAGATCTACCCTCAACTTACATAGCTCCAGGAGAGGCATCCAATTTTCAAGAATATATAACAATGCTATCCAATGGTGAAAATCAATGTATAAGTAATTATACCTATGGAGAGGTAATCCTTGAGAATCCTAAGGGATGATGTCATCATACTCATCCACCACTGTAGAAAACTGAGGATTCATTTCATCCACTACATCAAGCATAAGACTAACCATCTGGAGAGTAATTGAATCCACCCTTCTCTAAAAAATTTTATCACGTGATGGATGAATTTCCTTTTCACTAGTAAAGGAATATTGGGTCCCATCTTAGGAGACACAGTATAATTTATGACTAAAATAGTAAATCAGAGCATGGATTGTGGATAACCTTTCCATAACCGGTATGACATCATAAGGCCAAAACACTACTACTTAGAGATTCGAGCTACAAATATCACCTCCAAGAGTAACCGCACACTACCGACACTAGTATGTTATAATAAAATTTTCCCATATATGAGTATCTAATTCTAAAGATCAAGCCAATGGCTCTATCAGAATATCTGAGCTCTGAACATGGTATGTGTATAGAAAGGACAGACTGAAACTCATTTCTATAAGAGCAACATATAGGGTGGAGAAGATAGAGGTTGTACCTATAATCATATCAGGATCACCGGGGTTGTAGGCCTCCAATTCCTACAGTTATCTTCTCCTCTTTCTACCAACTCTTGATGCTTGGGGTGGTGGTTGAATTGCCTCAAACCTCCTCTAACCACTTTTTCTCATCCCTCTCCTCTACCATGTCCATCACCAGGAGAACCAACACATTCCTACCTAAGCCACTACCTCTGTGGTCCCCTGATTATTTTTAGATTGGTCATATGGTCGGTCAGACAATTTCTATCCATGTCTCTGACCACCGCTGGAGTAGCACAACCTCTCATTTGGATGACATGTTCTTCCAAGGTATCCTCGCACTACTGATCCTAAATGCCGGGGTGATCACCTGAACTATATAGTCCTCTTAGACCCTTGCATTACTTATCAACTACCTACTACCAATGGCTCAGATATCTAATGCCCGGTGGGAGATCCCACCACCAGTGTTTGCTCCTCTCGAATGATCTCTACATGTATGCCTCATTCCAACACCCCTATATGTGTTAGAATGCAATTAGATATCATCGACGCCCTAATCTCCTAGCATAGTCCATACAAAAAATTTCGGGCCCTGAAAAAACGGGTCCCTCTCCTTACCTACGAAGTATCAAGAATGATCCGTGAATATTGCTGAGTACTCCACCATTGTCTGACTACCCTATTTTAGTTGTATTATCTCTTGTATATGCACAATGTCTAAGGTCTCCAAGAAGAACTCCTCCATAAAGGGGCACTCATAGTACATATAGGAGAGGGTTTCCTCTTCAGGCGTCTAGATCATCAAGCTCTACTATCTCCCCCCTAAGTCCGAAAGAAGGCTAGTTCCCCATATGGTTGAGAGTCATTCTCATTAGAAGGAAAACATATTTAACCACCTCTTTCCAATCCTCAACTAACTGAGGATCTACCCCAACCTAGAACTTGGGAGGTCTCCGACTCTAAAACTCATGAAGCACATTGATGTTGCATGTATCCTCCACTGTTATGACCGGTAAAAAACACTTCCCTCTAGGTGGTGGTATTGAAGGTATGCCACCATGAGGCTCTATCACTTAAAATAGTCCTTATACTGATGACTTATATCTCATTGAACCATCCTCAGGGTCCTACCTCAAGATCATGGATGGCTCCTGGTGTGGAAGCATCCTGAAAAAAAAACAAGATGTACCTCAGTCAATAGACTATTTCTAGTTATAAAACTCTGACTCAAGAAGGACATAATAACACACTCAATTCCAATATAATGAATGAAAACAATTTTTTCATTTATTGAGATTAAAATAATAATGTTGGGTCTTGGTGCGTAGATACATCACCCGCCGAACCAACACTAGTCTTGATGCCCTGAAATCCAAACATGAAACACATAACACTATTGTCCCAAATCAAATTTAAAAAACTCTTGGTCCTTATGACAGATCCTGAATGGGTTATGGTTCCACTCTATCATGAGCCATCCCCCTGAGGCCCATGTTTTTACCACCTTTAGATTTACTCCCATAGGAAAGGGGCTAGAATCTAGAACCAAGTAGGCATATCAAATAAGTGAGAGTCATCTTCCAATGTACCTATACATACACACCTATCTCTTAGAAAATGTTCTAAAAATTTAAATACTGATCAAACATGCATGTATACTTCAAGTAACACCCCCACAGAGTAATAAGGACAAACTAAAATTAATGGGATCTAGTATATGAGCCAATCAAATGAAAAGTACAAGTTCCCAGAATCCCTCTGCTGAAAACCCTACCTTGAGGGTAGGAACAAAATATATCAGAAGTAGCTAAGGTGCACCTCGTCTATCAGGACTCTCTGTTAGTACCACATATATCTAGACCACTAAGGCTCCTGTCAAAGATGTTGATCATATATATAAGACATGAAATGGGGGCATGAAGCCCGTGCAGGATTGATTGAAACAATACACAGTATGGGACCCAATCAATAATGGTATACCCCAAATAAATACACATAGAAGACTACTAAGAGGTACATGGCGTGCAGCCTTTATGAAGTATAGTCAAGAGATTAAATAGTGTCATCTCACACATGTATGTGTAAATGTAATTAATATATAAAGAAAGTCCACTTATATTCAAATCGTTGGAGACACACTCTGGGTATTCATATGAGATACAATATGAATTGGAAGAGGAGATACATTCCTCTTTAGAACTGGACACACACTCAGTAGGAGAAACACATAATGCATGCATAGAAGACACACTTTTTAGGAGACACTATTGAGGTCCTCGGGTAACCATCCTCACTGAAATGTGATCCAAATCATCTTATCATTGCTCAGGGGGTCTAGCCATGCTCCAAACCTTATGGAAAATCTTGAAGTGACAATGTGGGTATATCGATGTTGAAAATAGGAATGTTGTATGAGAAAACACCATGAACACATGGACAACAATTATTGGTCATGTTCGTTTCAGCCTTAGTTCATCCATATAGAAAAGAGGAAAAACAACAACGATAATCACTAAGGTTAAATCCCTTTAAATCCAATAGTCTAACCATCTCACAATACCATATAACCATAGATAAAACTTTTCACGGGTTGGTATGTGTTCATCGTTTAAAATATGAATGGGGAAAGAATTCAAATGACAACCCCTACTTGGGTTTGGATCACTCGCTGATGAAGATCGACCATTGTGCCAAATATTGTTCGCATGATCCTTAAAAAAGGAGGGATTGTAGTCATGGGAGATCTGTTGTTTATTTTTGTTCATCATCTGTCAATGTATTTACTCCATCGGTTTTAGGGAATTATAGGGTTAATAATTAACCCTTGATTCCTATTTAATTTCCTAGAATAGAAAACATGTTTCCCTATCGCTGTGTTGCAATATCATCACACTGTTTCATTAAAAAACGAGATTCATCAACACTACATTGCAGCATCACTGTGAAACATTAAAAGAAAACAAAATAAACCTTCTATGTTTATTTTATTTTCCATTAAAATGCCCAAAATTATCATTTTCTATCGACCTGCAATAGTCAATATTAGGCACAGTGTAAGTAAAATGCTACATTATGTACTCAACGGTGGTATAAGGACTCGACCTTAAAACATTACTTAATATTGAATTAAATGAATAATTCACATAGAGGATCTTTTCAGGATTATAGTTTTAGAGAATTAGGACATAACTATTACATCTCAAAGGATTACAATGTAGACACTTCTTCTAAGTTTCCATAAAATAAAAACTCTTAAAATGAAACATGTCTACTTCCATGTTTTAGATAGTATGTCTTTCCTTGATCCCATCCATGACCCTATTCCACATTATTTCATGTGAAAAAAATTTGAAAAAAACTTGGGGTGAGCATAGAAAGCTCAGTAAGGGATACACAAAGAAAGAAAACTGTTAGTTTTTCAAAACATCAAGTAAACCATGGATACTTTATCAAAGTAACAATTTTCACCTTTAAGAAGTAGTAAATACTCTTCACTGAAAAAAAAAGATCATTACATACCATTTTGTAACCAAAATATTACCATAAAACCCATATAATGAACAAATAACTTATAAAGGTAACTTCTGACATGAACAAACTTAAATGGAATAACCATACGGTCGACTTCCACACATATCACTAAATGGAATAGCCATATGGCCGACTTCCATACCCAATGCATTGGAGGTTATAATGTAAGCACCTGTCCTAGTATTCAAGGCACCACCCATCATATGGTTTATCACATAACCACCTGTCAAATGTCCATGTACCATTACAAAATCATAATACAAAAAACAATTATAAAGGAAAGAAAACATTTCCAAATTTCAATCACAATATATCACTTAAATATATTGACATAACAAATCCATTATCAAAACCATTTTCAATAAAATAATACATAAAAGATTATATGGTATTTATTTACTTTTAAAAACATTACGGATTGTTGAGGAAACCAAGGATCAAATAATACTTGCGGTGGCAGAAAGGTCGTTGTCACAGCGTATGTTAAAAATAAAAATACATTTTTTCGTTTAGTAAAATGCTTCATACAGAAAAGATTCCTTTTGAATAAAAGTAAAATTCAAAGGGGTTTATACAACATATAAAACCAAATATGCCTCAATGAAATGAGATTGAGATGAAGTCCCATAAAAGACTGTGTCCTTAGATTAAGGATAAATGAATTACATAAATTATGTGTGAAAAATATAAATACAAAAAATATAAGTGGATATTAAGTGTAAAACAATCATAGTCATTTACACATATTCATAGAATGACATATTCAAGGAGTACAAGTTTAACCCAAAGAATTGAAATTGAGTTAAGAAGTTCCCTTGCAAGAATTCGGCAACGAAACAACGTCAATATAAAATTCATAAAATGAGTTGATGTGAGAGAAAAAGGTATCTCATTACATGGACATTAAATTTAAATCAATAAGGATATATAAGAACATATCCCAGCATAATAAGATGTAAATTAAAAGACATAACATAAAGAAGTCTTTATAAAGAGGAGGGTGGAATGTCCCTTACCGACTTGGGTAACTTTTGAAACGTACACCCCATGAAAGAAGGACTCTAAAACATTGATGTAAATAATCATAAATGAAATTATATTACACAAAGAGTAGAATAATTGGCAGTACATACACCACTCAAAGGAAATTGTGGAAAATGTAGCATAAATCTCACGGGAATAAAAGTGAGATGAAAAATCCCTTATGAAAACTCGGTAGCCTAACGACGCCACATAAAACATCCAAAAATGGATATATGATATCAAATGGGGTATCTCATAATATGAACATAAAAATTATATAATGAGGAATATAAAATAACGTCCCCAAACATAAGAAATATGAGCTTAAAAGAAATGACATAAAAGAGAGTACTTAAAAATAAGACAGAGGTAGGATCCCTTACCTCAAGTCTAACTTGTCTTGTTCGTTTCTTTATATTTCTGAATAATAAACATTGGTCAATTTATAATTGATTAAGGACCTCCTTTAAAGATTATTATTCAGTTCATATCACATATTATAATGTTATAATAATTGGTTAATAATGTGACTTCATATCAGACGTTTTTGTCGATGTTCGGTACATGAGTCAAAATTAAACTTGTTAGAAAATAAAATTCCATGTAGTTATAGGTAAATAATCTACAGAATATTATTAATTATTTAAATATCATATATATCCTGTATATATTAATTTTATTCTATTCCCTAACATATGGAGATAAAAAAAATGAAATGCACCATTCATGGAGACGGTAGGCCGTACGTACACATGAACGCTGCTTTCATTTCTTTGTAATATAAATGGAATTTAAATAATAAATGAGAGAGATATATATTATAATTATAGTATAATATATATGTTCTATAGGTCACATATTTTCAATTAATTTCATTCTTTATACATTCCATTTATTCCATGAACGAGTGACATCACATGAGGGGGCGGTAGTCCACACTTCCTCGTATGAAATTATCAAATTTGCACAACATGCAAAGCATAAAGGTATGTTTTAAATATAAAATAGAGAAGCATATAGAAAACATAAATACCATATATATCATATATAAAATACAGTGTCATCATAATGGCCACCATGAAAGGTGTTAAGAGAATATTGAACAATCATCGTTTTGTGAGGCAATAATTCACCGCCCATAGAAGCAGTATGTTCTTTAACCATTCGATGTATGTGTGTATGAGTGTAGCTCGAATCCTCCTCATAAAGTCATCATATTATATATTATATACTTTTGTTGTTACAAAAGAAAGTAATAAAATGAGGTTAGCGGTTTGGAGAAGCAAAATAAAACAAAAGAATATAAGAGAAGACATTACCTTCAAATCGGATAACTTGTTTTGATTTGAGATCAAAGGATTCCATGGAAAGACTTCTGCCCAAAGTGAGGCTTCTAGGAGTAATAGAGGGATGTGTAGAGACAATAAGAGATGATTTAGGATCAGGAAAGGTCTTGAGAGGTGTGGGTAAGGAGGTAGAGGTGGGGGCCTTTTATAAGAGGGAGGAGGGGCACTCTTGGAAAGTCTTGAAAAGATACTTTATTATAAAATGATTTTTGGATATAAAAGGTCCCACAATTATATATTTAGAGGATAAGGTGATAAGGGTTCTAAATCCACCCATCCAATAAGTTTTTGACAAGTGTAATTATTATATTTTAAATGATCTTTTCATTTTATTTAAATCATTCATTAATGAGGTAATCGCTGCATCATCATGGTGTCATGAATAAATTAATTTATTAAATGTCTAAATATTATAAAAAAATATCATGATGTACTAAATATTTTTATCTTTCTAATGAATGTTTATAGTAAAAAATATTACATTTACAACCCAATGTAAATGTTTTTTAGTAAAACAATACATGTTTGTGGAATTTTTATTTTAACTTTAAATAAAAAGTTATTAATGTCATTTTCCTACCAAAATGGCTACATGTGGTCCCCATGTTTATCCATGGATTGTCATGGTCAGCCATGAATTATCAAATAAGGGAAGGACATGGGTCAAGGTCACTGCATATTATTATAACATTATCTTTACCAAAAATTACACTAATAACCTTTAATCACGATTAATAAAACATAAAAGTTACTATTGACCAAAAAATTATTTTAATCCCATTGAACCAAATTTTACATCCTAATGACAACCATGTATGTAAAATTTTGGAAATTAAAATCATAGAAGTGGTAATGTTTCATTTAAACAAAAAATCAGTTTTTTTAACTACCACTTAGTGGTTTCACTATTCATCAAAAATTGATGTTTTTCAGAAAAATACCAAAAATTCAACCTAATCAATTTTTGATATTCAGAATTAAAAACTGATTTATATTTTAAAAAATTCAAAAAATATAAGTTTCATTAATTAATTTAATAATTAAACCTCGTTTTCAAAACAAATAGCGTGTTTTTAAGAAATAATATCTATTAAAAGATTTACACTAGTTTAAGTCTAATTTGAAAGTGAAATTAATTCCAATGACAACCATTGGATTTAATGGTAAAAATATATTCTAATTTAACATTAAAACCAATTCAAAAGATAATCTAATTATATAAATAAATTAGATTAAAATGAGGTTTTGAATTAAAATACAACATTATCACTATTCATTAAAAAATGAACTTTATCGGAAAAATACCAAAAATTTACAGAAAGTAAATTTTGATGTCCTGATTCTAAAAAATAATTTTATTTGGTCCAATAGAATATATAAGAGTGAACAAATCTTTTTTAAATAGGGTTCACCATCAAAAGGTGATAAATCGACCTTTTAGTGAATATTATAGTATTTATGCTTAAAATTGAATTCTTTTCTTATTTTAAGCCTTTATATTTTATTGTATAAAAGTAAAAATATTTGACAAATATATATAATTATTTTGTAGTTAGTTCTTTTCATTCCTTCCATTACAACGTCTAGGCGTTAACTACCATTTATGATAATATTATTTTATTATTAGAGTGCAACGTAAGATTTCTGAGAAACTCGTTGTTGCTTATTGGGTACACCACCGAGAATAGCATTCCCTTTAAATTAATATTAACATTTTATTCACAAATATGGATAAATATGAAAATCTCATACTTTTTATTTACCTGGGGTGTTACATCCTTCCACCCTTTTGGGAATTGTGTCCTCACAATTTTAAAATTGGGCTTGGAAACATCATTGAAATCCCCACATCGGAAAAGGAGTAAATTAAACTATCACTTTAAAAGAATGAATGAAACATACCAAGGTCACCCGAGTGAACCCATACTAGGATTCCATGCAGGAAAAATGGATATGGAAGAAAAAACAAAGGGCCATGTTCTGAGGGAGATTGATAGAAAACATGTTTAGGAGAAAGTTAACCACTAGAAAATCACAACCATGTGATGTGTTAAACAATATTTGATTCCCTAGTTTGAAATGTTAACAGACCAAATTTTTGTTTTAAGTTAATTTTCATTGAGGAATTTATTTATGAGCTTAACTAAACCATAAGGAAACATACTTACTTGTCATGTTGACTTTCAACTTTTACTAGATTTCTTACACAAACTCATATTTTCTCTAAAAGACGACTATTTAGGAAGACTTGTTCACATTAAGGGTACTATAATCAAAATCTTTAGAATAACCTTATCCACAAAAGAGAACTATATATTTCCCATGTCTTTAGAGCTTAACCAAAACCAAAATTATTAGAACAAGATCAGATAATCCACAAAAGGATAATCCTTTATAAAAAGAAAATCTATTATTAATCTCTAAAATTTGTCCAACAAAACCCAATGTTCAATGAAGACCATTCAATATATAATTTTCCATAAAATTTGTCTATGTAAACCAAACTAATATTGAAACCCCATTTTTTGAAGGATTTACTCACATAGTCTTCAAAGGTAAAAAAAAATTAACATTTATCTCCAAATAACATCAGTTGCTCCTAAAGTATCATATTTAAAAGTAATTAGCCTAATCATATATCCTCTATGATAGGTCAATATTTTCCTGGATAACCCAAAATAAACTTATTATTGATTAATAAAATTATATAACTAAAAAGGATTTGTCATACTAACATGGGACTTCACGTAGTCCAGTGGTAGGCGATAAATACCTGTCACACCTTGTTTGTGGGTTCGATTCCCACAGCTTTGTCCAACGTGACGGGTTGTCACATGGTCTGCGTGTTGTCCTTTTTCCAAAACTATATAATTCTTATAACATTCCCCAAAAAGTGAAAAAATATTCAAAAATAACCATAACATAATTTAACCTCAAGTTTATCTCATGTCGTTCATATTCCATGATAACATACACTAACACATAATTACCTCAAAAATAAAGATCATAAAAACCCTAATGGTTACCTTTATTATTATTACCTGATCATCCACATCAAGTTGGTTTTCTCATACATGATGCTTTAGAGAACTCACCAAGGTTCAAGTGGTTGATCATGAATCCTGATAGTTGGTTTAGAATAACCATGAGATTACTCATTAAATCCCCCATTTCATCCAGTCTCTTAATCAGAGAACCACCACAGTTTCCTTCAAACCCATTGCCACTTGGTGCCGGCTAGATCCATCCATTTACTAGAACCAAAAGGGTCAGTATGAGTATATCAATAAAATCATCATGTAGTAAAGAGGATGATAAAAAATAAGATATAATTATCCAAGTTATCTCAAAATCATTCGAAATTTCATAAATAACAATTACTCTATCTAATATAATAACCATTGTGGTTATACACAACCTGTCACATATGCTTAAACAACACTCTAACCTCTAAGGTTATCTAAACTGACCACTTATACCATCAATAAGGACCGGCCTTAAAAAATTACTTAATATTGAATTAAATGAATAATTCACATAGAGGATCTTTTCAGGTTTAGAGTTTTATAGAATTAGGACATAACTATTATATCTCAAAGGATTAAAAAGTAGAAACTTCTACTAAGTTTCCATAAAATAAAAACTCTTAAAAAGAAACATATCTAGTTATATGTTTTAGAAAACATGTCTTTCCTTGATCCCATCCTTGGCCCTATTCCACATTATGTCCTATGAAAAACATTTCAAAAAACTTGGGGTGATCATAAAAAGATCAGTAAGGGATACACAAAGAAAGAAAATAGTTAGTTTCTCAAAACATCAAGAAAACCATGAATAATTTATCAAAGTAACACTTTTCACATTTAAGAAGTAGTAAATACTCTTCACTGAAAAAAAAAGATAATTAATTACCATTTTGTAACCAAAAGATTACCATAAAACCCATATAAAGAACACATTACTTATAAAGGTAACTTGGGACATAAACATACTTAAATGCAATAACCATACAGTCGACTTCCACACATATCACTAATTGGAATAGCCATACGGCAGACTTCCATACCCAATGCATTGGAGGTTATAATGTAACCACCCATACTCGTATTCACGACACCACCCGTCATACGGTTTATCACGTAACCACCCGCCAAATGTCCAAGTACCATTAAAAAATCATAATACATAAAACAATTATAAAGGAAAGAAAACCTTTCCACATTTTAATCACAATATATCACTTAAATATGTTGACATAAAAAATCCGTTATCAAAACCATTTTCAACACCATAATACATAAAAGAGTATATGGTATTTATTTACTTTTAAAAACATTATGGATTGTCGAGGAAGCCAAGGATCAAATAATACTCAGGACGACAGAAAGGTCGTTGTCACTGCGTAAGTTAAAAAGAAAAATACATTTTGTCGTTTAGTAAAACGCTTCGTACAGAAAATATTCCTTTTGAATAAAATTAAATGTCAAAGTGGTTTATACACCATATAGAAGAAAGTTGTGTATAAAAAAAATATTCATCAATGAAAGGAGATTGAGATGATGTCCCATACAAAGACGACATCCTTAGATTAAGGATAAATCAATAACATAATTTATGTGTGAAAATATAAATAAACCCAATATAAGTGGATATTAAGTGTAAAACAATCAGAGTCATTCACACATATTCATATCATGACATATTCAAGGAGTACATGTTTAACCCAAAAGATTTTAATTGAGTTAAGAAGTTCCCTTGCAAGAATTTGACAGCCTAACGACGTCACTATAAAATTCATAAAATGAGTTGATGAGAGAGAAAATGGTATCTCACCACTTGGAAATAAAATTTACATAAATAATGATATATAATAACATATAAAAACATAATAATATGTAAATTAAAATACATAACATAAATAAGTCTTTAAAAAGAGGAGGGTGAAATGTTCCCTTACTGACTTGGGTAACATTTGAAACGTACACCCCCTAAAAGAAGGACTATAAAACATTGATTTAAATACTCATAAACGAATGTATTTTACACAAACAGTAGAATAATGGGTAGTAAATACACCGCTCAAAGGAAATGGTGGAAAATGTAGCATAAATCTCACAGGAATAAATGTGAGATTAAAAATCCCTTACGAAAACTCGGCAGTATAACAACACCACATAAAACATCCAAAAATGGATTTATGAGATCAAATATGGATTCTCGTAATATGAACATAAAAATTATAGAATTATCAATATAAAAGAACTTCCCCAAATATAAGATATATGAGCTTAAAATAATTGACATAAAAGAGAGTACTTGAAAAGAAGATAGAGGTAGGATCCCTTACCTCAAGTCTGACTTCTCGTGTTCATTTCATTATATTCCTGAATAATAAACTTTGGTAAATTTATAATTGATTAAGGACCTCCTTTAAAGATTATTTTTCAGTTCATATCACATATTATAATGTTATAATAACTGGTTAATAATGTCATTTCATATCAGACGTTTTTGTTGATGTTTGGTACATGAGTCAAAATTAAACTTGATGGAAAAGAAATTTCAATGTAGTTATAGGTAAATCATATCCATAATATTATTAATTATATAAATATCATATATATCTAGTATATATTAATTTTATAATATTCTATAACATTTGGAGAAAAAAAAATGAAATGCACCATTTATGGAGACGGTAGGTCGTACGTACGCATGAACGTTGTTTTCATTTCTTTGTAATATTAATGGAATTACAAAAATAAATGAGAGAGAGATATATATTATAATTATAGTATAATATATATTTTCTAAAGGTCACATATGTTCATAAATTTAATTCTTTATACATTCCATGTATTGCATGAACGAGTCACATCACTTGAGGGGGCGGTAGTCCACACTTCCTCGTATGAAATTATCGCATTTTCACAACATGAAAAGAATAAATGTATGTTTTAAATATAAAATACAAAAGAATATAGAAAAAATAAATACCATATATCATATACAAAGTACAGTTTCATCATAATGGCCATTATGAAAGGTGTTAAGAGAATATTGAACAATCATCATTTCCGGAGGCAGTAATTCACCGCCCACAGAAACAGTATGTTCTTTAACCATTAGATGGAGGTTTGTATGAGTGTTGCTCGAATACTCTTAATAACATCATCATATTATATATAGATACTTTTTTGTTACAATGGAAAGGAATAAAAAGAGTTTAGGGGGTTGGAGAAGCAAAGTAAAACAAATGAATATTAGAGAAGACATTACCTTCAAATCAGATAACACTTTTTGATTTGAGCTCAAAGGATTCCTTGGAAAGACTTATTCCCAAAGTGTGTCTTATTGGAGTAAGAGAGGGACGTGGAGAGACAATATGAGCCGGGTTTTGATTAGCCAAGGGCTTGAGAGGTGTGGGTAAGGAGGTAGTGGTGGGGGCCTTTTATAATAGGGAGGAGGGGCACTCTTGGAATGTCTTGAAAAGATACAATATTATAAAATGATTTTCAGATATCAAAGGTCCAAAAATTATATACTCAAAGGATAAGTTGATAAGGGTTATAAATCCACCCATCAAATAGGTTTTTGATAAATGTATGTCTTAGATTTTAAATTATCTTTTCATTTTATTTAAATCGTTCATTAATGAGGTAATCACTGCATCATCATGATGTTATAAATAAATAAATTTATTTAATGTCTAAAAATTAAAAAAATATCATGACGTCAGAAATATTTTTAGATTTCTAATGAATATTTATAGTAAAAAATTTGACATGTATGACCCCATGTAAAAATTGTTTTAGTAAAACAGTACATGTTTGTGGCATTTTTATTTTAACTTTAAATAAAAAGTTATTAATGTCATTTTCCAACCAAAGTGGATCCATGGGGTCCCCAAGTTGACCCATGGATTGTCTTGGTCGGATATTACTAATACAATAAGTGTAGGACATGTGTCAAGGTCATTTCATATTATTATAACAATATCATTACCTTAAATTACACTAATTACCTTTAATCGCGATTAATAAAACTTAAATGTTACTAATCACCAAAAAAATATTTTAATCCCATTTAACCAAATTTTAAATTCTAATGACAACCATGTATGTAGGATTTTTAAAATTCAAATCACATAAGTGGTAAAGTTTCATTTAAATGAAAAATCTGTTTTTTAACTACCACTTAGTGGTTTCACTATTCTTCAAAAATTGTAGTTTTTCAGAAAAATACCAAAAAATCACCCTAATATATATTTGATATTCCAAATTCAAAAATGTTGTCTATTTTAAAAAATTAAAAACATATAAGTTTCATTAATTAATTTAATAATTAAGTCCCGCTGTCAAAACAAATCGCATGTTTTTATGAAATTATATCTATTAAAATATTAACAATAGTTTAAGTCTAATTTCAAAGTGAAATTAATTACAATGACCACCATTGGATTAAATGGTAAAAATATATTCTAATTTCACTTTAAAACTAATTTAAAAGATTATCTAATCATAAAAATAGATTATATTAAAATTCTATTTGAATTAAAAAACAACATTTTCACTATTCATTAAAAATATGCTCTTTATCGGAAAAATACCAAAAATTTACACAATGTAAATTTTGATATCCCGATTCTAAAGAAGAATTTTATTTGGTCTAATATAATGTATATGAGTGAGAAAAACTATTTTAAAGAGGGTTCACCATCAAAAGGTGACAAATCAACCTTTTAGTGATTATTAGAGTATTTCTGCATAAAAATGAATTCTTTTCTTATTTTAAGCCTTTATCTTTTATTGGATAAAATTAAAATTTTTTGACAAACATATATAAAAATTTTGTAGTTAGTTATTTTCATTCCCTCCATTACAACGGCTAGACGTTAACTACCAAATAAAGTAATATTATTTTATTATTAGAGTGTAACGTAATATTTTCAAAAAAACTCATTATTGTGTATTGGGTACACCATCGAGCATAACATTCCCGTTAAATTAATATTAACATTTTATTCACAAATATGGATAAATATGGAAATTTCATACTCTTTATTTACCTGGGGTGTTACAGGTGGTCTCAGATTTCAAATTTGAGTCACCATTCTAGAGTTATTATGATATTAAATAAAATAATTTTATTTAATTATTTTATTCATGGTTACGTCCTTATCTTGTTTCCTCATTGACGTCCTACACTAAATAATGTCAAGTTTCTTCTAGGGTAACCCTGCCATTATGAATACATTGGTGTCCCCGGATTTATCATTCAGGCAGCCATTTTCTTGTTATTTTAATTTTTTTAGGAAGATAGATTATGTACTCTATTGAAAAATTAACAGTTTTTATCGAATCGTTCCAGACACACTGGGCATCAGAATTGCACGTCATATCAGTGCGTAGTCTTAAAATTTATCCAATTTAATTGTAAAAACCCCCAAAGAAAAATATATGTCATTAGATAATTTCTAAGTAACCATAATATTAAATTTTCCTTATATTGAATATATTTATTTGATTATATGGGCATGGTTGTCAAAACTTTTATTGTATTAGAAGCATACATAAAATGAAAACACTCAATTAAGAACTATAAAATCTCTTCTAACAACCTCCTTAGATTTAGATACAAATCCTTTGTAGGAATTTATTTTTATTAGACTAGGACCTCTAGTACCCTGTACGGTATCATAGTATAGGATTTGGTTATATATTAGAAAAATAAAGTGGCTCCTATTATGTGGGTAAGAGTAGATAGGTAGCGTCCTTTTATAAGTTGTGGAGATCACATCCTTATAATTTCTTAAAATAATAAAATATATTAATGTATTTATAAATATAATTGGGTCGAAAATGATATTACTACTATAATGATAAGTGTAAGGTCAAGAAACAACCTACCAATGAGGTTTAAGTATGTTTTTAGTAATATTAAGACTTTATATCTTAATTTTGAACCCTTTAAACCCATTTTACCCCTAACCAATGTGAAAAATACATTCAAAAGTTATTAATTAATGAGAAAAAAACAAGTTACAATAATTACATTATTTTAATAATAATTAATAAAATAAGTAATATTTTTTATATTATTGAAATCCTATAATATTCAAAATTTATTTTTAATAAAATTTCACAGAAAGAAATAAAATGGGTTTACAGAAAAATACATTTTTATAATAAAAATATTTTCATATAATAGATAAGAATAATGATGACTAAAATAAAATTAATTTTATTAAGTTTAATCATAATAAAGTAATGAAAAATCAAAATCAATCAAATAATGGGTCTTTTAAATAGTTGATTGGAAAGACTATTATATATAAAATAATCATTTTATTTCTATTCATTTAAGTATTAATAATTTTAAAAAATATACGAATTTCATCCTAAGAACATTTTTATATTAGGAAATCTAAAATAATATACAAATTTTCAAATTAAATATATAAAATCATGGAATTTTTTTCTTTATCGCATTCCTGAATAACGTTATGAGCATTATACAGTTCTTTCATGAGAATTAAAATCATACTTATAATAATTAAATCTCAGGTGTTACAATTAATATTTTAAATTAATAACATAAATGACCCAATATTATTTTTCTTCTCTAAGGGATTATTCTATTAAAATTATTTTATTATTTAATATATATTTTTATTTAAGAAAATCCATCAGAATTCTAGATCAATTTTCATTTGGTCCTTACTTGTTACACATTTGTAATTAATTTGATTTGTGAAATTTCAACACATTAATAAAATTTATGGTAGTTATTCCTCCAACATTTTTATATATTTCCCAATTTGGTTGTTCACCTTAATCATGTTTCTAAATGATCCATAAATAAAACTGATAACTTATTTAGGGATATTCTCAAAGATTATATTATGAAAATATATGTAAAAATATTCAAGTAATTTAATTCATGATTGTAACAACTTATAAATGTTTCATCCAAAGGACAATCATTGAATTAAACTTCAACATACTCATCCTTATGTTAATATTATGATTCTTCTTGATATAATTAATTTCTAACATCTCCCTAGATGATTTCACACATGTTTTCCTATATATATGTTGTGGCTGATTTATTAGGATTGTGATGTATAAATGTTGATATTTCTTATTGTTTTTTAAAAGGGATTATTTCATTTTCTTTGTATTATCTTTTTTATTTTATTGACTTGGGTCTTACATGTGATGATGTTCATATGAGTGTTGAAATGTATTTTTAGAGACTATACCCCCTTGATTCCATTGGAATAGATACTTAATGAAGGATATAAAAATTGACAATACAATTAAATGTTGGATGTGGATATCTAATACAAACATTATTTCCCACAGATTATATAAAACCACATTGGTAGGAAGGAAGTGGTGAATAAAAATGGATACAATTCCCTGATTAAATCACTTTCCAATACAATTACACACATATTATTGTGAATTCATGTCACACTATAATATCAAACTCATAATGGATGCATTTTATTAATTTATAAAAACAATAAAAATGTAACCAGTTTAGTTACAAATTTCAGTCACAATTTATGATATGGTACTTAGTGTATTATTTTTTTAATCCCATGTACACATTGATGATATCTTATTATCATGAACTACCAAGGTGAAATGGAATGATATTAAATCTCTTAAAAATAGTTCTAACAAGATTATATCTGAAGAACTAACCGTGTAAAAAAAACTCTAGCTTGAACCTTTTTTGACACTATATCCATCACAGACGATCTACAATAAAAAGATTTAGTTAGGACTATTTTAATCAATATCAATATGATGTTAATTATTCAACTTTTCCATAATCATACTCTTCAATTGTATAAATTATCAATGGATTACTACCTATGTTAATTGAATTTCAATCTCATCCTGGGTATCTCGGTTTTTAAAAAAAATGACACATAGGATATCAACTAATTATAGTTTCAATATCTTTTTTCTCTCACATATTTTTTGTTAAAAAAATTAAATTTCAAAAATAAATACTTAATCAGTCCCTCCACCACTATTATATTATGAATGATATTATTATTTATAGAATTAGAAAAATCATGGGGTTAATATTCCAACATTCGAATATGGAAACATCCATTCCACTAAGTATCATGATATTATTATTAAAATTAACTTTTATTCATGGTAAAATATTCTCCAACAATGTTGCAATGATTCCCAAGATGAATATATATTTCATGTAATATTATTCAAGGATATTCTTAAATTTATTTTATCTTCCAAAATTAATTATCGAAATTTATTATCTTGAATAATTACCTTAAAAACATATTTATATTAATATAATGAATATCATATAATACTCATCTAATTTTAATCTTATTATTAACATGAGGAAACTATAAAATTATAAATTATTTTAAAATTAATCATGCTAAAACCTCCAGACTCATTGGATACTCATAAAAACAATAGGCCACAATTACACAATTAATTTTTATTCATTTTTTTACAAATCACTTCTACACCTATTAGTGTAAATTCATGTCAAACCAAAATCTCAAACTCATAATGGATTCATTGTAAAAATATATATAAAAAATGAAAATAAACCACATATATTTTTTATGTACAGTTAAAATTTTTGAGATGTTCCTCAGTGTGTGATTTTTTATCCCATATACACATGGATGATATGTTAATATCAAGAAATTCCTAGGATAAAAATAATTACATTCAACCCTTAAACCTAGTACTAACTTGATTATATCCATATATATAACCCAGTAATGAAACACTATCTTGAACCTATTACAACCCTATACCTAACACATACCATCTTCAATAATAGGATATAGTTATGTATATTTTAATCAATATCAATATGATGTGAATGAGTCTCCATTTTAATAATGGTACTCTTCAATTGTATAAATTGTATATAGATAACTATATATCTTCATTAAATGTAAATCACCTCATGGGTATCTCATTTTTTAAAAAACATTGACACCTAGGATATCAAATTATAGTAGTTTCAATTTATTTTTTCTATCACCCTCATTATTATTAAAAAACAATTTTAAAAATAAATACTTTATCAATCTCTTCAGAACTATTATATTATAAATGATATTATTATTTGAAGACATATAAAATTCTTGGGTACAATATTAAAACATTAAAATATGTTGATATCCTTTATTCTCAATATCATGATATTCTAATTAAAATTCAATTTTCCTTGTAATAAAATATATTCCTAAAATGTTTCAATGATTCCCAAAATGAAAATACATTTCATCTGATATTAGTTAAGGATCTTCTAATATCTATTTTATATTCCTCATTTAATTATTAAAAATTATTATTAGGAATAATTTCCTTACCGAAAACATCAATATATTTATTTATTGAATATCATCAATAAATGATTTAATTTTTAAATTATTATTAACAAGAGGAAACCATATTTTTTATAAATTATTTTAAAATGAATCTTTCTAAAAATTCAAATATCGTACGGTACTCTTTGATGCATTTGATAAGATTTAAGAATATATATATATATAACATAATTGAGAGAAAAAATATGGCATTGTATGTTTTTTTAAAAAAAGGGCTAAAAAAGAATCATTTTCTTATTAGTTTTTCCCTCACTCAGAATTTGTGCTTATTTAGACCATATATAGTTTTATTTGGATATAATTTATCATTTAATAAGGATTGAATATCTGATGATAATTTTTTTAATTTTTCATTTATTTATTTATATATATTTCAACCAATAATTTATTTGAAAATCTAATATTTGGAATGATATTTTTTAAATAAAAGTTATTTAAATTTATCTTGAATGTTATCATACAATGTGTGTAAGGAGTTATACACTTGGTATGAAATAACATTTTTCCCATTCAAATAATACTAATATTTATTAAGTTATTATAAACATAATAATATTAGTTCATTATTATTTATACATATAAAATTTTAGTATATTATTCTAATAGCATTCCATGTTGTTTATTTACTTATGGATAGTTAAAATTTTATTTCCAATTCCCACTTACCAATGAGTTTAATATTTATTTTAGAAAAGTGGTTGTTGGATACCTATTAGACAACACATTAACATCGATAAAATTTTGTTTAATATGATTATAAAACATCAAATAAAATGGTTTCAAATACCACATATATATATGTATGATATTATGTAAATATTTATATATAAATATCTTTTTAGGTAAATCACAAAACCTATCTGTTGTATATGTTTTTTAGATAAATATATATATATATAATATAAAATTTTTATTTATGGTGGAATAGATAATATTAAAAGTTTATAATCATTAATGTGTATAAAACAACAGGATTTAAAATAATATAAACGAGATACCAAAGTCACAAGAAAAAATATGAAATCCTCATGAAATAGTAAATATGAAATTACATAAAAATTATTCCATTTTTAAAAGGTTATGAATTCATTTTGGGAATTCCAAAATATTATGAGAAATGAATCGTCACAGATACCCTCATACAATGATACACTAGACACCGATAACATGGAATGAATGGTGTTCCATAGGCCTATAGGTTGGTGACTATAACCAAGCACATACAAGAATAAATAGGCTACAATTTTTGCATAATAGAATGCATGATGAAGATAAAAGCCAATATGTTCAACACTTAACAAGGATAAACTACCAAATGAAATTAGGTGATCCAAACTCAAAATAGTACATCATAAAAGTAATCAAATACTACTAAGAAAAATCTCATAATAACCTATACAACATGTGGATAATATTTCCATGGGTTAACTCCATGACTAAAAGCCACAATGTTCTTTAACATCTACCACCTCTAAGTAGTGAATTCCCTTTTCTACAATATAGAATAAGACAATCTACAAACACCCCACATAAAATTTAGGGTGTGTTAAAAATATCCAATTACGGTCTCACCATGTATTCCCTAACCAATTCCATTTCTATTGAACCAAATATGATTTAAATTGAAATTAAACATGGAAGGTAAAATCATTTTAACATTTTTGAACAAAAAAATCTCTTAAAATAACTAATGGATGAAATCTGAAAATATTATTAAATTAAAAAGATATGTAATAAATTTATATAATGATGTTGGACTGAGTAAACTAGTTCTATATCCTATTACTAGTATAATGATATCATGTAATGAAATCACTATGGAAAAATTCCATATGGTACATTAGTTTCTAGCTATGGGATATTCAAATTAATCATTATTGATCATGTATCAATGTATAAGTCTCCACACTCATTAAAAAACATTATTTTGTTATCCAATTTTTTGTAATAAATGTATACCCAATTTTGGGAACACATTCTACAAAATTATGACACAATTGGTTTATTTTTTTTTTTCATTGTCAATCCATTACTTGGGGATCAGATACCTGAATTATTTTCCAAGACACATACTAACAACCATTTCCCTAAATTTCATTAATCAGTGAATTATTCAACTATTCAATCTTGGGAAAAATTTTCATTTAACATTGGTTTAATATAATATTTTCCAATCAAAATTTTTAATAATACCTTTTCCATTTCCAAAAGAAATCCATGTTTTCCATCACATTCATTTCCTATCAAATCAATAGTGAATTTATGGAATTTTGTAAAAGACCAATAAAAAATCATTTTCATCATTGATATTTTCATTTCAATCCATTGATTTTCCCAAATCTTCACAACTATTTAAATCCCATAGAAATTGGTTTTTTTTCAAATTCCACGCCAATCACAAAATCTTACATCATTCATTTCAAATCTGCATTTTTAAATCACTTAAAATATAATCTCAATGTAATCAAGTAGTTAAATGTTTTAATTAATGGTTAATGATTTATGTAATGAACTATGATTTATTAGTAATCAAAAAAACACAACAACAAAAATGCGGGATGAAAACAATATCAATGTTGAAGTATATCTAGTAAAAAAATTTCAAATCAAGATATATCAAAATGAATATTTGATCTATCAATGAAATTATGATCTTTCAATCACTAATATTAATGAAATGGAGATAAGATAAAACAAATGTGAGAAAATCCACTTACAGAAATTAAATCAAATAAGATAAAATATTATTCAATATACCAATTGATGAGGTTTGAGGATCCAAACAACTTCTTGAGAGACTTAAAGACAAAATAAATGTTGTAGGTTATGCTAGGGATGATTTATGGTAAAACTGGGGGTCTAAATAGTTTATATAAATTTCTAGGATGTTAAAATCCGACCTCCATTATTTTCTGGAGGGGGATAAAAAATTTAAAAAATGATGTACCATATCTAAACACATTATGTATTTGAGGATCACGATTTCTATTAGATGAAACTAAGGTTTAATAATTTATTTTTAAGCCTTGAATACCCAACTTCCTAGGGGGAATATTTTCTACTTTGACATGTTTGGTTTTGGAAATAGTTTTTGAACCATGTATGATAAAATGTTTCAAAATTAACACAGAACACCCCGAGACTAGAATAAACAATTATTGAATCATAAAAAGAATAAAAATGTTTATGAAAGAAGGTAATAGAATTTTTGAAACTCCCATCCATGAAAACAATATGTCCCATTAAACCCAATAAATAAAGATCCGTAAAAATAGATTCGTCCATTGATCTCTCATATGTGCCTCATGGCCCTACATCACATGAAAATCTAAACCATGTTTCGTTTAAACAAATTTGAATGTTATCATCCACCCACAATGTATCTTTTCTCAAAATAAACAATCATGACTGCATGATTATTCATATTTAAATAAAGTAAAATTTAAATATCCAACAAACTCAAAACATACAAATGGTTGGATAGATATCTCAAAGGATCTGGTACATGAATCTCTATGAATAATGAATTCATTATGGACTAGGTGAAAAATGGTAATCTGCATTCCCATCCCAAAAAAAATTGATGAAAGAAACTAAAATAACTGATTCATGTTTTCCTAATTTATAAATTATTTGGTGACACAACATAGGTGAAAATATCAAGAACACATTTTCACCAAAAATATACTCCAACGGTCATTGATGAAGATCAACATAAGATTTATACAAGCTCACTGTTTTAACCACTCTATGAAAAATCAGATAAATTGTTTCCGTTATCTCTTTTAAATAACTCCAACCCAAAAAATAATCTTCCAAAATCTCTATGAAGAATAATAGGGATTTAAACTATCAACCATGAAAGTATTAATAAGGAACCATTATAATTATATATTTTTGAATGTTGTTATAATAAAATTAATCTAGTCCCAAATGGAAGTCCCAAAGTCCACTAAAGTAAGGAATTCAAGTATGTGACATGTGATCATGAATATATATTTATCATTATTTTTTACTTTCATCTATATATGGTACACCGAGTTAGTATGTACCTAAGATATCATTGGCCCCTATATACCTCTCTAAAAGTGAGATGTAAATTGTGGATCTATATAAGAGACTATACAAATTCTATGTCAATTTGACATGAAAATCCCCAACATCTAGAGATGTTGTAGGTTATTAACATAATTTTCATGTATAATGGGTTTTAAATGAGATAATTGTTTACCCAATAAATCACAGACTAGTTCACATTTTCCCCCTAAGGGGTGTGAAACATCCCAACCATAAAGTCTATAAAGACATCTTCCCACATCCATGTCCTCATTAAAGTTTTTGAAACAAACTTTAAGGTCTATGGTTCTTGGAATTTACAGGATGTTAATTATAACAATGAGAAAAAATTAAAAGTTACCACATATCATATATAAGCCATATAAATTGTCCAAAAATATCATGATACTTATTATTGTTACCTTGTTGAACCACCCACAAAAAATTATATATATCCACCATAACTTCCATTTTCAGGGAAACAATTACAAAATAAATGGTTTTGAAGACTATGGATTCCCTCAGATGATAATTTCTACTCACTTTCTATTTCCCAACAATAAAATGTGTCCCCTTTACTATGGATATCATCATCAATATACTACTACTAAAGAATAATCTATAAAATAGTTCATGCTAACTGAACACTAACCATGATTAGCTCATCATCTTCCTCCCCAACATCCAAAGGAAAATGATAAAAAAAAGTAATAATGTTACAGTCTTTGAACATTTATTTCTGGAAATGGTTCATATGTTTACTGATAAAATGTAATCAATTTCATTTATATTCACTTGGTTATATGAAATTTTAAAAAAATGTCTGATGGTTCTCTAATCAAAACCTCTATCAACGGATCAATTTTTTGATATTGTATATAACTCATGATTTTTTTGTTGGAGTAATTGATAAAACATTCACTAAAAATGTAATTACTCCCAAAAATAAGATCATATTTCATAACTCCTATCTCGATATCATGGGACATGTAAATTTTATCATGCGTACTATGCTTTATTGAACCATAGGCTACCATATGATTACTCTACATAAAAACACAATACAATACTATACATGATGTGTCATAATAGACCAAAACATCATTCCAAAACATAAGAAGATTCAAAACTAGCATAAAATCCAACATAAATTTATACGGATTGAATGAAATATGAATTTTTTTTACACAAGAACATGAATCTCATCTGAGTGAGAGTTGTCTTTGGAGAATCCATCATGGAGAAATTTAATCAATCCTACCATAATACCTCACTAATCCCAAAAAATTTATACCTTAATGAAATTAAAAAATGTATCCAACATCATAAAATAATTTAGATTCTCTGGATCAACAAAAATACCTTGTTATGAGACCATGATTCCAATAAACTACTCATTCCAAGTCCATAGAATACACTTTGAATGGTTTGTTTAAAGTATAAGATCTATACGAATTTCATAAACTTCTCTTCTATGTTTCACATGATCTAATAATTTTTTGGATTAAACCAAAATATCATCCACATATATGAAAAAAAATGAGTTGAGATTCTCATAGAATGACCTTTTCGTGAGTGTCATACAAACTCCTTGAGCATTATTCATAACAAAGGGAAAAATGGATCCCCAAAGTGTGCATGCCCACTGTAGAAGGAAGCCTTCAAAATTTCATATTCTTTGATTACAAACTACTGATTAATTGATTGAAGACCTGTCTTCATGAACAAATTTTACCCATTGAACATTTCAAAAAATTAATCTATCCCTGGAAATGGATTCTTATTATTTAAAGTTACTTGAATTTTTTCTATTATGAACAAAAATGTTATGTTACCTATTAGATTTATTCACAATGACAATATTTTATACCCATGGTGACAGACTTGTGTGCATGAAACATTTAATTACAAATCATTAATAGGATATTTCAACTCTTTTATCTAATTTGGTTCCATACGGTAAGCAGAAATTGAAATTGGATGAGTACTAGGTCCTAAATAAATTAATTACCTACCTCTTTATTGGTGGGAATCCAGAGAAATTAGAATGATAAATGTCATAAAACTCATCAACAACATGAGTTATATTTTCACTCAAATACTATTTCTCCAAGTGAAATGAAATCAATGATATTAATCTGTACAAAATTGGATGTAATTTAAGATATACATGAACTTAGGACCCCTTCCACCTGAAATAAATGGCACACCTCATGAGTCATAAGTATTATCAAAATTACACTATTTTCTCCATGAATAACTATTAAATAAAAGATATTATATTGAAAAATAAACGTATGATAAAATATGGATCATTAACCATTGATTGTTATTATAAATTATGTTATAATTTCAGTGGGAATACATTAAATAAAGTCTTTATCAATTTTTTAAAAATCTTGAATCATGGAAAATAAATAAATCCTTATATATATTTATGTAAGCATCATAAATATAATTTTATGATTCTTTATATAGTGGACATATAGTTTAATAAATTATATGTAAATTTTAGACTGGTACCTTGGAGAATAATTCTAACCATAAGGTTGGGAATGTTATTAAAATCAATTTATCTAATTGTAATTCAATTGAAATTAATATTGGATGGATGGAACAAAATTGGGATATTATAAAATGACATAAAAATAAGGGATAATTAATTAATGAAAATATAGATCTTTATATTGGAAATAGGGAAATATTTTCATCAATCATCATAGGTATATATAAGTTACATCTCAAAAGAGGATTAGTGAAATAATAATGAAAAATTAATATTTTTTATCCATTAATAGAAATATTATCCCTATATTTGATTTATATAAGAAGTTATTTTCATTCATGTGTAATAACATATTTTATTATATATATATATTACATTTATTATTCAATTAAAAATATAGTGAATGGTTTGTAAAATATTTATATAGACAATGTAATCTATAAATTTTAATATAGTAAATTAAATGTAGTTAATTATAAGACCACTAATTTCTGTAATTATCTTTTTAAAAATAGAAATGATTAGAAAATAAAAAAATATAGATATATTTGTTATGAATATAAATTAATTATGATTCAGTTAGTAAATATGAACCTTATTGTTAATATAAATGAAAATTGAATATTTTAATGTAAAGGTGAGATGGTTAATGGGATATTGAAAATAATAAGTAACTATTTTTGTTTACTATGAAATCATAGAAATTATAATGAAGTAATTTTTTGAGAAATTATTTTTCACGCAACACTACAAGAAAATGATGCACTTTGTAATAAAAATATAATAATTATAAAATATTATTTGAATAGTTCAATTGTATAATTATTCTATATGAAGATAATTTGTAAAGACCAAAAAATTAATTAATGAAAAACCCCTTGATCTGATTAAATGTCTTATTATGTAAAGTGGTTACAAAAAATATAAACTTATTTGGGTTTATGTTTTTGGAATTTTAAAATACCTTTATTAATTTTGACAACTTCTAATATAGTCGTTGAATAGATAACACATGATTAGTAAAAGTACTAGACTTTAGAAAATACAATTTAATCATATAAAGGAATTGATGGCCTCATCTAGTAGACATGCCCCGTTTGAAGCCCATTTGTCAGAACTCA
This sequence comes from Viscum album, assembly GCA_963277665.1. Classification (NCBI taxonomy): domain Eukaryota; kingdom Viridiplantae; phylum Streptophyta; class Magnoliopsida; order Santalales; family Viscaceae; genus Viscum; species Viscum album. Next base: position 504,262,867 of record OY728122.1, on the reverse strand, counting down.
TAAATGAGGTGGCGTCTTTGTGATTTTCTCTTGACCAAGCCAAATACAAGCTTCAAAACATGAAGCCTGTATGGAACCCCCTATAGAAGAAGTGGATGTTGATAGAGATTACCCCCGAGCGATGTTCTCCTAGACACCCAAAGAGTCTATCGTCATCACACACCTTACCATAAGGTCTTATGTGGGTGTTATTGGGGGTTATGTAACAAGACCATATAACTATGATTATGTGCATTATTTTTGTATATAATAAAGAATATACATTCAATTTATTATTTTTAAGCTTAATGTAGTTTTTAAAGTAAAAATAATATTTTTAGCTAATATTCAACAAAGAAATTAATTTTGACAAATTAATGTACTTATTAATTAAATATTATTTTAATTAAATATTATTATTATTAAATTACTTTTATTATGTATAAATGATCATATAATTTGTATGAATACAATTTTAATTTCTATTAATGTATGAAATCCAATTTTGTCAAAACCCATGGTTTTTTGAAAAATGTCAGTTTTAGTTTTAAAAAAATAATATATTTAGAAAATAATTTATAGAAAATGAATATTCTCTTTGGAATTATGACTTTAAAATTATCTAGTGGTGAATTTTTCATAATTTTCTGAGACATTGGAATTTTTCGGTAAAAATTAAATATCGTTTAAATACATAATGTGTTTTATGACTTTATAATGACCCTATAGTGATGCAATAAAATACTCTAAACATTATGTTTGGCCAATATATGTTTTACCATTAATATAATGTTATTTTAGTTTTTTTTTATTTATCTTACAAAGCGTTAGTGGGACATCCAATACTTTTAAAACATTTTAGATTTTAAAATTAATTTCCTTTTGAGTGTGACTCACCTCCACATAAGAAACCCTATTATTATAATAAGTTCATCCATTGTCCTTATAAAATATTTTCTTCCTGTACAATTATCAAAAATCATGGGAAAAAATCATGGGAAAAAGAAATGGGATGTTTTGTGGTTTTGATTAATTTAATGTGTGGTGTCCCAAACCTAAATAATAATGAATTCCCACTCATTTTATATATAAACCCAACCAATATACCACTTAATATTCCCTAAAATCCTTTAGAGTTCGCCCAACGTCTTCCCTCCTCTCTCTAGAATCCTCCAAAGGCACCCAAAGATCCCAAGAAACCCCTGTTAATCCCCTCTCAAGCCTTTGGGATCAAACTTCCATGTAAGAGATTCATTCCTATCTCTTTTTAGCCATGTTTCTTAATATTTTTATATCCTTTTATATTCAATTATAATTGTTGGGGGTATGACTTCACAACTCTCCCATAATTCCCTCATTATGTTTGAATTATGGGAGACCCCTTTCTCTCTCATTGGTTACTTCCATGTACACTCGTTACTATGCTGAAATTCTGTAAGGAATTACCCTATCCACATTTACATTCAAGGATTTCTTTTGTATTATGAATCTAAATTCGATTACATATGTTGGGACACATATCTATATGGCCCCCTTACTGTCCATTACATGTAATTATGATTAGACACCCCTTTCCCTATCATCAAATTTTTTTATGAACTCTTAGGTCATGTAGTTATGATGCCAAAATAGCGCAGATTTTTGAAGCCAATGTCATTTTATAGTGAATACCATGCCCATTTCCCTATAAAGGGTATTCACCATTATGCACATTAACATATTGATTATAAATATTCATTTATGTATTCTACATCCCATTATTTTTGAATAAATTATGATGATTGATTCCATTTAGTATGATCTATGTGGCACACTTATTCATGAATGTAAATATTTAATAAGGGTGTGACCTAATAGCGCTCCAATGAGTTGGGTAAAGTATTATATCATGATAAGTCTTGTAAAATGAGTGTTTACTCATGCTAATTCATGTGAAATTAGGGTTTACATGTGCTTCATGTTCAATGATGATTTACTTATGCTCCATCTTCAATGAGCCTTGGCACATGCTAAACCCATGTTAAGTCTTGTTACCATATCTCTATGTTATGATTCACATGCTTTAATATTCCTTTCTATTCATGTTTCCCTTTCACTCCATTGATATGCCTATTGTATAACATTAATTTTATTCCTGATGTTATTCCATTTTATTCCCTTACTGGGCTTCATAGCTCCCCCCATTCTTATGTATGTCCTCAGGTTATCCCATTCAATGTTATGTACGAAGGAATCTTGTGGTCATGTAAAAGAAGTCTTCAATAAAGATGTTGTATTTCATGTTTTAAGTTATTAAGTAATGAACCTAAGCCCCAAAGACATTAGACCTCTTGATCTTCTATTTTTTTTATCAAGTGAATGTTTTTATGTAATAATTTATGTTATTTATTTAATAAATAAAATTATGGTTTTCCTAGTTTGTATCAGAGGACAGGTCTAGTTATTTTGGGATTAGGATTTTAAAACCATATTTATAGCCTTAGGGATAAGGCTATGTATAATAAAACCATCACTATATTTTTGTGAGTATTGAGTAAGTTGGTTATCAAACAAATACATCCCTTTCTGGATACAAGCAGGTAGAGGCGGCTCTGGAACAGATGTACCTATTAGTAAAATCTCTAACAAGGAGTTTCAAGATTGACCTAGGTTATCTTGGTACACGATAATGGGCCTTGGTGCACTCTTGGTTGTGAAAATCCTGGGGGATATGATTTGGTAAGAACACATGTTTAGTATGAAGCATTATTTAAGGGAATTGAAAAAATTACCCTAATAATATATTATAGAATGTAAATTATGGATAACATATATTAAAGTATACAAATTAATATGTTAAGGAATTAAAAGTTATTTTTATTTCATTTATTTTATACTTGGATTACCCTTTACATGTTACCCCTAATTTTCCTTTAATTAAGGAATAATAAATAGTAAGACTTCAAGTAGTTTAACATCACAATTTTATCATGTCTGGAGGGTAATTCATGATTGATATGTTTTGTCAGTAGGATAAAGATTAGTTTTGAGATTGAAGGGGAAAACCTCATACAACACTCTAGTACCTACCTGAGGACTTAATTGCTATAATTATTGTCAAGTCAAGATCACATAGAATTGAAACCATTTTAAATGTCCAACATTCTTGCAAGACGCTCTTCAACATATCAAACACCTCATTCACATCATGGAATCATCAATAATCATGGATTAACTATGATCATATATTAATCTCCCAACTCTAACACCATTCCAGAATAGGGACATACCATGAGGTTATTTTCAAATATTTCAGCCTATCCAGATATTACGATGCTCTATTGGATTTCCAAATAGCAGCTAAAGAGGGAGACCAACGAGAATCCTATATATATAGTATTGTCTTACAGTCTTTTTTTGGAAACATAGATAATATATTAGAAGAACCATATTTAAAAAAAATTAAATATGGCTCTGTCATACTATTTTACAAAAACCCGGTACATGGTGATTTTTTGAAACTATGTGTTAGAAAATTTTTTTTTCAAAAAGTGCATCATATTTTCCATCATAACTATCCATGTTTCACTTACATCATTTGGACTAAGGAAGTAGATGACTTTGAATGTGCATTGAGGTATTATTGCACTGAGTAGACCCTCAATCTCCGTGATCGACATGATAATGAGGGATGGGGAATTTTTAATGGTGATGGGTAACAAACCCTAAAGTTGTGTTAAAATTTTAGAGTTCTATTTGTAACTAATCAAATTATGAGGATGTAATTTTTTTATGGGGGGAAAATTGTAACAAATAAAAAATTCAGTAATGAAAGTCCCTCTTTATCTGATTAAATTTATTATCATTTAAATGATTATATAAAATATGAACATATTTGGTTTTATGTTTTTGGATTTTTAAAATAACGTTATGAATTGTGACCGATGGTAATATAGTCATTGAACTATGATATCCTTATTAGTATTAATATAGGGCTTTAACAAATCCAATTTACTCAGACAAAAGAAACGATGGCCTCATCTAGTATACATTCCCTTTATAAAGCCCATTTATCGGAGCTCAGAAATGAGGTAGCATCATTGGGATTCTCTCTTGACCTCGCCCATGATGATATTCAAGACATGAAGCTTGAATGGAACCACCAATAAGAGAAGATGAAGTTGATAGAGATTACCACCAGAGCGATGTTACCTGAGCCACCCTAAGAGCCTGTCACCATTATGCACCTTACCCTAAGGTCGTATGCAGGTGTTATAAAGGGTAATGAAACAATACCTTATCACTATGATTATGTGTATTATTTTGTATATAATAATTTATATACATTCATTTTATTATTTTTAAGTTGTAAATGGGTTTTAAAGTACTAATAGTATTTTTAGTTAATATTCAACTAAAAATATATTTTAATAAATTAATAGATTTTTAATTAACTTATATTTTAATAAAATATTATTATTTTTAAATTAATTTTATTATGTATATTCGATCATATAATTTTTATGAAAATAATTGTAATTTTTATTAAGTTTTGAATGCCGTATTTTATTAAAACCCATTAATTTTCTATAAATATCAGTAATTCTTTTAAAATTAAAAATTCACATATTTTGAAAATTATTTAGATAAAATAAATATTATTTTTGTAATCAGGACATCAAAATTCTCAAATGGTAAAATTTTCATAATTTTTTTAGATAGTTGCTATTTTGGGTAAAAATTAAATACCGTTTAAATATACAATGTGTTTTATGAAATCATAATTACCCAATAGTGATGTAATAAAATTCGGTAAACATTATGTTCAGGAATTATATGTTTTAACATTAAAATAATGTGTTTTTTGGTTTGTTTGATTTATTTTACAAAGCATTAGTGGACCCTCCAATACTTATCAAACCTTTTAACTTTACAAATTGATTTCCTTGAGAGTGTGACTCACGTCCACATAAACCACCCTATTATTTTAATAATTTCGGCCATTAAAAATATAAAATATTACTTTCCTCTCTATTTTTGAAAAAACCATGGGATGAAACCATGGGCTGGTTTGTGGGTTTGATTAGTTTAATGTGTGGTGTCCCAAACCAAAATAATGAAGAACTCCCCTTCATTTTCATAAAACCCACCCAAGATCCAACTTCCTCATTACTTGAAGCCTTTGGAGTTCATCAAACTTCTTACATAATATCTCTAGAATCCTCTTTAGGTTCCTCGATCTCCCCATAATCATCTCTAAATCCCCTCCCAAGCCTTTGTGATCACACTTCTAGGTAAGGGATTCCTTCTATTCTCATTCAAGCCATGTTTTTTAATATTGTTATTTACATTTATTTTCAATTATAAATAATGGGTGATGATTTCTCACCTCCAGCATACATCACTAATTATGTTTTAATGATTTTAGACCACTTTCTCTCTCATTAATTCCATCCATGTAGACCCATTACGATGTCGAAATTCTATAAGGAATTTCCCTCTCCTCATTTACATTCCAGCAATTCTTTTGTATTATAAACTAAATTCCATCACATATATTGGGAAATGTACTTTATGACCCCTGTACTGTCAATTTAATATAAATATGATGATATTACCATTTACCTCTCATCAACCATTTTTATGAATTCTTATGTCAAGCCGTCACGCTGCTGAAATTGCACTTATTTTCCATGCCAAAGTCATTGTATAGTGAATTCAATGTCTGTTTCTCTGTCAAGGGTATTCCTCAGTATGCATATTTACTTATTGATTATAAATCATCATGTATGTATTCGACATCCCTTTACCATTGAATAAATTATGATTATTGATTCCATGTTGCATGATCCATGTGGTACACTTATGCATGAAAATGAAATGTTTAAGAAGGGTGTGCCCTGATAGCACTCCAATGCATTAGGTAAAGTATAGTATCATGATACGTATTGTGAAATGAGTGATGAATCATTCTAATTCAAGTGAAACAAGGTTTTACTCATGATTCATGCGCAATGAGGGTTTACTTATGCTCTATGTGAAATTAGCCTTGGATCATGCTAATCTCATGTTAAGTGTTGTTGCCACATCACCATGTTATGATGATCATGCTTTATCATTCCTTTATGTTCATGTTTCTCTTGTTCTCCTATTAAATTTCTATTGTCTAAAATGTATTGTATTCCTCTCTTTATTTGATATTTATTCCCTTACTAGGCTTTATTTCTCACCTCTTTCTTTTGTATGTCCTCAGGTTATCCCATGAAATGTTATGTACGAAAGAATGTTGTGGTCATGTAAAAGATGTTTTCAATAAAGATAGTGTATTTAATGTTTTTAGTTTTTATGTAATTATCATAATCCCCAAGGAAAATATGCCTCTCTATATTCTATATTATATCAAGTGAAGGTTTTTTTGTAATAATTTATGTTAAGTGTCAAATAAAAAAAGCAGGTTATTCATATCTATTATTATATATTTGAAGGAAATTGTGTTATGATGTTCTTCTTAATAGATTCCCAAAATGAAATACAAAAAGTGATGGTTGAGTGAAAAAGATTATTTGAGGTGTTCATCACTATGTAGATCACGACAAGAACCATGTTATATGAGTTTCCACCGATTATAAGTATGATTTATTATTATTTTTCATATTCTATACGTTAATATTTCAATGGATTATTAAATAATAACTTATTATGATTTAAATATGTAATTATCAATGTCATAGATATGATATTCATATATATCAAGTGTATTTCAATAAATTTAACATTTATAATTTTAATGGAAAACAATGTATATATTGAGAAAAAAAATTAATGATAACATATTAACCTATCAAATATTTGTGATAAGGAAAATAATACGAATAAACTCATTTTATTCATAAGAGATTCATTTGTTTTGGAAATTTTCTTACCTTTTATGTGTGATTATATAAATTTATGATCAAATGAATAATTTTTTTCAATAAATTTTTTTCCATGTTTTAAAATATCATATCAAAAATTTGGAATATGGTCATATTTTTCTTATATAAAAGTTAGTTACCAAAAAAAATATTAGTTACCACGGATAAATAATTATTTTTCAATGAATTAGTTTTATAAATGTCATGAGTTTTTTTTTGAATAATTTAAATTTATGACATTTATGTGATTAATATAATTCTATTTTTAAATATATAATTAAATATACTAAAACCCATTAAAATTTTTATATATAAGAAATAATAATAAAAACACATAATTCATAAACCCCATTTTCTATAATAAGAGTTTTTTATTTGTATTAAATTTTAATTTTATCATTAATTTTATCATATTTATAAATTTAATTAGATTAAATGTTTTCCAAACGATGATTTTTCAAATAAAAAATATTTTGGAGGATTTATCTTTTATTTTTTGTAGTAAATATTACCATGGTACATTTTTATCATGGTTAATGAGGTTATAAATTGGTAACATAATGGGGATTGAATTATGTATAGTATACATGAAATATTGACCTTATATATCATCATTTTAAGGTTTAAAACACACACACACAAGTCTAATCCTCATTTACCCAATTAATTGTCATAAATATCACGTGATTTCACAATTACCGATCACTTAATATTCAATTCCAATGAAAATACCCTCTTTTCCCCTATAAATTGAGCTCACATACCCTAATTTGGGGGAAAAATATCCTTTGAATATTAATTTTACCCTATAAATTTTGACACCTCTATATCCCTATTCTACATTTTTTCCCTTGGCTAAATGAAATCAATCCAATTCCTTTTCTTACAAAGGATCCATCAAGAGAAGTCTAAAACTCTCAATGTGATTAACATCAACTCCCAAACATTTTATAAATTATATTTCTCATCCAAATGAAAATTAAAATATTATAACCATACTAACATAATAATGTCAGATTAATTGTTATACTTAAATGTAGTCAAATTAATATAACAACCATGATCTATCACCTTCATTTACAAATGTCCATAGTGATTTCTAAAGACTACCGCCTAATGGAATTGAATTTTGTTTTTTCATCTCCAAATTAAATTTAATGTTTTTAGAAGTTATTTAGTTGATAAAAAGACAATTATTCAATTATTTTAATTCTTTAATGACAAAATTAATACTTTTTCTCAATATCACTAAAATATTTTCTTCATATTAAAAAATATTGAAATAAACTCATCACAAATTTTAACTTCACAAATCGTAACAAAAATCCACTTTGAATGGAATTTAAAGTTTATAAGAAATCTGGATAATTTATTTTCATACAATTAGATATCTAGATATAATTTACACTGTTTAAAATCGTGTGGTCAACATCAATATTATAAATCTTTTACAAAAAAATGAAAGTCACTAACTTTCAATGATGTAAATATTCTATAAACCGTAATTAAATTTATAATAAATGATTATACCTAAAATATATTAAATTTAAATTATATAAAAAGGATATAAAATCAGTTAATGTGTTTTTATTCATAATGATAAAGTAATTCCTTTTTAGTTGAGAGTAAAGGTATTAGTTTTTTACTCAATTTATGTTCATTGAGTTATGGTCATTACTTTTGATCACAATTGATATAATATTAATGAATTACACGTTATGATTAAATTAAATTTTACTTCCATGATATTTCACAGATTAAAAGTTTTCCCCCTGAAATCCTCTTATAGGTATGTGTCATGAATTAATTTTTTTATGAATATCTTTCTTCATAAAAAGGTAATGTTTTAAGAATAATTGTTAAACATTCCAAGGGATATTTCTCTTCCATATAAATGTTATTTCATTTTAATGCCTTTTCTTTTATATTTGGAAAATGAAATATTTATTATCAATTTTTACGTTCAAAATTTCATTTCACATTTTCAAAATTCCATTTCAACATCCTTTTTAAAATTCATGTTTCGATAAATCGTTCTTAAAATGTAGGTTTATATAAATGAATTTATAAAATTTTGAAAATTATTTTCCCTTAATGATTTTATATTTTATATTATAATATGAATTTTCTTGGGATATTCATTATTAATTTTAAATTTGTCATTTATTGAAATTTAATTGTAAATAAAATTTGAAAAATTCTTCATTTCAACATTCCCAAACTGATCCTTTAAAAATGTTTTCTATCAGTATTTCATTAATATTATGATAGGAAATTTATTTCTAAAAACACTTTTTATATTTCAATTTAATTTTATTCATTAACTAAAATTATTTAACTAAAATAGAGTTGTGATTTATGGGTGACCCACTAAATTCCCTTATGATATAATTCTATTTTTGGTGATTGAATGTTTTTTATAAATCGTTCTAATTATTTAGGTCATTATCATTGATAATATTTTTAAATCTTAAGAAACCTATTTTTCATAGTTTTATTCTGATATGATGTAATATAGATTTCATATGTCACGCATTTGTATTGATTATGGCAGGTTTTCTATATATCATAATCAAATTCAATAGTAAAGTTCTGACATCTCATGAAAAAAATTATGTTAAAGTTTTGTGATGCATTATCCACCAATAAGAAATTATATTATTATTCATTATCCACTATAGTATATTATGTTTGAAATTATAAATAAACAACTTTAAAAAAAATTAGTACCCAATATCATATTCATGGGGACTTATGATTTAGATACATGTACACCCATATAATGTTTTCTAATTCCTACATTTGTTTCAAAGTTCCATGTCATCAAAAACAATTCTTCATATTCAATATTTAAATGCTCGATACCTATTTTATTTTATAAGTAACATTATTATTATGTTATGATTCTACATTAATATTATTTAGTACATATTATATCCTTGGACATTAGATGACCTTCAATCATTGTTTCTAGAAAAAACTTATTGGTCAATAATTTTTAATCATATATTTCTCCCATGATCATGTTTTATCACATGCTTATGAGATAATAATTTTATAAATTATTAATTGTTTCCCTTACTAAGAATTTATGATCAACCATCCTAATGATTATTTTTTATCTCATAAATTAAATAATATTTTTTTTTAAATGATGTATTACATAGAAATATTTTGAGTGTTATTAAAAAAACTTTCTAATATAAGATCTTAATATAGCTAATGGAAAAATACACAAACCCATTTGGTTTATAGGTTATAGATATATATATTATAATTTAATGTTAAATTAATGAAATTTATGGATATTAAAATCATGTTTATCTTGGTTCATCTCAGTTGGTATCATAGAATGTTTTTTTGGATTTTATGGGTAATAGGGTTAAAAAAAATTAGTGTAAAGATATAAGGATACACATATATATATATATATAATAATTTAGCTTAATTATTTAGTCATGTATAGAATATATTGTTTCATAAAAAATAACTCACATGATGAATATATAAAATTGGTTGAGGGATTTGGAATAGATTCACCTATTGGTAAAAACCTTGAAAATGATGGTTGGGTATTAACACAATCATCAGTCAGTGCAAAAATGTGGGCCAAATATCACACTTGGTTTACCACTATAGGAGGATAATCATGGTGGATTCACAGAATCATTACTTATAATTATTTGGTATTCATAGATATTTTGGGTTTAGATCCCAATGGGGTAAAGAAATCCAATTACCTATATTGAATCCTATTAATCCACATATTAGGGTTGAAAAATCATTTATATGTGGTTTCCTTCATATTCAGATGTTTTTATTTTACACATTAATTAATTTAATTTCCCTCATCATATATTATTTATTCTTGTAATTTTAGATCAAGGAGGATATAAGTTAAAAGTGGATGGATTTTATAACTCATGTATTGTACCAACGAGAAACCTAATGTCACTTTTAATTGAATAATTATTTATATTATAGTACCCACTTAAATATCCCAAGAGGTAAAAAATAATGAAAACCATGTTATTCTCTATAATTCATAATGGGAGGTCAAACTTATATCATTTACTTTTAGTGCCAATGTCCACCATCCATCAGTATGTCTTCCCTCTATTTAATTAAGAACTAATGGACTAATTAAATAGAGTGTATATTTTCCATGTTTCAATGATCTTACCATGAGATGGTATTTTTTCAGTATTAATTATCTGAATGGTGAGGATGACCAATAGTTTTCCCTCATAATAAATATGAAGAAGGGGGTTGAATTTTACTCATTTATTATGATGATTTTTCAAAAATATATTGCACTGAATAATTTCCCTATGATATTATCACAAAAATGGATAGATAATTCATAGAGAAGAAATAGAATGAGGATTTTTCTTGGTGATCTTATAAAGGGAACATTATGATACTCATATGTTTAACCTTCTATATTGTTACTTAGAATGATAGAGAGATTTAAAAATATTACCAGACTAAAATAGGGTGTTCAAAAATAATTAGCTATATAGGACTCTGGTCACCACAGACAAAATTTTTGATGCACAAATTTTATGGAAATTTAATCTTGAGACTCAAACTATTTTGGAGAAAATGAATTCAGGATGGAGAGTTAGTGAAACTGAAATGTGAAATATAATTGAGGAAAGAAATTATAATCCCATATATGCCTAAATTTTGGTCATAATCACCTAGGAAATACCATCAAATGTACAAAAAATATCTCGAATGAGATGTTGAACCAATAAGTCTATAATTATAGATCAGGAAGAAATATTATAGTCAATACATTTGAAGAAATTAACATCCTAGTTTATGCTCCACTAGAATCCCAATGCTTCAAATATAATACGATTAATAATTATGTAAATCAATTTCATGTTATGATGACTAATATGGAGAATATGAATCATCAATTACCTAAAACAATGGAATAGAAAATATCAAAATAAATCATTTCCAGTGAAGTGGATCATGATAATGAAGTATTTAAAGGTAAACTTCTTCTTTACAGTAGGTATTATAATTTCAATGTTTAATTTTATTGTTCAAATTCATACATATCATAATACTTTTCAAAGAATGTGGATTCACCTAAAATAACTCGGGATATGAAATTATTAGTGAAGACACCTCGTCCTGCATTTTTTCATCCAAGGTATATAAATGCTCTCCAATGAGTGTTACGAGAAACAAATAACTAAAAATAATTCTCTCCTACCCCATGATAAATTCAATGTGATATTGAGCATCAAATGGAATTTTTTTATGAGGATATATTTAATTTTTAAATAACGAAATATCCCTTTATATAACTAATCATCATGTAATCAAATATAGATGCATGGATGATTATAAACTCTGTATAAAAGAAAAACCCATATTTTTGGGTTTTGGGATTAGTATTTAATTTTTTCAATAATGTTTAAATATGTTCATGTTGAGAAAATATATATAATTGGTTATTCACAGAGAGTTTATATGGATTCACATGATGGAATTGTATGTCACCCTTCAAAAAATTTACATTTTTTAACTATGATGTTTATTGAAGTTATCATTTGTTCCAAGGCTTGTATAAATTATGACACATTTCAAATACAATAAGATGGAAAAAATATTAAAATATTATTGAGTAAGAATTTTATGGTTTCCATGTAGAAAAAAAATTAAATTTCACTAATGGTAATTGTCAATGATATAAAAAATATACTTATTTTGTATAAATATGACATGATTGATCTTTAGACTTTTGTTAGGAATGTAATGCTTAGAATTTTAGAATTATTATTTATATAAATTGTGGAATTTAATAGAAAATAAGGCCATCCATGAACATATGAAGGCTCCATCCCATCAACCACAATGTTAAAAGAAATGCTCATCCCATGAAAGAGATAAAGCCTATGGGATAAACTATAGTAGTAGGAAAAGAGTGGGTTATCTGTAGGCCCAATGAGTGCTCCTTAAAGTAGGATCATTTTTATGGGTTATAGTATTTTAGTGGTCTTGTATCGGTGCAAAATGTCCCATGAGGAGTGTGTGAATGAGTATACGGGTGATGATCCCTCACTACAAGCATGAACCAGTTTCTGCACAATTTTTAATTAACCTGAGAGAAAAAAGGTTCATCGTGTTAGTGTGGCATATTGAACAAGTATAACAATGTTCCTCCAATAAAAAAATTCATATATTCATAGCCTCATAATTAGATAGATATTATGTATATGATCTCTGCACTCATTGTTTTCTTTAATGAGGCTCTTTATAACTACAGTTCGATTGATTCTTTATGGATGAACCAATAACAATCAAATTTTTTTGTGGTTCAGATATTCTAGATATGAGAAAGAGTGATGATTATATGAAGGAACTAAATGATTGAAATCTACATCTTTCATGTATGATGTTAGTTGAAGAACACACCACTACTAATTGAAAAATAGAGTTTCAGTATACTTGTCATCTATTCAATATATATGGATGGTTTCATTATTTTTAAATGATATGGAGTATCTTAGAATAACTTTTCTCATAAGGTACTCTCATACAATATAAGGTGTCATTATTTTCTCTATTGTAAAGATAGAATGAAACATTCAAAATAAATACATATTTCTATATTCTCATCTCATTGATGATTATCCATGACATTGATTTATTTTGGGAATCATTATGTGATATTTTTCATTGATATATTGCAATGAAACTCAACAAAAAAAGAAGAAGCACCCCATTCATGTATTTTTAGTCATATAATGAGTGATTATCATTTTTAGAATGTGAATCCTAAATCTATGTACTATTATATTTTCAGAAGAGATGTTTCTATATATCCTCTATGCTCACAATTAAGAAGATTATGATATAAGAAATCAGCATGTCCCAAAAACACTCTAATAGAATCATGTAAAATTCATTCAATGAATTTATTCAGTAGAGATTGAAATCCACATTTGTAATATTACTAGCTTTCTCAAACCCAGTAAGAACATATACCTATTCATAAATCTATAAGGGAATTGAGAAGATATTTCATACCTAAATTCAAACTCACATTCAAAAAGGTAGTGAAAGATTCAATCATTTCTTACACCTATTTTCATGTATAAGATATATTTAAAGTGGATAATGATTGTATAAACTTGTTTGAAAGATTTCTATGGAATGCATTTTCATGTGATAACATACATGCATATGAATTAATTGAGGTGTTTAGAATATCCTGAAGGAATAAAGAGAATGATGGATGTTCACCTGAATATATGAAATAAAATATTGTTAATATATGTAATACAAGAACAAAAAATAGTAAAAATGAATATATTTATGTTTGACGGTTAAAAAAATTAAGGTCTTGGGTTGACATTGTATTGATAACTCAAGAAAAAAACATATTGGGATTGCGAATGATTATTCAAACAAATAATAGTATTGGAAAAATTTCATGAATCTCTAGTATATATTAATTTGGGTTTGGAATTCATGATGAAGGAAATATATCCTGATCATTTTTTTACTGAGGGAACTGATCTGATAAAGCGATCATAATAATTGGGCAAGACTAAAAAAATCATTCAGTTGTAGTTGAATATGCATGAATGTGACATAGGAAAGAATCATTTGGATAGATCATATAATAATATTAATTTATCGGTATATATTTGAGAAAATATGAATGATGTTGATATATCTCAGTTTCATCTCATAGCGGTTGGAGTCTTTCTGTTGAAGATGAAAGAAGAAGAATTCTTTTAGTCAGAGACAGAGTAGTGGAAGTATCTTATTTGGACTAAAGAGAAGGCCAATGTAGATTCTAGTAACAATATGGGATGATTTATAAATAACATAATATGTTAATTGAGGAGAAATATATTTTGACTAATTTTTAAAAATAGTAATTTATAAAATGGTTATAGTGGATAATCCATGTATGGTGGAATAACCAGCACTATAATGAGTCAGTCGTTGTAATAATTATTGAATATCATTGATGTATTTTCTGTAGATTTTGAACATTAATCATGTTATTCCCAAGAGATATATTAATAGTGCATCGAGGGATTAATTAACAACATAGGTTTAATTAAAAATAAAAAACATCAAAGCCAAAAAGGATCACTGATTCACCCCTCCACCTCTCTGTGATCCCACAATGATCTGAGTACTACATGTGCTATAAGAAACTATGTAACTTATAAAAAACCAATATAATTATGAATATTGACATGATTACTTAAATAAATAGTATAGGTTTTCCCATTTTCAATCGATGGAACTATCATAGGTGGAAATAATGGATGATACAATATAACCAATCACTTGGAGAAAACGTAAGATATGTAGTTATAG
This sequence comes from Viscum album, assembly GCA_963277665.1. Lineage (NCBI taxonomy): Eukaryota > Viridiplantae > Streptophyta > Magnoliopsida > Santalales > Viscaceae > Viscum > Viscum album. The sequence continues at coordinate 504,247,631 of OY728122.1, read as the reverse complement.
TGGAATTTAAACACTTTAATGAAAATGATTCTATAGATAATACATATAAGATTGTTATATAAATTTAATGGAAGGATAAAAATACTATCTTGATGTATTCATCAAAAATGGTATACCCTAATGTTACAGTTTTCCAAACTTCCATGTAAATAATGGATAAAATGAGAATTATTTGTGAAGGAAATCCTAAAATCAAATCCAGAAAATTTGAAAATATGGATAATTAGATATGAATATATAAAAATATGTGAATATGAATTTTTTATATGTGTGCTAGACAAGAGTAAATGTTATTTTAATTATCATCAATGTTTTCGGGGAAAATCTAGATAACTCAACTATTGTTAAGATGCCAATGTGAAGCTTTGCAAATAAATATGATCCAAATGTTGTTTCACCTGAATACTAATAAGATATATCACTACAGGAACGTAACAATATTAACATAAAATATTAAATGAAAATAATAACATTTTTTATGATGAAGTAAAACATATGTTATGGAATTTGAATCGACAATGAAAGATATTGTTAGAGATGATGAAAATCTAGAATCATGTAATTCTGAGGATGAAGAAGTAGAGGAGGACTACACTAAAATAAGGGAATTATTTTCAAGAATGAGTAACATAAAGAGTTGAGTAATAGGAAATAAGCCAATAATTTCGTTCATTTTTATTTATTTCAGATATTTATCATATGATTATCCAATGAAGTACGCTACTATAAATAATCATAATGAAGAAAAAGAATACATCAAGAGAAAATATATGAATTATATAAATGGTGAATATGAGAGGAAAAAGAAGAATTATTAAAAGAATAATTCAATAAATACAATGGTGATGAAAATTAATGAATATTCTTTATCAAGTAGGGGGAAATAAGTGGAATGTCATTCTAGAAAATTGGGCTTTTTAATGGGAAATTCAAAAATAGCTACAAACACAATTGAATTTGCGTAAGGTAAAGAGAAATATGGGATATAATGGTATGAAAAATATAATAAAAAATATATAATTGAGAATAAGATGATCCCTATGAAGAATAATTAAAAATGGGTAATAGATAATTAAGGGAATGTTAATGAACATGAGACACATATTAATGAGAAAGAAATATTTGAGGAATGTGGAAGATATTAAAATGAAACTAAATGATTATGAATAAAATTAATCTAGAGGAAATGAACTCAAAAGTAATGAAATTATATTCATTCAAGAGAACAAGAGAAATTGGTCGAAGATATTTGAACATGAAAATTTTGGTAATTTATATTAATGAATGACTTGTGGAGAATGAGTAGGAATTATCTTAGAAATAATCCATGTGAATTGCATCTTAAAGGGAGTTAAATAATATGAATGAATACCTCACAAAATGTGTAGACCATAAGGTCCTAAAAGTGAATACTAGAACTAGCTAGAAAAATAGGAAAAATGAGAGAAAATATTCAAAGAAGGAAGAGTTGTCTAATATTTTTTAGAATATTTCCTCCTATGAAGAAACATATATAACCAGTGAAAGTACAAAAATAAAAATCATTAGAGAAGAACATATATTAGTGAGGAAGGTCAATGCTTAGAGTAAAAAATGAGTGTTGAAGAATATTTTTCCACAATTAATATTTCATTATGGTATAATATTTAATAGATATGAAAGTTGAATTAATCATGGGGGGTGGAGGTTCAATAATGAATATATTATATGAAATTTTCATTAATAGATCATGTGACCAGGACACAATCTACCATTTCAATAGAAAAAAATTGTATTTCATGAATGAAAATTGTTGGAGATACAGTCAGGAAGGTTACAATGTTGAGAAATATAGGGTTATCATATCAAATGCATCTTATTATAATATAAATTGGATGAAAATTTTAATGGTGAAGAAATCCATAGTCCCTAGTTTGTTTTATGAGTAAGCTCAAAAAAATAGAGAAGTATCTAAATCCTTTCATGTTAAAAGTAAAAAATGAGGATACAATTGAATAAGAAAAATTTGATAAACATTCAATATAACTTAATGATTTTGATGTGTCAAAGGTTTTAAAAAAAATACATGGTACATGATATTGTATGATAATACTACCATCATAAGAAGATATAATGAAGAAGTGTTTATAAGAAAAAAAGTAGTTCTTATAATACTAATAATGAAAATAAATCCAAATTAAAAGTGTCAACTAATGAATAAAAATAAATCACAAAATAAATGAAATCATGGATGAAGAATAATCCCATATCGAGTGATACATCTCAGTATGACTGTTATATTTGAAAAAACATTATGTACTACCTTATTCGCTTATTATATATGAATATATTTTTTATGAGGATTATAAGGGGTTTTAATATGTTTTGTGAGATATTTCTCCTATTGAATGATGGAATTTTATGTTTTTTGACTCTATTCCATTATCCATGTTCCGTATTTTACATTTTAAATAAAATGGGCTTCAACCAAATATTTTTTAGTTACTAACATGAATAAAATTAAGAGAGAATGACTTTTTAATGTTGAGAATATGTCATTACATGATGATGAATGTAGTGTGTCCATTCATGGGAAGAAACACTAATGCTGAGGTGTGATCATAATATTTGAACATCTTAATTGATCATATTAAACTAAGTATAAACTCATTATATAGGGTGAGTGAATGATCATGAGTATGACGAGATTCATGGGGATTAATATTTTATCAACATAATTTGTTTTTATGTTTTTGTCATTTTTTTCAGATATCTAAAAAAATTTATCATAATACCTATGATAGGAATAAGTTCTCAGAAAATGGGGATGATATCACAAAGGAATTTTCTTTTTGGAAAACATTTCAGATTTGTTAACATTAATCGTTTTTTATACTCTTGGGTTGGCCATGTAAAATTATATTTGACTAATTAAAAGTATATTTTTTAGAAAGAATGTGGAACTATACTTTTAAGAGATAAAATTTAAAATTTTATAATGAATCTTTTAGATGTAGAGATGAGAAGAACCAATTTATCTTTTTCATTTAATTACAAACAAAGAAAATAATTTTTTGATGCACGTATTAAATATTTTATATTTGAAGTCATATTAACTACAAAATACAATGTCGGATAATATTTTCCCACTATTTCATTTATAATAAATAATATTTTAAATATTTTCTTACTAACATTATAATGATAAGGGACGATTCTAGATAATTGTTTTTCATTCATAATATGGAATTGGATTTCATGCATGAAAAATTATACAGATTTTAATTATGATGTTTATTGAAGTGATAATAATATTCAAATAAATTTGTTAATAAAGAAACTATTTTTCTTACAAGATGAATAATATGTAGGATAGGAAATTAAAGTATTATTAGATGATGATTTCATATTTTTCATAAAAAATATTATTAATTTCATGAAGTGTAATTTTTTAGTCCTTGGAATATATATATTTTTTAGTCATTGGATTTGATGTTGCTTGAGTCTCTTAGTTAGGAATATGAGGTATGATTATACTTAATTACAATGTATTTCTTTTTTGGACTTACAAAATTTGGGTCAATCACAACAAGACACTAGGTCTATCTCATCGAACTAACTACAAGGTGTAAGGATCAACCCTTGAGTGAGAAAAAGTATTATTTCACATCTGTGGTTGTAGGAATAAAGTGTAATTTCATTAAGACTACAGGGAAATTCCCAGATATAGTAATAACTAGATGAGATTGGAGGTTATTGTGGGATTGAGTATGTGTGTATTGGCCCATGATTCATGGGTGCATGTGTTTGCGGGTGACGATCCACCACTGCCAGCTCCAAATGGTAGTCACACTGTTTTAAATAAATAAGAGATAGAAGCTAGACATTTTCTCAATGTTGGATTTGTAAAAAGTTATGCTTTGTTACTCAAATTAAAAACATACATTTATCTGTGTAGACATAATATGAGATAGATCTGAGCTACAAAATCACTACAGTGACTGTATTCTATGATCAAACATAATGTATGTACTATTCGATCGGTATATATTGGTCACACCATTAAAAATATATCATAAGGATTACTTTGTTGTTTTGAAGCCAATACTATGATAGGATGATAAAAATACCATCATTCATGGAATATTCATTTTGTCTTCATTCTTTTAGTTGAATAATGTCCCATTGATAAATGAAAATTGATGTTATGATTACTATGAATTATACATATATGGATGAGTTTGATCTTCTCTATGTATTATGAATATGAAATATTAACCATGCACATGAAGAGTTATCATGTAAGAGCAGGCACAATAATTTTCTAAAAAAAAGTATGAATTCCACTTCTGAAATAGTGAGATTTATAGAGATTCTCATCTCAGTCATAACTCTCTATGACATAAAATTATTTGTAGAATCCTATAATGGAAGTTTTCATAGATATATAGTAGTGGGTGATTTCAAATAAAAGGATAATGACCAGGGAAGGGAATGATTATACATATATTGAGAGTGTATTTTTAATGAATACAATAGCACTGTAAACACTATATATTTTTGGAGAGAAAATTTCCATGTAGCCACTTATTTCATAAATAATAAGATGGGACCATGAGAATTATACTTTTTACAAGAACATTGGAATAGCTTCACAATGAAATTTCTCCATAACAACATTAAGGAGATTATGATATCCTCATTTATAATCATCCAAACATACACTAACACACTGATAAACCTTGTTTATTCATACATGTCTGAAGGAAGTGAGTGGATAATTCATAAAAGAACAAAAACTCTATTTCATGATTGTAGTTCAGGATATAGTGCGTGATTAAACTTTTTTTATTAATGAATGTAGATTTAAAAAAGTGAATAGTAATCTCATAAAATATCATACATTATTTTGACAGAACATACTTCCACATGATAACATGGATTGATAAAATTTAATTGGAATAAGACCACAATCCTTGTAAACCATTAATTTTAAAGTAATAAGTTTTCAAAAGATATGTGGGAAATAGAAAATGTGATGATATAAAACTGACATCATTTTCATTTCATCTGGAAAATAATGTCATTTTTTGAAAAGTTCATTAAATATTGTAGAATGTAAAATCATAGATAATATAATACCTTAATGTTAGGATAACTTGTTTTACATGTAAACATTAAATAAAAATGGTACCTTTTATTATTTAAAAATATCCAGAGTAACATAGTCATTGAATAAGGCAGTATAAATAGAGGAGAAAATTTATGGAAATCAACAAAAAAACTAAAGTAATGGAATCCAATAGTGGTAATGTTTTTTATGAATATCACTTATCTAAGTATGGAGGGTTGGTAGTATCTCACTTTTTATCCCTAGAACAATCCAAATCCAATCTCTAAATAATATGACTTTAGTGAAAACAATTACGAGATAGGTTCATGAACCAATAAATCAAGAGTAGATCTGTATTAGCTTAATTTCAACCCCTAAAACCATAAATTCTTATCTTATGAATAGGTCTTAAGTAATTATTTTTATGGTTTATATAAGAATAATTAAGGCGAAATATAAATGTAATTATAAAGGCAATAAATAATTATAACACACACACATATATATCAAATTGATTTTTATATGTTACATAGTAATAATTGAAAAGGAAATGAAATTTAATTTTTATTGTAATTTTATTTGTAATATACATACCCATCTAATGGTTATAAACATGAATGTAATATGTATTAATAAGATATTTATATTAAAACATTAAATTATTTTTTTTGATTATTTTAATTATTATCTACTATATAAATTGAGTTTCATAAAATTATTTCCATATTATTAATAATAAAAAAAAATTTATGAATAAAATAATTTTCATTTTTAACATAAAAATATGATACCAAATTAATTATTAGTTAAAACAATAAAATAGTTATTTTACAATGAATTTTATTTCATGAATTCTATAATTATTATATAAATATATTTCATTCAAATATTTTCAAATTATGAATGTAACATAATTAAAAATCCTATAGATTTATACGTATACTATTTTTATTGTTAACTAATAGAAAATATAAATAAAACACATAATGTATTATTTTCTTAAATAAACAGTTTTTTATTTATAGTATATTTTTATTTAGAAGATAAAATTGTAATTTTAATAAATTTAATAATATTAAATTATTTTCATTCTCTTATTGATCATATCGATGTTATTTAGTAAAAATATTCTTATAGTTTTACTAAAGAAATAATTACCATTGTAAATATATAATAATAGAAACTATGTCTAAAAATAAATAACATAAAGTGGAATAAATTTTATTACATTTTCATGAAACATATACCTCGGTGAAGATATTTGTATATGAGATGGTCATGAAAACATGTCGCACTAACCTTTCTAAAAATAACTCCCATGTGATTCCATCTTTACCCCATGATAGCCCACTATGCATCATTAATATCCAATGGGGAATTTTTTTATTAATTTATCATATTCAAAAAACCTAACACTAAAAGGATAAGAAAATATTATGTAAAATATTTTAACTCACAATGATAGTTATAAATTCTTAAGTTGAATTGGAAGGGGATTGATTGGATATGATTTGTGAGATAAATAAGAAAAAATATCTGTTTTTGTGAATCCAGTTGAAATGAATATTAGGTTTATTGATTTTCATGAATTCTAATGTGGAAGAAAAAAATTATGTGTTCTTCAATTTTTTTAATTGGAATTGTGGTTTAAGTGATCATTTGTCGGGGCACCATCCCATTAATTCAACAACACATCCATTCATATGGTAATCTACATAGATTTATTCAAAAATTAGGATTCAAATAAACTTATTTAAACATAATCACTTTAGGTAGCATAATGGGAATATTAATCCATGGAATATTAGTGGAATAAAAATAATGTTAAAACTTGAATAAAAAAAAATTGTAATTTAATGAAAAACTAAATATATTTTCAGTAGGTAAACAATAATAAAACAACCACAAAATGTATCATGAAAGAAAATAATCCCTAAGAAACTCTCCCCCTAGGATCACATCACACAACATTGAAAAACTACCCCTATATTATAAATTACATTTTATACCTTTCAATGTAATTGAATATATATAATTATATTTTCTAGAATATGGGCTAAGATGGTGTGTGATTCTGAGGCCTAGTTAGCCCAAAAATAGTGTTTAAAATATGTTGAATATATTAATTTCACATGTATTAATATTTCCTAAAAAATTTATTGAAAATTCATATTTGGAATCATATCTAAAATATAGGGTCACTATTTAGTTTTGAGTGTGGATTTTACCCTAGGAATGATAAATCCATGTATCAGATGGGACATTTAGGTTAAACCCAACTATTGGTCGATTAATAAATTAATAGAATAATTTATTTATTTTATTAAAAAAAATTATTACCTAATCATTCTGTATAAACAAGGTACTATAAGAAAATAACTAGGTTATCCACATAACCCAAGATATTTTTGAGGGTTATAATTAGAGGACCGTTATTATATGAACAAAAAAACCATCTGGTGTCATCGATCGATGTGATTAAAAGTTCAACGATATCACTAATGATATTTACAAAAATTCGTTCTTCATGTGTGATTGATCCAAATCATGGTAGGACATATGAATTATGTGATTTTATCATTGTTTTATAAATACTATCACGAAGATTAATTAATAAACTAATGAATTCATTCATGAATTATGAATATTGGAGGTGTTGGAGATATATTATTCTAGTTTTGGTATTTATATTGTTGATTAATTACATATCTTCATTCATTGTTCTAAAGAAATTGAGCCATCATGAACATTTATGAGGTCCATCCCCATATTTTTTCCTTTTATTTCATTCCACATCCTTGATAAATTCATCCTCGGAAATACCCTTATATTTCTGTTTGAAAAATATCAGGTAATCATTCATTGTCAATCCATTTCATGTCGCAACTATTTAATACCACTTAGTCATGTTCACATTTTTGTTGGGACTGATCATTGGTGATGGATTTCAATCAGATCATAGATTTTGAGTGGTTTTTGACATGAAAATATGGTATACAGGATGGATAAATTTCCATGAGAATTATATAAATGAATTCCTATGAGGATCAATGACAAGGCTCCTAAAAAAATATCCATATTTACTAGAATTCTTCATGGCTATATCAGTCGATGGAAGAGTGGATGAAAACACATGAAATAAATCTACGATTTCTATAAAATTTCAATATGAATGGTGTTTAATCTAGGAATAATCTCAATATGGGGCTCTATTTTTGTATATTTCATTTAAATAGAGAAGAAACATATCATAATCCATGTGAAATATTTCATATTCCTTGTGACCCATACCTGAAATCACAAAATCTATGTATTGCGTTATACGGACATAAATGTGATCATGTAAATGACATGTCCAAAATACATGGGCTAAGACATGTAATCACACACTGGCACACAAACAAGACCAGGTAATTAGATGTGAACATATTTACATGGTCTTATACTCAATCATGGTACATGATTCATTGGTATCCTGATATCAATGTTACATAACATTTACTTTTAGTACACAGAGTTTATTCCTAAAAAAGAAATTTTACACTATGAATCCCTTAATGTTGAATTTTTTTCTTATGTGTGTGTTCCCTAGATCCAACCATGTGAGGTTATATAATTTCATTACATACTAATCAAAATATTATGATCCCATCTAAGGGATTAGCTTCAATATTAGTTATAGGAATTTCCCCCTCAGGCTGGGATGTGATCTTCTGTCATCATTTTCCCTAGTTTTTGTTATTGTAATTGACATGTCCAATTATACATGCTTTTGATCCCCTACATAACATGTTATTCTTGTCTGGGTTGTTGGTACACCCATGGTCATGGGTGTGATCCCAATTTGTGTATCAATATCTTCACACTCCCATAATGAAATTCTCATAAGGATGCCTGATGACTAGGTCATCTCTAAAATAATCCATAAGTTTTATCTTACTTGTGGAGTGTTTTTTCCTTAAAGAATGTTATATAAATCCTTTAAAAAGGAATCATAGTTTGGAAATATAGTTGGGACATTAACATGAGACTGTGTGTCTTCTATTAGTATATTTTCATGTTCATTCTATGTATTATATGGAACAATCAATTTTGGGAGATGTTATGGGTCCGTCCCACACATGTTTTTTATTATAAAGAATATTGGACATTCGACAGGGTTCTCAATGGACCAAGAGAAAACAGAAAACAGATTTTGGAAAGACATAAAATGGTTTATTATAGGAGTAAAATTTGACTCAAGTCCCATTATTCTATCATGTTTTACTTATTTATTATTATTGGTGGGATTTTATTTGGTCCTTTTCACTTTCTAGTATTTTTGTTATACTCTTTTTTGGGGATTAGATGTGTGTATTCATTTGGTATTATTTCTATTTTAAATTTATGCATTGTAAGCCATTTGAGATGTGTGTGTTTTTGTGTGAATATGTATCTTACATATAGGATTCCCAAGTGAGTGTTGTTCCTACTTGGAACTGTTTTCTATCCCCTGGAATTAATGGAGGTGGGATTGGGGTAGATACACTCATTTTATCGCTGGGTGTGAGGGCCCTGGGGGGTCAAGGATGTGCCAATGTGGTATAATATGAGTCTTCAATATAAGGAATAACATATTCGTTTATGGTATTACAGAATTTTTTTGTGATTTATGTAAATATTGATAGGTGTTTACAGTTGTCTCTTAGTCCATGTATTCAAGTGTGGGTGTGATAGATGATGTATCTATCCAAAAAAACTCTAACTCCATACTTGTTGACTGGATACATGTAGTAACTAATTGCATGGTAAATATTTGGAACATGCATCAAAGAATGAGTGTTTGTTTCAACATCCTTCTTGAGTCTAAAAAAAATTATACTCATTGACTTTGGTATATCTTATCTACCTCTGAATGCCTCTATGTCATTTTATAGCTTGAATTCAGCATATAAAAAATATGGATGACCCCTCTATGTGAGGGGGAATCAATATAGTTACCTTTTAAAGAGGTGTTACCACAATGTGGTGGGAAATTATTATCACCACACATCGAGAAACATATGAGACTCACAGTACCAGCATATGAGGTGTGTAAGATGAGAGTGCTTTGTGAATATTAGTGACAATTTCCCGAAGGATACATTATGATCCAGACCCCCAGGAGGGAGAGTACATACATGAGTTGGTGGAAAAATCTATAAAATCATGAGGACACCTTTAGAATAGATAGTGGTCCATGTCGTGATCCATATCTATGAACTATTGTGATGATGGTTGGGAAAGGAAACCTAATCGTTTGACGGTAAAACTCTTGGATAGTCAGATTTCCCAAACCTTTTCAAAGAGGGGTTTTATCCAATTATGTTAGTGATTCAACACACATAGCAGATTATACTTCATTAGAAGGGTAGTATGATTGTGGTTGAGTATTAATCGTGGTTTCCTAACCACTCTTGATACATGGTGGATATGGTTCTTGATCAATTATTTCAATCTCAATCCTTATAGAGGGGTATAATTAGATACATTTGTTCAATTGTGATACGTTTATGAATTTCCACATATGAAATAGTTATCGAGCATTCTTTAGTAGTCAAGGTTTTCCTAGATGAGTGGAAACTAATAGTTGTTGTTGGTAGGTGAAACTTGATAGCAAAGAGTAATTAATCAGGATTTCTACATAAGATGCAAGGATGTGGACATGATATATGATTCAAGAGGAAATCATGTAATTGATGTTACAAGATTCATGGATTAGAAGATGGATTCTGTTATCCCTGGGAGAGATGGTGCTACTCTTTTGTTGGTTATAAACATCCTATGTGAGATTATCCGACCCGTTGTGTGGATCACGGAGAGGATTTAGAGGGTCCACCTAAAAATAAGAATTTTTAGAGTAGGAATTTCAACTAGGTGATAGACGAATCAAATGAGTTGGGAGAGTAGCTAGAGTCGGAATATGATTACACATGTTACCAACACCACCCTCAGGTGGTCCCCACAATGTTCTGGGATATTCTCATCATGGGAGATGAATTTTGTAGCCGGTTGAGGCTTTTTTCCAAAAGAATATATGTATTATATTAGGTTTGATATTTTTCATCTCTAATTCAGCTTCAATATTCATAGAAGTGTGTGTAAGTCACTATTTTCCTTCAACAACTCTAGTTATGGATATAGATATTCTGGTTGGTTAATTTTCTAAACCCCTATCCATAATGACTCTTATTGTAGGATTCTCAGTGAGAAGACACTTATTCATTTAGTATGACAATAATATAAGGGGAAAGAGTTTAATTTTGGATATTTTTTGGATGGATGTGAGGGAATATGTTGACATCCTTAGTATGGACTATTTATCTATAGTTCATTTCTAGATATACATCCCCATGAAGAGAATGCGATGTTTCCAAGGGATGGTTTTTTTTACCATTGGGGTGATAATTAAACTAACACAGAATTGGATGTGATCATGTCTTGGAGGAAGAAGGTGATAATAAAATAGTTGGATGACCTGTCTCTTGGTGTATGGGATTCTTTGAGCGTTATTTTTCATATAGTAGTGGTGGAGTATGGAGATTCTGTTCGATAAAGAATTTCATTTTTAATATTCCACCATGATGTAGATTTTTGAATTTGTCTACTTCATGAAACTACCCAGATATCTATGCTAGAATATCAGATAGCTCATGTAGAGAATTGTGAGAATATGGTGTCAGTGGATTAATTATTGAGGTAGGGATTTTTAAGACTACGTGCTTCACCCTAGGAAACACAAGTGCTATTTTCCTTAACAGTATATGGAATAATGAGGTAGTTTTTGGACTACCACCACCCAAAAAAAGTTAATTTAATGACAATTTATACTCCAATAAATAATGACAACCTCTTTAATTAGTTGATAGTGGTATTATATTTCATGAATATTGACCTTAGATTAGGTTACCAGCAACTATTAGTGTGGTGGGAGGATATATCAAAGTCATATTTGTGATGTAATTACATTCACTATGATTACATGGTGATGTTTCATGGAAAAGGGAAGACTCCAATGGTTTATCTAGGACTCAAGATCTAGATCATTCAACCATTCATAAATTAGTTTTGGGTTGTCTTTATTGACAAACTCCAAGTGCACTCAGTCTCCATATAGGAGATAGTGATGCACATTAGGATACCCTTCGACACACTCTTAGATCACATGCTTTATAGTAATATTTGAAAAATACATTTACTGATTAAGGTTTTTTTTCTTTTCATGAAATATTTATTTCATAGACAATGTAGTAGTGGACCTTGTGAATATTGAGGAAATATTTTCTTTAGATCCACAGAATAAAATGATGGAGGTATGAAGATTCGTTTTGTGGAAGGATACTATAAGATATTTATACCATAACTTTCTAGGATATTATTTTCCTTGATTGTTTTTCCTTCAAATAAGTCCACTTTTGTGTAGACAGATATGGGTTTTCATGCATTCTCAATGTTTGGGTAGAGATTTATGAGTGCTCCCATCATCATATTATTCTATAATGGTGTTGATTACATAGATTTATATGTTTCATTGGGGACTAGGGTTGGTTGTTTCATGATGTATATTCTTGTAATTATTTCCTAAGGTTCCCATCAATTGACACACCATGAGTATAATTTCATAACCCGGTATCTTGAGATAGTACCAGTAGTTCTACCACAAAATATGTGGTGACATTACCTTATGATTAAGGGATTTTATATTTTATTATAACCATAAGAGTCTCATATATTTCACACCGCATATTGATATTGACATGAGATAGAGGAAATGTATTGAGATCCTTCAGTAATGTGAATTCTTTATTTCCTATACTTATGATGTTGATAATGTGGTAGTAGATTCTATTAGTAGGATATAAGATACATATAAATTCAGTGTTGTGTTAGATCAGTGCACCTCATTATAGTCATCCCCCTTAAAGGGGGTGGAGAATCTTATATCCATTGGTTGTTTATTAAACCAATACATCTAAAACAATTTATGTATTATCATCATTGAGATACTGACTCTGAGACCCTATATACATAGATATCAAATTGACATTATCCTAATGTATTTGATGAAGGTGAGTAGCATATCATCATTTTCAGAGGGTGAACAACAGTACCGAGATGTTGTGGGAGGAGGTTTTGAGGGAGTTTCATACATCTCCTTCAGCGGTACATGCAGTTTTGGTGAAGATATTACAAATCCTCTGATAATAGTTTTGTTTTCCAGGGATAAAGAAGGGGGTTATAGAGTTTGAGCCACAATTCCTTACATGTCAGTTAGTGAATGCTGGAAATTATGTTTTAGTAGGTTAAACAAACCCATTTTGGTTTATGAGAGTGTGTGGATTGGGATATATATTAAAACATTCATTGATCTTCCAGGAATGTATATTGGACATGATTCAATCTCGGTAATTGAAGACCGACTTTCCATGTCAGCCCACATTCTAAATAATTGAGAGCAATGAACTATATAGATATTGGGACACCAATATGTACAGAAGATTATCTGAATGAATGATGTTCCCTTGAAAATACTTTTCTAATTGTGATAATCAATTATCATAACCATTATCTAATGTATTGTTGGAGGCCTTTTGGACTTAGTTTTGTTTGATTATGGATATTCACATCCTTAGTGATGACCATATTGAGAAGGCCATTCAATTCATCTATGAAATTTTGTGGGATTTCATGTTATAAATTTTCTATAATTCTGAGAATCACCTTCAATTGTTGTAATATTAATACATCAATAACAACCATTACATCATTGTTATGCAACAATTTAATGCATTGAATTATCACCCCTATAGGTCACCACTATTCTAGACTGACATTGTAGAATCAGTACGTACGAGCATAGAGCTGGTGTGAGACACAACATAGAAGGTTTAGATCTTCCTGGAGTGGATGAGGATTTTTTATATCCATCATAAGTCTTATTTAGACCAACAATATATTCCTTTGGTTTTTATGGAGGCAGACCATGTGTTTTGGTAGGCCTCACCATGATGTGGGATGCATATATTTTTTACTAGCAAGAAATCTATCTTTGACATCAAATTAAACTTTCCAGATAATTTTTTGGCTTTTGAAGATGGCATACCTCTTGTCTCTACCTCCATAGCTCAACCATGTACCCAATTTATTCCATGTTTCATAGTTGATTGGGAATGTGCATGACCAATAACTTGTCATCTACTGCGATATGATGGCCATTGCTGATGGTGAAACATTTTTTGAATACAAAATATGCATTTTGTATTATAAGGATATGATTCTATGAGGGTGAGTGATTTATTTATTGTTTGTATTGTGGAAGCACTAGAATCATCAATAGAGTACCTATGTGTGGATCTCCCAAATGTGTTCTCAGTACCCACATCTGTTTATATAGTATATTTTTTATTATGGTCTGAAAAGAAATATTGTGGGGATAATGTGATATATTTATTTTCATGTAATGTCTATGAATATATCTTCTAATTTTTTTTGTGATCAAGATCCAATAAAACATGTGATTTCAAGGCCCGGTGATCCAAAAATTCGTGTTTGAAATATATTAAATATATTATTTCACATGTGTTATGTTTTCAAAATAACATGAATAAAATATATATATGGACTTGAATATGAAAACCAATACTTCCATTGAGTTCAGAGTGTTAGTTTTACTCTATGGGTGATATAACAATGGAGTTCATCTATTGTTATGGTTGAGCGCAGTGACGAGAGAATTAATTGATAAATAAAATAAATCATTTATTTTATATGAATTATTATTGTGAAATTATCCTTGATTATCAATATTATTCCATGGTAAAATCCTCGGGTGACTTACATAACCCTGTAGATTTGATAGATACAGTGTTTGAGGACGGTTCATAGATGATGAACAATCAAATATAGGATAAAAAATTGTTGTGTAGAAAATTCAGGGTTCTCTCCCATGACAATGATAAAGATTCATTATTCACCTGTAATTGATCCAATTATATATATATAGTTGTATAAGTTAATTTATCAAGGTATTATTTTTATATGATGAATTTGAATCAATCGACTAACAAATTGATTTGTTGAACTAGCATATTGATGTTATGGTTAGAATACAATTCATGTTTTGGGATTTTTTAATGAATATTTATATATCTTTATTCTTAATTATAATAAAAATTAATTGAGGATAAATAAAAACTTTTCCATGGTCAATTCATCATGTTTTTATTTTATGGATTTATTCCCCCAATCTTTATATAATCATCATTTAGAAATTCCCTTGGACCATGGTTTGGTAAGTACTATATAATAAACCGTTTCACAAATATTCCATGGAAAAATAGATTGGTAACTCAGATATGAGTTCATTTGATTAATGAGATTGACCTATGGAGATGGATCTTGAATAGATCAGAGTTCATTGTGTGGGTTTTTAGGTAAAATAAATGGGGACGTGAAAATTGGTTTCCAACGGGAATTGGATAGCTAGATTCCAACAAACGTTGAAAACATTTCATGACTAGGTTAGATCCTTGTTTTCCTACGTGATTTATATCTCAATCAGGGGCCGTAAGAGTGGATGAAGATGTGAAAAATGGATTCATAGGTTCTATAAAAACCTGATATACAATTCATGATATCTGGGAAAATGGGATGTATAGGGCCATTGTTGTGGTAATATGTTTTCCACAGATAATAAAATTCTCATGTGCCATGTAACATGTGTCACAAGATTTGAAAACCATTCACAGTATCTCAACATGTATCTTAAATAGGAACACACACACTATTCGGTATATGAAACAGAAAAATCTCATCAGTTTTGTTTGTGTACTTGAACATATCTATGTACATAAACACTGTGAGGTACACAAACATGTCCATATATATATTGGAATTGTCATGGGCATGGGTTGTGATACACAAGCTGAAACAGTGCTGAAGGGACACACCAGGTACTTCCACTACACAGATCTTATTCCATTAGTGATGAGTTAGAGACCTTGATCCCTTCAACATGGAATAGTTTAAATAATGGTTTTATCCATTGACCCATCCCTAAGAGGGTTTAGAATGTTATTAAATATTTATTAAAGGATTATGGTCATCTATAATGTATTTTCTATACTGTTTTTGGAAGCTCTCTCAGAGGAAGTAACATGATCCTCTAATGTATTTTTCTCTTTGTGGGGTATATAAAATTAGTGTGACCAACTATAAATGAGAAATAATCCCCTATCTAGTGGGTAATCCATGATTTGCTTAATGGTATACCCCATGGACATGGGATTGATTACGATATTTGTATCAATCTATGAATACACCCAATGCGTACTTTTCATCTTAAGACCCAATGAGAATGAATTCTCAATTGGACACCATCAGTGCAATCTATCTTATGGATTGTGTTCTTCTGTATGATTATTACATGAAACCATTGAGAAGAAATCCTAGTCTAGAAATATGATTTTAAACATACATTGGGACATTGGATGTACTATGAGTAAATCTAGATGTTCATTTTATGTATTCTGTTTACATATCCCATTGATGTCATGACCACTTTTATAGATTCTAAATTCTTATTGTTTCTCACATGTCCTACTGTGTATTGTTATACACCCACCTACATGAGATATACCTTCATTGATCATGTCTTATGTAGATGATCAGCTATTATATGAGGTTATTGTGGGACCGTGATCATAAATAGATTATATTTGTGTTAGACAAATCATAGCTCTAACTAGGAGTCATATTGAACAATTATCCCCTCTTACTATTTAATTATACTTTTTCATAGTTTTTTTGTGGTATTTTATGTGGAACATATATCTTTCTAGTATATTTTGTGTACTATAATAATTTTATTATTCCTGATCATAAATTTGGTGCAATTTTTATTTTAAATTTGACTTTTTATAGGATATTAAAACATTGTATAAGTACAAGTAGCCTAGGATAAGGCCACCCATGTGTGTTTTATTCTGACACAGTGATGCTTGATCACCCTCGTACTATTGGAGGATGGGTTGGGATAGTTACACTTGGGTTCCAATAAATAATGATGGAATGAGTTGGTTGGGTCAACTTGCTTGTGATAATAAAAGGGGGAATAAAAACATGGTAATCAGTTGAGGAAGAATGGTTTTAGCAGCAAGCTTATAGGTCCGGTGCTCTGGTCATTTTTCTATCTCTATCATAACTAGTATGTCCTATACTTATCCGAGAGCCTCATAATTAAAATTTGTCTCCCATGATACGCCATTTTTTTTGAAAAAAGAAATATTTTATAAAATGTAGATGATGTGAATGGAGTTTATTATGTAAATGGTGTGGAATCACTTATTTATAATTGGGGTTTTTTCTAAAAACATAATTGGTGAATGATTTTAAATATCTGAATCAGTGTGGATTGATATTATGTATCAGTGATCTTAAATTTTAAATGGGTTTGATACTGTAATATAAACACTATTCATACATCCACATGTCTTCAGTATTTATTTGAATGTATGAAATGGTGAACCATTTTTTCGTAAGTCACCATAAAATTTCTTGATTAATTCAATGCACCATTTCTTGTTAAGAATGGTTAATGATATAACAATGAATTCTAGAACAATCCTTCAAATGTATTTTTTAGTCTATTTATTCACATAAAGAATTTGGACAATTATAACATTGTGTGTATGACTTTAACAACATGAATAATGCTTTTCCAACACTCTAGTTTATGTTTTAGCTTATTTCATTAGTTTTAAAATTCGAGAAAACATGATTCGAACCCCATATCATGTAAAGTACATTCATGATTCTAATTATAATCTTATATAATGATTTTTTCTTCTTTTAAATCCATTATTTTATCATATCATCAAATAAAAATTCATTAATAATATATACATGAATGAAAAATTAAATTAAAAAAGAAAATTTATTTTATATCAAAAATATTATATGTGAAATTAAGTTCCAAATCTCCCAACATATGAATTCTGAATATTCTTGAATATTGATATCCTTATATACTATAAAAGATCATATCCTTAAATCTATTCAGTTTCAATGTTAATAAAGGCAATTTGAAAAATTGTGGAATTAATTTTATTGATTATCAAGATGGAAAATTTTATCAACTCGTCACTTTTTAGAGAAACACTATAAAGAAGTACCTTAAATTTTTAATATCAAATAAATCATTCCAATATATCCCTCCATTATTATTTTCCAAGTCATTAATTCTATGTAAACCACATTTAATCTACTTTACATTGAATATATTAAAATTATCACTCAATGTAATAAATGCCACATGCTTTTTATTATACTAAAATACTTCTCAATTAACATAGTGTTGAAAGGTTTATAAAATTTTCACCTCATATAGTCTAAAGACAAATATAATCATGAGGACTTTTCATTATGTTTTAAATGTCTCTAAGGCTTGATGGAGGTAGATAATTAACATAATAAGGAAAAATGATGTTTTAATACAATTCATAGTGTATATATAAAACGATACTCCTAATGAAATATTGTAATAATCATAAATATGTCATCTCATCATCCCCACACCTCATTGTGATCCCATGATAATAGAAGTAACAATTAATTAATTACCCCTCTTTATTTTTTCTTTAAATCATTTTTATATTTTTATTCAATTTTTTGAAGGTGATTCTTATGAAAAAACTCAACCCCCCCAAACACATATGATCAAAATATAATAATTTTAGGGATGGGTATTCTTTATCCTCAAAATAGAAAATCCATTTGTTTCATTTTTTTTAAAGAGGGGTGAATAATAAAATATAATGAATGATAAAATGGATTCTCCATAAATCAAAATCGACACATCCCATCATATTTCTGCCAATGATGTATTTTTCTCTCTAATATGGATAACTTCTCCCTAATGATTTTTTGAATATCATGAAATACATTATGATAACATTTTTAATTGATATAATAGGAAATAAAAATAGATCTTTCCTATCCAAATAATTCAAGGATTTAATGGGTAAAATTACAAGTCATTGTCAAGGAGGTTATATGGGTAATAGGTTCAACAAATAAAACTCATCAATCATATTAAATGTTTTTTATTTCATCCATATCATGGTAAGAATATATGAATATTCTAGATAAAAACATGTTGGAGCCTATCATGAAATTACTATATATAAAGAATAGGAAATATTGGATTAAAATTACTCCTCGGAATGGGGACTTATGGTCGGGACAATTGATCATAGATAAAAATACATAAAATAAAATAAATTAAAGAAAATTTATATAATTCATTGTAAGAAAAAACATAGAAAAATTCCATATAAATAAGTTAATGAGTCTCCTTAAATCATGTCTTGTGAAATAAAATGTAAACCTTTACTTATTATTTACCCCATTTTCTATTAAATAAGTATTGCTTTTTTTGAAATAAATCATTCTGATAATTATAAGTGGTTCTGCCTCCAAATAATTATTAAAAATACTACTAAATATTTGGAAAGAAATTAAATATCAATTTAAATAATATAATTAAAAATAATTGGATAAGATAATATAAAAATATATCTGTTAAATCATAGGGCATTTTTAGTGAAATTTAAATTATTTGGGAGATAGTTCAAGAATACCACTTAAAATAAGAAAAATATATAAAACTCAATTTGTATCCTATAAGACCATTTGTTTCATTTAATTTTATCAATCATAACAATTTCATAAGAAGTGAATTTTGATTGATAAAATTCCAGATGGTAACATTTTACAAATCTTCTATGCTACACTCTATCCATGTTTATGGATCTATTTCCTTCTATAAAAAAAACCGCATTCTTCCTTGGATTAAAATATTCTCACCCCATATCGAGCCTACCCACTAAGGTCATTTGGACCATAAATTGCATGCATATTATTTTGAACCACCCAAACCTATTAGGGTTGTTTAAGGTTTTTTTAGAATATGAATCTCTATCATTGGTTATCATATCTATTATATTTCTTATATTCTCTTTATATTTTACCCTCTTCCCTTTAGAAATAATTACATGTACCTATTGAAGTTATTCTAAAAAACAAACTTATTGATCTTCATATATTTCAAATTATTTAAATACATCATATTTCATGTTGAATTTATTAATTTCTCAGTTCTTTTTATATTAACATTCTCATTTCCCACTCCTATAAACATATCATCACTTTCCATGTCGTTCAATTCTCTTATAGTTACAAAAAATGTTCTTATAAGAATAAGAGGTTTCATCCCATGTTTTTTATCAAGCACCAAAAAGTCAATGTGGAAGAAATATTTATCCATATTAATATAAATATATTTTATTGGTAATCATGGTAAATTTATTCTTTAATATGGTAATTAAACTGCAAAACATGTGGGATTGAAGTCCTCAAGTCATAGTATTATCAATTTGGTGTAAAAATTGATGTTTTCACTCATTCCCAGATAACATAAATATTTTAAAATTTTAATAAACTATATGTAAATTTGAATTCAAAAACTACATGGTTTTTCTAGTATAATTGGTTGTTCCATGGAAACAATTACTAAGAAATATCTCATGAGTTTTATCATTCTAATAAATTTAGTCTTTATTTTTTCAAAACATTTTCATTCATGAACTTTGAGTATGTTTACATGTTTACATGGTCATTTTTAAAAGAAATATTTATATGAATTTTTTTTTGTAAATAAACCAACAAATTTTCACTATTATATTTTCCTGCTTTACTATTTATAGAAATAGTAGAAATGACCTGTATATTAGTGTTGATTCCTCATATTCGTGTTTGTATATATATTTATCATTCTTCTTATTTTTAAGAATATCAAATTTATATTTAATTTATTTCTTGAAATATCATTATTGTTGTAATGTTTCATTGTGTAATTTTATATATTTATAAATTTATAGATTCCAAATCTCCTCATCAGTTCTATTCTATATTTCGGGATAAAACACCTCTATGCCTCCCTCTATGATGCTTAGCAGTTTATCCAAATTGATTCTCCATATTTCATAGTTTAACATTTTGGTTCATTTATTTTTCCATTATTTCCTTGATTACAACCTGAATATTAGGAATAATGTTTCCAATATACCCTTAAAGGTGTTCATATGAACTGATAGTGTGGGACCTTGAGTTTTCTATGGATAACTAGTTATGGTCTTGGTTTTCATCATTATTCTTTTGTTTTATTTTACTCTACCATTGAATTTGGATTTGACTATTTTATTAGATAAAATTTGTATCATCAATATTTGTAATATGGTGTTTATGTATATCCATCATTACATCTATATTGATAGTCATAGATTCAATTTTGAAAACCCTATATCTACCCCCACCATGTTCACCCTTCACTTTTGGTTTGATTCTGATAGAAAATGAAAACAATTTTTATCTTTCTAACCTAGAATATTGTATTTTTCCACAGGGGAGTTTCTCATCGATGATCATTCCAATACAACATTGAAGATGGACCCATTTTCATTCAATAATCCTCGATACAATTTTTGTATTAGTTGATTAATTTTTATTACATGAAGAGGTCCTTATCTAGTGAAATCCATTTATCATTACCATGTAAAATATATTTATTCATTAACATATTGATTGGAATATAAAATTATAAACCAATAATCATTAAAATATATGATAGTAAAAATCAATTTTTAAAGGTTATCACCAACTCATCCAATGCAGGAATGGAATGATATGGGAGGATTTGATTCTATTCAAAATATTTTTCATTTAAATTAAATTTTAAGAACATTTGGTTTACCACATTATTTGAGCCATTATTTAATTTATTCAAATCACATAGTTTACAGGAATTATAGAGGTGAGTGGTTGGATCCTTAATTGGTGACACATAAAATTATACTAACTTCCAAATCATCAGAATTATATTGGTATTTATTGAATATTTTTTTGGAGTGTATTGATGAACAATAATTATTGCCTGAATACCCATTCTTGAGGGTCATCTATAGTCTATAATAGTTCTAATTTCTAGTGTCCTAGGTAGCCTATCTACATCCTTAGTATTATCTTCTCGATCAGCTACTTCTTTTTCCATTCTAAATAATTGTATAGACCCTTCCATATCTGCATTGTATGTAAGATCATATTTATTGAGATTTCCATAAGTGGAGTTATCATGAAATATAATGTTTCTTAAATCTCCTTCATAAAAATACCATGTGTAAAATAGTTAATTAAATAATGAAAACTATGATTTTTCCTAGTTATATTAATTATTCTAGAAACCATTCCTTGAAACAACTCAAAAAAATTCATAGTCCACATTGTATTATTAGTTTCCAATGAGGCTATAATGATTAATTATTTTTTAAAACTCAGAAAACCAATTTAAAAATAGAGTAGTTATTAGTGTTTCTAGTTGTCGAACAGACAAGGGTAGTTTAATATTCAAAAGTTAAATTAATATGTTATTTAATAATATTGTTTTTTGAGGGATATCGAAGAAAAATTGGTTCTGTAAATCATGTTGCGCAGCATTCTGGGTTCAGATATTTACCTGTTTCTATGGTAGGGATGCAAAGAAATAGGTATTTTATCATATATGTTATTGGAATTGGGTATTAAAGGATCCATTTTCTAGGTAACTTCCCACTAATTCAATAATTTCCCTATTCTTCTGGTCATCTACATAGATTGTTTAATAAATTACGTGACCTAACATATTATTCATATATTTTTTCCATTTTCATAGTGGACATTTAAAAACATGGTAATTAGTTTATTTATATCAAATATTCTCTTAAAATCTAAACATAATTGTAATGAAATAAAAGAAATGGAAATTTAGAATAGATAAACAAAACTGAATGATCACATAACCTTCCCAAATAGAACTACACAATCATTCTAATACAAAGGTGGAATGAAAACAGTGATACCCTAAGGAAAAAATGGAAGAATTAAAATTCTCCTATGTCATATGATCAAGTTATATGTATACCTCTTTCATATCTAGTATGTCATGTGTGAAATTTTATGGCCTCTGTATTGATAAGATGCTCTTGGAATAATTTATATTTGTGCATAAAAATCTTTTTTTATAGAGGATTTGAATTGTGAATGGAGTTCATGGATTTAGTAGCGTATTTTTTATTTAAAACAATATATGTTTTCATCCAAGACACGCATGGTGTATGATTTTTGGGGCATAAATCAAAATTTCATCTTCTAATATTTCATGGACCACACCTTTTAAATGGATATCACATAGTGAAATCACATCAATGTATCACCTTAGAAGGTATGAGTGAGGATTTTATAGTGTGAGAGGGTGAAAACACTATTTTTTATAACTCTTCATTGAACATCGTCACAAATTTTCGGCATCTTGGTATATTTATAATGGTTTACAGTGTGACACATTTTCCGCAATATGAATTCTTGGTCTATCAGGTAGAATATTTTTCACACTATGTCTCAATACCCGTAATATTACAATTAACATATCTTGAATGTGATATTCATGATGTGAATTATGATTTTATAGCTTTTCATACCTTTTTTCTTCATGTTCCATCAATTTTAAAACTTGAGAGCACCCAATGGACACCCTAGATCATGGAATGTATTTGATGATGGTAATGTTGAGGTTTTTGGTTATTTTTCTCACTATTAATAAATAAGTTTATACTTACAAAAATATAATAGAACATGAATAATCATGGAATTAATGACTAATTAAAATGTATGATTATAATGTAACTATCCCCTATCCCCAAACATTCATTTCCATATAAAATTCCCTATTTTCACATATAAAACGATCTCACTTCAAAACACTTCAAGAGAAACATACACTTCAAAAATTGTTTTTTCCTCAACCCATTTTACCTCTACGACCACCCTAGTCTACAGAATGTTGATATTGGTCAAAATAAATGGAATAAAGTCCCCTATTTCCTATTGATCCTTTAGGAGAAGATAGAAACTGTCAATTTGATTATTATCCACTCCCAAAAATGTCCATTATATTTTTCATCTACAATCAACTAATTATATATTAAAAGTAACAATATAGTGAAATTATTGTAATTTTTATACATTATTAGGTGTTTATGAGAATTGATAAATGGTTAAGAGAGGTATAGGGGGGGTTTAGTAATCTTTTTAAATATTTGTAACCATAAATTGAGTATTTACAAATCTAGTAGATATGGAAAAATTAAAGAACATAATGATATTTAAACCAGTTTGGATATAAATAATATTACTCTCCCAAAAACCCTTTTAAAATATTGGGAGAGATATATCCCCTTATAGTAAGCATTCTAACATTTTAAGGGAGTCACACCCCCTATAAATTTCATTTTTTACCCTATATGCACAAATAAAGGGTAAAAGTTTTACAAATAGAATTAGAACCACATTATAATGCATTTTTATAACATTATTCACAACCATAAATTTACTAAATCATTCTACAAGTAGGATTTTTAATTATTGTAATGAATTTTTCAACATCAGGTGGTGTGAGCTTAATTGTTCTTCACTTTTCACCCTACTTGCAAAACACAAATAATCCTATCTTTTTACCCGTGAGGAAAAACCCATGGTTTCCCCCTATTTCCCAAATAATGGTATAACACAATGCATAATTATTGATTTGATGGAACAAAAACAAAATCCATCATTTTATGGGAGTGTAAACCAAAAAAACCACATATAGAATAGAATAGAAATTGGTAACAATAATAGAAACTATTATAGAACAGATCTGAGTGTTGAGGAAGAATGTTTCTCTCTTTTAATATCAAATCAAATGATTATAGTTTAGTAGAGATAAATATTTTTTTACAATGGTGTATCATACAATTTAGTTTAATAATATTCTCAAATTAATTTTCATTCATTGGATTATTTTAACATAATATATAGAGTTCTTTTTGGTGCTAATCAAAATCAAAATCATTTTATTTATTTATTCTATTATGAAGAATGCGGTTATGTTATTTCTTGAATGAAAATGAGAATTTTCCCAGATGTTTTCATGGATAATAAAAAAAACTAAAATAGGCTTTAAAATATAATATTTTAAGACATTTAATATATAAATTAATAAATTCAAAAAATCATTTTTAAATGTTATTAGAAACATCCTATTACATATTTGAGATATACTTCTCAAATATCAAATAATTCATATATAAAAATTTAAATTTGTCTGTGACATGAAGTCATACACAGTATACTTATACATATAAATATTAAAATTTAAAAAAATTTACTCATTACAATGTAGTCTTATGATCCAAATATATTATTCTAATAAGTGTTATGCTCGACAATCCAAAGGATTATTCTAATGTCCTTGTAATTTTTTTCCTTATTAAAATATTACACATAAAAATGTAAACATACACTCAAGTCATACACTCATGAAATTGTTATTTTTAATTCATAACTCTAAAATAAAGACATAACACTATATACATTAATACATGTATGATCACAAATAATTATATTTAATTACAAACTTTTGTCTCTCTAAAGATATATTATAGGATCAAATTAATTTTTCAGTGTTTAAAGTATAAATAAATCATCTAAAATATTTTAATCCAACATAGAATAATTTATAATATAAAATAATAATTAAAATATACAATTTTTTTATAATAATATAACAATATCATTTAGTGGTTTTAGGACATAAGGAAGATTCAATAATTTTAATGAAATATAAATCATAGGGCAGATTCCACACTTTACTAATTTGATATTAAATTAGGATGAATTTTATTCTTATGGTATAATAATTTGTATTCTAGAATTATGTTTCTTTTTCTTCTGATTGTACAATCATATTTATTCTATTAGTTGAATTAAATATCTAACCCTTACACATCATACAATATGTTTATTTTGTTTTCTTCCGATAGGTTCTGAACATCAAAAAAAAAATCATCATTATATGTTTGGTTAATTATTTTTCTTTCATTAGTTTAATAATAATATGAAATATCACTTGTGATGAGTTATAAAATTCTCCCAATTGTATATCATAGTCAATTCAAGTCATTTACATATTTTCATGAATTGAAGAAAATGAATATACTATATATTAAAAAATAATGTATATTGTGATTGAATTTTCTTCTAACAAAACACAAACATCATAAAATAAATAAATTATAAATGTTAATACTTTTTATAAACATTATAGGCATAAAATAATTTTCATAACATATGTTATAAGAAATAAATGATTGAAATAAATGATTTTAAAATTATAATCATGGAATAAAATAATATTTTCATAATGAAAAGCAAAATCAAAAAAATCGATCGATGTGTCACATACACATGAGCCTATTTTCTGATAAATACAGAATTGGCCTAAAGTGTAATATTACTCCGTCTTTTTGGAAATTGTTCATAAATAATTTATATTCTTCTTTCATAGATCAAATTTTTATGATTAATTATACTCATCCTAAAAATCTTATTCATTACTAAGAATGAAAATAATATTAGTAATGAAAATTTAACATGAATAAGAACCCAAAAATGGTAACTAAAAAAATAAACTAAATTCAATGGATTATGGAATATATAACTATGTTCCCATAAAATCGTACAATTAAAACAAATATGTGCAGACATAAAAATATTCTTAAATATATTATTTTAATATGATTTGAAAATAATTTATGACATCATGTAGTCCTAAATACATTTTTTTATTTTATGGGGATGATGTATTTGTATTTTAAATTATCTTCATGGGTCCCAACTATTATAAAAAAATAAAATGTAGATTATAAAATATTATCCTAAAAATTAATAGAAATAGTATTTGAAAAAAAACATTTAAAACCCCATAAACATTTTTCTAAAGTTTTTTATTTCCCTTATACCATGTTGAAATTTTATTCTAAAAAATATAGCTAGATCTATGGTTCTATGAATAATATCACTATATTTACTTCTATAAAAACAACTTGTAAATAATAATTTATTTTTTGACATGATCACTAAGAATATGATACCTAATATCAATGTTTCTACTCATAGGGACATGTAAATTTTTTTGGAAGATTATTATTCAAGAAGTGTTATTAAAATGAAATATCATATTACAAATATTAAAAAATAAATTAAAAATTATAAGTTTACCCCTTGAAGAAATTGAATAAAAAACATATTAGCAAGGACATCACTCTCAACAGAGAAATAAAATAACATAATTTTGTCTGTTAGAAATCTATGAAACTAAAAATTTTCCAAGAATATATAAAATACATTTTGTTATTTTTATATCTATTTTCATTCCCCAAATTTTTAATATAAATAAATTTATAGTTCAAATAATATATTTTTAAGAAAAAATATTCTGAGATTTTGAAATAATTTATCATAATTAATTAAATTTTAGGACTCCTTATCAGACATTATTTTGTATTATTTTTTCATCTATAACGTATACATATTGAAAACATCTAATATGGTCCAAAATATTTTCCAATAATGTAACCTACCAATAATTCCACCAAACATATTATTATTTATATGTTATATATATTCATTGAAAGTTTTATAATAAGATATACTGATTGGAATATTTTAGAAATTATAACAATAAATAACAAGCATTTAACAATTTCCATTAAATATTTTGATTTATTTAGAATGATATAAACTTCCATTCTTCTATTTTAAAACATAAAATGAACTTATTTTCACCCATAAAACCCATTTTAATCTCTATAGAAAAAAGAGTTGAATGGTTATACTGAGGTACTAACATAACAATAATATTATAATATCAAAATCATTTACTTTAATAGATATTGTACCTTTGTAATCCCTTTTATTAAATAATGTTAGATTAAATTTTCTTTTTTCAAAACCATTTTAAAAAAATGAAGGCAACCCCTCATACAATGTCCTTGGAGCGTTTACAAAAACATATTGACCTATGGAATGTCTCAAAACAAGGTTATATTTACATTATTTCTCAAAACCATGGTTTATTTTTGGAATTTTTTTCACATTGAGTTTTCATTAAATCTTAAACTACAATAACAAAACTTATTAAATGATAGAAATTTTGAAATATCAGAAGTTATATGTCATAAAAAACACTATACATTTACCCAACATCCAATTTTATGCTTCCTTGAAAATTTTAATATAGAAATTTATTTAATTATTCCTTGATACCCCAAAAAATTTGTGTCTAACTGGGTAAAGTAAATCCCAAGAACACTAACTGGTTTCAAGACAGAGTTTATAGGTAATCATGTGGACATTTATTTTCAAAAACAAACCATTTCATGATAGAGAGATTGTATAATTTTCTTGGAAAAATTATTTTTATGGCCATTCATTTGACATCTAAAGAGTGTAAAACATGAAACATTTCTACATGGACCATTAAAAAATAAGGTTTTATGAATTATTTTTATAATATAATCATATCCAAGACCAGTTTTGTTTTTCCATTTTAAATAGATTATTCATTTATCTCAATTTATTCTCTTATTTTAAAGTAGATAGTTCTATCATCAAAAATTAAATTTCATTTATATCTTAATCATTATAATTTTTTTTTATTTAATTATTTTAGAGTCTCCATATTTCATCTGATAATCAATATTCCCAAAGTAATCATGTGTAATATTTTATGTATCCACATATATTTTCTCTTTTGATATTGAAGTATATTTTTTAATTTTTATTTTATATGAAATAGCTCTATATTTTTACTCAAAATATTATTCAATAATACTGTAATATGGTTTAAATTTTGATTGATTATATGATTAAATTTATTCTCCTCATATTTATTGTGATAAAAATCAGATTCATAAGTGGGAGAGAAATAAAATTCAATTACCTTTCTCGATGAATCGATCAGACATAGGTTTTCTGGTTCATTTCCTACCCTAGATTCAACACATTAATAAAAATATGGAGTTTATATCCACTATTATTACACAATATTACTTTCCATTTCATTCTATTGTCTTTTTTATCATCCATTATTCAAGGGAATTTGGTCTTGATAGACACAATTTCTCTTAGAAAAAATAAAATCCTTATCATCATTACATTTCATTCTTTCATTACTCAAGGAAAAATTCCTTTGAAAATTTATTTAATATACTTTCTTTCTTATCCCTAGTGAAACCATCACATCATTATCTCTTTAACTTCATATATATTCAAAATCATATGACAGAGTGAAATTTTTAAATTTTTTTTGAAGATTTTTTTTTGAATTTTATTCATGATAAATAATTTTCAATTATAACTCATATTGTGGAAATGATCTAATAATATATATATATATATATATTCTTAAAAATTATTAAATTAAATAATTGATAAATATTTTCCATCCCATTTTTTGTGTATGTATCTTAAATTTGATTCTACATGAATAAAATTATCTAAAATTTCCCCAAATTCACTCATTCAATATACAATAATTTTTAATATATAAAATATTGTAATAACTCTCTCTTTGTATCATATTTTTAATCAAATATATGTCAATATTAACAGTCCAAATTTAGGTCTGACCAGTTCATCTAGAACTAGAGTAGTAACTTCTAGTATTTTCAAAATTTCATGTGCTGTTTTTATGAATAACTATGAATAAAAAAATCCAATTAATTTCACAATACATAATATTTATTACCATATAATCTAGTACATACTTTTCAAAACTGTTGTTAATAAATGTTTCAGGATAATCATTATGAAATTTGTATAGTTTCCCCATGATTGTCAAACTATAAAAGCACAAGGGTTTAATAAAGGCCTAAAAAGAGACTTATAGTATAGATTATTATTTCAGTTAATGAGTGGAGATATTTTAGGTGTCAATATATAATTTTTCCTTCATTATTACCATCTCAAAAATATATATTTTCCCTTGGAATACTTAATTGATTATTTTATTAGAAAAAATATTTGAAAATATGAAAAATATAGGGAACCTCCTATGATACAAATTATTTAGTCTTTAATTGAATGATTTAATAGGTTGGTTGGGGTGAATTGATATTTTTTAACCACATATTATATTTATGTTAATGTAGAGAAATTATAATGTGCCATGAACAAAATTATTTTTATATTATTTCTTATGTAAATAATCCTACAAACAATTTCATCCCTAAAAATGGATAAAGTGTAGGTACTATCTATAATGTTATATATGAATATTGATTGGATGGGAGAGGGAGAATTGATATTTTCTGACCACTTATCAATGTGAGGATAATGTAGGGGAAATTAAATGTAAAATAAACACTTTGATTTTTATAGTGGTTCCAATCTAAAAAATTTTACAACACAATTTCCCCCTATAAAATGATTAAAATGATGTAATTAACTATTATGTTATCTATGAATTTTTATTGGAGTCAAAACTCCTTATGAAATCATTTTTTTCTTAAATGAACAACTGATGGCTGTGTTTTTCGAACATAAAGTCAGAACCTAAAAATGCTGCCTTTTTCTACATAGAGGCACAACTCAAATAGTACATCTTATTTCAACCATGGGGAAAAACCCAAATAGTGCTTCCTCTATCAATCAAGATGAAAAAACCAAACAGTCCAACCATTTTAACCCTAGAGCACAACCTAGATATTCATTTTTTTCAATATGGTGGCTCCACCCAAAATTTTATTCATTTTTTGTAACATTCGTGGTAAATAAAGAATATTACATTTTCAAATTTCTTAAAATTTGTGAATAAAATATTAATTTTACTCTAAATGGGATGATATTTTTTAGGGCTTACCCATTATGCAATAATAGGTTTCTTTGAAATCTTATATTGCATACAATGCTCAATCAAACTAAAAAACTAATAACATGATATTATTTTAAATTCTGGTTAATGTCTAGCCATTGTTTTGGCTGGAATGCACCGAACTAACTACAATATGAATATAAATTTTTGTTAAATGTTTTTAAATTTACTTAATAAATTTTATATCCTTAAAATAAGAATGAATCCGATTTTATGCATAAATACTATAATATACATTAATAGGTGGATTTACCGACTTTTGTGAGAGAACCCTTTTTAAATCTAGTTTTTTAACTTTTATATGTTGTATTTAAACAAAATAAAATTCATTCATAGAATTGGGACATCAAAATTTATTCTGGGGAAATTTTTGGTATTTTTCTGATAAAGTTCATTTTTTATGAATAGTGAAGAATACTGTATTTTAATTCAATACTGCCTTTTAATATAATTTATTTATATAGTGGTATTAACTTTTTTAACAGTTTTAAATTTTAATTAGATTAAATTATTACCATTTAATCCAATGTTGGACATTGTAAGTAATTTATCATTTAAATTGGACATAAACAGGTGTCAATCATTTGATAATTATTATTTTTTAAAAACGCTTTTTGTTCGGATAGGGAGAAATTTTTTTTAAATTAATTTCATCCAATATTGTGTTTTGAATTTGAAAAAATGGATTCCATATTTTTAATATGGATGTCGAAATTGTGAAAATAGTTATGTTTTATTTTTTTATAAATTATGATTATTTACTTGAGTAAATAGTTTATTTACCAAGGTTATAGGGTAAATATGGTAAATAAGGGTATAAAAATAATATTATAATAAAATTAAATTATCCAAACATGTGTACTAATCCTATTGATAGATACATTTATGGCCATGGGAATCCTTGGGTCGATTTGGGGACCCCATGGAGCCACTTAGGAGTGATAATGACACTTTATATTAATTAATTTAATGTAAAGACAAAAATGAGACAAACATATATATTTTATTAAATAAATTATTACATGGGGTTATATAAGATATATATTAGACTATAAATATTCATTTGAAATCTAAAATTATTTCATACATAATTATATTTGTTTTATAATTTTTAGACTTCAAATAAAAAAATATATTTATGACACAATATTGATGCAGCTCTTACCTCATTAAAGAATTATTTAAATAAATAAGATTATAAAGATTAATAAAATATCCAAAACATATCCAATTATTATTGTATGGTTGTATTTCTAAAATGTGTCTTCTTATCTTCAACGTTAATATTTCTTTTGTTCCTTAGAATCTGAAAATAATTATATAATAAACTAATATTTTTAAACATTTTGAAAGAACCGCTCCTCTCCATTATAAAAAGACATAAATTATAATTCATTACACACACATATAAATCCCCTTGGATCATCCAAAAACATCCCAATTGAGCTTGGTACATTCTTATCCTCATCCTAGAATCATTCCAGTAGGAAGAAGGAAATTCAATTAAACCTTTTGGTTCAAACCAAAGGGAGATACCCGATTTAAAGATAATATAGTCTATTAAGATATTTTGGATTATTTTATTTATCTAAACCCATAATTTTTTATTTTTATTTATTTAATAAAAATACATGATAATAAATATTATAGGTTTTTATTATAATAATTATTCAAACTATACTTACATAGACCTCCATTTAATGGGTAATGAACATACTGTTTCTCTGGACGGTGAACTACTGCCACACAAAATGATGATTGTTCAATCTTCGCCTACTACCACTTATGGTTACCATTAAAATATAACTGTATTTATATGTGATATATATTATATTTATATTATTTATATTCTTCAGTATCATTCATTTATAAAATACATTTATGGTTTCCATAGTGGGCAAATATGATAATTTCATTTGAGTATGTGAATACTACCGCCCCCTCAATGTGATATGAATCATTCATACCATATAGGGGATGTATAAAGGATGGATTTAATTTAATTATATATTTTATTATAATAAAATTATAATATACATATTTATAATTACATTTTCATTCCACTAAATATGACATAGAAATGAAAGTAATGTTCATGTGTATGTACGACTTCTCGTGTCCATGAACAGTGTATTTAATTTCTTATATCCAAATGTTTTGTATTATTATAAATACTAATACATATAATGGATATATATATATGATATATATGATATCTAAATCATGAATATAATTCTGGATATAATGGAATTTTGACCACAAGGACAATTTATAATTATAACAAATTCATTTTTAACTCAAGTTCCGAACATCGACAAAATGTCCGATATGAACTCGAATAATTAACTAATTGTAATAGTTAGTTAATAATTAATATAAAATGAATAATAAACATGAAAAAGGTTCTTATGAAGTAAAAAATAAATTTATTTTATTATTCATGAGATTATGGAACGATCGAGTGAAGTCAAACATGAGGTAAATGGTTTCTCATCTCACTTTTAATTCCTTGAGATTTCCATTGTTCGCCACTTATTTATTGAATGTGGTGTATTGTTTACTTAAATTTGTTATATATTATCATGATTATATTTATATTAACGGTATTTTGTTATTAATTTGGTGGTTATTAACTTTTGTTCATACGACTCGATTGATTACAACGGGCCATGGGTTTACATTTTACTTTTTATTCCAGTGAGATTCTTGCTATATTTGACACTATTTTCTTTTTAGTGCTGTATTTACTACCCATGATTGTATTATTTGTAAAAAATAATTTAACTTATGGTTATTTAAATTTTCAGTGTATGATCCTTCTTTCATGGGGTGTATGTTTTATAAGTTATCAAATCGATAAGGGAACATTTCTGCGTACTCTTTTAGTCAAATACTTCTTCTATGTCATGTATTTTAATTTCCTTTTTCATATGTTGGGATATGTTATTATATATTTTTATTGCTATAAATTTTATGTCCACGTGATTATAGACCCTTTTTCTCACTCACCAACTCATTTTTGAAATTTTAATGGGATACCATTAGGCTGTCAAATTTCTATAAGTGAACTTTTTAATCGAATTTCAATTCATTGGGTTAAACTTATACTGCTAGATTATGTCAAGCTATGAATATGCAAGAATGAATTATGATTGTTTTACAATTAATATCCATTTATATTGGGTGTATTATTATTTTTCACACATTAGTATGTCATTGATTTATCCTTAATCTAAGGATATGATTTTTGTAAGGGACTTTGTCTCAATTTACATTCCATTGAAACTTATTTGTTTTTATACACCAATTCACTTTTATATGGTGTATATAATACCATTTGAAATATTATATCATGAATATATTTTTTCTGATGATATTATAAGATTTGAGAAATTTTATTCCTCAATTATTTGTATTCATGCATCCCCCATTTGGTTAGGAAATCATTAACTAAAATAATGTTTTAAATGTTTTAAAGAATTATTATTCTAAATATTTCTCATTAATGTCCATGCATTAAAAATGATTTTATGGGTTTATTTATGGACAATAATGTTCTAAAATTTTAATTAATCTAAAATTTTCAAAGTGGTATGGGACACTTTGATTCAAAAAATCTCTTTATTAGATGTTTTAAATGGTTTTGAAAATGGTTTGATAATGCATTGTGTATTTATATATCTGAATTTTATATATTGTGATTGTAATATAGAAATTTTATCTTTCCATTAGTATTGTGTTATGTGTTATGAATATTTTAGGGTTATTTGGCCTTTTTTACATATACAGTTGGTTCCGTGACAATCCTAGGGTGAGTGAGCCTGAGATAAATGTCCAATGCATTGTGTAATTTGACAGAGGTAAACGTTAATGATTCCTCTAAGAGAATTATGAAATATATTGTGAGGGGTATTCCAACGTAACTCCCTATGTAGCTATGATAACTACAATGTATTTATGTTTTTTGTGCCACATGTTACCTTTAGGATTTACGAATTATTCATGTTATTCATAAATCTTATGATTTCATGAGGTATGTTATGATTGAAAATTATGGTTTCAATGATTTGTTTTTATTGATGGAATAATGTGTTGATTCCTTATTTTATAACCCTTAAACATATTTTTATGATCATCCCATGTTTTTGAAATGTTTTCTACAGGAACTAAAGATGAAAATGGTCTAGATGGGATCAAGGAATATTCATACTTTCTAAAACATTGAACTAGACATGTTTCTTTTTAAGAGTATTTATTTTATGAAAAATATATAATGAGTAATAATGTGTACATGTAATTTTCATGTTGATATGTAATAGTCATGGCCTAGTTATCTAAAAATCTATACCTGAAAAGATCCTCAAGGCGAATTATACATTTTATTCAAGATTATTTATTTTTTTAAGGTTGGGTTTATATAGTTGGTATCAGAGGTCAGTTTTGAAAAAATTAGGGATTTAATGTTTTTGATAAACACATGGTTAGTCCCAATTTCTATTATTTCAATTAAATACTTGTTTTATTAATTTTTTAGATCAAGTAATGTTGGTTACAAATGGAATTAGGATGATCTCAAATGACATTCCAATCTCTTCTTGATGACCTGCTTGCAATAATTATTACAAAGTCTTGTTCAAATGATAGTGAATATTTTTTAGCATAAAACTCACTTACAAATGGTTGTTTAATATATCAAACACCTCCACTATACCTCGATATCATTGTGGATCATGGGATGTATTGAATCAAATCCTAATTTCTCAATATTCTCATATTTTCAAAAAAGGTAACTCTTATCAAGGCATTTTCAAATATTTTACCTTATCACGTGATTTTGAGGAATATTATGATTTTGATAATGGTGCTAATGGAAGAGACCATTACGCAACCTATTTATATATTCTTTAATAATATAGTCTCATAACACATACTTATGGTATTTTAGAAGGACTATTTTTGATGTTTTCAACTCAAATATAGTTTGACTATTTTATAAAAATCATGTTTTATTAGATGTTTTGAAAAATTATGTCATACATGATTATTTTCTGAAACTGTTTTTCTAAGAACACCCATATAAAACATGTTGTACTAGGGGTATTTGGATGAAGGAAGAAAATGATTCTGGAGGATCTCTAAATCATTTTTTCAATACATGTACCTTCTACCTACGTGAACAAGATGTAGATGAAACCTTATGGACACTGTGATCATGGTAAGATATTATTTCTATTGGGAATAGTTTTCTATTATCATATAGAGGTGAAAAAATGAAAATATATAAGATGTTGAGGTATTAATGTCTTAGGAAGAAAATTAAAGGTATAATAAATCCTTTGAGGTTAAAGCATTTTAGGTTTATTTTTGAGTTTTATAAAAAGGAAAACCCGTAATATTGGTGACAACCCATCACATCTGGAAAGGCTATAGGAATCAATCCCACAAACAAATGGGGACAACAGTGCATGGCCTACCATTGTCCTTTATGAAGTCCTTGGTTATTATTACTTATTATTATAAGTTAAATGATTTTATGGATCAAGAATAAGTTGATTTTGGGAACTTCTATTTTATAAAATGGATATCATTACTATAGGAGAATGATTTGTTGATTAATTGAAGAAGGTTATTTAAGAAGATTTTTATCTTTTGGAAACATTATATACATAAGGGAAATAGAATATTATGGGATCACATTTGCTGATTTATGGTTAAAATTTTATTTTGTATGAATCAATGTTTTTATTGTAGACATATGACGATTTGGTTTATTTATGGAAATGATTAACCTATAATAAAGAATATGTGATTTGTTAAATTACATATCCCTATGTGACGTTAAGAGTAACTGATGTTATTTGGAGATAAATGTTATGATTTATCTTGGAAGGCTATGTGATAAAATCATTGTATTATTTGGGTTTAAATCTTAGTTTGGATTACTTTGAATAATTTTATGGACAGTTGTTTATTGAATAATCTTTGTTGATCTTTGGGTATTGTTTGAAAATTTTTGTAGATTAAGAGTAGTTTTTATTTTTGTAAAAGATAACCATTTTTGGGAATTATCTGATCTTTTACTAACCATTTTGGTTTTGGATAATTTCTAAGGACATGGAAAAAATATATTTTTATCTTTTTTAGATATTGTGATTTTCTTTAAGTTGATTATAGCACATTCAATGTGAAAATTTCATCTTGAAAACTCATATCTTTAAGAAAAGATAAGTTTATTGTGGAAATCTAGTAAAGGATGAATGTTTACATGAAAAATATGTTTGTTTCCTTATGGACATATTCAAGCTCTTAAATACATTCTTCAAAATTATGAAAAGTTACTTAAAACAAAAACATTTCCTGCTAAATTTTCTTACTGGGGAATCAAATACCGTTTAAAGCATCATAGGTATTTAATTTTTTGGTGGTTAAAATTCTCATAATCATGTTTTCTACCAACCTCCATCAAACCGGAATGGTTTTTTTCTCTTCCATATCCATGTTTTCCTACAAGGATTCTGAGTATGGTCTATCTCGAGTGGCCTTTTTATTTAAATTTCATTTTTAAAAGTGATAATTTTTTTAATCTTTTTCATATGTGGGAATTTCAATGATATTTCGAGGACAAATTTTAAAATTTTGAGGACTCAACTCGGAAAAGGGGGGAAGGATGTAACATCCTAGGTAAATAAAGAATATAACATTTTCATATTTAATGAATTTTTTAAATTAAATATTAATTTTATTTAAATGGGGATTCTATGTTCGATGGCATACCTGATATGTGATAATGAGTTTCTTTGAAATCTTATATTGCACACAATGGTGAGTCATA
This sequence comes from Viscum album, assembly GCA_963277665.1. Classification (NCBI taxonomy): domain Eukaryota; kingdom Viridiplantae; phylum Streptophyta; class Magnoliopsida; order Santalales; family Viscaceae; genus Viscum; species Viscum album. Next base: position 504,209,846 of record OY728122.1, on the reverse strand, counting down.
ATGAAAAATAATAATATAATATTATTTAAAATTCTACTTAACGCCTAGTTGTTGTATTGGTGGGAATGGATAGAAAAAACTACAATATAAATATACATGTTTGTTAAATGTTTTTAAATTTATCCAATAACTTTTAGAGGAATTAAATAAGAAATAATATAATTATAAGAAAAAATACTCTAATATTCATTAAAAGGATGATTTAAAAACATTTTATGGTGATCCTTTTTTAAATATAATTTTGTTCACTTTTATATGTTCAATTTTTCATAATAAAATTCTTATTTAAAATCAAGACATCAAAATTTACTTTGGGTAATTTTTTTATTTTTCTGATAAAGTTCATTTTTTAATGAATAACGAAGAATACTACATTTTAATTAAGAACTGCTTTTTAATATAATTTTTTTATATGGAGAAATTATTTCTTAAATGGTTTTAAAGTTTAATTAGATTATATTATTACTAGTTAATACAATTTTGGTCATTAGATGAAATTATCATTCAAATGGACATAAAAAATGTCAATCATTAGATAGTTTTTATCTCCTAAAAAATACTTGTTATTTTGACAGTGGGAAATAATTTTATATCAATTTTTTCCAATTATGTTTAGAATTTAAAAAATGGATTCTATATTTGGTATCATGAGGGACAAATTGTATAAATTTGTAACTTTTATTTTTATACATTATAGATATTAAGTTCATTAAATATTTTATTAACCATGGTTAAAGGGTAAATATGGTAAATAAGGTTAACAAAATATTTTAATAATAATATTAAATTACCATAACATTAGTCTTAATACTATTTTTTGAAACATTTCCGACCATGGGAATCCTTGGGTCAATTTTGGGACCCCATGGAGCAACATGGGAGTGAGAGTGACACATAATATTAATTAATCTAAGGTAAAATACATATTTGACCCAAACATTTACCTTTTAGTAAATCAATTATTACATGGGGTTAGATAAGATATCTCTTCGGCTATAAATAATTATTTGAAATCTATAAATGAATTAAATAAATAATATTATAAAAATTAAAAACATATCCAAAACCGATCCAATTATTATTTTATGATTTTATTTCAAACATGAGTAATCTTATCTTTGCTGTTAATAATCTTGGGACCTTCATAAACCAAAAATCATTAAAAAATAAAATAATATTTTAAAACATTTCTAAAGAGCCCCTCCCCACTTATAAAAATACCTCACTTCTAACCCATTCCTTACACTTCTCAAGCCCCATGTCTCAACTAAACTCTATAAAATTAATCTCCCTACATCCATATCCTCCTCCAAGAAGCATTACCTTAGGCAGGAGGAAAATCAATTAAACTTTTTGGTTCAAACCAAAGGGAGATACCCGATTTAAAGGTTAAGTCTTATTTTAAGTTCTTTTATGTTATTTTACTTCTCCAACCCACTAAACCCTTTATTTACTTATTATTATAACAAAACCAGTATCCAAAATATTCTAGGTTATTTTTATGAGATGGATTCAAACTACACTTACTCACAACTCCATCTAATGGGAAAAGAACATATTGTTTCTGTGGACGACGAACTACTGCCTCACGAAAGGATGATTGTTCAATCTTCCACTACCAACTCTAATGGAGGCCATTTAGATGGAACTATATTTATATGTGATATATATTTTGTTTGTATTTTTTCTATTCTTCGGTATTTTTAATTTATAAAATACCTTTATGGTTTACATACTGGGTAAATACGATAATTTCATTTCAAGAAGTGCGAACTACCGCCCCCTCAAAGTGATATGACATGTTCATGCCATACATTGGAAATATAAAGGATTGATTTAATTAATTTATATATTATTTTATAATAAAATTATAATACAACTATTTGTCATTTCATTTTTAATCTGTTAAATATGAAATAGAAATGAAAGTAGCGTTCATTAGTACGTACGGCTTACTGTCTCCATGAACGGTTCACTTCATTTCTTATCTCCAAATGTTATGTAATGCTATATATATATATACTGGATATATATGATATATGTGATATCTAAATTATGAATATCATTCAGGAGATAATATAATCTCAACCTCTTGGGAAAATTATAATTCTAACATGTTCATTTTTAACTCATGTTCCGAACGTCGACAAAATGTACGATATGAACTTGAATAATTAACTAATTGTTAAAGAAAGGTAATAATTAATTTAAAAAGAAAAATAAACTAGAAAATGGTTCTTATTAAAGTATAAATTAACATTATTTTATTATTTTGGAGATTAAATAATAATCGAGTCATGTCGGACACGAGGTAAAGGGTTTCTTATCTCACATCTAATTCCATGAGATTTCCATTGTTCAATAGTTATATATTGAATGTTATGTATTTTGTACCGAAATTTGATATATATTATCATGATTCTATTTATATTCTTGTTATTATTTGATTCACTTGGTGGTTATTAACATTTGGTTATACAACTCAATTGATTACAACCTCCTATGGGGTTTCATATCTATTTTTATTCACAAGAGATTCATGGAATATTTTCCACTATTGCTTTTTGTGTGGTGTATTTACTTCCCTTGATTGTATTATTTTTAAAATATGAATTACCTTATGGGTACTTAAATCTTCATTATATGATCCTTCTTTCATGTGGTGTATGTTTCGTATGTTACCAAATTGGTTAGGGAACCTTTCACCGTACTCTTTTAGTCAAAGACATCTTTTATGTAATTTCATTAAATTTCCTTTTTATTATGATGGGATATGTTATTAAATAACCTTATTGTTGTAAATTTTATGTCCATGTGATGTGAGACATTTTTCCCTATCATCAACTCTTTTGATGAATTTTAAAGTGACGTCTTTTAGGCTGTCAAATTTATGGAGGAGAACTTCTTAACCAAATTTCAATTAATTGGCTTAAACTTCTACTTCTTGATAATGTCAGGCTATGGATATGTGTGAATTACCTATGATTGTTTTACACATAATATGAACTTATATTTGGGGAATTCTTATTTTTCACACATAATTATGTCATTGATTTATCCTTAGTCTATGGTTGTGATCATTGCTAGGGACTTTGTCATAGGTTACATTGTATTCAGACTTATTTGTTGTTATACACAAATAGACTTTTATATGGTGTATATAATTCCATTTGAAAAATTATATCCTAAATATCTTTGTTCTAATGATATTATAATATTTAATAAATTTTATTCATAAATTGTTTGTATTTAAGCATCTCTCATTTGGTTAGGAACTCTTTAACTAAATTATCATTTTAAATGTTATAAATATTTATTATTCAAAATCAATATCAGTAATCTCCATGTTTTAAAAATGGTTTTAAGGATTTATTTTTGGACATTATTGTATTAAAATATTAGTTTCTTACAATGTATAAAAGTGGTTTGAGACCCCATGATTCCAAAAATATATTTATTAAATGTTTAAAATGGTTTTGAAAATGGTTTGATAAAGTATTATTTATTTCAATATCAGGATTTGAGATATTGTGATTAGAATGTGCAAATTTTATCATTCCATTAGGATTTTTTATGTGTAATTACTTTGTTATGGTTATTGGTAATTGTTTACGTATATGGGTGGGTCTGTGATAAACTGAGGGCTGGAGAGCCCGAGATAGCTCTCTAATGCATTGTGTAACGTGACGGAGGTAAACATTAATGTTTCTCCTAAGAGATTTTGGGAATACACTGTGATAGGTATTCTAACGTAACTCCCAATTTACCTGTGATAGCTACAATGTAAGTATGTTATGTATACCACAAGTTACCTTTATGATTTATGAATTCTGTGTGTTGTTCATAAATGTTATCATATCATGAGGTATGTCATCATTGAAAAGTATTGAGTCATTGATTTGTATTTATTGATGGGATAATGTTTTCTTTCATTATTTTATAACCCTTACTGAGCATTTTATGCTCATCCCATGTTTTTGAAATGTCTTCCACAGTAAATAAATATGAATAGGCTCAACGATGGGATCAAGGAAAAGTCTTGAAGTCTAAAACATAGAACTAGACATGTTTCTTTTTAAGAGTTTTTATTTTATGAAAAATATATTTACTGATTAGTAGTGTCTATATGTAATTTTCAAGTTGATATGTAATAGTTAGGGCATAATTCTCTAAACCTATAATCCTGAAAAGATCCTAATTTGAATTTTTCATTTAATTCAAGATGATTTAATGTTTTATGGCTGGGACCTTATATTTTTCGTCCAATTTCCCATTTTTTATGGTATTACCAACCTGAAAACCATAACTATTAATTTTAGTATAACCTGAAATGATTACAAAAAGATAAGAATTTATTGAATTATGAAAAATGGTAACCATATGAATCTAAAAAGGATTTTAATGTTTAGGTCTAAAATTTCTTTCTTATAGTAATAGATCAAAAGATTATTGTCTAGCGAAGGGAAGTATTTAGTAACTATGGTTTATCACAAAATATATTTCAAAATTATCCTCAACTTAAACATAATTTCCTAGATCTATAAAACTCAATATATAGAGTCTATTTTTACACTATAGATATAAAAAAGAAGAATATTTTTCAATATATTTTACAAAGAAACTTGTGATATTATTTATTAAAAATATATTATGATGATTAAAACATGGTATGTTCTCAATAATATGTATATATAAAATAGGATATAAAATTTAATTATTATAAAATTTAATACAGAATTAAATTAATCAACATAAATTTTATAAATGTTTTCATAGACTTTTTATAAGATATTTGAAACTTATTATTCTTATTTTAAATAATTATAATTGAATCATTTGATTTCTTATATGAAATAATGATTTATGAATACATGTTATGCTAAGAAATATTATGACAAAAAATTGTTTACACTACAAGATGAATTATTCTACTCAAGACACATTATTTGTTGATGTATTATGCTTACAAATCTATTGAAATATGTGAATCCCTTTTTTATTTTTCTTCCCTAGTGAATTCTTATGCTCGTGAATGAATAATTTCTCTCAAGTCATACACTCATGCATTTTTTATTTTTTCCATAATTATTCTATGATGTGAAATTAACAATGCGTATGTGGCTATATTTAAGATCCAATTTTATTAATTTTCAATGAAATATAATATATTGTTAATTAAATTTCCGTTGGATCAATATAATTATTTATTATTGAATAAAATAAATAATCAATAAAAATTTCTAAGACAAAGTTCAAATAATTCAGAATATAAATAATATGAAAAAGAGAGCATGTTAAGTACTAAAATTTGATAAAATAAACAATCTACAATAGATTATGTGGCCTTAATTATTTTTCCAGGTTTCTATATTATATGGAGGGTTCAAAATATTTGTAATTATTTACATATGATAGTTTGATTTTTATTTTTGAGGTTGGATTGTTTTTATTCTTATTGTAGGTTTATTTTTTTCTCTTGGTTAGTTAATTCATCTTTTTATAGTTTCTTCAAATTGTAAAATATTTAACACTATATGGTAGGTTAATTATTCTTCTTGTGGCAGGTTTGGGAATTTTTTTAAAATTTTCACTCACTTTAAGTACCTTATGTTACCATATTTTTTTTTTATAGTGGGATCCCGACAATGTCAAAATTTTATGAATAAATAAAAAATTTAGTTCTCGTGTATGTGATGTTAATCAAGATATTGATATTTTTTTATAAAAATTAATCAAAAAAACATCATTATAAAAAATATTTATAAATTATAGAAAAATTTTAATATATTGTAGGCATATAATCTTTTTCATAACATGTGTGAAGGGGAATAATGTATTTAAATTGAAGCTATGATAATTTATAAATATACAACAAAATAATATTATAGTTATCCAAACTCAATACTATGGATCATGTATCCACATAAAAATTTATATATTCTTTTATATTATTTAAAAAAAATTATTTTTCACCTCTCCATCTAATGGGAAATGAAAAAATAACTCATGTTATATGCAAGAAACTACCTCCATGAAAAAAAAATTCATTTTTCATTACCATATAGTAATTTTCATATGATTTATTTATATATATATAAATGAAATTTATTTTTATGATAACATTTTTATGTGAAATATAAATATTTATACTAGTCAATCATAAAATACCACTTCGTTAAAAATTTATGAAATAAGTTAATCAAAAATTGTATCTTCACAAATAGTAACTATGCCACTTAAAGATTGGAATTAAAATGTAACACCCCTAAAACGCGTGTTTCATATAATGATAATTTTTATATTTTTTGGTTGTCTGTTACCCGAACAAATTTTTTTCTTTTGGAAAAATAAAAATATGGTCTTGATGCAAAGGAATAAAGGACATGAGATGGACTCAAGGAGTTTTATTCAAATAACCACACCGTAGTGTTTACAATACAACGAGATCAAAAGAGAAATTAAGCTAACCAAATATACTTATTAAAAATCCTATCATGATTACAAGGAGGCCATCCAAAACAATGAGAACTGAGAGAATGAAATTAGGGTCCTTTGTAACTATCATAACGAACATGAGAGTGGTCAAATCCACTACGGCTACACTACAAACTAGTGGTACAATGATAACCATATCCTTTTCCCTCTCTTTAGTTTTATGGAACTCTAATGCTTGGTTTTATATGGTACCAATTTGACCATTTCCATGGATGAACACAGAATCCTAACTGCTATAAATATAAACATTGTCCATGTTAGTTATTTAATTGAAATCTTTTAAGTTTATTTCAATTCTCCAAAAAATTAGGTTATAAATGGAAAATTATGATACTACAACAAACCATGAGCATTAAGAGGACATAATGAAATAATTTGAATTATATGTTGTGTTTTTGAAATTTAATAATGAATTCAAAACATGTAGCAATTAATTCAAATTTATTGTAAATATTTTCATTCAGTGTCATAAACTATGTTTAAATTCTTCCTAATTGATTAATATTTTAATTAAACTATGTTTAGAACACTACAACAGTAGTATAAGAATTAACTTTTGATTTATAACTTTTTATTTAAAAGGGTTATTATTTATAGAAAACCTTAGAAAATAATTGTAGGAAAAAATTTAATTTGTAAACATTAACCTTATAATGTTTATAAAAATCCATGTATAAAAGGATAATTTTTATATAGTGTTATTTTCCCTTAAAAGATCATATTTTTTTAAGTTAGTTTATAGAAAAAATGGGCCTGCTAGGGCCATACCTTTAATGGCTACGCCGAGGGAGGCAGCACATGAATGTTTGCTGAGCCTAGCCCACATCCCATGCCTAGGCCAACCCGAGTTTGGGAAAGGGTCACTCGAGGAGCGCACAAGAGGTTTGGGAGTGAGTGCATGAGCACACATCATGGGCGCAAGCCACCGAGATAGTGGTTAGGGAAAGGCTTGCGGGGGAGGCAAGAGCCCATGTTTAAGTCCCCCTTGGTGAATGTTGTGTGATTTCTGATCGTTGCATTGGAGGCCGGGGATTATAAATGAGGCATGAACATCCCACAGTTTCTATAAGGGAATCATTTTTCTAGGAGAAAAGTGATCGGGGATGTTGGATCACATATCACGTGATCTAGCCCATTGAAATAGACCCCATGTTTGACATTCAGCAACTATGTCGCATCACTGGATTTTTATGATCCATCCAATCTAGAGTGATATAATCGTGGCCACTCATTTTTTTTAAAACTCCGCTTCAATCTCAGGTCGTATGATGAACTTATATTTAATATGAGTCACTCATTTTTTTATAACTCACGGACTTGACCTAGCCCTAAGATCATAGACATACATGATCTGGACTGTCCATTTGTTTTCACTAAATCTATTCCAGCAACGCTGTCTTCTTCCTCCTATGGCATGCATCACACTAGTACCCTACTCTACCATTTTCTCCAATTTTCTCCACTCTTATAGCCACAGGACCCTTTATTCACGTGGTTTCCACAAGGGCTATCCTTTATTTTTTTTAAACGCCACTTGGGCCTTGGGTCTCATGGAAGTTGTATTAAAAATATATATAATGTAGAGGTTAGTTATATAAAAACATCTGAAGAATCCGATGAACTCTCTCGACTCTGTGCACCCAAGCCTTCTGTAGAACTCAACGTGTGCCCTAATTTCTCTATCCTTCTCGAGATCCTACATCTCCTCAATCTATATAAGGGATTATCTTTGTCTTTCTTTCATTTCTAAGCTGTATAAAAAACATATGTACGTACATATATACTTGTGAAGGTAAAATTTTATAACTAATCATCTATGTTCTTATAAATAAATATATACATATATAAATAATGTTTGTAGGGGAATTTATCATTTTTCATGGCCATATATATATATATATATATTTATATATAAATTTGATTTTTTTTGTAAAACCATATATTCTTAATCCAATTTATATATATGATATGACTTCTTGATTTAAATGATATTTCCCCAAAAATATTATTGTTGTAATGGGTTTATTGTATCTCTTCAAATCATCCTTGATTTACTATGTTTTTCATGTATATATATACATACATGTATATGAAAATATATAAGTATGAAATACATGGCTATTTGATTTGCATGAATTTAATAAGCTCAGATTAAGGATTTCGTTAAGTTTCAATTATGAGATGAGAGAGGATTATATTGTATAGAGTCACTTTGTGTTTGAATGTTTTACACATAATCATGTATGAGAACCCATAAAATATTTGCGGTTTATAAAACAATCCAATATTTTCACCCTAAAAATTAAAGGCATGTTTTAATTAAATTACAAGTTTCAAGCTAACATCGAATGAGAACCCTGCATATACATGTGGCATGTAATCGGGTACTTGGTTATGTGTTTATGTATGCCAAAATTGATTCCCATTTTATCTATAAAATCCTATGGTTTGCGAAGAAAGTAATAAACATACGTTTCTAATGTTTTTAGCTTGACTAATCACTACTTTTATGCATGCCCTGTTGAATGAATATTTTACACCACATGAAACCCTAATCATGGTTTCCCAAATTCTTTCTTTTAAAATGCTTAGTTCATGAGTATAGATATTGGAAGCTCATGACTTAATATTCATATTACTAATTACTCTTCAATTGTTATATTAAATGATAATGTTTAAGGTTGAGTTTTATTCTTTCAAGTTTTAACTTTAAATGTTTCAGATAATGTGAGTTTAGTACAATGAATGAAATGTTATGTTACCCCTTTGTTTATTATTTTATGTTCACCTCATTATTTAATCATGATTTTTTTCAATAATGTGGTTCTAGATTTTGAAATTTTATGTGGCCATGTTGGTACTTCTTTTGTGTTTTTCATCATAAGTACCCTTAACTTATGTACCAATTAACGACATAACCACACAATTCATTGTCTTGTGCTAGACCCACTACATGTGCTTAAAAGTGGATGATTGTGATACTAAACATATATGTCATATTCTAAGTTTATGGATTTAATTGTTCAAGGTGGTGTGGGACACCTTGAATAAAATGTAAGGTGAAATATGAAACCAAGTAAATTATATACTTGGTTTGATATGTGATAATTAATTTTAATAAATAAAAGTGGTATATGAACTTTGATTTAGAGGCATGAGGAATTCATTGGACAAGGTATGTGATGTGTGGGGCCCACTATAGCCCCTCGATTCATCGTTTTGTCTCATGAGAAACTAGAAGAGGAATTGGCCATGGCCTTTCCCATTTATGAGTTATGGATTTTGGACGTGGCCTTAATCATTAGACATCTTAGCCGGGGAATTGACATAGTTCCACATATGAACATTCCACATTAAGACTATGTAAAATAATTAACCAGCGGATTATTTGACTAGTAGAATATTCCTGGTTAAAGAGTTCATGATTATGAGAATTTTAAAATGTTTAATTTTGGAAAATTTATTTATTTATGAAATATTCAGAAATTTAATGGCTAATAGTAAATGATGAAATTGAAGTTATTATTTTTTTAAGTGCAGCTCTGATCAGGAACTACACATAGTTATTAATCTTGTTCATTCATTTTAACATGAAATTTCTTCCACTTTCTTTTCTGAATGAGCATTCTCATAATTGAATCATTGTAATTTTAGTATGTTTTAAATTATGCACTTATATCCCTGGAAAATTGTCGTGGTATGTTGAATGAGTTATAGAATTTAAAAGAAAATATTTTATTGAAATATTAAATAATGATGTAAAAAGTTAGTTTGGTTATAGTATGGTATTTTTAAAACACTTACAGGGAATTCACATGCTCACCGTACTTTTTTAATTAAAATTTTTCAGGTAACAAATTTATGCAGATGAAACATTTCAGCAGTAGCTGGTTTCCCAGACCCTGAACCAAATTTGATCCTCTGTATGGCACCAGATCCCGGTACTATGGAGCTGGGGTGTGACAGTTAGTATCAGAAGGTTATATTCAAATAACTCCAGGAAAACTAGAACTGGATAATGAAAACATATATAAAAAATACTAAGAAAATAGATTTCTTAATTTTCATAAGGAAAATGAGGGTACTAACCTTATATCTCTTCCCAATGAGGCCCTAGAAACCATAATTTCAATAGCTATCCATGAAACTTATATAAACATCGCCCATATTCCTATGTCATTCAAAAATAATTATGATATATCCAATTCTCCCCGTGTACTTCGACTCCACCGAGGAGTGGGTTTGGATTACATCTTTATGATGGAAGCATAGTTTCAATCCTATGTACGACGAGGAAAATACTATGATGGACTTTTTAGATACTTTACCGCAGCGAAGGGCTTCATATTCCTCATAGCCTTCCAAGAAGCTGCAGTAGTGGGAGACCTCCGCGCAGTGCTTATGTTTCTAGTCCAGTCCTGCGACCATTATTGTCAGGTAATGGACTTTGGGATCCTCAAGCATGAAGCCTCTAATTTGGTATGCAGAAAACAAGTATATACAGACATCTCATAGCTGTACATCCAACATGCCTGACTCTGGTGACAACACTAGTGCACCGACCGTATCGAACCCAACTGCTCGGGTTGCACATGGTTCAGAGAGATCGGAAATATTTAATTATTTTTGGGGATTTGTGTATTAGGGAACATGGGAAACCACTAGCCATGATTTACTTTATTTACCAGTTTTTGTAGAAGAATATAACTTGTGGTCCCTTTTTTTGTTATCCTTTCATCAGCTATACTTATTCAATTATAATCACTAAGTGAATTTTCAAAATAAATTTTCAGATGGAAGAACAATACAATTTATTATCTCTTCCTGTAGAGGTAATATATATTATATTAATCAAAACCTGTGTAGAGGAGTAATCACATATCACAAACTTGAAAAAAACGTACAGACAACTACATGAGGTGAAAAACTGTTTAGAAATTCTCCACACCTGTCAAGGGAATTCATCCATTTATTACCGCATAGATATATCACATCTATCTGAGTTTTAGTGAAGAGGAAAATACCATGAAGATATTTTCCTATGTTTCACCCTAGGCCAGAACTATATGGCCAGGTTATGTTTTCGAGAGGCTGCATTGGTGGGAAACCTTTGTGCCTCATACACATACCAACTTCTCTGTTTTAGCCTGTATAACAACATCTACAACATGGATGTTCTTAGTCGAGACATAATATGGTGAGTTCTTAGGGTGATGGTTTATTCAGATATTTCCATGATTTTTACCATTCGATCTTTCCTCTAGAAGACCGAGTGTATAATGCAAGAGCTTAACCCCTTCTGTCTGAGGTGTTTCTGGGTCAGAGAAATTGAGGAGTTGAGCATTCATTTAGATTTACTGCTGAATGCACCTAAGGATCCTCTAAGATGGGGATAGTGGTATGAGCATTGAAGAGATTTTTTTTGTGGTTATATGAATAGAGTTGGGAGGATGCAATTCATTGTTGGGTGGGTAATGTAACACCACAAAAACTTTTGCTTCATATAATTATTATTTTGGTATGTTATCAATTTCTCGAACAAACTTGTTTCTTATAGAAAAATAAAAACATGCTTTTGATAAAAAGGAGTAAAGAACACGAGATGGATGCAAGGAGTTTTATTAAAATAACAACACTATAGTGTTTACAATACATCGCGATCAAACTCAAAATCATGAAAACCAAAGATACTTATTAAAAATCCCATCATGATTATAGGGAGGCCACCCAAAACGACGACAACTCTGAGAAGGAAATAAGGGTCCTTTGTATCTATCATAGTGAACTTGAGAACAGCCAAAGCCACTACGGCAACACTAAAAACTAGTGGTACTATGAGAACCATTTCTTTTTCCCTCTCTTGAGTTTTATGGCACTCTAAAGCTTGGTTTTATATGGTACCAATTGGATCGTTTCCCCAGATGACCATTGAATCCTAACGTCTATAAATATAGTCATTGGCCATGTCGGTTAATTAAATGAAAATTATAGTTATATTTTAATTCTCCAAATAATTAGGTTATAAATTTAAAATTATGAAACTAATCCTAACCATGAGATTTAAGAAAACATAATGAAATTATATGAATTATATATTGGGTTTTTGAAATGTAATAAAGAATTCAAAACATGTTGCAATTATTTCAAATGTATTGTAAATATTTTCATTCAGTTTCTAAAACTATGTTTAATTTCTTTCTAATTGAATTATATTTTAATTAAACTATGTTTAGACCACTACAACACTAGTAAATGTGTTATATTTTGATTTATAACTTTTTATGTCAAAGGGTTAATATTTATAGACAACAATAGAAAATACTTGTAGGAAAATGTTTAATTTTTAAGCATTAACCGTATAATGTTTACTAGAAGCCATTTATAAAAATGAGAATTACTATATAGTGTAATTTTCTATTAAAACATCATATTTTTAATGTTATGTAACATTAAAAATAGGCCCTCTAGGGACAACACTTTAATAGATGGTCTGAGAGAGGAAACACACACTGGGTGGCTCAGCCTAGACCTTATCCCATGCCGAGGCCTACCCGAGTTCAGGGTTGGGTCACCCAAGGGGCACACATGAGATGTGGGAGGTAGGGCATGAGCACGTAGCACGGACGCAAGCCGCAGTGAGAGTGGGTAGGCCGAGTCCTACGGGGGAGACGGGAGCCCATGTGTAAGGCCCCATGGGTGTGTGATGTGTGATTTTTATGTTTTGGAGTGGAGGGAAAGGCTTATAAAGGAGGCGTAAATATCCCCCGGTTTCGATGTGGGAAGAAATTTTTCGGGCAAAAAAAGATCGTGGTCATTGGATCACATATCACGTGATCTGGGCCGTCGAAATCGACCCCACGTTCAACCTTCAACAACCACGGTGCATCACCAGATTTTTTGATTTGTCCGATGTGGCACGATATTATCATGGTCAATTGTTTTTCTAAATGCTTCTTTGATATCAGGTCATCCAATCAACTCAGATTTAATCTGAGTCACTCATTTTTGTAAAACCCCTGGATGTGCTCTAACTCTAGGATCAAAGACAGACACGATTTGGACCATCCATTTTTTTCTACCGATTGATTACAGCAACGTTGTATCCTTCTTCCTATGGTGTTCTTCACACTAGCACCCCACTTACCACTTTTCACCATTTTCTCCACTCTTATTTCCACCAGACCCTCCATTCATGCGGTTTCCACAAGGTCTGTCTGTTAGTTTTTTTTTAAAGGCCACTTGGGCCTCGGGTATCATGCATGTTGTATTAAAAAAATATAGTGTATATGTTTAGTTATATAAGAACATTTGAAGTGTCTAAAGAACTCTCTCGGGTCCTTGAACCCAAGCCTTCTGCGGACCTCAACATGTACCACAAGATCTCCATCCTTCACGAGCACCTAGTTCTCCTCAGTGATATGTAAGGAAATAACTTTGTATTTATTTTGGTTTAAAGATGTATAAAAAAATATTTATATACATATATACATGTGAAGGAAAAATTTTATATCTAATCATCAATGTTCTTATAAATATGGATATACATAGTATAAATAAGGTTTTTGGGGGATTTTATCATTTTTCGTGAACATAAATATATATATATATATTTAGTTTTATATAAATGTGCTTGTGTGTGTAAAACCATATCTTCTTAATATGATTTATATATATATGATATGACTTCTTCATTTAAATTATATTTCCCCAAAATCATTATTGTTGTAATGGGGTTACTGTTTCTCTTCAAATCATCATTGTTTTACTAAGTTTTTCATGTATATATATACATATTTGTATATAAAAATATATAGGTATAAAATACGTATCTTTTTTATTTGCATGAACTTTATAAGATTATATTAAGGATTTTTTTATCTTTGAATTGTGAGATGACAAAGGATTAAATTGTATTGAGTCACTTTGTGTAAGAAAGTTTTACATCTAATCATGTATGAGCACACATAAAATATTTTCAGTTTTTAAAACAATCCAATATTTGAACCCTAATAATAACATCCATGTTTTAATTAAATTACAAGTGTCAAGCTAACTTCAAATGAGAACATTTCATATACATGTGGTGTGTAATCCGGTACGTGGGTACGTGTGTATGTATGCCAACTTTGATTCCCATTTTATTTATAAAATATCATGGTTTGTGAATAAAGTACTAAACATACGTTTCAAATGTTTTCAGATTGACTAATCAGTTCTTTTTTTCATGCCCCGTTGAATTTATATTTTACACCACATGAAACCCTAATCATGCTTTTCCAAATGATTTTTTTATGCTTAGTTCATGAGTATAGATATTGGAATCTCATGACTTTATATTCGTATTACTAATTATTCTTCACTGGTTATATTAAATGATAATGTTTAAGGTTGAGTTTTATAATTTCATGTTATAACATGTAATGTTTGAGATTACGTGAGTTTAGTACACTGCATGAAATGTTACGTTACCCCTTTGTTGATTATGTTAAATTCACCTCATTATTTAATCATTAATGTTATAAAATAATATGGCTCTATATTTTTTCATATGATGTGGCCAATTAGGAACTTCTTTTCTATTTTTCATCACATGTACCCTTAACTTATGTACCAATTAATTTATTAACCACACAATTCATTGTTTTGTGCCAGAATCACTGCATATGCTTAAAAGTGGATGACTGTAATATTAAACTTATATGTACTATTCATAATTTATGGATTTAATTTTTCAAGGTGGTGTGGGACACCTTGAATAAAATTTATGGTGAAATAATAAACTAAGTAATTTATATACTTGGTTTGATAAGTGATATGTAATTTTAATAAATAAAAGTGGGATGTACACTTTGATTTAGAGACATGAGGAATGAATTGGATGTAATATGTGATGGATAGGGCCTGTTATATCCCCCCAATGCATCTGTAGGCCTAATGAGACAACTAGAAGTGTAATTGGAGAAGGAATTTCCAATTTATGAGTTATGGATTATGGTCGAGGCCTTAATCATTAGACGTCTTGGAAGAGGCCTTGACACAGTCCAACATATGCACTTTCCTCATTAAGACTATGTAATTTAATTAACTAGAGGATTATTCGACTATAGGAATATTCCTGGTTAAAGAGTTCATGATTACGAGAATATGAAAATGTTTAAATATGGAAAATTTATTTTTTTATTCAATATTTAGAAATTTAATGGAAAATAGTATATGATGAAATTGAAGTGTTACAAAATTTAAATGTGTTACAATATTTAAAAGATAATGTTTTATGGATATATTAATGATTATTCTAAAAGGTTATATTGTGTACATTATGTTATTTTTAAACCCCTTACTCGGCATTCATATGCTCACCCAACGTTCAAAATTAAAAAATTTCAGGTAACAACATTAAGAATATGAAACATTTCAACAGTAGCTGGTTTCCCAAATCCTGAACCGAATTCGATCCTCTGTATGGAACCAGATCTGGGTACTCGGGAGTTGGAGCATGACATAGAACATCAAAAATCATCATGGGTAATTAAAACTAGAACCTTATATATTATAGTATTTAAGAAAATTGGATCAATGAAAGGGGATTTAAACCATTATTACAAATATGGTGTTAAATAATGAAAATCACAAACTTCCATTAATGAATATATATAATAACAAACTAATAAATGCATTATGAATGATTATAATTAAATATTAGATATTGTAATATATAGATAAATTTTATAAAAAATGTTATTATTTTTTTTATTTTTATTATATATGACCTCAAGGATCTTTCATCCAAGTCTAGATTGATCATAATGGTTTGTATAAACTAAATTTAGGTCCACTAAGTTAAGATCCATAATTTTGAACATTATTCATATATATTGAGAGAAATATGATTTGTGATTTACTTCATGACATATTTCTATTGATTTTAATTTGATTCTCATAAACACTTTTTTGTGGTTTGTTACATCAATTCATCTTATTTTATGGATATTAATCTTTAGTAGAAAATTTGGTTTTTAGGAAATAAACCCACCCTTTATAATGGGTATCTCACTTCCATGACCCAAATAATTCATTAAATTTTTTTTTTACTATTTTTAAATAGAAAAATTTTATATCTATTATGATAATAACTCCCCTATTTATCATTTAAATAAATTGTAATACATTTTTAGATGTTGGTTTTAACAAATGTATTTTAAAAATGTTACCAATGTTTTTTTTCATAATTGTGTATTTCATCTTTTAATATACATAAAATTTCAAAAAATAGTATGTATTTTTTGTGGATGCATTATTGATATTTAATTGTTTATAAAGTTTTACTAAGTATTCATGTTAACTTCTCCAAAATGATCATTTTGAAAGATACTCATTACATTATCTCTTTATGATGATGTTATAAATTATTTTCTGTAGATTCATGTTATGTTCAACTTCTATTTTTATCTTTGACACCCATTGATATATATCACAAATATTGTTATGTTAAATTATTTACCTTTTAAATTATTTTTTTAAATAATTCTTTTGGGTAATGGAATTTTATGTATATAGTGATATTATTTTTGATACTATTTTATTTGACAATATTTGGGATTGTTACTAAAAAGATTTTCACTCTCAAGGTGTTCTATGATATTATATATGATTGGTTTTATACGAACATAAAAAATATGAATTTTTATTAGAGGGTCCTATATAACTATCCACTGCATTGGTCATGGTTCTAAACATAAAAAATTTTAAAAATGGGAAATAGTTTTTTGATGCCACCACAACTAATGGGTCGTATGGTTGGAATGAATCTACCACTAACAAGATATAAGATTATGATGTATGATACATTATTAATCTGTTGTTTTTTGATGTGTATCACACTAATGGACCCTTGGTTTTATTATATTTAGACACAATTTAATTTGTCGCAAGATTTTAATGACTGATCCACAATGTACTATGATCCCATGCTTATGCATATTCCATAAATAATTTTTATGATGCAATTATTTATTATTCCACGTTATACGTTATATTTATATCTTATTATCTATTCCCCATTATTATTTTCTTTTTATTCTTACACCATGTTATATTTTTTAACATTTGACATTATATTCCCTTTTATTATGGAATATGAAATACTCTTTGTATTAAAAACAATTAAATAAGCAATTTATCCCATGCTCATGTTCTCTCTCATTCTTATGAACTATCCTTATTTTGAATCATTGATATAATTTTAATAATTATGAGTTTGAGCTCACCCTTGATATGATTCCAATTTCTATAAAAAATTATATATTGAATTATATGATGCAGAAAGTATAATATAGAAATATTATGAGAGGCATTGAAGAAATTATGTGATGTATGATCGTTATGTATAAAATAACTGAAGGAACTAAATATTTTAGATTATAGGGATGTGTTATTATTTGTAAGATGTAATGGTAAAATAAGAGAATTATTGTAAAAAATATTCATTTTTATGTTGGGTAATATTATATACCAATGAGTAAAAGAAGAAACTAATCGATAATGGAACTTCATAGACATAAATTATTACTATAATATGTATCATTGTGGTTTCTATAAAATTATTGGTTTAAAAGGTTTAAATATTTCAAATAGAAAAAAATGTAGTTAAAAAATAAATTATGGAATGGTATTAATATACTTCAATCAGATTTCGGTTGTAAATACTTTTGCTTTGAATTTACAGTTATTTTAAGTGATTTTGAAATACATTTTTCAATTTAATCATGAAATAACATGATGGCATAATATTTTTTTAGGAAACAATATACATTTTTATGAAATGGTTTTATTGATTATGATTTAGTGTGATAAACATGTATAATTATGAGGATATTATTTATATGAAATAACTTTTCTACAACACCTAATTCTATACAAATTACTCATAAATACAATATATAATATTCATAGAGAATGCTTCCTAATTTTTAATTTAAAGTTATTTAGAATTATAAATCTTAGATAATTTGTAATATTGTACTTTTTTCATATTACTATATTATATAAATACTTTTTTGTTGGTTTTCCTAAATAAATTATTAGGTTATTCTCTTTATAATCCCATATTACTCCCAATATTTGTTTCCTGATGATGTGATTTCACTAAAAAGAAATATTTTAATTTTGGTATCGTTGAGATGAATTTTAATCTTTGATATGTTTAAAAACATAAAAGAGGAGTGGTTATAGAAAATAAATGTGATTAATTTCTTAAAGAGGCTATAAAAACTAAACCAAATTAGGTTATAAAATTACTTTGACAGGTCTTATCAGATTCATCTGTTGAGTCAATATGTTTCCTTATGAATTTTCTATTCCACAACGTATTAAAAATCACATATATATTTTATAAAAGAATATTTTCTTTCTATATAAAAAATTTCATTATTGAATATTTACTTTCTCTAAAAACGTTTTTTGTCTTTACCTGTACTTTTTAATGTTTTTTCAAGTGTATTATCAAAACAATTTTTTTTTATCTTTTTATTATGTAAAAAAACAAGATCCTTATATATCTCAGAACCATGATGTTCCGTATAATTCAATTTCCCCAAAATTGTTACTATGATTTCTCTAGAAATTAGACTCTGATTATTCTAGAAATCGAACTCTGATTTCATATGATATCAGGCGCTGATTTCACTAGAAATCAGACTCCATTATCTCAAGAAACCAGACTCTGATTTCTTCTAAAATTAGTGTATTAATTATTCTGAAATCATATAATGATTTCATCTAAAATTATACTCTGATTTCTTCTGAAATCAGACTCTGTTTTTATTTGAAATCAGACTCTGTTTTCATCTGAAATCAAACTCCCATTTCTTCTGAAATTAGACACTGATTTCTTATAAAATCAAATTATTATTTCTTCAAAAATTATAATGTGATTATCTTTTATTTCATAATTTGATTGTTAATATATCTGGAATCCCATTATAACTTTCTTAATAATTTAATTAAATTCTTTTCTTATAGTTACCTTATTTCCTTAAAGTAACAATTTATTTTATCAGATCCTAAACATGTTCTTAATTCTTAAGCTTTATCATGTTTCTTAAACTTAGTAATGTTTACTAAGCATGGTAATATTTCCCTTGTTTTCATCCATGAAACATGTTTTTGCAATATGTTTTTAACTAACCATTGGTTGAGTAGAACATGTACTAGTCACTCAAAGAGTTAAGGAAAAAATATGACCATTGGAGAAGGGATCCGACCGTTGGAACCTTTTCTTATAAAATCCCCTATCATTTGAAGAGTTCATGACATATTGAGAAGTGAAGGATGATCTGATTCACTATAAGAGTATTGCAGAAACCTTCCTTCTGAGATTTCAGTGAAAAAATTGTTCAAGATGAAGAAAAACTTATTCAACATTCCTAGTGCGACTCTGATTAGTGTTGTGTATAGTCGATGAATTATGAGGAAAGAAAGATAGATGTTCCAATAACATTAGTGATTGAGGGCTTGCAAGGATAGAAAGATAGATTCTGACCTTTATATCGAGGCTTACCCAAGTTTGGGTAAGACAGAATGTTTTGAAAGTATAATTAAAGGGACCTTTATCCATAGTTTTTAGATACCATTATCTTTGGGATAAATTAATACTTATACTTATCCTTTTTTGATACAATTTATTTCCACTACATTTTTTTAATGAAATAATGCACAACATTTATATACATTCTTGTACTTTTATAATATTATACAAATATGATTATATACGCTTTAAGGTAGAATCATTCACTAAATAAACTTGTCTTATATTTCATTATCAGATTTATTTTATCAGATACCAAGAATGTTAGTTTCTTATTTATGAACGAAAGAGGTTTTTTGAATCTATTTTGATTAAATATGTTAAACATATATCTTCTCAAGGATAAAAATATATGTTTCTAAACTTACAATTCACCCAACACATGTAATTGAGAAATCTACATATACATTTCAATTCCAAAATTGGTTTTAGAGGAGGTATCTAAAATACAATCACATAGATTAATGTTTTCTTGCTTAATATTTGTTTCTTGTCTTTTCTTGCTCACATTTACATGTTCATGTTTTTAATAACAATTTTATTTTTTATAAACATTTACTACCAATCCCATTTATGGAAAAACTTATTTTTAATTTTTATATGGTATTGTAGGAATGAATGTTGGTTCTATATTCAATATAAATCCTACCAGACCCCCAATTTCTGAAAGTAATGATTATTAGTACTGGAAAGATCAGATGGAGACTTTTATTATCTTTACCACTGTGGAAAACTTGTTCATTTTAACTGGAAAAAAATTATATCCTATCACAGAAAATAGAACATTAAAAAATCAAGAAAAATAAGAATATCAAAAAAACCTATAAGGTACACAATAATATTTTATGTTCCATGTATAGGAATGTCTATAGTCAAATATCCCCTTGTGTGGTAGCCAATAGTTTCTAGAGTAAAATTGAGGTTACACACTTTGAAACATCAAAAGTTATAGAAACCAAAAGAGTTATATTAAGAGATGAATATCATGGATTTATGTTTCCTTATAGAGAACATGAAAGAAAAATGAAATAAATATTTATGACAACCATTAAAAGTATTAAGTCTAAGGTTAAGAAAGGACATGATGATGAAATTATTATAGACATAATAATTGATATCTTTCTCAATGAGTGGGATTCTAAAGGACAACTATTGTTGAAAATTAGAAGGTATCTAACATCACTCAATATGAGTTATTTGGGACTCTTCCTTGGGATAAAACAAGAATTAAGAGAGATACATACATCAATAACAAGAATAAATGTAATAAAAGTGTTTATTTCAATAAAATATCTAAATCCAATACTCCAGAGAGAGTAACTTGATCTAAAGCAATGAAAGGTGTTGTAATATCTTAATCAAGTGAAAGTGACCATTCTGAGAATGAAAATTCCAATATTTCTCAAAGGACGAAAAAGATTGTGGTAAATAATGATTTTCAATTCATATATAAGAAGAAATATATAACAGACAAAAAATATTCTGATGTAACTTATTATGAATGAAAATGGACTAGACATATCAGACTAGACTAATTTATACTGAAGAATAAAAATAGAAAGGATAAGAGTTCTGAATTGAACAAAAAAATTAATAAAAATATAAATCTACATAATTTCTAAATGAAAAATACACCTAGAGTTCTATTAGTGGTGACTCTTCAGATGAATACTTGGAATATTAATCATCATGTCAGAATAATATTGGTCTTATAGCCAGGTTACCTATAGAAAATCATTGCCTTTTTTCTAAGGTACACAATTCGGAATCTTTAACAAATATTACATTAAAATAAATTTTTCCTAATGAAAAAGATTATGAATCTTTGGATGAATAATATTCCCTATTAGAATATAATTCTTTACCATTATTTGAAAAACTATCTTGGTTTTCCATGTTACATGAAAATTAAAATAGGAAGATAAAAATGAACCATAATAGAGAAAATTCTTGAATTTTATTTCAAAAAAATAATTATCATATATTTCAAAATTACATTATTAGAAAACACTTGATATTTAATATATTTGAAAAAAGTATACGGAAGTCAAATAAATTAAGGATAAACATTCTAAAGATCGTGGAAATGATACTTTTTTGATAAATATATTTACAAACTAACTAAAATTCATAAACTAATGAATTTGAGGATAATAATTTTATCATAAGACTATAATCTGAAACATTTTCCTTAAAGAAACATTTATCGTATTTCACTTCTGGAAGGAAAGAATTTTATAAAATGTATTCATAGCATCTTCCTCTTTGGAACAATTAGGCATTTTGTTATTATAATTCAAAAAATATTTTTTTCTCAATATTTTGTTTCACAATGTGCTCCTTTTAGTACAAAGTGACAATGTGGGGGGAATTGGGAAAAAAATTCATTGCATAATGCCCAATACATAGGTATTCAAAAACATTTTTTTCTATGAAGATGTGGATACATGGGATTTTACATTCTAGAATTTCCATATCCATGAATGTTTGTATTCTGAAAGTGTAACTATTTTATTTTCAAGAAGAAAAAGGATGTTTCAACAACAATAAAAGGTACAAGGATAGTGGATATTCCTGGAACATGACTGGTAACAAACAATTCCTTGAAAATATTATCAATATCAAAGGAGATTTCATTATTAAATTTATCTGAATGCAAGATCAACATACTAGTATTTTTTAAAAATCATTACCACCCAATAGATTTGAATACATTATTCAAAAAATAATAATGATAACTATAAGGTAATAATATATTATAACTTCATGTTAAAAACATCTCCTAACAATAAGATACCATATTTTCTTATTGGGAGTACATTTGTTTAATTATTTAATATTTTATTTCCCAAGTTTGTTATTCTGGAAACTAATATTTCAAAACATAAAATATTTTTCTCTCACTAATAAAAATTTTTGGATTCTATTTTCCTCAAAAAGAACATTATCAATATTGAAAATTTGTTCTGCGAAATTTGGAAGCTTTGTTTCATAAGTTAAATCTTTGTAATTTCATTTTTTCTACTTGTTGGTATTTCTATCTTGATTTAAGAAATCCTTATCAGATTCACTATCCTTATATCAAATTTTTCTTTAATACCTCAAAATATCGGAAAATATAAATCCTTCTTCAGATTAATATAATGTTGTAGATCAGATCAAGGTATCCTCAACCATGGATAGATTTAGGAATATGAATCATCACTACAAATAATTTTTAATGAAAACCCATATTTTCATCCCACATCGATTATCTCACTGATTTTACAACGATGTTCTACCGCCCTTCAATGTCATCATTCAATTTTCCCTATTTCCTTAATATTCAAATTTCACTGCAATTTTCCTCACAAATTCTGATACCATCAAACAAGGAACTCAAGGACTGGATAATTTACATAGAGTGGCTATTGGACTCATATATTATTCCAAAATAAAATTCTATGATTTTAATAATCATAATATAAAATAGTTTTTGAAAGTATAAGAATTTCTAAACCGACGAATCCTGATCTAGTATATCCCGATCATCTTATATAATTATGTGACACAATTTATTTAGTTTTGAACAAGTAGCGTGGAAAATGATTTCTTTCAATGTCTATGGAAAGAACTATACTCGGTCTTTTAATAAGGCCGATAATATCCTAGTTATTTCTTATAAATGTGAATAAATCCTTTTCTCACACAAATTTCCTGATAAGGAAAATTCTTTTGAGAAGGTTAATGAAATTGATTGTCTTGTACTTAAAGGAGTAAAGTCACCTAAGATTGATCATCTTTAAACAAATATAAGATAGCTAGATATATGGATGTAAAGTTTTGTCATTTCAATAAATGGAGATAAGGATTCCATTATAAAATGTGATGTCTTTTTATGGATTTCATGGTGAATCTAATGAAGATAAATCTAATCTGGTTTATTCATTTGACCATCAGTAATATCAAGAATAGCACTATCAAGTCTCATATCATTATGTATCCTGCGATCTTATCGAATATCATTGTCTTATGCTTATAATACTTCAAAATACCTTGCATCTCAATGGAACTAGTTTTCAAGATAATTTTATTGAGTGATGATACTATAGGAAGGATGATGATTGGTTTTAGAATTAATATTGGAGAGTTAATTGAACTTTCAGATAAGGATGATCATGTTGTCAACAAGAAAGGTGAACTATGATAATGTTACAAGAAACCCCCAAAGAAAGGAAAAAAAAAGAACAATATCCCACAGAGAAACAACCATAACCTGGGTCCATATCTGTTCCACACAAGCTGAAATTACGAAAGACATTTTTGGATTAGTGGTAGAAAAATAAATTGCGTCAATTAAGAAAAATAAACAGGGAGGTACGTTTTTTGAGTTTGACCCTACTGAGGATATGGCCTTAAATATTCAAGCAGTTGAAGAGCATGAGAAGCAAGGAAAAGTGAAAAAGTTAAAGGAGATGATTTTAGAAGCCAAGATTGTTCATTTTCATCTTAGAGATACAAACAAAGGAATATGAACATGATCAGGTAGAAGAATAAATCTTGGAAGAGTTAGTTCAAATTGATACACAAATTACAGTTAAGAAAAAAAAAGTTATTTCAATCCTAAAACCCATTTTTAAAGATGAATATTAAAGTGATGATGTAATAAAAATGGTGTAATTAAATAAAGAGAAGTTGAACCCTTCTAAAAATAAATCGTTATAAACATCTATATCTTAATCAACTAAGATAATCATATAAAAAAAACCAGTTCTGAAAAATTATGTTTCTCAGGATGAGGTTGATAAACCTTCAGGTGATTAAAGTAGTAATCAAGAATTTACCCATCCAGATGATGCTAAATAAAATAGTAAAAACGTTTATGATAAATAAATTTATGATGATGATAAAATAGTTCAACTTTCTAATAGTCAACATGAGAATAAGAATGATGAGAAGGAAATCTATAAAGCTATGAAAGGTATTAAAGTGGTTTTTGATTAACCAAAGATATTTAAATTTAAAAAATCCAAGAAATAAGTAATTGTTGGAACATCTAAGGAAAAATAATATGAGAATGATAAATTTCCATCAACAAAAAATGAATTATCTTCAGAATCATCATCTTCCTTAGGACTTGATTTTGTTGTTCAGTCCTTTATTAATCTTGTTAATGTCATTCCCTTATTTTTAATGTATTGATTCGTGGTGCCAACTCATTCAATAAATAATAAATAAAATGTTATATTCAAAAAGATTTCTCATGGAAAATTTTATAAAACATGATGTTGTGTTCAAGACTTTCCAATTGGGTTATGATTTAGATTGAATCTCTTTTATGGAGATAACCTGGTTGTCTAAGTTACTAATTGATGATTAGAAAATTAGGGATGATTTCAACAATTCGGTACAAGATTCCATTAATAATTCTGATTACATAATAAAAAATATTCACCATGCCTTTCAAGGAATGTGAATCCAGACCAGGCTTCCTAGATCCAATATGATAATGAAAAAAATGGAAAGATAAATTTTGTTTCTTTAAATATAAATAATAAAAGGGAACTGAGGGAAGACATGGAGGAAAAATTCATAGAGAATGAAGAGGTAATACAGTATCAAGGAGAAATTCTTAAGTCTTAGGAAGACTGAAACAATGAAGTCAAAATTAAAAATTTTGATCATGAATTGATGATCATGAAATTTTACGATAATCACAATGAGTAGAAGAAGGTGAAATAAACTATGAAAAATATAATTCCAAAAGAGAAAAAGGAAAAATGATTTTTTCTCTTAAAATTTGATATTTTGTAGTATTTTCTATGTAATAATGTTTATCATCTTAATAAAATTATTTATATTTTCATTTTCTTTTCACATATATTCATAACCTTTCAGGTACTATTTTCTTGTTTCCCTCTATTCCAATTTTAATGTCACAAAGGGGGTAAAATAATGGTCATAAGTAAAATTAAGATAGATAATTCCTATATAAGGGGATATTTCATAAAGAAGAAATTATCATGTATGGTAGAAGTAATTTATTTAAGAAGGAAACAAATATGATACTTAGGGATTTCAAAACATATAGGGGGTTAGTTTTATTCATCATGGGTTATAAGTAAAAATAGATAAGTATTTATTTTAAAGTTCATATTGAGAACCTTACTTCATTATGTTAGTTTTTGAAAAGTTGTTTGTGCTTTCAAAAATGGGGGATATTTTTGAGCTAAAAAGTTTCCATATTACTTTTTTATTCATTTATGTTTTGAAATTTACAAAAATAAATTCATAAAAAATTTATATTTCTATAAGAAATATTTTCTTATGGAAAATTTACATTATATAAATATGTTTTTTCTTTACCTACAGTTTTCAATGTATTTTCTTGTGTTTTCTTGAAACAAAACTAAGAATTACTTCCTTAGTTAAAAAATAGGATCCTTATATAACTCATTACCTTAAAGTTTCTTAAAATATGATTTCCCCAGAACAATGACTCTGATTTCCCTTGAAATCAGATTCCGATTTCTTCTAAAACCGTACATCAATTTTTCTAGAAATCATACTCCAGATTCTATTGAAATTGGACTAGGATTACTCTGCAAATTATACTTTCATTTCATCTAAAATCAAACTCTGATTTTATCTAAAATCAAACACTTATTTCTTCTAATATTACATTATGATTTCATCTAAAATCAGTCTCTAATTTATTCTAAAATTAGACCCCGATTTCTTCTGAAATAAAATTCCAATTTCTTCAGAAATCAGAGTTTGATTTTATATTATTTCATAATTTGATTATTAATATTTCAAGAGACTGATTTTCAAATTATTAATAATTAGATTAAATTAATTTATTACAGTTATCTCATTTCCTTAATGTATAATTTCATTTTATCATATCCTAAACTTGTCCTTATTTTTTAAACATTTTCTTGTTTCTTAAACATAAAAATATTTCCTAAGAAAGGTAATATTTCTAAATTTTTATTACATGAAATGATATCTTAATATATGTTTTTAACTAACCATTGGCTGACTTTTGTGTGTATAGGTCCCATGAGATTTAAGGAAAAATATGACTGTTGGAGGAGGGAGCTGAAAATTGGATCATTTTCTTATAAAAACCACATCCCTTTAAAGAGTTAAAGAATCATTGAGAAGACAATGATGTTCATATACTCTATTATAGCATTACTCTAACCTTCCTTGTGTGAATTTTTGAAAAAACATGTTTATTATTAAGAAGAACTTGTTCAGTCTACTTAGTGTGAATTGGATTATTACTATGTATAATCTTTGTCTTCTAGGGATAGAAGACATTTGTTCTGAGCTCTATAGAGATTGAGGGCTAGAGTGGATTAGAAAATATATTTTGATAATCATATTGAGGTTTTACTCTGGTGTGGGTAAGACATACATTCTTGAAACTATAAATCAAAAGGAATTTATCCAAGGTAGCTGGATACACTTCTTTTTGGGGTAAAATATTTATTTTACATGTCATATTTTGTAACATGTTTTCTTTCCACAATATTTTTTTAAATAAAGAAAGTATAAAATTCTTATACTTCCTTTTACTTCTATACTTGGATTTAAATAATATTCTTTATGATTTTAGTTAGATTATTTCCTTAGGTAAATTGTCTTATGTTTAATTAACATGTCCATTTTATCATATCCAAAGCAAGTTAGTTTCTAATATATGAACTAGAGAGGGTTTCTGAATCAATCATGTTTAACTTTGATAATCATCAATTTTTATAAGTATAAAATTTTTTTAACCTATAATTAACCCCCCTCTTTTAATTGATCAATCTATATCTATATTTTGATCCTACATCATCAAGAACCATGGATATATGGATTTATTATTTGTATTTACGATAAATTATAATTTTTAAAAGATATATCCCATAAATATTTAATGGTCATTGAGAGTTTCGAGAATGTGAACTAGTGAGAGATAATGAAATTTTAAATAGAATCCATATACACTAAACATTTAACAAATATGGAAGATAAAATATGGTGTAATTCTATTTTTCTTAAGAAAACAGAAATTAATGCTATAAAATTTACCAATAAATAATTTTTTTTTCTGAGAAAATGATTGAAAATTCATGATATATTCAATGTAGATAATTTTTTATTAGTAGTGATGCTAAAGTCACTTCAAATATTTATTTATTTAAGATACTACAGGGAAAAAATCATTTTATCGATTAAAGAAGTGATTTTCATACATGGTATGTAATCTATGGATACGTACATGATATAGAGTAAATTTTTTTGGATCCAAATGGTTCTAATAAAGAATATAGGTTTTCATAATTAATTTATTTCACAAAAAATTATTTTTAGTGTTATAATTTTTTATTTGATGATGAAATTAATGAATTTAGTTTCATGAGGATAAATGAGCCTTTTATAAATATAATGGTTATTTGGAGGGTCATATTATCTCGTATTGTATCCATATTATATAATACTCGTTGTAAATGATATCTCATCATTATATACTTATATAGAATTGAATTTTCTATGTTCTATTTTTTCAAAATTCATGTGAAAATTACCATATTAGGCACTAATATGACATACGATTCTTAGGCCCGGATTGCCCGAAATGATCAGTGAAATAATTATAACTTTTTAAATAGAATGCATGATATGTTTTCTTGAAAAATTGGAATAACTCTTAAACATATGTTAGGATTATAAATATGAAGTTATTGTTGCGTTTATAGTAGTGGGTTTACCAATAGTGAGACTTATGCCTAATCGGCTTGGGTTTCCAATGAGAAAAACCAAAAAATCAAAAAACCATTACTAAATTATTTAGAAAAGATTATTTTATTTTTTAAATCCTTATAAATCATATATTATAACTTAGATCAGAAATATGAGTGTACCTTTAACCTGGTGAGGATGTTCTTTCCTTGGGTAGAGCCAATCCTTCATTGGTGCATGTCATGGCTAAATGATAATTGTTTACATTTTCATTGAGAATATTATATACATGAAGAATTTTATTTCATTTCAATTTTATCATTTCACAATGTGGTTATTCTATGACAAAATGACATTGAAAAATATTATCCTTTCCTAAATGAAGCAATGCAGAGATGAAATTTCAAAATGATATAGTAATGCTGAAACATGCAAACACAATAATATGTTTCCTCCATTATTTTGGGGAATGGTCTAGTGTTAGAATTTTTAATTCTAGAGATTTATTTGGAACACAAGATTTTACCTAGGGAAATGAGGAGGAGGATATCTCTATAGTGATGATGGTTTAGATGTTTGGATTCAATCAAGCGTTGAAGAATAAATGAAAGCCGAAAGAACAATGATTGATATAGTGAAGAGATTTCAATGAAACTGTGGAAGTGATCCAACTTTATGTAGGGGTTCTTATTCATTGAATATTATATTTTCCCTATTCTTGATATTCCATGATGGACATGGACCAGTTGAAAAACAAAATTTCCCACATCTTAATAGTTGTTGCAGGATTGGTTACTATCTGGGGTTTTTACGAAAAAAATTATTTTCATTCTTGGTTGACTGTTTTTAACATAATGATCCCCAATAGAAAAAAAAATCGATTAAAGTCCATTTATATTTGTTAATCCATGATTTTATCCCTCTTTAAATCATTCATCACTGGTGTTCTTCATTTGGAAAATGAAACAACTTATTGAAATCGATCGATCATTGGGAAATCGATCCCTGGTGTAATGATCGGGTATCGTAGATCACGGATGGACATGGAGTAATGGAGGCTTGATGACGACGATGAAGAACAGATCAAGGTGGCATGGGGGATGCCTCCATTCAAGTGATTTTCAATGAAATGGGTCGTAATGATTATTTGAACACCTGGAGATTAAGAACACAACTTCAAGATTCCAGACCATCTTTTGGATGGACGTAAAGAACACTAGACTGCGTCTGGTAGCCTGTGGAAGGCCCCACAAGTGGAGGAACATGGTAGTGGAACGTTGTAGCAGTGATGGGTGCCCATGGAATCCATAATAAGTGATGATAATAGGCCATAATTAATGGCTGGTGGTGGTTCGGTGGATGTGGCTAGTGAGGCGTGTCACACAACCTGGGAGGTGCATCATGTGACTGATGTGGTGCGTCATGTGGCTGGAGGTCGTGGTCCACATGGACTGAGGTGGAGACCCATGGAAATGGACATAAGAAGGGAGTGGCTCTAGCCATGGGAGGTATACGGCTTCAGTTGTATCCCAAGAGGAGAAGGTCAGCCCGCCCCAGCGGAACGAGTTGGTTAGGAGGATCGGGCCCCCGTAGCGGGACAAGTTGGTATGGCCCGGTCGAGCCAGACCTAGACCCAATCAGACCCTTTTCACTAAAATAACCATATCATTCAAACCATAAGTAATATTGATGATCCATTTCAAGCGTTGGGACCCCTGCAACGAGGAAGTCATTTTGAAATCATTTTTAGGATGTTATTAAGGACCATTATATGAGCATAGTCTCCCCATGGTTATTCACTTGAGGGTTTGGTATAGAATTACATGGAGATACCCTCATGAAATGAATCTATGATTGAGTTTTAAATACTCCTTGGGACTAGAGTGATACTCTATCACCCAAGATAGAGTTTTTTCGGTATTTACCTGACCTCCCCGCGTAGGTCCATAGTCCTCTATCATGTGGGTTGTATCATAGGGTTCATGGTATTCATTGGAATCCCCTAAATTACAAGACACATCATAGGGTTCAATGTTTCATGTGAGAATCCACTATACTATGGAATAATTTAGTTTGGGTTTTATGTATTCTTCAGAATCCCCTATTTATATTTCATGACCATCGTCCAGCATTTTCCCATTGGACAATGCCCATGTTCCGTGGGACCTCTTATAAGTGTCCCAAATTTAATCTTAGATCATGGGTTGGGACTCTCAAAATGAATCCCTTGGGTAGAATCTTGTGACCAAGTACTTGGTTGTGATATCGAGACTCTTTTTCATAGCGATACCAGATGTCTCAGGGAAAATTCATAACGTATTGAGATGAGATGTTCTCTCAGATATATTTGGTAGACATGTTCTACATGGTTACAATCAGATACCTTGAGGAGTGGGATATCCATGAATTGAGTGTTCTATGAGGATAACCATATGGATGGTAGTGTCTGAGATCTTTCATCTGTAAATCCTTTACATGTATACCGAGATTTACTTTTAATATGTGTAGTTGACCTATACATATGTTGAGATCACTGTACCCTCTGGGTGCGGTTTCCTTTGTGGTCTATTTCCTTGGGATCCATAGTCCCCTACTGAGTATTTTTTTATTCAACCCTACACATTCTTTTCCCAAATTTTCCATGTCTTGTGTATAATACTAATAATTCAGTTAATTCCTAGGCAGATTCGGACCCAGACTTGGGCTAGACAGTGCCTTATGAGACCTTACAGGATGAGTTATTTCTGGTGCGATTCTAAAACATCATAAAAACCCTTGTTTTTTGGATGATAATTGTTGTTATATTTCTTTGATGGTATTTTATTCTGGCCTGGTTGTACTTTACTACTTCCCCATCTATCATACTAGGTTTTTTGAGTGGTGGTAGTGTGCATTCTTATCTTTACTTAGTGTCCTTATATTCCTTCACCCTTATCCCATAGTTGTTTCTGTGTACAGGTTCATAGAGAAATTCCACCTTTTATTGAGATATGCCTACTCAGCACCAGTTTCAATCCCCTGGCATATCAAAGGTGAGCTTGGGGTAATTATGCCATGAGCCCAAGGGGTGGGTCATGAAAGAGTGGTCTTATACAAGGTTGGTACTATATTAGGACTGAGAGTCTGTGATATTGGTTTGGGGAAACATTGTGAAGTGTTTCGAGTACGGATTTCAAGCCAGGGACTCCAATTTTGGTGTGGCAGATAATGTATACATACAACAGGACTCTGGGAAACTATTTTCTGACGCAGTATATGAAAACATTGGTTGCAGGGAAATAAAGGTAAATCATCATATAGGAATGGTTTGTGTCTTCCATGTCATTCTTGATTCATCTCACCATGTATACTCTTTTATCCATGATATATCTTGTTCTCCTCGTGATGTTTTTATTATGATAGACAACAAGGTATCTACAACGAGATCAAGAGTTTGTCTTGATGCTCGACAAGGCCTCTGAAATGGGAGACAATCACAGAGCAGCTTTTCTATAAGATGATCAGTAGGTGCCCGTTTCTCTTAATGATATGTTAGAATACCAACCTATACTAGTTCAGGTGGATGCATCTTTATAGAACGATTCATGAATGGATATTTTGGTGCTAGATAATGAAGAACCTCGTTCGAACTTGTATCTAAATTTTCTAAGTTAGTGATCAATCAGGAAGCAAGTTCATCCGGACCTACCGATATCATGCGTGCAAATTAATCCGCATGAAAAGTGCTTTCATTAGAAGGTCCAGGGACATGCTAGTTCCTAGAAGAAAACTATTTTAAGTGATTATTGAAAATAGTGGAATCTCACATGATATTGTCCCACTATTCATGCTACAGTTAGATAGGTGATTGATATACCACCAAAGATGAGGGAGTGACAAGATCAAGCTGCTTCTTAGGGCATTGGACGTGGAAGGAGAGCTTGGAAGGTAGTAGGAGGTTGTAGAAATTTTGACATGTTACCACCACCACTTTCTGGTGTTCCATATCAAAATATAGGAGCCGGGGTAGGGGAGGAGGCAATTGTCGGATGTTGAGGCTTATAACCGTCGGACTCGAGGAAATATTCAATGTATGATCTCTATCATTCTACATCAGTTGTAGTGTTGATAGATATTTGTACTAGTTATTTCATCTCCTTCCATTTTTGCCTGATACCTAGAGGTTCTAGTTAAACTGTTGACTTGATTCTCATGTGTAGAGACTCTTTCCAGAAGAGACCCAATGACCACACACTAGTGCTGACTGTGTGACCTAACTAATTTTGGAGAGAGTATCGATTGAGATCTGTTGGAAGTGGAGTCATGGCCTTATGATATCATTCTCAATATGGACTAAATCCATAGTTCATACTCATATTTATTGTTTTATGAAAATGGAATTGGTTCATCTATGGTTATGGAATTAGATTTACCCTTTATTTGAAAAGTTAAAATCCGTGTATCTCTTGATTGTCTCAGACATATGAGGGTGTATCCGATTTCTATACAGTTTCCTTGCCCAACCCTTCGTGCATTGTATGTTTTGAGTCTTCAAGTTTTATAGTGGAGGGAGTGTATAAGGACATCTCCCCTGATGATGTTACAGGTTTAACTCTCTGTCGATAGTTAGACTTTTGTGTTAGTATTCACCCTGGGGTGGCCCTTTATTTATGATAATTTATCAGATGGCTCTCAAAGATCTCCTTTAGATGGGTAAATTTCATAGGATGGTAATATTAAGAAATAGTGTTTCACCCTGGACATCCCTAGGTTCTCTTTGATAATGAAATCTTATCATACCCAGCATCTGAGAAGGAGCACACGAGACACTTGAGGATGGTCTTGGACCCAGTTCAAGAGGACCATCATCACAAAAAGATCTTGAAGAGACTATATTGGATTCAAGAGGCCTTCTATTTCATGGAAATGCCTCCTAAGGGACTAGAGTTTCATTGAGTCCATGGAGGTTTAAGACATAGTTTTATTTAGGGAACTACATGACACATAATATTGAGTAAGAAACAGAGGTATTCAAGTTGAAGATGTTGTGATACTACCTGGTGGAGGATAGATACATCATCCACTTCAACCTCAACTCTCTCATGTATGTATTCTCTTAGAAGGACTGGGGAATGTGATAAAGGATATTCCATGAGAATCTGTCGGATTATGACTTGGAGTATGTCTATAGATATACAAAGAGGAACTTGGAAGCAGATGATCTCAGTAAGAATCTTGTTAGTATTTATTGAATAAGGCATTGGAGCTGTTCTCCTACTTGTGGTTATCCTTCATGGATGAGATGGAGAAGTTCATCTACAGAAGTGGTTTGTTCCTTGTCCACTCTTAAATTAGTTGAGAATCACAACACATTGATACTAACTGTGAGTCATTAGGTAATTAGTTATCCATAGGGAATACCCCTATTGGACATTAAAAATGTGGGCAGCATGTCTTTCTTTTCAAGTGATGCATAGTAATATCAGTAGACAGCTATGGTGGAAAGATGAATCAGGGTATGAATTTGGGTGTTATGGTGGACCCCAAGTATGATAGAATAGTTTGAAGATGGTCTTACCTATTAGGACAAATGTTGAAAGTTGGTTTGAATCAGTTTCATGGGTTTTCCTTCCCATTCTTGGGAAACCAAGAATGTATTGGGAAGGTATATTAGCAGACTTCATGAGTGGTATACTGCATACATACAAAATAAAAGATACCATCAGGGTGATCGTTGATGGACTCACAGAGTCAGCCCACATCCTAACTACCTAGGAATAGTGTTTAGTAGAGGGCTTGGGATGCCTCTACATGCTATAGATAGTTTGACTCTCTAGTGTTCAGTCGATGAATGATTCAAACCATGACTCTCAAATTATATCTCAATTATAGAAGGGAATTTATATGTAATTTTTAGAGGTTGTGAAGGTCATCTAGGATAGGATGGAGTATGATTAGGGCCATTTGATGTTTTGGGCTAGCATAAGGGAGATACCTTTGAAATTTGAGGAAAGAGACCATGTTTTCTATTGGGTCTCACCTCGATGAGGGTTACATAGATTTTTCTAGGGAGACAAGCTATCTATAAGTCTAATATCCCATATTTCAGGTGATGTATATTTTTGTAAAGGTAGCATACTTCTTGGATCTACCCTACCATGGGATCATGTACCAAGAGTCTTCCACATGTATCCACTGAGGAGATTCATGCAAAGAACATTTTCACAACATAATATCAGGTGATCTTGAAATTGCCATTATAGATTTCTAATGAAAATCAAGGATTATTCATGGAAAATATTTTCTCTTAGTGTGTGTTGGGGGGAAGCATTGGGATATTAAGAGAAGCACCTGGCAGCGGGAGGCTCCGATATTTTCTTAGTTCTCTCACCTATTGTTCGAGTAATCCATGTTTGGATTTTTGAGGACGTGAAGCCATAAGGTGGGGGATAAATTAATGACTAAAATAATCCCATATCTATTTTTTGAAAATTATTGGTATATTTTCTAGACCAGGCACTGAGATTGAGAGTGAATTTGAGGCCTAGACTGCTTGGAATGATCCGTCCAAAAATGTTTTCTTTCTCAATTGCGTGCAAGAGTAGTTTTCCTAAAAAAGTGGAATAACAGTTAAAAGACCACCCAAATATTAAATTAATGTTGACTGTTTCATTCAGAACAATGGGTTTACCCTAGGCATGAAATATGTTTACTCGATGTGGGCCACTAGTGAGAAAACCCAAAAATGGAATAACCGTAAATAAAATAATTAAATAAAATTACTATATTTTTCAAATCCTTATAACTCATAAATGGTAACTCAGATCAGAAATATGAGAGTAAAATTGTTTTTTTGAGGATGTGCTTTCCATGGGTGTAGCATAACCTCAACCAGCACACGTCAAGGGTAAAATTTAATTTTGGGTCTCTTTAAAGGAGAATAAAAAAACATAAGGAATATTATTTTATTTTATATTTATCATTTTATAGCATGGAGATGAAGTGTGGTGACTCTACGATTCGTTGAAGGAGTAACCTATACTCCTTTCATAAATGGATAAGTTTGGCGACACAGTTTCAAAGAGTAACAATAATTATGAAATGTGTAGACATGTTAATGGGTTTCCTACTTTATTTGGGGGTAGTTTCCAATATTATAATTCATAACATTAGATATTTCATTTGAACCCTTGAGATTCCCTAAGGCAAGGAGAAGGAAGATCTCTCACCGGTGATGACAGATCCAAGGTCGGTATTCAATCAAGTAGCTACAAATCAATGAACATTGGTGGAAAAATATCGACATGGATATGATACTTGAATCTCCATATACAAGTGATCCAACTCGATGTAGGGGTTGTTATTCATTGAATCTTCTCTATTCCCTATTATTGATATTCAACGATAGAAGAGATCAATTAACAATGAAATTGGAATGAGGATCAATCATTGCTCTCGGATGGAATTATACATTTTTGGTTTTCATGGAAGATTTTTATAGTGATTCTTGGTTAACTATTCTAACAGAAATGAACCCTAATAAACATGAACATCGATCGAGGTCTATTCATCTTTTTTAATTTGTTCTTTTCTCCAACTTTTATTCATTTGTAACAGGTCTTCTTCATTTGGCCAGTGATATGACTTATAGAGATTGATCTATTTTTGATCAAAATAACTTTTTCACAATGATCTAGTATCACCAATTCGGGATGGACATGACACAATTGAGGTGCAATGATGATAGTGTAGAACAGATAGAGGTGACACAGGAGATGCTTCCATTCAAGAAAATTTTCGAGAAAAGCGTTGCAATAAGGATTCGAATCCATGGAAATTAAGAATGCGACATGAGGATTCTAGAAAATCATCTAGATCAAATAATGGACAACTAGAGCTTGTTTCGTGTCATGAGGAATGCCCCACTAGAATTCCACTGTAGTGTAGTAGGCACATGACATCCGCCATGGGCGGTGCTCAATGGTCGCTGGTGGTTTGGAGGATGCAGCTAGTGGCCATTATCTAGTCGGACAATGGTTGTGTCCCGCAACAATAGCCATGGGTGGGACACGGCATCCACCTCATCTTGGGTGGAGAAGACAGACATGCTCCAGTGGGCTGGGTTGGTCAGCGTGGTCGGTGCAGTGGGTCAGGCCGAATGTGCCAGGTCGACCTGCTAGAGTGTGTCAGACCCAGGTCAGGTCGGCGGACCCTAAGCCTGGTCGGGTCACGTCAGTCTAATGGGGTCAGACCAGATGCTTACCCAACCAAACCGCTTTCACTAAAACACCCATATCCATCAAATCATATGTATAATTGACAAATAGTTTTTGGAGTTGGGACCCTCATGACGAGGAGGTCATTTTGGTATATATTTTGGAGATGGTAGTATGGAAAATTATAGGTGAAGATACTCCACTTGTTTCTTACCTTGAGGGTCAGGTACGACATTAAATGCCAATCCCCTAGAGACATGAGTCCCAGATAGAGTTCTAAATCCTTCATGGGACTAGAGTGACACTCTAACACCCATGATATTGTTCATTGGGTATTGAAATAAACTCTGAGCACATAGCACTAATCCTCCTTCTAGTTTTCCAAATCATAGGGTTCATGATTTTCATCAGAATCCCCAATGTTTTGAGCCACATCGTATGGTTTGTGGTATTCTATGAGAATCCCATACCATGAAGAATAATACAGATTGGGACCAAGATAATGTTTAGAAACTCATATATGAATTTCATGACCATTGACCATTTTTTTCATTGGGTGGGGCCAAGTTCAACGAGGCCTCTGGTAAGTGTCTCGGATGAAATCTTGGATCCATCGGTGGGACTCTAGGAATGATCATTCCAGGTGTAGAATCTTGTAACCAATGATTTAGCGGTGATATGGAGACTCCTTTTCTCAATTAAACCAGGAATATTAGGAAAACATCATGAAGTATAAAGACAAGATGTTCTCTTTGATACTTTTTGTAGACTAGTTATATGTGGTCACAATTAGATATCTTGAGTAGTGGGATCCCTTATAATCGAGCGTGCTATGAGTGGAACCATATGGCCAGCAGTGGATGAGAGGTTGCATCATGGAATATTTTATGAGTATACCTAGATGTTCTCATAATATGTGCTTTAGACATATAACTTTTTTGAGTTGACTATACCTTATTGGTGGTGTTAAATTTTTGGTCTATCACCTTGTGTTTTGAGGTCCCATAAGGAGTATTTTTTTACCCACACTTACACGGGATTTTCCCACATGTGTCATGTCTTGATCAGATAACCAATGCTTTGTCTGAGTCATAGGAGGATCAAACCATCAAAAGGACTGGACGGTGCCTTGTGAGATTAGATGGTCTGTGGTGTTACACTAGCTTTCTATAGAAGCTTCAGAACCCTTATTTGATTGAAAAACTTTTCTATTTTCATTCTATTGCTGGTTTAAAATCAGTTCGGGTTGTAATTTACTTCTTTACCATATATAGTACTCTGTTTTTGAGTTGTGGTAGTATACATTATTTTCATTAAATATTTTGATTTCCTTCCAGCACCCTTAACTTGGAGTTTTGTGCATGTGTATAGATTCATAGGAAGAGGCCTCCTTTTTTTGGGAAATGCCTATTTGGTGATAGTTCCTAGCCCCTGGCCTATCAGAGGTGGGCTCTGGGTAGTTATTCCATGGGCCCTAGGGGATGGGTCGTGAAAATCCTATAAGGGTATTTTTTGGGAAATACTTTCCATTGAAATATACTTTTAAAAGAACTTACATATTATTTTGGATTATTTAAAAATGTAGAGAAAATATATACGTAGTGGTATTCTAAGACCAGAAATTAGTTATGTGATAAAGAGGTTATATAATAATAACTCCATGAATGAGTTGTTATATGTGTTTCATGTTGTGAGTAATACAAAAGATAAATTATTTCATAATGAGTTATGGAGAAATACAAAAAACTAAATTTCATATGTGGAAATAATTAGATAAAATATGTACATATTGTTATATACTCAACTGATTTTATATAATTTTTTAGAATAACCCATAGATAAAAATCTAGTAATATTGAGTTTATTATTTAAAATTAATAAACAACCTTATATACTAGTTAAAATTTATTATTATTTTCTTAATCTATAGAGGTGGGGAAGAGGTCAAGATAAATTGGAAAAATAAACCATTCATTGATATTTAAAATGATTATTCATTTTCTCAAACTATTTTAATTTTTCCCTAAATAGTGGAGTTAATAGTTTAATAGTCCCAAATATTCCACTTTCGAATAATGAATAATAAATTTTTTATACATTTAAACATCATTTGAATCTATGGAGTAATGTTTCATACATAATCCCCACACTAGACTTCAATTAGTTCATGGAATAAATGAATAAGTTGGTAAATACTATAATAATAACTAAAGGGGTTTTTCAAATATAAAATAGGCATATCATAGGATGCAAAAAATCCTTTGAAAATACCACCTCATATGAGAAATAATTAAGGTGGATGACCAAGAACTGTAAAGATGCTACATAAGAGAATATATTATATTTATTTACAGAATCAATATCATACTAAAAACAATAGGGTTATGTTATTTCAAAAGGTATTAGATAAATTGGGGATTGTTTATTATGGGTTTTTAAATGTAAATGTATTATTGGTTTATAATAATGGAAATATAAATTAATCACTCAATCATTTGTGATATATATTTTACATATCTTTAAATTGTCAAAACCACTCAATGTATGGGTTTTAATTTTTCATAATAATTGATCATTATAAAGTATTATAGGTTATGGAATATTTGAAGAATAGTGTTAGTATAATGTCAATGTTTTTATATATTTATCTCATGTTCTAATACGTATATCAACTTTAATGTTATACATATAGTAATTATGATTCTTAGGGGAACATAATTATATTAATTTCAATTTATTTAGTTTTCAGTTTATCTCATATATGAAAAGTAATAATTTTATACCTTTCAAACACTGTCTTTGATGTTAATTTAATCAAGGTTGGTTAGATACATGTGGAAATGAATTTTGTAAACAACCTAGGATAAAGAAATTAGAAATTTATATTACCTAACTTAAATAATTACCAAGAGGATAAATAGTGTAACTACATGAATGTTCCCTTGAGGAATAAAGAATAGTATTGGAACACCTTGAATAATTGTATATTCTTAATGATATATTTTGGATCAAAAAACTAAATTTTATATAGTTTAAATAATTAAACTCAATGACTAAAACAAGGTATACTAAATTATTTGAGAAATATAGATGATATAGGCTTTAGTTTCCATGTTTTTTACTAAATAAACTAATTCAACTTCACTCATTAGATAATAATATCTCAAATCTTCATATTTATTGACATATTATAAATAAAAATGGTTATCTTCATCATAACTACACTTTCATCTCAATTATTATGTGTAGATGGATTGAAATTTCAAAAATTCAGGAAGAAATTTTTGAAAATATAGAAGGATAATCCAATTCAATTATCATGAATAAATTAACATTCTCTGGATAGTGTTCCTCCATTATTTTAAATTAGTGTTCATGGATATAGTGGGTAATGTGATAAATAATTCAGTACCTATATGATTAAAATGAATAAATGTGGTAACTATGTGAAGAGAATCCATGGAAAATTATCAATAAACTACTTTAAAAAATCCACTATCCCCAAGGCATTTAATCAAAAATCCTTTAGTGATCACCAATTATGAACATAACATAATACATGGAAGATATAATATAGAATATATATCAGTGAGTATGTTGAATTAAAATCAATACATATTATTTATTATATAATTGATGGAACCTAATGCCAAACAGGGGTTGGAACCCCATAATCTCTTCAATCCAATGGCTAAACTCGATTGATAATGATTCATCATATTTTAAATTTTCTCAAATATCTTATATAATTAAACATTATATTAGGAATTAACTATCCCAAGAAAATTGTGAGAGAGAGAGAGAGGGAAAAGTCAAATTTTCCGAAATATCATCTTTCTATTCAAATCTCCCACCCACTTAGTGCTTCATAACCCAATGTGATAAATGAAATAAATTAATACTTCTCACGTGGCCAAACAATAAATGAATATATCATGCCCCAAATAATAGATATATTCAAAAAAAATAACTATAACCCACATAAATATATTTCACAATTTCATAAAGACTAAACAACATACAGTTTGAAATAACATGTCTCAAAAGTAGCCACATCCAATTCACTTTCATATTACCATTTCCACATCCACACCATAAGTGCTATAATTTTTCATTATAACACCATGGGAATACCTATATTAAAGACTAATATTGTTGAAACTATATAATTCAATACATGAAATTAACTATGATCTTAATGCTGTTTCAGTGGTCGTTTAGGTCTTATGCTATCTTTGTTCAACATAGTGTGTATTATATATAATATTGAAAATAATTTCACTCTATATATAATTTAAGGGTTTCATAATATTCTTAAATGGGCTATATATAGTCTCCAAACATTAATTAGAGATCTCTTGGTATTTCCCAGGGAGATTCAGAGCTTAGTAGTGGTCGCAATGGAAATACATGGGGACCAACATAATGGTCGGGTGTTGGTGTTATCGAACAATGGTATGGGATTAAATAGTACAAGATTTATATTTTAGTTAAGTTAAATAGATTTTTTTCATTGAAAAGATCTAGTATTCTGGAATTTATCATCATGTAATGAAATTATGGATTATTTATGATGTGGGAGACATTAGCTCTAGAAGAAATAGTAACATTTTTGTTAATAAAGGAAACCTTCATGCAGATGGTTTCCACACATCAGAAATTTCATGGAGTTATTCCCAATTAATATGAGACACTATAGAATAGATATCATTGAATGAAATTTGGTATTGACCCACAATGAAACTTTTGAAAGTTCAGGATGACCCACACCCACCTAGTGCCTTTTTCTTTTTTCACTTCACTAATCCCCCACCCTCCCATGTAAAATCCTATTATTCTCATGAACACACACCTCAATTCCAACCCAAGTATGGGAATACTCAAGTAGAAATAATTTTCCATGTGCCTTGACTAGAAAACCATTATGGTGGCCAATGGGATTCATCCTTTTATGAGGGTTTTCTAGCTATATGTATTATTTTTAACTTCATTTTTCAGAGATTTTTATTTTTCCCTATTAAAGTGAAGAGAATCAACAAGTAGTGAAACAAAATAATTTCACCTAACAATATTCAAAGCAACAAAATTGTATAAAAATATATTCATGGAATAATCTAATGAAATTTATTAAAATTGATATAATTGGAACTTAAATTCATAGAATTAAATATTGAAATAAATATATAATTGAGGGTCATCAAACAAATACACACACAAATAATTTCTATACCTTAAGAAAAATCTCAACATAAAATCAAAAAATATCAATAACTAAATAAAGGAAACATTAAATTAATTTTTTAATAAAATAAAAATGGATATATTTAGATTAAAAAATAATGAAATTACTCAATAACGAATTATAAAATCATGATTCATATATCATTAATATCCTAGTAAATTTACACTATTTCATCTCATCATTCATCCTCCCATCAATATCCTTAGCATTTATGATTTATATAATATAATGATCCTTTCAATCATTACTCAGGAACATGTTATATTGAGTTATTATCATTCACAATTTTGTAAATTATACCCATAGGATAAAAAATAATATCAATATCTATGGCATAATAAAAAAGTCATAAATATCATTGAGGGATTTATATTTTGGTTTTAATGAAAATGTGTTTCAACAGTTGGTTGGTAAATTATTTTAAAACATTTAAATATAAAAAATATGCCAAAATACTTATCCAAAATCATGATATAAAATTTACAACTAAATGAAAATAATATATCAAAATTACATTTCTTCTTCGTACAATATCAAATTTGGATCATGGAGAATATTAAAGAATAATTAATCCATGTAACATACTAGTTTTTTTATTTCATATCATTTTTGAATTGTATACTTTGGGAAAATATCACATCCATTACCAAACCTGAGTGATATAGTCATGAATAAAATTGTAATATATATAATAGGGTCATTGGTTATGAAATAAGGTGTTTCAACTACATTAGACATAACCCTTTTTTTAATTTAATATTTTAGGAGGGATATAATATAATGATTATTGGATTATAAACCATGTCATATCATTAAGTCATAATGAAAATAAAACCACCCATCATCCTTTAATGCGGAAAATCCCCTTCCACCATGGTTGAACTCTCCCTCTTCCATATAATGTTTATTATCAACGAAAATATGAATATAATTGTAGTGAAGGATAAAATAGGCCTTTAATGTGTAACATCCCTTTAAACATCCATATTTTTATGGTTTAGACATTAGAAAATTATAAGGAATGATTTTAGAGAAAGGAACTAATATGGAATTTTATTTTTATGCCCAGAGAGTGTTTTTGTTGATAATAGAAAAAAATTAAATATATTATATCATGTACATGTAGTTATCATGAATAGAATAATTATTATGAAACACATCGTTGATTGGAAATTTGAGACCACCATTGAGTCTTTAACATGGTTTTCACTCTATCGATGAAATGACTTTGGTCTAAGTCTTTAACAACCCTAATTTTTCATTAAATGACAGTTAAATCATTTTAAATATATAAGACATAATAGTACATCATTAAAGGATCTATAGGTGAAGTATCTTGGGAAAACCAGGGTCATATATCACTTATTCCTAATAATTAATAAACACTTTTAAAATACATACTCTCTAACAACATAAAATAATTCAAATTTCCCTTAATATAAGTTTTAATTTGAGGATATACGATAAATAAAGGGATGAGATGAAATCCCAATAAAGGTAAGGATAACATAGTAGAGATAATATACATGAATAAATAGTACATTGTTGAGTACGATCATCATAACCATGTCATAATTATGGTATAATAATCATAAATAGGACAAATAAATTTGAGAAATTCATGGAATGTGGCGATGAATAAAAATGAATCATCATGTCATAATAGTAAAATAACACACATAGGTGATAACAATGAAAAAAATCATGTTCGGACATAATATATGTTAATAATCATAAAAGAATAATTAAGAATATATCGATAATCATTCACATGAATAATTCATCTATTATTAGGAGAAATATCGCAATAAGTTTTTAATTTGGGGTTATATAAAGTTGGACTCACCCATCACATCATAAAATTTAAATAATCACACATTCCACATCGATTGTATAGTAATCACAGTCAAGAAATATCACATGGAAATGAATGGGATTCATAAGTATTTCATAAATAATAATTTCATGTATAATCTCACAGGATACCAAATCAATAATTAAAAAATGGCATAAACATCATTATCCTTGTGTGGAGAAAAAACACAATATGTGTCAAATATGTGTCCTGGAATGAAATTTTTTCAGGGAAATATTTTTATTTCTGTTATAAATCATGGAGGAAACATGTATGTCCCTTAAAAAAGTGAATAACATTTATTTCAAAATTATTTGACATTATATGAATATCAATTCTAAAAATTATGTGAAACAGGGTTAACGTAATGATAATGACCTCGGTTCATGAATCCCTATAACATAAATCATTCATTATTTCATTACTTTTCCAC
Source organism: Viscum album (assembly GCA_963277665.1). NCBI lineage: Eukaryota > Viridiplantae > Streptophyta > Magnoliopsida > Santalales > Viscaceae > Viscum > Viscum album. Next base: position 504,165,323 of record OY728122.1, on the reverse strand, counting down.
CTTAGGAAGAATAAAAATATTAATATTAAAACATTGAAACAAAATTTAATTATTTTAATTTATCTTATTATTTTTCAATTATGATAATTTTAATATTTATTAAATTTCAAAAGTTTTTGTTGAAGAATTTTTGTATCCTAATTTCATTAAAAAATTTAGTTTTTTCATTGACTTCGATATTTTGTTCAATGTCATTTATGCAAAAGAAGAATTAATTCTAGAAGTGTGACATATATTTATTTTTAAATACATATATCACAATTTTTATTATAAAAATCTATTGTATTGGTTATAACAAAATAAATTCCAATGTCCTTGTTTATGGTTAACCAACTGATAACAAGACATTGTTAAATGGGTGGGAATCTGATTTATGAAAATTGAATAGGTGAATAATATAATAAATAAATAAGATAACATCAAAAATATAATGATAAAATAATATTTAATTATCCATATATTTCTTTTGTATGAAATTGGTCAATAAATGAGAAATATTATAGGAGAATGTAAAAAGGATTTGATGAAAAAAACAGGTAGACTATATGTTTCCTCCCATGGAAAATGCTATAAAACATTGATTATTGGAGTGGAATTCTATAAAAACCATGTTCTTTATTAATCAGTTTAACATGATTTATTATATAAAATATTTCTTAAGACAACATTGAGGATTAAGAGTTGTAGTGTCTTTAAAAATAAGTAAAATTACATATAAACATAGATCATAAAACAAAACATCATTATTGAAAACTTCTATTACGTGCCCACAACATTCATTCGTATATTGATTTTCATGGGATAACATGAGGACATGCATAATAAAATAGGTAGATATAAATCCCAGTTAGGGAGTAAAAAAGGTAGAAAAATGAATAATATTGTATATTTTAAATAATAGGCATATTTATAGAGCACTATAGAATATCGAACATAAATACAGGATATAACATGATTTTCATTACATTAAAATGTGGAAAAACGTTTTACAAGATAGTAGCATGAGAAAAGGATCAATACACAAATAGAATGAGTCATCACTCATTTTAAATTAATTAGAATGATGAAACCCTCATTGCACTTGACATATCATGATACTAATCTTTACCCAATCCATTGGATCACTATCTTTGTTCACCCTTCTTAATCATTTCATTTCATTCATAAGTGTACCACAAAGATTATGAAACACGAGTTCATTAAAAATCATCACTTATTCCACGATAAAGTAATGTATAATTAATATATGAAAATCTATAATCATTATGTAAATTTCAATAAAGGTGGATACCCTTGATAGTGAAATGGACATGATATTCACTACACAGTGACTTTGGTTAGGAAAATGGCAATGCAATTTCAGCAGCATAATGGCATGACATTAGGATTAATCAAAGTGGTTGATGAGAGGGAATGTGAAATATCATGATATGTACATGAAATGTAATTTATTTGGGTCATATAGATACAAGTCCCAACAGATGTAATGGAATTTATATGCATAATATAAAATAATTACTTGAATGTAAATGAGAAGAGAGAAATTCCTTATGAAATTTCATCATGGTAACAGGTGTACATGCAAGGAATTAATGAGATATAAATAGGTCTCTAATCATTAAAACATATTTAGGGATGTATGGATGAGGTGTGAAATCATACCCCAACATTTGAAAATAGAAATAAAAGAGAATAACATCATAAAGAAACATGGACAAAATTGAGAAAGGAATGAAATACCTTAATTGGATGTGTGATACCAAAGTTTTGGGAGGGGATTGAGAGAGCATTATTGGTAGATTAGGGAACCATGGGATGATTTTATAGAGATGAGGGTTGGGTAATGACGTTACCCAGGGGTTTTTAGTGATGATAAGTGGGAGCTTTGGTGAGTTTTTATAGGAAAAGAGAGGGAATTCGTTATTATTTAGGTTTTGGACACTATACATTAAACTAATTCAACCCAAAAACCAACCCACGGGTTTTCCCAAGTTTTTTTCAGTAGGGTTTTGTAAAACATTATTTTATATGGACAATGGAAGAAAATTTTAAAATATTAGGCTTTATTATGTGGAGGTGAGTTACACTCTTAAAGAACTCATTTTAAAAGTTAAAATGACTTATAAGTCTTGGAGGGTCCACTAAGGCACCATAAAATTAATCAATAAAATATAAAATCCCGATATTTTAAATGTAAAACATATATTGGAAAAGAATAAACTTTATAGTATTTTATAACATCACTCTTGGGTCATTATGATGTCATAAAACACATTATATATTTAAATTGTATTTAATTTTTACCCAAAAATTTGACTATCTCGGAAAATTATGAAAAATTCACCATTGTATAATTTCGACATATTGATTAACAAAATAATATTCTATTTATCAAAATAATATCTTAAATATGTGAATTTAGTTTTTTTAAAAACTAAAATTTATCTAAAATTCAAGGGTTTTGACAAAATCAGCTTTCAAACCTTAATAAAAATTACAATTGTATTTAAAAAAATTATACTATCATTTATAAAAATTAATTCAGTGATAATATGTTTTTTAAAATATTATTTATTTCATAAATTCAGTAATTCATCAAAATAAATATCTTAATTGAAAATTAAGTTAAAAAATTATATTTATGCATTAAAAAATATTTACAACGTAATAATAATATAATGAATGTATATTATTAATTACATACAACAATAATGCAGATAATAATCATGATAGAGACTTGTTACAAAACCCCTTATAAAACCCTTATAAGAACGAAGGGTAAGGTGTGTGATGGTGACAGACTCTTAGGGAGGCATAGATAAAATCGCTCTAGTGGTAATCTCCATTAACATCCACTTCTCATGTAAGTGGTTCCTCTCAAGCTTAACACGTTGATGCTCGACTAGGGATTGGTCATGATTGAAGCCCAGTGACACCACATACATTCAGATATCTGACAAATGGTCCTGTTAAGAAGAAATTCTTCTATATGAGGCCATCAATTCCTTTGTCTTAGTAAATTGGATTTGGTAATTCCCTGTATTTATACTAATCATGTGATAACTGTTCATCAGATATATAATCAATAGTCAGAATTCTTAATTTAATTTTAAAATTAAAAAACATAAAACAGAGGAAGTGAATTTGTTTTATATAACCATTATACATAGGAATACATTAAACTAGATCAAGATTAATTTTTATTAATAAATCTTTTGGCCATTACATTCTTCCAAACTTATGAAATTTCACCATAGAAATTTCATTTTACATCTTATTCCAAAAACAGGTGTGGGTACTTTTCCTTCATTTCCTAAACGATGTCTTCATTTTTTCCTATTATCATTTCCTTCATGTAGAAAGGGTTCATGTATCACAATTTTACCTCATGATATTTTTAAAATCATCTACTTCCTTTTCCAAAAAACACCTTATGTGTCTTAGTTTATATTGAAAGATACATAAATAAGTCGTTAAAAATGAATTTCTTATATATAATTTTGATATATCTTCATGAACTACATTTTTCATTAAAAATGTCTTACAGAATCATCTTCAAATATATCAAAATAGGTTTTTGGTAAATCATTTTTTTTATTTTTCCAAAGGTAAAAAAATATAATTTTACTCATATAGGATGCTCATAGGTCTCCCTATTTTTCATCATATAGAAAATCATTTAGTGGTTCAAAATTTTCAAATAAATAGAATAAATTGAAAACACCCAGATGGTACTTCCCATGCTTAACATTGTAAAAAAGTTGAGATCACAATCTACTCCAATAGACTATACTTTATCATTTAAATAATCGTGCAATTTTAGAGGTATTGGATGGCGCATAATTTCGTTTATATGTAACATGGATATTTAAAAAAGTTTCAAAGTCATTTAAGCTTGACTTCTGGATGATCTTTCCAATTTGTTCTTCAGGAAGAGTGAAAAGAGTTGTTCATTAACTTCCTCCTTCCATATTTTAACTATGAAAAGGATAATATAATTAGTAATTTTTAATAAATATCTATAGATCATAAAAAGGAAACTTTAAACATAAAACAATAAACTTATAATGGGGAAGTATATCCTAACTTGTGACTCCTTAGGTTTAAATATAGGTTATGCTCGATCTATTTTTTGAATTAAAAATTTATGGGATTTTTTTATTCCCACAATAATGGTTTGTTCTATTATTATGAATTTATCGAATCATATACCTTGGGAGTGTTGTAAAAAACAGGGTAACAAGGCCCATTGTCGTGCACAAGTTCCAGTGTGAGTATAGCTCAAATAGGTGTTTTTATGTTTTACCACCAGATACATCTATGCTAGAGCTACCTCAACCTAATTGTATCTAGAAAAGAATGTATTTTACTGATATTAAACATAATCAATACTCACCATGTTTTAGGAATTTTTGTCATTTACATAGTCTTATCCCTATATATTTCACTATGTTTTTATAATCATAATAAAAAAATAACTAAACCTATCCTCTGATACCATCAATAATAACCATCCTCCTTATTACAAACTTAAACATGATTTATCACATAAACATGTACGTAAGAAAAATCTGAGGATCGAAATGTCTAGTGTCTTGGTAAATTGAGAAATTTACATAACAACTTATAATATAAAACACAACATCATTATTTAAAACTTCTTTTACATTTACCACAACATTCTTTTGTACATGGCATTGCATGGGATACCCTAAGGACATGCATAAGAAAAAGGTGAGCTATAAAGCCTAGTAAGGGATTAAAAGAGGAATAAAATGAATAATATAATACAATATTAACAATAGTCATATCAACGAAGGATAATAGAAACATGAACATAAAGGTATGATATAGCATGATTATCAGAACATGGAAATGTGGCAACAACATTTATCATGATATTATCATAAGCCAAGGCCTATTGCACATGGAGAATGATTAATCCCACATTGAAAATGAATTAGAATTTTTAAACCCTCATTTTCACTTGAAGTATCATGATACTAATCTTTACCCAATGCAATGGAGCACTATCTGGGAACAACCTTCTTAATCATTTCAATTCATGCATAAGTGTGGCACATAGATCATACAACTAGGATTTTTTAAACATCATCATTTTTTTCCACTATAAAGGAATGGGAATTCATACCTGAAACTACATAATAAATAGTTAAATTTTCATAATGTTGAATACCATTGATATAGAAATTGGCATTGTATTCCCTACATAATGACTCTGGCTAGAAATATCGTGGAGCAATTTCGACAATATAACGACATGACATAATGATTCATAAAAATGGTTGATGATAGTGAAATGGGTATATCTTCATATTTACTTGACATTGATAGTATGTGGGTCATATATATACATTTACCTAATTAATTAATTAAATTTAGATGCATAGTATAAAATAATTACTTAAATGTAAATGAGAAGAGAGAAATTACTTACCTAATTTGGCATGGTAAGAGTTATAAATGGTAGGAATTAATGAGTTATATAGAGGTATATCATTAGTAAAACACAATTAGGGATGTATGGGGGAAGTGATAAATCATACCCTAACATTTTTAATTGAAAATAATAGTGAATAACAATATAAAGATACATGGAAAAAATGATAATTGAAGGAAATCCTTTACTTGGATGTGTGATCCCAAAGGCTTGGGAGGGGCTTGAGAGAGGATTCATGGGAGATTTAGGCCCCATGGGAGGATTTTAGAGAAAAGAGGGCATGGTAGGGGCGTTCTCCAGGGATTTTTTTGTGAAATATTTTGGAGCTTGGCTAGGTTTATATAAGAGAAGAGAGGGAATTCTTTTTTATTTGGGATTTGGACACCAGACATTAAACTAATGAAAATAAAAAATAATCCAACAGTTTTGGCACATGGTTTCTGAAAAAGGTGGGAGTGGAAGACATTTATTATATTTCCAATGGCGTAACTTAATAAAATATTTGACATTTTTATGTCGATTTCAGTCACGCTCTAAAGAAAATCATTTTAAAAGTTAAAATGTTTTATAATTATTGGAGGTTCCACTAAGGAACTATAAAATTATCCAAAAAATTATAAAATAACATTAACCAAAAATGAAGAAATACGTTGGCAACAAATAAATTTTATTTTATTTTATTAAATCATTATTAGGTCATTATGATGTCATAAAACACATTATATATTTTAATGATATTTAATTTTTACCCAAAAATTCGACTGTCTTATAAAATTATGAGAAATCAAGATCAGATAATTTCAATATCTTTATTCCAAAAATAATATTTGTTTTATATATATAATTATATATATATTGTTTACTTTTAAAATAAAAAACATACATTTATCGAAAATTCATGGGTTTTGATAAAAATTTGCTTTCAAAACATAATAAAAATTATAATTTTATTTATAAAATTATGAGATCATTTATAAAAATTAATTTAGTAATCATATTTTATTAAAATTTTATTTAATTTGAAAATCCATTTATTCATATGAATAGATTTCATAATTGAAAATTAACTCATAAAATTGTTATTTGTGATTTAAAATATATTTACAAAGGAACCACAAAAATTGAATGTATAATATTCATTCTATAAAAGAATTATGTAATCAAAGTAGTGATATGATATTATTATAGAACCCCTTATAACAGCAGAATAAGATGGTAGGGTATGGTGTGCAATGGTAACATACTCTTGGGTGGCTCAGATAGAATCGATCGAGTGGTAATCTCTATTAACATTCACTTATCACATATGTGGTTCTACTTAAGAATAACATGTTGAATATAGGATTGGTCTTGGTCAACTATGAATCCTAGTGATGAGCCCTCTATTCCAAGATCTTCTAAATAGACTTCATATTGAGCAATTCTACTAGATGAGTCCTTCACTTCCATTTTCTCAATAAACTGAATTTGTTAAACCCCTAAATATAATGTAATCATGTGATTACTATTAAACGACTACATTATCAATGGTCACATTTCTTAATAGTATTTTAAAATCCAAAAGCATAAAACCAAGGAAGTTCATTTGTCTTATATAACCATTTTTCATAGTAAAAGATTTAATCAGATCAAGAGTAAATTTCATCAAAAAAAGTTTTGGTCATCAAAAATTAAATAAAAATATACATTTGGATTCTAATATGGTTATGAGTAAATAATTCATTAGATTTTTTTTGGAAATGGTGGATGGAGTAGATTTCCAAGGAGATGGAGTTTGGTTATATATACTTGAGGAGAGGGTTATTTTTTGAATAAAATATTAAATAAAATAACATATCAAAATTAATCCTTTTATTGGTGAATTTATCGAGAAAAAATTAAATATAAATAAAATTTATTGGGTTTCAAACATTAATACACTATATAATTATAATTCATTTTTTTTAAATGAAAAGTGAAAAAAAAAATTTAGGAAATACTTTTTACATTAAACAATGGTAAATGATTTTTAGGTATTGAATTTTTTTATTTTATTTTAATAAAACAATTCAAAAATAAAATATATTTTTTCTTATCCATATATTTTACAAATTATTAGGTCATTATTGAATCATGAATGAAATGAAATATTATACACAGGTTGTGGGAAAACATTACTTTTACCACTCACTTGAAAATTGATGTATTTTATAAAATTACCAAGAAAATTAACTCTTAGAAAATTTCAATGTGTTTGTTTAAAAAATTATAATATTTCTGTCAAAATATTTTCCTAACATAGGTCGTTTTAGTTTTTAATGAAATTATTATTCTTTTTTAAAATAACATTTTCAATCATTTTTGTAAGTAATGTGCTTATATTTTCGTAGAGTTTTTTAATCATGATTTTTATTTTTTTGGCATTATAATATTTATATTTATATAAATTACTCATGAAAAATATTATTCAAATTAAATTTTATTGTTTTTAAGTCAAATTACTATTCCAACATCTAGGTTTCTATTCCCAATGGTTAAGTTGTTATGCCCAATAGTTAGGTCACTATTCCAAATAGTCAGCAAATTATTCCAATGGAAACATTACTATAAAAATATTCACATGTTTTTTCCCAGACCCGAATGCCACATAATAGGTTACCAATGCTCGGTGGGCCACATGTCCCCAAGATAAACTCCTTGAATTCCCGAGGATTCTGACTGGTCGAGAGGGCCTAGGGTGTGTCTTAGGGGAGGCTATGTCCTCATTGTCAAAGTTTAGCCCAACAGATTAATATAAAATTAAGTAAATAGAGAAAGCATTATAAGTAATCACTGTAGAAAGATAAGTGAAATTTATTACAAGTATGATTATAACTGAGTCAACTAGAACAACTAATGATAATATGTAATGTAACTAGAAAACTGGAAAACATAGATACAAGACAACAATCATAACAAGTTCTCGAAAAGAAAAAGTTAATCAGAAGTCCATCCCAAGAATCCTGAGATCCAACTGAGTCATATTCTATTAATCTTCAACCTAAACAATAAGAAATCAAGAGTTTTATGTTGTTTACTTCCCTTTATCAACAGCTATAATCAGGTAATTTTCTTTGGTTACCAAATGATTCCTAAAGAGTGTGTGAGATAAATATCAATGGGAAACCACCAATGGTGTATATAACATCTAGACCGTATAATGAAATATAATAGTGTGCAAGAATTCATATATAAATTAAATTAGTACACCATATCTAAATACCCAAGTACCACATTATCCCTCAGCAGGTGTCTAAACCTATAACCAATTCATTATCTGATTGTTACCAATTTATAATATGTCACAGGTTATGAAAACCGAAGGTTCCATGTTGTAACAAGGCTTCCTATAGTGATATATAATAGTTAAGTCCCTATGCAACAACAAAGGCAACGTAGACCCCATGGGTCACCAAATCGGTAATAAAAATTTCCTTACTAGGGGTAAGACTGTAATCCAAGGATCATTGTCCAAGGGATTCCACAATGAGGCACCTACCTTGTTCAAGGATTTCATCCAAGCTAAAACATGGCTAGGCGAACACAACTCTCGGTGGGAATTAAACATGTAACCTACTTTTCAATGCTTTATCCAAGGAGTGTATCCAATGAATCCTATATTACTACATGATGGAACATATGGTTTCATGCCAAAAATCCATGAATTAGAAATTTATTGGGTTCTATATTGGTCTCAACATAAGCTTGTCATATCATTGAATTCAGATTGGGGTCCTCAAGTACTCAAAGAATTACCTAGGGAATCTTAGTAAAGATAAATTAATGACACTAATATTTTAATATATAATTAATAAGGTTTGAGACATTATATTTCATTAGTGTGATAAGGATAAATGAGCATGTAACCATTTAATCAAGTCCTATCTAATCAATAATTCCAGTTGATTCCTGCAATTCCATTAATTAGTGTGATATGTCCAAGTAGAAAGAAACCATTCATTTAATCAATTTAAGCATTATAATAAGTACTACTCACTTCCATACCTCCCATAAACTGGATATGTGTTTATACGGACATGAAACCATATTATTAATTTGCATTAAATATCATGTATAGATCTAGGTTTTTATCCGTCTATTTGGTGAAAAGCACACGAGAACCCCATGAGGATGTACATGACCGCATAAAACCACTGGCCTATAAATACTCTAACCATAGGTTGACCTCTTGGAGGTCAGTAGGGGACATTATATACAAATGAATAGACATAGTAGCTTCTCCCAGATCAAGCTCGAGATCAAACATTACCTCTCTTTTATAATTTATGATGGAAATGTATTTGGAAAAGACATGCCTAAAATTATCCACTACTAGTGGGAGATTATTTTGCAGAAAATATTGCTCTTCAATGAAGATATTTTCAATTTTGGTAGTCACTCATCCTAGCCCATGATGCTCTTGTCCCACTCTACTATCTTGTACATTCCAATCACCCTTATGTAGATAACTGATTTAATCAGGTGAGGTATATTATAACCTCAAGTGTAAAGATTATACAAAAGAGTGACACTGAACAAACCAACTCATCCCAATAATGACATTGAATCCTATCATCATCATAATTAATAGGTTCTATAAGAAGGGGAAACTACCTAACTCAAGGGGAATATACCTATATTGATATATGACCTATGTTTGTACCCCTAACAGTGTATCTAGGGTCTTTACACTGTATTAATAATGTATCTCTAACCTTAGATATTATACAACAGATACATCTAACAATGTGTCTGAAGAACCTATATCAAATAAATGAGATAATATAGTAGAGGCTACTAGTATAGTACCTTGTACTATAGAATGTCCCATAGACTAATCCTCAGGGATCAGCTGAAGTGCATGAAACTAACCTAAACCATGACCTTGTGTAACAACTAGACTACCATGATTAAAATAGCTATACTAGTTCTAATATTGATCAATGTTATGTCTATCATGGCCATTACATCCTCCTCATCAAGGCATTCTGATGCTACTCAAACATCCCACCTGACTGGACACCAAAGAAGACCCTCATGAAGGTGGAGCTGGTTATGATCATTTTCCACTCGAAGTGGTTTGAAAGGTCTTCCGTAACCTCTATGAATTCCCCATACAACCACAAGCCATGGAATCCAGTGGGTCCTTATCAGACTGGGTCTTTAGATTCCCCCATCATCGACACTTAATACACACGAGAGAGAAATCAAAAATGATAATGTAGTTGTGACTACATTGATGATAATCTTCGAGATAACACTTCATATCTCTTGAAGAACAAATGTCCTTATGTGGTATTGATTCTCTAAACTCGGTACCATATTTGTCTCTTCGGTAACGTTCAATGATAAGATCCTGATTGACAATTTCAAAAATGTTTAGTAGGAAAAAAATTCATCTATATATGAATGTCTTACTAGATCCCATCCTCAAAACATCGATAATGAAAAATTCATCACATGATAGATGTGGTGATAAGCTACTATAACTCTATAAAAGGTGTTTAATATTCCATAGCTGGCATAGAACCCTAATCAGGATGCCTAAAATATCTAGATCTATTTTATCTCATCATCTAAGGAATGAATTATTCATAGAAAATTGTTTTGATGTCATCACATGTCATGTCTTGAGGGTAATCAGCAAGGGTGACCACATCCCTTGAACTCTAGGCTGAATTCTAAAGCATGTATGCAGACAACATGACTCTTCATTTTGGAGGCATTTCCAGATATCTCAAATATAGTCATCATTGACTCCATCCTTGTCATAGTAGCTTCCAGACCTCCATCCCCCCGATAAGTTGGTAGGATGATGCTTCTAGAACTCAAGAGTAATATTATCCATCGAACATTTAACTCGTGGGGAACCATGAAAGTACTATGTCATACATCAGAGACTATAAAAAAACATGGGCATTAGTTCATAGATTAGGTATAGTAGGTGGTGCCTCATGTGGCACTCAGGGAGGTAAGTATGGTGGGTTATGTCCCACCATGTCTGGAGCTTGATCATCGCCGCCCTATTAGCATACAATATGATGACATCATGGAAACATTGTTATACAATTTCTAATAACATGCATTATAAAAATCATATAAGAATATAGATATCATCACTAGTAGAAGATGAAAATAAGAAAACTCACTACCCAAAGAATACTACACCAACAACCCACCTATAGGGCATGTTTTTCGTAATTTCTCAAGCATATGTTTCATTTCATTTTAAATTTAATTACCAGATCCACTCATTTACCTTTCCTATTCATGAGAAGGAGGGATAAGGATGTAAAACCAATTAATTTTAGTATTCATGTTTGACTTTTTGTTGGATATAAATTCACATTTAATTAGTTTCCACACACCTAATCAATGAAAAATAAACCCATTTATTTATATCATAATGGATTGACTCAGAAAATTACTCATCCCAACCCATTAGGCCCCATACACCTCATGAGTTGATATAGGAAATCACTCAATCACAATTAAATGTAATAAAAACATAATCTAACAATCGTAGCATTTCCAAAATATCACCGTCATATCAAGTAATTGAAATGTAGTGAAATATACCTATATGGCATGGAAAAATGAATGAAATGTGAATCCTAAGTGCTAATAATGTTTCATATAACAATGCTATAGGACCTCATATCATGGGGTCAATGATAAAATATAATCTCAATCTGAATAAAAATGAACAACAACACATAGCATGGGAATCCGCCAATGGTGAAATAATGTCAAATATAATAGGGAAAAAATAACTACAATTATATTTTGGATAACTTGGATTTTAACACGAACATAGGTTCATGACACCTAAGAATGACTTATGACTAAACCCCAAGAATTACTAGTCTATAATATACCATATCCAAATTGTAATGGAAGGAAAGAAAACCATTTGACACCAATTTGTGACATTCCAGACCCAGATTCATTTAACAGGTTCCCCCAGCCCTATGGTCCACCTATCCTCAAGCACACATCTCTGAATGCGAGAGGCTACTGACTAGCTGCGAGGGCATAGGGTCTATCCATGTAGATACTATTCCCTCATTATCTGGGATTAGCACCATGGATAAATATAAATATGGGTAAATAGAGGAAGCATTATAATAAACAGTTGAAGATGACTAGTGTAATAGATACCAAGCATGATAATCACTGAATTAACTAGAACAACTAATGATGATATATGGTGTCACTAGTAAACCTAAAAATAGGGATACAATGCAGTAGACCCAACATGATTCACACAAATTATAAAGGAATAAAAACACTATCTCAAGAATCCCGAAATCCATCATGGTCCTCTAATATCAAGATCCAACATAAATAGGAAGTAATATAGTGTTTGATGTCATGTTATTCCCTTTATCAATACATGCATTCATTTAATCTACTATAGGTACCAAATGGTGTTTGAGGAGTGTGTGGGATTTATCTTAGTGGGCCAGCACCAATGATGTCTATAACATTCATCCCATGTAGTAGAATATAATAGTTTTCATTCTTGAATCTATAATGTAAAACAATATATTTTATAGGAATACCCATATACCCTCTTTAGCCCTTGGTGGTGGTTTGAACATTTAACCAATTCATTATTTGATTGTTTCCTGTTTATAATATGTCACGTGTTTAGAATAGTGCATGTTTCATGTTGTAACAAGGAATCCTATAATGATATTTAATAGGGAAGTCCTAATGTAATAACCAAGGCGAAATATACCTCAAGGGATAGGAACTCATTAATAACTAAATCCTATTTAGGGATAAGAGTGTAATCTATAGATCATAGTCCAAGGAAATCCAAAAGGATATTCCAACCGAGTCCAATTATTTTATCCAAGGTAAAACATGGCTTTCCAAAGAATAAGTTCAATGGGCATTATCCATGGAACAAACATTTCAATACATGATCAAAGGAGTTTTTCCAAGGAATCCTATAGTACTACTTGAGATATCTTATGGTGCCATACTGAGCATCCAAATATTGGGCAAGGATATGGTTCAATGTGGGCCTCATCCTATGCAAGATGTATCCATTAATTTGGAATGGGGTCCTTGAGTGCTTAAATAATTCCCTGGGGAATCCAAGGGGATCAAAAATAAGGAGACACTTATTTTCATAATTAATTCATATATAATTCATTTGGTTCATCCCATTATATTTCAATAATGTGACATGGTTAATTGACCATGAAACCATTTAATCAAGTCCTAATTAATCAGTAAGTCGAATCATTCAAACTATTTCCTTTCATTAGTGTGAAAAATTCATGTATGAAGAAACCATTCATTTAATCCATTTAATCATATTCATAAGTAATATTCACTAAACTAACTTCCATCAACATGGTAATAAGTGCCACGGTCATGAAACCATATTAATCAAATACATTTAAGGCCAAGTCATGTACTTTTTATACGTTCCAATTCTCATTTCAGATTTAATTATCATATGGAATAACTAACCTTAGGAGGGTCAAGTGGTGAGAAAACATGGAACATTCCATTTTTAAATAAAAAAATAAAGAAACCATTTAATATAGAAATTATTACCCTAAGAAAGTTCTAGCTAAATAACTCCTGAGTGGTGGCTGAAATGTGGCAAAAAGTGGAAAAAAATTATGATATAACATCATAAATGGGATTTATAAAGTTCTGTTAATAACCACTAATAACTAATCACCAATTTGGGAAGAGAAAAACCATATGGTTAAAAAATGTATAACCATGACATATAAATTCAATAAACAACACCTAATTAAATTCTCGGGCCCCACATGACAAATTCCATTACCAATGAACTTGAGGGATGTGTTATATACCACCCACCATAAGCAGTAATGACTCTCCCCAACTTGTATTATCCATTAAATTAGCTTAGATTAGAGTATATCTATGAAAATTGGAAAACACCCACTCCTTTATAACTAGGTCGATAACAAGAGTGGAGACGAAAGGACCATACAAACTCAAGTACATACCGATTTGCATCCAATGTAATGAACATAAGAACGATCAGATCCAGGATGGGGGAGATATATTGATCCCTACCATTTATCTTCAGAATATTCTAAATGTGAGAAATGGAGGCTAATTAGGCTATAAATCTTAATGAAGATGAAGTAGAATCTTAAATATATCATTAAAGTTGAAAAAGGGTAAAATTACCCAAAAATAATCTTATGCACTATTTTCATGAACTATTTTACAATCCATGCGAAAATCATGAATGGGTACCTAGGAGGATGGGGAACTCATATGGTTAGACCACACGGTTAGTGAAATAGTGGTCAAACCATGTAATATGGTTCTTACCGATGTTTCACCATCTGCATGGCTAGGTAACATGGTTATTGAAGTCATGCGCCAACCATGAGATATGGATAGTTTCAATAAAAAGATGGCTCCTAGGTGATGAAAATTCCCCAAAATACCCTAATACCTTTTCTAACTCATTGGAAATATATATTTGATCCAAAATAAATAATTATAATAAAATTTAAATGATCTATACCTGAGTGGAAAACGTGGTTATGGAAGACCATTTCCTTATAAAAAAATTAATTCATTCCTTAATTCATCATTCACGTGAATTACACTAATGGTTCCTTATTTTCAATTTTTTAATGTTGATTAACTCAAAAATATTTTGTTAAATTTTTATAAAGTAGTTCATGGGGAAAATGATTCTATCCAATTTGAGAGATACATATATTTCCATTCTACATTTTTAAAATATATTTTCTTCATAATATAATTATTTTTCGTTGTCATTGGATTAGTTTATGATTATAGTAATCATATTTTATAATGAAATAATTTTTTTATTTACCTTTTGGTAATGTATGTGTATAGAATTATACAGTTTTAGTTAACATAAATTTATTTCAACATAAAAATATCATTTATATTCTCTGGGTTGTTATATTCACCCCCTTTAGATATTTAATCTGAAAAAAATCAATTCATATTCTCAGTTGAGAATAGGGGAGGGTAATTTTGTTTCATTATTTTCAATTGTTCAAATGATGCAAATTTATATTTATAGTTCCTCTTAAACACATTGACAATGTGAGTTTCCTTATTGTGTATGATTTATTTCTACAATCTATGATCTTAATGAGATTCTCTTCATATGATATGTCTTCCTCCAATTTTACATCCTCCGGGTTTAGTATGTGTGCAGGATATAGAATGTGCTTCCTCATGAGCGATATGTGGAACACATATGAAATTTAGCAGTATTTTGTGGAATTTTACGTCAATGAGAACTTTTCATATGCAATCCAAGATCACATAGGGGACAATGTATTAAAGGATAAACACCACCTTCATTAAAATCCACGTGAATCTCTTCCAAGATGATATTTGATTGATAAAATTGTCTTTAATATTACATTCTATATCTATTTATTAGTTTTTAGCATAGCTCATACACTAAATGTAAGTATAATTTATATGTTTTTTGGATGTCATGAAAATTCAATATCACCTCTTTGACAAGATCAGGTCCATGTAGCTTTGATTCACCAACTTCATCAGAACATATTAGATTTTCTTCATCGCTTCACATATAGTGCTTCATATAGATCCCTCATAATACTCAATTGTAAGATATTATTGTATGATAAAATAACAAATGGGAGATGTTGATCACATACCCATTTATATTCCATTCATAAATCTCTTTTCATATCCTGAAGACTCATAATATTACTTCGGGATTGAATAACGTTTTTATGGTGACAGGTTGTACTAAAATTCAATTCAGTACCCATATCATGTCTAATACTTCTCTGAAATTTAGATGTGATACATGGATCGGGATCAATGAAAACTTAATTTTTTAACCCACGTAGCATCACCACTTCATTTAAATATATCTTGGAAATTTTTTCAAGAGAGAAATCATCCAAAATTTAAATGCAGTGGGGACACTTACTTTGTCGATCAACCACTTCCCAAATTGTAATGTCTCTTTTGGATATCCTTTGGATACCTATGAAAAATTTCTTGGTTATGTCCCCCCATTTTTACATGGGTTTAGGTAATGTTTTCCTTATCCCTGTGGAATTTTGTCCCTCTAATTTAACCTGATGACATACCATGAACATGGAGGTGTACTCAGATATCTCTTTATTCATGTCATCCAACCATAATTTCTCTTGAATATCATGATAAAACAAGGTACTTACAATAAGTATGAATAATGATTAAATATGACAATTATCCAATATCTCTGTATTTATCTTAGCAGACCCATGCCCAAAAATTATAGACTAAAATTGAATGAAACCATCATAATCGATGTGGAACTCAAGTATATTCACTTCCATTACTTCTTACACATTCTTTAGACATTCATGATCATCCATTTGTGACTTCTTGATCTTACATTAGATATATGGCTGGGAAATCATTGGGGAAATATTTGATTTATTTACTGCTTTTATGATTTCTGGATCCAAATTTTCATAACTATGATGATTTTAACATTCCCAAAATACATAATAGATATAGTAGATGGTCATTTTCTAATGAAGTAACACTAGTAGAATTTTTGTTATTTGGGACGGGCTATTTGCAATGGGGTTCCATAGGAAGTAGCCCATTGCTGAATATGGTGTCGCAAGTTGTATATTTTGCGATCAGCCCATTACAAATAGATGTCTGATTAAATACATTATATATACAAGAACCTTTTGTGATGGGCCCATCACAAAAAGTATTTTTGATGGGACGTCGACCCGTCAAAAATATCTTATATATTACAAACCCATTACAATAGGCTTATCGTAACAAATTTAATACGACGGTAAATCAACATATCGAAAAAACATTTATAATATATATATATAATCTATTTGTGGCGAACCCCCATCACAAAAGGTCACGTTGATAATACTTAATAAAAAAAGAAAAAACCATGTAATTATGATTACTGAATAAATAATATTAATATTATTAAAATAATATAAAAATATTAAAATTGTCCATATTTTTAAATTAAAAATAAAATTAAAAAAATAATAAAATTATGATTAATGAAAAAAATAATATTGATATTATTTAAAAAATAAAAAATAAAACATATTAAAATTCTCAATATTTAGAAAAAAATATTAAAAAATTATAAAAATATAAAATAATAATAATTATAAAAATATTATTATTATTATTAGTAAAATAAACAATCTATAAAAAAATTTATTACTAACAATAAATAATAAAATAATAAAATACTTATAAATAAAAAAAATTATGCAATAGTTATACAAATATAAAAAACAAACACTATAAATAGTTCATATTACAACAAAATTTTCCATTAAAATGTTTTTAATATACCAAAAAAATCACTGGGGGCAGTCTCTTGGAGGATATGGTAGAGGAAACTGTATCCTTAAACTACAATCTAGACTACATATGTACTCCGTATGCTCATGTTACAGCTGTCATCGATGCATGTCCTCCTCATGCAACTGTTGCTGTTACTACTGCCATTGACACATGTTCTCCTCATGATGATGATTTTTCTACCGAGACATCTCTTCCTACTGCTTCAAAAAACTCTATATAAGCTTTGTTTGAGCTTACAACTTCTCCTGATACTGTGATCCAAAATATGATGCCTCTCCACGAGATCCTCTTGAGCTACATCCCGACATCAAAGCAGTACAATAATAAGTCCCCATGAGTCATATGAGAGTTGATACCAACTACTCGACCCCTCTCGAAGGAATAATGTGTCACCTGCATCCATGCCGCCTCATCGAAGTGGTGGGCACTAGTCTGGTCGGCTGTCTCGGCCTGACACTCAGCCCATGTATGAGAGGTCGTAACCTCATATAACTAATTCAGTTTCAATTTGAAACTAAAATATTGATAATATTATATGCAGTTAATTTTGGAATAGAAAAATAAATAATACCCACCAAAATCTGACACTGACGATCACTTCTAAGCACTCCAGTGGATAGATCATTGTACATTTTCTGATAAATGTCATACTCCTTAATAGTTGGATACTCGACTACCTATATTAATATAAAATAAATTGTTTATATGTAATGTATAATAAAATATTTAAGAAAGATACTTACCATATTCTCTTTATGAGTACTAAATGAACAGCTACCAGCTCGATATGTCACCTCCTATCTCCCCCAGTTATGTCAGTCCAATGATGATCTCGTCAGAAATCCACCACTCAATTAGTCAGAACGTAATCCATCCCGAATGTGAGATAAAATGTACTCTGTTTGGTTGTCTCTACATGCCTCATCAAATATTATCTCTCCTCCTTTCTTAATGGCTATCCTTCTCAAATTCTGAAAAAAATGGAGGAAACGTGCATGCATTGACACCTGCCAAGCCTCATGGATAGTGCCGCATATTCTATCATTGATGGGATACCATAAACACTTTAAATATTTTATAATATATTTTTTATAATGAAATAAATTTCTATATAAATATTATTAATTTACGTACCAGCTGATGATTGAACATTCCATGCTTCACATCAACGAGAGTTTGTTCCCATGTGATCCACGGCTGAGAAAAATAATTGCACAAGATAGCGCTCCCCTGTCTAATACCTACGTGTGGAAAACTGTGAAAAATGAACAAGTAATCAAAACATTTAGTGTATAAATAAATTAATGAAAGAAACATAAAATACACAGGTTACCATACCTCTGTGTTCATGGATTGAATCCAAGCTGTGGACATTACTCGGGGATAGGTTTAGGAATCATTAGTCACACAAGACCGTGCCCCCTCTATGTACCCCCTTGAACTTCCAATGTCCTTAGGGTCAGATGATCCCAAATCCTTATCATCCAAAGGTAGCTCAGCATCCTCCAACTCACAAAATAGATCAGTTCCATCGGAAACCCAAAATTATTTTTGTTAGTAGATAGTTAAAAATAACTATTATATATAATTATATATTAGTTATGATTATAAAAAGAACATAACTGTGTCAATGTTTACCTTCACCAACATCTTCATATCTGATGATATCATTATCATCATATTCATCATTGGCATCATTAATATCCATATGAGTTCTAGTTTCATCATCTCCTTACATTTCAAATTCATTAGAATCATCATTAACAACATCGTCACCATCAACCCTTAATTGTGGGGTTTTATCATCGATATTCGTCTATCTTTTTTAAAAGGAAGGATTTTGAATAGTCTTTTGAAAATTTTCAATTCCTTGAACTTCATCAGAACCATATTCAACTTGAGTAAACTGATTTTCCTATGATTTCATTTTTATTATGCCCCACCAATCACTCAGGTCTCTTGTAGTAGCACAATACATTGTATAATATATTTGATGTGCCTATTGAGGCAGTAAAAATAGTTCATTTACTGAAAGAAGACTTTTATATTTAACATCGATGATTCCATGAATTAGATGAAGTTGTAAGCCTCTTTCAATATCTAACCATCAACATTTAAACATTGTGATGTAAGATTTCCCTAGATAATGCTATTCAATAATTTCATCCAGAATGTCGTAAAATCAACATCAATTTCCCTATGATGTGATACTCACAAGAAAACTAAATTGTTCATTTTTTTATTCCACATATGAACGTGTATGAAATCGAAAACCATTCACCACATATGCATTGTATAATTTAACCATTTTGGATGTTGGATTACTCAATATAAACAATTTATTATCATTTTTATCATCATGTTGAGACACATGAATTTTTTTAAAAAAAATATCGATATAATAAATAATAAAATGAATTGATATTTTAAACCATCAATAATTTATATTACCTGTTTTCGAAACCATTGAGAATTTTGTTTGTCAACGTTCTTCAAAATATGATACTATAAATTGTGTAAGATTTTTATTGAAATGATTATCATATAACCTACAAATAAAATAAGTTTACTTAAAATAAAAAAAATATAGAATAAGTGATAGAAGAACTCACAGTACAAATGATTTCATTTCTTCACAGTTGAGTAGAACATATGTATGAGCTATGTGATCTTCATCATCTAAAATCCATCGTACATGAACTCAATTGAAGCCAACTTCTGGCGAATTGAAAACTAATAATTGATTTTCCATTTCACCATCAACATTCCCCTCATTCCTTCCCATGCAGTTTTCATTTGAGGTACATTCGGATTCAAAATAATGAGAGCAGAAGACATAAGTATTCGGTCAAAATGTTCCCATGAATCACCATCAAATTGATGATTCAAGATTTTATCTGTTTAAATATTGGTTTTGTTACATTACATTATTGATGTTGTGTTTTGAGAAATAAATAAATTCTATAACCTAGGTGTAAGGGGGAAATATCTGAACATCTTTACAGGAATAAATCCATACTTCCCCGGTTGATATTCTTTATACCACGATTTTCAACATGTGGGACTACAATCCAACAACTCATTTTCATTAGATTATAAGATTCATTCAATTTCAAATGCATTAATCTTCCGATAACTAATATCCTGATTATGAACCTGCCTCTTGATCTCGTAGTAATTTCCTTGCGACACATTTTCTCTCAGGTAATAGTGTTTTAACCAAAAAAATATCTAATAAAAATAGTTGTTTGACATTGCATTATCTTATTTTATAACCTTAAATTTTTCAACGGATTATATTTTTATTATCTTGCAACTAGGATATAATTCATCCTCAGCAGACCTCAACAACTCATAAAATTTAGATGGTGCCAACTGAGGAGTTAAATCAATATCAACTTAAGTTTCAGTTTTTTGAACATATAGTCCTACAACATCATTTACTAAATATTGAAACTGTGATGGATCCGGAGTCATGTTATTATTATCTTCTCAGGAACTGCATTTAATGTTTTGATATGAAGAAATATAATCTGGTTGAAAACCAAACCGAAATAGATTTCCTCAAACCTTTTCAATTGTGAAAAACATTCTCATAGGACATTATCTACAAGGAAACTTAATTATTCCATATGAAACAAATTCTGGTATTGATGATGGAAATGATAATAATACTTCAACAGCCTCTATATACATAGGATTTAAACTAGAACTGTCTGGATTTATGCACTAATTAGTCAAAGCGTGATAATCTAATAATGACTGTTGTTGTCATATTTATTACATATTTTTCTTAAAAAATTAAAATCATTACATTTTTTCAATAATTTTAAAATAGAAAACAATTTCTGAAAAAAAGATATTAATAATTACAATTAATTCTTAAAAATAACTTTTAATTATGGGTGACACAATTTCCAGTGGATTGAAATCTACTCCTTTTTCAGACAGCTCATTTACTGGAATCATTCACACACTAAAATCACAATGAAGAATGTGATCATATGTACACATATTCATTCTCGTTCTCATAAGAATGTATAAGCGTACCTCTAAGAAGATTCTTCATTATGATTTCAGTGTGAGAAAGATGCGAGTAAATGAGTCGTCAAACAAACAGCCCCCTTTTTGTTGATTGATCATCTTCTTGAAATTGTCACCATCTAAAACCTTTATTACAAATTATTACTAATTATTACTAATTATTACTAATTATTACTAATTATTACTAATTATTAATAATTATAACTATTTAATACAAATTATTACTACTTATTAACATTTGTTACTATTTGTTACTAATTATTACTAATTATTCCAGTTTAATACTATTTAATACCAATTATTACTATTTATTACTATTTTTTAGTATTTATTACTATTTATTACAATTCATTTCTAATTATTGCTAATTATATCTATTTATTGCTAATTATTTCAATTTATTTCTATTTATTTCTAAATACACTTATTATTTTTAATTATTGGTAATTATTGCTTATTATTACTAATTTTTTATATTTATTCCTATCTATTCCTATTTATTCCTATTTAATTCAATTTATTGATATTTATTGCTATTTGTTGCTATTTATTTCTATTTATTTCTATTTATTCATAATTATTTGTATATATTCTTAATTATGGCTAATTATTCCTAATTATTACTAATTATTCCTAATTATTTCAAATTATTTCTATTTATTCTCAATTATGTCTAATTATTCCTAATTATTGCAAATTATTTCTAATTATTAATATTTTTGTCTAATTATTACTAATTATGGATATTTATTGCTATTTATTGATAATTATTATAAATTATTACTAATTTTTACTAATTGTAACTAATTATAACTAATTATTACTAATTATTATTAATTATTACTAATTATTCTTAATTAATGCTAATTATTCTTATGTATTGCAACTTATTGCTATTTTTTCTAATTATTGAAATTTAATGATAACTATTGCTAATTATTGCTAATTATTGTAATTTATTTTCATTTACTATTATTTATTGCTATTTATTTCTATTTATTTTTATTAGTTTTTATTTTGTTGCTATTTATTGCTATTTAATCGTATTTATTCATATTTTTCGTATTTTTCACATTGTTTATATGTATTTTTAGTCATTCCTAATTATTACTATGTATTACTAATAATTATTATTAATTGCTAATTATTAGTATTTATGACTAATTATAACTATTTATTAATAATTATAACTATTTATTACTAGTTATTTCTAGTTATTACTATTTAAATCTAATTATTATTATTCATTAATAATTATTACTCATTATTACTAATTCTAACTATTTATTACTATTTATTTCTAATTATTACTGATTATTACTATTTATTACAAATTATTACAAATTATTACAAATTATTACTAATTATTACTAATTATTACTAATTAATTCAGATGACCAAACAACTTGAATCTAACAAAATTACAACTATTCAACAATAATTAAAATTAATATAAAAATGAAATAAATAATAAATTAAATAAAACATAAATACATTTAAACTTGATCTCTTATAATTGTAGAGGGCTTCACAAATTCTTCGTAAAAAAACTAACTCTCTAAAAATTATACTGTAAAAATAGAGTTTAGAGAAGGGGAGGAAGAAAAAATTCTGGGGGAGGGAAGAAAAAATCGATGGGGTATATATAGGTTAGATTAGTTGCGAGATTACTATTTGTCCTGGGATTCCCATTGAAAATAGTACTTATTGCGATGGGTCATGTTGCAAATACCTTCGGCCGCATTAATTACGGCCGACTGTTAAAAGGTTATTTGTGATGGGGCCCGTCAGAAAAAGTAACTTGTCGACACACTATTTTCAATGGGACACCATCCAATCGCAAATAGGTTTTTTATCACCGCCAGTTATTTGCGAGGGGTCCCATCGCAAATACCCTCTAGGGATCGAACTACTTACAATGGGGGATCCCCTATCGCAACTAGGTCTTAGCCCCTCCCGACATTTGCAATGGGATGTGCCTACCCATCGCAAATACCATTTTGCATGGTTTGGCGAGAGAACTGTGCCATTCCGCGTGTATGTTTTTGGGACAGGGCACCTATTACCATCACAAATAATTGGTTATTTGTGTCGGGTTAACCAACCCATTGCGAATAGTCCATCACAAAAAATAGTTTTTCCCATAGTGGAATCATGTATTATTTTATCTTTTCATGGATGTTAGTGAATAATGAAATTATAGGTTTTGATTATATATAATCATCTTCCTTAATGCGTGTTGATCTCCTTCTGTGTGAATTGACTCTTTAGGAATTTTTGATCTATTTATTTGTGACACATCACAACATAAAGGTAGATCATCTATATGTTCAATGGAATGATCAAACATGGAAACTCCAAATCTTATTTATTGTTTCTTTTCTAATGGATCTTTAACTGTTATGAGGAAAAGGCTATCACTAGGACATTCTTCATCAGTACACAACCCAGTACATTCTTTTAAGAACCACTATATATTAGAAAACCATATCCAATTATTTTTAGTCTGAGAACATGATTAGTGATTATCCTCTTATTGATATCCTTAAATATTCCCTCTGAAAATTAGATTGATATATAATTTACCCCATTCCATTATAGCTTTTATAGAGGGTTATTAAAACATGAGAATTTTTTTTCAAAACATTGGCAATACAAAACTAATCTAAGAAAACTTTTGATTTCCATGACACATGTACATCTGGTCCAATCCAGAATTTCTTTTTTCTTGGAAGGCTCTAAAAAAATCCGTTTCATGTGATCACAAAACCCATGAATGTGGCATTATACTTCCAAAATTTTCAGTTCATTAACATAGTATATATGTGTTCCTTATTGTTACAAACACAATCCTTATATTCTCTTCATGTTCCACCTTGACCATATATTTAATGATAATATCATCGTTAAAAACTACCATAATTTTTTGAAGTTGACTACAAAGACTGAATTCATTATATGTTTAAAAAAATATAGAATAATTAGTATGTCCTACGAGAATAATTATGAAATCATAGTTTATATAAATTGTAAGAAAGAAGTCTTATGAGAATCCTCTTTTCTATCCTTTAGTTGAATATTTCTTGAATCAAGATACAACATTGTGAAGTATTTAAATACCAATATATAATCTAAAAAATCATCAATACTTGGTAAATGATACCTATTCTCTAGGGTAATCTTTTTTAGATCCTGATAGTTTATACATATATGAAATGTTTCATTATTTTTCTTTATATAGTGCACTAGAGTACAAGAATACTATTCCCAAGGGAATGAGAAATATTTTTCAAAATACTCTTGATGTTTCTTATTAAAATCCTATATTTCAAAAGGGGATATCATTTAGTGGTATATTTAGGTATATGGGGATCTTGGTATAATATCTATTAAGAACACTACCTTATGATATTGTGTAAGTTTAGGAAGCTCTTCATAAAATACATTTGTGTATTCCCCTAAAATGGGAAATTCCAATAGGTTGATACCTTCTGTTGAATCATCTGTCTTTGGAATGAGATTCTTATTTAAATGGTGTTAACACTCACACTGTGGAGGTATTTTACAATATATATTCCATATCATCCACAGATTTTTAGAGGAGTATGTGATGGTTCATAAAATGAAAATACATTTATTTTTTCTGAAAATAGATGGGATCACTATATAACTGGAGATAATCCATGCTTATTATAGCATCATATTCCTTGAAGATAATTATCAGGGTATTATATGGAATAATATTCCCACATTTGTTAATAGGAGAAGAGTCCATACATGGGGTTATAACAATAACATCACTATGTGTTTTTATATATATATAAATACATGATGGTTTCATCTATTTTATTCAACCATTCTAGAAAACATACAAGATATAAAGTAATGCATAAAACCATAATCAAATAATACATTTTCTATTATAGAGTTAATATGATGTGTACACTTTTTTACATAATTTTAAAACTCTTGTTTTGAAATAGTAATATTTTAAGAAATCCCTTTCTCCATTGGCCTCGGTAGTTACTGACATTGATTACCCTCAAGGACATGTTGTTTAGTGCACTATCTTGCATAATTCCCTTTTTTCCCTAAAGGTGATGAATTGAACCTGGCATGGTGTATTAGGATGATTCTTTATTTCCATTAACACAATTTATGGGTTCTTTATGTATCGTTTGCAATCCAAAACATAGTGTACTTCCTTCTTGTAATTAATGCATTTCTACATTCCATTAAGGAATTTCCCATGATTCTTATTTCCACATTTTTGACATGTGGGTGGTTGAATCCCCATTACCCCCTTTTCAATTCATCTACATTATTTATACTCCATTATTCTCTTATTATATCCATACCCTTGTTACCATTCACTAAACTAAATTTATACATTTATAGAACATCAAATTACTTCTTTGTAACTGCCATGTCTCGGATAACTAGATCCTGAAGCGGTGGGTTTAATCCAAAAAAATTACATCAATTTTCCATCAAAGTTGAAGAAAATTCAAATCCCTACGTTGCAATATTTGATATGGATTCCCCATATATTTTGAAATATTCATATTTATTTTTCTTCATCTCTTATAATTCATTATCAATGATTATTTGAAGAGTTTAAGGAAAATAATTTTTAAGAAATAATTTTATAAAATATTCCCACTCTATCTCTTCAATTATAACCTCTAGCTAGTGTTATTAGTAAAATCCTTCTATTAATCAGAATATCTCACTAAATTATTGACATAAAGGGTCAAAATATAATTTTTAGAATATTTTACCATGAAAAATATCTCCCTTAATGGGTTAACCCATTGTTCCATTAAAAGAGGATCATAATAAACACTAAACATTGGTGGTTATTTTCACATAAAAATCACAATATTTAGATATTTGTTATAGGTTTATGGAATAAATTCCATGTGGTTCAAGTTAAAGTTCATACAATGATCCATCTAGGTAATAATTTCTATAATGTCTTTAACTCCACACCCGACAACATTAGGGCCTTAATTTAGAAAATTTCTTCATTAACCTGACATGGTTTATTGAAATGGTTTCAACAAGTTTCCAAAATTTTATAAATTAAAAATGGTTAAACAAAATGTATTTCATCAAACCATTAATAAATGATTTATTCTATTGGATATTTTATTATAACAGTAAATATTTAATGATACCAATGATTAACATTTTTCTAAAACCAATGTCTATGAAATTTTACCTATACGTATACTTATACTTATTTTATCACTAATTATTTCTAATACTAATTCAACAATAAAATAATAATTACACTGATATCAAATATTTCGAAATTATATTTTAATTTTATGACTATTTCATCAATTTAATTATCTCCAGCATAATTCTTAGGTATTTAAGGATTTAAGGTTTTATTATAATTGGAAAATTTGGATCATACATCACTTATACATAATAAATCTAAAAAATTATTAAAATAAGTTATGTTTATCCACATAAAAACCATCACATTTTCCTTAGTACATGTATCCATTGGATGATATATATCAAATAAATGGGAGATCTATAATCCTATTAATGGGGAGGATAACTTACAAGAGACACGAGGAATGAATCAATTCTACGTGGTTCAGAATAATCATAATAATAATTTCATCAGTATTAGTTCATCATAATAACCTTATGGAATAAATTTGGAAAAGGAAATGAATTTGGTGATTCATAAAATTGGAGAATTATTTCATTGTAGTCAAATACCACACATGGTTGTGAATAACTCCATCGTCAACTTCATTCATAAATTTGGTTCATATATATTATATAATCATTCTGAAAAATCATAGAATCAATTTCTTAAAAAGTAAAAAATTTATGAGGTGATTTAATGGAATTTATAATGCAATTGAGGATAATATAATTATGATCCCATCAATCACGTCATTATATTTACATAATCATCAAAGGTATATAGAATGTCTTAAAACCATAGTAATGAAATAACCCATGGAATGGAATGGTTTTCATAAGTATTTGATAAAGAATACATTCATGAATAATATTTTTTTTCTTAAATAAATAACTTTGAACATATTTTTCATAAACATCATCATTCATGTATGATGAATAAACATTTCAAGAGGAGGGAAAGTTGTGTTTTAGAAAAAATTTATTTTGAAAAGTCTTTGTATTTTGAGTATAAATAATTGGGGAAACATGTATGTCACTAAATTTAATGGTATAGATATGACATTTATATATAAGAAATATTATAGGAATATCAATGTTGAAAATTATTTGAAATGGGTTTGTTAAAAATAAAAGACATTGGGTTCGACATTCCACGTACTTTAAATACACAAATATTTCTCACTATTCCTTATCGGGAATAATAAAAAAAATTTGTTAAAAATTTTATCTATAATAAAATTATGTATCTTTTTTTCAATTATAATTATGTAATTACAAATCATAATTTTATTTTATGGGCTTCGAGTCTTTTTTATATAATTGTTTGATAAACATTTCCAATTATTGTTCAATTTGGTTATTTTGTTCAATTTCATATTTATATATAATTAATAAAATAATTATAATATAAATATATTTATAAATTTATATCTCATAATTAATTTATTATAACCATCCATAGGGTTTTTTAAATGAAAATAATTGTAAACATCATCATTGGTGGTTAACAGACCATTAAGAGGACATTTTCAACAAGAGAGGGAATATGGTGTATGAGAATTTAATATGTCATATATATAAAAAATAATATTGTTGAAAATAAATAATATTATGTCTAAATAATAATAATTTATCACTATAATATTTTTTCTAAGGGTTTTATAAAAGAGAAACAGGTGAGGAGAATTAAAAAAAAGATGACGAACACATACCCTCTTCTTAGTGTTTCATCTCTTTTACAAAACAAGAATCAATTGATGATTGTAGTTGGATTACACTTGAATACCACCATATTCTAAGATAAATAATTTAGATGATTTTTTTCTATTTTTACAATAATAATGTTGGTTAGTTGCTTTTACATGGAGATGGAGAGGGGTGACTTATACTTGAGGGTGGGATATTTTTTGAATAAAATATTTTATATAACACTATATCTAATGGATACATTATAATAGTGTTTTATATAATATAAATAATATTTAAATAAAAAATATTGGGTTTAAAATATTAGAACCCTTTATAATTCCAACTCTAACATATTTTTTAAATGAATGTAAGAAAAAGAACAATTTTTATTATAACAGAATATATTGGACTTTAGACTTTGGATGATGATAATTAGATTAAGAAATTAAGTTTATTTAATTATAATATCCCAGTTAAGAAATTGAATATATTTTTTCACAACATAATTTTCTATAAATTATTACGTCATTATTACATCATTAATGATTTAATTTAAGATACATCAGTAAACAGAAAAACTGTATTTTTACTATTCACCTAAAATACAATGTATTTGAGAAAATTACCCAAAAATAAACACTCTAAAATTTTAAAATTTTAATTTAAAAATGATATTCATTTTATCAAATTAAATTTCAGACATAGTTAATCGTAATTTTTAGTACAAATATTATGATTTTTAGGAAATCCATTAATGTATTGTTTATAAAAAATTTGGGTACATTTTTTGTGTTTTCCTATCATGATATATATTTTTTGGAATTATAATGTTAATATTTCAATAAATTACTCATTATAAATATTATTTATATATTTTTTTTTATTTTCAGGTCCAATTAATATATCAATGGTCATGTTATTAATTCCCAATGATTAGGTTGAAATTCCTTAATAGTAATACCATTATTCGCAACATTCAGGTTACTATTACAATGGTCAATGTATTATTCTAATGTTATCAAAATCTCCAATAATAAATAAATAATTACTTTATTTTTAATCACCACAATCAATATCATACTTATATGTTTCAATTTTCTATAATGTTGATTTGTTTACAAATATGTTGTTTCATTTCCATAGTTTTGTTCATGAGAGGGATGAATCTAGAATGTTGCGGTGATCTATATTCTCCCAATATAGTTTTAATGTTTCCATGTTTTTACACCTTGTAATATTTCTTATTATAATTGGATTTATCTCTGAATAATGTTATGATTTACATTAATTAAATATATTATTTTTTCAAATCTATCTTATATATGTATAATATTGTATAATATAATATAATACACATTTAATTCAATGAAAAAATATATCTTATAAAAACTATTCTGTTACAGTGTTCGATTATTTGAATGAGTGACACTATTGTTTAAATATTTGATTAAATTATAATTAATTAATTAATTAATTAATGACAAACTTACTATACCCATAATTAATACATGCTTATTTAAAATTATAAAATGTTATCTACAAAAACATCAATATAGTGAGGAGAGAATGGTGGAGCAATAATTTATAATGGGATCATACATCGATGAAAAGAATACCACCGGGATAAATAATTACTTTATAGTTCAAGGATATCACCAATGACAAAAATATATATTCATTCATCATGTGTTATTGAACACAACTCACAGAAGGGATGTTTTATTTATTTGGATTTCTTCGGTTTTGATATCCCATGTGAAACACAAAACAATTTTATCTATCCAAACTGGAAAGTGGATTGATGGTTGATTCAGGTTGATTATTTATATTCCTAAAATATATGAATTGATTTATTTATTTATTTTCAACATATCTTCATTTTTTATTCGAAAATACCACTAATCATGTTCAACCAAAATCAAGGATAAGGTTCATTCCACTATTGAGATTCATTGATTACACAAACCATTATGTACTTGTTCCTTGCCGATATTTCTTTTGAAACATGATTCGACCAATACCCATTAGGAGACCATTATATGTAAAATTTATATACCAATGGATCATAAATATAGGTTTTTTTATGGTCAAGGGATCGACCAAGGTGTGACAATTGTGGAAGATTATTGGAGGTGGAACGAGATTGAATCGAGTTCCCCATTTTCACTATTTGGAACACAATGATGACGTGGTGTGATAATGGATGGCATTGAAGGTTATTGGGTAGCCAATCTTTGGGCACCAGTGAATGTGAGATCATTAAACTTTGATTCTCTATTCACATGTGAGATTAATGGTGGATTCGACGGCGATATAGTCAATGCAAATCATGTGAAGAGTCTAGATTTTTTTTTGAAAATTCCTTTCTACATGGATTATACATACACAACCACTGGATTTTATTCCCCTATGTGTGGCACTATGTTATCCCTAAAGTGAAATGTATTACATGTTGTGATACATTTTTAAAACTCTTTGTGACCCAAATCTTGCCAGATCTGTGTGTAAATGGAGTACATGCCCATGAAGCCATCAGATGATTCACGCCATGTGTTCCATGTTTCCCTCAATGAAATTGTTTGTAGAAATATCAACATATAAATATATCACATTCCCAAGATCTCATGTGGATCTTCATGAAGAATATAATTCTGCACATTACATTTACTTTGGAAAGTAAATGAGTAGGGGAGGACAGAAAATGTCAAGTGCCAGGTTGACCCCGAAATTCCATGTGATGTGGTGTACATCTACTATAAATTGCAACAGTACTCAAATATATATTGATTACATGGGAATTTCCTATGGTACATAGGCTATGACAGATTACATGCCGATTTTTGGTTATACATCTATATAATGTGTACACTATGGGACATGTTGTGCCCGAATGGGTCGAAGGCCTTCTTTTTTATTTTATTATAGATAATCCCCCTTTTAAGGGTTGAAGGGGAACCCGTACATGACCAGTAGGCCCAAGGCACAAGGCCCGACATGACCCGTAATACATGACCCAAAGGCCCAGAGGTATACCATGCACAATACATGACCCGTAGGCCCAGCCCACTAGAACTGCCCCTCCCCAGCTTCTGCATCATTTGTTGCCTTTAGCTCCCCACTTTTATTGCTTACCGGCTAGCATTTCCCTATACAAAGCTGCACGGTGCCTGGTCCCAATGGTGGTTTCCATACCCTCTCATTCTTCCAAACCGATTAGCTCTGCTTCTGGTGACTGCTAATAGTGCTCTGATCCTCATTTGGGGCCTTCGCTGTGTGAACTGGTCTACTTCATGGTCATCAATAGCCCGAAGGCCCTGTGGCCCGAAGGCCTTTGATGGCTCGAAGGCCCTGAGACCCATAGGCCCAAACTGGTTGCCCGAAATCCCAAATCAAGTGAATAGTCTGGATGATACAGTTCCAAATAGTACCTACTATAGTACTTCTATAGTACCGCGGAAATTCGCCTCCACCCGGTTTTGAACCTGGGACTCTTGGATGCCAAGCAAGATCCCTTACCACTCGGGTAACAGCTCGTTGGCTATGGGACATGTCATGCATTATTGAGAAATGATTCTTGAGTTATTGTGAGACATTATATGTTAAAAGCATAGAGAGGTAATATGTGTTCCCTATTAAAAAAGTTCATTCATGCCTTAAAGTATGGGTTAGAGCCCTCTTTATTCTCAATTCAACCATGTTTTGAGTATGGGGGATTACCCTTGGGCTGTTTCAGTATAAACCAATACATTTGAGTGTGATCCCTGAGTCAATCCCTGGGAGGATTAATTTAGGAATTTCATCCTCAAAAAATAAGAATTATGATCTCCTCTATGTGTTGATAATAAAATAGTGATCATGGTGTCCCTTTCTATGACCGAAGAAATTATCTTATTCCATTAATTTTTCCTCTTTCTGTAGGATTGTATGTTCCATCATCACTAACATACATATGGAATAAATCACCTTTCAAGTAGGTTAATCTAGTCGGAATCATTGTATCATCATACATATGATCCCCTACATAAAAGTTATTTTATAAGGGTTCTTGGTGTCCCTATGTAGCTATGGGAGTGATCCACAGTCTGTGAATCAATATATTATGTATTTCTAGTGTCTACCTCATTTGGAGAGTCCCATAGAGCATGACCACTTATATGAGCTCCATCAGTGATATCATAGCACATGGAGTGGGATCTCTTGGATGAACATTACATTGAATCCCCATGATGAATCCTATGATTGTTAGTGGATGAGTCCTCATTAATACATGGAGTCTATATTGAGTTTTACCTTTTTTTTATTATCATTATATCTCAAATATTGATTGAAAAATCTATATACTGTTGACTTGACTACACTTGATGCTTTATGTTATGTGATTTATGGGGTCCTTATATGTAATGATATAATCAAATATTCATGGTATTTTGAATCAAATTTTATGTATTATGAAACTAAATGATCTCTTTATGAATTATTGGTAGGAATGAGAGTAAGAGGATCATATAATTGGGATATAGAGACTTAGATTCATACAAATGTTTCATCTAATAGAAATTCCATTCTTTTGATAATGTTGGACTCTTTTTACAGTTCTGGAGGGGTCATATTTGGACCTTAATCTTTCAAGTAATTTACCACACTCTCATAATGGTATTTTACAGGTATGAATTCATTGGTATGAGTTATAGTTTACTTACAAAATTTTATATCCTATTAGATGTGTGTGTCTTTAAAGGTATATTAGTATAATGCCTCTAATGTGTGTTATAATCCTACTCAATGATGGTCTACAACCCATGGACTATTGTATATAGGATTATGTTTTATATTATCGGATCTTTATCAGCTAGGTGATCCATGATGGTTCAATTTTTGATAGGATGGAATCAAAGCATGTTCAACCATAGCATTAGAGTGTGGCTTTTTTTGTCTAGATGTGATATTTGTGTTCAATTTATGGAAACTATGTTAAAGTGATTCAATTTTATAATTTTTACAAGGTCTGTATTGGTGTGGAGATCAATGAATCCATTCACCAGCACACTAATAACATTCTTATTCACTCGTTACAAGTCGGTATTAGTTTTAGTCGAAATATTTGTACATGCATCATTTAGGGATTGGTTTTGGTTGTCATATAATTCATGAATTATCTCCCCATATATATTCATCTTCATTGGTACATGTTTTAGGCTTATATATGTTTCCATGATGACATCCATCAAGTTTTATATAGAAGAGTCGAGATTATGACTCAATAGGTGATGATTCCTCCAGGCACGAGTGATAGAGAAAATATTTTCAATTAATTTATATTGAATATCATTGTTTATAATCCCAAAAAAGTGTTATTGTATGGGTAATTGTCATGTTTTTAGGTTTTAGTGTTATTTTGAACCCAAATGTGAAAAACGAATGTTTCTGGATTTTTTACAGATTTTTAAGTCATGGGTATTTCGGTCATTTATTGAAAAATAAAATTCCAAATTTTCTGATTAATTTTTTTTTATAATCCTTATTTTATTTCCTTCATTTTTGTCTTCCGGACCAGGAACTGATTCGGCCATCTAAAGGGTCTAAAAATTAATTGAAGTTGGGGATTTTTCCAGGCTGACAGCATGGACCCACCCAACATAAAGGATATCAAACTCGGCCTAAAATTATCTAAATGATGTGTTTCTACCTGGGATATGACTAGGACATATAGTTCCGACTCTAAACGAAATTTGGGGAAGTTTGGAAGTCATTAAAGAGTGCATTAAACGACATACATTTGGTGGAACAATCCTGGAAACATCGTCCAGAAACAGAAATCGAGAATGAAAAATTCATACCTCCTTCATCTGGTTTTCAAATGAGCTGAAATTTTGGGGAGAGACGACCAAGATAATTATGCACAACATTCATGAATGGTGGAACGCGTGAAGAGGTAATTAATGGGGTCTAAAACGCTCAAACTCTCTGGGGTAGAATTCTGCCTATAAAAGGAGGAGAGCTCCTCCACCTCAATCCATCCCATTCTCCACCCCATTCCTTCTGGGGAACCAAGGAGAAGAACTTATCAGATTTTTCTTTTATTTCTTTTGTTTTAAAATGTCTCTCCTCTACCGAATTATCTCGCTTACCCCATCCATGGAGGGGTAGTTTCATTTGAGTGATCGGAAAGAGGGGAGGCTGGACCAATGTGTTGTGCTTGAGTTTTGTGCTTCAAATGAATAAAATTTGTTCTCCCTTCTTCTCCCGGTTCCAATTCAAAATTCAGTATTAAATTCCGAATGTGGTTGTGTTAAGGTTTTTATTCTGAAATTATAAATTGTTTTGGTCGATGATCACATCTCCCTCCACCCAATTCTAATCTGTATACGGTGGAACATGATTAGGGTTGGGTGGTGATTGCTCGACGGTTGTCAAGCACGTGTATAGGATTGTATGTCGAAATCTTGGTTTATTAGGGAACAACAATTCCAGGTCTGGGATTGCTCTAATTAAAAAAGAGACATTCTACAACCCTAAACACATTGGAAGGAGGATAGACCAATCTAATGTTTTAGAAAGGGAAATTCTAATCACATCTCTCTTACTAGTTTAAGGAAGAAGAAGAGATAAAATTTGGAAACCATGATGGCACAACACTAAGTCTAGCCGAACCAAATCCGATCACCGTCTTTATAATTTGTTAAAATAAATCAATTTTTGTTGTTTGTTTCTCTCATAGACATTCAAATTTGTTAAAACCAATCTTTTTAAGAAAACCAACAAAAATTGACAACATTGTTTTGTGTGCACTCCTCTTCAGGAGACTACCTAGGATCAACTGCTATACTATACTTAGGTAAATAAAATATTGTTTTGCCACGCCCTACGACAGGCGTGCGTCAAACTTGGCGCTATTTCCGGCGAGGCAGTGCCACAATCAAATTGTAAATATTTGATTTTTTTCCAAATTAAAAAAAACACACTTTCCATGTTGTTTTCAAATGACTATTTCTTTAATTCATGGAACAATTACCCACCAATAAATGAACCAATTATTGAATGACCTTTTCTGCAGAGGATGGTGTTTCTTCTATTTTTATACAGGTGAGGTTATTTTGGAAAACAAATAATGATGAGAAAACATTCAAAGAATTCATAGATGGGCTAAGGGAGGACATGAACGAAGATGTTTTTGAAGCAATGGCACGAAAGCTAGATGAGTTCTCCCATTACTTTCCAGAAGTCTATGTAGTATCCAAGGTCCAAGAAGATCCCCCATTAGTCATCCCTGATTTTTCAATGGAGTTCCAAGATATAGTGGATCCTGACTACCTGCCTATATCTTCTACTACTCAACTCCAAGAGGTGATTTCAAATGAAGAAGAGATTGAAGACATACAAACTCAAGGAGATAATCATTCCATTAACTCATTATCTTTTGATTTTGTTGAAACTGAATTGATTATTACCTCCCCTTATTTTAATTTTACAGATTCATCCAATACATGTGTTTCCTTGGAGAAAGACGATGAAAAAGAAGATGAACCCAAAGAGGAACAACTGGATCTCCCCAAACATGTAGATCATTTATTAGAGGGAGATCAAGAGAAGATCATGGTTTATTTTCATAAAGAGAACAATTACCAAGATGAATTATCTAAAAGGGAAGATTTATTTATTAATTATTCATGTTTTAATCTTATTCAAGCTGAATTTTTTTTTCTGATTTCTCTTTCTCAGAAATTTACGATACACCAAAAATGGAAGAGATAATGGATGTTAAAGAAGAGGAAACTCAAGTGGTGGTGATTGAAGAAAAAGAAACGGAGTATATGGTCATGCGACTACCTCCTCAACAACAATTTACATACCATATAGAGGAGGACACCATGATAGTCAACAGGGATCACCCCTCTATTCTATTCCCTCTCACTATTGAACTCAAATTTTATTTTTTTTTCTTTCTTGGGGGTTGGGAAGTTTTTTATATACTTTGGGGTTCTCTACATGAAATATTTGCTCATGGAAATTGGGAAAAATCACATGTGGTGGTTCATCTTAAATAAACCAAACCCACCATCAGATTGGGGATAACCGATTAGAACTGCCCCTCTGGAGGCAGTCAAAACCCAGGGCCCACTTGGGGGAATAAACCATGATCTGTCCTTATTTTCTCATCCTATTTATGTTGTTGTTTCATTCAATAAATGTCTTAGGTTTTATTTTGTTTTTTTCATAGGTTATCAGCACGCAACACTTAGGATCTTAACTCAATGTTGCACTACCAATAAATCAGGTTATACCTCTCCTTTAAACTTTCTTGATGTGTGATTCATTTTCAAATCTTCTTATATGTTAAATCCATTTGAATGCATTGAGTACACTATATCGATTAAGTGGGGGGGAGGAAATCTTGTAGCCTAGGAGATTGTTCTTCTTTAAAAAAAACTTGTTTTGTTTTGTCGAGCCAACGACATTAAACAAAGGCGCTACCGGGAGGCAACCCGCATTTTACCCCGTTTTCCACTTGTCTTCTTAGTCATTTACCATCATGATTGAACGGGCCTGAACTATCAATTGTTTTCATTTTTTTCAGGTCCATTAATGAAGAGTGTGTCGTGGGATTATACGTCGTGAAGAAAAGGATCCATTTGACAGGGGATTATGAGTTTCAATTCTATATTATCCGACTTTATTCCCTACATTTTTTAGTATTTTAAAGAATTAATCAAGAAAAGGCATGCCCACGCTTGAATTCATGTTTTACTTGACTTCTCTAGGAGACATGAGTTTCATAGAAATCCAGTGATTCTTTGTTTTAGATTTCATTGTTAATGAGATTGAATGATTAAAATGGATAATTGGATGATTAAAGTGAAGAATGGATATTGAAATAAGGACTCATGATTTAAGGGAATTAATTGATTCATGTAAATGAAATTTCCCTTCCATTTTTCATTCTTTGAATTTTTGAAATTCATGTGAATTAATTTGTTATTATTAATCATGCCATAAGTGATTGTCCAATATCATATTCTCATTCCTGAGAGGATTTCTAGACCAAATGTTTCCTATTTTATCTTGAGCATATTTCTTGAGTGATCTTGGGATGTGCCACCTGCTAGAACTTGTATTGAAACTTGTCAAAGCTATGAATGTACAAAACCACATTTAAAATGATTGAGGCATATCTTTGTCTAGCCACATTTTATCCTAAGACCCACCTTTACATTTATCCTTCGTAAGCCCTTAGATGCCATGAATTGCCTTATAGGTTTACGCCACATTACAATCCAATTTTTCTTTACCTACCCGCACTTTTAGTATTTTTGCATGGTTATTTCAAGATTGAGTGTGGGGGAAGGGCCTTTCGTGTGCGTTCCTTGGGATATATATCATTTTTGGGTGGTGTAACGTGTGCGTCATCATTTTGGGAAATGTATTATTAGAAAATTGGGCATGAGTCATCATTTCATTATGCTTCTTTCATTTCATCCGGTTCTCCATAAAAAAAAGAAAATAAAGCTTTTCCTTTCTGGAGCTTTACAAAAAAAAAGAAAATAAAGTTTTCCCTCTCTGGAGCTTTATAAAAAAAGAGGGAGAACTTGGATGATATCATTATTTGTAATCATTTATTGACTCATGACCCATGTCATTAAAAGGGGAGTGGTGTTTTGATTCACATTTCAAGGGGATTTGAGTGAGGTTAATCTTGTGTTTTCACTTGATTAATCATGAATTGTACTTAAGAGTCAAACCTCCTACTTATGGCCTTAAATTATATCAATCATTTACCCACCAACTATAAGCCACAGAGTCATTTGAACCTTTATTGCAAGTCCTCATGATTTTATGTGTGTTTTGTCTTTACAAAGTGGATAAAGTAGTTACTTTACAAGCCTATGGGTAAGGAGCATGTTCTCATGATATGAGCATAACTCCACTATTAATTGTATCATGAGTGATGAGAGAAAAGATTCATAAGTGAGGTAGATCATTATTTAGCATGTTTAATAATAATAAATTGATAAGTTTGAATGAATGAAAGGAGAAGCTTCATTATTTTTCAAAGGGGAAAAGTAAAATGCATGAATTGATTGTTTCTTTGAAAAATGGGAAATTAAATTGTTATTTTTGTGGAACTGGAAAATTTTATTGGATATTGATAATCATTTGATTTTCATCCATTTGAAATTTAAATATTGGTGACATTGGTGTCCTTTGAATTCCATGTTGAGATTTTATGCTTGAGGACAAGCATAGTTTAAGTGTGGGGGAATTGATAGAGCAAATATTTTCAATTAATTTATATTGAATATCATTGTTTATAATCCCAAAAAAGTGTTATTGGATGGGTAATTGTCATGTTTTTAGGTTTTAGTGTTATTTTGAACCCAAATGTGAAAAAAGACTATTTCTGGATTTTTGACAGATTATTAAGTCATGGGTATTTCGGTCATTTCTAGAAAAATAAAATTCCAAATTTTCTGATTAAATTTTTTTTATAATTCTTATTTTATTTACTTCATTTTTGTCTTCTGGACCAGGAACTGATTCGGCCATCTAAAAGGTCTAAAAATTCATTGAAGTTGGGGATTTTTCTGGGCGGACCGCATGGACCCACCCAACATAAAGGACATCAAAATCGGCCTACAATTATCTAAATGATGTGTTTCCACATGGGATATGACGACGACATATTGTTCCGACTCTACAAGAAATTTGGGGAAGTTTGGAAGTCATTAAGGAGTGCATTAAATGACATACATTTGGAGGAACCATCCTGGAAACTTCGTCCAGAAACAGAAATCTAGAATGAAAAATTCATACCTCCTTCATCCGGTTTTCAAATGAGCTTAAATTTTGGGGAGAGACGTCCAAGATAATTTTTCACAACATTAATGAAGGGTGGAACGTGTGAAGAGGTCATTAATGGGGTCGAAAATTCTCAATCTTTCGGGGGTAGAATTCTGCCTATAAAAGGAGGAGAGCTCCTCCCCCTCAATCCATCCCATTCTCCACCCCATTCTTTCTGGGGCACCAAGGAGAAGAACTTCTCATATTTTTCTTTTATTTATTTTGTTTTAAAATGTCTCTCCTCTCCCGAATTATCTCGCTTACTGCTTCCATGGAGGGGTAGTTTCATTTGAGTGATCGGAAAGAGGGGAGGCTAGACCAATGTGTTGTGCTTGAGTTTTGTGCTTGAAATGAATAAAATTTGTTCTCCCTTCTTCTTCTGGTTCCAATTCATAATTCAGTATTAAATTCTAAATGCGGTTGTGTTAATGTTCTTATTCTGAAATTATAAATTGCTTTGTTCGATGATCACATCTCCCTCCACCCAATTCTAATCTGTATACGGTGGAACATGATTAGGGTTGGGTGGTGATTGCTCGACGGCTGTCAAGGACGTGTATAAGATTGTATGTCGAAATCTTGGTTTATTAGGGAACAACAATTCCAGGTCTGGGATTGCTCTAATTAATCAAGAGACCTTCTACAACCCTAAACACATTGGAAGGAGGATAGACCAATCTAAGGTTTTAGAAAGGGAAATTCTAATCACATCTCTCTTACCAGTTTAAGGAAGAAGAGATAAAATTTGGAAACCATGATGGCACAACACTAAGTCTAGCCAAACCAAATCCGATCACCGTCTTTATAATTTGTTAAAATCAATCAATTTCTATTGTTTGTTTCTCTCATAGTCATTTAAATTTGTTAAAACCAATCTTTTTAAGAAAACCACCAAAAAGTGACAACCTTGTTTTGTGTGTACTCCTCTTCGGGAGACTACCTAGGATCAACTGCTATACTATACTTACGTAAATAAAATATTGTTTTGCCACACCCTACGACAGGAGTGTGTCAACGAGCCTTGTCATGCTGTCGTTTTATTTTCATATGGACAAAACATGGTGACTTAGTTCATTGATTTTTCTATAGACCCACCTTAGGTGGTTAATATGGATAGATCAAGTATGTTTGTGCCATGGATGTCTCTATTGGATATGGATGAATATTTGAAGGGATAAAGAATGAATTTTGAGATTTGATATCAGCATTCACTTGTCATCCGAGGTGATATTGAATGGATAACATCATATGTGTGACATAGGTTATAAGACAAGCGGTTTCTCAACTCATGTGGACCATAAGGATAACCTATTTTGTTGAGTTAATGAATTTTTTATTATTTTTATGGATACAGAAATATTGTTTGATATTTTCATATCCAACATACTATAGAAAGATATACTACCAATAAAACACCCAGGATGTGGAAGTGGGTAGAATATAAAGGGTTATTGGGCGGTAGGAATGGATGAGGATATTGGAGATCAATAGGAGGTGGATAGATCATTGATCTACTGCAAACAACAACACCCTAGATAGTCCACTCTAGGCATATGGAGAACATATAATGGGATATGGGATGCTATAGGCATTGGAGGATTTTGATCCATTTTATTTTGAAGTGATTCATGGTATTAATAGTGTCACTATGCTATAGAATTCGTATTTATTATGACTTTAATGAGACACTCATTTCATTATATATCCCTATCACAAGACATAGAACATTAATTTGATCCCATGGACTAAACCTTATGCCTAGATGCTTTAATATAGAGGATTATTGGAAAAATATATCATTTTAAAATGGGACAATGATTTGGGAGGGAGGGAGTGATCCTCCCATGTAAGATTTTTGTTGTAGTAGTGGGTCCCTATGATGTACTCCTTCGTGTTTAATAGTTATTTACCATCCATTATCAATTGATTATTTTCAGTGAGGGTTGTATTGAATCCATGTTAAGGGATTTTTTTCACGATTGTGAGTGAGGGATTCCTGGTATAACATGATGATCTCATGTATAAGAGTGTATAACCAATTTATTATTTATTGGATATAATGAATAATAGAGTAGTAGGTTCTAGGTGATTTTAGTTTCTAATGTCATTGGAGCAGTATGTGGACTTCTTCTACAAGGTTATTGAATCCTTATCACCCCATTGATTGTTTATTTCATATGTAGTCTGGCAGAAGGGATAGCCTATTATCTTTGATATCATATTTCAATACCCCCAATAATTTTGAGATCTAAACTCGTAGATTGGAGAATCATCAAAGGGCCTTGTTAGACCTAGTGTGTTCACATGGTAAGACATGTGATGTTTATCATGGGGCCGATGAGAGTTTGTTGTTAGTTGTGGACTAACATCACCTAGAAGAGATTATTTTTATGGGATGTTTCCTCCCAAATAATTTATGGATTATTCTTCCAATGGCTATGGGAGATGTGGTTCAAAACGTTTTACCTTAGGACAAGTTATCATAAGCTTTGGGTTCTATCGAGGATATACCATAGATGGATTTATAAATATCTTATGGTTTATTTGATCTCCTTGATATAAATTTTATTAAATTGAAAATATTTTCATTTTAAAATACATATGAACTGAATCTATTGACCATTCAGGGACATTTTCTTTGTAGTATTATTTATCAACATCCTAGTGTACCTGGTGTAATTGGTGGAACATAAAAGACACTTGATGATGGTTCCAGGAATTCACTAAGAGTTCCATATTTATAGAAATACCTAGATGAATCAGTTTGGGTTTCATGTGGTCTACTAATAGAGATATTTCTTATAAGACGAGGGTGTGAAAGTAGACCAAATAGAGGATGAGGTGGATCTAGTTCATTGTCCACCTGAGTGTTTTTCCATATTGGTAGATTATTATAGTGAAGTATTCATTTATTAATATTGATAAATAAGGTGGACCGTATGAAAACTTTGATGTTGACACATAAAGATGAGTATGGTTCTATCTTTATCCATTTTATGGTTTTAAACCCTCTATTTCAGCAGTTATTTAGGGAGGCACATCATTGGGATATCATTTTCTAGGTTATGCGTGAACAGATATCTACTTGACAAGTTCAAGCTCATGGTTTTTAAGGTCGATAGTATTTCATCATCATAAATATGGAAAATGACAACAATAACATATTATGAGAAGCTATTGATGGGATGATTTATTTTATAAATAAATCTA
Source organism: Viscum album (assembly GCA_963277665.1). Lineage (NCBI taxonomy): Eukaryota > Viridiplantae > Streptophyta > Magnoliopsida > Santalales > Viscaceae > Viscum > Viscum album. The sequence continues at coordinate 504,122,509 of OY728122.1, read as the reverse complement.
TCAGGCAGGATGATGTACCTTGATCATTTTCCATTAGGATTGGTGGCTATAGATTCTATGGCATTTTTTGTATGATTAACTCATGATATATGACCTATAAGTACGTAAAGGACAAGGTTCTTAGATAGAAGTGGAAATGGGATGGTATATTATTTTATGAAATAGAATCCTTTCATAGATGGAGGGAATGATGCTACATGGGTGATCATCAACCAAATCACCAAGTAGTCCCACATCAAAAGAAAATGAGAGAAGAGTATAGTGGAAATTTTGGAGACCTTGTATAAGAAATACATATTTTGAATTTATAAAATTCCCTAGTTAATCACTTTAGACCATGAATATCTCCACATTTCATGTTTCTATAGAGGATGTAAGAACCATTTATTCTCATTTCTGGTTGATCATGATATTTCTACCCTAGGTATTTGGCTCGGTACATAGGCCAGATGGGTTTTGGAGAATTTCATTTGGGATTTCATGTTGTCTTTGGAACATTTTTTGTATGATCATATACCATTTATGTTTTTTTATCAAAATATCAACCACTCCACCGTTACTTTAGTACAATTTGAGGACATGTGTGGAAGACTATATAGGATACCATTATATATGTTAGAGCCAAGGGGGGATATCACTTTTAGGACTAGTGTGTGGGATAAATATGGTTTCAATTGTTTAAATTCATTCATATGTGGATGAGGAATACTAAATGATGAAAGGAGTTCCTTGGGGGGAAATTAAATTATCCTTATGTTTTGAAAAGTATTTAATGATCTTTGGGATCTATTGATGTCGATGAATATATTGTTTTTTAGAAACTGTATGCTATCTCAAGAGATCTTATTCAATTTGTATAGTTAATATTTTTGGATAGTTATCTGGTTTATCACTATACACTATAACCATAGATAGAACTGTTCCTTGAGTACTCCCCATGTCAGAGCTGAGAAGACATGTGCACAACTTCTGAAACTATGCAGACCAAGATGTGATGGAAAATTAGTGGTGGGTTACCATTTCATTGAATGTGATTATAATAGAAGTGTTTGAGTACATATTATAAAATAAACATCATGGGAATGTTTTTCCATTGGTTATATTTTTTTTCATAGCATGATAACATTTAGGAGATGTCATGGGAGATTAATTTGTAGCTGAGAGATTCGTATCATCACTTGTGGGTATGATTTTTCTTTTTAGGGTGAAATCACATGATGGTGTGGAGAATGAAACATCCATGTTTTATCTTCCTATGAAATTCTAAAATATTAAAGAATATTTTGGGAGTGAGAAGTTGATATAGTGTTCGATTCTGATCCCTATAGAGGCTTATTGTTGATGTCATATAAATATTAAATATATTATAACACATGAATAAAAATTCAGGAAATTGGGGAATAAAAACAGTATAGAGTCATGTACTGGAAATATAATAACTCCATTCAGTCTAAAAAGTTGTTTTTACCCTAACTGAGATATTAAATTAGCCAGTGTCGAGTGTCTCATATATGAACCTATATGGGAAAAATAATTAATTATATTAAATATACTCATTTAATTATTTAATTAAAGAATAACCTAATATACCCATTCTAAGTAAACACTTATGTTCAATTCAAAAATTTTAGTAATATAACCATATGAATTGATAGGGTATCATGTAGGAGGATATGTGGACATTGGTGTCATGGATCGATAATCAGAATACCACGAGGATCACTAGAAACATTAGAGTTTAAGGATCTCATAAATGATGACAACACGGATTCATAATTCCTAATTTATCCATCCTAACTCATATTAGGTAATTTTATTTATATCTAAATATAAAATTTTAAAATCCCAGGACAAACATAAATAGATTCATCTAACAAAAATTTTTAACAGATTGATGGTCGAATTTGAAAAATTAATTATCATCCTATGGTTTTAGAATTCATTTATTTATTTTTTTATCATTATATTATAATTGTTCATTCTAAAAAAATTAATCAAGGCCTAAATAACATTGTTTGATGTTTATTACTCTTTTTTGTTTCATGGATTCCTCCACCCGTTCTATGCATATTCATCAATGGAATTTATTTTGACCGGTGATTTGACTAATACTTGATGGATGATCCTGAACATTCAATATCTGGTAGAATATATCATCACTACCGGTTTAGGTTTGAAGTTGAGGGAGTGATCGAGGTATAATAATGGTGAAATATGATCCTAGGTGGATCATGATCATGTCTAGTTTTCCATTTTCTTAGTTTGGAATGTGGAGACAACAATGTGTGATGATGAATGATTTAGAAGTGGATTGGATAGTTGGAATCATACCACAAGTTATGGTGACCTTGTCCAACATATATATACCATCTACATGTGATATTAGTAGATGATATATTGGTGATGGGTGTTAGAGAACACATAAATACACAATAATTTCCATTGAATTCTAGAATGCATAGCCTTTACTTCAAGAACACACCCCATGTATTCCCCAGAGTGTAGAAAAATGGATTCCATGTAGATAAAATTATCAAAAAATGTGTGACATGAGTCAAATGTAGTTTGACACTTAGCCGACCAGCTTGGAAAATACATGTAATTCACACCCTAGAAATTGTGTTCTGTTATATGCCATGTGTTCCAAGTAACACACCATGTAACCATTAGTGGAAAATGTGGCATGTTGGGGGTGTAGAAACCCATTATTTAATATGTCACCCCAAATATATGTTATAGGTAATAGACCATGTTATTTTTAATGTAAATAGTAATAGGCTAACAAAACATGCTATGTACCATAACAAACACTACACGCGATATGATATCGAGTGAACCGTGTATACATTGTAATTATAATCCAACATGGAATGAGTACATGTGAACCTAATAACTATATGGTAATGGCCTATGAGACATGGTTTGGGTAGGTTGGAACACCATGTTGAGGTATCAAATATACCCACTTTGTACTATATTGTACACACAAGGTATTTTGGATAAATCCATGTCATGTTTGTGGGAGAGTCTCAAATAGAGTTCATAGTTTTATCCATACTATTTTGCGTTTGATCCTATATCATTCATTTTATTAACCATTATAGGGTTTTTGGTATCATGATGACCACTATTGACACAGATTTGTTCCCCTAGAATGATAGATAATCTAGTAGGGTTTTGGTATCACTATATATTTGATCCCTAACATAGCTGGTTATTCGAGAAGGGTTCATGGAATACCATAGTGGTAATGGGTGTCATAATAGGTATTCTTATAATCTCCCCACATGGTATTTTACTACACATGTTGTGCCTTATGCATATGAAATAAATTTGATGGGATCCTAGGGGGATAGAGAACATATAGAGAATTTTTTTCAACTATAATGGTTGAGGTTCATATTTGTGTTATATTATAAAGTATCCCCCTCCTTCTGAGTAGGTTAGACATTATTTCATGTTTTTTAGGGATTGTATTTTTTCCTTATGTTATCAACCACTTTACCACATTTTGAATGTGGAATTTTAGTTTTATTAATTCATTAGTGTCAATTGTACATATATTCTATCATTATATGAGCTTGGGGGAGTGTGTGTTCATACATGTACACTAAGATAATTCCTCCCCTACTAGTTAAATGGCTACTCAGTGCTAGTATATATCACATATACTACTATAGGATGCCTAGTGTTTTTCATTCTTAGATCAATAATGGCTTGCTTGATGGATGCACACCTTTTACCGATCATGTAAAAATAAATTTTATTTTCCTAATGCAGTATAGAGGCTATCCTTGGACGTGTTATATGAGGAGCTTTCTTAGTGGTTCACCTAAATAATCAAACTCATCTAAACAACTTTTTTTGTTTTTAATATGTTATGAAAATGTTATATTTATGAAAATAAATAAAATGTTAAAGGAAAATGAAGATAACATTAAATTGTAATGTATAAATCAATGATAAATATAATGTAATCAGAGAAAAAGGGAAGTTCTTATGAGAGAATTTACTTGGAGGAATTCTGTTGACCCTTTTCAAATGCACCTATTGAACAAACTCTATCATATGTGTTCGTAACTCAATAAACCCTAATTATTAATTAAAATAATTCTTAGAAATCACCAAGAACACTCTACATCCACCTCCTCAATCAGGGGAAAATGGTTACAGATTAAGAAGCTAAATATTTTGCAACCATAGTGAGGATTACACCAACATTAAATTATCTTTACTATTAAGTAAAATTATATATTACCCATGGACATAGGTCCAAACTCCTTATTACTCAACGATGATATTACTAATATAAATTACTCATAATCATGAATATATGATTTCATAGAAGATATAAAGAATAAAAATAAAGTAAAAAAAGAAGAAGAATGGGTTGAGAGTGATAAAGAACAAAATAAAAATAAAAGAAATTATAAAATGGAATAAATCGAGAGAATTTAAAATTAAAATAATAGGAATAATTGAGAAGAAGAATAAAATTTTATGGTTGGATAAAAACATTGCCAATTAAAATTTTTATAATTATTATTTGAGAGGAATCTTAGAATTACATAAAATATAAAATAAAAAAATTAAATAAAAAATAAATAAAAATGAAATGAATGGGAAAAGTTTCCTTTATACACGTCTCCATAAACAGTGTGGAACTATCTTTAAATATTGGTTAATTCCCCTTTATATAGAATATAGGGGTGAAATACCGTTGTATTGAAATTTATTATATTCTAGATCACCCATTAAAGTATCCTCTTGATTTTCTCCATCAATTGTTTGATAGTTTATACCAATTTAATGACTGAATTTGGGAATGGATTATTAATTAATACTCTTTAACAATAACATGTTCATTTTAATAAATATTCTTATCCTGATCTGGCATGTTAAGATAATGTTTTGTTGCATTAATTATTAAATGTTAATATTGTCATGCAGAATCTATGAATTTCCTAAATTTTATTTTATAATGAATTTATGGCCATGAAATCAGCTGAATAAAGTTTCCTGGATGTTATTAAGGTTGTTCCACTAAATTTTGCCTTTGTAATTGTATAATTGTAGAACCATTAGACATTCAATTTATGAGATATTTGTGCAAATTAATATTATAGTTTGGTGGGATTAAAAACATTAAAACAAAAATTAAACTGATTTAAAATATTTTCTCTACCAATTATCCAACACCTAAATCATGATTTTCTTAAAGAATAAAATCTCAACATAATAAATCAAAGTTAACCAATGTAATCATTTTTTTTTAATTTTCATGGAAATAAAAATTTTCAATCATAAATTTCAAATAAAATTTTTAAATGTCAAGTAAAATATCAATTCAATTTACCATAATTGAATGAAATAATAAATTATTGTATTATTCTCAATCCCACTAGAACATGGTTGAACTTATTCTTCCATTACATTATGCTCTCAAATAAATTATTATTAAACATATTAATGCGAGATACAAATCCCTTTAGAATCATTTTTATCGCAACTCATGAAATTAATTCAAGTAGTGTTATGATGATATCAGGAATAAATGGCCCTTATCGATATGTTTGTAAGGGAACTAATTACTCCACATTGTAATTAAAAAAGACACATGAAATCATGATTAATTTAATTAAGGGTTAAAATGACTCTATGATCTATAGTTGGTAGCAATTTTTTTAAAAATTAAGGTTCAATGATGTGGTTCCTTACATTAGTTCAATGCATGATATAAAAAATGAGTGTTTAAGTGAATTCTATCCTTAAAATTAGTAACTCCAATATCCCCAAAGTCAATGTAATATCACGATCATGTTAAATATTAATAGATTAGTTTTTAACCATCATGAATTTTTATATAATATTATAAATTTTTCTAAAATAAATGTGTCACTTTTTTCTTTTTCAAAATTAATGCATGAAATAGACATCTCATCCATCGCATAACCATATATGAGTAAATTAAATAGTTTTTAATGGGTTTTTGTGGTTTTCACCAAATCACAACCCATTCATTTCATTTTTCCATTCCATTTGTAATTTTCTATTTATTTTACCAAGAAGGAAGACAATAGAGTAAAATGAATATAAACATTTCTCAATACCCAAACGTAGAACCCACATAATTTTTTCCTTAAATTGTATTTCATCCAAATAATCATTATTCCATTAGCACCCACACTTCGACTGTCAAATATTATAAAAATACTAATATTTGAGTAGGAATGGAGATAAAATGGCATAACACATGGTTCATTCTGATGAAGTTCTTTCACAGTCTCTATGGAATAAACAATGATTAATGTGAATATTTTATTTTAAGGATAAGTTATTTTTAAAATATACCATAACCTATTTAAATGTGTTTTTTCATATTTAAAAAAATAAAATTTAAATTCGTGTTCAGGAATGTGAAATTTCCAAATATCACTCAAAAATATTCTCATGAATATGTAGGAAAATTTTGGTCAAGAAATCCTCTCAGTAATGGGACAATGATTTGGTATAATAACTCATGGAAAGAATAATTAATAATTCAATTCACATGAATTTAATTAATTCAAACCATGAAAAATGATACATAAAATTTTTCAACATAATTTTACTTATTCCCTCAAATCACTGGAGAACATTTCAATATAAATACATTACATTTCACCTTCCATTATACATTTTAATCATTCAATCTCATTAACAATGAAATCTAAAACATGGAATCAAAATATTACTCAGAATATTTTTTCTCAACGATAACTCAATTTATGAATAAATGAATCCTAGTCATGCAATTCTCTTGTTTAATAATCAAATCAGAATCTTAGAAAAAATTTAAGGAAATTTAAATAATAAACATTAAAATGAAATTCATTATTAAAAGATTATTATTTTCTCCCCCTCCACTATTTGTGGACTTACCTCTTCCATCATGAAACTATAAAAGAAAATAAGTCAATTAATAACATGGGTCATGTAATTAAATATCAAAAAGATAACAGGGTATGTTATTCATATTGGAATAATCCTAAAAAATTAAAATGAAACTTGAATTTATAAGATTGAAATTGAATATTATAAAATGAAGGTAAATGAAAAATCATAGAATAATCCCCAAATTGGAACTAAGGGTTTACTACCCCATGTAGGAAGTTTCAAAAATTATTCATAATCAGATGGTGTGTGGGTATTTTTAGACATGAACCACCACATATGGATTTTCCAAGCTTCCATTATTCCATTGTTATAGAGGAATAATACGTTGATTTGGTTCACCAGATCAAACCCACTCAAAATTAGTTATCGATTGCATGGTAGGATTATGATGAACTATGAAACATCCTTATCTTCAGATTCTACATGTGCATCAGATTATTTTTCAAATGTTTCCTCAATATGAGATATATGAATTAAAATATTAGATGTTTGGTTATAATTTATTTATAAAATTAAAATATTTAAACATGAACATTGTAAATCAAAATTCCATGTTTAGTGTCAGAAGACAATTTATTTATTTAATCAAGATCAACTACTTGGATCTCCATATGGTCTTCGCCAAACGAATGTTCAATAAAATAATGAATATTCATGTGTACCACATCAGGTGTGTGTTCTTAAAATTCATGTGTTAAAATGAAAGGATGGACAAAATGTGAAAATTAAACAACATTGGTAGTGATAATCAAATCAGATTAAATGAAATAATAAAAGGAAAAGGTTAATAAATTATCATCTATATAAGTTGGTTTTGTTTCAGTCACTTCTTTGGTAATAATTATATATTTATGTTGGATCTCAATGGGTGGTGTTTTTTTTGTGATCATTCATCCTTTCTAGATATTATATCACCATTATGGAATCCTATTATTCCTTGGATATAGACAATTTGAGTGGTTCTGGTTATTCTAATGTGTATGAAATGGGGATATCTTATTGTAACTTATTCTCATTCTATAATTCATACATATCTTTTTTAAGGCCCACATATAGCTCAATAGGTAATTCATTCTTATCATGAATCCACTATAGCTCATAATAGTCTTATTGTATCTTGTACATAACATGGTCAGGCAATTGGTGGTTCTTAGTATGGGCATTAACCACATTATTTTAATTACTGAAATTAGAAATGGTTAAGGTGGTTTCTTCTTGGAACATGTCCGTTTGATAAATTTATAGAATGTAATCAGAGAACTTAGTTATCTCTGGGGCCATTGCTTCCAAAATTTGTTTGTCTATTTCCTCCCAAATTTTTGCATTGAATTCATTGAATGCCCTCTCCCCATTATTTTTTCCAAAATAAAATCACATGTTTAGGAAAAAACCCCATCATCTATAGACAAGGGTGAGTAAATTATTGGTTATTTTACATTTGGTTAAGTATTCAATGAATTAATGAAATAATCATTTAAAAATGTCAATGATTTGTTTTTAATTTTTAAAATATAATTTATTTTTGATTTTTTTGGAAAATGATTTTGGAAAGTGTGGTTCCACCCTAGAAATTGAACCAGTTTTGATGGGTGCATATTGCAGTGCATTGAAAAAAATAAATTTTATTTTCCTAATGCAGTAGTGATCCTAATTAGGCTGATCTCACTTGAGTAAAATTCTTCGTTGTTTACCTACATAATATAATTCACCTAAACTACATCATTTTGGTTGACTTTATTACTTCAATAAAATAATGGTATTTTATAAAATACATGAAATGAAAAACTAAAATGAGTTTAACAATTAATTTTTATTGTGCCAGGAAATGCCAAATATAATTTAATTAGAGAACAATGGATATCCCCCTAAGGGAATTTTTAGGTAGTACTTTTATTGGTCTATTTCAAATGAAAATTATGAACACACTCCATCATATGTCTGTACAACCCAATCAACAATAGTTATTAATTAAATTTTTACATAGAAATCAATAGGAACACTCTACATCTACCTCCACAATCAAGGGAAAACGTTTTTAGGTTAATAATATATACTTGAGAAAACTGTGATGAGGTCTACACCCACTACACATTATCCATTGAAACAACTCAATGTAAATCTCACTCATTTCCCAAGGATGAAACACCGAAATACTAACCTAGGATTTTCCACTAGTCAGTTACTCAAAATCATGAGTATAATAGTTTTGATGGAAGGAAAGAATTAAAATTAAATAAAAACAAAAATAAGTATGGGGATAAAGAATGACGGAAAAAAAATAAAAGAAATTAAATAATAAAATTAAATTAAAATAATAGTGTTAAAATAAAATGAAGAATAAGAATTTAGATGAAGATTAAAATTTGGATGTGTAGAGAAACACATTATAAAAAAAGAATTAAAGAATTGTTATTAGAAAAGAAAATTTTAATTTCATGATATATAAACAAAAAATAAAAAAATAAAAATAAAAAAAATTAAAAAGTAGGCAAGAATTAGGGACCTTATCATCCAATACATCTGGATTATGGAACTCTACTTAATCATGGGTGAACTTGTATTTATATAGGTCACAGGGGTTCCACCTTGTCATATCAAATTATTGATTTTCAAAATATCACATTATTATATCCGGAATATTCTATCAAACAAAAGTTTTCTCCAGGTATCCCAATTTAATGATAAAATTTGGAAAGGGTGTATTTATTATAGTTAAAAAATCATTTTAATTTTACTATAAAATATCAGCCTCATCAAACGTGTGTCAAAAAAATTATGTTTCATTAATTTCAAAATTTTATTTTTGCTGGGACGAATCATGGAATTTTTGAAATCATATTTTCCTATGAATTTATTTCCTTAAAATATTTTTAATCATGTGAGTCCATATTTATGAAAGATATTCCCAAATATTTTATCATTCTCCCTAAATAAATTTATCTCCTTTAGAAAATACATTTATGATATATGAACATAACTTCAAAAATATCATAATTTATTCATGGAATATTATGTATGACTTCTAAACATATTTTGGGAACCAAATATTTTATCTACCTCTAGGACCATAAGAATAAAACTAATCCAAATAATTATTTAATCCTAAAAATTTAATTTCCTATATTATATTAGTGGTCAAAAATATATGGTTGAAATACGTAAAAATATTATACAACTAAAACAAAAAATATGGAATTTTTTCAATTAATCTCAAAATTATTCTAAAACCATAAATTGTGAGAAATGAACAAAAATTAAATACATTCCTGGATTAAAAAATTCGTAGGAATTTAAAATATTTTAATATATTATCTCTATCATGTCCCCTCGTGGGTCATCCCATGACATACCTGTTATGTTTTTTCATGGATTATATATGTTAAGTAAGATAAAATGGAATTGTGGGTCTCAAAGATAAGGGATAAAAAATAAAATGACTCAATAAAAATAAATGCGACCTTCTTTATTAATAACATCGATGAGATGCACTAAAATACCTTCTATTTGTGCACCTCTCATATTTAATCAAGGTAATTGGTAATTTATTGGGTTTTCTAGAAATATGGATTTAAACCAAAAGTGTCAATAGGTTTATGAAAAGAATGTTTACAGGTAGTTTAATAATGATACATTTGTGAATTAATAACAAGAAAACTATTCATATCCATATTAATTTTTTAGATAGATCAAATTAAATTAATAATTCATGTTTTAAAAATCACCACTTTTATCACTATGACATATGGAAATTATAAGTAAAATATTAAAGCATGTTAATGTATTTATAAAATGTGTTATGTGTCTTATATTATTTTCATCACAGAAAAGAATTAAAGCTATAAATGGTCGATTTTAGACCATTTCAAATCATGCTTAAATTTAATTTCCCATATAATGGGATCTAAAAATAAAAAAATTATATAAATATATGTATTAATTATACCACTCAAACCATCTATATTCATCCATTACTCATACCTGTTTATTTTTATCTTATTCTTATTCTTCTAACTATATCATATTTGGATCCTATGATGTCAAAACATTTAAAAAATGAAAGGATCAATCCAATTTTAGCCAAAAAATATAATGAAATATAAAATATATAATTTTTATAAACAATACAATTAAAATAAATCTACCTCTTAGAATGATATTAAAATCTTGGGTGTCCTACTTAAAGGGATTTATTTATCGTCTCTATAATTGACATATACCATAGTGTTTATAATTTATTTAATGGTAAAATGTTACATAGTATTATGTGAGAAATGAATTAAAATTATTGTCATCTAATGTAAATTTACTCTTACTCTTCTATTAAATCATCATGACCCAACTTTTTTGTGTGATCCAAGTTATGGGAAACTCTAATGACTGATAATGATATTCAAAAGTCCATAAAAAAAATAAAATATTTTTTTCCACTATATCATCTTCTATTTTGACATTAAATATTGAGGTAGATATATAAATAAAAAAAATCTACATCATTTATAATGTTGGAAATTATCTATTCAATAGTATTTTTGGCCATCATATGGTACATATCATGAACTACATCTACTTCATTTTAATCAGTAATTTATTTGATTGTATTAGGAATATCAACAATATTACTTTCCATCTCAGGATTCGAATTGAATTATTTAATGAATAATCTCTAATCTCTAAGCCAACCTCCTACATATTATAATATTTTATTTTTTCCATTTGGAACCAGGATACTGATTCTTAGTTTCCATCATTTCATTGATGAAATCCTTCATGGGCTTATCCTCTTCTTCAAGTAGGTGCAGTTAGGAATCTCAATCATATATTTTTCTATAATTTTAATGAGTTTGACTAATGTTTTACCATTATCCTCCTTAATCAATTTATCCTTATTTTCTTGAATGTTATTATGGATCTTTATTTTTAGTATTATCTTTAACTTATTCTGGAATTTCCATTTTTTGAAGTATTGAAAAAACATTTAAAAAATCATCATTATTTTCCTCTAATAATTATATTTTTAATATTTTCCCTTTTAGGTCTCTGTAAACCCCAAGATCATTCTCTATTCATAATAAAAATAAGATTATTTAGTTCCATAATAATATCATATCTATGCTCTTATAATAACCATATGTTGATTTTTTTTCTTCTTCAACTTTTAAGTGTATAGAGGATGCCCACGGTTTATCTTATAATAATTTAGGATTTATAGGTTCATGATTTTTGAGTTTTTAATGATTTTATATAATTTATAATCCAATAATTAGTCTTTATACTCACATACAACCCCCATTTATTTTAATTCCATTAAATATTCACTTATATTCACTAAGATGGGAAGAAAAGGAAAATTATTCACTCTGGAATTCAATTTCATAATAGATTCTAAAATTTGATTGCTAATTTCATCTCTTTTTAGAAGAAACTCATGATCCAAAATTCTCTAATGCATAAATTTTATATAAATTTGAGAAATTTGATTAACCGATATTTTGATTCAAATTATGGAGGTCAATGAATGTTATATACACCTTCCTCATCCCAATAGATTCCTTGGTAGTTCAAAAAATTGGGACCTTTTCCCTAGGTATCAATTTTTTTCTAATTCCATTAATAGGGTTGGAAGTTATTTTTTACCTAATAATACACATGATCTAACCCTTCACAATATTGTGACCATATTATAAATTAATACATTTTTTATCTAGTTGGATCTACTAGAAATATATACACACTTAGTGTATTTAACAATAATTATTCATTTTATAATCTACCAAAACACCACCACGACAATCAATCACATTATATAGAAAATAAAAATGAAAATTTAAATAAAGACAAAATATATATATATATATATATATATATACCATTTAGAATAAAATGATAGAGAGGGAAAATTTTTTACTTAACTAATTGGTCTTGAGTTTTTATCCACATTCCTTTTCTCTCTAAATTTTTTTTCCTAATTTTAAATTGAAAAATGTATTCATTAGACCACAATTATGAAATAAAATATAAATTTATATTTCTCATCTAAAATTACATATAATATACAGAGGAGTAGTAGTATCAGACCGATTCCATGAGGATTATGAAAGAACATGGAGAAATTTGAATAATGTTTTAGAGTTCAAAAAATTATCAAGATAAAAATGAAATTATATGACATAATATTAATTATTATTTTAATTCCTTTAATTAATTTAATATAAATACCGATAGAAAATCATAATATATAAGATTTAGTTTTATAGTATTTTTTACTTAACAGATGAATTTATCTACACCGATAGGTAAATCACATTTTATTCTTAAAAACCATAATTATATTTCAAATAAACATGTTATATTTCAAAAAAATTAAATATCCTAGAATCCCAGTCCTCATGGCCAGATGAATTAAAATAACTATAATGTGTTAATACATAATTTCAAATATAATATGATAATCAAACTATATTATCAAAAATTAATTTTTTATTGTTGGTGTTAATTCACCAATATAAACAATAATTCAATGATCTAATTACATGTTTGATATATCAATAAATCAAATAATAATAATAAATAATAATAGAGTTATTCCTATGAGGTGAAATTAAGAAATAATGGAGGTCTACCACATCAAACAGAATAAATTTTTTCTATGCATTTGGCCAATCATCATCAAGTGATCATCGATGAGGAATATTATATAAGTAATAGGTTAGGGAAATAAAATTTATATAATTATTTTAGAATTTGATTAACCATATTAAATTTTTTTATATTAAAAATAATTTTGAAGATATATAAAATAGGGTTACAAACCATAGTTGATAATCCATCTATTGGCTGAATGATATCTAAGCCATTTCCATCCCACATAAATATCCCAACAACTCATATTATAATTTCTATCCAATTATAAATTAAATATATATATATATTGTAAAGTAGAGAAGGAAAATTCAAATTTGAAAAATATATTACTCCTATCCAAATTGTAAAATAATGTATTTATTCACAATATCATATTAAAACATACTTTAAATAATCAATAACATGTGTTAAAATAAGAATTATTTCAAAACCACACCATAATAACGATCCCATAAATATAGAAAACATGTTATTAGAAAAAATATTTCAAAATTTAATAAGAAAAAAGTACATACGAGTTATAATTTATTTTTTTCTTAGTAGAAACATTAGACTCACATGATAACAACCCTAACTAAAACCACCATGTTGGTGATATATTTCTTTGCTTAGAAATTTTGGTCTCCCAAATATGTATTATATATATATTTAATCATATTTTATCCTTCCCACAACATTAATCATGACCACAATCATTCCCACTTGTCTTTTTTTTCTTGGGGTATTTCTATGAACCATGGTTTATGCTCCACATCATACCAAAAATTATTTCACTGCTAGTATAATGCATGATGTTCTTCTTCTTCATAAATGGGTTCATTATAATCATACAACATTCATTGGTGATCACATACCATTTTATAATGCAATTGTATGTTCAATATCTGTGACAACATCAATCTCTGGTGACCTATATTGTAGTTTGATGATGGTATTCTATGATAACTGTAATGGATTTAATAACTAATGATCAATATTCTATTAACCTTATATGGTGTGTTAAAATGAGTCTATGTGCTGTTCATGTATGTGGAATTGAGTAAATATTTTTTTACATTATTTGCGAAGAGCGTGATGTGGGACATAAATAAAATGTTGACATTTTTTGCTATTGATGTATAGTTCCAGGAAGAATCCATCCAACATATTAATTATGTAGGTGTTTTGTCAACATACCAAGATACCATAGGGTACTGGTGGCATAGAAATAAACAATAGTGTTGACCCATGCTGCATCATCCCATGGTGTGTGTCCACCCACATAGACAAAACTCTTTTATATGTTGGGGCATCAGAACCCCTCATTTACTTCCTTTTGTGGAAACAGATATCAACCGTTATAACGATAGGGAAATGGGGAATCCATAGCTTCACAACCTTACACTAGGACATGACCAGCTTCCCATCCTTTTGTCGAATTTTCCTAGACCCCATTTGAAGAATGTTTAGATGTTGGTAATATTTTTAACTTATTTTTCATCCAGGATTTTTTAAATTTTTATATTGTAGTCAATTATAGTGACAAAATATCATTTCAACTAAATATAATCAAAACAAAATAAAACATAATAAAACATAACTCATTCCAACAACCAATGGAAGTAATGAAAATTGAAAACATTGGAATTTTATTTCCTAGAACGTATAATAAGAGTATATTTATATAATTAAGATCCAACCATATCATATGTTACTGATCATGTTTCCTAGAGTTTTAATCTCTGATAGGATTTTCCATTATATTTCAAAATTAGGAAATCTATCCCATTTACTGAATTCTAATCTTGTCCATGAGTAGGTAAGTGATAGGAAAATTGGATTATATAAATATATATATGATGTATAAAGATATATATTGTAGTATAAATATATGTAATATTATCATGTTTCTTGTTGACCATTCGTTATAAATTTATTTCCTGAGTTATAATTATTCTTTAATAGTGATTTATCTTAAAATATAATTGTTAACTAGGGAATTCATAATATTATTTTGATGTTATAATGGATTATATTGTGAAATTTTAGCTCCTATAATAATATATAAATGTCTAGCCTTGTTTTTTCCAAAAACATGAGAGCGTAAATATAATAGCCTTATGTAATAGATATTGATTAAAAAATCGAGTATTTTTATACATATTGAACGGTTTATAGACAACGGTATATTATCAGATATATATAAAAAATTCCTAAACCAAAACTTTTTTGAAGCCAGTATGTTAGGTTTTATGTCATATAATTGTTTATATTCCCCATTATCAGGATAATCATAAATTATATAAGATATCATTCAACCATTTATCCAACAATATTCATCTTATCATTGTCTTTTATGACAACAGGTGATGAAGAATTTATAATTAATTAGTTAGTAAATATAGGATTTTGACAATCACTTAATTAATATAGAATGTATTTTAATTATTTAAATTAATAATGTAAATAATTATACCATTTTTTAACATATTAAATGATTGATTACCATGTGATCCCTCTAATTAAATGATTTTTTTTGATATAACAGAATTTTAGGGAACTAATTTCAATATTATTTTTTAGTAACAGACAATCCAACATGGTATCTAATATTTAATTTCTAGTTTAACTATTAATGGTAAAAACATATTGTTGTAGTTGGAAAAGATAGTATCGAAGTGTTTTAGGGTTCCATTTTCATAGGATATACCTATTGAGTTTACTGATTCATTTTTTTTCAATTTTTACTCCATTTTAATATCACTAATTGAGAAAAGATATCGATCAACAGTGTAATATTCATAGTTAAATTTCATTTCATTTTAGTATTTCAACTATTAACTAATATAATCAATTGTATTACATTCTATTTGGAAATATTTTTTAAATTTTAATTACCAAAAAACCATTTACATTTTTAAAAGGATACTCATGGAAATAATTTTCCAAACACTATTGAAAGAATGTTACTTCAATGATAAACTATATATATAGAATATATGGTATTTAATAAAAATATTAAGGGAAGTTGAATAATATATTCACATAGAATTTATTAAATGTGATATTTATGATCACAAGATATTTTTATTAATTACATTGATGATTTGATTTATAAGATAATACTTTATTCTCTTATATTCAATAAGTGGAAAATTTATGAAAATATTATGCATAATTTTATATACATAAGTTTTAAAAAAGGTCTATTAATAGTGTATATATTTGGAATCATTAAACTATAGGGAAAAAAATTATTAATTTTATAGGTCTTATATAATTTATTATTAGTAATAAGTGAATTTTTATAAACACAATTATATGTTTATCATTTATGTTGTAGATATAAGATATCATTATTGAGTAAATGATATTTGTAGACATTTTTTTACAAATTTATAAATAACAAATTATGTTTTAGAGGAATAATTTCTACGAGATAGTTGATAATTCAACTTAATATATTGTGATAGTGACTACAATATCATTTTAAAAAGGAATGATAATCATGTTGTAATGGATAAAATAAATTATATTTTTTGTATGTTATTTGTAATGATTAAATAATAAATTATGAGGAAAACATTACAATTGTATCTAAAATATTATATATTATATTTATTTTTGTATTATAAAAAATTAATGTATTTAAATATTATTATAATTTTGGTTTCAAAATTTAATTTTTTTCACTTTTATCTAAAAATATATTATCTTTTTGAGAAACTCTAGGATTATGATAATAAATTCCATTATTCTTTTGGAGTTTTCTTTTATAGTTTCTCAGGAACTAAGGGAGTATTAGGGTGATTAGTGTTAGTATTCTGGGTTAGGTCATGTATTTTTCTAGTATTCTAGGTGAGTATCTTTATAAAGACTATATTTCTGTGTGATGTTTGACTAAAATATCTGTGGTCAATGTTTTCTTCTAAGTGTTATGTTGGGATATTTATCTCAACATGGTTGATTCAATAATCTTATAAAGGTAATTGAATAAAATTTTGAAAATATGAAAACCCTTACGTATCCATGGAAAAAAACAGACATCTGTATTAAGAATCTTATGTACTACCTTTTCTACTCTTCTATTTAAAATTTTTTTTATGTAGGTCCTATAATGATGACATGTAGATATATTCCCTTATTTATCTCTCTTCATGGTTCATTTCACTATAGTGCATGAGACATTTCATGAGTATAGTCAAGGATTATTTTGTATATCGATGAAGGATAGAAATCGGTATATGATCTCAAAGAATTTTAACAATTTGACATGATACCATTTTACCATCTATGTCTTTCATTATTCATATTGAAGAAATGGCCCTAGAAAATGATAGAAAGGGGAGCCTTGTAGGGGATATCTCAATATGATAGTATGATATTGTCTTGTTTTGACATGATTAATCATTATAAATAACGTACATAGATGTCTGAGAATTTGTACTCACCCAAGCCCTTGTGATCAAACCTCTTGACTTTTATATGTGAGATGACTTCCTTTGATTCATGTTATCTAATTTCCTCCTTTTCTCCTCAATGACTTTTTATCATTCATTGTAGAAAATATATGGTTCAGTTTATTATTTTAATTTCTATTTATATTTTATTGTAGAATTATTTTGGTGCTAGGAATGGATTATATTGATAAGGATTGTGTTTTTATCATGAGGCTTCATGTTGCTATTCTTCATCAATCATCATTTTAGTTATGTGACTATAGATGATTCATAACATGAAAGGGGATTTGAAACTTCTTTAATTAATTATGTTTCATTGTGCAATTATCATGATTTTGTTTCCAATGTGAAAATTAATGATATTCATCTAATTAAGAAATTATAAAATTAATGAAATGAAAAAGGATGGTGTTGCACCACATGTGATCCTGTAATTATTCATGTTCATAAACTCATGAAAATTATTTTATATTATGATGATTTTATGCTATGAAAATAACTACCTACTTAATATATTCTACAAGAATAAAACTTATTATGAAACTTATTGAAATAAATAGATTATGGAAACAAATTAGTATTTCAATGATGTTTCTATAAATAAAATGGTTGTCAAAATATGATAGGTATTTATATTATTAGTATTATTTTGATGATTATTACATCTATTATTTATTTTTTTATAGGTTTTTTATTTAGGAAATATAGTCATTTTTATTTAATAAAATAATAAGATAAATATGGATGATAAATATTGTAATTAATATTAATGAAAATATATTTCCTTTCATTATTTACAATATGAATGCATAAATTAGTTGTATTAGTATTGATTGATCATGGATATGTGTTCTATGATAATTATGAATAACTTCCATTTATATATATATATATTATAGATCCCTTTGTTTTATTTAAATGGAATCCTAGTACAGTTGGCTTCTGTGGTGAGGGTGGAGATGTTGTGATGTTGTTGTGGAATCATCTTGATTTTGAAGATGATCTAATTGTATAGATGATGTAAAAATGTGTTCGGGTGATGTTGGAATGGTTGGATTGTGTTGGGTGCTATGTTAGTTTGTTGTAAGGTCATTTCATACTACTTGTTTCATTTTCTATTTAGGTACATAATTTATTTAAGAAGGATTTTATCTAAATTAGAACATAAAAATTATATAAGTGTAACTGAAAGATGATTTAATTTTATGTCTGTGGTTCGGGAATACATGACAATTAAAAGTGAATAGAAATTAACAATGTAATATTAATTCTTAATATAGGTATCATATATTTCGGTTATTATTGTGAAAATAATACCAAAATTGATGAATGGATATTATAATATGATTACTATTTTTAGTTATAATAATTATAGGATAATATTAATCCTTTATAACTTTGTGATTATATATTTTTAACTCATAATCTATTAGTGATGGAAGTTGGGTTGTCAGGTGGGACATTATATATGATTTTACTTGAAGAAAATACAATATCTCTTAAAACAATTTTATTCTTTTATATTCATTATCCAATATTAATTATTATGCTCTATAACATGTGGTGAATAACACGACTAAGACTCATATTTGTCCATTTTCTATATCTATTCTCTCAATATTTATATTTTTTAGATATATATTCCATTCTACTCCCTGGAAATCTCTATTGTCCATACGTAGTATAGAATTTATGAATGTCCATATTATGGTGGAAAACTATTATAGTATATGAAATGATATGGGATATAAAAAATATTTTTCATGACATAATTGTATATAAAGTCTATAGTGACTTACAGTTATAGTGAATATATGGATCTTGGCTACATTGGACGATTTTTTAATTTATACATAGGATATATTAGATTAATTTATAGTGTATATTTATGAGTTCTAACATCTCTCATACATACTATTTGATTTTAGGTATGTGATAGAGATATGGATATGATTATGTGGTTGTGGCTATGATGTGATTTCATGAATATTAATGTTTACATATATATGGGATGAGTGAAATAGTACATAATATTTTCGAGGATAAGGAAAATTGGTTTAGTTGGAGAGTGGAAAAGAGGATCCATTTATCCATATATTATTTTTATATTGTATTATATACTATTGTGTGTTACCAAATGATAAATTGCAGCTTAAAATAGAAGTATTGTCGAATTAATTTAAAGAATATGTTGGTTTTGTGAATTTTTCAATAGTGATTTATTATGATTCTTGATATTTTTACATTAGGTTTTGTCGAAGATCCTACTGAATATTTATATATGATTCAATATATATATATATATATATTCTTATCTACATGATGATGATTTCTATTGAGTTGGGCATTAATAGATATTCGAGGTTTCTCGGGGTATTTATGGTGCTTTCTAATGATATAAAATGGGTTTCAAAAGATATTTTCCAATTTTGGCCTTTCATTGTATTACATTACATGTTTTGGAATTAGTTATTTTTTATTCTATAGTTTATTGGGTGTTTAATTATCATATACATTTAATATTATGAGTAATTATTCCCATTTAATGGTTTTATATTCCCCATGTGCTAGTGCCAAACACATGACCTATCAGAGTTGTGGTTCAAGGAGACCTCCTATATTTAGTAGCAATTTAGGAGGGGTAACAATGGTGGGAAGTTCATGATATTTATGTTCCTTATTATTCAAATAATATTATAAAATATTGTTGGAAAAAATCTGGCATGACGGTTCTTTTGGGTTCCTTGTGTTTATGGATGTGGTTTCATTTTGTTGAAAAATGATGTTTGTAAAAGGAGGCCTGAAGAGTTGGAAGGAATGTTGTAATGGATCATGTGGACCCTGAATTTCCTAAATGATCATGTGGAGTGTGATTTTCTAAACTGATCACACAATAACATATATCTTAACTGATAATGAAAAGGGATTATGAGACAATATTTGATCGATCATATTACATGTAGGGATTACATGACATCATATGTCTAAACTGATCATGAGAAAGGATAATGAAATCATATATGTCCAATCTGATGATGTAGAGGGATCACATGTTAGCATAATGAACCCTTAGATCATGTGGAAGAGACATGTGAAGAGCTACATTAATATCATATGATCTATGTATTCTATCTTGAAAATCACATGAACACATCTTATGAAATTCATGGGTACTCAAAGAGAGATCATGTGAAGAACAAGAAGAAATAACATGATTTTTAGTGGATCTTGTGAAGAGAACACTTTAAGCATCTCAATGAAATGTATATTACCACATTATATCCATTGGATCTCATGATAAGATCATGAAAGTGCTATTAGATGATATCATGGATGACATGAAGGTAAATTCATCTTGCGATGATGTCACTTGAAGCTCTCGAAGACAATTTCATCATCAACATGATTTTCATTGGATCTTGTGATGATATCACATGATTCTCTAGAGGATAGTTTCACTACCAACATGATTATGTTCAGATAGTATGATGGTATCATGTGAAATGTGGAACAATTAATTTGGTTCTTATAATGAGATCATGCGAAGCACCATAAAACAATGTCACTGACCACAACATGATTACATTAGGATCTCATTATCATTCATGTGTATCATGTAAGGATGATTTTTTAGTCATCAAAATTAATGACTAACAACATTTTGTGGTGTAATTGAGGTATATATTTTCCTATAAATACCATTTAGACAAACCTTGTGATAGAAAATATGTTTTTTTAAGTTTTTTTATCTTAAGAAAAGAATTTTTTTATGTAAACAAACTCTTACATCAGAATCATGATTTCATCAAATATATAACAATTTATTATTAAGGGGTATCACAATGATGTCAAAAAAGGTATCTTGTATAGAGATATATGAGATGAGCATAGGTAGAGAATTTGGAGTGACACAATCAATGTAACCTGAAAAGGATCATGTGCTAGAGTCATTCAATTCATGTAAAAATAAGATAATATTTTCATGGAGTCTAATGTAGTGGTCTTATATAAGGATATCACAGTGGAACCACACACATAACTACCATGGAGCGGTCTCAAAGAGGGAAATCATAGAGGGGTGTTAAAAGGAATTTTTTGTAGGTTTTAGTATCTCTTGGAGATAATATACCGCATAAAGGTGGTTTTCAAATCATTCATGAAATAATATAATAAACACACGAAAAATTTTTAATCAACTCAAACCTCATTGTAAAATGATTCTAGTAGAGTTGTGAGTTTGATTATATAGAGAGAGCTGTAAGATTCCATTATCTCAATAGTAATTATCATGAATGTATATTGAGACTACTATGAACCTGGTAATATAAATGTCATTTAGTTGATTTTTTACATCATCACATTGCATTAGTATGATCCATGAATATCAAAAATTTGTGGTAAACTATGTAAAGTTGATATATCATTTGAATGTTTTAATTCCAATTTATTCATTGTTAGGGGAAGGAAATAGAAGAGAGTTCTCATTAATGAAAAATATGATCCAAATAGACTTTTATTTTAATCTATCTTACCCTATTTCTCACCCCTCGTACAATATTTTACATAGTTGGTATAAAAATTGATATTATAGTTAACAATTATTGTCAAACATTCTCTATTATTAGAAATAGTGGAAGATTATAATAACATTTATATTACAATATTTGATAGAAATTTTCATCTACAGAATAATCAAATGGATACTTACTTTATATTATTTGGTATGGAGGTTTTAATAGCTATATCTTATAGTATTTTGGAAAGAATGAATAGTGGAGTATTGTCCAAATGCGATATGAGATAATTGGATGATGATACTAGAGGAATCAATACCCTCAATGGATGTTTATCAAAAAAATATATATATGATGGTGATGTCATGTTAGAAATCCCATTACATATATGAAGATTTTCAAAATATATATGAATGAAATATAAAATTTATGAAACCTAAAATTTATAATCGTTGGAACAAATATGATAAGATTATAATGCACCATAATGAGTCTATATAATAATAATTTTATGGGTGAATGTTTTCATGGAAGACATGCATGGTCTTATAGAAATTCTCATAACAGAAAATATCATTAAGAACATCTGGAAAATACATCCACCATGGTTCAATAAAAATAATTCTATAATGGATGCTAATGAACAAAAGGAGATGACATTGGATAGATCACATGACACAATTATCATGTAATAAATGATAAATGATGATACTGAGTGTTTTTTGGAAAAATAGTAGACTAAAGTGGTTTTATTCAGATCCATGAATAAGATCACTATAGATGATGGTTCTTAATAAGGATTTGTTTATGTGGTTATGTTATTACTTTCCCCAAAACTACAATGAAAAAATGAATGATTAATGGGAATCTTACTCTTACATTCATTTATTGTGTAAATTTCAGATATCTCAATGAAAACTATCCTAAAATGTTTCAAGATGATGATTAATATGATGATTAGATTTCAAGGAAGAAGTCATTAGCGTGTGTGAATTCTAAGAAACTTACAGTGAGAAATTTATTCAGAATTAAAAATATTATTTCAAAAGAAAATGGCAGTTTATAATAGTTTGGGGCATATGATATGGAAGTCTCCAATGATATTGGAGAAGATTCTATGATGGTAGTGGGTGAAAATTCATAAATAAGATAATAATGTGATATTGATGTGGTAGAAGTTGAAGGAAATGTTTAAATCAATGTTGAATTAGAAGATTCACTGGAGGAGATAAATGTTATGAGATCCAATACAAAGAAATAATTTATATTTTTTCATTATGTTAAACTCTATATTCAATTGAAGGAATAATAGAATTCTAATATGATTATTGATATTGCAAATCTCAATTTGATAAATCTAGAGAACTCAAATAAAGTCATTTAGTACAAGATCGGGTTTTGAAAATATAATAAGGTTATCGATAGATCGACTAACACAAATAAACCATGAGCCAAATGTATCAAATAAAATATGTGGATTGTATTACATCTATTAATAATGGAAAAAGATTTAGAGAATCTCTTGAATAAAAATACGACATCATGAAATAATTTTAATTAGATGATCAAAAAAGTGAAATTACTATTTAGAGGTCCATCAAATATTAAACAGAATGTGTGTGGAATAAAATTACACATCAGAATGAAATATATGGGATTAGAATTGATTGGAAGGAGAAATAATTAATTATTTCTTTAAGAACATAATAATCTACTCTGAGTCTGAAAATTAATTTACATATAAATTCTATGAAAAAGATTAATAGATCGCAATTGATAATCAATGGTGAATCAATGATTCATAAGCGTACACCACCAATTATATGATATTTTTATAAAAATATGAAGACTTCTTAAAATTATTATTCCATAAAAAATGTATCGATGTGTAAAAGAGGAATTGGGAAATCACAATATATTTCAATATTTATGTAATTTCTATTTTTGATATTATTTTTTGTGTGGAGGATTTGAAATATGGGCACACATTGTTCATCAGTAATGAGGAGGCATGTGTTAAAGTAGATATATAGTAGTTTCATGCCATAGATCAAGAGAGAAATGAACTAACCATGAATGAAAAATCAATTTTGAGTCAATAAAAGATTATTTTAGACACTAATTATCTAAAGAAGATCAATAATTAAAATTATCATTAAGTATGACATTAAAGATCTGGATTTGGAAAAAATGATTTCTGTTTGTAGTGGTTACATAAACAAAATTCAATGAAAAATATCACACTAGAAAAAAGATAATTTATAATGTCTACAAATTCCATTTGAAATAAAAAAATAATTTGGTTATTGTAAGTTTGTAATATAAGGAATTCATCATTATATTTTTCAATAATGAAGGCCTAAATATTATTACCAAAAAAAGTAATGTTTGTGGTAGATAACATGATATATTCATGTGTCTTGGTTATTGGATGTCTTAGTTATAGTATAATATGTTTTTCCCAACAATGTGACTTAGTAATGGATGTTATATATACTAAAAAAATTATATCATAAAGGGAGATGATAATTCACTTTTATTGAATTAAATCACATGATAAGGAAATATTACCATATTAGTGGATAAGAATCGATAGTCTTTGTATGTCAGGAAGAAGAGCACTGGTTTTACATAAACATCTTGTCTACATGATGAAAATATCTATGGTCGATTTGGTGAAATGTGATGATACTCAAGATCTCACTATGTTGTCAAGTGATTTTTCACATACATGTGATTCTTGTCCATGAGGGAACATTACCTAGAAAAATTACATTGTGAAAGATGATGGGTCTACTATTAATCTTGAAATGGTTAATAATTTTGTTTTTTGTTGAAATCCTCCATCTACTGTTAATTGGAAGTGATATAATGTGCCTTTCATGGACCATATCAGTTGATCAGATTTGGTTTCTTTATCACAAACATGTCTGTGGTTTTCATTTGGGAATCACATTATCAAATGGAAGTGAAAAGATGAAATACTTAAAAACCATGAAGAACAAATATTATTACAGCTCAACATTTACAATTATACTTGTGTTTAATTGACTCATGATACCTAGGATAAGGAACCATGTTTTAGTTATACGAACATTATAACAAAATGTATTTGCTGATAGAAGATATCATATAATAAAAAAAATATTAACACAATAATATTTTTTGTGAATGAAAATATAGGGAAGATTAAAGAATAAGTATAGTTGTCATCAATATACCTTTCTTATAGGGTCTTATTGTTATCAATGTAAAAGAAACGTATATATAATATATAGTATGGGAAGAAACTGAAACCGATGTACTTTTTGGGTTTATAAGTAATTATTTCATTCAAAATTGGGATAAATTCATGAAGATTAAATCCTAAAGAGATTAAGGAATATTTTTTGGTAAATCTATAAAAATAAAATCATATAAATTATGTAATATGTGTCTAAATTTTTTTATTTATATAAAGAATCTTTTTCTAATGTAAAATGAATATAATAATCAAAAAATCAATCCACAATATCACGCGGATAATGACGAAAGGATGAGATGATCATGGGGTGTGCATATACATGAGTCTAATCAAGAACAATATTCTGATTATGAGAATAAAAAACATATACCAATATGTACATATAACATGTAGAGATGATAACAAATATTTATAGTTAGAAAAAAAATTGAGGAATAAAACATCACCAATATATAGAAGGTGGATGAAGATTATTCATCCAGAATATATCATATCATAGTTTGAGGCCAACAATATTGAAAAATTATAATGGAGTGAGAATTTGGATTATTCAATTAATTATAAATTTTACCAAATCGAAATGAATCAGATATGGGAGATTATTTCAAGGATAATATATAAAAATGTAATCATGACTAAATTGGTTTTCCATAATAATCAGAATGATGAAGGAAGAATAATTCCATACAATTAAATTTTTTGTTCATTTTATACTCCACGATAGAGGGTATCAATTTTGATGAATGATTAAAAAATAATACAGGGCTAGAGACAATTTGATTATTCTAGTTCATATTATTTCCAATGCAATTCAGTGTTTTCTAGATGGATGGAATGTGATTATTTTTTAATGGGGTTCTAGAAGAATGATTTTTTATTGAACAAACATATTTTTATCTCATTCATGAAGATGGGAAAATTGTTTATAGTTAATGTATGAAATATATTGGTTGATATAGGCACTATGAGCTAGGTATTCATGACTTGAGCAGTATTTGATGATGGTATATTTCCATCATGGTGAAGTTGATGAGAGTATATATGTCAATTAAAAGAGTAATCAAATGATTATGATTTTGATATATGTAAATGAAGTAATCCTAGGTTAATAGATTGACGTTTAGTAGAAATAATATTCAAAATTCAGGGAATGGAATTTCAAAATATCAGTGATTGGAAAGTAAATAATTTTTTATAGGAAAAATAATGAGGAAAAAGAAAAAAAATTTCATAATAAATATATTCTGAGGAGGTTCTAAAAATGTATCAAAAGGAATATTACATAGGTTTGATAAATATAGTTTTGTTAAAGATTATATTATCAATTGATTATGATTTAAAATTAGTATATTAAATAATATAATGAAAGATGATTAAATATCTATTGTATTTCACATTCACATTAATAGATATTGTTTTTAAAAATGTTAGGTGGAATGGTATCATAGTAATCCCAAATAAAGAAACATACTTATAGTAAAAAATAAATTGTCATTATATCAATTGAATGGTGTATTTCAGTTTACAATATAATGAAAAATATCTGCCAATGTTATTTGGATTTAAAGATTAATATTAATATGGTTCTGTAGATGAACCCAAGAGAACATCTGGTGTTTCATTCTATATTTGTAGACACTATATTTACATGATAATAAATAAATAATATTCCATTTTTATGAGCACCATAGATGTTGAATACATTATGGATACTCATGAAAAAATGTAGTTCCTATGGATGAAGTAGGAGATTGATGATATTAGAGTTGAAATGATTTCATTGATCAAAATCCATTATGATAATTCCTGTTAAACAAATAAAAAATATATTCAATATCACAAAGAAATATATTATTTAAAATATATATCACTTTGTGAAATAGAATTTAGATCAAGGCCTTTGAATATAGAGTATGTGCCTAATAATCTACAGGTTACACACATCATTATGAATTTCTTACCAAAACAATCATGTGAACTATACCTACTAGCTCTGAGGGTTAAATACACTCCCCACATGTGATCAGTATGGATTTTGGATCCCCTCTCCCTAAGGTAAGATTCTATTTTCCTCAATATGATCATTGTTTTTCTTTTCCATGTTATATAATACAAAGGTGTGACCATTGGTTTCATCGATAATTGATGAGAAAATATCCTAATCATGATTGGGGATAAGCTGAAATGAGGTTCCCTGAAAAAAGGTTATTCTTAAACAAAAATTGAAAAATACTGTTTATCAATGAATATTAATTTTGGATAGGAGGGATGTGTACATGATACTAGTTGTTGATAGTTAAATTGTTCTTGATGGCTGATATCATTTAATCCATTTGTGTCAAAATGTTTCTAAAGAAATGATCTTGGAATAAGTGATTTGTCAAGATAATTTTAATGATATTATTTTTCCTCATAGTGATATTGAATCATATTCTATTATAGTACATGATAATGATTTCATTGATCATTATCCAATGTTTTATAATCCAAATGGGTTCACATATGCACGAGTAATCAACACGGTGATTACTGAAGTGTTGAAGTGTTGTAAATATAACCGAAGGTGGATATTATTATGTAAGATAAGTCATTATGGTTATTGTTTTATGATTGTTTTTTTTGAAAAGTATTGATATTTTTGAAATATTATTCCTGAAAAATTAGGCATGATTTGTTATAATGAGTTTCTTAATGGATCACATAAATGAACAATTTATTAATAGAATTCTTTGAGACCGAATTTATGAATTGACCTTGAAAATGGATTACATGTTCCCATATGTGTGAATGGATCATGAAAACGATAAAAAATCCCATATGTATTTAATAATAATTAAAATGTAATATAAAATCTCATATGTCTAAACTAACTATTTGGAAGGATCATGTGTTCACCTATGTTCAAATTGATCATTCAGAAGTTTCACACATTCTCAGTAATGAAATATATAATTCTCAAAGTAGTTACAAAAATTACCACTTGATTATAATAGGATTTTACAAGATAATGTAAAAGTATCATGAACACAGCAAATTATTTTCAACTTATCTCATGGAGAGATCGTGTAAAGAACATTATGAAATTGTTTTATTGTTATGTCATATTGTGAGAAGATCAAAGAAACCACTAGATGAAAATTTCACTGATCGTATGATTTTCTTGGGTGTCATAATGATATCATGAAAAGTAGTGGAAGAAAATTTGACTAAGCTAGTTATTTTAAATTTATCTGCAAATGTGGTTACATGAAGCACTAGATGACCAAATCACTAACCACTTGATTTCCATTGGATATCATGATGAGTTTATGTGATAATCTGAAAGACAATTCCAATAATAAAATTATTTTCTATAGATCTCATGATGGGATCTTTTTAAGTTCACATGAATGTATACAGGTCTAATAAAAGTAGCACACGAATCGTAGATTGAGATTTTTTTGTCCCACCATCAGATTATATTCAAATCATGTGATGGGGTCACAAAATATGCATTAGTCTGATTACTAAATCAGTGTAACGAATGACTAAATGTGTTTTTTAGAGTACTGATAGTGGGTTAATCTATTAATATACCACTAAACCAACTATAAATATGATGGATATTTTTTATTATGTGGATTTAACTAAATAATACTATTTCACATGAGCTGAAAAACATCTTCCACTAGAATCACGTGATCCACATATACAGCATAAATTATTGAAAAGGGGTCTTGTGAAGGAATATAGGGAAGGTGTATCAAAAAGTGGTATTTTAAATTTATGTATGCACTAATAATATATATAAAAGTTGGTATCACACAATTCACGTAACTCGAATATGTTCTCATGCCTGAGGTATGCGATTTGTGTTAAGAGAAGAAGGTCTTGTCGAGGAATATTATAGAGAGGTCTCATTGATGGATCATGTGGATGGATCTCACAGAAAATTCTTGTAGAAGGGTTTCACAGATGGATCATGTAGAGGGTAATTGCTGAGGGGTTTTAATATGGTCACACACTGTAGGAGGAAAATTACCTTGTGAATTTAGTTTCTATATATTTTATGAAATAAGATAACAATGATGCACACATGCTTGGAAAAACACATAATTGGTTTTCCAAGGATTCTACTGGTAGTAATCTGTATTCACTTCAGTAGGGAGAATATTGATATTAGAAAATGTTAATGGTCATGATCCTATAGTAATAGTGAGTCTTCTATGAACCTCCTAATACTGATATGATTTATTGTATTAGGTACATCATTACATTACCTTTGAATTCTTATTTAGTGTGGCCATGTGAGGTTGAAAAAGTGAAAAAATTGTATCATATTCATGATTTAATTTTCCATTTATTTTGTTTTATGGAAAATAGATAAAATAGATAAAATTATTATTATGAGAGGTTATGTTCCTTTATTTTAAAAAATTGTTCCATTATCATTGATTTTGAATTTATGTTAATTATATAAAAACATTTCAATATATATATTATACCCAAAATTTTATATTTTCCATATAAATAAAATTGATTATTATTAAATATGATGATAATAAAAATTATATTTGAAATGAGTTACATGGGAAGTTAAAATTATTTCCAGAATTATAATTTTATCAAAATATCATAGAAATATTGTGAAGAAAAGTATAAAAAATTATAAAGTTTGGTATTTAATGTATTAAAAAAATTTATATAATTATGTTTTTTTTAAAATTTTAATTTGATTATAATTATTGAAAGGAATGATGATTTATAGATGAATAATTATTATTTTGGTATATCATATTTATAATTAGAATTTGATCCGAATTTAAGATTGTATTTGTGAAAAATTTAAATTAAATGATTAAAAGATTAATTGGAATTTTAAAAAAATTATGTTTTTAAAATTTGTTTCAGATAATATTTTATGAATCCCTAGTACCTCTCTTTTTGATTTAATTTCATTTCCAGATGTAAACCTAAAATTTTTTAATTTTTAATTTATTTTTTCATATTAGATATCTCTTTTATTGATAATATATTTAGTTTCATATTTAAAAATGATATAATATTTACTTATCATTTTCTACTAAATATGAGTATTCTATATCCTGTATTTATAGAAGTTATGTATTTAAATGAAAATTTATATAATGACTATGGTTTTAATTATGATCATGTAAAATTTAAATGTGATAACATTAGCTATCATAAAATTTATAAATTCCCATATTGAAATTTTAAAATAAGTACATAGATATCAAACATAATTTATTGCGGGAATGTCATTTAAAATGTCTTGTTTCCCTAGATTTAATTAATATGAAAATCATTTGGAATATATTTTAAAAAATCATATAATTTTAGATCATTTCAATTTCTATTTTGAGTCGGTTGTAATTATCATTTTTATGTTATTTAATTTTATTTATTGATTTGTTTTGCAATTATTCAATATGTTTTAATTGTTTTATTAAAATCATTATAAATATAATATATGTAGTTAAAATTTTATTTTTGTATGATGCCAAGATGTATGATTATTTTTCGATCCAACACAATATAATTTTGAACATAAATTTTTTAAATTATTCTTTACCTCATTTAACATATTGTGTGAAATTAAAAGTAATGGTTTATGGGATTGAGTTTATTTTTACAATGATTCTATAATGTGTATAATATATATATTTAATCATTGTTTGGAAGAGTTAGACATTATATGTGTTATGAGCAATGATTTTCTTTCTATTTACAATATATTATTTTAAATAATTAATCACATTAATAACTAAAAGAGTTATATATATTGTTATTATTATTATTCATTTGAATTGAGAAATATTATAAATAATAATGTAACCAGAATTAAACCATTTTTTTCATTATAAATAATCCATGAATCCTTTATCCAATGTGTCTTTCCCTTTGTTCATTCCTACATTCTCAAACCATGAAAACCCATATTTCTAAATATTATTTAACATGTCTAACAGAATGTGTTCCATCAAATTTTCATAGGCTATATATATGAATCTCTCTATGATTAGTAAATTGGGGAAGAATATTCTAATATTTAATGCAATATTTTTTCAGTAGTAGAATATTAAAAATTTTGTTAGTTAAGACTGATATAAAAAAAATTTAAAAGGACTTTTTTATAGTCTTTAATACATTTTTTTAAATATAAGTGAAAAAATTCCTAAAAAAAATTATTATAAATCGGTAGTACAATTAATGTTTTTTAATCTTTTAAAACCATAAATTTAGTTAGTTTAAAACTATTGAGTTGAGGGGGGTTGGTTTTGTAATAACCACCAAAGGATATGTTATATTATATAAAAGTAGTATTTGATGAAGATAAAATAAAGGGTTAAAATATTATATATCAGGTATTGGATCCATAATTATTAAAATAATATTTTGAAGGATTTCAATCTAGATAATAATGTATTTTCTAAAATTATAAATTTTTTGGGTCAATATTTTCTTGATTATTTAAAATATATATATTTCATTATATTCATATGATGTTATTTTTTGTGAATAAATGTTTATTTATTCATTCTTGCAACATGTTAATAGTGAGACAATATATAAATCTTGAGAATAAAAGATTCTATAAAATAACACATTGAATATTTCATACAACTGAAATTTTCAGGAAAATATTTGTGAAAATGAACTAAATGAGGAAGAAACAGGGACTTTTTGATATAAAAAATTCATAGTTCATGTTTCTATATAACAAGATATATTTAGAATTACAATGAAATGTAGTTTTGTGTGAAAATTCAATGTATTTACTTGAAATATGTGATAACACAGGTATCGATAACAACCTCCCTCACAATAAATTTTTTTAATTTTTATTATATATTGATTATAGGGATATTGAAATTTTATAATAATTGTTAAATTTATAAATTTTAATTATATTATATTTTGATATTTTTAAAGAGTTGAAATGTTTTTATGTATTTCATGAAATGCCTCATAAATACAAATAATCATTTGATGTTCATTGAGGAATATATAATGTAGATAGATTATTGAACAATGGTTGTGATATCTATTATAACATATCATGGATGAAATTACCATGATATATTTTCATTAAACTCAATGTTCTACCAATACATGGACTCATAGAGGTACATATTTTGGACAGGAATATTTTGTAAATATCAGAAAACATTAGGTTGGAGAAAACCATCTATTTTTCTACATGAACATAAATCAAATTTATGTTGTAGTGCTTCAATAAACTGATGCTACTTAAACTCCTCTATAATTATTGGTTTATTCAATCCAATAATTTTATAATAATGAAGGATTTTTTTATTTTAATGATTATATTTTGTGTATTGATATGTGTTTTCCATTCTAAAACATATCTGTTGTGTGAGACAACCCATTATGATTTTTAGATTTATTATTTAAGAGGATAAAGAAATTAGAAAAATCAGTTTTCTAGGAACAACATTGTAGCCCACATAAAATGGCAATTTCATATCATGAATAACCCAAATCATTACATATATTTTTTCCAAACACCCATATTGTAACACAAAGAAATTATATACTTAAAAAATTGTATTTTACATCCTTCATAATAATTTATAACAATTGCGTAATGGAATGAACTATCATGAGATTTTACAACATAATATATATTGTAAATGATTTTAAAATATTATATAGTTTTAAAGGAATTAAAATACTAAGTTATCATTCACTAAATTAAAAGACATCCTTGTTTGATAGCATATATTACACGCAAGACAATGTTTTAACCTAACAACAATATATTTTCAAAATAATATTATATAATATAATAAAACTTAACCTAGCTATAAAATTAGTTTTTGTGAATATTATTAACTAACTTAAGAAATTATATGGATTAAAAACTATAAAAGAAATTAATTAGTTAAAAATTTATTATAAAAGGGTAAATAAATCAATTCAATATAAAGTGAATATTTTTTCATAAAAACCTATTTTTATACACCCAATGGTTTTTTGAAATAAAATTTTAAATTAATTTTATTATTATATTATTTTTAGAAAATTGATACATTATATATTTAATATAATACTTTTTATATTCATCTAATAGATTTTATAAGAATAAGATAACATCAAACTAAATTTTATGAATAAAAACTAATATTTTTATAAAGGTAGTTTTACAACATTTCAATAGAGAACCCATTTTAAATCTATTTTTTATAAATTTATTAAACAGGAAAATCAAAATAAAAATCATATTAGAATGAGATACATAAATATTATATTAGGTGATGTTTTAGTTTTTAATGCACTGTCAAAAATATTGAATTTTAAGTCAAAACTACATTTTCAAAGGATTTATTGACAATGATAAACTATATATACGTAATGACTCATATTTTTTCCTGATATTATTTTTAGAAATTATTTGGGAGAATTCTGAGACAAGGAGTTAAGAAGGTTTGAGATTATAAGGCAACGTGTTTATAGGAAAATTTGCAAAAAATTGTTAATATTTTTAATATCACATGCCCGCAGCTTTCCTAAAATGTATAATATGATTAAAATTGTGGCTCAAATCTGAAATTAGTGGGAACTATTTAGGATGGAATTATAAGGAAATTTCCTTAAACATTACATAATCATGAATTATTTCAATAATTTACATTGAGGATCTTTCTAGGTTTAGATTTTAAGAGAATTAGGCCATATCTATTATATAACAACTTGAATATTACTTGTAGACACTACTACCTAGTATCCATTTTTCATAAAATTAAAACTCTTGAAAAGAGAGAGACATGTCTAATTCTATGTTTTAGATGACATGACTTTTCCTTGATTTCATCCTTGACCCTATTCATCTTTATGTCCTGTGAAAGACATTTCAAAACATTGGATGAGAATAAAAAGCTCTGTAAGGGTTGTAAAATAATGGAATGAAACATTATCCTATCAATAAATACAAATCAATTAAATCATACTATTCAAACATAACATACCACATGAAATCATAAGATTTATGAATAACAAACAGAAATCAAAAATCATAAAGTTAACTTATGGAATTCATAACATCATTATATTGTAGCTATCAAAGATACATTGGGAGTCACATTTGGAATACCCATAATAGTATATTCTCTAAATCAATAAGAGGAAAAAGTAACATTTACCTTTGTCATGTTACCCAATGCATTGGAGAGCTATCTCAGGCTCACCCAACTAAGGTTTATCAAGAAACCACCCATATACATAAAAAATTCCCAAGAATCATAACATATATATAACACTTTAAACAAGAATAAATGAAATATAAAATTTCTACATTGCAATCACACCATATCATTTCAAGATATAGACATAAGTAGTACTTTATCAAACCTTTTTCAAAACCATTTAAAACATTTAATAAAGTTATTTTTGAATCAAAGTGTCCCATTCCACTTGGAAAATTTAAAATAATGTATCATTTGAAAACATGTACATATAAATATATCCTTAAAACCATTTTTAAATCATGGATATTAATGATACAGATATCGAAGAATAATATTTTAAACCATTTAAAATTGTATTTTAGTTAAAGAGTTTTAAACAAAATGTGATACTCTTCAATACAATTAATTGAAGAATAATATTGAATCAGAACTATATAATATTATGAGAATAAAGAGATTCATGATATAATATTCCAAAGGACAGTATATACACCATATAAGAGTGAATTTGTTCATAACAACAATGAAGTCTCAATGGAATGTAATTTGAGACAAAATCCCTTACAAAAATTGTATCCTTAAATTAAGGATAAATGAATTACATAATAATGGGTGAAAAATAAAAATACACTCAATATGATTGGATATTCAGTTTAAACCAATCATAGAACATTCACACATAATTTTGTAAAAACAATACTGATGACTTGGATGTTTACCTCAATAAATAATGATTGAGTTAAAATTACTCTTATCAAGTTCATATCGATGACTTGAGAATTTATAAATGGATTGATTATGTGTATTATAAAAATATAAACACAAATGGGAGTGGAAATTACTCCATAACCCAATGAATAATGATTTTACACATAATATTTGAGTAAAATAATCAAGGAAGTATGCATAAAGCCCAATGAATGGAAATTGATATGTGAAATTTCCTTACCAATTTGGTAACTTACAAAACATACACCCCATGAAAGAAAGATCATACAATTTAGATATAAGTTCCCCTAAATTGAAGTATATTACTCAATTAATACAATCTTGGGCAGTATATACACCACACAAAAGGTAATAGTGGAAAATATAGCATGAATCTCATGGGAAAAAAAGTGAGATGAAAAATCTCTTACCACATTGTAATCAATTGAGTCGTATAACCCAAATTTAATGACCATTAAATGAATCACATAATACCAAGAATATTAATATAATAATTATAATATATATCAATAGGCAGTACACAATACACCACATGGAATAAATAAGTGGCAAACAAAGGAAATCTCATGGAATTAAATGTGAGATTAGAAACCCCTTACCTCGTGTCTGGCATGTTTTGTTTGTTCCTTTTTCTTCTGAATAATACACTAAAGCTAATATATACATGATTAAGAACCCTTTTCAAGATTAAAATTTCTTTTAAATCACTTATTAACATGTTATAAACATTATGAAATAATTTATGTTAATAATAGTCGTTTTGCAGATATTTTGTACTTGAGTAAAAAATGAACACTTTGTAATTACAAGTTGTCTGTGTTGTCAAGATTCCATTATCTCCAGAATGATATTCATGATTTAAATATCATATATATCATATATATCCATTATATATATATATATGTATGTATTTATAAATGTTCATTACATTTGGGGATAATAAATGAAATGCACCATTCATGGAAAGGATAAGTTATACGTACGCATGACTACTAATTTCATTTCTATTTCCTATTTTAGTTGAATGAAAACATGCTTATAAATAGTTATATTATAATTAATGTATAATATAATATATAATTTCAAGAAATCCATCCTATATACATCCCACGTATGGTATTAACGAGTCATATCAATTTGAGGGGGTGGTAGTCCGCACTTCCTCAAATGAAATTATCACGTTTCCTCATGATGGAAACCATAAAGGTATGATATAAATTATAAATACATTAGAATAAATAAAACATAAAAAAATATATATCATATAAAAATATACTACCATTATAATTTCTAGCATAAGAGGCGGTAGGAGATAATTGAACAATCATCGTTTCGTGAGGTGTTAGTTTTCCACCTACAAAAATAGTATGATCTTTACCCATTAGATGAAGGTGTGTGTAAGTGTAGTTGGAATAATTATTATGAAAAATACTAGTATCTTTATTATACTGGTTATTTTATTAAAAAAATTAATGAAAATATTTTAGTGGTTTGATATGTGAAATAAAAAAAATAGAATTTAAGAGAAACTGTTACCATTAATTCAGGTAACTCGCTTGGGTTTGAACAGAAAAAACATATTGAAGTGACTTCTACCTAACGTAAGGATTATAGGAGTGAGAGATGGATATTTAGAGCTTATTTGGGCAGGTTTTTCATAATCCAAGTGGCTTGATAGGTGTGTGTAATGGGATTGAATTGAGGGCTTTTTATAAGTGGGAGGACGGGTTCTTTAAGAAAGTGGGAAAATATTATTTTATTATATAATGATTTTCTATTTATAAAGGTCCAAAAATCATTAAGTTCTATGATATGATGACTCTCGGTCGAAATAAATTAATCCAATACTAATTGGATAGGTTTTGGATGTCATTTTAATATTTATAATATTATTTATTTAAATCATTTTTTTAATGAGGTAAATACTACATCATTTTTATCTCATATATAATTTCATTTATTTGTTGTCTAAAAATTATAAACAAATTACATGATGTAGGAAATATTTTTAGCTTTCCAATTAATATTTATTTTCAAAATGATAACTTATATAACCCCATGTAAAAATTAATTTACTAAAATATATTTGTTTGAGTCATTTTTGTCTTTACTTTAAATTAATTAATCTAAAGTGTCATTGTCACTCCCAAGTGGCTCCAAAGGGTCCAAAAATTGACCACGATGCCCATAGTCATCCATGACTAATTCAATATGGTTAGGAAAAGTGTTAAGGTAATTTTGTATTATTATAATATTCTTTTTACCTTTTATTACTATATTAACATTTAACTGTTGTAAATAAAAGTCAAAAGTTACTATTCACTAAAAATTATTTTCATCTTATTTAACCAAATTTTACTTACTAATAACAACCATGTATGTTGTATTTTCAAAATTCAATTCATAGAAGCAGTACAATTTCATTGAAATGAAAATGTCAAATTTTTAACTACTACATTGTGGTTTTCGTATTCATAAAAAATTGATGTTTTTTAGAAAAATACCTAAAATCCAACTTTTTCTATATTTGATATTACCAATTCAAAAAATGATATCCATTTTACAATATTAAAAACATATAATTTTCAATAATTAATTTAAAATTTATTCTCGTTGTCAAAATAAATAACATCTTTTTAAGAAACAATATCTATCTAAAGATTGAAACATGTTTATGCCGAATTTCAATGTAAAATTTCTTCCAATTAATAGCATTGGATTAAATGATAAAAATATAATGTAAATACACATTAAAACCATTTCAAAATATAATCTAAACATATAAATTATTTATATTAAAATGTAATTTTTAATTAAAATATAGTATTTTTCACTATTCATTAAAAAATGAATTTTATCAAAAACAAAGAAAAAATTTACCCAATGTAAATTTTTATTTCATGATTATAAAGAAGAATATTTTTTTTGTAAAATAGAACATATAAATGTGACCAAAACTAGATTTAATTAGGGTTCACTATCAAAAGGTGTTAAATCGTCATTTTAATGAATATTAGAGTATTTATTCTTAAAATCAGATTCATTCATATTTTAAGCGACTAAAATTTGTTGGATAAATGTAAAAACATTTAACAAATATGTATAATATTTTCTTATTTAGTTATATTCATTCCCAACATCACAATGAATAGGCGTTAATAATCATTTAAAAAATATTACAGTATTATTTTTCAGTATGACCCATTGTTGTGTGCAATGTAAGATTTCAAAAATACTCATTGTTGTGTATCAGTTACACCATTTAACATAGAATCCCCATTAAAGTAAAATTAATATTTAATTCATAAATATTATTAAATAAGAAATCTTCAATTTCTTTATTTACTTGTGATATTACATCCTTCCTCGCTTTTGAGAATTGAATCCTCGTAATTTAAAAATTTGGCTCGGAAACATCATTTAAAGTCCCACATTAGAAAAAGTGTCAATAAAAATATCACATTGAAATAATTAAAGTGATGTAAAACGGTCACCCGAGGTAAACCATTCAAGATTCCATGTAGGAAACACATGGAAATGGAAGAGAAAACAAACTGTCATGTTCTCATGGAGAGTGATAGAAAACATGATTAGGAGAAAGTTAACCACCATAAAATCGCAAACTTATGATGTGTTAAACGATATTTGATCACCCAGTAGAAAAGTAAACCATCATCATTTTTTTCTTACATTCCTTTTCATAATTTTGAGGAATTAATTTACTACATATAATAAGAATATAAAGAATATACTTACCTTCAAGTATAATTTCATTCTTTAATAAGTTTCTCCCAAAAACTAATATTTTATCAAAACAATGACCATTTAAAAAGACATTGTCCCATCAAAAGCACAAGAATCAACTTCAAGAGAATCAAATAATCCATAAAAGAAGAACTATTCATTTCCCTTTTCTTTTGACATCAACTAATACCAAAATTGTTTGTACGAGATCATATAATCCCCAAAAAGGATAATCCTTTATAAAAGAAATACTACTATTAATCTCTAAATTTCAAAAAAGTACCCAGTGTTCAAGAAAGACCATTCAATACCCAATTTTCCTTAAAATTATTCAAAATAATACAAAATGAGATTAAAACCCAAAACACATCTGGTTTTAATTAGATAGTCTTCCACGTAAAATCTTATCATTTAACTCTAAAAACATAGAAAACTCTTAAAGCCCCACACTGATGCATAATTAACCATATCAAATATTCTCTATGATAGGTTAATCATTTCCATAAATAACCCAAATCTCTATATTTCCACAACAAAAACAGATATTCTTCCAAATTAAAATGTCAACAATTAATCCAAAAATTTAATCCCCCTATATTTTTCTTAAGTATATAGTGTGGCTAGAAGAGAGAACGTCTTCTAAAATCACTTTTATCACACAATCATCAAACCATTTTCTTACAATAAGTATATCCATTTTATAAAAAATAAGATCCCAAATCTACTTATTCTTTTACAATCAAATCAGTTAACTAAAAATAATAAGTCATACTAACTAGGGACTTCCCGGTTTCTAGTGGTAGGTGATAAATCCTTATCGCACATTGGTTCTGGGTTCTATTACTGTAACTTTTTCTGACGGAATGAGTTGTCACATGGTCTACGTTTTGTCCTTTTTATAAAATGGAAAAATATCCCGAACATATTTTAACCATAATGATTTACTTATACCCCTCATTTTCATCCAAATTCATTGGGATCTCAATATCTTAATTCTGGAAGTCTTATATATAGTGTCAATTTTTTTATTTCACCAATAAATGATAAAATAAAATGATTCCCAAAATAAATAGTATCATACCATTTCAATGGTGTCCACTTGGTTTCATCGTCATCTTGTTCACGTAGGTAGTAGTTCCACGCATTTCAATAACGATTTAGGGATCCTTAAAATTCATTTTTGTCTTACATCCGAATACACCTTGTAAAACATGGGTCATATAGGTGTTCACATAAATATAGTTTTAGAAGATAATCATGTATGACTTATAATTTCAAAAAATATGATAAAACATGATTTATATAAAATATTCTGACTGAATTTGAGTTGAATCTTTTAATTAATGGTCCTTTTAAAATACAATAGGTATGTGCTGAGAGAATATATTTTAAATGAAAATATAAATTTGTTTCACAATGGTTTCCTTCTTTAGCACCATTTTCAAAGTCATAATATGCTTCAAAATCATGGGATAATGTAAAATATTTGAAAATGTGTTGACAATATTTACCTTTCTTGAAAATATGAGAATATTGTGAAAATATGATTTGTTTAAATACAACCCAGTATCCACAATGATAATGAGGTATAGTTGAGGT
Organism: Viscum album; assembly: GCA_963277665.1. Lineage (NCBI taxonomy): Eukaryota > Viridiplantae > Streptophyta > Magnoliopsida > Santalales > Viscaceae > Viscum > Viscum album. The sequence continues at coordinate 504,081,453 of OY728122.1, read as the reverse complement.
GTATGATATATCAAACAACTACTAGCAAATGATTTGTATTCTAGAAAGAGTTTCACAATAATATGAACATGACTTTGCAATAATTATTGCATGTAAGTCATCAAGAATAGATAAGAATTTCGTTTGATATCCTCTACCTTCCATTTGTAACTGAATTTCCTTATTCTGAAAAAGTTATAAGAAAATTATTTAAGTAAAATAATAGATATATGGACTGAACAAGTGTCTAATGGAAACTTATAATCCCTAAAGTTGTATAAACCAACCTCTAATACCAATTATAAGGTCTCGGCCTTAAACATTACATAATCTAGAATTATATCAAAAATTCAAATTGAGGATATTTTTAGGTTTAGATTTTTAGAGAATTAGGCCATAACTATTACATAACAACTTGAATATTATATTTTGACACTACTACCCAGTATCCAATTTTCATAAAATAAAAACTCTTCAAAAAAAAGATACATGTCATGTTCCATGTTATAGACAACATGACAATTCATTAATCTCATCCTTGACCCTATTCATCTTTATGTCATGTTAAATACATTTAAAAACATGGGATGAGCATAAAAATCTCAGTAAGTGTTGAAAAATAATTAAAAGAAACATTAGACCATCAATAAATACAAATCTAGATTATTTGTAAAAAAATTATTATAAATCCTTGGGATTTCTCATCCAGGTCGATATCACTAGTTAAAAAGTAGCTCCCAATGAATAGATCGTAGAACCAAGAAGAATTCCTATAGGCCTGAGATACCTACCAGCTTATTAGTGGTACCACGAAGAATTCATTTACCACTTCACATACCACTGGTTGGCGGGTGGGTTTCTATTTGGAATCCCTTACCTACATCCATCTTCTTTCTATTTCATGGCCCTCACTAGGCTGTCGGTATAACTCATGTATACTTCATTTGTAGAGGCCCACGTTCACAACCAATGAACCATCTCTAGATGATCCCAAACCACTCTAATTAGAATTTGGTTCACTATTTACACCTAAAAATATCAAACCGGTTGAAAACAATCAAGATTTAATGTCCTAACATGAACAGCCAGCCAAAAATTGATAAATGGGTTCGGTGTGGCTGACCTTAGCCACACCTCCCCGAACTCCAAATGTTTCAGAATAGCAGTGGGGGTTTAAAATGGTATAGTGTGGAGTCTATACCCTCTGGAAAAGAGGAAATAAAGTTCTGTTCAAAGTATAATATAAAATAAGAGACTCTGTAGATGCAAACCAGACCCGCATTGCATAAGACAAATCAAGAGAAGATAAACTAGCAGATGCAATATAGAAACAAGCGCAGCAGAATGTAAACATGAAAACATGTTGAACATCCCTTGTAACAAAAAAAAACAAATGCATCCATCGTAGGTCATACATTTCAATAAAATAGTGGGCATGGATTACCAACAACATTTACTAAATAAAATAAGCATGTTGATACTAGAATTGAGGAAAATAGATTAAACTCTATATTTCCATGTCCTTAAGGTCTATACCATCTATATGAAATATCTAATATGATCTATCTCCTCAAGATCTTCTCTTTTTTCATGTAAATCCACAATGTCTACATGCGTCTCAAAGGGCCTGTGTAGGGTGTAAGATGAATCTCAGAAGGATATCACCCAATTGTGTATACCTAGAATAGGTTATTAAGTAGACATGAAATAATAAGGAATGTAAGAAATATAATGCACAATGTAAACAAAACCACCACAGGTGCTCAGTAACCACTAGGGAGAGTCACTGGCTTCGGCCACTTCCAGAATCTCTGTCACATAATTAATACCACGTGCATCTTGAAACTGTGTGTCTCAAGTACCAATGGCTTGATGGCACACCAACGAAATATTAAACCCGGCACTATTTTCCTCCTGTCACATTGTGTCTCAAGTACCGAAGCCCCATATGCACTCCTAAATAGTATTAACATGGAACTTTGTGCCACATGATACCTCATGTCTCAAGTACTGACATCCAATAGGCATTCCCAAATAGTAGTAACCTGAAGCCATGTGCCTCCTAACTCCTAGTGTCTTAAGTACCAATGTCCCATAGGCATGCCCAAACAATATGAATTCTTATCACATTCCAAATGGATTCTATGGAAAGAAACCCCAAAATATAATCACCTAACTGAAACTACGGGGGGAGGGGGCTATACCCACACGAGTTGTAAAAACCACCTCATCACAGAGTAATCTATGTGAACATGACCCAAATCACAGGTGATTGGTAATCACCAAATTTAGAACACATGTTGCAAACTCTCTGGCACCTCATGCCCCTATGACCATGTCACTCAAAATCCGATGGCCTTTACATCTATATAACCTAGGAAATTCACAACATGATAGTCACACCCCCTCAATCGGAGATCCACAATACCCAATACTGTGGTCAAACCACCCAAATAATTTGAGTCAGGACAAAAATATGATCTATCATTACTCAAGAATATCCAGGAAATGTCCAACACAACCTGAATGTTCCATCATATAAAATATCAATAATCACATATATATTATCAAACGAATCACTCAAAACTAGAAAAACAATTTAAAATAGTTGAATTGAACTAGGCATGTGATTTACCATACCATGATTGAGTTCTTTATTCCATCAAATTACATAATCATGATTAAATATTTTAAACACATTAGTTTAATAAAAAAATCAATTGAAACCATATAGGAACCCCTGGAAAAAATTCCCCAACTGAGAAATGACATCTAACTCAGACTCAGTCAAGCATAAAACGTTATGTGAATGCTTAATGAAATCTCATATGGAATATGATCAATTCTATATAAATAAAAATGGGCCTCGCTAAATAACTGATGTGGCGCTAAAAAGTCAAAACCCCCATATAACCTCAAAAATACACAACAATGAATGAAACTCATACCTTATACTCATAGAAATTTCCACATCTAATATAGAGCTCCAAATAAAATATGATCTCCGTAGATCTATGTTTCAGTTAAATCTCGTAAATTCTATTTGGAAGGAAACTGACGTGTGTGTAAAAATGGAACAAAAAAAGAATAGGGTTCCCAAGAATAGCCATCCTGATGCTATCCCACGGCTACCGATGGATTTTATAATGGACGTCGAGTGGAAATTCTTGGAGAAGAAACGATCATGGCCTCTCGGAGCATCACAGTCCAAAACCAAGAAAGAAGAAGATTTCATTTGAAATGATAAGTGATTCCTTCCTATATAAAAAATATAAATTAAAGTACACGACTTGTATTAGAACTACACGATGTGTAGTATATTGTCAGTACTCTGACTTATGCCAGTTTTTAGGGCATCCCATGGTTTAAACGCATCAAATGGGTCAACACACGGCTATGACTCGGCCGGTGTGTAGAAAGTAAAGTACAAGCCATGTTATGAAACTACACATTTTGTAGTATATTATTTTTACACGGTCACCACTTGGCATGTACTATGTCATCACATGACCAGTACACGCCTAACATACACTCGACATGTAATATGAAGTACACAGTTAGTAATATGTAAATTTCCAAAACTGCCCAATTTATCCCCATTTTTATTAAAAAACATAATAAGAAAAGTGAAAAGTATACTTGTACCTCATAGAAAGAACTAGGTTTATACAAACTTATCCCCTTAATTAAATTCATCCGTAAATTTCCCTTCCAAGTGTGGTGAAGAAAGATTCCAGAACAAATATTCCCCAAAACTCAAATCAATCAATGTTTCATCGACCAATTACATGGACCCGTGGTCCTCCAATGATGAACCATCACCCTTCACCCTATTATGTCCCCCCAGGTCATTCCCAAAACCAAAACGTATCTTGCACCACATCAGTGTCTGCCTCCACCTGGTCCCTCTTCCCATGGATTCTCAAAACAAAACCTGGTGTCTTGCACCACATGTTACCCACATCCGTGAAACCATGATGCCCACGACACCTCAAGTATTCCACATCATTTATGCTCTTGATGCCAAACATCTCACATATATATATAAATATATCACTAACCTAAAATGGATCCAAACCCATTGACTAGTATCGATTTAGGTCTCATTTGTCATATTCACCTCATACACTCAAAAAAGACATTCCTTAATAGAACATGAAAAAAGAAAACAAAAAAACATTGACACACCCACAGAATACCTCTAACCAATGTTGCCTCACTAGCCTACTCAGTATGAGGTAGCTTAACGGTGTGCACCTATCCTAATGTATGACTCCCTGATGCCTGACCTCCTTGCAGTGATACTCTAGTAACCAACAACCGACCCCTTAGTTTCATCCCATTTTCTCTTCCACATCCATGTCATGTAGCTGACCCTTCGATATAGTCACCTGGTACTGAACCTGAATCAACCCCAAACACCACCTTCTTTCCTAGTACCTACCTTCCAATTCCCTAAGAAAGCTGCATCTGGAACCTATCCGTGTGTATGACCTTTCCACAAGCCCAGAACTCCTTTGGAGTCATTATCACAATGTGTCTGGATATGCCACGACTTCTCACACTGAAAGAAAAGCACTGATGCCCTTCCACGTTGTGGTCTAGTAGAGTCCATAGCCTAAATTCCCTCTTAGAACTCATGTCGACCTCTCCTCATGCTATCTGAACCATCACCTAAATCCATCAACTAGTTCATACAGGAACTATCTGTCTTGTTTTCCTCGGCTATGGGTGCCTGATTCACCATCTTAGAAAATGATTCCAACCTAAATATGTTTATATGAACTTTAATAGAATTACATAATTCATCTTCAAGGCTCCCCACCATTGATGTGTCATCACAAACCAAACATGGTGCCAAGAAAGATAGATTAGTGAAGGTGTTACCCTACTGGAGGCTCAAGAACTCCAAAACTCTCTCTTCCCTAAGGGCCTCTGGAAAAAGTGATTAATAAACACTTATCTATGACATTATTCCGTGCCGGTCCATTAGGTTTGTGAGCTTGAACCTGCACATCCGACCAACACTTTATCGGTCCTCTTAGCATGTACAATTCTCGCTTGACCCTATTACCTAGAGGCATCTAATGCTTCTTGAAGATCTTTTTTATGCTCTCAATCTAGTTCAAATCTACCTGAGGACCACCCTCACCATGAAAAAGATATGGGTGCTGCAACTGGAACTCCCGAGTTAGATATTCCATAGAAGGCTTTGTACGCACCATTCCTGTATTGATCCCCTACAAAACACATAAAAAGATAGATCTGATCTGATTGTCTAGCCTCAACCAAAATGGGCCCAAACATTACAACATCCCTTCCTATACTGGACCTTCATCCTATTTCTATCAATATGCCTATACATGTGGCTCATGACTTTCTTGTCCCTTAGGAGATGAACCTAATCATGCTCATGTGGCACTGTACCATCACCCTACTGATGTTCCATCAATCAATCTAGGAGGATACCACTGAATACCATAGATGGTCAGACATCCCACATATATAAGAATATATATATATATATATAATGTATATAATGAAAGTAGTAAAGAGAAAGCACATAAAATCTTCCCTTACTCTTGCCCACCGAAACCATGCCCCACTACATCCTAGACTCATACACTCCATACCCGCCCTCAGAAGATCCAAGTATCAAAAGTATCGTAGGCCATGCCCGTCCCAACAACCACTGTTGCCTCAAACTCGCAACTGATTTACCCAATCCTGATATCCACACTACCTCAAATCAACATCCAGGACACTCAATCCTAGTGATGAACATGACCTCATTCATAGTACCTAGGTGATCATATACAAGCCAAGTCCAAATCTCATTACATGTTCAATTTTACAATATTAAAAGCATGGAATTTTACATTGTAATAAACCATAAATTCTATTAGGAATTTCAACTTACAAATTTTAGAAGAATCTATTGCATTGAAATTGATATTATTCACATGTTATTATCACTTCACAAAGCATACGTGCAGATTTGAAATTGAAATACCATAACATTGTGCCCATAAAAAGAAATAGAAACTCCACTAATCATACCATGACATTGTACAATTCTCCCTTACAATGCCGGGTCAAGTTTTACATATCACAACAAATAATATCACCCACCATGTAAGCCATAAAGGTGGAAATAACAAAAACAATAATCCGCGAAAATGAATAACCAAAATTCCTACACAGGGTAACTTGGTCCAAACCTCATACTTAGGGCTGAAGGAACCAAACACAAGCTAGACACGCAAATCCAATTACAAACTATCTCCTGTCTACCAAATCTCAAATAGTAATTCATTATAAAAAAAACTATAGTTATCTCATTAGTAGTCTATGATAATTTCCTACTAAATCCCTAACATGAACAGCCCCCTTTAATACCACATTGGTAAAACCAGACCCAAATAGCCACACAAACAATGATAAACTGGTTGAGTGTTACTGAATATATGGGAACCTACCTAAATGACAATGGATTTCAACTAGAAGTGAGGGTGTAAATAGATATATGTGGGAGGATATACTCTTTGGGAATGTGTAAATAATGTACAGATCTGAGTATAATATAAAATAAGAGACTCTATATACTCGAACTAGACCCCCATAGCGGAAGCACAATCAATATTAAATAAACTAGAAAGATCAAAATAGATAATTCATCTAAAAATGTAAATAGAACATCTTGTTGAACATCCCTTGTAACTACTAAAAAAAATAATTAATCCACAACATTTCATTAATTTCAATAACAATTTATCCCATGGGCAACCAATAGGAGTTAAAAAATATAGTAAGCATGCTGATATAGGAATGAAAGGAAAACAGAGTAAACTCCATCTAGGCATGACCTCAACATCTATACCTTCTCCATGCAACAGCTAATACAATCATGGTACTGAATCTGATATCTTTCCTACACTTAAATCCCTAATGACGACACACGTCCCAATGTGCCTGTGTGGGGTGTAAGACAACTCTCAGTTGGATACCACCCAATGGTGCATGCATATTATTGGAGTTTAAGATCACATGTGTCTATAAGGAAAGTAAACGGTACAATGTACTATTTAAAAACAACCTCCACTGGTGCTCAGCAACCACCAGGTAGTGTCACCCACTTTAGAAAACTCAATAATATCATTTGCATAACTGGAACCACGTTCTGCATGACATGACGTGTGTCATGTACTGACGTCCCAAAGTAAATACCATGAAATAATAACCTAGCTCCATGTTACTCCTGAAACCTCATTTCTTAAGTATCGATGTCCCATATGCCCTCCCAAACTGTAGTAACTTAGAACCATGTGCCTTCTGACACCTTCTGTATCATGTACCATTCTCCCATAGCTATGACCAAATTCTAGTAACCCGCCACCATGGGCCTCCAGACACCTTGTGTCCAGAGTATTAACTTCACATAGGCTCGCCCAAATAATCTGAAGTCTTCTCACCTTCCACATGGATTATACAAAAATCAAACCCTATATATAATCACCTAACCATAACTACGGGGGGCCTCTACCCACACGAGTAGTAAAAACAACCTCATCATTGAGCTATCTATGGGAACACAACACAAATAACGAGTGATTTGTAGTCACCAAATTTATAACCAAAGCCAGAACCTCTATGAATCCTTGTGCCAATATGACCATGTCACTCAGAATCTGATGGCCATACTATCCAAGTAACCAAGGGAATTGTTGACTTGATAGTAACACTACCTCAATCCGAAGTCCAAGATTCCCAATCCCGTGGGAAAACTAGCCAAATAATTCAAGTCAATCCCAACCTGTGATCAGTCATCACTCCAGAATATCTGGTCTACACCGAACACAACCTAAATTGTATAACATATGAAATATCAATAATCACATATATATAATGAAAAATATCACTCTAGACGAGAAAAAAAATTAAACAGTTTAATTACCCTATCCATGTTTTGTCCCATACTAGAACTGAGGTCTTAAAATCCATTAATAATTTAATCATTCTTAAACAGTTAAAACTCAGAAGTTCAATCAATGAAAATCCATTATAAACATTTTGGAACCCTCTGATAAAATTCCCTATGTGAGAAATGACCTCTAATCCGACATCTCCCAAACATAATAAGGTAAGGGAATTTCCATGCACATCTTATAATGCATACAATCAATTCAATATAAAGAACATGGGTCTCTCTCACCACCCGATGTTCCATGAAAAAGATGCAACCCCCTAATGAACATGAAAACACAAATAAGTATATGAACCTCATAGCCTATACTCATAGACATTGTAACTTCTGATATCAATCTCTTATTCGAAATATATTTTCATATATCTACATTTTCCTCAAATCTAGTCTATTCTACTTGGATGCAAACTACAGCGTGTGAGACAAAGGAACCTGAACAGTATAGGGTGCAAGGTTTTTGCATTCTTGATGTGATCATGTTGCTACATAAGAATTTAAGAATGGACATCTGAGGAATAATCTAGGAGAAGAAATGTTATTGGCCTCCCAGAGTGTCACAGTCTTAAAATGAGGAAGAAGAAGAAATCTTTTGGAACATGACATGATGGTATCCCATTTAAATGAATAAAAATAAAAGTACACGGAGTGTATTAATGACTACATGATGTGTAGTCGCATGTCCCTACTCTAACATATGAAGGATTCCAGGTCATCACACAGCTTAGGCATGTCACAAGGGTAGAAACACGGTTAGGACTCATCCGGTGTGCGGATTGTAAAGTATATAGAATGTTAAGTAACTACACACTGTGTATTATATTATTTTTATAGAGTCACCACAAAACATGTAGTATGTCAGCACATGGCTAGAATATGCCTAACATACACACAGATTCTGTAATGAATCACACAATATTTAATGTGGAAATTTCCAGAACTGCCCAGTTTTCGACCCTTTTTCTCAAAAAAAATGTAAAAATAAGAGGAAAAAGGGAACTTGTATCTCATAGGAAGAACAAGTCGCTTACACAATAAACCATAAGGAAACCCATAAATAAATATGAAAATAATAATATCCAAAATAAACCACAAATTATACATAAACGTAAGATTCAAGGTATTCTGAAGTATATCTACTATAAAATAATGTCATCTATGATAGCATTTAGAATTAAATACCAGATAAATAAATTTTTTGGAGGGAAATATAAAAAGAATCATGAATAAAAAACATTGTTATATGTTTGTTACTCCATTAGATCATCTTTTTTAAATTTAAATAAATATTATTCACTAACATGAATCATAGTTTTAATTTATAATGTTAATATGTGAGTAATCATAATGTAAAAAAAGGTCCACTACATAATATTCATGGATAAATATTACTTTTTTATTTTCAAATATTAATTTTATTATATTGAGTGGTAATGTATTTTTCTAGATCACTTTTGGGGTGTATTTATTTATAATAAATGAAAAGGAATGTAAATTATTTTGACGACACCAGAAGTTTGTTTCTGATTTATCATTGTAAAATGAAGAATCAAAGTACATCAATAACATAAATTATTTATATTACCATTTAACAATTTTTTCACTAAAATATGAGAGTTAAAGATGTATGCACTAGTCTTCCCTATATTAGTATATTCGGATCTTACTATGGTTATTGAGATATTTTATCCCTACATAGTTCATGATATTTTTCGATGTCTAATGACTATTTTTATAGAAATATTTATCTAATTTATCTATTTTTAATAGTTTTAAATCATTTATTTCATATTATTTTGGATGAAATAAATAAATTAAATAGGAATGGGGTACTCAAATTTTATGGGGAAAATTATCATACATGGTAAGTCTTCTTGGTGAAATATTTTTAATCCTTTATTCTATATATTCTAATGATATTATTGTTATTTTTCAATGTCATAATTTTATTTAATGAATTTTTTCTTGATAATATGAATATAGTGTATGATATTTGATTTTTGAATAACATACGTGGAAAATATTCCAAGAAATATATCATGATGGAAATAAAAATTACAATTTCCAATGGTATTTTTAGATAAGATCAAAAGAATATATCAGGGCAACAAAATGGGAAAGGATGTGAATCTAAATACATATTTTGAAAATATTAACGATCATTATATAATTAGAGATGAATCCTTGTATTATTTCAACGTAATATTGAATCTAATTATATACTATGTTATTGGTTTGGTGAAGATGTTAAAAGGCCCAACCTGTATCTTCTAAAATTATTATTATGGACATTTGAGGATTTGAGTGATTCTGTCTAACCATAATAATACATCCCGATACACCATAAGATTTAAACTAGTGAAAATTTTTTCTGATCAATATTTTGAATAATATACCATCAATTTCATAGAAATTAGTAGAAAAATGAGAAAAACATCATACGCGATTGATAATCATAGAATACATTTATAATTAATGTTACAAGCTGACCGTAATAATATAAATCTATATTTATGATATATTAAATATAAAATATGTGTAAAAATATATATGTAATAATGTATTTTACATTGGGTCACTTTTATATAAAATAGCAATGAAAAATAAAATAAATGAGGATACGAATATAAACAATCATTCTCCTTACCTAAATCATACATCCATCTCATAATGCATCTCTATGTCAATAATACATTAATTACATAAAATTTTCATCAATATTGTATTCATGTCCTACATGGTTCACATGATTGGTGTGGGGAAAAATCATTTGTATATCACCAAAATCCCCATTATATATGATTAAAATATTCTATGTGTATTTATGATAGGAGAAATAAATGAGTTAATCGTAATATGCATGAAACCAATATAGTTCTTCATGTTCCCACCAATCCATGAAGGTACTTGACCCCATTATATATTTTGGGAAGACATTATTCCCCAAGATCATTACAATCATGTTTATTCATAGCTATCTATAATAATGATATGTTAATTTATAAAAATTGGAATATAATATGACTATATAAAAAGATGTCAAACCCTGATGGTAATACATATAACCAAAAAGAATAATAATTTCCATTATCTATAATAAAAAGATATGATTTTGTAATAACTAGTATACCTCTATCTTTTTTACAGGACAAATATTAATAATAATGGAAAAATCATATATACATATTTAAAATATATGAATTTTCAATAATGATATTATATTATATCTATAATATTGGGACACGCAACCATAATATTGAAAATACATTACATATATAATACATTGATGTGAATCTATAATAATGGGATGTGAGTATATAAAATCAACTCCATAGAAAAAATTATTTGATTGTTTCTCAAGAAACCCCTATGGTTCTAAATGTCCAAACCATTATTGGAATATGATCTTCTCCTCATAAATATATTTTATCCCATAAATTATAGTACAACCTTTAAAATAATATATTAAATAAATACCATAATTTCTAACTCTCATCTCGCATCAAGAATATTGAAAACTAAATTATTCATAATTTACATACCCAAACCATGAAATCCAAAATGTTGCATGATTTTGAAATAAAATAACCCAATGATCACAAATCCACTTTGTTGATCGTTTCTATTCTAGTCCCTAACTCATATGTAATGATAAAATGAGTGTATAAGATATCCAAAATCAAAAAGAAAATAATTAATTCTTTATTGTTCCATTATAAAAAAATATCTATAACCATTAATGAATATATAATTCCTTATCCATTATAGGGGTTTTCATGGGACTCCGCATATAAAAATCCATGGTCGTGGTATCCATCCATGTTATACATACAACGTATTGCATTCCCAAAAATTGAAATAGTGTTTCAAATAACCCATAACTATATCTAATATCAAAACATTAACATGTGTATGTTTTTTAACCAATCACCATGATAACCCCTAGTATAATACTCAATCAAAGTCACATATCCATCCATAGAATTACCTCAATAAGCATACTGTGATACACATTATATTTCTCTAATATAATAATTTCTATGAACTGAAAACTCAATATAATACTGAATGAAATCCTCTAGAATATCACACAATATGATTAAAAGGTATTTTCTTATAAAAAATAATAAACAACCCTTTAATTTACCAAATAATGGTAGAAATCCAATAATCCAGAAAGGTAACTGATTCACCTTACCTGAACACTACAGGTCATTAGACTATTATACCACTCATTCTAGACTTAGGGTTACCATAAAATGATATTTAATTCTTAATACAATATGGGATACCCATTCATGATTTGTCTCATATAATTTGAAATCATACCACATAGATACATAGAGTCATGGAATTCCTATTATGACAACACATGGATCAATATATCTATTCCATTTATTAAATAATCTACCAAGACCATCACTTAGTCTATCCCCACTTAACTCACCATAACATTATTGCACAATAAAGAACAAAAAATCACATATGAAACCTAGGATGTATTAATTTATATATATTGTATCACCTTCTTTATTTTTTATTTTACATGTGATGACTATGGTTTTACATGATTAACTCTCATATCATTATAAAAAATATTATGAATTTTTTTATAGTCGGTGTATATATATGATAATTTTTTATCCAAGATATTGTCTTATTAACCTTAATTTATTACTTTAATATAGTACATTTGGAAGGTGAGTTTTAATATAGGGTTTTATATCATTCATTCCGATCAGCACCTCAATGATTTTGATATCATCAGATATTAGATGAAAATGTTAATGAAATATAAAAAACTAATGTAAATGATTTGTGGTTGGATTTTGGGTATTAAAAACTTATTCATATATTGTATAAATTTTAAAAGATTCTAGATTATAGTTTATTGTGATATATCTGGTAACACCAAAAATATATCCATCATCTAGGAACATTCTGATCACCGGAAGAACATCAGCCAGTGGGTAATTTCTTGATTATTTTTCATAAAATTATTCATCGTTTTTCATAAGATTTTGACAATGGAAAAAAATACAAAACACAATACAATGGGATGTTGATAGATTATGAATACTAAATAATTACAAAATAATATATATATCTATATATGTATATATGTATATATATATATATGTATATTTAAATGGGGTGGAGTGACCTAGTTAAATAAAAAAAATTTCTTCATTGGATTATGTTGGAATATAGAAAATTTTATAAAATTAAATGCTAGTATTCTCTTCATGGGGGCCTGTAGCTATGGTGCCCGTCGCAGTTTCTCAACACAATCTTTGTCTTGTCAATAGATCATATACCAGACCACTGTATCCATGCAACACATTTCCATCTGATCACAAAAACTAGTATTCACCATGGACCTTTCCCTCCGACCCCCATCATGGATCACCATCTAGTATGCCCACGATATCATCAAATGGTTGTGACTATATACCTCGGTTTACACCCCAGATCGAGATCAGGTTATCATCAGTCACGATCTAGGTCCAATCCTCCAACATTGAGATAGCACATGCAAGAAGAACTCAATAATTTCCTTCCCTGTACATAGATATCCTTAGTGGATGAACCCTATGTAACCATGGTAACTTCTCATTGGGGGTTTTGTTTTATGTTATACACCCATGCATAGATCAGGCTACAACCAATCTCCCATATGTCTAATATGACCTTCCCTATCATAGAACATGCATTAATGGGTTTTACCAACTGAAAACATCCCTTCACGGGCCTACCTGACATGCAGAAGCCCTGGGCTGGTACTGACTGTCCCAAAATAAGCCTATGTGGGTTCAGGACACCCTAAAATGTGATTGGGTAGGATGATGGGGCCCTATATAAAATTTAAACATTATAAATTACGAATATGTATTATTTATATTAACCAAGTTATTTATTTATTTGAATAATAAATTTAATTTTGGTAGGAAATGACAAGAATTGATTATTTTTAATTTTTTAAAAAATAATAAATTCATTGTGGGACTAAAAAAAATAAAATTATTTTAATTATAATGATTCATTTAATTTATTAATTTCAAATGAAATTAAAGATATAAAATTTTAATTTTTATCGATATTTTATTTTTCTCAGTGGCTGGTTTTGAGTAGTGACCAAATCAGTTTCTATCTGAGTTGATTTTATATAATTTTGTATAATCAGCATACAATGTATATACAATTAAAAATATTTATTGATAGTCTACACAACATAATTATTTATTCAATATATATATAAACCTGAGCATTCATCCTTATCTATGTGTAAATTTTTCTTCCCGAGACCCCTTTTACAATGTTTGATTACATTTGTTATATTGATGATGATGATGTAAGATATGGAGCACATGATGATGTGTTGGCATACTAGATGAGAAATGAAAACATTGGACCAGGTGTAAGATGGATCCTGATTCATGACCCGAAGCATGTATTATATACCTTGGTCATGATTGTTTTATTGAGTTTAAAAATATCATCCAATATTAGATTCTCAAGACTTGTCAGATAATTTATATCTCTTACGCATTATTTATTATTTTATGTATTTTCTTATCTACAAGAATCACATAAAATAAATATAAAAATTAATAAAAAAGACAATAAATTTATTCAATTAATACATGATCATTTGTGATAATGACAACATATAATGAACATATTTTATAGAAATTTTTTAGATTCATCAAAAATATTTAAACCCCCCTAATGAAATATTATATTGTAAATTGCTTCCATCACACCAAATTGAACAAAAATGGGTGTATGGGGTGTTCACCTTCCTCTGTTGAGAGTTCATCCTACTACCGTGGAGTTATTTAATGGTTTTTCGGTTGAATTAAAAAAATTTCATTTAATATAAGTATCAAATGGTACATTATTTCAAATTTTGAGGCATGAGTTGAATATTTTTTTAAATTATTTTATGAATAGTTGATTTCACTCAAAACAATAATTGATCCATCAGTAAATATGGTTGGAAAACATTTTACCTACCATTGAACATTATAATTAATGGAATAAGTAAATCTTGTATTCTATTAAAATATGTTTCAACAATCCTTTATAATAGAATAACCAATAAAAGGAGAATTATGATCCAAGTAGTGAAGGAAAATAGAGTCCTATATACTAGTTTGAGATATTTGATTATTCAAATTGTTGGTAATTTCTAATTAGTAGTCATTATAAAAAAACTAATATTCAATATTTTTTTATTTTTTAAAATTGAACGTAATACCATTTTTACACTACAATTACTATTAGAACAATAACTTTTATAATATCACAAGGTTTTTCAAAAGTGTTATGGGTGTTTTCACATTGAAATAAGATATGATAAATTCAATGTGTCGGTGTTCCCCACACCCGTTAAGCCACCTCTGTCACAACGCATCCCCTTAGGCCCATACAGTGACTACCCCATCCCACCTTCCATAGGCCAGGGGTTGGAAAATAACACTGAAAATGTGTATCAATCTAAAGAGAAGGAATTTCCTTTAATCCTTTAAAAACAAACATACTATAACACAACAAGAAGAAAACACATTGTATAATTTATAGCAAAAGAGTGTTGAAAGTATGGGGCCGGAATACAAGCACCAACTACAAATGTACAAGTACTATTGAAATTTAAAATAAAATTGAAAAAAAATAAACTGCTCATGGGTCTTCCATTGAGGATCCTACCTGAAGGGTAGGTATAGATTGCCTCCACGACACTCCACGTCTGCCTTTATCCTACACGTAGTGCCTAGTTCGGGCTCCCTCAAACCTCATCCCACCTGCTCGTCATCTCCATAAGACACAACATGGTGTGGGCAAGGACAAAATAGGGGTGAGTATAACAATACCCAGTAGGGATCCCAAGACTCCTGATGGTCTCTCATAATTCCACAAAGAAAACCCAGAAGCATGATCTATTTAACAAAGCATGAAGAACTAAACACATCTCAAAAAGAGTCCTGACTCAATCCAGCTTTTCAATAAAGTGAAGAAGTATAAAAGATTAGTCGTGAAGCTTGATCATCTTATTCTATCAAGAGGCACTGCTTCTGACCATATAGAGTCTGACCCAAAATGGATCAAAAGGTACTAACCCTCACAATGATCCACATAAGATCCAACCCACCCAAAGTCGATAGGTAACTAAACCCCAATAACCCAAACCGTATCTGCCCCACACAAGATCGGTATGTGCTGACCCACATAGGATCACTGAGCGTTGACCCACATAAGATCTGACCCACATAGGATCAGTATGTGTTGACCAACATAGGATCTTTGAGCACTATCCCACATAGGATCGGTATGCCCTAACCCAGACAGGATCACTGATCGCTCACCCACACAGGATCTGACCCATAAAGGATCGGTATGCATTGACCCATCCTAGATCACTGAGTGATGTCCCACACAGTATTTGTAACACCCGAGACTTTTATGTTATATAAATTATCAAAGGAATCTTTTTCTACACAACACTTGCTTGACTTGCTTTACACGCAATCGCGACCTTCCCCGATAGCTTGCGTCGTACGCAATACCGAGTTTCACTAAACAACAACATGCTATTAAAACTAGCTGTTATGAATAGTAATAACCACTTTTTAAAATTTTATAAATTTTATTTTTCAAAATGGACTTCATTTTTGGACTCAGAATATCGAAATTAGCCAAGGGTGAAATTTTGGTATTTTTCTGAAAACTTTCAAATTTTGATGAATAGTGAAACCACTAAGTGGTAGGTTAAAAACTGAATTTTGCATAAAACTTAATTTTACCGCTTCTGTGAATGGAATTTCGAAAATCCGAGAGACACGGTTAATATCAAGGACTAAAATGTGGTTCAATGAGATGAAAATAATTTTTTGGTGAATAGTAACTTTTTACGATTTTTACCGCGGTTAATAGTAAATAGGGTAACTAAGGGTAAATATGATATTAATATTACCCTAAAACATGTCCTAATTCTATTGGACAAGTGTAATTCGACCAAAAACAAACTTAGGAATAAAATATGACCATTTAGGCCCACTTGGATTAGATTAGGACATTTATTATTAATTTATTTAAAGAAGGGTAAAAATAGTTAAAATCAAAGTTTAATAAGTAAATCATTTTTAATATGGGTTTATACATAAGATAAATTCGATTGTAAATATTCATTAGAAAGCTAAAAAGATTTCCTACATGATGATATTTTATTTGTAATTTTTAGACATTAAATAATTTAATTTATTTATGACATAATGATGATGCAGTAATTATCTTATTAATGAAATATTGACATAATTGATGTTATAAACACCAAAATAAATGTAATTTGAGACTTTTTATGAATTCCACTAATTTTCTAGGTTACTATGATATATTAGTGTTGATTTAATCAACTTGGTTCGAACATATAATTCTGTTATGACTTTCAAACAAATCATATATCAAATAGTGTCAAAATTGACACAAAATAGTTTTTAAATCATATATTATATTATTAATTGTTATTTTATTCCTAAAAATATAAGGTTCGGCCAAATGACTTAGATAAGGATATATATATTAATAATAAACAATTTGGGGTTCGTTTGGCATGTTATAGTAAGTGTATTAACCATATAGTGAAAGAAAACAAAAAGACACGGTAAAAGTTAAATTAATTAACTTAGAGTTAAATCTAATTGATAAGGTTAAAATAATACCCTAAACTTGTCTAAATTCTATTGGTTGATAGGATTTCTACCCTTACCCACTTTATCTTCGAAATAAGACCCTTTGGAACCATTATAAACCGATTTTGACTTTAATATAAAATAATATTTTGAGATATTCCTAAGGTGCCCCTCTCCTCCCCTATAAAAGGACACCTCCTCCCCCTCCTCCTCACACCAATTTGAGCACTCAAGCTCGACCAACCCCTGCCATTTTCTCCTCTCTACTTCCCTAGAATAATCCTAGAGGTCCTGGTCTTCTCCAAAGACCAATCTTAGTTCCTTAAGTGGAGGATTCAAAGAAGCGTTCCAAAGAAGAGGTAATATCCATTAACGATCTTTTCAATTTCTTTCTTCTTCAACTTCTTCTTCTTTAGTTGTTTAATGATAAAGTAATAACATCAGTATTACTTACATACTGATATGTTATTATAAATATGAAACAACCCTAATTCACCTTCTATCCATCCTACGGAAAAATGAAATCACCACGCGTGCGTACGTACGGAATACCGTCTCCACGCCGTGGTGTGATCTATTTTCCACCATCACCTTACAAGGATAGGTATAATGGTGTAATGAGTAACTACATATGATTATTATGAAGTAATATTGATACTGAAATAATATATATATATACTCCAATACAATTCCGCGATCATAGGAACGATATCATCACTCGTGCGTACGTACGGAATACCGTCTCCACGATGTGATGCGACTCGTTCTACATGATATTTATTTCATAATGATTATATAAATGAGTTGAACGAATGAATATGGTATATAATACACTAATACCATTCTGTAAATGAATTATCTATAACCTAAAGATAAGAATAAGAATTTATTCGACAAAACACGCATAAGAACAAAAAGTTATAAAGACCCGAGTAACAAGTAACAATGAAATATTACTAACAAGAAGCTAATAATATGACCATATATGATATCATATAAATATGTATGATTCTGGAATAAGTCAATAACATTATTTAAACCATTATACAGGAGCTTTGGACACGTACAAAGCTAATCGGACCAAAGGTAAGGGAAATATCACAATCTCATTTTTATCCGAGATTGTTTATTCATAAGTAATTACTAGGGTGTATTTTATCATCCACATCCATGTTTCATCAATATGTAATATTATTTCCATCCACCTACAATTGTTTAAATCCATTTTTACCCTTCGGTGAGTTTTTAGTAATATGTATGAAAGGAATCTTTTGTCGTTTTTCGTACGAGGTACTTTTTGACTTTTTCGACAAAAGTACGAAGAATGTTTTTTTAACTTATACGGCATGAATGGATTTTTAAAACATTGTTTCCAAGAAGCTTCCTTTACAAGTTTTCAAGTTTATTTTTAATCAACTTCTTTTATTTTAAAGTTGTATGACATGTTATGAAAGGAAAAATGTTTTTGAAGAAGAAAGGATATTTTCCTCAAGAATGGAGTTCAAGTGATTTTCAAAATTATTTTCCATCTAAGATAATAAAGGGTTCTGTTTTTATCCCTATTATTACATTGATTTGATCATGTTGTGATGGAATTATTTTTATGAATTCCTTTATCTTATATGAATTGATTTATGATGTCATGATGTTTCAAGAATCCCATTTTTGTTTCATGTGTTATGCGATGATGTATGTTTTATGATTATGTGGCACACATAAGAAAGGATTCATTATAAGATGGGTGGGACCTATATCTCCCTCCAATGCATTGGGTAAAGATTTTATATCTCATGAGATAGACATGGCTGGAACGGAAGTTTATTTCGGTTCAGTGATACAGGACTGAAATGAGGAGTGAACTCGGTTCAGAAAGGGACTTTGTCCACTAAGATAGTCTTGGCGATGAGTCATGACTAACAAGAAATGATTTTCTATGATTATGTGTGCATGCAACAAAGTTTCAAGTTTTATGTTATGATTTTGGGGATCTCATTTTCACTTCTATGATTTATTCCATGTTAAGATATTATGATCTCTTTTGCAGGTTTTGATTTTCAAAAAGATATGATATGATTTTTATTTCCTTTATTTGCCCTTGCTGAGCATTTGAGCTCACCCTTTTATGTTTTCTTTTCCCCAGGTCAGGAAGATGGATATTAAGTAGAATATGCTAAAAGGGACCCTAGATATGATGAAATAAATGGGAGACACTGTAGAAGATTTATGAACCAGTTGTTTATGTTTCCCAGTTTCTAAAGACACTATACCTATACGGTCCTTTGTGGTTTTGTCATATGTTGTAATAAGTGTGCTTCAATTTTGAAGTATTAACAATGTATGTAAAGTATGGGTCGTTATAGTTGGTATCAGAGGAAAGGTATAGTCAACCTTTGGAAACTAGGATGTGAAAGCCTTAGTAAGAACCCTAAGGATAAGTCTAAGCATAGAACACAATCTTAGTGTTTTAGAAATGGCCTTGAATAACCTAGGATAAGACCATAAGCATGAAAATTTTATTCTTGAATTATGTGGTTTCCTATTATAATTAGTGTTGCTCACACTATTCTTCTTGGTTTTAGTCAATGGCTGGAACCCGAAGGAACCGTGTTAATGCGGAATGCGATGGGCAATGCAATGATTGTCCACCTGAGCAACCAAACGATATGGGAGCTGGAATGAAAAATCTTGTAGCCATGCTCACACAAATTTCTCAAGCTATGAATCATGCAGGATTTCCAAACGAGCAAAGGAGGGAGCAACATTCTGTTGAATCCTTCATGAGGCAGCGTCCACCTTCTTTCAGCGGGTCTACTGATCCATTAGTTGATGAACAATGGATTAGTACTACTGAAAAGATATTTTCTGTTCTTCAATGTTCTGAGCATGATAAAGTCATCCTAGCAGTGTATCGTTTGGAAGGAGATGCGGATCAATGGTGGAATCTTGTTAAGAATACGAGGCAAAGGGATGAAATTGAGTCTATGGAATGGGACGAGTTCAAGAACTTATTTTTCAATAATTACTTCCCTCGTATTCTCCGAACAAAGATGGAGAAAGAGTTTCTTGAACTGAAGCAAAGGGATGATGAATCTGTTAGTACCTATGAAGCAAATTTTACAAGACTTGCAAGGTACGCCTCTGGTATTATTATCCAACCTGAGAGTAAGATCGATCGATTCTTTAGTGGCTTAAAACCAAGTCTTCGAAGGGCGTTAGCCATAAGAGACTTCAATAGCTACGAGGAAATCGTTCGATGTGCGCTCAAAGTCGAGATGGAGATTGGAGTAACCCATCAGTCACATGGGTTTGATAAGAAGAGGAAGATGGAATTCAAAGAAAAATCTAAAGAGCACACGGAAAAGAAGATGAGCTTTTCCTTATGCTCAAAGTGTGGAAAGAAACATGGAGGGAGTTGTCTTAAAGGGACAAGTAAATGTTTTAAATGTGGAAAAGAAGGTCATCGGGCATTTGAATGCCGTTATAATGGGAAGAAGATGTCTAATGACGCAAACAAAGGAAGGGATACACAGAATGAACCTACTACACTTCAATGTTTCAAGTGCAAGGAGATGGGGCATTATGCCAATCAATGCCCAAATCCAAGGGTTGATGATGATGGTCGACGTCAACAAACTCTTAAGGCTAAAGACAAAGGAAAGTCACATGCAACTTCTATCAGCGATGTGGAGTATGATAACGATGTGGTGAAAGGTACACTTATCATCCACTCTAAAGTAGCAAATGTTTTATTTGATTCTGGATCCACCCACTCTTTTATTTCTGAAGACTTTTCTAAGGCTATCACCGTATTACCTCAACAATTAGATGTTGAGTTAGCTGTGACAACACCTAATGGCACATCAATCGCATCAAAAGTTTATAATTCTTCTCCGATCGAAGTTTGTGGGAAAGTGCTTCCTGCAAATCTTGTGATCCTTCCTTTAGTGGAATTTGATGTGATTCTTGGCATGGATTGGCTTTCTCTACATGGAGCTCATATCAATTGCCAAAGAAGGGAAGTCACATTTCATATTCCAGATCAATCTACGATCGTCTATCAATGCAAGGATGAACATAACCTTCCAGTGGAAATTTCTTCCATCTTATGGGTATTGATTCCACTAAATGAAGGTTATTTATCTCAAATGGTTGGTGAGAAACTCACGATTAAGAATATTCCCATTGTACGGGAGTTTGATGATGTCTTTCCGGAGGAATTGCCGGGTCTTCCACCAAATCGTGAAGTTGAGTTTTCAATAGAACTCGTACCGGGTGCTTTGCCTATTTCAAAGACACCTTATAGAATGGCCCCAATTGAGTTGCAGGAATTGAAGAAGCAACTCCAAGAGAATCTTGATAAGGGATTCATACGCCCTAGTGCGTCACCTTGGGGAGCACCTGTTCTATTTGTTAAGAAGAAAGATGGATCAATGAGACTCTGCATTGATTATAGAGAACTTAACAAGATCACTATCAAGAACAAATATCCTCTCCCACGCATAGATGACTTATTTGACCAACTACGCGGAGCTCAATACTTTTCCAAGATTGATCTTCGTTCAGGGTATCATCAATTAAGGGTCAAAAGGGAGGATATACCAAATACGGCTTTCCGTACAAGGTATGGACACTATGAATTTATAGTGATGCCATTTGGTCTTACTAATGCCCCTGTTATCTTCATGGATCTAATGAATAGAGTCTTTAGAGACTATCTTGATCAATTTGTGGTAGTCTTTATAGACGATATTCTTGTCTATTCAAAGAGAAAGGAAGAGCATGAATATCACTTGAGAATTATGTTGAAGACCCTGAGAAAGGAGAAGCTTTATGCCAAATTTACGAAGTGTGAATTTTGGCTTCAAAAAGTTGCATTTTTGGGTCATATAATCTCAAAAGAGGGGATATCTGTGGATCCAGCAAAAACAGAGGTTATCGAAAGATGGTCGAGACCAACCACAGCAACTGAGATCCGAAGTTTTCTTGGTTTGGCTGGATATTATCGACGTTTTGTAAAAGATTTTTCACGATTATCTAATCCAATCACCAAGTTGACTCGGAAAGGAGTTAAGTTTGTCTGGACAGAGGAATGTGAAGAGAATTTCAAGGAGTTGAAAAGAAGGTTATCCAGTGCACCTGTGCTCACACTGCCTTGTAGTAGAGAAAGGTTTGTGATCTACAGTGATGCATCCAAGAAGGGATTGGGGTGTGTTCTTATGCAAAATGATATGGTGATAGCTTATGCCTCACGACAGTTGAAAATCCATGAGCAAAATTACCCAACACATGATTTGGAGTTGGCTGCGGTAATCTTTGCATTAAAGATTTGGAGGCATTACCTTTATGGTGAAAGGTGTGATATTTATACTGATCATAAAAGTTTAAAGTATATTTTCACACAAAAGGAGTTGAATATGCATCAAAGAAGATGGTTGGAGATGATTAAGGATTATGACTGCTCAATCCATTACCACCCTGGGAAAGAAAACAAGGTGGCAGATGCATTAAGTCGACAAGACCATGCTAGTTTATCCATGATGAGGATCACAAAAGATCCAATATTTATGGATTTACAAAGGATGGATCTTGGAATTATAATGGAAGGGGAAAAATCTTTTCTTTCTCAAATGAATGTTCAACCATCTATACATGTGAAGATTAAAGAGGCACAGAAAGAAGATGTCGAGTTACAAAAGAAGGTGAGAAATGTTCCTGAATTCAACCTTGATTGTGATGGGATAATAAAGTTCAGGAATCGGGTTTGTGTTCCTCCCATCCCCGAATTAAAGAAGGAGCTGCTGGATGAGGCTCATAGTTCTTCATTCTCTATTCATCCTGGAAGCACGAAGATGTATAGGGACCTGAAAGAGTACTTCTGGTGGGATGGCATGAAAAGAGATGTTGCTGAATATGTCTCTCGATGCTTGGTTTGTCAACAAGTTAAAGCTGAGAGGCAGAAGTCTAAGGGGATGTTACAACCATTACCCATACCCGAATGGAAATGGGAAAACATCACTATGGACTTTGTCACAGGACTTCCTAAAACATCCAAAGGCAATAATGCTATCTGGGTCATAGTTGATCGTCTTACAAAGTCTGCACACTTCATTCCTATTAGAGAGGATTTCTCTCTAGATCAGCTTGCCAGGATATATGTAAAGGAAGTGGTAAGATTGCATGGAGTACCACTTTCTATTATATCTGATCGGGATCCGAGATTTACCTCGAAGTTCTGGCGAAGTCTTCAGCATACTCTGGATACAGAGTTGAGTTTCAGCACTGCTTATCATCCCCAGACAGACGGTCAGTCTGAGAGAACAATTCAAACCCTAGAAGATATGTTGAGAGCTTGCTCTATGGATTTCAAAGGAGGTTGGGATCAACACCTACCTTTGGTGGAATTTTCTTATAATAATAGCTTTCACTCCAGTATTCAGATGGCTCCTTATGAAGCTCTCTATGGAAAGAAATGCAGGACTCCAACTTGCTGGGATGAAGTTGGGGAAAGAAAGCTATTAGGACCTGATCTCGTTGATGAAATGGCAGAAAATGTCAGATCTATTCAACAACACATAAGAGCAGCTCAGAGTCGACAGAAAAGTTATGCCGACAACCGAAGAAAAGACCTAGAGTTTGAAGTGGGTGATAAAGTGTTCTTACGAATATCTCCCTGGAAGAGGGTTATGAGATTTGGGAAGAAGGGGAAGTTGAGCCCTAGATATATCGGTCCTTTCGAAATATTGGATCGTGTTGGGAAGGTAGCTTACCGATTGGCGCTTCCACCGAATCTCTCTCAAGTTCACGATGTGTTCCATGTATCTCTCCTGAGAAAGTACATACCAGATCCTTCACATGTACTCAGCTCAGAAGTTGTACCGCTGGAGCAAGATCTTTCTTATGAAGAACAGCCGATAGAGATTCTGGATCGTAGAGAAAAATTCCTACGAAACAAGACCACTCCCTTGGTGAAAGTTTTATGGAGGAACCACCAACTTGAAGAAGCTACATGGGAGCTTGAGGATATGATGAGGGAGAAGTATCCTCATCTGTTTGTTACAAAGTGACGAATTTCGAAGGCAAAATTCTTTTTAAGGGGGGTAGAATGTAACACCCGAGACTTTTATGTTATATAAATTATCAAAGGAATCTTTTTCTACACAACACTTGCTTGACTTGCTTTACACGCAATCGCGACCTTCCTCGATAGCTTGCGTCGTACGCAATACCGAGTTTAACTAAACAACAATATGCTATTAAAACTAGCCGTTATGAATAGTAATAACCACTTTTTAAAATTTTATAAATTTTATTTTTCAAAATGGACTTCATTTTTGGACTCAGAATATCAAAATTAGCCAAGGGTGAAATTTTGGTATTTTTCTGAAAACTTTCAATTTTTGATGAATAGTGAAACCACTAAGTGGTAGGTTAAAAACTGAATTTTGCATAAAACTTAATTTTACCGCTTCTGTGAATGGAATTTCGAAAATCCGAGAGACACGGTTAATATCAAGGACTAAAATGTGGTTCAATGAGATGAAAATAATTTTTTGGTGAATAGTAACTTTTTACGATTTTTACCGCGGTTAATAGTAAATAGGGTAACTAAGGGTAAATATGATATTAATATTACCCTAACACATGTCCTGATTCTATTGGACAAGTGTAATTCGACCAAAAACAAACTTAGGAATAAAATATGACCATTTAGGCCCACTTGGATTAGATTAGGACATTTATTATTAATTTATTTAAAGAAGGGTTAAAATAGTTAAAATCAAAGTTTAATAAGTAAATCATTTTTAATATGGGTTTATACATAAGATAAATTCGATTGTAAATATTCATTAGAAAGCTAAAGAGATTTCCTACATGATGATATTTTATTTGTAATTTTTAGACATTAAATAATTTAATTTATTTATGACATAATGATGATGCAGTAATTATCTTATTAATGAAATATTGACATAATTGATGTTATAAACACCAAAATAAATGTAATTTGAGACTTTTTATGAATTCCACTAATTTTCTAGGTTAATATGATTTATTAGTGTTGATTTAATCAACTTGGTTCGAACATATAATTCTGTTATGACTTTCAAACAAATCATATATCAAATAGTGTCAAAATTGACACAAAATAGTTTTTAAATCATATATTATATTATTAATTGTTATTTTATTCCTAAAAATATAAGGTTCGGCCAAATGACTTAGATAAGGATATATATATTAATAATAAACAATTTGGGGTTCGTTTGGCATGTTATAGTAGGTGTATTAACCATATAGTGAAAGAAAACAAAAAGACACGGTAAAAGTTAAATTAATTAACTTAGAGTTAAATCTAATTGATAAGGTTAAAATAATACCATAAACTTGTCTAAATTATATTGGTTGATAGGATTTCTACCCTTCCCCACTTTATCTTCGAAATAAGACCCTTTGGAACCATTATAAACCGATTTTGACTTTAATATAAAATAATATTTTGAGATATTCCTAAGGTGCCCCTCTCCTCCCTTATAAAAGGACACCTCCTCCCCCTCCTCCTCACACCAATTTGAGCACTCAAGCTCGGCCAACCCCTGCCATTTTCTCCTCTCCACTTCCCTAGAATAATCCTAGAGGTCCTGGTCTTCTCCAAAGACCAATCTTAGTTCCTTAAGTGGAGGATTCAAAGAAGCGTTCCAAAGAAGAGGTAATATCCATTAACGATCTTTTCAATTTCTTTCTTCTTCAACTTCTTCCTCTTTAGTTGTTTCATGATAAAGTAATAACATCAGTATTACTTACATACTGATATGTTATTATAAATATGAAACAACCCTAATTCACCTTCTATCCATCCTACGGAAAAATGAAATCACCACGCGTGCGTACGTACGGAATACCGTCTCCACACCGTGGTGTGATCTATTTTCCACCATCACCTTACAAGGATAGGTATAATGGTGTAATGAGTAACTACATATGATTATTATTAAGTAATATTGATACTGAAATAATATATATATATACTCCAATACAATTCCGCGATCATAGGAACGATATCATCACTCGTGCGTACGTAGGGAATACCGTCTCCACGATGTGATGCGACTCGTTCTACATGATATTTATTTCATAATGATTATATAAATGAATTGAACGAATGAATATGGTATATAATACACTAATACCATTCTGTAAATGAATTATCTATAACCTAAAGATAAGAATAAGAATTTATTCGACAAAACACGCATAAGAACAAAAAGTTATAAAGACCCGAGTAACAAGTAACAATGAAATATTACTAACAAGAAGCTAATAATATGACCATATATGATATCATATAAATATGTATGATTCTGGAATAAGTCAATAACATTATTTAAACCATTATACAGGAGATTTGGACACGTACAAAGCTAATCGGACCTAAGGTAAGGGAAATATCACAATCTCATTTTTATCCGAGATTGTTTATTCATAAGTAATTACTAGGGTGTATTTTATCATCCACATCCATGTTTCATCAATATGTAATATTATTTCCATCCACCTACAATTGTTTAAATCCATTTTTACCCTTCGGTGAGTTTTTAGTAATATGTATGAAAGGAATCTTTTGTCGTTTTTCGTACGAGGTACTTTTTGACTTTTTCGACAAAAGTACGAAGAATGTTTTTTTAACTTATACGGCATGAATGGATTTTTAAAACATTGTTTCCAAGAAGCTTCCTTTAAAAGTTTTCGAGTTTATTTTTAATCAACTTCATTTATTTTAAAGTTGTATGACATGTTATGAAAGGAAAAATGTTTTTGAAGAAGAAAGGATATTTTCCTCAAGAATGGAGTTCAAGTGATTTTCAAAATTATTTTCCATCTAAGATAATAAAGGGTTCTGTTTTTATCCCTATTATTACATTGATTTGATCATGTTGTGATGGAATTATTTTTATGAATTCCTTTATCTTATATGAATTGATTTATGATGTCATGATGTTTCAAGAATCACATTTTTGTTTCATGTGTTATGCGATGATGTATGTTTTATGATTATGTGGCACACATAAGAAAGGATTCATTATAAGATGGGTGGGACCTATATCTCCCTCCAATGAATTGGGTAAAGATTTTATATCTCATGAGATAGACATGGCTGGAACGGAAGGTTATTTCGGTTCAGTGATACAGGACTGAAACGAGGAGTGAACTCGGTTCAGAAAGGGACTTTGTCCACTAAGATAGTCTTGGCGATGAGTCATGACTAACAAGAAATGATTTTCCATGATTATGTGTGCATTCCACAAAGTTTCAAGTTTTATGTTATGATTTTGGGGATCTCATTTTCACTTCTATGATTTATTCCATGTTAAGATATTATGATCTCTTTTGCAGGTTTTGATTTTCAAAAAGATATGATATGATTTTTATTTCCTTTATTTGCCCTTGCTGAGCATTTGAGCTCACCCTTTTATGTTTTCTTTTCCCCAGGTCAGGAAGATGGATATTTTGTAGAATATGCTAAAAGGGACCCTAGATATGATGAAATAAATGGGAGACACTGTAGAAGATTTATGAACCAGTTGTTTATGTTTCCCAGTTTCTAAAGACACTATACCTATACGGTCCTTTGTGGTTTTGTCATATGTTGTAATAAGTGTGCTTCAATTTTGAAGTATTAACAATGTATGTAAAGTATGGGTCGTTATAGTTGGTATCAGAGGAAAGGTATAGTCAACCTTTGGAAACTAGGATGTGAAAGCCTTAGTAAGAACCCTAAGGATAAGTCTAAGCATAGAACACAATCTTAGTGTTTTAGAAATGGCCTTGAATAACCTAGGATAAGACCATAAGCATGAAAATTTTATTCTTGAATTATGTGGTTTCCTATTATAATTAGTGTTGCTCACACTATTCTTCTTGGTTTTAGTCAATGGCTGGAACCCGAAGGAACCGTGTTAATGCGGAATGCGATGGGCAATGCAATGATTGTCCACCTGAGCAACCAAACGATATGGGAGCTGGAATGCAAAATCTTGTAGCCATGCTCACACAACTTTCTCAAGCTATGAATCATGCAGGATTTCCAAACGAGCAAAGGAGGGAGCAACATTCTGTTGAATCCTTCATGAGGCAGCGTCCACCTTCTTTCAGCGGGTCTACTGATCCATTAGTTGCTGAACAATGGATTAGTACTACTGAAAAGATATTTTCAGTTCTTCAATGTTCTGAGCATGATAAAGTCATCCTAGCAGTGTATCGTTTGGAAGGAGATGCGGATCAATGGTGGAATCTTGTTAAGAATACGAGGCAAAGGGAAGAAATTGAGTCTATGGAATGGGACGAGTTCAAGAACTTATTTTTCAATAAGTACTTCCCTCGTATTCTCCGAACAAAGATGGAGAAAGAGTTTCTTGAACTGAAGCAAAGGGATGATGAATCTGTTAGTACCTATGAAGCAAATTTTACAAGACTTGCAAGGTACGCCTCTGGTATTATTATCCAACCTGAGAGTAAGATCGATCGATTCTTTAGTGGCTTAAAACCAAGTCTTCGAAGGGCGTTAGCCATAAGAGACTTCAATAGCTACGAGGAAATCGTTCGATGTGCGCTCAAAGTCGAGATGGAGATTGGAGTAACCCATCAGTCACATGGGTTTGATAAGAAGAGGAAGATGGAATTCAAAGAAAAATCTAAAGAGCACACGGAAAAGAAGATGAGCTTTTCCTTATGCTCAAAGTGTGGAAAGAAACATGGAGGGAGTTGTCTTAAAGGGACAAGTAAATGTTTTAAATGTGGAAAAGAAGGTCATCGGGCATTTGAATGCCGTTATAATGGGAAGAAGATGTCTAATGACGCAAACAAAGGAAGGGATACACAGAATGAACCTACTACACTTCAATGTTTCAAGTGCAAGGAGATGGGGCATTATGCCAATCAATGCACAAATCCAAGGGTTGATGATGATGGTCGACGTCAACAAACTCTTAAGGCTAAAGACAAAGGAAAGTCACATGCAACTTCTATCAGCGATGTGGAGTACGATAACGATGTGGTGAAAGGTACACTTATCATCCAATCTAAAGTAGCAAATGTTTTATTTGATTCTGGATCCACCCACTCTTTTATTTCTGAAGACTTTTCTAAGGCTATCACCGTATTACCTCAACAATTAGATGTTGAGTTAGCTGTGACAACACCTAATGGAACATCAATCGTATCAAAAGTTTATAATTCTTCTCCGATCGAAGTTTGTGGGAAAGTGCTTCCTGCAAATCTTGTGATCCTTCCTTTAGTGGAATTTTATGTGATTCTTGGCATGGATTGGCTTTCTCTACATGGAGCTCATATCAATTGCCAAAGAAGGGAAGTCACATTTCATATTCCAGATCAATCTACGATCGTCTATCAATGCAAGGATGAACATAACCTTCCAGTGGAAATTTCTTCCATCTTATGGGTATTGATTCCACTAAATGAAGGTTATTTATCTCAAATGGTTGGTGAGAAACTCACGATTAAGAATATTCCCATTGTACGGGAGATTGATGATGTCTTTCCGGAGGAATTGTCGGGTCTTACACCAAATCGTGAAGTTGAGTTTTCAATAGAACTCGTACCGGGTGCTTTGCCTATTTCAAAGACACCTTATAGAATGGCCCCAATTGAGTTGCAGGAATTGAAGAAGCAACTCCAAGAGAATCTTGATAAGGGATTCATACGCCCTAGTGCGTCACCTTGGGGAGAACCTGTTCTATTTGTTAAGAAGAAAGATAGATCAATGAGACTCTGCATTGATTATAGAGAACCTAACAAGATCACTATCAAGAACAAATATCCTCTCCCACGCATAGATGACTTATTTGACCAACTACGCGGAGCTCAATACTTTTCCAAGATTGATCTTCGTTCAGGGTATCATCAATTAAGGGTCAAAAGGGAGGACATACCAAATACGGCTTTCCGTACAAGGTATGGACACTATGAATTTATAGTGATGCCATTTGGTCTTACTAATGCCCCTGTTATCTTAATGGATCTAATGAATAGAGTCTTTAGAGACTATCTTGATCAATTTGTGGTAGTCTTTATAGACGATATTCTTGTCTATTCAAAGAGAAAGGAAGAGCATGAATATCACTTGAGAATTATATTGAAGACCCTGAGAAAGGAGAAGCTTTATGCCAAATTTACGAAGTGTGAATTTTGGCTTCAAAAAGTTGCATTTTTGGGTCATATAATCTCAAAAGAGGGGATATCTGTGGATCCAGCAAAAACAGAGGTTATCGAAAGATGGTCGAGACCAACCACAGCAACTGAGATCCGAAGTTTTCTTGGTTTTGCTGGATATTATCGACTTTTTGTAAAAGATTTTTCACGATTATCTAATCCAATCACCAAGTTGACTCGGAAAGGAGTTAAGTTTGTCTGGACAGAGGAATGTGAAGAGAATTTCAAGGAGTTGAAAAGAAGGTTATCCAGTGCACCTGTGCTCACACTGCCTTGTAGTAGAGAAAGGTTTGTGATCTACAGTGATGCATCCAAGAAGGGATTGGGGTGTGTTCTTATGCAAAATGATATGGTGATAGCTTATGCCTCACGACAGTTGAAAATCCATGAGCAAAATTACCCAACACATGATTTGGAGTTGGCTGCGGTAATCTTTGCATTAAAGATTTGGAGGCATTACCTTTATGGTGAAAGGTGTGATATTTATACTGATCATAAAAGTTTAAAGTATATTTTCACACAAAAGGAGTTGAATATGCGTCAAAGAAGATGGTTGGAGCTGATTAAGGATTATGACTGCTCAATCCATTACCACCCTGGGAAAGAAAACAAGGTGGCAGATGCATTAAGTCGACAAGACCATGCTAGTTTATCCATGATGAGGATCACAAAAGATCCAATATTTATGGATTTACAAAGGATGGATCTTGGAATTATAATGGAAGGGGAAAAATCTTATCTTTCTCAAATGAATGTTCAACCATCTATACATGTGAAGATTAAAGAGGCACAGAAAGAAGATGTCGAGTTACAAAAGAAGGTGAGAAATGTTCCTGAATTCAACCTTGATTGTGATGGGATAATAAAGTTCAGGAATCGGGTTTGTGTTCCTCCCATCCCCGAATTAAAGAAGGAGCTGCTGGATGAGGCTCATAGTTCTTCATTCTCTATTCATCCTGGAAGCACGAAGATGTATAGGGACCTGAAAGAGTACTTCTGGTGGGATGGCATGAAAAGAGATGTTGCTGAATATGTCTCTCGATGCTTGGTTTGTCAACAAGTTAAAGCTGAGAGGCAGAAGTCTAAGGGGATGTTACAACCATTACCCATACCCGAATGGAAATGGGAAAACATCACTATGGACTTTGTCACAGGACTTCCTAAAACATCCAAAGGCAATAATGCTATCTGGGTCATAGTTGATCGTCTTACAAAGTCTGCACACTTCATTCCTATTAGAGAGGATTTCTCTCTAGACCAGCTTGCCAGGATATATGTAAAGGAAGTGGTAAGATTGCATGGAGTACCACTTTCTATTATATCTGATCGGGATCCGAGATTTACCTCGAAGTTCTGGCGAAGTCTTCAGCATACTCTGGATACAGAGTTGAGTTTCAGCACTACTTATCATCCCCAGACAGACGGTCAGTCTGAGAGAACAATTCAAACCCTAGAAGATATGTTGAGAGCTTGCTCTATGGATTTCAAAGGAGGTTGGGATCAACACCTACCTTTGGTGGAATTTTCTTATAATAACAGCTTTCACTCCAGTATTCAGATGGCTCCTTATGAAGCTCTCTATGGAAAGAAATGCAGGACTCCAACTTGCTGGGATGAAGTTGGGGAAAGAAAGCTATTAGGACCTGATCTCGTTGATGAAATGGCAGAAAAGGTCAGATCTATTCAACAACACATAAGAGCAGCTCAGAGTCGACAGAAAAGTTATGCCGACAACCGAAGAAAAGACCTAGAGTTTGAAGTGGGTGATAAAGTGTTCTTACGAATATCTCCCTGGAAGAGGGTTATGAGATTTGGGAAGAAGGGGAAGTTGAGCCCTAGATATATCGGTCCTTTCGAAATATTGGATCGTGTTGGGAAGGTAGCTTACCGATTGGCGCTTCCACCGAATCTCTCTCAAGTTCACGATGTGTTCCATGTATCTCTCCTGAGAAAGTACATACCAGATCCTTCACATGTACTCAGCTCAGAAGTTGTACCGCTGGAGCAAGATCTTTCTTATGAAGAACAGCCGATAGAGATTCTGGATCGTAGCGAAAAATTCCTACGAAACAAGACCACTCGCTTGGTGAAAGTTTTATGGAGGAACCACCAACTTGAAGAAGCTACATGGGAGCTTGAGGATATGATGAGGGAGAAGTATCCTCATCTGTTTGTTACAAAGTGACGAATTTCGAAGGCGAAATTCTTTTTAAGGGGGGTAGAATGTAACACCCGAGACTTTTATGTTATATAAATTATCAAAAGAATCTTTTTCTACACAACACTTGCTTGACTTGCTTTACACGCAATCGCGACCTTCCTCGATAGCTTGCGTCGTACGCAATACCGAGTTTCACTAAACAACAATATGCTATTAAAACTAGCTGTTATGAATAGTAATAACCACCTTTTAAAATTTTATAAATTTTATTTTTCAAAATGGACTTCATTTCTGGACTCAGAATATCAAAATTAGCCAAGGGTGAAATTTTGGTATTTTTCTGAAAACTTTCAATTTTCGATGAATAGTGAAACCACTAAGTGGTAGGTTAAAAACTGAATTTTGCATAAAACTTAATTTTACCGCTTCTGTGAATGGAATTTCGAAAATCCGAGAGACACGGTTAATATCAAGGACTAAAATGTGGTTCAATGAGATGAAAATAATTTTTTGGTGAATAGTAACTTTTTACGATTTTTACCGCGGTTAATAGTAAATAGGGTAACTAAGGGTAAATATGATATTAATATTACCCTAAAACATGTCCTGATTCTATTGGACAAGTGTAATTCTACCAAAAACAAACTTAGGAATAAAATATGACCATTTAGGCCCACTTGGATTAGATTAGGACATTTATTATTAATTTATTTAAAGAAGGGTTAAAATAGTTAAAATCAAAGTTTAATAAGTAAATCATTTTTAATATGGGTTTATACATAAGATAAATTCGATTGTAAATATTCATTAGAAAGCTAAAAAGATTTCCTACATGATGATATTTTATTTGTAATTTTTAGACATTAAATAATTTAATTTATTTATGACATAATGATGATGCAGTAATAATCTTATTAATGAAATATTGACATAATTGATGTTATAAACACCAAAATAAATGTAATTTGAGACTTTTTATGAATTCCACTAATTTTCTAGGTTACTATGATATATTAGTGTTGATTTAATCAACTTGGTTCGAACATATAATTCTGTTATGACTTTCAAACAAATCATATATCAAATAGTGTCAAAATTGACACAAAATAGTTTTTAAATAAAATATTATATTATTAATTGTTATTTTATTCCTAAAAATCTAAGGTTCGGCCAAATGACTTAGATAAGGATATATATATTAATAATAAACAATTTGGGGTTCGTTTGGCATGTTATAGTAAGTGTATTAACCATACAGTGAAAGAAAACAAAAAGACACGGTAAAAGTTAAATTAATTAACTTAGAGTTAAATCTAATTGATAAGGTTAAAATAATACCCTAAACTTGTCTAAATTCTATTGGTTGATAGGATTTCGACCCTTCCCCACTTTATCTTCGAAATAAGACCCTTTGGAACCATTATAAACCGATTTTGACTTTAATATAAAATAATATTTTGAGATATTCCTAAGGTGCCCCTCTCCTCCCTTATAAAAGGACACCTCCTACCCCTCCTCCTCACACCAATTTGAGCACTCAAGCTCGGCAAAACCCTGCCATTTTCTCCTCTCCACTTCCCTAGAATAATCCTAGAGGTCCTGGTCTTCTCCAAAGACCAGTCTTAGTTCCTTAAGTGGAGGATTCAAAGAAGCGTTCCAAAGAAGAGGTAATATCCATTACCGATCTTTTCAATTTCTTTCTTCTTCAACTTCTTCTTCTTTAGTTGTTTCATGATAAAGTAATAACATCAGTATTACTTACATACTGATATGTTATTATAAATATGAAACAACCCTAATTCACCTTCTATCCATCCTACGGAAAAATGAAATCACCACGCGTGCGTACGTACGGAATACCGTCTCCACGCCGTGGTGTAATCTATTTTCCACCATCACCTTACAAGGATAGGTATAATGGTGTAATGAGTAACTACATATGATTATTATGAAGTAATATTGATACTGAAATAATATATATATATACTCCAATACAATTCCGCGATCATAGGAACGATATCATCACTCGTGCGTACGTACGGAATACCGTCTCCATGATGTGATGCGACTCGTTCTACATGATATTTATTTCATAATGATTATATAAATGAATTGAACGAATGAATATGGTATATACTACACTAATACCATTCTGTAAATGAATTATCTATAACCTAAAGATAAGAATAAGAATTTATTCGACAAAACACGCATAAGAACAAAAAGTTATAAAGACCCGAGTAACAAGTAACAATGAAATATTACTAACAAGAAGCTAATAATATGACCATATATGATATCATATAAATATGTATGATTATGGAATAAGTCAATAACATTATTTAAACCATTATACAGGAGCTTCGGACACGTACAAAGCTAATCGGACCTAAGGTAAGGGAAATATCACAATCTCATTTTTATCCGAGATTGTTTATTCGTAAGTATTTACTGGGGTGTATTTTATCATCCACATCCATGTTTCATCAATATGTAATATTATTTCCATCCACCTACAATTGTTTAAATCCATTTTTACCCTTCGGTGAGTTTTTAGTAATATGTATGAAAGGAATCTTTTGTCGTTTTTCGTACGAGGTACTTTTTGACTTTTCCGACAAAAGTACAAAGAATATTTTTTTAACTTATACGGCATGAATGGATTTTTAAAACATTGTTTCCAAGAAGCTTCCTTTACAAGTTTTCAAGTTTATTTTTAATCAACTTCTTTTATTTTAAAGTTGTATGACATGTTATGAAAGGAAAAATATTTTTGAAGAAGAAAGGATATTTTCCTCAAGAATGGAGTTCAAGTGATTTTCAAAATTCTTTTCCATCTAAGATAATAAAGGGTTCTGTTTTTATCCCTATTATTACATTGATTTGATCATGTTGTGATGGAATTATTTTTATGAATTCCTTTATCTTATATGAATTGATTTATGATGTCATGATGTTTCAAGAATCCCATTTTTGTTTCATGTGTTATGCGATGATGTATGTTTTATGATTATGTGGCACACATAAGAAAGGATTCATTATAAGATGGGTGGGACCTATATCTCCCTCCAATGCATTGGGTAAAGATTTTATATCTCATGAGATAGACATGGCTGGAACGGAAGGTTATTTCGGTTCAGTGATACAGGACTGAAACGAGGAGTGAACTCGGTTCAGAAAGGGACTTTGTCCACTAAGATAGTCTTGGCGATGAGTCATGACTAACAAGAAATGATTTTCCATGATTATGTGTGCATGCCACAAAGTTTCAAGTTTTATGTTATGATTTTGGGGATCTCATTTTCACTTCTATGATTTATTCCATGTTAAGATATTATGATCTCTTTTGCAGGTTTTGATTTTCAAAAAGATATGATATGATTTTTATTTCCTTTATTTTCCCTTGCTGAGCATTTGAGCTCACCCTTTTATGTTTTCTTTTCCCCAGGTCAGGAAGATGGATATTAAGTAGAATATGCTAAAAGGGACCCTAGATATGATGAAATAAATGGGAGACACTGTAGAAGATTTATGAACCAGTTGTTTATGTTTCCCAGTTTCTAAAGACACTATACCTATACGGTCCTTTGTGGTTTTGTCATATGTTGTAATAAGTGTGCTTCAATTTTGAAGTATTAACAATGTATGTAAAGTATGGGTCGTTATAGTATTGGTATGCACTTACCCCCACATGACCATTGAGCGCTGACCTCGGTAGGATCTGTCGCCAACCTCCGCTTCACTGTAATCCACTGGATTCCTCGCACCCGGTTTTCTCAAGTTCCATAGAATCTTCCCTCAAGATATCGATCATTCCATGACTACCACAAAGCCCTGAAAAGGATTCTCCCAAATAACTGCCATTCTATTTGGGTTCCAATGAGAAAAATGATGCATTAATTGTATGTCTGGTCTCTAAGTTATAATCATTTTAGTTCCATGGCCCAATTGGATTATGGGTCGATCCAACCCGGTCCTATTCAAACTGTCTACGGATATTAAGAGAAGTATAACAAAAATGGAATGTCTCGATCCAAAGATCACAATTCCACAGACGGTTAGCAAAACGGATGTCTGGTTCTCGAGATATGGCTCTTTAACTATTTTGGGTCCCAGTTGACCCGGGTCTGGTGTGACCTAGTCAGCCCAACCAGGCCCGACCGAGTCTGGGCTAGGCTGCGGCGGGCTCAGCCCACTGATCTATGGTCTATCCTAGCCCAGAAGGGGTGGCTAGAGAATGCACCCATCAAGGGAAGCCCAACCCGCAATGGTGTGACCCGCGAATGGCGGCCCATAAGGGAGATGCCCTACCGTCGTGGAGTGTCGTCCGACCCTTAGTGGGGTGCATTACAATACAATGTAAAGCATGACCCGACCCAAGAGTTGTGTGTGTGGGGGGGGGGGTGTGGTCGGGTCCAATGGGGATCACAACCCATTGTGGGGTCCTCCCTAGCCAACATGGGGGGTGTGAACCACCTGGTCTCCTGAACTCTCAAACGTCCCTAAGTCGGTTCGATTAATGAGGCGGTGGCACCATGTGGTCACTGCCCGATCAACGCGGAAACCACTAATGGTGTGGGTTCGGACTCCACCGGAGCTTCGGTCATAGCGTCCTGTCTTCCAGTGGCGCGTTGGCCGCTCCGCCTCTTGCTCACTAAAGGGGATTTGGTCGCACCACATCTCCATCCATGGCCGAATGAAGTGTCGACCACCTCCTCTGATCACCGTAGATGAGGAGTCGTCACCTTCTGCTCCTTGGCGGTGCACGACGGAACACCCCACCTCCTCTGTTTTCCATGACTGATGATCCATGACCCATTGTTTCTCACGGGCAATGCGTGTCGGCGCGCTGTGCCTCCTCCGCAGTCGTCCAGTGCCAACCATTCCAATGACAACCGTGGAATTTTTCTATAGCCACCTCTTGTGGAATGCATTTTCGCAATCCTTATTCATAACTGATCGGTGTCGACATGCTGGAGGTATTCCACAGAGAATGCAAGGGTGTAGAAAAGATTGTGGAGGGTCCGGGCTGTGTTTGTTAGGCCATACCCTTTGTGTTAGCTCATAAACAAGAGGGAGGATATAGGTGTAAAATAAATTCATTTGAAGCAAATGAGTATCGAAACCCCTAACACATAAACCATCTGGATAGAACCCACGCATGAAGGTGGATCATGTTCTAAGTTCCCGCAACCTGTTCCCAACGACCTCACTCGTACTTCGTCCTTAGGTTCATGGTTTGGTGTCACCTATCACCTCCCACTTGGATCGACTCTATCCTCTAAGGGTTTAGCGTCCATACACATTTTTATTACATCTTTGCTTGGTGAAGCTATTCTGATACCCCTCCCCAAACACCATATATATATAAGAGATGGAGGGGGTAAGTAACAATATGAGAAATTAATGGGGGCTACTTAATTATTAACCTTCCCAATTTTTCAATGATATTGTTACTTAAGATTGACAGGTCAACCCATTTATTGTCTTGACACATCTATGGCCCCACACTCCTCTTTTCTAATAGTGGGGAAGAAATAAAATAAAATAATAAATTTTTCATTTCATTTAATTTATAATAGTCCTAGAACTTATGTGTTTTTCTATACCTTTTGTAGTCAAAGTAAAGCCTCCCTCAAGTGAATCCTGATGGCGTAGATGCAATAGTGACCTCTGATTGTTAATATGAAAAATGGTTCAAATGTTAGAAAATTCCACTCACGCGTTTACTGAACATACTTGAAAATATGTTCACAAATTAATTCTGGGCATACTGGGCCCCAGAATAAGGTGGCATCAATTTTTGAGAACTCGTAATAATTCCATATAGTTGGAAAGAATTTACATGGAAAATCAGGGTCTTTACATTCTCCCCAACATAGGTATTTTCATCTCTGAAAGCCACAACATAGACTAAGGATACAAATGGGTGTACTGAGCACGAATTTGGGGCTCCCACTCCCATTATCTCTCTTGGAAGTTCCTATGATGCCAATGAATATACACTAGAGGTATCAACCACCCACAATGTGTAACGCCCCAACCCTTGTTACCAAGAGTCAGTGCATTATTTTAATTCATTGGCATGATTACAAGGAATCAAGTCCTGAAGGACCAATTAGATTAGCAGTCTTCGAAACTAGATTACATACATAAATTTTACATTTCACTTTAAGACATTAAAAAAAATAATCTTTATGAATGCCATTATTCCCTTGTCTTAACCCTACATATCAATCAAAATATACTTCTTAGAATCCTGGAAAAAATAAAACATAGAAAGGGGTGAGCTCAGATTCTCAGTACGTATAAAAATAGTGGAAACTTTCATAAATAAGCATACAAATTTAAGGCAATGTATTACAAAAACAAAAGCCTTTTAAACTGGAACTTCAGCATAATATGGCAGAAATAAAATGAAATAATTCCATTTACTTATTCACATGGACATTCTACTAGTTGAATAATCTCATGAAATATCACTAACCACTTTTATAATGATGAAATGCATAATGCTGAACATAAATTTCTTTGTCAAGGCCTCATGCCAAGACCTAGGGGATAACTGTAACTGGAACCCAACCCGGAGTGCCTCTAATAACCGGACACCATCCCGAAGTGCCTCTAATAACCAGACACCAACTCGGAGTTCCTATAATGACCATACACAAACCCGGAGTACCTCTAATAACCGGACACCAACCCGGAGGGTCTGCTTTAACCGGACCCCAACCTGGAACATACTATCCCAACACATTCATCTTAAGAAGATTATGAAATATAACATAAACATTCGTATTAAAACTAGCATACGGAATTCCAAAACATTAATCATAAACCATTAATGGCATAAAAATAACTCATCCATAGTCACACATGTCACAAAACCTTAAATACAATATGGACGATTTGTATCATAATAAATCAACTTCAAACAAGTATAAAATTTTTCAAGGATGTTGACATAAATGAAAATGATTTGTAAAACTCTTTGAGAGAAATACACCATTTTCATGAAAACATTTAAAAGTCACACAATTTAGAAAAGAATTCATTTAAATAAATTTTTGAATCAAAGTTTCCCATACCACATTGAAACTTTTGAAAGGAATTATCATTTTAAAAACATTCATGTCCATATAAATATATCCTTCAAAACCATTTTGAAGACATGGATACTAATGAGAAAGATTTAGAAGAATAAATATTTAAAAAAATTGAAATGATGTTTTTGTAAAAAAGTCCCTTAAGAGAATCCTTTTGAAAACTCTTTCATAAACCATACACATGGATAATAAATACTTGAAAACAACCTCGGATAATAAAGAGATTGTGAAATTAACTCTCACCAATTTGGTAACTTACGAGACATACAACCCATGAAAGAGGTATCATACAATGAATATGTAAATACACATAAATTAAAGTGTATTACACAAAGAATACAATTATGGGAAGTATATATACCACACAAAAGGTAACCGTGGCAACATGGCATGAATCTCACGGGAATAAGGAGTGAGATGAAAACCCCTTACCTTGCACTTTCCTTTAGTCCAGGGTACGTTTAGCCTCTTGTATGAAGACTATAGTATGTTTTTAAATTATACAAGAACCATATTAATATTTATTATATCATAAATTATTCATTTATGACTTTATACTACTGATTTAATAATAATTTCCATGATATATTAATATTTCGGGTAATAATCGCTTTCTTTATCGTACGTGTTTTAACTTGTTACTTTTGATTGTATCACTTAGATCATGATTTAAATAAATCCAGAATATAAAAAATGATTTACTTATCATATATATTTAGAATATAAAAATTTATAATAGAGGTATATATGAAATGGAAAACATCATTTATGGAGACGGTAGTCCGTATGTACGCATAAACGTTGTTTCTGTGTTCATATAGTATTGAACGGAAGTAAGTGAATAAGATATATGTAAGTATATAAATACTTATATATATAATTATATATTTATCCAGTAGAATTATTATGTCACATATTACATACTTATTAGTAATATATATTTTTTATAATCGTCGATTAATGGTGAACTTGGAAATGAATCTCATCGCGTCGTGGGGACGGTAATCCGCACGTACGCACGAGTAAAAATATCATTTTTTTGATATTAATATAATATATAATTGGATGGTATATAATATATAAAAAATAATTATCATGTTATATTTATTATTTACATAAATTATACATTTATTATACCCATCTAAATAGTAATATATTGAATAAAAATTACACCACGACGTGGAGACGGTAGGCCGTACGTACGCATGTATGGTGACATGTCATTCAAGGGATGGATAGAATAATGAATTTGGTTGTTCCATATTTATAATAACATCACAGTATAGAAAATATATTGGTGTTACTATTTTAGAAAGGGAATAACAAAGAAGAAGAAGTTCAAGAAGAAGGGAACTTGAAAAAAGGTGGTGAAAACATTACCTCTTATTCGGGTTCTTCCTTTTGATTTGATCAAAAGGGCTCCTTAGGTTGGATTTCTGATCAAAATAATCCTCTAGGTTGAAGTGAGGGAATTTTAGAGAGTATTTGGGCAGGATTTGGATGAACCAAAAGGCTTTTATGGTGTGAATAATTGGTTATAAATTGGGTCCTTTTATAAGGGGGAGGGGGGCTCTATAGGAAAAACCTAAAATATTAATTTATAATAAATTAATATTCGGCTTCTAATGGATCAAAAGTGGATTATTCAAAGTATAAGGTGGGTATGAGTAGAAATAATTTCAACCAATAGATTTTAGACTAGTTTGTGTCATTATATTAACCTTATCTTTTAGTTTTAACTCTTAGTTAATTATAACGACATTTACCATGTCACTTTGTATTTTTATATTATATAGTTAATAAACATACTATATACATCCATGAGAACCCAAAGTGGTCAATTGATGATACACCAATAACTATATAAGTCCTTTGGTAGAGGCTTAGATTTTTAGGAATATAATATAAATTAATAATAAAATATTTGTTTTAAAAACTCATTTTTCTCAATTTTGACACTACTCAATAATTGATTTGTGTCAAAGTCATAAAAACTTTATTAATTCGAACCAAATTCATTTATGAAATACTAACATGTAATATTAACTAGTAAAATTCGTGTATGTAATCAGAACTTTAAAATTATATTTATTTTAAGATTTATAATACCAATTATTTGATTCTTTCTTTAATAAGGAACATACTTCATCATTATTGTGTCATATATATTTTTAAATTTTCAATGTCTAAAAATTATAAATAATATAAAATTATGTATAAAATCTTTTTATATTTCTAATGAATATTTATAATCGAAAATATAACATATATATCTCTATGTAAAAATAGTTTTGCTAAAAGATATAAGCTTATGTCATTTTTGTATTTACTGTAACTTAATTAATATAAAGTGTCCCTATCACCTACAAGTGGATCCATGGGGTCCCAAAATCGACCCAAAGATGCCCATGGTCAGACATGTATCCACCAACAAGGTTAGGATATGATTTAGGTTAATTTATTATTATTATTGTTATATTATTTTTTACCATTATTTTCCGGATTTACCTTTTAACCATGGTAAATAAAATATTTACCGAAGTAATTATTCAAAATGTATAATAATAAAATTTAGCTATTTACAAAATTTGGACATCCTGATTCCAAATATGGAATTAATTTTTCCATATTCAAAACATAGAAGTGGAAAAAATTAATTTAAAATTAATTCCCGCTGTCAAAACAAAAAGCGTGTTTTTAAGATATAATAACTATCAAAAGATTGGCACTTGTTTATGTGTGTTATAATTGTGAAATTATGTCCAATGAAAAATATTGTATTAAATGGTAACAATATATTCTATGTATACTTTAAAACCACTCAAATTCATAATTTATCACTACTAATTATTTTTATTAAAAAAGTTGTTTTTAATTTAAATTTAGTAATTTTCACTATTCATAAAAATATAAAGTTATCCGAAAAGTTCCAAAATTTCACCCTAGGATAAATTTGAAAAACCGAATCCAAAAATGAAGTCCAATTTGAGAGATAAAATTTATAAAAGTTCAAAAATTAGGTATTGCTATTCATAACGACTAGTTTTATTGGTTGTAGTGTGTGTTAGAACTCGATGTTGCGTACAACACACACTACAGTATTATTAAAAGAGAAGCGTACCATAAAATCATGGGGTGTTACATTCTACCCTCCTTAAATAAATTTCATCCTCGCAATTTATGCTCGGTATTGGAATCTTGGGGTTGACGTTT
Organism: Viscum album; assembly: GCA_963277665.1. Classification (NCBI taxonomy): domain Eukaryota; kingdom Viridiplantae; phylum Streptophyta; class Magnoliopsida; order Santalales; family Viscaceae; genus Viscum; species Viscum album. Next base: position 504,038,097 of record OY728122.1, on the reverse strand, counting down.
CAAAATATCTTAGTTGAAATCCCACATCAAAACATGAATTAATGAGGCCTCTATTTAAAATAAAGAGTGGTAAGTATGAAGGTTACCGAAAATAACACATTCTAGGGTTCCATGTAGGAAAATATGGATATGGAAGAGAAATATAACCACCAATATCCAATAGAGAGTGGTAGAGAACATGGCTATGAAAAGGCCAACAATCCCAAAGCCATAAATTTGTGATGATCTACGGTACCATCTAGGACAACATTTTTGTTCTATGTTCATTTTCATAATGTTGAGGAATTTATTTATGAGATTTCATAAGATCATAAGGAGATATAATTACTTTATAATTATAGTTTTATCCATTAATAAATTTCTACCACAAACTCATCTTTCGCTGCAAAACATAATACAACTCAAAAATACTATATTTATCCTAATCTTATAGGGTTCCAAATATAAAGAATTTATAATTCACATATCAGACCCTTTATGAAAAGAAACTACATTATACAATCCAGGATCTTCACGTAGTATAGTGGTAGGTGATAAATCCCAATTTCACTATGGTTATGGGTTCGATTCCCACAGGTTTGTCCGACAGGACGGGTCGCCACATGTTATGCGTGTTGTCCTTTTATAAAAATCCAAAAATAACCTTTCAAACTTAATCCATTCCAACATTTATACTTATCCAAAATACTTCTGTAAACTCTCAGTCCAAAATTTATATGAAAGTTAATCATAATGTAGATCCTTTTTACCCCATAATATCATGTGAATACCTTCATCATGTATTCTTTTAAAACACTGAAACTTCCTGAATGACCATAAAACCTTATTGATTACATTCCTGCTCCCTTATTCCTTATAGAATACTGGATATACTTCATCCATGCAAAAATGTTTTAAACTCAAACAATGATGGAATATACAAATCTTTAATCAGTTTTAAGGAAGTAAAGAATATCCAATATAATTTACCCAAAACAACCCTATCTTATTCCAAAATCAGTACCTCAATATTAGGACCATATTAAGGTTTCTCTTTCTGTTAACCATGTAATTTCCAAAACGTTTAACTCGTTGTAGAGTCACTTTTCTTAGTACCATAAAATCTCAAACCCTCTATGAAATAGTACTACAGTGCAATCCTTATTTATTTCCAGTGCATCATTGATACAACACTTCAATGAAATAATTCAAAAATAACAACATAAGAACACTAGTCATTCCTCTTAATCTTTGGTAGTATCATAACATGACTATTATCCAATAGCATCATTTGCAGCATACTCTGATAACTGGGAAATTGGTTCACGTAGTGTCCAAACTCCTTGTAGATGAAGCATTGTACATTTGAAACTTTTTTCTTGCCCTTGCAGTCACGCACACGATGTCCTTTTTCTCCACACTTATAACAAACTCACATTCCTTTTAGGAAATTTCCAGGGTGTTTCTTCCCACATTTATCACATATGGGAAAATTATTCTTTTCCCTCTTCCCTTTATCCATCTTTCTCTCTTCCATCCTTTTCTTCTCTTGCTTCCCTTCAAAGCCATAGGACTTAGTAAACTCTTTACTTATCTTATCAACACACGATACTATTTATTCATATGATGATAATACATGGGAGAATATTTCCCTTCTAAATGATGGCTTAATACCATGAAATATATGATCCTTCTTATTATTTGGATCATATGTATTACTGGAGTTCACATTCCTTCTACTGGGCACCATTTCTATACAATAGCATAAACTAGGTCAGTTAATGAATTGCAATGAATAATTCTAAACATGTAAAACACCAAACACAAGTTGAACTATTTATGGATATAATCCATAATCATAAAAATGTTTTCTTTGAGTAAGTATATACTCATGATCCCTTCAAAATGGTTTGTAAGGAAAATGAGAATTATCCTAAGCATATCCCCCGAGAGTGTCATAACCAAGAGTGCAGCAAGGACCGTTGTCGTGCACCAGTTTCTGTTCAAGTCTAGCTTATAGCGGTGTTTTCGGTTTTTACCCCTAGGTACATCAGTGCCAGAGCCGCCTCAACATGCTCGTTTGCAGACAGGGATGTATTGCTCGGAAAACTCACAAAATATTTACAATACCAAAATTCTTGGAAGTTCTTCTATACCAACCCTCAAATTATATCTTAGGGATGTGTGCTCCAATCATAGTGTATCTAAATCTATTTTCTAAGGTTATTACTACACTTCCTCTGATACCAACTATAAAGCCCCAACCCCAGTTTCCCAGAGTCGATGCAATATTTTAATACATTGGAATGATTATAAGGAATCAAGTCCCGAAGGACATATTAGTTTAGCAGTTTTGGAAATAGATTGCATACATGAATATTACATTGCACTTTAAGACATAGAAAACAACATCAATAATCGTTATGAATGCCATTATGCCCTTGGCTTAACCCTGCATATCAAACACAATACACTTCTCGGAATCTTGGAAAAAATAAAACATATAAAGGGGTGATCTCAGATGCTCAGTAAGGATAAAAATATAGAGGAAACAATCATAAATAAGCATAAACATTTAATGCAATGTATAACTAAAACAAAAGCCTTTTAAACTTGATCATCAGCATAATATGGTAGAAATAAGATGAAATAATTCCATTTACTTATTCACATGGAATTTATACTAGTCTAATAATCACATGAAATATAACTATCCACTTTTATAATGATGTAATGCATAATATTGAACTTTAATTTCTTTGTCAAGGCCTCATGCCATGACCTAGGGACTAACTGTAACCGGAACCCAATCAGGAGTGCCTATAATAACCAGACACCAACCCAGAGTGCCTCTAATAACGGGACACCAACCTGGAGTGCCTCTAATAACCGGACACCAACCCAGAGTGCCTCTAATAACTAGATACCAACTCGAAGTTCCTCTAATGACCAGACACCAACTCGGAGGGTCTGGTTTAACTGGACCCCAACCCAGAACATACTAGTACAACACATTCATCTTAAGAAGAGGATGAAATATAACATAAACATTCATATTAAAACTAGTATACGAAATTCCAAAACATTAATCATAAATTATTAATGGAATAAAAATAACTCATCCATAGTTAAACACATCAAAAAACCTTAAATACAATATGGATGATTTGTATCATAATAAATCAACATCAAAGAAGTGTAAAATTTATCAAAGGATGTTGATATAGATGAAAATGATTTGGAAAACTCTTTGAGAGAAATACCCCTTTTTCATGAAAACATTTAAAATTCACACAATTTAAAAAATAAGTCATTTAAAGACATTTTTGAATCAATGTGTCCCATATCACTTTGAAACTTTTTAAAGGAATTTACATTTTAAAAACATTTATGTCCATATAAATATATCCTTAAAAACCATTTTGAAGAAATAGACTCTAATGAGAAAGATTTAGAAGAATAAATATTTTAAAAAATTTAAATGATGTTTTAGTAAAAAGGTCCCTTAAAATAATCCCTTTGAAAACTCTTTCATAAAACATGGACAAGGATAGTAAATACGTAAAAACAACCTCGGATAATAAAGAGATTGTGAAAATAACTCTTACCAATTTGGTAACTTACAAAACATACAACCCATGAAAGAGAAATCATAAAATGAATATGTAAATACACATATATTAAAGTGTATTACACAAATAATAAAATTATGGGAAGTACATACACCACACAAAAGGTAATATTAGAAATATGGCATGAATCTCACGGGAATAAGGAGTGAGATGAAAACCCCTTACCTTGCACTTTCCTTTAGTCGAGGGCATGTTTAACCTCATGTATGAAGACTATAGTATGTTATTAAATTATAACAGAACCATATTTATATTTATGATATCATACATTATTCATTTATGACATTATACTACCCATTTAATAATAATTTCCATGTTATATTAATATTTCGTGTTATAATCGCTTTCTTTATCGTACGTGTTTTAACATGTTACTCTTGATTGTATCACTTAGATCACGAATTAAATACTTCCAGAATATAAAAAATCATTTACTTGTGAAATATATTGATAATATAAAAATTTATAATAGATGTATATTTGGAGTGGAAAACACTGTTTATGGAGAAGGTAGTCTGTACGTACGCATAAACGATGTTTCCATTTTCATATAGTATTGAACGGAAGTAAGTGAATAAGATATATGTATGTACATAAATACTTATATATATAAATATAAATAAATATATATATATCCAGTAGAATTACTATGTAATATATTACATACTTTTTAGTAATATATATTTTTTATAATCATCAATGAATGGTGAACTTGGAAATGAATCTCATCGTGTCATGGAGACGGTAATCTGTACGTACGCACGAGCAAAAATATCATTATTTTGATATTAATATAATATATAATTGGATGGTATATAATATATACAGAATAATTATCATGTTATATTTATTATTTACATGAATTATACATCATTATTATACCCATATAAATAATAATATATTGAATAACAATTACAGCACGACGTGGAGACGATAGGCCGTACGTACGCATGTATGGTGACATTTCATTCAAGGGATATATATAATAATGAATTTGGTTTCTCTATATTTATAATAACATCAAATTATATTGAATATACTATAGTTATTATTTTATTAATGGAATAAAAAATAAGAAGAAGTTGAAGAAGAAAGGAACATGAAAAAGGGTGGTGAAAACATTACCTCTTCTTCGGGTTCTTCCATTTCATTTGATCAAAAGGGATCCTTATGTTGGCATTATGATAAATCTAATTCCTCTAGGTTGAATTGATGGATGTTTATAGAGTATTTGGTCAGGGGATGTCCAAACCAAAAGTCTTTTAATGTGTGAATAAATGGTTAGAAGTTGGGTCCTTTTATAAGGGGGAGGAGGGGCTCTTTAGGAAAAAATTAAAGAATTAATTTATAATAAATTCATATTTGGTTTATAATTTCTATAGAGAGAATTATTCATAGTATATGGTGGGGATGGGTCTAAATCCTTTCAACCAATACATTTTAGGCAGGTTTGGGTCATTATATTTACCTTATCTTTTAGTTTTAACTCTTAGTTAATTAGATTGACATTTACCATGTCACATTATATTTTTATATTTTATAGATAATAAAATTACTATATACAACCAGTCTACCCCAAAGTGGTCAATTAATGATACACTAATAATGATATAAGTCCTTTGGCAGAACCTTAGTTTTTTAGGAATAGAATTTAAATTAATAATATAATATTTGTTTTAAAAACTCATTTATGTCAATTTTGACACTACTCAATAATTTATTTTATTAAAGTCCTAAAAACTTTATTAATTCAAAAAAATTCATTTATGAAAAACTAATATGTCATATTAACCAATACAATTCGTTTATGTCATCAAAACATTGAAATTATATATATTTTAAGATTTATAATAACAATTATTTGATTCCTTCTATAATAAGGAACATACTGCATCATTATTGTGTCATATATATTTTTAATTTTTCAATGCCTAAAAATTATTAATAATATACCATTATGTAGAAAATATTTATATCTTTCTAATGAATATTTATAATCTAAAATATAACATATATAACCTTATGTAAAAATTGTTTTTCTAAAAGATATAAGCTTGTGTCGTTTTTGTATTTACTTTATCTTAATTAATATAAAGTATCCCTATCACCTACAAGTGGATCCATGGAGTCCCAAAAATAAACTCAAAGATGCCTATGTTCAGACATGTATCCACCAATAAAGTTAGGACACTTTTTAGTGTAATTTATTATTATTATAATATTATATTTTACCCTTATTTACCAGAATTACCCTTTAACCATGGTAGATAAAATCTTTACCGAAGTAATTATTCAAAATGTCTAAAAATAAAAGTTATATATTTACCCAATTTGGACATCCTGATTTTAAATATGGAATTCATTTATCCAAATTCAAAACACAGAAGTGTCAGAAATTAATTTAAAATTAATTCCCGCTGTCAAAACAAAAAGCATGTTTTTAAGATATAATAAATATCAAAAGATTGACAGTTGTTTATGTCTGGTTTAATGGTGAAATTATGTCCAATGAACAATATTGTATTAAATGGTAAAAATATATTCTATGTATACTTTAAAACCAATAAAATTCATAATTTATCACTATTAATTATTTTGATTAAAAAGTTGTTTTCAATTAAAATTTAGTAATTTTAACTATTCATCAAAATATACAATTTATCCAAAAAGTAAAAACATTTCACCCTATGATAAATTCTATATTCCAAATCCAAAAATGAAGTCCATTTTGAGAGATAAAATTTATAAAATTTCAAAAAGTAGGTATTACTATTCATAACGGCTAGTTTGATTGATTGTAGTGTGTGTTAGAACTCGAAGTTGCATACAACACACACTACTGTATTATTCAATGAGAAGCGTACCATGGAAGCATGGGGTGTTACATAATGGACCTCCTCCTATCGATCTTCAATATCCATTGGAACCTTTGTAAACATTTCCCCATCATCGATGTCTAGCTCGCAGTGGTCGATAATGTGATATGGGTCATGCATGCATCTCCTTAGCTGAGAAACATTGAAGACATCATGAACCCTCTCCAACTGCGGTGGAATATCCAAGATGTATTCCACCTTGCATATCCTCTGATGTATCAGAAAAGGTTTGATAAACCACATTGGTAACTTATATCCTCAAAAAAATCTCCATAGTACCCATCGAGGGGAGACTTTCAAGAATAAGTGGTCCCCATCTCAGAACTCCATAGGTCTCTGTCACCTATTAGCATAACACTTATTCCTACTATGTGTAGTCTTCATCTGCTCCATGTTGGTCTGCACCTTCTCTGTGGAAGCCCGTACCAACTCTAGACCCATAGGTGCAGACTCTCCACGGTCTGTCAAGCATAGAGGTGATCTTCATGGTCAACCATACAAGGCCTCAAATTGTTCCATACCAATGGTGGAGTGAAAACACTTGTTGTATGCAACCTCCACCAAGGTAAAATTATCCTCCCAACTATGGAAAAAATCTAGGACCCAGGAACAAAGCCTATCCTCCAGCATCTGAATGGTCCACTCCATCAGACCATCTTTCTGAGGATGATAGGTGGTGATCAAACATAAATGAGTCCCAAATGCCTCCAATAACCCCTTCCACAATCTGGATGTAAAACGTGCATCATAGTAAGAGACGATCGTCGATGTCACCCCATGAATTCATAAAATCTTTTGCACATAGAGGTGTCCCAAGCCCATTATAGATCCTTACTCTCGAATGGGTAGGAAGTGGGCCGACATGGTGAGTCATTCAATGATCACACAGATGGAATCATGTCCCCTAGATGTACATGGAAGCCCTGTCAAAAAGTCCTTGGATATATCATCCCACTTCCACTCCAACACCTGTAGTGGTTGTACTAATCATGCTGGAACCTGATGCTCAGCCTTCACTTGCTGACAAGTGAGGCATTGGGAAACAAACTTTGCTACAACCTTCTTCATCCATAGCCACCAAATCTAACGTTGGAGGTCCTAGTACGTCTTCACTACACTAGATGTACCGCCATAGGAGACGTATGGAACTCTCTCAATACCTCCAAACGTAGCACCACCTATAACATGGTATTTCCTATGAAGAGAATGACATGTTCCCTACCATTATAAACTACTTTAGGTTCTTGTCCTGAGGATATTTGAGAACAAAAATCCTCATAGTCAAAGACCACAAGTTGCGCCTCCCTAACTCACTAAAGGAGGGGGGGAGTGAATTCCAAAGACTGGAGGTAAGCTGCTCCATCTCTATCCACAAAAGATATCTGCAACGTGGCTAGCTTCTCTATACCCTCACTCATCAACTATAGGCTAGACTTCTTATTGATTGCATCTGCTACCCTGTTCCCCTACCCTGGAGTATAGACTATCTCAAAGTCATATTCCTGGAGAAAATCTAGCCATTGCCATTGTCTTTGGATCAGGTCCTTCTGAGAGAAGATATACCTGAGACTCTTGTGATTACATTATACTGTAAAACATTCACCCATCATGTAATGTCGCCACACCTTCATGGCAAAGACCACTGCTACTAACCTCAGGTCATGGGTTGAATAGTTCTGCTCAAGTTGCCTCAGCTATCGTGAGCTATAGGTGATCACTGCTCGCTCCTACATCAGGACACACCCATGTCCGGTCCCTGATGTTTCATAGTAGACTACATACCCAACCTCGTCTTCTGGTAGCCGGAAGATGGGGGCACATGTCAGTCTCTAAATCAGTTCCTAAAAACACTGATGGAATCTCTCCGTCCCAGAAAAGGAATGTCCCTTAATCATCAAAGTTGACAAGGGTTCCACAACTCTAGAAATGTGAGGCACAAATCTATGGTAGTGGTTCTACTAGTACACCACTTAAAGGTGTTAATTCCGTTAGAGGGCCCTTCACCATGTCCTCATTTCTCGGTGGTCATCATTTTGTACTATCTCTGGAATCCTGATAGGATGTCTATGTGGAGGCATTCTAAAAGAAGACAGATGTTCCATGGTCAAAAATTTATACTTGGTGAGCTGATTCAAAAAGAAATCAAATGGAAAAACTTTCCATAAACACGCGCAATCAGTGTCTTCATGAACAGAGTCAGAAATCAGAAATCATGGTCCTAGTGTATGGATATGTCGTCCAGTACACCATCATTGGACTCCCCAAACTGAAAACCAAACATATAACACATAACACTATTGATACATTGAAAAGATTAGAGTACCAGTTCATTTGTAGAATTGACTCATCTAATACCCCTTTTTCACGACACATCCCCTGGGGACCTTGCCATGACTACCCCAAGTTCAACATCCATAGGTTAGGGGTTGGTGACTAGCTCCATAATGGTGTATCCCTATAATGCGAATAAATTTCATTTAAACCTGTACAAACATGAAGACTATAATGCTACAAAAATACACCACTATGTAACTATTGTAGTAAAAGAGTGTTGAAATTAATGGGCCAGAATAGAATCCCCAACTGGAAAAGTAAAAGTACAATTGAAAAGTACAATAAAACTTGAAAAAAATGACAACACTCCTTGGTCATCCTCCGAGGATCATACATGAAGGGTGGGTAATTATTTCCTACTTAACACTCCATGTCCTCCCATCTCCTTTGCTTACAGCTTGGTCCTGGATCCCTAAAAACATTAGCCCAATAGCTCTTTGTCTGTATAAGGCACAACAAGGTGTGGGCGAAGCCCATGTAGGGGTGAGTATAACAATACCCAGTAGCGATCTTGATACCCCTAAATATCATTCAGAATTTCACAAAGTCAAACCATAATTCATGATATCAATCAAAATGAACGACGGAATATACACATCTTAAAAAGTGTCTCAAATGAAACCAGGATTTCAGTTATGTTTAGAAGTACAAATGATTAGTCGTGTTGCTAGATCATCGTATTCTATCAAGAGGCACTAATTCTGAAAATATGGAGTCTGACCCTCCTAGGATAGTTAGTCACAAACCCCCACAATTATCCACACAGTATTCAACCCTCCCAGAGTGGATAGGTAACTAACCCCCACTGACCCACACAAGATCAGACCCATATAGGATCAGTATGCGCTGACCCACACATGATCGCTGACCACAAACACACATATGTTCTAACACAAATTGTAAATTTATGCATTGAACCACATAGGATCGCTAAGAGATAACCCCCAAAGTATCAATATGCACTGACCCACATAGGATCGCTAAGGGATGACATCCGTATGATATATTTCCATCCTCCACCTCAATGTCCTCCACTGGATTACTTGCACCCGGAGCGCTTGAGTTCTGTAGAATCTTCCCTCGAGATATCGGTCATACTTCGACTACCAATAATCTCATAAAAGGATTAAAACGTATAACTTACATGTCATTGGGGTTCCAATGTGACAGACGGGGAATCAATTAGACGCTCGGTTTGTGAGTTAAAAGCGTTTTATTTCTGGGGGCCTGGTTGGATTCAGGTGTGATAAAACCTAGATTTACTCTAACTGTCTACAAAACTCAAGATAAGTATACGAAAAAAGTACCATTTCGATCCAAGGATCCCAAATCCATAGAAGGTTCATCAAAGAGATGTCAAGTTCTCATGATATTGCCTTTTAAGTGATTCGTGGCCTAGTTAGGTGGGGTCCAATCCGACCCGGTCAGACCGACCCGACCCGACCCAACCCTATCTGGGTGAGGTCGTAGTGGGATCGGCCTGCTGGGATGAGGTCCGGCCTAGCCCGCAAGGAGGAGGCCCACAAAGGCAGCCCACATGGGAGGCCAAGTTCGTAAAGGCAGCCTGCAAGGGTGGCCGACCCATAATGGGGTGGCCCGCGAAGGGCGGCCCGCAAGGGCACGACCCGACCATGGTGGAGTGTGGTTCAGCCCGAGGTGGGGCAGGGTCCGGTACCAGGTGGAGCATGACCAAGCCAATGAAGGGGGGGTCCGGTCCAAGGGGGGGAATGGCCTGTAGTGGGGTCAACCCTAGCCAGCACAGGGGGTGTGACCCACCGCTCTCCCGAACTTCCGAACGGCCCAAAGGCCTTTCTTTTTCGATGTGGCGGCACAATGTGGGTGATGCCTGGTCGTCACAGAACCTGCAGTAGGTGCGGTTTCGGCCTCCGACATGGCTTCGGCCATGAATTCTTGTCTATCTATGGGGTGCAGGTTGTGCCACCTCTTGCTCACCAGCAGCACGTTGGTCGAGCTGACCCTCCATCAACGGCTGGCTGAACTACTGTTTTCCTCCTCCGATCGTTGCTGCTAACGAGCCATGGCCCTCTACTCACCGTCATCGTGCAACGACGCACCACACCTCCTCCACTCGCCACAACTGATTAGCCATAACCCCTTTATTCTCACTGGTGGCGCGAGATTGCATGCCACACCTCATCCACTGTCAGCTGGTGCCAACCATTCGGGTGACCACTACGGATTTCTACCATGACCTCCTCTCGCAGTGTGCATCGGCACACTCCTTCTTCATAGTCGGTTGGTGTCGTCGTGCTGGCGATATTCCATGGTAAATGCAAGTGTGTAGCTAAGATTGCGGAGGTCCAGGCTATGATCATTAGGCCAACACACCCACATTAAATTTTAAACAAGAGGAAGGATAGAGGGGTTCAAGAAATTTAGTAGAAATAAAAGAGAATCATAACCCCAACATTGTAAACCCACTGGAGGGCACCTATGCTTGAAGTTTTATCATGTTCTTCATTCCAGAAACATGTTTCGAATGACGCCACTCATACATCATCCTTCGGTTCATGGTTCTGTGTCACCTATCACCTCCTTCTGTGATCATATTCATCCACTAAGGGTTTGATGACTCGGAAATCCTTTAGCACTTCATTTCATGATGACGTTGTGTCGATACCCCTCCACAGACTCCATGTATATAGGAGGGGGGAAGGGTTTGTAACTACATGGTTAATTAATGGGGGATCATTAATTAAGAACCTTCTTAATTCCCCAATCACTTCATTACATAATATTCACAGGTCATGAAATTTATTGTCTTGACACATCACTGGCCCAAAATTCCGCTTGTCCATTGGTGGAGAAGAAAGAAAATAAAATAATAAATTTATTTTATTACATTTATTTTAAAAAAGTCACAAATCATTACTTTTTTTCCAAACCTACTACTGTCAAAATAATTCATTCCTTATGTTAATCCTGAAACTATGGGAGTAATGGTGCCCTCAGATTTTTAATCCAATCAACAGTTCAAATTTAAGAAAACGCCGCTCAAGCATTTACTGAACGTACCAGAAAAAAATCTCTGAAACTCATTTTGGGCCACGAGGCCTCAGAATCAGGCTCCATCAATTATCACATACTCGTAATAATTCCATATAATTAAAATAAATCACATGGAATATCTATATCTTTAAAACATTAGGATGTGAGGGTGAGAAAAATTAGTAAAAGGGAATAATTTATGATGCATAATATGATTATGTTATAATATTATCATCAACAACTTCTTTGACTTGTGGATACAAAATCAGGAATTTGATTATTTCACATGATGAATCTTCATTGATAGTACTGTGAGTAGAAAAGGATGTGATAGATTAATGGGTGATGATTATACTAATGAAAAGTAAATTGAAAGATATATCATCAATTTTAATGTATCCCTTTTATATAACATTTTATAAAACATTCACTGGTTATAATCAAGAAATAAATTTTATAGAGAAAATTCTTCATTTTCTTTAGGTAAGGTTCACTGAGTTATTACAAACATGAATAATGTATTAGTTATTATGGTGAACATATTTAAAAGACAATGAAATTATATAATAAAAAGTGTTTCAAAAAAAGGATCCTTCTCAAGATCTATCATTGAAAATATCCATTCATCATACAAGAGGTTATTTTTATCCCATATCATGAAATAAGTCTATATAAGTTTAAAATCTATGAACTGAATTAATAAGGATGTATCAATTCTTCTTTAGTTATATTAAAAAAATTTAAGTAGTGTTTCTACATTACATCATCATTATTGAAAACAATATTCCTTTCCAGGATGTGTATTAAAATATCGTAACAATCTAGAAAAATGAAACATTAAAATATGTATGGTGTGCTCTCCAAGAGGTAGAGAATGGGTGATTATAATGTCTGCAGTGAGATTCAAATAACTACTAATTGACATGTAAATGGCTTTAGTTGATGTTCTTATAAATATAACAATGTAAATTATCTCATATGTTCATTGGAAACAAGGATTCACTATTCTAATATTGTAATAAAGGTTGTTTTTAATTTTTTAGACTCAACTAAAAGTTTATTACTATTTTAATCATTTTAAATACCATATGAATAAAATTTAAAATACTTATTAATTCCCAATTTTGGAATTATAATTCACTATCAAGAAATTAAATAAATTTGGACACTAAGGATATACCATGTATTGTACATAGACTGTGTGCACCTAAATATTATTTGTATTATCAATGTATATAATTGTTTTTCAAAACGAAACATTATAAATAATTGTAAACATCAAATCATTCTAAATTATTTCATATAGAGAGTTTAACCTACTACATGGTTTTTACAGTGGTAATTATACATTATAATATTCTATTATGTGTTATTTATGAATATAAATGTGAAGTACAATATATTCATGGTCATATGATATGAGTTGCTTCAAGCACAAGTGAAAAATAATAACTTTCCCAAGCATTCATCAATCAAGAAAAATGTAATATGGAGTAATTCCTAAATACACAATAACCTATACACATATAAATTATGATGTTGTAAAGGAATATCGATGATGAGTCTTACATAAAAAAATTCATCAAAAAATTATTCCATGGAGTAATTCGAAAATGAACATCATTGAAAACAATTGTGTTATCTGAAATTCTAATACCAACTATTATGAAAAATAGATTACATAAGAGTAAATGAATGATATTAATCTATTATTTCATAATAAAATGTATCTAGTTTCAATCATAATTCATGGACATAAACAAACTCAAATCATGATATACCCAATGTTAATTTAATGTTGTTTTACTAATGTTTTGTATGGATATTATTTATATACCTTCATTTGGAATGATATAGTTAATTTATATGCTATATTTATATAAAGGGTTGCATCTCTCTATATGATATAATGGGAGAATTATTGGCTAATATGTATTAAATACATAAAATAAAATAGTATATTCCATTGGAACACATTCCATAAGGGAATGTTGAAAATAACTGTTCTGTAGGAACATACTAAATATTAGGATAAAACCAAGGTAATGGATTTTTAATCACTACAGCTGGTGAAACAAAATACATTGAGAAAAATGAATCATAAAATTATTAAATGGAAATAATATAATATTTAAACAATAAATTAAAATTCAATAATGGATTTTATGTTTCATTGTATAAGGTGTTATTATATTGATTACTAGGGGTATTCATGCATGCTTATAAATGGGTGGAACATGTGTGCTACCAATAAGGATCTATTGGTTATAATTATGATTATAACCATTTCCATTATAATTATACATGTCATATATACATTAGATGTTGTTTAATTTGATAATCGTATGTCAAGACTACCAATCATGAATTTTGTCTATATGTCATAAAAATGAGAGGCACATGGCAATGTATATTGCGAATAAGGGCGGAATGTTTTTGAAATCTAGTATTAGATTGATGTAAGAAAAAAAATCATTGAATATTAATATATAATTAATAGTTTCCATGTGTATACAAGAAGTTATATCATCACCACTATTTTCTATACAATATATGTTCTTCAACATTTAGAAAACATATATTAGTCTTACAGTTAACTAATACCATAATAAATGTAACCCTCTCAATATTAACATAATGCAGAAACCTATGATAGAGGTATTGGATAAACTTAGGTATATCTAAATATTTCATAGACATAGTTATCTGTACATATACTAAAAAGGTATAGAAAAATATAATTATGAAAGATTTGAGATGTAATGGTTATTAATGTCTCATTGCATAAATCACTCCAACAATACATCCATGTGGAATAAAAAGATATTAATTTGATATGATGAATTCCATAAATTTTAAAAATGGATCAATAACATATGAAATTTTATGTACTAAATTTGATATTTCATACATATAATTTATGTATGGAAAATCTATGCAATTTCGCTAACAACTACATAGGAAGATGTTAGGACTATCAAATTGTACTTGAGGAAGTATAAGGGACATATACCTGGTACTCTGAGAGTAAGGGATGCTAATTTATGAGGGAAAATAGTGTTCATTTGGATCACTATGATATAATATCAGAATTATTATAAGGTAATTAGAATGAAAATATCATTCAGTATAGCTGTAGACTTCCCTTTAAATACTGAGGGCATTGTATGTTCAAAAAAAATTATGATGTGGTGTAAAATACGAAATGATTTATTAATATTATTAAAAATTCACATAGTATGAAATTTCCTAATCATGATGACAATTATACTACTGGTACTAACTATTATATTCTATTATTATAGTGGAAAAATGACATATACTTGGGGTTATTATTTATTGAAGTTTTGTACTCTATAGGTGAAGTCAAAGATAATATAATTGCTATATAGAATAGTTGATACATGAATTTGTCTAAATCCAGAACACAATAGAATCATTATCATGTTAAGTGAGAGCTAACTGTGTTTTTTTTCATGTTTTCTCTAGTGAAATTTGGACTCCTCTAATATTGGTTTTCCTAGACCAAATGTATGTTATATTTGATGAATGCCTACCATATTTGTGTTTATTTTTCTACGTTCAAAATTTACATGGTAATTTATTTATATTATTTATCCTACCAAATTGTAATAGAAGCTCCCTAGCTATATTGAGGACCTCAAGACATTATGAAATTAATCTTACCCAAATTTATTATCATCTAGATACATTATATTGACTAGACACAATTGATGTTTTACTACCTGGTACAAGTGGACCATATGTATTGGGACATCTCCTTTTGAAGTTCACACATGGAGACATATGGTAGGTGTGCTCATATAGACAGTCCTACCAACTAGAAAAGCACATGTTTTAGATGTCATTGGTTGTTCATATCTACAAACATGTTTGTTGTTCTCCATAAATGATATTGTTATCAATGGGTAATTTTTTTACCGTGATACATGTAAAAAAATGACCTCGATGTTGTGAAATGTAGCATTTATATGGGTCTATAATTGGTGTTATGATATAATTTGAATGATCATGGTTGAATTTTCTACCTTTGACTTAAGGAAGTGGTATCTTAGGCCAAATTGATTTGAATTGTATTACCTTACCTAAATCCATGGCCATGGTAGTAGAAGGTATATCTATCTAGTAAGGTCAATATATAATATAACTGGAAAGGACTAGGACACAATGTTTTGATACAACATTATGATATATCATAATAAAAATAGATTATATTACATATCTTTTTTTGTAGGAAGGTTTTCGTTGCTATGAAATTTTATATCTCTTTAGGGGAGATGATGGGTTTCTAGTCTCATCTCCTTTTATTTTTATTCTATTCACCACTCAATGGATAAGGTCCTAGCGGGCCACAAATAATAGTTTATTCATGATTCTTCCCTATTCTAGTGACTAGGTATATAAGATATAGTGTGACCCACGTCAGGATCATAGAATTGTCCAAGTATTAATAATCCCTAATGAAAAAAGTAATTCATTTTTATTTGTGTATAGAATAATTTTTTTGAATTTATTTATTAAATATATTTGAAATTTTTTTATGTTAATAAATAATAAATTTATATGAACAAAGATTACAGTAGTTTTAATTATTCGTTTTATATTTTGGAAATTTTGAGTCAAGTTGGTGACCCAGTTGTATCACGTAAAATATTTAATATATATTAAGATTATTTAAAAAACAATAATGATATTTTGAAAACATTAGTTAAATCTCATATAATTATTGTAATGGTCACTTATGATGGTATTATATTGATCCTGATTCGATTTAAACAATTTATCCATGAAGTTTAAACTGGGTGTTTTCATAATTCACATAATATCATCAGACATCCATTGGGGCTTGTATGACTAGAGATGATGAGTTTTTGGTACTACAACAATGAAATTTTATAAAACCACATCCCACCACATTTCGTTTCATTACCCATTACTAAAAATATGGTTATGTTTAGATATTAAGTTTTTTATTCATTTCAATCTATTTATTAACTAATGATAATGATATAATGTTTTTTGACTAACTGGATTTATTTCACTCTTCAGTCAAAAATCATTTTCCTTCAAAATTAATTTTTTATAAAAATTCATTTAAGAATATTTTTTATATTATCGTATTATTTTCTAAATTCATATCCACATATGATTAACATATTTAAAAATTTATTTCATAGGAATCATCCTTTAATATTTTAAATGAGGTATAGTTGAAATTTTTCTCAAAATGTGAGGGGAATATTTGATTTCATGAAGACAAAATGAAGGAAAATTTATTAACATCATTAATAATGAATGATTTGATGATTCATTTACTTATATCCATGATTATTTTCATATAAAATATTTTCCATAATATTAAATATTTTTTAGGTTATGAAATAAGTTATTTCATCCTAAAAAGGTATTGGCCTCCAAAAATTTTCATTTAATCTTTAAATTGAAATTTTTATCTATGATAACATCATTTGATGTTACATTCACTTTACTAAACATACAATCTAATGATTCTATCCACATAACTTATTTGGATGTATTTTAATGAGGATGAATATTTATGTATGATTCTGTGAAACCCTTTACTTTCTCATTGGTTAATTATGATATGATGAAACCTTTATGAAACACATTTCTTTTCCATAGGTTATTCTATGATATAATGATGAAATATTTATCAAAATAATTTCATTTCCATGAGTTTTTATATTATAAATTTTTTATGATCTTTTGTAACAATAATGCATTACTTTCATTATGTGAAAAGTGTCATAAATTTAATATTCCCCTCCAATTCAAAGGGAAAGTGAAGATATCTCCTAATAATATAAACTGATTTGGGGAGTGAAACTAGTTTAGTAAAGGATTATGTACACTTTAATCGTCTTTCTATAGAACCTTGATAGATTATATAAGAGAATTAAGAGTGATCCAAATACACATCGATAGTACTATAATAGATCAGTGACACTGTAAATGATTTTCAATTATTATTTGTGTGAAATAAAATGTTTCTTTTCCCAATCATATTCTCTGAAGTATAATTTTATGCGGTTCCTTTAGGATTCATTTTTTATAAACTACTATTATTTATGTTAGGAAACATTATTTTCATCTATTAATTATTGGACATTCTTTTCAAATATTAATATCTTTTTCTCATACCCTTATGGTCATGTTATTTTCTAGAAATCATTATTATCTCTAACTTTTCCTTTACTAATCATATTATCTCACACATTCTAATGTTTTCATTCCTTTAGACATGAATGAATTTTTTATGTATTATATGTCTAATAATGGTGATAGTTATGAAGAAATTTTTGGGAGATGATGTTGATCACTTATGTTCTAGTTATTTATGTATCAATTTTTCTAAAGACCCTAAAAATGTTTTTGAAGTGGATTGTAATTTAAGGGATTAAGTATTCATCAAATATGATATAATATTTATGTAAATTATTACAGGTCAGTATAATTGGTATCAAAATAAAATTTAGTAATATTTGAAACAATTATTTGAAATATTTTATGACAAACGTTAGGGTAATAATATGTATGGTATAACATACTAATTTATATTAATGAAAGAACTATGGTTTCCTAAAATACATCCATGTATATATAATACAAGTGGATTTGGTTTTCTAATTGATGCATCAATTGTTAAAGTACCTAAAAAAATTTCTAGTATATCTCATCCATTGTTCTAGTGCATAGTGACTGTGCCCTTAATGTGTACATATTATGACACTCCCATGAGATAACCATAGATTAATTCCAATTTTCTGAATAAACTACTATGAACCACATTAATATATGGTGACAATTAATGACCTTTGTTAAGAATATTGTTTCATATATTTAAATGTTTGGGTTATGATTTACACATCATATAATGAATTTTTATGATTCTGGGTTTTTCATTTAAGATTATTCTTTATTACACTATGCTTTTAGGTTTTAGTGAAAGGATAAAAACTCAGGGAACTATTTAATATATAATGTTAGAGAAAACAAAATTCTTTTTATCATGACCAAAAAAATGTTATTGGAATACAAATACAAAATATTATCTTTTTTATTATGAAGTATTCTTAAGAAATGAATCATTTTGATCTTCCTACCCAGAAAATGAGGTGAAACCATTTTATTTATTAAATTATGAGGAATCATCCACATTATTTTATTTGATAAACAAATCCAATTGTTACAGGGAAATTTATTGGTACACCGAAAAATATATTTTCCATTCTCTTCTTTTTAGATCCAAAAAATGTTATTTTATATATAAAAATTTTATAAGGCAAATTAGATATATAGTGGAATCCTATCATGAACACAATGTAACATGGTGAAATTGAATCCATTGAGTGTGATGACTTTAGAGGAATATTTTTGAGTAAATATTATCCTTGTATAATCCATATGAAAGTAAAGGAATAATTCCTTGAGAAAATTTGGAAGGAAGAAAAATCCATTTGTATCTATGAGAAAACATTTATAATACTTTTGAGGTGTGGTTTTGGTATTGTCATCCAAACTAAATATATGATTTAGTAATTCATTATTATAGTAAAATAATATATTTGAAGGTATTTATCCATGAGGGACCATATTAGAAATGAAGAAATCATTCTATGTTCTATCAAGGTGGAAATTTAAATTAAAGTAACCCATAAAGCTCATGGTTGTGATAATATGAACGTATTAATTTCAAATGAAATTCTAAAAATAAATATCATTGAAAGAGAAACAAGATCATTCCATTCAATTCAATGTGTTGAATGAAAGATAAAGTAAATTATATTAAGTGTAAAAGTAAATTTTTTAAGTGTGTAATGGACGGTCTTCATGAAATCTAAAGCAATTGTGGTAAGGTGGAGAATTTATCTAATTATTCAGAAAAATAGACACATAATGCACCACCAAAACTTTAGTGATACTAATGAATGGTGTATAGGAAATATGATAAAAATTTCTCATAGAAAAAGGTTTATGACTATGATAAATGTCCAGAAACACTTAATCTCATAAATAAAGGAACATACCACAAGATCAATATTTTAAACGAGGGGTATGATAGTGATGTGGTGAATGTTACACTTTTTATCTACTAAAGAACTACTAATGAATTATTTAATACTATATATAACTAATCATTTACAACTAATTATTTTAAAAATGGTATGATAATTTCAAAAAAAATATTATAGGTTTAATTTATATTAAAAAAATGGTTTGATGATCACATATCAATTAAATAGTTTTTAAATTATTTATTTTTTTGGGAATGTGATTCCTTCAAATCTTGTTATTGTCCCTCTAGTTGAAATTGATGTTATCTTAGGAATATATTTTTATTAATAACAGAAATCCCATATAATTTCCCAAGGACATGAATTCACATTTTAAAATCCATAAAAACCTATCTTCATATATCAATGTAAAAATTAATATGAACATCCACTACAGATAAAATCCTTTATATGTGTAATGACATGGCCCACCATGGACTTCCTAGACGACAGATTGCAGAGACCCCACAACCCAAATACAAGTTCTAATTATGTTAGGGTATGGCTATAAATTTCAAATTGTTATAATATTAATAAGGGGAGTTATCATAGTATATATATATTCATGCACTCAACAATATCCGTAAAATAGATCAGTGAAATAAAAAATGGATATAACATCAATAGTAAAATTCTTCATGCAATAACCTCTGGGAATATAGCACTTTATGAAGTCATATAATTTATGTGTCATGGGGAAATATATAGTCCCAATGAGAAATGATGTCCCAACACAAAAGTAACAGGAATAATGTAATGCTAAGAGAGCTAGAATGCTATTTTCCCAAACTAATTACCAAACATGGTCTCTTCACCGAAGTATCCCTATGATCCACCAAAATCACTTTTGATATGTCCATAAGATATTGAATAAAAAAACATGTCCGAAATTCCCATGCCCAGGAGATTATATTTGTACCCTATCGGAACCACCAAAAACTAATGGGGGTCAACAAAGGTACAAAAAAATTAGTTATCTCAACACAACAATAGTGGGAAATGAACCCATACAAAGTATTAAGTTGTGATAAAATATAAACCTATATGATAGAGAAATGGGATTTATATATCATATCCCTCATTATATGATGATTCTTAAAATACCTCCAAACATCCATCTTTGGTTCCCATCATCTTGTGAGTATGTTCGAGGAATTCATGAGGAGGACCCGATCAACGTCACTTCTCCATATCCTTAGGGTCCACATTCTGCAATATAGAGAGGAATCATGCCATATTATATTATGGGGATAAAACTAAATACATAAATAGATGACATATTCCTAGGAGTTCAGGGTAATTCCACTCAAAGCATAGAGGACACATACCCTAGTATAATAGGGGGCTTCCACTCAATAGATGGATAGAAGACGTACAACATGATATTCATGGGTGATTCCTCTCAAATAAAGGATGGAACACACCATAGAATATAATGTGGATTCAAATTAGTTTAATTGATAGAGGGACCATTCCATCAAGAGTCATGGTGTTTCCTCTCCGTGGGTAGGGAAATCAAACCCTTATTTGTCTTCAGGTAAGAATAGAGGATTGAGGACCCATTCCCTTGTAGCGAAGGGGGGTTATAATCAAAACATGGTTGATAATGGGTTAATAACACCCTAATATAATGTAGGGTTCAAAACCTGGATTTTCTCGTTGATGATCTTTCCTAATAATTCCAATCATCAAGAACCTATCAAAGAATCACCATGATTGGAACATTATTCATCATATCTTATAGGCCACTATAAAGGCCCGGCATCTCATTCTACATGGTAAACTACATAGATAAGCTACTTTGGGGCCATAATCATTGTCCAGGGAAGGATTTACATATGGTAGAATCTCCTTATAGGGGTACATGATGTGTATGGGGTCAAAATGGCATGTAGTCCTACTCCACTACCAGTTAGTGTTTTCCTTGGACATGTCCTAGATTTCATGTCACCGTACATGGTCTGTAATTGGTCCACAAGTCATGTCCCATCTTCCCAAGGCATTATAATTTGCTCATGATCATCCCTAGGTTCATTGGGATATACTCAAATACATAATAGTTTACACTCACATGTCTATGTACTCTTAGTGTACAATGTATTTCCTCCTAAAAGGGTTACCAGCCATGTTCAGCTCAAACAATAATCAGCCACATGGTAAAGGTTACACATTGTGTGGGAAAATCCACATTGTTGCGCATCATTATCCTCCATAAAACCCATGAGAAATAGATAGTGGGCACTATAAGATGTGTTTTTTAAGACTACATGTTGTGTAGTCAAGTTTTCATATAAACCGCGAATCTTAAATTAGTTCCCAAGATCCATTAATTCCACCAAAAATCCAATAATTTGACCACCTCTTCATGGTGGGATTTTCCTCTGTCTATCCATTATGTCCCTCTGGTAGATGAAAAATATAAACAAATCATTCACATGATGCTTACATGATTCCAAATTCACCTACCATCATCTTCCACATAATTCCATCCTTGTTATGGTCATGCATCCACGGAGCACTACCTGATAACTATGATCCATCCTAATCCATCCTTGAATTTATAATACCTTCATAGAATGCAAATCTACAATGAATCTAGGGGTTTGATCATGACCAAACCCACCGCACAAAATGTCAAACCATGGACCTATAGTCTGACGTTGAAGTACAGAGAGAATTGTGGTAGGTGAATCACATAAAACCATGAGAATGTATCATTTTACAAGATTTGTTTGAAAAAGGATCATAAATCATGGAATAGCATGGAATAAGTGTAATGGGGGGAAATTATATTGGATCAATACAGTAAAATAATTTTTCAAATCATGTGAAAAAATATAACCAATAAAAATAAGATAATATCAATGCTATATATTTCAATCAAAAGGGGTTAAAACCACAATTAGTGATCCAGGCCTTGGTTATCAATCAATATATGGTGAAGAAATCGTGTTAAAATAATGTTGAAGAATGGATTCATTCACTATATCTCGATCCTCTTTGATCTGATCACTTTTCTTTCTCCGATATCGATCTGCCAATGAATAATACACTCTCATCCTATCAAATATAGAAATATTTCTATGAAAAACCTTGTAAAATCATCATAAATAATTATTAATAGAGGAATTTTTAGTTTAGGTGGATTGAATATATTATTTAATTAAAATAACTAATTTACTTAACTCACCAACCAATAACTACAAAAATTGAATGTCTGATTCTTAAAAACATTTTTTCATGACTAGGGTTAAACTCATAATCAGGATTCTACTTTGGCGTCATATTTTAAATTTGATTAACTTCTATAGGGATATTAATTTATTTCAATAAAACTACACACCTCGTAGATTAATATTTTTAATATTCTCAATTCTGAGTTAACTGATCCTTAGAATCATGAAATGTCTATGTTACTAAAACTAAAATTATTCATAATATATTTTGAATAATTCCATTGAAAAAATATATTCAATTCATTATTTCAGACATTACGAATTTTGGTCACGGAAAACCTTTATGTAAACAAAATGGTGTGGATAATAAGCTATTATCCGGATCTCTCACTCGAATTATCTCTCATGTTTGTTCTCGTGTTTCCCAAACACACAAACTGATAGAACAATATATACATATAGGATACCATATTATCAATCATCGATCATAACTAGATATTCCATGAAGGTGGCTTCATCCTCGATGTCCAGCTCACCCAAGTCAAATATGGGAATTGTGTCCTACACATATCTCCTCAAGTGTTAAACCTAGATGAAGTCATGCACCCACTCCAATAGTGTGGGTAAATCAGCATTTTATGAATCCTCACCAACCCTCTATTAGATCTTGAATAACCTTATATACCCTGAGGATAACATGACCCCCTAACCAAAAATCCACAATCCTCATCACGTAGAAACTCTCAATAAAACATGTTCTCCTTGCTCGAATTCCAATGGCCCATGACATTGATCACCATAAGATATATATTTATACTTTAGGATGTCTGCACATGCTCATGGATAAAATTAACTATCATTGCCTTCTCCAACATAATCATTTTCCCAAAATGTGATGTCTTTCCAATCTCAGTCTATAACATGGGAGACATGAAGGGTCTACTGTAGAAGGCCTCAAAAGGAACCATGCCAATCATAGAGTGTGTGACGTCTCGGACCTGGCTGCCCCTCAACCCGAGCCCCGAGCCTGGTTGGC
Organism: Viscum album; assembly: GCA_963277665.1. Taxonomy (NCBI): domain Eukaryota; kingdom Viridiplantae; phylum Streptophyta; class Magnoliopsida; order Santalales; family Viscaceae; genus Viscum; species Viscum album. The sequence goes on along the minus strand of OY728122.1, from coordinate 504,013,959 downwards.
CACATGACCCTTGGCTCATCTCCCTGTAGTCCGTGGGCTGCCGACTAGCAGCGGGGGTGTAATAGTGAGTCAGTGGGGAGACTGTACCCCCATGACAAAGTACACAACAAAATAACAGCAAAGTAAGAGATATAGCGGAAGCACAAACAATGGATAAAAAGGAGAAACAGAGGAAACATACAAACCAAACAATAGAAGTAAGGAAAACTTGATAAATATACAAAATCCTCATAGGCACTTTCTGGTACAATATGGATGCATGGAATACTGATATAATGGAAATATAAGAGAAGCATGCTATGCAGTAATACAAAAAGAGAACAAATCATTCCACAAGCATCTCTAGCCAAGGTCGATCCTCTACTCTGGAACTCCAGCTAGATCATACATGTATCAGCAACATGACTCCGAGCCTTTTCCCCTACTAGTACCTGCAGCAGTAAAGTCGACACGGGGGGCCAAGAGGCTACCGGGTAGGGTGTGAGACAAGTCTCAGTAGTCCACCACCAACGGGGTCTATGTGTAATCCAAAAAGGTGTTTGTTGTAACATTGAGAAATATAGTGCATGTAAGTAAAGTAAAGCAACAAGAAACTCTCCCACTCGGGTTCCAGAAGGACACCTGGTGGGTCTGCCTGCTTCAGGTCATGGCTGGTAGTCTGAACAAACACCTGAGTATAGATATATATATGTATACACATATATATAATATGTTGGGTAGGACCGAGACGAAACTCACAGACGTCCTTAACCCAGGGGTAGTGCTCTCGTTCCTACCCCTGGCCCAACCTTGGGGAAGCTCTCATAGTCTATCCCCAGCCCGAAGCGTAAGAATGATTCAAGGGATCTCTCATAGTCTACCCTTAGCGTGAAGTCGTAACATAGGGGAGCTCTCAAGGTCAACCCCTGACCCAAAGCTTTTATCATTAAATTAGGGGATCTCTCATGGTCTACCCCTAGCCTAAAGCTTAAAAATTTAATAGTATAGGTTATAAGGCATACACTTCTTATAACATTCTTATCAATAAAACATGGAATTTCCATCTCACAACATCACATAATCACATTTCAAGAAAACATGCAATTAAAATAATAAAAGGGGTTTAGGCTAACTCATCCTAGCCAAGCCCTAACCAAAACATCCCATTTTCCTCACATGGAAAATGTCTTTCAAGACATTACCATATGGTCCAAAGGTGAAGAGGGGCTAAAAATAAGGGTATAACCCCAATGGGTGTCCATACTAGGGTCATACGGTACCCAAATACCCAAACGAGGGTAGTTCCCATACCCTCCTATCACAAGGGTCATTTATACAGTAAGAAGTCAACATAAATAAGGGGTTTGGAAAAAGGTAAACCATAGCATGAAAAAATAAACTCAAGAACGACGAAAACCCAAAATGGAAACCACATGACCACCTACCATAGGGCTGTAGACGTAGGCTCGCTCGATATCGACCTCAGATTCAAAGTTGACTGGGAGAGATCTGACTTTCAGTCCAATTCCATGAAAATAGGGCATATGAGCTTGCATCTAAATATAACAATGGTAGGAAAGATTTTCCGAGGAGAAAGGGTTGTGTGAGGTTATCCTTGCCAAGGGTGATCCAACGCCTTCGACGGATTGAAGAACGGACATTGGGGGAAGAAACGACAAGAGAATGAGTGAGGAGAGGGTTTTGGAGGTCAAAGGAGGATCCCCTCTCGTTCTGTCCGTGGGTAGGAGAAAGGAATAGGTTTTAGGCTTAAATAGAATTAATGGAAAAATTGTAAATTTTTACCCATATCAGGGTCGCACGGTTTAGGTGCACGGTTTACCAAACCGTGCACAAACCGCGTGCACATCAATGCCTCCAGAAAGCAGTGCTGCCTGGTTTACCCAAACTGTGTGACTTTACTATTCATGTCGTTCGCAAACTATGCGCATCTCACTGCCTTCAAACCAAAGGCCACACGGTTTACCCAAACCGTCTGCATGTCGTGTGCAGGCCGTGCGCCCCTATATGTAAGTCCATTTCTCCAACTCCTGGGCTCTGAACAAGACCTAGACACTCCCAAACCCTTCCTTAGAACGTTACACACCTTAAACAATCTTAAAGGAATGATTTGAATGAAAAAATAATGATCCTTACCTTTGCCAAAGAGTCAGGTCGTTACAACCTCCCCTCCTTAAAGCAACTCGTCCCCGAGTTGGCCTTCTGAGGGTAAAGAGGTGTCACCAGTGAAAAGCTCTAGCCATTGAGATCGTATATCATCCTCCCGCTCCCAGGTCTCGTCCAGTACCCAACCGTGCTTCCATAGCACCCATACAAGAGGAACAGACTTGCCTCGGAGTGTCTTCACGCTCCGGTCGACAATTCACATCAGATATTCCTTAAAGAAAGTTTCCATAACCGGTTCAACCTCATCCAGCTGAAAAACATGTGTCTGATCTGAAAAGTACTAGTGAAGTTGAGATACATGAAAAACATTGTGCATACCCTGATATCTCTATGGAAGTGCAAGCTGGTAAGCTACCGGCCCAATCCTCTTCATCACCTCAAAAATCCCTACGAACCTCTGTGAAATCTTACCTGGATTCCGTATACGTCTCTGCCCCATCCTGGGTGAGATATTCAAGAAAACCCCATCCCAACCCTCGAACTCAAGACGTTGTCGGTTCTTGTTAGTAGAGGATAGCTATCTAGACTGATTTGTCTGCATACGCTTCCTAATAAGCTCTATCTGCTCTGTAGTCTCCGGCACAAGATGTAGTCCTAGAACAGCTTCCTCCCCTACTTCATGCCAACACAAAGGAGAGCGATAAGGCCTACCATATAAGGCTTCATAGGGAGCCATCTCAATGGTAGCCTGTAATCTATTATTATAACTGAACCTGACAAGAGCAATGTGTTTCTCCCATGAACATCAAAATCGCGAACACATTAACGTAACATATCCACTAGTACCTTTATAGTGCGCTCGGTCTGTCCGTAAGTCTACGGGTGATAGGCCGTAGTCAAGAGTACCTACGTACCCAAGGCCTTTTGTACACCCTGCCAAAACCAAGATGTAAAACGAGGATATCTGTCCGAGACAACATATCGAGGTTCCCCATGAAGGCGCACTATTTCCTTGACATAGAACCTTCCCAAGTCATCAACCGTGAAGGTCTCCCGCATTAGTAAGAAATGTGTGACCTTCGTCAGACGGTTGAAGATAACCCATACCGCATCATTTCCACGAGGTCACATGGGTAATGCAGTTACAAAGTCCAAAGATACATCGTCCCATTTCCACTTCAGAATGGACAACTGCTGAAAATGCCCAGCCAAACGCTGATGTTCCGCCTTCACCTGTGGATAGGTGGAACAACACCGGATGAAACCAGCTGTCTCCCGCTTTATGCTAGGCCACCAATACTGTCATCGCAAATCACGATACATTTTGGTGATGCCTGGTTGAACTGTCCATGTTGAGGAGTGGAAATCCCTCATCTGCTCCTCTCTGATGTCTACTGGGACCCATAAACGCCCACATAATAATAAAGTATCACCCTCATCCATGGTCCAATCTGTATAGGCATCATCATTGACACTCTCTCAAAGAACAAGGCCTTCCGGATGTGATACCTGTCTTGCCCTAACTCGTTCCAAAAGAGTAGATATCACCGATAAGGCTGAGAGAATAGTCTGACTTTGACCTTCCTGAACCTCAACGTGCATATCTAAAAATAGGGCCATCAGCTTCCACTCCTCATTAGATTCCTGAACCACCTGTGACTGATTTTTCTAACTCAACGCATCGGCTACTGAATTTCCCTTCCCAGGAGTGTAGGCCAATTCGAAATCAAAGGATTTCAGGTACTCGACCCACCTGCATTTCCTGATATTTAGATCCCGCTGAGTGAAGATATATTTTTAAGGCTTTTGTGGTCAGTGAATACCACAAAATTCTCTCCCAACAAATAGTGTCTCCAACAGCATAAGGCATGTACAACCGCTATGAGCTCGAGGTTGTGTGTCGGCTAATTTCGTTCATGAGGATTTAACTGACGAGAACTATACGGAACAACTCACTCGTCCTGCATCAAGACATCTCCAAGCCCGATATCTGACGCATCATAATAGACCGTATACGCCCTGCCCGACTCCGGAAAGATCAGTATCAGCGCCGAAGTCAGTCTACCCTTCAGTTCCTGAAAACCTGTTTCATAAGGTTCTGACTACTCGATTCTCACCCCCTTTTGGGTCAAAGCTGTAAGCGGTGCTGCTAGGCATGAAAAGTCCAGAATGAACCTCCTATAATATCCAGTAAGACTCAAGAAACTCTTGATATTGAAGACGTTCATGGGTTTCTCCCAAGAGACACCATCACTCACCTTCTCAGGGTCAACTGAAACTCCAGACTCAGAAATAATGTGACCTAGGAAGTGAACATTATTTTTCCAAAAGTGTTATTTACTGAGCTTAGCATAAAGATGATTCTCTCTTCATGTATTCAGCACGATCTCAAGATGGGTTGCATGGTCGTGCCTCGAGTGTGAATAGACTAAGATGTCATCCAAAAATACAGCCAAAAAAGAATCAAGGTATGGGTGAAAAATACGATTCAAAAGAGTCACAAATACTTTAGGTACAATCGTAAGCCCAAACGGCATGACTAGGTACTCATAGAGACCATAAATGCTCATGAATGTCGTACGAGGTATGTCTGAAGTCCAGACATGCACCTGGTTATAGACCAACCTCAAATCTATCATGGAAAACACATTCTCTCCTCAGAGCTGGTCGAATAGGTAATCAATTCTAGGAAAAGCATACCAATTCTTGATAGTCAGGTGATTTAACTTACAGTAATCCACACAAAGATGAAGGGTACCATCTGCATTCTTAGAAAAGAGAACTAGTGATCCCCAAGGAGAAGTGATGGGACGTATAACGTCTTTTTCTTCCAGGTCCTCCAACTGACTCTTTAGCTCCAGAAGCTCCTTAGGATCCATCCTATAAGGAGGAATGGTCACTGGTGCTGCTCGTAGTACAAGCTAAATTGTTAACTCCACCTCTCGCACTGGAGGTAGACCAGAGAAGTCATCAAGAAAGAGATCTCTAAAGCACTCCACTACAGGAGGATAAGCAGCGGGTTGTAACCCTAGGTCATCGAGATAATGACTGGAAAACTGTGACGTGACACCACCCAACTTCTGATGTTCGGGTCCTGCTCGTGTCACACTAATATCCCATTCCCCCTTATGCATATGTGTGTCACCCTCTGGTGACCTAAACACCACCCTCCGACGATAGCAGTCAATCTGGGCTCTATAGGGAACTAACCAGTCCATCCCGATTATTACATCAAAACCTGCCATGTCCAGAACATACAGGTTCCTCATGAAAAGGTAACCGCCCCCCTCGAGGGGAAAATTATGACAACGTCGAACGCCCTCTGAACAGACACCTAATGGGGTATCTAACGTAGTCATACCATGATATGACTCAACTTTAAGGCCCAAACATCCAACAATCGCCTCTGATATAAACAATTGAGAAGCTCTTGTATCAAAAAAAGCAGTTACTAATGTAGAGGAAACTAGAATCGTACCTCATACAGTAGATGGTCTGGCATACAACTCCTACGGCGTAGGATCGACTGCATATAACTGGCCAGTACCAAGAGCCTGAGTCATATCCTGACTACCCTTAGCAGACCCACCCTGCTGGTGCTGAGAGTCATACGCCTGGTTACCTCTGCTTCAACTGCAGCCACGGCCTGATCGGTTGACAGTATTCCAGCCACCTGACTGACGTGATCCTACCGATCCATCACCAGATCGTGGAGCAGGTGCAGATCCCTACTCACTAGGCACTGGAGAGAGTATCCTGCAAAAACGTTGATGGTGACCCATCCTACCATAGCCTCTGCATTCCACTAGGTTCCACTGACATTGCGCCCTGAAGTGTCCCTTCCTCCCACACCGATGGAAAATATAATAACTATCTGTGCTGGGGGCCCGACTGCTGCCTCCACCATGGGAAGACTCAAAACGTGTATTCCACCCTGAAAAAGACCCACTGGATGATTTCAGTGCTGAACCGTCCTGGTTCGAACTATCCACATCCCTCAGATTCCACTTAGTAATCAGATCTTGGTTAAAAAACTCAGGAATAGATGTCAACCTAAACACGTTTACCTGAGACCGGACGGCGTAACTCAGCCCATCCTCAAAACGACTAGCAACCATCAGATCATTGGCAGCTAGCGATGGTGCGAAACGATGCAGCTCGGTGAATCGAGACGAGTACTCCATGAGTGTCATGGTTCCCTACTGCAGGTTCATAAACTCCCTAGCTCTGTTAGCTCTCAAGGTCTGGGGAAACAAAAAGTCATAAAAGACTGCTTGGAAATCTACCCAGACCATGTCTCCCTGCTGTCTTGACTGGGTGATGATGTCCCACCACCTCCGAGCTGAATTGCGTATCATATAAACAGAAAATTTGAATCTCCGCTCGGGAGGTGTCTTGAGATGTTCAAAGATGGTTCGGATCGCCTCCAGCCAAGAGTCAGCATCAAGAGGACTACCATCTCCCGATAAAGTTGTAGGATGTTGTAACTGAAACTCACAGGCCAACTCTGCCATACTTGGGGCAGGTCTCACACTGCCTTGAATATTTTGAATCATCCTCAAGAAACCCTCACGAAACTGGGCATCAACACCCATCTCAAAAATAGGAAGAGGATCCACAGGTGGCTTGACAAGAAGATCAACTGGTGGATCAGTGCCCTCCACCTCAAGAGTGTGGTCGTCGCCGCCTTCAGCGTGCACGACTCGAGGACGTCGTAGAGGCATCATGATACAATGCCAAATGAACATCTCAGAGAAGGAAGACAACAAAATAAAGGTTTAACACTATAATCTAGGATAGGTAATAATCCTTCCTACCCCTATGATCACCTACACACACCTATAAGGGTTCTTAGAAGGACAAGTAAACATTCAAGATTTCCAAATCCAGTGATATGGCACTTGTGACAACCTTTCTTTTTATTACAACTTAAATATGATTTATTACATAAAACTTCACTTCATACAACAAAGAAGATAGAGAGGTTTAGTGTCTTTGGGGCTTAGTATAGTTACATAAAAACATAAAACATGAAATACAAAATCCTTATTGAAAACATCCTTTACATGTCCAGTACATTCCCTCGTACTTAACATTGCATGGGATAACCTGAGGACGTGCATAAGAAAAGGGTGAGCTATAAAGCCTAGTAAGGGAATACACATGGAATAACATGAGGAGTAAAATACATGTTAGACAATAGGAATATCAATAGAGCACAAGAGAAACATGAACATAAAGGCATGATAAAGCATGATAATCATAACATGGAAATGTGGCAACAACACTTAACATGTAATTACCATGAGCCAAGGCCCAATGCACATGGAGCAAGAGTAAATCCTCATTGCACATAAAGCACGAGTAAACCCTAGTTGCACTGGAATTAGCTTGAGTCAACACTCATTTCACATGATGTATCATGATACTATACTTTACCCAATGTATTGGAGCGCTATAAGGGATCACCCTTCTTAAACATTTCATTTCATGCATAAGTGTGTCACATGGATAATAAAACATGGATTCATAAAACATAATAGTTTATTCCATGATAAAGGAAGGTGTAATTCATACATGAAACTTTATAATCAGTAAGTAAATGTGCATAAATGTGAATACCCTTAATGGGGAAATGGGCATGGTATTCACTACATAAAGGCATTGGCTTAGAAAATTGGTGCGATTTCAGCAGCGTAACGACGTGACATAAGAATTAATACAAATGGATGATGAGAGAGAAAGGGGTTCCTCATCTTATTTACATGTAATGGACAGTAAGGAGGTCATATATATACATGTCCCAACAATTTTAATGTAATTTAGATTCATGATACAAATGTATTGCTTGAATGTAAAAGAGGAGAGAGAAGTTCCTTTTGGAATTTCGCCATGGTAATGGGTGTACATGGGAGGAATTTAATGAGAGAGAAAGGGGTCTCCCATCATTCAAAGATAAAGTGGTCCGTATGAGGTAGGTGTGAAACCATACCCCAACATTCATAATTGAAATTAAAATGGAAAAACAACTTAAAGAATATTGGACAAAAATGAGAAAGGAAGGAAAAAACCCTTACTTGGAAGTGTGCTTCCACAGGCTAGAGAGAGGAATTTGAGAGGCTTCTTGGGAGCTTGGGGAACCTTGGGAGGATTCTAGAGAGATTAGGGTAGAGTTCTGACGAACTCCAAAGGCTTTAAGTGAGGGGGAAGTGGGATCTGGGGTGGGTTTATATAGGAAAGGTGAGGGAATTCTATATTATTTAGGTTTGGGACCACTTATATTAAATTAATCCAATCCACAAAAACATCCCATGGTTTTTGCCCATGGAATTTGGGAAAAGGGAATTGGAAAAAAATATATAATAAGGCCAAAGTCCGATTTTCTTAAAATAATAGGGTTGCTTAGGTGGAGGTGAGTCACACTCCCATGAAAATTAATTTAAAAAGACAAGGTGTTTAATAAGTCTTGAGGGGTCCATTAATGCTTTGAAAAGTAATCCAAATAAACCCAAAATCACATTATTTTAATGGTAAAACATATATTGGCCGAACATAAAGATTATAGTATTTTATTATATCATTATTGGGTCATTATGATGTCATAAAACACATTATATATTTAAACGTTATTTAATTTTTACTCAAATATTTGACTGTCTCAGAAAATTATGAAAAATTCACCGTTGGATATTTTCAACATCCTGATTTAAAAAATAGGATTTATTTTTTCTAAATAATTTTCTAAATATGTTAATTTTCACTTTTAAAATAAAAACCGACATTTATCGAAAATTCACGGGTTTTTCCAAAAATGGATTTCAATCCTTAATAAAAATTATAATAGAATTCATACAATTATAGGATCATTTATATATAATAAAATTAATCCAATAATAATAATAATAATATTTTATTAAAATATTATTTAATTAAAAAATCTCTTAATTTAATAAAATATATTTCTTAATTAAATAATAACTAAAAACACCATTTGTACTTTAAAAACTATTTAAAATGTATCAATTATGACAAGAAATTATATTCATTATTATATAAAAAAATAATGTAAATGAACATAGTTCTATCGATTAGTTACATAACCCCTTAAAACAGCCGCATAAGACCTAATGGTAAGGTGTGCGATGGTGACAGACTCTTGGGGTGGCTCAGATAGAATCGCTCGAGTTGTAATTTCTATCAACTTCCACTTCTCTCGTAGATGGTCCCATTCGAGCTTGACATGGTTATGCTCAGCTTGGGATTGGTCAAGAGCGAAGCCCAAGGATGCCACCTCTTTTATGAGCTCTGATAAATGGGCTTCATATTGGGTAATTCTATTGGATGAGGCCATCGCTTCCTTTTTCTAAGTAAAATTGGATGTGTTAAATCCCTATATTTATACTAATCATGGGATCCCTGTTCAACGACTATAAAAGTAATGGTCACAATTCTTATCACAATACTAATGAAGTTGACATTTTATAAAAACATTTTATATAAAGAGACATTTAATAAGATCAAGATAGATTTTCCATTAATGAATCTTTCTGTCGTTACAACACTTCCCATCCCATAAGGTCCCATAATCCTCATAAACTGAAATATGACACACACTTGGATGTTATTTCTCTTTTACTGGTGCTAATTAAGTATTTAAATTTCCTTTTAAGAAAATTATTGGTTTAGTTGTAATGTCATTTTCCAATCCATAAGGGACTATACACCTTATGAAACAAAGTGTGACACCCACTAAAACCACCTCATTCCTCAATTCACAACCTACAAGGAGGGTTATCACATTTGCACACACATCAAAAAGGCATGGCAATAAACAACAGGCAATGCTCACTGAAATTTTTTACGTGGAATGGAAAAATGCATGAACTAATAATATTGTGCCTACTATGATGCATGTTCTAATGCATAACCCTCATTTCATTGGGTCGAACCATGAAACACAAATTTCAGTCTCGCAAAATTCATTAACATCACAAATCATGTGAAGCACCCGATGGTGAAACAATATCAACAGTAATAGCAAAATCAATAAAAACATAAAATAGCAAACCTGGTCTTTTCCCCGTGCATGGGTTCACAACACCCATGCACAGCTTATAACCAAGTCCATAAGTGTTCCCATCCTCCAAGTCTATCATCACCAAATATTAAAGAAAGAAAGAAACCTCTGATACCACTTTGTGACCTCTCGGACCCGGCTGCCCCTCAACCCGAGCCCTAAGCCCGGTTGGCCACATGACCCCTGGCTCGTCTCCCCATAGGCCAGGGGCTGTCGACTAGTAGTGGGGGTGTAATGGTAAGTTATTGGGGAGACTGTACCCCCATGTCAGAGTACACAGCAGAATAGCAACAAAGTAAGAGATATAGTGAAAGCACAAACAATGGATAAACATGAGAAAAGGGGAAACATACAAACCAAACAACAGAAGTATGCAAAACCTAATAAATATACAAAACCCTCATAGGCAGTGTCTGATACAAAATGGATTCATGGAATACTGATACAATGGAAATAGAAGACAAGAATTCTATGCAGTAATACAAAAAGATAACAAAGCAGTCCATGAGAATCTCTATCCAAGCTCGATCCTCTACTCTGGAACTCCAGCTAGATCATACATGTATCAACAACCTGACGTCAGGCCTTTGAACCTACTAGTACCCGCATCATTAATGTCTACACGGGGGCCCAGGAGGCCACTGGGTAGGGTGTGAGACAAGTCTCAGTAGGCCACCACCAATGGGGACTACATGTAATCCAAATAGGTGTTCGTAGTAATAGTGAGCAATAGAGTGAAAGTAAGTAAAGTAAAGGAATAAGAAACTCTCCTGCTCGGGTTCTGGAAAGACACCTGGTGGGTCTACCTTCTTCAGCTCATGGCTGGTAGTCTGAAAAAACACCTGAGTATAGATATATATATATATACACATATATATAATACATTGGGTAGGACCAGGACAGAACTCAGGGACATCCTTAACCAAGGGGCAGCGCTCTCGATCCTACCCTTGGCCCAACCTTGGGGAAGCTCTCATGGTCTATCCCCAGCCTGAAGCATAAGAATGATTCAAGAGAGCTCTCACAGTCTAACCTTAGCGCGAAGCCATAACATAGGGGAGCTCTCACGGTCTACCCCTACCCGAAGCATTTATAATTCAATTAGGGGAGCTCTCATGGTCTTACCCTAGCCCAAAGATTAATCATTTAATAGTATTGGTTATAAAGCATACACTTCTTATAACAATTATATCAATAAAACATGGAATTTCCGTCTCACAACATCACATAATCACATTTCAAGAAAACATGCAATTAAAATAATAAAAGGGGTTTTGGCTAACTCATCCTAGCCATGCCCTAACCAAAACATCCCATTTTCCACACATGGAAATGGATTTCAAGACATCCCATTATGGTCCAAAGGTGAAAAAGGGCTAAAACTCAAGGTATAACCCCTATGGGTGTCCATACCGGGGTCATACGATACCCAAATACCCAAATGAGGGTAGTTCACATACCCTACTATCACAAGGGTCTTTTAGACAGTTATCTGTCAGTATAAATAAGGGGTTTGGAAAAAGGCAAACCATGTCATGAAAAAATAAACTCATGAATGACGAAAACCCAAAATGGAAACCACGTGACAACCTACCTTAGGGCTTTAGACGTTGGCTCACTCGATATCAACCTCTGATTCAAAGTATATTGGGAGATATCTGAGTTTCAGTCCAATTCCCTAAAAATAGGGCATATGAGCTTGCATAGAAATTTCACAACTGTAGGAATGATTTTCCATGGATAAAGGGGTGCATGAGGTTTGCCTCACCAAGGGTGATCCACCGCCTTTGATGGATCGATAAATGGACACCGGGGGAAGAAAAGACAAGAGAATGAGTGAGGAGAGGGTTTTAGAACTCAAAGGAGGCTCCCCTCTAGTTCTATCTGTGGGTAGGAGAAAGGAATAGGTTTTAGGCTTAAATAGAATTAATGGAAAAATTGTAAATTTTTTCCCAGATCAGGGTCGTACGGTTTAGGTGCACGGTTTACCAGACAGTGTGCAAACCATGCACACCTCACTGCCTCCAGAATGCAGGGCCGCATGGTCTACCCAAACTCTGCAACTTTACTATTCATGTCATGTGCAAACCGTACGCATCCGACTACCTTCAAACTAAAGGCCGCACGGTTTACCCAAACAGTGTGCAGGCCATGCGCTGGCCATGCGCCCCTGTCTGTAAGTCCATTTCTCCAACTCCCGGGCTTCGAACAATCCCCAAACACTCCCCGAACCTTCCTTAGAACATTACACACCTTAAACATGCTTAAAGGAAATATTTGAAAGCAAAACTAATTATCCGTACCTTTTCCAAAGAGTTGGGTCGTTAGAGAGTGATAGTTAGAAATGTATGGAAAACCTACCAGTTAAAAGTGATCCTCCCAACTATATCCATGGTAGAACACAAAATCCATCATCTTATCTTCCAATACATAGACAGTGTGCTCGATATTCCCATATTTCTAGGGGTGAAATACCATAATCATCCACAATTGGGTCCTTAATTTTCATTGTATGCCTCTCCTATAACAACCCATATTTTATAAATGATGTTTTTAGGGGAAATAAATTTATATTATATTGTACTAAATAGTGTTATACACACATATAACATAGTTAAAACAAAAAAATTATTTCTTAGGTAAATAATATTAAATTAATCAGAATTTAATCCAATGATAATGAAAAAAAATAGAATGGGGAGATTTATATATTAAAAAAACAATATATTGATATGGATCAACCCATTATTTGAGAATGGTAACCCCTATGCGAAAAACTATTGAAAAAAATAGTAAATTGACAAACAATATAGAATATGTAAATGTATAACCTTGAGAAGAATTGAGGTGAATAATTAATAAAGGAATAAAAATGTTTTTATAGATGGTAATTTTCTAGTTATAATAGTAATGTGTCCATTGGAAGAATAACATGACCATTGGAATTGTAATTTATCCTCAAAATAATAATTTCTGATATATATAATATTTATATTGAGTAATTAAAGTAAATATATATATTATAATCCTAAAAAATGTATACTATTATAATAAACTCAATTAAAATATAGACACATTTTAATAAACTGCATTTTACTATTTTTTATAACAATTATTATTTTTATATTAAATTTTAAATATAAATATGTTAGGAATGTTTAATAAAAATGATTAAAATTTTTTAAATCAATATGTTGATATTTTATAGGTGTTATTTTTTTGGTAATTAATTTAAATTCTCGAATTTTTAAGTGAATAGTAAAAGTGATGTTTTTCTCATAATAAGTGTATCTTAAATTAATAAATTTATGATGTATTAATGACCTAATAATTTCAAAAAAAATAGTTTCCTAAAAATATATTTAATTTAAAAAATGGGTCATTAACATAAATCTAACATAATTTTAAATGAAAAACAATGTATTATCCAATGTAAATAATTAATTGTATTATAGTAAATAATATATTATCTTTTCTTCCACCCTTACTTTTAATTAAACTAATGAATTCAAATTATATAGGGAATACAAGTCTTATTACGATTTTATATAATAAAAATATGATATCTAATGTAAAAAATATAACCAATAAATTATTTTCCATAGATATTTTATTTTATTCTAAAGATACCCCTCTCCTCATGTCTTAATAACCGATCTCACTACCCTTGGAAAACCAGTACACTTACCCTTTCCAAATCCAATGTTATTCCATATAATACCATTTGAGACTCAAATAATCAACAAGGAAATTTTATAGTTACCTAAACCAATTAATCAACAGATTCTAGTGCCTCACCTATAAATGAATTCCTATAGGATGGTGTCTTTTCATTATGTCTTTGTTTTTTTCTTCCACTTCTCATTCCTTATATATATATCAACATAAAAACAAGTTTTTCAAAGAATAATTATTTATATTTTAAAATATTCATTCTTTATTTAACCTACTATTTAAATAAAAATGTTCATGTATTTATATTTAATAACTCTCTTTCCCCTACATTGGGCAGTATTCCTAAAAATAGTCTATTAATCACCAATAAGGACGTTCCAAACTTATTTTGTTATCCCAAACTATATTTTGGGTTATTATAAATTATTTATCATATATATATATATATATTTTAATACAATTTAATTAATTCTATAAAAAATAATTTACATTGAACAAAAAAGTGATATCGAAGCGAAACCGGAAATATTTTAGGATAATAAAATTTTAAAACACTTCAACATCAACAATAGGAATTGGGGAATATAATCCAATGATTATAATTGTTAAAAAGTGACAAAAATTAATATAAATCAGATATGATTAAATTTTTTAATAAATCTATGTTTATTATTATAGAGTCATATAAGTATAAAAAATGCGATTTAATGGAATGAATTTCTTGAAGGAAACTCCCATTCATTGGGTTATCCATATTTAATAATAAGTTCAGTATAAATATACATATAATGTCATTAAAATATCATTACACTATTCATACATTTTCTTTTTTATGATATACATGTTTCTAGTATGATTTAATTTCTAAAAATATATTTTTTAAAAATATATTTCACTCCCAAATAATTATTTGACTCTTTTTTTGTTTCATATTCAATCAATAGTGATGAAGGTTATACTAAAAATGTTTTCCCTTATTTATTTGGGAACCCACTATTTAATCAAGATAATATTATTTATTAAAACTTTATGAAACCCAATCCATTATATGGGTAATTTCATTTCCACAATTGTTATACATTCTATGTGTAATGCATGATTATGAAAATATTAATATGCGATAGGTAGGACAAAAATTATATATAAAAAATTCAATACATAATGTAATGTATAACCTTATATGTTTTTTATTATAAAGGATCATGAATCCACTTTTGTTAAAAATTATTCTGTTATTATTATTCACATATGAGATGCATTAATATGATGTTATCATTGTTCACAATGACGTTTGGTGTTTGAACACTATGATATGATGTTTCATTTTAATACATCATCACAATATATTCCATATTCAAATTTCATCCTCATTATTGTAATGATGATATCATGTCTGTGAAATTACTGTAATGATTATTCCAACATATGTACTAATGATTCATGTCATTTTTTCAATTATGTTATCCTTTATATTACTAGGTTTTATCTTATCACGTTCTTTAATTTATATCCTCATGTAACTAAATGTGATAAGGATAATGTGTATGATTTTTTGTTGATAAATAAAAATATGTTAAATTATGTTTTTTTTGTTTTGTACAACTAATTCATGATCCTAATTATCTTAAGATACAAAAATTCCTTATAAATCATGGTATAATTGTTTACTTTCTTTTTAAAAATGATTTCACAATCACATAAAAATAAGTCTGTATATAGTTAAAAAAGAATAAAATATTTTTTTTGAAAATTAAAATGATATGTATCTGATAAGATATTCCTTTAGGGTTAATTTTATGCATAAGAATAAAATTTTCATTGTTGGTTAAATTCTTTTTTCTTTTAAAATTTTAATCCTATGTGAATGGTGAACATAAATCCATAAAAGGAAATATTGAATAGTATTATTACTATTAAAACATTCGTTGAGGAAATATAATTTATATATTTTTCTATGCATTTATTTATATCATATAATATTTCTAGAACTACTAAATGGAAGACCTAAAACCATGAAGTGGAGATTTATATAAAAACGAATAGTTCTGTGATCATTACAACTTAAGTACTGGACATGTCACCAATTATGGTATGTGGTGAGATATTTCTAAAAAAATCCTAAATATTTATATGGTATAATTAAACACTATACAATTTGTTTATTGGCACTCATTATACAGAGAAGAAATAAAAAATTATGAAATGTAATTCTATCTCGTATTCTAAACAATCAAATGATCTTATATAAAATAAATTATGATCATAATTATCCTTTGGATAATCTCTAATTAGAGTCAAATTTGATACCCTATTAAGAATCATTCCCTTCCAAAATGGTTGATCCAATGTATAGTATCAACCTGGAAGAAATATCCATTGTTATGGAATACTCTCATATATATTATAAAGAGTTACCATGAATTCTCATAGAACATGAGGTAGTGTTATCAATAAAACTTATATAAGGAGCCACTCATTTCTATAAATTCCCTTAAATGATAGACCTAGTATAATTATTGTAGTATTAGATGTTTCTATAAGAGAATTAAGATAAAATTGTTCATACACAATACATAATCACCTTGTGGTGCCTCAGTGCTCTTTGTAAAGAAAAAGGATGAGTCAATGTTGTTGTGTATCTCTTATCAAGATATAAAAAATATCACCATAAATAACAATTATCCCTAACAATGATTGTTGATATTTTTCAATCCACTACATATAGATAATTATATCTCAATGGTGTATATTTTTTATGGATATCATTAACTAAAAGTGAAAATTGATGATATTCACAAGGAATCCCTCTATATAGTGTATGGACACAATGAGTTAATAGTTATTCCCTTTGGACTTACTAATTCCTTTTTAATATTAATTTATTTTAATGATACATTCTTTACAGACTAACTGGAATTTTTTTTGTTATTTTTTATTTATTATACTCCCGTTTAGTATAAGAGAAATAAGGATAATGAAGATCATTTATGGATTAGGATGGAGACATTAAAGAAGTATAAAATGTAAGTTGTTTTTAGAAAGTGGGAATTTTTTATATGGGAAGTTAAATTATTGGGGAACATGATCACAATTGAGGTAATTTTTTTCAATATTTGAAAGATAAAAAAAGAAATTTCTAGAAAAGTATATATAGAGTCATGGAAATTTTTCATTTTCATGGATCTGTAGGGCACTACAAATATATTTTTAGAAATTTCTCAAGAATTTCTAGACTTCACATTTAGTTTAAAAATAAGGGGTAATTAGTTATGGATAAAATAATATGAGGGAATATTTATGGAGACCACAAACATGATTACCAATTTTCCGTTAATAACACTACCTTAAATGGGAGAAAGTTGTTAAATACACATTGATGCCTTAGACTAAGGATTGGGTTGTTTCCTCATGCATAATGAAAAGTTTTATCCAATGCCTAAAGTAAACTGATGATCCATGAGTAGAAATACTCTGGGAATGGAATGGATGTTGTAGTTGTGATCTTCACCATAATGATTTTGTGGAACTGCCAATAATTTTATAATTGTGACATATATACCAATCATAAGAATCAGAATTATATATTCACAATGAATAAGTTATACATGAATCTATCATGTCTTATACATCTAACCATGGACTAGTATTTATTTATTCACATCTATCCATGAAATGCGAACTAGGTATAGGATGATCATATAAGAAAAGAAAATTTTACCTTATCTATGTTATGGATTGATTAAGTCCATATACTCACGTATATCAATAGGATAGATCTAGAATTATTTTTATATGGTATTACATTCTACCTTATCCAAAATTATTCCCATCCATTTTTCTAAGAAAATATCTATGAGGTAAAAAGTGATTACATGGAGATTTAGAATAAAGGGAATGAAGTAAAAGAACTGAAGCAACATGAGATCCATAATGATGATAATTATTTAGTTAAATTTTTAACTTGACTATGTGTGCATCAATAAATTCAGAACATGAATGATCCATTGGATAATAAGAAAGACTTATCATTATCCATGAATCCTAAAACAACCCATATGTATCATTTTCATTTAGAGAAATTAGGGTGGGAAAAAATGAATATAGAGATCAATATGTTTTACTTGAACATCTTGGTATGTCAGTGACTAAAATATTTGCGACACAAGTCTAAAGGGATGATGCAACCATTACCTATACCCATGTTGAAATGGGAGAAAATATCCATGGCCATTGTTATTGGTCCTTCGAAGACATTGAATGTAAACAATGTGATATAGGTTGTAGTGGTTCGACTCACCAATACATACCACCTCATCATTATTTAGTAATACTTGTATCTGGGAAAAAATTACTTGATATACATTAACATTTCATGGGGTTCCACATTAAATCATCTCTGATCATGATCCATGGTTTACATCTAATTTATGAGGAATTATTCTAGATGATTTGAAACTAAATTGAATTTAATAGTGGTGGATAACCTCCAATCTTATGGCCAATATAAAGGAATATTCAGATACTCGAGGATATACATAGATCTTGGTCAATGGAATGTCAAGGAGTATGGGATCAACATCTCCCATTGGATGAGTTCTCATACAAAAAAATTCTCTAATGTATTCAAGTGGAACATTATGATAATATATATAGGAAGTGATGTATAACTCTCCCTTGATGGGAAGATGTGAGTAAAAAAAATTATCTTTGACATGCTATTATGAAAGAGATGAAGGATAAGGTAAAATAAATACAACAAAATATATAAGATTTTATAAGTCGTAGAATAGATATTATGACAATCATCAATAGGATTTGGTGTGTGAATAAGGGGAAAACATTTCCTTCAAATATCACCATGGATGAGAGTCATGTGGTGAAAGACAGTGGGAATCATAGCCTAATACACATCATCCCTTTTGTGATCCTTGATCACATAGGATAAGTGGACTATCGACTTACCCATCCAACAAATTTGGGTCAATTTCATGATGTGATCAATATATATCTTCTAAGAACGTACAAACTATACCCCACAAAAGTATTAAAAAAGAAGTTAGTATTCCAAGAGAATAGACTCATATATGAATATTATTCGGTGAAAATCATGTATAATGGATACAATTTTTTTTCAGCAAGACAACACATCTTTTCAAATTTTTGTGGTGAAATAGTTAGTATAAGGTGGCAATGTGGGATTTGGAGACTGTAATAAACTAGATGTAACCTATAATATTTTGAACCAATAATATGATTTTAAATTTCTATGATGAGATTTATAAATATGGGATGAATGTAACAACCAAAATATTATTAATGATATTTTTCTCTTTATATGAAAGTGTGATATATTATACTATATAAACTTATATTCATACATTACATAAATAAATGATGGAAATTTTATTTCAATACTGAATATGGATATATTAAATTTAAACTAAAACAACATAAATTAAAAATAATGTAATGAGGAATAAAAATATATTAAAAAAAATATAATGGGAAAATATGGATCCACTCAATCTCATAAAATCATCACCCCATGACCAGAACTATAGAAAAGAAACAAAATATTAGTAAACTATTCGACATAATGGAAAAAGGAAATTTAGAATATTTAGTGGAATTGAGGTTAATGATGAAAGAATAATTTCATAGGTTTTTAAAGAATCTAACGCAACTATTGGAATAATAATGTATCGATTTGAACAGTAACATGATAGTTTAGAATAGAAACATGGACATTTGGAATAGTCACATGACAATTGAAATAGTAATTTAACATCAATATAATAAATGTTGATTTAAATAATATTTATCATGATTAATTTATGTAAATATAAAATATTACTAATCTAAAAAACAAATATCATTATTAAAAAATGAAGGAAAATATAAAGACGTTTTTAATAGAAATTAATTTAAAGTATTCCATAAAAATAATAATATATATATTAAAAATTAACATCACGTATGATGTTAAATTATTTATATAAATTGAATATGATTTTTTAATTCATAAAATAAATTTTTTTCAAGGGTTATTTTCAGTTAATTTTCTAAAATAATTTAATTTTCATTTGAACAGTAAAAATAAGATTTTTCTCACAAACAATGTATCTTAAATTACAACATTCATGATTTAATAATTAACGAATAAATTATTGAAATTTAATTTTTTAAACATACTATTTAATTTCATAAATGTATATTTAAAATTAAATAAACATAATTTGCAAACCTAAAATGTAATGTCCAATGACTGAAATTTAATGTATTACATTAAAACAATATTTTTTCATTTTTCCCCGTTCCCGTTATTTAAAAAAAATGATTTCGATATATAATGATTTAAACTCTTAAAATAATTTTATTTAATTCAAATATCTCTTATAATATAATAAATATCACTATTAAAATTTTTACATTATATATAGTATTTTATTAAATATTTTATTATAAAATACACCACTCCTAATGTATTAATAACCCCACTTCCATCGAATGGAAAAACACTTATAAAACAACTTTAAAACCTAAATTTATATCCATATATTATCTATTTATCATTTTAGAATCGATAGGGATGTTATATTGTAATCCAACTCCAATGTTCAACATATGTAGGTGTTATATATTGGATGTAGCCTAAAGAAGAAGGCTTGTTTTCATCAACACATGATTTCATTTTCATCTTCTTTACCACTCCATTTTACTCTATTTCAAAACCAAATATTCTAATATTATTTAGGATTTATGCTAAAATTGTTTTAATGATCTTATACTAAAGAAAGTATTATATTTTTATGTATTTATATTTTATATCTCTCTTCCTATAACTTTTCACAATGTTCAAGATCATGATGAGTTAACCCCCAATAAAGATGTTTCTAAATTATTTTATTTTCACAGAACCAATCAATGGTTTTTATATATTATATATGATATATATATATATTATTATTATTTTATAATTAATTATTGTAATTCTTAAATTGAATTGACCAAAATAATAAAATCGAAGGAAAATAGAATTTTTCTAGAAAACATAAAATCAAAATACTTCAACATCAAAATTAGAAATTAAAAAATGTAATAAAATCTGTTCAATTGATAAATAGTGACATATTATAAAATATTTCTCTTTTGTTTCAGTGTTTAAAAAAATATATTATTATTTTTTAGGATGAATAAAAGTGATTTATTAAATTGGTATTTTAGGTTAGGGGATTTTTGAATGTAACTCCCCTTCTCTAGGTTGTCCCACATCTTGAATTCCCTGATATGGATATTCCTCAAATATTACATGAATATCATTAATTATTTTTCACTTCTATTTTTTAGGGATATACATATTTCGGGCATAATTTATTATCCAAATACAATGATATTTCAAAAAGAGTTTTCATTCCCAAAAAAACATAATTCAATTAAATTGAGTTTTTTCTTCATATCTCAGGAAAGATAATGTTTATGAAAAATATGTCTTTCATTTTTATTTGGGAATCCCCATGTTTATTCATGAAATTATTATTTATGAAATCCTTAATAAATCCATTTTATTCCATGGTTTGTTTCAGGATTATGATTTTTATAATTTAAATGTGGAATGCATGATTATATAAATATTATGATGATATGGATGGTTATAGAATGATATATCCCTATAATGAATTGGATAATGTGATGCATCTCATGAGATAATTTTTATTTCGATGGAACATTATTCTATCTTGGTTTAAAATGATTATTTTATGAATATTCACATATGTTATGGATGAACATGATAGTTGATTTGATCACAACTATGTGAGTTCTTTATCGATAATGAAATGGTGTTTCATTGTTTCAAATTTTCAAACTCCATTATATTTCCAAATATCTTCCACATGACTATGATGATGATCATTTTTTATGAAATTCTTGTGATTATTATAGTCACCCATGTAATAATGTTTCATTTCTTTTTTTCTACTATATCATCCTTTCCCTTTCAAGGTTTTAGATCACCCATTTATTTAATGTATACCCTCAGGTGAAAATACATACTATGTACATCATGTAATATTTTATTTTCATAAGGGAATAAGATTTTTAATTTCATTGTAATTATGTATAATTTATCTATGATCGTAATTTTACCAATATATTGAAGCCTTTAATTATTGAATGTATTAGTATTGTGATTTTATAAATTAAAATGATATAGTTTTCATGTATGAAAATTTTGGGTCACTATATGTTCACAACCATAAATTAGACCACGAACCATGGTCAGAGACAATAATTAGGGCTCCATTATAAGAAATGCCTTCCACGAACCTCCTTTCATATCCTGCCAAGACCAGAAAACTACCAACCTCTAATATGATATTGGGAGGATTCCAAGAAAGTCCAGCATCTATATTTTTTATTTCTATAGAAAATACGTGTTCTGATATTACATCCTCCAAAAGCTGAGACACATAGATATTGAAATATTACTTTTAAGTCTTTCAAAAAAACTGGCTCTCTTAGAGTAATTTGAGGACCATCGTCAAATTCTATGAATTTTACTCTTATGTTGTAGAGTAAATGAGTATGTAATCAATGAATATAATAAAAAATGAATATTGGTTCTGTAGGAATATATAGTTCATAAAATAAATGAAATAGTTGGGGAATTCATCATGGTGAAAGGCATCACCATTAACTCATAGTTTCGGTTGCAACATTAAATTCATGCTTTAGTTTATCAGCCTCACGAACTTGCTATTGTTGGTGGCTGGACAATAGATCAATCATCGAGAACAGACTCACACCCCATAAATGATCATGTATGTTATAAATTACTAACTAGGGGTACTTGTTCACTATAATTTCTAGATTTAGGTAATGGTAAGATACAAAAAGGCTCAATATCTCATTAACTTTATCTAAAAAATTAGATCTTCCTAGGTGGAAACATTGTCGTTGATGAAACTCATCTCTCGAAGATCCATCATTCACACTGATTTCATACTAATAATTTTGGGGTCCATTAAATATTCCATATGAGATATCAGTCTGGTCCCTGAAAGCATTGTTATAGAAGTCCATCACCTTCCTCAATGGAAGTCCCATAATTTTTCTGAGGAATATATATATAAAGTCCACCACTATTGAAGGAATCTGGAATCATAAAGAGACCACTGAAATAAGGGGAAAATATCTAATTTATGGTTGATGGGATATATCTTCCTGTATGTATGAGACACGCTATTGGCCATGAGATCTCTCCCGCCCATAAAGAATAATCTCATACCATATTCCTAAGGTATTTGACCAGCCTTTGATGACAGTTAATCAATGATCAAACCATGAACAACCATTCAATTAAAAACATTATGTAATAATTTTTTATCATAATAACCATGTGTTCCCATGTTAAACTCTCTCTACTAATCATATCTTACACATCCTAAAGAGAAGTGATATCTATGAATCACACAAAGTAGGAACCTCTTGAATAAGAAGATATGATAATGCCCCAATAAGGATATCTAGATCTCGTTTAAGGGATAGATAAATAAAGGTGTGAATCACATATATGTATAAAGTAGAAAAGAAATTTTACAATATTTGTATCATACCTTATATAATATCATGATATACTAGGTCATAAGCCACTATGGACTACAAAATCCTATGAACATAACCTCCAGGCCCCAGATCTGTATGTGTAATTCATGGTGTTGGTGGTGGAAGTATCTCATACTATCACCATCCACCTATAGATACTCCTATGTGGGCTACACTTACCCCTATTCTAGAACTGTGCTTCTAGAGGATGTACTTACCATGAATTGGAGAACCCTGATTATGGAACTACCTCTGTTATAGTGGTACACGTGTTTCCAGTTTTCCCTACAGAGCATATCAGATTAGGTAATCACAATCCATTTATCATTTCCTATAAGATGAATAATATATCATCACATCGTGATTAATAGATCCTCTATGAGTCCTTATTCCTCATTTACACAAGTCCAAAATAAACCATGATTAAGTCTTATATTCCATTATTTTGTTGACAGGATCCCCCCAACTGTTACATAGGGATCAACCCCATGACACCCACATCATAAAATTGTAACACTTCTCTCTAAGATTGCAAGTTATCCATCAATAGATATCACTCTAATAGTATATAATACATGTGAGTTCATAATGAAACATAGTAGAAAAAATTTCTCTATGGAGACCATGGTCAAACATCCCAAACATGAAATAACCATATCACTCCATGTCAAGATAGTATCACATAATGTTAGTGAATATCATATCATACTAAGCAGCAGATAGACTACCATTTCTTAGATCTATAAGATCTTTAATCCATAATGAGAATAATAATAAGGGGTAACACTCCTCATGAAAAAGATACAAGTAGTTTGTATATCCGAGATCCAACTCATCATGTGTATTTTGACTAGACCTTGCTAGCTCCATACTAGTATGTCGAAAATACTAGCTACCATCACCACAATCTAATTAGTCTAGTTCTGAATGAGTCTACAAACTAATATTACTAAAATAGTCCAATCCTCTCTATCCCATGGAACTTACATAGTAGTGAACCTCATAACCCTCTTGTGTTAGAACTCAGATAGAACATTAGGAATGTATGAATAGTCACAATTCAATCTTGGTATAATCTATTACCAAAATGGTGGGGGAATTACTACATGACCTTTTTTTTGAAAGATCTTATTATATGTACCTTAATCTATGACCCACCCACTTATCATTTCATCACCATGATCCAGAATTGGTAACCGTTTTTGTTGTATTTGCTGAGGCATCCAAACATTTATGAATGAATACAATGGTAAGAGACGTGTATATATATATATAAGGATCTTACTTATGATGTATAATCAAGGACACAATCCTATAAGATTCATGTCCCATGTCTCCAAGAAAAAAATATCTTTGTATGCTGAGTCAATAAGCTTGTGATCAAAATCTTGTTGTATGGATATGTTATCTACCATACTAACACTAGGATACTTGGATTGAGATCTGAAATCAAGGAACATGGACATTGTTTCCCAATGTTCCCAACCAATCAATATTTGAGGAAAACTCCAAACACCATCATGAGGATAATCCATCTATAAACCACAATATAATGACCAGACCCACGTGGGACCACTTGGATAGTAGAGAGATAATCATCCAAAACCTTAATGCCACCACTAATAGTCCAGGAAATGTATAAATGTTCCTATAGGTAATAACATTAATGTTAAGTGTTTTTTATGCGGAACTATATGTACACACCCCTCATTCTCCATTAAATAGTACAGATGAATAATAAAAAATGTAGCAAGATCTAGAGTAAAATAGTGCTTGAAATAACCTAACTAGAATTCATCAGATTATGAAATAATAAAACCATATTGTAAATGGGAAAAAAATTCAACCATAAATGGAGTCACATTCTAAAAGGAATTGAAATAATATTATGTTGAGTGATCCTGACTCCAGATCACTAAGGCCATCCATCGTATTCGTTCTATGAACCTATGCATCCCTATTCCACTCTGAAATAACTGATGATATATCTATCATCTTCATAAGACATGACACGTGTATGAAAGTCCAATTTAATGGGGAGAATATAAATACCACATAGGATTCCATGAAAGGCAATGAGGGAACATAAAGATATATGATAAAAGTAGTTAGCTAAACAAAAATAAATATCGAAATAAAACCTAATAATGAATATATATGTTCTCAAAAAAACCCCAAATGATACGTAAAGGTGACATTGATCTCATTGCCAATCCATAGGAATATGATTCCTCCAACAGCTCTAAAATCAAATAGTTTATGTCCATCATCTCATGTGTCTTTTTGAAGAACTCATGAGGAGGTCTAAAACCATTCCATTACTACACAATATAAGGAGGAACTATATCCAATATATTGAGGACCCATTCCCTAGTATATTAAGGGGATTCCACTCAAAATATAAAGAAAGAACCCATGTTATAATTCTAAAGGGGGATTCAACTCCATGTTAGGATGAACCACCCGATTGTACGATAGTGGGTTTCCATTTAGTTGATAAACAGAGGACCATCACCCTAGTGCATCAAGGTGATTCCACTCAATGTAATGAGGACACTCACCGTACTGTGTTGGTGGGATTCCCCTTTGTAAATATTGATAGAGGACCCACACCCTAGTATGTTAGTGGGTTTTACTACTTGGGTGATGACTTGTGTTCTAGTACATAAGGGTGTGGTGGGGGTTAGAGTCAAAGGATAGAGGACCCACAATGTAGTACAACTAGGGGAACCAATTAATGTAGGGAGGAGTAAGGGGGAACAAGAACATGATATGATATGGGGTTTCCTAACCATCATCTTTCACAAATGAACATGGGTAATAACTACCATCGACAAGTGTCTCCAAGAGAAGCGTCATGATCGACACATTCCACTTTAAAACTCATAGGACACTATAAAGGCCACTATCATTTTTTACACTTATAACCACTCCAGATAGGATACTCATAGTTTAATATCTAATTCGATATGAATGACATTGTCAAGAGAGATTCAATATGTTATTAAAATTAATTTGTATTTATTTAATACTTTATATAATTACAAGAGTGCCCCTCCCATCACATAAAAAATGGAACAACTTCTCATCTTTTGTTATAACATTTTGAGCCTTATAAATAACATATTAGAAACCAAATTTCCCTAATATTTTCCTTCTAAAAATATTTTAGATTTCAGAAATTCCAATATAACATCCTTTCAATGATTATGTTTATCCCAAAGAAGGAATTCCCAACAAAAAGGTAAAATTAATAAATGAAAATTTTCAATTATATTTTTTATTATTCCCATTGAAAATATTTGGAATCTAATATAATGTGACTAAATTAATATCTTAAATATGATGATTTTTTATGATAATTAAATAACCATTATCCATCTTCTTCTGAACTATTTTGAGAAAAACAATGTCGCTCATGCGTACATGTAGACTACCATCTCGGTGAAGTGAAGTGATTTGATTTAATTTATCATTACATAGATTTTAAAAATAATATATTTAACTAATATATTTTATATATATTATTTAATTATTACTCTATAAAGGTGAATTTTTATTTATCATTCTTTCATTCCATCTAATGAAATGGTTAAACAATGATCCATCATACGTATAACCAAATGTCTCTGCGAATGGTGTTAGTTAGTTTAATAACTATACCATTAATGGAAGAAAATAATTTTATATAATCAATTAACATTATATTTATATCATGATTATTATTTTTTAGAATAAGGAACCACCATCAATGTGCAATGACATGACTTCCAAACTAAAACATACTTGTGAAACAAAGCATTTATCATAAGGAACAATCATTTTAATAAAAAATTACTAATGAATATTTTATAAGAATTTATAAGTAAATAATATAAGGTATGATATGAATAATTATAATTCTAGGATAAATATACAATATGTTGATATTTATTTTATAGGATGTTTGAACACATATGAAAAAATACAAGACAAGAGTTAAGGGATTTATGTGCTAATCTCATTTGATTTGGGATCATTTATGCTTCAATTAATTTTAAGGATATAATGTGATAATTATTTGATAAATCCCTTTAATTTTTATTTTCCACATGTTACATTGTGTAATACATGTTTTAATTCCATTTTCCACACCTTATAAACAAAAAATAATGAAAGAATATTTTTAAGGAAACTGGCTATTTTTTATTATTAGGCAAGAGATATGTTGATTTCTTGTCCTTGATTCTTTTAACAATTTATTCATGAATGTTTGTTTTTTGTCAAATTATTTTAAAAATTAATTATTAACAAATTTTATTTATTTTAAAATTTTAACAAAGGAATATTCTTGTATTTTTCAAAATGTTGCACTTTCGACATTTTACCAATAATATGAAATAAATCATTATATTAACATATAACAATAATAAAATTTACTACCATCATAAACACTAATTATATGAATAATCCATTACACGTTTCCATGATTAATTTTACCAAAAATTTTCCCATATTATTTGGGTTATTTTATAGTTTTTAGGATGTTTTTTTAAATGAAAAAGCATATTTTACTGAAGAAATATTATACTAATCTTTTAAAAGAATTGTTATTTTTGATAAAATACACTTATGTTAATAAATATTTATTAGAAATATGATATAGTGATAGGATCCATATTCATTGTTTATATGTTATATGATTATGATAATGAGATGTTTACAAAACCCATTTTTTCATGGGTTATGATATGATGAAGTGATAAAATGTTTATATAACCTTTTTCCATTTACTAGGAAATGAAAAATGATACAATGAATCTTTTTTGATCTATTTTTACACACATGTATGGTTTTTATTATTTGGTGGATGTTAATGGAATAATATATCAATCCAAGGCATTCAGTGATGTTTTAGATATCATGAGATGATTACGATTAGTATGTTGATGTTCACGATCCACCATAGAAATTAAGTGTAGATTACAAATGCATAATGGGTAACGGGTTATGATTCCATATTCATTATGATATGGGAAATATTTTTTGATTCCTAATACACTATAAATTTATTGACGTAATATTGACCATTTACATATGAAATGGTTCATATACCAATGATGGTCCACACTCTTATCAACATTTTGTTCTTATGATTTGAACTGATAGATCATGTTTTATTAGTGACTATTTGGCACCCTAATGATTCATGTATTTTTAAATGAATATGGTTTATTAAATTTCATATTCTTATGATCCATTCCAGATTTTGTATCTTCATTGTAAGTTTTGTTAATGATTTAATACCCTTATTTTCATCTTATTATCATCGATTGATGTCTCTACTTGTTAAAATGAAGGAGAATTTATTCACACCCATTCATATGTTTCCTTTCCCATGATTATGAATAACGTTTTATATAGGTTATTTATAGAAGGGTACAATGTGAGAAGGAAATTATGAGAGATGATAAGGAATGTTCCTAAATAATATATTTATTCATTTATTCTTGAAATACAGTAAAGCATTATGTTTCTAGTGTTGATCATAAACTTATGTTTTCCATATTCATATATGAGGATATAATAATTATTTTGGTAATGATTGTTAACTATAATTTGAAGCATAACATGGTTTAGTTAATAATTTGTTATTGGGGTTAGAAAATTTTCATGAAACATAGTGGATAATATTTCATGATTTACACATTATATTAATGATATCTCATTATTATATTTCTATGCACTCTGATTAATGTTTTTTCATGATCATGGAAAATATTTTGGTTTTAGTATATGATTAATGATATAATGATGAAGTTCAGTTGGACATTTTTATTCTTAAATAATGTGGTACCCTATTTTATTTTATTTACAAGAATTACTATATATCATGAAAATAGTCAATTTATTTTTATTCTTCAAATAAATGATTATATTTTTTCTATTGTAAAAATCACATAATTTTATGATGGTATCATAGAATGTATATAGTTACTCATTTAATGATGTATTTTTTAATTTAAATCCATAAAATTGTATGATTATTCCCCAAGTCATTTTTGATATGATTTATGCATGGATTGTATTAAATTATATGGATCCAATATTAATGGATGAAGAAGGGAAGTCTCAATTCGTATTGAAAATGAACCTATGATCATTTATTCATGTGAGTATGAATACAATTTTCTAATGGAAATTACTTCTATCTTGTGGGACTTAATTCCTATCAATGATGTGTATTTATTGAAAATGGTCGCGTAGATACAAAAACATTAGGATATGACTATTCTAAAAAACATTTTTGGAGTCGTTTATGAATAATTTTTTCATCTTCATTTGACTCATGATGTTTAAAAATCAATAGTACTCATTTCTAGTGTTACACCATTTTCAATGAATCATTATAGAATTAAATTTTTTTAGTTGTATGAATTGAAGAATAAAAACATACAATATCTTGATATGATATTCATATAGACAAGTTTGTAACCATGGGTTGAACTTGTTGTTTTTTTAGTAAGATAGAAAAATCTATATCATTTCCATTCATGGGAATGACTACTGCATTTATTCTCCACTATAATTTATTTACTATTAGAGTGGGTTGGCTACGGAAATAGTCCTATGAATAGTTTGGGTCCCTAAACAATGGAGGGGGAACAAAATAATCCATCCTCGTGATATTACCCACACTTTGGAGTGGGAAGGGAAAAAATCATATTCTTGAACTGGTGATGACCTAGTTTAACCTAGAGCTTCCTTGCCTATCCTTTATACTTCCTGTGGATATAGTCTTCATCCTTATTTAAAAAGATAGGTTCCTCTCTTTATCCTCATTAGATCTCTTCACTAGGTTACTTACAAAGAAGTAGTTAAGAAACTATCCTTTCTTCTTCTCTCTTTGTCCCTATTTAAAAAAACTGCACTACATCTTCTTTACTGAAACAACCAAATACACTAGAATTTCTTGATCATTCTTCATCATTCATGGAAATAATGACATACTCATATGTGATTTTTAAAACTGTTAGGATAATATTACATGAATCTTCATAATTAATTCTCTTTACATCATTTCATATATTCATGAGATCATCCATGTAACATGTAAGTGAGCTTCTCTTCGTATTCTTCTTTTTACCCATACAAAAACTTTTATATGTTCTCTTCTTAAAAATTAAACATGTATGCATGTTCATGGTAGTGTTCATGATCTATCTACTTCTTCCCTCATATGTGTAAACACTATTAGGTATAAATCATTGAACGCACATGCTTCCTCATCTCCTATTTTATTATTTTCATGAAACAAACCCCAAATTGATGAAAAACCTTGAAAAAAACAAAATACCTCATGTTTAAATAAATTCCCCATGAATGGATACAAGTATGCAGCTTCCATCTTCATAAAAAACACCATCTATACCAAAAAGAACCCATACAAACAATATGGCTTCAATGTTCAAACAGTAATATGTTTACCTTCTCTTTATGATACCAAAATGTTCACAAATCATCCTCATGTAAGGGATGCACATGCCTTCAATGCACAGAAGATGCAGTTCATTGAAAACTGTAGTGGGACTGTGATACTCAAGCCCTTCTTGACAAATCATTAATGATCATCAAGAATCGGAATGGTTTCATATATCTTAGTACATCGCAGAGTTAAGGGAGACGATGGGCGTTGTCCAATTGCTTTGTGGAGCATGGTTCATTGTGAAGAACAATAGAGAGTGAAAATAACTTTTCAGAGGCATGTGGGATACTATCTTTATTTAGCCAAAAGGGATTAGGATCATTGATTTCCCTTAATGAAATAGAAGCTTAGGGAGATTCTCATTTTTTCGAAACAATAGCTCTCCGGAACAAGGGATATGAAAAAAAATCTACCCAGGACCAATCCTTTTATAGGCGAGGCTCTCTCCACTTTTCCACATTCAAATCCCACATGTTGTGCCATGAAGATAACATCTTCTAAAGTCCAAGATATTACATGTTTAATATTTTCAAACCAAGGATAAGATATTCTAATATTCTCATTGTGTTTTCTATTTGAGCATGTGACCTTGTTTCTTCATGTAATGAACTCCAAAACTTGTGAATTTATCTTATCATCAAATCATGTATGAATACACATGGCATCGACAAATCTGTTTTCCTCATCCAAATAGATTTTTCCACACTACTTGCACTCATGAATGATGATAATTGCATTAATGGTCTCAATTTTATATTGGGATGTTCTTCTAATGTAAAGTCATCAATCATAGAAGATCATCCATGGTTATGGTATTCCTCTCCGGATAATACCATATTAGGTAACATACATTGGAAAAAGGAAGACGATGACACATTTCTGTGAGAATAATATGGATCCAGTTCAATTTTTTGCGGCACAGATGGATGTATGGCCACGATTAGATCACGAGAGAATATGAGAAATGCAAATGAGAACACTTATTTATATTCTAAATGATGAATATTACCTACATTATCTTGTCCCGCATTGAACTGGAGACTTGGGTGGAGCATACAATATCAATCAAGACACTCCACATACATCCAATATTACCCATATCCCTGAACGACTACACCCCATACTATGTTCTCTATGGTAATGTTATGCACCCACCCCCTACAGGAATCGGCCCAAAAATCTACATGGGTTTTTCCTATTTTTCTCTTGCCTGCCTACTCATGGCCCTACCAATCATAGGTTGGCCTATCAGGCTTTCCCTTGGGTGTGATTGACTATGTCTTGCAAATTAATTGGATCATGGTTAACTAGTTAGCTTGTGGGATGGCCATAATTTTTAATAACCAACAAAAAAAATTTAACATAAAACACACACATCTCTACCACAGTACTTGAAAACCTATGCAGGGCCATCTTATTCAAATAAGACCAATTAACCACTTCATCAACCATTATCCTTCTTCATCTTTTCCTTTTGGATTATTAATTCCAAATAACATACATAGAACACATCTATCATCCACAATTGATGATACTCCACCCATCATCATTGTTCTAAATAGTGTATACCCTATAGAACATGCTCTTTGAACATAGGATAAGTGCAACAACAATCTGATTTGATAGTATCCATTAATATTGTTGTTCCTTCTTCATCTCATTCTTCACTATGACCAGTATTTACAATTATGGAAAAAAATAAAACATCATACAGAAAGTGGTTCAAAAAATCTCCCCTTTTTATTTATTGGAAACAAATAAAAGTTCTCTTAAATGAATGTGCCAATGTCAAAATGTGATTCTTTTCTCCCCCCTTCACTTATATCTCTCCCAAAAACAATAATTTTTCTTTTCTCCCCCATATTGATGAGAAATACAAAGATCATATTAGAGAGGGTATTAGTTCATACATAAGAAATCATCCCAAAGTCATTTCACTCTAAGTATACTTATGAAATTATTGGTGTAAAAAAAAGAAGATTTGATTTAGACAACAAGGCTTCCCATTATCAACTGATCATGATACCCCATGAGGTGAGAAATCAAATAGTTTTATTAATGGGGTTTCCACTTCCATTCCCGGATTTTCATGATATGATTTTCAAAAAATCATTAGAGTATATGAATTTGATACCAACTGAAGCTGATACTAATTGAAATAACAACTATGGTATTTTTTCCATGTTTCTCCACCTCAAGGGAACACTTCTCATCACTAATTCTCATATTCTCCACCTAAAATATTACATACCATTCAATTCCATATATAATAAGATAAAATTCAATACACACATATTTGAGGGGATAAGGTGGATCCTCCTTGAATCATCATTGTGAAGAGGAAGGTTGAGATGATTCTGTCATCCATGATGCTATATTATATCCACTCTTCACACTATCACATTTGTTCTTTAATTATGATTTTGGTTTTGTGTATCTTATAAATTCTTCCATTTATTTGAGTTTGAGCCTTATTTTTTCATTAGATTTCAAATCATTGTAGTCTCCTGGTTCAAATTTCATATTCTTAATAAATTCTTCTAAATCGAGAATAAATGAAATGAACTTTTGAACAATATGACCATCATTGTTTCACCTCACACACATAAAATCTTTATCTTCCTGTGATATATGATTTTTTTCTTTTTTCACTAGACTTATCGTTTACATCCTCCATTTCCCTCATTCTTTCTATATCGTCTAGCCAGATAACCAATAGTTCATTAGAATTATAGGCATCCAGTTTGGATCTTCCGCAAGGCTTATTTTGATTGACATCCTTCTTAGGTGTTCATTTTGATGCACCACCCTTCAACTTCTTGGATTTAGAATACAAAGTCTTCTCACCATTACATATTGGAATCTTCTTGGGATAATGTTTTTTACAATATTCTTTTTATTTATTGCCAAGGATAATTCTTCTATCTTAGCCAGATTTTGTGATCTTATTTTCTTATCATCTTTAGATGCATACTGATATGAACTTGTACCAAAATTTTTACCACTTCCATTGCATACATTATAGCTGTTATAAATCTTTCCAAATATGCTTGAAGTATACAAATTCATATCGATCTATGGATGCAGGTTATTCTTCTTTGGAATTCTCTACCTTGGAATAGGATTTCTTTTTGATTTGATATTTTGAGGATTGTACCAACAATATAATTCACAATTACCAAACCTGTTATAGAACCATAATTTACCCACACATATTGACTACTTGATTCCTTTAGTATAATGTTGTTGGGCCTTCATCAAGATTTGTTGTTCTCTCTCTGGGTAACCACATTCCGAATTATCTTTCATATCCACCCTAACCATGATGATTGGTATGTCGTCACCTTTACTCTTCCATAACATCATAAATTTTTCTTCCACCCTACACTTTTTTTAGAAAAAACCATAGAGACATTAGTACAAGATGGTATGGATGGTACCTATTAATTTTCAACTTCTTGTGATAGATCATTGAGTGAGGTCATGATCTTCTTATCACATCGTGGAGATCATTAATCATTTGAATACTCCAATTAACATTGAATAATAGTATCAACAACCTCCTTATTTTGTGATGGATCAATATGTTTATTCTCTATATTGGGACACTGAGCATCCAATTTTAGACATTATATATTGAGGATGATCTTCTGGTCTTCAATAATTGTCCTAGTCTCTTCAAAATCTTCTTTAATTTCTCAACTTCCACTTCATGCATCAGAAATATGTTTTGTAACAAAGATTCATGTTTCATGACAATCTTGGTATTTTCTACCAAATATAAACCCTTGACATAAGTAA
The DNA here is from genome assembly GCA_963277665.1 of Viscum album. Classification (NCBI taxonomy): domain Eukaryota; kingdom Viridiplantae; phylum Streptophyta; class Magnoliopsida; order Santalales; family Viscaceae; genus Viscum; species Viscum album. Next base: position 503,979,235 of record OY728122.1, on the reverse strand, counting down.
TCTTCATTATCTTATTTTCAAGTGCATGGATCTTCTCTTATAGAGCCTTATTGACTCCCAATTTCTACTCAACATCTTGGAGCCATTTTGAGGAACTCGTTTCAAATTCCCTAATTATTTCATCAATGAATCCAACCTCTCTGGAGAGATTTAGGCATTCAAATTTTTTTTCTTTTAATCCCTTCTCCAAAATAGCATTATCTTATTCCACCTGGTTGACAAATTCTTGCATATAATGAAATACACCACAAAAATGTGATACACATTCCTCGGGAATATTATGTATAATAAATGTTAATCTATCATGTGATAACTCTTAATAGTTTTTAGATTGATCATCACCACTTGTGCTTTCATTTTTATCATGAGAATAATTTTAAAATATATTGACACATAACTCTAGATCACGTGAGGTATTAAGGTTATCTATCTTCTTAGTGTAAACATGTGATCGCTTCTCATTACATTACATGTTTTATATGTATTCTTTGTCAACAAGGTATGACTATCTAGATGCTTCCTCTTCATTAGGTAAGAGGGACTTCTTATTCAACTATCTATTCTTATTATTTTTCTTATTCGTCGTGGTCTTTGTAGATATGGTCTTTAGATAGAGATAACTATATATTCAATGAATCTGTATTTCATTGATAAATAAATAAAGATACTAAACTCTCCAAAAGAGAGTAATATCACCACATAGAATCCAACAGATTTCTTCTTATTCTAATACTAATCGAGAGGACTTGTCTGGAATATAACTAACACTGAGAGGGGGGTGAATCTGTGTTGGGGACTTTTTAAACTAATTCCTAATTTTTAATCTTGTACCTCTCAAACTGTTAGGATCTTGATTATCTTATTATCTTTTCCATGTCACATGAAATAATACAAAATAGTAAAAATATGCACACAGTATTTTTACAGTGTCCACTACTCAATTAGAGAAGCTACATTCTTTTCATTCATTAGAATTACATGTTCATGGATTTTCCACTATAATATAGCAATTTTTATAGTGGGATTTCACAGGAAACAACCCACTGGCTAGTTTGGTTCCCTACACATTGGAGGGGGAATGAATCAATACTCCCTAGTGTCAGTCCCCACACATTGCTGGGGGAAAGGAGACAATCTTCTTCCTAAACTGGTGATGAACTAGATTAACATACAGCTTCTTTGCTGGTTCTTAATACATCATGTGAGGAGAGTTTTCTTCCATCCATAATATGGTTAGTTGTTCTCTTGATCTTATTTAGTGATCTTCACTTGGATACATTCCAATTAGTTGGAAGGAAACAATATTTTCTTCTTGTCTCTTATTCTATAGTGAGAAAACAATAGCAGTACTTCTACTTATTTAGTGAAACAACCAACTACACTATATATTCTTATTTTTTATCTTCTTCCTTAGAAATATTCTCATACACCATTGTGATTATTAAAAAATAGAGTATGAAATTACTCGGAGATATTAAAATTAATTCCCCATTCTTTCTTTCATATATTACTGAGATCGTGCATGTAACATGTAAGTTAAATTCTCATCATATTCTTCATTACAGACGTGAAACCAATTTTCTAGTTTATCTTCTTTAAATTACATCCAATATTCATGTTCATACTAGAGGTCATGAACTGTATATTTATTCCCTATTGTGTGTAAACCCTAATTGGTATAAATCATTCAAGTACACACATCCTATTCAACTCTAATATTCTTTGAATGCAACCAAACATGAATAGATGAAATCCCTCACAGACACAAACTGCCTCATGATTCTTCAAAACATTCACATGTGTGCATGAATTTATGAACAACCCATCTTCATGAAAAAATACTTATTCACTAAAAATAACCCCTACAAACAATATGGCATCAGAGTTTAAATAGGAGCATGTTTACCTTCTCTTCTGAAAACTAAAGGGCTCAGGTCTCTTCCTTGTTTATGGGATGCACGGGTCATCCATGAACATGATGTGCTATGATTTGTGATGTGCAGTGGTATTTTGAGTCTAAATCACTACCTCAAAGATCACTATAGATCTTCATGAACTAGAATGATTTTTTGGATCTCACTTCATCACATAGTCAAGGGAGACATAGTGCACTGTCCCTTTTCATTCTAGAGTGTGGTTCTTCACAAAGCACAAATCGAGAGTTCAAATCACTTATTAATGTCCTGTGGGATCCTCCATTCGTAGATCTAGAATGCATGTAGATCATTCCTTTCCATTTTAAAAATTGTTGGTCGAGGAGATGCTAGGTTTTTTTTGAAACAATAGCTCTTGGGAACAGCGGAGCAAAAAAATATTTTAAGATTGGGACTTCTCCTTTTATTAGAGAGGGTATTTAAAGTTTTTCATGATCAAATACCACATGATATTCCCTGAAGATCACATCATTGAAAGCCTGAGATCTTATGTGTTTATGATTTTCAAACCATGAATGAGAAACCCTGAGATTCCCAGTGTGTTTCCCTTACATGTACACAGAATTTTCTACTCCTCAAATTCATTCAGGAAAACATGCATTTTTGACATTTATAAACCCAAAACGAATCCATGTGGCCTTTGAAACTCTATTTTCTTCATCCAAACTGAGTTCTTCAAACTGCTCGCAATCATGAAAGAAGTTAATTGTGTGCATGGTCTCGATTCGATCCCATGATGCTCCTTTTATGGAAAGTGATAGATCATGGTGGATAAACCATGTTGTTGGTATTCTTATCTAGAATATATCAATTTTAGTTTCATTCATTGTAGGGAGATAGATGATGACATTTCTAATCAGATGGATCCAGTTCAAAATCACGTGTCATATAAGAGATGTGAGACTAGGATCAGTTCTGCATTTTTTAAATGATGAATAGTTCCCACATTATCGTGTCCCACATGGAACTAGAGACAGTAGTGGGGAATAATATATCAATCAGGTTTCTCCACCTACAGCTCAGATTACTGCTTCACTATCCACAGTACCGCCCCATACCATGTTCTCTGTGGGATTCAGCCCAAAACTCCAAATGGGATTTCCCCATGCTCTCATGTGGGCATACACATGGCCCTACCACTCATGGGCTGGCCTGGATGCATTACCCTTGCGTGAAACTAACTCTATCATAAGAACTCCTTGGGTGGAGGCTAGCTGGTTGGCTAGTGGATAGTCATAGTTTTTAATGTAACCCACAAACAAAAAAAAATATCATAAAAATCCAGAATTTCAACCCTATATCTTGAAAACCCATTCATAGAAACCTTCTTCAAATAAGACACACTAAATACTTCTTCAACAATTATCCTTATTCTTATTTTCCTTTTGGATTATTAATTCCAAAGAACATACTTAGAATACTTCAATAATCCTCAATGGATTTTACTTCACCCATCATCATTATTGTAAACAATATGTCACTATTGTCACAATTTCTTTGAACATAGGACTTGTGCAACAATTGTTTTATTTTACAGTTTCCATTAACCAATGAGTTACTTCTTCAATTACTTCTTCATTTTGAATAGTATTGACAACTTTTGAGGACAAAAAAAACTTCTTACACAATGTGGTCCCATCACATCTTCCATAAAGATCATTCCCTTTAATTTTCCTACATAAAACAATTCTATATATCATGTGGAAAGGAACATAAGAAAAGGGGTGAGAATAAATAATTAGTAAGGTAATATGAATGAGATATGAATCAAAAAATAAATATAATGGCATAGCTTTATGATAATTATACCCTTTCATCAAAAAATATAAGTCATAGAATAAATATTTTCAATTCATAGGACTTGTTTCATAATAAAATAAAGAACATAGGCCATGAAATCATAAAAAATGAATGATACATGTGATTTTTGGAAGCAACATTAGATATTATTATCATTTCCATAGTAGTAAAGGAATTTTTTCTAAGGCCATCATGACATAATGGGTTCACTCCCCATACCATCATGGTAGTCATGGTTTACTCCCATGACCATCTTAACAGAGAAGGTTCATTCCCAATATCATCTTATTGTATCGCATGAGTGTATATCACTACCCAATGAATTGGAGGGATATATATAATTTCCACCCGTAACATAATGGATTTATACATGCATGTGCCATAAGAACATAAATCAGTCATTGTTTCATAACCCATGGAATAAAATGGTTATCATAAACATCACTCAATCATTACAAAACCAATATAAAGGATATCAGTTTCATTAATATCATACCGTCATAAACATAAAACGTTAATATAAATAAAAAAAATTGTAACATTGGATCATAAACTTAGTAAAACAAGAGTAATATTAATTAATTTTTTATTAGATGGGAAATAATTTTTATAGGACACCTACGATTATTTCTTGGGGAAAATAACATTTCCTATTTAAAAACATGTTCTTTTATTAAAAATGATTCAAAATATTAAAAGAAAACCTTTTAGTTACCAATAATATTTCAATATTTTATGGGTTTCTTCACATAAATAATTCATTATGATAGCATAAAAATATTTTACATTCATGTAAGTTAGAATAAAACATTCTAGTCATAATTTTTCAGATAAGACTTATAGTAACATGAAACGAAAAATAAAATAGATTTATTTCAAACCATTTAATAATAATTGGTAAAATTGACATTAAAAGGTTGTCGAATAATAGAAATAATATTTTTCAATTCATTTTTAGAAAAAAAGTATGTGGATGGTAATTATATCATATCAAATACTTACGTATAAACAATATTGAAGAATAATGATATTTCGAAATTTTCCCATACCACATTAAAATAAGACTAATTATATGACTCATCAAAATAAGAAAATTATATTAATATTTAAATACCATAACATTCCAAATGTGAATCCAAATAATATTCATGTGCAAAATAAACACCACACGAAAGATACTGGTGGTGTATAAGGCATGTGTCCCACAAAAATAAAACTGAGACAGTGTAATCCATTACTTTAGATCAGGGATTATTATCACATATAAAACACCCTGTATAATTGATTAAATATTGGTATTTTCCTATTATGTAAACATATTTATATTTATGATATAATATACATTAATATTATCACATGTTTAGTAATATTTTAATCCTTTTATTCATTTGGGTGTTAATTGTTAAATTTTTAAGCATGTTTTCTAATATAAATCAAATATATTCTTCATAGGTTGTATTTATATCATTTATATAATGTAATTAAGGAAGTATACATCATATTTATTCATTATATACATTTATATAATAATTCCTGAATGTTCAAAAAGGAAAATTATTATCATCATGTCGTGAAGACAATGGTCTGTACGTACCCACGAACAATAGTATCATTTTCTTATTAGTAAAAATTAAGGAAGTAAATGGTATATTTATAATTTAAAATAATTAATATTATGTTATAATAATTATATATTTCGGTTAATTCTATCATTATACCCATCTAAATAAAATTCTAATGGATAAATTATACACCATGGTTTGGAGATGGTAGGTCATTCATACGTAATCATGATGATTTCATTTATCATTGAATGGATAGTAGGTGGAATATGGTTTTCTCATAGACATAATAAATTTTACTTATATATTTAATACTATAGTTATTATGTTTTAGTGGATACTACATAATAACAGTATTTTGAGGATGATATGATTTTGAAAGAGCCAATAAGAATGTTATCTCTTCTTCAATGATCACCCTCTAGATCTCTGCTTAGGGACCCAAGAGTTTGTATTTTGAGGAGAGCAGAATCTCTAGAAGGTGGATAGAGAATTATAGGAAGAAAATTTTATCAGGATTATGAGTTTTAAGGCTAAAGGGAATGTTATTAAGTGAGGGAGGAGGTTCCATTTTATAATTGATATATGGGGAAAATTTGGGAATTCTCAAAAAAATAATTTATAATAATTTTATAATATATAAAAATAAAACCAAAAGTAAATGGATTAGAATATTAAATTAAAAAATGTTGTAATATATTAAACCAATAAAATTTATACATGTTTTGGTTTTATTTTAAAACTTATTATTTTGATCAATCCACAGTAAATTTATTTAAATTTTGATTTTGATAATAAGACTTTAAATATTGAATGGTTGTAATAATTTAATGATATGGTGTAAATTGTAAATGAAAATACATTATATAGTATTTTAGACCATATAAATAGAAATTTTTTATATTTTTATATTTTATTTATTTTCAAATAATTTAATAATATATTTTTTTTATAAAATATCATTAGTGTCAATTTTGACACTATTCGTTACATTGAATTTTAATAAAATCTAAATAGAATGGTAACTACAATTCAAATTATTTAATAAAATCATAATATGTAATTGGCACCTATAAATTTTTCACCTTAATTATTTACAATTACATTTATTTTAATATTTTCAATATCCTTAATTTTATATTTCTATTAATAAAATAATTACTACATTACTGTTGCGACACCATTACAGAAAATTATTTTTCCCAAAAAAATGATAAATAAATTAACATGATGTAAGGAATTATTTTTTCATTACATATAATATATTTTTTATTATATCTCTTGTTAATCACATTTTAAAAAATTGTTATAATTATAAGAAATATGAGTGCGATATTTGGTCACTTTTTTTTATTAATTTCAATTTCTTTTTCATACAGAACTGAAGATTTAATGTAACATACCTAGTATTTATAAAATAATAATTTTTGTTTATTATTTTTGAATTACATATTAATTTTACATTATGGTGATGTTTTTGTTCTATAGCGTACGTGACAGGCAACAACGGGGTTCGTCGAAATCTTACTTCGCACACAACTCTGAGTTATACTGAAAAATAATATAATAATATTTTTATTATTTTCAGTAGTAGTTAACACCTAGATGATATATTGAACGGAATGAATAAGACTAAGTAAAATATTATTAAACAGGATTGTTTAATGTATTCACATTTATCCAATGAATTTTAGAGTCTTGAAATGGGAATGAATCCAAATTTAAGTTTAAAGCACTCTATTATTTTTAAATGGAAAATTTCCTCCTTTTGAAGGAGAACCATTTCTAAATATTGTTTTTGTCCCTATTATATCTTCTATTTAAAAATATAAACTTATTCTTGAGAAGGAGGACATCAAAATTTATATTGGTGGAAATTTTAGTATTATTCCTTTGAAATTCACATTTTAATGGATAGTGAATAATATTTCATTTGAATAAAAAACATCCATTTATTCTAATTTATATATATAGTTAAATTTCCCTTTTAATTATTTTTAGTATGTAATTGGATTATTTATTTACCATTTAATCAAATTTTGTTATTATAAGTAATTTCACTTATAAATTGGACATTAAAACATTTCAACCATTTGATAGTTTTTACACCATAAAAACATTGTTTATGTTTTTGAAAACTAGAATAAATTTTAAATTTCTTAATCTAGCATCATTGTTTTGAATTTGGAAAATTTAATTTCATATTTGGATTAATATGTTCTAAATTACGTAAATAGGTACATTTTATTTTTGAACATTATGAATAGTAACATCAGTAATTATATTTAGTTACCATTGTTAAAGGGTAATTAGGTAAATAGGGATAAAAATAATATTATAATAATATATCACTTCCCTAACGTGTGTCTGAATATTATTGGATAAATCATGGGCGGCCCAAAAAATCCTTAGTTCAGACTTTTGGCATTTGGGAGCCACATGTGTGTGATAATGACATGTTGTAATAATAAATTTATAGTAATGAAAAATATAACATAAGAATGTATCATTTAACTAACAAAATTAATATTGCGTTATTTAACTAATATAAATATCTATAAGTCTTAATTATAAAGAAACAAATATTTCTTATATCAGGAAATTTTATTAATAATTTTTTGACATTAAATAAATAATTTTATTTATGACACAATGATGATACAATGATAACTTTATTAATGAAAGATTCAAATAAAATATATTAAAAATATTAAAATAAATTTAATTTAAGATTTTGATGATATCGAAGGTATTATTGGATGAATATGACATGTTATATTTGAGTAAATGTTTTTTTTAATGAATCAATATATAATGACTTTAACCAAAATCAATAACTAAATAGTGTCAAAATTGACATAAATGTGTTTTTTCTTAAACTATTTTATTATGTGATATATAGTGAAACAAATCTATGATTCATCCAACTGACAAATATAATGTTAAAAATTTTATTAATTATCCACTAGAGGTTCACTTTACATTTTATATTAACTATATTAAACATATAGTATAAAAATACTAGAAGACATGGTCAGAGTTAATTTCGTTATCTAAGGGTAAAAACCAAAATATAAGGTTAAATATGTCCCAAAAACATGTCTTAAAACAATTCGTTGAGTGGATTTTTACCCATAGTCCGCTTATACTATAAATATATCAGTTGGTATCTGTTATAATTTATTAATAAATCTATAATAAAATAATATTTCAAGACATTCCAATATTTTCCCTCTTCCTCTTATAAAAGGGCACCACCTATACCCACTTACACACACCTCTAAAGCCCATTGGATTGTCAAAAATGGGCTCAAATAAGCTCCCAACATTTCTCTATCACTCCGCGATGTCATACCAGGAAAAGAAGTAAATTAAAGAATGATTTTTGGCTCAAATCGAAAAGATTTACTAGATTTAGAAGTAACATCTTCTCTCCATATCTTTTCATTTATTTTCCTTATCCAACCCGCTAACTTATTTTTATTCCATTATTTTATAAAAACACCATTATACTCCATAAATTTGTATTTTTATATGATACGGTTTTAACCTACACTTACACCCACCTACATCTAGTGGCTATAGAACATATTCTTTCTGTGTACAGAGACTTACAGCCTCACGAAATGATGATTGTTCAATTTTACCCTACCCCTTATCATGGTGGCAATTATGATAGAACATTATTTATATGTGTTATATATTGTATTTATATTATTTCATGACTTGTCCCCTAAGTCACGTTACACGACTACCCTAAGCCTGCCTCCCAAATTCTAGGGGCTGGTGACTAACACTTAAGGCATTTTTCTGCAAGTGGGAGGAATTTTCTATGAACATGTACACACACAGACCCACAAACATAGCCCACAATTCTGACAAGGGGATAAAATTCATACTAATTAGACAACCACTTAGATTAAATAGTGTCAATCATGAAGTAATGTAGTCCCAAATAAAATCCCAAAAATTTAAAAGAAATAAACAAAAGGGTACAAAAGTCTCTAGAAAACATTCCACATGAAACCCTACCTGATGGGTAGGGGAAGAGTCGATTCTGAAGCTGTAAGAGTATAGCTATCATGTATGTCCTCACTAGGAACTGCCTAGTCCTAGATCTCCAATGTATCTATCAAAATGTCGGTCGTCTACAAAATACATGATACATGTGGCTGGAGCCGGTGTAGGGATGAGTAACACAATACTCAGTTGGGACCCCAAATGTCAGAGGAAACACCACCCTGAAAAGAACACACTATGTTGTAGACAACTCAAACAGGTTGCACCAAATGTATAAAATCCATGACTATTAGACCTAATGCTAAAAATCATGTACTACTAAGGGACTCATCCCTGATGAGTCATTGAGGCCTGCTAGCCCACTGAGGACCCCTAGTCACAGATGTTTGTTGGCCCACTTAGGTCACTCATCACTAAGGTATACTGGCACACTGAGGCTTGCTCATCTTCTAGACCACTATGATCTGCTCATCACTGAGGGTTGTTTGGTCACTGAAATCCGCTCATCTATTGGTCCACTGAGGTCCACTAGTCACTGTTGTCTACTGGGACACAAATATCCTCTCATCTACTAGAACACTAAGGTCCACTCGTCACTAAGGTCTGTTGGGCCACTATGGTCTGCTCATTACTTAGTTATGCTGGGCCCCTATGATCTACTCTTCACTTTCATCTAATTACAGACCGCCACATGATTACCACTCATAGAACACTTGATTCAGGGAAAATCCACTCTTCAAGCCATCATTCATTTCCCAAATTCCATGAAATTAAACATGGAGTATTTCACAAGTACCACTTCATCGTGAGGATCCCAACTCCGTAAATGGCTCATCCGCCCGATTTATAGTTTGAAATTTATTCTTGTTTTTCAGAAAAGGCTGCCAATATGGCTTGGGGTTTGTCTGACCCAACTTCGTCACCACCCAGATCCCACCCGGTCCAGCTCTAACCCATCCCACTTGCCCTGTCGAGTCCCACTGGGCTACAGGTCCAGCATTCTGGGCTCGTCTATCCTGTTGGTTCGCAGTTCTATCATGTTGGGTTGTGGATCCATCCCACTAGGATTCCTAATCCAACCAGTATTCTACATCCCACCCCCGTGGTGATTAGGTTATATTTCTCTGCCCAAGATGCAGTTCTTGCCATGTCTCTATCTACCATGTGGGTCAATGCATTGTCTACTGCTACGGTCAAGCTGTACAGCCGCCATCCATCCATAGGACATGGCGTGTCTCCACACATCTACTTGTTCCACATCTAGCCTTTGCTAGTTTCCCTAATACACCACCCACGCACATTGTCACGGGGCTCATCTACTACCACTGCATGCACTACCTAACGTACATGGGCACTGCCAGCAATGAATGTTCCTTTCGCGGGCCACCAGACCAACTTTAGTGGTCTGTTTTCCAGTCTATGAGTTCCTTCGGTATCCTCCGTTCATCTTCATCACCCCAACATACTCTAGGATGTCTCATAATCAATCCGAATATCTGGTCACAAAAAACACAAGATATCCCCCAAAGAAGGGATCTAGGCCTTCTTGGCATCAGCCTGATCCCTCCGTGCTAGATTTAAAAAAAACTGTTGGGATGAGATTTAAGAATCAAACATGGATAAATCTGATTGAAACACTAAGAATAGAATCCCTCCCACATAAGTGATTGACCTGTGGGTATCCTATTCATGGGTTTACCCACGTTTTTTGCTCAAATCCGTGAATTAGGAAAAATGAAATTCACTATGAATAAAACCCATACCCCAAGGTTGGATCATCCATTGGAGAAGATTCCACCAATTATGTTCTCCATTCCATAGTCCGTCATTTTTGGTAGTTTATCGATCATTATTCACGAAATCCAAATCTCCCATGGTTGAGAGTAATTCTAGATCGTTCCAATGACCCCATATTTAGTGAGCTAATTGAATGGAAAAAACATGTTTCAGTGTTTTGGTTACCCCGAGTCATATTGTCGTTATAATGTTTGATTTCTGAAAAAAAAACGTTTTTGTTACACTTTGGTGGCAATGACGTTACATTGAAATGAAATTTGAAATTTGAATAAAATAAAATAAAATTTCATTTTAATTTTCCTTAATATTTTTTTATATTTTTCTTAAGAATTATGAAAAATAACATTCCCCTCAATTTGTGTTGTTTCAGGTTAATTCATTCAATAGGTAAATTCGTCATTCCGGATGAAATTGTGCCCTAATATTTTTAATCCGGGGCACCCATTTAGAAGATTCCAAAACCGCGTATGAGAACTATTTTGAATGAACGTAAAAAAATTTCAAACACCTATATTAGGCTCATGTGGCCTCAGAATCATGTGTCTTATATATTCCTTGTCTCTAAAATAATCATATATAATTAAAAACATTCATGGAATTTCTAGGACATTACATTCTTAACACCTTAAGGATCTATGTCCTCATAAGACAAAATAAGGTCTAGACAAACAAATGGGGGTATTGTTCATGGACCTGAGCCTCTCACTCAGAAGTGATCTCATAAAGATTCATGTGATTACATCTAACATGCACCTGTGCAATTGACCATCCATGAAGGACCCGCTTCTATCAATCCTCAATCTCTACTAGGGACTCAAAATACATCACCCCATCGTCAATGTCGAAGTCATCCTAGTTGACGACCTGAGATGGATCATGTACGTTCTTTATCTACTAAGATATTTGAAAGAAATTATACACTCGCTGCATGTTTGGGGGAAGATATAGGTGTTACACCACCTGACCAACTTTTTCAAAACTTGAAAATGGCTAGTGAATCTCACATGCAGTTTGACACCCTTGCTTAAACTACATAATCACATTTGAGGTGATACCTAAAGAAACACATGGATTCCATATTATAACACCAAGGGCCTCCATCTCCTATCAGAATAAGATCTCTGCATAATCTTGGTAGTCCTCGTCTACTATTGGATGACTTGCATCTTCTCAGTGGTAGCCAGTACCAACTCTGGATGCATGAGTTCTTATTCACCTTGGTCTATCTAGCATATCTATGATCTGCATCGTCACCCGTAAAATGCCTAGAATGGTTCCAAACCAGCTGTGTAGTGGTATATACTGTTGTACTGAAACTCCATTAGAGTTAAATGATCCTCCTAACTACAACCAAAGTCTAAGATGCAAGCATGAAGCATGTCCTGTAAAACATGTATAGTCTACTTTATATGACCATATTTCTGCAGGTGGAAAGCTCTGATCAAGCATAACTGAGTCCCAAATTCCTCTGGTAATCCCTTACACAAATGGGATGAAATGAGTTTTTCTCAATTCGAGACAATCGTCGATGGGACTCCATGGAGTAGAACTATCTCATGTATATAAAGGCATCCCAAGCTCTCTACTGATACCTACTCTTAAATGTGTAAGAAGAGGGCAGACTTGGTGAGTTGGTAAATAATTACATAAACGGTATTGTGACCCCTAGATGCATGGGGTGAACCTATCATGATGTTCATTGAGATACCATCCCCCTTCCACTCTGGTACCTCATGGGGCTTAGTCAAGACTACAAGATGCTGACTCTCTGTCTTAACATGTTGAGAAGTGTGGCACCACAAAACAAACTCTGTCACTGCCTTTTTCTTCCCTAAACACTTGTACTGACATCAAATATCCAGGTATATCATCATCACACCTATAAGTACTACCAAAAGGGATTGTGTTGAACTCCATCAAAACATCCTCATGTGACATCACTGGTACAATAGTGCGCCCTCAGAAAATAATGGTGTGCTCCCCACCTAGTGAATATCCATCAAGAGCTTGTCCGAAGGATAATTGAGCATTTAGGGACTCAAAGTCAACATACACAAGTTGTGCCTCCCTAAATCATAGAAAGAGTGGGGGAGTTATGTCCATCGACTAAAGATAAGCTGCAATATCACCATCCACGAAGGTTATCTGAATCATGACTAACTTCTCTAATTATTCCTGCATTAACTGTAAACCAGATTTCTAGCTAAGCGTGTCCACCACCACTTTTCTATACCTAAGATTATATAGTATCTAAAATTCATCAACTTGGAAGAACTCTGGACACCACATATATCTAAATATCATATCCTTTAGGGAGATGATATACATGAACATTTTGTGGTTGGAGTAGATTGTAAACGGCTCTCCCATTAAGTAGTTTTTCCACATCTTCAATGAAAAGGCCACCCCATCAAGCTCCGGTCATGTTTCACATAATTATTTTTATGTTTCCATAACTGTCGTGAAATTTAGGCAATCATTGCCTGCTCCTACATCGAGATACAACCTAATATGGCCTCTAATGCATCGCAGAACACTACAAACCGAATTCCCTCCTTTTGTAGTCTCATGATGGGGGCACTCGTCAGTTGCTACCTATTCTCATGAAACTCTATTGGCACTTCTTTATCCACATGAAGGGATGTCCCTTGTGTATAAACGATGATAAGGGTGATTCCATGCTGGAAAGGTCGAGAACTAACCTCCGATATTATCTAGGAAAACACATGAAACTTCATACCTCAATCATGCTCCTTGGTGGCTCCCATGCAAGCACTTCCTCTATAATTGTCGGATCCAATTTTACTCCAGCCTCTGAAATGACGTGTCCCAGATAATGGACCAATCAAATATAGAAATAAAAATTCAAGATATTCCAATAAATCATGTTCTCTTAGAGTGAATCCAGGATTATCTATAGGTGTGTTGTGTGATCCTCCTTAGACACAGAGTAAACCAGGATTTCATCAATCAAGAACAAATTGAACTGGTCAAGATAGGGTGGGATGGTCCTATTAATGAGTCTCATGAATAATTATAGGCCAATGGTCACACTAAAAGGCATCACCAAGAACTCATACTGTACATACCAACACTAAATAGTTGTATTCGGTACATCCTCCACTCATACACGAAGATGATGATAGTATGATCTGATGTCTAACTTTGAGAACCCTCCCACTACCTTTAGATAGTTGAATACAACATCAATACCTGGTAGTAGATAATTGTTCCTCACAGTCTTTTGATTCATGTGTTGGACATCCACACACAACCTCAAACTCCAATCTTCATTCTTGGAAAACAATTCTGAATCTTCCCATGGTGAAACACTGAGCTTCATGAAGCCCTTCCTCTGTAGATCCTCTAGTTGTACCATCAAATCCCAGAGTGACACATGAGACATCTGATATGCTGGTGTGGATATCAGTTTCGTCATGGGGTATAGATCAATGCCCAAGTTTGCATCCCTTTGAGGGGGTAATCCTGGAACATTCTCAAGAAGTATTTCTTCTTACTCATCCACCACTATAGGAATGTGAGGACTCTTTTAGTCCACCAAACAGAGGGTGAGACTAGAAAAATGGTGAGTGATTGACTACAAACTTCTCTGAGAAATTTCATCATGTGATGCAAGTGTTCCCTTCTCTCCGATGAAGGTAATACTTTCCCCATCTCTGTGGAGACATCACACATTTCACATAATATAGTCGATCTGAGAATTAATTGAAGATAACCAATCCAAACCCAAGATGGTGTCGTAAGTCCTCTATTCCCCTACTAGGAGTTATCCGCAGGATAACTCTCCTCCCAGAGTAATCTCACACAGTTATCACTAGTTTTTAATTGTTGAATCCACTCCTGTAGGAGTCTATAACAGTAAGGATTGAGGCAACAACTACACTAGAATCTGCAATCTCTAAAAAGAGTTCATAGATAAGAAAGAGTGACTTGCACCAGTTTATATAAGAATAGAAAAAAGGATGATAAGACACATATCATACCTCTACTAATCTCTAGGGAATCTTGGTTGTAGGCCTCCATAACCTAAAGATAGACATGCCCTGGTCCACCCTCTTCAAGATCCCACGGGTGACCACCATGGAGTGGTGCTACTTGCACCTTGAACCTCTACCCACTGCCTTCTTCTCTGCATGCCCCCAACTAATCCCTCCTCCCTGTAGACCACCCTGCTCAATCCTCTACCTCTACCTCTACCTCATCGGTCCCTCGACTGTCGAATGGTCGACTGTGTGGTTAGTCGGTTAATCATGATCCATGAGACATTTCCCACCACATGAGTAGCATACCCGGATCCTCTAAATATTCTCTCTACCCTGAGAGACTTGTACATTCGATCTTATATCCTAGAGTTGTCACCTGAAAAGCATGACACTCTTGGGTCCCCGTGTGTTCCTGTTACTACACAAGACTTAAGACTCCACCACACAGTGTCTACTAGTAGCATCAGATGATGGATCCTGCTCTACCAAGAAGCTCTCCATGAGTAGAGATTACTCAAGCATTGTAGCCTGAGTAAGGATGCTAAGCAATGCCATGTATTCCATGATCTCTCGGCATTGTGCCTACTCAAAATCACAATACCTAAATAATGGGTCTTGCACAATTTCTATGGAGTAATTAGAAATCTCATTAAATATCACTAAGATCTCCACTACTATCATGGAATCCTACTATTGGTGCAGTAGCTCCGATATGAATATTGAGTGAAATGTCTCCAGAAATAACTCCTCCCTAAAGAGGTGCTAAATGTTTTTCCAGGTAAGGGTCACCTCGTCGTGCTTATGGAGCATCAAGCTCCACCACCTCCTCTTTAATCATAGAAGAAGTCTCATGGTTATGATCTCAATATGGTGAAGAGGCATCCTCACCAGGAAAAATTCTCACATAACCACCATGATATAATCCTCAGCCACCAATGTGCTAGTCCCACCCTTGAACCATGGAGGTCTTTGGCTCTGGAACTCATGTAAAGCTCTGATCCTTCGTGCATCCTCTACCGATAGTTCCTGTAGTAACAACTGATCAACGGGTGGTGTAAATGATGGTGCACATCCTGGTAGGGGCCTTCTCTAATACTAGTCCCTATACTGACCCATAATATTTAGGCATACCATCCTCATGGTCATGCACTGGAATCCTGGATGGCTGTCTTCATGGTGGAATCTTGAAATAGATCATGATGAACCCCAGTCAATAGACTATACCTAGTGAGCTGACTCTGAATCATGAACGACATGAGAACACACATAATTTATATATGATGCATGCAACAAGTGTTTTCATGTTACGAGTCTAAATTTTGTATTGAGGGACCTGGTGTATGGAAACGTTGGCTGCCACACCAATACTGGACTCCTCGGGCATAAAATTCAAGCTCGAAACATTCTACATTGCTTTCCCAAAACAAATCCACAGAAAATAGTTCCTTACGGTTGATCAGACCTACTCAGTTAACAATTTTTCATGACCTGTCACCTAGTTCCCATGCCACAAATACCCCCTGTCAATCTCCCAAAGTCTAGGGGCTGGAAACTTGCTCCAAAGGCATTATCCAACATGTGGGAGGCATTTTAAAAATACTTTTTCACATGCACAATCACAACTCCATCCAAAAATTTCTGAAAATTAAAAAATGCTTGCAACTGAGATAACCACATAGAGTAAATTGTACCAATATGGAAGTAAAGGGGTCCAGTATTCAATCCCAACAAAAGGAAAGTTGTAAACAATAGGGAAAAAAATATTATATAAACTTACCGCAAAAAAACCTTCCAGAATTGTAAGAAAAGAGTAGTTTCCTAATGCTAGATAAGTGAACCTCACATGTCTTTCTTCACTGGGAAATGCATTTTCCTAAACAACCAAGGTCTCTATAAAAATGGAAGTCATCTGAAAAGGACACAATACATGTAGTGGGATCCTGTTGAGGGGGATTAAAAAAATATTTAGTAGGAACATCAATCCAAAAATGAAAATACCACAACGAAAATTACTCTTGATGTAGTGGGTGGCTCACATAGGTATAACATAATGTATAGAAAGAAATACTATCAGTCGTAATAATGAAAATCTTGTATCATTAAGGGAATCATCCCCGATGAGTCACTATGGCTTATTGGGAAACATATATTCACTCTTCACTGAGGTCTTCTAGTCCATTGAGGTCCACTCGACCCTGAGGTCTATTTGTCCATTGAGGTGTTCTCATCACTATGATCTACCAGGCCATTGAGTTCCACTACACTATTGGGTGAATGAGGTCCACTCGTCACTGAGGTCTGCTTGGACATAGAGGTCTGCTTTCCATTTAGGTCTGTTGGGCCATTAAGGTCCACTCATCACTTCCTTCTTGTCACAACCTAATGTAGGATTTCTAGTCATAGAAAACTTTTCACAACCCTTTCCCTGGGGATGGTGTTGTGACTACCCAGAACCCGCCTCACTAAGGCCAAGAGCATGTGAGTAGCAGTGAAGTCATCAACCTATAAGTGGGAGGCAATTTCTGGAGTACCTATACAAACAAAAATTCCCAACATCATCCCAATACACTAAAAGGGTGAAACAAGTATCACTAAAATAAGGACAAGTGAAAGTCCAACTGAGAGTAAGTGTTCCTGAATACAAACACAATAAAGAACTAAAAACAAGTAAAAAAGGAAACCATGATGGTCATCCTTATAAAACCCCACATGATTGTGAGAGTAGTGAAACTACTGGAAGCTCAAGTAGTAAGTCAAGTCCGCCTGATCCTACTAGGTCCCTCTCGGTCCTAGACCACCGAGTCCACATTCGAAGAGTCCTTTAGTTCCATATCCCTGAGCACCCCTGTATAAAGGTTGGTCATCTCCACAAAACACAACATGTGCGGTTGAATCCCATGCATAATTGAGTAACACATTACTCAATAGGGACCCCAACTTATGATGGAAAGACAACACAAAAATTCCTCAAAATAAAGCACAAAACACAAGGCAGATCAGACCATGTATGTTCAAGTGTTGTAACAATAACATCATTAGTCACATTGTCAAACACCTCCACTGCTAGATAAATCATCCTCTAGTGAGTTTATTGTGCTTTCATGTCATGAATAGGTACTTTCTCCTAATGTTGGACTGCTTAGATACTCCTCCCCATCACGTACTATGGACCTGCAATGTCCCAAAGAGGAGCATCCAACATATAATGGATTATTCATGTAATCCAAGTTATCATGTATCGTGGGCCTATAATGTCAAAGATAGTTGCTTCCCATTGTTGTCCGGTAATGTCAAAGATAGGTTCTTCCCACAGGGCCAAATGTCAGCAGTCTTCTTGTCTCAGCCAATCACAGGGTACTGTAAGTAGTGCGCTTATGAGAACCACTCCTCAAGCACATATTCTGATATCAACTTACAATGAAGTCAATATAGAGTGTACAAAATTATCCTCCTTCTCAATAGGGTCCCAAAACTGTAAACAATTCATCAATAAGATGCAATGTTTGCATGATACAAACGTTTTAGTAATGAAGGGGCGGTTGCGACATGGCCCGGTCTGACCCCGCCAGACCGACCCGACCAACCCGGCCCGAGGGTCCAATATACCCTGGTTCATTTTGATGTACTTGGACTAACCTATGGAGTTTTGAGGTTGGTTTGGTCTCGTATGTCCAGTGCGCTAGGCCCAATTTTCCTCGCTTGACCAGGCCTGATTGGCTGAGGGTCCAGCCCGCTTGGTCGCCTAGTGACCCGGTCTAGTCCGACCAGCTCGAAGGGGGAAGGGGTCATTCCTACCAGTGCATGTCTGGCCTACTAGGTGTAGGTCCAGTGTATAGGCTTGGGCTCGACCCACTCGGGGATCATCCCGCCAGCTAGGGATCGACTGTGCGGTGTGGCCGGTGGTGCTGACCAACCTGGACACATACTGACTGATGTTTATGACTCCCACCATCGCCCCACGAGCACATGGCCCTTCCACCATCCATGGTTGATGGACCATGGCATCACCAGCCATCTAGAATAAATGGGCACGGGTCGTCCCACCACTCATTGACCTGCTTGGTGTTGCGTCCTCCAGTGCGCCGCCACAGCTAAAAAGTTGCTGCTTCCTGGTTGACCCGACCCACCGGTGCAGGCTGCCTCATCCATGCGGCTAGTGAGGCTGGCCACCACCAGCATCGGGGTGCCGAAAATGAGTTTAGCTGACCACCAGATGTGCCCCAGTGGTCTGTTCTTCAATCCAGCTTCATTTGTGGCCTCCGAGGAGTTCCCACTTCACCGTGAGGATCCCAAACGTGGCATCCCATCATTTCGAGGCTACGTCCACCAAGAACAAACATGAAATGGTGCTCGAGATTTGTTAATGTTGGCATGGGACCCCTGCGTTAGAATTTTAATGATGGGGGAGTTTCTAGGTGTTTTTGATCAATCATTCCAAGCCATGATTTGGACCCCAAATTAAATAACCCCCTGTATAAAACACCCTATTGCATAACACATGAAATGCAGATCAACCTGTTCATGGGTTGGTCCATGTTCATCGATTTTAGAAATAGACAGAGAAAAACATAAAATCAAAAAACCCAACCTCTTATGACATTTGATGCCATGGAGTTCATCTTTGAGGGATTAAGACCTCGACATTGCATCTTGGCTCTGATCATCCAAAGGCATTAAAGAAGATGAAGTTACATTGACGCTCATCATTATTCGCTAGGGTGGAGGTCTGTCAGAGGTTCTCTAGAAAACCATCCATATTTTTAATCCTTATTTTCCCAACACGTCAAACTATAAATAGTATAACGTCACAATGTTTCCATTGTGCTGTGATTTTGAGTGGTTATGATGTTTTATTTATGAAACAGTGTCTCTCTTAAATGTCATTAAAGAATCAATACACTATGATTTAATTATCCATTAATGAGGTTCATTATTGCACATCATCGAAACTTCTTAGCTTTTACGCAGCGTTGTCATCCACTACTCAACTGTGAGAATGAAAATAATATAGTTATTTTAAATTATTTTATTATTTTCTCGAATTTAAAAATAATAACTTTTTGGCAATGCCCTTGTTGGACAATGTTAATTCATTTCATAGAGTATCTCGACAATCAGAAATCAATGATACCCTAAGAATTTTTATATGATAAATGGTTCAAAATATATAAAATCTCATTTACACATTTACTGAATGTACTTTTAAAAAGTTCATATTTCGATTTCAGGCACTCCAGACCTCAGAATAATGTGTCGTCAAATGTGAGAGTCTAAAATAATTCCATACAAAAAAAATTGAATAGAAATTCTGAGACATTACACTCTCCCCACTATGGTTATTTACTTCTTGGAAATCGAAAACAATAACTATACAAAAATATGGTGGTACTGAGCATGATTCTGACGCTCCCAATTGCATGTGATCTCCTAGAGAATCTAGATATTCAATTGGACACATACTAGGGGAATAAACATCACGTGTAGGAGCCACTCATATCGATCCTCTATCTCCATCGAGAACTCTCCAAATGACGCCCCATATTCAATGTCCAGCTCAACCCAGTCGATGGTGTGTGATGGATCATGCACATACATCCTCAGGTAGGACACATGGAAATCATCATTGACCCAGTGCATTAGTAGGGGAAGGGATAGGTCGTATTCCACCTCACCAACTCCACTCAGAATCTGAAATGGTCTGGTGAACCATGGAGATATCTTTTTACCCCAACCAAATCACTACAATCCTCATCAGTGTGAGACCCAAAAGAACACATCATCCCCCTCATCAATCTCAAAAGGTCTTCATCACCTGTCGACATAAGACTTATACCTAATATGTCCATTCCATATCCACTTCTGAATGATTTTCACCTTCTCGGTGGTAGACCATACCATTTCTATACCCATGAGTTCTAAATCCCCTAGGTCTGTCCAGCATATGGTTGATCTGCATGGTCACCCATAAAAGGCTTCAAATGAAGTCATGCCAATGGTGGAGTGATATCTGTTGTTGTATGAAAACTCCACTAGAGGAAGGTGGTCCTCCCAAAAATGACCAATGTTAAATATGAAATCATGGAGCATGTACTATATGGTAAGTATGGTCTGCTCTATCTAACCATCTATTTGGGGATGAAATGTTGTCCTCAAATGCAGTAACATCCAAAAAAACTCTTATAATCGCTTCCACAACCAGGATGTTAAGCAAGAATCGTGATATGAGATGATCATCGAAGTCACCCCGTGATGTTGTACTATCTCATGTACGTAGATACTTCTCAATACCTCTACCGGTCCATAATCCCAGATGGGTAGGAAGTGAGATGACATAGCGAGTTGCTCAAAGATCACCCAAATAGAGTTGTGACCTATAGATGTATGTGGTATCCTTGTCATGAATTCCATCAAGATATTATCCCATTTCCACTCTGAATCCTTGAGTGGCTGAGTCAAGCCTACTGGAATGTGGTGCTCAGAATTTACTTACTGTCAAGTGGAGAATCGTGAAAAACAATAGGCCAGTGTTTATTCATCCCTAACCACCATTACATACTCCAGAGGACCTGGTACATTGTTTTCATACCCTGACGTACCACTAGAGGGGATGTATGGTTCTCCCTCCACAACTCCTCTAGTAAATTTACTAGAACTATAATGTGCCCTTTGAAAAAAATGACGTTCTCCCCACCTATTGAAAATCCATTAGAAACCCTTCTCGAGGATAACTAAGCATGTTGGCCTTGTAGTCAATATACATTAACTGTGCCTCCCTAACACTCTAAATGTGTGGGGAACCAACAACCATTGACTAGAGGTAAATAGACTCACCATCATCATTACAGGATATTTGTATTGTGCTAAATGATCTGTATCCTCAATCAATAGATACAAGTCGATCCTTCTATTGAGCACATCTTCCAACACATTCCCCTTTAAAAGAGTATATAATATCTCAGAATAATATTCTACACGGAACTCTAGTCATCTTCACTTATCAGGATTATGTACCTATAGAATAAGACATACCAGAGACACTTGTGGTCGGAGTAAATGGTGAACCACTCACCCATCATGTTGTTCCACCACATCTTCAAGGAAAATACTACTGCTGGTAACTCATGTTCATTGGATGCGTATTTCCACTCATGCTACCTCAAATGCCGAATATTTCACTACATATAGTCTGCTGGTAGCTCTAGCTACGAGCGCCAGCTCTACCCAGAAGCCCTCTATCATAAGGTCTCTCTCTAGAACCTCGATAGGGGTAGGAATGATTAGTGACACAACAGAAGCCCAAATATCCCCCCCTGAGTCCCTACTCAAAGGATGTAGCCTTGAAGAAGGGGTCTCACACCATATCTATAGAGTTGTAGGGAACCTCTGTGAACATTGTCGAGTACTCAACCACCATAATTGTTTACTGTTGTAGTTGAAGCACCTCCTGTATGCCCACCGAGCACTATGTCACCGTGAGAAACTCCTCCCAGAAAAGCCTCTATAAGTGAACCTATGTGAGGTTCACCACATCGTGAGTCTGGAGGTTAAAATCCACCATCACCTATTTGATCCCTACTGAAGGCTCGCTCCCAAGATCGAAATCTGGTCAGGCGGTGTCCTCACTATGTGGAAGACCCACATCACATCCTCTAGCCAGTCCCCAGCGAGGTGAGTATCTATCACTCCCCTGAACATGGGAGGTCTCTATCTCTAAAACTCATGTGGGGAACAAGGCCTATGAACATCCACTTCTAGAACCGCTAAAAATGAATGCCTACCATAGGGTGTGGGTCTCACTAGTGCACCACCCGGTTGGGACATCTCAAGGACTGGTCACTAAATAAACTCCTCTCCTCTAGGTGGGATAACCTCATGACCTCGCAATGGGAACCTAGTTGGTCCTCCATGTGGAGGAATCCTGAGAGAGGCTAATATATACAATGGTTAGTTGGTTATAACTGGTGAGATGACTCTTATTCAAAAAAGGATACACTTATGCAACCTGGGTTGTTATGAAAGGAGTCGAAAACAGAATTCATGGTCCTAGTGTATGGATATGTCGGTCGCCGCACCAACACTAGACTCCCAAAATCTAGAATTCGGAATCACAAAACATAATATTTTTTCCTAAAAACAAAATACATAATCATGGTTATTGAGTGGGAACCAAACGCCATATGATACCACTTTGTCACAACCCACCCCCATTTCCTATGCAGTGAAAACCCCATTCCCACCTCCCAAAGGCCAGGGGCTGGCTACTAGTGCCAAAGGGGTCAACCTACAAGTGGGAGGAATTTTTTGAGTACCTACACACACACACATTCCTAATCACATCCCATCACACTAAAATGGTGAAACAAGTACCACTAAAATATGCATGAGTGCAAGTATGACTGAATGTAACTAGGTCAGAATATAAACTCAACAATGAACTGAAAATAGAAAGTTCCAAAGGAAACCCTGATATCCATCCACATAAAACCCACCTGATCATGAGAGTAGTGATGTTCCTGGAAGATGAAGTGGTAAGTCATGTATGCCCGGTCTTACTGGGCCTCGCCTTATCCTATGACACCATTTCCTTCGTCGAAGCGTATGTCAGTCCTGTCTCCCTGAGTAGCCCTATTCAAACGTTAGTCATTTGCACAAAAAAAACATGTGCATGCGAAACCCATAGAGGGGTGAGTAAAATTGTACATAATATGGCCCCCAAAACCAGAAGGAAATACCACACAAAAATTTCTCAAAGTAAAGAACGAAACACAAGACAGGTCACCCCAGGTATGTTCTAGGGTAGTAACAATAGAATTAACAGTCACATCATCGACCACCTCGACTGCAGGAGAAATCCTCCTCTGGCGAGTAAAGTGGGTCTGCCACGTCATAAAGAGGTTCTTCCCACTAACCTTGGACTGCTTTGGTACTCTCCCAATCTGGTACTGTGGTCCTACAAAGTCAAAGAGAGGCGATTCTCAATAGTCAAGGACTACAGAGGTACTCTTCCTTGTCTTGTACCATGACCCAGCAATGTCATAGAGAGGTTATTTCAATAAATGCGCCTGTAAAGTCAAAAAGAGGTTCTTCCCACATGGACAAAATTAGCAGTCTTCAGGTCTCATCCAGTCGTAGGGTTCTGTACATAATGTTATTAGGATAACTGCTCCTCAACCCCTTCTTCGAATATAAACTTCCACTAAAGTCACTATAGAGCATTCCAAATGTTCGGCTTCATCAAGAGGGTCTCACTGCCAAAAAAGGCTTGTCAATCGGATGCACAGTTTCCAAGATACATGCATTTTACTAACCAAGGGACCGGTTGCGATAAGGCCCGGTATGATCCAGTCAGACTGACCAGAACTACCCTGTATGGGGTCCCACATACCCTAGATCATTTATACAGACTATTCCCAACCTAGTGTGGGTTTAGGTCAGTCTGTTCCAGCATGGCTGGTGGGCCATGCCAAGTAGGCCATGCAGGACCCAGCCCGGTTGGCCGAGGGTCCAGCCGGCCGGGTCGCCCGACGACCTGGTCTAGTCCATCCTGGTATGAAGGGGGCACTGGTATAGCCTGCCAGTGCGATTATGACCTACCAGTGCAGTAAAAAACACTAGGCCGAAGTCTGGCCCACTGGGCAGTAGGACCTGCCTGAAATGTGGGGGGATCAGCCCACCAGCTGGGGACCGACAATGTGGTGTGGCCGGTGGTGCCGACCAACCAAGACCCATCTTGGTTTCCTCATCTGGCTCCACCAATGGTCCCGTGGAGATGGGGCACTTCCACCAACCACAGTAGATGGACCACATCTTCACCAGCTATCCAAATGGCCCAGACGGGGGCCATCCCTCCAGGAAGCACCCCTTCTGGCGCAACATCATCCAGCATGCCATCACAACTGACAATCCATGACCGCATGGTGAATGCGGCCTACCAGTGTTGTCTGAATCCACATGATTGTTGAGGCCTGTCTCTGATGGTAGGGAATTTGGAGGACCCCCATATGTGCTCCGGTGATTTGTTCATTGGTCCCATGCATCTTTGGCCTTCGGGGAGAACCCCCTTCACCTCAAGGATCCCACACCTTCATTGCCGTCATTTCGAGGTTCTGACCACCCAAAATGCAATTGCAGAGGCGCTAGAGATTTTTTCGTGTTGGATCGGGGCCTCTGAGTTAGAGGTTTTAAGATCGGGGATGTTCAGGGAGTTTTCTTTCAATCATTCTTTTCCATGATTTGACCCTAAATAAAATAACCTAAAGAATAAAACACCCTACCGCATAATGCACGAAACCCGGATCAACCTGGTCATGGTATAATGAAGGTTCGTCATTTTTTGAAATGAATAGGAAAAACATAAAATCAAAAACCCCTAACATTTATGACTTCACACACCATAAAGTTATCCCTTGAGGGATTAAGTCGCTGACATCACTTCCCAACTATTTTCTCTAAAAGGAGTCAAAGATAACGAAGTTATGTCAGCATTCGTCATTATTCGCTGGGGTGGAAGTCCATTATAGTTTCTCTAGGGAATCCTCCTATTTTTTTATCCTTATTTCCCCAGCACATCAGAATATAAATAGGTACATGTCGCAACATTACCATTATAATGCGTTGTCATGCCATTACACTTTTATATTTAAGAAATAGTGTTGTTGTTATGTGTCATTACAACACTGTTAAACTATATGTTAACAAGCCATTAATGTAACACCCCGAGATTTTATGAAAAATATTCCTTTTAAATTTATTGATGTCTTCTGTTGTACGTTAAACCAAAAGGAGCTTGCACTACATGCATCCATGACATGGCTTTCCTTACACGCAATCACGACCTTCCTCGATAGCTTGTGTCATACGCAATATCGAGTTTCCCTAAACAACGATATGAAATTAAAATATTATTAAAACTAGCCCTTATGAAAAGTAATACCAACATTTTGAAATTTTGTAGTTTTTATCTTTCAAAATGGACTTCATTTTTAGGATTCGGAATATCAAAATTAGCCTAGGGTGAATTTTTGGTATTTTTCTGAAAACTTTCAATTTTTGATGAATAGTGAAATCACTGGGATACTATTTAAAAACCCACTTTTTATTTAAATAATTATTTATTTTATTTAAATTTATTTTAGGTAAAAATTGATACATATTACCTATATATGTTTAATTTAATTCATTGGATTCATTTTATAATAATATTAGATATATAAAAATTTTATTGAACTTTTCACCGTCTTTTACCCACCTCCTAGGAAAATCTGGAAATTCACATAAAACATAATTTTACTGCTTCCGTGAGTGGAATTTTGAAAATCTGAGAGGCATGGTTAATATCAAGGACTAAAATGTGGTTCAATGAGATGAGAATAATTTTTGATGAATAGTAACTTTTTACTTTTATTTACCACGGTTAAAAGTAAATATGGTAATTAAGGGTAAAAATGAAATTATTATTACCCTAACACATGTAATAATTCTATTGGGTAATGTAATTTGACCAAAAAAAACCTTAGGAATAAAATAAGACCATTTAGGTCCACTTATATTAGTTTAGGACATTTATTATTAATTTATTTAAAGAAGGGTTAAAATAGTTAAAATCAAAGTTTAATAACTAATTCATTTTTAATATAGGGTTATACATAAGATAAATTCGTCTATAAATATTTATTAGAAATCTAAAAATATTTCCTATCTAATGGTATTTTATTTATAATTTTTATTCATTAAATAATTTAAGTTATTTATGACATAATGGTGATGCAGTAATTATCTAAATAATGGAATTTTGATATTATAAATACCCAAATAAATGTAATTTGAGACTTTTTATGAATTACACTAATTTTATAGGTTAATATGACATTTTAGTATTCATTTAATAAACTTATTTCTAAATAATCATGCTGTTATGAGTTTCAAAAAAATCAATTACCAAATAGTGTCAAAATTGACATAATATAGTTTTTAAAACAAATATTATATTATTAATTGTTATTTTATTCCTAAAAATCTATGGTTCCGTCAAATGACTTAGATAAGGATATATATATTAATAATGAACCACTTGGGGTTCTTTTGTCTTGTTATTGTATGTTTATTAACCATATAGTGTAAGAAAACAAGAAGACACGTTAAAAGTTAAATTATTTAACTTAGAGTTAACTCTAAATTATAAGGTTAATATTGTAACCTAAATTTGTCTAAAATCTATTGGTTTATAGAATTTAGACCCATCCCCATTTTAGCTTCTAAATAAATCAATTTGGATCTATTTTAAAATGAATATGACTTTATTATAAAATAATATTCTAAATTTTTTCAAAGGTGCCCCTCTCCTCCCTTATAAAAAGGGAACCCATTCCCTCTTCTCTTAACACCCTTTTGAGCCTTGAATATCGGCCAACCCCTACCCATTTCTCTTCTCCACTTCCCTAGTAACATTCTGGAGGTTTTGGTCTTCTCAAAAGACCAGCTCTACTTCCATAAGAGGAATCTTAAAGAAGGTGCGTCGAAGAAGAGGTAATCTCTTCTTCCGATTCTCTCAAGTTTATTTATTCTTCTACTTCTCCTTATTTAGTTATCTCATTATAAAGTAATAAAATCAGTATTAATTATATACTTATATTTTATTATAAATATGAAACAACCCTATTTCAACTTCTATCCAGCCTACAGAAAATGAAATCACCGTGTGTGCGTACGTATGGAATATCATCTCCACGCGATGGGGTAATCTGTTTTCGACCACCACCATACATGGTTGGGTATAATGATGTAAATAAATAACTATATATGATTATTGTAAATTTATTTTGATTCTGAAATATTATACATACACTTCAAGACAATTCCACAATCATGGGAATGGTATCATCCATGTGTGTACGTACAGACTATCATCTCCATAACGCGATGAGATTCATTCTCCATGATAACCATTCATGAATGATTATAAAGTATATATAATGAATAATAATGAAATATATGACATTGTAATGATACTGGATTTATGTATATGTATATTTATTTCATCAACTTAATTCCTTTTAATTCAATATGGAAACAAAAATAGCGTTCATGCATACGTACAACCTACCATCTCCATCAACGGTGTATTTCATTCCATTTATCGATCTGTCATATATATATGTATATGATGAATGTATATTATATATAAATCATTTTTTACATTCTTTAATTAATTAAATCAATATATAAGTAATAATATCAAGAACAACAAGTCGAAACACGTACAATAAATGAAATGATTTTACCCAAATCACTGCTTTTACATCGAATTTACAAAAGAACTGGTCATATAAAGTAATAAGTAAACTATATATGATATAATAACAATGATTATGATTCTGTAATAAGTAAATAACATTATTTAAATAATTATACAAGAGGTTCGGATACATACAAGTCATGTTGGACATAAGGTAAGGGATAATGTTCCAATCTCAATTGTTTTCTATCTGATATTGCATTACGTAAGTATTTACAGGGGTTAAATTTATCATCCATGTCCATGTTTTTTAAAAATATTTTCATGTATGTTTAAATTCCTTTTTACCCTTTTTTACTTTTTCCAGCTGTTATGGAAGGAATCATTCTTTTTTTACCAAACAAGGCAGTTTTTTACTTTTTCGACAAAAGTACGAGTAGAATGTTATTTTTAACTTTTACGGCGATAACAGATTTTTACAGTTACATAACACCTCATTTTCATGAATCTTCCTCTACAATATTTCATGATTATTTCAGAAAAAACCCTTTCCTTTTAAAATTGCATGTAATTTTTTGAAAATTAAATGATTTTGAAGAAGAAAGGATATTTTCCTCAAGAATTCATTTCAAGTGTTTTTATCAAAACTATTTTCCATCTAAAATGACATTATTTAATATGTTTATGTTCCAAGTATAATGTCTCCATTATTTACATGGTTTTATTCTTCTTATGATGAAAATATATCCTTTTATTTATATGGATTATGTTATGATGGCATGATGTTTAAGAATCCCATTCTATTACATGGGTTATGCTATGATGTATGATTTATGATTTTGTGGCACATGAAAAAATGATTTCATTATGAGATGCGTGGGACCTATATATCCCTCCAATGCATTGGGTAAAGATTTATATCTCATATGATATACATGGCTGGAATGGTAAGTTAATCTGGTTCAGTGTTACAAGACTAGAATGAGGAGTGAACTCAATTCAGAATGGGACTTTGTCCACTAAGATGGTCTTGGTAGCAATTCCTTGGCTACTATGGAATTCATAATGTGTGCTTAATGGATGCCACAATTACATGTTTTATTACCATGCTAGTTTATCATGAGTAATGATCCTTTATGATCTGTGCCTTGTGTACTTCCAAAATTTATGTCGTTGTTCAGGATTTTGATGTTTAGATTTTATGTTCAAGTTTTTGCTTTCAAATGTTTATGGATTGTTTTATGTTTTCTATGTTTTCCCTTAATGAGCATTTGAGCTCACCCTTTTTATGTTTTCTTTTCCCCGGGATATAAATAAAGGTTTTAGGTATGGAAACAAATAGGGGAATATTTTTATGGGAGATATTGAAGATCTTTCAACATGATTAGAAGTTTATATTCCATGTTTCCAAAGACACTAAACTATTACGGTCCTTTGGTGTCTATTTTTGTTATGTATTAAGTATTCCACAAAAGTAATGTAATGTCCATGTACAAAAAGCTTTGGGTCTCTATAGTTGGTATCAGAGGAAAGGTTTAGTCAACCTTTGGAAACTAGGATGCGAGAACATTAGTGAGATCCCTAGAGATATTTCTAAGGTATGTCTAGGGATTCCCCTAAGGTTAAGTATAATTATAGTTTATAGTCCTAGAATTATGGTAACGATCATAGAATTTTACCTAAGAAGTTAGATATTGAAGGTAATCCCCCTTGATTATGATTTTGGCCTCTCACACTATTTATTTTGGGTTTTAGAAAATGGCTGGGAACGGGAAGATTCACGATAATGGAGGATATGATGGAAAATAGAATGATATTCTTCATGAGAAACCAAATGAAATTGTATCTGGAGGTCCACATATCGTTATTATGCCTAATCAGCAATCTCATAATATGATCAATAATCTCAAATTTCGTAAGTTTCTCGACTCAGCTAATAAGAGAAATATGGAGATTCATGATGATCATAGAGGAAGGAAAGTTCAATTTCTATCACGTAAATCATGTGGGAAGAGGCATCAAGGAGAATGTTTCAACAGATCTGGAAGCTGATTTGGGTTCGGAAAAGAAGGACATAAATCCTGTAAGTGCAAAGGAAAAGGTTCAGTTAACACCATGGATAAGGATAATGGTATTGCTATGACATAAAAAATGATTAGTTGTTTTAAATGTGGAATGTATGGGCATTATGCAAACCAATACCCTAAGGGAAAATCTCATGAAGAGAATCAGAATAGTCATATGGGTAGTATTTATGTGGATGGCGATGGGTAGAGTACAAATGATATATGGGATGAAAGAAGTATTGAAGCTTGTTCAATGGTTTAAGAAGGTGGTGGAATGATTGTATGTTTATCAAGAGTTATGTTGTACAGGTAATTTAATGGTACTATGGAATAAAGAATCATCTATGGATTGTTAAACTATTGTTTTTCCTAATGTATTTGAAAGTACATGTTGAATGGTATTGGTAACCATGAAAGGTTATTTAGATATTTTTGGAAATAAGATGATATGCACATAATGAATGGATAAGGAGGAAATAATATGTTTTATAGTATTCATGAGCTCATGATTGTTATAAGGACTAAGTGATATCATGGTTTGAGTATACATAATTTTCGGATTTTGGTATGTGGAAAGAGTTAACTTTTTACAGCACTCATGATTTCACTAAGGTTCAATGGTATTCATTTTTTAAGAGAATACATGATTAAGGCCTTCTAATGATTGGAATGTGACCAAAAAGACATATCTTATGATATATGGGGATCAACGATGGTATTAACATACTTGTTATATGAACTCTCTGGTAATATTTTTCACTATAATATGAGATTGGACAATAGTATTTTGGATAAGCCTAAAGATTGGAATGGATTATGTTGGACACAAGTCATTATTGTTTATGGCTAGAACTTTTTTGATATTATTGATGGAATTTTATAATAATGTAGTTTTAGAAAAAGGACAACATGCAGGATGGGCGACAACCCGTCGTGTCGGACAAGGCTGTGGGAATCGAACTGACAACTGAAGTACGAAAGGCCTTTATCCCCTACCACTGGCCTAAAAGAAGTCCATGTTTAGTAGAAACCCGTTTTATTATATTAAGCAGTATGATATATGTAGTATATGTCCATTTTAGGAACCATATATGATTAATCTCACTATAGATGGACTTATGTATTTTTGATAACTTTTTCTAACCTTTTGTTTGAGACAGAGGGAATGACCCAACATTCTATCACATGATCTGCTAACACTTCATGAATGAAAAATTAATCTTCATTTCATTAAGAGATGAAGTGGAAATTGTCTAAAGAACGACCAACTGGGAGACTGTACCAAAATCAAGAAAGTATTTCTTCTAATTCCAAATTATTCAACTTTAGGGAAATGATCTTGAAAACCAAAAATGTTGTCCTAGTGCCCTTATATCCGATGAATCAGATGGTACCTTAGATCATCACAAATCTATGGCTTTGTGATTGTTGGATTTTTTATATCCATGTTCTCTACCACTCTACATCAGAACATGATGGTTAGATTTCTCTTCCATATCCATATTTTCACCTATGTTCTCCTATGGGGAAACCCAGTGATTAGTTAATTTGGTTATCCATTACATTTCATACTTTATTTTTTTAAAGATTGGTTTTTGTATTCCTTTTTAAGATGTGGGTTTTTATTGAAGAAACTTTTTAGTAGTAAACTATTTATAACCTCGACGAATTTTGAGGGAGAAATTCATTTTAAGGGGGGTAGAATGTAACACCCCAAGATTTTATGAAAAATATTTTTTTTTAAATTTTATTGATGTCTTGTTTTGTATGATAAACCAAAAGAGATTGCACTACACGCATCCCTGACTTGGCATGCATTACACGCAATCAAGACCTTCCTCAACAGCTTGCGTCGTACGCAATACCGAGTTTCACTAAATAAGGATATGCTGTTAAAATATTATCAAAACTAGCCGTTATGAATAGTAATACCCACTTTTTGAAATTTTTTAAATTTTAACATTCAAAATGGACTTCATTTTTGGATTCAGAATATCGAAATTATCCTAGGGTGAATTTTTGGTATTTTTCTGAAAACATTCAATTTTTGATGAATAGTGGAAACACTATGTTACTATTTAAAAACTGACTTTTTATTTAAATAATTATTTATTTTATTTAAATTTATTTTAGGAAAAAATTTATACATAATACCTATATAATTTTAATGAAATTCATTGGAGTCATTTTATAATAATTTTATATATATAAAAATTTTATTAAACTTTTCACCGTCTTTTACCCACCTCCTAGGAGAATTTGGAAATTCACATAAAACATAATTTTACTACTTCTGTGAGTGGAACTTTGAAAATCCAAGAGACACGGTTAATATCAAGGACTAAAATTTGGTTCAATGAGATGAAAATAATTTTTGGTGAATAGTAACTTTTTACTTTTATTTACCACAATTAAAAGTAAAATTTGGTAGTTAAGGGTAAAAATGATATTATTATTACCCTAACACATGTACAAATTTTATTGGGTAAGTGTAATTGGACCAAAAACAACATTAGGAATAAAATATGACCATTTAGGTCCACATGGATTAGATTAAGACATTTATTATTAATTTATTTAAAGAAGGGTTAAAATAGTGAAAACAAATTTTAATAACTAATTAATTTTTAATATAGGGTTATACATAAGATGAATTCGACTATAAGTATTTATTAGAAATCTAAAAATATTTCCTACCTAATGGTATTTTATTTATAAATTTTAGACATTAAATAATTTAAGTTATTTATGACACAATGGTGATGCAGTAATTACCTAAATAATGAAATTTTAAACTAATTGATATTATAAATACCCAAATAAATGTAATTTGAGACTTTTTATTAGTTACACTAATTTTCTAGGTTAATATGACATGTTAGTATTGATTTAATTAACTTTTTTCGAACTAATCATGCTGTTATGATTTTCATAAAATTCAATTACCAAATAGTGTCCAAATTTATATAAAATAGATTTTAAAACAAATATTATATAATTAATTGTTATTTTATTCCTAAAAATCAAAGGTTCGGAAAAATGACATATATAAGGATATATATATTGATTATGAACCACGCGGGGTTCTTATGGCTTTTTATTGTAAGTTTATTAACCATATAGTGTAAGAAAATAAGAAGACACCGTAAGAGTTAAATTATTTAACTTAGAGTTGAATCTAAATGATAAGGATAAAATTGTAAACTCAACTTGTCTAAAAGATACCGGTTGAGAGGATTTCGACCCATCCCTACTTTAGCTTCGAAATAAATCAATTTGGAGCTATTTTAAAATGAATATGACTTTATTATAAAATAATATTTTATGTTTTTCCAAAGGTGCCCCTCTCCTCCTTTATAAAAAGGGCACCCCATCCCTCTTCTCTTCACACCCTTTTGAGCCTTGAAGATCAGCCAACCCCTTCCCATTTCTCTTATCCACTTCCCTAGAAACATTCTGAAGGTTCTGGTCTTCTCAAAATACCAACTTCACATCCATAAGAGGAATCTTAAAGGAAGTGCGTCGAAGACAGGTAATCTCTTCTTCCGATTATCTCAAGTTTCTTTCTTCTTCTAATTCTTCTTCTTTAGTTGTCTCATTATAAATTAATAATATAAGTATTAATTATATACTGATATGTTATTATAAATATGAAACAATCCTATTTCACCTTCTATCCATCCTACGGAAAACGAAATCACCGCGCATGCGTACGTACGGAATACCGTCTCTATGCAGTGTTGTAATATGTTTTCGACCACCACCATACATGGTTGGGTATAATGATTTAAATAAATAACTATATATGATTATTTTAAAGTGATTTTGATTCTGAAATATTATACATAGAC
This sequence comes from Viscum album, assembly GCA_963277665.1. Lineage (NCBI taxonomy): Eukaryota > Viridiplantae > Streptophyta > Magnoliopsida > Santalales > Viscaceae > Viscum > Viscum album. The sequence continues at coordinate 503,944,967 of OY728122.1, read as the reverse complement.
TTCAATACAATTCAATGATCATGGGAATGGTATCATCGCTCGTGCGAACGTACGGACTACCGTCTCCACGACGCGATGAGATTCATGATCCATGTTAACCATTCATGAATGATTATAAAGTATATATAATGAATAATAATGAAATATATGACATAATAATGATACTGGATTTATATATATATATATATATGTATTTCATCTACTTAATTCCATTCAATTCAATAAGGAAACGAAAAAAGCGTTAATGCGTACGTACGGCCTACCATCTCCATGAACGGTGTATTTCATTCCATTTATCAATCTATCATATATATATATGTATATATAAGTAATAATATCAAGATCAAAAAGTCGAAACACGTACAATAAATGAAACGATTTTACACAAATTGCAGATTTTACATCAAATTTACAAAAGAAAAGGTAATATAAAGTCATACGTAAACTATATATGATATCATAACAATGAATATGATTTTTTAATAAGTCAATAACATTATTTAAATCATTATACAGGAGGTTGAGATACATATGAGTCATATCAGATATAAGGTAAGGGATAATGTTGCAATCTCAATTATTTTCTATCCGAGATTGCTTATACGTAAGTATTTACTGGGGTTATATTTATCATCCATGACCAAGTTTTATAAAAATGTTTTCATGTACGTTTAAACTCATTTTTACCTTTTTTTTGAATTTTACCACATGTTATTGAAGGAATATTCCTTTTTTACCATATAATGAACTTTTTTACTTTTTCGACAAAATTATGTGGAGAATGTTATTTTTAACTTATACGGCATGAATGGATTTTTACGGTTTCATAACACCTCATTTTCATGAAGCTTCCTCTACAATATTGCATGATTATTTCCAACAAAACCCTTTTCTTTTAAAATTGCATGGAATTTTGGGAAACGAAAATGATTTTGAAGAAGAAAGGATATTTTCCTCAAGAATTCATTCCAAGTGTTTTTATCAAAACTATTTTATATCTATAATGATATTATTTAATATGTTTATGTTTCAAGTATAATTTCTCCATTATTTACGTGGTTTTATTCTTATTATGATGAAAAGATATCCATTTTTTTATATGGATTATGTTATGGTGGCATGATGTTTAAGAATCCCATTCTATTACATGGGTTAGACTATGATGTATGAATTATGATTTTGTGGCACACGAAAAAATGATTTCATTATGAGATAGGTGGGACCTATATCTCCCACCAATTCATTGGGTAAAAAATCATATCTCATGATATAGACATGGATGGAACGGGATGTTAATCCGGTTCAGTGTTACAGGACTGGAACGAGGAGTGAAATCGATTCAGAATGGGACGTTGTCCACTAAGATGGTCTTGGCAGAAATGCCTTGGCTACTATGAAAATCATAACATGTGCTTAATTGATGCCACAATTACATGTTTTATTACCATGATATTTTATCATGACTAATGTTACTTTATGATCTATGCCATGTGTACATCAAAGACTTTTGTCTTTGTTCGTGATTTTGATGTTTAGATTTTATGTTCATGTTTTTGCATTCAAATGTTTATGGATTTTTTATGTTATCTATGTTTTCCCTTACTGAGCATTTGAGCTCACCCTTTTTAGGTTTTCTATTCCCCAGGATATAAAGAAAGGTTTTAGGTATGGAATCAAAAAGTGGAAGATTGTTATGGGAGAGGTTTAAGATCTTTTAACATGATTAGAAGTTTATATTCCATGTTTCCAAAGACACAAAACTATTACAGTCCTTTTGTGTCTATTTTTGTTATGTATTAAGTATTCCGAAAAATTAATGTAATGTGCATGTACGTCAAGCTTTAGGTCTCTAAAATTAATGAACCTCATTAATGTGCATCTTCATTTCCTTGTCACTTCCCCACATCGTCGTCATCCACCACTAAACTATGAAAGGAAAATAAAATAATTCTTTTAAATTATATTATTATCTTTATCAAAAGTCTAGAAAATTATTTTTCCACCCCGCCCTTGCTGGACTATGATAATTCATTTCAAAGAGAATCCCAACGTTTTGAATTCAACGGTGCCTTATGATTTTCGATCTGAGAAATAGACCAAAAGATATAATATCTCACTTCAACATTTAATAAAAGTACCATTAAAAAGTTCCAATTTCCATTCTGGGATCTCCAGACCTTGGAATCATGTGTCGTCAAATTTCATGGTCTCGAAATAATTCCATATAAAAAAATTACTTGGAAATTCCGAGTCATTAAAAACATTATTCCAAGATAATTTACTCCTGACTCCCTCGGTCATATCCCAAATTCCACAAAATCTCACTTGGATAACGTCAAAAGGAATGTCTTGTCACAAGGATACCAATGCTATAAATGGTGCCCGGATTGGATATACATTTTAGAAGTTAGGAATTTTTTCTGAAATAGGGGTTGGTTGGGTAAGGGCATGTCCAACTTGGTTGGAATGACTCAAGGTGACCTGGTTCTATCCTCACCCAGATCCGACCTGGTCTGGTTCTGACCCATCCCACTAGGCATCCCACCTTCTCTAGATTGGCATGCTATAAGCGGGCTGCCTTGTTCCATTGGAGACATGACACCATCCGTATCTCCCTCAACCTTGTGGGTCTCCTCGGGATCTGCAGTCCCACGTCATCATGGGATATGTTACCATGGTCTAGTTGGACAATGACCCTCTTGTTTCAATGGTCCAGTGAAATCATGACCCCTGATCCGTGTGACACGACACAACTCTCCTCGTCCATTTTCACCATCACCGGCCATTGTCGTGGGCCTCTTTGATCCCCATTTCTATATCCAGTGTGCCAATCTTTCATTCCTTGGACATTGGAAATGCTTCAGTGGTCTGTTTTTTGATTGGCGTGTATCTTTGGGACCCTTGTATAGTCATATTCAATTCAACATACTCCATGTTATCTTTCCATATATCTGGAGGTCATTTAATAAAGAACACATGAATTCCCCCAATGGAGGGATTTAAGCCTTGTTCGTGTCAGCCCGATCCCTCCGCATTCAAATTTTTTAAAAATACTAGTTGGGAAGATATTTATGAATATAACAAGAATAAAACTGATTTAGGAACCTAAATTAAAAACCCTCTTGCATGTGTGATTGAATGGTGGGTCAAATTCTCTTGGGTTACCCATGTTCATCGCTGAAATCCAAGAATGGGGAAATGGAAAATTTTCATACAATCAAAACCTCACCTCAAGGTTGTATCGTTCGTTGGAAAAGATCGCACCGTGGACGTTCAATATTCCTCAATATATCATTGGTGGCAGTTCATCAATCATCACTCACCTGAGAAAAATCTCTAAGGGATCAGACATATACTAGATCACTCCAACAATACCATACCCAGTTAACCAATTAAATGGTGAAAATTAAATTAATCATTTAATTTATGTTTGTTTCATCATCGTTATGTAGTTTCATTTATGAAACAATCGTTCTCTTATACTCGAGTGTAAAATTCATTGCAATTAAATGAAATTATATATTCAAATAATATAAACTAAAATTTTATTTTATTCTCCCTTAGAAAATTATTTTTTTATTTTTATTAATAGGTTTAAAAATATAAATTTCACTCGACCTATTTCGGCCGAGGTTAAGTATTTAATTAGGTAAATTAGTCTTTCCGGATGCAACGGTGCCCTCATATTTTTAATCTGGGAAACTGTTTAGAAGTTTAAAAAACCATGTATGCATACTATTTTAAATAAACTTTAAAAAAATTTAAACACTGATTCCATGATTACTGGACCTTAAAATCAAGTGTCTTATGTGATCCTGGTCTCAAAATAATATCATGTAATTAAAAGTAATTTACATATAATTTACATGACATTACATATAGTCTCTATTATTTTGTAATTTTTATTTACAATATACCTTTAGTGTTTCCAAAATTTGTGAATACGGTTATTTCATATGAGGAATTGTGGACTACCATCCCCTCAAAGTGAAATGAATAATTCATTCCATACATGGAATGTATAATAATGGATTTAAGGAAAATATGTATCATATATAATATTAAAATAATACTATAATTAAAATATTACGATGTATAATTTAGTATTCATTCATTAATTTAAAAATGAAATCAAGGTATTATTTATGCACACATATGGACTACCATCTCTATGAACATTGCATTTCATTTATTTTATACAAATTTTATGAAAAAATAAAAATACATATATGTTGGATATATATGGTATTTAACTCATGATTATCATTTTGGAGATAATGTACTTAGGACCACATGGACAAACTTCATCAAAGCAATTTCATTTTTAACTCATGAACCGAACATCAACTAAACATCTGATATGAACTCAAATAATTAACTAATTGTTATAACAAAGAAAAAAGTGATATGAAATGAATTGATACATGTGAAAAGGGTTCTGAAGCAGGTAGAAATTAACAAAAGTTTATTATTCTAGAAATTAAACTTCGAACATGACAAATTGGAATCATGGTAAGGGACTTCATCTCAATCTCCTTTCATTGAATAATTTTTTAATAATATACACCACCTTCTTTTATAAGGTGTGTAATAAACCCATTCAAATTTTAATTGCATTAAGCTATTTTCAAATGGAATATTTTTCTATGAAGTGTTTTACTAAATGTATAAAGGAATGTTTTTTCACATATTTGGTGAAAACGACTTCTCTTCCACCATAACCATTATATGGTATTTGGCTTCCTCTACAAGCCAAATTTTTTTTAATGAAAAAGTAAATACCATATTCCCTTAATATGTATTTTGGTATTGAAATTTTTTTTGATAGTGTATTGATTATATCAATATCTTGAAATGATATATTATGATTGTAATATGGAAATAATATTTTTAATTTTTTCATGTTCATGTGTTTTGATTGTGTTATGGTTTATGGGAATTGCTTATATGACAGGTGGTTCCATGATAAATCAAGGGCCGGTGATCTCATGACAGCTCTTCAATGCTTTGGGTAACTTGACAGAGGTAAACATTTTGGTTTCACCTATGAGATTTAAGGAATATACTATGATGGGTATTACAAATTTAACCTTTCTTATTACTCCCAATATAGCTATGAAAGCTACATCATAAGTATGATATGAATGCCGCAAGTTACCTTTATGGTTTATAATTACTTTAATGTTTTAATTGTTATAATTAATTCATGGGTATATAAATATTCATGGACTAACATTTTAATTACATATTTTATCCCGTGTGTGTTTTTTGGCTCATACGATGTTTCAAAAAAAATATCATTTGGTATAAGGATGAGTAAGAGAAGAAAAGAAGTCAAGATGTTTTTTAACAACAAAATAAATCATGTTTTATTTTTAAAAGGGAATCCTTTGGTTGAATTACTAGATACTGTTTTGATATTATCCTCTTGTATGATGATGGGATGATATGTATCAATATTGGACTAATTATTTGATACTCTAAACCTAAAATTATCCTCAATGTGAATTAAATTAAGATTATTTAATTATCTCAATATTATGTAATGTTTTAAGGTAGAGGCATTATATTAAATGAATGCATTTATTACCTTATGTGTTAAGGGTTTAGTTATATTCAACCAATAAATATTTTTTTAGGGTCACTATATATTTTTTATAATTTATATTTTAACCAAAATAATATAATTTACCTTATACCATAGTAACAAAATTTTCCTTGGAAAGTATTCATATTGTCCAAAACAAAAGTGACATACTTACCAAAGTTTGACCTCATTACACCAATTTGACATCCATTTTTCAAATTTTTTAAAAACTAATTTTCATAAGTTAATTTTATAATAATCTCATTATCCAACTGAGAAAACGAGTTTTAAAGGATAAAACATGAAACATATTGAAATGTTTTTTCATCTAAATAAAATGTTAAATTATTTATAATGAAATACATTATATTAAATGATAAAAATATAATTAATTTATATTTTAAATCATTTATGTAATATAACCTAACCATATAAATTATTTTTATGAAAAAAGTTGTTTTCAATTAAAATTTAGTATGTAGTTACTATTCATCAAAACATGAACGTTATCCAAAAAAAATATTCTGAATTAAACATTTATATTCTGATTGAAAAAAAGAATTTAACATTTTTTATTATAATATAATTTTGAATGAAAACGTTATTTAAAATTGGTTCCCCTCAAAAGGAAGAAAAACACCATTTTTCCATAAATTCTTCTTTTGTTTTCTGAGAAACTGAAAGTGTTATTATATAATTTCTATAAAACATTTAAGATTAATTATAAACATCATATTGAATATATAACACATATATTTTATTTTTAAAATTAATCAAGTGCGATTTTATTATTTTATAAACTCAGATAGTTTTTTAGAAAAAAAGTTCCACTTATTTTAAAAGTGTTTCATTTTCTTTCATAATGAGTTTCTCACAAAATAATTAATTATATACACATTTTTAAATTATATTTTCATAATTCAGTTAGTATTGTTCATACTAACCATTATAAAGGAATTTTTATAAAGTAAAATTAAAATATTTACTAGTTCCATTATTATAGGACTTTTGTGAATTTTATTATGTAAAAGAACTTGAAATTGTGTGTAACACAAGACCAGCATAGTGTTGCATGTACCACAAGCTATACCGGTGTTGTGTGATGTGAAATATTATCTTGGTGTTTCATACAACAAAAGACATAGAGAAATTAAATAAATAAATAAATAAATATCTATCTCATAAAAATATTTGGGTTTTTCATTCTACCCTACATAAAATGAATTTCATATTTGAAATTAGACTTGGTTATAAAAGGATAAATACATTAAAAGTTCTTTAATGGAAAGCCACATTAGAATAAGGACTAATTAATGATCCTTTAAAAAATTATTTTTAAAAACATAACAATAACCCAATGTCACTCATAAATGGGTTTCCATATAGTAGAACGTAGGTGGAATGTGAAAACATATATATTGAAGAGAAATATAACATTCATGTTCTGATGGAGAGTTATAGTGAAAAGGTTAGGAGAAAGTTCAAAATAAAAAACCATAAATCTGCCAGGATTTTAAGAGGCTATGTGATTCATCAGAAAGAGATGTACTAGGATAAAATTTTCATTTTTAAGAGCATTTATATAGATTTATTGAATGAGAATAAATATTTACTTTTTTACAGATAATACCATCAATTTATCAACCCTTGGGTAGTTTCCAATTCATCACTTATTCCATTAAATGAAGGAGAATTTTTCATTCTTTATGTATTAAGAGTTCATGAGATCCATACATAGAATGATAGGCCATTCCATTTATATATATCATAAAAAAAGAATAGAAAATGTCATCAAAAATTGGGATATAGTACTTTAATATAAAAATATCATCCTGTGTTTAACATGAACATTCAAAAAATTGATAACCTTACTATCCTTCTAAATGATGAAAATCCAAAACATTAGAAAGAGGATCACTAACACAGATTAACATTTATCCCCCATATATCATCAAGTATCTATTTTTGAACTCATTACAAATAATTAAATTCCTTCATAATCTATTTTCTTAACATATTGGAATAACCTGAATTACATTAGAACATTAGTGATAATATACTTTTTTTCAAAAATTATGTCTTTCCATATAACATATACACAAAAATTATATATACTTATTACATGATATCATAAATCAAATTTCCATAATATCATTCTTAAGGTCATTAATACTACTAAACATCTCTTTATTTATTTATCTCAACATTATGCACATATTAAGTGTTTTCATTCCCTTCATTATTTTCCAAACTAATATTAGTATCACTTTTCACGGTCATTGACATGACTAAGAATATACTCATAAATACAAGTATAAAACCCTACAGTGGACCATTACATAGATATACAATTTTTCTAGAATACAATAAAACTGAATCTACAACATTATTATGGAATATCATAACATAAACACTCAATCATTCAACCACATAATTGTCATACACTAAAATAATAATAAAAATTTCATGTTACATTCCTTTTTCTCTGGACTTAATAGGATTGTTGACGTCGATCATCCTTGATAACCCTTAGATTTTGGAATTGGTTATCATAACAGCCTTTTCATTGTACTTGAATAATTGAAGTGTGGGAGGTTGACACTTTGTATCATTTTCATCGGTAGCTATCATTTTTCCATCACTTTGATAGTCAGTTTCTCAGAGAAATTCTTTCCAACATTTAAATCATTTATTTTATACTTGAAGATAGTTTCCGCAATTATTATTTCCACACATTGGGTATAAAGGATAAATAATCTTCTTTTCACTATTATTTTTTTATTACCATTAATTTCCATTTTCCTCTTGTTATCAAACCCATAAGACTGATGGGTAATTCTAATTTCCATCTCAAGCATGAGAGTACATCAAACAACTTCCTTATATATATTAATGTACCTTCTATATAATTCCCTTTTGAGGCTTGGTTTCAAGCCATCAAAAAATCAATCAACATTATTCTCATGATGAATGATAATCTCAGAAGCATACCTTACAAGTCTAGTTAAATTTTATTACATAGGTACCAACATATTCATCATCCCATTTCATAATCTTTAGACAATAATTCTCTATCTTCGTTCTAAGAATATAGGGAATGCAATTATTAAAATATAAGTTCTTGAAATAATCCCATTCTATAGATTCAATTACATCTTACATCCCAATATTCATTATTAGATTCCACCACTAGTCTTCTTCTCCTTCGAAATTTTAAAAAATAAAAATGATTTTTTCACATTTCGAACAGTGAAGGAAAAAAATATATTTTTAGTGGTACTAATCTATTTTTCAAAAATAGGTGGATCAGAAGACCTAATGAAATTAGGTGGATGTTGCCTCAAGAAATACTCAATAGAATTTTTTTTACGTTCTCCGCACATTCAGAAGTATATGATGATTCCTTGATTCTGTAATTATAATGACAATATTTTTCATTCGAGCTCCCATAAAATTTATGTTTCATGAGGAAAATCATGTATTTACCATTTAATTCATCATTAAAATGGATACTTTGGGATCCATAAATTTTTTAAAACCAAAAAATAATAGTGTGAGAGGAAAAATAATACTAGGAGAACCAAGAAAATCAAGGGTATGAACTTTAAATATCTAACATCATACTGTTATACCTAGGTTAACTATAAACATTAACAAAATTCATGGATTGTAACTTATACATTGACTTATCCTTTGGGACATCCCTATATATATCCTTAGAAATATTTTTAGGGATCTCACTAATGTTTACTCATCCTATCATCCAAATGATAACTAAAAATTATCTCTAATAGGAAATATAATGAAAAAGGCTTCACCTACATGGACATTACATTAGTTTTTTTGGAATACATAATACCTTACACAAACAGACACCCAATGAAATATTATCATAGTTCCTTTGAAAACAAGGAACATGTTATTTTGTTTTGATGACTGATATTAAATAACTCCGATAAAGATCATCCACTTTAATTTTCATACCTAAAACCATTATTTATATCCTAGGGGAAATAAACATAAAAAAATGAGAGATCTCAAATTCAAAGAAAAGTTACACAAGGGATATTTGAATCATAAAAAATAGAAGTGCATTAGGATATCATAATTATACCATACCCATCAAAATATTGAAATAATGGAATAAATATTTGGGTTTCAGAGGACATATATCATAGTGATATAAAGATATAATGATATGAAATCTTAAAATATGAATAAGACATGTAATTTTTTAGAGACAGATAAAAATATAATATGATTTGCATATTAGTCAAGTTATTTCTTCTAATATCATATTGGTAGTATGGTTTTACTCCCCATATCATCTTAGTAGTCATGGTTCAGTCACATGACTATCTCATTTGAAAGGGTTCACTCCCATGAACATATTATTCTATATCATGAGATATCACTACCCAATGCATTGGAGGGAGATACCGGTTCCACCCATAACATAATGAAATCATAGATTCATGTACCACAAGTTCATAAGACATTAAACTTTTCTTAACCCAAAGAATAAATTTGGTATCATAAATATAATTCAATCATTACATAACCAACCAAAAAGAATTGGGTTTCTTTAATATCATACTACCATAAACATAAACCATTCTTAAAAAGAATATGAACGGTATCATTAGATCATAAACTCAGTATAACATTAGTAATATTACATAATTTTATCTAATATTGGGTGTAATATTGATAGATGTATTCAAAATTAATTTTTTTGGAAAATAACATTTCTTATTTAAAAACTTTTTCTTTTATTAAAAACATTGTTCAATATTAAAAGAAAGGATTTTCTGGAAAAATAGTCTTGCATGTATGTTGGGTAGGTATCATGTAAATAAGGAATATTGAATTTCTAAAAATTTCTTCATTCTGTATAAATTAAAATAAAACATTCTCCTCGTACTATTTCAGATAAGTCAAAAGGTACCTAATAAAGAAAAAAACAATTCCTTTTATTACATTTAGTAAAAACGGGAAAAATTACAATTAAGAAATTGTATAAAACTGTAAATAATATTTTTTAATTCATTTTTTGAAAACATATACTTATATGATCAATATACCATATTAAATGCTTACATATAACAATATCAATGAATAATGAGATTGTGAAATTATCATTTACCACTTCATAATAGGTATAATAAGAAGAATCAAGATGTAAAGAAAATTATATGAATATTCCAATACCATAACTATTATAATATGATTCAAAATAATATTCTTGTGTTACATTAACACCACACAAAATAAACTGGTGGTCTAGATGGCATGTGTCCAACCGAAATAAAAGTGAGATAATGTAATCCCTTAACATTGACAAGGGTTCCCTCACAAGAATCAAAAACTCATGTATAATTTATTAAATAATATTATTATCTTATTCAATAAACATATTTATATATATGATATCATATACAATCATATTATCACTCATTGAATAATATTTCATTCTCACTCTTCTTTCGGGTGTTAATTATTCTATTTTAAAACAATGTTTTATCGTATAAATACAACATGTTAATCATAGTATCTGGTTATATAATTTAAAAAATGGAATAAAGTTAATATATATCATATTTATTCATTATATATAATTATATAATCATTCATGAATGTTGAATACTGAAAATAATACTCATCCCATTGAGGAGATAGTAGTCGGTAAGTAGAGATGAATGATGGTATCATTTATTTAATATTAAATATTATAGAAGTTAATGGTATATATATTATTTCCAAAAATTAATATAATTTTATAATCATTGTATATGTATATTTCATCATTTATTATACTGATCAAAATAAAGTGGTATAGAAAAAAGATTACACCATGGCGTGGGGATGGTATGTCGTACGTACGCACACATAGGGATTTAATTTTTCATTGGATGAATTGTAGGTGGAATATGGTTGTTCTATAGAAATAATATCATCTATTTATATATTAAATATTTTATTTATGATATCATAATTTGAAAAAATAAAAAGATTATGTATATGATGATTTCATTTTGATAGAGTTAGTAAAAAAGTTACCACTTCTTCGATGATCACCCTCTAGATCTCGGCATAAAGACCCTATAATTGGTCTTTTGAGAATTAAAAAATCACTGGAATGTTGATAGGGATATTATTAAATGAAATTTTTATATTTCTATAGATATCAAACCCGAAAATTAAAATTAAGTAGTGAGGGAGGTGGTTCCCTTTTATAATTGATGTTAGGGGATTGTTTGTAAATTTTCAAAAGATTAATTTATAAATAATTTCTATTAAATAAAAATACAACCAAAATTAAATGGATTAGAATATAATATGATATAACGTTGTAATATACTAAACTAATAAAATTTAATTATGTTTGGGTTTTATTTTGAACCTCATCATTTTGATTAACCCATAGTAAATCAATTTTAATTTTAACTAGGATAATAACTTTTTAAATATTAAATGGTCAAAATAATTTACTTATATAGTGTCAATTGTCTTTAAATGGACCCATTTTTATATTTCAGACCATATAAAAACAATATTTTAATTTTATATAATTTTAAATAATTTTTAAAAAACTAATAATATATTATTTTTTTTAAATATCATTAGTGTCATATTTGACACTATTGAATACATTGATTTTTTATAGAGTCCAAACTACAACACAAAATCAAAATTAATTTTTTAATACAATAAAAAATGTCATTGTCATCTATATATTTTTTTTAAGACCATAATTAATTAATATTTATTTATTTTAAAATTTTTAATATCATATATTTGATATATCTATTAATTAAATAATAACTGCACTACTATTGTGTCACCATTAAATGTAAGTATATTATCCCTAAATATTATAAATAAAATACCATGATATATAAAATTATATTATATTTATTGAGAATTATTATGTGGGAATTTATATTTAGGTTATCCGAATATAAAATGATATTGTAGTTACATAAAATTTGAGGGTGACATTATGTCACTTTTTTGGTTTCATTAATATCTATGTCCTTTTCATAAAAATGTGGACATTAAATGACTCCACTTAAAACCATATGTATTAAGGGTAGAATTAATTTCATCCAATAAATATCTTCCTTTTTTGGGTCCATTTTATATTCTTTATAATTTTAATTTTTACCAAAAATACATAATATACCTTTTACCATGCAAACAAGGTTTACCATTGTTCGTATTCATATTGGCCAAAAATAAATGTGGTCGAAAAACCAAATTTCTTCCTTGTGAATCAAAAATTTTCTTCCATTTTTCAAAATTCAAAATAGATATGTTTCACTAATAATTTAAAATTAACCATATTGAATTAATGGGAAAAGGGGTTTAAAATGTTAAAACTTTCAAAAGATTGGAATGATTTTAAATCAAAATTCAATTCTATATTAATTGAAATGACAAAAATTATATTAAATGATAAAAAAATAATATATCTATATTTTAAAACAATAACATAATATAAATTAACCATATAAATTATTTGGATGAAATCATTGTATTCAATTAAAATTAATATATTTTTACTATTCATCAAAACTTGAAAGTAATGAGGTAAATATCAAAAATTACTCAAAATTAAATTTTTAAATTACGATTATAAATAATAATTTTATTTTGTGAAATATTATATAAAAATGTTTTAAAAACATTATTCAAAGTTGGTGCTCCATAAAAAGGTAGAGATACTTCATTTCGAAAAAATACTTCATTTATCAAAAAAATTGATTTTGTTCTTATATCTGGTATAGAAAACATGTAATATTATTTTTAAACAATAAATTGAATATATAAAATATATATCTAATAAATTATATAATGATTGATTTAATTATTTTATAAACACAAATATTTTTTCAGAAAAAAATTTCATTTATTATAATTTTTTTAATTTCATTTTCAATAAATTTATCGACAATAAATTCATTATATATACAGATGTAAAGCATATTTTCATAATTTTAATGTTATTTTTCATACCTTCCTTTATAATATTTAGGCTATAAGTTAAAATTATAATATTAATTATGTTCATATACTTGTTCTTGCGTGAAATGAATTCTATCAAAATAACAAGAAATTAGATGTAACACAATTCATGCATAGTGTTGCATTTACGAAAAGATCTGCTGGTGAAGCATGTAGTACCGTTTTATATTTATTTCCCATAAAACAACATTCATCAATGAAATTAAAAAAAACATAAATAAATAAAGGTAATAAAATAAAGAATCAATCTCATAAAAATATCTAGGTGTTACAATCTACCATATGTCAATGATTTATTTGATAAATTTTTAGGATTTCAATATTTTTTATTTTAATAAGAATTTTTTAGTTCTTCAATTTAGGTTTAATAAAGAGGATATACCTAATAAATTCTTTCATAAGAGTTATGGTCATTATGAATTTATCATCATACAATTTGGATATACTAATTGCCTCACTGTCTTAATGGATTTAACGAAGATATTTTTAGAGAGTACAATGATTAATTAATGGTATTCATTATATATGATTTTACAATATATTAAAATAGAAAGGAAAATAAGAAATATCAGTTAATAATTACAGTGAAGACCCTAAGGATAGATAATCTATATAAAAGAATTACAATGTATGAATTTTGGAATTAAAAAAGATTCATTCTTGGGATATCTACTCTTATATGATGGTATATGTAGCATACAGATATTTTGTGAAATATATTCCATAAAATTTATATATATTAATTGATAGCTTGATTTGAATGGGATTCATTATTTATATTAGGTTATGGAAAACACCTTGTTTTTATTTAATTCTACATAATATTGAGTTTTTTTGATAAATTATTATAAACACAACGTCGTGTCTTACCTAACAATAACATACTACTTTTATTATTATTTAATTTGAATTTTATCACATGGGAATTATATTTTTGGGATTGAATAATACTATATATATTATGTTTCAAAATGTTAATAAATATTTTGACATTAATCTAATATATTTAGTAGGTATATGATAAGAATAAATCCTGTTTTATTCATAGAAACTGTATTTTTCTAAAAATAATGTTTAACACCAGTTAAAGGAATACATAATTTAAAACTAAATTTTATTTGAAAAAATGAAAATAATTTTTTGAAACTGGAATATCCGAATATATTTTGGGTGAATTTGTTTTTTTATTTTTGTGAGAAGATTGTTTTTTTGATAACTAGTGAAAAAAATAAATTTTAACTGAAAATTGAAATTTCATCTAACTAATTTAAATAGTAAATTTATTTTTTAATTTTTTTTAAATTATTATTTAGTTCCAATACACATCAAGATTTCTAATATAGTTTAATGAATTCAATTTCATATCAAAATTGGATAAAAACCATTTGAAAATTTTTAACTTTTCTCCATATACCCCCATGTTTTCGATGTGTCAACAGGATTAATTTTATATTAATTTTGAGGCACATATGTGAATTCAATTTTAGATGAGTTTTTTTCAAGAATTCTTTATTTAAATTATTTAAATGTTTTGAAAAAATTACTTACTTATTAATCCTAGAAAGGTGTATAAAGGACCCAACACGTTTCAATCACCAAATACAAAGAAAAATTTAAATCCCCACCACCATCAGAAATATTTTTATGATTTATTGGGAATATATTCCTGAGAATTGACCTATATAATATGTTTACTAAGGAAAAGGACAAAAAATGAACATTCCTTCCTATTAACACTAACATTGCTTTCGAATAGGGAAGAAGATTCATAGGTATTTTTATAAATATTATTTTGGAATAAAAATAAGTTATTATTATCATAATAATTAATATATCATTTTTCAGATTATATAATAATAATAAATTCTTATAAAATGACAACACATGGATTTTTTTGTTAATAATTCATGAAACTAAATAATATTTTATTAAATGATTGAAAATAACAAAAAATATTTTCTACATAAAATTTATTTTTTGTATATATAAATAATAAATTGTTTCCATTAATGTTCCAATTTATTTTTATAAGTAACATAATTACCCATATATAATAACAACATTGTTACGACAATTATGGTTTAGGGAGTGTCTCTGTGAATTGCATGCATTTCTAATCAAATTAATTTCCAACACATATGGGATTTAAAATTTATAAATAATATTTAATAATCTATAATAATTAGTTATTATTATCTAATGATTCTCACATCAATTTTTCCTTAATGGATGGAATACATAGGTTAGAAACCTATCTATCTAAAGGAAAATAGAAATTGAAAAAAAAATCAGAAATAGAAAAACTAAGGAACAAATGATTAAAATTAATTTATTTTGTGTGGTGTAGGTTATGATTGATAATAATTAACAATTACTCAATTACTTATAATCTTAGAAGAAAATTATGTTTTAGGGACCTCCAAATACTATTTACCTTTTTATATATACAAAAATGGCACTCCCCCTCCACTATAAAATGGTAATCACCCTCCTCACTTCATCACGCATCTAACGTCCTTTTGGATCATCCAAACCCTACCCAAATAAGCTCCCAACATTATTTATATCACACTATAATCATTACATTGGGATTAAATTAATCCATTTTATTCCTTTTGAGTAAACCAAAAGGAGTTACCCAAAAATGCGGCAACATTCTTCAACAATCACGTGTGTTTATTTTCATTCTAAAACGAATTAATGTATTTTTATTACATTAATATATAATAAATTAATTACCAAAATTATACTTATATTTTTTTATTTTATGCCTTTTATCTACACCTATACACTCTTAAATCAAATGGGATACATAATCAATGTTCGTGTGTATTGAAGATTATCGCCTCACGAACCGATGTATAGTGTTCTTTAATTAACACTTGTCAAGGTTGGGAATTATTATATATAAACATATTTTATTTGATATTTATGATATTTATTTTCTATTAATACTTATTAAATTTATATATAATACATACCATAATTATTTCCATCTTTTGTGAATACGATAACATCGTTTGTGGATGTTTCGACTACAGTGTTATGAAAGCGATGTGATGCATTAATATGTTTCATGGAATGTATTTAAGAGGTTTTTTATTAAAAATATTTGAATAAAATAAAATAATTATTATATTAATTACCAAATTACCAATTTTTAAATACAAATATTATTTTCTTTATTACCATTTCACATGCAGAAAAAGTGGTAATGTTATTTGTGGACATGTGGAATAAGTCCACCTTGAAGAAATGCAATTCGTTTTAATTCACATGAAATATATATACAAGTATACATAATTAAATAATATTGTGTATGAAATATATTTATCATTATATAAACATAGATTTTACTTATATTATTTCCATATGAATCATTGAAAAATGGGAATGTCACTCATGAGTGCGTAAAACAAACTGTCTCCATAATTGTAATATAGCTAATTTTTTTTAAACATAATTCATGAGTGGTTTTTAAATTATAATTGATGTATAAATATGATAATAATTTCATTATTATTATTCAATATATGTTTATAAATTTTCATCATTTCCTATAGTCCACCAACACTAGTCGTTGGGACACATAATCTTAATATAGTCAAAACAGTTTATGTAGACATAATTGTATAATTAGTGGTATAAAACATTATAATAAGTGAAATGAAACAATGAAAAAAATTAAACTCATGTAGTCCAAGAAGGTGATTCAAAGAAATCTCACCCACAAGAGCAGAACCAACAGATATGGAAGAATAAGAGGTTATGGAAATGCCATAGGGACCAGCATGTTCTTTCACAGGAAGCTTAGCCGGACAGCCATGCAAAGGTGGAGAGCTTCCGTCTTGATGAAGATGCTAGGTAGGGGATGTTCCTTGTAGTTATAGTCTAGTTAAATTACCTTAGACCTTCAGGTCATATAATGTCACATAATCCAATGGGCTTGTAATCTCTAAGCCTATGAGCCTTGTAAGGGTTCCCCCTCTACCTGTGAAAGGTGGGTTATCAAAAATAAATAAAAAATAAGGCCTTCGGGCTCTTCAGACATAATCAAGGTAAGGTATTTTGTCTCAATCTACTTTCATTTAGGAATATCATGATATTATACACCATTTATTCTTTTATAAGGTGTACGTACTACCCCTTTGATATGATATATCTAAAATGTTTGATCATGGAATATCTTAAAGGGGCACGTACCATAACTACCCTAAACCTGACTCCAATAGTCATGGGGCTGGTGACTTGCACTGAAAAGGCATATCCCATAAATGGGTGGAATTAGCATAATGTACCTACACACACACACACACACACACACACGTCTAAAATCCCACAAATTATGAAATGTAAAAGACACTAAGTAAAATAATTCATGAATACCACTTAGATCTCACAAAAGAGTTCGATTGTGGATGTATTAAAATGTAACGAGGTAAAAACAAGTCCACCAAAAAGGTTCTATAACATAAGTTCAACTGGGATTTAATGGAACTAAGACAAATATCGTAAGCCACATGAACACTCCATAGTCTGTCAACTCTCACTAATCACTTTCTGGTCCTGGTCCACCTAGGACTCAATCAAAATTTGCATTGTCTTCACAAGACATGACATGTATGTGAGGATCGTGTATAGGGGTGAGTATATCAATGCTCATTAGGACACTACAATACCACAATACATTACCAAAATGGATAGTACAGTCATCTCAACACATTTATATAAAAAATACACATATAACAATAACATCTACATATACTCAAGAGAGAGACCATGCCATCAGGTAGTCTTAATAAACTGTCATCCATAGGATTCTGCTCGAAACATGCACATTCTTAGGGAACTCACTCCTTAATACATGATATCATTAGAGAAACTCAGCAAGATTTTTATCTCATTTGGGACATTCCCATAGAGAATGTATTGGTCAAGGTAGACTATGAGAAACTAAGTGGGTTTATGCCCTGAATGGACCTGGGAGTACCACGGTTCGTATGAAGAATTTCTAGGTGATACCACATACCCAATCTAGATCAACCTGGTGTTTTCGAAACTTTCACTGGGGTGCGCGCACCCATCTGTGCGAGGATAGAGACACTTTTTGTTGCCCTGCATTCTCTCTTTCCAAAGGCGGGCGATATACATTCCTTGTTCAGGGATGCTTTCTCCTCGATCGAAACGGGATGATGGGATGTCGGTTCTTCCTTTTTTGGATTCCACCTCGGAACTTGTCAGATTCTCTAGGTCTCCCTTATAGATTAAGATTTTGTTCGTGAAACCCTTCCTAATTCCATATCTTCATGGACACCAGTTAATTAAGCTACTTCTATTGGGACAATCCCATGGGTATAGTCAGGGCCGCAACCTTCAGTCAGGGGAGTATTCACATTGGACATCACTAGCATTTCTGGATGCTGGAACACTGGTGCGTCTGGGTTTCTTCCCCCTATTATAGGGATTCTCAAGGTCACGAAATCCTGTGTAATTCCACATATAATTCAAGGAATTTTATTCCATAGGATCGTATATAAGGTTTTCCTCTGCTTCTTATGTGTAGAACATGGTATGCCACGAGTTTAAAATTTAGCAGAGATAGATCGGACTGGTTAGAACACTAACTCAAGTGGATCAGCTGAGTGAAACCCCCGGAGGGAACACCGATGTTGGGGATAATGCATGGTTAGCTAACAGATTGATGTAATGGGGAATGAGGTGGAATGATCCCACAGGGATGTGTCGGACCATGTAATAATCGAGATGTATAATGGATGGTTACGTGAAGTGGGTGGAGGATGAGATTGATCCATCTCAAGGAAGACAATGATGATGGGAAAGAGTTTTGAGGTGACCTCCTATGTATCCCTGTGGTAGGGAACCAAAGTCCACGTAGTTCACCTAAAAATGACTTAACATTGAGTGGGGTTGACAATGGCTTACCACTGGATTGGGTCACAACGACTTACTGCTGGATGGGGTTGAACCTCAAGGATTCTTCCTATGTACTTTATCCAGGAGACAAGGATCCATACCCATGTGGTTCGAGATGGAGTTGGAACTGACGTGAAGATCACTGGGACTGCTGGGTGTGGGTATTGAACCTCAGGGAGGCTTCCTACGTACCATCCCATAGCAAGGATCAAATACCTCGTTGTTTAGGACGGTGGTTGTAGTTTAATGTCTAACAGGACCAAAAAGGGGGAATGCATTTTAACTTCATGAAGGATGAAGGTGTTCTGACGTGAAGGGGGGTTTGATCCAATTGATGGTGGTCTTGAACCTCAGGGAGGCTTCCAACAAACCTTTACTTGGTAATGATCAAATACCCTGTAGTTCAGATTTGGTTTGGTGTACCGACGTGAAGATGGTTAGGACCAATGGATGCTGGTAATGAACCTTAGGGAGTTTTCCTATTTACCTTTCCTAGCCATGGATCAGAGACCATGTAATTCATAATGGTGTTTGGGGCTTACACTCTAAGCTGCCCAAAGAGTATTTCATGGTCGATGCTTACTCTAAGCCCATGTGAGTCATGCTCAGTGTGAGAAAAAAGAGGTAGCAAAGACCTAACAATCACATCATGGACGGTGCATCTGTGGGATGTGGAATGGGGCTTACACATTGTTAGAGGCCCAAAGAGGAATCATGGGATTATGCCTGGTTAGCAACCCAAGGTGACAGAGATTGGGACATACACCATAATGGAGGCCAGGACGGTGACAAAGCCCAGCGGGAGATGGATTTGGCTCCCAATAAGAGAGGAGAAGCCGGGGGTGCCACCTCTTATAGAAAAAGCTTGGGTTTTACACCAAGGTGGTTTCCCCTTCCTTGTGGAAAAATGTTTCTTTGATAAATGAGATCTCATTCCACGAGAGGAATGATCTCACTCTCGTGGAGACCATTGGTTGTGTAGAATGAACAAGGTGGGGGAACCCATCATCCAATGCACGGGACATGGTCACAGATTAACGTTGGGTGCTGAGGACGATTATGCTTGGAAGTTTAACATCATGCAGCTCAGAAGAGGTGGGTTTTCTATGCACCCCTTGAACTTACATAACCAATACCCACCTTCCCTTCAGGGAAGGAAGGCATCAAAAATTACGTGGTGAGGGGGTGTTATGGAGAGATCCATTGGGGGTCCACATTAGAGTGGCCAGGAGAGGAAGAAATAGATGTATGCGTGCCTGGGTGCTATTAAGGAGCGACAATGGTGAATGGGTTTACTCATGGAAGCTGACTAGGTGTCGCTATGTGGCGATAATGGTGAATGGGGCTTACGCAAGAAAGCATCCCTGGTGCCTCTATGGACCGACAATGGTGGATGGGGCTTAGGCACGGAAGCAGCCCTGGTGACACAATGGGGCAGTAATGGTGGACGGGGCTTAAGCAAGGACGTTGCCCTAGTGGCGATATGGAGAGACAACGGTGAATGGGGTTTACACAAGGAAGTTTCCTAGGTTCTTCTATAGAGCAGAAATGGTCTATGGGGATTATGCAAGGAAGCTGCCCAGGTGCCGCTATGGAGTGGCAATGGTGAATGGGTCTTATGCAAGGAAGCTACTTGGGTGCCTCTATGGAGCATCCATGGTGGATGGGGCTTACGCAAGGAAGCTTCCCATAATGGATTCCTCATGTTTAGCCACGAGGCCTTCATAACTCACTGGTGGGTAGTGGCCTACACCAATGCACTAGCTCACAAGATGGATAATTCCCAGGGCATTGGAATCAGTCCGAACAAAGGAATATGAAAAGTTTGAATCACATGACCGACACTCGGAATACGGTGAGGGTGGCATAAAAATAGAGGATTACTATTGAAAGTGTTCGAAACAAATCATCCATATCGTGTTAGCCTAAAATGGGGACAAACAAATGATGGTGGACTATTGACTGGGTTTGAAACATAGAATCTTACTCAAAGTGTGATCCAAAGTCTTTTGGGGTGTTGGGCCAAAAAGGTAGGTGAGCCAAGGTGGAATTGGACCAGGCCATAGGGGGTCCCTGTAGTCACGGAAGAGGATGGAGATCTTAATTAAGGACATGAAAAGAATGAGGTTGTGTGATGGAATGTTTGAACGGATTCCAAAGCTATTGAAATTATTCCACATCAATCATGGCATTAGGCATCATATGCTTGTCACGAAAGGCATATCCTATTTGGAAGAAGAGTCATCTAATTATTGAATGATATGGCATGCTACAGTTTATAGTCTTGTATAGAGAACTGTTGGAATCTTATGCTGGGAATATAAGGCATCTCTCGTTTAGAGCAAGAGGCATCCTATGTTTGGCACATAAGGTGTACTACAGCTTATAGTAATATTGATAGGTCTGTTGGCATATTATTTTTGGATCATAAGGAATCTCTTGTTTGGAGAAAGAGGCATCCCATGTTTGGAACATAGGGTGTACTACAGTTTAAAGTCATATAGACAGGACTATTGGCATATTATACTTGGTGCATAAGGCATCACTTGTTGGGATCAAGAGGCATCCTATGTTTGGAACATAAGGTGTACTATAATTTAAAGTCATCTAGATAGAACTATTAGGAATAAGGAAACTAGCAATGGTTGGTGTTGGGGATTATGCAAGGGCGTCCTTTTCTAGTTCGACATGGAATTGGAGTTGGGTGATGGGGTTCAGATGACTTGCATGAGTAATATTTCAACTGAAGGTACATGGGGGGGATTGATGATGAGAATATCCACAAAAAACATTAGAAATCGACCAAAAGGAATATGCTGAGTCAAAGTGTTTCATGGTGTGTGTAGGAGTATCTCAAACAATGTTATACCATAGGTGGAAGGTGGTTGTGCATAAGGGCACAATGGAAATTGAGGATGTCTCATCATGAATAGTTCACAGTGCGACTCTCCATTTTTCTTGGGGGTCAGTGACGGTAGCGAAGGGACAGGCCTGGAGGGCCGGCACTACACAGGATGGGTTGCATGCCAAATTAGACTGGCAGTAAGATGGAAGGTGTGCTCACAAGATGGAAGGAGTGCGCACAAAAGAGAAGGACTGCACACAGGATGTATGGGTTTCACGCAAGAGGGTAGTGTTACATGCAAAAGGGGAGGTTTGCACGCAAGATGGAAAGGTTGTGTTCTATGTGCATGCAAGATTCAGCACCATGGAAAAATTGTGTGAAATATTGATGTCTTGTATGCATGATTGGAAGTGTTTCACGCAAGAGCAGAATCATGCACGCAAGATTGGATGTTTTGCGTGCAATCATGGAATCATGCATATACATGACTTGGGCACAAAATATGCCAGGAAGGGATCAAACCACTATGGGCCCGTGTGAAAGAAGACCCATATGGGACCTGTCGGTCAAGATCTCACATGGAGGATTCCATTCTTCCACATGGGCCTGGGAGAGGCGGTTATACATGAAGCAGAGCCACAACCGACCTCCCAAGAGCCTCTTGAGTGGTGGGGGCTGCCCTTGTATTTATCGGCGAACCTGGGAGTAGCTGCGTAGAAGATTCCACACGCGCAAGTTGTTTTCCATGAGCGGTGGTGCGCGTAAACTTCTGTGTGCACAAGTTGTTTTCCATGAGACCTATAGTGGGCATGCACGGAAAGGGGTTTTTGATGTAGCCTTTTATGTGGAAGATGACATCTCACATAAATGGTATGTTTCATGCACGATTTTACTATTGCATGCAAGCTTCAATTCATTCACGCAAAACATGCATTCTTGTGCTCAAGATTTTACTTCTTGCATGCAAAACCGTCATTCTTGCACACAAGATTTCACTTCTTGCACATAAAAATCTCATTCTTGTGCGCAAGATTTCACTTCTTGTGCACAAAACCCTAAATTTCCCAAAAATCATCCCGGATGGTCATTTCTAGCACCCAGACATCGAATGGACATAACTTTTTATCCATACCTTTGTTCAGGCTCCATGACTAGTCAAATGGAATCTTGCAGAATGCGCTACAATCCAGGATCATGCATGGAAGTATTCAGTGATTTACATGGACACGTTTTCTAGTTTCAACACCTGATATGTAGTGGATAATTCCCAAAAACACAAGGGGATACTATGTCCCCTACCGATGTGGATCTCTAGTTGGAGGATTAGTTCCCTGCCAAAGAAGGTTACAGGATTCCATAGACTCCACTATGGGTCATAACGAATCGCACTCCAGTCTGAGGGATGGATACTTTACACTATCTATGAATCAGTCTCTAGAGGGAATGGCAATCCAGTAATGTTGATGTAATGTTGTACTACACCCATGAGTAAAGGACCAACGGAACACACCCAACATAAACTAGTCCAATTTGGAAAACGAAGAGCCTCAAGCACTCTTTAGGGAATTACAGGTGGTTTCCAAGGGGAAAATTTCATTTTCTACTATCCCATGTCATTCCAATGTGGAATAACCAAAAAATGAATGTTTTCATCATATACATTACATATAGGGTGAGTACATGACATGTAGATATACACAGTTCTTTTTAGGTGTCTCTTAGACGTGTCTGTATAATGAAGTTGTGTCTGTGTGCCGATCCATGTGTGTGAATCCATGCCCATGTCTATGTGCATGGAATTCCATTGGTCCCTTTACTACAACTAGTGTTTGTTTAATATCTAGAATACACAAAAAGTCATCTGGGGACGGTCACAATCCTTGTGAGAGTGGTCAAACTCCATGAGGTCCTTAACATTACCCAAACACTATTTCCACAACCAGGGGACTCCACACGCTATGTAATCATAGATTACACTCCATGTTATTTATAATTTTTATAGAATAGTTTTTCTTACTCTTCACGTATAGTTGGGTTCTCCATATTCGATAAAGTGATCGATTCACAATGATATTGAATATCTAATTTTTCCCATTCCTCTCTATCACGAAAAAAAAATCATCTAAAAATCATCTCAGGAATCGTATCAAACTGTCATTCTTCATTTTTACCCAAGGAACACTGAGGAAAAAAAATCTAGAATCATTAGTTTCTCAATTCACTCTATCTACAACATAACAACACCTTTTTACTGTGATGATCCATGATCTCTGATATCATATCGTTTCACCATGAAACGAGTTTGCAATGATTGACTAATCCTTAATATTTGAGTCATTGGCCAAACAATACTTGATCAATGTTTATGTAAATCTTGATATATTTCCCTATGATAATCAATGAAGATATTTATATATAATTATCCCAATTTACCCCATAATAAACCCATCCTAGAAGACGGTCAATCGAAAAACCAATTCATTCATCAATTTATTTTCAATCATTGAAGAAATTCAAAATAGGTAATAAAAATTTTGAAACACATTCCTGACCGTGATTCATATTAGTCATTGATGGAGAATGTTTGTTGGGTCATCTTGAAAGGTGAAGTTTCTTTGAATCGGGAGTGAGCTGATCATCAATCAACGATTAATTACCAATTTTCAAGATTTTTTTAAAACATTTCTCTCCAACAGATAATCAGATATTCTAGGGTTATGAGGATAAACAAAGATTTTTTTTATATAAGCATAGTTTTTTGAAGAAAATGTTATTTCACTAACAAATATATATTTTATTAAATTATTGTATTCCCTTTATGTCCAATTAATTTTTTTTCATAAACAAACCATTATGATTAATGTTAGGTTCTGCACAGGCTAATGCCACTATTTGGGGAAAAATAGTGCCCTTTTATTTTTGATAGTCACCATTTTAGATTTATTTCTTTTTTTTGGAAAACTGTACATGTGTGCTATTAAATATTTTAATATTTTTCAAGCAATAATTCCAGGAAAACTTGGCCTAAAAGTTGTATTCTATATCCACAATTGGTTTCAAAATAAATCCTTACAATATTCAAATATAACACAATGAAATATAAAAGGAATTACATTCTCCCAAATTATGTGATTTATGTCCATGAAAATCCAAAAGATGGGATACACAAATAGATAGAGGTGTTATGCATTAATCTAAGCCTCCCCTTATCATGCACTCTCCTTGATATTTCTATGATGACAAAAGACACACCCCAATGAAATAGCTCACCCACGATGTATCCTCTCATTCAAATCCTCTATCTCCACCGAAAACACAGTAATTGTTTCATTATCCTCAATATCCATCTCACCCTAGTTGATGGTGTTTGATGGATCATGCATGTACCTCCTCAGCTGCGAAAAAACGGAAGACGTTGTGTACCTGTTCTAACTATGGATGTAGTGAATATAAGTATGCAACTTTTCCAACACTATTAAATTTCTTAAATGGACCGATGAACCTCAGTGATAGCTTACCAACCCAAAAAAATCATAAAAATCCACATTGAGGTAATACCTGAAGAAACACAAGGTTTACATCCCCAATATCCAAAGGCCTCTATCGCCTGTAAAAATTATATTTCAGACGGCTATGTGCGGTCTTCATCCACAATTGGATTATCTATATATTTTCCATAGTAACTCATGTGAACTAATAGCCCATTAGTGTTGACTCCCCTAGGTCAGTCAAGCAATGGGGTGAACTGCATGGTTACCCGTACATGGTTTCAAATGGAACCATACCAATTGTGGAATGGTATCTATTATTGATCACAAACTCCATAAGTGGGAGGTGATGCTACTAAATACAGAAAATGTATAACATGAACGACTATACCGTCTACACCAGAACCTAAATGGATTCCTTTTTCTGGTCATCTATCTATGGGTTAAATGGTGTGCCCAAGCATATCTAGGTCTCAAACCCCACTACAATCCATTCCACAAACACGATTTAAATTGAGTATCAATATTAGAAAAACTCATTGATGAAACTCGATGGAGTCGAACAATATCTTACACTTAGGTGCGTCCAAATCTCTCCCCTATACATTGCTCTTGGATAGCTAGGAAGTAGGTTGACTTAGTGATCCTATCTATGTTCACCTAGATGGAATCATTTCCCTTGTATGTATGTTGTAAACCCATCGCTACATACATTGATATCCCATACCACTTCCATTCCATAACCTCAAGGTATTGATCTAAACCCAAAAAAAACTAGTGCTCAAACATTAAATGCTAACATGTAAGACAACGAGAAACCAAATTTGAAACTCCTTTCATCATTTTTCGCCACCAAAACTATTGTCAGAGGTCCTAGTACATCATTTTCATTATTAGATGTACAAAAAAATGGGATATATGAAACTCTCACAAAATCCCTTATTTCAATGACACTACAACTAATGAGCATCCCTTAAAAATAATTAATTCCTCCCCACCTTTCAAATATCCATCAATAGTAAGCCCTGTAAAAGTTTGAGCATATACAGTCACATAGTCAGTATCCCAATGATGTGCCTCCCTAACTCGCTGTAATAGTGGTAGTGTAGAGACCACTGATTGTAGGTAAACATATCCCTCATCAAACACAAATTATTATTTTAACAAGGACAAATGAATTGATTCCTCATTCAGCAACTACAAGATATATCCCCATCATAGAAAATCTTCCACCATGTTCCACTTCCCATATGTCTGGATCCTCTCAAAGTTTTAGTCCTGGAGGAACTATAGAAAGAACCAATGTCTCATGTTTGTATAATTATAAGAGAAAATATACTTGATAATCCTCTGATCAGAGTAGATGATGAATTGTTCTCCCATCTGGTAGTGTCTCCAAATATTCCATGCGAATACTACTGCTACTAACTAAATATCATGGGTCTTCTAATTCTGTTCATGTGGTCTCAACTAAACAGAACCATATGCAATCACTTCTTGCCTCTGCATCATGACATAACCAAACCTGGTCCCTAATGCATTGTTGAACACTGCGTACTCAAGGCATTCCTCCAGAAACATCAAAATAATATCCCTTATCATGCTTTTCTTTAGTTCTTTAAAGCACTACTAGAACATTACTTTCCACATGAAAGACAACCCCATTCATGTAAAAAATGTCAAGGGTGATACCACTCTAGAGAATTCGTGTAGAAACCTATGATAGAACCCTATCAATCATAATAAACTATGCACATTGGTAACATTCTTCGATGTATCCCAGAATATCATCACCTTAACCTTCACTTAATCCATTCATTCTCCTCCCTCTATGATTACGTGTCCCATAAAATGGATCTATTGAATGTAGAACTAACACTTAAAGTGTTTCCCATAAATTTGGTGATCTTATAGTGTTTCTTGGACCATAAACATGTGTCGCGTGTATTCATTATCTCTTACCGTATACACCAGGATATCATCAATGAAGACCACCACGAACAGGTCTTTGTAAGGTTGAATGATCCGGTTCATGAGTCCCGTTAACATAGGTGGGTAATTCATCATGAAAAATAGAATCACTATGTACTCATTATGCCCGCAATGACATCTGAAGTATGTCTTTGGAATATCCTCCTAATGTACTCTTAGTTGAGGATTGCATAATCCGAGGTCGATCATGGAGAACTATCACACCCTAGAAAACTAATTAAAGACTTCGTCGATCCTCGTTAGTGGATATTTTTTCTTCACATTCAACCAGTTTAAGAGAAAGTAATCCCTAAATAATGTTAATCTCTCGTCAGCCTTCTTGGATGAATACTTGGGGTAACTAGGGTCAGTCACTATGTCTCACAAATCCCTTCCTCTAGAAGTCCTCCAACTACACCCTCGGCTCGTGAACCTCCACGGCAGCCATCTAATATGTACTCAGAGATATTGGTGTTGTCCCTGGGTGTAGATCAATGCAGCATTCCAACTCCCAACAAGTAGGAAAACCTAGAACATCTTTCAGAAAGGCTTCTTAATACTCTTTCACCACTATAAGAAACGGAGGATTCAGATCATCCACTACACTAAGAGTGAGGCTATCAATGTGATGAGAAATCGACTACACCCTCCTAGGTGGGATCCCATAATGCATATCCTACGTTTCATTTTCACTTAAAATGGAAACCTGGTTCTATCTGTGTTGACACACCAAACTCTACCCCTAAATTAGTCAATCTCAGTATGAACTGTGAAAAAATAGTCTATGCTAAGAATGTATTTGTAAGGACTCAACACCACTAACTATAGATCCCAACTAGAACTCTCACCTCCAAATGTCATGTCATACTGTCGAAACTAGTGTGTGATAATCAAGTCTCTTCCAGTAGAAGTATCTATGCCTAATTGTTGAGAGAATAGTTCATCTGGAATCTCCAATTCTTGAAAAATGATTGTTCATCAAAGGAATGACTATGACCTTTGCCTATTAAAGCTATTGATAAAGTGGACAAGAAATAGATTTGATGTTGTTTCATCCTTAGAGCCATATGGTCATAATCCTACATCACCTTTAGCTAGAGACATCCCGTCCCAATATCTCCCTGATCAATACATGGAGTACCTACGGGTGGTGGCGGTAAAAGGTCAAACCTTCGACCACCTCCTTCAGCCCCACCATCCCATCTATTACTTATTCGACCCTCAAACCAACCTTATACCAACTTTTCCTCTACCTAGGAGTTCCCTCAGCCATCTCCCAACCATCTATGCAATGGTTCAAGAAATATCCACCAATATTTCATCGATCCTTGAATGACTAACATTTCCTATCCATGTTCTAACTCAAGATACCATGAGAACCACGTACAACTATACGTAAATCATGGGATTTACTCCTGAATCTATTAACATTCTTGGATCTCTATGAAAACCATCTACTTTCTGCTACTGAGTTCTCAGATAACCAATTCCCACAAATTGATCCCACTCTCAGTGTCTTCTCTTCTCAAAAACTATCCACTAGAATGGATAACCCGTGTACCTCAGCAAAGGTAGAAATTATAAGGGATGTCAATGATTCCATGAAGTCCCAGCATAATCCCTACAAGATTGTTTGATCCCAATATAACGGGTCCTGTACCATGTCTATAGAGTAGCTTGAAGGGTCTGCAGGCATCACTGAATACTCCCCAACAGTCATACTTCCATGTTGCAGATGCAGATGCTCCTATATTTGTATCAATCACCATGTGTCCATACATAACTCCTCCCTGAAGAGATGCTCAAAGTCAGTCTGTGAGAGAGCAGTTTCACCATGTTACTAAGTCACAAAAATCCACCATCTCTATGCAAATTCTAGAAGAAGAGTGATGCGAAGTACTTCCATACGGATGACATGTGTCCTCACAATGAGGAAAACACATGTCACGCCATCTATCGAACCCTCAACCAATTTTTTTTTGTGGATCAACCCCAAAATCGAGGAGGTCACTCCCTATGAAACCCGTTTAATTCACTCATCCATCATGTATCCTCAGCGAGTATTTATGGAAATAGTTTTTTCTCTATGGATGGTGGTGTAATTAGTAAAAGACCTTGTTTTGATATCATAGGTACATTCCCCTGTACTGATGCTCATCACTATGAGGACCGTCCTTGTGATAACATGGTGGAATCATGACTGGATGTCTATGTTGAGGCATCGAGAAATAAGACAATATATGCGATAGACAATAGATTATATCTGGAGAGTTAACAAAAGAAGGACATGAAAAAAACCATTCCAAAATGATGCATGTACCTTGTTTTTAACAATAAAGAACTGTTTTCATAAAACATATTGAGAATCATGAAATCAGAGTCCTGATCTATGGATACATTAGACTCTGCACCAAAACTACAGTCCTTTCTCTAAAACCTAAACTCTAAAGACATAACACTATTTCCCCAACCTAACCTCACAGACTTCTGCCCCTAATTTAAAACCAAACCATCCCTTATACCACTTTGTCACTTCCCGTCCCAGTGTGTCATGTGCCGTAACTAATCCAAGCCTACGTCTAATAAGCCAAGGGCTGGTGTCAAGCACCTAGTATGAATATTCAAAAAATGGGAGGCATTATCCTAAAGTACCTGTACATACACATAGATATATACTCCATAAAAAGGAAAAAATGTACAAACCACTAATTAAAAAATTCATGAATACCATTAATTTCCCACAACAGAGTATGATATTGAAATTACTAGAATGTATGCATGGGAAAATACCAATAAAAAAGTATACAACACAACTCAATCCCAAAAGTAAATTCACTACGATAGTTGTATAAAATCGTAGGAACACACCTCGATCTGTCCGATCATTTTAAGAACTGTATTTTCATGCTATACGTAGGTATCCATCTAAAGGTCGAAAGTATGCAAAAGACATGACACATATATGAAAATCTCATGCAGTGTTGAGTATAAAAAAACATAGTATGACACACTGAAACTACAAAGAAATTGAACAAGTGAAATAATAAGCATCTCTACATAGGAATATGTCAAAAACACAAATAACATGAACATACAGATCCACTCAAGAAAGACAACAAGCCATTAGGAGGTCATAACCAACTACCTACCCCATTATTCTAGTCGAAGAACACTTGTTATAAGTTAACTTAGTCCTCGATCCATTTTATCATTAGAGACACTCACAATGATGTGTTGGTCATTTTTCCATAACCAAAGAGAACATATTGGTCAATGAAGAATATGATATAGAAAGACGGGGTCACACCAAGAACTGATCGATGGACACCACATATCACATCGAGACTTACTAGGGGATACCACATACTCAATATTGATCAAACCACTACATAGATGATCCCAACCAGACACACTGGGGGATAATATAGACACTACTAATGTATCCCACTAGATAGGGGATCAACGCCTTGTACAAGAAGGTTACATGATTCCCCAGACTCCACATGGGGTGATAGAAGATCTCACTCCCATCTCAGCAAGGTATACCATACTCTATTTAAGACTCAACCACTAGAGGTTATTATAATACCGTGAGGTAGATGTAATTTTATACTGCACCCTTGAAGAAAGGACCATGGAAACGTACCCAAGGGGATTAAGGTTGTGTATTCCTTATCTTTGGACATACCTTAGAATCATTATAAGGGGCCCACATGCTATGTAATCCGAGATTTCATGTCACGTTCTTCATTATTTTTCCAGAAAATCCATTTTTATTATATGTGTCTCATACAATGCTCCTCCATTGATATGGTGACCGATTCACCATGAAATATATTATTGAAGGTCACCCAAGCCTCACCATCATTAAAAAAAATGTTCCATCTCCATATCTACTTGGGATTCAGATGAAACCTGTTTTTATTATTTAATGTTGAATAGTGGACAATCATGAATCATCTGTCATCTGATTCACTCCATATCCTTCATCACACCTCACTTCGGTCATGCAGATCCCATATCTATAATATTATATTTTCCCCAGTAAATGAGTGTACAACAATCTATTGATTGGAAATAGTTGAGTTATGGGAAAAATGGAGAACACCCTTTAAGTCTGATGAGTTTGGGGAGGAAAGAACAAAAAAATTAGATGAAAAATCCTCGATCAATTTTTTTTAGATCTCGATTCATTCTTGTAAGATAATGACCAAAAATATTTTTAAATAATTCTCCCAATTTACCATGTTTCAAACCCAACCTATAAGGTGATCGATCTACAATCCAATCCATTCATCGATTGATTTGTGTTCACCATAGAAATAAATAATAGATATTCAAACAATTGGAATACATGACCTACCTCAATTTGGATCAGTCATTGATGAAGTCATATCCCCGCGTCGTTGTCATCTGCAAGGTTACTTCGAATCGGTTACACACTGATCGTCGATACATGATTCTTTAATATTTGTTCGAGAGATTTCATAAAAGGTTTCTTATAACTACCATCTAGAGATTATATGGGTATTTGGACAACCCAATAAATTTTTCTTAAAGATTTTTTTTGAAAATCTCACTATATCCAAAAATAATAATTTATTTAAATTATTTAATTACTTTTATTTCACATGTCAACTTTTTAAAAAATGACCAGTGGTGACTAATTTTAGGTCGTTCCTAGGGTGAAAAAACAATTCTATATTGAATGATGCACTTATATTTTGATCTGGGAAACCTTTTAAGAGTTATTTCCCTTATTCAAGAAAACCACACATGTGTGATGTTAAACATTTTATTAAGTTCCAAACATTTATTTCAGGCACACCTGGTCTCAAAATCATACGCCGTCTTAGCACCAGGTGGTGAAATAAATCCATATAATGTTAAAAAATAATACACGTTAATATATAAGACATTAAATTATTATTAATATTATTATATTAAATGTTTTTAAAAATTTGTTATTTAATTTTTTTTATTCAAATATTTCAAAATTTTAGGGAATAATTTTATTTAAAAATAAATTTTTATATGTTTTATGATTTAATTTAAAAATATTTTCCACCATGTAAATATTCATGATATTATTTTTTATTTTTATTTATATAAAATTATTATAATATAATTTTTATTTATAATTATTATTTCATTCAATGTTACTCTGAAGGAATCTTTTTTCAAGTCGTAAAAGAAATGTTTTGAAAAACGACAAAAGAAATATCCTATTTTTAAAGTACGATGACAATGACCTTTTATGACATCATTAATTTCATTCTATTTATAGATTCCATTTATATATGAGACGATTCATTAAATGAAATGATCATTTCCCATTTATTTGTGTATTCTTATTTGAAATGTGTTTTCAATGAATTTGGTGTTTTGTTTTCAAAAATCGGGTTTAAAATGTCAATGGAATCACTACTACAGAAAACGGGAAATGGAACTACTACCCATTTATCATCATTAAAAAAAGCGCTCATAAAGGGGGGCCTTTATCAGCGCTAAAAAAGCACTGATAAAGGGGGGCCTTTAACAGTGCTAAAAAAATTGGTGATAAAAGTGACCATTTATCTGCGATTTTTTTAACACTGATAAATGCCCCCCACCCTTTATCAACACTTTTTTTAGTCTTGTAAAAGAGGACCCCATTATCAGTGATTTTTTATTAGTACTAATAAAGGGAGCTTTATTAGAGCTTTTTCCTAGCGCTGATAAATTTTATGAATCAAAAAAAAATTCATGAAAAATAATATATTGTTATATATGTATATTTATATTGATATAAATATACTATATAATTTTTAAATATGTTTTAGATAAGTATAAATAAACTTTTACATTTTAATATATAATAAGTTTTATTAAAATGGAATTATAATATTTTAAAAAATATAATTAATTAATAATTTTATAATTATCATAAATTTAAAAACATTAACAACAATTTGAAGACACAAAAAATCAAGAAAAAATATCGAAAATTAGTTGAAAATGAATCTCAAATATAAAACGACCATAATTTTTGATCAGGGTGTCCTTTTGAGCTCTACAGCATATCAAATCAAAGCATGGGATGATATCTGCGCGCATAAATGTAAAGAAATGCTTCTATCACATTTTGGAAGGCCAAAAGGCCTATAAGGCCTCTAAAACTGAGTTTTTAGTCGGGATACCTTGATTTGTAAACATTCAAACAAGTATAACTTCTTATCCGGATGTCCGTTAGGCCAGTAACAAATATCATATTGAATTTTGTTTCATTTTCTTGTATTTGACTAGTTGTGGAGTTGAAAAATGCTTCTGGATTATAATTTATGGTCATTTTAACATTCAATGGCTTTTCAAATACACATATATATGTATTTATTGGTAAATATATATATGTGTGTGTGTGTGTGTGTCTATGTCTGTGTGTGTGTGTGTCTGTGTGTGTTGTATATATGTATGTATATATCTATTTATTTATTTATACACTCAGATAAAAAACATATTTTAAAAATGTATTTAAAACAAATGTTATAAATATAAATTTTTATTCAAATAAATATATGGATAATAATTTATAACTAAAAATATATATATAAATAAATATAAAAATAAATATATATATATACTAATATATGAATAAATATATATGTATTAAAATAACTAAATATATTTAAATTAATATGAATCTATATTAATATAAGAATAAATATAACTATATATATATATAGATAAATCATTAAATAGAAAAAACACAAAATGGATTAGTGGTAAAGGTGCATGTGTGCAAGGGGGAGGTCACGGGTTTGAGTTCTGGTAGAAGAAAAGAAGGTGCACACAGAGGGAATGTACTATACGTGCGGGTAAGGGCAGTGCGAGGGAGTGATCCACCTAGCGATGATAAAGGGGGTCAAGTGCTGTTAAAAGGGTGTCAAGTGCTGTTGAAAGCTCCCCCCTAATATATATATATATATATATATATATATTTATTGACTTTTATCGAAACTTTTTAAAATTTCTGATAAAATTCCCCTTTATCAGTGCATTTCTGAGCACTAATAAAAGGGTCCCCCTTTATCTTCTCCTTTATTAACAGTGTTTTTTTAGCGCTGTTAATGCACTTTTCTAG
The DNA here is from genome assembly GCA_963277665.1 of Viscum album. Lineage (NCBI taxonomy): Eukaryota > Viridiplantae > Streptophyta > Magnoliopsida > Santalales > Viscaceae > Viscum > Viscum album. The sequence goes on along the minus strand of OY728122.1, from coordinate 503,909,994 downwards.
TACTGAAAAAAGCCACATTTGTAGTTGTGAATTTTCATTAGAAATTATATTTCATATGAGTTAAATGGATTTATTAAAATGGGTTTGTGATGAATGTTTTTTACTATTGATATCTTACTTGAGAATTATATGAAAGTACTAACCCCATTACTGCTTATACATGGGGTTCCCCAGATAGTGCCAAGTGAGACCACTACAAATTATATGTGGGGTGGAACAGATAGACATGGGTTTTTTCATTACATATTATATGTGGGGTATCCCAGAGAGTAATGAGGGATCTCATAATATATTATACATGAGATAGACTAGATAATTTTAAGTGATTCAGTTATAGATTAATTTATGGGTGGGTCTATGACATCCCTTTGATGTATTTGGCATATAAGATGAATTTATAGTTATAATATTTATAAGAGTAAAATTTTTTATAGTCGATAATATAATTATTCAAATTAAAATGGTTTTGAAATGTATTAATGAATATAATACCCTAAGTCACCAAAAGGAGTTCAAATTTCTAAATATGGGTTTTAATGATTTTATTTAAGAAAAATTTGTGTTTTTTATTCCTTTGAAAATTTTCTTTTTAATATTATCAAAGAATGTTGATGATAAATGATAATTTTATATGAATTTTCATTTCTATACAAGAAAATTATTACCTTTATTTTTATATTAATTTTTGAGATTCACTGATTATCTTATGTTTCTAAAAGTGTTTTTAAATGTTTTAAGGATGGGTAAGGGAAATTTAGAAGTCATGTTGGATGTAGGGGATATTTTTAATGAAAATAAATCATGATTTATATTAAATGTTAATCGTAAGGGAAAAAAGGATACTGATATGAAGTGAAAATATTCTATGGTTTAGTTTTGTATGTGTTAGGGAAAATTTATCTAAAATTTTAATCCTGAAAGATATTAATTCTTAATGAATTTAATTTATTCACTAAAACTCAAGATTATTTAATTCTAAAATATGGGTTCTTATAGTTGGTATCAAATAAAGATTTTACATAAATTTTTTTAATAGGTTAATATTAATTGCATTCCCTTTTCGGATTGTAATTAATGGTTGAGTTAAAATTGTATAGAATTTTAATATTTCGATATTGATTCATATAAAGTATGTTTTTTCAGAATAGGTTTCGACAGAGGAATCAAGGATGCTATTGTAGGAAGGAAGTGAGTGCAAAATATCCTTCCAAAATAGAATCTTGAGATGGTTCGAATTAGAATGTAAGAGTTTGTTGTACTAATGGATTAGTTAACATAAAATAGTAATGTTGGTGGTATCCATGATACATGGGAACCCAATAAAACACCCATGAACATGCCAATAGTGGATAATTTTATGATTCTATGCCCCCATCAATCAATGGATCATATGGCCTAGTAGTATTCAAAGGAAATAAAAATTCCCTAAAAAGTACATATAATGTTATGGGATGTTTGAAACATCATAATTTAACTATTTTCTTGTATCATTTTGAATGTGAAGTCAATCAATGATGGTCATTGTTAAAGAATATTATAGAGAAATATGATCTCGATTCCATGAAAAGGGAAAAAATTGACATTATTTTTTGGGAAACAATACCCTAAGGTTTTTCCTATTAGGATTGAAAAAAAATATTAGAATAAAAGAAAAAGTATCATGATTTAGGGTCTGTGTATGCATAATTTTTCACAAGAAAAACTAGGTGTGTTTTAGATTTTATAATATACATTGATATTAAAATTAATTTATTTTACTCAAGATTGAAACGAATCCTATAAAGGTCATTGGCCTTGAGAGAATTTAAAATTAATGATAAAGTTGTCTATTGTGCTTAGAATGTTGAGATGGAGATTTCAGAAACTTATGTGCCATGAGATGAAAGTAGTAAGAAATAGTCACAGTGGAATGAAATGAAGAATAAACAAACTAATAATTCTGGGAGTAAGACTAAAACATATTCCACCAATTGTAGAATATATTAAGGGGAATGTTTGTTTGGATATGGAAAGTTGTACCGATGTGGAATTTATGGTCACATGTTTCATGAATGTAAAGATAAGTTTACTACAAAATTCATGAGGGAGATAACATATATATAGTGAACAATGATATGTTTTAATTGTAATTAATTGGTACATTATGTAAATTTTTGTTTTAAGAAACATAATTAGGGTATAAATCACCATAATTAGAAGAATAATGGCGTGGAATATTTATTTAATACTATTGAAGTTGATATTAGGACATCTAGTGAACTTATGGATGTTCCATTGAGCTTAGTTATTTTTGAATGTTTATAATAAGTTCACAGATTAATACACTCCTTGTATGGTTTTAAGTGATATAACCATACCTTGGTTTATGTTTTTTGGGATATGTTTAGTAGGGTTTATATTTACGTATATATTTAGCTTAATTTTAAGTATACATTCACATCTATACTGGATTTTTACAATATTTTTATCCTTTAGGTTTTATTTGTTCTTTGATGATTATGGTTATTTTTATAAATGTTCATCATATTAATGGGAATGTTATGGGGATTAAATTATGAACATAAAAATATATAATGTTTGTAGATTTCAATATATTCTTAGACCGAAAAACAATTCCTTATATTTCGGAATATGATATTTTCAACAATGGAACATTCAAATGTCCAACTAGTTTTTTCCAAGATAAAGATTCAATTGTGACGACGTAATTTTTTAAGGTGGAAAGGATGTAACATCATGATATTTTATGATTTTTGTTATTTAATATTTATTTATATTCACTAGTATATTATGTTTTATATAATTTCATGTTTATACATAGTTATTAAAAACACTATTTTTATCTTGAATTTCATGTAACATATATTTTATTCCATAACATATGTTATATGAAAGGATGTGTCTTACAGATCAATAATACAATGTTGATATTTTTATTTAATATGGATGTTATACCCTAGAAATTATATTCAAGGGTGTGAATAAAAAATAAATAAATAATGTTTAAATGGATTAAAAAATGTTTTTTACAATCATCCAATAAATTAAATAGGCTTAAAAAAGGAGTAAGTCTAGTTTTACGATTAACAAATTTATTTTTCAAAAAAGTTGTTTTAATACATTTTAAAGGGAGACATGTTTTAAATATAAATTTTGGAAACATTTAAAAATATAATTTTAATATCTAATTTTTTCATCACGGAATATAAAAATATTCATTTGGGTTATTTTTTTGTATTTTTCTAAAAAGATTCATTTATTGGGAATAATAAATAGAATGCATTTTAATAGAGAATAAATTGTAATCTAATGTAATTTTATAGTTAAGTTATATTTAAATATCTGTAAAGGTATCATTAGTTCATATATATATATCAATAAATCCAATTTAGGTCAATATATTCAATTTTATGTTGAACATGGATATAAAAGCACTTCAAGATTTTAAACTTTTCTCCTTATAAACTAGTTGTCTTGGAGCATCTTTGGGATTATTTTTACATTAATTTTAGCCACTTATATTAATGTAATTTGAAGAAACTAATATATATAATTGAAAAAAGTAATATTTTTTTATAATAGGTTCAATCAAATGTTTTTAAAAAATCTTTAGTGAATATTGTTAAAAATAACTTGTGTGATTAATCTAAGAACATGCTTATTTAATGGATAAACATATAATATAATGTGTTTAAATAACCCAACACTTGTCGAACACCAATTTTCATGGAAATATATAAACCCTCACCACCTTAGGATCTATTTTTATGTGTTATTAGGATACTAATTAATGAATGTTGCCTATAAAATATATCATGTTGAGAAAATAACAAAAAAATGAAACTTTTATTCCTTTAACACTTTTAATGATTTAGATTTGGAAATAAGTACATTGGCTTATTTATAAATATATATTTTTTATAAAAATGAGTTTTTATCATAAAAATTAAAAATAATTTTTTGAGATGATTTAATTGCATTAAATAATTAATAAATTCCAAAACAATGATTATTTAGTTAATATTAAAATATAATAAATGATATTTTATAAATTGATATAACATTAATAATTATATTACCTCATGAAAGTTAAATTTTAAGTGATAATATATATTAAATATGGTCCATTAATGGGAATATATTTCTTCAATAATTAATCCATTTTTCCCATAATGAGTAAAAACATTTTTACTGTACTTAGAGTTAACAATGTGTTTTTTGGAGTTACATCCATTTCAGTTATAATTTATATCCAAATCATATGATTTTTTTATTTTATAAATTATATATAATATTCTATAATAAGTGGGTATAATTTTCTTAATATTTATCAATATAATTTATTCATAATGTATGAAATAGATATATTTAAAAACTACCTACAAAAATGAGAAACCAAAATATAAAAAATAAGGAACCATAATGGCTATGAAAAAATTGATAAAAATTGTTTTATTATTATCTGCGGTGAGTTTTTCTTTAACATATTTCCCCTTTCTATAGGTTTAACTTCATTTTTTATCACATTATGTTTGGGAGATCTCCTAATAGTGTTTACCTTTCTATATTTACAAGAATTTAACTCCCCCTCAACTATAAAAATTCATTAAACCTCCTCACTTTCTCATACGTCCCAAGACCTTTTTTATCATCATAAACCTACCCAATAGGCTCAAAAAATCATTAATCTCACCCAATAATCCTCAATTTATGAATATTTCAATATAATTAATTACTTTACTATAATAGAGAAGGAGTTACGAAAATAGGAAAAAACATTCTTCAATGATCACATTTTTTCATTCTTTGTCAATACAATACAATTATTCTTATTCAATTATTATATAATAACCTAAACATAATCAACATACCAAGGTTTTTTTATTTTATGGGTAAAAAATTCACCAAAACACAATTCCATTAGATGGGATGCACAATCATCATTCATGTGTACGCCAGACAACCACCTCATGAACCGATGACGTTCGTTGTTCCACTACCACCTCTCAATCTTGGGAATTATGATGGAAATAAATTTTCTCTAGAATATATATGATATATATTTTGTCTTAACACTTAATTAATTGTTATATAACATATAACACCATTATTCCCATTTTTTGGGAATATATTATCATTCTTTGTGGATATGTGGACTACCGACTCCTAAAAGATATGTGATACATTCACACACTGCAAAAGTGATAACCTTGTTCATTAATGTGTGGACTACCACCTCTTCAAAGTGATGTGATTCCTTTTACATAAAAAATAGTCAATATATATGTATATATGATTATATAATATATTTATATATTATATAATGAAAATTATGTACATATAAACGTTACATATCTTTTTTCCATAATGATCATTGAGAAATGAGAACGTTACTTATGCATACATTCGACATTTTGTCACCATGATTATAAAATTTGTTCATTTTTAACAACCATAATTGATTATTTATTTGAAAATTAAAATTAATTTCTTAATATGGATATTTTTTCAATATTGTTATTTCAGATATGTTTTTATAATGACCACATTGACCGTAGTCAAAAAAAAATTTATTTTGACCCAGAATGGAAATATGGTCTGAACACTGCATGCGGAATTAATTGCTTATGAAGTTGTATAAAACATTATACTATGTGAAATAAAAGTAATTATAAACATGAAAAATGTTCTTAAGAATATATATTATTAAAATATGTTAATTATTTTAGATGATAATAACACATGCGACAAGTCATACTTAGTGTAAGGGATTTTTTCTCAATACCATTTCCTTGAGGTATATCTTGATTTTAAGCACCTTTATTATATTTTTGGTTGTGTATTCATCCCCTTAAAATATTATGTCATTATTTTTCTCATTTATCAAAATAATTAACTCCTTTTTTATTATTATTATTAAATGAGTTTTATGATTCAAATATTTCAAAGTAGTATGGGACACTTTGACTTAAAAATGATTTTTAAATGTTTTATGATCTAGTATAAAAATATTTTCATATATGTTAATATTTTTGATATTATTTTATATGATTATTTATATAAAAGCCATATTAATTAAATTGTGTTACAATTATTTATTCCATTTACTGATTTTCAAAAGGATTCATTTTATGTGTCTTAAAAGGAACATTTTGACAAATGAAAAATGAAACATTATTTTTGAAATGTATTATAGCAATGAAATTTGATGTCATTGTGAAATATATTTTATTTATATATTCATTTAAATATGAAATATTTTTTTAAATGGAAAACCCTTTTTCTTTTTTTTGGTTGTATTGGTATTGAAAATGGATTTTTAATGAGATGAGTGTTTTGGTATTGAACATTTGTTTTCAAATAAAATCGTATTTTATACAAATGCTTTTTTCATTGAGTTATTGATGTTTTAAAATGGTTTTATCATTGATTTTTTTTAATTATATGGTACATAATCATTATTTGAAATGGGTGGGATCGAAAAAGCTTATACATGGGGTTCATAGATAGTATTTGGTTATCCAGTTATAACTTATATGCATGGTGGAAAAAATAGTAACATATGAGCTCATTACAGCTTATATGTGGGGTTACCCAGATGGAAATGCGTTAGGCTATTATAGATTATAAAGGGGTGGACCAGATAACACCTGTTGAGGCTACTATAGACTAATGGATTGGTGTTTCCATAATATCCCTCTAATGCATTGGTTATGGATGTTTAACATATTGTTAAACCATTTATAAGTGTAAATGGTTTGCAAGTTTATAAAATGATTATTCTAATTAAAATGGTTTGAAAGGATATATTGAATATGATTATCTATGTTGCATATACAAGTTTATATTTCATGATATGGGTTTTAAGGATTTTATTTGTTCAGAATTTGTTATTTTAATTCCTTTATAAATGATTCATTTCATATTTTCAAATAACATTTATTATAATGGTATATTTTATATGACGTTATAGATTTTTACATTGACTAATGGATTCCTTTACATTTATATCCTTTTCTAGGATTTTTTTCTCACCCATTGTTTTGGAAAATATTTTTACACGGTCTATGGATGGGGATGGGAATGTAATAAATCATGTTTGAAATCACTAAGATTTTCCATAAAAATAAATAATGATTTATTTTAAAATATTTATATTTAGGGAAAGTAATATATATTAATTTGAAGTTACCACTTTTAATTTAATGGTTTTTCTATGTATTAGTGATGGAATAATTCTTTAAAACTCAAATCCTGAGTATATCATCAATTTGAATGATATTAAATTAATTTACAAAACTAAAGAATATATAAAATTTTAATATGATTACATATAATATATCAGTGGATCCTTCAATGATATATATTTTTATGAAATATCATAGGCCCACCACTATAACCATAATCCCCAGTTTACTTATGTTTTATAGACATTATGAATGTTTTGTGAGATATTTATTTTGACCTCTTCATCCAATAACTATGACATCTAGGAACGGGGTTAAGATATTCTGGACAAATGAATGTGTATATAATTTCAAGGATATTAAGAGAAGGCTGGTCAGTTAACCTATGCTAACACAAATTTATAAAGTAGAAGGGTTTTTGGTCTATAATGATGCATAAAATAATGGACCAAGATAGATAATCATAAGGAATAATATGGTGAGAACATATGCCAAATGAAAATTGAAAATACATGAGAAAATATACCCAACTATAGATCTGGAGCTGGAAGAAGTAATTTTTCGTTAACAATATGATTTCATTATCTTAATAAAAAAAATTTTTACATATATATAGATCATTTCATAAGGATGTATATATTTTTATAGTAGGATTTTAATATTCAGCAATGAATATAATTAGAAATGATCGAATATTATAATTTCTCAATAAGTTTCCACCCTTGGGAGGGAAGAAAAGTGGATAAGGATTTGATTAGAATGCATAATACTAGATTAAACAAGACAAGGGGTGAAATAGATCAAATAATAATAGATTTTTAAAATAAAGAACATGAATTCATGAGGAAGGGGGACAGATCCTATCTTTCCATGTTTAATTTTCTAGAGTCCAACCATATGAATATTAGAGAGGTGTAGAGGGAGGATGTTGATAAATAAAATAATATAAGGAGTTTTACAACGTAAAACACTAATAGTGATGGAATGATAAGTTTTAGGAATAGAGTATGCATCTCTTAGATACCATAATTATATAAGTGACATTAGATTAATCTTATAATTCATAATTACTTATAAATCATTAATGTAAAGTGTTTTATAGAGATTAAAATGATTATTTCTCTTAGGAAAACATGAGATTGAAATTTTTTTCATATGTATCTTGATACAATGTATTTCATCATGTTATGGATGAGAGATAAATGTATAAGTGGGTGTTAAAACTATAAATCATATATGAATGGATATGGGAAACAATTATCATAGATTTTTTCATTAGACATCCTAAAACATCTAAAATGTTCAATGATACATGGGATGTATTTGGACACCTTATGATGACTGCAGACCTCATATTCAATATAGAAGATTTACATCTTTATCATTTTTTTAGATTATACTCAAAAGGCCCAGGGATGAATCAAAGATCCACCCCTACCAAATTTTATTAAAAAAATGTCAAGAAACAATGCATCAGAAAGGAGAATTACAAAGTCTTGTAAACACCATGCCATAAGAGTCTGCCTCAATAAAGTGCATGAAACATTCAAGAGCTATAAAGGACCATTCATAAGTTGACTCTTCAATAGACAGCTTTGATATAGCATCATCCACTTGATTGGCATCCCTATAAACATGTGTCACATCAAAGATTATGTCATCAAGAAGGTTAAGGAATTCAACCCAATAAGGCATCATAACCCATGGTAAATTCCTGGATCTCTGTATGAGTAATTCCACCGCCACCATAGAATCAGATTCTATCCATATAAAATGACAACCAAAATGAATAGAATATTTGATTGCATTGATAATAGCCCATAATTCACCTTCAATAGTAGATCCCTGCCTAATGAAATAATAGAAATAGCCTTCAACAAAGCCTCGATAGGTGCGAAAGACACCAACATAACCTGAAGGTCCAGGTGTCCCTACAGCTGCCCCATCAACAACTTTCATCCATGAAAGGATTGGGGGGAATCCATCTAACAGAATTCATCATTAAGGGTTTTTGGGGTCTACCACTAACACAAAAATTCCTCAGAACAATAAAGTCATTAACTCACTTTTCATGCATTCAGTTTGAATCCTGGATGTTGTGCAAACTACCCTCTTAATAGCTTTAACACCAAAATATAGAGTGGGCGTGACATCATTAAAGAGATAGGCATTTCGGGCCTTCCAAATGAACCCAATAGAGGTTGAACCAACAATCATAATCATATTCCTCACTTGTTCACTGCATTGAGCATATACAGCTGAACAAAGCAGCCCTTCCATTAAGATGATATTTAAAGAACACATTGTCATGTCCTGAATGTAATTCCATAACCTACAAATGAGGGGAGAAGAGAGGAAAATATGCTTAAGGGATTCCACAACACCAGAACATAAAGGGCAGGCTGAGGCAAGATGAATCCCAATCCTTTTAAGAGTTCATTGGACTGGTAGCCTTTTCTTCCAGATTATCCATAAAAGCATAAAATCAGTGGGTGGAATAAAAAAGGTCTTGAAGGCTAGTAAACACCTGGGTGCTGGGGATTGTCCAGAACAAGAGTAATTTTACATAGCTATGGTATTGAGGATCACATTGGCACTAGGCTCCCAAATGAGAGTTTCCTGATCCATGTACCTTTAGTTCAGGAATTCAGAATACATATTGGAGGGGATGAGATCCAGAAATTCTGGATTGAAATTCTGCATCGAGACAATCTGGGCATGCATCATATTATAGGGAATAATTGCATCCTACTAGAGAGGTCTGAAAAGCTAGGAAGTTGTCCAGACATTCATAGTTGAGTCTCTACTAACTAGCCATTTTGAAGAAAATTGAATCCTATTGAAGGAAGACATTATAGCAGGCCAAACCGAGGATGAGAGGTAATGAGGATATTCAGTCCATAGTCTTTAAATAAACCGGGCACCAATGAATTCTAGTGGATTTTCTTTGGATTTTATGATATTCCATGTAAATTTTCTAAGGAGGGATTCATTGAAGAGAGCCAAATCCTTGATTCCAAGACCCCCCATATCAATGGGTTTGATGAATTCTTTCCATTCAACAACCACCATTTTCTTTTCATACATGGAGCCAGTCCATATGAAGTTTATTATAAGCCATTGAAGCTCCTGGATGAGATTTATAGGCCATATATAAATAGAAAAAACATATACAAACGTGGATGTGACCATAGAGTTAACAAGACAGATTCTTCCTGCTTGGGACATTGCCTTCCCCTTCCTATTTTCCATTAGATCAGTGATACGTGTGAAAATGAGCTGATGATGACATATTTTAACTCTACCCCAAAAAATTAGTACACCAAGATAATTAAATGGTAGAGAACCCTTCTTAACTCCAATAGACCAAGAAACTTTCCTTTGCCTTCTAGTAGACACTCCCTTTCCAAAAACAAAAATGGATTTAAGGAATTCAATAACCTGTCCTAAAACATCTTTATAATGGGAGAAGATATCCTTGATTGAATTAACTGTTCTAAGGTCTTCCCTTCCAAATAACATGATATCATCAGCGTATAACAGATGAGAGGGGGCATGAAGATCCCTTTCAACTTGGATTTTATTAGATTATAAAATTTGGTAGAGATGATATTTTGTAGAATACCAAATTCCATCATATGTTATAGAGATTCGAGGTTTACCACAATGTTCAATCAAGGTATTTAGAAAATATATGGATTCAAAGGTATGTTTATGTAGTTATTATAAGCCATAGGCTCATGATTAGTCTAATAGAACTATTCAAACCCATAATAACATGTTGAGATTTTTTTCTTCTTGATTTCTATAGTTGTTGGGATAAAAACATTTCCCTAGTAGAGTGTTCTTATAGTAATATCATTCAATAGAACATTCAATTAGATCCTTATGCAGTCATTTATATATGAAAGTGAAAAAATAAAACATTCTCGGATAAATTTAGATAATGAAATAAATTCAATCTTAATCAATATAACGATATTGATGAAAAGTTAGAGTAATTCGGAACCATGTAAAAGAAAAAGTATGTGAAAAGAAAAGTTATACTAACTATCCTTGGGGAGATATGAAATTCAATGTATATGAAAAGGAATTCCAATGAATTTCTCATTAGAAAAAGGATATTAAATATGTAAAAAAGTGAAATTTAATCATATAATATATCATTACTTCTGATATTCGTGATCTAATCATGATGGAAACTTATCATTCAAAATATCTACTGAATATCTCTCATGATCATGATTATATCCACATATCTCTCACGATGAAGTACATTCCTATTCTTTCACTAGTATTGATCTTAGAGGTCATTCCTCTTGACAAATATTCTACTTATAATGAAAAAAAATTGTTGAATCTAGATCATAGAGAGAAATATAAATGAAATTGGATCACACCCCTAGCCAAGTATTTACAGTGAAACTATAAATTAGAAACATCAGCATGGGAATCCTAGGATGTTATGATTAAAATATACCATGAATTTTTGAAATTTTATTGATATATATTATGGGGATAAAATCATTTTTAAGGGACATAGAATATAAAAACCCCATATTTAATGATATATTAACAAATTTGATATATTTTGATACATGAAACCCCAAATCTAAATGAACAATCACATAGTATACCAATATACCCAATTTACTATATCGTAAGAATGAATAGTAATAACTAATTTTTCAAAAATATATATAACTTTTTTATATAAATCATTCATATTGATCAAAATAAACTCAATTTTTATTAAATCCTCTAAATGCTTAAAAACAATTTTCCTCCAAAATGGATTTTTGTCTACAAATATTATAAATATTTGCATCAAATTTTTAAAAAAAATATTTGAAAAAATGGAAGATAATATTTCAAATAGTAATTTAAAATTTATATAAAAGTTAATTTTATCAGATTTTTCAAAAAAATTGACTTTCTAGTGAATAGCTAAAAATTATGAAATTTATTGAAAACATTATTTTAAATTCATGAATTTAGAAGGATTTCTTTTTATTAAAATGGATTCAAAGTCCAGTAAGTTCTCAGATATTATAATTTGTCCCGTATTTTCATTGGAATAAGTTTTATTTTTTATTTTTTATAAAAATATATTTGTTAATAAAAAATAATTTTAGTAAAAACCAATTGTTTTGGTTAGTTTTTAAAATTTTTGTTTAAATTATTTCCCTCCAATTATAAAAATTAAATCATTTAAAATTTAATATACATTTGAGTCCTGGGGTCCGTAATTTGTAAACATTTCAATTTTTTTCATTATTAATAGAAACCTCAGTAAATATTTTTCACCACTACAGTGGTAAAATTTGTAAAGCATTGATTGAAATTTGGGGAAAAGTTTTAAAATTTCAATAAAACATTCCATTATACTATTTTATGGGTGGGGTTTATACATTTCCATCCATGTTTTGAATATACAAATAGTTGGTGCCATTTTCCATTGATTAGGACTATAATATTAAGTTATGAAAACAATAATGTCAAAACATCCCTATCATGGTTTTAATATCTCTAAATGATTTTACAAAAGAATAAAATGGGTAAAAGTTAGTTTCTAAACATTTATATGGAAGGTGATATAGAGTTTTCATCAAATAATTTACTTTTGCTTTTAAGTGATTAGATAACTACTATAAATGCATACACAATGCAGACAACATATATACTAAATTAATAGAAAAAATAATTTATATTTCATATAAAAATAAATAAAATTTGGATGAACAGTTGTGTATGTAATGAACCAAGATGTTATAAAAAAATTCCCCTATTGATTTAACTAAAGGTCTTATATTGTTTTATGGTTATAGAAAAACATACACTTCTATGGATTTATTATATCATATTGGAGTTAAATTACCATTATGAATCATTACTTTTGAAAAAATTGTCCCCGGATAGTTATCACATGTTCATTATAAATATATTGTATTAGAAAATCCAATTGACATAGAAAAAGAATGCGATGTTGTAACAGCCCAAGATTTTATGAAAAATATTCTTTTTAATTTCACTAATGTCTTGTGTTATACGCTACACCAAAAGGAGCTTGCACAACACGCATCCTTGACTTGCCTTGCATTACACGCAATCGCAACCTTCCTCGATAGCGTGTGTGGTACGTAATCCTGAGTTTCACGAAACAATGATATGCTATTAAAATATTATTAAAACTAGCCGTTATGAATAGTAATAACCACTTTTTAAATTTTAGAAATTTTAACTCTCAAAATGGACTTCATTTTTGGATTCGGAGTATCGAATTTAGCCTAAGGTGAAATTTTGGTACTTTTCGGATAACTTTCATATTCTAATGAATAGTGAAAATTACTAAATTATAATTAAAAACAACTTTTTTAATCGAAATAATTAATAGTGATAAATCATTAATTTGAGTGGTTTTAAAGTATATTTAGAATATATTTTTACAATTTAATACAATGTTGGTCATTGGTTGTAATTTCACATTTAAACCAGACATAATCAAATGTCAATCTTTTGATAGATATTGTTTCTTAAAAACACGCAATTTGTTTTAACAGCGGGATTTAATTATAAAATTAATTAATGCAACTTATATGTTGGGAATTTCGTAAAATAGAAATCATTTTTGAATTCGGAATATCAATTATAGCTTAGGGTGAAATTTTGGCATTTTTCTGAAAAACTTCAATTTTTGATGAATAGTGAAACCACTAAGTGGTAGGTTAAAAACTGAATTTTGCATAAAACTTAATTTTACCGCTTCTGTGAATGGAATTTCGAAAATCCGAGAGACACGGTTAATATCAAGGACTAAAATGTGGTTCAATGAGATGAAAATAAATTTTTGGTGAATAGTAACTTTTTACTTTTTTTACCACGGTTAATTGTAAATAGGGTAACTAAGGGTAAATATGATATTAATATTACCCTAACACATGTCCTAATTCTATTGGACAAGTGTAATTCGACCAAAAACAAACTTAGGAATAAAATATGACCATTTAGGCCCACTTGGATTAGATTAGGACATTTATTATTAATTTATTTAAAGAAGGGTTAAAATAGTTAAAATCAAAGTTTAATAAGTAAATCATTTCTAATATGGGGTTATACATAAGATAAATTCGATTTTAAATATTCATTAGAAAGATAAAAAGATTTACTACATGATGGTATTTTATTTGTAATTTTTAGACATCAAATAATTTAATTTATTTATGACACAAAGATGATGCAGTAATTATCTTGTTAATGAAATATTGACATAATTGATGTTATAAACACCAAAATAAATGTAATTTGAGACTTTTTAGGAATTCCACTAATTTTCTAGGTTACTATGATATATTATTGTTGATTTAATCAACTTGGTTCGAACATATAATTCTGTTATGACTTTCACAAAAATCATATATCAAATAGTGTCAAAATTGACACAAAATAGTTTTTAAATCAAATATTATATTATTAATTGTTATTTTATTCCTAAAAATCTAAGGTTCGGCCAAATGACTTAGATAAAGATATATGTATTAATAATATACAATTTGGGGTTCGTTTGGCATGTTATAGTAAGTTTATTAACCATATAGTGAAAGAAAACAAAAAGAAACTGTAAAAGTTAAATTATTTAACTTAGAGTTAAATCTAATAGATAAGGTTAAAATAATAACCTAAACTTGTCTAAATCCTATTGTTTGATAGTATTTCGACCCATCCCCACTTTATATTCGGAATAAGACCCTTTGGAACCATTATAAACCGATTTTGACTTTAATATAAAATAATATTTTGAGATATTCCTAAGGTGCCCCTCTCCTCCCCTATAAAAGGACACCTCCTCCCCCTCCTCCTCACACCAATTTGAGCATTCAAGCTCGGCCAACCCCTGCCAAAATCTCTTCTCCACTTCCCTAGCAACATCCTAGAGGTTCGGGTCTTCCTCAAAGACCAATTCTAGTGCCCTAAGAGGAGGTCTCAAAGAGGCACTTCAAAGAAGAGGTAATTACCGTTACCAATTCTTTCATCTTTATTTCTTCTTCCACTTCTTCTTCTTAGGTTGTTTCATTATGAAGTAATAACATCAGTATCACTCATATACTGATATGTTATTATAAGTATGAAACAACCCTATTTCACCATCTATCCATCCTATGGAAAAAGAAATCACCGCGCGTGCGTACGTACGGAATACCGTCTCCACGCCGTGGTGTAATCTATTTTCCACCACCACCTTACATGGATGGGTATAATGGTGTAAAGAATAACTATACATAGTTATTACAAAATCATATTGATTCTGATATATTGTATAATCCACTCCAATTCAATTCAATATTTATAGAAATGATATCATCGCTCGTGCGTACGTACGGACTACCGTCTCCACGACGCGATGAGATTCATTCTCCATGTTAACCATTTAAGAATGATTATAATGTATATATAAGAAATAATAATGAAATATATGAAATTATAAAGCTACTGGATTTATGTATATATATACATATGTATGTCATCTACTTACTTCCATTTCAAGACAATATGGAAAGAAAAACAGCGTTCATGCGTACGTACGGACTACCGTCTCCATGAACGGTGTTTTTCATTTTATTTATCTATCTATTATATATATATATATATATACTGAATATATATGATATATAAATCATATTTTATATTCTGGAAGTAAGTAAATCATGATATAAGTAATAATGATGTCAAGAACAACAAGTCAAAACACCTACGATTAATGAAACCATTTTACCCAAAACGCTTCTTTAACATGGAATTTACAAAAGAACGGGTAATATAATGTCATAAGTGAACCATATATGATATCATAACAATGAATATGATTCTGTAATAAGTAAATGACATTATTTAAATCATTATACAGGAGGTTCGGACACATACGAAGCAAATTGGACCTAAGGTAAGGGAAATATCACAATCTCATTTTTATCCGAGATTGTTTATTCGTAAGTATTTACTGGGGTGTATTTTATCATCCACATCCATGTTTTATCAATATGTAATATTATTTCCATCCACCTAAAATTGTTTGAATCCATTTTTACCCTTCGGTGAGTTTTTAGTAATACGTATGAAAGGAATCTTTTGTCGTTTTTCGTACGAGGTACTTTTTGACTTTTCCGACAAAAGTACGAAGAATGTTTTTTTTAACATATACGGCACGAACGGATTTCTACTGTTTTATAAAGCCTTATTTTCATGAAACTTCCTCTAAAAGATTTCATGACTATTTTCAATAAAATATCTTTCTTTTAAAATTGCATGATGTTTTGTGAAAAGAAATTGATTTTGAAGAAGAAAGGATATTTTCCTCAAGAATTCAATTCAAGTGTTATATCAAAATTATTTTCCATCTAAGATAATAAAGAGTTCTGTTTCTATCCATATTTTTACATTGATTTGACTATGTTGTGATGGAATTATGTTTATGAATTCCTTTATCTTATATGAATTGATTTATGATGTCATGATGTTTCAAGAATCCCATTTTTGTTACATGTGTTATGCGATGATGTATGTTTTATGATTATGTGGCACACATAAGAAAGGATTCATTATAAGATGGGTGGGACCTATATCTCCCTCCAATGCATTGGGTAATGATTTTATATCTCATGAGATAGACATGGCTGGAACGGAAGGTTATTTCGGTTCAGTGATACAGGACTGAAACGAGGAGTGAACTCGGTTCAGAAAGGGACATTGTCCACTAAGATAGTCTTGGCAATGAGTCATGACTAACAAGAAATGATTTTCCATGATTATGTGTGCATTCCACAAAGTTTCAAGTTTTATGTTATGATTATGGGGATCTCATTTTCACTTCTATGATTTATCCCATGTTATGATATTATGAGCTCTTTTGCAGGTTAAGATTTCCAAAAGATATGTTCTTATGTATATGATGTGATTGATATTTCTTTTGTTTACCCTTACTGAGCATTTGAGCTCACCCTTTTATGTTTTCTTTTCCCCAGGATATAAAGAAAGGTTTTTAGGTAAAAAAAGGGAAGATCTTTATGGGAGATATTGAAGATCTTTCACAACGATTAGAAGATTATGTTCCGAGTTTCCAAAGACACTAAACTATTACGATCCTTGTGTGTGTGTTTTTGTTATGTACTAAGTATTCCGAAAAATTAATTTAAAGTCCATGTACGTAAAGATACGGGTCTCTACAGTTGGTATCAGAGGAAAGGTTTAGTCAACCTTTGGAAACTAGGATGCGAAAACGTTAGTGAGATCCCTAGAGATATTTCTAAGGTATGTCTAGGGATGCCCCTAAGGATATGTATACGTATAGGATATAGTTCTAGAACTATGGTAACGATATTAGATTAAACCAAAGATGATAGATATTTAAGTTACTCCCCCTTTATTACGATTTTTGCATCTAAAACTATTCTGTTTGGGTTTTAGAAAATGGCTGGAAACAAGATGATTCACAATAATGGAGGATATGATGGACAATGGAATGATATTCTTCATGAGCAACCAAATGAAATGGGATTTGGATGTCCAAACATCATTATTATGCCGAATCAACAATCTCACAACATGATCAATAAAGTAAAATTTGGTAAGTTTCCTGACTCGACTAATAAGAGAAAGATGGAGTTCCATGATGATCATAGAGGAAAGAATGTTCAATTTCCCTTATGTAAATCATGTGGGAAGAGGCATCAAGGAGAATGTTTCAAGGGAACTGGAAGATGCTTTGGGTGTGGAAAAGAAGGACACAAAGCAAGTAAGTGCAAAGGAAAAGGGTCGGTTAACACCATGGATGAGGATAATGGTATTGCTACGACATCAAAAATGGTTAAGTGTTTTAAATGTGGAATGTATGGGCATTATGCAAACAAATGCCCTAAGGGAAAGACTCATAAAGAGAATCAGTATGGTCATATGGGTAGTATTTATGTGGATGATGATGAAGAGACTACAAATGATATGTGAGATGAAAGAATTTTTGAAGCTCGGTCAATGGTTTGAGAATGTGGTGGAATGATTACATGTTTATCATGTGTAATTTTGGAATAAAGAGACATCTATGGATTGTTACACTGTTGTCTTTCCTTGTGTTTTGAAAGTGTATGATTAATGTTACCAGTATCCATGAAAGGTTATTCAGATATTTTTGGAATGTAGATGATATGCTCATAATGAAGGGATAAGGAGAAAATTAAATGTTTGATAGTATTCATGAGCTCATGATTGATATAAGGACTAAGTGATATCATGGTTTGAGTATATAGAATTTTGAGGATTTTGGTATGTGGAAAGTGTTAACTTTTAACTGCACTCATGTTTTCACAAAGGTATTCAATAGAATACACGATTAAGGACTTTGAATGTTTGGAATGTGACCAACAAGACATATCTTATGATATGTGGGGATCAACGACAGTATTAAATCTCTGGTAATCGATGTCACTATATTATGAGAGTGGACTGCAGTATTATGTATAAGCCTAAAGATTAGACTGGATTATGTTGGACATAAGTTAGTATTGTTTAAGGATAGAAGATTTTCGATATTATTGATGGGATGTTATAGTAACGTAGTTTTAGAAAAAGGGACAACCTGCAGGACGGGCGACAGCCCATCGCTTCAGACAAGGCTCTAGGAATCGAACCCACAACTGAAGTGCGACTGGCCTTTATCGCCTACCACTGGCCTACAGGAAGTCCCTGTTTAGTAGAAACTAGTTTTATTATATTAAGCAGCATGATATATGAAGTATAAGTCCATTTTAGGAACCATATATGATTAATCTCACTATAGAATGACTTATGTATATTTAATAGCTTTTGCTAACCTTTTGTTTGAGACAGATGGAATGAACAGTCATTCTATCACTTGATCTGATAACACTTCACGAATAACAAATTCAACTTCATTTGTTTAAGATATGAAGTAGAAATTGTTCAAGGCACGAACAAAAGTGAGATTGTAGCAAAATAAAGTAAGTATTTATTCTAAGCAAATTTTCAACTTTAGGGAAATGATCTTGAAAACCAAAAATGTTGTCCTAGTGATCTTATACCTGATGAATCAGATGGTACCTTATATCATCACAAATCTATGGATTTGTGATTATTGGCTTTTCCATAGCCATGTTCTCTACCACTCTCCATCAGAACATGATGGTTAGATTTCTCTTCCATATCCATATTTTCACCTATGTGGAAACCCAGTGATTAGTTTATTTGGGTAATCGTTACATTTCATACTTTAATTTTTAAAGCCAAGTTTTTGGTATTCCCTTTTACGATGTGGGTTTCTATTAAAGAAACTTTAGAATAGTAAACCATTTATAACCCCGACGAATTTCGAGGGCGAAATTCATTTTAAGGGGGCTAGAATGTAACAGCCCAAGATTTTATGAAAAATATTCTTTTTAATTTCACTAATGTCTTGTGTTATACGCTACACCAAAAAGAGCTTGCACAACACACATCCTTGACTTGCCTTGCATTACACGCAATCGCAACCTTCCTCAATAGCGTGTGTGGTACGTAATCCTGAGTTTCACGAAACAATGATATGCTATTAAAATATTATTAAAACTAGCCGTTATGAATAGTAATAACCACTTTTTAAATTTTAGAAATTTTAACTCTCAAAATGGACTTCATTTTTGGATTCGGAGTATCGAATTTAGCCTAAGGTGAAATTTTGGTACTTTTCGGATAACTTTCATATTCTAATGAATAGTGAAAATTACTAAATTATAATTAAAAACAACTTTTTTAATCGAAATAATTAATAGTGATAAATCATTAATTTGAGTGGTTTTAAAGTATATTTAGAATATATTTTTACAATTTAATACAATGTTGGTCATTGGTTGTAATTTCACATTTAAACCAGACATAATCAAATGTCAATCTTTTGATAGATATTGTTTCTTAAAAACACGCTATTTGTTTTAACAGCGGGATTTAATTATAAAATTAATTAATGCAACTTATATGTTGGGAATTTCGTAAAATAGAAATCATTTTTGAATTCGGAATATCAATTATAGCTTAGGGTGAAATTTTGGCATTTTTCTGAAAAACTTCAATTTTTGATGAATAGTGAAACCACTAAGTGGTAGGTTAAAAACTGAATTTTGCATAAAACTTAATTTTACCGCTTCTGTGAATGGAATTTCGAAAATCCGAGAGACACGGTTAATATCAAGGACTAAAATGTGGTTCAATGAGATGAAAATAAATTTTTGGTGAATAGTAACTTTTTACTTTTTTACCACGGTTAATAGTAAATAGGGTAACTAAGGGTAAATATGATATTAATATTACCCTAACACATGTCCTAATTCTATTGGACAAGTGTAATTCGACCAAAAACAAACTTAGGAATAAAATATGACCATTTAGGCCCACTTGGATTAGATTAGGACATTTATTATTAAGTTATTTAAAGAAGGGTTAAAATAGTTAAAATCAAAGTTTAATAAGTAAATCATTTCTAATATGGGGTTATACATAAGATAAATTCGATTTTAAATATTCATTAGAAAGATAAAAAGATTTACTACATGATGGTATTTTATTTGTAATTTTTAGACATCAAATAATTTAATTTATTTATGACACAAAGATGATGCAGTAATTATCTTGTTAATGAAATATTGACATAATTGATGTTATAAACACAAAAATAAATGTAATTTGAGACTTTTTAGGAATTCCACTAATTTTCTAGGTTACTATGATATATTATTGTTGATTTAATCAACTTTTTTCGAACATATAATTCTGTTATGACTTTCACAAAAATCATATATCAAATAGTGTCAAAATTGACACAAAATAGTTTTTAAATCAAATATTATATTATTAATTGTTATTTTATTCCTAAAAATCTAAGGTTCGGCCAAATGACTTAGATAAAGATATATGTATTAATAATATACAATTTGGGGTTCGTTTGGCATGTTATAGTAAGTTTATTAACCATATAGTGAAAGAAAACAAAAAGAAACTGTAAAAGTTAAATTATTTAACTTAGAGTTAAATCTAATAGATAAGGTTAAAATAATAACCTAAACATGTCTAAATCCTATTGGTTGATAGTATTTCGACCCATCCCCACTTTATATTCGTAATAAGACCCTTTGGAACCATTATAAACCGATTTTGACTTTAATATAAAATAATATTTTGAGATATTCCTAAGGTGCCCCTCTCCTCCCCTATAAAAGGACACCTCCTCCCCCTCCTCCTCACACCAATTTGAGCATTCAAGCTCGGCCAAACCCTGCCAAAATATCTTCTCCACTTCCCTAGCAACATCCTAGAGGTTCTGGTCTTCCTCAAAGACCAATTCTAGTGCCCTAAGAGGAGGTCTCAAAGAGGCACTTCAAAGAAGAGGTAATTACCGTTACCAATTCTTTCATCTTTATTTCTTCTTCCACTTCTTCTTCTTAGGTTGTTTCATTATTAAGTAATAACATCAGTATCACTCATATACTGATATGTTATTATAAGTATGAAACAACCCTATTTCACCATCTATCCATCCTATGGAAAAAGAAATCACCGCGCGTGCGTACGTACGGAATACCGTCTCCACGCCGTGGTGTAATCTATTTTCCACCACCACCTTACATGGATGGGTATAATGGTATAAAGAATAACTATACATAGTTATTAAAACATCATATTGATTCTGATATATTGTATAATCCACTCCAATTCAATTCAATATTTATAGAAATGATATCATCGCTCGTGCGTACGTACGGACTACCGTCTCCACGACGCGATGAGATTCATTCTCCATGTTAACCATTTAAGAATGATTATAATGTATATATAAGAAATAATAATGAAATATATGACATTATAAAGCTACTGGATTTATGTATATATATACATATGTATGTCATCTACTTACTTCCATTTCAAGACAATATGGAAAGAAAAACAGCGTTCATGCGTACGTACGGACTACCGTCTCCATGAACGGTGTTTTTCATTTTATTTATCTATCTATTATATATATATATACTGAATATATATGATATATAAATCATATTTTATATTCTGGAAGTAAGTAAATCATGATATAAGTAATAATGATGTCAAGAACAACAAGTCAAAACACCTACGATAAATGAAACGATTTTACCCAAAACGCTTCTTTAACATGGAATTTACAAAAGAACGGGTAATATAATGTCATAAGTGAACCATATATGATATCATAACAATGAATATGATTCTGTAATAATTCAATGACATTATTTAAATCATTATACAGGAGGTTCGGACACATACGAAGCAAATTGGACCTAAGGTAAGGGAAATATCACAATCTCATTTTTATCCGAGATTGTTTATTCGTAAGTATTTACTGGGGTGTATTTTATCATCCACATCCATGTTTTATCAATATGTAATATTATTTCCATCCACATAAAATTGTTTGAATCCATTTTTACCCTTCGGTGAGTTTTTAGTAATACGTATGAAAGGAATCTTTTGTCGTTTTTCGTACGAGGTACTTTTTGACTTTTCCGACAAAAGTACGAAGAATGTTTTTTTAACTTATACGGCACGAACAGATTTCTACTGTTTTATAAAGCCTTATTTTCATGAAGCTTCCTCTAAAAGATTTCATGACTATTTTCAATAAAATATCTTTCTTTTAAAATTGCATGATGTTTTGTGAAAAGAAATTGATTTTGAAGAAGAAAGGATATTTTCCTCAAGAATTCAATTCAAGTGTTTTATCAAAATTATTTTCCATCTAAGATAATAAAGAGTTCTGTTTCTATCCATATTTTTACATTGATTTGACTATGTTGTGATGGAATTATGTTTATGAATTCCTTTATCTTATATGAATTGATTTATGATGTCATGATGTTTCAAGAATCCCATTTTTGTTACATGTGTTATGCGATGATGTATGTTTTATGATTATGTGGCACACATAAGAAAGGATTCATTATAAGATGGGTGGGACCTATATCTCCCTCCAATGCATTGGGTAATGATTTTATATCTCATGAGATAGACATGGCTGGAACGGAAGGTTATTTCGGTTCAGTGATACAGGACTGAAACGAGGAGTGAACTCGGTTCAGAAAGGGACATTGTCCACTAAGATAGTCTTGGCAATGAGTCATGACTAACAAGAAATGATTTTCCACGATTATGTGTGCATGCCACAAAGTTTCAAGTTTTATGTTATGATTATGGGGATCTCATTTTCACTTCTATGATTTATCCCATGTTATGATATTATGAGCTCTTTTGCAGGTTAAGATTTCCAAAAGATATGTTCTTGTGTATATGATGTGATTGATATTTCTTTTGTTTACCCTTACTGAGCATTTGAGCTCACCCTTTTATGTTTTCTTTTCCCCAGGATATAAATAAAGGTTTTTAGGTAAAAAAGGGAAGATCTTTATCGGAGATATTGAAGATCTTTCACCACGATTAGAAGATTACGTTCCGAGTTTCCAAAGACACTAAACTATTACGATCCTTGTGTGTGTGTTTTTGTTATGTACTAAGTATTCCGAAAAAGTAATTTAAAGTCCATGTACGTAAAGATACGGGTCTCTACAGTTGGTATCAGAGGAAAGGTTTATTCAACCTTTGGAAACTAGGATGCGAAAACGTTAGTGAGATCCCTAGAGATATTTCTAAGGTATGTCTAGGGATGCCCCTAAGGATATGTATACGTATAGGATATAGTTCTAGAACTATGGTAACGATATTAGATTAAACCAAAGATGATAGATATTTAAGTTACTCCCCCTTTATTACGATTTTTGCATCTAAAACTATTCTGTTTGGGTTTTAGAAAATGGCTGGAAACAAGATGATTCACAATAATGGAGGATATGATGGACAATGGAATGATATTCTTCATGAGCAACCAAATGAAATGGGATTTGGATGTCCAAACATCATTATTATGCCGAATCAACAATCTCACAACATGATCAATAAAGTAAAATTTGGTAAGTTTCCTAACTCGACTAATAAGAGAATGATGGAGTTCCATGATGATCATAGAGGAAAGAAAGTTCGATTTCCCTTATGTAAATCATGTGGGAAGAGGCATCAAGGAGAATGTTTCAAGGGAACTGGAAGATGCTTTGGGTGTGGAAAAGAAGGACACAAAGCAAGTAAGTGCAAAGGAAAAGGGTCGGTTAACACCATGGATGAGGATAATGGTATTGCTACGACATCAAAAATGGTTAAGTGTTTTAAATGTGGAATGTATGGGCATTATGCAAACAAATGCCCTAAGGGAAAGACTCATGAAGAGAATCAGTATGGTCATATGGGTAGTATTTATGTGGATGATGATGAAGAGACTACAAATGATATGTGAGATGAAAGAATTTTTGAAGCTCGGTCAATGGTTTGAGAATGTGGTGGAATGATTACATGTTAATCATGTGTAATTTTGGAATAAAGAGACATCTATGGATTGTTACACTGTTGTCTTTCCTTGTGTTTTGAAAGTGTATGATTAATGTTACCAGTATCCATGAAAGGTTATTCAGATATTTTTGGAATGTAGATGATATGCGCATAATGAAGGGATAAGGAGAAAATTAAATGTTTGATAGTATTCATGAGCTCATGATTGATATAAGGACTAAGTGATATCATGGTTTGAGTATATAGAATTTTGAGGATTTTGGTATGTGGAAAGTGTTAACTTTTAACTGCACTCATGTTTTCACTAAGGTATTCAAGAGAATACACGATTAAGGACTTTGAATGTTTGGAATGTGACCAACAAGACATATCTTATGATATGTGGGGATCAACGACAGTATTAAATCTCTGGAAATCGATGTCACTATATTATGAGAGTGGACTGCAGTATTATGTATAAGCCTAAAGATAAGACTGTATTATGTTGGACATAAGTTAGTATTGTTTAAGGATAGAAGATTTTCGATATTATTGATGGGATGTTATAGTAACGTAGTTTTAGAAAAAGGGACAACCTGCAGGACGGGCGACAGCCCATCGCTTCAGACAAGGCTCTAGGAATCGAACCCACAACCGAAGTGCGACTGGCCTTTATCGCCTACCACTGGCCTACAGGAAGTCCCTGTTTAGTAGAAACTAGTTTTATTATATTAAGCAGCATGATATATGAAGTATAAGTCCATTTTAGGAACCATATATGATTAATCTCACTATAGAATGACTTATGTATATTTAATAACTTTTTCTAACCTTTTGTTTGAGACAGATGGAATGAACAGCCATTCTATCACTTGATCTGATAACACTTCACAAATAACAAATTCAACTTCATTTATTTAAGATATGAAGTAGAAATTGTTCAAGGCACGAACAAAAGTGAGATTGTAGCAAAATAAAGTAAGTATTTATTCTAAGCAAATTTTCAACTTTAGGGAAATGATCTTGAAAACCAAAAATGTTGTCCTAGTGATCTTATACCTGATGAATCAGATGGTACCTTATATCATCACAAATCTATGGATTTGTGATTATTGGCTTTTCCATAGCCATGTTCTCTACCACTCTCCATCAGAACATGATGGTTAGATTTCTCTTCCATATCCATATTTTCACCTATGTGGAAACCCAGTGATTAGTTTATTTGGGTAATCGTTACATTTCATACTTTAATTTTTAAAGCCAAGTTTTTGGTATTCCCTTTTACGATGTGGGTTTCTATTAAAGAAACTTTAGAATAGTAAACCATTTATAACCCCGACGAATTTCGAGGGCGAAATTCATTTTAAGGGGGGTAGAATGTAACAGCCCAAATTTTATGAAAAATATTCTTTTTAATTTCACTAATGTCTTGTGTTATACGCTACACCAAAAGGAGCTTGCACAACACGCATCCTTGACTTGCCTTGCATTACACGCAATCGCAACCTTCCTCGATAGCGTGTGTGGTACGTAATCCTGAGTTTCACGAAACAATGATATGCTATTAAAATATTATTAAAACTAGCCGTTATGAATAGTAATAACCACTTTTTAAATTTTAGAAATTTTAACTCTCAAAATGGACTTCATTTTTGGATTCGGAGTATCGAATTTTGCCAAAGGTGAAATTTTGGTACTTTTCGGATAACTTTCATATTCTAATGAATAGTGAAAATTACTAAATTATAATTAAAAACAACTTTTTTAATCGAAATAATTAATAGTGATAAATCATTAATTTGAGTGGTTTTAAAGTATATTTAGAATATATTTTTACAATTTAATACAATGTTGGTCATTGATTGTAATTTCACATTTAAACCAGACATAATCAAATGTCAATCTTTTGATAGATATTGTTTCTTAAAAACACGCTATTTGTTTTAACAGCGGGATTTAATTATAAAATTAATTAATGCAACTTATATGTTGGGAATTTCGTAAAATAGAAATCATTTTTGAATTCGGAATATCAATTATAGCTTAGGGTGAAATTTTGGCATTTTTCTGAAAAACTTCAATTTTTGATGAATAGTGAAACCACTAAGTGGTAGGTTAAAAACTGAATTTTGCATAAAACTTAATTTTACCGCTTCTGTGAATGGAATTTCGAAAATACGAGAGACACGGTTAATATCAAGGACTAAAATGTGGTTCAATGAGATGAACATAAATTTTTGGTGAATAGTAACTTTTTACTTTTTTTACCACGGTTAAAAGTAAATAGGGTAACTAAGGGTAAATATGATATTAATATTACCCTAACACATGTGGTAATTCTATTGGACAAGTGTAATTCGACCAAAAACAAACTTAGGAATAAAATATGACTATTTAGGCCCACTTGGATTAGATTAGGACATTTATTATTAATTTATTTAAAGAAGGGTTAAAATAGTTAAAATCAAAGTTTAATAAGTAAATCATTTCTAACATGGGGTTATACATAATATAAATTCGATTGTAAATATTCATTAGAAAGATAAAAAGATTTACTATATTATGGTATTTTATTTGTAATTTTTAGACATCAAATAATTTAATTTATTTATGACACAAAGATGATGCAGTAATTATCTTGTTAATGAAATATTGACATAATTGATGTTATAAACACCCAAATAAATGTAATTTGAGACTTTTTATGAATTCCACTAATATTCTAGGTTACTATGATATATTATTGTTGATTTAATCAACTTGGTTCGAACATATAATTCTGTTATGACTTTCACAAAAATCATATATCAAATAGTGTCAAAATTGACACAAAATAGTTTTTAAATCAAATATTATATTATTAATTGTTATTTTATTCCTAAAAATCTAAGGTTAGGCCTAATGACTTAGATAAAGATATATGTATTAATAATATACAATTTGGGGTTCGTTTGGCATGTTATAGTAAGTTTATTAACCATATTGTGAAAGAAAACAAAAAGAAACGGTAAAAGTTAAATTATTTAACTTAGAGTTAAATCTAATAGATAAGGTTAAAATAAAAACCTAAACTTGTCTAAATCCTATTGGTTGATTGGATTTCGACCCATACCCACTTTAGATTTGGAATAAGACCCTTTGGAACCATTATAAACCGATTTTGACTTTAATATAAAATAATATTTTGAGATATTCCTAAGGTGCCCCTCTCCTCCCCTATAAAAGGACACCTCCTCCCCCTCCTCCTCACACCAATTTGAGCATTCAAGCTCGGCCAACCCCTGCCAAAATCTCTTCTCCACTTCCCTAGAAACATCCTAGAGGTTCTGGTCTTCCTCAAAGACCAATTCTAGTGCCCTAAGAGGAGGTCTCAAAGAGGCACTTCAAAGAAGAGGTAATTACCATTACCAATTCTTTCATCTTTATTTCTTCTTCCACTTCTTCTTCTTAGGTTGTTTCATTATGAAGTAATAACATCAGTATCACTCATATACTGATATGTTATTATAAGTATGAAACAAACCTATTTCACCATCTATCCATCCTATGGAAAAAAGAAATCACCGCGCGTGCGTACGTACGGAATACCGTCTCCACGCCGTGGTGTAATCTATTTTCCACCACCACCTTACATGGATGGGTATAATGGTGTAAAGAATAACTATACATAGTTATTACAACATCATATTGATTCTGATATATTGTATAATCCACTCCAATTCAATTCAATATTTATAGAAATGATATCATCGCTCGTGCGTACGTACGGACTACCGTCTCCACGACGCGATGAGATTCCTTCTCCATGTTAACCATTTAAGAATGATTATAATGTATATATAAGAAATAATAATGAAATATATGACATTATAAAGCTACTGGAATTATGTATATATATACATATGTTTGTCATCTACTTACTTCCATTTCAAGACAATAAGGAAAGAAAAACAGCGTTCATGCGTACGTACGGACTACCGTCTCCATGAACGGTGTTTTTCATTTTATTTATCTATCTATTATATATATATATATATACTGAATATATATGATATATAAATCATATTTTATATTCTGGAAGTAAGTAAATCATGATATAAGTAATAATGATGTCAAGAACAACAAGTCAAAACACCTACGATAAATGAAACGATTTTACCCAAAACGCTTCTTTAACATGGAATTTACAAAAGAACGGGTAATATAATGTCATAAGTGAACCATATATGATATCATAACAATGAATATGATTCTGTAATAAGTCAATGACATTATTTAAATCATTATACAGGAGGTTCGGACACATACGAAGCAAATTGGACCTAAGGTAAGGGAAATATCACAATCTCATTTTTATCCGAGATTGTTTATTCGTAAGTATTTACTGAGGTGTATTTTATCATCCACATCCATGTTTTATCAATATGTAATATTATTTCCATCCACCTAAAATTGTTTGAATCCATTTTTACCCTTCGGTGAGTTTTTGGTAATACGTATGAAAGGAATCTTTTGTCGTTTTTCGTACGAGGTACTTATTGACTTTTCCGACAAAAGTACGAAGAATGTTTTTTTTAACTTATACGGCACGAACGGATTTCTACTGTTTTATAAAGCCTTATTTTCATGAAGCTTCCTCTAAAATATTTCATGACTATTTTCAATAAAATATCTTTCTTTTAAAATTGCATGGTGTTTTGTGAAAAGAAATTGATTTTGAAGAAGAAAGGATATTTTCCTCAAGAATTCAATTCAAGTGTTTTATCAAAATTATTTTCCATCTAAGATAATAAAGAGTTCTGTTTCTATCCATATTTTTACATTGATTTGACTATGTTGTGATAGAATTATGTTTATGAATTCCTTTATCTTATATGAATTGATTTATGATGTCATGATGTTTCAAGAATCCCATTTTTGTTACATGTGTTATGCGATGATGTATGTTTTATGATTATGTGGCACACATAAGAAAGGATTCATTATAAGATGGGTGGGACCTATATCTCCCTCCAATGCATTGGGTAATGATTTTATATCTCATGATATAGACATGGCTGGAACGGAAGGTTATTTCGGTTCAGTGATACAGGACTGAAACGAGGAGTGAACTCGGTTCAGAAAGGGACTTTGTCCACTAAGATAGTCTTGGCAATGAGTCATGACTAACAAGAAATGATTTTCCATGATTATGTGTGCATGCCACAAAGTTTCAAGTTTTATGTTATGATTATGGGGATCTCATTTTCACTTCTATGATTTATCCCATGTTATGATATTATGAGCTCTTTTGCAGGTTAAGATTTCCAAAAGATATGTTCTTATGTATATGATGTGATTGATATTTCTTTTGTTTACCCTTACTGAGCATTTGAGCTCACCCTTTTATGTTTTCTTTTCCCCAGGATATAAAGAAAGGTTTTTAGGTAAAAAAGGGAAGATCTTTATGGGAGATATTGAAGATCTTTCACCACGATTAGAAGATTACGTTCCGAGTTTCCAAAGACACTAAACTATTACGATCCTTGTGTGTGTGTTTTTGTTATGTACTAAGTATTCCGAAAAAGTAATTTAAAGTCCATGTACTTCAAGATACGGGTCTCTACAGATGTCCTCAAATAGTAGGATCATATCATATGAATCCCATTTATCAAAGCATAATTGGGAGAAATATTAACTAATATTTTTCTATGAAAAAGGCACTGATAGAATCCCACAACATAAGAATGAATGAAATTGTGTGTGGGGGAAGTTCAAGTTCATCATGATCATGGCCAAAACCACATTCTCCAAACCAACCAATGAAAGTCTCCAGATCACACACCTTACACATAGGGTGTTGTATAGTTTATTAAATGGATATGTATCAATAAATTAGAAATATTTTTATGTACATTATTTAATAATTACTATATTTTAATTATTTTACTGTTACTTTATAAATGTTTTTTATTTTGATGAAAAACAACAGAATTTATATTTTCAATCTATATTAAATTTAAATTAAGACATTTATTTTCAATGAATTAATAGTCTTTTGAAATAAATTATATTTTAATAAAATATTTTTATAAAATATTTTTTTGTTAAATATTAATTATCATATAAATCTGATAATGTCAAATATAATTTTTAGAAGCGTTTGAAAAATATTATTATAAAAAACCCCAACATTTCTAAAAAATATTGATTGTTATTTTAAAAGTTAAAATTAATATATGTTAAACATATTTTTTAAAAATATATATTACATGAATAATAGGTACATATAAATTATCCAACATATTTTTTTTCATTATTTTTTGATATAGTTGAATTTTTAGGTAAAAATTAAAAAAATTTAAAAAAAAATCTGTATTATGACATAAAAATTACAAAATAGTAAACTATAAATACTATAAATGGGATCCATTAAGGAATATATGTTTTTACATTAAAATAATGTAATTTTATGTTTATTTGGTTATTTTTATAAAGTATTTATGAATAATATAAAACCATTAATTTTTTTTATAATTTTGAAATCATTTAATAAATATTTTTACAAACATTCACATAATAAAGGGTATTATTTTATTATTTTCCTCCATTGTAATTATAAAATAATTTTTACCACACCCATTTAGAATAAACCATGGGATATAACATTGGAATGTTTTGTGGTCTTGTTTTTTTAATTATATAGATTCCAAAACATAAGTATGAGAAATAAAAAAGAAATCTCCACTATTTTACAATATAAAAACAAACAATATCTCATTGATATTAACTAATAATCCTAGTAGAAAATCCTTACGCTTCACTTCCCTCTATTGAGAACTACCAATGTACCCCATGCTCTCAAGAAGCTACTCACAAACATTTGGATTTCGACACTGAAGTAATGATCCTCACTGTCTCTTATTTACTCATGTTTGTTTATTATCTTGTGATTTCAATTTACAATTCATAATAATGGGAAATTTCATTAAATTTTTGTATTACTTAAAATTTTAAGTCAATATGATTATATACCTATTTCTCTCTCATCATTCCATTTTATGAATTTTTAACTGATGTCAATATGTTACTGAAATTTCAACGTGATTTTTCATGCAAAAACAATTGTGTAGTGAATACCATGATCATTTACTATTATGTGTGTTCAACTCTATAAAATTATAATTCATTAGCATTTGGGATACATGTATTTATTCCACCCACAGTTATTATGGAATAAAATGTGATGATGAATTAATAGATGGTGTATGATCTATGGGGAACACATAAAAATGTTATAGAAATGAAATTGATGGGTTGTGCCCAGAATTATACAGTGCTCCAATGTATTGGATAATGGTTTTCAAATCATACACAATTTTTTGATAGGGAGAGAACATGATTCCCTTATGGATCTTTTTCTATCATGATTTCTTGGAATTTATACTTGACCTATGTTTATTATACAATATTTTATGAAGATTTCACATTTCCCATGTTATCATGTTATACCATGTCTTGTAATCTTATTTATGAATCCAACTCAATTTATGGAACAATGACATGGATATTTTTTAACATGTGTTATTGAATGTGTATTCCCTTATTGGGATTTGTAGCTCACCCATTTCTCATGTATGTCCTTAGGTTTTCCCGAGGAGTTTATAAAGGCATGGAATTTTCGAATCATGTTATTGATGTTTTGAATGATGTAATTATATCCCATGTTCAATAAGTAATTCTATAATTTTAATTCCCAAATACACGTGACCTTTCATTATTTTGGATTTTATTATTTTTACTAATATAATATTAATATTGAATTAATTTTTCATAATGAGAAGGCTTGTTATAGTGTGTATCAAAGGATAAGTGTTGTTATTTTTTAGATTCAATTTATAAAACTGTAGTGAATGACTTAAGAATAAAAATATGTATAAGAATAAAAAATTTAGTTCAGTAATTATAGATTAATTTGTTTATCAGGAAAATAAATTACATTCTGGAAACTATATGTTTACGTGGTATTGAAATTTATGTACAAAGTTGTAAAACATGAAAACACCATGTTGATATAAAATCTACTCAGAACATGTGCACAATAAATGGAATTTTTGAACACCTGGTTTGACACTCTGGTGTGATTTGATTTCATAAATCCAATAACTCATTATGAACAATTAATATGGGGATAAAAAATACCTATAAGAATATGAGTTAGGAAATAGATCACTTATAACATATATTGAAGCCTAGAAATTCATAAGGTAGTGATGTAATTTAATTTTATAAGTTTTATATTTAATCTGTTAGATAAACTTTTGTTTGAATAATAGTTTAATAATATCATTCCATAATTTTAACTTTATTATTGTGAATGACCTAAAATAAGAGGTATTAGGTAAACCATCAATTCAATGGGAAAAGTGATGACTACGCCAACGTGATGCCCAGCCTGATGGTAGTATGATCAAAAACTTTTTAATGATTTTGTCTCAACTAACTCAT
This sequence comes from Viscum album, assembly GCA_963277665.1. Classification (NCBI taxonomy): domain Eukaryota; kingdom Viridiplantae; phylum Streptophyta; class Magnoliopsida; order Santalales; family Viscaceae; genus Viscum; species Viscum album. The sequence goes on along the minus strand of OY728122.1, from coordinate 503,876,884 downwards.
GTTTTAATACAAAACTAGAAAAATCCCAGGTAAATAAAGAATAATACATTTTCATATTTATTAACATTTACGAATTAAAAATTAATTTTACTTTAAAGGCGTTGCTATGTTCGATAGTGTACTCAATATGCAACAAAGAGTTTCTTTGAAATATTACATTGTACACTAGTAATAAAATAATATTATTTTAATTGGAAGGAATGAATAGAAATAACTAAAATATGATTATATATGTTTGTTAAATTTTTTTACATTTATCCAATAATGGATAAAGGCTTAAAATAAGAAAAGAATTTAATTTTAGGCATACATACTCTAATATTCACTAAAGGTCCACTTATCACCTTTTGATGGAGAACCTTCATTAATTATAGTTTTGGTGACTCTTATACATTATATTGGACCAAATAAAATTCTTCTTTAGAATCGGGACATCAAAATTTACTTTGTGTAAATTTTTTGGTATTTTTCCTATAAAGTTCATTTTTTTAATGAATAGTGAAAAATGGTGTATTTTAATTCAATACCCATTTTTCATCTAATTTATTTATAGTATTATATTATCGTTTGAATTGGTTTTAAAGTGAAATTATAATATATTTTGACCATTTAATCCAATAGTGGTCGTTGAAATTAATTTCACTTTGAAATCAGACTTAAACTTGTGTCAATCTTTTGATACTTATTGTTTCATAAAAACACATTATTTGCTCTGATAGCGGGAATTAATTATTAAATTAATTAATGAAACTTATATGTTTTTAATTTTTTAAAATAGACTTCATTTTTGAATTCAAAATATCAAATATAGCTTAGGGTGAAGTTTTGGTATTTTTCTAAAAAACTTCAATTTTTTGATGAATAGTGAAACCACTATGTGGTAATTAAAAAACTGATTTTACATTTAAATGAAATTTAACCACATTTTTGTTTTGAATTTCAAAAATATGACATGCATGGTTTTCATTGGGATGTAAAATGTGGTTCAATGGGATTAAAATAATTTTTTTGGTGAATAGTTACTTTTATGTTTATTAGTCGCAATTAGAGGTAATTAGTGTAGTGTAAGGTAAAAATAATGTTGTAATAATATGAAATGACCTAGACACATGTCCTATCCTTATTGGATGCTTCATGGCCGACGAAGAAAATCCATGGGTCAACTTTGGGACCCCATGGAGCCACATTGGTAGGAAAATGACATTAATAACTTTTTATTTAATGTTAAAATAAAAATGTCACAAACATGAGTTGTTTTACTAAAACAATTCTTAAATGGGGTTATACGAGTCATATTTTTTACTATAAATATTCATTATAAATATAAAAATATTTCCTATATCATGATATTTTTTTATAATTTTTATACATTAAATAAATTAAATTATTTATGACATCATGATGATGCAGCGATTACCTCATTAACGAACGATTTAAATAAAATGAAAAGATAATGTAAACTCTAAGACTTATACTTGTCAAAGACCTATTGGATGAGTATATTTAGAACCCTTATCACCTTATCCTTGAATTATATCAATGTGGGACCTTTAAAATCCCAAAATCATTTTATAATAAAGTAAACATTTATAGCTTTCCAACAGTGCCCCTCCTCTCCTCTTATAAAAGGCCCCCACCCCTACCACCTTACCCGCACCTCTCAATCCTTTGGCTTAACCAAAACCTACCCATTTCGTCTCTCCGCATCCCTCTCTTACTCCTAGAAGCCTTAGTTTGGGCAGAAGTCTTCCCAAGGAATCCTTTGAGCTCAAATCAAAAAGAGTTGCCCGATTTAAAGGTAGTGTCTTCTCTTGTGTTCTTATGTTTTATTTTTCTTCTCCAACCCCATAAACTATTTTTATTCATTTATTTTGTAACAGAACCTGTATCTTCCATATACTAGTATGTTGTTATAATAAGGATTCGTGCTACACTTACACACACCTACATCTAATGGTTAAAGAACATACTGTTTCTGTGGATGGCGAATTTCTGCCTCCCGAAACGATGATTGTTCAACATTCATATAACACATTTAAAGGTGGCCATTAAGATGTCACTATATTTATATATGATATAAATATTTTTATGTTTTTATTAAGCTTCTGTATTTTTCATTTATGGCATACCTTTAGGGCTTCCATTATCGGTATACACGATATCTTCATTTTAGGAAGTTCGGACTACCGCCCCCTCAATGTGATTTGATTCGTTAATACCATATGTGGTACGTATAAAGGATAGATTTAATGATATTATATATGATACCATACTATAATTATAATACTATTATGTATCGTTATGTTTTAATTCCATTAAAATGTGTGATACAAATGAAAGCAGCGTTCATGCGTACGTAAGGCTTACCATCTCCATGAACGGTGCATTTCATTTATTATCCCCAAATGTAATGTACTATTATAACTACATATATATAATGGATATATATGATTTATGTTACATCTAAATGATGAATATAATTATGGAATTAAAATATTCATATCTCTCATTTATTTTTAATTCCATTAATGTGACATAGAAATGAAAGTAGCGTTCATGCGTACGTACGGCTTACCGTCTCCATGAATGGTGCATTTCATTTCTTACCTCTAAACCTTATGTAATATTATAAATTCATGTATATACTGGATATATATTATATATATAATATCTACATCAAGAGTATAACTCTAGATATAATGGATACATGGACAACTTGTAATTATAAAGAGTTTATTTTTGACTCATATACCAATGATCATTAAAATGACTGTTATTAACTTAAATAATTACATAGTGTTCATGACATGGAAATAAGTGATATAAAATTAATAATGAACTTGAAAAAGGTTCTTAATAAAGTATAAATTAACTCAAGTTTATTATTCAGGAGGTTAAAGAACGATCGAGTCAAGTCGGACCCGAGGTAAGGGACTTCATCTCAGTCTCCTTTCATTGAGGCATATTTAGTTTTATACACAACATTCATTTATACGGTGTATAAACCCCTTTGACTTTTACATTTATTAAAAAAAGGAATCTTTTTATATGAGGCCTTTAATAAACGACAAAAGGGAATGTTTTCTTTTTCATACGTATTCGGCGACAACGACTTCTTCACAGCCATGACCATTATTTGAGTTCCGGCTTCCTCTACAAGCCATAACTTTTTAAAAAAATGAAAAATACATACCATGTATTACTTTACTTTTATTTTGGTATTGAAAATGGTTTTCATAAAGTTTTTATTATATCAATGTGTTTTATTGATATCTTGTGATTGAAATGTGGAAATTCTATGTTTCCTTTATGCATGTTTTATGTGATACGATTATGTTATGGTTCTTGGGAATTATTATGAAGACGGGTGGTTCTGTGATAAACTAAGGGCAGGTGAGCCCGATATAGCTCTCCAATGCATTGGGTAACGTGAAGGAGTTAAACATTAAGGTTTCTCTAAAGCGATTTAGGGAGTATACTGTGATGGGTATTCCAAACGTAACCAAGATGGTTACTCCCTATGTAAGAATGTTATGAATTCCTCAAGTTAACTTTATGTCTTATTATTTCTATGATATATTCATGATTTGATGAGGTATGTTCAAGTGCCTATGTTTTATGGGTAAAGTTTGATTTCATTCTTATGTATATATGAACTCATGTTTTCTTTCCATATTTTTATGACCCTTACTGAGATTTTTATGCTCACCCAAAGATTTTTGAAATGTTTTTCACTGGACTTAATGTGGAATAGGGTCAGGATGGGATCAAGGGAAAGTCATGCTATATAAAACATGGAACTAGACATGTTTCTTTTTAAGAGTTTTTATTCTATGGAAGCATATTAGAGGATTCTACTTTGTAATCTTTTGAGATGTAATAGTTATGTCCTAATTCTCTAAAACTCTAAACCTGAAAAGATCCTCAATGTGAATTATTCATTTAATTCAATATTATGTAAGGTTTAAGGCTGGGGCCTTATAGTTAGAATCAGAGGTCAGTTTAGATTACTTTAGGAGTTAGAATTCTATTAAATGATTATGTGAAAATATTTTTTATGGTCCAATTGAAAATGATATAGAATTTGAAGATTACCATGTTGCTTCTCCTATAATATTTTTGTGTTAAGAATGGTTTTTCATAGAGGAAACAAAACAGATTTTCTGGGAAGGCATACAGAGGGAAATGACCTTTCAAATCAGTATCCTGAGATGGTTAGAATCATAAATAGTTTGTTGCAGTGATGGCTCAGTTGACTCATGTGAAAAATTTTGGCTATTTTTATTGATGATATTTTGGTGTTTTCAAAATGTAAAGAGGAGCATGAAAGTCATTTAAGGGTTACTCTTCAAAAATTAAATGAAAATAAACTGTATGGATAATTCATCAAGTGTGAGTTTTGGTTGCAACAAATTTCTTTCCTTGGTTATATTGTTTCTAAATATGGAATAATGGTGGATCCTGCAAAAACTAGAGTTGTTGAAGAATGGACAAGACCCACAAATGTAACTAATATTTGTAGTTTCCTTGGATTTGTAGTCTATTACCTAAGGTTTGTTAGAAATTTTTCACGGTTATCTAGTCCAATGAATAAGCTAACTCGGAAGGGTGTTAAGTTTATCTGGAAAAATGAATGTGATGATTGTTTTCAGGAATTGAAAAGAAGATTGGTGAATGCTACCGTTTTGACAATACCTTCTAAGAATGGTGAGTTTGCTATCTATAGTGATGCTTCATTGAAAGGACTTCATTGTGTCCTAATGCATAATTATTAGGTAATTGCTTATGCTTCATGACAGTTGAAAACTCATGAAGTAAATTACCCTACACATGATTTGTAATTAGATGCTGTAGTTTTCACTTTAAAAATTTGGCGGCATCATTTGTACGGAGTAAAGTGTGAAATATATACTGATCACAAAAGTATAAAGTATATATTTACTCATAAAGAATTGAACATGAGACAGAGGAGATGGCTTGAATTAATCAAGGATTATGATTTTACAATTCGTTACCATCCGGGAAAAGCAAATAAAGTTGCTGATGCTTTGAGTCGAAAAAGTAATTCTTTATTAACAATGTTGTGTTTGGAATGTGATCCTTTGGTTAAGGATTTGATGAAATTTCGCATAGAATTTGTTGGTGCAGGATGTCCTTCTGTTTTGTTTCAAGTTTCAGTGAAAGCTTCTCTATTAGACAGAATTAAGAAAGCACAGAAGTAAGACAGTGAGTTGCAGAAAAAGGTAGAGCTGGTTCAGAAGGGTAAGTTGCCTGAATTCAACATTGATAATGATTGTGTTTTGAGATTTGGGAAGAGATTGTGTGTGCCTTGTGATTCACAGTTGAAGAGAGAGTTGTTATGTGAAGCTCATAGTTCTCCATTTTCAGTTCATCCTGGCAGTACTAAGATGTACAGAGATCTATGGGAGTATTATGGGTGGGATGGAATGAAAAGAGATATTGCTGTTTTTACTATAAAGTGTTTGACTTGTCAAAAGGTTAAAGCAGAGAGGCAGTTACCAAAACGGATGTTTCATCCTTTAAGAGTGCCAGAGTGGAAATGGGAAAATATATCCATGGACATCGTTGTGGGATAGCCAAAGACACCTTGATGTAATAATGTAATATGGGTTATTGTTGATCGCATGACTAAATATGCTCATTTCTGTGCTATACGAGATTCTTTTTCCCTAGATCAACATTACTGTTTGTATCTTAAAGTGATAGTCAGGTTACATGGACTTCCACTCTCCATTGTATCTGACCATGATCCCAGGTTCACTTCTTTCTTTTCGAAAGGCCTTTAGAAGTTGTTGTGTACTGAATTAAATTTTAGTACAGCTTTTCATCCTCAATCAGATGGGTATTCAGAACGAACAATTCAGACTTTGGAAGAAATGCTACATGCTTGTTCGATGGATTATCAGGGATGTTGGGACCAACATCTTTCTTTGGTTGAATTTTCATATAATAATAGTTTTCATTCTAGTATACATATGGCACCATTTGAGGAGTTTTATGGGAAGCTGTGTCGAATTCCAGCTTTCTGTGATGAAGTGGGTGAAAGGAAGCTGATGGGACCAGAATTTGTAGAAGAGATGGCAGAAAATGCTCAGTTGATTCAGAAACACATGAGAATAGCTCAGAGGAGATAGAAAAGTTAAGCGGATAACCTGAGGAAGGATCTATCTTTCGAGGTATGTGATCATGTTTTTATCAAGGTTTCTCCATGGAAAAGTGTGATGCAATTTGGTAAGAATGTAAAGCTGAGTCCAAGGTTCATTGGACCATATGAAATTATAGAGAGAGTTGGATCAGTTGCATACATAGTGACATTACCTCCGAGTTTATCTCAAGTACACAATGTTTTTCATGTTTCGATGTTGAGAAAGTATATTCCAGATCCATCTCATGTTTTGAGCCCAGAGATAGTTCAGTTGGAAGAGAATCTCTCTTATGAAGAACAACCAGTCCAGATTCTTGACCGAAGAGGGAAACTGTTTCGAAATAAGCTAATTCACCAGGTAAAGGTTTTGTGGAATAACCATATGGTTGAAGAGGCAACGTGGGAATCTGAAAATGCTATGAGGGATAAATACCGCCACTTATTTTGATATGTGAATAAAATTGTGAGGACGCAATTACCAAAAGGGGGGAAGGATGTAACATCCCAGGTAAATAAAGAATAATACATTTTCAAATTTATTAACATATACGAATTAAAAATTAATTTTACTTTTAAGGGATTTCTATGTTCGATAGAGTACCTGATACGCAACAAAGAGTTTCTTTGAAATCTTACGTTGCACACTAGTAATAAGATAATATTATTTTAATTGGCAGGAATGAATAGAAAAAACTAAAATATGATTATATATGTTTGTTAAATGTTTTTACATTTATCCAATAATGGATAAAGAATTAAAATAAGAAAAGAATTCAATTTTAGGCATAGATACTCTAACATTCCCTAAAGGTCCACTTATCACCTTTTGATGGAGAACCTTCATTAATTATAGTTTTGGTCACTCTTATAAATTCTATTGGACCAAATAAAATTTTTCTTTAGAATCAGGACATCAAAATTTACTTTGTGTAAATTTTTGGTATTTTTCGTATAAAGTTCATTTTTAATGAATAGTGAAAATTGTTGTATTTTAATTCAAAACCTCTTTTTAATCTAATTTATTTACGGGATTAGATTGTCGTTTCAATTGGTTTTAAAGTGAAATTAGAATATATTTTTACCATTTAATCCAACAGTGGTCGTTGGAATTAATTTCACTTTGAAATCGGACTTAAACTAGTGTCAATCTTTTGATAATTATTGTTTCATAAAAACACGCTATTTTCTCTTACAGCCGGAATTAATTATTAAATTAATTAATTCAACTTATATGTTTTTAATCTTGTAAAATAGACTTCATTTTTGAATTTGGAATATCAAATATATCTTAGGGTAATGTTTTGGTATTTTTCTGAAAAACATCAATTTTTGATGAATAGTGAAACCACTAAGTGGTACTTAAAAAACTGATGTTTCGTTTAAATGAAATTTTACCACCTTTGGGTTTATAATTTCGAAAATCCGACATACATGGTTGTCATTAGGAAGTAAAATGTGGTTCAATGGGATTAAAATATTTTTTTGGTGAATAGTAACTTCTATGTTTATTAATCGCAATTAGAGGTAATTAGTGTAGTTTAAGGTAAAAATAATGTTTTAATAATATTAAATGACCTAGAGACATGTACTAACCTTATTGGATGTTTCATGGCCGACCAAGAAAATCCATGGGTCAACTTTGGGACCCCATGGATCCACTTTTGTTGGAAAATGTCATTAATAACTTTTAATTTAAAGTTAAAATAAAAATGTCACAAACATGAGTTGTTTTACTAAAACAATTATTAAATGGGGTTATACAAGTCAGATTTTTGACTATAAATATTAATTATAAAGATAACAATATTTCCTACATCATGATATTTTTTTATAACTTTTAGATATTAAAAAAATTAAATTATATATGACATCATGATGATGCAGCGATTACCTCATTAATGACCAATTTATATAAAATGAAAAGATAATGTAAAATATAGGAATTAAACTTGTAAAAGGCCTATTGGATGAGTATATTTCGAACCCTTATCACATTACCCTCTAATTATATCAATGTGGGACCTTTAAAATTAGAAAATCATTTTATAATAATGTAAACTTTTATAACTTCCCAAGAGTGCCCCTCCTCTCCTCTTATAAAAGGCCCCCACCTCTACCACCTTACCCCCACCTCCAAAGCCTTTGGCTCAGCCAAACCCTGCCCATTTAGTCTCTACACATCCCTCTATTACTCCAAGAAGCCTCACTTTGGAATAATTCTTACCAAGGAAGCCTTTGAGCTCAAATCAAAAAGAGTTACCTGATTTAAAGGTAGTGTCTTATCTTGTGTTCTTATGTTTTATTTTTCTTCTCCAACCCCATAAACACTTTTTATTCATTTATTTTGTAACAAAACAAGTATATTCCATATAATATGATGCTTTTATAAGAAGGATTCGAGCTACACTTACCCACACCTATATCTAATGGTTAAAGAACATATTGTTTCTGTGGATGACGAATTTCTGCCTCATGAAATGATGATTGTTCAATACTCATATAACACCTTTAAAGGTGGACATTAAGATGTCACTATATTTATATATGATATATAATGTGTTTATGTTTTTATTAAGCTTCTGTATTTTTCATTTATGGCATATCCTTATGGCTTCCATTATGGGTATAGGCGATATCTTCATTTTAGGATGTGCGGACTACCGCCCCCTCAAAGTGATTTGATTCGTTAATACCATATGTGGTACATGTAAAGGATATATTTAATGATATTATATATGATACCATAATGTAATTATAATACTATTATGTATCATTATGTTTTATTTCCATTAAAGCATGAGATAGAAATGAATGTAGCGTTCATGCGTACGTACGACTTACCGTCTCCATGAACGGTGCATTTCATTTCTTATCCCTAAATGTAATATACTATTATAAGTACATATATATAATGGATATATATGATTTATGTTACATCTAAATGATGAATAAAATTCTGGAATTAAAATATTTATATATCTCACTTAGTTTTAATTCCATTAATATGACATAGAAATGAAAGTATCATTCATGCGTACGTACGGCTTACCATCTCCATGAATGGTGCATTTCATTTACTACCTATAAATGATTTGTAATATTATAAATTCATGTATATAATGGATTTATATGATATATATGATATCTACATAAAGAGTATAACTCTGGATATAATGGATACATGAACAACTTGTAATTATAAAGAGTTTATTTTTGACTCAAGTACCAATGATCGTTAAAACGACCGTTATTAAGATAAATAATTACATAGTGTTCTTGAAATGGAAATAAGTGATATAAAAGGAATAATGAACTTGAAAAATGTTCTTAAGCTTGTAGGAATTAACTCAATTTTATTATTCAGGAGGTTAATGAACGATCGAGTCATGTCGGACCTGAGGTAAGGGACTTCATCTCAATCTCCGTTCATTGAGAGATATTTTGTTTTATACACAACTTTCTTTTATAAGGTGTATAAACCCCTTTTACTTTTACGTATATTCAAAAAGGAATAGTTTTATATGAAGCCATTACTAATTGACAAAAGGGAATGTTTTTTTTCGTACGTATGTGGCGACAAGGACTTCTCCGCCGCCATGACCATTATTTGAGTTTTGGCTTCCTCTACAAGCCATAACTTTTTTTAAAAATGAAACATAAATACCATGTATTAATTTTCATTTATATTGGTATTGAAAATGGTTTTCATAAAGTTTTATATTATCTATGTGTTGTATTTATATCTTGTGATTGAAATATGGAAATTCTATGTTTCCTTAATGCATTTTTTATGTGATACGATTATGTTATGGTTCTTGGGAATTATTATGAAGACGGGTGGTTCCGTGATAATCTAAGGGAGGGTGACACCAATATAGCTCTCCAATGAATTGGGTAACATGAAGGAGTTAAACGTTACGGTTTCTCTGAAGAGATTTAGGGAATATACTGTGATGGGTATTCCAAACGTAACCAAGAGGGTTACTCCCTACGTAAGAATGTTATGAATGCCTCAAGTTACCTTTATGTCGTACGATTTCTATGATTTATTCATGATTTGATGAGGTATGTTAATGTGTCTCTGTTTTATGGGGAATTTATGATTTCATTCTTATGTATATATGAACTCATGTTTCCTTTCCATATTTTTATAACCCTTACGGAGTTTTTTATGCTCACCCCATGTTTTTTGAAATGTTTTTCACAGGACTTAATGTGGAATAGGGTCAAGGATGGGATCAAGGGAAATTCATGCTATATAAAACATGGAACTAGACATGTTTCTTTTTAACAGTTGTTATTCTATGAAAACTTAGTAGAAGTGTCTACTTTCTAATCATTTGAGATGTAATAGTTATGTCCTAATTCTCTAAAACATTAAAATTGAAAAGATCCTCAATATGAATTATTCATTTAATTCAATATTAAGTAAGGTTTAAGGCTTCATCCTTATAAACCTTGATCAAGAGGAGATCTGAAACTCAATTAAAAAAATAACAAGGTGAAATAGATTAATTTATGTGGTAATGGCCTCTAAAATTCAGTATAGCATCTGATCCCTTAATCATGGAGAAATGGATCGACTTCGTTGAGGTAATATTCTCCATTCTTCAACGATGCGCACTTGAGAAATTTATACTGGATGTTTATCTTATGGAGGTTGAAGATTACCAATGGTGTAATTTGATCAATAATATATGGCATGCGCAATAGATAGAAGAAATTATGTTGATGGAATACCCAAAAATGTTTTTATATAAATATTTTTCTCGCACTCTTTGAAGTTAATTGGATAGTTATTTCCATTCCCTCAAGAAAAAAGATGATGAATATATTGGGTTTTACAAGGAAAACAACACTATAATTGTATGAAACACCTCAAAATCTATCGTTTCTCCTAAATGGATGTTTGAACACTTATTTTGTGTGATAAAACATAGTCTACATGAACCCATGGAAATCTGTTACTTTCATATCTATGTGTAAATTCATTGATGTCCCTCAAAGTCTCAATGGAGATCATAGAATCAAAATGATATCCTTTGGATAAGAAAAAGAAAAAGTAATTTATTCAAGTGTTCTGGTAGAGAAATATAATATTGAGAATAAATTTCAATATACCACATTCAAATATTTTAGAAAAAAGGACCCCCATAATTTAATGTGGGGGGGGGGGGTAGGATGTGAATTAGGTTTGGAAGGAAAGGAAACCTCGATAGTAATTATTGATTGGAGAAACCCACTAATACGTTAGAGTAAATGAATTATCCTATCATCCACTATTGTATTTTTTGTTTCATTAACTACAAGGAACCATGGAACTTTCAAAATAAATGCAGTAATCCAATAATTTTTGGAGACAATAAACAACATCTAAGGCTGCAAAGGGGAGATTTTTACTTCACAAATACTAAGGTGGATCCCAAAAACAGTGTATTCATAGGTATGGTTGTTATTCATTATATAATAGAAAATATATTTTTTAATCTGGTTCTACGCGTTCTTACGTATCATGAAATTTTTGTAGAACTATTCAAACAGAAAAAAAATCATGGAAGTGGAGCTATCTATGAAAACTAAAAATGGGAAAATTATATCATCCAAAGTATATAACTCATCCTATATCAAATTTTGTAGAATTAAATTCCCAATGAAACATATCATACTCACTTTGGTTGAATTTGAAAAAATTAGGAGTAGGGATTAACATTCCATATACAGAGACAACATTAATTTCCATAGGAAGTAATTCACTCCCCATAATGTGAATCATCCCCTGATTCACTACAAGTACAAAGAGGGGGACAAATAATATTTATCACTATTATTACAATAATGGATATTATTTCCATATGATAATGTGTATCTATATTAGATTATTTAGTTTAAGAAAATAATCATCCTTGATGAAAATCCAAGAGTGAGAGAATATGATGATGTGTTCGTGAGGAATTTCCTGGTCTTCCTCCTAGAAAAGAGGTTGAATTTTAAAATAAATCATACACCTAGGTAATTTCCATTCTCTATGACTCTATATATAATGGATGTTGTGGAACTTAAGGAGATTAAGAATAATATATAGCATAATTGGGATTAATGTTCATACACCTATATGCATCTTGGTGGGGTACAGAAGTCCACTTTATCATGAATAAATATTGGTCAACGTGCCTTTACATATAATATCTTTATGTCAACAAGATCATTATAAAAAACAAGTATCCACTACAATAAATTGATTATTATTATTTTTATAATGGTCTGGGCCGAAGCCCCATTTATCATTAATCCAAAGAAAAGACCTCTTTTACTGGCTAGAGGGAGACCCATTACCTAGCTCGAAGGCCTAGTGGGCATTTAGTTAATTACATGGCACATTGAGACGTTTTCTTGGCCCAAGGCCCATTATGTGAATAGTATGACTACATTACACGCGCTGATACAGTACCACACAGTACCCGCCGCTGCTACAGTACCCCCTACCGCCGCTACTGTAACCCTACCACCGCTACAATGCCCGCCATTGCTACAGTGTCATCGCTACTACAGTACGCTACAATACCTGCACCCAATGGGTTTTTATCATCCCTATCATGAACAATACTTCTCCATGTTGGAAGTGTGGTCATGATTTTTCCAAGTTAGGGTGAAGAAGGGGGATATTCCCAAGACCATTCCCTTATAATATAAAAGCTCTACGATTTCATACTGATTCCTTTTGGGCTCAATATTTATTTATAAATATTTATGGAAATGATTAGTATAGTCTTTAGAGATTACCAAAAAATTATTAGGGATAGATTATATATAATCTTCTAATATTCTCCCAAACCATGGGGGAGCATCAAGAGCATATGAGAATTGTAATAATGAACTTACGAAACGATAATCATTATACAATGTATAGATAGTGTGTGTTCTGGTTGAAGGATGTCTTATTCATGGTATGCATCATAATAAAATTTGGATAACTATGAACCCTTCCAAAATTGATGTAATTAATATAAGTTAGTGGAAAGAGTCTGTTATATATATATCCATATATTCCTTGGATTAACTATGTACAATAATTGATTTGTGATAAATTTATCCTAATTTTAAAACCCTCTTAGCAAGATAACAAGGAATGGAGTATTTTTTTAATGATTAATGGTATGATAGATTCAAATTGATTAAAAGGAGGATTATCACTTCCATAATTCTCAATATACCCTCAAGTTGAGAAATTTTCATCATATTCAATAATTTTTTGATGAAGGTATTGGGTTTGTGTTAATGTAGGATGAAAAATTCATACCCTATGTGAAAAGGGAAATTGAATTTTCACAAATAGAACTAGCCAAAACATGATCCACTATTGGTTAAATAATCATCGCTATTAAAATACAATTGAATTATCTCTAAGTAAATAACTGTTAAATTTATATGGATAAAAAAATTCTCAAATATATGTTCCCATAGAATGAGCTCAATATGCACCAACAAAGATTGTTATAATTGATCACGGTCTTTGAATTCTCAATCCACTACCATCCTAGTAAGGCGAATAAAGTGTGGGAAACTCTAAGTAGAAAGGATCCAACAAATCTATCATTTATGAGAATGGAGAGTGATGAAATCTTCTTATATTTAAAAAGGATGGACATGGGAATCATAAAAGAGCTAACCTCATCAATCCTTTCAAAAATTATTTACAAATCGTCCATTATAGAAATGATAATGTTTTCTCAGAGAAATGATTTGGTAATTTAGAAGAAATCGGAAACTGTATGAAATGATAAACTCTTGGAGTAAAATGGTAATTAAGAAGAAGTTGTGAGATTTGGGTCTAGAATATGTGTATCATCATGTCCTAAGTTAAAGATGGAATGGTTTGAGGACTCAAATATCCTAACCTCCCTCAACCACCACGAAACTTAAAGATATATCTTGATCTATGAGAACACAATTGGTGGGAAAATAATATGAAAGAGATCATGGAATATACATCTAAATATATTGTATGTCAGTAAGTGAAAGAGAAATTTTAAATATCCATTTGGGATGATGTAAACCATCACCCATTCATATATAGATATTCAAAAACATCAGCATGGAGTTTTTCACAATTCTTCCATATATATTTAGACGAAATAATGCTCTATGGGTTGTGGAAGATCATCTTACAAATACTACGCAATTCATTGCAATTCAAGAGGATTTCTCCCTCAATCCACTTCCAAGGATGTACATTAGTGAAGTGGTGATGTTTCATGGAACCCCGTTATTTATACTATCCAATAGATATCCTAGATTCACATCTATATCTAGAAGAGTCTACAATAGTTTCCACTCGAGCATCCCAATGGCTCCCTATGAAGCCCTTTATTAAAAGAGGTTTATAAAACCTACATGTTGAGATTAAGTTGGGGAACGAAAACTGGTAGATCATGAAATGGTCAAGAAACTTTTGGAAAATGTTAATACAATTAAACAACAAATCAAGGATGATTGGTGTATAATGAAGATATATGCAGTAAATCATCCAAGATAACTAGATTTTGATGTTGGAAATATGGTACTCATATCTCAATGGAAGAATACGATGAGATTTGGGAATAATTGAATTCTTAGTCCACGACACATTGTCCCCATCGAAATCCTTCATCACATTAGTGTAATGGCCTATCAAATAGCACTCCCACCTAACCTATATCATTTACAATATGTATTCAATTTATCCGCCTTGAGGATGTAAATACCAGACACTCAAATTCAATCAACTAAGAGGTGGTTCCATTGGATAATGATCTTTCCTGTGAAGAGAACCTGGTGAATATTTAGTATTTTAGAGATAAAATTATATGGAATAAGAAAATACCCCACATCAATGTGTTTTTGGAGAAATGAAGAATTTTATGTTGAGATGTGGGAACATATGGTGGGGATGAAGAAAAGTTACCAACATCTAATTTATTGTAGGAAATGAAAATTTTGATGGATAATTTTCTTAAGGCGGGATGTTTGTAACGATCGAAATTCTTATAAACAAAATCCCCCTTTGATTTATGTAAATGTTTTATTTTATATTATGGTTATAAAAAACACATATAGTTATTTGGTTTTATTATAATGTATTGGATTAAATTGGTCATTACAAATCTTTAATGCTGATAATTGGAGGGTCTTACAAAATCTGCAAAGGAGAATGAGAATCCCACTTAATTTGAGAAAGGATTCTACCCAATTTTCCAAAAAAATGATGAGAATAATCACGATTGGAATAGGAATGACCGGTCCGCGTACTGGTCCAACATTGAAGGTACGTGGATGGTTAAGTGAGACACCCCCTCCACAGACCAAAATCCTTCGTGAAACGGAGGCGGGAACCCATTCGCGGGCATGAAGTAGGACGGGCGCCATGCTAGTCCACCGTCACAAACAGCCCCAGCTGAAAAATGCACCAACTGGCCCAGACCGCTCGCCCTATCATTTGCGGAATAGTGGAAGAGCCCTGGGTGGCCACAAAGCACCCCCCCCCCCCTGAACCAATTTGGTTTGCAGGTGAGGTGCATTCAATGCCCCCCACGAGTTGCGGATTGACCAAGTCATCCGGAATCTGGGATTTGTGTCATGGGCCTCTGCAAAAGGTGCCACATGACCACACATACTTCCCTTTCCCCCTCTATAAAAGGACAATGAGGGGGATAAGAAATAGATCGATCGGATTTGGGTTGAAGGATTCCGGAGGAAGGAGCATAGGATTTCACAAACAATGAAGTTTCAATTCACAAACCAGAACATGTATGAAACTAGAAATGAATTATTATGGAACCAAAAAATGAATAACAAATGGGTGAACCGTGAACATAAAATAAAAATTGTGGGCCATGTCCCCTCTGTGGATGTACTCCCCATAGACCTGGGATTTTATGCCCCATTTTTATCCAACGCACAATATTTCACCCACCTACCCGGGTGAAGCCCTGATCAGTGAACCCCCGACAAACATCGCCCCTGGCCACCGCTGCTCGTACAGACTCCACCGCGTACCAACATGGTACACGGGCTGAACCTGAATTCATGTATCTCTATGTCCAGCGGGTTGCCTATCATTCCGCATACCACCCTGGTACGCGGACTGATTCTCCAACCGCGTAGCACCCCACTCCCGAAGGGTTACACTCCTCACAAACCCATGGGGCCCTCCAACTTTTTCAGTGTTCCCATTGCCCCAGCTAGATAGAACCCTTCCAAATTGACCCAATCCTTCGCAATCCCTTCATTGGACTATTCATCACTCCCGAGCCAAGGCCTCTACCGAATCCACCTAACCCGTATGATGAATCCTTCAGGAGCATCAGCGCACCACTTTGAGTTCACATACCCACGATATGTGGGGATAAAGGGGTTTCCCCTGCTCTTTAGCGGGTTTCTGAAGCATTCCTGGGTTCACATTCCCATTGAAGTGCAGGGGCCGAGCTTGAGAGTCCCCTTTCTGCCTCTCCACTTACCATGATTGAGGGACCCCAGTCGTACTTACTTTTGATGAGATCCAGCGGTGAGCACTTATCCCCTCTTCTGGCAGTGGTTGGGCATCGCTCCTGGAGTAAGCCCCACACTATCCTTGTCGGAAGCAATTGTCCCTTCCACATTCATCATGGAAGGTTCATTACTCCACTGTGTGACTCCTACCTTCTTCCAACATCAAGGAGAAGGAGATTCCAGTGGTCCTTGCCTCCTCCTCCACTCGCCTTCTTCCTCGCATTCCATCGGTAGGAGGAATGTGCGAGGCTTTCCAAGTCAATCTCATTATCTTGTTTCTCACACCGATCATAACTCATGTGGTCTTATAGATTTATGATGGTCACGACATCCACACAACGACGTCCCTCAAAACGAACTATGTGGGTTTTGATCCCTGACTCCTAAGTAGGGTACGTAGGAAGCCTCTGTGAGGTTCAATCCCAATAACAGTCTAATCTCACGTGTAAGGCCTAATATCCTAGAACTACATGGACTTGGATCCCTGACCGACCGAGATATGTAGGAATCCTCTCTGAGGTGCAATCCCGATATCTATGTCTGACACACATTCATCACTTTTAAACCATGTCCTCATGACACTAGCAGGACCGTATCTAGGCCTAGGAAATCGCTTCCCTTGGGTCTTTCGGGACGCTTCAGTGTAAGTCCCGCACCAACTTTATCGGGAATCACTCACCTAGAGGTCCTTTCCACATGACGTTAAACTGTACGGTTGGGTCCTTGTCGCAAGACCTTAAAAAGTGATGTGTCCCGTCAAGTGACACTGAACTAATTGGATTATGATTCCTCTCACGAGGATACGTAGGAAGACCGTATCACGGGTTTGATACAAATGCTCAAGCTGTTATTTGTCACCCCTAGATGACAAAAAACTCTAGGGAACCTAGTTATGAGGCTTCAAACTAGTGCCATATCAATGATTTCAAACTCCTCGGAGTCATTAATCCATTGAGGGATGGTAAACCTTACGCCTAAATGATTCTGAGTCCCTGCATTCATCTGACCATTGCCACCCAGGAGTAATCCATGGATAATATTCCTGGGTATAAACCAAACATTTTCGAACATATGAATTCGTCTTAAATCTAAAATAGAGTCCCATAATAGGCAATAATTCCCCCAAAAAGGGTGCGATGAGCCCAACTTCCCATCCTCTCTAACAATGTCAGTTCTTAAGTGTCGCTGGCCAAATCACCCAGCGAACGCCTGCCTTTGGAATGTAGGTCTATGTATCGTTGGATATTGAACTGTTGGGCGTTTTGAATTGAAAACGGTGCACCTGAAATGTGTGATTAAGCAGAACCCAACATTCTCTAATCTACCATCGAGAAGCACACATTTTCCCCCTCAGTCGAAACAAAAATGGTCAAACTGACGAGAATCGTTAACCAAGCATGACTGATTTAACCTAGTCCCCCTCTGTGCCCCTTATACTCACATGGAGGGCCAATCAAGGTAATTAATTATGCATGGGATTATGAGATGCTGTCTTGATGGGTTTGTTGTTTGTATTTGTTAAAATATTGTACAGGTACCAATCATAACTCCCTTCGATCCAATGGCAATACAGAGGAACTCAAAAATGCGTACTTCAATCAATGCAATTACCGGACATCCTCGCCAACGAAGGACCTTGTCACCTACACAACGTCTTCAATGCTGGGTCTCAGATGAATTGATCCGAGAGTACCACTTGAACAGTAATCTCTTGACGGTGGAGG
This sequence comes from Viscum album, assembly GCA_963277665.1. Classification (NCBI taxonomy): domain Eukaryota; kingdom Viridiplantae; phylum Streptophyta; class Magnoliopsida; order Santalales; family Viscaceae; genus Viscum; species Viscum album. The sequence goes on along the minus strand of OY728122.1, from coordinate 503,858,470 downwards.
TGTCCATGCATGCCCTCCAATCCGCGAAGACTCACTGGTCGCCTGCCCAACAACAGCTGCGAAAGTAGATCTTGATAGGTCCGGTTGCCATATCTAACTGTTTTGGGAGTCTATCCATGGAACGAGACAATGCGTACCTCCCTTATATTAGAGAGGCAGATGAGGTCGACACTGAGGACTTCATCCCCGCTGAATGGGGGTTCTGCTCTAAGGCCCCTACTGGAAGACGTCATCGCGGTTACGCCACAAATCAATATTCTCACATTAAGGAGGATGTCGCCCCGGGGATCCAGGCCCATGCTCCCTGAGATATGTCCCGTTGGACTACCCGACGAGGGCAGAAAATGTAAAACCAGGGACCGTTCATCACCCTTGTCCCTGGGAGGGAGCTCTACTGCCCAGTCACGGAGATGTATTGCGAGTAGGAACATACACATGTCTACTCCACTAAAGCCCTCCATCCAGACATAGCGGCATCATACAAGATTGCGCACATCCCCGCTGAGCTCTATCAAGCCCGTCACTCACACAGGATGGCACCTACCCCATAGGAACCTCTCCCTACCCAAGTTCATGAAGCCGACCAACTAGACGTGGTGGCATCCCAACGCCTGTAGGACCAGCTCCTACTATATGCTCTTGACTCCTTCCATCCCGATTTGGTGGTGATCAATAAATCTTGCCATCTAGATGTGGTGGCAATGAATAAGAAGGCATGTCTCCCTACCAACAAAGGCCACCGACTCGATATGCTGGGGAACCAACATATGCAGGGCCACTCCCTGCAGATTCAAGTAAATTCCACCATCTCTATGTGGCATAAAATGGAGAGATAAATTGACATATCCAGGAACAGGGGTAGACTCGTTAACCTACCCCAACACCGGAGAATTTTCAGTACCCACTGACCACCAGAGGACCGGAGCAAGATATTCCTACTCTGATACCAAAATGGGCCTTCATACCTATTCCAGCCAAAGATGTCTCTCTACATATCCTGGTAATGATGGAGGATTAGGTATCGATCCCAGATCATATCTTGCAGACTTTCTAGAATGTAATTGAATCAGCGGTGACAACAAGGACTCGGGCCCATGAGCCCATCTCCCCATTTGAGGTGACTCATATGAGAGACGAGATAGCTGCCTCGATGTAGATTTGCATCCCTTCTTCCACACAGGAGGGTCGTTGGCCATATTCCGCGATACAAGGGAAACCTGATCAAGCTGCTTCACTCGTTCCAAATGGGGGACACCCGTCCATCTCGGTGGATGCTCCAGAGCAGGAATATATCCCTTCTAAAAGTCAAGATGTCTGTCAGCATATCCCGACAACATCATGAGACCCAATAAGAAAGGGACCCAATGGTGAAGGTCATTATCAATAGCTGACAGTCCCCACTTCCCGCAAGAAAGCACCCCAAATGCGGTAAAGGCAGCCAGAAAATAAAGAGCGGGTTCATGACTCCGCATTACTAGAAGCTAGGGTTCCCAATTCCACTAATCACTAATCGATTCCTCAGAAATCTTCCCACCCATTTCCATATTATGGGATTGGTATTAGTTATTTCTAAGGTCCTCCCCGTAATTTCACTACCAGCAACTCTAAAGGTCATCCCTAGAGCACCCGCGGGGACCTCCCCCATGGGCATATAATGATCGATCACGAGAAGTTATATTTTGATGTGAGTCATGGAATCCCTCAGTGTGACCAGGATATCGAGCATAAAGAAGGCCACCAAATTACTACGGTCCACCCTAAAGGTCCTCCCTAGGGTATACACTTCAAACTCTCTCCGTGCAGTGGGACCACAGATTATGATAGTAGTCCTCACTATCATAGTCGCAACTACGGAGGCCCTCCCCACAGTGACATCTCATCATGACAAGAAGGCCCTCCACTTGTCGTGGCTATCCCTAAAGGTCCTCCTCAGGGGTTATATAGCAACGACACTCCGTGTAGCCATGCATCAGAATACGATGGTAGTCATCGCCACTCTTATAATGGAGGTCATCCCTGTAGAGATGTCAAGCAATGAGAAGGTCCTCCTCTCATTGAGGAACATTCGGAAGGTCCTCCCTAGGGTGTACCCTGCAGACATTCTCCCTGTGGTAGATATGATTGTAGTCCTCGCCATTGCGTCAGCTGTGATGGTAGTCCTCTCCACCACGACCACCATTGAGGTGGTCCTCCGCACAATGGACCCAAGAAACAAGAAGGTCCTCCCCTTGTAGTAGTGTGTCTTGAAGGTCCTCCCCATGATACAGTTCGAATGTCAAACCATGATGGTCATCCTCACCATGATGGCCGTTATTGTGAAGGTCCTCCCCGTTGTGACATATAAAATCAACATGAATGTCCTCACCCTACCAAATCAAGCACATAAAAGCCCTTATATTCTGAGGCACTTTGAAGGATGGGATCAAGCATGTTAGATTCCCAGCTCATCGCCAATGACAACATTCTTCAATCCGGAGACGGTCCGGGGCCATGTTCATCTTCTGAACCACTTCAGAATCTCCCTCGTGATAACTCAATACCTACCGGCCCCACTGCCTCTGACCACACTACCGGTGAGTGTCTCACCTGGGACGACCTGGTAGAGGAATAACTAGCGGAGGAGTATGCTGACATGTTGCACCTGAGGACACAATTGTCCAGAGATGATGTACCAGTTATTTGTTGGCCCAAGACCACCTCTCAAATCGACATACCCAAAGAGATTCCAGATGAATGTGTGCACAACATCTGCTCCAATATATGGACAACCCTCCACCAGTTGAAATCAAGCATCATGTACTATGATGGGTATGTAGACCATGTCAAGAAAATAGGAGAACTCATGTGTCACATCGTCCTAAAAGATCTTCCTTCGGCACGAAAACCACGACCTGAGAGGCATAAAAGAAACCTTGAATTAGCATGCCTCTGTGCACTACACCAGTTGCACCGCCTCATTGGTGACGCTCCGACGGGAGTCCATATTAGTGGATGGGGAGAACATGGAGATCTGCATTTCACTCCGCTCCCCACCCAGAAGAACCCATTTTGTATAATGTCTTGCAATTCCATCACTTCAAGACAAAAAAAGAGTGGGGTACCTGTTCAGGAATCGTGACACACCCAACAGAGATAGGCCTTGAGAAATTCCCAGAAGTGTCCGGACCGACAGGAACAAGACATTTACGAACTCCAGAATCAGACCACTGAAAGCATAAAACATGCCTCTTGCCTAAGATAGGCCAATCAGTAGTCATTTCTTGCCTCCCCAGAGGGGATTGATTCACATGTGAACTCGAAATCAGTTCCAGTTCAACCTCGAATGGCAGCACACAAGATTAGGAAAGTACCGATAACTATAGCCACTGTCACAATCCAGGGTCATCCACAGCCTGTAGGGCTGTGGGAATTTTTGACAACAAATCCCTTATAAGACCAATAAAAACGGGAAGAGACTCAACATCCAAGGAATTGAGCTAACCCCAGCCCTCAGGGCTGGGGTATTTTTTACCACCTCAACAACAACCTCCCCCATGAGAATCCGTATTCTATAGTCTCGGGAGGACAGTCATAAGAGGAGGTTCCTACCCTATCTCTTCCATTGAATCATCATCCCCAACAAGAGGGAGGCGTACTATAAGGCTGCATCAAATAACTCTCTGTGTCACCCTTCGTCAAGGAGTCCGAATTCAATCTCGGGACAGGAAGGGGAAGACCAGTAAAAGGTCCGGGAGATCATCTTCCTATTTGGAAGATGACTTATCTTCCACCCTATGATATGAATCCATAAACGCCATAGAGGTTAACCCCATGGGTGACACCAATGATGATGCAAATCCGGATGGATCGAGAGACAACGATTTCAGTTAGGCTGTGATTCACAACGAACCATCAGGTATGCACAACCAGAACCAAACGGACTCCCTAAATATTGCCACCACTCTAGGTAACCCTCGCCCACTTACCCTGAAAGATTCCAATATGGATAAGAACAAAGGACCAGTTACCCTTAACCTACCCCCTTCTCTCAATAAAAATGATTCACTTACGCTTGAAGAGAGATTCACTTGATAGGAAGAGGAAATGAAAGAATTGAGGTGGATTAACGCTGAGCTACTCTAGAGAAACCATCTTATTGAAATCACATCCCAAGAAGAGCCACACCGTGCACTCCCAGTAAGTGCACCTCAAATACCAAGGTATTCCTTGACAAACGAACCACGGTCAGGGACACTGCCCAATGCGGTGCCCGACTCATCCAACTACCTGAAAATGGATTCAGATGAATACCAAGACTTCCCTCCACTCAGGAAGCAACTAGAGTAAGTACATATAAACCCTCTGAAGGCATCACAAAGGGAATATACACCCTTGGTGCTGATAGAGCTGGATCCTCAAGAAATGGCTCGGGCTACACCTACCCAATACTAGGCCTAATAGGATGTAAACTAGTGTCTCGCCAATACCATCAGGGGACTGACAGCCCGGTTGGAATATATAGAAGGTTGAACCGCACTAGTACAGCCAGAGAAAATGCCCTACCCAGATTGGGAGAGAAACATGCCTCTTCCATCCAATTTTGGTAGCCCTATATTCCTTATTTTCAATGGATTAGGAGATCCAGAATAGAATTTGATGCACTACGTGTCTTATTGAGACCCTATGATGGGAACTCCGGAAGAAAAAGAAGTATTGAAACTCAAATTATTCATGCAAACCATTCAAGGATCTTCCTTTTTCTGGTATACGAGTCTGCCGGCTCAGCCAACAAAAAGCTGGGAAGAACTTCGCCAACAGTTCATATTCCACTTCAGCTTAATGTAGCCTAAAACAACAGTCAGTGACCTCATGAATTGCAAACAGTGGGAGAACGAGATGGTCTTAGATTTCATCACCAGATTGAAGGGTCTAACCTACTCTCTGAACAGGCCAATGCCCCAAGATGTGATGCTTCCCGTATGCATCGATAACCTTTCATATGAGCTGTGGACACCACTCATACCCGTGTAGTGCACCACTGGCTTCCAAAATCTCTCTACCATTGCTTAATGAATTGAATACTCCCTGTATTGGAATAATCTGAAGTCCCTAATAGCCTCACAGTCTCCTTGAAAGAGATCAGTTAGAGTTGAAGCATCCTCAGTCATTCTCAAGCCAACCTCTGCGCATGCTCTACCACCTAGGCCTCCACCAAATCGTCAAGGGACCCCTTTATATCAGTGACCTCCTCCTCCTAAGCTGGACGACCAGAGAGGATCAAAGCGGAACCAGTTCGAGGAATGATTACACAAAGTTTACTCATTCTGAGAGGACCATGTATATGGCTACTTCATCGCCGCCATGAATTGAAATTTGATCCACCTCCAAGAGCCCAGGAAGCCCGAAGAAGTCGGCCGTGATGATAGGAAAAACTACTGGACCTACCATTGAATGTTGGGGCACAATATCTATAAATTCTTCATCTTCAAAGACCTCCTAAAAAGGATGGTAGACTCCGGGCAGGTCGAGCTGGGACCACCCCCAACACATGTGATGTATATTTCTACCACCGACTCCAAAAAATGGAAGGGGTGGCAGGAAGTCACCAGCAAGAAGGGGCCGAAATTAGAATATTGGATTACTCGGAAGACTATATATCATTCGAACTCATGGTATACTCCGAGCTCAACTACATCAACCGATGTTGCCGCCAACACATCCTAATTTCACATAGCCGACAATATTGGCCTCACAACCCTCCATGAGCAAGTCGTCAAGGTGTAATCAAAAAGGGAGGAGATAATTGCAAGAGGATAAGTCTGCAACAAGGCCGAAGTTAGACCCAACATTGTCATATTTTATACCCCCAAACATGGCACCACGGGCCCCGACCCACCACATGGCACCATCATGGACAACCGACCAGGTTGACCAATCATTGGACGATGAGCTAACCATTGGTTCCATCAATGTCATCCATCTGATGGAATCAATACCTGAAGACGTTTATGGTAATGAACCTGAGTTCCCAACATAAGGGGCTAGGAGGAGGAATCGCAGATGTAGGGGATACCAGGGGAGGCGCTGTCATGGCCGAGACCAACCCTATGGTTTTACCCCGACCCAAACCGTTAATATCGTGGAAAACCATAGGAGATCCCTTCAACGAACTTAGCAGGAGAAATAATATCCCCCCCAACTCCACAAGAAGCCACTATGGCCCCATTATTCTACAGTACCCATCAGATGAGGAACAAGTGTCTAGATTCCTAGTGTGCACAAACATACCGTTTGGGCCGAGTCCCCAGAACGTGGGAACACCGTCGACATCCGACCCTACGGCCGGTCCCTCTTCATCACATACTCCAGCTACGAAAGTGCATGCTAAGACTCTCCCTCCAATGTAGAATCATTGTCCACTGGAGCATAAATATGACATCCTTATGTAGTTGGCTTCAGTACCAGCCAAGCTGTCAATCCTGGATGCCCTGAGTTTGTCAGCAGATTTCAGGGAGGTTCTTATAGAAGCCTTGCTCAGCCCCCAGGAGTTACAAGCCGAGGTAGCCACCACAGATATTAAAAGGACGGAGACTGGCCAGGCTTAATGCAATGCTGTGATTTTCTTCAAAAATCAGGATGAAGATGCCATCATGAAAGGACACATCAAAACACAATATGTGTCCGGTATACTAAATGATGTTGAGATTGAGAAAGTTTTTATTGAAAACTGCACTGCAGTTAAGCTCCTTTCACTATGGACACTTCATAAGTTGGGATACAGTAAGGATGACCTAATACCCTCAGCCACTACTCTGTTGGGTTACAACAAGAGTGAACAGAATCCAATGGGACAAAACAAGATAAAAACTCATTTTGGCGACCTTGTGTCCTACTCGGAATTCATGGTTGTCCGGTAGAACACAAAATTCAATGCCCTACTGGGAAGGTTGTGGCTCCATAAGAACATAAACATTCTTTCATCCTACCACAAGTGTATTAGGTATTACGTCAACAGACAAGGTGAAACATTGCATGCTGATAAGGCCCCTTTTGAGCTCTCCGAGTCACACTACATTGAAGTCATGTTTTATGAGCAAAAGAAGAATAATCCATCGATTGATGGTATCGACTGGATCCCCACTCCAAATAGTCTGGAAATGGTCCCCAATGACCCCCTCATGTAGCTTGGTGGAGACTACGTAATTCTCATCAACCATGTTGAGAGGAGGGGTTCAAGTATGGACCCACACTCAACTGTCCTCATGACAACAGCCATAATGGCTGAGCATGACAATGTAGAAACGATCGCTAACCCTCAATTTCGGGGTGAATACTTGAGCATGAATGCCCACAATGCCTCGCCTCAGGACTCCCAAGAGCCCGTGCTGAGAACTCTCCACCTATCGGATCAAGAGGATGAGAATGTGGGTGAAGAAGAGGAGGAAGCTCTCAGGGATGCACCTCCCATATTTGATGAAGGTATCTCCACCACTATGGACAAGCTAAGGGAAATAAATTGGGGTAGCGAGGAAGACCCGAGGCACACTCTCATTATTACAGCAATGTCTCCCATGGAAAATGAGATATATACCACTTTCCTAAGGAAACATCAAGATGTTTTTTCCTGGAATTACATAGAAATGGTGGGACTCGATCCCAATGTTGTGACACACCACTTAGGACTGCCGAAAGACCACCAGGGCTATAAAAAAGCTGTAAAAAATGATGCTCCCCACACATGCAGCCAATATAGAGGTTGAAGTCAATAATATTTTTAAATCCAGCTTCATTCAGGAGGTCTAATACCCCATCTGGCAAGCCAACATTGTCCCTGTCAAGAAAAGGAATGTAAAATCTGCTTCTACATCGATTTCAGAGATCTCAATTGGCATTGCCCGAAAGATGATTTCCCAGTCCGGATCACGAAGTTATTAATCGACGCAATGTCCGGGTATGAGGCTCTATCCTTAATGGAAGGTTATTCTTGGCTTTGTCATACACCATCGTGGCATCAAAGTCGACCCTGAAAAGACAAAGGATATCCTTGGGTTACCACCTCCCCACAATCTCACTGATTTGAGAGGATTCCAAGGACACCTGGCCTACATAAGGTGGTTCTTAGCCAACCTGGCGGGAAAAATGTTTTCCCTTCACCAAGTTAATGAAAAAGGTGGTTACATACCAATGGAAAGATGATTTCCAAGAGTCATTAGACATCTTAAATAAGTACCTCCTAAGCCCACCGGTTCGCACACCCCCGGTTGAAGGAAGAACTCTTATCTTATATGTGACGGCCCTACAACGGTCACTAGGAGCCTTCCTCGCACAGAAAAATGACGTCGTCAGTGAAAACTGTCTCTATAACCTTAGTCAAACCGTGATCGACACTTAAAATAAATACTAAAACATCGAGAAGAGATTTTTGGCCTTGGTATTCATAGTTCAAAAATTACAACATTATCTACAGCATTAGGAAGTCCATTTGGTCTCAAGTAGTAGCCCGCTGAAGTACATCCTCAGCCGCCCGATGCTGATAGGGTGCCTATCCAGATGGATAGTCATCTGACAACAGTTTGTCATCTGGTTTGTTCCTCAGAAAGCCATCAATGGCAATGAGTTAGCAGATTTTCTGGAAGAGCACCCCTCAATAGGGACCACCAAACCGGACGTCGAGCTACCTGATGAAGACATCTTATCGGTTCAAGAGGATTTCCCAATATAGGAAATGTACATCAACGATGCATCCCGAAGCCCAATAGGGAAGATGATGCATGATCCCAAATTTAACAAGTTGGGTTTGGGGATCATACACATGTCCCTTGAAAAGGCAGTGTTTCCATATTCCTTCCTCCTATCAGAAGGATGAATGAATAATGAGTCAAAGTATCAATCCCTAATTGTAGGCCTAGAGCTCACACTCTGGGCACATGTACATCACCTTAAGGTAAAAGGCGACTCAGAACTACTCATCAAGCAAGTTAATGGTGACTATGATATTAAAAAGGAGGAGTTGATTCCCCTGTTTGACCATGTCCAAGGGTTAATGGCAGAAATCTCCATAGAACCCATATTGACCTATATTCCACTGTCTCAGAATTCCCGGACCGATGCATTAGCTAATGCGGCCACAACATTAGCTGACCCAGACCGGGATGAGACAATTATCAGTATTTCTCATCATCGAATGGTCTTGTTGTTTGTTCATACTAAGATGGAAGAAATCAACGAAGTCAGTCCTATCATTGAGCCATATGATCCTGCCACCGGCTAGATGACCCCCATTGAAAACAAACTACAAAGTGGAGAACTTCCATCAGACAGGGATGAATGTGATCAACTACGGAGAAGAGAAATCAACTTTGTCCTATATGGTGGCATGGGTCATTAAGAGGTCCTCTACAAATGAGGACACAAAAGAGTCCTCCTCAGATGCATTGATGGAGACGAAACCACTGCTTTCATAAACTAAGTACATGCCAGAGTGTGTGGGGAACATCAGTTGGGGTCAATGCTTTTCCATCAGGTTTTAAGTCATGGGTACTATTGGCCCACCGTGGCATGGGATTGCGAGAAATTTACCGCAAAATGCCACTCCTACCTAATTCTTTCCAACTTCATTCACTATCCCCTGAAGTTACTTCATCAGGCCAAGTACTCCTGGCCAATTGGTATCTGGGGAATGCATGTCGTGGTACCATATCCTCCCACCACGACCAAAAAATTGATGTATATCCTCACATCAACCGAATTCCTTTCCAAATGGGCATAAGTTGTACCCCTTAAGGATGTCGGGGCAAGAAACATAGTCAATTTTTTTAAAGACAATATCATCAACATTTTTGGCATCCCTAATACCATACTGACAAAAAACAACACCAACTTCTGCTCTGCTGAATTGGAGAAACTGTACCAAGAATATGGTATCAAGGCTAACCACTAATCCCTCTACCATGCAGCGGCCAACAGACAGATAGAGGATTTAAATAAGACTCTATCCAACATTCTTCAGAAAATGGTGGAAAAGACAAGAGATCATGGATGGATGATCTCTTTCATGCATTTTGGTCTTATCGAACCACAATCAGCACCGCTACTCGGGCTACTCTGTACTCATTAGTATACGTAAAAGAAGCGGTCTGGCCCATTGAGCTCAAATTTCCCTCACTCCGTGTTTCCATTTGTGATCAGTTATACAATGATGAGAAATCATAAAAATGGCTAGGTGAATTGGAAAAGCTGGATGAGAAGCGGTTGCACACTTTTCACCATATGGAAGTATATCAGAACTGGATCACACAAGCCTTCAATAAAAAGTTTCATCTTCTATATTCCATGGAAGGAGAATTGGTTTTGGTCCTTCGGACCCCAATGATACCCAAAAATAAACCTTCAAAGCTAGAGACCAAGTGGGAGGGACCATATGTTATACACAAGGTCTACTCCAACGGTGAATATTCCTTGATCTCCATGGACGAACAATTCACTACCACTCCTATGAATGCGAGATTTCTGAAGAAGTATTTCTCATAACCAAAATCAATTATTGTCTGAGGTGTAGGAAGTTAAACTGCCAAGCGCCTATCGACTGAGCTGGAGGATATTAAACTACCATACACCAATGGTCCAAACACTATGACCCTAAACTAAGAGTATTTCATCCTCACCACATGGCGTTATGCTACACGGATTTCTGAGAACCGCGTATGGCTTGATTACTTCCCTTGAAAGATATGTAGCGATGCTAGGATTCTGTGTCATGGCCTAGCCATCACCAAATAATGTTAAAAATTCCCTTTTACCCCGTGTATGGACCAGACTAGAATGGGGTATATCCCTTTCAGAAAACTACATATAGCTTGATTACCGCCATTTTAGGATATGTAGTGACGCTAGGATCCCACATCCTGGCCCAGACACCCCCAAATGAAATAAAAAAAATTTCCTTCTTCCCCTGTTTAAGGACCAACCCTACACGGGATGTACCTATTTCAATGAACTACATGTGGATTGATTCTTACTCCCACAGGATGCGTAGTGACACCTGAACCCCATGACCGAGTCTAGCGGCCACCTTAATCACCACCCTCTTAGCATGCCTACTCACACGTTACTCAACAAGGACATCCACCATTCCTTGTTTCTCAAAAATAGTATTAGTCACATGGGATTAGGAATTTTGGTTGGGTCCCTTTGCATGAAAAAAAACTACATGGATATCCGAGAACTACTTTTGGCTTGATTCAAACCCTCGCAAGATACGTAGTTATGCCAGAATTCCACATCCTTGCCTAGCCACCCTCAAATGATGATTAAAAATTCCCCTTTTACCACGTGTATGGAACAGACCTGCACTAGGTGTATTATCTTCTAAAGAACTGCATATGGCTTGATTCCTGCCCTCCCAGGACATGTAGTGATGCCAGAATTACACACCTTGGCCCAGCCACCCCCAATGAAGCTAAAAATACCCTCTTTCCCTTGTGTAGAGACCAGACCTGCACGGGGTGTATTCCACATCCTTACCACACAATTTCAAACTGCACGGATAAGAAAGAAAAAAAATTCCCATTTCCCCCATATGTACCCGATGTGCATGGGGTGTATTCCCAAAAATAACTACGTGTGGCTTAATTCCTATCCTCTCAGGATACATAGAAATGTCAGGGAATTATCTCCTAGCCCAGCCGCCGATAAAAGAAAAAACAGGTATATATACCCCTTATCCTTACCGCATGACGTCAAACTACATGGAATCTCCTTTTCATGTCGGCTCATCTTCATCCTCACCACACGTCGTTAAAACTGCATGGACTTCATCCTCACCGCATGATGTTAAAACTACACAGACTTCATCCTCACCGCAGGATGTTATATTACACGGACATCATCCTCACCGCACGACGTTATACTGCACAGACTTCATCGTGAACCACCCAAGATATACATAAAAACGGGATGGGAATACTCCTTGAACATTTTGATGCATCCAATCCATACATCAAACTTCGTGACTCAGATAATTGCAGATCTTATAACCACCCATGGCCATCGGATGTGGAATGTTATCGACCTGTTGACACTTTTTTATTACTATGCATACCATGCCCTCAGTGGATCTGCATATTGATATCCTCAGGCCCATATACCAAAGGCATGATTTCCTCAGGCGATACTCTTCCTATATCCATATGCTTTCCGTCCTTAGAGCCCCCATATAATATCTCTAGATCCAACAATTTTTGGAGTAGTGGTTTACAAGTTTGTTCCCCTCTCACATCCAAATTTTTCCAGGGTATCCCTACCTTAATAGCCTATGTATCTGCCCATGGTTAACGTGATGATCTACATCAACAAACATCAAGATACGGATAGGTTACTTTGACTCGACATGAAATTTCGGTGAAGATATTTCTTGAATGCTTGGATTCCATTATCCCCATTTTCCGAACTCTGTGCTATGAGTAATCCTGTATTTTCATAATTGTCCACAACCATCAGAAGTGGAAAGTAATCGACACATGGACACCTTTGTATGACTATGCATACCATGCCCTCAGTGGCTCTGCATATTGATATCCCCTGGCCCGTCTACCAAAGGCACGAATTCCTCAGGCGATACTCTTCCTATCTATATACACTTACCGGCCTCGAAGCCCTATAACATATCTCCTGATCTGAGAAACCATAGAGTTATAGTTTACACCCTCATTCCCTCACACTTGTTCAGAGTATACCAGAGCATCCTAACTCAAATGCCATCTACGTGATTTTAGAAACAGTCACCCAATGGTCCGAAATCTATGACTGTTAAACTAAGAGTAATTTGTCCTTACCGCATGATGTTAAACTGTGTGGTGTAAAGGTACACCCCATGCACAAGATAAATTAGCTCAGTGAACACTTAGTGTTTTAATAGAAACTAGGGACGAAGATACCTGATGTGTCCAGATATTTCCTAACCAAATGATAGACTTCGTGGCCCGGGCAATCAAGGATCCTCATAATCATTCATGGCCATTGGAAGTGGAAATTCATAGACCCTTGGAAACCTTTGCATGGCAATTCAGACCATGCCTTCAGTAGCTCTGCATATTGATATCCCCTGTTCCTTCTACCAAAGGCAAGATTTCCTCAGGAGATACTCTTTCTAGCCTCATACGCTTATCGGCCCAGAGCCCCCATATCATCTCTCATAATCCAAGAAGCCCCGGAACCATGGTTTACACCATCAACCCATCTCCACATCTTGGACATGCGGAGATATTCGAGCCTAGTTACATTCTAATAAAGAGTGGCCTTTGTAACTACGTCCTTACCGCAAGATGATTAAAACTGCCTGGAACATGTCTTTTTCACTTGGTGTGAGGATAAAAAGACCAAGCATTAAGAATCCGGGGAAATGACTCCAACTAAAAGAATTTTCATGGATTTTAAAATGCCCATGTCCTCACTGAACGATGTTAAACTGCACAGTATCATTAATAATGCTCCCCGTCATTACTGCATGACTTTAAAATGCACAGAAGCCATCCTTAAAGCATCACGTTAAAATAAACTGAATATAAAAATCCCTCTGTCCTCACCGCATGACGTTAATATGAAAGGATTTAGTTATAATACCAATTCCATTCGTCCTTTCTGCATGATGTTAAACTGCATGATCATAACTGTCATGGGTTCATTCAAGAATGGTGGATTTCCCTTCATCCCTCTGTGCACAGGAAAGAACTGGACAAACCACCATCTCACACCTGTGTGAGAAGGGATGACTTCACATATTCCCAATAATTATAATCTAGATGTTTCTCCTGTATTCAGGAACCTTCTTTTCATAAATCACACTTTATACCTAGAAAGAATCGAACCCTTGCAAGACACCCCTATTGGTCCTGAATCTCAACTTCCCTGATGTTTCATGGCCATCAGGAGAATACAGTCATTGACCTAAGGAAAAATTTTCATTACTATGCATACCATGCCCTCAACGGCTCTGCATATTGATCACCCCGGGCCCATCTACCAAAGGAATGATTTCCTTAGGCAATGCTTTTATCCATACGCCTCTTGGAATCTGAGCCCCCATATCCATCCCTTGATTTGGAAACCCTATCAGCTACAATTTACAAACCACTTTCACAACCCTTCCTGAATATGGCGGAACGTATCTGACAAGATTACAGAGAATTAGGAGAAGGCATTCCATTTTTAGGAATGTCCCAGTTGCATGACTCTAAACTGCACGAAGCTCCAACCATCCTTCATGCTAGCTAAATTCATAAGATTTGGACCATTTTTTCACACTCCTGAATAGTACATATGTTTCCAAACCCTTTCAGATGTCACAAACCCTTTCCGAGCCACCCCTGCTGGTTTTCATAATTGTCCAAGACACCCATGGTGGTTTCCGTAATCCAGACTTCCATGAAGTCCCCAGGCCATCAGAAATGGACATAAATTGACTTAAGGACACCTTTACATGACTATTCATACCATGCCCTCATCGGCTCTATGTATTGATCGACCATGTCCCATCTAACAAGGAAAAGTCTTCCTTAGGCTATGCTTTTCCTACCTCTGCATGCTGATACGGCTCCCATGCCTTGTGACATTCTCTGCATGTTGTTCAAATCCAAAAATGTTCCCCCACGAGCATCTGAAAGGTATTCAGACATCTTTTAATCAACCATACCTTTTCGGGCCCCCCGACCCACCATATCTGGTCAAAGCTATTCGACCTACAACATCAGTAATGATAGTTTTTTTGGCGGGACTATAAACTGCTAACAAAAAGATGTGAAAATCCCGTTAGGCTGAAATCCCAAAAAGGGGACCTAAGAAAAATTCAAGCCATTCCCACTGGGTCCACACCAAATGGGCCCAAGAAAAATTAGGGTATTGTCTAAAAGGAAAAAAGGTTTGATGGGGTTTTCTACAAAACCCTAGCAATATTCAAACTATGCTCGTTGGATCCCATGGTCTAGGAAAAAATTAGAGCTCATTCCTATTTTATCAATTGTGATAAACTTTGATTATTCTATGTTCAATGAATTATCATGTACGGAAATCTTGTCAAATAATTTCTATCACAGGAGAAGGCAACAATGTGTGCTAAGGAGAAATATCTTTTTTTCCACAACAGAGTTGATGATAAGGGCATCGTCAATCTGGATCCTCCTCTCACAGTGAAAGGATATTATAGGATACATTCAGCGGATTCAAAAAGTTGTATTAGGCTCTGTTGAGAATCGTCAATTTCATGATATAGATTCTGTAGAAAATCAATCTCAGCTTCGGTATCATCCCACAATACATAAGCCTCATATATCGCCTTTAAGCTCGCCCTCATCTCCTCCACCATCTGCCACTCCCCTTCTTCAATTATGGATATAGAATTAGCATCCTCCTACTGAAATCATTGTATGTCACTCCTCAGAACCTCCAATTGAGAACACTAAATATGGAATTCTCCCTAATGTCTCGTGACTACCCCATCATGATCATGAGCTTCTGTTAGGAAAAATTGTCAGGTCGCGGAAAGGTAGGTTTCAAACTGAGCAGCAGAAAGATGAGATTTAATATCGCCAAGCCTATCCCAGTCAGTGACCACCTGATTGACTATATCATAAATTTCATTTTAGTCAAAGCCATCAAATCCCAACAGCATAAATGGATCACACATCTTCGGAAATTTAGTCAGCATCTCGGCCAAGGGTGTATGAGAAATCAGCTTCCAGATTTTCCCCCATGCCCTTTGGTGAGTAGGTAGGAGACTGAAATGGACCCATTGATCATGCTCGGAGTCACCCTCAGATGAAGATGTGTACTCTAGGACAAACTTCAACAAGGAGGGTCCTGATACAGCTTCAACCGCAAGATCTGACGCTGCGGTAGCATCTCCCCCGGTAGTTGTGGCCACGAGCACGATTGGATCCGATGGCACAATCACCAGCGATGATGGTTGTGATCCAAAATCCCGAAATTTGATAAGACAGATAGGTATCCCTAACCAAAAATGGGAAGAGAATGGATTTAGTTTCATGAGATTGAGAAGATTACCCTCGATCATCAAGGCGTCGGTGCCGTTATGCTCTATGCCACCACTGTCTCCCAAGGAAGACACTAAATCTTCAATAGGCAATGGAGTCATGGAACCCCCCAAAGGTGCCCAGAACATTTGTCCATGCCCAAGGCTAGAAACTCTCAAAGATGTCTCCATGAGGTCATCTACGGAGATCATGCTCGGGGAAATTACTCCCCCTGTAAACAAAATGATGGCCCGCTCTGGGTTCTCAACAGCTGGCCTGATAACATGCTCTTCCTCCATAACCATGGGATCCATTGGGCCTGAGGCAGTGGACCTCGTCAGATCTGGGGCCTCCTCAGTAATCACAGGCACCCCATCCCCCCCTACCGCTATAGAGGCTATGTGATCAACGAGAGTCTCATCTTCCATCTCCTCCTCCTCTGACATATCCCCGGTCATTGAAGACATAAGGAAAGAATCCATACCACTAGCCCCTTCAGTAGGGCCCACCATCTCATCACGCTTAGGTATAGCCTCAGGTTGTCCCTCAGATAATAAAGGGGTAGAAGGTACGACCACTTTGGTAGCCACAGCCAGGTCACTGATTTTCCCTGCACCATTGCACAAAAATAGTTAATAACTGGAAGATCCAGAACATTTGATTTGGTAATCTAGGAAACGAGAATCATGGTTACCCGTCGTTCCCAGTCTGAGTCGTTACGATAATTAGGATGCCTTCTGACATCTCTGGATCTTCCCAGGGGAGAATTCTCCGCTCAGAACACTGGAAGGAGCTGGAGGAGGAAATACCCCAGTTGGAGCCATGATGGTCGCTTCCATGTGCTCAACTACACCAGGAGACCCCTCCTCGATGACCCCCATAGTCGAACACATGTGTTAGCCTATTATGGTAACCCAGGGAGTATAGTCCGGGGAAGGAATTGCCCCCTGGGATTCCATGGCACCCTGCATGTAGGAAAGAAACTTTAAAACCTTCACGATATAGAAGGAAGAAGGCCGGGATAGACGTGTAGGGAAACCTCTCCCTAGGGATCTGACGATTCAGGATGCTTTATCATCATTGACACCCGATTAGACCCGTAAAGCTGGTTATGGAGTGAATTCACTTATGATTCCATTTCCATCAAAGAGGCATCTATTTCATCCATATGCTCTTCCAACAGCAAGTGAGGTGGAGCAAAGATGGTCCCAATACCCGGATTCTCGAGAGAGATCGTTTGGAGTAACACCCAAACCTCTTCATCTGATCCACAGACCCTCAGGTCATCCCAAATCCTCCACGCATCTGGAAATGCGGTCGTAATAAGAATAGCTAGCCGGGGAGGGATCGAACATAGAGGGTCAGGTAGAGACCAGGGCTGGTGGAGGTGCCAATAGCCATGGTTTTTTCTAGGTCTAGCTGCCACCCTAGAACTCTTGGAAGCTACCTGTGGGCGTGTCCTCACGGGCATGGGGTGAAATTTCCTTCCCTCATCCACAGTAGGGGAACTGGAGAAATCATTACCCACTGAAGGGTGATCACTCTCTTCCTCATCCCCATCAGTCACCAATCACATCATGGCCTGGACTCGGTGAGTTAACACCACATAACCCTGAAGTGCATGAACGTAGGCCTCGAGGACCCGGAGATACCTATTGACCCTCTCTGGGTTCACATCGTAAAGGATTTCAGTAGAAGAAGATATGTAGCCCATCCCATTTAACACAACTTATTATTCTAGGAGATTCTTCCATAAAGAACTAGGGTACTGGATATGAAAGGATAACTTGCCTTTAAATTCGTCCCATTTTCCCTAGGCCATCAGGAAGGCATCATCAGTAGGAATGGACAACTCTCTTCAAGCAGCTTAGAGGGCATGTGAAGAGACACCTCTGTCAGTTAAAAAAT
Organism: Viscum album; assembly: GCA_963277665.1. Classification (NCBI taxonomy): domain Eukaryota; kingdom Viridiplantae; phylum Streptophyta; class Magnoliopsida; order Santalales; family Viscaceae; genus Viscum; species Viscum album. Next base: position 503,840,558 of record OY728122.1, on the reverse strand, counting down.
TCCTCGAAAGCACAGGACCAGCAAGGTTACGGAGAACTATTCCTAGCCTAGTTGGAGCACTATCCCTCCTCTGCTTCCTCTTAATCTACAATGGATTAGGAATCAAGATAGTGGGCACCCACAACCCTAACTGACCATTCGGGTATGATTGCACCCAGGAGTCGGCATAGCTTTTTGATAAAAAAGGCATGGAGCCTGCAAGTGTGGGGTTTATAACGTCGCAGTCAGTGTCCTCCCGGTTAAACATTAGCAAAAAATTTCTGCTCACTATCAGATAGCGGTTCCCGTGGGCACCATTGAGAGTAGGAGGACACAACGCCTGGACGTAGCCGAATTGATTTCCAAATTGGCAAGGCAATACCCCTCACAAATTAGCTCCCCACAGATATGAGCCACTAGAATACCCTCTCAGAGGGAAAAGAGGTAGCCTCGCTTGCTAAATTCCTCTGATGTGGTGTTCTTCATTGTGCTAGTTGGGGAGGGATATGGTTGGAAATTGAAATGATCATTGCTCGATATCCGGCTCGACAGTAGACTCATAGTCTAATCCTTCTGTTTTCTATGATTTTATTGGGCCACACACTCCTCAAGAATAACCTCACTGGTCCATTGTAAATACGGCTGGAATACAGTACCCAGAATCTGAAAAGGATTGATGAAAGTATAGAAATTTTTAATATGCGCTCCCAACCATCCCCAGAGGATTTGAAAAGGGCCGGCTACCTGGTTTGGCCAACTCCCTTCAGTAATATTTCATAGAAACTGATAAATCCTAGCCAGTATTGGGACATCCAAGTTGATGAAATTGCTGGTGGCAAGTTGTGCCACCATAACAAAAGTAGAGACTCGCACGCTGCCAGTCTCGTGTACCGGCAATAGCCAACCACTCAAGAACATGGCTAGAAATTCCACCAAACGGAGTAGTCGATCAACGTCCAGCACAAGTTCCTAGCCCCAACTGTTGAACTTGCCTTCCTCCAGGATCAGCCAATAGCTTCCACTCTGCCTTTCGGACTCCATCAAAGGACAGGTCTTGGGCATGTGTAGAAGATACATTCATTTTCTCTCTCTCTGAAAAAGCATTGATCCATTCATGAAATGGGACAAGCTGTTTCAAAGATATATCTTTTGAATACTCCTGGGCCTGATCAATGAGATGTTTCACCAAGGGAGGAGTCATCTCTTCGTTATCCCACACAGAAGTTTAAGGCAAAAATTCATCATACATGCCTCCAACAATTGGGACCCCTGAAATCTGGAAGACATCCTAAAGACTAATACCAACCTCTCCATGGAGCAGATGGAATGTGTTGGTATCTGGAATCCAACGGCTCATAAGCTGCTTGGCAAGGGCGTGGATCCGATGGGTAGGGGAATGGGACACCCAGGCAACTTCATATAGACCCATGGCTCACAATTCCTCTTCAAACATTGCATATCTATATCAAACCTAGAAGGGCCACCACTAATCCAACAACTTAAATGCCCATCCGGGCTGGAGGTCATCGTCCTCTGACCCGCCACATTGGTTGTTCACCATATTATTATAAGAAATTCTTCGGTAAATGTGAATTGCCCCATCTTGCTAACGTTTTTATCCTGTTGGGGACACAGAAAGGTGATTCAGCACAGACCCTGTAACATTATCCCTTGGTGTAGGCCACCCTCTGGCGGTTATCACAACTCAATGGATAGTGCTGGTAAATATCCATGCTGTGGGATTATTGTCGCGCGATGGCACTGGAATCGGTGTATCAGACAATAAACCAAACCTGTAGGCAGGAATGCTATTGGAAAAGGGGTACTCCTTCCGTGACTCAGAGAGAAAGTTTGCACGGAGGGGGGTACATTGGAGTATGGTGGACTACATCTTGAATAGAGCTGGAAACATCCTTTAAGTGTTGATCACCAATCAGAAGAAGCTTGGAAGCAGGCCTAATCGCAGATCAAGGAGGAACCATATTTTCTCCCAGCATTATGGAAACCATATAAATGGTTAGTATGTAATAATACAAAAACACCAAGTATTTGACAAAGGAATCTTTGAAGGAGCCTTCATGAAAAAATCCGCAGGGCCTCAAAAGGTGGTTCGCGACAGCTGCATCCTGCGAACCAGCCCTACGTGGATGAAGTCTGTGATACTCTGGCCCCCGGAGCGTCAGCCAGAAAGCCATGAACAAGGCTTCACTGTGGAATCACAATTTCAAATTTAAATTTTATTGTTCTAAAAGCATAAAATATTTTCAAATTCTGGAAAATTTCGCGTCCGCAGACCATAAAAACCGTGTACCGATTTCCAACGTGGCCCGTTGTGACTTACTTTTTAAATGATTAAATCTTTTAGTTCATGACCGGAAGATTGTTCTATGGGTAAAGGGAAGCACAAACAAGTAACGATTTGTAGAAACATAAGATGGTTCGAGGAAGAGCAGTTTTTCAATGCAGTAGGTGCACAGAGACAAAAAATCAATAGCTCTATTTTCACGTGGACTCTGGTAAAAGTCTAGGGTAGGAGCCTTCTTATTTATGGCCATGGTCCCCTAATGGGTCCACTCCTCTAAAACAAACTATCTATGTTTCAATACCACTCTACATCGGAATATTCTACACTTCATTCCGATCGGACCCCATTGCAATGGGGGGAATCTGTACGGTCTTGAAAAAATCCGCAAATGGGAATGAGAGACCCCCATTATTTGAGAAAGGATTCTACCCAATTTTCCACAAAAATGTGCAGAATACTCAAGATTGCAATATTACCGACTGGTCCACGTAACAGTCCAAAAATGATGGTACATGGCGGGTTCATCAAGCCACCCCAACTGCGGACCCACATCGTTAGCGAAACAGAGGAGGGAACCCCTCAATGAGTGCGAAGTAGGATGGGCACTAGGCTAGTCCATCCTCTCGAACTGCCCCAGCCGTGAAAAATGCCAACCAGCCCAGACCGCATGTGCTGTCGTTCACGGAACAGAGGCGGAGCCCTGCGCTTCTGTAAAGCACCCCCAAACTAATTTGGTTCATGGGTGAGGTGCATTAAATTCCCCCCACGAGTTGTGGATTGACCATGTCAGACGTAAAAAAGGTTTTCAGTCATGGGCCTCCTCTAAAGGTGTCGCATGTCCACAGATACATCTCTTTACCCCCTCTGTAAGTGGAAATTTATGGGGAGATGAAAGAGATTGATCGGATTCATGTGGAATGATTCCAGAGGAAGGAACATAGGATTTTGCGAACAACAAAGTTCCAATTCGCGAACCAGAACAGGTATGAAACTGGAAAAGAAATAATAAGAAACCAAAAACGCATAAAAATTGGGTGAACCACAAACATAAAATAAAAAACACGGGCCATGGCCCCTCTGCGGTTGTACGCCTCACGGACCAGAGAGTTTATGCCTATTTTTTGATCCAACGCACCACATATCACCATCCTACGTGGGCGAAGCCCTAACCAGAGACCCCCAAACGACATCACCCCTGGCTGCCACTGCGAGCGCGGACTCCACCGCGTACCAACCTAGTACGCAGGATGACCCCAAATCCATGTACCACTCTAGAACGTGGGGTGCCTATCAGTATGCATAACACCCTGGTACTCGGACAACCTCTCCAGCCGCTTAGCACCCCCCTATGCGAAGGGCGCCACTCCTCACGCACCAATGCAGCCCGCCAACTCCTTCAGTGTTCCAATTCCCCGAGCTGGATATAACCCTTCCAACCTAGACGGATCCTTCAAAATCCCTTCATTGGCATATTCGTTGGCCCTGAGCCAAGGCCTCTACTAAAGCCACCGGACTCGTATGATGAAACCTTCAGGTGCATCAGTGGGCCACTTTGAGTTCAAATACCCATGGTAGGTGAGGAGAAAGGGGTTGAACCGACTCTTGAGTGGGTTCCCAAAATATTATTGGGTTCACATTCCCATGGTAGTGCTGGGGAAGAGCCCGAGAGTCCCCTTTCTACATCTCCACTTTCCAGGATTGAGGGACCCCACTCATGTTTCCTTTTGACGAGCGCCATTGGTGAGCACTTCTCCCCTCTCCTGGGTGTGGTTGGGAATCTATCCTAGAGTAAGCCCCACACCATCCTCACCGGAAGCCAATGTCCCTTCTCATCTCATCATGAAAGGTTCATTGCTTCGCTGAACGACTCCTACCTTCATCCAACATCAGGGAGAAGGGGAGTCCAGTGGTCTCATCCTTCTTCTCCACTCGTCATCTTCCTCTCCTTACCTCAATAGGAAGAATGTGTGGGGATTTCCATGTATGTCACATTCTCTTGTTTCTTACACCGAGCATGCCTCACGTGGGCTTAAAGATTTTTGATGGTCAGAGAGTCCGCACAATGACTGCCCTCAAAAAAAACTACGTGGGTTTTGATCCCTGTCTCCTAAGCAGGGTATATAGGAAGCCTCTTTGAGGTTAAATCCAAACAACACCCAACTCTCACTTGTAATCCCTAATCTCCCAGAACTACAAGGACTTTATCCCCGACCGACCTGGATACATAGAAAACCTCCCTGAGGTGAAAGAACGATATCTATGTCAGATACAGATCTATCACTTTCAGACCATGTCCTCGTGACCCTAGAAGGACCGTATCTGGGCCCAGGAAATTGCTTACCTTGGGTCTTTCGGGATGCTTTAGCATATATCCCGCACCAAATTTGACCAGGAATCTCTAATCTGGAGGACCTTTCCACATGATGTTAAAATATATGGTTGGGTCCTTATCGCAACACCTTAAAAGGTGATGTGTTCTGTCAAGTGACACCGAACTTCGTGGATTCTGATTCCTCTCACGAGGATACTTAGGAAGCCTGTATCATGGATTTGATCCAAACACTCAAGTCGTTATATATCCCCCTGGATGGCAACAAACTCCAGAGTGCCCAGTTATGAGGCTTCAAACAAGTGCAGTATCTATGAGTCGAAACTCCTCAAAGTCATTAATCCAATGAGGCGTGGTAAAACTCAGGCCTAAATGATTCTGAATCCATGCATTCACCTGACCATTGTCAACTAGGAGTAATTCATGGATACTATGCTTGGGTATAAACCAAATATTCACGAACATATGAATGGGTCATAAATCAATAATAGAGTCCTAGAATAGACAATAATTCCACCCAAAAGGGTGTGATGTGCCTGACTTCCCATTCTCTCGACCAATGTGAGTTCTTAAGTGCCGCTGGCCAAATCACCCAATGAATGCCTACCTTTGGAAAGTAGGTCCACGTATCATTGGATATAGACCCATTTGGAATTTCAAAACTAAAATGGTGCACCTGATATGAGTGATTAAGAAGAACCCAAATTTCTCTAATCAACCGTCTAGAAGCACACGTTTTCCCCCTCAGTCGAAACAATAATATAGTCATTGAATAGTGATATCATGATTAGCATAAATTTATGGTTTTAAAAAATTCAATTGCAATAGGAAAAGGAAGTGGTGGCTTCAATAAGAAGGGTAATACCCTTTGAATAAAATCTATCAGAGATTGTGACAGAGAAACCATCACTGGGATTTTCTCATGCTGAATCTCATTTTGATATCCAACAACATAACAATGAGTGAAACTATTTATAGGAGATGTTCAAGTTCATCAAGATCATGACCCAAACCATGTACATCGTACCACCCCCTAAAAGATCCACCATCGTGCACCGAACTCTTAGGGAGTTCACTGGTGTATTGACGGTATATTTATCAAGACGTTATAAATATTATCATATACATTATAGAATAATGAATATATTTTCATCATATTATTGTTACATAGTAGATAATTTTTTTGATATAATAACACACTAATTGTATTTTAAATTAATATTCAATTTTAATGAAGAAATTTATTTTGATGAATTAATGTATTTTTGAAAGACATTATATTTTTAAAAAATGTTATTTATAAATGATGTATATTAAATATAAATGATAATATAATATATATGATATTAAATGTAATTTTTATAATAGTTCAAAAAATATTATTGTCAAAAAACCCAACATTTATCAATAAATGTATGTTATTATTTTAAAAGAGAAAATTCACAAAATAATTTTATTATTTTCCAAAAATGAATATTATTTTCATAATCATAATTATGGAATTATCCAATGGTTATTTTATCATAATTTTATGAGATAGTCAAATTTCCGGATAAAAATTAAATATCATATAAATATACCTTGGGTAATCTAAGAATATAATGACCCAAATATAATGAAATAAATACTATAAATGTGATACATGTCCAAATATATATTTTACCTTTATAATAATGAATTTTTATTATTATTTGAATAAATTTATAAATCCTTTTTTAATCCTTCAAAATCCTTAAAAAAATTTATAGTTTTAAAATCACTCCTTTAATAGCATGCCTCACATAAAAATAAAAGTGAATATTATTTTTTTATGGTAATACCATAAAATAATAAAATAATGAAACCCACATCAATTTGATATAATACATGGGAAAACCGATTTGATGTTTTTTGGTTTTGGATATTTTTTATAGAGATTCAAAAAAGATATGTTTGTGAAATAATAATAAAATTCCAACTCTTAACCTACATAAATACACCCAATATCCCATTTATCATCTCCTAAAATCTACAAATAACTTATTATCATTAACCTCCCCTCCATATATTCCTCCCATGGTTCCCCCAAGCTAGCGAGAATCTCCTCTCTAGAATTTGGAGTCACACACTCAAGTAATGGATCCTCACTATCTCTTCTTTATTCAGGTTTATTTATTAACATATTCAATCTACTTCCAATTATAAATATTGGGATATGTTCTTATTGGAATCTATTAATACCCATATTATTACAAAATTATGAGAGACCACTTTCTATCTCATCAACCCATTTTATGAATTTTTATGTGATGTCGTTATGGTGTTGAAATTGTGTTGCAATTTTCAAAGACAATACAATTGCATAGTGAATACCATATCAAATTACTATAATGGTTTATCACAATTATACACATATTTTTAATTTAAATGGGAGATACAAGTATTTATCCCACACCCCATCATGGAAAAACACGATGATGAATGAATACCTATTTAATGATTTCTGTAGCATGCTTAAGCATGATAAGAAATGAAAGTGACAGGTGTGCCCAAAATTATGTATCACTCCAATGCATTGGGTAGTGTTTAGTGTCATGAGATTTCATTTTTATATAGCGTGTAAAAATGATTAATTTATTAAAAAATTTATATCATGATGTCTTAGCAATTATCCTTGATATATCAGTATGATCCAAGGTTTTATGATATGACCACATTTCTAATACTATCAAGAAATATCATGTCTTATGTTCATATTTATGATTAAAAATCCATTTATGAATAATTTATATGTATATTTTCTAATATGTAATATTCACATCATGTTATTCTATTTTTTCCCTTACTGGGATGTATATATCACTCATTTCATGTGTATGACCCCAGGTTTTCCCATTTAGTTTAAAAATCCATGGAATTTTAGAAAACTGTTAAGGAATTTTTCAAAAATGTTGTTGAATCCCATGTTTAACATGTTATTATATATTCCTAATTCCTAAAGACACAAGACATCCAAATATTTTGAGAATAATATTCTGTTATTTTATGTAATAAATAATATATTAGTGTGTAAAAAATTGTAGTTTTTTATACTAAACCATGAATTTTTTACATAAATATAACATAATTGTTATTTTTTAATGATTTGAAATGAAATAAAATTTACATCAAGATATATTCAATGTCAATGTAAATTAATTGTTCCAAAAAATGACATTTATGATATTTTATAACAATAATATATTATTTAAATTATTTAAAAGGGAAAAATTATTTTCATTGGTAAATTGAAAGGTATAGGGTTGATCATATCAACCATGAGACATTTATTGTTTTCTTTTTCTTTTATTTAACATTATTTACCATTAATGTCTACAAATTTTTGATATATTAGTAGTTTTCAAATGGGTTAATGGGTGATAAATCTATTAGATAAGGGTTTAAAAAATCATAAACTTGCATAAATAATAATATATAAGTCCATTTCGAATTATAATCACCATATCATTGAGTTATTTCAATCATAAGTACCATTATTATAAAAATTATTTATATGAATGTAATAATGTAAATATTTCGATGAGTACCCATCCACTCACATATCAAGGGGTACCTATTATACTTTAGTGTTCACACATTATGAGCCTAATATCTCATCCATGACTGGATATATAACCTTCCAAGATTCCATCAGCAAATTATATAGTAAGCGATATTTCAAATAGACCTGACATACAAGGAATAATGTGAGCCAAAGAAGGTTTCTAATAAAAAAGTTGAATATTAACCACAATTTTTCAGTGTAATTTATTATTATATGTCCTCTAAATATATGGAATCAATTATAAAATTATAAATTATATATATTAAATATTCCTAATTTTATTATTATTATTGAATAACCATTATTCTCCCTCTTCCCCTCCGATGGAAATTGATAATGTCACTTGTCCGTACATGTGGACTACTCCATCACAAATTGATTTGATTAATTTTTCAATTTATCTTTACATGTTTTTTAAGAATGATATATTTAATTAATATATATGTTATAAATAATATAATAATTATTCAAAAAATTTCAATTACATTATAACTATACTTATTTCAATCCATATAAAATTAAAAAAACAGAACATGCATCTGAATGGCCTTCTGCAATAATGAACGATGCAATTCACTTCCCTATATCAAACTTATATGCATGACTCAAAATAGATTTATATTGAATATATGTTATTTTAATATCATGATTAATTTTCACAATTCTATGGAACCCTGATCAACGTTCATGGATATGTACATATGAAATCAAAATATCAATGAGAAATGAAGCAGTTTTCACCAGGATGTGTGATTTTTTTTTAAAAAAATTTAATAGATGACAAATGTTATTTTATAAGTAAATATTATATGGTATTATATAATTTATTATGTTTATATAATAAATTTATATTAAATATTTATTTATTGTATATTATTTTTTAATGTGTATAAAGAAAGACAACATATAATTGAAGGGATTTATGTCTCAATCCTATTTTTTGGGATTGTTTTTGCTTTAATTTCCATTGATGAAATTATAAGATCTTTTAATTATAAATAAATTTATTTTTTACTATAAAATATTTATTTCAATATAATACATTTTTTCCATTAATTTACATCACTTTATTTACTCAAAATATTGAACGTTTATTTTTCTGAAAACTAGCCCAATTTTACTTTTCATTCGTAAATTTGTTGGTTCCATATTATTTTTTATTTTAATATGTGTCTCAAAATTTATATGATTATTATTAAATTATTTTTAGATATCATTTTTATGCAATTTTTTTCTTAAAAAAAAATTCAATGGACTCTTCTTGTCTATTAAGAATGAGGTACTTTTGAATTTTTATCAAAAATGTGAAAGAAATATTTTTTTAACAAACAATACACGAGATAAAGTTCCCACCATCATGAACACTCAATAACATGATGGTTAAATTAATATTTACTTGTTTATTTTCAAATAGTATATTTTCCATAATATTTTAAAATTTAGAGATTTTAATGGAGTGTTTTCAAAATGAAAAGAATAATTTCCAAGGGAAATTTTCCAATGAGCTTTTAAAAGAATTTTCAAAAATGATAACATAATTCATTGATAATTATAAAATTTAAGGGTAATAATATAATAATAAAAATATTATTATTCATATGTATATTTTATTATTATTATTATAACTTTATTATGAACTCCAATTATTTTCAAAAAGATATTCTATGATAAATTGATTAAATTTTTAAAAATCCTATATCATTTATATGAGTTATTTTCATATGATATGATGAATTTTTTATATCTTGTGGAACAAAAATATATTTTTATTAATTATGTGATGGGTTAGAGCATAATTATATTTCCCTCTAATTAACTGATTAATTTTTTATATATCATGATTCAATTTTGGGAATCTAGTTGATGTTCTTGATCTACTATGGGAAACTAGTAAATGTGCTTGATCCATTATAGGAAATAGGTTGTTATTATAAATACAATAGAGATAATATGTGATGATTCTAAATCAGATATGATATATGAAATTGGTGTTGATGCCCTGTCACGACCCGCCCTCGGGGCCCGTGCCGTGACTACCCCAAGCCCGCCTTCCATAGGCCAGGGGCTGGCGACTAGCACCAAGGCGTAAAATCCCGGTAAACAGGGAAGGCATTGCCTTTATGAGAAACAACCACCACAGAGTCAGCAAGCGGAAAGTAACTACAAAGTGCAGAAAAGTAAAGGGGGCCGGAAATACAAGCCCAACTGTAAAGTAAAGTACAACTCGAAAGGGAAAACAACAACTGAAAGTACAAGCGGCTCTTGGGACGTCCTCCTCGATTCCTACCTGAAGGGTAGGTACAGATGGCTCAGCTCCTGGATCGTCCACCACGGATCCTACCTGAAGGGTAGGTACAGATAGCTCCACAACTCCTCGGGTCCAACTATCCGCTCCGAGCACGTCCCGCTCAGTGGTCCTCCTCCGGGTACCGACCTACTCCGAAAGCCTCAACCGCAGTCAGCGCTGTCTGTCGTCTGCAACCAACACAATGAAGTGCGGGCAAAGCCCGTGCAGGGGTGAGTATAAGCTACTCAGTAGGGACCCCGAGACCCCTGAAGGTCTCTCAAATCCACAAAGGATAAACCACGAAGAAAAGTAACAATCACGAAGTAACATCCAGTATTGATTAGGTATATGCCCATACATATACCTATGTCACCAATTTCCGTTCGGCTCCAACACGAGCCCAAGAACAATCCAATCCACAAAGAAGCGTAAACAGTAAATCCACACAGGATAACAGTACAAGTCCACACAGTTTATAACAAGTTTATGAAATCAACGGATAACTATTACCCAGGTATATGCCCATACATATACCTAAGTTATCAAGCGGTCCATCTCAATCATGAGGAAACACAAAGATCATTGACTCAGCTCAAACCAGGATTTTTATTATCGAAACTGTAACTACTGAAGAGCTCCGACTCTAGAGTGTACAGTGGTCCTGTCACGACTCCGAGGCCGCCGCTCACTAACCTAAGACTGCTGAGGTACTCCTCCTGTCGAGTACTGCGGGTTTGCGGCCAACTACCGGGCGCTCCGTCCGCTGAGGGTCTGTCGCCAAATACCGGGCGCTCACCCAGATAGCCTACTGAGGTACTCCTCCTGATGAGTACCGTGGGTTTGCTGCCAACTACTAGGCGCTCCGTCCGCCGTGGGTCTGCCGCCAAATACTGGGCGCTCGGTCCACTGGGCTAGTCGACTCACTCCAAGTCGAGTCGGTCAAGCAGTCATCAGGTCTCAGTCGGCTACACGGTCTCCGTACTCCGCACGCACGCCTCCACCGTCGCGGGTCTGTCGCTACAACCAAGCGCATACACTCCGTAGAGTATCGCGGGTCCGCCGCTACAACCAAGCGCTCCACCGCCAAGGGTCTGCTGCTGCAACCAAGCGCACCACCACTGCCAAGTACCACGGGTCCGCCGCTACACCCAAGCGCTCCACCGCCCAAGGTAAACAGAAGATTCAGCTCACACAGGTTCAGTAGCACTGTTCCACGTAGGATCGCTGAGTGTTGTAGTCATCGTCGTCGAATCCACACAGGATCTCTGTACTGTCGTCGTCGCAGTCACAGTAGCTGTCGTAGCAGTCGTCACAGTAACAGTCGCAGCCAGTACTAGGGTTCCCGCACACAGTAAGCTCATTCGGAGGATCCGCTCCACGAGCCGAGAGGGTGATACATCAACTGTCACAAAGGCCAGAGTTGATGTATCCAAAAGTTCCGTATCGTCAACAGGAACTCAACGCAACAGACGGCGCGTCGATCGGACGTCCGGTCTGAGAGTTATTGGCATTTTCGTTCCCGGGGCCCGGTTGGTTTTTAAGGCAAAACCAACCCGGCCGTACTCCACCTGCGTCCAAACCTCGGGCGGAGTATGCCAAAAGATCCGTCTCACTTAGAGGATTCCATCAAAGTCGACGGCACGTCAATCGGACGTCCGGAACTCAAGATATGAGCGTTTCCGCTCCGAGGGCCCGGTTGGTTTCGTGAACGAACCAACCCGGCCGAACTCAAAGTAACTCGAAACCTTGAGTGCGATATACTGAAACGACCGTCTCGATCCAAGGATCGCGTTGCCGCTGACGGTTCATCGATCGCAGGTCCGAGGTTCAAGTTATGGGCCAAAAACCAAATCTGGTACGAAACGGGGGGGTCCGAGTCCGGGCCGACCCGGCCCGACCCCCCCCCCCCCCCCCCGGGGCGGCGCGGAGGCGCAGCGGGCCGCGGCGGCCTGGCACCGCGAGGGGCCGCACGCGGTCAGCTTGCGGGGAGCAAAGCCCCCGCTTTGCTGGAGGGCGGCGCGGCAATTAGCCGCGCCTGTTTGTAAAAACTGCCCCCCCTACGTGGGGGGCTTGATTGAAGGGGCGGCGCGGCTATGCCGCGCCGTTATTATTTTTTTAAAAACGCCCCCCTCACGTGGGGGGCCTGCTGGTGCGGAAACAGGGGGCCGAATTCCCCCCTCCTTCAAATAACCACCCCCTCTTTAAGGGGGGGGGGGTTTATGGGTTGGCCGGGGGATTAATTCCCCCGGTTTTTAAGACATCCGGCCGGCCAGCTGGCCGGCCGGTTTTCTCAAACGGGACCGGAAATTCCGGTCCCCCCCTTCGGCTTCCGACGCCGGCGGCCCGGCCGCCGGTCTTCTCTTCCGCCGCGGCCCGGAACCGGCCGCGGTCTCCTCGTCCCGCCGCGGCCCGGAACCGGCCGCGGCGTTCGTCATCCGGCGGGGTGCGACGGCACCGCGCCCCTTCGCCGTGTCTTGATTCCATTCAACGCGACGCGACGGCGTCGTGTTCTTGAAGATTCTCCTTGGCGTAGCGCGACGGCGCCACGTAAAAATAATTGAACGAATGTCCGCATGGTGCGATGGCACCACGCCACATTGCTTCTACCCGCAAGATAAATCAACAACGATGGAGGGGGTTTCGGCCGTGTTCGTGCGGTCCGCCCCCCCCCCCCCCCCCCCGCGTTAACAAAAACACTTATATAAAATATTCAAAAGCCTCACGTAGACATGTGATCCACGAGCAAGGAATGGAATAAATTAACAATATTCAATAACCCCTACCTCGGGTAAAAGATTGAAGATTGTGATCGTTCCGCGGAAGACGACGTCGTGGAGGTCGGGCGTCGCGGTAGCCGTTCGTCAAATCCGATGACGAAGGGATGCGTTCGAAGAGACACGTCGTTGGCGAAACTTGTACGCCGACGAAGGTTGTCTGAGGAAGAAGCGGTGTTCTCTCTCGTTGACACGGAAGACGAAGAAGAGCGGAGCGGCGTTCTTCGTCGGAACTTGAGCGTTCTTCGTCAAGTCTTGAGGAAAGACAAATAATAAAGAAAACAACGAACTCAAGAACCCCTACCTCGATAGTCGCACGTTGACGCACGGTGTCGACGTCGGAGGAAGAGTCATCGTCGATGGCGTTCGTCGCGGAAAATCGTCGCGGAAGAGATGACGCGGAAGAAGCACGTCGCGTCGCGGATTCGACATCGCGGATGAACCGTGTTCTTCGGCGGAGAAGTTCTTCGTTGAAGAACGGCGTTCTTCGCGTTCTTCGTTGAGGTTTGAATAAGAATGGAAAGCTCTCAAATCCTCTCAAGAAACAAAGGGACTAACCAAAAACAATAAATTAAGCTCACTTAATTTATTAACACAACACAAACCTTTGAAATTCAAGAGTTTGAATTTCAAAACTTTAATTAAACTCACTTATTAATGACATAAGTTATAACCTAAGTTTACAACATTAATTGTGAGTTTGGGGGGTTAGAGAAAATGAAGGGGTGGGGTTCGTGTGGGCCCCACCACCCTCTTAACCTCCCAAGGGAAGTTGGGTTGTCACCCAACTTCCACCCAAAGGATAAAAACACTTAAGGAAGATAAAAATAAAAATTGAAGTTAAATTTTTATTTTAACATTCACAATTTTATTTTTACAACTCCCCACGTGTAAACGCAACTTCGGGAAAGGTCTCCTTAAGCGAAAATCGGCGCTGCGAGTTCATCGGTGCCCTCGGTTTTCAATTCCGAGCACCGGATCAAAAGTTAAGAATTCCCGCTCGTTTGTTCACTGAACGTACCCGAGCCAAAGTTCGGAAATTAATTCCGGGCACTCCGGGCCTCGGAATCAGGTGCCGTCAGAATCCGCGCTCTTGTAAAATTCTAAAGAAAATTAAAAAAAAATTTCCCTTGAATTTTACGGGTCTTTACATGCCCGATCAACTTTGATTTGACAGTCTTGGTAGTAAAACTAGACATATTTAATTATTTTTATACCTATTATGGTTCCACACTCTTATGACATGTTATTATTATTATAATTCGATCTCATGGTTCATATTTTATAAGGAATGACCTATCACCATTATGATTACTATAATTTTTAATGATAACATTTTATTCCATGAATAATTATTATGATCAATAATAGTTTTTGTATGAACATTGAATTTTGTTATCATAATCTCATACCTGTATGCTTATCTTATGAATATAAATTGATATATACCATGTTTACACTAAGAGAGCATCTAAACTATCACTTTATTTTATACAATTTCACATAGTTATGAATAAATGTCTTAAGAAAGGCATATCACAATGGGTACAATGTGAGAATAATATTTTGAGAGATGATAAAGAATGTTTTTAAATAAGATGTTTATATGTCTTTTTATAGAGACACCAAACCATTATGGTTATGGGAAGGATCATAATTATTTTTATTTTATATTGATCTGAAAATAGGTATTTTTTATATATAGTAATCTTTGGTCATTTTACATATGACATCAAAAAAAATCCTTTTTGTTTTGCATTCTGCTATCATGAATTATGGACAATTCTTATAGTTCCATATTCATTTTAATATGAATTGTATCCCCTTAACATGTCTTATATAAGGATTTTGATGATACCCTAAATGATATTATTTAACATACTTAGTGTTTTAGATCACAATTTTCATATGTTTCCATTCCCCATGTTATGAGGTTGTGTATTACGTATGAGATGTCTAAAAAGATAAATAGTGTTTTTTAATTATTTAGAAATGAAAATAAGAACTATAAATGATAATTTTATATAGATAATCTTAAAATAAAATAATCTTATCATTCATGGGATACTGTTATTAATTTCAAATAAAAATTTTTATAAAGTAAATCATTTAAGATAAATATATATGTTTAACATGGGTTATTATAATTATTATGGGGGATTGATCTTAGGTTTTTTCTAATAAGTATATTACATATATAGTCCTCAAAGGCACAAAACCTTAATTAATTATTATTTGTGAAAATATTTGTGACATAATTTTATATTCATGGAAATTATGTAAAATAAATATCGGTCTACCTTTGGTTACATCAATATACACCACAACAAATTAAAAACCTAAAACCAATAATCTATATGGGAATAAATTTTTTATATCCACGTCACTATGGAATGATAAGGAAATTATATGTTTACCTACTTCATTTATATAATTATTTCAAAAATATACATAGCCTTTTCAATAATTTTCATATTATAAACATTAAATCCTAATTTGATGAAAACCATTTTGGAGAAATTTCATTTATTTTGACACATATTTCTGTGATCACTATATTAGGGGAATTATCTAAACATTGTTAATATAATATTACATAAAAACCACCTTCACAAATACAAACTCATCCATGATCTTCAAAACATCCAAATGAGATTCATGTAAATTAAATCAACATGGTTCACAACATTGTAAATTCAATTCATTTTTAAAATAATTACTTTGAGATGTTAACAATAAATGAATAAATTTGTCACAACCACATCATTTTCTCCTAACCATAGAAAATACCCTTTTGATAATGACATCTATAGATAGTGATCTATCTTCTTTTACCATTGAAATATATTTCAATTATAGGTTATAAATAGTTTCAATTAATATATTCTCATAAATAATCAAACATATAGTATATATAGATATAAAATATTAAAACACCAACCACATATTAGAATACATGAAATGGTTATTCTCACTTAACATCAAAAAAATTTGGTATTAATATTTACAATGAGTGTTTTTAATACAATAATTACCACCAATCAAAAATTCAAATAGAACCATAAAAAACTCTTTATGGAATGTGATTTTATAATTATAAATGGTGAAAGTATTTTATATAATGATTATTGTTATGTTTAGAGAATGATGAAAACTTATTAAAAAAGGCACGATTCTTCCAAAATAATTCCACTATTTCATGGAGTTAGATCAAATGATATGTTGACAACCAATGGAATGATATATAATTATATATTTGGCACATTATCTTCCTAATTATTTCTCCATGAAATTTTGTTTGGAATTTTTTAAATAAATTTATTTTATTTACATGTTAGATTATTTATTTAGAAACATTTGAGTGGTGAGTTGTATAATTCCGTATATCCATACCACAAATACATTAAAAAGTCAAGGATTACTTACATAAATGTCATCTAAGAAACAATATTTTGGACACTTCAAATGTTCTGGTGTTTGAAAAATATTTTCAATATCATGATTTATAATATAATAATGAGTCCATTCAAATTCTTAATATGAGCGTGCATGTAATGAATGCTCACATGATATGATTAGTGAAGTACCTCTTGAGGAATCCATAACTATAAGGGGAGACATAGGATCCTAAGTATGTTATTATAATGGATAATGAAAATTCATACATGGATTAATTTAAAATATCAGGAATAAAATTATTGAAT
Organism: Viscum album; assembly: GCA_963277665.1. Lineage (NCBI taxonomy): Eukaryota > Viridiplantae > Streptophyta > Magnoliopsida > Santalales > Viscaceae > Viscum > Viscum album. Next base: position 503,823,597 of record OY728122.1, on the reverse strand, counting down.
AAGGAGAATATAATCCCCGTAAAATTTTATTTATAATTATACACATTTATTTACTAAATATTGCATTCCAAATCATGGATACATATTAATATATAAAAATAGAAAATATATAAAATTTTAATGTGATTAAATGAAATTTTATGATGGTTTATATGCAGTAATTGAAATAAGATCAATAAAAATACCATAAAATAATATTATTCACAAACATACAATTTCAAAAAAATTAAAATTAATAAGTATTATTTTGTCGATTGATATATCTTATTGTTTATATTGAAAGTGGAATTATAGGTTTCATATAAACCATAGTAATTATAACCATTAGAGAAATAGTCATTCTATTGTGAAAAATAATATTACTGCATAAAAATATCAGAAATGAGAAGAGTAATGTGGTGGGTAATAGAGAATCCTTGGATTTGAAAAGTATTATGATCCATTAATTTTGTAAATTTATCAATGATATAAAAATATATGGAATCACTAATGTTTTCCCTTAACTAGGATTTATTAAAACATCAATAATTGAGGTTTTAGAAGAATCTTCAATGACAGAAGTTATTCTTAGTGAAAATCACGATAATATCAATGTAAAAAACCACCACATGAAGCTAAAAACGTTTCACAACATACCATTTAGTATTATAATTGTGAGATAAATTGATATGCATATTATTGTCAATTTGTTTTAAGATATAAATTATTTCAGTAGGAAAAAATGTTTAAAGTGATATTATATTTTATTAAAATATATTATGATTATTTAAGAAGTTAAATAAAACATTATGATATGATTAATTTCAAAAAATGGACAATATATTTTGAATACTATTCTTGAAATTTTGTTAAAAAATAGACTATATCATTAATGGAGAAATGGGGAACTATATGGAGTAGTGTATATCGTGATATATTAGAAAAATAAAATATTCAATACATTATTCCATATGATTCCACTCAAAACACCTTTAAAGGCCACCTCAAATCCCATTTCTCCTCACAATAGGTTTAAATTCCCTCTTCTCTATCATAGATTATATTTAATTTATCTCTATTTAATATTGATGATTTTAGTTTAATATAAAGGGAATTATTGTCTAAGTATATTATGGCATGTAAGATTCCTTTCAATACTATTTTCAATATGTATTAAAATAACCAATGTTCTATCATTTTCATATAAAAATTACATGTTCTATTTATATTTAAATATCACTATAATTAGTTCCCCTAAGATGTATTAATAATATGAGACTCCATTTCACTAACATTATATTTAGTTCATTTGAAGTTGCAAATTCAGAATACTTTTATGATCCATGTGAAAAAATATTGTCCCTTGGTAAAAAAACCCCTATGCATGCCACATATTTTTATAATTATGGTGATATTATTTCTATTAAAGGAAACATTACTAATGAATGGTTTTATAGATATAATTTATCAATACATAATCATCTACCTATTTTATTAATCAATATTTTGGAATAATTTCACATTTTTTAGGATATAAACTCACATAGATATTTCAATGTAGGGATATATTATACCCTTAACTAAAATAATAAATAAGTTATTAAATAATATAAATTTTAGTGTGTATTTATAAATAATTTAATTTATCCCATACATTTGAAAATTGATGTATATATTTGATTATACAACATTTATTGTCTAAATAGTTTTATGATCGGGATAACTGAAATTCAATATTTTTGACTAGAAAATGGAACATAGTTAAGATTGTGAATAAATAATTAGTGACATGATGTTTTTCCTAAAAATATTTATATATTCATTGACTTGGGTTATCTATTCTCATATCTATATAATCATTATTTATATAGGAGAAAAACTTGTATGAAATTTTTTATTGGGAAATTTTGCTACTTATTTTTTGGTTCTTCATTAATGATAATTATTCCATGTATTGTATATTAAAATTTATTATATGTATTAATTAATTTGAATTTTATGTGAAGGGTGTGGACTTGAAATAGATAACCCCTTAATTATATTGTAATGTATCTTGCGACAGCAAAAATAAGGTAATGGGAGTATCATTACCCTATATGTAAAATATCATAGAACTAATCATCGAAAATATATTTTGTATAGTTAAAAATATAAATTACCCTAATATATTTGTTATCATATGGCTATATATTCAGTTAAACAACCTTATTTTTTATCTATCAATATTTCCCACCCAATATTATTATATGTTAGCTTCAATTATACATATCCACTAAAAATAAATTGAGATCATACATTTCCCATGATTCTAATTTCTACAGTAATGAAAGAGGAATATTATATATCATTGTATTTGTGGATATCATTAATTAATAAATATTTTTTCTCAAATTACATAACATATTTTATTATAATTTAATTATTATATATCTAAACTATTAATAAATATAAATAATTAATCTATTGTATGATTTTTCATGTAATTTTATTTCAATATAATAAATAATACCTCATCTCATGTCAACGAGACTCAGGGGAACTACAATCATCAGATGCATGTCCCATAAAAATGATGCAACTCAACCATGCTCTAGTAGAATCATCATAAAATAAAAAATTCAAATTTCAATGACAAAATATAATTGGGAGACGATGCATGGTGGAGGTTGAAAGGGATAAATTTTACCTCAAATATCATAGTGATTAGATATATCCTATAGAAATGAATGAATGAATTATATGGAATATATTCGGAAGAGGTTTTTATCCTCCCCTTAATGTCTTTAAACTAGAAGATACACCTTTGATAAGGGTGCTTATAAAAATACCATGAGTCCACTTATTTTAACTCTATAAATTATAAAGAATCATCCTATGAAGAGCCCAATGGTAACAACTAGTTACAAATTACAAAATTGAGGGGCTTGAACCCTTTTATCCACCCAATTGGGTGCCCATTACCCAAAAATTTGGTACTTAATATTTTATGGCATTTGATCACATACCTAGAATGGAACACCATGTACTTGGTATATTCCCATTAGGTATATAGTGGAACCGTTATATCATTATAAATAACACCACACCTTATTTTTATCACCCAAATCAACAATACTCTTCCATACCCCTCAACTCATGAAAAATCACCCTATATTCAACAATGAATCACTAGTAATTTGACGTGAGACTAAAAAATGAAAATCCCATTCCCCCAAGTATATATAGATTTTCATACTTATCTATATCTAATTAAGTTCAATGATGAGGATCATTTGAAAAAAACCCCCAAAAATTAAAACACAACATGTTTTTTGGGGAAACATATAAAACATTTTTTTAACTTTTATGTCAATTTAAATATGAATTTACATTCATTATATATTATATAGTGTGTATTTTCCAAAATATCATTCTTGTACATTTTTTAAATTAACCCTCAAATCATATTATAAAAATTCCCTAATATTGAAATTTTGTAATAAATTTTTTCCAAAATGCATTACTATTTTTTTAATTTTTGGAAGGGCCTTGGCTTAAGAAGAATCCCTAAATTCATTAATCCTATCAAGGTTCCCAAGAAGATATAAAATTTATTCATAATAAGTACATACATTTTATATCTTCTCTCCATTTATATTAATATTAAAATATATGTTAAAAATTTTTTATCATTAATTAAATAATTAATACTATTGAACTTATTTAATAATGATATACTAATGAAATAATAATCTTTTCATAAGCATCATTTTCTTTTTGGATGGTTATAGTTTCATTAGTTTATCCCCCAACATTGATGATTCTAATTTATAATAATTATGATTAGAATATAGGTACAATAAGAAATAAATTATGGTTATATATATATTACACAATTTATTTATTTTAAATGTTCTTTGAATTGTAAAATATACATAAAAACAATATCTCTTTAAGGTTCATAAGATCACTACAGAAAATCAAATTATAGAGAATATCTTAACGCATAATGAAGGTACTTACTGTGAAATATAAATGGAAAATTATAATGGATTATAAAATTATTACTTTTGTTACATGGAATTTATTAGGATTAATAAAAATTAAAAAATGAATTATGTCTTGTAATTCCATAATGAAATTATCATATATCATTTGGAACTAAAAACATCTAATATGACATATGGATTAATAATAAAAAATAAATATATATAAATGTTTAAAACTGAATTAAATGAAAAAATGTATCTTAAATTTAATATTAATTAATTAAAATTTATTATACTAGTAGGTATAGTAAATTCTAACAAGTCAAAAGTAATTTTATGCGGTCACTCTTGACCTATATTCTCATATGAGTTTTTAAAGGCCATTATTATTTTAAAATATTATATTTTAGTTCTAAAATTACATAACTATTATTACATTATATTTTTGTCATTAAAAACCCATATTTTATAATTCTAGTATAATTAATAACATGTCTGATTTTATTAGATGGAGATATGGGAAAATTATAATAGTTTAGATGATTAGTTATAAGGAAACTTTTATCAGTGTTTTTTTAGAGTTTAAATATTTATATTACATATTTAAATATCTTGAGAAATACCATCGATTTTATTTTTTCATACATTCATATTGGGGATTTAAATGGGATTCAATAGAAACTACTATAATTATTATGGGTTTTTTCTAGGTGTTTAAGAGTTTTGTCTTGTAACATATTTTATTTTCCTTTTACTATTTTAAGATATTATATGGATTTATTTTGAGACCTTCCACTAAGACAGCATGTGATTCCAAGGCTTGGATTCCCTGAAAAATTATTTGAAAAATATTAACATTTTAAAATCACACTAACAAAGATCTCCTGAAAAAGTTGAAAAAATCTGAAATGGTAGCTTGGATAAGAAATCTGAGGGAAATAATGAGTTTAGAATGGTGGCCATACCCTAGGAACGACCTAAACTTGGTCACCATTGGCCCTCTATAAAAAAAATTCACCAAGGAGGTAACATTAAATAAAATAATTTAATAAAAAATATTTTATTTTTAAATCCTAATAAATCATAAATGGTGCCTCATATGGGAAAAATGAGACCATGTTATTGTTAGTAATGAGGTTTTTTCCTTAGGTGTTACTTTACCTTAGTTAGTGTTGGTCATTTGGGAAAAAGTTTTCATGGGAAGTAATCATCGTTAAATAATTTAAATAAAAAATATTTTATAATGAAGAAAAACTTATTTTTATTAGGTATTTGTCATAAATTTAGGGTTCTCTTCATAGCTCCAATATTCATAAGAGACATAGAGAAATAACTCTATAGAACAAATAGTGAAAAATCGTGGATCGACGATCAACACACATATGAATCAGAAAAACCACATCGATGATGATGACATAATGATTTCCCTTCATCAACGACTGATCCAAATTGTGGTGGGGTTGTTATTTTATTTTCATTATCCCGTTCTTTATTTCCATGATGAACGTGGGACAATCCATTAAGAGATTCATCCAAGGATTGATCATTGTTTCTAGATGGGATATTATCTGTTGGATTATCAGGAAGTTATATTTAATTAATCTTCATTATCATCCTAAGGTAAATGGATTGTGGCTCAAATGAACATTTTCCAAGGTTCATTCCCCATTTTATTGTTATATCTTGGACTAAGATTCGTTGTGTGTTCATTATTTTATACAACATAACAATGTAATGAATTCATATTTTATATTTGGAGACAAGACGGGGGGTGTGACAATGATGATGGAAACCTGATTTTGGATTGGGAATCAATGGATTGAGATTTGGGTTAAGTAGATCTATCTAGAGGGTCATCGAGATCGATATTCAGGTTCATGAGAGTCATGACATTGGAAATGTTGTAGTTGTGGATTGATGTTGATTGTTTTCCAGTGAAGCACGACCAAAATATAATTTCCAACCAACTGTGGAGGGTGGATCATGTTATTATTATTTTTAATAGTAATAACATGTTAACTATAATAATAATAATAACAATAATAATGGTGAGTAATTTATTTATTAATGATAATAATAAATTTAAAATAAAATAAATAAATAAAGGTGATCCATGTGGGTGGAAATAAAATATTGGAATTTAATTAAAATTATAGGGTGAGCTGTGAAAACCCCCTACCCCCCTTGGATGTTCTATATGAAATATATGAGGTGATTTTTATTTAATTTTTAATTATAATAATTATGTTTAAAAATAAACAAATTATTTTGGTAAAATTAAAGGAGGATCTTACTACAAAACATGTGTGTTGTGATGGGGAGATTGACTATGTGATCTTTGGGATGGAAATAATGGTTAAAAGGGTATATTATTATTATTATTATTATTAATTTCAAAACTATAACTCAGTTATAACATCATCATACGATCTTTGATCGACTATCCATTAGTGATAACATGTTCCTATAATTGAGAAGATCATTTTAAGAATTAGTTTTGGAAAACTTTTTTAGACACATGCCTTTGGTCAATGAAACACCCATAATAAAAAAATTATTACTACTATCGGATATTGTATCTGATATTTCTCTCTCATTTGGTGTAAGAATAACATATCATTTGAAACTTTGTGGCCATTATTTTTAGTTTAATCTCTAGATTCCAATTTTGGGTATTTAAATCGAGATCGAGTTATGGCCCCATCAATACTAGTTTGGAAGAATTGTAGTGAAATGTGACCATTTCACCTGGTGTCTGATTTGGAAAAATGAATATTCTATCCCATGTGTTTTCTATGTGGATCGCAATGGTGTGATACATATATTTTATTTTCAGATATATTAATGGGGAACATTAATTACCATTCATTCTTTATATTGTCCAAATGGTAATTCTTCACCGAGTGGCTGTTTGTGGAACATGAATAATCTATTAAGAGTTTTTTCCCCACAAGGATCACAACGATGTGATATGTTTAGAAATATGAGGATGTTTAAAGAGATATATCAGTGGAATTATGTTTTGTCCCTTTATGATGATGATGATCCCAATGTATCTTTTAACACATTCTTAGTCCCAGACAAGTGAAGTGCCAGACTTAATGACGCATGTTGTATACTCCCATGTGAACACAAAAATTCTATATGAATAGGATACTTTGTGCCTCTACACCCCATGTATACCCTTATAAACACTATATATATTAAGACTACATGTCGTGTGAGGTTTTTCACATGGTAAATACATGGGATAACTGGACACACCATGTACCCCTAGGACAAATCATGTACACCGATCAATAGTGTTGAGGCACGTCAATTTCCTCTTTTGGACAAGTATATGTTGACTGTTTTCCCTTGGTAATTTACTTGAGGATTCCATATGAAATTATATCGAAATTACATTATATTAGTCCCATCTAGAGGTCAATCACCAGATAGTGTAATGGTATTCCTCCATAGGACTGGAGTAGGGTCCTCTATCACCCCTAGTGGAGTTTTGTTGAATTGATGTAACCTCTGAGAGAAGTGCATTGGTCCTCCATCGAGTGGGATACATCAGTAGGTTTAGTGGTATTCCAAAATATAATAGGACATGTTCTCTTATTTGGTTTTCATAATATTCCATGACAAATATGTTCTCATTTGTTCTGGTCCCAAATGAGTTAGTCCTATTCATGAGTGTCTACGTAGATATCATGGCTCGAGGAGTGAGTTCTATTTGAAGGAACTTACTTTGTGAAAAATATTATATCAAAAAAAATGTTAAACTACCTGATGACATTATATTTCTCATTATTATTTCATTATGTTTTTTATATGTACTGTAGATATATACCGGTGTAGAGATGTCTATACTATCCTTTTTTTTATTTCTTTGTGGTATTCCTTTTTGGTTTCGAGGATTCATGGTGTGTATTGTTATACTCACCCCTACATGGGATTTGAATACATGTCCTCTCATGGGAAGACGATCATCTCATTGATAGATTCCTAGGTGAACTAGGACTAGGCAGTGATTACTGAGGCCAAAAAATGAGGTGTGTTCCTATAGAACAAATCGCAGTCCTGGTACATCATTTCATATAGTTTCCATTTTTGGTTACAAAATCATTGTGGTGGGATTATTTTTGGAATGTTTACAATAAAATACATTCATTATTGTACTACGTTTGTGGGATATACTGATTTTCATTCATTGTTTACATAAGGTTTTTTTAGATTTCTATATTTTTACCTCGGAGATGTATGAATGTGTAAAGGTACAATAAGATAATTCCTTTCATTTATGGTATATTCTTACTCTCTACTAGTCACCATACCCTAGATTTATAGAGGTAGGCTTGGGATAGTTCTGTCACATTCCCCTCATGGATGAGTTATGATAGAGTGGTATCATAGGAGGTTAGTTATACATTAAAACTAGGAGTCAATGAGGATGGTTTTGGGGAAAAATGTTATGTGGTTCGATTTCAGAGTTCCATCTAGGGACTCTAGTATTGGGGTGGTAGTAGATATATCCTTAAAACAAGATTTGATAAATTTCTTTTCAAATCGATAAATGAAAACACTTGTTGTAGGGGAAAACAATGGTAGATGATCCTATAGAAATTGTTTTGTTTTCCAATTCCATTACTCCTATCTCCAAAAATAATTATTTGACCATGGTATATCATTTTATATTTTAAAATGACTCCATGTAGACATCCATCTTAGATTCAACCGCATGATCATGAGGATGATCCCTTTGGTGATGGGGAATTGGTACATGTATTTGTACCATCGAAAGAAATTGGTAAATGTAGTTCAATCAGATGAGGTGTGCATGATGAGTACACTTCACAAGTTTCAGTAGAATATACCACTTAGGATCGAAGGATATCACAACACATATGATTTTGGGGCTCCTATAAGTGAGCCATCTACGTGGCTCAATAGGGTGATGATGGGGTTTGGTTACTAGATAATTTTATGAATAAAATATTCATTGAAATATTTTCAGATCCTTTTCAATGCGGATTTATCACCATATAATCTAAGGGCTATGCATATCCATGAGCTTCTATAGCACTAGAAAAATGAAATGTCAGTATCTTAGTATTCTACCAAGTATACCAACCTTTAAAAGAATATAATGGATATGATACCGGATTCAGGATTTAGGTCATGGACTATATAACATGGTATCTATAGGGAAATCTGAGCATGTGTTATCCCTGTTATAATTTCTAATTATGTTGTTGTTCTTAACCTAGAATTAGTGGTCCAAAGGTTCTTTATATGAGGATACAACCAAGTAATCTCAGTTGTGGGAATGCATGAGTAGAGACCCCAAAAACACAGAGAAATTGTATGTCTCATGTACTTTTACGTGTGACCATATTAAAGAGGATGCTCCAGGATAGAATATGTACGGTTTTAGGATCCTAGAGTGGGTCTAGTCATCTGAGAGAGAGGCGGTGCTATTTAGTTGACTGTAGTGGACATCTCGCCTGAGATTGTCCAACACATTGTACTTCTGATTGGGAGACTGTAGAGGGACCACTAAGGCCAAGACAATGACATGATAAGACATATCTATATAGTGGAAGATGTGGCAGATTTTCTGGGAGAGTAGGAGGAGGTATTTTATGTTTCAATATGTTACCACCACTACCCCCAGGTGGTCCACACCAGGCTCAGGGAGCTAGAGGATATGGGATGAGACAACCGCTTGAAGTTGAGGCATATGACTAAGGGGCTCAAAGAATTATTTCAGGTATGATCTGGGCCCATTATACATTATCATCCATATTGATAGAAATAGGTGTTAGTCCTTCATTTCATTCCACAAATCTTTTTTGATCATTGTAAATTCTAGATTAACTATTAACTTGAACATCATTCTTGGAGACTTCTACTGGAGAAAGCACATTAATCAAACACTATTTCCAATAGTGTGATATGAATCTTGGATTCTAGTGTTTCGGTTGGGATCTCCTGGTAGTTGCATCATGGAATTACTATGTCATTCCCTTTATGGACTGGTTATCCAATGTTCATTCTCAGATTGATTTTTTTAGACAAAGAGTGTGGTGTGTCCATTGTGGTGGAATGAGGTTTTCATTATTGGTGATAATAATTCTAGGAAGTAAAGGATGGACTCAAACATATGAGGATGCATTCGATTACTCGTAAATTGTCAAGACAACCCTCGATTTGGTGAATATTATGAGTCCTCAATTTCCAATAATGGTGTAGAAGTTGCAATGGATCCATTGAAGGTAGAGACAGAGGCATTGGATATAATACCTCCAGGAATATGACTTCAATATTTTCTATACTATAGGGGAGGGTAATGTACTGGAATATTCTTTTAGTAGGGTATCTAGCTTTCTGATGCTAAAATAGTTGTGGGAGCAGTCGGAATCATTGAAATTATCTTTTATTGATGGATATGGATCATCATACCTCCAGTCGATGGTTGTCACCCCTCCACTCATATAGCGTGTCAGGGAGGTGAAACATGGGGACAATAACTACAAGACACTACATGCTCATATTTCTGTATTTCATCCTCCAAATAGATATCTAAAGTTGGGGAGCATTCCATTCATTTCATAATAGGAACAATAGTTACAACGACATTGCATGAGGTGGTTCAGAGGGAGTCTCAAACATCTTCTTTGGAGGTACATCCAGGTGTGGAAAAGATATAAAAGGACCACCGATGTCAATTTTGGTGGCTAGGGATTAAAAAGGACTTTAAATTTTTTTCTAATGATGCCTTACATGTTAGTAGGTGAAGGTTGCGCAGTAGGTTCTTGGGGGTTTATCTCAACCACTTAAGGTGCTATAATTGGAGTGGGATTAGATATTGATATAAATATTAAAGGGTTTAAAATTTACATCCTGGGGACATGAGGTCATTTAGGTGATCGTTGACTCACTCACAAATTTGGCACACTTCTTAACTATCTCGGAGATTTATCATCCATTTATAAATTTTACGTGGAGTTAGTGAGGTGGCATGCCACATGGCTCATCCAACATAACTAGATTCGGTACATCACCTCTTCTACCTATCACAGTTGAGGAGATAAGTGCATGACCTATCTCAAATCATCGAATGGGGTGATATCGACATCAAGTATGGAGTGAATTTTGTTGAGTATGCGATGGAGATCTTGGCTCAGCCAATGAAGGACCATCATGGTCATGTGATTCCATTAATGTGTGTCCTATGAAAGTACGAGAATATTATGGAGAGAACATGGGGGTGGGACACTAAAAATAATTCTAAATACCATCAACTAATTTAGTAGCCATTTGTTTCCATTCAAGGATGTAAATCCCCATGGTGAGGAGAATTTAATATCTCATATTTTCAATGTAATGTTTTTATATATGATTTTAATTTATTTTGATTCTAGATGCTAAGATGGTGTCTAATTCCTAGAGCTTCTTTTCATGGAAAATTTATTTGAAAAATACAAAACATTAAATAACTAGAACACATTGTTTTCGTGAAAAACTATTATTTCCATTAAATGTGTGCTCAGATAAAAAATCCAAGGGCACCATTGAGCTAATAATGGTGGCCTTTCCCTGGGAATTACATAACCATGTTTGGCATGGACAGTATGTAAAAAAGTCATCAAGTACATAACCATAAATAAAATTATTAAATAAAAATTATATTATTTTTAAATCCTAATAAATCATTAATGGTGAATCAGATTAGAAATATGAGACCATCATTGAGTTCATAATGTGATGGTTTCTATAAGAATGAATTAACATCAGTCTTCATTGTTCTTTTCTAAAAAAGTTGTTATGGGACGAAATAATAATTAAACAATTTAAATATAAATTATATTACATCACATGTACATATCTTTTTATTAGGACATTGTGAATAAATTAGTGTTAGCATCATAACCCTGAAAATTCCTATGAGTTGTGGAGAAATATCTCTCTCAAAAAAACAACACTAAATCATGGATCAACGATCAACACAAAACCGATTCAAAGGAACCTATCCTACAACATTGACACAAAAATTTTCCTTTATTAGTGATTGATCCAAATGGAGGTAGGACTATTTTTTCTATTTGATTTTACTAATTATTGATTTCTATAATGAAAATGTGTCGATCCTGGACCAAATTGATCTGAGGTTCAATAATTGTTCTCTAATGCGATATTATCATTGGGATTATCAATAAATTTATTTTAATTATTCCTTGTTATCATTATAATGTAAATAGATTGATTCTGACATAAATTTTGTCCAAGGATAATTCACCATGTTTGTGTTTCATGATTTTTTCTGTCTGTTCTATGTGTGTTCCTTGTGGGTATCATTTTGACAAATGATTCGATGATTTCCAGAAGTACAGATCATTTTATGTTCATTATTTGTCAAAATAGATCATAGTCCATAATTCTGAATAGGAATTTGGTGATGTGATGGAGGTGTGGCAATAAAAATGGGAACCCAAAATTGGATAAGGTATCAATGGTTTTCAATTTGGGTTGATCGAATCTATCCGAAGGGTCATCAGGATAGAATGTTAGACACATTAAAGGCATTAATGTGGACATGTTGTTGTTATGAATTGATGTTGATGAGTTTCCAATGAGGAAGGACTGAAAATCAAATTCCAACCAACTATGGATGGTGGATCATGTTATTGTTATTTTTAGAAATAATAACAAGGGAAATTTATTATTATTATTAATTATAATAATAGCGATGCATGTTATTATTAATGATAATTATAAATGTGGAATAAAATAAATAAATGATGTTGATCCATGTGTGTGGAATTAAATAAAGGTATTTAATTAAAATTATCGGGTGGGGCGTGAACACCTCTTCCCCCTTAGGGAGCTCTATAAGAGAAATATGGGTTGATTTTAATTTAATTATTATTTATAATAACAATGTTTAAAATTCAATAATGTGGTTAATTAATATAATTGGGGAATCCTTCTACACCATATGTCCACCAAATGATGGGGAATTTGAGTGAGAAATATTTGGGAAGAAAATAATGGGTAGAAATATTATTATAATTATATACTAATAATAATATTATTGTTATTGTTAAAACCATAATTCAGTCATATCTTCTTCGTACGATCTCTGATTGATGATCCATCAGTGATAGTGTGATCCTATAATTGAGATGATCATTTTATGACTAATGTATAATACCTTTTAAGACTCATTATTTTCTTCAATAAATCACCAAATAAAAAATATTATTTTTATGGGATATTGTATCCAATATATCTCCCTCATACAGTGTCCAAAGGAAGAACTGTCTATGAAATTGTGACACTAATTTTGAGGACAATATTTTGATACCAATTTCGGGTATTTAAATCAATATTGATATGTGGGACCCAAGAATCATAGTTCGTTTGATTTGTGGTAAAATGGGAGATTTTCATAGGGAGTATGATTTTGAAAAATGAATAGTCGATCCAGTGTGTTTTCCCCTAAGGATAACCACATTGAAATCTATATATTCTATGTTAGGATGGGGTAATGGACCCCACAAATTACCATTCATGTTTATATGTAGAAATGTGACTTTTTCATCGGGTGTTTGTTTGGGGCATGTGAATTGTCTATCTTGGTAATTTCATCGTGAGGATCATAATGGAAAGATTAGTTTGGAAATATGAGAAATTTTGAAGAGGTGTATTAGTGGAAGTATGTTTTACCCTTGGAGGTCAACGACAATCCCTGCGTATTCATTGAGCCATTTCTAGACCCAGACATGGATAGTGCTGGACCTAATGAGGCACACCATGTACTCTCACATGGATACAAACACTCTACATAGATATGATACCATGGGTCTCTACATGATTTGTATACCCTTCTACATGCCATGAATATGGAGACTACATGCCATGTGAGTTTTTCCACATGGAAAATAATTGGGATAGTTGGATATGCCATGTACCCCTGGGAAATACATTTTACTCCCATAAAGAGTGCTTTATTCTTTTCATTATCCTAGTTTAGACTATTATAGGTTATGTGTGTTCCATTCAAGAGGGTTTCATAAGATATTACATCTGAATATCTAAATTATATTCCCCTATAGAGACCATGTCCTAGATAGAGTTATGTTATTCCTATGTGGGACTTGAGTAGGATCCTACATCCCCAATAGTGTACTTTTTTAGAATCAATGTATCTTTTGTGAATGCGGCATTGGTCCTCCATCTATTGGGAAAAATCAGTAGGGTAAGTGGTATTCCCTAGTATGAATAAGAATGATCGCTTATTTGGGTATCATAATCTTCCTTGACCAATGAATTCTCATTTGAGTAGGGCCCAAATGAGTTAATCCTATTCATGAGTTTCTTTGATGTTATCATGGATCAAGGAGTGATTTATCTTGGAATGAGATTGTTTGAGTAGAATCCATTGGCTGGAAAATGGATAGGACTGCCCAATGGAGTTGCGTTTCCCATGAGTAAATTTGGGTGTCCTTTTAATATGTATTATTGAAATATACTCATCTAGTGTGGACTATATTTCCTTTATGGTATTTTTTTATACTATACATTTTTGGTTTTAGTGTTTCCTAATGAGTATTGTTATACTCACACTTGCACAATCTTTTCTAGCACTTGTAGTGTCATGTGTAGATGATTGACCCTTTGATGGAGTCCTAGGTGGACTAAGACCTGTCGGTTCTTTGCAAGCCCTGAAAGACTAGTACTCTTCCTGCATTCCAAAATGTAGTCCTAGTACCACTTTTCTTATTGTTTGGATTTGTGTTTATATAATCTTTGTGGTGGTCTTGTTTTGAACCTGTTTACTTTTCTGTACTTTCACAATTGTACTCTGGTTGGGGGAAATTTTTTTTTCAAACATTGTTTACTTATTTTTTTTACATTTATGAATTTATTTCTTGGAGATGTGTGCATGAGTACAATTAATTTAGGATAATACCTCCTATTTGGGGGATATGCTTACTCGGTGTTAGTCACCATCCCCTTTCGTATTGGAGGTAGTTTGGCGGTAGTCCTTGCACGAGACCCTCTGGAATGGGTCGTGACAAGTCAATTGATCTATATCATTAACTAGACACCAAAATTTCAATAAATGTCTATAAAGAACACATCTATGATTCAGGTTAATTATAATCCATTATAATTTTAGGGAAACCCATATCCCATTTTTCATTGGGGTGTGTTGGAAATTATATTTTAATTTTTTTAAGATCATTTCCACCTTATTTGGAATGAAAAAAACAAATGGATCTCTAATTTTTCCATTTATGTTAATTCTTCTTAATATTATTCCTCAATTTTTCACAATTTATTATCAAACTATATGTTTCTAACATATTTACTAATTATTGATATGGTTACACAACCACTGATCATTGTATTCCATAATAATTCATTAGCGGATCTTCCTAAGTACATAAATATGAAAATATTTTTTGTTTTTTTGTAAGGATGTGGAAAATATTAATATTCAATTAATGTTTTTATCATCAAATTGTATGAGTTGTATAAAATATTTTAAAATTAGTTCAGTGTTTCACATGTGTTGTAATAAAAATGATTGTAATTATGCGAAGTGTTAATAAAAAATGAAAATTCGGGGATCAAAATTATATAAATTAATATGGAGTGATTATTAAAGATGGATTTATTGTCTGTATGTGTTATTTTGAATTTAGAGTTTCTCAAAAACAATATTTAGTTTTTATTCTAGGGATATCATTACATTGTCTATCTCCAATGTGGGTCCAAGAATGAGATGAATTTTATGGGGTCTCAGGATGTACTAACTAATCTTGACGATATTTTGAGTATAAAAATAAATATTAATAATTTACTACAAGAATTTTTATATGTTTTGATACTATAAAATGAATATGTTTTGGTATAAGAAACATTTTCTTCATCTATGTGGTAATTAGTGTCCATGGATTGATATGAAATATAAGAGGGTTCATGAAACCTATTATAAAAAAGGAATGTATTCTACCAATGGATGATTACATGTATGACAACCTAGAAATGTTATTCATGATGATAGATGGTACATGGGAAGAATATACCTAATTACAAAGGCCCAAATGTTGACATTAGAGGTGAATCTGAATTGGAAATAAATAGAATTATAATTTAATTAGAGTGGACTTATATTAAAATATTAGATAAGATACTGATTTTTTGAAATGAATTAGATTATTATAATATATTTTGCATTAAATTCCATACATGAAAATTAAATTTTATAACCAATTATATTTTTTCATTAAACATATGATTATTGGGTATAGTGAGTTATTATTGGGATTTTCAGTATCTTAGACTAGTTTATCATGAAATATCATTCATCATATATAATTTTTTTTAATTAATGTATATGATCGTTATAGAAATATATATTACATACCAGATGTTTTGGGTAGAAATTCACGATCTAGTACATTGTTCAGTTTTAGGAAATGTGATTGTTGTTTGTTAAAAAAACTATTTTATGATGTCTTTTATATTTATGAACCTCTATAAAAATGTATTGGAAATTTAATTACCAAATAATTCTTTATATTAAATAATATTTGGTCTTCATTATAGAAACACACGATAGAATCTTTCGAAATGGGTTGTATATATAATTCCATAGTCGATAATTTGGATCCACAAATATAAGTTTTTCCTATTTTGTGCCACTCCCTCAAGTCTTCTAGGTGGAATATCTATGTTAGGAAAATACCCATGATTATGATGCATGTTACCATGAATGGTGATGAAGCTTGGGTCATGGTACCCATACAACCCCCATATATTTGTCACTTTTTTTTATAAAATTAAATGTATCATTACATCAGCTAATTAATTGATGTGTGTAAATCTAGATGATTATAATATAATTTAACTCTTAAAAATATTTGTGGTTTTTACATTATTTATGTCTTGTAATTATTTTAATTTTGATTTATTGAATTAATTTTTATATTTTAAATATCATATTTAAAATTACCCTATTAATATAAATGATAATTTGGAAAGTAATGAATAAATTTTTATAGATTTGTTTATAATAAATATATTTGACATGTCTGATGAGATATTATGAGATCAATGGATGAATGTTCTATTTTTTAAGATAAAATAAGTTAATTTATATAATTTTGTATAATGATTAGATTTAATGTATCATATCATGGCTTAATAATTAATGATTTTAGATTTTAAAATTTCCCTTCTTAAAAGTTTTAATTGATGGAGATGGATTGAGAAAGATAGGTAAATATAGAAGGAATTGATTGGTTAAATTTAAGGATTGGAACTAATAAAGTGGTAATATATAAATTAATAGTTTCAATGGGGATATTTTTAACATACTAAACATATTCCCCATGGTTAAATAATTTTAAGTCCGATGAAGAGGATAATAAATGGGAACTGTGGGATTCATTTAATTTTTTGGAATGATAAAAAATAGCTGATTGAGCCAGCGATGGAATTTATATTAATAGATAATAATAACTGAAATAATTTTTTAGGACATTGAGGTTTCTAGAATTATTTCTTTCATATATATTAATTAAAAATTTCAAAGTATAAGTATTGTTTATTGTATAATGGCACATATGTTTTCATGATTTTAAAAATATATATATTGATGAATCATTTTATAAAATTGTGCACAAGGTGTAGGAAAATATCATGGGCTTCATGAGACTGTCTTAAACATTTCCATTTTGAATATCCTCTTTATATAACATTTAAATTAATGTTACATAGGTATGTTCCATTTAAAAAAGGTGTTGCTAAGTCATAGGTCTAGTGTTACATAAGGACAAGCCAATATGGAATAAGATGTATGAACTCTACTAAAACATTCTCATTTTCATGGATTAATAGTTATAAATGATTTCTGTACTTATAATTGTGGTTTTTCATGGAGAGATTATAGGGTTGATAATTTTTGTTTAAAACATTTTTTCACATCTTCATAGGAGGCTTTGATACATTCTATGATATGGAAAATTACAGTATTTTTCCAAATTTATTAGGGTATTTAATTCATTTGGATATTCAAGATATGAGTTAAATCAATATATTATATATAAATTAATTTTTGATAAATTTCATCATGAAATTCATGATGATTAAATTATTTTCAATAAATTTTTAAAATAAAATCTCTTTATTATTTTTTCACTGTGTGAGTTTCTATATAGAAAATCATTTAGTGATACCTATTTTGAAAACCAATTTATTTAAAATGTGGTTAAATCGAGAAAATAATGTTCTTTTTGTTTTATAGGTGACCACCCATTCTATAGCATGGTGAACTGGCAATATTTGAGAAAAATGTGAAAATGTTTGGTGACTTGGTTTACGAGAAAAAAATATAGCTATATAATATATAAATATAAATATATTATTTAAATTTATACCATAGTATGTATGATTTATTATGTGATATAGGGTTTCAAATAATTCTAAATTAAAATAATGTTTTATGTTTTTTTGGGAAAGGTGAGAGTTCGTTATAAGGATGTTTAGGGGAAAACATGTTTTGGAAACGATTTGTAATCTATGATTGATTACCTCGTAAATTTATAGAAAATGTCTCCTTACATAAAATTGTTTTCATACAGTGAGTTTTTATATCTTGGTTATTAAATGATTATAAAAAATAAATCTATTAGATAATAATATTTTTATTTATCATTACTGGTTAGAATTTAATTAATAATTTTTATAATGAAAACATATTATTTATTGTCTTGAAGAAATTATATTGATTTTTTTAATCATACCATACTTATTCACATTAGTATTAATGCAAACATGATTGGTTGTGATGGGTATAATGGAAAGATCTCTTACATTACATATAGAGATGTAACAACAGGAAATTTCACTATATATTACACTTAAACAAATATTATTATAATATTTTGTTATACATGAAAAAATTAAAATGAATTGAAACTATGATATATTGAAATAAAATTTTACCATTAAAATATATCATTTAAATTAGATAGTATAAAACAAAGATACCATATTATGAAATCATTGAAGGAAATAAATGCCATCATATAGTGTAAGTATCTATTATGAATCTTATTTATCTTAGAATAAGAAATTTTTAGAATCTTGAGGTATTTATTTAGAACAATCCCAATATAAACAATAATAATTATAGTATGATAGAAATCATATTCATGAGAAATTAAACCATGTTGAAATTTTTATATTAATCCTAACAAAATCACCACCCTCGCTATATAATAGAGAGTACCTATAACAACACACTCCTCACATGGTCTACCCTTTCTAGTTAGGCAACATGAGAAGGGAGATAGTGACCCCAGATTCCCACCTCCAGTAGGCCCTGGGTTTGTGGCTAGCACTGATGGTATATTAAACATACCAAATTAGAGGATTTACCCTATAAGGGAACACATGAGAAACAGTGAGATACAGTATAAACCAACCAAATCCAACTCATACTGTAATTTTTAAGATATCGAAAGTAGACATATGTAATTTCATTTAATAACAACTACAACTAAAATGGAAAAATTAATTTAACCAAAGAATGTAAAAATGGGAGTGACCATGAAGCCCGAATAGCTTATGTAACCCCAAGATAGTATCACCCAGTCTTATTTCCAACCAGCTCCATGTGACCTGAAAAAAACCTTATATATGGGTAGGGTGAGTATATCAATATACTCATTATGATCCTACCTGGAGCCTCTTGTGCAAAGGTAAAGAAATCATGATAAAACAAATTGAACAACAAGTGGAACTACTCATCACCTTAACATGTATAATATGTTCCCACCCTCACCATTGATACTCTCACCAAGTATCACATACACGATTATATAATATAATAAAGAATATCAAGGGTACCCTACTACCACTTCCCCACTAGTTTTCTTCTTTTACCTTACACCACACATTTTAAGCATCCCCCTCAAAAAAAATTATCCAAATACAAATGGGAAAAGTACCACAACATGTATCTCATGCAACACAACCACTACGCCCATGTAACCAATGTAACTAGGTAGTTTTGGGGAGCCACCACATCTCTCATAAATGTATCATACACTGAGAAATATACTAAAAGTCATTACGGCCCATACACTGAGTAAGGATCCTCAAGCCATCACAGCCTATACACATTACAAATATAGTAGTCTATAATAAACTATATATATATATAAAATGGGTCTGAACAACCATAAGAAATTACAACCCTCTACACTAATATATGGGGAATCATAACTCTATTCCTACTGGAAAAAGTAACTACCAGGAAAAGAGAGCATTACCGAAAGGGGTAGTAAACCATCCATCCTTCCATAATGATGTTTTGGAAAACACTTTACCGTGCTCAGAATACCTTGGGTGTTAGTTTCCCTATTTTAAGGGGTGGAGTAGAATATAGAATCACAAATAGTAAAAAATATACTATGGTTAAGAATCACACTATGGGAATAACCAAGTCTTAGACTCAACTGCAGCTTACATCTCTCGGACTCCTAACATCCACTACTAAGACTAGGTATCCATTAAGCTCAAAAACTTTTAATTTTTTACTGTATTAATTCATTAATTTTTATCAGTTGAACATGATGTAAATTAATTCTTTTGAAATTAACTAACCATTATCAATTACACATTATATTTCATTAGAATCAAAACAAATGTCAATTATTCCCTTAAATTGAAACCTCAACAGTGCGTCCCAGCAAGCTCTATCCCCATGGGTTAACATCATATATTCAATTATTTATTAATAGATTTATAACTTTCCACTATTCCTAGGCTTTCTAGATAACATTCTAAGCTACCAATAATAAGTCCCTCAACATATTGAGTATGTGAACTACCCTTCAAAGATTTTTCACCTATAACATGAGTGAAGACCCATCCATCCTTGAGAATATCAACACGAAAAGAATGTTTCATACCACACACGTATTCACCACTTATTTGGATGGAGGGTAACAAGACCATATACCCTATGCAGTGGGGAAAGTAAATCAAATAAACAACCAATAAGATTCAAAAAGAATCCAATCATTAATATCCAACCAGTTTTATCATCTCCAGTGTCCTCCCAGAATTCCATATTCATAAACTGATAAATCTCACTAATCAAGGAGTCAACTATAACTAAAACCACAAGTCATCCCTACCCCAACATCTCACAACATCTATCCAGGTTGAGAAGACATCAGAAGAAGAAGAAAAAACAATGCAACTGGGCTCCTGGGCCAAACCAAGGCATTCCGCCTTTATATGCAATGAGCTCTCATGGATCCAAAGCCGGAGGAACTCGACCATACAAGAAATATGATAACACAAAATCCAACTATGAATTTACATTAATTGATCCACTGACTCCTTAATCCACCTTGAATTATCCAATTCATTTTTAGTATGTTCCTACTATGGGATACCTAAACAGAAAGCCATCATAGCTATCATAAATTAATTAAACATTAAAACTATATCAACAACAGATTAACTTACATGCCTCTATCATTGAAAAAGTAATTTACAATTTATCCCAGTTTCTGTTCATTACAAATATCATTCAAGAACAACCTGATAAACATGGAAAGCTTTGATATCAAACTATTAAGAAGAAGAATAGAAAATAACATACACTCGATACAAATTTATTTATCCATACAAAATATTAATTATGTAAATACCATTGTGATCCAGTGGGATAAAACATTTTATGATCTACATTTAATCATAAAAGAATATAGAATCCCTGATTCCCTACCTCTGATGTTTCTTGATGTTCATTACATAAGAAAAATCCATAGAACAGATCACGATCTCCACCCCCTAATCCGAACTACATCCACCGATGATGTTACGAGAACACCACACCAAACAACACGCAAGAAAACTCCAATGAAAACATAGAGATCACATTCCATTACACAGAAAAGATAAATAGGAAAAGAAGGTCCAAATAAAACAAAAGAAATTAGGTAGATCATACCTTCTATCAATTGTAGATCGACACTTTCTACTTGAAACAAAATAAGGGGTGCACACGCATCAGGAAGAAACATCAAGGGGAAACGATCGAATGATTAAGGTTCGATCACAGCCCTCCTATCGAAAGAATGTCTCAGGCCACCATGAAGTAAGAGAAAGGAGAAGGAATGAAAGAAGGTAAGGAGCCTACATTTGAAGGATTAGATCCGAGACTATTGAGAATTTAAACTATTTAATATTTCCATTAATGTGGATCACATTAATCCGGGAAATTAGACAAATTAAAGGCATCTCAAGCCTAAGGAAAATTACGATATGAGTTATGGGCTTGGAATCATGCTTAAATTCCTTAAAATAAATCCTTTAAGGATTTTTCATTCAGTGAAAACATTAAATGGGAAAACTGTATGAAGCCAGAAACACTTTACACCTACTGATGGCTTGAAACACTGTACACCTAACGATGGCTGGAAACACAGTACCCCTACCAATGGCTGGAAACACTGTAGACTTAGCGATGCCTATAGTACAAATTAATCACCAACACCAACATTAAAATTGACTCACTGATTCCAACAGTACTAATGAATCACTAACACCGATAGTTAAAATGAATCACTGACCCCGATAGTAAAAAGGACTCATGAATGCGGAAAATACAAATGAATCTCTAATGCCGATAGTACAATTGACTCACTAATGCTATTAATAAAAATGACTCACTGATGAAACTATTCACATCTATCTCATTGATGACACGGTTCACATATGTCTCACTAATGAAACTATTCACATGTGTCTCAATAATGACATTGTTCACATCTATCTCACCGATGACACTATTCATAGAAATGAAATATTGGAAATGTGTTGGGGATAAGTCCCCATGACCTCCAAAAACACCTTAGACACCTGATTTCAGAAAAGCAATAGACCAGAGAGGACAAGGACATTACATAATATTCCTCTCAAATGATTCTCATCCTTCGGAATGCAAAACCAACATAAATGGAAACAAAAAAGGGCTCTAAACACCCACCCATAGAGATACCTCTCAAAAAAGAGAATCAACAAAAATAAATAGAATAAATCCATCTCATAAATACAAAATGTCTTTAATCACAATGGAACATAATTATAAGAAATGATTTATATATTAAAAATAATGGGGTACTGGTCGCGTATCTGTAATGCACATTCTCATGTACTCGCCTCCACAACACTGTGTGTCCACAAGACCCAAACCAAGGGAATTGAATTCCTGTAAAACACCTTCTCCATGTGGTCCAGGATCTCTATAGGCAGCTCCTCCAAGGTCACATCATTTTCAATGATAAACTATCCCCAATCAATTATGTGAGAGTCATCAGGAAGATAATGATGGAGATATGACTCATTAAAATGATCATGAACCCTTCTAATCTATTGGGGATGTGCAAACTGATAATCCATGGCTTCAACGTGATCTAGCACCTCAAAAGTCCTAACAAACTGAGGAGAATGCATACTCCCACGACCAAAACTTTACTACCCAAGATAAGGATTCACCTTCAAAAACATGTGATCCCCAACCTAAAACTCCAAAGGTATCCTCCCTTAATCGACATATTTTTTTGGATGATTCGACACTACATTCATCCTCTCTCGAATCACATGAACCATCTCAGTCTTTTTCTGTACTAGTATCAGAATGAGAGTTGTTGACTCCTGGACCATAGTCCAATAAAAAAAATGGAAAGGTTTTACATACAAGGCTTCAATTGGAACCAAAATTATGGTGGAGTGAAAAATATTATTTTATGAGAACTCCAACAAAGGTATGTTCCTCATCCAAAAACCACCAAAATTAGGGAATAAGAGAAAAACATGTCTTCAAGATTCTAGATAGTCTGCTCTATCTGACTGTCCATCTATAGATGAGAATTAGTGCTAAGGCATAACTGAGATCTTAATGTATTTTGGTGACCTATACACACCTAAGAGGTAAAATGAGGATCCAGATCAGAAATGATCTCCCATGGGACTCTGTGGAGTCTCATCAGCACCTCAAGATGCTACCTTGATAGAACCACCACTGAAGTCAACTCCTTGATCTCAAAGAAGTGGGATGATTTTGTTAAATGATCTAATACCACCCAAATAGTGTCATTGGCACCAAAAGATGTAGGTAAAATTGTAACAAATTCCATTATTTGTCCTCCCACAACAACGGATGAACATTTAATTACTGGAGAAAACCACCAAAGACACGGTGCAAGGCCTTCACCTTATGGTAGACCAAACATCAAGACATAAACTCTAAAACCACATACTTAAACCCCAACCACCAAAAGTGACTCCTAAAAGCCCGGTACATCATTGTCACTCTAGGATTCATCGCTAAAGGATAACTATGGAACTCTCTGGGAACCATCTCCTACATCGAAAAAATGAATGAATATCCTTCCCTGATACGACACTCGGTGTTGTTCATATTCAGACCATCCATCAGGGGCCTCTCCACAAACAATTCGGTCCCTCTAGACCTCCACCTATAGATCCCCCAATAGGGAATCTTCCAACCACTGCACTAGATAAGACTACACCATCATATGAAAAAGACAACCTCTTCCCCCAACTTATCCTATATAGAGATATAATGTTGAATGTTCCTCAATCTCTCACTAGGAATCACTAGATTCACGCACTCCATCACTATGCGATGTCCTGCTTAGCGCATCAGCTACAACATTGTCCTTTACATGTGTATATGAGATTTCATGGATGTATTCCAATAATAAATCCATCCACTGACACTTCCACAAGATCAATTCTCTTTAGGAGAAAACATACCTCAAGCTCTTATGATCAGTGAAAACCCAAAATCTCTCACCAATGAGGTAATGTCTCCATAACATTAGAGAAAACACCACATATTATAATTCATGATCATGTGTGGAATAGTTACATTAATGGGGATGAAACTAAAAAGACCCATAAGAAACAACTGATCCATGTAGCATTAGAACATAACCTAACCCTAGAAATGATGCATCACACAAAACATCAAACTGAACTCCCTTTACTGGAATTAAACGAACAAGAGCACTGACCAACTGCTCCTTCAGATACTCAAAAGATGCCAACCAATAATTATTCCCCATGAACACCAAATAATTCTTTGTAAATGAAATAAGATATTGCAAAACCCATAATAAGTCGTCTACGATAACACTATATTAGCTTGTGAGACCAAGGAAACTTTGCACCTCTTCCACAGTCTTGGGTTATTACCAAGACACAGATACTTATATCTTTGATGTGTAAAAACTACTCCCTTATAGGACACCACATTCCCCAATAAACATACTTATCGATCTCAAAACTCCCACTTCTATAGATTCCAAAGCTGTTGATTTTGATAAAGAACTCCCAAAATAGCGTTTCGAGTATCTACATAGTCCACCTCAAATACGGATTACACAAGGATGTCATTTATGAAATCCACCACAAACTTATCAATGAACTCATGGAGCACAACATTCATAAAACTCAGGAACAGAGCTTCATCATTCGTTAAACAAAAAAATTACAACGAACTTGTAATGCGCATGATGAAAATAGAAAGTAGTTTTTGGGATATCCTCATCCTTCATACGTATTAGAAGATATCCTGAACAAAAATAATTCATTGATAACCATCATTCACCCTTTAGTTGATCAAATAAATCCTCAATACGTGGAATAATAAGGTCATTCGTCACTGTCACATTATTTTAGTGATTTTAATCGATACAAAACTGGTAAATATCATCGGCCTTATTCATGAACAATAATAGTAAACCCCACAGTGACACACTCAGCTGATTAAAATTGCACTATACTAGACTATAGATCTATATACGCAACTCCATTAACTCAAGAGGGACCAAACTATTTGAAGACATTGAGAGAGGAGATGCTCTTTGATGAAGCTCAATCCAAATATCAAACTCTCATCAAGGGGGTAATGTTACCACCTCTTATAGAAAGACATCAGGGTAATCTTCCATGACCATGGGAAACACCAAATACTAAACCTATGAAAAAATCATAATCTGTTCTTCCATCAGGATGATAATGAAAAAACACTCCTCTGACCCAATCAAGGGTCTCTCTCACCAACAAACACCATTGGATCTCAATAAGCAGCAAAGAACATCGCCTACTTTCGGAATCAATCCACCATACCCTGTAAGGAATACAAAAAATCTATGCTAATTATGAAATCATATGGTTGTATCACTAAAAATATGAAATAGACACATAATCAGTGCTTCCACACACTATCATAGTCACTACATACTTCAAACAAATCATCTTGACCTTATATTATCATAGTCAATTCCAAGGTCACAAGAAGCCTATCTACTTCATGTCCCAAAGAATGGATATGGAAAGGTGATATGAAGGAATGTGTCCTTCTGGATTCAAACAAGGAAAAAACCCAAGTATAAAAAATGAAATGGGCACCTCAAACAATTTTTGGATCACCTAGAACAGAAAAAACTAAAGCATGAAGCTAACCAAAACCTTCTCAATGGAATCTAGAACCATGATAATGACCTCCACCAAAACTGGGCTCTAATATCTGAGGACGATTAGTGTCACAGGGGTGTCCTCTGCCTACCGAATCTTCCATCTATTGATCCAAATCTAGTATAACTTGATGCTGCTACCTCAGCTGGAAGAGCCTTAATAGAAGAACCTAGATTGGATGTCCTTGTGAACGTTGACTACTTTGAATGGCCTGACACTCTCACTAGTAATGGCCTCAGCCTCTTCAAGAAAACAACTGTATGATCTTTGGGAATAGGCCAGAGAGCCTCCTCAGAGAAATGAGATGTTGAGGGTTGGGAAAAACCCCAGACCGAACATAATCTTTTCTGCCCAGAAAACAAGGTTCCCAATAACATAGATCAGCTTCGTGAGGAATGATGACCTATTATCTCTTGTGAAGATCATGTTATATCTAACGGCCTCTCGATGTCCTTTTCCTTTACAAGAACATCATGATATGTCTTTAGCATAAATAGGGTGACCTAATACTAGATCTCTATATTCAAAGCCTCCTAAAAATGCCCCTATGTGGCCTCCTCATATGGAAATAGGTCGAATGCATATCATAAATGGTTATTAAAAGGGATTACAAACTCCAGAACACTAGAGAGCCCCTATTGAAGGGTAAGAAACTCTTTCCTACTAGAAAACTTCGCAGTCAAAGAAAAAACCTCGACTCTGAACATTTCATAGATCTCCTCCCATGAGATCACCGACTCCTCATGATCCCTGAGGAACAGGAACCACCACTGCGTCACTACCCACACAAGATCTTCACAGCCAAAGACACCCAGTGTTCCTTCATAGAATGGATCAAACAACATGATATCTTAAACTCCTCTAACCAGTCTTTTATGAATTCATTTGATACAGAGACATAAAACTTCTGTAGACTAGGTCATTGAAACCCTCAGAGTGTCCTCGTCCAAGTGTTTTCATCTTCAACCTCTACCCTGTGGGGATTTGAAGGCAAAAAAAGCATGACATAATCTATGTGAACTCGATGAGGACATCGACCATGTTTCATACCTAAAAAATAATAGATAATAGAGATCCTAAAACTAGAATATGGAAAAATCAACATCAATGAAACAATTTTATTCTTTTATTAAATTAACGTTAACCTATCTCTAGTCCAATCTATTCAACATTAATGAAATAATTGTTTTTTTACAACATTATTTAATTAAAAAATAATAATAATACATTTTTAGTTTATTTTGGTTGTATGTTTACAAACCCAACGAAATTGATTCATCATATTTTATATTATATGTGCATATTAGTTCAATAAAACGAAATAGGATAGAATATTGGTATTAAATGTTACCAAAATGATACAATTATGATCAGCCATGAATATGGTAATGAAAAATGAAAAATCATTATCCACAGAGATGATTGACTTCTATAATAAGGAAAATGGTTTCATATTTTTTTATAATTAGAGTCATTAAAAATTGTGTATAAAAGATATTACAGTTGAAACATTAATATCGTGTATATAAATTATTATGGAGTTTTTAGTTGATTATTTATTAAGGATTTAAGTATAAATTAGATGAATAAATGGAATGAATGGAGGTGCTTTCAAAACATTACGTCCTAAATATCACATCTTTGAAGGATCCCATAAAGTACATGGAAATTGTCATTGGTTTAGACAAAATCACTTATATGTAAGGGTTTTTGGGAGGAGAGGCTTAGGTAGTTATTTTAAGAGCATAAATGATTTGGAGGATAAATTTAGCAGTGAGGTGTAGAATTTATACTTGATGTGGGGTGGTTATATATTATTGAGTAATGATTATTTTAAATTTGAATCAAACCACATTAGGGTGGAATTAATACAAATGAATATGTTCAATAATTAATGATTTAATGGAGGGTAAGGGTCGATGAATACCTCAACCAAAAATAAGTATTTTAAGTTTTTAGGTATTTGAAACATTAGCATTTTAACCCTAAATAGTTTCATTATTTTTTCTATACTGTAGTAAATGATTTTTTTCCCTTCATAACTATTTATTGACTATAAACTAAAATGAAATTACTACCTAAACTTGACATTATGATTACAAATATGGAATATATTTTAAAAAAAATAAATTAACATAATTGGAAAATTTAGATTTAAAATTAAGCCATCTCAAACAACAGGAAAGTGGGGTTTTAAAGTCAACATGATCAAATGTTTACATAGTTTTTATATATGATTTCAATATTAAATTGATTCCAATGAACTGAACAGAATTAATATATTTATATTTGAACTATTTTTTCTCTAAAACATTTTTAAAATATTATTTATCATTATAAATTATTATAGAGAAAAGTTTGTTTTAAAATAATAAACATTTTCTTCACTATTCATTAAAAAAATGAAACATCCCAAAAAAATAAAAAAAACGTCACCCAAGGATAACATTAATATTATGACTTCAAAAATGAATTTTATTTTTAATTTTATATTAAATTCAGATAATTATAATTTTAAAATTTTTGTTTCATTAAATGGGGGAAATCGTTTTAAAAATAGCTTATTATAGTTAAATTAAATTAATTATTATATTAAGGAAATGAAACATATTTTACGAATAAAAAAATAATCTAAAAATAAATACCATAAAAATTTCCTTAATATATTTTACTAATATTTATTGATTTGATTTAAGAATAATAATAAATTTTAAAAACAAAATATTCTTTCGATATATTGGTTTTCATATAATCTTTGTATTAAATGTGGGGAACTTCAAAATTATCCAATACAATTCCCTAATATATGGAATAAAAATAATTATTAGAATATGAAAGTTTTAAATACAATGTAACAAGTTTAATCATATCAAACCACCACTATTGAAGTGAGTTATAAAAATTATTTGGAGTGACAGACACTGATCATCCAATCAAGAAGTGAGAGTATTGTATTTGTATAATATTCAAACCACAACTATTTAACCTTAATATTGAAAATGGAAATAAAATACTCACCATAATTAATAGATGTTAATTTATTAAAAATTCATTATATCTATACAATCATTATATCCATAGAACATAACATATCTCTAATTGATGTTTATATGAATCTTATTCATATAACATCCACACATCCTTATTTTGTCAAAATTGATGTACCATTAAGAATTTATTATGCATATCTAAATATATACCATGATAAACATCCAGAGTCAAAAAAACATATATAAAATCCAAAATCAACATGTGATCACCCATTTTTACAAGGATGATTGTATACTCCCTACACAAAATAACTCCCAATATACATGGGTATTTATTATAAATTGTTAGAGAAGAAGTAAAGTTTTTTTATAGTACTATTATATAAAAAATTATTAGTTCACTTGTTAAATTTTATATAGTATGGATTAAACCAAACTAGAAGTAAAATATTCACTAATTTCTATCTTTTTGACCCTTTCTCTATTTTCTTTAGTAAGAAAGAATTAAATATACATGGAAGTAATTTATTTATGGTAGGAGAATGTAAAGACACTATATTTCAAAAAATATTTTCCTTTAATAATTATTATGTAAATATATATTTATACCTTTAAAACAAAAAACAAAAGGAACCATTATATTTTAGAGCAGAATATAACTATTTCAAAAAAATTCATAAATTATCAGGAATAAAAAGAAGTAAGCTTGTTATGAAATCTATGAATGAATGAAATGGCATCGATTATTAGAACTATAAATTATAAATATTATTTATCCAAGAATGGTATTGATGTATATTTTATTTGGTTATCTCTAAAAAAATCTCAATACAAGCTCAATTTGTTTTGGTATTATAAATTTCCAATGTAAGGGAAATTAATTCGCATGAAAATTTCCAATGGATTTATGCTATCATAATAACTAACATCAACATCCACAAGAGCATTCTATTTTATTAAAAAATATTTAGATATATTAATGTATTATGTATCTAGATCTTGTTATGAAAAAATTAATAAATTATTAATTTAATATGTTATTTATCATGTGTGTTATACATTTGTCAGATTCTGAAATTTAAATAAAAAACAACGACTATTTTTATATAAAAATAGGTTTGTTTATATTTCATATTTTAATTATAAACTATTTTAATTTTTTAATATAATTATATGATATGAACACCATTACAAAATAATCATGTCAATATATCCTTAGTGTGTAATTTTATAATTTTAATAAATTGTTGATAATTCATGTAAAAATAGGAAATTTATTTTTTACGTAAATATAAAATGTACATAGTGATAAAAACTATATATGTCAACATAATAAATTAAGTTTTAATAAAAATAATTAAAAAAATAATATAATTTTTAAAAATATCATATTGATTTTTATAAAACGTATTATTAAAAATTTAGCATTGTAAATAATATTATATAATAAATACTCTTTTTAATATTTTTCATTCAATTAAATAATATTATAGTAAAATTTACTGTTTTGTTCCATTTAATGTCATATAAAATTTAATTATTTTTATAATTTAAAAAACTCTATAATGAAAATTAATTTCATGGATTAAATTAAACTACACATAAATTTTACTTCTAAAAACGCACTATTACTAAAAATTGGTTTATTAAAATTTAGCTGTGATAATTTAAAAATTTACTTCTAATTCCCATAGTAATTTTATCTAATAAAATTATTTAATTCATCTAATTATAAATACATAAGTATGTAAACATGACAATTTTACTCTATGTTATAAAGTAGAAGTCAGCTAGGTAAACATTATTAAATATAATGTGAATTGAAAATGGTAAAAGGGGGTTTACAATGGAGTACAAGAAATTCAATTTATATAAATGTTTATAATTAATTTAATGATTTTCTGGAAAGACCCGTAAATTTTAAGGATTTGTTTTTAGTACTTTGGAATTTTACGAGTCTGCGCTTTCTGACGGCACTTGATTCCAAGGCCCGGTGTCCCATGAATCAATTTTTGAAGTTTTGTTTGGGTACATTCGGTAAATGTATGTACTCGTTTTTATATCTTTTGAACCGGTGCTCGGAATTGAAATCTGAGGTCACCGGTGAACTCGCAGCACCGGTATTCGCTTAATTGGACCTTTACCGCATTTGTGTTTTATGCGGGTTGAAAGTAAATTTTTGGGGTTTAACAAAAAAGTTAAATAAAATTGTTGTGAAAAATTTTATATTATCTTGGGTACTTAAATCATACATTGGGATGTTTTTGGTTGGGCCATCACCTACATAACCTCTTATGAGAGGATATTTGTGAGGTGGGTCCCATACGAACCCGAACCCTTCCACCTACCCTCAAATCCCCATTAATTCCCTACTGTTTATTTATTTTTTTGACAACTCCTCATTAATGGTGGAGCCTCTCTACCACCCACTACCAATTAATTGTGCCAACTCATATAATCAATGTCTACATTAATTATTCGGCAACTATTTTGAATTAAATTGAATTGCATGGAAATTATATTAATTGGAGAGCCTTTTTATTTCTTTTTGTGTTGTAAAATCACTTGTGGGGGAAGGCTCTAGAGTTTTAGAATAGAGGTGATCCTTATTCGACGAAGAACACCATTATTCCATGAAGAACATCCCTGACGAAAAACACAAATGACTTCTTCCAACGATGCATCTTCCTCAGACAAACCACGACGTCAAGAAGTCTATGTCGCCTACGACAACGACTCTTCCTCCATCCTTGACGGGATGACACCGTTCTAATTTGATGCTCTTCTTCCACGGCTCGACGAAGTGCGATGTCAATTATGGGGTAAGTATTTTGTATAAATTATATGTGAATAAATTATCACTTTTGTGATGTTCACTTGGATTACCATTGGCCGATTTCTACCGCCTATCGCGGAGGGCACGAGCCGAACAAATAGGGCTCAATGACCCTCTGTCGTTCTTGTTTATTTAATTCTCAAAGGGAGGCGGTGGGGAATGGAGGTGGTGGTGAGCGGAGGAGGAGGCCACACACCATCCATGTGTGGAAGAACCAAGGCCCGCAACCGCGGGCTGCTCGGCCGAAGAAGAACCGGCCGGCTAAAGTCGGCTAGTCTATAGGAAGACCGTGGTTCCAGAAGGGGTTCCACGCTGTAGAGGACCACGACCCGCGCTCCGTAGGCCGCTTCAGTGGAGAACCGGCCAGCTCGTCGGCCAGCCGGGTGAAGGAGCTGCGGCACCCGAAGGTGCCACGCAGCTAGACCGCAGCCCGCCTGAGCGGGCCTCTTGCGTCAGGAAGTTCGGCCGGTTGGGTGGGCAGCGCCACCGGTTTCAGAAAGCGGGGGGGGGGGGGGGGTGGTGCCCCCCCCCCCTCAGACCGCTCGTCCATCCGGTTGAGCCACGGCCAGCTGGGTCTTGCCCTACCGGGCCAGGCCGCGCCGTGTCGGGTTAGGCGGCGCCGCGCCGTGTCGGGCCGCGCTGTGCCGGGCCAGGCCGTGCCCCGCCAGGCCTGGCCACACCACCTCGGGGTGGCCTGCACCCCTCGGGCTGGGCCACATAATTCACCGGGCCGGTCGGACCCTCTGCCGAGTCAGACCCGCCAAAATCGTATCGACCCGACCCGCCTGGCCCCTGGGCTTAACGGGCAGGGCCTGTTTCCACTTAAACGTGAATAACTATAATAACTATCATTCTATCAACATGCCGTCTGCGGAATTGGGACCCTCATGATGAAGCGGTCCTTTTGTGATACTCTACATGAGTTTAAGACAACTTTGGAAAATGGTGGGGTCAGGAATGAGCATATTTTCAACCGGGCCCCTGGAACGGAAAAGCCATTATCTCTAAGACCGGGGTCCGATTGAAGTGCAGTCCGTTGCGTTGGGTTCCTTCTGACGAGATGGAACTTCGAGGTACATAAACACATTAATTCATGATAGTTTATGTGACGACTCCTTTGTTCGAGAAGAGGACTCTCCAAGAATCGAGTGTGATGTGTGCAGGAACCCTAGAGCTGGCTGCGACTGCATCGACTACTGTACTAGAATCCTCCATGGGTTCGACAGT
The DNA here is from genome assembly GCA_963277665.1 of Viscum album. Taxonomy (NCBI): domain Eukaryota; kingdom Viridiplantae; phylum Streptophyta; class Magnoliopsida; order Santalales; family Viscaceae; genus Viscum; species Viscum album. The sequence goes on along the minus strand of OY728122.1, from coordinate 503,790,007 downwards.
GATGACTACCATACTGGAATCCTCCGTGGGTTCGACATTGATGACTACTATTATTGTATCCTGTGTGGGTCTGTCAGTTTTACCTATATACTTGTATCCTGTGTGGGTCTGGCAGATTAGCTGGTCTTGTATCCTGTGTGGGTCCAACAGCTTAGCTGGTCTTGTATCCTGTGTCGGTCTGACAGCTTAGATGAATCAATGACTACATTTGATCATCTCTATTGCTATACGAAAAAAGTATACCTGTCTGAGCTGAGTCTTGATTTTCAATCATTATCATCGATGTGATTGAATTCATTCCTGTGTGGATTGGGTTGTATTTGGGATCGAGAGTTACAGTCGTACTGTGGTTGATAACTTAGGTATATGTATGGGCATATACCTAAGTAGAGTTGGTGGATACTTCGTGTTTGAATCTCTATTATGTGGTTTATATTTTTTAGATTTTGGGAGATCATTGGGGGTCTCGAGGTCCCTACTAAGTATCATATACTCACCCTTACATGGGCTTTGCCCGCACTACATTGTGTTGGAAGTAGAAAACGGACATAACTGATCGAGGTGGAGACATGCTGTGCTGGATGGTACCCAGAGGTGGACCACTTGGCGAGATGTACACAGAGTGGACACATGGACTTGAGGTGCTGAAGAGGCCATATGTGCCCACCCTTCTGGTGGTATTCCCAGTGGACGACTTAGTGGTTGATGTTTTACAATACTGTATTTGTGCTAGCTTTCAGTTGTACTGTACTTTCAGTTGGGTTTGTATACTGGCCCATTTATCTTTCAACACTTAATTTTGTACTCAGTTTACTTAGTGATTTCTTCAGTTGTGTACTCTTTTGTTTTGTTTACTTTTATAAATAATTTCCTTCCCTTTTTAATGGGATTTACTCCTTTGGTGATATTCGCCAGCCCCTGGCCTATGAAAGGCGGGCTTGGGGTAGTCACGGCACGGGCCCCAAGGACGGGTTGTGACAATTTGGTATTAGAGGAGTTGGTTATACCATAGAACTCAGGACTCTGATCATTATTTCTTTAGAGCAATAGTGTTAAGAGTATTGAGTGTGGTTTTCAGTCTAGGGAGTCCAGTGTTTGTGTGGTGGCCGACGTATCCATACACCAGGACCCTGATCTCTGATTTCCGACTAGGTGCACGAAAACACTGATTGCATTTTTATTTTAAATGTTTTCTTTGTGATTACTTTGTGTCAGCTCACCAGGTATATTATTTGACCATGGCACACCTGTTTCTTTTTAGGATGGCCCCACGAAGGCAGCTAGCTAGGGTTCTGAGTCACATACGATATGGTAGCCCACCGAGCGACAAGGACTCGGTGCAGGTCCCATCACAGCGGTGGAACAAGCGGTACCACTACCCACTGAGCCACCGATACTACCAGCTCCAACAGTAGATAGTGCATGCTACTTGAGTGCGTTGTATGATTTACAGCAACAGTGGCCTCCTAGGTTCCGCAGAGAGATGGACCCACAGGCAGATGGAGATTGGCTGGAGGCTATCATCAGAGTTTTCAGATTAGTAGGGACATCAACCAACCTTATGGTGATTCTTACCATGAGTCTCTTGCATGAAGCGGTAGGCCGATGGGGGATCCTGATGCTCCAGGTGCATGAAGATGCATCTTTACTCTGGACGAACTTCAAGAGTCTCTTCCGCTCGGAGTTTGTTCCAGCCACCCTTTGTGCGGTGCATATTTAGGAGTTACTACATCTGCATCAGGGAAGCATGTTAGTAGCTCAGTACTCAGTGAGGTTTACTGACCTCTCACGCTACTCCACGGATATGAAACGAGACCCATTCTTTAGGGCTTGGACCATCGAGCAGGGACTGAGGCATGAGATCAGGGCTTCGACGATTCCCCTCAGCATCCTGACGTAGGAAGGGGTGCTGGAGAGATACCTTCTAGTGGAGATCTTCCTCGCTGAGTAGCCACCAGCGGCAAGACCCACCATAGGGTGACACATATAGGAGTCTTCTACATCAGGTAGTAGATAGATGTCACAGGGGTCCAAGTGGACTAGGCTATCAAGTGGGAGACCTCAGGATATAGGTTAAGTTGTGTGGGGCACACGAAACCGAGCCAGCCTTACGAGGAGCAGCCAGTTCTATGCATGCGGCGGGCAGGGCCACATGGCTCGTGACTGCCCGACCCACCATGCAGACAAGCAGAAGATAGTAGAGGGACCTCCCAGGTAGAGGCAGATAATTGACCATGGTGGTCCACCAGGAGTGGGCGGATGAGGTAGGGGAGCTGGCCGAGCAGCGGGTGGTGGCCGACATTTCAAGGCTCTACCACCACAACCACCAGGAGGTCCACCTCGACCACAGGGAGCTGGCGAACAGAGGTGGGAGCAGCTCCAAGCAGTCGAGGCCTACGACCGTGGTGCATTATAGATGATTCCATGTACTATCTATGTCTACTCCACCCTTGCTACAGTTCTTATTGAGACAGGTGCGAGTCATTCTTTTATTGCTGCTGCCCTTGTTGGGAGCTCGTAGATTCTGACGAGCCATTGGCTTGATCCTTACGGCTAGAGACTCCTACGAAAGCAGACTCGATGATTACGCACTGGTTCTGGGAGTGTGAGATTACTCTAGGAGGTGATATCTTCGGCTGGGATCTTCTTGTAGCAGTGTCGAGGCCTTACGATGTCATATTGGGTATGGACTAGTTATCTACTGTTCATGCTTAGATCGACTGTATTAGGAGAAATGTGTGGTATGTCTGCACGAATTGGAGAATGCTCCCCTTCACCAGAAAAAAGGGAGACTTTTAAATGAAATATGGACTTATGTAGAGGAGACGACAGTCAATCACACATAATTTGGCTAGTCTCATCCTTGGAGCTGTTGATGTGTGGAGTCTAAGTTTTCCTATTGTGGTGGATCAGTACGTGGACGTTTTTCCTGACGACATTCTAGGACTACCTCCTCAGAGAGAGGTAGACTTCTACATTGACTTATACCCAGGGACAACACGGATATCTACTCTAGCATATCACATGGATCCCATTGAGCTTCGTGAGCTGTGGGTACCGCGGGAGTACTTGTAAGGAAAGGGATTTATCCAACCTAGTGTTTCACCCTGGGCTTCTCCGAGTTTGTTCACCAAGAAGGAGGATGAGAGATTGTGACTATGTGTCGACTACCATCACCTGCATCATGTGACCGTAAGAAACAAGTACCCACTTCAGAGGATTGAATATCTCTTCGATCAACTCAATGGAGCATGATTGTTCTCGAAGATAGACCTCAGGTCAAACTATCACCAGCTATGAGTTCGAGACGACGATGTGCAGAAGACAACATTCATGTGTCGATATGGCCACTACCTGTTCTTGGTTATGCCCTCTGGAATAACCAACACTCCAGCAGCGTTTATGAGTCTCATGAATAGGATCTTCCGTCCTTACCTCAATCATTTTATCATAGTATTCATCGACAATATACTGATTTACTCAACTACTGAGGAGGAGAACGCATACCACTTACGGGATGTAATGGACACACTCTGATAGCATCAGCTTTATGGTATGCTCTCGAAGTGTCAGTTCTAGATTTGGGAGGTTCAATTTCTAGGAAACATAATCTCAGAGGCAGGAGTAGCAGTGGATCTAGGGAAGATCGAGGAATTACTTGCTTGGGAGCCACCCATGAGCGTGACGGAGGTGCAATGTTTCCTTGGTCGGGATGGTTACTATCATAGATTTGTGCTAGACTTCTCCATAGTTGCAGCACTACTTTCACCCTTGACAATGAAGGGGAAAACCTTCATGTGGTCAGATAGATGTCAGTAAGGATCTCATGATCTGAGTCAGAGACTGACTAGTGCACCCATCATGAGTCTATTGGAGGAGGGCGTTGGGTATGTAGTGTACTGAGACACATTAGGGACCGAACTCGGGTGTGTCATGAAGTAGGAGTGAGCAACGATCGCTTATGGTTCACGGTAGTTGAGACAACACCAGTAGAACTACGCTACCCATGACCTGGAGTTAGGAGCAATGGTCTTCTCCTTGAGGATGTGGCAACACTATCTGATGGGTGAGCACTTCACAGTCTATTCTGACCACCAGTGTCTCAGGTACGTCTTCTCACAGAAGGACATGAACCTGAGATAGTGTCGATGGCTCGAGTTACTCCAGGACTATGAATTTAAGATAGTCTATACTCCATGGAATGGGAACGTTGTATCTAATGCTCTCATCAGGAAATCAGGCATTCAGCTAATAGGAGAGGCGAAAGAGCAGCTAGCCGCATTGTAGATATCCTTTGTGGATAGAGATGGTGTAGCCTTTCTTCAGTCACTCACAGTCACTCCTCCACTCATTCAGTGATTCAGAGAGGCACAGCGTGGGGACGTTGACTGTGAGACGCGACATGCTCAGACATCCTCCTGGTAGGCACCTAATGGATTTCCTGAAGGAGGGGAGCACATCATCCTCTTCAAGGGACGTACCATGGTACAAGGTGCAATACAAGAGGAGGTGATGTGGTAGTTTCACACTTCCCCTCTACCGGTACATCCAAGAGTGGAGAAGATGTATTAGGACCTTAGACGACAGCATTGATGTCTGGGTATGAAGAAGGTTGTATCAGAGTTCATTTCATGATTCCTCACTTGTCAGTAAGTGAAGGCAGTGCACCAGGTACCAGTAGGCTTCATATAGCCCATAGAGGTCCCAGAGTGGAATTGGGATAAAATATCTATGGATTTTTTGACGGGGCTTCCACATACATCTAGAGGACATGACTCTATCTGGGTGATTGTAGACTAACTCTCCAAGTCTACCCACTTCCTACCGATCAGAGAGCAGGGCTCAGTATAGATCTTGGGTCGCCTCTACATTCAGGAGATCAAACGGCTTCATGGTGTTCCATCGGCTATCATCTCCGATCGAGATGCTTGTTTCGATACCCGGCTATGGAAGGGGTTGCAGGAGGCTTTTGGCACACAGCTTCGTCTGAGCACCGCCTTCTATCCTCAGACGGATGGCTAGACTGATAGGACCATTCAGACTCTCAAGCACATGCTCAGTTCATGCATCCTTGACTTTGGTTGTAGTTGGGAGTTTCACTTACCCTTGGTGGAGTTTGCGTACAACAACAGCTATCACTCCACCACCGGGATGGCACCTTACGAGGCACTGTACAGATGACCTTACAGATCACCTCTATGCTAGACAAACCCAGGGGAGTAAGCACAAGTATGGCCAGAGATGGTGCAGGCTATGATAGAGAAGGTGCATATCATCCAGGAATGGATGAAGATTGCACATAACTGATATAAGTCCTATGCTGATAGGAGACGGAGACCATTGGAGTTTGAGGATGGAGACCATGTTTTCCTACGGGTCTCACCTTGACGAGGTCTTTAGAGATTTGGCCGGGGTTGCAAGTTATCTCTATGATTCATCAGAGCATTCCAGGTCCTCAGAAAAGTAGGCGAGGTGGATTACCACCTGGCCCTTCCACCTCAGTTGCATCAGGTCCACGACGTCTTCCACGTATCTTAGCTGAGGAGATATGTGCACGACCTAACCCACATCATCGATCACAGGGAGCTGGACATTGATGACGGAGCGTCAATAATGGAGGTCCCGGTAGAGAACGGGGTCCGACAGGAGTAGGTCTTACATGGACAATCGATTCCTCTGATGCACGTTCACTAGCAACACGGGAACATCCAGGAGAGCACTTGGGAGCGAGAGGCTCAGATGTGTGCTCAGTACCTCCATTTGTTTCCCAAGTGTGCGTTGTAGATTTAGGGGGACGTAAAGCCCGGAGGTGGGAGTAATTTAAAGACCCAGAAATTTCTAGGAATTATTTTTTAAATACTTTGGAATTTTACAAGTCTATGGTTTCTGACAGAACTTGATTCCGAAGCCCAGTGTGCCAAGAATCAATTTATGATGTTTTTATGGGTACATTCAGTAAACGTACGTATGTGTTTTTCTATCTTTTGAACTGGTGCTCAGAATTGAAATCAAAGGGCACCGATGAACTCACAGCACTGATATTCTCTTAAGGGGAACTTTACCGCAGTTGCGTTTTATGCACGTTGAATGTTAATTTTTGGGGTTCAACAAAAAAGTTAAATAAATTTTTTGTGAACAATTTTATTTTATCATGGGTAGTTAAATCCTACATCGGGGTGTTTTTGGTGGCGCCAACACCCACATAACCTCTCATGAGAGGATATTTGTTAGGTGGGGCCCACACGAACCTAAGCCCTTCCACCTCCCCTCAACTCCCAATTAATTAGTTACTATTTATTTATTTTTTTGACAACTCCTCATTAATGGTGGAGCCTCTCCACCTCCCTCTACCCATTAATTTTTCCAACTCATATAATTAATGTCTATATTAATTATTCGACACCTATTTTGAATTAAATTTGATTTGAATGGAAACTATATTAATTGGAGAGAATTTTTATATCTTTTTGTGTTGGAAAATTACTTGTGGGGGAAGGCTCTGGAGTTTTAGAAGAGATGCGATCCTTCTTCAACGATGAAGACCATTCTTTAACAAAGAACATCCCCGATGAAGAATGCGAATGACTTCTTCCAATGATGAATCTTCCTCGTATACACCTCGATGTCAAAAACTATACATCGCCAACGACAATGACTCTTCCTCCGTCGTTGGCAGGACGACAACATTCTACCGTGATTCTTGTTTTCCACAGCTCGACGATATGCGACATTAATTACGAGGTAGGGGTTTCAAATAAATTATAAGTGAATAAATTATCTCGTTTTGTGATGTTTTCTTGGATTACCTTTCGCTGATTTATACCACCTAACGCAGATGGCGTGGGCCGAAAAAACACGTCCTGATGAGCCTCCGTCGTTCCTTTTTATTTAATTCACAAAGGGAGGTGGTGGCGAGTGAATGCAGCGGCCGCGTGTCGGCCACGTGCAGAAGAACCGCGGCCCGCAACCACAAGCCGTTCGACCGAAGAAGAACTGTCCGGCTAAAGATGGCTGTGCCGGAGGATGACCGGGTGCAACAAGGGGTGCCACACTGCGGAGGACCATGGCCTGCACTCTGCGGGCTACTTCAACAGCGAACCGGCCGACTCGTCGGCCGGCTGGGTGAAGGATCTGAGGCACCCGAAGGTGCCCCACAACAAGACTGCGACCTGCATGAGTGGTCCAATTGCGCCAGGACGGCCGACCAGTTTGGAGGGAGGTGCCACCAGTTTGGAAAAGTAGGGGGGCTGCCCCACCCCCCTCAGACCGCTCGGCTAGCCGGTCGAGCCGCGGTCTACCGGGTCGTGCCCTTCCGGGCCGGGCTGCACAGTGATGTGCAGGGCCGCGCCCCGGCGGGCCGGGCCGCACCCCCTCAGGATGGGCTGCATGATTCACCAGGCCGGTCCGACCCTCTTCTGGGTTAGAACCTCCAAAATCGGATTGACCCAACCCGCCAACCCACTAGGCCTAATGAGCTGGGACTGTTTCCACTTAAACGTGAATAACTATAAGACCGTTCGTCCAATCGACATGCCGTCTGTGGAATTATGACCCTCATGATGAAGCAGTACTTTTATGATACTATAAGTGTGTTTTAGAGGACTTTGTAAAATCTTCGGGTCTGGAACGAGCATATTTCCAAGCGGGCCCTTGGAACGGAAAAGCCAATATCTCTCAGACCGGGCGTCTGATTGACACGCCATCTTTCGCGTTGGGTTCCTTTTGAAGAGACAGACCATCAGGGTACATCAACTCTAGAATTCATTATAGTTTATGTGAAAACTCCTTTGATCAAGGAACAGAGTCTCCTGGAATTGAGCGTGCTGTGTGTGGGAACCCTAGAGCTGGATGTGACAACATCGACTATAGTACTGGAATCCTCTGTGGGTTTGACAACGACAACTACCGTATTGGAATCATTCGTGGGTTCGACGATGATGAATACTGATCTTGATGCTGTGTGGGTCCGGTAGTTTGACCTATGTACTTGTATCCTATGTGGGTCTGACATCTTAGATGAATTAGTGACTACATCTGATCATCTCTATCTCTATATGAATGATGTATGCCTGTGTGAGGTGAGTCTTGATTTTCAATCATTATAATCTATGTCATTGACTTCTTTCCTATATGAATTGGGTTGTATTTGGGATTGAGAGTTGGAGATGTAATTTGGTTGATAACTTAGGTATATTTATGGTCATATACCTAAGTAGAGTTGGTTTATAATTCGTGTTTGTATCTCTTTTCTGTGGTTTATCTTTTGTGGATTCTGGGAGACCATCGTGGGTCTCGAGGACCCTACTGAATATCATATACTCACCCCTACACAGGCTTTGCCTGCAACACATTGTGTTGGTTGCAGACAATGGAAAACAGTAATCGAGGTGGAGACTTGTTGAGCCGGATGGTACCCGGCGGTGGACCACTTGGTGATATGTACACGGAGCACACAAATGGACATGAGGTGCTGAGGATGCCATGTGTACTCACCCTTTATGTGGGATTCCCAGAGGATGACTCAGTGGTTGTTGTTTTACTATACTGTAGTTGTGCTAGCTTTATGTTGTACTGTACTTTTAGTTGGGTTTGTATACGGGGCCATTTACCTTTTATCACTTACTTTTGTACTCAGTTTACTTAGTTCTTACTTCAGTTGTGTACTCTGTTGTGTTGTTTACTTTTATAAAGGCAATGCCTTCCCTTTTTAATAGGATTTACACATTTGGTGCTTGTTGCCAGCCAATGGCCTATGGAAGGAGGTCTTGGGGTAGTCACGGCACGGGTGTCGAGGATGATTCATGACAGTTTCATCTAAAAAAACACCAAAATCAGTTCTTTTCTTTTTTTGTTTCGGATGATATGTTTAGTATGTTCTTTCCTCATATTAAGTTGATATAATTAAAAATATACCGTTTTCACCAAATATGAATATGGACCCTCACCACCAATTCATGGAAAACTTATATGTTTTCCTAATATAAAATCTAATACCTTTTAGTCCCATATAATAAATTTCCTTTTCCATAAGAATTTTTTACAATATGATTTTCTATGATCTCTTTTTCCATTGCGGCGTCCATGGGAATGAATTAGTCCTCAATATGAGTGCACTATTTTTATACTAAAATTCAAAAATATAATTTTCAATTTAAAATTTAACTAAATCTACATATTTTTGTCAGCTGGAAAATTTTATACATTAGGAGTAACCATCATCAACATTTTCCTTTTTTTATAAAGAAATAAAAAGTTATCATTCATGTGTTGGTAGGACAACCACCTACATAAAAATATTACTTTTTTTCCACCACCAATTCTATTAATCGGTAATAATGGATAAATTAATTAATTTAAGATGATTTAATTCATTGCCACTCATTCCTTGAAAAAAAATGAAATCTGTGTTTTTTGCAGACTACCTCGTCCATGAAGTGTAATATCTCATTTTTCTCCTTGATTATTTATTATTTAATAAACACTATTAAATTATTATTATCTAACTATAAATTATATAAAAAAACAATTAATATTATATGATAAGGATATTATTCATAAAATGATTCACATTCCTAATCATATTCATCCATTAATTTTTGAATGTCTGTGGTTGTTTTGGTGTCTTATCTAATATGAGAAATTATATAAAATTATATTATGGTTTGTTATGAAAAAATAAAAATAAAAAACATGACATTAATAAGTGAATAGTTATTTTAGTTTGGTTTTAGAGTGAATAAATAAAAATTAATGTCATTAATTATGACACCATCATTATTTTATTAAAAAACAATAAAAAAACAAATCACTGAGTTCATGTTAAAGGATCATAACTAAAACTCCCATATAATGAAATAATATATTTATAAAAAATTAAATTGAATAATTTTCAATGCATTTAATGAAATTATAATGATTAGAATTTTATTGTATAATGAATACCTAAACTGCAATTCTGAACTATTTTAAAATGATCAACATTATTCACACCTAGAATTGAAATTTCATAATAACTAATTAATATACAAAAAAAGAATCATCATAAATGGGGAGTGTAAATAGTAATGGTTATGAATAATGATCTATATTATTTTATTCATATAGTTATGTTTTTTATAAGAGTTTAGATCACATAAATGGAAATGAAGACAAAAGTTAAGAGGTTTTGTCTTATCCCAATTCCTTGAGGCAAGGATTGATATTATAAGTCAGTAATAGTTTTTTATTGTGTAACTTCTACACAATAATTTATAATATCTTAAATAAATTTTAATATTTGAATCTTAACATCATTTTATTCTATTATTTCCTTTATACAATGATATATTTCTTACCCAAAATATTAGTGTTTTTTAAAACATAATCACTATTTTAAAGTAATAAGTTCACATTAATATATTCATCTTTAATTTAATATGGTTTATCAATTTTTTATATTAAAAGATAAATTTTTATTTATATCATTTCTATAGGTGAATTCTCTTTTATTTTGATGATTAAAATCAGTTATGAATAATTATCATAATCTTAAAAAATAGTTTATCAGTCCTGACAATGTTTTCCCCTTACCTCTAATGTTATCATATCATATATTAAAACTGTATTATATATTACCTATTTTTAATACTATATTTAAATTTAAATCATTTCAAATGTATGTTTTATTATAACTATTTAGAGGGTGGATTTTCTTCCAATATTTTTTTAAAAATATCAAAATAAATTTCTACCAAGGATAATATTGGTTTTCATGCATACTATATTACCTTTATATATAATTATATCCTTTTCAATGATCCATTATTGGATATTAATTTCAAAATAAATTTTTTTCAACCCTCAAGTTTAAATTTATGCAAAGGTCTTCAGAATGAGCCCTGTAATATTTACATTTACAATAATGTTGAAAATGATTTTTAAAAATCATTAATGATTTATCAATAATTCCCCCTATGTTTTTAATGGATTTACCTTCATGGTATTTTTGTTACATGATTTACCTTTAATTTATACTATTCCTTTAGTGGATTGAACACATTGTTTTGAAAAATCCAATTATTGATCCCTTCATATACAATATCATTTGAATCATTTATTTTGTGATTGTGTTTTTCAATAATTCGCTACATCCTTCTAGTATTATTTTAATAACTAGGGGAATTTTCATTTTAATCATTCTACCTTATGTCACTAGATGGTTTTTGTCTAGGTTTTGTTGAAATAATTATGAAAACCATATCTTCTTAGGACAAAATTGACATGATTAAATTATGTATGTTTTTTATGTTGCACACTTATGCATTAAACTGAAATGATGTGACATGAGGATTTTTAAATCCTTTGAATCTGTTGGGTTGTTATTTATTTGTCAAGTGATGTTAGGTATGGTATTGGTGAGTCAATATCATCCATTGTGGGACATTATCTATAATGTGATTATGGTATTAGGATTAGTCGTCGATAAATCATAATGATTTCATTATTTATATTGTGGCCACAAACATATAATTCCCTGATACTATGATATAAATTTATTTAAGTTAAAGGATAATGCTATGATTCCTAGCTTATCTCGAATGGCCTGAAGGCCTAATTTGTTTTGAATTTTAGTAACACCCCTGTCATGGGATGACATGTAACCCTTACATGGCCCATAGGTTTAGTGACTACATGTACCCTTGGCTTAAAAGTCATTACATGACCCAATTGTCTTATGGAATTCATCTAGGATATAACTACAAGGAATTGCCCCTCCCCAGCAACTTTATCATGATGGTAGCTCTTCACCTTTGCATGGTCGTTTGGATATACATCCTGTGCAACCACAAGCTGGTCTTGATGGTGTAGCCATACCCTCTCATTCTTTCCTAATCCATTTGGTTTTTCTCTGGTGTGTGTGCCTACTCTGAATCCTCTTCTAGGAATAATCCTTATTTTGTAGAGTTTGTCTGAGGAAACCGCATGTGGCCTGAAGGCCTTGAGGTGGCTTCAAGGCCTTAGAGGTGGCCCGAAATCCCTACTGACATGAAGGTATTGGTGGCCTGGAGGCCTTAAGGACTCCAAGACGAAACTAGTGGCCCAAGTTGAATATTTCTAGCTACTACAGTACTAAATAGTACTTTCTACATTAACTGCTACAGTACTCACACAATACTGGCTATAGTGCTGCTACAGTATCAGCAATATGCCTCCACCTAGTTTCGAACCTAGGTCTAGTGGATGAACTTAAGGATAACTCAAAAACTAGGATGAGTCTCATGTGCTATGATTCCTAGCCTATGATTCCTTATTTATTGAGTATGAATTCCATGTATTATGTTCATGTTCATTTTTATATTCTTATAAATATATTTTCATCAAATAGTCACTTATGATATTTTATTATTTCCTCATATTCTTACCCTTATTAAGTGTTTTTGATCATCCATTCATATATATTTTTTCATTATTTAATGATATAATATAATATTTCTGGTTTATATAAAATATTTTTTAAGTAGAGAATTTTTGGGTGATAGTTAAGACATATAATGATTTATAATGTTCTTTGAATTGTGAAAAAAATTCAATTTGATAAGAAAGTCAAGGGTTTTATTTGGTAAAAGTTTATATATTTCCATGTTTTTATAAAGAATCTAGAAATATCGATCATCGGGGTCTTTTAATTCAAGAGTTTTATTCATAAAATAATTTAATGTCATGTACATAATGTAAGGTTTAGTATAAGAGAGTAATAGATCCCTATTGGATAAATTTTTGGAGTAATCAATGGCATGGGTATTATCTGTTTTTACTTATGTTGAAAAATAATAATTGTATATAAATACTTATTTTTCTGTTACAAAATTTATATAGATTATTATTCTAATTATAAATTGATATAATGGTTTATTTTTATATTTTAGATAAATTTACATTATTTTATTAAATATTTTTTAAATTTAAAACATTTACATGAACATTATTTTACCATTAAAATATGTTTCCATAAAATAAAAATTAGTTGAATTCTCATGTGAGTATTTTCCCCTATTATTCATGGATCATTTTTCAAATCGCATGTTTGTCTTATTAATAAATTATATATGTTAGTGTTTCTTATTAGAAAGTGTGGATATTAAGTAAAAGTTATCCATAATATGGTTATAAGATGATATATTCTGATAAAATAAGAATCTTTATTTTTTTATTAGAAATCGTGAGAAACATTATTTTCTTGGATAAATTAATGGTTAATGTTAACCATGTATGATTTTTTAATCTTGTCATATTTACCCATTATAGGTTCAAACAAGTAATTTTTTTTCATTATGATCAGTGTGTTATGGAATCAAATCACATGACGAAGGTGATGAAAGAAAATAAATTTTTTATTATGTGAAATTAATTATATAAATCCTATATTTATTATTTTCCATTTTTTTGGATGAAAAATTTAATGAAATTACATGAAATTTTTATGTCTATGAAATTAAAAATTGGAATATCCAATGAATGGTGTGGGAAAAAACACATAGAAAGTATAAAATAATATTTTTATAAGGATGACCACTCTGTGGATGTCAGGTCAATTTTTTTATTGTATATAGTGTAATATATTTTCTCCTTTAAGGATTCTGAAATTATTCATGAATGAATTTATAGATAATAATACTAGTAATCCTAAATATTTGAATAAAATCATATAAAATTTCTCAAAGATTGGATTTAATGCTATTGAGTGTATGCATCGATAGGTAGGCCACACAAAAAAATTATTAAAAAAAATACACTTTATATGGTTGTGATATTGGTACTATTAAATATATAAATTAGGATCAGAATAAATACCACATATTTATATTCATCTTATCACTCACTACCTAAAATATTCAATTTGGGTATTACATTAATGAGGTAAAATCTGGAAAATGGTTGGAAGAAACTGTTGAAGAAGGGAAATATAACATAAATATACGGGTTTCTAGATTATATATGGAGGAAATGTTTCACAAACATGTTTGTGTGGGATACATCATGGGTTTTAAAAGTTTTTAATGAGAGAACATGTTTGTTTTAGAGAATAAATTAATTATTTAACATTTATTATATATAATATAACTCATATCTCAAGGAAATATGAAGTAAATCTATTGGTATGATAACTTAATAACAAAATATGATCATGTATTATTTTGATAAAAATAAATACATATTCATAGTTTTTTAGCATTATAATTTCAATAGAAGATTATTTTTTGATAAATGAAATGATAATTATTTTCATCTTTGGTTAGTTTGGAAAAGAAATAAATTCATTTGAGAAAGGTTGTATATTAAATACATTAAATTTATGTCCATACATGCATATCCATGAACCATTTTGGACAAAAGATGACTAAAATGTTTCTGAAGTGTTTGATTGGGATACGTGATGGCGAGTTGTTTATCGCCACTTATTTTTTGTTTCAAATATGAATGATTATACAACAAAATATGGTATTGGAGGTGGTTCTATTGAGATATCAATATTGGAAAATCAAACCAAATACAAGGGGAAACGATGCAAGTTGATGGGATATAGAATGTTGAGTCAGAGATTCATGTTATAGTTGGAAGGCATCACCAAGTAGGAAATTCATCACCTAATTGGAGTCAATGGAATAGAATCTTAACCTAGCATATAATAAAGATATATAGGTTTATATAGAACTTTCTTTATTTTTAGGAATAATTACAGTTACATATATGACTTTTTGGGATATAATAACATCACATTTATTTATCTCTATATCCATTGTTGATAATTTAGGGTAACCGTTGCAATTATTCGATTTTCTATGATAATTGAAATGACTATAGGATAAAAAAGATAGATAGGATTCGATTATACTTTAAATTAAATAATTATAAGAGATATAAATATCTTCTGAATATTAAATGTACATTAGATTGAAATTTATGAATTAAATGCCATAATGGATTATTTGAGAAAATTTAAGGCTCAATTCAATAATTATTGTCATTGAGTATATTTCCTGAAAAAATTTCCATTAACTCTTTCAGTGTACAGTGTAACAATCAAGATATTATGGAAAGACCCATGATGTGAGATTTTAGATAAATTTCTTTTTAATTGGAACAGTTTGTAATTTGATCATTAGAGAATAACAAATAATAATTACAACAAATAGTAGTCGATCAATACATAGATGCTTTAAATGTTGATTTACATTTATTTCTACTAACAAGGGATATATAATTTTCTCTTTATTTTGTACATATAATGAGAAAAATTTAATTTAATTTTTAATATATAGGTCTAGATAAATTTATCTAATTAAATTTTTAGTTTAAATAATTTTAGAAAAATGGATTTATTTGATTTGGTTTATCTATTTAGGACGCATAAATTCTATTTTCCAATAAAAATAATGGTAGACTGAAATTATATATGTAAAATTATAAGAAATTATTTATGATTATAAATTAAAAATACCTTATACCTTAAATTTACTATTTTTTCTATGTAAAGTGAAATTGTTGGTTTCCCCAGATCAAGTCCTGATTTTTTTATCACCACGAAAGGTTAAATGTTCGAGAAATTATAATGACCCAGAAATTCCATGTATTTTATTATTTAATGGAATTATTATGAGTGTGAAAAAATTGACTACATGTGATTATAAGGGTCGGAGTTCCCAGAACAGAATTTTGATCTTTTTAAGGTAGTTCAGTAAACATGCGGGTGGTGAATTTGATCTTTTTAATTGGGAATCAAATTAAAAATCTGAGGCCACTATTGAATCTACAATTCTAGATTTGATTAAGGGAATCATAACTTCAACCGACGAAGGGTCAGATGAAAAGTAAATTTTTGGGCTTTACAGAAACAATAATAAAATAAATCAATGAGTTATTTTTGTTCTTTCTTGTCACCATTGAGAAAAAGTGGTGGGACCATAGGGTAGTTAGACGATTAAATGATCAGCTACATAGGGCTTCGTAACCACACTGTTGGGAGAATTAATAGGTTCAATAATTAAAATCATTAATAAACCTTATTAATTGTGTTTTTTATTGATTATATCTTTAATATATTTAAATGAAGCTCGGGAATGGTTTTTTGGCACTCAAGAGAGGAACATATGACAACGTGTCACTCTATCTTCCATCAAACTAGAAGAAGGCTTTGATGACCGTTGGAAGAATCAAAATGTATTTACAAAGAACATGAACCTTCTCCTTCCTCCATAACACCCTTAGACAAAGAAGCTCCTTCCTTGTCCACAAAAACTTCTAATGAGATTGAGGTAGCGGGTTTCGTTGTTTAATTTAGAATTGTAAATTCTTGTATCTCTTATCATGTTATAATTATAACGCGAATCCCACGGGCCGAAGGAACAATCCCTGGAACCTCCACCGTTCTTTGTATGCATATGTTTCTTCATGGGCGAATGAGGAACAATGTGGCAAGTCGAAACACAGATCCATGTTGTGATTGCAGCGTCTCGAGTGGCCTATAGAAGTAATCAATAGAGGAAACAGACCACAAGAGATTCACTAGAGGCCTGCAAAATCTTCACCGACATGGCATCGTGGGTGACCTGATGATGTCGTTCGAATTGAAAATGGTGGTGCAACGCGGAGGAGGGCCACGGCTCTGAGCCGTAGTGGATGGAAGGGGTGATCTGCCATCATCGACTCCTTTTTCACCTGTCGGTGAGCCATGGCTTTGAGACACAGCAGAGGGTGGTCCCTCACCCTAAAGTTCCCGTGGATGACCGGTCCGAGCAGACTATCTAGGTGGGGCGGCATCACCAGGCCCCACCACTTTAAAAACAATAATGGTTGGCCCATTCTAGATTAGAGCAGAACCCCATGCCGGGTCAGTGGGCCTAGTTGTTCCGCAACCCGGCGGGCCGCGCCCAACTGGGTGGGCTAGGACAAACCCATGGCCAAGGAGGATAGGTTGGGTTGGTCTGACTGTGTAGGACCAGACCCAGACCCTTTTTGGCCCAATTACACTTAAATGGGTGTATTTACTAAACCGAAGAGCTATTTGATGAACCGTCTGCGGAGCTAGAACCCTTAGAAATATGCGTTACATTTGAGATACTCTACATTAGTTTTATATAATATTGGTATTTGGTTAAGTAGGATTATACCCGAATACAACTGGGACCCCTGTAATAAAATGCATATAAAATACTGACTGGGAATCTGATTGATGCGTCGTATGTTGCATTGTAACCCTTATTAAATGTCAGTTCATTGGGTAACATATTTGTGGGACATTGTGTTGGTTGAAATATGGGTGATGGCTTGTGGATCAAATCCTCTAAAATCAAGTGTTGTATGTGTGGGAATCTAGTGAATGGATGATATGTGATGAATTATGTATGATCCTGTGTGAATCAGTACTTAGTGATTCAATGTGGATCGGCACCGATTGATCATGTGGGGTTTAGCACCGAGTGATCTTGTGGGGATCAACACCGAGTTGTCCTGTGTGGATCAGCACCAAGCAATCCTGAATGGATCAACACCGAGCGATCCAGTGTGGCTCATCATCGAGCAATACTATGTAGATTCGCACCAAGCAATCATATGTGGGTCAGCAGCAGATCCTCTTGACAGAATAAGATGATCCGGCTTTGAAATAAAACATATTTACATATGTACATAAGTTAATCTTAGTGTGAGATGTATTTTTCTTTGTTCTTTATGATTGAGATCATGCTTTGTGGTTATTCCGTTGTGAAATTATGAGATACCTTTAGAGTCTAGGGATCCATATTAGGTATTTTTATACTCACCCCTACATGGAATTTTACCATACCTTATTGTGTCCTGTGCAGATGACATTCAAATTTGACAATGTCTCAAGGAGCTAGGAAAAGATAATGTATAGTAGTGACCTATTTGCAAGGCAAGATGTAGTGACGAGTTGTACCTACCCTTCTGATATGATCATTGATGGACGACATCAGGAGATATATTCCCTTTTTTATGTATTTCCATTTTAGTTGGGCTTGGATTCTAGAACCCTAACATCAGTACTTACTTTTACACTCTATGTTGGTTTTTAGTTGTGGTTGCACCTTTCTCCATCCATTTTGTTTTACTTGGGAGCAATTTATCATGTTTGTGTGTGTACAGGTTTTGAGGAAATTCTTTCACATTTTATGGAAATTCTATTCCAGTGCTAGTATCCAACCCCTGGACTATGGAAGGCAGGCTTGGGGTTGTCATGGAATGGGCCCCAGGGAACATGTGGTGACATTGTGCTATCAGAGGGGTTCTGTTATACCATAAGAACTATGAGTCTATGTTTTCACTAGAGCAATAGTTTTATGTGTCTTGAATTTGGATTTCGGTCCAAGGAGTCTATTTTTGGTGCGGAAGCTGACGTATCCAAACACCAGGGCCATAAATTCTGATTTTAGACTTGGTATAGGAAAACACTGACTGCGTGTGTTTTGAAAAGGTTGTGTTTCTTTTTAATCTCTTTGAGTCAGCTCACTAGGAAAAACATATTTATTGTGGCACACTTATTTAATTCATGATGTCTTAGTGTAGAACGCCTGACTTGATTCCAAATAGAGATCTTGATGATGGCCCACTGAGCAATGATGCATCGGTGTAGGTCCCTCTTACAATGATGGCTCATTCAGGTGGTGTACCAGCAGCACCGCCATCCATGGGGAAGTAGTTTCTACCATCCTGCACTAGCAGACCATGAAAACCGACTGAGTAGGTTTTCATGAGTTCCAGAGACAATAGCCTCCATGGATTTTCGGTGAGATAGATCCCTAGGCAGCTGGGGACTAGCTGGAAGTTGTGGCACATGTTTTTCGCATAGTTGATACACTAGAAGTTCATATGGTGATCCTAGCTCCCATCCTCTTCCAAGGCACAACATGGATATGGTGGGGTATGATGATCTAGACGCATGAGGAGGTGACACTCTCCTGGTAGGACTTCAAGACCCTCTTCAGGGAAGAGTTCATACCAACAACTTTGGGCTCAGTGCATATTCAAGATCTTCTACACTTAAATTAGGCCAGCCTGAGAGTTTCCCAGTACTCGTTGAGAATCACTGTCCTCTATCGGTACTCCATATATATGGTAGGGACCCATTCATTAATGCTCAAACCTTGATGAAGGTTCTCTATTGGTAGATCAGAGCATCAATGAAATTGCTCAATATTCCGATGCAGGATGGAGTGCTCGATCAAGAAATGTTGGTGGAGAGCTTCATAGCTGAGCAACCACAGATGGTGAAATCCACCACTGGATGACAGGTAGCCAATTCATATACAGCAGGTAGTATGAAGATGACACAAAGGTCTATGTGGGATAGACCATTTGGAGGATGACCTCAGGACGTAGTTTTGGAGGCGTAGAGCTCGCAAGGAAGTGGAGGTGTTCTAGT
Organism: Viscum album; assembly: GCA_963277665.1. Classification (NCBI taxonomy): domain Eukaryota; kingdom Viridiplantae; phylum Streptophyta; class Magnoliopsida; order Santalales; family Viscaceae; genus Viscum; species Viscum album. The sequence continues at coordinate 503,770,590 of OY728122.1, read as the reverse complement.
GAATAAAGTATGTTACTCTTGCGGCAGACAATGACACATGGCTTTCCATTGTCTGAATCCCCACATGGATGATCAGTAGATGATCAAGGGACTTCTAAGATAGTTATTATGGTTTGGGCAAGGTGGTTTACAGGGAGGTGGATGTGGAAGAGTGGCAGACCATGAAGTAGGTGGTGTGCGGTGGTTTTAGGTACTACAACCACCACCCCTAGGTGGTCCACCCTAACCACCAGGAACAGGCTGAAAGGGGTGATCATAGCTTCAGGAGGTAGAGGCCCACGTCCGTTGGTGCTCCAGATATGATTAGTGGTATGGTATGTGTCTACTGCACCTTAGATAAAATACTTTTAGACATAGGTGCCATTCACCCATTCATTTCCATGTCACTCTTTCAGAGCTAGGAGATTCTGATGAAGCATCTAGCTCAATCCTTACGATTATAGTCACCTATGGGAGAGGATTCACGGATAATGAACTAGTTTTAGCAGTGTGAGATCACTATAGGGGGAGATAGATTCAGGTGAGATTTCTTGGTAGCATCATGAAGGCCTTACAGTGGCATCTTGGTTATGGGATGGTATTCCACAACCCTTGATTAGATCTACTGTTTTAGGTGTAAAATGTGATTTCACTGTAATAATGGGATGAGGATCACATTCATCGGTGATAAAGGGAACCTTTTCAGCTCTGGATGTACTTTCTAGGTGGTGAGATAAATCGATCACTCATTAGTTGTTTGGCCTTACCCTCAGAGTAGTTGACGTGAGGAGTCCGAGTTATCGTGTAGTGGTGGACCAATATGCTAATGTCATTCCTGATGATGTCTTGGGACTACCTCCTCACAATTAGGTAGAATTATACATCGAACTATACCCTAAAAGGAACCTATATCTATGCTAGCATATCAGATGGCACCCATAGAGCTTCATATGTCGATGGTATAGATGGAGGACTTGTAGGGTAAGGGGTTCATAAGGCCCAATGTTTCTACATGGGAAGGCCCGATTTTCATCACCAAGAAGGAATATGAGAGTTTGAGGCTTTGAATGGACTCTTGGAACATGAAACAGGTGACTGTGAAGACCATTTATCCACATACTAGGACTGATGATCTCTTCTTTTAGCTGAAGAGATATCGGGGATTTTCGAAGATAAACCTCAGATCAGGCTATCATCAGCTCAGTTTATGAGATTGGAATGTACTGAAGCCAGCCTTCAGATTCCAGAATGGCCACTATGAGTTAGTGGTGATGACTTTTGGCATGAAAATTGCATCAGAAGTGTTCCGGGGGCTCATGAACAAAATCATCAATCTTTTCCGCGATTGCTTCATGTTGGTCTTCATTGTTGGCAACTTGGTGTACTCAGCAATGGAGGAGCACACCAATCAGCAACAGATAGTTCTGGATACACACTGAGAGCAACAGCATAATGGTAATCTCTATAAGTTCTAGTTATGGATACGGGAGGTGACTTTCTAGGACACATTATCTTGGAGTCTAGGGTTGTAGTGGATCCACTGAAGATAGAGGCAGTTCTAGTTTGGGATCCACGTAGGAGTGTGATCGAGAAGCGGAGTATTCCAGGGATTGGTTGGGTATTAGAAAATATTTTTACCTATCTTTTCCTGAGTAGTATCACCCGTTTTAGCTTTGGAAATGTAGGGGATTCCTTTCTTGTTGACAATGAGATTCCAGTAGATTTTCAATGATTTGAGGTGGAGACTGACAAGTGCCCCCAACTTGAGGCTACTAGAAGATGGAATTGGGTATTTATTCTATTGTAACTCATTAGGGAACATAATGGTATGTTTCTTAATGTATGAGTAAGTTGTGGTCAAATACTATTAACAAAAATTGAGGCAGCATGAAAAGAACTACGTTACCCATGACCTGGAGTTAACTGCAGTGGTCTTTTCCTTGAAGATGTTGTGGAACTACATGATGGGTGAATAGTTCACCATCTACTCTGATCTCAAGTGTCTCCTGTATGTCTTCTCACAGAAGGATATAAACCTGAGACAATGGTGATGGATGGAATTACTCCATGACTATGACATTGAGATATTCTGTAATCCTGGGAAGGGGAACATAGTAGCAGACGCCCACAACATGTGGTGTAGTCTACAATTGCTGAGTGAGGTGACAGAGTACCTAGTCGTGATATAGATAAACTACAGGGATAGAGATGGAGAATCTTTCCACTAGTCTATAACTATCATTCCCCCACTCCATCAGCTAGTTTAGTAGCCACCACGTGAGAATGTTCACTACATGGCCCGACATGCTCAGATATCCTCAGAAGAGTTTCTTCAAGGATTTTCTATAGGTGGGGGATCATGTCGTTCTCATCAAAGGACACACCATGATAATAGTGTTGCTAAGAGAATAGGTATTTACTTAGTTCGATACATCCCTTATGGAGGTACATAGAGTGGTGAAGATATACTAGGACCTCCAGCATCAGAATTGGTGGCCAAGGATGAAGAATGTCATGGCAGAGTTTGTATCACAATGCCTTACTTGATAGTAAGTGATGGTTGAGCATCAGCTACCAGAAGTCTTAGCTCAGCCACTTGACGTGCCAGAATGGAAGTTAGATAGTGTCTCCATAGACTTCATGATAGGGCTACCATGTAAGTCCAGGGCCCATGATTCCAATTTGTGTGATCGTTGATTGAATCACCAAGTCAGCCAACTTACTTCCCATCCAAGAGTAGGGATCAGTAGAGGGCATTGGATGCCTCTACATATTGGAAATTGTACGACATCACAAGGTTTTATCAAGGATAACCTTATATCAACGCTCTTTTACATCCCCCTTTGGGAAGGGATTAAATGAGGCATTCAGGACTCAACTACACTTCAGCACTGCCTTTCATCCTCAGACAGATGATCAGAGGGAGTGGACTATACAGACACTCGATTATATTCTTTGTGCTTGAATACTATATTTTGTCCATAGTTGGGAGGACCACCTGTCACCGATGGAGTTCTCATACAATAATAGTTATCAATCCACCATCGACACATCTCCATTTGAGTCCATGTATGGGTGACCATGTAGATAAGATCTATACTGGACCGACCTAGGGGATTCAACACTTACGGTTTCGTAGTTGGTATGAGCTACCACTAAAAAGGTGCATATCATATAGGAGTAGATGAAGACTTCACAGATCCATTATATGTCTTATGATAAGAGGACACAAAGAACATTCAAGTTCGAGGAGGGATATCATGTCTTCCTACTGGTCTCACCCCGATGAGTATTGCAGAGATTTGGCAGAGTAGCAAGCTATCTCTGAGGTTAATTAGACCATTCGAGATTCTTAGCAGAGTGGGTGACTGACATACCATCTAGCGCTTCCCCCACAGATGCACCAGGTGTATAATGTTTTCCATGTGTCGCAACTGAGGAGGTACATGGATGATCCATCACATTTTATCAATGGGGGGCGAGCTGGATATCGATGATGGGGGTTTTTGTGGAGTTCTTGGTGGAGATAGAGGATTTAAAGGAGAGGGTCCTTCATTGGTGGTCGATTCTTCTAGGGAGAGTTTTATGGTAGCGCATGAACCTCCAGAAGAGGACATGGGATATGAAGTCTCAAATGTATGCTCAGTACCCCCATCTGTTTCCAATGATTTTGTTATAGCTTTTGAAGATGAAGATACCTAATGTGGGGAGAATGTAAAGAAACTGAAACCACATGTAATATTTTTTATTAAAAGGAATAAATACGAGCCACTGTAATTTTCTGGTACATGATTTTGAATCCCTGAGATCCTGTTATGGTTTTTTGAGATTTTTTATGGTATGTTCTGTAAATGTGCGGGTGTCAAATTCTATATTTTGAACCGATGATTGGATTAGAAACCTGAGGGAACCATTGACTCTACAATTCCGATATTCACTTAATGGAAACATAACTTCGACTGACAAGGGTTGGATGAAAAAGTTAATTTTGGGACATTATACAAAAATAATCAAATATCTCAATGATTTAATTAATTTATTTATTATATATATTGAGTAGAAGTGGTAGGACAATTAGGTTGTCAGACCATTAAATGGTTGGTTACAAAGGGTTGCGTAACCACACAATTATGAGAATTAATATGTTCATTAATTCAATTAATTAATGAACTTCATTAATTGTGTGGTGCATTGAACCTCTCTTTTGTCTATTTAAATGAAGCTCGGGCATGGGTTTTTAGAACTCATGATAGGAACCTCGGATGAAGTTACGTAGAATCTTCCACCAACCTAGAACAAGGATTTGACAATTGTTGGGGGATTCAACGACGAGTTCCAAAGGATGTGAACCTTCTCCTTCATCCGCAACACCCTCAGATGTAGAAATCCCATCATTGTCTGTTGTGACTTCTAATAAGCTCTAGTTTGGGGGATTTTGTTGTTTAATTATGAATTGGAAATTCTTGTATTTATTCTCATGTTTTTATGATAACAGAGAGTGCGCAGGCCGCACAAACAAAACCCAGACCCTGTATCGTTCTAGGTTTTGTTGTGTTTCTTCGTGGTCAATCGGGAAAAAATACTACAAGGCCAAACCAAAAGCCACACAATAATTGAAGAATCTAGGGTGGCCTATAGGTGATGTCGGTAGAGGAAATGGACCTCTGGAGCTCAACAAGAGGCCCAAAGAAGCTTTGCCAGCTGGGCAGCACCGGCGATTGGAGAAGGCGGCGGCCGTCACCCACCGGCCGGGTAGAAGATGTGGCACCCAGAGGCGCTGCAACGGACAACAGTTGCATGGACAATGCCAGATGTGTTGAAAATGGTAATGCACCACAGAGGAGGTCCTTGAATCCAAGCTGCAGTAGACAGAATGGGAATATAGCCGTCTTTGACTACGTTGTCACTAGGTGGAACACCACAGAGGAAGACCGCGACTTCAAGCCACAGAAGAAGGTGGACCCACGCCCCGCGGGTCCCATGGGTGATCGGTCCGAGACGACTGATTAGGTGGTGGGGCACTGCCCGACACCACCACATAAGAAACTCGAATATCTCAGCCGTTTTGGAAGGGGAGCAGCCCCCCATGCCTGTTCAGTGGGCTGGGTGGTTTCGCAGCACGGTGGCCCGCACCTAACAGGGTGGACCGGGTTGAACCTGTGGCCTAGTGGGCCTATCCCACGGCCCCTCGGGCCAAACCCGGTCCAGCCGAACTATGTAGGGTCAGTTCAGACCAACCCCAGACCCTTTTTGGCCTAGTTATGATTAAATCAGCGTATCTACTTAACTGAATGTCCATTTGATGAACCGTTTGTGGCCCCATAACCCTTAGGTCGAGGCTGTCATTTTGAGATACACCATTAGAGTTTTTGAGATAGTTATATTTTGGCTGTGTTGGATCGTACTCGAATCCAACAGGGATCCGACACAAAATTCCTATAACAAACAGACCGTATGACCGATTTATGTGATGTCAGTTGTATTGAAACCGTTATGAAATGGTGGTTCATTGGGATACTTCATCGTGGGACATTTTTTATGATGGAATGTTTATGATGGCTTGTGGAGAAGATCCCATGAAATCAAGCATAAAAAGAGTTGGAATCCAGTGGCTAGCTGAGACGTAATGAATTAAAATATATCATGTGTTGATTAGTACCAAGCGATCCAACTAGGATTAGAACTGAGAGATCATGTGTGGATATAAACTAAGTGATCCTTTTTGGAAAAGAACTTAGTAATTCTTTTTGGATCAGCACTGAGCCATCCTATGTGGATCAGTATCATGCGATCCTCTGTGGATCTGCACCGGGCAATCCTATGTGGGTCAGCTGCAGATAATCTTTACAGGATAAGATGATCTAGCTTTATGACTAAACATCTATATTTCTGTATTTTTTTAATCTTTTTGTGATATATTTTTTCTTTGTGCTCTTTTATTGAGACCAGGATTGGGAGTTTTGACTTTGTGGAATTTTGAGAGACCAATGGGTGTCTCAAGGTCCCTATATGGTATTTTTATATTCCCCCATGTGCAGGCTTAGCCCGCACCTTTGTGTGACTTGTGCAGATGAAGGGAATCTCTGATTGAGTCTCGAAATGCAAGGACATGATGGTGTATAGAGGTGACCTATTGGAATGGAGAGTTTCACTGATGAGATATACCAACCCTTCAAGTACGATCCTTGGAAGATAACCTCATGAGCTCTTTTCCATCTCTGATGTATTTTAATTTCTATTGGGCTTGTATTTTGGCCACCCTACTTCAGTACTTACTTTCACTCTCTGTGGTGTTTTTTAGCTATGATGTAACCTTTGTTCATACTTTGTGTTTTACTTGTTCGTTGTGTGCCCTTTCTCTGTGTGTGTACAAATTTTTAGGAAATTCCCTCCCATTTCAGGGAAATTCCATTCCAGTGCTAGTTCCCAACCCCTGGCTTATGGGTGGTAGGCTTGGGGTAGTCACGACATGAGCTCTATGGGACAGGATGTGATAGACATTCTGAAAATGAGATTGTGATTTCCTTATGTCCACTATTAATTTTCTATATTTCCTTTTGGAAGAAACAACAAAAAAACTATGATTATTTACTAGAGAAACCTTGTGTTCCACTAATTTCTATGCTCCATTATGTTTGTGTTTGTGTATTACATTATAATATAGTCAAGGATATTGGTGGAACGTGGGGAATTTAATAAAATAGTACTTAAAACCAATTTTTAGATAAGATTTATTCCCTGTTCATAATGTGTCACCTATGAATTCAACAGTTTAATTGATTTATAACATTGTTTTTAACAAATATGTTTTATTTGATCATAAATAATTTAATACATTTGAATTCTTTGGGAGATACCCAAATTTATTTTCAAGACTATGTTTATAAGAAAATATTTGTGTCATGGATTTGATTAATGTTTTTTATGAGAATAAATTTTCAAGAATAACTAGGGTAATTCTAGAAGTGGTCATTTTTTATCCATATTAATTTTTCATGAGCTTGGAGTTTTATTAAACTATTATTGTAATTCATATAGATTTTGTTTAAGATGTGTCTTAATATAGATATATAATTTATTGTATATGGGTCTTGGAATGTATGATCATATGAAAATTAATATCCTACATAAAATTTTGATCCACCTCTCTTTTTCATTCCCTGATGACATATTGAAACATCCTTTATATTGAAATTCTGACCATGTATATAACCAATAATCGTTTGAGATTATTTATATCAAAATTTGATCTATACCAATGGAAATATAGGGTGGTAGAGTATTTTATGCTTTTTTATTTTGATCGTATATATATATATATATAATGAAAATATAGTGGTAGACATTATGAGTAGGTCTCGTCCTACCAAATCCGAGAATGCAACAGGAAAGAAGTATAAAGTTATATGATTACTATTAAGGTTTCAAATTGTGGTAAAAATGATAATTTTAACTATATTTCTAAATATTATTGGTCAAGGAAATATTTAGAGAGAGAATTTTATATAAAAACATTATTTTCTAAATAATTTGAGAAAATTATGGAAGTAATATATAGTGGGAAGACCACTAATGAATATGAAAATGTGTTAAACTCCTCTCAATGTTTCAAAGGATGGGTTGTGTTTCTATGAAGCTAAGAATGATTTTTCTACAATCCTTTCACTATACATGTTAGACTGTGCATCAAATATATTAAAATTTGTTTCATTACATTATAAATAAAATCAATTTATATTGAATGATAAATGAACTTTTATATTTTTTGTAAATTTATTAAATGTTAATGAATAAAATTGGAGAGATTTTTGTTGATAAAACCATTTCCAAATTTGATGTGAATGTGGTAAGTTATTTCCTTTGATTTCATAATTTCATTACATATATGATGCTAAAAACATTAAATTATTTTGATGTTGGTGGATCATATTATAAAATAATTAAATTTATATCTTATTCATGGATCATTTTATATTTATTTCTTTAAAAATATTTATAAAAAATAATTTGTTATAAATTATGGTCTTCCAAAAATACTAATTGGGAATAAAATTAAAAATGAGTGGATATTAAAGTATTCCCAATTATTTATAATAAACATAATGTAATTATGCTCAATATTAGTAAATCTTCAGAGGACCACCTGTTATTGGTGGAATTTATTTTAAACAATATATATCAATAAATATTTTGAATAAAACCTTTTGAAATGTATTTTTTTCTAGTGAAAGTTGCAAAATATTTGATTGATACATATGTGTGAATTATTGTAGGAACAATATTGGTTTAATTGAGGATATAAAATATAAAATTGATTTATAAATTTATTTTTTTCTAAGATTAAGAATAGTACTTATGTCGATCATTGAATAGAATATATAATGTTTGTTATCAGGGATAGTGTGTCATTAATAGTGTTATAAATTATGGGATATAACGGTTTAGTTATAAAGTATTGTTAATTATATATTGTGGAGTTTCATTAGATACTATAGATTTTATATTATTTACAAAATTATTTTAGAAATCATCATTTTTCCTATGGATCATAGATAAATAACTTCTTTTTGATGATTATTATGTATAAAATTGGGAGGTAGTAGAACTAGAACCTAATTTATCCTACTTAAAGATGAAATTTTTTGACCTGATGTCAGTAGAATATATTATGTTGGGATTTATTATTCATTTGTTATGATTTATAAGGAAACAAAAACCGATTTATTAGGAAAATTGTCAATGATATCTCATATATAGTTAGAGTGGATGGTGATTTTCAACAATGATACAACTCGATGAATTTTTATTGACGAAAATTTAAATATTGGGTTTGATTTTAACACTGAAGTTTTCAGTTCATTTGATAAACCTTATTTCAACATAAATTTAAAAATAAATTTATATGACATGGTTTTCAGACTAAAATTTATTTTCTCTGAAAAGATGGTGTTCTTTAAATGATGATATTTAAGGAGTGGGTAATTTTATGGATCAAAGAATATGTTTATAGTAGTTCATTATTAGAACTATATTGATTACAAATTATGTTACTTTAATTATAGATATAAATAATTAATTCAATTAGAAATAATTGGTGAAAAAATATTTTTCCTTTTAAAAATATTTATTATGTTGTTAAATTTTAACATGTGTAATTTCTCGTTGCTAATAAAGTGAAAATAGAGAATTAAAAGGTATTGATATATATTATGTAGCTTGTCATGTATGATCAATTTAACTAAAAGTACACTGATTTTAGTCATTCCATATTATTGTTATGATTGAGAGAAGGCCTTAATAAAAAAAGATTCAATCAGTAGAATTAATAAGGGAGTATACATGGGAATTCAGTGATTATATGAGAATATATTTGACACAATAAATTTATTATATATTGTGAATCTATTATTTTTTACATTAAATGTTCTATATATTTGAGGGATATGAAAGTATTTTTCATTAAATTTTGATGTTTCCTCAATATTGTGTAAGTGATTGGTTTATTTTTGATTCATAGATGACCAAATGTAAAAGAATTATATTGTAAATTATGCTATGTTATAGTATTTATTACAAATAATTTTCATAAAACATTGAACGTTTCTGGGTAATTGATTTCTTTTTAAAAATTAGGTTGAAAATATTCTCTATGGTATTTTCCAAAAATTCTATTGTGTCATGGAACATACCCCAATATTTTCTTTTCATTTTCCTCCTTCTACACCTCTTAACCCAAAATACACATTCTGTTTTTATAACTGGAATTTTAGTCAATCAATATACATTGTATCATAATCAATTTAGTTGTGAATTTAAAAGGGTCATAAAATTATAAATTCGTTCATAGAAAATATTTAATAAGTTAATCTTTCCAAAAAATTCAATCAAATTAAGCACTCTATTGATAAGACATAGATTCTTTACCGGTGGAAATCATTCATTTCATAATTTAAAAAGAATGAATGAAGTATCATAAATATTAAATTCTTAGATAATAATTATAATATTATTAATTAATTTGTGTATTATATATTAATTGTGGTTTTGAAATTAATTGGATATCCATGATTTTGTTGTAAATCGTACTTTGTTTTATAAAATTATTTGGGATAACTAATTTGGAAAATTATTAGAGATGGGGTTATTTTTCATAATTGATTTTAAATAGTGGTTATTTAATATTATTACGTACTATGTGTAAATATTAAACAATTTTATTACTCATGAATGTTTTCAAAGTTTATATACTTATGTCATGGTCATGTCGGGAACATAAAACATCATTAATAGTGGGTTTGATGGTGTAATGCAGTCCAATCATTTGTTTTCATGCTAAAATGCTTAGACTTGAGGTAAATGTGTTAATTATTAATGAATTTATTTACATATGGGAATATTTTATAGTAAATAATCTAAAAAAATGTAATATATAAATATTGAAATGGAACCATTTATTTATCCATAGTTTGAGCGTTTCAAATAATGTATAAAAAATGGAGTGTTTTTTATATTATTTGGGGAAACATGGTTCCTTCTAAAAATATTACATCAAGAAATAATTTTTTAACTGATTTAAAATAATTTTAATATTTTTCATTATTTTCTAGGAAAATGACGTTTTTAGTTAATTATATATATATAAGAGATTATTATATGTCGGGTTTTAAATTCCTCTTATAAATCATAACCTGTAAAAAGGGAATTTTTTCATCATTTTTGTTCATTAAATTGTATATTCATTGACATGTGTACATATTTATTGGATCCATGGGAAATAACAAAATGGTAATAGTCACCACATAGTATTAAATTGAATGGGAATGAGTTGTCATTTCATTGATTGAGTGTGCATATGTATTTATAATTTCATTTTCTATTTGGATAATTAACTTTTTTTCTAAAAATAAATTTTAATGATAAAATTAGTATAATTTTATATATCACATGTTTTATTCAATTTTTATACATAATTATATTGCTAAAATAATTACCCTTATGTTTCTTTAACCCTAGACACTTGTTTCAGTCCATAGGATATTAGGTTAATGGGCATGACGTTGTGTGTAGATCTGTTTTGGGTCTTATGTTTTGCATCCCAATGTAAAGTTGTTACTACATAAACCTTAGTAGACAAAAAATAAAATTCTATTGTGATACAATGTAAGAAATAGGTGTGATAGTTGAATTTGTTATAGTTTATAATGATCGAAATTATATATTTTGTTAATTTGAATCTATTTACTTCATTATAAGTATAACATCTATTTTTATATATTATTTATATTATTGACCGTTTTAGGTATTGTATAGTATTACTGGATATGAGATCATTTATGATACCATGGTTACATTTTATAATATTGTCCATTCAACATTGGCTTCATTGGTGTTATATAGTAATATATATAATTCTATGAGATTAAATTTAAATTTTTTTATTTCAATGAAATCTACTAAAAAGTGAGTCATATGATCATAAATTTAAATATTTACTTAGTTGTTGAATTTTGAAAGGATATTTTTTTAAGACGGTTAAATTATCAAGAGAATAAATATTTTTTATTCAAATATATATTATTTTTACATTTCATATATGGTTTCTTTATGATTAAATACCATGAAAATAGACCATTTAATATGTTTAGGGAGGATATAGTGAATGGACAGTTGTATAATTATTTGAGATCTTGTGCTACACCTATGAATTTAGGGGTTTTTGGTAGTGTTAAATTAAATTTTATTTGTAATAATAAGGACCCCATGAAATATGAAAATGTGTATATAATTAATTTGAGATATTTCATTTTAAACCACTAAATACAAATTTAATATATTCCATTTTTTCAAATCATCTTAATAAATTAGTCAACTATTATAGGGAAATGTTAATGGTGTAACTCTGTTATTTTTATTGTTAATGGATGTTGATTGATGGTTTGACACTGGTTCATGAGTAATATAGGGATACACATTCTCATCCATTCTTTATCTAATTCTCTATCATAGATTAATGCCATGAGATTTAATATTTTTGGACCATGTGGATTGAATAATTATTTTCCAGCACAATTGATTGATTTTTTTGGATTCAAACCATTAGTATGATCCTTAAATAAGTTTTATATATTATGTATTTTGAATCATTTATATAATTGGTGTTGATATATTCTATGATATTAGATAATCTAAAAGTATTTTGTATTAATTATTGTAAAATATTGTTCTCATGTTTATATTATATTTGAATGAAATATTTTTCTCGAGAAATGGAAATGCTGTCAAAGAATGAATTTCATGAATCATATGGGGTTTTTATCCATCAATGGTCAAATTCAATAATTTTTTATATTTTATTTTTACATTTATTATTGATAAATTTTTTATTATTAAAAAATTGGGATATAATATAATGTAGTTTTATATAGAAATGTAATTTTATATAAATTTATTTTTTATAGAATTCTATATTTAGTATAAAACAACATTGGGACAATTAATTTTTCAATATAACTTATACCGTTTCTTTATCATTAAATCCATTTTTTCTTCTGTGTACACTTTGGGAAATAGAAAGAACACATAAAGGATAAAAAATGATGGTTTAATAGCTAGCATAGAGTTTATCATATGTTCAAGGTATGGACATGCGGATGAGAGATGACTAGACACATATATAGGAAATAGTCTCGTTATAACCATATTTTTTTCATTAAAATGATTATTAATTTTTTTACGATTTCTAAAATTAATTTATACACCACAAAAATTTTCATGATTACAATTATCATTGGGTAATTAATTAAAATGAGAATAAACATGGTGGATAAAAAAAGGATTCCTATCTTTATAAAATAAAAAAGGATTATTTATTTAGTAGTTTCTATTTGAATAAAAAATACAATTTAGATTAAAATATTGTTGTTGTAAAATTTTATGTAAATATTGTTTTTGTAACTAAAAAAATATTTATAAATTTTTTATTCTATCATTTTTTATTTGGATATATTCACTAAAAATTTACATGCATTAATACATATTGATTACATTTAGGAAATTATATTATGATTACAGTTATCCTCTATATGTATTCCATGATGTATATATGAAAATTATTATTTTTTAATATATAGGAATAAAAGGCTTCATTACTCATAGAATGATTATTGTAAATTCATATTGGTTATATTATGAAAGTACTATGTGACATAGAGTCGATCCATGATATATTTATTTTATTAAAACATGTATTCATATTTATTATAATTTGATAATTTTTTGAATAATGGTTTGTATAATAACATTCAATTTATAATCAACAGATTTTATTTCTTGATGGTTAAAATCCACAAGATTCAATTTCCACATTATGTATTTGATTTAATATAATGTATGATTTTTTCTCAAACACATTACATTCTAGATTCATTTTTTAAGAAATATCTTGAAGGAATTCAGTGATTCCACAAAGGATTCAGGATTAAGAGTATCGAGTTAATGGAATTACAAAATGGTATGAGACAATGGTTTTTAATATGACTCATGGGATTATATAGTAGTCATAGTGTATTGGAATCAAGTAACATTAGATTTATCAATAAAATTTTATAAATAACATTTCATGGGAAATAATTTAGTATCTAGGATATCTGGGTATAATAAGGGATTTATAATAATCATTTACATTGTTATTTATCATATTCTAACACATAATGGGTTTAGAAAAAAAGATGCTCGTTTATAATTTTACACATTTTTATAATCTCATCAAATGAACAAATATTTATATGATATAGTATTTACATTGATTTCTTGATTGTCATTTTTTTGAGAATATTTTGAAATTGTTTTTAATGAAATATTTGTTTTGATATTATGGAAATGTTTCTAGAAAAAAATTATTCCTAAGAAATGGTATATGTTGGAATAAATGATCCATGAATATAATAAATAAATACATTTATACAATTCCCATAATGTATTATAATAACTTTAATTACATTGTCACAATAAAATACCCAAATATAAAGAATTTCATTCATATCAATTACTATAACTAGTGCTACGGAACACAAAACAATAAATGGTGGAGCCATGATCAGAGAAAGTGTATGATCATGATCCATAGTGAATGATAAATATATTACAAAAAATTTCTATATGAATAAAATAATATGAAATTTATTATACATGGTGTAGAATTAAGAGAAAAATTTAAATGATTTTTGATGTTAGAAAAACATGTATATATGTGGTAATGTAACTGTGGAAGCATAATATAAGTATTTGTATCTCACTACTGGAAATTAGACTATAATAATAGTTATTCAACCATTATTCACATATTTGGGGAAATAAATAATATTATTTGGTAATAATAAAATTATTAATTATTAATACCAAACATAGATCAATTAATACTATCATGACCCGTCCATTGGGCCCGTGCCGTAACTACCCCAAGCCCGCCTTCCATAGGCCAAGGGCTGGCAACTAGCACCAAGGGGTAAATCCTAGAAAAAGGGAAGGCATTGTCTTTGTAAAGTAAACCACAAACACCATAGACCAAGCAGGTAGAAGTAAACACTATGTAAAAACTGGTACAACAGTAAGTGCGGAAAAAGAAGTGGGCCAGTATACAAACCCAAACTGAAAGTAAAGTACAACTGGAAAGGGAAAACATGAACTGAAAAGTAAAGCCGCAACATCGATCTGTCCATGGAAAATCCCACCTGAAGGGTGGGTACATATAGCCTCCACTGCTCCTCGGGTCCAGCCGACCGCTCTGAGTACGTCCCACCCATGGTCCACCTCCAGGTACCGTCCTGCTCCGCAAGCCTCAACCACGATCAGCGATGTCTGTCATCTGCAACCAACACAACGTAGTGTGGGCATAGCCTGTGCTGGGGTGAGTATAAGCTACTCAGTAGGGACCCCGAGACCCCCGATGGTCTCCCTAAATCCAAAAAGGAAAATCCATAAAGGAATGATACATACACGAAGTAACATCCTACACTGCTTAGGTATATTCCCATACATATACCTAAGTCTTAAATTCTCGTTCGGCTCCAACATCCGAGCTCAAGTACAACCCAGTCCACATAGGAAAGCAAAATAGGATTCAGCTCACACAGGTTTACTTCTTCGCATGACGATAGAGATGATCGATATATCCACTGATTCATCTAAGCCATCAGACCCACAAAGGATTGATAGATACTAACCCCTGCAATGACCCACAAAGGATCTGACCCACAAAGGATCGATAGGTAACTAACCCCCGCAAAGACCCACACAGGATCAGACCCACACAGGATCTGTATGCGCTGGCTCACACAGAACCGCTGAGCGCTGACCCACACAGGATCAGACCCACACAGGATCGGTAGCACTGATCCACATAGGATCGCTGAGTGCTGTAGTCGTCATCGTTGAATCCACTGAGGATATCTGTACAGTCGCCGTAGTAGTAGTAGTCGCAGCCAGCTCTAGGGTTCCCGCACACAGCAAGCTCATTCGGGAGGGTCCGCTCCATGAGCCGAGAGGCTGATAAATCAACTGACATATAGTCCAGAGTTGATGTATCCAAAAGTTCTGTATTTTCAAGAGGAACTCAACGTCGCAGACGGCGCGTCAATCGGACGCCCGGTCTGGGAGTTATTGACTTTTTCGTCCCAGGGTCCGGCTGGTTGTTAAGGAAAAACCAACCCGACCGTACTCCACCTATGTCCAAACCTCATGCGGAGTAAGCCAAAAGATTTGTCTCACTAAGAGGAATCCAACAAAGTCAACGACACGTCAATCGGACGTCAGTAGCTTATGATATGAGCGTTTCCGCTCCGAGGGCCCAGTTGGTTTCGTGTACGAACCAACCCGGCCAAACCCAAATTATTCCGAAACCTTGAGTGCAATATACAAAAACGAACATCTAGATCCAATGATCGCATCACAACTGACAGTGCGTCGATCGGAGGCCCGTAGCACATGTTATGGGCGTCTGGCCGGAAAAGATTCGGTATTAAGGGGTTCGGGCCCGGTCCGACCCGGCCTAATACCCCCAGGGTCGGCCCGAACCAGGTTGACCCGAACCGAGTCCTGGTGCAGCCCGCTTGGGAGCAGCCCGGCCTGGCGGACCGGCCAGGCAGCCGGCCCGGCCTGGGCGCAGCGCGCCCAGCTCGCTGGCCAGGCACTCGGCCAAATGACCGAGCCGTTTGGAGTGGGGGGGGGGGGGCGCCTGCCCCCCTTGGTTGTAACCGTGGCCCCCCATTAAGGGGGACTTTGTGCTAGCCGACTAGAGGTTTGAACCCCCGACTTCTCTTCTATCTGGCCGGCCCGTTTCTGCCTCCACGGGACTGGCAACGGCCGGTCCCCCCGGCTCCAATGCCGGCGGCCCGGAACCGGCTGTCGGTCTCCTTGCTCCATCGCGGCCCGGAACCGGCCGCGTCCTTGATTCGTTCAGTGCGGCACGACGGTGCCGCACCCCTCCACCACAGCCCCGCTCTGGCCGCGGTGTTTTTTTGGTTCTCCGTCATGGCGCGACGGCGCCACGACTTGGTTCAATTTCACAGCACGGCGCGACGGTGTTGTACATTACATACCGCACGATTCCACGCAGTGCGACGACACCACGCCATTCCGTTAAAATCCACAATAAAAAAAAACATCAATAATGGAGGAGGGTAGGCCGTGTTTGGGCGGTCCTGCCCCCTCTCATTAGTCATTAGAAAAAGGTCATATTTTCAGGAAGAATGTCAAAGTAATATTCACGAACAAAATAAATAAAGAAACCCCTACCTCATGCGAGCTTGAACGGAGGTTCGTCGAACAAGGATTCGTTGTGGAAAAACCATCGCGAGGTGAAGCTCCATATGTTGACGGAGAATGCCGGAGGAGGAAGTGGCGTCTCCTTTTCTTTGACATGGGAAGAAGATCGAAAGAGGGTGTGTCATCGATCTTTAGAAAAGGGGGTCACACACCGGCTGCGGAGAGGAGAAGAGACGGCACGTCGATCTCTTCTTACGGTGACGACATTCTTCGTCGAAGTCTTGGTGTTCTTCGTGATGAAGATGAAACCACCCAAGAGCTCTCTCCTCAATTGTCCACACAAAACATCCAACCAAAATTACATAAGGCCGATCGTTATTTTATTAACTCAAGCCACAATTCAAAACATCAAAAACTTAATTTAATAAATTGAATTGGTGTGTTGGCATACTTAAAGAGAGGAGAGGAAAAGTCACCCAAATAATGATAAGTTTAAAAGTTAAAATAGTTACACAACATAAGTGGGGGGGTTAAGAGGAGTTAGAGAGTTAAGGAAATTGAAAAGGCTGGGGCTCGTGTGGGACCCACCTCACCTTTAATCCACTCAAGAGAAACTAACAATCAGTGTGTCCCACCCTAACTCCTGCACATAGGTTCTAACTCATGGAGAAGAGAAATAAAATTCCTAACGAAATTTTATTTCACTCACACTAAATCCACAAAATTAAAAAACTCATATCGAGCAAATGCAACTCTAGAAAAGGCGTTCCTAAGCAATTACCAGCGCTGCAGTTCCATCATTGACCTCAGAATTTGATTTTGAGCACTGGTTCAAAAGATAGGAATTCCCGCTCATTCGTTCACTGAACGTACCCGAGCTAAACATTGTATAGAAATTCCGGGCACACCAGGTCTCAGAATCAAGTGCCGTCAGAAATTTCATTCTTGTAAAATCCTAATGAAAAGTAAGAAAAAATTTGAATTGAATTTTAAAGGTCTTTACATTACTCCCACCTCAGGGCTTTACGTCCCCGTAATGTTACATCATAAGCTAGGGAAAAAAAGTGGGTACTGAGCACGCATCTGAGCCTCCCGCTCCCAATTGCTCTCCTAGAGGTTCCCGTGCTGCCATCTGATGCGTACCAGAGGAATCGACCGTCCACGTAGGAACCGGTCCTATCGATCCACGATTTCCACCAGGACTTTCGCGAATGTCGCCCCATCATCAATGTCCAGCTCCCCATGGTCAATTATATGTGTCGGGTCGTGCACGTATCTCCTCAGCTGAGATACGTGGAAGACGTCGTGCACCCGGTGCAACTGAGGTGGTAGAGCCAGGCGATAAGACACCTCGCCAATCCTACTGAGGACCTGGAATGGTCCGATGAAGCGTGGAGACAACCTTCCACCCCAACCAAATCTCCGTAATCCACGTCGAGGTGTGACATGCAGGAAAACGTGGTTGCCATCCTCGCACTCTAGTGGCCTCCTCCTCCTGTTAGCATATGACTTCTGCTAGCTCTGAGCTGTCCTCATCCACTCCTGGATGACCTGGAACTTCTCTGTCGTGGCCTGGACTGTCTCTGGTCCCCCAAGTGCTGACTTTCCAGGGTATGTCCAGCACAAAGGAGATCTACAAGGTCGGCCATACAACTCCTCGTATGGTGACATCCCGTTGGTGGAGTGGTAGATGTTGTTGTACGCGAACTCCACCAAGGGGTGGTGGTCCTCCCAGTTGCGACAAAAGTCGAGGATACATGCGCGGAGCATGTCCTCGAGAGTCTGAATGGTCCTCTTCATCTGACCATCCGTCTGAGGGTGAAAGGCTGTGCTCAGACGTAGCTGTGTCCCAAACGCCTCCTGCAACCCCTTCCAAACCCGGGAAGTAAAGAGAGCATCTCGATCGGAGACGATAGATGATAGCACACCAGGAAGCCGTACAATCTCCTGAACGTAAAGTCGTCCCAAGCTCTTCATTGAGCCATGCTCTCTGATGGGTAAGAAGTGTGCCGACTTGGTGAGTCGGTCGAAAATCACCCATAGGGAGTCGTGACCTCTGGAAGTGCGTGGAAGTACAGTCATGAAGTCTATAGATATGCCGTCCCACTTTCACTCTGGGACCTCTAAAGGTTGTACCAAGCCTGCTAGTACCTGGTGCTCTGCCTTCACCTGCTGGTAGGTGAGGCATCAAGAAATGAACTCTGCCACAGCCTTCTTCATGCCCTGCCACTAGTGCCGTCGTCTGAGATCTTGGTATATCTTCGCCACTCCAGGATGTACCACCAAAGGAGAAGTGTGAAACTCCCTCAGCACCTCCTCCCGTAAAGCAACGGGTACCAAGGTACGTCCTCTAAAAAGGACGTTGTGCTTTGATTCAAAATAGAAACCATCAGGTGCATGTCCTGAGGATATCTGTGCATGCTGCGTCTCACAGTCAGCGTCCCCATGCTGTGCCTCTCTGACCCGCTGCAGTAGTGGAGGGGTGACTGTGAGAGACTGAAGGAAAGCTGCACCATCTCTATCCATGAAGGATATACGCAAAGTGGCTAGCTTCTATGTTGCCTCTTCGAGTTGTTGAATGCTCTTCCTCCTGATGAGAGCATCGGCTACCACGTTCCCCTTCCCATGAGTATAGACTATCTCAAAGTCATAGTCCTGGAAGAACTCGAGCCATCGCCGTTGTCTCAGGTTCAGTTCCTTCTGAGAAAATATGTACCTAAGACCATGATGGTAAGAAAAGACTATAAAACGCTCGCCCATCAGGTAGTGTCGCCATGTATTCAGAGCGAAGACTACTGCTGCTAACTCCAGGTCATGGGTAGCGTAGTTTTTCTTATGCGGCCTTAACTGACGTGATCCATAGGCGATCACGGACCACTCCTACATCAGGACACATCCGAGTCCGGTCCCTGATGCATCGCAGTAGAATACATACCCTACTCCCTCCATAGGCAACCCCAAGATAGGTGCACTGGTCAATCTCTGTCTCAGCTCTTGGAAGCTCTGCTGACATCTGTCTGACCACACGAAGTGTTTCCCCTTCCTCCTTAACGTTCTGCAAAGCTAAAAAGATTTATCCTTTTCCGAAAAGGGAAATCTAGTCTCATCCCCTGGATGAACCACATTACTTTCCTAATACAATCAATCCCATCATGATTTGTTAATTCATGGAATGGATGACGTCGTAAGGCCTCGACGTTGTTACCAAGAGATGCAACCGTTACTCTCGCATCCAAGGGTTGAGTCACACTGTCTGCATTAGTGTGTGGTCACTGGGTCTCCTCCAGTAAGAATCTCGCAAGTGAGGGTCAAGTGAATAGTTTTTAACCGGAACCACTTAGTGATAACAAACAAAAGACAAGAAAGAAAACGTCACCATTGCAAGTGTCTTTTATTACTTCAAATCAAAGTACAAGGACACAAGGAAAAACAATCTATGAAGCTTGAGGCATTATGGGCAAAGGACTATATGCCTGGAGCTAGTCCCGCACTAGTCCACCTGCTTCCGGAGCTCCATGATCGTAAACTTCAGCTGCCTAATGCTGTGCTCTCTGCTGAGGTCGGGGTGGACCTCCTGGTGGTGGTGGTGGTAGAGCCTTAAAACGTCATCCACCACCTGCCGCTCGACCAGCTCCTCGGCCTCGTCCACATGCTCCCTGCGGACCGCCACAGTCGAACCTCTTCCTCTGCCGAGGTGGTTCCTCAACTGTCTGCTGCTCCTCTGCATGGCGGGTCGGGCAGTCACGAGCCATGTGGCCCTGCCCGCCGCAAGCATAGCATTGTCTTCCACTCGTAATACTGGTTCTGTTGCGTGTGCCCCACACCTCCGAGCCTGTATCCTGTCGTCGTCCGCCCGTTGTCCTGGACCTCTTGAACCTCTGTGACATCTGTCTACTACTAGCTACTGAAGACTTTTCCATGTGTCGCCCTGCGGTAGGTCTCGTCGTTGGTGTAGACTCATCAAGAAAACTCTCGAGGAGAAGAGCTCGCTCCAGTACTCCTTCTTGAGTCAGAATGATGAGGGAGATCAGCGATGCCCTGATCTCATGCCTCAATCCCTGCTCAAAGGTCCGGGCCCGGAAGAATGGGTCTCATACCATGTCGGTCGAGTAGCGTGAGAGATTGGTAAATCTCACCGAGTACTAGGCGACTATCAAGATGACCTGCCGCAGGTGAAGAAGCTCTTGGATGCGCACCACACAGAGGGTGGCTGGGATGAACTTCGAGTGGAAGAGGCTCTCAAAGTCTGTCTAGAGAAGAGATGCCTCTTCGTGCACCTGGAGCATCATGCTCCACCATCGGCCTGCTTCCGCGTGCATTAGGCTCGCTGCGAGGATCACCATGAGGTCTTTTGGTGTTCTCACTAACCGAAAAACTCATACCACTGCCTCCAGCCAGTCCTCAACTGCCTGGGGGTCTATCTCCCCACGGAACCTGGGCGGTCGCTGGCGCTGGAACTCATGCAGTGCACTAAGGAGACGTGCATTGTCAGCGGCTGGGGATGGAAGCATCGTTGGCTCGGCGGGTAGAGCTACCGCCGGTGCCTCTACTGACACAGGGCCCTACACCGAGGCCTCGTTGCTCGGTGGGATGTCATCACATTCAACTATCGGAACCCTAGCTAGCTGCCGTCGTGGGGCCATCCTGAAATGAAACAGGTGCGCCATGGTCAAAACAGTATACCTAGTGAGCTGACACAAAGTAATCACATTGAAAACACGAAACACACATGAAATCAATGTTTTCGTGCATTAAGTCGGAAATCAGAAGTCAGGGTCCTGGTGTACGGATACGTCGGCCGCCGCACCAACACTGGACTGCCTGGACTGATAACCACACCAATACGCTTAACACTATCGTTTCACATAGAAAAATATCAGAGTCCCATGTTCTGTGGTAGAACCGAACTCCTTTGATTCCAATTTTTCACGACCCGTCCTCGGGGCCCGTGCCGTGACTACCCCAAGCCCGCCTTCCATAGTCCAGGGGCTGGCTACTAGCACCAAGGTGTAAATCCCGGAAAAAGGGAAGGCATTGGCTTTGTAAATTAAACCACAAACACCACAGATTAAGAAGGTAGAAGTAAAAAATAAGTAAAAACTGGTACAACAGTAAGTGCAGAAAAGTAAGTGGGCCAGTATACAAACCCAAACTAAAAGTGAAGTACAACTGGAAAGGGAAAACATCAATTGAAAAGTAAAGCCGCAACGTCGAGCCTTCCACGGAAAATCCAACCTGAAGGGTGGGTACAGATAGCCTTCATTGCTCCTCAGGTCCAACCGACCGCTCTGAGTATGTCCCGCCCAGTGGTCCACCTCCAGGTACCGTCCTGCTCTGCAAGCCTCAACCAAAATCAGCGTTGTCCTTCCTCTGCAACCAACTCAACGTATTGCGGGCATAGCCCGTGCAGGGGTGAGTATAAGCTACTCAGTAGGGACCCCGAGACCCCCGAAGGTCTCCCTAAATCCACAAAGGAAAATCTACAAAGGAAAGATACAATCACGAAGTAACATCCGACACTACTTAGGTATATTCCCATACATATACCTAAGTTTTAAATTCTCGTTCGGCTCCAACATCCGAGCTCAAGTACAACCCAATCCACCCAGGAAAGCAAAACATGATTCAGCTCACATATGTTTACTTCTTCGTATGAAGACATAGATGATCAGATATATCCACTGATACATCTAAGCCATTGGACCCACAAAGGATCGATAGGTACTAACCCCCGCAATGAACTACAAAGGATCTGACCCACAAAGGATCGATAGGTAACTAACCTCCGCCAATTCCCACACAGGATCGGACCCACACAGGATCTGTAGGCGCTGGCTCACACAGAACCGCTAAGCGTTGACCCAAACAGGATCAGACCCACACAGGATCGGTAGCACTGATCCACATAGGATCGCTGAGTGCTATAGTCGTCGCCGTCGAATCCACTGAGGATCTATGTACAGTCGTCGTAGTAGTAGTAGTCGCAGACAACTCTAGGGTTCCCGCACACATCAAGCTTGATCGGGAGGGTCTGCTCCACGACGCGAGAGGCTGATACATCAACTGACACATATTCCAGAGTTGATGTATCCAAAAGTTCTATATTGTCAATAAGAACTCAATGTCATAGACGGCGCGTCAATCGGACGCCCGGTCTTGAAGTTATTGGTTTTTTCGTCCCAGGGGCCTGGTTGGTTTTTAAGGCAAAACCAACCCGACTGTACTCCACCTGTGTCCAAACTTCGGGCGGAGTAAGCCAAAAGATCCGTCTCACTAAGATGAATCCAAAAAAGTCAACGACTTGTCAATCAGACGTCCGGAGCTTAAGATATGAGTGTTTCCGCTCCGAGGGCCCGGTTGGTTTTGTGTACGAACCAACCCGGCCAAACCCAAAGTATTCCGAAACCTTGACTGTGATATACCGAAACAACCATCTCGATCCAAGGATCGCATAGCAATTGAATGTGCATCGATCGAAGGTCAGTAGCACATGTTATGGGCATTTGACCGGAAAAGATTTGGTATTAAGGGGTTCGGGCCCAGTCCGACCCGGCCCGATACCCCCAGGGTCGGCCCGGCCCGGCCGGCGCGGCGTGGCGCCGCCTGGTGGACCGGCCCGGCAGTCGGCCCGGCCTGGGCGCAGCGTGCCCAGTGCGCTGGCCAGGCGCTCGGCCAAACAGCCAAGCCGTTTGGAGTGGGGGGCGCCTGTCCCCCTTGGTTATAACTGCGACCCCCATTAAGGGGGCTATTGTGCTAGTTGGCCAGGGGTTTGAACCCCTGGCTGATCTCCTATCTGGCCAGCCGGTTTCTGCCTCCACGGAACCGGTGATGGCCAGTCCCCCCTGCTCCGATGCTGGCGGCCCAGAATCGGCCGCCGGTCTCCTTGCTCCACCGCGGCCCAGAACCGGCCGCGACCTTGATTCGTTATGTGCGGTGCGACGGCGCCACACCCCTCCGCCGCGGCCCCGCTCCGGCCACGGTTTTTTTTTGCATTTCTCCAGCGCGGCGCGACGGCGCCGCGACGTGGTTCAATTTCATGGCGTGGCACGACGGCGCCGCGCATTACTTACCTCATGATTCTGCGCGGTGCGACTGCACCACGCCATTCCGTTCCAACCCGTAATAAAAACAACATCAATAATGGAGGAGGGTCAGCCGTGTTTGGGCGGTCCGGCCCCCTCTCGTTACTCGTTAGAAAAAGGTCTTATTTTCACGAAGAACGAAAAGGTAATATTCATGAACAAAATAAATAAACAAACCCCTACTTCGTGCGAGCTTGAACGGAGGTTCGTCGAACAAGGATTCGTCGTTGAAAAACCGTTGTGAGGTGAAGCTCCGTATATTGACGGAGAACGCCCGAGGAGGAAGTGGCATCTCCTTTTAATTGACACGGGAAGAATATTGAAAGAGGGTGCGTCGTCGATCTTCGGAAAAAGGGGTCACACACCGGCTGCAGAGAGGAGAAGAGACGGCACGTCGATCTCTTCTTACGGTGACGACATTCTTCGTCGAAGTCTTTGTGTTCTTCGTGATGAAGATGAAAACACTCAAGAGCTCTCTCCTCGATTGTACACACACAACATCCAACCAAAATAAAATAAGGCTCATACTTATTTTATTAACTCATGCCACAATTCGAATATTCAAAACGTAATTTAATAAATTGAATTGGTTTGTTGGCATACTTAAAGAGAGGAGAGGAAAAGTCACCCAAATAAAGGGAAGTTTAAAAGTTAAAATAGCTTCACCACTTAAGTGGGGGGGGGGTGTAGAGTAGTTAGGGAGTTAAGGAAAATGAAAAGGTGGGGGCTCATGTGGGCCCCACCTCACCTTTAATCCACTCAAGAGAAACTAACAATCAGTGGGTCCCACCCTAACTTCTACACTTAGGTTCTAACTAATGGAGAAGAGAAATAAAATTCTTAATGAAATTTTATTTCACTCACACTTAATCCACAAAATTAAACAACTCATCTCGAGAAAACGCAACTCCAGAAAAGGCGTTCCTAAGCAATTACCGGCGCTGCGGTTCCATCGGTGACCTCGGAATTTGATTCCGAGCACCGGTTCAAAATATAGGAATTCCCGATCGTTCGTTCACTGAACATACCTGAGCTAAACTTCGGATAGAAATTCCGGGCACACCGGGCATCAGAATCAAGTGCCGTTAGAAACTGCGTTCTTGTAAAATCCCAATGAAAATTAAGAAAAAAATTTCCATGAATTTTACGGGTCATTACAAATACTAATAGAATTTCACACATATGTCTGATAATAAATATGTTTTTTGGACTAATTATAAAACGTTTTCCACAAAACCTAACTATATATTTTCAATTAATAAACAACATTTCCATATATAGGTAATTATTTCAACCAAAAAAAGAAATGTAATTTGAAATCACCATGTTAAAATTAGCCTATATTAATTTTATCATTATTTTATATTATACTTTATTGAAAAAATTATAAAATATGACATGAATATATGATAAGTATTATATCTTCTTATTGATGTAAACGTGATATGAAATTACTATCTCTATCCATTATAAAAAAACAATTTACATTTAATATATAATAATTTAAGCAAATAAATTCAACATCAAAGATAATAATGGAAATTCAAAACATCTAATATGGAAATTATGGTTTTCATAATTAATTTTTAAAACAATTATATTTCCCTTAACAAATTAAAACTAAAAATAAATAATAATTAACTAATATAAAAATTTCAAAAACCAAACCATAAATTCAAAATAGTATGAATTCAGTCCACGTGAATTCCAATATTATTTTACATTTGAAAAAATTGAATTTTGAGGAAAAAATCCAAAGGTAATAAATAAAATTCTATCTTTTTCTAAAAATAACCACTAATACAACCCATACATATCAAAAAAAGTTAGTGGTAATGTTTATCCTATAATTTTACCTCTCATGAGTTCATGAGGGAGTAATATTTGTTTTTATGGTGTCATTTCTCTATATTTAAGAATCAAAATTTCATGATAACTGTTCCTAATATCCATTATCAGTTTTCAATTTTCACACTTAATTAATTTTAATTTCCATCCACAATTTTACAATAAAACTTTATTATTAATAAATACTAATTTTTTGGTGAAATAATAATCTCTTATCAAATTATACCATCATCATAGTTATTTATTATTCTTAAAAATTCATTTTTCCATAGACTCAATTCACCAAATCCCTTAATATATTATGTATATGTTGTGTTATAGATAAATTATTAATATGAGGAGGTATTTAACATAATAAGGATGAATATGATGTAGATAGTAGAGCCTATATCCGTTTTTTAGTAGACTAAATTTAAGGACCTAACCTTAAAACATTACATAATCATGAATTAAATGAATTATTAACATTGAGGAACGTGTCAGATTTAGTGTTTCAAAAAATTAGGCCATAAATATAACATTACATCTCAAAAATTACAAAGTAGGAAATTATACATAGTTTCCATTTTTTTTAAAAATAATAACTCTTAAAAAAAGATTCATGTCTACTTCTATGTTTTAGAGAACATGAATTTCCATTGATCCGATCCTTGACCAATTTCATTTTAAGGCCTCTGAAAAACAATTCAAAAATATGAGATGAGAATAAAAGCTCAGTAAGGTTCATAAGATAAATAAATATAACATTAGTCCATAAATAAATATCAAGAATAAGCTCATAACTCATAAAATTAATTGATTTATGAATAACACCTATAAATAATAAAACCATAGAGGTAACATGTAGCATACAAAACATACTTACTTTATAGATTTCACATCTATGTAGGGAGTTACATTTGGAATACCCATCACAATATATTCCCAGAATCTCTTAGAAGAAATATTCATGTTTATCACCACCATGTTACCCAATGCATTGGAGAGCTATCTCGGGATCACCCACCCTAGGATTATCACAGAACAACCTGTATACATAAACAATGCCCAAGAACCACAACATATTCCTAACACAAAAAAATAAAGGAAAGATAAAATTTCCACATTTAAATAATAATATATCATTTAAATATATTGAATCAAAAAATAAATTATCAAAACTATTTTCAATACCAAAATACATAAAAGAAAATATGGTATTTATTTTCCTTTTAAAAACATTACGGCTTGTTAATGAAGTCATAGATCAAATAATACATACGGCTGCAAAAAGGCCGTTGTCACCACTTTCATTAAAAAGAAACATTATTTATTGTAATTTAGTAAAATTATTAGTAGAGAAAAGATTACTTTTGAATAAAATTAAAAGTCAATGGGATTTATACACTGTATAAATGAATGTTGAATATAAAACAAAATATGCCTCAATAAAAGGAGATTGAGGCGAAGTCCCTAAGCTCATGTCCAAATTGACTCGATCATTATTTAATCACTTGAATAATAAACTATAGTTAATCTTTACTTATATAAGAACATTTTTATAGTTTATTAATCATTTTATATCAATTATCCCCTAGCTATAACTATTAGTAAATTATTTGAGTTCATATCTGACATTTTTTTGATGTTCGAAACATGAGTTAAAAATGACCTTGTTATAATTATAATTTGTCAACGTGGTTGAAATTACATTATCTCCAGAATTATATTCATGTTTTAGATATCAAATATATCATATGTATTCATTATATATATGTATTTATAATATTATATAACATTTGGAGATATTAAATAAAATGCACCATTCATGGAGATGGTAAGCCGTAAGTACGCATGAATGCTACATTCATTTGTATTTTATATTTTAATGGAATGAAAACATAATGATAAATTGGTATATTATAATTACTTTATAATATCATATATAATTTAATTAAATCCATCCTTTATACGTACAATGTATGGTATGAACGTGTCATATCCCTTTGAGGTGACGGTAGTCCGCACTTCCTCAAATGAAATTATCATATTTACCCACTATGGAAACCATAATGGTATACATTAAATGAAAAATAAAGAATCATAGAAACAATTTAAATTTAATATATATAAAAAATAAATACATTTCTATCTAAATGGTCAGCATAATAGGTGGTATGAGAATATTTAACAATCATCATTTCATGAATCAGTAGTTCATCGTGCATAGAAACAGTATGTTCATTACCCGTTAGATTGAGATGTGTGTAAGTGTAGTTAAAATAATTCCCAAAACAACAACCAAGTGTATTGAATATTTTTGTTTGTCATTAAATAAAGGAATAAAATTTTTTTTTGGAGTTTGAGAAGTAAAATAAAACAAAAGAACATAAGATAAGACTTTACCTTTAAATCGAGTATCCCCTTTTTGATTGTACCAAATGTTTAATAGAATTTCCTTCTACCTAAGGGAAGGATTTTAAGGGGAGAAGGGGGTTTATGGAGATTAATTGGGTAGTGTTTCGACAACCCAAGGGGCTTGAGAAGTGTGAGGAATTGGTTAGATGTGAGGGATTTCTATAAGGGGTAGGAGGGGCTCTTTAGGAATCTTTAAAGATATAATTGTATTATATACTGATTTTCGATTTATAATGGTCCAAAACAAATTAAAGTTGAAGATAATATGACTAATGTTTGAAATAAAATCATCCAATAATAAGTGGAATGGTTTTTGAATTTTTTGAAATTTTTTTAATCTTATTTATTTAAATCATTCAATATTGAGGAATACACTGCATCATTATTCTGTCATAAATAATTTTATTTATTTGATGTCTAAAAATTAAAAAAAAATATCATGATGTATTAAATCATTTTATATATCAAAAATATATTAATATTTGAATATATAACATATATAACCCCAAGTATGAATTGATTTACTAAAAGATATATGTTTAAGTAATTTCTGTCATTACATTAAATTAATTAATATAAATTGCCATTATCACTCTCAAGTGGCTCCATGGGGTCCAAAAATCGTCCCAAGGATGCCCATAGTCAGATATTTATCAAACAATAGGATTTGGACACATTTTAGTTTAATTAAATAATATTATAATATTATTTTGTTACCATTATTTTTATGATTTAACCATTAAACGTGGTAAATAAATTTTTTTTTGAAATAAATATTCATAATGTCTAAAAATAAAATTTACCAATTTAAATAACATGGACCTCCTGATTCAAAATATGGAATCCATTTTTTGAAATTGATAACACAAAAGTGGAAGAAATTAATTTAAAATTAATTCCCGCTGTCAAAAAAATATTTTTTTTAAGAAATAATTACTATCAAAAGATTGATACTTATTTATGTCAAATTTCAAAGTGAAAATACTTCCAATTAACTAAATTTTATTAAATGGTAAAAACGTAATAAAATTAAGTTTTAAAAAAAATTAAAAATAAAATCTAACCATATAAATAAATTATTTAAAAGGTGTTTTTAAGGAAAAATACATTATTTTTAACTACTCATTATAAAATGAATTTTATCAGAAAAATACCAAAAATTTATCAAAAGTAAATTTTGATATCCCAATTCTAAAGAAGAAATTTATTTTGTCCAATATAACATATAAAAGTGTCTAATAATAGATTTAAAGAGGCTTCTCCACCAAATTGTATAAAATCAACTTTTTATTGAATATTAGAGTATTTATGCTTAAAATCATATTCATTCTTATTTTAAGCCTCTAAAATTTATTAGAGAAATTTGAAAACATTTAACAAACATGTATATTAATATTTTACTTAGTTTTGTCTATTACTGCCAATACAACGGCTAGTTATTAACCACAAAATAAAATAATAATATATTTTTATTATTATTTTAGTATGAACCATCATTGTGGGAAACATAACATTTCAATGAAACTAGTGGTTGCGTATCGGGTACGCCATCGAACATAGAATCCCCAGTAAAGTAAAATAATTATTTAATTAAAAAATATTATTATCTATGAAAATATTATATTCTTTATTTAACCGGGATGTTACATCCTTCCCCCAATTAGTAAATTGCTTCCCACAATTCTATTCACTTATCAAATAAGTGGTGGTATTTATCCCTCATAGAATTTTCAGATTCTCACATTGCCTATTCAACCATATGGGTTTTCCAAAAAACCATTACATAATTAATTACAATATTCTGCAACACATTCTCACTTTGGTCAAGAATTTTCACTGGTTGTTCCTCTTAAGAGAGATTGACTTCCAACTGAACTACCTTTAGGCTTAAACATGGTATGGATCTGGCATTAACTTTCTCAACATAGAAACATTAAAAACATTGTGTACGTGGTATATACTTGGAGGTAAATCCACTTTGTACACAATTGATCCATCTTTCTCCTGGATTTCATAAGGTCCAACGAACCATGGACTTGACTTTCCATTCTTACCAAAACACATCACACTTGTCCATGAAGAATAGTTTAGAAATACATGATCACCTACCTCAAAAGATAAATCCTTCCTTCAGTTCTCAGCATAACATTTCTACCTACTCTGAGTTTTTCTCAGGTGCTACTGAATCAACATAATTTTTTTTCCCACCTACTCATCAAATTCTTTTCCCATTAGTTTCTTTCCACCTACATCATCCCAAGAATCCAAAGTTAGATACCTCATCCCATATAATGCATCAAATGGAGCAATCTGTATTCTGAAATGAAAACATTTTTTATAAGAAAATTCAACCCAAGAAAGATGTTGGTCCCAACTTCCCTGGTAATCTATCGAGCAAGTACGTAACATATCCTCTATGTTCTGAATTTTTCATTCTAACTTCCCATCTGATTTAGGATTAAAAGCTATAACAAAATTTAATTAAGTACCCAACGACTTCTAAAGGCCTATCCAAAAGATAGAGGTAAACCAGGGATCACGATCAGATACAATAGAGATAGGAAAACCATGCAACATGTCTATCTCTTTAACATTTAACCAAGAAAATTTATCTAGAGGAAAAATATCTCTAATCATAAGGAAATTAGAATATTTAGTCAATTTATCAACAATAACATAGATTGCATTATTACCTCAGGATGTATTTTGTAATCCAACAATGAAGTCCAAAGATATATTTTCCCATATCCATTCTGGAACCAAAAATGAATAAATCATCCCTTTTGGTAACTTCCGATCTACATTAACTAGTTTAAAAATTAAACACTTCATAATAAAATAAAAAATATCTCTTTTCATTCCATCCCACCAATAATACTCTCGAAGATCCCTGTACATCTTAGTACTACACGTATAAACTGAAAACAGAGAACTATGATCTTCACATAATAACTCATTCTTCAACTATAAATCACAAATCACACATAATATCTTCCCCATCCTCAAAACACTATCATTATCAATGTTAAAATCAGGAAACCTACCCTTATGAACTAACCCTACCTTTTTCTATAACTCATTGTCTTCATTAGGGACATTGTTAATTATATAATTTAGAGATTATTTCACTGACAGCGAAAACAAAAAATAAGAATATTCTACACCAATAACTTCTATGAAAAATTTGATCAAATAAAAAACCAAAAGATCTCATTCCAAATGTATCATTGTTAATGAAGTATTACTTTTTAGACTAAAAGCATCAGTCACTTTATTTTCTTTTCCTGGATGGTAATGGAGAGTGTAATCATAATACTTGATTAATTCCAACCATCTCCTTGTCTCTTGTTTAATTCATTCTGAGTGAATATATATATAAAAAATTTAGTGGTCAGTATATATCTCACATTTTACTCCATACAGATGATTACTCCATATTTTTAAAGAAGAAACAACTATAGATAATTCCAAATCATGTGCAGGATAATTTAACTTATGAGGTTTCAACTAACATGAATCATAAGAAATTACCAGATCATTCTTCATTAGGACCCAACCAAGTCCTTTCAATGAAGAATCACTGTCGATAACAAACTCACCATTTCTAAAAGGTATTGCTAAAACTGGAGAATTCACCAATCTTCTTTTCATTTTCTAGAAAAAATCAACACATTACTTTGTCAAATTGAACATAACAACTTTACAAGTATCCCTAGTCAGTGGGCTAGATAACAGTGAAAATTTTTCCACCATCCTCCAGAAATAAACCTCCAATGTAAGAAAACTAAGAATCTTGATTATATTTGTGTGTCATGACCACTCATCAAAAACTTTTGTTTTACCAGGATCAATAGTTATGCCATTTTTTGAAATAATGTGAACATAGAAAGAAATGTTTTTTATCCAAAACCCATACATGCTTAATTTCCCATATAGTATCTTTAAATTTAAGGTTTGAAAGAAAACCCATAAATTACTTTATTATTCTTATTTACTTTTTCAATAAACCAAAATACCATAAATGAACCCAACCAAAAACATATCCAAAAACTCACAATAAATTCTATTCACAATATCCATGAATTCAACAGGTGAATTGGTTATCCGAAAAGAAATAACTATAAATTCAAAATGGCCCTGTCTAGTACAAAACACAGTCTTTAAAATTTCTGCTTTCATTACTTTAAACTGACGGTATCCCAACCTCAAATCAATATTTTAAATATACTGAGCTCACAGGACTAGATGAAAAAATAATCAATATGAGGAAAAGGATACATTTTCATAATAGTGATGTATTTCAACGATCTATTATCAATGAAAAGTGTCATTGAACCATATTTCTTTTTATCAAACAACGACAAGATCACCCCATGGTGATGTACTTGGTATAATGAATCTTTTATCTAATAACTCCTACAATTTCTTCTTTAACACTAAAAGATCAATTTGAGCCATTCAATAAGGGGGTTTTGAAATTGGATTAGCATTAGAAAATAAGTCAATAGTAAATTCAACTTCTTGTTCAAGTATAATACCTGACAACTCATCAGGAAAACCATCAAGGTTCTCATTTTCCATTGGAACATCATTAATCTAAAAAGTTCATTTGTTTTCAACAATATGTGCAGGGTAACATTCATTTACATCTTTTAATAGTTTCTCAGCTTCTTGATAGGTTATCAAAATTAAGGGTTCATTCAGTTAGAAAAACTGAAAATATTCCTTAAAAGAAACAAATTTATCTTTGTAATCAATCTTAACAGGATATACAGAAAGCCAATCCATATACAAAATAACAAAAATCTCTATTAGAGACAATACAATAAGGTTTGGAGGTATATTCTTTCCTCATTGATGGAATGGATGGTTATTATAATTTCTTTTTGTCTCAAAAAATTTCCCATCTGTTTTTAATCTATGTTCAGGATTCATATCATGAGATGGAATTCAAAATTTATTAGGAAACTGATCTGAAATTAAAGTGTGTGTAGTCCTGGAATCAAACAACACATTGGAATAATCTGAAAAACAAATAGTGTACCTGATACTACTTCATTTGATGGCCCAACATCTTCTGAATTAGTGGAAAAATATTTCACCACCCCTTTCTTCTTGTAGTATGGCCGATTTCCCTCAGTTGAGTTTTTCATTGGATACACATTTGCATAATTACCCATATCATTTCACCTACAACATTTTTATGATTGTAAATCGATTTTTTTACCATTACCTTAATATTTTTCAGTGAAGTTACGAGACTTATTTCCCCATTTTATCACATTGGTATCACTTACCAAAATTCAAAAGTTATTCCCCAGCATGCTTTTTACCACAATTTTCACAAACTATAAACATATGTTTCTTTCCATAAGAATTTTTCAGAGAGTTCTTCCCTTTAATCTTCCACCTTGACCCCTTATTTTGTGGTTTTTCAAAGATGAAGTGATCATAAAAAAACTCCATTTCCACCTTCTCTTCACATAAAACATGTTTTTCCTAACATTTGAACTCATGAGAATCTAATTTTCTTCGATAATTTGGCTTTAATACTGAGTAAAAATGGTTTATTTTACTATCAAGATCTCGTATGAAATATGGATCATAACATTCTAATCAAGTAAATGTTACTTCATATGCCACCACTAAGTCATCCTCCTCCCTCAATTCCATGAATTGTTTATCCAAACAAAGATGAACCACTTTAGGAAAATATTACTCAAGAAATAGAACATTGAATTCATCCCAAAAAGAGAAACAATTTTATAACTATCCATTATATTTTTCACCATTGACCACCACTAATCAGCTTCACCTTCCATACAGTAAATAGAGTGACAATACATTTGATGTTCCAAACAAACCATGACATCAAAATAATTCTCTAGTTCTTTAATCATCCCTTCAGCTAGCATAGGGTTAGATGATCCTCTGAATGATGGGGGATGCTGCCTCCGGAAATGCTCTGCTACTGACATGTTCCTCTAGGGTTGATCTGGATGATCTCGTGCATGGATACCACCACCATTTATAGCCTGAGTCAACTATGACATCACTAAAACAAACTATTCATTTCCGATTCCGACCATCTCAGGTTCCTAATATGGAAGGTTGTCTTTTCCTGATGTCCTCCCATCATAGATGACATGTTTCCTCTGTGGTAAACCATTCTGAAAATATAAATATCTTAGGCGAAGCAACATGGTTATATTTAAACTCTATATCATTTCAATATTACCATAATTTAATTTATGGATATTTATTTAACAATATTATAACTCCTAAAGTTGAATAAATCGACCTCTAAAACAAAATATAAGGACCTAGCCTTAAAAAATTACATTATATTGAATTAAATGAATAAATCACATTGAGTATCTTTTCAGGTTTACTATATTAGAGGATTAGGCCATAACTATTACATTACATCTCAAAAATTATGAAGTATAAAATTTTACTCAGTTTCCATTTTTTTCATGAAATAAATATCTTAAAAAATATATTCATGTCTAGTTCCATGTTTTAGACTGCATGTCGTTCCCTTGATCCCATCCTTGACACTATTCATCATTAAGTCATGTGAAAAAAATTCAATAACTTGGGATGAGCATAAAAATCTTAGTAAGGGTTATAAGATAATTAAAGATAACATTAGTCCATAAATACATACCACACATAATCTCATACCTCACTAAATCATAAGATTTATCAATAACACATGGAAATCATAAATTCATAAAGGCAACTTGGGGCATACATAACATATATAACTTGTACCTTTCCTAGCTACGTAGGGAGTTAAATTTGGCATATCCATCATAATATATTACCTAAATCTATTAAGAGAAACATTTATGTTTACCTCCATCACATTACCTAATGCATCGGAGATCCATCTCGGGATCACCCTCACTAGGTTTATCACAGAACCACCCGTATACATAAACAATTCCCAAGAACCATGACATATTTATAACACAGAAAACAAACATAAAGGAAAGATAAAATTTCTACATTTCAATCACAATATATCATTTAAATATATTGACATTATAAATGAATTATCAAAACTGCTATCAATACCAAAATACATAAAAGGGTATATGGTATTTATTTTCCTTTTAAAAACATTATGACTTGTTAAGGATTTCATAGACCAAATAATACTTACGACAGCGAAAAGTAAATTGTCGTTGCTTACATTAAAAAGAGAAATTCATTTTTGTTGTTTAGAAAAACTTTTTGTAGAGAAAATATTCCTTTTGAATAAATGTAAATGTAAACTGGGTTTATAAAACGTATAAGATATATTTTAATATAAAAAAAATATGCCTCAATGAAAGAAGATTGAGACAAAGTCCCTTACAACATATCTGACTTGACTTTATCATTATTTAATCTCCTGAATAATAAACTAGTGTTAATTTCAAATTGATGAACAATATTTTTCAAGGTTATTAGTCTTTTTATATCAATTATTACCTTTATATAATAATTAGTTAATTATTTGAGATCATATCAGACATTTTGTCAATGTTCAGAACATGAGTTAAAAATGAACTTCTTATAATTATAAATTGTCGATGTGGTTGAAATTAAATTATCTAAAGTATGATATTAATGATTTAAATATCATATATGTTATATATATCCATTATATATTTGTATTTATAATAGTGCATAACATATGGAGATAATAAATGAAATGCACCGTTCATGGAGACAGTTATCCGTACGTACGCATGAACGCTACATTAATTTATTTTTCATATTATAATGGAATTAAAACATAATGATACATATAGATTTTAAAATTACAGTATAATATAATATTAAATTTAATTAAACCCAACATTTATACATCCCATGTATTTTATGAACGATTCATATCACTTTGAGGGGGTGGTATTCCGCACTTCCTCGAATGAAATTATCGTATTACCCATTGTGGAAACCATAACGGTATTATATAAATTAAAAATACAGAAGTATATAAACAATATAAATATAATATATATCAAATATAAATATAGTTCCGTCTTAGTGGTGACTATAAGAGGTGGTAGTAGAATATTGAATAATCATCGTTTCGTGAGGCATTAGATCTCCATCCATAGAAACAGTATGTTCTTTACCCATTCGAGGGAGGTGAGTGTAATTTTAGTTCGAATAATTCTCATAAAAAAAACTTAGT
This sequence comes from Viscum album, assembly GCA_963277665.1. Lineage (NCBI taxonomy): Eukaryota > Viridiplantae > Streptophyta > Magnoliopsida > Santalales > Viscaceae > Viscum > Viscum album. Next base: position 503,734,329 of record OY728122.1, on the reverse strand, counting down.
ATATTGAGGGAAATGTTTTTGTTATAAAATAAAGGAATATAAAGAGTTTATGGGGTTTGAGAAGTAAAATAAAACAAAAAAAATTATGAGAAGACGTTACCTTTAAATCAGGTATCTCCCTTTTGATTCACACAAAAGGTTTAATTGAATTGCCTTATTCATAGGGTAACGCTTCTTGGAGGAGTATATGGATTTAGGGAGATTAATTGTTCAGATTTTGGATGATCCAAGGGGCTTGAGAAGTTGGGGTAATGGGTTATAATTGAGGGCTTTTTATAAGGGGGAGGAGGGTCTCTTTATGAATGTTTAAAAATATTATTATATTATGCAATGATTTTCGGTTTCTAAAGGTCCAAAACATATTATAGTCGAATAAAATATGATTAATGTTTGAAATAATATCATCTAATAATAATTGGATAGGTTTTGAATATTGTTTTAATCCTTATAATCTTATTTATTTAAATCATTCATTAAGGAGGTAAATATTGTATCATTATTATGTAATAAATAATTTTGTTAGTTTTACATCTAAAAATTATAAAAAAAATATCATGTTGTATGAAATATTTTTAGATTTAAAATTAATAATTTCATATAAAGAGATAACTTATATAACCCCATGTAATAGTTGATTTACTAAAAGATATATGTTTAGGTCATTTTTGTCTTAACTTTAAATTAATTAATATAAAGAGTCATTATCAGTCCCAAGTGGATCCATGTGGTCCCAAAATCAACCTTAGGATTCCCACGGTCAGAAATGATTCAAAAAATATGATTTGGACACATTCTAGGGTAATTTAAAATTATTATAATAATATTTTGTTCCCTTATTTACCATATTTTCTATTTAATCATAGTAAATAATATTTTTTATTGATGTAGATATTCATAATGTCTAAAAGTAAAAATTATCTATACACACAATATTTACATCCTAAGTACAGATGTGGAATAAATTTTTCAATATTCCTAACATAGAAGTGCCAGATGTTAATTTATAATTAATTCCCACTGTCAAAACAAAAATCATGTTTTTAAGAAATAATAACCATAAAATGATTGACACTTATTTATGTCAAATTTAAAAGTGAAATTACTTTAAATGAAAAAAATTGGATTAAATGGTAAGAACATAATATAATTAAACTTTAAAACCAATTAAAAATATAATCTAACCATATAAATAAATTAGATTAAAACACAATTTTAAATTTAAAATACATTATATTTAACTATTCATTAACAAATGAATTTTATCAGAAAAATAACAATAATTTACACAAATTAAATTTGGATATCATTATTATAAAGAATAATTTTATTTTGTCAAATAGAATATATAAATGTGACCCAATATATATTTAAAGAGGGTTCTCCATCAAAAGATGGTAAATCGACCTTTTAATGAATATTAGAGTATTTATGGTTGAAATCAGATTCTTTTTTATTTTAAGAATTTTAAAATTGTGGGTTAACTGTAAAAACATTTAAAAACATGAATATTAATATTATATTTAGTTCATTACATTCCTAGAAATACAAAGATTAGGTGTTAACTACCATTTAAAAAATATTATATTATTATTATTTTAGTACGACTCGACGTTGTGTGCTACGTAAGACTTCAAAGAAATTAGTTGTTGCTTATCAGGTACGCCATCAGACATAGCATCCCCATTAAAGTAAAATTAATATTTAGTTAAAAAATATTAATATATATGAAAATTTTATATTCTTTTTCAGCTGGGATGTTACACTAAACTCAATTTTTTCATATGTTAATATTTTTCATTAAATAATAATATTATATGGGGATATTTTACAACTATAAATCATATCATGTATAGGGGAATGACTTATTATTTTTTAGAGGGGATTTCCAATTATTTATCTAGTATCCATTCATAGAAAACTATTTTATCAAATAATCATTACCCACCAATATATTTATAACTTGAATGTGTCATGCAATACTACCTTATTGTCATTCCTTTTGTAATATAACATTTTATTTCATTATAAATTTCCCAAATTTTATTATTTCACTAGATGATGTTTAGTGAAAATTCGATTTTATTCCACAGTATTGATAAATATATAAAATATGTATATTTGTTATTTATATATGGGTATTTAGTGATTATGTATCTTTGATTTTTATTGAGGCTCCTTGAGGAAAATTATGTAATCTATTTTTATCCGCTCATTTATTATAGTGGATTCATTGGATATATTATATTATGTATGAGAAATGGATGTTTATATCACCTTGAACCATTTTAGGTCAAATAAGATAAACTTGATCCATAGTTTATTGTATGATTTCCCAATTAAATATGATATACTATTCGAAGACATAACTATATTGATTTTATGCATAGCATTATGATTTCCATCACTATGAGATCATTTCGTCGTTTCCATTTAATTATTTATTTATATTTTAATGTAATATAGATGCATTAAATAATCTAATTATAATTTTTTTATTGATATTTTTCATTTTATAATACACCTCACTAAGTAATTAAACTAATAAATAATAATAAGTTTTCCATTCTCCCTAAGAAACAATGAAGATTAAAAAATGATAATTATTTATAATTAAGGATAATTAAAAAAATTCAATTATTGTAATATTTTATATTTAATTTCCAATATATTTTATTGATATGGTATATATGATGTCTCCAAATACTCTTTAACTTTTGGATATTATGTAATTTTATGTATATCATTCATACCTTTGTAATAAAAAAATTACTAACTCTAGGTTGTTGGATTTTGGATTATTACAGATTCTCTCAAATAATATTCCACAAAAAATGACTCAAAAATATTTAGATGACCATTATTATTGAATATAACCATAGGAAAAGTCTGTATGAACTAATAAGAACTTTTCATCATTATATAGAACATGAAAATATCATTTTTAACAAAATAATTGTAATTATAAACAAGGAATCCTAAATTTATGTTTTATTCCCAAAATAGTTAATTTAATAAATTTTGGATTAGAAATGGTACCTAATATATATAATAGAAACTGTGGCAACACTCTTAATGATTGTAGTGATTTTTAAGAACATTACATCTATCTATGATTCAGTAATGATGGATTTTTAATTTAAAACTCCTAGTGGAAGTCATATCGCAATGAAAATACATCAATATTTCTCTATTAAAATTAATATTATTTCTATAGTAGAAAATATAGTAATTATACAAATTTTTTGTATTGACATAATCTTAGGGATGGATTTTCTTTGAAAATATATTTGAAGAATTTTTTTCCAATGAAAATGAAAACTATTTATAATTATGAAATATAATACCATATATTTAGAGGGGATAATTAATTTCCTATGTCTTATATAATACACCTCCAAGGGATCATCTAGATAAATTCATTGAAAATGTGAAACCATTAATTAGATATATATCCTTATAATTGAGTTTTCATATGCCGTGAAAAATAATATTAATATATTCCCTAATTAATTTCATTGAAATATACATGATCATGAAGTTTAATCCAATATATATTTTATCCCTATTTATAAACCATATATAATTTTCCCAATATAACAAATTTTTTATAATTTTATGAAATAATTATGAAACTAAAAGAGATGTGTGATAAGTGATTTTCATACAAAAGCGTCTGACAATGGGGACTCCCTATCCTACTTGTAATGATAATGGATTCATCGATGTAGTGGTTCATTTGTTATTACTATATAAAATATAATTCCATTAAGAAAAATTATCAATTTACTGATAATTATAATATATTTGATCTAATTCCATGGGATCTATACATATCAAACATTCATATTAATTCCGGATGATATAACAAATATGGATTTTAATTTGAGGTTTGGGAATAATGAGTTAATAGTATATTCCTTTGGCTTAACAAATTCACACTATATGTTATTTGACATTACTAATAGATTTTTCAATAATAATCACATTAAAATTATTTTTTTATATATTGGGAAAATTTTTATATACAAAAGGATTTATAAAAAACATTAGAATAGTTTAAATATTTGTTTAGAGACTCTCAGAGAAAAGTATTTATATAGTAAATTTAGTTGTGTGCATTTAGATTTAATAAGTTTATTTTCTTAACCACATTCCATACATGGATATAATATTCTTGGACCATTGAATAAATATTATATTCATTGAATGGCCGAAAATAATGAATATAACAACGATATATAACTTCATTTGAATACTTGGTTATTATCTATTACTTGTAGAAAATGTTTCAGAATTATCTATTCTAGTAATCATGGTGAAATGTGTGCTAATGTTCACATTGTAAAATTAATATTAAGAATTAATATTGGAGATATTTGAGATATTAATAAATGTACTAGTATTAGCCACACCATATCGACTAAAAGGATTTAAGATATACTTTGATTCAATAATGAATTGACTAGGGAGAATCCTTTTGAAAAATTATAGACTTTTCACTTATGAATCTGTGAAATTAATAACCCCTGAACAAATATATCAAAATAATTATGTTGATATGGAATTTAAATTTTTTCCCTTGAAAATATAGATATATTATCATTAATGTTAATGATATGACCAATATATAGATTAAATGTGTTTGATCTATAAATTCTCAAAGAATGAGATCAATAAGAGACTAAAGGTGAAATGTGGAACTACATAAGAACCATGCTAGTGAAATAAATGACCAATATGATATAGAAAATAAGTTAGATGATGAATTAAGTAGGATAAGTCATGATTTTATATTCATGATGAAGATGGAGAATAATATATTGTTTTTTTAATAATATAAAAAAAATTGGCTAAGGGAAATATAATTAATTTTCTAAGAAATGACATGATCATCATTAGAAGAGAGGATATATAAGTATCAAAAATATGAATATGGATGGAAAAATAAAATCTATGTTATTGAATATGGGAGATTGAATATCATCATCTTGGAATATAATGTATTGATATTTGTAAAGATACAATGTTAACCATTGGTTCCTCTGAATAAATGATATTCCATGATGAATCATAAAAAATGAATTTATCAATGCACCAATATACTACCATTATGTACAAGGATTTAAGATAAATTTTCTAGTTATATAATATAAATATTTGAATTCTTATCTTTATAATGGGTTTATTGGCATTCCAAAAAGTATAACCGAATTGAAAACTTCCAATGGGTATCATGAAACCTCTCAATATACAAATGTGGAGGTAGAAAAATATCCTAAAATAATTTAGTAATATTCATCCCAAGATATGTAATATAAATAAAGAGTTATGGTTTATTAGGGACCAACATAATAACCTACTGGTTTTTTAATTATAAGGGAGGACCAACCCCTTCAGTTTTAGGTATAGCTTTATATTATTGATTTTTGGATAAATCGGAGTAAACATTTATTAATTTTATCAGACTATAACCCTCATTTAATATTAAAATTATTTTGGAGTCTTGATATTCTTATAAATGTTGAGATATATTTTTGGAACACCTATCATCCCAAAATTAATGGGATAACCCAATGGACTTCCAAAACAAAATAGGAAATATTGAGGCGAAGATAAATTCACTTGTCGGAAACATGAGACAATTATCTATCATTGTTGAAATTTTAACAAAACAAAAATTTTCACTCTAACATAAAAAATATATCACATATTCCCCAATTTGGGAAAAAACATCGAAATATATTATGTTACTAAGATGTTAGAGAAATGATTCTAATTTTTGAAGAAAATTTAGAAGATTCAATTGATATTTTTTCAACTATCAATAATCCAATCATGAATAATCATTACATAATTATAATATATGATAATAATTTGATTAAAGACATGGAGTTTTTTTAAAGGGGTTATTTTTTCTGTAATTTATACTCATTTAAGTGAGTTATATGGTTTTGTAAGAAGGTGTTGTTGTGTATTTGGTATATTAGGTCTTTTTTTTATTTTATAAATAATTGGAGTTATATTATATCATTTCTCATTTCCACCCAACCTCTTTAAATGGTAGAAAACCATTCATTTTTCAAAAATGATAATGTAAAATCCAAACCCACCAATGTATTTAATAATAAATAAATAGAGATTGATTTTGAATTTTACAAATATAAATATCTTGTATGGATTCGAAAAACATGATGTTTTTTTTGGAAAACAAAAACACTTTTGGTGACGGTATATAAGAGGAATTAGGTGGCGTAGGATGTGACACGAGATCCTAAGGATGAAATGAGGAAGCCATATACAAATTTTTTCATGAATCTATTTATACACCATATTTAAAGGATAAAATTATTATAATGAGGATATTTTAAAACCTGAGAAAATATTGTAATAAATTATTATTACTACATCTGTCACATAATAAAATTCCTTTGATAGAATCACCATAGTACTCTACATAGAACAACAAAATTTAATTAAATATAACTAATAAAACTAAAATTCCTAAACACATTACAATATTGGGATTCTAAAAAGTCATAACTCTAATGGATCATACTCTAAAAAAATTTAAAATATAAAAAATAAATTTCAAATATAATGGAAAACAACTATGTAATATACACGGTATAAGAAATAATATAATTATATAAATGACTTTATCTATTTGAATTAAGTATATATATATGATTTAATATTATTGATTGTATGTTAATGTGAACATATTCAAATAGAAAACTAGAAGTGTAATGTAATTATTGTACATGAATGTTTGTGATGAAATATATAAATTCATTTTGAAATTATATAATTAATAATTATTAAAAATAAATAATGATTAATTAATAATAATATAATTACATACATTTTTTTTCATAAAAATAGATTTTATTAAAAATGAGTTTTAAAAGTTTTAGTACCAAACACATCATTTTGAAAGAAACCATTTTATTAATTAATAATTTTATTTCATAAATTTATAAAATCATTTTATGAAATGGATAATAGATTTTGAATCTATATATCAATTTTATAATAGGTTTATGTTTTCATAATTTTATGAGATATGAGAATTTTTGAGTATATTTTAAAATACTATATGAATATATGATAAATATTATAAAATATTCCTGATTTAAAAAATATTTAATATTAATGTAATTGAATACTTCAAACGGATATATTTAATTTAATAATAAAATAACTATAAATCATATAAATCATAAAAAAACTATAATGTATTTTGAAATGCCTATAATTGAAGCTATGGTTTTAAAAATAAAATTTGCTCGAAGAATAATAATTGTCTCCCAAAAGTAACATTTAATAATGGATTTCTGTTATTTAACCTAAAAATTTAAAAAAAGGAATTAAATTTCAAACTACATGAATAGAAACTATGGTAATTCTAATGGTATTGTATTCTGTAAAACATAGATTTTTAATGATTAATGTCAAAAATTTATAAAACATTATTTCTTGTATTTAGTATATAAATACTCATTGTCTCATTAAAATTAAAATTAAAATTGTTGATCATATTTTCTCTCTCATTATCTCAGTCAATATTTCCACCTTCAACTTCATAAGTATCTATGTTTCCCCTTGTAAAGATATAACAATAAACATTTCATTGTAACATTTGATATCCTCTATTACATATTTATTTATTTTAAAAACTCATATTAAAATATATTTCTAAATACTATATTATTATAAACACTTATAAACTATCCATTATTTTATTCTCATTTATAAAATATTATACCCTATCATTATACAATCTTCACGCAATTATTATTACGATTACGCATTATCATATCCATTAAATCCATTTTGTAATCCCCAATGTATTCCATATATTTCTAGTAATATGGAACTATAAATTTTATGTGGCAGGATTTATCTATAGAATGTGGAATACAATGTATATAGAGGAGAATGTATCATTCTCGAATTGAACTAAACTCTATTTTTTCATATGATCAGTTTTTTCAAGAATCAGTATTGACATGGAATCCATTATTGAATTAAATTTTATATTAATAATGTGTAGCAAGTATATTTTACATGTAATTTTATTTTTTAGTGTGTATTTTAAATCATTTTTTGATCTCCTAGTGAGGAATATTATTTTATCTGAATAATAATTCTTATTGATATAAATATATGATTATAGTATCTTACAACACTACTCCATTATCTTGAATCAAAGTATGAAACTATTCACACCATTATATGTATATTATGGATTCCAATTTTATTGAAGGATATTAACCTATATAGGAATATAATTCAAATTATTGGGATAAAATTTAATGGGAAAATAACTACCTTTTCTATATATATATATATCTATTTGATTAATTGGCATATATTATGAAGGTGGTTCCATAAAAAAGATTTTTTTAGTATATTTATACATAAATTTAATAAGATTGATACATGGACATATAATATGATATATTGGTAATGTATATAATTTTATGGACATGATTTTAGTAATTTTTCATTCCATCACAATGAGATCAATTATTGGTATCAAAGGGATTATTAATTACAAATTTTAAATTTCCCTGAATATATTATTCTCATGTAATCAGCTATATAGTGTTACCTAATTATTTATTTCAAAAAAAATTATATTCTTTTTTAATGTTATATCTTATGATAAATGGTACCCATTAGTATGTATCTGATCTGACCCATTTTTTGTTATTTCAATTTTTACTTCTAAAATCGGGAAGATTAAAATATGCGGTATAAGAATAAAAATTGATAAATAATAATGTTTTATTTTTTTAATAATATACAATCACATTTAAATGTAACCATTTTATCTTATATATGTACGTTTTTCCTAGATTACTACACTGTTGGGTCCTTTTTATTGTTACTTATATGTTTGTTACTATTGAATAAAATTAAAATTGGTTTTAGGATAATATTACTGGTGTTGTTAGTTTGGAATCTACCAAGACATTCTTCAGAGTAAAATTTATTATTTTTATAATAGGTAATTAATACAATATATAATATTAAATTATTTATATTTGTGTTATAGAACTATTTACCATAGAATATTTTTGATGACAATGATTGAGAAGCTATAGATATATCTCTAGTAGATCTTTTATTATGATAAAAAATATTCTAGATATCTAGATGATTTTTTTGGGAAGATAATAATAATTGGTAATGAGAAATATATTGTTCCTCTCTTTTCAAGAAATATAGTAAATCATTATTCAATGGTCACAAGGGAATATATTAGGAGGAAGGGGTACTCGAGAAGACTAATTTAATAATCTATTTTTAAAAAATTCATATGGAATTTGAGCATGTTATTAGGTCCTATATTATTCATCAATGTCTATTATTAGTGTGGAATATATATAAGAGTTGGGAAAAAATGATCACATAAAGGTATGTATGATTGAGAAATAGATATGATGATATATTTATTAATTTATTTTCATATAGAAATATCTTATATATAAAGTGGTATTTATAATAGAAACTATTTTACAATCATACAAGGTATATATGATGGGTGTGAGTATTTCTCATCCTTATTATGGTGTAGGGAAATGTTTATTTACATGATAAATGAGGAACTGAAAGGGAATTTTGATAAATGAGGAACTGAAAGGGAATTTTTTCACGAACTGAATCTGGTCTACATCAATACCAGCACCCAACATGGTCCGTGATATAGACCTAAGGTAATTCCCAATCCCCATGCACTAGAACATATGTTTGGGTGTCATAAAATGATATTTGGGATTGATTATCCTGAGATTATAATCAATAAAACAAAAAACATGTCCAATATAACAAATATGTGTTTTTCTAAACAAACCATATATAAAAAAAATTCATAATTGAAATATATAATTTAAATCAATTCTCATAGACTATAACAAAGAATGGAACCCCAAATGGACAGCTCACGAACCTACTCATGGTAAGAGGCACCACCCTAAAGCCATGTCCACAACACTTCATGATGAAGGAACGCTAAAATCCCAATCCATCAGCCCAAAAATCTATACCAAAACTAGCAAGAAAAATAACCAAGTATACATACAACCAAAGGTGTAAGTAGGGTGTGAGACAAATCTCAATGGGATTCCACCACTAAATAAAACCATGTGATAAACATTAAAATACTAAAATATTTAAAATTTTCAAAAACAAGAGATGCTAATAATAATTTTAAAGAGACGCGACTTCAAATAAAAACTATTTTCAAGTGGGCGACAATAAAGAATCATCACTTTTAAAAAGAGTTCCAAACCTTCTAAATTATCCATCCAAAATTACTATATACAAATGTTAAGCATAAATTATCTAATGAGAACATGCAATGGGATAAAACCACGAGGCACTAGCCCATTGGGGGTCCTAGGTACCTCATATCTCGGTGAAAATAGCCATCACAAATATCTGTTCTTGTGCACACGATCCACTAGAAGGGATCATACCCATAACCTAGTGGTCCACCATAATAATTATCATCATCATAATCATATCTTATTAGTGTTTTAATTGTCTTAATTTCTACATGAACCTAAGGCCAAATCCCATGGGATCATTAGCATACTAGTACACATCCACCCACCTAGATAACCATGTGTTCCCTCTTGTGCTCCAACAAGTTACACAAGCCATGAAATATAATTTTCACATAAAAATACCACATAAAAGTCACAGAAAGACACCAAATATCCCACATACTTATCACACAAGTTACATAATCCCCCTTTTAATTCAAATTAATTTTGAAATGATACTCACAGTAAAACAGCCCACAAAACATTTCACATATCATTCACACTTCAACAAATAATGTAACGATTTTCTAAAAACATTAAACGATATTTAAAATCACATAACAGCCCAGACACATGTCACATAATATTCCTTTCATAAACAAAATTCATTTTTCACATCATACTCATACAAAATATCCCAGTATCGTGTTTCATTCCTTTCAGGTAATTTAATTAAACCCTTAAAAAATTTATAAAACATTCTAAAAATGTATGATGCCTTAAATAACTAATTTACCTTTCAAAATCCCATCTTTGGTGAACACACTCCCCAAAATGGACATGTAAATCCTTTACCAACATTGAATAACTCAATAATTGATTTATAATTTTCATAAATAAATCCCATGTGGTATAACAATGTTTCTCACATAATACCTATTTCAAAAACCCCTTTCAAGGACAAAATATCACCAAAGCATTACCAAACCATAATTATCAGCCCCTTTGAACAACTAATGAATAAATTTCTTATTTTATAAAACTATCACAAAATATATCACATGATTTACATTTGAAAAATCCACTACCTCAAGAAAAAATGTAACTTTAATACTAGAGGAATAACTAATGCTACCAAAAATGGTTTTATCATCACTCAGAACATGTTATGACCAATCTAAATTAATAATTCAATAATGATAAATCATCAATAATTTCTTACACCTATAATCACCTACCTTTTGTGTGAAAACCCTCAATCCATTGGGAGAAATATCAACTACCCCACCTCCACACCCCAAGTGATGGAAAATCAACCTAAAACCACAATATTAAACCTTGCAACTCAAATTCAATCCCATGGTACAATCACTAACTTTTTTTCATTTTAGAACGAAATGAAAAGTGGATAAAACCTTACTCAAATGTGAGGAACATTAGAATAAATTCACTTAATTTAGAATTCTTGAATAAAATTCCCCAAATACACAATTATATGAATTTCAAAATTGACATAAATGAAAGTGAGGTTATAATAAGGCTTAATATGTCATTTTATAACATCAATGGAGTAAAATTAGTAAAAATTGAAGGATTTATGGAGGAAACAATTTACCTATTCAAATATGAACGATTTAAGACATCCGAAGAAGTTTCTCCCAAATTGGTGATGAATATGAGCTCCAAATAGGGGGATGAAAGAATGGGTCATGCCTTTGGTAAGTGTTATAGGGGAAGTACTGGAATAACTGAAAAACTTAAAACATGAATAAGATATTAAAGAATTAAAAAACATATGGCAAGAAATGGGATTTTGGGCTGGACCAACTCTTTAATAAAAAAACTAAAATCCATCATTATTTTGGCTTCTTATGGGGTCCAAACCAAAATTGGGGTTTTAATATACAAGGGTATGTCAATTGGGATGTTTAATGGGTGTAAAATATAAAAACAATATTGTTATAAAAGAAATATAATTTATTTTCAAATCAAGAAATGAGCTCATGGTTTGGCCCAAATTTGGAAAACCCACCATTTCCACCAAAATGCATGGGAAAACCCCAAAACAAATAATGATTGGAACATATATAAAAAATATCCAAAAAATAAGTCAAGTGTGTGACAATTATCCTCACCATAAAACTTTATTCCCTTAGAAAGACACTACATGGCCAATAGCAAAATTAACACCCAACTGAAATGTGAAAATAGATTCCTTTGCCATATTTCACTACAACTGAAAAAGCTAAGATATATCCAGTTGATCAATCAAGGATGGAATACCATCACAATTCAAAACATACTCCATTTTATGGAAATGAACAAGAAAATTATGAATCCATTCAAAAAAATCACATCATACACCATTTTAACAAGACTGAAGCGGTTTCCCCAAACGAACAACACCATTGAACAAGGTGACACTAGCCATACATTAACAAAACTATTGGGAACTCTCCAATCCCAACATTTACCAAAGGAATATTTTTGTAGTTAGATAGTTTATAATGAGGAAACTTACCTCCAATCCAAGACCAGGGACAAAACCGAGTTACTAATTGGGGGACACACAAATGTTCTCCCCACCATGAGAGACAACATAAATTTTCCTGAGACAGAATCATGACACTAACAAAGGGAGGCCCAAATAAACTCCCCCTAAAAAAGTGGTATAATCTCATTATATATTTACAAAAAAACATACATATTATCCATTTGGGGTCTCCCCACCATAAGAACCAACCAGAAAAGCTGAATATAATGGTCTAACATGAAAAGACCCCAAAATTTTAAGAGTTCCCACGACAACATGGTTAGTCTGGATGGTTTGGGAAACTTTACGCTAACTATGCCGATCATTCTATCACAAAGGGAAACATCACACGATTACAAGGGAAAAGGTGCATGGTCTTGTGGGGAACATGTGATAGCTATTATCTTTTGTCACACGATATCATAGTTTGGTGCACAGATACAACTAACTGTGCGCAAATAGTTCATATTAATCTTTTTAGCATAAATTCTTAACAAATCTCTAAAAAACTCAAAGGAAACGAAAGGGGGAAAGAATAAAATTAGGATACAATATGGAAAAGAGGTCCTCCCACCACTAACACTAAATGGTATCATCTGGAACAAGAAAATTACAATTGTGGATTAAACTATTCCCATCATTCATACTGAGAACACAAATTAAACTAAATGATTTAATGACCAGGGGATTTCCTTGACTACATGCCAGTTTCACTCTGAGACCTATGGCTGGAAATAAAATAGTTTAAGAAAATTTGGCCTCGCAGTTAGGCTTTTTAAACCCCTAAATGGATCTTCTTCTTCCAATGCTACAGAAAACTACACCTCAATCCCATATGGGTTCACTAATACAAAACACACATCAATACTGACATTACCATAAACTGACATTTTTCTAAAACAATGGATTATATGATGCAAAAAATAATCCCTTTTCTTCTTCATATGTGAAACATAAAAATAAAATGATATATAGAAACACCTTCCTCTAATTAATTGTGGTTCAGATTTCATGAAATGAGACACACTTCTAAAAAAACAAAGACTCACCGAAGATTGAATAACATCTACATTATATTAAAATGAGAAAATAGAATCACAAGACATCAAAGAACATTATTTTGAATTCATATGGGATAACCAATCATAGAATCCCCAGGTTTTGTGAATCCTTATGTAGTGGGAGGGTAGTCGTGGGTGGTTGAAAGAGACCATGGTTCCATAAGTTACCTGAGTCATGAAAGGTGACCATAGTTCAGGGTTTTCAGTGATAGATGTTTAATATGAGGTCATATGTCTTCTTCTTTAGTCTCTTCGAAGTAGGGGCTAATTTTATACCACCAGTGTGGAAATGTGGTAAAAAGAGCATACTTTTTCCATTTTCCAGAATTTTTTTCTATTTGGGAAATGGAATATAATCCCGTTCATTTTCATGTTTCTATCTATCACAATGGACATGTTTGGACCTTGCCATGGGCCAGGTCATGTTCTATTATTTATGGCGAGCTGAATTAATTCATCAAAAAATGGTATCAATGGAGGTTAGGTTCTCTCTCTTTTTGTTATGTTAACTGGGGAAGAGTCGTGATAGTTTGGAGCTAGTATTGTTGAGAAATGACATTATTTTTATGGGTATCACCCATGGAATTCACAAATCATGATGGGATTAAAGTCTCTAGGGGAAATTTGGATTTATCACATTCCGTGGGTTTTCTTGTTTTGATGATGACTAGGGGAAGTAAAAAAGATATTTGGGTTAATGGTCTTAGTGAGATCACAGGGCCTAGAAAGCCATATGGAGCTAGGGATATTTCCCTAGAATACACTCTGTGAGGGTGTAGTTTTTGGAATATGGCTTCCAATCATATTTACAATTCACCCACCTCAACTGGTTTCCCCGCACATTGTCTTTTGTCCTTTAATTTTGAAATCTTGGAAGTTTTCTATTAAAGAAAAAATTTCATGGTTTCAAGAAGCGTAATGTTTTTGTAAAATGATATTCTAATAAACATGGAATGGAATGATTTGTGAAATATTGTAACAAAGTTTTATGAATTGTTTTGAAATGGAAAATGGTGTGTTTACAACACTTTGGAAAGCAAGAAATTATGCTAAAGTTGGTTTTCAAAATGTGTTTCCAATAGATTTTTCTAATCAATTGAAATTTGTTATAATGGGATGAAATGTTTTTGAAGTCCTATGTGTAGTTTTTAAATGGATTTTGATTAAGTAACTAGATATTTTTTTAGTATTAGGAAATTTTGGAATCTTTTTTATAAATGGGAGGAGTTGTGTTCCCAATTTAGTAGGAACTTATGAAATGGGTTTCGTCATGAAATTAGATGTTCTTTGAAATGGGATCATTTTTTTTGAAATTAACTTACATTAATTGGAGGTAGATTTTTATTGAATGATTGATGATCTTTTATAAAGTTTTATGAATCATTAGAAACATTTTTTAAACAAGAAGTGATGATTTTTTCAATGAATCAGTGCTGATGAAATGGTGTTTGTCAAAAAATTTAATGAGTTTTGATAGGGATTTATACGTTTTAAAATTTATATGAATATCTTTGAAGTGAGTTTTCATTTGAATAATTGCACCTTTCAAAAATATTTTGTAAGATTTGAATTGGGTTTTTGATTTCATGGTATTCTGTCTTGAGAAAAAAATGTATGTATCGGTCTCCGATTTGGTTTTTCAAAAGTGTAAAGAATTTTGGTTTTATCCTTTGGTATTTCCATGAGTGACCACATGCATGGGGTTATATGGAATGATGGATGGTTAATTGCATGACTGGATGAGTGCCGGGATTGATATGAGAAGGTTTTCTGATGTGGCACAGAAACATTCATGTGTGATGCCCATGGGGTACGATGGGTGGATACAAAAAACATTGAACTGTTTATTTTCAAAGAGAAGATTTTAAAAGAAATCATGATTTCTTGATGAATGGTTTGGGATTGTGTGTCTTATTTGTTTTTTTAAATTTTGTCTTTGTGGGATGTTTTTATTCCAAGAACCCCTCTTTTTTTAATGGTGTTTTGTGTTTATGTTTCCTTAGTATGCCGGGTTGAAGGGTTGGTAAGTGGACTCCTTATGAAATATATTTTAGTATACCTTTACAGTGGATCCCTTCATATGTTTGGATCTGGTTATGGGTATGTTTTTACCAATGTATTAGATTTTTTGGGTCCTCGTGTACACTCATTGGGTAAGGTATGGCCCCACTAATAGTTAATGAATGCCCGAAGTGAAGTGAAGATTGTTTCTCCATTAGGAAATCCTTTAGTTGATAAATATAAGGAATATTTTTCCTGATATTTTTATATTGGATCTACAACCTTTTAATTATTATTTTTTGTTTTTTAGATCTTCTTTTAGTGGGATAGTGTTTGTGGGATGTTGAAAGAGACCACATTTCATTATGTTACACTGGTCATCAATGGTGATAGTACTTCATGGTTGTATGTGATAGATGTTCTCTAAGAGGGCCTCTGGGTCTATAGTCTATCTCATCGAACTGATGGCTGATGATAAGCCACTGGTGTGGAAAATATGGACAAGAGAGGATATTGTTTAAGTTTTCTGGAATCGTGTGCTTCTTGGGACTTGGAATAAGATCTCATTATTTATCATCTTTAAATCAGTCGCAATGGTCATGTTCGAGCCTTTCCATGGGCTGGGTCGGGTTCCAGTTTTGATGGCTACCATATTCGATTCATGAAAAAATAAATGGATACTACTCTAATTAATTTTACCATTTTCTAGGAATTATTTTGTTATATTGTTTTGAATACAGTATCAAATGAATGTTTAGAAATATCTTCCTAGACCAAATTTATGGTATTGGAGGTCTATCCTCTTGGAGATGTAATATGAGTTTTTCTCTATAATTAATAATAGTTTTGAATGGAAAATAGTACCCAGATTTCGGATTATTGTTGATGAATCAAATAAAAATAACATTGAGAATGATTCAAGTGTTATATTTCCTTATAATGAAGAGAGATTAAAATGTTATAGTCGTTTGGTAATATTCTTCATAGCTTAATTGACAACACATGATAATATTGATAATGATGGAACTTATATGATGTGATGAACTATTATTATATCATTTATTACTATCTATACTTATTTGATACTTTAACACAAAATATGTTTTCCATTTCATACATATATGTCAAATTGAGAATTCAAATTTAGTTAATGATATATTCAATGAAAATGGAATCTCTATTAGTTAAAAATAATGAGTGGGATTTTTTTCCATAATATCATCTATAAATAGATATGAGGAAATTTTATGAAATTTATTACTTGATTATATTATAATGTATGAAATGATTGTTTATATGCATTGATTGTGTTAGTTTGAGGCTCAGTATGACTACAAAAGTTAAGGAGATATCCTTATGTAATATAACTGGATTATACAATCATTTAGTAGAGAGTGGGATAGGTAAGAATGTTTGTAACGATAGGCTTATATTTCTAGTTATGCTCAATTAATATCTATGTGTTTTACAAAAGAATTTTTATGGATTAAATGAATGGAGAGACATATAATTTATAGTTCATATTGTACCTTAGAATATCCCAAAATAAATATTATATTATTTCATAAAACATGTGAAATTAATTTATTTTATTTTATTTATTGACGAAAATGTAATTCAATAGCCCATTCAACATAGCCTTTTTCCATGGAATGACATAATTTTATTTTACATTAAACATGTTTCTATCATGAGATTATATGTTATTAATAAAAAATTAAACTAGGTGGCGGTAAAAAAATCCATTCATATTGAAATTATAGTATATTAAAAAACTGGTGGGATCTTCTTGTATTTACAAAAACAAATATCTATTTGGGTAACTACATTTAAGGGCAATTTAGGAGAAAATTTCAAAAAATAAATACTAGAATTAAATATAAAAATTCGATTCTTAACATTATTCTTTTTAGGTTACTAATACACATATTATGTTAATAAAATTGATGAAATAAATATTTATATGTACTTGAATAGTATTTTAGCGGAATATTTCAGAATAATACATATATACTCATGGAAATAGGGTGATTATCGGGGATACGTGGAGCTAATATGAAAATATTTTATTGGAACATGCTTTTAATTATAATTTTTTGAAATTTAAGATCTAGATTCAAGAGATAAATTATCATGGTCATGTTATTTTTGAAGATGGACTCCATTTAATCCAAAATTGATTAAGGTAATGAGGAATATCAAAATACAAATTTATTTTATATGTATTATAAATAATTCATTCTTTTTTTTAAATATTTTCAATATTAATGAATCCTTTTAAATTTAAAGGACTGAAATTTTATGGTGTTGTGATATAAAATGATGTGAATTTACAATTAATTATAATAAAAATTTTATATCATGTTTTAATTTGGTTTATTATTGAGTTTTTTATAATTTTTATTGTGTTGTATTCAAATTTTTATTATTAAATTACTTATGGGGAGTGATAAATGATGTTTCATATGGTCCATGATAGGTAAAACCAAATGAGATGAATTTTCCACACATGAATTGGATATAGTAAAATTTTCCAATATCTAAATAGATTAAGGTGTTACCTATTTCATGAGAAATATTTAGTGTATATATATTGTATTTTTTAAAAATAAATTTTAAAACACAATGATCTCATCCTAAGATCATGATTTTGGAAAGAGTATATTGAAACACGTTTTTTGAGAAAATAAAGATAATCAAGAAAGATAAATATATTTGTAGATTATTAAACCTAGATGACCCCAACTAATGAAATGATGAAAATTTAGGTAAAATATAAACTTATTAGAGTGATAGTATATTTAAATATAATGATGAAAATGTCCTGGATGGATTATTTTTATCTAGTTTTAAAATTATATCATAATTATTGTACAATGTGAAGTTGAAGCTTTTATCTAATGATATTATCAGTGTTATATGTGATTCCCTAAATTGTGGGGATTCCAATGATTAAAATATGATTACATTAAATTTTCATATTTATTTCAATAGAATTGTGATCATTATTTCTATAAAGAAGTAATAATATTTGGAGATCTTTTCACCAGTCATGATATATAGATATTCAATTAAATATTTTTATATATCATGATATTAAAAATCAATTTTGTTTACTAGTAATAAATATTGTTTTTTAAATTTTTTTGTCAATGTATTATTTCATAAAAATTTGTGCTGCCGAATCAATGAATTTATAGATTATTTCATCTATTACCCTATAAGAAATGGATTATGGATGATATTTTGAAGAATATTTAGAAATTCTTACCAATATCACCACATAATCATGGTGGTTTTAATGGATTTCTGGATCAACTCATGTATGTAGTGGAATTATTTCCCATATGGGAAATATATTTAGTTGTATATAATTTTAGTATTTGTATGAACGATTTTTTAAAACTTTATAGATTTATTTTCATATCGAGATTCTCAGTTTACTTTTAGATTATGTAATGGAATTTGGATTTATTTATAAATTATTTTGAAAATTATAACAACATATCACATACAAATAGAAGGCTTTATGAGGTATGATAAGAATTTATTTGAACATATTATTTAAAGAATTATAAATTACATTAAGAGATCATTAAAGGATCCTTAATCATTTTTTATTATATAAATAATAAAAATTATATTTAATTAATCCATGTAAAATCATTGAAATTAATATATAGTCTATGAGGTTAGCCACCAGTTTGTTTGGACATGATTTTTGAGAGGCCCCTTATTAGATGTAGTTCCTTGAAATAGATTATTGATACTACTTAATTGATTTAAAAATGTCTGGTTTCTTTTAATATTATGAAAAATACTTATTCCTATCACACACAGTGAAACATGAAAAATTATATAGGGGACTATGTAATATTGAATGTTTCTATAAAATTATTCCATTGAAGGTTGGATGAGTAGTGTATCCTAATGCCATGCATCATGATCAGAATTTGAAAAATCATTTTAAAAAATATACATCATAGTTCATCGATCCATTTCAGCACATTATCTAGTATGATACAAATTCCATTAGATAGGGATTAGAAATCAGTCACCTTAAATATATATATATATCTCAAAAAATGAAAACAACAACAATTGAATATGAATTCGTATCTTGAAATGAATGTAAATGCTTTTTTTGGTTATTTATTATGGTGTATTAGTGTAAATCAAAATGGACTAGAAAATTATATTATAATATAAAATTAGAATAAGTGTGGTTTGATCTAGATAGTAATAGTATTTTGTAAAGAATATTAGTTGAATGTTAAACACAATTTTCATAAAATCATAACTAGTTTGAAATTACATCATCTTATATAGCCCCTATAATTACTCTAATTAATAATAATCCTCATATAGTTTATATTTTCACATCGATTCAATTACTGAAATCAATATTTTGCAATTATTACCTTTCTAAAACCCCTCCACATATCTTAGATCATTATTCATCATCTATCACTCTTGTGTATTTATTACGATTATAGTCTCACATTATCATTTTCAACATAATATCATAAATTTTTCACATAGATGTTATTGAATTCTGTAAATCACTATGAAAACCCATAATCCAGGTTCCAAATAAAGGTAATAATAAATAGAGTGACATCACATGCATCTTAAATATATAAACATATCCCCTCCAACTATTTGAAATTTAATCGAGGCTGATGATTCTTTCCAATATATGAAAATATATTCTGAACTCTCATTATGTTATATATCCCAGTTAGATGTTTCACATCCAAATATGAATACCAATGTTGTGTGGTATTCTATTTATGCTAATTCCTTCAATACTAATGTTCCATTCACCTATGGTAACCATATATGTATAAAAATATATATATCATTTCAACATGTACATTTAATATTACCAATTCTTCCTACGTTCCACACATCGCTCTATTTTTAAATTCCCATGATCTATGGAATGGTTCCTCTATCCCTGGATTCGTTATAGATTAATACTACATTGGGGGAGTTAAAAAATATATCCATTAATTTTTTATTTAATGATTGATTTTTTTATTCAATCTGTGCATACAAGTACTTCGATAAATATCTCCCATGATTTATCTGTGGTATATCCATTATAGAAAATTCTCCATTTTATTATTAAATTGTATTTTACTTCATATTATCAACCAATAAAGACTTATTTAGCCTTTCATTGTGATATCATTAATCTAAGTGATTGATATAATCCTTAATACCCTTTTATAGATAGAAATTATTTTTTGTCTTAATGGTGAAATCACTTTATATTTGTGACATAGTTACCCGTATTTCCCATACATCATTATTACTCCATTTTTAATGTAGATATAATTAATAATTAAACACAAAAAATTGTCATGTTTATTACTTGTAAATATTCTGTTCATACACCATGAATACATATAAAACAATAACCATTATTTAAATCCTCTATTATAGCCGGCATATGGTATTTTATAATCATTTTAATATATGTAACAATATATGAACATACATCACTGAATTGGGAATATAAAATCATAATAATGGAAGGAAAAACAATTTGGATAATGAGAAATGAATTAATATATACATATATAATGGGTATAATAAAAATATAATCATGTCATCATAAGTGGATTAATAATAATTATATGTAAATAATTTTATAATTATATTTTATGTGAAATATTGTTAATATTAAAACATAATAACATTTTACACAATAATTCAGGCATGAATTGTAAACAAAACTAAAATATACAATATGAATCATACGTACAGAAATATAATTGCATCATATTAACATTGTTATTGTCATGTTCACTTTGGATAAACTCATGCTTTGTTTAATATTATCATAATAATGAATTATAAAATAAGTGGAACTTATATCTAAAACACACTGATATTTTAAAATCATAAAATTATTTATAGTATCTAAAATTGGACACTACACTGACATAGATTGAATTACATGAAAGACTGATTTTTACCCATCAACAATATTCTAGTAATATTATTATTGAACATAATTATTACCACCTATCCCTTGGAATGGTGGGTATGGATATGACTAACTAAATTACTCAAATGTGTTTTCAAAATGTATATATAATAAAATATATTTTATGTAATTAATTATAAATGAAAATATAATCATTTTAAAAATATAATAACATATTTTCATGAATGACTATTTAAAAGTGAAAAAGTTAGTTTTATACCAATAAAACTAACAAAATAATCATGTTTAGATTATATTAATTTAAATTTATACGTAATATATTTCATATCGGGTTTTACATTCTTCAAATTTTTCTAGACAATAGATAAAAATAAATCAAATTTTACACTTAAAACCCAAATATCTTCAACAAAAGTAATTTTTTCACATTCTTATGGTGAATTTATTTTAGAAATAATTTTCATAAATTTTATAAATCATATTTTAAAAAATAATAATTTTTGAATGTATAATAACAAGATTTGTTTAGGGTTAATTTTTGGAAATTTTGTTGTATGTTTCCATTTTTGATGAATATTGAAAAATAATAAATTTTAATTTAAAATTTTCATCATAACCAATTTCTTTACATATTAAAATTATATTTTAAATTGGTATTAAAGTTAAAAATATAAAATTTATATATATATTTATTGAATACTGCTAATTACCATAATTTCATATATTTTTTATAGATACATTGTGAACATTTGAACTTTTTAACATTAAAAACTCATCTTTTCGTCACATATGAATGGTAGTTTTTTTAATTAAATTATGCCACATAAGTAAATTGAATTTAGATAAATGGAATCCATATTTGTAATCAAAATGATTCGTCTTACAAAATATGTTAAACATAATTTTGGACAATGGTGATTTATGAAAACATATATATTTGTTTATATTGATTAAGGGACTAACGAGTTTAATTAGAGGATAAAAATAGAATATATGTGTAAAAATTATAAAAAACAATCCCAACACAAATTCATTATACATAGTTCAACCCTAATGATCATATTATCTTATTATATGTTTTTGGTTACAATTTTAAATAAATGTGGCCCATATAATAAGTTTACTATTTAAAAAGTCAAAAACAATTATCAATCATTAATTTAATTTATGAAAATATTTTGGGATAGAGAAAATAAAATTTCTTAGGTTATAAATATTATGCTGGAAGGCATATGTTTTATTTTTATACTAATTATTTAAATTTAGTTTTTATAGAATATATAACAACATTAATGTTTAAAAACGCGAACACATGGATTATATAGTTAACAATTAAATAAAATAAAGGATTCTAAAAACTTTATAAGAGAAGTAAATTTAATGAATTATTATGTTCCATTAATTTATGAATATACACTGATAAATATATTCAAACATAACAGATTTAAATTAATTTTTTTTAATTCAAATTAAATTCTAAATTTAAATATTGGCATGTAGTCTTTTTTATAATAAATGATATCTTAATAAATGATATATATTTTAAAAAATTAATCCTTCTTCCTAGTTATTTTTTAGTGATATGAAATATAATATATTTTTCATTCATTGAACAATTTATCTATTATAATGAATATATTTACACCTAACTATTAGAAATATTTTATATTGTGGTTAGGGTTGAAGAAATGTTTTTCAATGTTACAAGCACCTTTATTAAAATTAATTTCCAAAACACAGAGGAGTATTATTTTATAAATTGTTTATAAAAAAAGTAAATTTTTTTGTAATTTTTTAAATTTATCACATTAATATAGTCTAACTGGATGACTTAAGATGGTTAAAAAACTAGTTCCCTTAATCAAAAACAAAACAAATAAAATAAAGAAACATAAGGGTTAAAGAGAAATATGCTAAAAATGTATTCATTTTGTGTTTTTTGGGTTTCTACCAACCAAATAAAACATAAACTCCTTTATTAATATATTTTGGAGCCATATGAGTTATGGAATACCTCCAAATAGTTAATACTTTTTATTATATTCAAGAATTCCACTCCTCTTCGTCTATAAAATTCACTCAATCTTCCAACTTATGCACACCACTCAAACCTTTGGGATTATCCAATGTCTAATGACTTACCAAAATCAATCCACTGTTTCAAGAATCCTTAAATAGGTAATAATGAAAATATTTTATGGTTTTAATGTATAAAAATGTAGGATACATGAAGAATATTTTATTTTTTTACGAAAATAATTTTTATTTTATTTCCTTCCATAACATTGTCATTTTAATTTATACCATGATATTATAATAAACTCAATGTCCTCAATATAATGATATGTTTTTATATTATAAGTATTTATTACACCCACAAACACCACTATCAAATGGAATATGAAATTATCATGTTTGAATACGGTGGACTAACACCTCGGGAAACAATGTCCTTAGTTTTTTCCTTTACCACCACTCATGATAGGGCATAATAATGTAAATTCATATTAAAAATATATATTTTTAATATATATTACATTATTATACCTATTTTACCATTATAATTTTTTTTCATTTTTATATTCCCTTTGCTTTGGTATGAGATAATATCTCTAATGTTTATGGTATACTATTTCCTAGTGAAATAATGTAAAGCATTATTCACTAATGCGTTACAAAGAAGGTCATACGGGTAAATATAATAAATGTATATATTTTAAAAATGACATAATTATGATACTCATCATAAAATTATAATTATTGAAATAAAATATAACATTTTATTCTTACTATTTTCACACTAAAAAAGCAATAATGTTGTCCATGGACATGTGGACTACCACCTCCTCGAAGTGATGTAGTTCATTTTTTCATCACCGTATAAGAATAATTATATATATAATTATATACAATTAAATAATATGGTATTTATTTAATAATTTTAATTATCTGAAGATAAATGTAACTTACCTTCATTATGTAATGAGAGTTGGAAAACTATAACATTACTCACATGTATGTACAGCTTGTCATCTACATAATTATAATGTATGGTCATTTAAAAAAAACAAAAGTCCTCATTTATTTACAGAGTATAATTGATATGTTAATATTTTATTCATTTCATGATTATTATTCTAAATATGTTTAAATAATGACCTCATTGACAATTTTTGTTCTACCAAAGTCATTTTTGACATATAAGCTTAATACGGTCAAAACATTCAACATAAACATAACTGAAAAAGAAATTATATATAAAATTATTATGAGTTTAATATTATTAATTATAAACATTTAAAACTGTAACATCATAGATAAATAAGGACTAAAAAACTTTTCATATTTATTAATATTTGTGAATTAAATATTAATTATACCTTAAATGGGATGATTTGTTTGATGGCATACCCGATATACAACAACGAGTTTCTTTGAAATCTTACATTGTACACTAATAATATAATATTATTATTTTAAATGGTAGTTAATGCCTACTTGTTGTATAGGATGGAATGAATAGAACTAACTAAAATATTATTATATATTTTGTTAAATTTTTTTTATAATTATCCAACAAAAGATATGGGCTTAAAAAATAAATGAATCTAATTTTAAGCACGAATACTCTAATATTCAATAAAATGGCAATTTACCTCCATTTGATGGAGAACCCTCTTTAAATCTAGTTTTGGCCATTTTAATATGTTCTACTTGAAAAAATAAAATTCTTCTTCATATTCAGGACATCAATATTTTCTTTGGGTATATTTTTGGTATTTTACTGATAAAGTTCATTTTAATGAATAGTGAAGAATATTGTATATTAATTCAAATGTGCATGTTAATATAATTTATTTATTGGGTTAGATTATCTATTTAATTGGTTTTAATGTGTGATTATAATATATTTTTACCATTTAATCTAATTTTTTTCATTTTAAATAATTTCATTTTGAAATTGGATATAAACAAGTATTAATCTTTTGATAGTTATTATTTCTTAAAAACACGCTATTTGTTTTGAAAACAGGAATTAATTTTAATTAATCAATGAAACTTTTATGTTTTTAATTTTTTAAAATTGAAATCATTTTTGAATTCATAATATCAAATATATCATAGGGTGAGTTTTTGGTATTTTTTTGAAAAACATCAATTTTTGATGAATAGTGAAACCGTTCAGTAGTAGTTAAAAAAATGACTTTTTCATTTTAATATAATTTTACCGCTTCTATGAATTGAATTTCGAAAATCTGACATACATGGTTGTGGTTAATAAGTAAAATATGGTTCAATAAGATGAAAATAATTTTTGGTTAATAGTAACTTTTGACATATATTTACAGCGGTTAAAGGTAAACATGTAATTCAAGGTGAAAAGAATGTCATAATAATACAAAATTACCTTAATACTTTTCCTAAACTTATTTGATGAGTCATGGCTTGCCATGGTAATATTTGGGTCAATTTTGGGACCACATGGAGCCACTTAAGAGTGATAATGACACTTTAGATTAATTAATTTCATGTAAAGGAAAAAATGACACAAACATATATATTCAAGTAAATTAATATTTAAATGGTGTTATAAATGTTATCTTTTCGACTATAAATATTCATTTGAAATCCAAAAAGATATCATAATACATTGTATTTTTTTATAATTTTTAGACAACAAATAAATTAAATTATTTATGACACAATAATGATGTAGTATATACCTCATTAATAAATGATTTAAATACATAAGATTATAAATATTAAAATAACATTAAAAACCTATCCAATTCTTATTGGATGATTTTATTTCGACAACGAGTCATCTTATATTATACTTTAATTAGTATAGGTCCATTATAAACCGAATATTATTATATAATTAAATAATATTTTCAGACATTCCTAAAGAGCCGCTCCCCCCCCTTATAAACAGACACCACTTCCAACCAATTCCTCACACCTATCAAGCATTTTGGCTCGTCCAACCTCTTACTAATTAAGCTCTGTACATCCCTCTCCTCCTCTTAAAAGCCTTAACTTAGGTATAAGGCACCTCAAGAAGTTACTTTGGTTCCAACCAAAGTAATTTTCCCAAATTATAGGAAGAACAAGGAACCAACCAGTCAAGACGGACTCAAGGTATGAGATTTTCTTATCTCAGTTTTAATTTCATTATATTTCCATTGTTCGCAACTTATTTATTTCTTGTGGTGTATCATGTACTTCCATTTGATATATATTATCATGATTATCATTATATTTATTGTATTTTGTGATTCATTTCGTTATTTTTAACTTTTGGTCATATGGCTCATTTGATTACAATGTGGTAAAGGGTTTCATCTCACTTTTTATCCCCGTGAGATTCTTGTTATATTTTCCACTATTTCCTTTTTTTTGTGTATGCACTGCCCATGATTGTACTATTTGTGTAATATACTTACATTTAATAGTATTTACATCTTCATTGTATGAACCTTCTTTCATGTGGCATATGTTTTGTATGTTACCAAATCGGTAAGGGAACCTTTCATCCTCATCTTTTTAAAATACTTTTTTAGTTATGTCTTTTATCATTCATCTTATTATGTCGGGATTTTTTCTTCTATATCCTTATTAAAGTGAACTTTATTTCCATGTGATGATATACCCTTTTTATCTCATCATCTCATTTTATGAATTTTAATGTGATGTCGTTAGGGTGTCTAATTTTTTCAAGGGAACTTCTTAACCCAATTTCAATTCCGTGGGTTCAACTTGTTCTTCATGAATATTTCATCCTATTAATTTGTGTGGATAACCTCTGATTGTTTTAAATATAATATCCACTTATATTGGGTTTATTTATATTTTTCACACAAAATTATTTGATTGATGTATCCTTAATTTAAGGATACCATCTTTATAATGGTTATCATCTCAATTTACATTTCCGCTGAGACTTCAATGGTGTTATGCACCAATTATATCTTATATGGTGTATATAATGTCCTTTGACATATTATGTCATGAATACCGTTATTTTCATGATATTATAATGTTCTAATTAAATGTTATTTCTCAATTATTTGTATTCAAGTGTCTTACTTTTTGTTAAAAAAACTCATTAACACAAATATCGTTTTTAATGTTTCAAAGATTTTTTCTTCTAAATATTTCTCATTAATGTCCATGTTTTCAAAATGGGGTTTGTTATTTATTTATATGGACATTAATTTTTTCAAATGATAATTTATTTAAAATCTTCAAAGTGGTATGGGACACATTAATTCAAAAATCTCTTTATTAAATGTTTTAACTGGTTTTGAAAATGATTTGATAATGTATTGTTTATTTTAATACCTTGATTTGATATATTGTGATTTGATTGTTGAAATTTTATCTTTCCTTTATGATTGTGTTATGTGTTATGAATATTTTATGGTTATTGGGAATTTTTTACGTATATGGGTGGTTCAGTGGTATTCCAAGGGCGGGTGAGCCTGAGATAGCTCTCCAATGAA
Organism: Viscum album; assembly: GCA_963277665.1. Classification (NCBI taxonomy): domain Eukaryota; kingdom Viridiplantae; phylum Streptophyta; class Magnoliopsida; order Santalales; family Viscaceae; genus Viscum; species Viscum album. The sequence continues at coordinate 503,705,995 of OY728122.1, read as the reverse complement.
TTGGGTAACGTGATGGAGGTAAACGTGATGTTTTTCCTGAGTTAATTAGGGAATATACTGTGATGGGTATTCCAAGTGTAACTCCCTACATAGCTGTGATATCTACAATGTAAGTTTGATATGGATTCCATAACATACCTTTATGATTTATGATTTGTGTTTGTGTTTCATAAATATTATGATTTCATAAGGTATGTTATGATGAAAAGTATGGTTTAATTGATTTGTATTTATTTATTGGATACTGTTTTCCTTCCTTATATTATAACCCTTTATAATATTTTTATGCTCATCCCAAGTTTCTGAAATTTTTAACATAGGACATAAAGATGAATATTGTCAAGGATGGGATCAATGAAAAGTCATGTTGTCTAAAACTTTGAACTAGACATGTTTTTTATGAGGTTTTATTTTATGAAAAAAATGTATACTGAGTAGTAGTGTCTACTTGTAATATTCAAGTTGGTAAGTAATAGTTATGGCCTAATTCTCTAGATCACTATACCTAAAAAGATCCTCTATGTGAATTATTCATTTAATTAAATATAATGTAATTTTTTAAGGCTGGGTCCTTATATTTGGTATCAGAGGTCAGTTCAGACAACATTAGGGATTATGAGTTTTTGTTAAACACATGGATAGTCCCTAGGTCTTTTATTTTAGTTAAATCCATGTTTTATAACTTTTTCAAATCAAAGAAATTCAGTTACAAATGGAAGGAGGAGGATCTCAAATCACATTCCTATATATTCCTGATGAATTTCTTGCAATAATTATTGAAAAGTCATTTTTGGAAGACTGTGAAACTTTCTATAGCATTCAACTCACCTTCAAGATGTTTTTTTAGATATAAACACCTCCACTATACCACATTATCCGAGTGGATTTTGTGTTGTATTTAAACAAATCATGTTTTCACAATATTCTCATATTTTCAAGATAGGTAATTAATATCAAGGAATTTACCATTATTTTACCTTATCGCTTGGTTTTGAATCATATTATGATTTCTAAAAAGGTACTAAAGTATAAGACCTTTTTGCAACCTATGTATATTTTATTTTACAATACAGTCTCTCATCATATACATATGGTATTTTAAAAGGACCGTTAATTGAATGTTTCAACTGTAATTTGGTATTACTATTTTATAGAAATCATGTTTTATCGAATGTTTTGAAATTATATGTCAAACATGATTATTTTCTGAAACTGTTTTTCTATGAACTGTTGGAGTTGGTGGTCTAGAACTAACTACTTTGTACTTTATTCATTAAATAAAAACCTTATCACACCTTAATTGTTCTTCTGTATGACATGTCATGTGATAATGTCCTAAGGACAGCTGTTGCATTAAAGGGTCGTAGCGGATCCCTTCTATGATGAGAACCCGGAAGTGCCATAACAATGTTCTTGAATATATGTTCTATGGCCGGATGATATTATTTGAGGGACATAAATAATACAGGTCATTAGGGGTGAGGAGTCATAAAACATTGAGGCACCTTCTCATGGTGTGCTACCTTGGTAATATCCATGAGGATATTATGAGAACGAGACCCACCAGTAGGAAATCGACATTTCATAGTGTCATTGGATGTTCCTATCTGCGGACATGTGTATTGATCCTTAGACATTAAGATTATTATTAATGGGTATTACAACTCGCGCACTTAGATGTATTGATGAAAACTGTGATGACACACTATTCGCAGTGAGGTAGGATATGTTGGGTGCGTCACGAGTAATACCGCATTAATAGATAATGCAAGGAAGGATTTCTCCATTCCGTTCCATAACAGATGTAGATATCTCAGGCCCTTTGATGGAATTGATATAGCCTAAATAAATCCATATCCATGGTAAGGTATGGTCAAGTTCAATTTCGGGAAGTCAAAGAATGAATAATCAAGCACATGGGTTGATGGCACTACCATGCAACCTGCATGATTGGAGATATCGAGACAAAGGGATTATATTACACGGTAAGCGTTCGTAGGAGGTGACACGTCATTGCGGCGTTAACTTCTTTATATATGGGTTCCTTGGAGTGTTGCTGGACGCTAACCTTGGACTTTAGGTGGGCTCAGCCTAATGCCACTGAGAAAGAGGCCTAGAGGGTCACACACTAAGTGTGTCCATGTATCTTAGCTAAATATTAATTTAACAAGTTAAATAAATATTATTCCTGAATATGGTTTAATAATTATTTAAGGATGTCTGATCGCATTTATTTTGACACTACTTATTAGAGAAAATATATTTTGGATGAAATAATATATTTATTAGCGAGTATTGCAGTTACATTTATTTAAGAAATAAATAGTCATTACTCGAGGTCTAATAAATGTGGTGGAGAAAAATGGAAAATAAAAGTACACGCCGTATAGTTTTATGGAAAATAAGTACACGCCGTGTATTAATTATCACACGCCATGTAGTTTTTCCAGTTGGGATTTTGAGGATTTAATATTGTTTTATTAAATGATATTTATTATAATCAGCGTGGGAGCATGTCAAAGAATTAATAATTCGACATGAGGGTTTTCAATAAGAGTTAATGAAATAAATAAAATGTGTAACGCATTTATTTATTGCCATAACTCTATTAACCTCAAACCTGATTATAAATATCCTCACAACCCCAAAATTTTGAAGAGCCTTTGTTATGCACAACAGATTTGGAAATACTCTCAAGCCAAGAGAGAATTCCCATTCCACCAAGAACGCCCTCAAATTACGAGAGCAAGATATTCCACCGGATCAAAGTGGTCGAAGGCGGACATCGCAAGAAAAGGTTCTTTCACGCTAGCACTCAGAGATTCCTTCGGCGATGTTCGGAGATACATGACACACGTGTGGATAACCGCTAGAGGAATCCTACACTTGGATTCGACGACGTAGCGACGAATCACCGAATAGTGACCGGACACATCAACGAAGAAAGAATTCCAACGAGGTAATTATTATGCATTAATTAAATTAATTATAATCAACATATGATGATCCTCCTCAAGGGTTCCAGGATCTTCTTTTATTTTCTTTCTTTGTACTATTCGGATGATTTGGCGTTTTATATAGTGACGGATCTCGTATTGAATGTTGTTTAGAGTTAAAATTAATGTTTGGCTAACCCACCAACACGCTTCCGCTACGCCCGGAACCTACAAGTTGTATCAGAGGGGTAATATCGTTGGTTATAATTATTTAGTTTTTTGTTGGTGATTTACTCATTAAATAATTTAGTTATTTGAATTCATGTTTAATCGTTATGGAAATCTGAATCTCAAGAGTTGTTCCTCCTCCCTCGTTTCTTGTTCACCTCACAGAAACAGATTTTTCTTTTAATTTTGATTAAAATAAAATAGGTGAAATCATCCGGAGGAGCCAAACGTTTCTGGCCGTATAACACCAGAATACACGGCGTGTATTCGGAAGTACATGTCGTGTAGTCTAGGTTCAATGCATTGACTGATCCACCAAATCAGGCCGTGTATTGGATTCTTTCTAAGAATTTATGAAACCGTGTGTTGACCCGAAATAGGTGGCTCACGGTTTCCGGAATACACACCGTGTGGTCCAATGAACATGGCGTGTAGTCCCTTCGGGTTAGGGTTGGGTCGTGTACTCCGTACACGGCCTGCCCGACGGGAAACCATGTAACTCAGAAACTACACGGTGTGTGTCCCACTGTACACACCGTGTACTCCGAAAATTTCTGAAGTACATTAACACGCCCTTTCCCCGTGCGTGTACTTTGATTGGATGGTGAAGAAAAGTACACGGCATGTAGTCGGAACTACACGTTGTGTACTCACCCAAATTACGCAGATTTATTAAAATATATTATTATATTATACAAACCCTTGAGACGTGTACCATGGTGCAGGCATAAATCTGAGGCACAAAACGTGATTGGTGTTTTATATATATGTGTTTAATTTAACATCTGCGTAACAAATGGGAATTCACCGGGTTTCCTCCATGGTACAAGTTACGTACAAGGATAATTTTAAATGAATATATTTGATTAAAATTATGAAGGATGAGAATCTCAAGGAAATTCAGAAAAGTGATTTTAGATAAAAGGATTGATTAATTAATGAAAATTAATTGATTCGAGCGTGATTTATATTAAACAATAACGATTAATGAATTGAATTCTAGTTTTATTTATGCGTAAATATCGTTGCATGTACGGATGATCATGAGCTAGACCGAGACCTTTGTATGTGAATGGTTTCTTTTAATTTATTTATTTAAATTAAATTTGTTGGCCTGCGATCCATCTCCTCATTAATATATAGGGCATGCGCGCCCAAGGATTCTTTTATGTAAAAACCCATTTTACCCCTCACCTGTGTGTGAGATAAATTCATATGTAATGGATGGAGCTCCCAAGCTAGTGGAGGTGGCTCAAGTCAGGATCCAAGGTGAAACCAATCCAAGGAGATACAAAGGTGGACAAGTGGAAAGCTGTAAACACGAACCCGAAAGGTTCAAGGTGTTTCTCCCCTAGGTCTTGGGTTAGATTATCAACTGATAGATAAACTAACCAATAGAAAAACTCATGGGCATACCATTTATTTTATTTCTGTCAGTTGCATGGTTTATTTATTGTGGGGTGTTGTCACGATCACACAATTAATGAATTAAATGAGCATGCAATATGGAACTAAAATAAAACCAGCTTATACATAAATATTATCTTAGACATGGTTAATCACATAAGTATATCCCACTTAATATTAACAAGCATGCAATCAAAGATAATAAAATGGAAATTTACGTATAAGGATAAAATCCCTCAAAATAAATATTATGTCGGCATAGCCTTCCATAATCTTGGTTAGAATCGAACCATAGTTCAAAGTGCTTGACCAACCCTAGTTGGGGTGCTTTCAATTATCGGGGTATTCTATTTCAAGGTTTTGGGTTGACTTGACTTGGTTCGCATCAAGGGTTGACTGCCACAGCGGGACTTGGTGTGACCAAGAGGCAATGGTTGAGGAAATCCAAAAGGATTTTAGGATTGGGGAGTCCACTCAGCGGATCAAGGAGCTGCGAGTTAATGTAGTTGGCATTTGGAATGCTTACCTAAAACCCTTCAAGTTTCTTGACCAACCCTAGTTGGGGTAATGAGAAGGGAAATATGGATCCTTTCCACTAGAATATTCACGCAACAGAATATTCTGAAATCAATGGTGAGGTCTATTGGATTTTGATAAAATAGTGGGAGACTAATAAGTATTAATTTATTTGTTCGTCTCAATTTTTGTAATAAAGTATTAAAACTTTTCTCATCTTAATTTGTAGAGACAACAACAAAATGACTTCAAACATATCATTGCGCACCATACATGAAAAAGAAAACCTTCTCACTGGATCCAATTTCCAAGAGCGGCAGAGGCGTTTACGCATCGTCCTTCACCATGAAAGGAAATTATATGTACTGGAAGAGCCTATTCCAGTTGCGCCTGGGAAAGAGGCAAGGGATGAGGTATTATCTCTCTACATGAATCACATGGGTGATGCCACAGATGTCCAGTGTTTCATGCTATCAGCCATGTCTAATGAGCTCTTGAAGCAACATGAAAACATGGACGTGTATAGCATGATGTCTCACCTTAAAGATCTCTACCAAGAGAAGGCGATGCATGAGAGGTATGAGATCTCCAAGGCATTGTTTACCACGAATCTTGGAGAGTCTGTGCCAGTTGGGCCTCATGTAGTCAAGCTTATTGGCAACATTGAATGCTTGGACATATTAGAGATTAAATTCCCGGATGAGTTTCGTACAGATCTTATCCTATCATCATTGCCCAAGACCTTCTCTAGCTTCATTGTCAACTATAACATTAGAGGCAATGAGAAGAGTCTATCAGAGCTTCTGACCTTGATTGCCCAGGTCGATAAGAATATGGGGCGTGACAAACCCACAGTCCATATGGTGAACAAGAAAATGAAGGACAAGGAAAAGGGGCCAAAGACTTATAAACGGTCTGAAGCCCCCGAGCACCGTCCCTCCAAGAAGGGGAAGATCTAGAGGCAGGGTAAGGAATGGGAGGTAGTGTGTTTTGCATGTGGCAAGCAGGACCACTAGGAGAGGAACTGCACCGAGAAGCATAGGGATGCTAATGGTGCATTTGTTATCGAGTGAAATCTTTCTATTTCTACACATTGGCTATTAGATACATCTTGTGGGGCTCACCTCTGTATTCAAATACAGGAACCAAGTAGATTTAGAAAGATCGTCAGAGGATAGGTGGATCTTTGAGCTGCTAATAGCGCAAGGCTGGCTGCGTTGGCTATTGGGGACTAACACCTCTCATTGCCGACTATGATGATTTTGGTTTTACATAACTGTTATTATGTGCCTAGAGTTACCAAGAACATAATTTCTGCATCTTGTATGGATATGGATGGATTTTTTTTTCAAATCTGGAAATAAGGGTTGTCTTTTTTATAAGAACAACATATGTTATGGTATGACACATTTAAATAATGGTTTGTATGTATTAAATTATGAAAACCAAGTGTTGGCAATCGATAACAAAACAAACTCACATGACTCATACATCACCCAGTTATGGAATCACCGCCTTGGTCATGTGAACGAGAAGCGTTTGACAAAGCTCCGCCAAGATGGCTATTTAGACTCTACTAAGCTAAAACCACATGATAGATGTCATGCTTGTTTACAAGGAAAAATGACCAAGCCGCCTTTTGGTGGACTAGGTGAAAGGGCCACAAAGATTCTAGGATTGGTACACACGGATGTGTGTGGACTATTTCCAGTAGAATCTAGAGGTGGATATTCTTACATAATTACTTTTATGGATGATTTGAGTAGATATGGATATGTCTACTTAATGAGGTACAAGTTAGAGTCCTTAGAGAAATTTAAGGAATTCAAGAATGATGTAGAGAATCAGCAAATTAAGAAGATAAATAAGCTTCGATCGGATCGAGGTGGAGAATATCTAAACCAATAGTTCATCGATCTTCTACGGGAGTCTGGGATTCTATATCAGCTCACTCCTCCTTATACACCATAGTGGAATGGTGTTAGTGAAAGGAGGAACCACACCTTATTGGACATGGTGAGGTCGATGATGATTCATACGGATCTTCCATTATTCTTTTGGGGATATGGATTACAAACTGCAGCATACACATTAAACCGAGTACCAACTAAGGTGGGAATGGAATTCCATCTGATTTATGGAATGGAAGGAAACCCACTTTGTCGCACACACGTGTATGGGGATGTGAGGCGTTTGTTAAGGCCTTCTCAGGCTACAAAATAGCACCCTGGGGCACGAAGTGTATCTTTATAGGATATCCCAAGGAAATGAAAGGATATTACCTATATAACCCTCAAGACAAGAAAGTGATTGTCGCCAGAAAAGTCATCTTTCTTGAGAGGGAGCACATCCTGAAGAAGGATAGTGGGAGTAATATTGACTTCAACGAAGTTGATTCTCAAGATACACAGGAGTTGGTATAGGAACAAGTTCCACAGGTCCCTGTGGAAGAGGTTCCAAAAACACAAGTACTGCGTAGGAGCTCAAGAGAGGTAAGGGAACCAGAGAGATTTGGTTTCCTAGTCACCGATGATGGTGAATCATTATTGTTGGACAATGATGAACCTCTCTCCTACAAGGAAGCAGTAGAAAGCTCAGAATCTACAAGATGGCAAGAAACTATGAATTATGAGATGGATACCATGTATCAGAACCAAGTTTGGGTTCTGGTCGATGAGCCAGTTGATGTAAAGCCTGTTGGATGCAAATGAATATTCAAAAGAAAGCTGGACATGAAAGGTCATGTTAGCACCTATAAAGCAAGGCTAGTGGCTAAAGGATTCAGACAGTGTCAAGGAATTGGATATGATGAAACCTTCTCGCTACATTCCATGTTTAAGTCCATAAGAATCATACTTGCCATAGCAGCTTACCATGACTACGAGATTTGGTAGATGGATGTGAAAAAAAAAATTTAATGGAAACCTTGAGGAAGATGTCTATATGACAAAACCAAAAGGATTCGTGACACCAGGTGAAGCCAAACGGGTTTTCAAGTTGCAGAAATCCATTTATCGATTGGAGAAAGCATCCAGGTCATGGAACATTCAATTTGATGAAGCCATAAAGGAATTTGGATTCATTAAAAATGAATTTGAGCCATGTGTTTATAAGAGGTTTAATGGGAATGCGGTCTTCATCCAAGTGGTATATGTTGATGACATATTGCTTATTAGAAACGACGTACCAACCTTAAAGTCAGTTAAGGACTGGTCGAACAAGTGTTTCTCCATGAAGGAATTAGGATAAGAAGCCTACATTCTAGGGATAATGATCATTCGTGACAGATCCAAGAGGCTGCTTGGACTAAGTCAGGGTACATACATTGACCAGATACTAAAGAGATTTAGTATGGAAAAATACAAATGGGGATTGGTTCCAGTGTCACATGGCTTGAATCTTTCTATGAAAATCTATCCCCAGACACAACAGGAGAATGATAGGATGAGAAAGATCCCATACTCTTCGGCTATATGATCCATCATGTATGCCATGTTATGTACCAAGCTTGATGTTTCCTATGCAATGAGAATGGTAGGCTGATATCAAGCAGATCTAGGAGAACATCATTGGACTGCTGTTAAGACTATCCTTAAGTATCCGAGAAGAACTAAGGATATGTTCCTAGTGTATGGAGGAGACGAGGAGCTTGTCATCAAAGGGTATGCTGATGATGGTTTTCAAACAGATCAGAATGATATGAAGTCGCAATCTGGATATGTTTTCTGTCTCAATGGAGGAGCTGTGATCTGGAAGAGTTCAATACATCTAGTTGGCACCGATTCTACAGTGGAGTCCGAGTATATAGCGGCTTCTGATGCAGCCAAGGAAGCTGTCTGAATTCGGAACATTGTCTTAGAGCATGATGTGGTGCCTAGCAGTAAAAATCCCATTACATTGTATTGTGATAATACTGCAGCGGTGGATCTTCCCAAAGAACCAAGGTCACATCAACAGACAAAACACATACTCTGGAAGTATCACCTCTTGAGGGATTTCTAACAAAGGGGTGAAGTTGCAGCAAGAAGAGTGTCCACGGAAGAGAACGTGGTAGACCCCATGACTAAAGGCCTATCTCAGCAGAAGCATGAATATCATGTGAGAGCTAGCGGGTTAAAGGTTGTTAGCAGTTGGCTCTAGTCCAAGTGGGAGTCTGTTGGAGTTGGTGGTCTAGAACCAACGACTTTGTACTTTATTCATTAAATAAAAACCTTATCACATCTTGATTGTTCTTTTTCATGACATGTCATGTGATAATGTCCTAATAACATCTATTGCATTAAAGGGTCGTAGCGGATCCCTGCTATGATGAGAACCCGGAAGTTCCATAACACTATTCTTGAATGTATGTTCTATGGCCGGATGATATTATTTGAGGGACACAAATAATAAAGGTCATTAGGGGTCAGGACTCATAAAACATTGAGGCACCTTCTCATGGTGTGCTCCCTTAGTAATATCCAGGAGGATATTAGGAGAACGAGACCCACCAGTAGGAAATCCACATTTCATAGTGTCATTGGATGTTCCTATCTGCGGACGTGTGTATTGATCCTTAGACTTTAAGAAAATTATTGATGGGTATTACAACTCGCTCACTTAGATGTATTGACGAAAACTATAATGACACACTGTTCGCAGTGAGGTTGGATACGTTTGGTGTGTCACGATTAATACTGCATTAATAGATAATGTGATAAAGGATTTGTCCCTTATGTTCCATAACAGAAGTAGATATCTCAGGACCTTTGCTGGAATTGATATAGCCTAAATAAATCCATGGCCATGGTAAGGTATGGGCAAGTTCAATTCCGGGAAGTCAATGAAAGAATAATCAAGCACATGGGTTGATGGAACTAGAATGCAACCCGATTGATTGGGGATATCGAGACAAAGGGATTATATTACACGGTAAGCGTTCGTAGGAGGTGACACGTCATTGTGGCGTTAACTTCTTTCTCTAGGGGTACCTTGGTGTATTGCTAGACGCTAACCTTGGACTTTTGGCAGGCTCAGCCTAATGCCACTATGAAAGAGACCTAGAGGGTCACACACTATGTGTGTCCATGTATCTCAGTTAAATATTAATTTAACAAGTTAAATAAATATTACTCCTCACTGTGGTTTAATAATTATTTAAGGATGTCTGATCGCATTTATTTTGACACTAGTTATTCGAGAGAATATATTGTGGACGAAATAATATATTTTTTAGCAAGTAATGCAGTTACATTTATTTAAGAAATAAATAGTCATTACTCAAGTTCTAATAAATGTGGTGGAGAAAAATGGAAAATAAAAGTACACGCCGTGTATATTAAATATACACATAGTGTAGTTCTATGGAAAACAAGTACACGCCGTGTAGTTTTTCCAGTTGGGATTTTGAGGATTTAATATTGTTTTATAAAATGATATTTATTATAATCAGCGTGGGCGCAGGTCATGGAATTAATAATTCGACATGGGGGTTTTCAATAAGAGTTAATGAAATAAATAAAATGCGTAACACATTTATTTATTGTCATAACTCTATTAACCTCAAACCTGATTATAAATATCCTAACAATCCCAACATTTTCAAGAGCCATTGTTTTGCACAACGGATTTGGAAATACTCTCAAGACGAGATATAATTCCCTTTCCACCACGAACTCCCTCAAGTTATGAGAGCAAGATCTTCCACCGGATCAAATCGGTCGAAGGCGGACATCGCAAGCGAAGGTTATTCCGCACTATCACTCGGAGATTTCTTCGGCGATGTCCGGAAATACGTGACACACGAGTGGATCACCGCTAGAGGAATCCTACAATTGGATTCAACGATGCAATGACAGATCACTGAATCGTGACCGGACAAATAAATGAAGAAATAATTCCAACGAGGTAATTCTTATGCATTAATAAAATTAATTATAATCAATATATGATGATCCTCCTCAAGGGTTCCAGGACTCTTCTTTTCTTTCTTCTTTCTATTCTGAAGATTCGGCATTTTATATCCTATCGGATCTCGGATTGAACATTGTTTTACGTTAAAATTAAAGTTGGGCTAACCCACCAATGCGCTTCCGCTGCGCTCGGAACCTACATGAACACCCAGATGACCCATGTTGTACAAGGTGTATTTGGATGGAGGAAGAAAATGATTTTGACAGATCTCTAAATCATTGTTGAAATGCATGGACCTTATACATACTTGAACAATATGAAGAAGAAACCAAATGGAAACCATGATCAAGGTATGATGTTCTTCATGTTGGGGATCATTTTATTTTATCATATGGTGGTGAGATAATACTTCACGAATTAAAATGTTTAGATCATAATGAATTTGGATGAAAATGATAGGTACAGGGAAAACCTTGAGGTTAAAACATATTATAGTAATTTTTTAGTTTTATAAAAAGGACAACCCGTAGGATGGGTGACAACCCATCACATCCTGAAAGGCTACAGGAATCGAACACACAACCGAAGGGTGACAAGGGCGCATCGCCTATGAATGGACTACTTAAAGTCCCTGGTTAGTATGACTTATTATTTTATTAAAATGATTATATGGTAAAAGAATAAGTTGATTTTTTGAACTTATGTTTTATGAAAATTATATACCTAGTATAGAAAAATAATTTAATGATTAAGAGGTAAAATTTATTTTGGAAGAAGTTCTCTCTTTTGAGGAAACACTATATGCCTAAGGAAGATATAATACTATGGTATTTCAATTGAGGAATACTGGTTGAAATTTTAGCTTGGAAGAATCTATATTTTTATTATGGACATATGCTGATTTTATTTTTTTATGAAAATTAATAACCTATCATGGAGAATATGTGGTTAGGTTAATTACTTTTCAATATGAGACTTTATGAGTAACTGGTGTTGTTTGGAGATAAATGTTAAGATGTATCTTGGAAGTATATGAAATTAAATCCTTATGAGGTTTGGGTTCCAATCTCATCTTGGATTACTTATGACGAATTTTAGGGATTGTTGTTTATTGAATGGTCTTTGTTGATAGTTGTGTTTTGTTTCACATATTTTGGAGATTAAGAGTAGTTTTTCTTCTTGTAAAAGATTGTCCTTTTGGGTATTATCTGATCTCTCACTAACCATTTTTTTTAGTTAATGTCTAAAGACAAGGGAAATATATTGTTCTTCTTTGGTGGATTATGTGATTCTTTTGAAGATGATTCGTGTTCTGTTTATGTGACCAAGTCTTTTTGAATGCTCATTTCTTGTAGAGATGATTAGTTTTTGGTAGAAACTTATTGAATAATGAAACTCTACTTGAAGGTATGTATATTTCCTTATGTTCTTATTATATATATTAACTGAATTCCTCAAAATTATGAAAAGAAACGTAAAACAAAAACATTACTGGTTTACATTTCCTACTATGTAATCAATGACTGTTTGACACATCATAATTTGTGATTTTATGGTGGTTAACATTCTTTTAATCATGTTTTCCATCACTCTCCATCAAAACTTGACTATTTGTTCTCTCTTGCATGTCCAAGTTTTCTTATATGGAATCCCATTATGTGTTATCTTGGGTGACCTTTTTACTTCATTTTATTTCATTTAAAGTGATGGTTTTATAGACTCTTTTCTGATGTGGGACTTTTAATGAAGTTTCCAATCCCAATTTTAAAATTGCGAGGATGCAATTCCCAAAGGGGGGGGGGTATGTATCATCCTTGATAAATAAGGAATATGACACCTTGCATATTTATTAATATTTGTGAATTAAATATTATTTTTTCATCTAGTGGGACACTGTGTTAGATGGCGTACCCGATACGCAACCACAGGTTTCTTTGAAATCTTACGTTGCAATCTAATAATATAATATTATTATATTAAATGGTAGTTAATTTCTTGCCATTTTATTGGTAGGAATGAATAGAACTAACTAAAATATGATTATATATATTTTTTAATTTTTTTTACAATTTTCCAATAAATTTTAGGGGCTTAAAATATGAATGTATCTAATTTTAATCATTAATACTCTAATATTTAGTAAAAGGTCGATTTACTGCCTTATCATGGAAAACTCTCTTTAAATCTAGTTTTGGTCATTTTTATATGTTATATTTGTCCAAACAAAATACTTATTTAGATTCGGTACATTAAGGCATTCTTTGGGTAATTTTTTTTATTTTTCTAATAAAGGTCATTATTTAATGAATATTGAAGAATGTTGTATTTTAATTCAAAATTGACTTTTAATCTAATTTATTTATATAGTTAGATTTTCTTTTTAATTGGTTTTAAAGTGTAATTATAACATATATTTTCCATTTGAACTAATTTTGGTTACTAGAAATAATTTCATATTGAAATTAGACATAAACAAGTGTGAATAGTTTGATAGTTATTATTTCTTAAAAACACGCTATTTGTTTTGACAACGAGAATTAATTTTAAATTAATTAATGCAACTTTTATGTTTTGAATTATTAAAAATATACATCATTTTTTAATTTGGAATATAACATATATCATAGGCTCAATTTTTGGTATTTTTATGAATAATTTCAATTTTGATGAATAGTGAAACCACTTATAAGTAGTAAACAAAATGAAAATTTCATTTAAATGGAATTTTACCACTTCGGTGAATTGAATTTTGTAAATCCGACATACATAGTAGTTATTATTACATAAAATTTGGATCAATAAAATGAAAATTATTTTTGTTGAATAGTAACTTTTGACTTTTATTTACAGAGGAATATGGTAAATAGGGTAATTCATGGTAAAAAGAATATAATTATATTACAAAGTTACCTTAACACGTGTCCAAACCTTATTGGATGAGTCATGGATGACCATTGACATATTTGGGTCGATTGTGGGACCCCATGGAGCCACTTAAGTGTGATAATGACACTTTAGATTAATTAATTTAATGTAAAGGCAAAAATGACACAAACAAATATCTTTTAGTAATTTAATTTTTATACGAGGTAATATAAGTTATCTTTTCAACTATAAATATTCATTTGAAATATTAAAATATTTCATACATCATGGTAATTTTTTATAATTTTTAGACTACAAAAAAATAAAATATTTATGAGCCAATATTGAGGTAGTATATATCTAATTAATAATTAATTTAAATAAAAAAGATTATAAATATTAAAACAAAATCCAAAAGATGTCCAATTCTTGTTGGATGGACTTATTTCGACCATGATCCATCTTATATTTGACTTTAATTATTTTTGGACATTTAGAAACCGAATATCATTATATAATTAAATAATAATTTCACACATTCCTAAAGAGCCCATCCCTCCCCCCTTATAAAAGGACACCACTTCTAACCAATTCCTCCCACGTCTCAAGCCATTTGGCTCATCCAACCTCTGTCTAATTAAGAACCCTTAATACCTCTCCTCATCCTAGAAGCCTAACCTACTGCATAAGGAAATTCATGTAGTCCTTTTGGTTCATACCAAAGGAAGTTATCCAAATTAAAGGAAGAACAAGGAACAAATGAGTCATGTCAGACACGATGTATGGGATTTTCTTTTCTCACATTTAATTCAGTGAGATTTACAATGTTCACCACTTATTATTTTCAATTGGTGTATTGTGTACTTCTATTTGATATATATTATCATGATTATCATTATATCTATTGTATTCTGTGATTCATTTGGTGGTTATTAACTTTTGTTCATACGACTCAGCTGATTAAAACATGGTAAAGGCTTTCATATCACTTTTTATTCCCGTGAGATTCATGCTAAATTTTCCAATATTTCCTTTTGTGTGGTGTATGTACTGCCCATGATTGTAAACTTTGTGTAATATAATTTCATTTATGAGTATTTACATCTTCATTTTATGATCCTTCTTTCATGAGGTGTATGTTTTGTAAGTTACCAAATCTGTAAGGGAACCTTTCACCCTCCACTTTTTAAAAGACTTATTTTTGTTATGTCTTTTAAACTATAGCTTATTATGCATGATATGTTCTTCTATATCCTTATTTATTTAAACATTATCTCCAAGTGATGATATACCCTTTTTACCTCATCAACTCACTTTCTGAATTTTAATGTGACACTGTTAGGGTGTCAAATTTTTAAAGGGGAACTTCTTAACCTAGTTTCAATTAATTGGGTTCAATATGTTGTTCTTGAATATGTCACCCTATGAAGATGTTTGGATTAAATATGATTGTTTTACACTTAATAACCACATATAATGGGTGTATTTATATTTTTCACACATAATTATGTTATTGATTTATCCATAATTTAATGATACCATCTTTATAAGGGATTTCATCTCAATTTACATTTCTATTGAGACTTCCTTGTTGTTATGAACCAATTAAATATTATATGGTGTATATACCATCCTTTGAAATATTATATCATGAATCCCTTTATTCTCACGATATTATAATGTTCCTATTAGATGTTATTCCTCAATTATTTGAAGTCAAGCGTGTCTCTTTTTGATAAAAAAACTCTTTAAATAAAATATAATTTTAAATGTTTTAACGATTTATTATTATAAATATTTATCATTAATTTACATTATTTAAAAATGGGTTTTAGGATTTCTTTATATGGAAATTAATGTTTTCAAATGATAATTCAATTAAATGATTTAAAGTGAAATGGGACACTTTGATTCAAAAATCTCTTTATTAAATGTTTCAAATAGTTTTGAAAATGATTTGATAAAACATTGTTTATTTCAATATCTTGATTTTATATATTGTGACTACAATGTGGAAATGTCATATTTTCTTTATGATCATGTTAATTGTTATGAATATGTTATTTTTATTGGGAGTTGTTTACGTATACAGGTGGTTCCGTGATATACCAAGGGCGGGTGAGCCCAAGATAGCTTTCCAATGCATTGGGTAACATGATAGAGGTAAACGTGATGTTTCTCCTAAGAGAGTTAGGAATATACTGTGAACGGTATTTCAAGTGTAACTCCCTACGTAGTTATGATAGCTACAATTTACGTCTGATATGGATTCCATAATAATATTTTATTATTTATGATTTATGTGTGTGTTTCATAAATCTCAAGACTTTGTAAAGTATGTTATGAATGAAAATTATTGTTTCATAGGTTTGTAATTATTGATAGGATAATTCTTTATTTCCTTATTTTATAACCCTTACTATGATTTTTATGTTCATCCCATGTTTTCTAAATGTTTCTATATGACTTGAAGATGAATAGTGTCAAGTATGGGATCATGGAAAAATCATGTTGTCTAAAACATGGAACGAGACATGTTTTTTTAAGAGTTTTTATTTTATGAAAAAATGGTTACTGAGTAGTAGTGTCTATATGTAATATTTAAGTTGTTATGTAATAGTTATGGCCTAATTCTCTAAAAATCTAAACTAGAAAAGATCCTCAATGTAAATTATTCATGTAATTCAATATTATGTAATTTTCTAAGGCCGGGTCCTCATACAAATATTATATTGTATGTAAATAATTATCATAAGTTAAATATTTATGAATATAAATAACAATTGTGATGAATTATACTCAAAGTGCTGGGTTTTCTTATCTCACATTTATTTATTTGAGGTAAATGAGTTATTCAAAACTAGTATTTGTTGTTTGATATATATACATCCAATGAATGTATTTTATTATTATTATCTTAAAGTTTATTTGTATTTTCATTTCAATTTGGGTTTCCCACTTTCATGGGGATTATAGTTTCAATGATACCAAAATATTAAGTTCTTTTTTCTCAATTTCCCTTATTTTGATAGAAATGTAATGTCAGAAACCTAATGTATTTTATGACTTTTATATTATTACTCGCTAAAATGTTATATCATGAATCTAAATATTTTCATTATATTAAAAAATATATCTTTTCATAGGTATTTTTATTCAATGTTACTAAAGAGGTTTGAGACTTCAGTTATAGTCTAATCGTTTATCGAGATTGTGTATGATAATGTATCCAATGTTGAATATTTATAATTATCATGAAATATATAATACTAATGTTATTATGAATATTTCCAAATAATTTTACTAGTTCTACAATATTATGTACATAAAATGTAAAAAAACGTTTTTTAAATAAATTTTGACTTCATTTGTCTGTTTGGTCGAAAATCTGTTTTCATACGAAGGCATATTTTTATGAATGTTTTCAATCATTATTTAATGATACCATTATATGATTATATTTTTATGTAATAATATTATTTTATGATATTCATTTGATAAAATTATTCATTCTATAATAATTATTTGACTTATGAAATGTTTTACATATTTTCAAAATATCTATTTATATGTTTTCAAGGTAATTCTCAATATAAGGTATTTTAAAAATATTTTTTTACATTAAATAGTTTTTTTGAAATTGAAAATCATATTTTACTCAAGAAATTTTTTAATGATATTTTTATGATATTTCCATTCATCAATTTCAAAAACCATTATTGTTACATATGACCAATATGGATATTTTTATATTGATACCATCCTCATTCACTCTTTGTATTGATTGTGATTATTTCAAACAGATTATTAAGGAACCTGATTACTTTACTCATGTTAATCGTGCTTCATAGAGAGTGTTATAGAACATAATTTTTACCTATGGTTAATCATGACTCTGTGATATTGTTTTAGAACCCATTTCATTCGCATGGTTTAATCATGTTTCAACGATATTATGATTGAACCCATTTATTTTCCATTTTTTAATCATCTTTTAGTAATATTTTTATGAAAAAAATTTCTATTCCACATGATTATCATGTCTCAATGTGTTTTCATATAACCCATTTAATTTTAATCGGTTAATCATGTATCAATGATTTTGTTATAGAACCCATTTATTTTTAATAAGTTAATCATATTATTGAAAATAATTAAGGTTGTTTCAATGAGTTATGATGAAATGAATTATATATGTGATTTATTCTTTCTTTTCTTCATTGACATTTTAAATTATAGGTGTGGTCAGATTACGTGTGGTGATCTAATTATATCTTATACAATGTGTGTTCCAAGAGAGTTGTCCTATGAATTCAGTATTAAATATGTTTTATAGAGAATTATATTGTTAGTTGGTTATATGTTTATAATAATCTGTAAGGTTTCTATATAGGTAATATGACAAAATTTTCTATGATAACAATATGTTTTATATATGATTGATATGGGTTAATGATGTTTCATTTGACAATAATTGGGAACACATGGAAAATGATTGTTGACTCTTTTGACATCATCAATCAATAAACCCTTATTACATGTTTTCATGTTTAATGATGATGGTTTTGATAGGTATGAATATTATTAGGTTACACTCATGCACTTTTATTATGTAATCACACCCTTATGATCTTCAAACACTAACTGGGTACATTCATTTATTAATTATTACATTTTCAATTATTGAGAATTTTTTCTGACCCCCCGTATGTTTCATTTTTCCTATGGTATAAAAGTAATTTTTTGAATAAAATACGCATATAATTGATTTCATATTGATTATTAGGATGTCTAAATATAACAAAACTTTATGTTAAGTTGGAAAAATCTCTATAATATCATGTGAATTTGTTGTGTTGGATCTGGTCAAAATTCACTAAAAAATATAAACCTAAAAAAGTACTGTAAGATGTAAGTGGTCCATTATTTCCTTTTTATGTTTTTATGACTGTATGAAAAAAATAGGCAACCCATATCATCATTAAGGATAGAAATAAAAGGTTTATTGTTTTATCACTGGATCTTCGAGTTCATGCCCTTCGCTATTGTTGTTGGTTTCAATGTTCTATTTAGATAACATTGGAGATTATGATATTTTTATATGAGGTTATCTTAGTAGTTTTTGATACCATAATAGGTCTATAATATTTTTTTTTCATAAGTTGAAATTCACATACACCTAATTTTAAGGATTGACATAGTAAAATATTTGAGGATGACAATGAATTTGTTGGAGGTGTTTTTTTCCTTATTTGTTTGTAACCAATTGGACCAACATTATGTGTTTTAGATAGGAAATATGTTTCAAGATCAAAGAAAAAACACACAAACCCGTATGCTAGGTGAAAACGTTTGGCATCTAGAATGTAGGTGGGGCATGAACCCTTGATTGAATCAAGATATGGATTTTTCACCAAGCACTGGCCTACAAAATTTACTAGATTGTATAAAATTGTTATAGGTAATGATTATGCTTATTTTATGAACATGTTGGATTTTATTTCAATAATTACTATTGAATTTTCAGGGATTAATATATGATGAAAACATTTAAAACCTTGGGTTTCAAATGTAATCTTGAAATTTGAGATTAATTTTATGTATTGTTATATATTAAATTATTTATTTCAAATTTGGGTATTACTCTTGAGTTTTTATGATTATATTATCATATGAAGGATTATAGATGTTTTGAATTATCTTAACGTATTCCAACCATGTTGGTTATGGATAATGTCTAAATATATGGGTAAAATCTTTTCATGATTTGGGGGAAACATTGGAGATGTCCATGTTTATTTTAGGGTATCAATCATGAGAAATACATCATTAATAAACATCATAGGGAGAAAAAGTTGAGATTATAGTGTAATATTATTTAACGGTGAAAGTATACACATCATGTATTTATATTTCCATATTCTATTAGTATATATTGTAATAGATTTCCTCAACTCTAGAAAAAGGATCCCGAAAATTTTTTTTTATATTACCAACATATATGATGATATCAATTACATTTTGACACCTCATTGTTTTATGGTTTTGTGATTTCTAATTTTCTTCGGATCATTCAATTTATAGATATCAATAAACTTGGTCACTCCATATCCTTATTTTGGATATACATTTTTCTTCAATTTACATATAATCACATTCCACCAATTACATCCAATGTAAAGACCTAGTTTTGTGTTATTCTAGATGATCCTCATACATACACTTCAATTTTCTCAATTGGATATTTTAATAACCCTTTTTACGATGTGCGATTACCACAAATGTATTTTCAAAAGTCCATTATTTTATTACTAAGATAATGTTAAAATTGTGGGGTTACAATTTATTAAATGGTGTATATAATGTAACATCTGAATATTTTAAATTAATAAAATTATTTACATTAGTGTAAATGATATGAAACATAAATATATCTTCCATAACACAAAAGACTGAGTTTTACCAAACAACAATATAATAGTAATTTTTTTATTTAACATGATAGTTATCATTGAGATGTCAGAATGATGAGTATAAATAGAATAAAATGAATCATCCAAATATTTTTACACATGTATATATAATGAATTCTTTGGGGACCAATTAATTTAAAATTAATATAAAACCCATTGGAGAAAAAATGTAACCCTTTTCCAAAAATATATTTAATTGTAAAAAATAGTGTTTTATACCAACATAACAAAAAAATAAAACGGGTAAGATTATATTATATATATTTATATGAACTAAATTCAATCAAATGTTAAACATTCATCATATGGGTTATATAAAGAATATAAATATAAATCCACTTTTACACTTAATGATTTTTTTGGGAAAACTAGTTCTGTAATATTTTTTTAAAGAACATATTTTAGTACTAATTTCAGAAAGAAAATAAAATTTTCAAAAGGAAATAAATGGGTTTTTGAATGCAGAGTACCAATATTATAATAGACTTAATTTTGGGAACATTCCTGGATATTTTCAATTTGTAATGAATTTGGAAATATACTGAATTCTACTTGAATACTATCTTTTTTTGTGTAGTTTATTTACAATGTTAAATAATATTATGAATAGGTTTTGAAGAAAAAATAGATATATTATAAAAATATTAATCCAAAATAGGTCATATAATTAATTTTCATATAAAATTGTGATATAAAAACATTGTGAAACTTTAAATGTTTTCAATAATAAAACAAATTTCATCGCCATGCCTATGGGTTTAATTTTAAATAAAATTCGGCAAAAAATGTTTATTAAAGTTTTCAAAAAGGATTCAATATTTGGATTAATAACTATTTATATATCTTCCTTAAGACAACATAAATTTCTACCAATGGGGGTAGTGTTAATATTTACATTTAATTACAATGATTTGGGTAAAAATGAGTTTATAGAGTGGTAAAGCAATGAATTGGAGTTGTAAAAATGACCCAAAACATATCTAACACATTGTTTTGGGAGATATCTAGACACTAATGTAATTAGTAACTAAACATAGGATTTCTTGTAAACACATAAAAGAAGGTGACCAATATAATAATTAAAATAATGAAATTATTATAAATGTATATTTCTTCTATTAATGTTTTATAAATCCTAGGGTATAAAGAAAAATATAAAAAAATTGGTCACAAATATTATTTTTGAATCTAAATGAGTTATGTTTATCATAATATCTTATATGAAATTTTTTAATATGATATGGTTACATAAAATTCTTATGAAAAACCAATGGATAGATTATTTATTTAAAAATTAAATTAAATAAATTCTAAAATAAAAATAAAAATATGGAAAATAGATTAAATAATAGTTTAAAATTATTTATTTTGTTAAATATATCTTAATTGAAACATGTTAAAATAATATTTTTTATTAAATTTATTTTTGATGATTTTGAATTCACTTTTAAATAATAATGTTAAAATTGATATTAATCAAATTATATACTAAATGATATTTTGTTAAATGATTTAAAATTATAAAAAATAAAATATTCTACCAAGGGAGAGAAAATTTTGAATAAATTTAAAATATTTTCTATTAAGATTCCAATTTACCTTTTGTTATTAATATATTATCCATTATATAGTGAAAACGATGTAAGCAGGGTTAGGGTTAAGGCAATGTTTTTAGCACAACACCACTGCATTTGGAAAAATTAATTCACAACATAAATGATATTTTTTATAACATATTATATATAATATCTAAAATCATGGGTTCTATCTTTTATATTATGTTTCACTTTAATGTAGTCTTAGTGGATAATTTATATAAGTTATAAAACTAGTTAACTTAATAAAAAACCAAAATGGTAGGAAATAAGGAAACATATGTGTTAAGGAATAAAATTTATAAAAATTGTAGTTCGTTTGTTTATTGGATGTGCTTCTCCAAAAAACATAACTGAAACCCATTATTATTCAATTTTAGTGGAACATGAGGCATGTAAAACCTCCAAATAGTAAACACCTTTGAGTTTTTAAAATAACTCCAATCCACCTCAAGTCTAAAAAGGAACTAACACTCCCCCCATATTCACCCCTATAATTCCTTATTGATCATCAAAAATCTACGCCAATAACTTCATAAGATCAATACCCAAATCATATAAGAATTAACTAGGATTGGAATACAACATTTTAATGTTATTTTCCAAACCTAAGGAGGATACCTGATTAATAGTCAATGATTTTCTAGCAGAAATTTTATATTATTTCCATATCCACATAATTCTATTATTATTCTATGAAGATTATATAATAAAATTAGTATAATAAATATCCTTTTATCTTTTTATTTTAATATTATGACATATATACTCATTAATTGGTTTCTAACCCCTTGAATTAGGTTTTTATGGTTTATTTGAGACATGTTAAATTAATTGTGTGTGTGTTGGACCTCACTACACAAATTTTGGTTTCCTTTTGTTATTATTAGTTATACCGACAAATTCCAAGTGCATGTGTACTTTTTTTGAGGTGCATGTATGTGAGCAGGTCGTGGTACGAGTTAGAAAACCTTTGCTCAACCAATTATTTTTGATAGGGTCCTCAATATTTATTAATTAATAAAACAAAGTAGTTTTTTAATTAGTGTGGTTAATTTATTTGACTAAAAACACTGAATGGATTGGTTTTAGTATAATGTGATTTCATAGATTAGAAATTACAGTTTTTAATAAAACATCTCAAACAGAGGTGTGTTACCTTCAAGCAAAAAATATAACAATTAGACTTATTGGTTCATTTAGCTTCCTAATATGTGTTTTTCTATTTATATCCTTACAGCATGACACACTCGGGATAAGTTGTAATTTTTTTATATTGTGGGATACTTTGAGGTAATTAATTATGAATAAATGAGTGGAATATATTGAGAATTTTAATTATCAATTAATTATGATCTTCAAAATTGTAATTTATATAATTATCCGATGAATTAAATATGTGATATTAAAACAGTTTCCTTGAGATAATTTAGTTTCAGATTAATTATGTGATATTAAACTGGTTTCACTAGAGGTAGTTAATTTTTGAATTAATTATGTTATATTGAAATGGTTGAATTAGAGGTAATTAATTTGTTAATTAATTATGAGATATTGAAATGATTGCATTAGGGAAAATTTATTTTTGAATTAATTGAGTGATATTTGAACGGTTCCATGGGATAATTAATTATGAATTAATTATAAGCTTTGAGATGATATTTAATCAGGATGTTAATTATAAGATATTAAATAGGCTATGTTTTGATAATTATATGTGAATTATTTTTCTGTTTTGAGATTTTTAATTGAGATAATTAACCAAGGTTTTAATTTTGAGATATAAAATTAGGTATGTTGTGATTATTAATTGTGAATTAGTTATGTTGTTTTAGAATTTTAATTGAGATAATTAATCATTGAATTAATTATGAGAAATTAAATTGGATAAGTTAAGATAATTTATTGTGAATTAATTATGCACTTTGAAAATTTTAATGGAGATAATTAATTGGTAGATTAATTATGATATATAAAATTGGATAAGTTGATATAATTAATTATGAATTAGTGAAGTGCTTTGAGAATTTTAATTGAGATAATTAATCATGAGATTAATTATGAGATATCAAATTGGATAAGTTTATATAATTAATTGAGAGTTAATTATTTCCTTTGTGAATTTTAATTGAGATAATTAAACAGGGTATTAATTATGATATATTAAATTGGATAAGTTGAGATAAATAATTTTCAATTAATTATTTGCATTGATAATTGTAATTTAAATAATTAATCGGGGTATTAATTGGAAGATATTAAACTGGAAAAGTTGAAATAAATAAATTTGAACTAATTATGTGTATTTAGAAATTTAATTTATTTAATTAATCAGGGGATTTGTTATGAGATATTAAATTTACTAAGATGAGATAATTATTTACGAATTAATTATGTGTTTGAGATTTTAAATTGAGATATTTAATAAGGAAATTAAATTTGATATATAAATTTGTATAAGTTCAGACAATTAATTATCAAATAATTATGTTCTATAATAATTTTCATTGAGATAATTAATCATGGATTAATTATGAGATATTAAATTTACTAACATGATATAATTAATTGTGAATTAATTACGTGCTCAGTAAATTAGAATTCAGATAATTAATCGGGAGATTAGTTATGAAATAAAAAATTTATCTAAGTTGAGATAATTAATTTGGAATTAATGGTGTGCCTTTGATATTATTATCTAGATATTTAATTATGGAATTGAATATGTATACTTGAGATTTAAAATGATATAATCTAATCTTCAAAAATATTTATGAGATAAGAATTGTGTCATTGATTAATAAATTTATGATTTTATTAATTGGATTTGTGTACTGAGATAATTGTTGATTTATATAATGGATTTGAGTGTGACCAATGAGATGAATGAGAGGCCCTTGCCTCATGTTTTTTATTGGAATGTGAATCCCATGTTAATGTTTTAAATTTAAATACTTAAAATGGTTTTCCTTAAGTATAATGTGATTATGTTTTCTTATATGCTATTGAAATGGTATAATGAAATACATGAGATGTTAAATGCTTCATTAATTATGTGTTTGTGAATTTTTATCAGTAGGAGATCCATGTAAAGACCCAGAAAATTCAAGGAATTTTTTTTCTTAATTTCTTTGGAATATTATGAGTACACAGTTTTTGATGGCACCTGATTCCGAGGCCCAGGGTGCCTTGAATCGGTTTCCGAAATTTAGCTTGAGTACGTTCAGTGAACGAACAATCAGGTTTTCCTATCTTTTGAACCGTTGCACAGAATCGAAATATGAGGGCACCGATGAAACCGCAACACCGGTAATTTCTTAGGAACAACTTTTCTGGAGTTGCATTTTCTCGGGAGAGGTTATTAAATAAATGGGTTAACTAAAGAATAAAATAAAATATTATGCTACAAATTTTATTTTTATTCTAATTAGTTTAAACCTACGTATGGAAGTTGAGGTGGGACCCACTAAATCATAACCCCTCTTGATAGGATACTAGTGAGGTGGGGCCCACATGAGCCCCACCTATTCTACTTCCTCAAACCTCCCACTAAGTTGGAAAACCCCAATTAATTTTTGTGTAACACACCCACACCCCCTTTTTTAAATGCCAAGTCAACTCTCGTGTTTAATTGGATTATTAAATGCCTCTTTAATTGGTCAACGCATGTTATAAATCGAGATTTAATTTTGAATTTCAAAAAGGGATGGCATGAGTAATAAAATAAGCCGAATCCTTATTTTATTATTGTTGATGTGTTGTGCGAGATGATTTGGGGAGAAATTACTCTAGTCTTGAAGAATGTTCTTCCTCGTTGAAGAACACGAAGAACGACAAAGAACGCCAGCGTCCGACGAAAGACGACGAAGAACGCAAGTTCCCCGGAGATCGACGACGCGACGTCGTGTACCGCGACGCCGACGATCCTCTTCGTCGTGACGCTATGTACCGTGACGCCCATGATCCTCATCCACAACGCCATCGTCCGCAATGTCTTTTCCCGCGAAGATCCTCATTCGACAACTTCTTCGAGGTAGGGGGTTTTGGATTAATTTAATTTATGTGGTCTATATCCTCGACATGTGTTTTAATTGTTGGAAGTCATTTGAACCACTAAGGCGGTGGGTGCGGACCAACAAAAAAGTCCAAACCCACCGATTCTCTATTATTGATCTGCGTAATGTTGGGTGATGATGAAACGGGACCGTTGAGCGATTGGAGGCCATCGCTGTAATCTACAGGTCCCGAGACGACCGCAGACACAGACGGGAGCAAGAACGGACCACCGGAGCGGCTCCGGTGGCCCACAGATTTCACTGGCGGCGCGGGTTGCCGGCGTCCCGGTGTGCCGCTAGGAGGAACTTCCCCGACTGAAGCCGTGATGGTAGGCGACCGAGATCCTGCGGCCGCGCAGGATCCGGAGGAGGACGCCACACCTGCCGCGTCCGCAGAGCGCGAAGGAACGGGGGGGGGGGGACCGTGTCCCCCCATGCTCGGACGCTGGTCGAGCCAGCGTGGCACCCGGCAGGGCCGGGCCGAATCCACCCGGCTGGGCCGTTCCCTAATGGACCGGACCCAGACTCGGGTCGGGTCGACCTGGTTTGGGCCGTCCCAGGGGGGGTTAGGTCGGGTCGGACTGGGCCCAGACCCCCCCACTTTCGGACCACTTTCGGTCTTTTGCCCATAACATGGGATACAGACTTCCGATCGATGCACCGTCAGTTGCGTAGAGATCTTTTTAATGAGACAGTTGATTTGGTATATTACACTCAAGGTTTTGGAGAACTTTGGGTATGGCCACGTTGGTTCGAACACGAAACCAATCGGGCCCTCAGAGCAGAAACACTTATAACTTGAGCTCCGAACGTCCGATTGACGTGCCGTTGAATTTTTTGGATTTATATTAGTGAGATAGAAATTTTGGCTTACTCCACTCGAGGTTTTGATGCAGTTGAAGTACAGTCGGGTTGGTTTTGACTTAAAAACCAACCGGCCCCCTTGGATGAAAAATCCGATATCTCTCAAACCGGGCGTCCGATTGACGCACCGTCTTTCGTGTTGAGTTCCTATCGACGAGAAGGAAATTTGGGATACATCAAATCTCTACTACTTGTTAGTTGATGTATCAAACCCTTGGCTCATGGAGTGGACCCTCCTGAAAATGAGCATGCTGTGTGCGGGAACCCTAGAGCTGACTGCGACAACGATGACAACCGTATTGGAATCCTCCGTGGGTTCGACGGTGAAGACTTTTGTACTGGAATCCTCCATGGGTTCGATGACAATGACAACCATATTGGAATCTTACGTGGGTTCGATGGTGAATACTTTCGTACTGAAATCCTCCGTGGGTTCAACGACTATAACAACTGTATTGGAATCCTCCATGGGTTCAATGGCGATGAGGACTGCACTGAAATCCTCTGTGGGTTCCGTAGTGATGAAGACCGTACTGACATCCACTGTGGGTTTGACGGCGATGACTACTATTCTTGTATCCTATATGGGTCTGGCAGTACTGCTGTTCGTGTATCCTACCTAGGTCCGGTAGTGTTTGACTATGTTCTCATATCCTACGTGGGTCTAGCAGAGTAGCTGGTTTTTGTATCCTATGTGGGTCCCAACTTAGATGAATCAGTGGCTACATCTGATCATCTCTATCACCTTACGAAGAAGTATACCTGTGTGAGTTGATTTTGACTTTCAATCATTATCTTCGATATGATTGATTTGCTTTCTGATGTGGATTGGGTTGTGATTTCCTATGTGGATTGGGTTGTACTATCCTGTGTGGACGTGATCGAACTTGGGCTCGGATGTTCGAGCCGAACTGGAATTGATGACTTAGGTGTATGTATGGGAATATACTTAAGTAGTGTTGGATGTTACTTCGTAATTGTATCGTTCCATTGTGGATTATACATTATGGATTCTGGGAGACCTTCAGGGGTCTCGGGGTCCCTACTGAGTAGCGTATACTCACCCCTGCATGGGCTATGCCCGTACTACATTGTGTTTGATGCAGATGACGGACAGTGCTGATCGTGGGTGAGGCTTGTGGAGCAGGTCGGTACCTAGAGGTGGACCACTGGGCGGAACGTACATGGAGCGGAAGGCTGGACCTAAGGAGCTGAAGAGGCTATCTGTACCCACCCTTCTGGTGGAACTTATAGTGGACGGCTCGGTGTTGCTGGTTTACGTTCAGTTGTTTTACATTCTTTCCAGTTGTACTTTACATTCAGTTTGGGTTTGTATTCTGACCCATTTACTTTCATCACTTACTATTGTACCCAGTTTTACGTAGTGTTTACTTATGTTGGCTTACTCTATGGTGTTTTTTTACTTATAAGGAAATACCTTCCCATTTGTATCGGGATTTACGCCTTTGGTGCTAGTTTCCAGCCCCTGGACTATGGAAGGCAGGCTAGGGGTAGTCACGGCACGGGTCCCGAGGACAGGTCATGAAAAATTGTTATCAGAGTAGTTCGGTTCTACTGCAGAACTTAGGACTCTGATCCTACTTCATTGTGAAGTAATAGTGTTAAGGGTATTGAGTGTGGTTATCAGTCCAGGGAGTCTAGTGTTGGTGCGGCAGCCGATGTATCCATACACCAGGAACCTAACTTCTGATTTCTGACTCAATGCACGAAAACATTGATTCCATGTGTGTTTCAAATGTTTTCTTTGTGATTACATTGTGTCAGCTCACCAGGTATACTGTTTTGACCGTGGCACACCTATTTCTTTTCAGGATGGCCCCACAACGACAGCCAGCTAGGGTTTCGAGCATTGTACGAGACGACATCCCACCGAGCAACGAGGCCTCGGTGTAGGGCCCTTTTTCAGCAGAGGCACCGATGGTACCTCTACCCGCCGAGCCACCGATGCTACCAACACCAGCCGCTGAGAGTTCACGTCGCCTTAGTACACTGCACAAGTTTCTGTGTTAGAGACCGCCCAGGTTCTGCGGGGAGACGGACCCTCAGGCATCCGAGAATTGGATGGAGGCGGTTGTGTGAGTTTTATGGTTAGTGGAGACACCAACTAACCTCATGGAGATCCTTACAGCGAGCCTCCTGCAAGCGGCAGCAGGCAGATGGTGGAGCCTGATGCTCCAGGTGCACGACAAGGCATCACTCTTATGGACGGACGTTGAGAGCCTCTTCTTCTCGGAGTTCGTCCTAGCCACCATCCATGCGGTGTGAATTCAGGAGTTACTATAGTTGCGACATGGCGGCATGACCGTGACCCAGTACTCGGCGAGGTTTACTAATCTCTCGCGCTACTCCACAGATATGGTACAAGACCCGTTTTACCGGGCCCGGACCTTCGAGTAGGGAATGAGGCATGAGATTAGGGCTTAAATGATCTCTCTCAACATTAAGACGTAGGAAGGGGTGTTGGAGAGATCCCTTCTAGTGGAGAGTTTTCCAACCGAGCAGTCACCAGTGGAGGGACCCTCCGCAGGACGACCCGTAGCGGAGTCTTCTGTTGCTGGAAGTAGACAGGTGATGCCGAGGTCCAAGAGGGCCATACCATCATATGGAAAATATCAGGATACAGATTTGTTTGTGCATGGCACACGAAGTAGATCTAGCTACATGACCAGCAGGTAATGCTACGCATGCGGCGGGCAGGGTCACATGGCTCGAGACTGCCCGACTCATCCTGCTGATGAGCAACAGGCTGTAGAGGGACCTCCCAGGAAGAGGTTCGACCATGGTGGTCTGTAGAAAGCAGGCATGCCAGGTAGAGGAGCTAACTGAGCAGCGGGTGGTGGATAACACTTTGAGGCCCTACCACCACCACCACCAGGGAGACCACCCCGACCGCAGGGAAAGGGTGGACAGGAGAGAGCTCAGCTTTAGGAATCTGAGGCCTAAGATCATCGAGCTATGGAAGCAGATGGACAGGAGTGGGACTAGCTCCAAACCTGGAGAATTTTGTTCATGTTTCTTCTATATTTGTTGATGTTTTCATGTGGATGCTTTGTGTCTTTGTACTTTGAGCTGCAGTAATAAAATACATCTTTCCTTGTGAAATTTACTTTCCTATCCTCTCTTGTGTGGTTACTAAGAGGTTCTGGTTTAAACTGTTGACTTGACCCTAAATTTTTAGATTCCTACTAGAAGAAACCCAGTGACGACACACTTATACTGACAGTGTGACTCATCCCTTAGAGGTGAGAAAACAGTTGGATCTCTTAGTAGTAGCGTCAAGGCCTTACAACATCATCCTTGGTATGGATTAATATCATCCATGTCGGGATTGACTGTATTAGGCAAAGAACGTGGTTCATCCGGGGGATGAGACCAGATTTATCTTATTAGAAAAGATGAAATCTTTGCAGCTCTTGTAGGACCAGAAAAGGTCCAGGTCATCCAAGAGCGGATGAGGATAGCTCAGAGCCGACAAAAGTCTTGTGCTGACAAGAGGTGGAGACCACTGCAGTTTGAGGATGGCGACCACATTTTCCTATGCGTCTCACCTCGACATGGATTACATAGTTTTAGCTACGACAGAAAGTTATCTCCGTGCTTCATCGGACCCTTCTAGGTCGTCAACAGGGTTGGCGAGGTGGTTTACCACTTGACCCATCCACCTTAGTTGCATCAAGTGCATGACGTTTTCCACCTATCTCAGCTGAGGATATACATGCACGACCCGACACATATATTAGCGATGGGGTAACTTTTGCGGAGGTCCCGAGGGAGATCGAGGATCGATAGGAGCTGGTCCTACATGGGCGGTCGATTCCTCTAGTACGCATCAAATGGAAGCACGAGAACCTCTAGGAGAGCACTTGGGAGCAGGAGGATCAGATGCGTGCTCAGTACCCTCTTTTGTTTCCCTAGTATGTCTTATAGCTTTATGGGGATGTAAATCCCTAAGGTGGGAGTAATTTAAAGACACAGAAATTTCAATGAATTTTTTTTCTTAATTTCATTGGAATTTTATGAGTACGCAGTTTCTGACGGCACCTGATTTCGAGGCCCGGTGTGCCCGGAATCAGTTTCCATTGTTTAGCTTGGGTATGTTCAGTGAACGAACGAGCGTGTTTTCCTAACATTTGAACCGTTGCTTGGAATTGAAATCTGAGGGCACCGATGAAACCGCAGCACCGATAATTACTTAGGAACACCTTTTCCGGAGTTGCATTTTCTCGTTTGAGGTTATTAAATAAATGGGTTAACTAAAGAATAAAATAAAATATTGTGCTACAAATTTTATTTTTATTCAAAGTTGTTTAAACCAATGTATGGAAGTTGAGGTGGGACCCACTAAATCCTAACCCCTCTTGATAGGATATTAGTGAGGTGAGCCCCACACGAGCCCCACCTATTCAACTTACTCAAACCTCCCATTAAGTTGGAAAACCCCCATTAATTTTTGTTTAACACACCCACACCCCCCTTTTTAAATTCCAAGTCAACTCTTGCATTTAATTGGATTATTAAACTCTTCATTAATTTATTAACAGACGTTATAAATTGTGATTTAATATTGATTTTCAGAAATGGATGGCATGAGAAATAAAATAAAGCAAAGCTATATTTTAATATTGTTGATGTGTTGTGTGAGAAGATTTGGGGAGAAATTACTCTAGCCTTGAAGAACGTTCTTCCTCATTGAAGAGTGCGAAGAACGATGAAGAACACCGGACTGCGACAAAAGATGACGAAGAACGCAAGTTCCTCGGAGATCGGTGACGCGACGCCGTGTACCGCGATGCCGAAGATCCTCTTCTCCATGACGCCGTGTACCGCAACGCCCACGATCCTCTTCCGCGATGCCATCTTCCACAACGTCTTTTCCCACGATGATCCTCATTCGACAACTTTTTCAAGGTAGGGGTTTTTGGATTAATTTAATTTATGTGGTTTATATCCTCAACATGGGTTTTAATTGTTAGAAGTCATTTGAACCACTAACGTGGTGGGTGCGGACCAACGAACATGTCGGAACCCAGATATTATCTGTTCTTGATGCACGGAACATTGGGTGACGATGAAACGAGACCGTTGAGCGATTGGAGGCCGTCGTAGTAATCTAAGGGTCCTGAGACGACCCCAGGTGCAGACGAGAGAATGAATGGACCACTGGAGCGGCTCCAGTGGCCCGTGGACTTCACCGGCGGGGCGTGTCACCGGTGGCCGGCTGCCCGAAGACGGCGGTAGGAAACCGTGATCCCGGGGTCTCGCGGGATCCGGAGGAGGATGTGGCACCTGCCGCATCCACGGAGCACGAAGGAAAGGGGGGGGGGGCAACATCCCCCCATGCACGGCCGCTGGCCGAGCCAGCGGGCGACCCGGCCGGGCCGAGCTGGGTTGCTCAGACCAGACCAGGCTGCACCCACTAGGCCGAGCCGTGCCCTAATGGGCCGGACCCAGACCCAGGTTGGTTCGATCCTGTTCAGGCCGACCCAGGGGGTTGGGCCGGGTCGGACTGGGCCCAGACCCCCCACTTTTGAACCACTTTCGGTATTTTGACCACAACTTAGGTTATGGACCTCTGATCGATGCATCGTCAGTTGCATAACAATCCTTGTAACGATATGGTCGTTTCTCTATATTACACTCAAGGTTTTGGAGAACTTTGGATACGTCCGTGTTGGTTCGAATACGAAACCAATCGGGCCCTCAGAGGAGAATCACTTATAACATGAGCTACGGACGTCCGATTGATGTGTCGTCGACTTTTTGGATTCCTCTTAGTTAGACGAACCTTTTGGATTACTCTGCTCGAGGTTTGGATGCAGTTGGGGTATGGTCGGGTATTTTTGACTTAAAAACCAATAGGGCCCCTGGGACGAAAAAGCCGATAACTCTCATACCGGGAGTCCGATTGACACGCCGTCTGTCGTGTTGAGTTCCTATCCACAAGATGGGAATTTGGGACACATCAATTCTGGACTACATGTCAGTTGATATATCGAACCCTTGGCTCATGGAGCGGACCCTCCGGGAAATGAGCATGCTGTGTGCGGGAACCCTAGAGCTAGCTGCGACGACGATAACAACCATACTGGAATCCTTCGTGGGTTCGACGGTGAAGGCTTTTGTACTGACATCCTCCGTGGTTTCAACGACGATGAAAACCGTATTGGAATCCTCCATGGGTTCTATGGTGCAGCCTTTCGTACTAGAATCCTCCATGGGTTCAACGATGATGAAAATCGTATTGGAATCCTCTGTGGGTTCGACGATGATGAAGACTTCACTGAAATCCTCCATGGGTTCGGCAGTGATGAAGACCGTACTGAAATCCTCCGTGGGTTCGACGACGATGAAGACTACAATGAAATCCTCCTTGGGTTTGGCAGCAATGAAAACCATATTGAAATTCTCAATGGGTTCGACGGGGATGACTACTGTTCTTGTATCCTACGTGGGTCTCGCAGTACTACTAATCTTGTATCCTACGTGGTTCTAGTAGTGTTTGTCTATGTTCTTGTATCCTACGTGGGTATGGAAGAGTAGCTGGTTTTTGTATCCTACATGGGTCCCAACTTAGATGAATCAGTGGATACATCTGATCATCTCTATCACCTTATGAAGAAGTATACCTATGTGAGCTGAGTCTTGACATTCAATCATTATCTTTGATATTATTGATTTTCTTTTCGATGTGGATTGTGTTGTGATTTCTGTGTGGATTGGGTTGTACTATACTATGTGGACATGATCGAACTTGGGCTCGGATGTTGGAGCCATACTGGAATTGATGACTTTGGTGTATGTATGGGAATATACCTAAGTAGTGTTGGATGTTACTTTGTGATTGTATCATTCCTTTGTGGAATATCCTTTGTAGATTCTGGGAGACCTTTGGGGGTCTCGAGGTCCCTAATGAGTAGCGTATACTCACGCCTTCATAGGCTATACCCGCACTACGTTGTGTTGGATGCAGACGACGGATAGCGATGATTATGGGTGAGTCTTATGGAGCAGATCAGTACCTGGAGGTGGACCACTGGGCGGAACGTACACAGAGCGGATGGCTGGACCCGAGGAGGTGAGGAGGCTATCTGTACCCACCCTTCAGGTGGGACTTCTAGTGGACGGCTCGACGTTGCTTCTTTAAGTTCAGTTTCAATACATTCTTTCTAGTTGTACTTTACTTTCAGTTTGGGTTTGAATTCTGACCCATTTACTTTCCACACTTACTATTGTACCTAGTTTTAGTTAGTGTTTACTTCTGCTGGCTTAATCTGTGGTGTTTGTTTACTTATAAGGAAATGCCTTCCCCATTTTATCGGGATTTACGCCTTTGGTTCTAGTCTCCAACCCCTGGCCTATGGAAGGCGTGCTTGGGGTAGTCATGGAACGGGACCCGAGGACGGGTCGTGACAAGCCAAGGGACCATGAGAGACATTGGAGAGAAAGAATTAGTTACTTTTTGTGTTGATCCTCTAGAGAACATGAGATCTCTTGGAGTTGATTCAAGGGAGAGACTGTGTGTGCTACTGATGGAGATGAATGTCTGTGTGTTACGTCTTGATCCATCCAACATCATTTTCCGAAGGATAATGATATCCTGGGGTAGGATGGACATGTGAACTTCCATTATGTTTTCCATGGGACCATTAGAGATCTTAGAGTTTGGACAAGGGGCAAGACCATGACTGCATCCAATAGAAAGGAATGTCTGTGAATAACATCTTGGTCCAACCAGAAATAGTGTCCATGGTGTATGTTCATTTTGCATTCGTAAACACTAGATCATATAGGATGATGATAATCATATCAATCTATTTATAGATATACATATACACTATTAATATATATATATATATACACATAATCGACATGATCAGACTTACCAGCCATGGGATGAAACCGGTATTACCTTCAGGTGTCTAATAGGAACCTGCAAAGCTTATAGGTTATTTATTCAATTCAAATATTTCTTCAATAAACACGCATGATGATTAATTTTGTAGAATTTTCTTGATTGGGATAGACACTAGTGGCCCCGAACTACTGAGATTGATATCTCACACCTTATTTGGGCCTCTATTTCACTACGTACCGAAGTAGACTCTACCTTTTTAAAACACCTAGGAGAATGCTTGATGTTGTTTTCTTATACCGAGGAGTTAAGTGATAAGTACCATGCTAGGGCTCAGGATGCTCATGGAGATCTCCCTTTTGGATTTGAGTATTTTCCTTATTGTTTTTACTGAGATGTAAAGGATGTTATTTTGATTACTAATTTCAAATATGTATCAACATGATATGTATTCATTGTATAAACTTGTGTTAGCCATTTTTTAGATATTTTTTTATTTTATTATATATACTTCTACTGAAATATGAGTTCATTATTTTTTTACCATTGTGCACTCTAAATATGATTGTGTAGTCTCACCACTGAATATCTATAGAACCTCATTTCTTGTCAGCATCTTCTAGCATACAGGGAGACACACTTAATGTAATGTGAAGAATGGTTCGGCTACTCGTTCGAGGGTATTCTTGGTTGGGATGTTACAAGGAACATTTAATATTTCATAATTTAGATAATAATATTCATTTCCTCTAATATAATTGTTAGGTTATAATGGTAACATAATAAAAAGATTTAATTTTTTTATATTCATTGTTGTATATCTTATATAATATTTCATTTAAAAAACATAGGATATTAGATTACCCCCATATTTCAATTTGAGCATAGATAATTTAGATTTTAGGAACAATAAATGATGTTTCACTCTTCGAAGTACATTTTTTCAAATCACTCCTCATAAAATGGAATAATAAAATATCCACTTAAAAAGAAATAGATGTACAATGTTTATATAGAATTAAACATAACTAATTTTCCATGTATGAAAACATAAATATGGAACAGAAAATATAAAACTCTAGTACTGATAGCAAGTTAAGAAGTACATGGTGATGTGAATGTTTTAAATCCTAAAACTAAAAAATTGTGATTTATTAAAAGATAATTCTTTTCTTAGTATAAATGATAAAGAGAAAAAAATTTAAAAAGATTTTTTTCTATAGTTGAGGATTTTTTACTACCAATAGTAATAATATAAGGAAATATACATACATGGAGGAATTCAAACTTAATGAGAATTTTCGAACCCAAATGGTTATCTTATAACGTTCATTTTTCATCCTAACCAATAATTTCCCAAAATTATTAATAATAAAATTCTTCTATATCATATCCCCTGAACTTTCAGCTTAATATTATTTAGAAAATGAAAAAAAATAAATAAATTCATAACTTGATCAAGTTTTACACCTTAGTCCACTTTGATTATTTTCACATAGATAAATAGTGGATGCCTTGAAATAGTTATTTTAAAATTTTTTGATGTACCTTTCCTCTATTGGCTAAATTCACACAAAATAACATAGTATGTATGGATGTTGTTAGAAAATTGATTTCGGAAATCATTTTGTATGAAATATATTAAAAAACAACTACTAAAACATTATGTTTATAAATCATTCAGACCATGTTTATTTAAAACATTCAATCCAAGATCCTTTTAAAAAAGTCCTAAGTTAGTCACAATATACTATATTTTAAAACCAAATATAAATACACTACATGATGTTGTCCATCATCAACATCGATATTAGGAGATTAATATAAATCAAATTCATGTGATATGGTAAAATAGTTGAAAATTCATTTATGATATTTAGCTTTTTTTAATGATGTAAATATTTTGAAATTTTGATTAGATTAAAAATAACCAATGAACTAAGATGGTATTGATGTACATAAGAGGTTTTTTAAATCTCAAGAAATTATTCAATGATATTTATGTCTAAAATTTTCCAAATCATTATAACATTCCATTAAAATAATTATTGTAAAAAGGTAATAACTAAGATATATAAATGTCATTTGAGATTACTATCCTTCTATTTGTAACTAATTTGTCATGATATAATAATGTTTCAAAAGATATATTTTATAAGAGGAATATATTTAAATACTTATCATATATTTAACAAAAATTCATAATCTCTTATGTGGTCTAAACCCTACTCTAATATCAAATGTAATGCCCCATCCTTTAAAAATATGTATTCTAGTAATTTTTAAAGTAGATATCACAATATTTTCCCAAATATCTTTTATTTTTTAGTTTTAATGAATTATGAAAAACTAATAAATGGTAAAATATATATATTATAGTTGGAAACCTATAATAATTTTTCCATTTTTCCAGTCAATGATAGCTCTTTAAAATAAAACTTTTATTCTTTTGACTAACCCATCTGAGGATTTTTATCTTAACATCAACCCTATCTCATATCTTACATAAATTCATGGAATTTTTTGAAAAAAATTGGATGATAACATAATCATTGTAAGGTAAAAAATCAAATAAAAACATTAGTCTAGTGAAATCATGAAAACCGATTTAATGCTCCATGTGAGAATAAAGTAAATAATTTCCACCGGAAAAATATAATTAGGACGATGAAATAAAAACATGAATCCCAAAAAAATAAATTAAACCCCCTTTTGGTATCATAGATCCTCGTATTCATTAAGTCCTTTCAAACACATTTTAATTTTAATAACCATAAGAATGAATTCAAATACAATTATCTAGAGAATGAAATAATTACCCATTTTATTATAGAGCTATACTGGGACTCACCCTTCATTTAAGCTATATCACGATCACCAATTTTTCATGAGATATAATGGGGATGAACCCTTTAAATATGTAATATCAGAATCATCCAATATATATAATGGGGATAAAACCTTTGTATAAGTTGTATTTGGCTTACCCATTTCAGATATAATGCTGATGTACCAAATCAAGAATAAAACACTCTCTACTTCCCACATTCTTCATAAGAACTCTTCAAAAAAATAATGTGAAAATTTTTTTATATCAAAATAGAAATTGAATTTTAAATCCATTATAAATTTCAAAATCCCAAGAATAGTGGAAAAAAATTTCATTTAAGAATATATCATTAGTAACATGTTGTGGAAAAATAAATTTTCTACTTGGAAAAAAATATTTTTTCAAAAAAAATATGCCCACCTATAAATGAAAAAAATTATTCTAAAATAAACATGTAATATTATAAAGGAATAATAAAAAAATTATGTAATCAGGAATGTAGGAAATGATTCTCATGTACTACAAGTTAAGAAAAACCCTTCAACTTTTGTAAATATATTTTATAATTGAATTTTAAAATAGAATTTAAATGAAAGTCCATTACCTTGAGTCTGATTTGTTTGGTATGACATTAATATTCAATGACAATTAACATATATTATTTATTTATTTTTATTAGAACCTTTTTCATGTTTTTTATTAATTTTTTTATCAATTATTACTATGTTATAATAATTACTTTATAATTTATGTTAACACTTAATGTTTTGATGATATTTGATACTAGAGTCCAAAATAAATTCATTATGATGAATATATTAAATTTTAATATTAATATATCTTCACAAAAATAGTAAAAATTGAATTATTATAATTTTTTAAAATCAATTATAATTTTCAATTAATGCATAAAAAATGAAATTAAAAATAAACTATGCTACAATCATATAGATGGTAGGATGTACATAAGCATGCATAACATTTCTATTTTTCAATGATCATTATGAAAAAAATAAGTATTATTTTATATATTCTAGAATTATAAAAATATCATAAATATTAGATCGCATCTTAAAATATAATTATATAAGTCATTAAATTTGTGTGGTGGGGAAAATGATTCACATCACATCATGGAGGTGGTAGTACAAACATATGCACGAAAGAAGTTACCATTTTTTGTGCATGGATACGTAACAATATCAATTATATATTATATTTTAATATTGATAAATATTTTATGAATATAATATATAAATATTAATTCCATGAATATAAATAGTCTTTATAGATGGTTATGGAAACAAATTGCATCTCTTCGTGATGTGGTAGTCTACCGTACATATGGTTGAGGAATATATATCAATTTGGAGAATGTGGAGATTAATTTTAGCCATTATAGTAACATAATATCATATTAGTAATTGTAGGATTATTAATTTATTATGTTTTCATTTTTAGAAATTTTTTTTGTATGTTGAATGAAGAAATAAAATAGAAACACATGCTAAAAAATGATAAATCTTTTTTAGACAATATCCTCTATATAACTCAGTATGAACACTAAGGATGGTGATATTATAACTAAACAACAAATTAAGGGAAGGTATATTAGATGTAAAATGAACATGTCTGTGATAAATTTTATTGATGATGAATGAACAAAATTGAAAATGGAAATTAGTTGATGTACAGTTTTATATGGGTAAAGTAATGTCATAATTAGCATAATAAAGAAAGTAAACACTATGTAATTGAAATAATAGTGATGTTGAATTTTTATTTTATTAATCATATGCCCTTATTTTAATACTTTTTTTTCATGCCTTCAATTTTTATTTTTTTTAGATTATGTTTTGTTGTGTGGTTATGTTCTTGTAATAATTATATTGTGAATGTGGTTGTGGGGATTTTATATAGTAAAAGATGATTAGGGGAGGGATTTTAAAGGATGTGATTGCTTAAAATATTTAGAATCATATGGAATTCAATAAATAATTGTTATATTATGTGACATACATGTGAATAGTGTTATGTCTTTTTGATGATTAAAATGTGTAGTGTAATGCAGGGTTGTACGAGAAAACAAGATTGATGTAAGTCATGTTTATAATACTATATTGTTATGGGGAATATCTATATAAATAAATTAGTGGTTAATGTACATGAAATGTGTCGAGAATGGGGTTGATGTCCATCTTCTATATGACAACATACAGATAAGATTTTTTAGGTTTTTATGTGGTGATGGAAATGTCATTATGTGTAGAAAGTTGTGGGTAGTGGATTTATTGTATGACGATTGTTTTATGATGTGAATAGAAAATTTAAGATATAGTTTTTTATTTCATTATATTACTCTTGTACTGTTAGTGAGGGGTTATTCTAAAAGTATAATACAATTTCTATTTAGTGTAATATCTAAATTGACATGTAAGTGTGTTGATAATTTTGTGTCCATTGTAATATGGCTTTTGATGATATTTATAGAGTTGTTCCTATTTTTCATATTTTTTATTTATGTTATGGTAAATATTATCATGGTAGGATGTGGATTTGGATTGTAAGAATGTTTGAGAAATGTTTTATAATGTTGTGGGGAAATATTGAAAGTGTGGCCAAAAAGCTCAAACATGATGTTTAGATATCCTCTTCAAATGGCCATCTTACATATATTTATTTATTATAATTTTACATTTTGTTATCAAAGATAAAAACTCGTGAATAATTTTTAACGATTGATAATGGTTTATTTAAATGTACGATCCTACTAATAACTCCCATTTTTTAAACACTCAAAAATTTAAAATGTCTTTTTAAGATAGTTTAATGGTGATTGGGGATATATTTTAGGTATCCCATATTAATTTTGCTGAATTATCAAGGCCCCAAGAGCCTATTTTCTTATTCATTTTTAATGCACATATTATTAAAATTTAAATAAAATTTTGGGAATGATAATTTAACTATTATATGTAAATAATTTATTTTATATTTGTTGACTTCACTAATTACCACTCATAGGGAGTTCTAAACGTAATACATCATAATTACTTGTTTAATAATATTGATTGTAGTTTCAAATATTTTTCCTACCTTATAAGGTCATTATATGTTACTACTTATTAAATTTAAACCCAAGAAGTTTATTACTGGTGTAAGTTTATGAAAATGTTTTATTATATATTTTTGATGAGATTTATGATGGTTTTTATAGTGAGTAATATGTGTTGATTTCATGGAATTTTTAGGATAGTGGTGAATCAAGATCATATCTTGTGATGTAAACCCTGGAGACGAGCTCCTAAATACCATTTTATGAAACAATATTATACAAAACTATGATATGTTAAAAATATAGAGAATTATTATGTTAATGTGTAACCATTTTAGAGAATAAATCATTTATAGATTCATGTATCACTATCGTTAACATCATTATCATTTTTTACTCATGGAATTATCAATTTTTCAATGAATAAGTTTTTCTATTATAGTTATTGATGAAATATATTACTATTATGTAAAAATTTATATTCCTATAATGTGTGGTATAATTGTAATTATATAGAATATATAGATTATATAAACCCTTTTTTATTTTTTATTTGTTTGTTCCCATTATTCCTACTAAATGTTTACCCTTCAATTAACATTGGAAAATGAACATTACCTATAAAATCCTATAATGTATAGAATTGGTAATAAATAATATTTTTTGGAATCCTTACTCAATATAATCGGAAATAGATATGATCTTTTCAAATTATGTTTCAAATTAATAAATTATACATTGATAAGTAGTAAGAATTATTCCATAACCACATTATCATACATTATTTTTTCTCTTTTTAATGTTACATGATATTATACTATAAAATCATAACATATTTTAGATAATATTATTATGTTATTACATCATTTATTGATTTAATTTTTTTCATTTAAATATTTAGTTTTTAGATGACACTGTGCATTCTTATTGATTACCCGTTCAAATTATAAATATATTTACCTGAATGAAATTTTTTCATTATTATTAAATCATGATTAATATTTTGGAATGGAATAACTTTTATGTGACATAGGTTGAATTGTAAATTCAATTTTATTAATATTTTTCTAAAATATTGATGGGATTTAGTAAAAGGAAATAGAAACTAGAAATGAGATTTTGAAATATAAAGCATAAAATGTGGATTTTGTATTATAAGAAGTATTTATAAAGTAGAAAAATGATTTCACGAATTATTATGAAATCACAACAATGTAACTTATCAATTATTTATGTATGTTTATCAAATTACACCTTAAATATTGGATAAACAATATGTTACCCATTATATAAAATGAGATAATATATCATTAGTGATAAAAACAATTCCTGAATATTTAGTTTGAATAAGTAACGAGTGAAGCATTTGAATATAAAATTTATTATTTCATATTTATTATTGAAAATAATATTTTGTTGATATAATTATAGTGAAATATAAAGATATCCCTCATAAATAAAAATATAACAATTCTTGGGATGTTTTTTAGATGATATATCTTCAATGTGTTGTTATATCTTTTGAAATATCAATTTTACGAATTGTAAATTAATATTCTAAAATATTGTTAATGTAATTTTTCATATAAAGATTATTAATTTTTAGAGATTTTTTGGTATTTTTTAATTAGCATGACTTAATAACATTCAACTATTTTTACCTTTGTTGTGACTATGTGAGGTATTTTTGGTGGATTTTATAGAACCAACTTCCTTAAAAATTGAAATCATATAAATATAGGAATGAATCAGTTGTGTGAGCCAATAATTATGATGAAAATCTCAATTAAAATAATAAAGTAATACTGTTTTGAAAAAACAATTATTTAATTGATTCATTATTAATGTTGATTATTTAATTATATTATTATAATTTGATTGTTTAAATAATAAATGGTATATGGTTGTTGGATATTTTTTATATTTGGGGGTCTTAGAAAAGATAGTAAATTGTGTGGATAATATTGATTAGGAATATATAGTTGTGTGGGAGGGAAATGTATTTTTGGTAATGGTTGGTTTGTTTGAGGATTAATATGTTTTTAATCTAATGCTTGGTTAACCGTGGGTTGGATGAGGAACTACATATGATGTGAAAAAAGATTTATTTTGTGGTACTTCATATAAATTGATTGGTGTTGAGGTTGAA
Source organism: Viscum album (assembly GCA_963277665.1). Taxonomy (NCBI): domain Eukaryota; kingdom Viridiplantae; phylum Streptophyta; class Magnoliopsida; order Santalales; family Viscaceae; genus Viscum; species Viscum album. Next base: position 503,663,257 of record OY728122.1, on the reverse strand, counting down.
ATTTACTATTGAAGATGAATAGTGGATCAATGATGTGGAAAATAGAGACAGGTTGTGTGAAATATTGGGAAGTTGAAATTTTTAGGAATGATATTATTGGGGTTGATGTGTAATATTATGAATTCTTTCTCTCAATTATTTCTATCTGATTTGGGTGGTTAATAAAAAAATTCTATTAATTGATTTGATGATATATCATTAAAATCATATTGAGAAATTAATAATGGGGTGTAAAATAGGAATAATGGGATTTGTAATTGTTAATGAGGTAGTGATGAAAAATACCCATTTTCTGTTGTGCAATATATTTCCCCATGTCAATGAGATGTTAGGAAAATATTGATTCTTCCATTTTATTAAAAAGTAATTTGTATCAATTTAGAGATGCTATGGTGGTGGATTGTTATCGGAGTACAATCAATGATGGCCAAATATAAAGCACAAAAACCTATAAGAGATGTCACTAGAGTATATTCATGAATAGTTTAATAAGGATTTATTTATTTAGTATATATAAATGATCATCTAAAATATCATCAGATGATTTAGTTTGGTATGAGAGGGTACATAGATTTGGGAGTAATTTTATGGACCAATAAATCTATATTCTATGTTAACTCCATGATGAAGTTGAACAAGAATAATATTTTCAGTCTTCTATAGGTCCCAATTTTTCATTATATACTGAGGCCATTATGTTGAATTATTGGAAGGAGATTATAGATCATGTGGGGAACATGGAAAAGGATTTATCTGTGAATGAATATACTAATGAAGTACTATCTAAAACAATTTATAAGGATTAGATTAATTATCTATGTTGGGAGACTTATGGTTTTTGGAATATGATAGTGATATGATCTTATAATGAAAGATATTGACATTGAATATTAGGGTTACTCTCTCTGAGGTTTCATAAAATAAGTGAAATGATATTTTTCCATAGAAATGTTGTGTGGTGTCATCATTTTGACATCCATGAGATTGAATGTGAATCTCATTCATTAGTGGAGGGAAATATATATAATTTTTATGTCATTGGGAACCTAACAAATCAAATAAAACCATCATGGATAATTTTAAATAAATTTTATTGTTTATTCTTTTATTAAAATTTATATTATAATGTATATTTTTTTCCTTGAAATATTCTTGGAGGTAATTTTTAATTGGTTTTATACTATTATAGGGATTTTTTCAATGTGTGGATATTTTAAAACATCATTTAGTTAATGGGAGTAACATGTGAGTATAATGTTTTGATATTGGGTTGTTGATGTTCTTTATTTTTATTTTATGTTTTATTAATATATTCATTATTAATCTCAATTGGATTGTTTTTAAGAGTTATTATATTCATTTATGGTTTATTATTGATTCATAGGAATGGAAATAATTTAAAAAGAATCCTATATATCTTACTAGTCTTTATCAAAAAATGACCTAATGAATTTGAAGTAATATAGGTCTAGTGAAGTGGTTTGCGGATGGGAGGTTGATTGTGTGAGAAGATTTTAGTTGGTAGGAGTGTGTACGAGCATGCCTTCGGTTTCATGTCATGGATATTAATAATGTAGAATGGGAGTTATGTGGTCTATCATGTCATGGCATGATTAGTGCATTAATTTTTTTTTCTTTTCATGAGATCCTATCATGAATTCATGATGTATTATTTGATAAGAATGTGTCAGGATATTTGGAAGGTGGACATTTGGTCACGGTATACTGAGTTTTTTCAAAAGATGAAGGATTTTGATGTTATTTTTAGTTATATTAGTGACTCTTATATATTGATATTTTAATATAATATAATAATAATTCAGGGTTTAATGATATTTTTTCAAGGAATGAAGGGGTAAGTGAATTTTATTAACACTTCTATGAGTGAACATAATTACATGGACACCTTTTTCATAGTGTGAAAAATTGAGATTAGTTTTTGGGGTCATAAAACATATACCTAACAAACACATAATAATGAATTTAATAAAAATGATTAAACATTATTACAATCCAATTATTTTCTAGGTTCAATGTTTTAGAAACATATTAAAATGATTATATAAAATATTCGATAATTTCACATAGTGTACATTTTTTTAAAAAAAATAAAAATTTGACAAAACAATATCACTCATAACACACTTCCTTCACTCATAGTGAATCTTCATGATAGATATATTCATACTGGTATAGTTCTAACAAAATATTGAATCCTAGAAAATCATTTATAATGTTGAATGAGAAAATAATTCTCTATATGTGTTAAAAAATAAAGGAAACTGACTAGTACCTTGCAAAATGTGAGAACCTGAATGAATAATTTCTGTTTTATATAATCATATACTCATTATAACAAATTCATTTCCCAAATATTTTCTTTTGAAATCACATTTTAAAGCATACTGGAAAAAAGAATAAATGTAAAGGATACATGAGACATCGTATAAATATAAATATAACAATGGAATAACCTATATGGTTAATTATAGCATCATTTACAATAAAATATTATACCTTTTTTACTCCGACATATTATATTAATGGAATCACCTAAATCAATGGTTTTATCATCTTGCTAGAACTAAGCTATACCGAGATACATCTTGCATTGTTATCTAATGAATTAGTAGGATTTACCAGAGTTCCCTTTCATCATTGATGTATTTTAATTACTATATCATTAACAAAACACATAGTGTCTTGTACATATATCACAAAACTCATAAAAACATTCATCTGAAGCCATAAAAATAAGCCTACACAATTATAAAAAAAAATTAAAAATGGAATATCCATTTTATTAATATCTTTTAAAAATGAAAAAATTGAAGATAGTAAATGAATTTACATTGGAAAATAATTAAAAATTGTGATTAATATTTAAAAATAATAATAAACATAGAAGAGGGAAATGGGTGTAAAGCATTAAAAGTTAAATGAACATTCTTTTTGCACATTTATAAAGAATTTCCAAAATGACCTATATAGTAAACATTAAAAATAGACCAAATTAAAATATTTCATATAAACAAATATATAATAAAAAATTAATTTCATAAAATATTTAAATATAGAGATGAGAAATCATGAAATGTTGAAATGGAAAAGAAATATTTGAAAGGAAAACATTGAAACATATAAATTTTTTTAAATTAAAACCCATTTTTCTCAGGCCATAAGATATCATGTCATAAGACATCATGTCAGAAGACATCATGTATCTATTCATCGTCTACAATAAAAGACAAATACATTTTATTTTCATGATTTTTAAACATTTTTTATTCCTATTAGTTAAATATTATTTATTTTTAACTATTTTTTATTTTGTTACTAAACCTGTTATGTTAATGCCCGATATTTTAAATTGTTCGTTCAAAAAAATATCACTATGTTAATCGGGGAAGAAGGCATAATTAAATGGTTAAATCACATTTTTATAATGTTAATAATTTCATAAATATCATATTTATTCAATAAATATGATTTTCTGAATTTTGAATTAATTTCATGATGAAAAATCAAACACACAATTCATGGAGGTGATATCCCACATGTACACAGGAGCGAAAAGTTCACTCTACAATGGATGAATGAGAATGAAGGTAGATACTAATTTATTTATGTATAATATTATTTATTTTTTAAGAATAATTATTTTTCACAAAAACGATATTTATAAAAATCCATATGAAATAGTGACAAAAAATACATAAATAATTCATGGAGGCGGTAGTCTATACATACACACATATGATATTTTTAATATTAAAATAATTTAAATGAGAATAAAAAAGGTTTTACCATCCGAATAATATAATTTATGTATATTAATTATAATTATATTAGTATATTAGTATCGGTATATATAGTTTAGATATTATTAGTAATAATAATCAATAATGTACTTGGTTGTTCAAAATACACCCCCACCCCACCTCAATAACCAAATTTTAAAAATACATTATAAGATCTTATATTGATATTAATGGAAGAATGAAACCTATATGAAATTTATATGTGTATATTTTATTGATATGGGAAGAACATGGTAGATCAATTTTGTAAATTTTTGTGGATAAGTGATGGGTGAGGAGATTATATTATAGATGAGAGGAGTGAAATTCTTGTTAATACTAATAAATTTTAAAAATATAAATGTATTCTTAATGTCCATATAGAAAAAATGCAAACCATACTAAAAAATTTTGCATTATGGGATAAAATAATCTTTTCTAATAAAATCCTAAAAATGTTTTGAAATATTTGTGGCCTTACCTATATTTTTATCACCTTTAAACCCATTATAAGCTTTATCATGGTGACAAACATTTGCAATAGTGTCTTTATTTTATGTATAAAAATTATATTAAACTCTTTATAAAATGTTAATATGATGATTATGAATATTTATTCAATTATAAAATATTAAATTTATATATATGGTAAATATTTTTTTAATATAAATAAGCATAATGAAATGAAAACCTACTTTAAAAAAATACACATTAAGCATACAAATTAATTTATAAAAATTTTATGGTATTGATTTTAAAGAAATTTGTAGGCGTATAATTAAATATAATAGTGTAATCATAGTTTAATATAAATTGAATACAAAATATATTATTATAATTTATAAATTAACAAAAATAGCTAGAAATAATTTTTTTAGAATAAACCATCACTCTAGTTCTAAAATATTAAAAATGGTTCTATAAATTAAAAAAAATCATTTTAAAGGAAATATAATAGTTTTTAAAACTATATTTGGTCCTTTTAATAAATTTTATAGACATTCAAGCTATTTTTATATCATGGTGATGTAATAAAAGTGACAGCATCTATAAAAACTTTATTTTTTTTTCTATTCATCAAAAAACAAATAATTTCATAAAAATAAACAAAAATAATTTTACGATAATTTTTATATTCATAATTAATAAATAATATTTTTTCAATAATATTAAAAATCCCTAGATAATTAATTTTACATTTAAAAAAAAGTATAATCAAAATGTTTTTTCTTAAAAAAATAACCCTTTTAAGAATTATTTTTTATTAATATTATTTCATATTAATTTTTAGTTAATATAGTTTTAATATAATATTTTATAAATTTTAAATATTTCATATTATCATAATAATATTTTAAAATCAATCAATTTAATTTTTTAGATAAAATAATCATTTTTCTAAAAAATGTTCTTGGAATATTGAAATTTGACATTGTAAAATTTTAATCATACTAATTTTTTTATATATCCATATTCATTAAATTTCATAAATTTATTTTTTTTCTATTTGGAATATATGAATTAAATTGATCTATATATACTTGAAATTAAATAATTCCAGAATAAATATGAATTACTAAAATATAAAAATGTTATATTATTTAGAATAAATGGGATGTTTCATGGGTTCTACCTTTCTGTGATTCATTGCATCCGGGTTTTATTTTCTAGGAATGAACATACTAAGAAAATAAAAAATTATGTGGTATGATATATTTTAAATAGAACTATGATAGGTAGACCATAGTGAAAATTTTAAGAATTCATTCAATATGGACCCATCACGGCTGACATTTACATGTCACCCTATGGTTCCTTATACATTTAGTTTTGTTATGAATTTATAAGACCATCATAATTTTTATAATTTCAATCATTTTACCTATGTAATTATTATTTGAAGGACTGTATTTAGAATACTTTTTAGTCCTTGACATTAATTTCTTCTTGTCATTATGGGATCTGGAAACCTTCACCATAGATGAAATTATGAACTCTAATTCTTCATTATCAATTATCCTACATACATAGGGTTCAATGGATGTATTACTAGTTCCAAAGGGAGATGTTTTGTTGAGATGTTTACGGATCCTGACATATTGTATGTTTTTATGGGCTTTTATGGATATTTTATATCATGTTATCATCAAATTATTTGTTATCTTGACCTAGTGACTGTTACAACATAGATTGATGTAGGGTATTTATAATACCATATTTTATTAATCAAACGTAAATTATTGACGATATTTCAATGATTTATTCCTTTTATATTCTGGTATCCCTTTTATTCATGGATGGATATAGCTTCTTGATTTGTTTTGAAAGTGGAAGCCTATGAGAAAAGTACCTTACAGAATAAATGAATCAAATATAGATAATAACCAAGTAATGAAGTGTTATTATCAGGGAAGAGAATAACATATTTACTATGGATTTATAGGAATTACTATGTATTGGTTTTCATTGACCATTTAAAACTATAAATCTATTGTTAATTAGCTTTATCACATTAATTATAGACTAACACTTTATGTATAAAAATATAAATGGGATTGCAGAAATATATAGGTTGTGGATATATCATTATTATTATTTAATTTTCTTCATTATATTTCTATATATTCCAATATTTTCTGCATGGATGAATTTATTTATGATACATTTTAGGTTGTAAAATTTGGTTTTTTGTGTTTTTTATGTATATAAATTACCTTAAAAATTGGTAAAGTTATTTATGGTTTAGATATGTTAATGGGAGTGGGGATGGATAGGGATTTATACGGTGTTATTATTAAATATTTCTACATATTAATATCTTTAAATAATGATGATGGTTTTGATGATAAGTTATAATTTTTTATGAATTTTGATTTAAATAATTGACTATTTGATTATGAAATCATTACATTAAATGAAAGGAATAAATGTTTTTTCTGGGATATTTATAAGGATAAAAAAAATTTAATAATTTTTGGTTAATGGGATGAAGTGGGAAGTGGATGATTAATCAGTTTAACTTATTAAAAAAATCAACAATTAACATAATAAGTCTATAAAATGTTAAACAAATGTATTGTTAATATTATAGAAATATGAATTTTAGGATTGTATGGCCCCATTTCCTGATGTGTTTGAACATACTGTTGATGTTAACATTCTATGGAAGGTTGTGTTTGGGTATTGGTTTCTATGATTTATCATGATATTTTGAATGTGGATTTGAGGATGAAGGGGTAAAGGTGGATTATAGAGGTTTTTCATGGGATATGATGGATCGATGTGGTTTTTAACATTTGATTTGTAATGGGTTAAACATGTCACATGTGACATAGTGAATAACATTGTTATATAAATGTGATAATCCTAAATGGGAGGTTAATGTATAGTATTAGGAGGGAACAAGGTTGACTCCCTTAACATTCATGATACCTTACTATGATGAGGAGGGAGTGGGTATACAGAAGTGTGTTGGAGATATATATAGAATTATGTGGGAACCATGATGATATAAGTCATGTTCACATTACCTTATTTATATTTGGCTGTTGATGTGATCATGTGCTAATGGGATTTTTGGTAATGGAATTGTAATTATGTATGGAAAAGTGTAGTGTGTAGATATATGGAGGGTTGGTTGGTTTGTGGTGTGATTTGATAGATGATGACATGGTTTTTTCCCCATGTGCATAGTAAGTTGGTCTCAGGTTCCCCTATTAGGAATCTACCTATTTTATTTTGAGACATCTATAAATTGACATGTAAATTTTGTGTTAATATTTTGAAACATATAATCATTTATTTTATTGTGTTTATAAAGGTGAAGGTATTTCCTATTTCATGGGTTATATTTTGGTATCTATATTATTTCTTATATTGGGAGTCAGTTTGGTTTATTATTTAGGAAATTTTTTATGGTTTTTTGGGGGAAATGTGTAAAATTGATTAAATAAGGTGGAACATGGTGTTTAATGGTTATATGATTCTATTTGTCTTTATTCTATTTGTTATCATCTTCCACTTTGTTTTTATTAATCTGATATACTATTTCTTCTTTATTATATATGTATTTTATATTGATTGGGGGGATAATCTTAATATGTAATCCCATGTTCTCACCCTACAATTTATTTGTATGTTTTTTTCAGATAGATTGAGGCTTATATAGTCTACTATTTACATAATTGATGTGTATTTTCAGTGATTATTGGATCTCATGATATTATTTTTATATTCCTTAATAATAAATTAATATTTTATATATGAATAATATTAGATTTGTTGTGATTTACTTCATGAATTGAAATTTCTTTGAGTGTATTTTTTGATTGGTTACATTATATTACATAAAATTTATATGGGTAATTCTACATGTTTATTATTTTATAACATATATTCTATTAAAAAATTCATTTACTATTGGATATTGAATTTTCTCATTACTCTCATTTTCTCTATCAGCCAGGAAGGGGTTCAAGGTGGGATAGTTTTTTAATAAGTCTAAAAATACTTTTAAAATATTGTCTCAAAAAACATTTAACATATTGTCACAAAATACTATATTTATTTAATAAAAATATATTTCAATCAATGATATGTTAATTTTTTTTAAAAATTATAAAAAAATTTAAGATACACTATTCAAAACATCTACAATTATACATTAAATTTAGTCTTCTAATTGGTGAATTTATAATATTGAAATCTGAAATTAATATTAACATTTTTCATTATAGAAAATATTGTTTACAAGTCATTTTACTATTTTATTGTTTAGGTTAATATTATAATTATAAGATTATTATTCTAATGGAAAGGATACAATTTAAGTATACATTTTTTTTATACATCAGTTGAAGACTGTTGATATATAAAAAATATTATTTAGCTAATTTTCTCTTACATATATCAATTTTTTTTTAAAATTATAATCTTATTTGATAATTTGTTTCTGCATTTTAGATTTTTTTTCACGAATGAGATGATTCTCATTAACCATGAACCTATGAATATTAAAATGAAACATAAATTGTTTATTATTGGGTTGCATTATTATAATATTTTCTGTAAAAATAAATATATATATCATCTAAATTTAATGTTCTGAATTTATGAAAATTTATTGTTGAATTTTATTATATGATGAAGAGTTTTTTACTATAATATAATTTTGAACAAATCCCATATAAATATTATAAAGGAAAATATCAAATAGAAAATTCAAGGTAATTGTATATTATATTTTATAATTATTGGAAACAAATGACATCGATCACATTGAAATTAGGTTAAATTATCTTTTTGTACTTAGGATTAGGTATTTTTATTAGAGTTAATCAATTCTCCTCCCCGTAGTTTCTCTCATCACACTATCATAGACAATGATATAATTTCATTCCTCATTTTTCATAATAAATATCTATATATCATGTTATATAAATTTGTTTTTCAAAATCATTCTAAAAAATATCTATAAACTAATAGGGATATTAATTTATTCAATGATATAATATTTTCTTATATATAATAACCTTCAATAAAAATTACTATCATGCTATAATTAATTTTCAAAACAAATTCCACATCATATTATATAAATTTTTCACATTCGATGATGATTTTTCATATATAGATTTCATCATATAGATTGATTTAATTCTATTATAGGTTTGGGAAATTCAACATCACCATTATGACATTTTTTCTTTCTAGTGTTTGTGAATATATTGAAACCAATATACATCTATCACCACTTTTTCCAATCATTACATATAAAAATATTCCATGAACAATAATTGTTATAATTAATTCATATTCAGTGGATTGTATCATAAAAAATAATATTATTTCTTCTCCCTCCCAAGATGTGTTATTTCCACCAAAATATGAATTTATCATTCAGTGATATCTGGTTTATTAATTAATTAAAATAACTAGTGATGGGATATAAATTTATTTCCAAACACAATTATTCAATTCCATGGAATATTAATTTAATTTTAATTATTTTGATGTTTTACTTAGGCCTCAAACTCTATTAATTGAAAAATAGTAAAATCAAAAATCAAAATTAATTTTTTTGGTTTCAAATAGAATTATTTTTAACACCCTGACCCTTGTATCCCATGTTATGTGGTAACATTAATAGTTTTTAACTATACATGATAAGTCACATATTAAATAACAAAATGAATTAATTACTTTTTTAACCATTTTATTGACATGAAATTTAAATTTCATTTTAAATCATAAAATATGCTAAGGGTTTTGATTGAATAAATAAGCAATAATAAATATGCAAAGTCAAATAACTAAAACTAAATAAATTCAATAAATTATATTAATATTCATAATAAAAACATAGAAATATATGATGATAAATTAATGCCTTATAAATAATCACATTATCTAGAAAATTATGCATGGATATTTTAATTAACTAAATACTCACAAGGAAATTACTAACTAAACTCATAATTATGGAATACATAATTATAGAAATAATAAAGGTATTATCAATACTATTGAAATGTTATTTTAAAAAAATGTGTAAAACCCTAGTTAATTTGGTTAACCAACATGTCTCATGAAAAATACTAATGAATTTGGTGGCTAGGTAATTTTTTCAATAGCCATAAATTAATTAGTCTAATTGATTCATTATTTGAGTTGAAACATAATAAATATAAAAATATTTTTTTAAAATAGTATATGAAATGTTAATACTTACCCCATTAAATAAACATATTCATAATTCATCTAATGTAATATAGAGAATAGTATCAAAATTGTACATCCCCAGTCATGCAGATCATAAAGCATCCTGAGAAATAAAAAGGATGTTGTTATTACAACTTATTCCCACTGGAAAATATATAAAAAAGGGTTTTTTCATTGACTAATATGAATACCATATAAATATCAATATATAATTCATGTGGAAAATTTACATTCCATTATGAAAATAATTTATTTTAAAAAACTAAATGTTTACAAGACTTTTGAAAATACTTTTCTTTTAAAATAAAATTTTGATGAACATAACAGAATATTTAAAAAAATAAATTATTAATGAGGGTATAAAATTCCCTTAATGATGTACACATTAAAAGAATTACTCGTATCAAATTTTTGATAAATGAGAAACATAACTATTTCAAAAAAAATCCATCAAAATATATTTCAAAAAATTAAGATAAAATTAAATAATGTGTTAAAATAACTTTAATAAATTATTTGGAAAATTTTAAACATATTTTAGAAATTATTTCTAGAAAACAATGGATTTTCATTAAAAATAATTTTCGATTGAAATGAGAAATAATGTATTATTTTCATAATAAAATTTATCAAATGTTTTAATTTATAATGATAGAAAAATGGGTTTTTTCTTATTAATTTGAGGGGATGAAAATATATTGGTATTAAGATATAAATACCAAATAATTCTCCAATGGGAGATATAAACATAAAAATTACCAAACAATTAATAATTATTCAATCTAGAAAAATAAAATTAATATTTTTTTTTTCTGAAAATGTGTTTTGGAGAAATTTTGTGACATTTCTACAACTAAGATTCTATTTTTAACAGCTCAATAAACTTATCTTCACCTTAATAAATATATTTACTTATAACTATTTTCACTATTCATTAAGGTAAAAAATTAGTATTACCTAATTAGAAAATACAAAGTATTATGCATAAAAATGTCCAATCTATTAGGAAAAATTCAACCCTTGATAGTGGTATAATCTAATTTAATATTAATTACATTGGCACACCAAAAAAGTAATATGTTAAAGTAAAAATGTTCAAATTTTTACAAATATTATTACGTTAAAATTAAAATATGAAAATTATTAAAATTAAATATATTGTATTAGTTTATTTATATTTAATAAATTTTCACTTTAAACCCAATTCAGTAAATAAATAATAATTAAAAAAAATTTAGATGAAAAGAATGTATTCAATTAATATCCAGTAATATTCATTATTTATCAAAAGTTTAATCTTCTCAGAAGTATCAACAAAAATTTCCCTGATATTCTTTTCTATTCAAATTCCAATAATCCTAACTAATTTGTCTAATTAGTTTGATAATGTTTTAAAAATTAATTTAATATTATATCCACCATGAGTGATGGAACTATATTTTATAAAAATATCATATCTCTAAAAATATTTCTTTTCATTTAAGTGATACTTATTATTATTTATAATCAATATATAACTGATAATATGTGTGAAAAAAATTAGAAGTTACCTAATATTATTAATACCATATATTCCCACATGTGGTTAATAACTATCATATTCAATTATAATATTAAACACATATTTTGGTTCATTAAAACTCAATCTTTTGTATAATGCAAGTTATCAAAGTTACTTTTTGTTTCATGTAACACAAGATAAAAACTCTGTTATGTACATTGATATCTATAGAATGTATTGATTTTATTAAAAATAGTAAATATATAGTAAGGTCTCGATATATAATATTTATTTTCATTCTTGGTGTTGTGTGTCGTACATTCTATCAAATACGATGTTCATGTTTTAATATTTTGTGGTGTTACATATCAAAACGTTTTTATAGAGACGAGTTTGTTGTGAATGGATTCAATTATAAGAAAAATATTTAATTTTATGATATTTTTTAACCTTTGGTAAAATTTTATTCTCTCAGTGTAATGATTACAATCATATAAGGTGATCATAATTGCAACATATGAATTGGTAAACTAAAAGTTATTCAAGTGAAAGTAAAAAAAAATCAAGGCATGTAATCATTGGAATTTTTTTAGGTTTTGAAGTAGGAAATAAGGGTCTATTATATTAGGTTTGATTCTTTTATTATTAAAGATTATTTCAATACAATAATTTTATATCATATAGTCGTAAAATAATGTCTTCCAAGGGTGATTTCATTATTTTATTCCTTTATATGGATGATATGATATCTATTATACCATATATAACAATGGATTATGTAACTTTCCTGACCCTAAATCCACTAAACCGATGCTCTGAGCCAGGTAGTTACATAACCTTAATCGTGCCTCCCCGTACGCCAAATGCTGGCGACTAGTTGCGGGGTCTATGTGGTCAAGTGGGAAGACTATACCCCCTTTCTTATCAGAGTAAGCCACAATAGATATAAACCAATAGAGGATACAATAATCAATAAACAAGGAACATGTATAACAACCATTTTCAACAATAAATATTCCATGGCCTAATATAAGTGAAACAGTGAAAAAAAACCCAAAATAAAGACAATAGAAAAAATCCCCAAAATGGTCCGGAATCTTAGTCTGGATCCTTCACCAAGTTCTACCCATGTCCACTCAATTATCTAGCAAGGGCCCTTGCCCTTCTCCTGACCTGCAAACATGAAATCTTCTTCGGTACCCAACGGCGGCCCGAGAAGGGTGTGAGTACAACTCAGTACGCCACCACCAACGGTGTCTAAAAAATATCCAGTATGAACAGTTTGTGCATGAAAAATGAATATTAATGACAATTTCCAAGTAATTATTTAAGGTTCCATTAACCAGTTAAAAGCCAATGGCATTTCCACACTTATTACCATTCATTTCACACCAATTATCAGCACTTACCATTTCATCACGTTTCCATTGGTTAATCACATACATTATGTTACATGGGTCGAAGGCCCACAATTACATGCCAGAGGGTAAACTCATCGTTATCCTATCTCACTAGGACCAACCCCCTCATAGAATCCATCTCCTCACCTTGAATCCTCAGTTCGGGTGGATGCAACTGTTAGGAGAATAGATCCTTAGTCCCCATTCCTAACCCGTGCATTTAGGGTGGATTTCAGAGCATTAGTATTCAATCGACCTGTGGCATAGATCCTCATGTCATACCCCACACTACCAAGCCATGTGCACATTCTTATATAAGTAACCATCAAACCACCATACCATTTCCCTTTGACAAACACCATTCACAACAAACCTCATGAGAATTCAATTTATTCCTTAACCCATTAACACATTACCATTTAAAATCTTTTAACCATTAACCCAATTCCCATGTGTTATGCCCATCTCACTAAGAATTCAACACTAAACCCACAACCTATCCCATTATGGTCTTTAATCAGTTTACACATTAACCCATTTAACCCATTCAACATTTCCATCAATCAACTATTCAACCCATTCAAAATAATATTTAGGTTATTTCCATGTCTAGGTGCATCACCTAACTTCTATTCCAAGTTTATCTAATCATGTAAACATAAAATTCAAGGGCTCTACCATTTATTACAACAAGCTCACTTGTTTCATAACAATCCCTATGCCCGGGAAAAGCTGGCACACCCCTTGGATGGCCCCAATTAGGTCAAGTCATTCTCAACACATCCCATGGGGGATTATGAGGGTTCCCATTTCCCATTTTTAAGCATCCATTATACCAAACGCATATATTTTGATCAAAGCTCATCAAAATTAAACCATGGGCAAAGCCACGCATGGAAAAATCTACCATGAAACTATGTGATAATGTTTGTATACCACCTACCTCAAAACTGTGGTTGAAATCACACTCAATCGAGTCCTTAGTCCTCAATTTGACCAGCCTTTGGAGATTCAACCTAGAACTCATCCATAAGATAGGGTTTTGGTGCTTCAGAACAAGAGGGAAAGAAGATACAAGCCCTAAACCAAAAAGAGAAAGAAGGATGGGATTAGCCTTACCCAGAGCTTCGATCTGAATCCAATGGCACCAAAAACGCCTTATAAATGAGGGAGATAGTCCTATTGGAGATATTGGGTGATTTGGTTTGTCCTAGGGTGAAGAGGGAGGAATGGAGAGGAAATCCCGAGTGGGTTCGTAAAATCCTGAGGTGGCAAATTTTTAATTTTTCACAGCTTTAAGAGGCCACACTGTTTTTTGCATGGTTTGAAAAACCGTGTGCAAACTGTGTGCATGCTACTATCTTGAGGAGGAGGGGTTTCATGGTTTACCTAGGTAGGCCAAACGGTTTTCCCTGTCCATGCACAGGCCATGCGCCCAGGCTTCTCTTGCCCAAGTTTCCTTTCTTTCATGCCCCGAGCCCCTGAAACACCCCCAAGACCTCTCATACATTCAAAAGAAATACCAAGAAGCCCGAAACAATGGATTCGACCAAAACATAACGAAAATATACCCTTCAAAAAACCGGTATCTTACAACCTCCCCACCTTATAACAGCTCGTCCTCGATCCGAGTTTCCAAGCGTCATTGATCCACCGAAGAGAAGAGTTCGGGCCATTGAGACCGCATATCCAATTCCCGCTCCCATGTTTCTTTCTGAACATTCCCATGCTGCCATAGTACTCACACTAATGGAACAACCTTTCCTTGCAAGACCTTTTAACTATGATCCACCACAAGAACCAGAAGATCCTCAAAGGACGCACCATCATCATGCTCCACATCCTCAACATCAACCATGTGAGAAGGGTCAGGGTGATACCATCGAAGCTGCGACACAATAAACACATCATGCATCCCACCATACCGCTATGGAAGATCCAATCGGTAAGACACTAGTATGATCCTCTCAACAATCACATAAGGTCCCACGTACCTGGTCGCCAACTTACCCTACTTTCGAATCTGATGGTGACACAACCTTGGTGACACCAGAAGGAACACTTTATCACCCTTCGCAAACTCAGGAGGTCTACGACTCCAATTTTCATATGACTTCTTCCTAATCTGAGCCGTAGCCATCCACTTCCTGATCAACTTAACTCTCTCCAAAGTCTCCTGCATGATACTTGGCCCCAACAACTCTGAATCACCAGCCTCTATACAACACAACAGGTATCTACATGGCCTCTCGTAGAGTGCCTAAAATGGTTCCATATGAATAGAATCCTGAAAACTATTATTGTAGACAAACTCAACTAATGATAGGTGCCTCTCCCAAGAACCCCCAAAGTCCAAGACACAAGCTCTTAACATGTCTTCCAACACTTGGATCGTACACTCCGACTGCTCGTCCGTCTGCGGGTGGAAAGCCATACTAAAAAAAACTTCATAACAAGTGCCATCTGAAACCCTTTCCAGAAACGTGATGCGAAACCATGATCTCAGTATGAAACTATGGTCTGTGAAACACCCTGCAACTGGACTATTTCCCAAACATTCAGCTCACCCAACTGGTCGACTATAAAGGTCTCCGAAATTGGTATGAAATGAGCCTATTTCAGTAACCGATCCACAACCACCCATATTGCATCATTCTTCCATGGTGTCTTCAGAAGACCCATGAAAAAATACATTGTTACTTAATCCCACTTCCGTTTCGGAATGGGAAATGGATGCAACGAACCACATAGGCTTTGATGCTCGACCTTCACCTACTGATAGGTAAGGCACCCTGCCACAAATCCCACAACTTCTTTCTTCATTCTAGGCCACCAAAACTGCCTTCGGAGATCACGATACATCTTGGTCAAACCAGGATGCTTTTCCCAATTTGACGTATGGAACTCACGCATCAACTATTTCAGCACACACTTTGGCATAACCACACGATCACAAACATGAACAACACCTTCCATGCCGATGGCCCTACAAGAAGGTATCTGCCCACCATTAAGCTTTTCATTCATGATCAAACACTCAGGATCATCAAGATGACCTTCTTTAACTCAACTAAAAAGCGTTGACTCAATTGTTATGGAAGAAATAGTGACCTGACTACTCTCTTCCTACACATACAAGTGCATCACTTCAATCAATACCATCACCTTCCACTCTGAGCTGGACTCTTGAACCACCTGATTCTGACCCTTCCTCCTCAGAGCATCAACAAAACTATTTTCCTTTCCCGGAATGTACACTATCTCAAATTAAAAATATTGGAGATATTCAACCCATCTTCGCTGCTGAAGGATCAGATCCCATTTTGAGAAGATGTACTTTAAACCCTTATGGTCAGTAAACACATTAAACTGTTCTCCCAACAGATATTTCCTCCAGCACTTCAAGGCGTACACCACTGCAGCCAACTCAAGGTCATGAGTGGGATAGTTCCAGTCATGGGTTCTCAACTACCTTGACCCATATGCCAAAACCCTCTCATCCTGTATCAACACAACCCCATGTCCGACTCCGGACGCATCACAAAACACGATGTACTTCTTACCCGACTCATGTAAGATCAAGATAGGTGCGGTCGTCGACTTCTTCTTCGACTCTTGGAAGGATTTATCACAATCCTCAGACCATTATAACCTGATTCCTTTCCTGGTGAAGCCCGAGAGTGGTGCTGCCAAGAGAGAGAAATCCTGAATGAACCTTCGGTAATACCCGACCAATCCTAGAAATCTCTGAACATCAAAAACACTTTTGGGATGCTCCCAATATAAAACATACTACACATTCATTAGATCCACTGACACACCTACCTATGAGATGATGTGACCCAGAAAATGAACCTCACCTATCCATAATTGACACTTTGATAGCTTGGCATATAGTCGATGCTCACTTAGCATACCCAAGATGATTTCAAGATGTTGGGCATGATCATCATGAGTATTCGAGTACACTATGATATTTTCAAGAAAGAAAATCACAAACTTATCTATATGGGGTTGAAAGATTCTATTCATCAATGCCATAAACATCACCGAAGTATTTGTCAAGATGAAAGGCAATACCACAAACTCAAACAACTCGTACCAACTCTGGAAAGCTATCTGCGGTATGTTAGAATCCCTCACCCTCATCTAATGATATCCGGACATCATATCAATATTAGAAAACACTTATTCACCCCTAAACTCATCAAATAGTTCATCAATTCTTGGAAGAGGGTACCGATGTTTCACTGCCATCTAATTAAACTTTTGATAGTCAAAACACAACCTGAACAACCCATCAAAAATCTTAGTAAAAAGCACGGGAGATCCCCATGGAGACATACTAGGACAGATAAACCCCTTATTCTCCAACTCTTAAATCTGAGCCTTCAGTTCCTGGAGTTATTCTAGTGCCATTCAGTATGGAGGAATAGAAACTGGCTCCGCTCCCAGCAACAACTCGATCGTGAGCTCAACATCCCTCTCAGGTGGTAACCCCGAGAAATCCACAGGAAAAACATCCTAAAAAAGATCCACCATGGGAGGAAAATTATATTGTTCCCCTCCCTCATCATCATCAAGCATGATACATGCCACTTGAGCCGTGAGTCCACTCATCTATTGATAAAACATCCCCACATACAGTACTCGAACATCCCATTCACCACAGTAGACATAAGTGTATCCCTCAAGTGACTTGAACGATACTCTACGACAATAACAGTCTATGCCCGCCTGATACAACACAAACCAATCCATTCCCAATATTAGGCCAAGACCAAACATCTCGAGAATGAACAAGTCCCACAGAAAATGATACCCCCCAACATCCAAGGCACATCCCTTGGACTGCATGATATCCTCAACCCGCACACCCAACAGGGTGTCAATTGACATAACTCCACACACCCCCTCTACTAGTAAACCCAACACTACCACAATTTGAGCTAAAACAAATGATTTTGTGGAACCTATGTCAAACAACGCACTAGAAAATGTAGAATCTACAAGAATTGTACCTTGAATAGTTGACGGTCTGGCCTCGCCATCACCAGGCGCAAACTAAACTTCCTGAAGATGACCTGCCCCTCTACCCTGGGCCCCAGCTTGAGCACCCTGTGTCGCACTGCCCTGCTGGCATGTGCGATCTTCCCATAGAGTTCCACATCCACCGCCCCTACCAATGTGGCCT
This sequence comes from Viscum album, assembly GCA_963277665.1. Lineage (NCBI taxonomy): Eukaryota > Viridiplantae > Streptophyta > Magnoliopsida > Santalales > Viscaceae > Viscum > Viscum album. The sequence goes on along the minus strand of OY728122.1, from coordinate 503,644,642 downwards.
ATGGAGCTCCAACTGCTTGTCTAATATGGGGAAACTGATCCCCTTCCCGTATCTGGTACCTACTTTCCATCATCATTCTCACCCGTCTACTGAGGATTCCTGTAGAACCACTACACATGCCCCATCATGCCACATGAACGACACTCAACTGGAGGTTGAGGACAGTAACCCTGAATATGCCCCGACATACTACACTGATAAGAGACCAACTGGTTCCCACTCTGAGAGGCTGACCCTCTCTTCTGACCACCTTGATGGAATCTTTCCAAACAATGCTTCCGAACTTTGGAAAATGCACCACTTTTCTGCCCATCCAGCACGGCAAGCCCACCACCCAAAGCTCCCTTCAGGTTTCCTTTAGTGATGAGTGCCTAATCCATCGACTCTGTAAAACTATTCAAGAGAAAGACATTTACTTAAGACCGGATCTCATGTCTCAACCCATCCTAGAAACACTTTGCTACCACTGCCTCATCCCCTGAAAGCACTGGGACAAAGCGTCGCAACTCCGTGATGCGACTAGCATAGTCCATCACTGATAGCAATCCCTGAGTCAGGCTCATAAAATTTACAGTCCGCTCCTACCTCAAAGTCTCTGGGTAGAAATTTTCTAGGAACTTCTCCTATAAAACCTTCCACAACATCCCCTCAGCCTACTCAGTCTAAGCCTGAATGTCCCACCAACGCCTTGCTTGGCCCCGTAACATATAAACCACCATCTTTACTCTCTTTTCAACATGGCTCTCTAAATGATCCAATATCGTTTGGACACACACTAACCAGAACTCCACTCCCTCTGGCCCACCCTCTCCTGTGAAGGTTAGAGTGTGCTTCAGCTAGAACTCCCTAGTTAACTCAAACATACTCGGTTCAACTCGCCCTGGGTCCCGATCCATCATCTACATAAGGCGAGCCAAGTTCTCCCGGAAATGGTATTCTCTACCTTCATTGATCACTATATTTTCATTATATTCTACCGGATGATTTTTCTTAGCAACATCCTATCGTTTCCCAACTGGTAATCGACGTCATGATGGCATTTCTCTACATTTCCATGCACACGATTCAGCACACATACCAAAAAACATTCACGACTTCATAAAAAGATCTTTACTAGCTACAACAACCCAGTTTCATATACTAATTAAAAAACATTAACACCTCAAATTCACCGCCCCGACCATCCCTACTGCGGGCCATGGTCCACATGGGGTAAATAACCATGAAATACCACCAAACTCACACAACATTTTAAAAAAATATTTTCCACTTCATTTCAAACCATTATATTTCGTTAAATATAATTTACCCACCTGTTTTATTTCATTATTCTCATTACTTCATGGTTTCATGAAATGCATGATGCACCCTAATTTCTTGCCTCACACACCCACCCTGTGTGTGTGCATAATACAATGCATGTCACCTATCTCTCTATTTTCCTATAATGATGTATGAGTACAAATCTTCTTGCCATTAAGGCCACGAGACAAATATCATAAAACAGTCACATAAACCCACATGTGTATCACCTAACGATGAAATATCATCAACTATAACAACACATAGCCAAGAACAACATTTCCCACCCAGGGTGACTTGGGTTTTCCCTCGTACATGGGTTAGCTACTCCCAAGAATGAGCTCATTTTCAAATGCCCGACACATCTTAACCCTTGTAAACCGATCCCAAATAACAATACTTCATAGATGGAGAAGAAAGACCACCTATGATACCACTTGGTAATGTTACCGACCCCGAATCCACTAAACCGGTGCTCCGAGTAAGGTAGTTACATAACCTTAAGTGTGCCTCCCCGTACGCCAAAGGCTGCCGACGAGTAGTGGGGGTCTATGTACTCAAGTGGAGATACTATACCCCATTTATAATCAGAGTAAGCCACAACAGAAATAAACCAATAGTGAAAACAATAATCAATAAACAATGAATAAGTATAACAACCATTTCCAACAAAAAATCTTCCATTTCCTACTATAAGAAAGAAGTTAACAAAATCCCAAAATAAAGACAACGTCCAAAATCTAAAAAATGGTCTCGAATCCATGTCTGGATCTCCACCAAGTGTTACCCATGTCCACTCAATTAACTATCATGGACCCTTACACTTTTCCTGACCATCGAACATGAATTCTTTTTGGGTACCCAACGGCGGCCCATGTAGGGTGTGAGTATAACTCAGTAGGCCACCACAAACGGTGTCTACAAAATATCCAGTATGGATAGGTAGTGGATGAAAAATGAATATGAAATATGATTTCCAAGTAATTGTTTACATTTCCATTAACCAGTTCAGATCCAAAGACATTTCCACTTCCATTACCATTCTTTTCACACCAATTATCATCACTTACCATTTCATCACATTTCCAGGGGTTAATCACATACATTATGTTACATGGGTCTAAGGCCAACAATCACATGCAAGAGGGTAAACACACCGTTATCCTATCTCCCTAGGACCAACCCCCTCATAGCAACCATCTCCTCACCTCGAAGCACCAATCCAGGTGGATGCAACAGTTAGTAGAATAGATCCTCAGTCCCCATTCATAACCCATGCATTTAAGGTGGAGTTTAAAGCATCAGTCTTCAGTCGACCCATGGCGTAGATCCTCATGTTATACCCCACTCTACGAATCCATGTTCACATGCTTATATAAGTAACCATTAACCCAACAAAACATTTTCCTTTGACAAACACCATTAACAACAAACCACACTAGAATTCACATTATTCCTTAGCCCATTAACACATTACCATTAAAAATCTTTTGACCATTCACGCAATTACCATGTGTTATGCCTATCTCACTAAACATTCAACACTAAAACCATAACCTATCCCATTATGGTCTTTAATAAGATTACACATTAACCCATTTAACCTGTTTATCATTTCCATGAATCAACCATTCAACCCATTCCAAATAACCTTTAGGTTATTGCCAAGTCTAAGTGCATCACTTAACTTCTATTCCATGTTCATCCAATCAATCCAACATATTCATCAAGGGCTCTACCATTTATTACAACAAGGTCACTTGTTTAATAATAATCCTTATGCTCGAGAAAAGCCGACACACCCCATGGATGACCCCAATTAGGTCATGTTATTCTCAATGCATCCCATGGGGGATCGTAAGGGTTCCCATTTAGCATTTTTAAGCATCCTTTATACCAAACGCATCCAATTTGATCAAAGCTTGTCAAAAGGAAACCATGATCAAATAAACACATGGATTAATCCACCATGAAACTATGGGATAATGTTTGTAGACCACCTACCTCGAAACCGTGGTTGAACACAAACTCAATAAAGTCCTTAGACAACAATCCGACTAGCCTTTGGAGGTTCAACCTAGAACACACCCAAAAGATTGGGTTTTAGAGCTTTGGAACAAGAACAATATAAGATACAAACCCTAATCCAAAAAAGCATAAAAGATGGGAATAACTTTACCTGGAGCATCGATCCACATACAACAGCAAAAAAAATTCCATAGAAACGAGGGAGTTTGACCTCTTGGAGATCTTTGGAGATTTGGTTCATCCTAGGTTGAAGAGGGAGGAATGGAAAAGAAATCCCGACTGGGTTCTTAAAATCCCAGGGTGGATTTTTTTTAATTTTTCCCAACATTAAGAGGTTGCATGGTTTGGTAGCATAGTTTGAAAAATCGTGCGCAAATCGTGCGCATGATACTGTCTAGAGGAGGAGGGGTTGCACTGTTTACCTTGGCAGGCCGCACGGTTTTCCCTGGTCGTGTGTAGGCCATGCGCCCAGGCTTGTCTTTCCAAGCATTCCATTATTTCATGCCCCTAGCCCATGAAACACCCCCAATACCTCTCGTACGTTTAGAAGACATCCCTTGAATCCCGAAACAAGGGATTCAACCAAAAAAAAAACGAAAACATTCCCTTCCCAAAATTGGGATCTTACAGATTAATTTTTGAATAATTTTTCAAATAATAATTTTGAAATAAAGGAAATAAGATCATTTTCCAGACCATTAGTCAGGATAAAAGGAAACTTAAAAAACATCTATCATTAAAATGGCACATTGATATGATCCTAAAATGATTCCACATGATTAAGGTGAACCTATTTTGTGCTCATAATTATTGTTATTTTTTCCTCATGAAATGTTATGGTTGATTAAAATTAAAGGATAATGATGAGATTAAAAAATTACTTATCAGTGAATAATTTCTAATTGTTTTTAATCTATGGTGTATAAAGAATATGATATTTCTCATATTGTATTAATTGGTTGAATATTGATATCAAATATGTTAAATAAGTCTTGGAAATAATCCAATTATTTATTTTAGAATCATTGAGGTGTGAATAGTCATTTATTTGTTTTTTAAATGATATACCTTTTTGATAGATATGTATTTATGATGGTATAATTTCAGATTTATACTAGAGGAAAAACATATTCAAATAACTGATATCATTTATAGGGGATCTGAATCATAGAAATAAAACATTCTAAGTCTGTTTCCTAATATTCTCTAGAATTAGAATATGTCACACTAACTTATGGTTCTATGAATATAATATGGAGTTATATGTTTCTAAAAGAGATGGGATAAAATTAGAAGAATTGCATTATTTATTATCATATTTGGAGAACTATGCATATCATTAGGAACCCAGAACATCATTCAATTTTAGAACATATAATGGATAAATATCCCAGAATTAAAAATGATTTGTATGATTTATTACAATATCATCATGATTGATAATGGAGAATACATGATAACAAATGTTATACTAAAATAGAAGATTAACATAAATAAGGGTTTATAGGTATATCTTGCACCACAAATAAAGGGGGAGATATGTTTGGGATAATTCCATTTATTGAGTTTCTATTTTTTTTTTAAATATCCTCTTTAATGATTTTTCTCATATCAATAATCTACTCCTGGTATCTAGAAAAAAATTTATTGTTGTAGCAATTGAAAAAGTGTTTTTATGGGTAGGTAATGTTACATAATAATCATTGACACATATTTTTTTCTTTATATTTAAAATATGATTTCTCCCCACTATTATTAACAGATATGTATACATTTTGGTTTATGAATTATGAGAAATAAGAATTAAGGGCCCCTTATCATGTGAATGTTGGCCCACCAGTGAACAATATAAATCATTACATTATTATATTTTTTCTATTATTTACGTATGTTTTTAATGTTTAAGACTTATATTTATCTAAAATGTAACTACACTTTACACATTATATTTGTTTATTCTTCAATATATTTTTTATAAAACAGAACCATTAATATTGTACATAATATCATATTATTTTAGGACATTCTACTATGTTCAACTATCTGGGATGAATTTATCTTGTCCATTATAAATTATGATTTTAATTAATGTTTTATGATTATGCTTCTTTTGAAACCCATGGATAAATAATACATCTCAATATTATGTATAATATTAAAGTACATAATCTAATATTCCACTCTTTATCTATCCCATTGAATAAAATATATTCTATTGTTGATCAAGTAGTAAAATAATTCCTATTAAATATTTCCATTAATAGAAATATTGGATTCAATAAAAAATAATTATCAATAAAGATATACTGTCAGAAACCCACCTGGGTACCCTGGTAACCTAATAACTAAGATAGTCAATATATATCCCGTAGTCTGTTCTCGATCCACATGGGCCAGCGACTAGCACCAAGCATTATACAAAAAATAATTTGGAGTGGTTTGGCCACAACATTTCAGAAGTAAAAAAAATTAACACATTAGGCATATCAATGAAATCTCTATAAGGTGTAAACTACCAAAATTCAAATAGGTACTTAAAGTCTAATATACTACAACCCCAATACTAAACAGGGAAAATATCCCAAGTCCCAAAACAATAAAACTAACTAAGTCAATTGTTCAATATCTATATACACCTTCAAGATATCCATTCCCCTTGGTCAAACCTGGAAGAAGAAAATCTAATAAAACAGAAGGTACATATAGGCTGTGAACCAAATCCCAGAAGGAATTATCCATAAAATTTATAATTTGATTCCTATATATTAAATTAACCAATAATGTGATTCCATTTCTAAAAAAAAGGTTTCACATTTAAAAAATCATATTTGAAAAAAGCATGCCTTTACAATTTAGAATATTGAAATACTTTAGTAAATCATGATTCACATTTCAATTGATTGAGATAAATAATAAAATATGGAATTTATCTTCAATAAAATGTTGATTTACACACAAGGATTTATTCAAAAAATGTATTAAATGTAAGATTTTATATAAATTTGTTTATATAAATTCCAATGGAATGTAAAACTATTAATAAATATGAAATATTCAATTGAAATATAAACAAGCGAGAAATATGGTTGTGTGCCAAGAAGGTATGATTTTTCCATGAAATAGGGACCCATAACTATGAATATGAAAATGAATGTACAAATACAACTCAACCAAGGAAATGATAACTCATCACCATCACCTATGGAATGGGATGTGCCGATATGATGTTTTAGAATGTTTTATATCGAGAATTATTGTCCAAAATAACACACTAACTACATAATTCATTCATCTTCTATATTATTTAACAATTATATGAAATTTATTTGAAGAATTCATAAATCACAATTAAATTTCAAACCTCATTCCAATATGATATTTTTTTCCTTCAAAAATTGTAACAAATTTATAATAAAAAATATTTCATCCTCAACAACAGGGAACCAAAAGGTTTCCATAAAATCCCTCTTTATAAAAATTTTCCAAAAAATGGATTTACAACCATTTCATTCATTTTCACATTCCATGACACAATAAAATTTAGAAAAATTAATTTTCAAAGAATTATCAATTACATCATAAACCCCCAATTCACTGGAATTCAGATTATTGGAAAAACATTCCAGTAAAACATTTTCATTAATTAAATTCCACAATTCAATTGATTTAACTTCCACACAAAAAATAATTTAAATATAATAGTTTAATTTATCATAATTTACATAACCACACCCTAAATCAATGTATATTTTTGTTTCTAATATCATTCCACAAACCCATTTTTCTCTAAAACCAAAATTCACCGAAATTATGGTTTTCCATCAAAATTATTTAAAACCATTCTAATACAACATAAATAAATTCATTTAATTAAAATATGGAATATGAAGTATTAAATTAGTGTTAATACAAATTGGGCATCATAATGGAACTATTACTTTGTTATCGATGTATCTCATATCACCACACCCTAGCCAGGATTCACAAATGATTGAAAAAAACAATAGGATCTAGTAGAAAAAATATTCAATCCTAGGTTTTGATATATAATATGTGTTATTATATGCTTCAAAAAAACTAAGATCAATATAACACTAGGTAGAAATTAGAGACCATATGAGGTCAAAAATGATAATAGTAAACTATCAGAAGATGGATCGACCAAAGTTCTTCTGGCATCAAATCACATCTTATATGGGAATGAGGGGCCTTGGATTCTTATTTTGAGGTCCAATGTTTAGAGGAACTAGTTTGGTTCATTGGATGATTGTATGATTCCTAAAAAGAGAGTTCATTAATTTTTAACCAAAATTAAAATTAAATAAAATATTATCTACATGATATCCTAGGAAATGGTGCATCATATAGATAAACCATGCATAGGATGTAAACCTATTAGAAATTGATCACATGGTTTATCCTATGTGGGAAGATGACATGACTAACCACGCACAATGCGCTTGGAGCTATCAATCCAAAAAATTATATTTCCTTATATCATAACACACGTTTTTGAAAACTGTGTGATAGTCACCTACAAATCATGCACTAGGCCATAATTTCAGGATCCTCAAAATTTTCAACCCAATACTACCCCAAAAAATCAAACCAATGCATAATTAAAATTAGGGTTTCTGAATTTCCTATAATAGTACAAGGATATTTCAACCACCCCATGGTATGGAATTTTTCTCCCCATAAATCTAATGAAAAATCATCCACATCAATAAGATGAGGCCCCAACTCTTTCATCAGTGCATATCTCTCGCACGTACCTTGAGAATCAAAACCATGCATCCATAGAACATTAAGCAATGGAATCATCCACCGATGAAGTAATTTGATCTTAGAATCAAAAATACTAAAGGTTTTTTTATTTACTAATAAATATAGTTCAACATGAAGATCATGCAACGTCAGATCTTGACATGAATCAGATAAGTAATTTTGACTCTGAGACACTTGAAGAAAATATGTATCGATTTTAGCTATGGTGGTAGTGCAAAACAATAAAGAACATTCCCCACCGACTTCAAAACATAACAAGGTCAATGAAAATGGGGTGAAATCTTCCCTTGCCTCCCCAGCTGTAGATAACCCAACCAAGGTGAAGCTATCAAGAACACCTAGTCAAAAAGTTATAAATTCAAATTTCAATTACGACAATCATCATAAGATTTTTATTGGATCTATGCTATCAAAATTTTATAATGAATCACCTGAATCTTTGATGTCACGTTTTAGACTATGTTAAGTCCAACCAAGGAACTCTCACCAATCTCTAACCAACGTAATATATATTTACATGTTTGTCCATACAAGGCCTCCATAGGATCCATCTTGATCCCAGACCGGTTACTATAGTTATAAGAAAAATAAAGAATCCCTAAATGGTCTTCCCATGATCCAAGAATTCGACGGCATAAGTGTGGACCATGTCCTCAAGAATCATTATAGCTCTTTTTTTGGACTTAAAACTGAGGATGTTTGGTCATACTCAAATTATCATGAGATTATAGTTCCTTTTTAATGAACCCCCAAAATCGAGAAGTGAACCTAGGATCCCTGTAAAAGAAGATAATATATGGAACTCCATGAAAATGAACAATCTCGTTCAAAAATATATTTATCATCTCCTCTAAATTGGTTGTATCACAAATGGGTATTAATTTAGCTGATTTCATCATCATATCATTCATAACTGATATCAAATTCTTCATCCTCTGGCAATGTGGAATCCAACTGGAAATTCTATAGAGATCTCATCACACATCCAAATAGGGACTGGATGTGGCTATTGAAAACACAATGGTTTGTGGTGCACAACCTTAAATTTATTGAATGTCAATCAATGGGAAAAAACTGAACAATTCCCACTCACATTCTTGGCCTCCAAAACTACTACTACTTGTCATAGAACATTTTTTATTGTTCTCGGGTGCACATCCAATTTGGAACCATGAAAATCCCACATCACCACTTAATTAAACAAGGATGATACCACAAAAAGATTTTCATAGCAAAAAATCCCCTCTTTATAGAACGTTCAGAGGAAAAATACCTCCCCACTATAAATAGAGTCTCTAATTCTATGGAACTCAACATCAATATTTTGTGCATATATATTAAATTCATGAATGGTGGATGACAAATGAAAAAATTACAAGGAATCCTTATCCACTTTCTATTGAACTCCATTATGATATTGTGAATAGATATCCATAAACTTCAACTATTTTAGTGGTTCTTTTAATTTACCAGTTAGAAGATTCGTAATTAAAGAAACTTCTATGATGTTCCATTTTTTCTGTGGTGTAGTCGATGTAAAATTCATAATTCAATATGTATTCCACATAACACCTCAGACAGATATTCAACTCTTTTGGATAGAAGATATAACTCAATAACTTGTGGTCAGAATACATAGAATACCATTCTTTATAATAGCAGTTTCATAAACTATTAAATTTGTGCACGAAAACTGCGTTTTCTTTGTTTTGGGTTAGATAATTCTTCTTTTGAGGAGTAAGATGATTAGATCCAATTGAAATGAAATGGTTACCTTGAATAATAACAAAACACAATCATGAACCTAATACATCATTGAAGAACACATAACACTACCCAGCCTTAGGATGATTCATCATCGGATTAGTAGTCAAAATGAATTTATACTCAAAAAAATAATTCATACATTTACCATACCATGAATACATTACTCCATTCTAAGTTAGGGTTTTCATTATAGAAGTCAACATTAGGAAGTCCATCAAAAATTAGTGATAATATCCATCTTTGAAAAAGAAGATCTGAATCTCGAATAAATTTCATGGTTTCCCCCACATTATAAATTCCTTTAAATTCCTAAGATCAACTGATATTTGTTGTTCATACACCACATGTCCCTGTAATTTCTCATCTTGAATCTAGAAATTTCATTTAGAAAACATGGCATAAACTCAGTGATTTCTCACCAACAGAAAAACTACTTTTAGATGATGCACATGATACTACTTGGTCATAGAGTATTTAACAATGTCATTTAAAAATACTACCACGAATATAAAAATATACTAATGTAAAATCCTGTTAATTAATTCCATGAATACTTTAGAAGCATTTGTTCGACCAAAGGGAATTACAAGGTACTCATAAAGGTCATATCTTCTCCTAATGAATGTTTTCAGAATGTCGTACACTTTTATCCTTAAATTATTGTAACCATATATAAGGTCAATCATTGAGAACCACTTATCCCCTTCAAAAGATAAAATAGTTCATTAATATTTGGAAATAAATATTTATTCTTTATCGTCACTCCATTTAGCTTTTGACATTCAACACATAAGTGATGTGTACCATCAACCATACTCGCAAAGAGAACATGAACCCCCATAGAGACACAATCATATGTATAATGCCTTTCTCAATAAGATCATCCAAATGAGACATAAACTATTTCAGTTCAACTATTTTCATGTTGGAAGAGGTAATAGAAACAAGTCATTTACCAATCATACATTTGATGAAAATATCAACCTCCCTCGCCTGTGGGAAACCATATCATTCATAATTAAACACATCATTAATGTCAATGAAAAATAGAGGGATATCACCACTAAAAAAATCATTCTCTATATCAAAGGAAAACAAAAATCTTAATTTCCCCAACTAATAAAAAAATCCCCACTTTGGTTGATATGGGTTCACATTCTACCTAAAATGTATGAGACATAACATTCGGTATGGTATAGGGGACCTATCACAAATAACTATTTATCTATGATTTTTTTGGGATGATTCAATGCATTTCAAAAATAAATTTTTTTTGGATTCATGTTGAGAACTGGGAAATTCCAGGCATGCTCAACATCTTAATGAGAGAAAACACAATTGGTACTATGGATACGCTTCTATGTCATTGTTCCAAGGGTGTAGCAAGATCCGTTGGACAATAAATAATCTACATATGATTATTTATTAGATTAACAACACGGGTTGAAAAAAACAAATGAGATGGACCAGTCACAAATTCATACTTCAATAATGATAAAGTTATTGTACTGGTACCTCTCACAGTCGTTGGACTCATTTCCACTTCCTATGGAGTATCATCCACTATGTGAAGAATCCTCATTTTTTATTTCTATCGGTGGAACCCTTTTTCAATTGAATCATCTGATTTATCTAGTATTTTAGGAGGATCTTATGATCCGTTCCACTTTGAGACGTGGAATAAGTATGAAAATGTTACTATGAGTGACATGAACATCTGTAGAATCCATAGATATTAAGTTCCTTAGTGAAAACGTTTTTCAAATGTCCTGACATAGAACACTTATAAAAAACCAATGGACAACTTCTTGGTACTATAGGAGGATTTGAATGACATTGTTCTTGAGAATTTAGATGAGAATCATCATGATTCTATATCTCTATTAAAGGAAGTCACACTACCTTAGGGAGAGAAAGAAGCTCCTAATAAGAATGAATTTCCAACCAGGTCCATTTCAACTTTAAGTTCTCTATTATAATCATCAACATAATATGGATGGTTTATCATAAAAACTAGAGAATGAATATTCTGAGGAAGCCCCAACATGATCCATCAATCCTTCATCCACTCATTCGATACTATCTTATGTGTGAAGATCACGAGCTCCGCAGAATAGTTTTCGTACTCTATAATAGTCTTTTCATCCTGTTTGAGTTTTATAAACTCAGTGCCCTTTGAAAAAAGCCTCAAATATAGAAAATAAATGGTCGATGAAAAGAAATTTGAAGTCCTTACACTATAATCCATCTTATTTCATTGTCATTCATGTTGAACCATATCATACTCATACCTTCTATTATGAAGGTGGAACACATCACTTGAATTTCAGTGGGTGTGTTGAAAAACAAAAATAAGTACTCTATTATACTCAACCACTCCCCAACCTCCTGATGATCATTATATTCCTTGAATTGATTGGGAATCTGGCGATGAAAATCTATAGAATTTTTTTTGAAAATGTCCCTCTTTGATTACATATCTAGAGCCTGAATGGATAGTAGAGGTGGTTTATGTCCTAGATCATGGAAAATGCGCACAATCACCTCCTCCTGGTTTAGATATACAATAGGATTTCCACACTATGGTTTAGTAGCCACATCATTCTAGATCAAAAATTCATGCCTCCATAGTGAAATGATGCTATACAATATGTGTAGAGAATAAGAAAGACAACATATAGCACTAAGACAGTGAAAAATTGAAATTAATCTAAAAAGATAGAACGAACAAGATTTTTATTTCACAATATCCTAATAGAAATGGGGAAATAACTAGAACTAATTCACAAGAATTCATTACCTAACCACCCCTAGATACATAAAGGTCATTGCGGTGTGATATGACCAAGCACTTAATTCCAAATACTCATATACACCAAAAAGATTTCAAAAATGCATACTAACTTCAAGAAAAAATCTGATCCTCAGCCTTCGATTCCACTTTCTCCTGAAACTACTAGGGAACCACGGTTACCCGATAATTGATATGGTCTTGAAATAGACTGAAGGGTATTCCCAATCCCCATAGGTCAGTGATAAGTACCTTTAATCATACGAACAAGAAGTGTGAATGGTTTCACAACAACATTGCAGAAGTAAAAAAACATGATATACAGTATGAATATACAATAATACACCAATGGGAGTACAATAAGAGAAGTCAAAAAAGCTGTTAAACCATAAGTTACAACATCCCAATTAATAAACATGGAAAAAAACTCACGACTCTAAGGAAACCACTCACCATGTATAAGGTTCAACAGCTAGATCCATTGGCAATAGATCGTTTCCCATTTCTCAAAATAAGAATGAGATAACCTACAAAAACCTAAAGGCACAACTAAAGTGTGATATAATTCCCATTAGGATTTCATAAATAAATTACATAAAAATATTCCAGTATCAAATTAACCTACAATTTTCATTTAATTTTTAAATAAACATGTTTGGAATTTACAAAATAAAATTTAATCAAATCATGAATTTATAATTTAGAAGATGAAAATAAATATGGAAATCATATATCACATTTAAATTGGTGGAAATAAATTTCAAAAGATGGAATTTACATTCAATCAAAGGTTTCTGCACATAAATTAAATATTTCATAAAATGTCTTAAATGTATACTTTTACATTTAATAGTTTATATAAATTCCCATTGAATGTAAATAAATTAATAACAATGGCATATACATTAAAAAAACAACTGAGCAACATGGTCATCTTCAATGTAGGTATGATAGTTCCAATCTATATATACCCAAAATTGTGAATACAGAAAAGTATATACATGCCCCTTGAACTAAGGAAAAGGTAATTATTCACCATAATATAAGGAATGGTATGTGTTGACATGATGTTTTAGAATGTATTAAGTTGGTAAGAGTTTTCAAATATAACTCACTGACTACCTAAGGATTTCATGCGAACTAGTACAAAATGATGGGAAATTTGTTTTCATACTAGTTAAAACATTATTAAATGCTGTAATGCCTTTCAATATCCTTATTTTCCCTTTAAAAACCATAATGGGTTTTTATTCAAAAACATGCCTTTAACAGAAATGAATGAAACCACCAGGTTTCTATCAAATCCATTTTAATCCATTTTTTTTGTAAACAATGATTTCAAACCAATTCAAAAATATTCACATTCCATTACACAATTAAATTAAATAAATTTAATTTTCGATTAATTCCTTCAATGTTATCACAAACCCCCAATTCACTGGAATTTTGGGTTTTTACAAATCTTTTGATCAAAACATTTACTTCAATTAAATTACACCATTAAATTGAATAAATTTCCATCAAAATAATTACATAAATTGAAAAATTTTTATTACCAAAATTCCTATAAACACACCAAAATTCATTGGAATTGGGTATTTTCAAATTTTGTTTCGAAAACACATTTTCTCTAAATATGCAATTCACCAAAAATTGGGTTTTTCCATCAAAAAGACTGAAAGTCGTTATAATCCAAACGATACCAAATTACTTTAATTAATAGAAGTTAAATTAAATTAGAGTTATTATGGAGAATAATAATTGGGAATTTAAAGGGAACCACAAACCATGATATCATCTTATATCATATCACCAACTCAAGTTAGGATTATTCAATGAAAGATGAAAACTACATGATCTGGGAGAAAAAATATTCAAGCCTAGTTTTAGATCCATAAAAGTGGGTACTAGATCCTTCAACAATATAATTATATATATAAATTCTTATGGAGATGATGAGAGATCGAGGGTGATCATGAACAGTAAGAGGAAACAAACATGAGAAGGATCGACATACATTCTCCTAACTTCATATTTCTTGCAAGAGGTGTCTTAGGTCCTATGAATACTTCAAGGGAGTTCTAGGGTAAAGATAATATAGTATTGGTAATAATAAGTATGTTCTGTATTTAAAATTTTGGTTCAATAATTTTTAGGAAAAAATCTGGATTAATTAAAATCATGTCTGCTTGGTTTCCTCAGAAACGATGAACATTTTTTGGAAACAATGTACATGCTGGGTGCCCCTTATAAATGGCTCACATTGAATCTCATAAGAAGAAAAATGTATTGAATAACCATGAAAAATCCATGTGGATCCCTCTTTCCAATACATTCCATTTTCTTATAGTAGGGCACATAGATTGCAAAACCATGCCCCATCAATGAGAAAATTGTGCAGTTGCCAAGAATTTCAAGATTAAAAAATTTTCAACCAAAAAAAAAAATCAAACAAAACCCCAACAAATGTTTTTTAATAGTAATATTTAATAATATCTAAAAATATTAGTTGGAGGTTACATATACCTCCCATTACACAATTGTAAAACAATAACTACTATTGTTATTAAATATAAAAGAAAGTGTAAAGAAGGATATTTAAGTGTATCAATAAATCTCAAACTCATTGAAATTTATATCATTAAAATGTGATGATCACATACTAAATATTTTAACCTCTATGATATGTTCTAATTTCCCCATTTATATATCTAATTTCTATATAACAACTACCTTATATAAGGATAAATTTTCATGTACAATTATTTGTTGAACATTTAAATATGTCAATCGAATATTCATGATTATTCCAAAAAAATTTACTAATTTATCAGATATACATCCATAAAACATGTCCTACATACCCTCTCTCTGTGTTTCTTATGTAGTATAATTTTAAATATTCTTATATCTATATATCATAATATTATTTCCAATAATATCCCATGAAGATCACTTTTCCTCATTTTTGTTGAGTGTTTGTGACATCTATGAATCATAGAGAATAAATTTGTTTCCATAAATTGTTTCTCAATTAAATTCACTAAACTATGATAAAAATTATCATAGAGAAGGAAATATTCCTCAACATAAGTGCTTGATTACAATTTATCTATATTGAACTTGTGAAAGCACACTTATTATAAGTATGATATATTGGTGTTATATTATAAATATTCTTTCGTATTAAAAAATATTTTTATTTGTATATCGCATCAATATGTTTTGCCTTACCTATATATCAATATAGCTATAAATTGAATCCTATTTCAAATGTACATGAGTTGATTTATTATAATGACATAATTTTCAAGAAACAATTAAACATTTATACTACCCATTGATTCAATCTGTATTTAATTTATCAATGTTTCAACCAACACTTATTCATTCATCTATTAAGTAATACAAAAAAACATTTTTCAACCATTGTCATTATCCTTAATCAATTAATGGTTTCAATTAATCACACTATTATAAATAATGATCTAATATATTCCACATTATATGATTTTTTCATTTAAATTATTATCTTTTCAAACCATAGAATATTCATTATTATTGACTGTAAAAAGAAGTAAAATATATATTTAGGACCTAAAATTAAATAAAATTATATGATTTATTTTGATATTTTGGAATTAATTTTCTATGTGGTTTAATATGTTTCAATGAAGAATCATATTTATAAAATCATAGAATTTCCCATTTCTTCTTAGTAGTAAATGTATAAAAAACAACCAACTCATGTATTAAAATGGGACACTTATCATAATGTCTTATGTGTTTTATATGGATATACTAGTGTAGATTAGGAATTTTATATAAAATATTATTTCGAGGGTTGTGTGTTCCCTTAGTTTTGATTAGATTGATAGTATAAATCATTTATCATGATACATGAGTAATATAAGATTAAATATGACCAAAATGTCTCGGATATTTTCAAGATGGAATTTTGTTATAATTTTTAAGGAAAAAAATTCATATGGTGGTGATAATAATAATTTCAAAACATTATTTTGTATTTAAATGAAAAAAATAAATTAATCATAGGAAATTTTGAATAATGTGAACTCAAAATTAAAATATTAATATTCCATTTATTTAATTTTTTTACAATATGGTAAAATGTTTCCTGAAAATAAAATACATAATTGAGGATAGATGGTATGTTACCATGATTATATGGTTTGTTACCCTATTTGGGAAAAATATATAATAATCATAAATGTTGGTATTAATATTAGTAAATAATTCATGGATGGTTACACTATTTGGGGAAACATTTTATTTTCCTCATCCATTCGATCTTTTCTAAAAATGAATATATTAAGCTATATGGTTTGGGACACTATGAAACATTACGAAGAATAGATAATTAAATTACATGATTTAACTTTATAAAAAAATCATAAATTTTTTATATTACTTTATCTAATAATAGTGATAAATTATTTTGATATATTTGGGATATATTTTAGATGCTTATTCATCATTTAAAAGAATCAATTACTTGGATTTATAGATTTCCACTACATGTTTTAAAAGAACTATATCATTTTTCTCTATCAATAATTCTCTATCATAGATTCATGTCTTCTATGGTATGGATAATGTTTATCCATTTATCCTAATAGGGGATATTAGGAACAAAAACATTGTTTTTATCATGGATTATGGATTTATAAATTAATTTTTTAAGATATATTTTTTAAACTTTCCATTTTTTATTCTAATTTATCTATTTAATATTTTATTTCGTGGAAAATGTTAGAGTCATTGGAATAATCATATTAAGAATAAACATAAACATTATATGTTCACCTCAAAAACATTTTAGGCATTAATGCTCATAATTTATCGAATGATATATTTTTATTCTACATTATTGATGATCTTTGGATCAGTATTACAGATAAAATATGGGGAGAAGTTACTATAATATTGAGTCACATTTTTTATATAATAATTTTAATCAGTTTATAATTTTATGATTGTTGTTAATATTATAGTATTCTAGTACATGCTATAATTTTTATTTTTTTTATTTAATTTTTTTCCATCCATATGGATAGTTTATTTCTTTCTGAAAATGGGAACAATTCATTCACCACATGGTAAAATTTATTCCATGAAACTAGTTTCAATTCAATGGTGGTTGGGGAACATGTTTGAGGCATTTTTAAATTTTGATTCAAGCCATGATAATGCTTCCTTAGATCATTATCTCACAATATGATTTTACAGATTTTAATTTTTAATTTTTGATTTATCATATATAATTGATGGTACAATATCTCCAATGATTATTATTGGACATATTATCCAATTATCAACCTCTAGATTATAGTAAGGCATTCTTATATTTACATATTATTTCATATATCAATCATTCTAGTTCATTCATGTACATGGGGATATAAAAATAATTTCAAAACCATTTTTTTATAATTTTATTTTTTTGGTGACTGATAGTCAACGATATGATAGTCAAACCATTGGATAGGAGTTACAAATCTTGTTATCCATAAAAAATATAGTGAATATACATGTTATAAGGGAATAAAATAAGGACTATATTTCATTACTATTATTTTATTTTATATTTCATATCATTATGAGTTATAGTTATTTCCTTACTCATGGATCAATGTGGAATGTGTATGTGTCTAAATTTATCATAAAAGGAACATAATTTCTTATGAAAATAATATAAAGATTTATTATTATAATTATTTTAAGAGCTATTTTTAGGTAATTAAATTTGGAATAAAATTTACCATATCATTTATTGAATGAAGTCATGGGGGAATATTTTTTAACATGAAGTAATAATTACATTACTTTTTACGGTCACTTCATTGACTATAATAATTACATCTATATGTATACATATTTTGACTATGAAAAATGTGATGAGTGATTATAGAGAATAGTGATTTTATTAAATTCCATTAAAAAATTATATTTTTAATTTGAGAAGTTTAAAATATTATTTTTCATTTTTTACTTATGTGGAACATTTTTTGAAAAGAAAATAATATATTAAAATTTTTATTTTTTTGGTGAATATTAAAATAATAATGATCATTAAAATGGAATATTAAATTGAAATTATGACACGATAGTTGTTTTTGGAAGTAGATTTATCTTCTAGGAATGGAATGATTTTCTTAGTCAATCCTCAAACCTTAAGGCCATGGATTTATAAATTTATATTCTAAAAATTGACATAAATTGAATTTAATTTATAAATCTTGTTTTTTAAAATTTTCCATTAATGTTGTTCAATATTAATTTGGGAGACCAGAAGAGGCTATTTCATAGCATTATTAATTAGTTTGGGGATAAATCATTATAGTGGTAGTGAAGCTGCTCGTAGATCACCTTAGAATCATTGATGCACAAAAATTTAATGATCACCCATGTAAATTATTATTGATTCGTGAATCATTCTTCTTTTTCATCAATTAACTATACCTTTTTAAAATTATAATTCAATTATGATGGTTATTTCAAAATGAATTCTCAAATGTAATTAAATTTTAATCATTTATTAACTTTATCTAATCATATAATATTTCAATGAGGATGGTCATAATTTTAATTGTACAATATTTGTACTCAATATTTTTTTAATCATTTGTTTTTGTTAATTATTTTTATTATTCCACATTCAAGTATTAAATTATTTTAACACATTTTGGAATGACTTATTGATGATATATTATTAGGGTTTGTAATTTTAACAAGATTAATTTTGGATCCTTGTAGAAAAATGTTTTTTAGAAGATTTATTTTATTAACTATTGATGGATTTTTTTATGAAGCAAGGTTTCATAGAACAATCTATTCCATTTATAAATAAATTTTTATTTAATATATTTTCAATCAACTATTTCCTTTAGTAGTTAGAAATGAAAACTCATTTGTGGTTTGTATGAAACCTCATCAAACAAATTTCATAGAAACCACCTTTCTTCATCCTTATTACTATAGTTCAAACATGTTCATGTGATATATCAATAATGGATGACTATGTAATTTTGGATTATATGGGGATGTAGTGGCATGATATGTTCTTTTGACGTGGCTTTGGTTTGGTATTTTTCTGTGATAATCAATGGACAATATAAATAATATCCCTGATGGATAGTTAAAAATTTATGATTTTTTAAAAGACCCAAAAGATATTAGAGTCTTGTAAAATTGGATTAATTTTTTGATATGGAGGTAGTGGTGATTTCATAGGACTGAAATATCATGATATGAAAATTATAGATTACAAAAATAGTTGTTAAACAACATGTAATCTTCTAGGAAAAGCATTATATTTACTTCTCCTTAACAATATAGGATTATTTTTATTTTGTAAATATTATACATATAGTGTTTTTGGGTGACATTATATGCATTATGGACCTAGGTTCTTCAGTGTGTACTTGATTATATTTTAGGTGAATACCATGGCCCAATAATTCTTATGGGTAAATTAATATTACATGTAATAATGTGAACATAATAGAAAATATCAGTCACAGACACCCATATTTCTCAATTGATTCAAACATATTTTTGGAAAAAAAAATTCATGCATTAGAACTTCAAAATAAGAATTCCAATTGATGTAAATTCAAATCTTGTCCATTTTCCCACATTGTACGTACCATTCTAATAAAATATATATAGAATAACCAAACATGAGATGGGATAGGGTTGTAAATAGAGTAATTTTAATCAAGGCCTATATGATTCACACATAAATATTATAAGTAATATAGCTGATTGTATTGATTATTTTTGGTATGTTCTCACATGTGTGTATGAATTTGAAAAATGGTCAGTCTATTCTGAGTTTTTTCATAATTTTTTTTTATTTTGAATATTTCTTAGTCATTTGGATATTTTTTCCAACTTTTTTTAGAAAATTTTCTTATTTAGTTTTTTAAAATGATGAGGAATAGTGGGATAGATTATTGGACTAGGCATGGGGTTTGAAACATCATAAATAGCAAACCAATTATAGAGACCCAATCAAAATATCATTTAGGAGTACTTATAACCTCATATATGATGGGAAAAGGGTATTTAATATATTGAGTAGCTAACACCCCGGGGTGATTATCATTTGATAAAATAATAAAAGGGTCATCCATGGGGTTAGTACCCCCTTGATCATTGTCTACTCTTTAGTAAAATGTGGGTTACCTCTATTTTTAGGAAAGAGTGTGGACGAAATTCAAAGAAATATGATGTTTGGAATCATTAGGTTTAGTGATATTTTAGGTAATCTAGGTTCCATTCAGTATATGAATAATGTGTACCGATTCTATGATGACTGATTCTCCCTTGTAATCATATATTTCATTATGTCATTCAATATATTTTAATTTATATAATTATGTTATTTTCATCTTATATTTATCTCCATAAAATTATAAATACATCCAACTGGGTATATTTATTTTCAGCGATGTATAGGCCCCATGCACACACATGTTTTATCATTGAAGAAAACACATAGAGTGGAGTTGATATTAGATTATGTGATAATATAAGAGTTATTGTGTAGAAGGTTATGAGGTTTATTGTCAGTTTTTGTGATCTAGTTGGTGTGGGATAGTCTAGGGGTTGAATTGTTCCTGTTGATCATTGTTTTTCTCTGTTATGAAATATTGTGACTTTTATTTTCAAAACTCTTATTATATTTTAACATTATATTATATTGTTATGTTTTTCATGTATCATTAGAATAATTCATTATATATTTATATTGTTTGAATTATTTTATCAAGTTATAGAGACATGTGGTTTTATATAGGTTATTTAGGTTCACATATATTTTTGAATTATATGCCTTCGTGGTTGTAGTAACCACGTCCTAGCATATTGGAGTATAACCTAGGTGGAACAGCCAAATAACCACCACTCCGTATTCGTTATCGATGGGAAGTGGCGTGTTAGAATTGTATTTGTATAGTTTGATTCATAGGGGAATAGTTTGGAGTTTATATTATTTTTGGGTATGTTTGGGATATTTAGGAACATCAGGATAAGTAATTTGATGTTCGTAAAATAGTCCTTATAATTGAGTGATTGGTCTAGGTTTCAAATGTATCATTTCATTGAAAGTTTTATAATAAATTCATTAACATGGGACACTATGGAACTAGTAAAAGTGTTTAATGATATGGTACGTGAATCATGTCACACATTCCTTCATATATTCAATGACTCATAGATATTAAATAATATTTACTAAAAATGTATGGATCGAGTCAACATCAAATACATCACTATACAAATAATAAAATCAAATTTAAGAGAATTTTTCATGGTGATCATGTCCCCACAATCTATCCTCCAGTCAAAAATAATTTAGTAATGTGGATTCTATATTGTGATAAGATATATATGAATTTGCACCCACCGTTGGTGTAAATCATTGAGTCACCAAATGTTAATAATGGAGGGAACAAAAAATAGAAAAAATTATATCCCCTATAGAGATGGATGAGTCAACTCACAAGTTTCATATATTCAAGATACAATTCATTACTAGGTTCTAATAAGATTACTATTCTATTGGTTAAAAGAGTTCATTCCTCACCTATTTGGAAGGTAGAAGATGAAAGTATAGAATAATTTTCATTCACTCTAGTTTTGGATTAGACTATGCATTATCATCTTTAGTTCCAAAGACAATAATATCCTTGGATCTGTTATGAGAAGGATATAAAGGTAGTTGAGGATTTTATTTTGTTGATTTCTCTTATTTAACACTAGGTTTGGATACTTACCAATAATATGGTTTCCCTCGATATGAATATTCCTCAAGGAATTATACGTTTCTATTGGATTCAAATAGAAAAACCTAATATAATATTTTCGCAAATGTGGGTGATTTTTATTTTCCATATCAATGTGTAGTACAATATAGAAATACGAAGGATGTTATGGGTCTATTATAATATATAAATCATGAAATAGAACATAAAAGTATATTAGTATTTATTTATGTTTAGAGATATTATAAGGTAATCATGAGATATGGTGCATTATATATATAATATTTTAGGGATGTTCAATCATGGGTGTTGGTGTGTGATTTTTCATGGGAATATATTTTTGTTCATTCATAAATATGCTAGAGTTCAAAAGATCAATTTAGTTATCATGGTATTTTTTGTGGAGTCTCAAAAAAATATTGAGGAAGGTATGAAATTTCTTATAGTGTAATCATTACTAGAAGCTATCTGAAAATAGACTTCAAGATTCTTACGTCAAATATATGCCCATTTGAGATACTATTCATATATAGTTGTAAGGGGTGTTCTTACATAATCCTGCTAGGTGTGAGATAGAGGATCCAATGCTTTTAGTGGAATATAATTCCTTGTTGAGGTTTATCACACTATCAAGGAATGTGAGGAATGGTAGTGTGATAATGTTGATGAAATTATATAGTTCCTCTCTACGATGGATAAGTGGACCTCCCAGAGTTTGAAATAGTATAGAAGATTGTGGTTCTGTGCTATATGTTGGTGAATGACACTTTAATTGACAAATACCACCACCACCTCTACAAAAACACTATTAGGACCGGTGTGTTCGAGGTATATGAATATGTTAGATGGAGGAAATGAAACATATTAAGAAGGTAGTGACTAGCATGGTACATGTATTGATTTGTGTGTTTTATTTTGGGTTACTCTTACAAAGAATCACTCGAAAAAACATTTCTTTCTTGTTCTATTATTTATTTATGATATATAGATTCTATTTAATCCCCTAGAATAACCACTTTTGAAATAGAATCCTAACATTGGAGATTATCATTTTTGAATAATTTTCAAACAACATTAATAAACCTACAACTGGTTTATATTTTCCTATGATATAATCTTTATTGAGATGATACGTTATGTTGTTATCATCAACATACACTGATTATCAACATTCTATGCTTGAGAGGATTTTCTTCAATCTTGGGTGATATATTATTGATTAGAAGAATCAATATTCACCTTCCCATATGACAAGTAACCTTAGGAATATGAGATCATACAACCCTTTGGGGATGAATTTTGAATAAAACTCTATTTATTAAGTAATATTAACTCAATATTGGGGTAATTGAGGGAAATTTTTCAACAATATTCAGGTATATTGATGTCTTACATAAAAACTTTTTTCTTTTATCCTCCGAAAGAATTCAATTTTGATATCTAATTACATCCCATGACTACTTTGATATCCCCAAAAATATATGGAATGATCCTAGTTTATCTCATCAAAATTATGGAATAATTTTAGGACCTTATAGTGAATGGATTGTTTGAAGTCAGAGTTTCCCCCTATGGGAAAATAATATTTTATTTTTTTAATATGGTAAATTGTAAATGATGATTTTTATTAAATAACTCTGGTTTAACTGAATGAATATAAAAATAAATATCATCTTGTAACTATTATTGATATCGTTCACTAGACAAATGGAGTAATGTGATTCAAAGAGAATAATCATATGTCTTGAAATCTCCACCTCTGGGATTCAGATGATGTTAAATTTGTGGTGGTGTTAAGGAGTTCTTATTAGAATTAAGAGTTCATAATGATGGTATTCATCATTTAAAACCCACTTTCAATGTTTATAAGACTCATGATAATTATTTTTTATCCAATCATGGACCAGTTCATGGTGGTTTTCAAATATGTAATCCTACTTTATTCCAATTATAAGAGTAACAATCGTTCTCTTTCCATTTTTATTTGAATTACTATATGTAAATTCGTTTTATTGACATGTATCAAAGTGAAATGTTATAATTAATTATAATTTTTACTAAGATATATCATTTTATTTTGTGATGTTGAAGTTAACCCCATGAATGGTGGGGTTGTGATAGATTAAGAGCCAAAAAAATATATTTTCCTTTATTTGATAGGATTTTATTATTGATTAATTGTATACCTCTAACATATTTTAGCTCATGTGATGGTACTAACCAGAAATGGTAATCCATTTATCTTTTCTATAAATTGTGTTTAGGACATTTATTAGTTAAAGAAGAGGTTTATTAGTGTTCTATTTTCTTTTCCTAGAGGATATAGATGATTTTGATGTATACATTGATTCATATATTATTTGAATAGGTTTTGTATTGTTGTAACTGGAGTCGTTCTTACTTATGATTCTATATAGTTTAGACAACCTAATAGAAATTAAATGTCTCCTTTCATGGATCATGCAACATTCCCATTTTCCTTATTGATATGGAGACACTACATTAGTATAGGTATGTTTTTGGTACTCACATATCACCAGAGTATTAGGAACATCTTCTACTATGTAATGTCAACATGAGAGAGAGGGTCATTGTTAGGTGTTCCTAAAATTATAAAAATTCATGTTATTTAATACAATTGTTAAATATAACCTAATGGTTGATTCACATAATATTAAATATCATGATTAATTGATAGAGGAAGCGTTTGAGTAGTTATCCTCATTGTAGTTGAATTATATGGAGAAATGGTATGTTTCATACTTCTTTCATAGTAATATCCCTAAGATTCATTAATGGGTGATAGAGGTGATGTGGGTGTAGAAAAATTTTCCAAGTCACTGGAACTAAAAACTACCAATTTTCATATTTAATATAAATGAACCCAAATAATAAAAATATGATTTCAATAAACCTTCCCCCAATATATTGTAGACTGGATATAATCACAAATGACACAACACATTGATAACTATATAGATGAATGTCCACTTTTAATCAACAATCCCCCAACACATTCACAAAGCATAAGAAAAAAAGTACGAAACATATTGCGAAAATAGATTATGTGTTCGGAAAACCATCATATGTGTATAAGATAATGATGGAACCATATATTTTATTTCATCAGAAATAGATTACATGTATTTTTGGGGAAATTCATCTTTTATTATCCCATCCCAATTATCCAAAATATATACCACCATTGTTATATTTTGGTCGATTTTTACAATTCTTTTTCGTGTTCATTGACCATATTAAATATTTTTTATAATTAATTAATTTTTATGTTTCCATGAAGGACTCTAAAAATAAAGACACCACAATCAATCCTTAGATCCCTTCATATTGGATCTCACTAATTTTGATATTACTATAGTATTGTTCCATCCAATTTTATATAGTGGATCCCACTAAGTCATATAATAAAATCTTATATCCCCCATTTGAGGGAATAATCCCATTTACATATAAAACTATTTATTTCTAGTAGTAGATCCATTACGAATTCCATCATATACAAAATATTTAATTTCATATCCACATAACTCTAATGGATTTGAGAAATTTAGCATGACAATTTTCTATGAAGAACATCAATTCTGGAACACCATAACTATATATTGCATAATAATTTTATCTTTCATTAACACATCTGACCATATGTTCAACAATCAAAGGATGAACTATATATTCACCTCT
This sequence comes from Viscum album, assembly GCA_963277665.1. NCBI lineage: Eukaryota > Viridiplantae > Streptophyta > Magnoliopsida > Santalales > Viscaceae > Viscum > Viscum album. Next base: position 503,618,473 of record OY728122.1, on the reverse strand, counting down.
CTCCACCCACCAAAAACATGATCACTTCATAGATTACATGAATCAAAACAACATCTTCAACACTCATTTACTCTGAATCCAATATGATCCATCCTCTTATCTGACCCATCTAGAAACTCTTTATGAACATACGGTGAACCCAAATCAATATGTGTACTTATTATGACATAATAATCTGATTATATATCAAAAATAAATTCAAATCCCAATGAATCTCACTTTAAATTGACTCATTATCCTTTTGAAAATATTTTCAACTGACTTTATATTCCATAACAAAGACCTCTATAGTGTTGATGCATGGTATATATTAGTTCTCCACTATGTATATCATATAGTGAATAAATTTAAAGATAATCTATCACTTGAATTCGAAATCAATTTTCAAACTAATCCTTTAAAATATCCCACATTAGAGTTTTTTTCGATCAATTCCAAGTATAACCCACTCTAATAAGATTCAAAATATCAACGAAATGCACTTCCATTTATCATAAATTATACTTATTTCCAAAATATCTAAATTGTAAACTAATACATGATTATTTATATTAATCCCATATCCTCCCTAAATAATAACCTAATAAGAATTTATGAATCCTTGATTTTTAACCTCATATAAACTGCTTTAGGGTAATTTTATCCTCCTGACATATTTTCAAAAATAATTTCGTGCATATCTGGAAAACTGAGGATAGAAAAAATTTACTACGAAAATTTTCATAATGTGTAGACTTATATGTTTTTTTAAATATTAAATTCTAGGAATGAACGTGTAATGGCATAGAAATGTTCTGACAAGGCCTGAGGTTATTTTAGTTTTTGTGTAGGAAACCAATTTTTTATCTATCTGTAGTAAATTTAGCTGCCATGTAATGAGTACATATCATATAATTATCCCCAATATAATTTCATGAGATGATTTCATAGAATGAAATATTACACACCATGTAATGTCTAAACACAAAATAATTTTAAATGATCATCTTTTAATAAAAATGAAATGGATTTTGGTATCTATAAACCCCATAAATTACATGGTGGTTAAATGGATTACATTTCATTTAACTTTAATATACATGGAATTTATGGCATTGTGTGAGTTATATTTTAATTCAATAAATGTGTAACCCCCATACTCTCAACCTAGAGCTATCCTCAAGTTATTTTGGTAACCACAAACCCTTATGTATTGATTCATTCGTTGATTCATTATCAGGGTTATTCAAGGTATTTTAAAAAAATGAGTAATAATTTCTTATTCATCATTTAAATTAATAATGGTATCATTTTGGTGTTGTGTTATTAGAAATTTTGACACATGGTAATGTTATTCTAGTTTTTTTCAATATCTATTGTGTGATATTATTCTGATGGCTGATACATTATTGGTTATAGTGAGGCTGGTTTGTGTTCTTGGGGTATGTTGTGATCTTATCCATTAATCAAACCATTATGTTCAATTTGATCAATTATAAGAGTTTTAATTATATTCAAGGGCCTCCAATGTTATTTTTTGTGTTTTTTTATGGTGGATCCCTTTCCAAACATGTGTTACCCTAGTTTTGAGGTAGGAGGTTCCATCTCAAGCATTTCTTCATAAATTGTATTGCTCATTTTTTTTATAAGTATAGTAATTAAATAAAAAATCATCATTGAAATATTTATTTTTTGTGTGTGGAAAATGGATTTTTATAAAATAAGTGGTTCCCCTAGTTTTGGTAAATAGAATTCTTTTTTCAAAGACATGTGAAATTGTTTTTATGAAATGATTTTGAAATAATGATATGATGAAATGGTTTGAGGAAGTAGTTTTTAAAATAGATAACATGGTAAGCCTTAGGTTCATATATTTATGGTTTAGTGATCTTCCTTGTCAACTATCAATGTTTTTCCACATATGGATAACCTCATTTCCCTAGTATTGTTGTTCTATGTACATGTTAGAACTATTTTGGGTCCACATTTTGGGGTGTTCCTCAGCTCTATATACTCAATTCAGATATCTATATTATGCATGATCATTCTCTTATCTATGTTAGTTATTAGTTTCCTATATATATATATTGACGTAGTTTGATCCTTGGTGACTTGTTATAAATGATTCTTGGATGATTTGGGATTCTGTTAGAAAGTATTATTTTTAATTATCTTCTATGAATATGATATGATATGTGAGAAATTATTTTATTTAATTTTTTATATCATTTATGATATATGTATGTGAAATGATTGGAATTTGAATTACCTACATTCTTTGGAAAATTTGATAAAGTGGAAGTAAAGTTATTTTTTTGTTTTTTATTTAAAACATCCAAACTTTTTTTCATGACTTGTTTTTATTAAAGTAGATAATTCTTAGTTTATTGGTTCAATAATTGATATGGAACTCCTGGGAGTGACCCTTCGAAGCACATTAGAACACAGCCTATATACCCCTTCAGTGGTGAGTAGACTTGGTCATGTCTTTGATGTATGGAAATGTAAGGCCCTATAGTGATGTGGTGAGGTTTTTAGTCAGTTGGGTTTTGGGTAGTTGTATGGTCTGATGGTGGTTGTTTTCTCATGCTATCAGTTGGGGATTGTTTTATTAGCCGTCTAGTTTTGTGGTACTTCCCATCTATACTTGTCTCTTAGAGATTATTCTACTACTTTTCTGTTGTATAACATCAGTTGTTTTATTTCTATTTTAATATATATATATATATATTATTGTTTTCTTCCTCAATTTATTTCTATATAATTGTGTATATACTTATATATATATATATATCCTTTTTTATTTTTCCCTTTGTGATAAATCATACCCTCTATTTTCTATTTATTCATGGGTGCAAGATTCCAGCCTATATGGATCAAGAATTCCCATTGTGTATGTGGAAATTCGGATCGATTACTAATCTAAGAGAGGTATCAATGTTGAGTTCATCATATTATGGAGTCAATGAAAGCTATCCTTAAGACACATTTTCTTCAGTAATTTGGTAGACTTGATATTTGATTTCAAGGAATTTAATGGTAATTTCGGTGATTTCTTGCACACATTTTTTCATATTATGTCACAAGATACCATGGGATATTGGGATATGAAACTCCTACCATCAGTTCATTAACATGCCTTTTTTTTCTTATGGTTTTTTTAACTGTTGTTATTTTTTTAATTTAGTATTTCTTCTTTTTTGCCATTTTACTCAGATACAAGTTCAATGAGTTCCTAAAGAGGGTGTAGTTGATTCTTTGTGAGTAAATCCTCTAATGGATCCAAACATTTTCATAGAAATAATACAAGTATCTCTTGTTTTTTTTCTGAATGTACTGTAAGCTCAAAACATTGTAATATTTCCACAATCATATATCATTCCAGAAATCTTGACTTAAATCTAGAATTCATATTTAGGATCTTTTTTTGTTTCATGTTTTATATAATTAATACATAACTATTACATTACATGTAAAATATTATAAATTAAACACTTAAAATCTATCATTTTTTTTCACAACAATAAAACAACATAAATAAAACAAGAATTATTTTCTAGATATAAATCATCTTGAATTATTCCTTTCTCTTACCATTCCTCATACCCAGTGGAAATAATTTCAAAAACATGGGATGAGCATATAAAGATCATTAAGGATTATAAGACAAGGAAATAGAACAATAGTCCATTAATACATACAAATAAATAAAGTCATTATTTTCAATCATAAAACATAATCAATTTAATATGCATTATAAAATCACAAGTTTTATAAATTGTTCATAGAAATCAGAAATCATAATGGTAACATGTTTCAACAAAGTCATACTTACATTGTAGCTTTCACAACCACATAGGTAGTTACGTTGGGAATAAGAATCGTTGTATATTCCCTAAATCTCTTAGGAGGAACATTATTGTTTACCTCTACCACATAACACAAAAAATTGGAGAGCTATCTTAGGATCACCCACCCAAGGATTATCACATAACCACCCATATACGAATACAATGCCTAGGAACCATAACATAATCATAACCACTAAAAGAAGCATAAAGTAAATACATCATTTCCAAATTCTAGTAACAATATAAAAGATAATAATATTGAAATAATAAATATTTTTTTAGAAAAATTTTAAATACCAAAATTCACTAAAATGGTATTTGGTATTTATTTTCTTTTTTAAAAAACATTATGGATGGTTGAGGAATCCGAATATCAAATAACACCCATGATGGTGGAAGGGGCATTGTCATCGCGTACGTTAAAAAGAAACATTGATTTTTTAATTTGGTAAAATGATTTGTAGAAAAATATTCTCATTAAATATAATTAGAATTAAATTATTTTATAAACCTTATAAAACAATTTTTTAATAAATCAAAAAATGCCTCAATGAAAGGAGATTGAGATGAACTCCCTTACCTTGAGTCTGAATCTTGAGATATGTTCCTTATTCATCCTAAATAATAAAAATTAGTTCATTTATATTTTATTAAGAACATTTTTCATGTTTATTATTCCTTTAATTTGACTTAATACCACATAATAAGCATTACATTTTTATTTTAGTTAATATCAGTCATTTTATCTATATTCAGTACATGAGTAAAAAATGACCTTGTTATAATTACAAATTTTCCATGTGGTAAAAATTTCATTATCTAAAGAATGATATAATTGATTTAAATATCATATATATCCAATATATATATTTATTTATAATATTCCATAACATTTTAGATAAGAAATAAAATTCACCATTCATGTAGATGATAGGTTGTAAGTACTCATGATTGTTACATTCATTTCTATTTCATGTTTAACGGAAAGAAAGCATTGTGACACATAGGTATATTATAATTCCATTATAATATCATATTTTATATATGTTACATAAGTTCATTAATGTCAAACAAGATATGTTCCACATATGGCATGAATGAGTAATATCACTTTGAGGGGGCGGTAGTCCACACATCCTCAAATGAAATTATCATGTTTAAACATCAGGAAAAGCCTAACGTTATGTTGTAAATAAAAATTAAAGAACAATAAAGAAAACATAAACATAATATATACCATATATAAATATATTTCCATAATAATGGCCACCATGAGAGGCGGTAGGATATAGTTGGCCATTCATCATTTCCTGAGGCAATAGTTCACTATCCACAGAAGCAGCATGTTCTCAATCCATTAGATGGAGGTGTGTGTAATTGTAGTTTTAATACTTCTAATATAGAAATTCAATAATATTGAGGATATTATTTTTAGTTATTTAATCAATAAATAATAATATATTATGGAGTTTAGAAGTAAAATATTGGAAAGGAACCATAGAGAAGACACAACATATTAAAACAGATGTCTAAAAATTATAAATAAAATACCATGATGTAGGAAATATTTGTATATTTCTACTAAATTTTTACAGTTGAATTGATCTCTTATATAACACCATAAAAAATTGTTTTACTAAATAATACTTGTTTGTGTTACATTTTTCATTATTTTAAATTAGTTCTTTTAAATTGTCATTTTTAAATCAAGGTTGGTCCATGGGGTTGAAAAATCATCCCAAGGATGCCCCTGGTCGGAAAAATATCAAATCATTGGATTGGGATACATGTTTGGTTAATTTAATATTATTATAATAATATTTTTTACCCTTATATACCAGATTTACCCTTTAACCATGTTAAATAATATAATTACTAATGTTATTATTTTTAACGTATAAAATCATTAAGTTAACTATTTAATCAATTTTGACTTCTGGATTCCCAATATGAAATCCATTTTCCCAACTAAAAAAATATTGGTCAAATTAATTTAAAATTAATTCATGCTATCAAAACCAAAAAGTGTCTTTTTAAGAAATAAAAACTACCAAAAGATTGACATGTTTGTATGTCCAATTTCGATGTGAAATTACTTCAAATGACATAAATTGGATTAAATAATAAAAATATAATCCAATTACACAATAAAACCTATTAATAGGAAAATATAACTAAATAAATATATTAGATGTAAATACTATATTTACATAAAATTCAGTGTTTTTCACTATTCATTAAAAATGAAATTTTTCAGAAAAAATACCAAAATTTACCCAAAGTAAATTATGATATTAATATTATAAAGAAGGTGTTTATTTTGTAAAATATATCATATGAAAGTTGAAAAAACAATATTTAAAAATTATTCTCTATCAAAAGGCAGTACAACTAATTTTTAAAAATATTAGAGTATTTATGATTAAAATTGGATTCATTCTCATTTTATGACACTAAATTTTATTGGATAAATTTAAATACATTTAACAAACATGTTTAATCATAAAAAGGAAAGTTATATTTAATCCCTCCAATAAAACTACTGGGCCATCAATAGAATTTAAAAATAATATTATTATTTTATTGATTTTTTTGTATGACTTAGCCTTGTGAGAAAAATACGATTTTGGAGAACCCATTATTGCATGTCGGGTATGCCATCGAACATATAATATCATTTATTATATAATTATTAATTATATTAAAAATATTAATAAATATGAAAAATTCATATTTTTTTACCTGAGATCTTTAATCCTTCCCCTATTTTAGAAATTGAGTCCTTGCCATAATATTTACATATCAAATAAGTAGGGGTATTTATCCCTCATAGAACTCTCAGATTCTTATGTTGCCTCGTCAACCACACAATTTTTTTTTTCACAAAACCATTACAAAATGGATTTGATTATTCCTCAACAAATTATCTCTTTCATCAAGAATCTCGATTGGTTGTTCCTTTTAAAGAAGATTCTCATTCATCTAAACTACCACTTGACTCAAAACATGATATGGATCTGGTATATAATATCTCATCATTGAATCATGAAAAAAAGTGTGTACCTGGGATAAACTTGGAGGTATAGACACTCTATAGGCAATTGATCCAACTTTCTCCAATATTAAATAGGGTTCAATGATCATCAGACTCAGCTTTCCCGTCTTACCAAAACAAATCAAACTTTTCTATGTAGAAATTTTGACAAAGACATGATCTCTTGCCTCAAAAAATATCCTTCCTCTGATTATCTGCATAACATTAATGCCTCCTTTGATTTGTTCTCATGTTCTTCTGATGTAACTAAACTTTTTCTTCAATCTCTTCTACCAATTCTGGTTTCATAAACATCCTTTCACCATATTCATCCCAAAAAGCTATTATTTGACACCACTTTTTATATAATTCTTCAAATGGTTCCATATGTATACTAGAATGAAAACTATTTTATAAGAAAAGTTATCCATAGAAATATGTTATCCTGAACTTCCCTATTAATATAGTGAATAAGTACATTTAATATACTACAAGGCCAGAATTATTCATTCATACTACCCATCTAATTGTTGATGAAAGGATGTATTAAAATTTATTTTAGTTCCCAGTGAATTTTTAATGCCCTTCCCAATGTTAGAAGTGAACATAGGATCCTAATCAATTACAATGAAGAGGGGAAATCCATGTAACCTAAATATCTCTTTAATATACAATCTATAATGTTGATCTAGATATAGAGTATATCTAATAGGAATAAAATTTGAAGATTTAGTCAATCGATCAAAAATTACCCAAATCAAATTGTTTCCTTGAGAAGCCTTTGGTAATACCAATATAAAATCCATCGAGACATTTTCCAATTTCCACTATAGAATTGGAAAAGGAGGAAGAATCCCTTTTGTTAATGGTCTTTATGATTTAACCTATTGAAAATTCAAACACTTAACTATAATGTAAGGATATCTTTTTTCATTCCATACAACCAGTGATACTGCCGAACATATCTATAAATTTTAGTACGACTAGGATGAACTGAAAATAGAGAACTGTGAGAATCACATAACAACTCATTCTTCAACAGTGAATCACAAGGCACATATAACCTCTTTTCAAACATCAAAACACAATGTTTGTCAATGTTAAATTTTGTTAACTTTCCCTTCAAAACCAATTTTACCTTTTTCTAGAACTCACTATTTTATTTCAGTGCTTGATTAATAATATCTAATAGAGGTGATTTCACTTCCACCAAAAACAAAACAAATGAATTTTATGCACCAAAAACTTCCAAAAAATATTGATCAAATAGAAAACCTAAGGGTATCATTCCAAATGTAGCATGGTTACTGTAGCATTACTCTATTGACTTAAAACATCATCCACTTTATTTGGGTTTCCCATATGGTAATGGATCGTACACTCAGAAGCCTTGATAAATTCTAGCCATCACTTCTATTTCATGTTTAATTTCATTTGACTGAATATATACTTAAAACTTTTGTGATCAGTATATATTTCATAGTTTACACGATACAAATGATTATTTTAAATTTTCAATGAAAACATAATAGAAGCAAATTTCAAATCATGTATAGGGTAATTTAAATCATGAGATCTCAACTGAAATGAATCTTATGAAATTAACTCTTCATTTTTCATAAAAAAACAACCAATTACATTCAATGAAGCATCATTATATATAACAAATTCAACATTTATAGAAGGATGTTCCAAAACTGGAGCATTCACCAATGTTATTTTCAATTCATGAAAAAATTCATCTCATTTTTTTCTATATGATCATAACACATTTTTGAGATAACATAGTTAGTTTGATAGATAACCTAGAAAATTTTTCAACATACCTCTGGTAATAACATTATAGACAATGAAAACATTGAATATGGGTTATATTCGTGGTTCTTTTCCATTCTTTGACATAATTGTTTTTAGAAGTGTAAATAATTATTCCAATTTTAGAAACAATGTGACCATGGAATGAAATTTGTTGTAACCAAAACTCACACTTTCTAAATTTCCCTTATAATTTCGTTTCTTTTAATGTTTCTAGGTCAACAATTAAATGACCTTCATGCTTCACTTTACATTTATAATATAGGAAAATATCAGCAATAAACCAAACCAAAAAGTTATCCAAAAACTCACGGAAAATTCTATTCATAATATTCATGAATATTACATGTGAATTGGAAAACCCAAAATTCATAACTATAAATTCATGATGGACTTATCTAGTATGAAATTTTGTCTTTTTAGTATCTAATTCCGTTATATTCAACTTATGGTACCCTTAACTCAAGCTAATTATCGTAAAATATTGAGCTACTTGGTACTGGTCAAAAAATAATCGATATGAGGAAAGTGATACTTGTTCTTAATAGTTATGTTAGTCAAGGATCTATAATTAATGTAAAGTCTCATGGAACCATATTTCTTTCTGACAAAAAAATAGGAGCACCGACTAAACCCTTTATATAGCATATCCTAAAATTGCTTCTTTAACTCTAAAAGTTCAATTTTGGCCATTTGATAAGGGTGTTTTGAAATTGGATTAGCGTCATGAAATAATTCACCAATAAATTCAACGTCCTAATTATGTATTATACCTGGAAACCTATCAGCAAAAACATCATGATACCCTTTTAACAATGGAACATTATTAATTTGAACAGTTCCATTGTTTTCAATAATATGTGCAAGGTAAAATTCATTTCAATATTTTACTAGTTTCTCAGATAAATGAAATGTTATCAAAATTAGGGGTTCATTATTCTACACAAATTGAAATTCTTCCTGAAAAGAAACCTATTTTTCTCTACAGTCAATCTTAGCATAAAAAACAGAAATCTAATCCATACCCAAAATAAAATCAAACTCTACTAGAGGAAAAATAATATAGTTTGTTGGTAGATTTATTCCGCATAAAAATACCTGAAGGCTTACATAATTTATTTTTGTCTCTACAATACCTCCATGTGTTTCTACCATAAGTTCAGAATTCAAATCATGATATGGAATTCCCAATTTACTAGAAAATTTCTCAAAAATGAAATAATGGGTAGACCATGAATTAAAAAACACAATGGAATAATTTAAATAAACAAACTATATACCTGATTGTACATCATTTAATGTCCCATCATCTGCTAAAGTAGTTGGAAAGGATTCCACCACCCCTTTCTACTTGTAGGCCTTCAATATTCCCTTATCTAAGTTCTTCATTGGACACGAATTTTTTTAATAACCCCTTTCATTGCACTTGAAATTTTTTACTGATTGTATATAATATTTTGTATTACTATTACTCTAATATATTTTATGTTCAATTACATGCCTTATTACCCACTTTACCACATTTATAGAACATACCTAAATTCAAAATTCATTCCCCAGTGTGCCTTTTAATGCCTTTTTCACAAAATGTAAACTTATGTTTATTTCCATTAGAAATATTTAATAGTTACTCCCTTTATTTTTCCACCTTGACACTTATTCTTTTGTTTTTAAATAACACATGGTCATTAGCGAACTCTATTTCCCCCTTCTCATCACATAAAACAAGTTTCTCATAAATTTTAAACTCACAAAAAGCTAAATACCTTCAATAAATTGGATTCCATCCTGAGTAAAAAATATTTATAAAATATTCAAGATCTCATATGAAATTTGGAGAATAAGTTGATAGTCGAGTGAATTTTTCATCATAAGCAGTAACTGAATCATGCCCCTGCCTCAATTCCTAGAATCATTTATCAATCCTATGTTGAACAGTCTAAGGAAAAAAATCAACAAACATAGCATTGAATTAAACCTAATAAAGAGCATCAATATCGTCACTATACCTGATATTTTTAACCATTGACCACCACATATTAGATTCACATTCAAAATGGTAAACAACATGACTAACCTTTTGATGTTTTGAACACCCCATGACATTGAAAATCATTTCCAGCACATTAATCCACCCTTCAACTAGAATAGGCTCAGATGATCCACTCAATGATAAAGAATTTTGCCTCATGAAAGGCTCCATTGATGACATGTTCATGTATGGTTGATTTGGCTGATCTCATGCATGGATACCACTACAATTTATAGCCATATTCAATTGTAAAATCATCATAAAAAACTGTTGTGTTTCGATTCAAACCATCTATGGTTGCAGATTTGGGAGTTTTTTTACCTCTTGATGGCATCCCCTCATAGTTTCCTTGTTATTTATGAGAAAAACCATTCTGAACATAGAAAAATCTTAGGAGAAAAAATATGTTAATAATCAAATTCATATCATTTAATTATTATTATAAATTAAGAAATAATTTATTGATATTAATTTAACAATATCCTAATTTCTAAAGTGGTCTAAACCGACTTGTGATAAAAAATATAAGGCCCTCTACTTGAAACCAATACTTAATCTTATGTTAAATCAAGAATTAACATTGAGTATCTTTTCTGCTTTAGAGTTTTACAGAATAATGCTAGATCTATTACATTACATCTCAAATATTACAAAGTAGACAATTATACTCTATAATTTTTTCCAACAATAAAACTAATTAAATAATATATCATTTTTTTCTTGATATTGATCTTAAATAATTATTCAATTCTCCAACCCTTCCTTATACCTAGTTAAAAACTTTACACAAACGTGGAATGAGCATAAAAATCTATGTAATGGTTGTAAAATTAGTAATGACAATATTAGTCCATCAATACATATATATCAATAAAATAATAATATCCATTCCAAAAACATAATCTCAAAAACATAAATCATGATATCATAAGATTTATGAATAGCACATAGAAATCATAAATCATAAAGGTAACATGTGTAATTTATAACATACTTACATTTTAGCTTTCACAACTACATTGGGTGTTACATTTGGATTATCCAACATAATATATATCTTAAATATTTAATGAGGGGAATTATAGTGTACCTTTATCACGTCAACCAATGAAATGTAGAGATATATCAGTCTCACTCTTCCTAGGTTTATCATGGAACCACCTGTATACGTAAATAATGCACAAGAACCAAAACATAATCATAACACATAAAACAGGCATAAAGAAAAGATAACATTTCCATATTCCAATCACAATATAACTTTTCATGATATTTAAATTATAAATACATTATCAAAATCTTTTTCAATAAAAAAATACATGAAAAGTGTATTTGTTATTTATTTTCATTTTTAAAAAAATGTTATAGCTGTTTAAGAAAGCTAGACATCAAATAATTCTCACGAAGGCAGAAAGGTCGTTGTCATAGAGTAAGATAAAAACCAATAATTTTTTTTCATTTACTAAAAAATTCATAGAAAAATCATCCCTTTGAATGAAATTAAGAATCAAATGTTTTTATTCACTGTAAAAAATAAAATATGCCTCAATGAAAGGAGATTGAGATGTAGTCCTTTACCTTGAGTCTGGCGCATCACATATGTTCTTTATTCATTAGAATAATAAACATAAGTTATTTTATACTTTCATAAGAACCTTTATCAAGATTATTATTCCTCATATATCACTTATTACAACTAAATAAACATTACCAAATAATTTATGTTAATATCGATCATTTTTTTGATATTAGATACTCGAGTCAAATTGAACTTGTTTTAATTACAAATTATACATGTGGATATAAGTAAATTATCTAGGGAATGATATTATAAATTTAAATATCATATATATCAAGTATATATATTTATTTATAATATTTCATAACATTTGGAGATAATAAATGAAATGCACCATTCATGTAGACGGTAATCCGTACGTACATGTGAACACTACTTTCATTTCTTTTTAATGTTTAAAGGAATGAATACTCAATGATAAAAATGTATATTGTAATTACTGTATAATATCATATTTTTTATATGTTACATAAGTTCCTTTATACCATCTTTTATAGGTTCCATGTATGGAATGAACGAGTCATATCACATTGAGGGGGTGGTAGTCCGCACATCCTCGTATGAAATTATTGTGTTTAAACATCATGAAATGCATAAAGGGTTGATCTAAATTAAAATTAAAGAAGAATTAATAAAATACAAACATAATGTATATCAAATATAAATATAGTTCCATCATAATGTCCTCCATTAGAGGTGGTATAAGATAATTGATGATTCTTCTTTTCTTGAAGTAGTTGTTCATCGTCCATGGAAACATTATGTTGATAATTCATTAGATGAAGATGTGTGTTAGTGTAGTTGGAATACATAACATAAAAACATAATATTATTTTTAGGATACTTTTTTTGTTATGTAATAAATGAATAAGAATATAATAGGGAGTAAATATGTAAAATATTGGAATGGAACTTTAGAGAATTTTCTACCTCTTAAAACGGGAAACACCCTTTGATTTGAGATAAAAGGATTTCATGAATTTCCATCTGCCTAATGTAAGGCCTCTTCGTGGAAGATAAGGATGTTGAGAGACTATTTTGGCATATTATGGATGATTTATGGGGCTTTAGATGTGTTAATAAAAGGGTCGATGTGATGCCATTTTATAAGAGGGTGGAGGGGTGTATTAAGAAATATTTAAAGTATTATTTTATTACAAATATTTGGTTTAAAATAGTCTCATAGTCATTTATTTCAAATATCTTATGATATAGAGTCTAAAATATCTCATAAAATTGGTTTTAGACAAGTCTCGATCACATATTTAACCTTATACTTCATCTTTAACCGTTAGTTAACTAATTTGATTCTTACCATGTCTCCTGGTATATTCATACTATATGGTTAATATTGTCAGTATAAAATTAAAATTGAACCTAAAAAGGTGCATTAATGACATGTACAAAATTATCTAAATCATTTCTCCAAATATTTTATTTTTAAGACCACAAAATCATTTCATAAAAAATTATTTTATCTCTTTTATGACAGTTTACAAACAATTTATTTCATGATATTTATAAAAACCATAAAAACATGATTATTTCTAACAACCACCATTAATTAAAACATAAAATTTCACAATAATTCCTAAAATTTTTGGATGAAAAAAAAAATTTATCATAAACTTATTTTAATATTTATAATCTCGTTTATTTAAATCATTCATTAATTAGTAAATCTCTACATCATCATTCTGTCATAATTTTTTTTATTTGATAAATAAAAATTATAAATAAGATAAAATGATGTATGAAATATTTTTAGATTTCAAATTACTATTTGTAGTCAAAGATATCACTTATATAACCCCATATAATAATTGTTATACAAATTGATAGATGTTTATGTTATATTTTTCGTTACTTTAAATTATTTATGATAAATTTTGATTTTCACATCCATGTGGCTTTGTGGGGTCCAAAAATCATCTAATGTGGCTTTGTGGGGTCAAAAGATTGACACGTGTATGTGTCCAACTTTAAAGAGAAATTACATGGAAAGAACAAAACTCGATTAATTTTAAAAAATATAATCCAATTATGCTTTTAATAAAATTTAAAAGATAATCTATCTATATAAATAAATAATATGAAATTAATGTTTTTACATAAAATGCAGTATTTTACACTATTCATTAAAAATGAACTTTATCATAAAAATACCAAAATATTAACATAAGTAAATTTTTATGTCCCAATTGGAAATAATAAGTTTATTTTTGAAATGTACCATATAAAAGTGGAAAAAGTAGATTTATAAATTGTACTCCATCAAAAGGCGGAAAAAAACTTTTAAAAAATTTAGACTATTTATGCTTAAAATTGGATTAATTCTCATTTTAGGCCTCTAAAATTTATAGGAAAATGTAAAAAAAATTAACAAAAAAGCATAATCATAATATGGTTATTTATTTTCATTCGTTCCAATACAATGAGTAGGCGTTAACATCCATTTAAAATAATAAAAATATATTTTTTTCATTATGACTCACCCTTGTGTGAAACATAAGATTTCAGAGAAAACGATTGTTGTGTGTCGGTTACTCCATCGAACCTAGAACCCCCTTTAAATAAAAATTAATATGTAACTCACTATTATTAAAAAATATGAAAAATTCATATTCATTATTTACCTCGGATGTTACAATAATTGTTAAGGCATGACAAGGAGTTGTAGGTGAAAAAGATCAACCACAAGAGTTCTTGCATGTGAAGTCACCATCCTTTAATGGTACAAATGAACCTCAAGATACAATGTAAATTCATGACATAATTTATTATATTTTTGGATTACATGATATATATGAATGTATCAAGGTGAAATTCAGAGCATTTTGACTTGAGGGTCCTAGAATGTTATATTGGGATTCTATGGTACAAGTAGGGAGGAATGTGGTATTAGATAAGAAGGGTCGCAAAAATATCTTATTCCACCACTATATTTAATATTAATTTGTGATGGTGTAGTCTATGCATTTACATTCTTCAACATAGTGAGAGAGTTCAGGGTCAGCGTACACCAATAGGTTTGCTGAGCTTGTTCATTTTTTACAAGAGGTTTTATAGAACAACTATTTGATAACTCCAAAGTACCTATTGGGTTTAGGAATAGATATATGATCATGGGTATTTGGGATTAATATTTCAACTGATTCAGTTATTAATGACCTAGATATGATGGAATAAATGAATATAGAAGGAATGGTTTTATATTCTTCCCTTTATCTTTAACCAAGAGGAAGATCTAGTGGTGTGTCAAGGGAAAATAAAAGTGGAATGATCTTCATAGGAGTGTAGGTGGTGGTTCTTTGAATAAGGACTCTTCAGCACCACTAGTTACAACAAGTTGTTTACCTCTAACTTAATATAACTTTAGAATGTCTTGAAACACCCAGTGTTCATATCCACCTACAAAAAAGATATGCAATAATTTTGGTAATTATTATCATTTGCATCATTTCTGTCCAGAAATGTATAAACCTTAGTATGGTTAGGTTACATTGGCTCAACATGCTACTGTGACACATTCATATTCTTAAATTTTATAAAGGGATATATCCATATTCCTCCGGAGTGAGTCCCATTGAAATAGTATTTTTCTTTCTAACGGAGGTAGATGTCAGTTTAGGGATAGTGAGAGTCACTATATTTATGGAACAATCAAATGAGATTACTTTATTTTATATTTTCGCAACCCAAAATTTAATATGTGATTTTTTTTCATTGAAAAAATGTTGTAATGTTATTGATATTTGAATATTCCTTGGTCTATCTTGATACAATTGATGTTTTTCCACAATATCTTAAGTTTGGAATAACCATTGATACTCTTACCAAGATATTTATTAAATTATAATGGGATGAAAAGTTTCAGACTTCTTTCAATGAGCTAAAATTAAATATAACATCAGATTCTATTATAATCTTACATGACCCAGATAATGGTGATATAATTTTCTGTGATGCTATTGGAACTAGTTTGAATTGTTAATTAATGAAATATGGTTTTGTGGTTTCTTAAATACTTATTCACTTCGACCAAATGAGATGAATTACCCCACTCCTGATTTAGGTATTTTCATAGTTATTAATGAAAATAAGTGTTAACATAATTTCTTTATTGAAGAGGTTTATAGTCTTTTATAACCGTAAGTATATAAGGCATGCCTTTTCTGAAAACGACATGAATCTAAATCAAAGATGATGCGTGGAATAACTTACATTTTTTTAAATTGTTATCAAATTTACCATAGGGAGGGAGAATATCATTCTAGAGACTCTCATTAAGATAGTTCAATTACAAGCAATTCATTTTTCAAAAGAAGTGTGGAACATTATAGGGTTTCTTCCTCATTTTCATTTGGAATCATAGTAGGATGTTTTGAGTATGGTATTTTCAAATTATTAGCTATAATCATATATACTTGAGTCTATTATATATATTTAATGTAATGATAATTATTTTAATGGATTCCATTAAATCCTATATGGTGGGGGGGGGTCGTTTCTAGTTAGTCTCTCCCCCCATATGGTATTTAAAATTTTGGGGATCTTTTTTTATGATAGAATATCTGAAAAGTCCAATTTTGTTTGATTTTTAAAGTTATTCATGGTCTATAAATTGGATAACTATGAATATGTGTTATAATATGATGTAGTAATTCTGGTAACTATAAATTAAATGTGATATTATTGATTATATTTACTGATATTATACCTTCCAATAGATAAAGGAAGAGTATCTGAAACCTTCTAGTTTTACTATAAAACATCTAGAGATAATATGGAAATAATTTATGGTATCCTTATACTTTTTGTAATGGTTAACATGGACTCCCATAGTAACTAATTTTATCATGTTGGTAATTGATAGATTAAAACACGACTATCATTTCATTCCAATTAGAGACACATCAAAAGTTAATTATTTTGGTGAGGCTAATGTTCCTAATATTATAAGGTTACATGATGTTCTTTTTTTTCCTTTCTTCAGATAGGAATTTTATGTTATCTTTTATTTTTTGGAGTATCCCAAAATTGATGTGGAATTAGGTAATATTGAGTACAACGTTTGATCAAAAGATAGATAGTGCAATAGAGTATACAATTCAAATATTATAAGATATTCTATGTTCCTATGAAAAGGATTTTTGTGGATCTTAATTTGAACATTTGTTATTATTTAATTTTTATAATCATAATAGATATGATTCATGGATTTCAATGGTTCCATTCGAAGCTATGTAGGGTTTCCAGGGATTTTCACCACACTATTGAGAACTAGCGGGGGATGCTTTTTTGGTTGGACAATGATTTCTCCAGGAGATGTATGTGATGATTCATGATATACATCGACATATTATTATAGTGTAGAGTTTATAGAAATAATATTATGATCAGTGGCAACATCATTTGGAGGTTTCCATAAGCGACTATATTTTCATGAATGTTTCTTCTTGGATGGGTCACTATCATCATGGAAAATAGTGAATGATGGCTCCAAGATATGATGGACCATTTGATGTCACATAAAAACTTGATATGATTTGAATTTTGAATTTTGGGTTCATTTAATAGTTATTCCAGATGTTTTTACACATATCAATTCATTGAAATTACCATAATAATACCTCTCATGTTCTACGTTTGAATGATATTTAGTTAGAGACAAATGTTTATATAATGTAGTATCCAGTAGAGATCGTCGACATTCAACTGAAAGTCATATGTGGGATTTCTATTACCTGAGTCTAAATTCAGTGGTGACCTGAATTATATTATCTTGAGACCTGGGATTGTGAGTAATTTATGGGGGAGAAACCTCCTCACCTATTTGTTGTACTTCATTCTTCAACATGATTTCTAAGGGATATGGTGTCTTATGGTAGGGATATTGTAACATCTCATTACATTCATTCAGGTAATTCCCTCCCCTTTACATGTTTTCATATTAAATTTCATGCATCATGGGACTACTAAAAATATAGAACATTATTTTAATAAAAATTACTTAATGTTCTAGGATTTATGTTTGTCTCAAATAATAGAGTTAGGGTATAAACATGTTGTAGATTCTCAGGGTTCTCCCTAACATCATAAAACACTAGAGATGGCTCATGTTATTGGTTATGAACCTATTGTTTTTTTGACCATGGGGAATTTTCACATCATGTATGGGGTTCACGATGTTTAATTGTCACCAGGATCATATAGTGATCTCATTACATGACGTGAAATATTATATGTTCTGTAAGGGTGACAAGCCATATTATGTTAAAAGACCGGAATTTAATAAAATTGAAATGGGGTTTTCAACAGGTAAGGGACATATAGGTTATATGACATATAAATGGATTACATGCCATGTAAATGAGGTGTAAAATTATTTTTTAGTTCCATTGGAGTTATATGTTTATTAATTTAATGTGAATCTTCATAGATCTCGACCTATAGCTCTCCTCCAGTGATTTAAGGAACTTCAGACAATTCTGGATTGATTCTTTTGGAATTTGATTACCAGGGTTATGCATGGTATTTCTCCATGTGAGTAACCCATTTTTTATGGTGGAATATTTTGATAAAGTTATCATTGTGGTGTTATGTTATATTATCTTTTGTCTTGTAGTGACGTCCATATTTTATTTATTTCAATATTATTTTGTGATATTGTTCGAGAGGCCAATCCATTTTTGGTTTATGTGTAGTGGGTGTGCGTTCTTGAGGTATATTTGGATATTTCCTATTCTTCAAACCATTTATTAAAATTGGATGATTTCTAAGATGTTTTTGGTTGATTCTAAGGCCTCCTCTAAAGCTATAGGTTTCTGTCTTCTAGTGGATCACATTACATGCATGTGTGTCTTGAATTTCACATCAGGTGGTTCCATTGGTATCCTATCTTGGTGATATAAATTAATTTAGTTTTTTTTCAAAAAATTATTAAATGTATTTAAGTGATTTAATTACATGATTTGTTTGTATGAATGTGGTTTTCTTACTAAAATATTGGTATCCCTGGGGTTTCTAATTTAAAGGGTCTTTCAATAAAATGTCAAATGGTTTTTATCAAATGGGTTTCATTGTAGGATATGGTAAAATAGTTTGGAAAATAGAGAACATTGGAATTATTAGGTACTTATGTGTAATGTGAGGTAATATTCCTCATTGACTATCGGGGGATTTCTTTTAGTTCTGTCCTCTTCTCCCTAGGCATATTCATCTAGGGACTTTTGAGGCCACTCGGTGCTAACATTTTTGGGTTGTTATTATCCTCTCTAAATTCAATGAATAAGTCTAGATTCTTTATGTGAAAATTATTTTATATATTAGGTATGAGTTTCCTAGCTATCTTATCCTAGTGTGACCCTTGTTGTACTGTTACATGTGTTTCATGGAATATTTGGGGTGCTATTGGTTTATCTCATATTTATTGTACTAAAATAGATATGATATGACATGTGATGTAAAATTTTATTTTAAATGATATATCTAAAGTGCTATATGTTTATAAAATGATTTGAAATTGATTTATAATCCCTATTTAGAAATTTGAAGATGGTGGAATTATTTTATTCCCCATGATTCTGACATTAAACTGTTATATAATATTTGATTCATTGTTTTCATAATGTCAAGAATTCATGGAATTGTTTTATACACTTGATAAAGAACACCGAGGCGGGACCCTACTAATCCTATTAGCTCACACCCTTCACACCTCTTTAGTGATGAGTAGTAATGGTTTTATGTTTCTATGGATGGAAATGAATTGCGCCATAATGAGTTGGAAATGTTTTCTATTAGTTTGGTTTTGATTAGATATATGATGAGATGGTGTGACTTTTTCCACACTATCATAAGGATAATGTTGTATTATTTTTTTATATTCGATTAATTTTTTCTCATTCAGTATTTTCTCTTAGAGGTTTTTTATACAGTTTTTGATTTAATCTCTTCTATTATTCTCATTCCGTTATGACACATATATTTTTATTTATGTTTTCTTCCAAAATTTGATTCTATAGATTTATATATATAATGGTATCCACTCTAGGTTGGGAAAAATATTATCCTCTATTAGTTTTTGATGCCTGGGTGATAGATTCTATCCTTTGGGGATCATTACTATAATTCGTGTATATGGAAATTTGGGTCAAGTACCTGTTTGAGAGGGTATCTAGTTCTCAATCATCACATGATCATCCATTATCCTAGGAAACCAGAGACTTCATCTGAATTCCACTAGGGGAACTCCTATAATGAAAACATGAACTGAGGTTATATCCTAAATCATTATTAGACTCTAATCAATTATTCTTTTTCAGGTTTTTTCTCAATGTATATTACCCTTTTATATTTTCATATTTTTCAATGGAACTACCACATAGATATTATTAAAATGAAATTTTAGGTACATATATTCCTAATTAAATCATTAAATAAGAACATCCTTCAAAATCTTCATCATTCAAAAAGTCATATTTTCATCGACAAGTTGAAATCTGAAAGGAAATTTTCTATTATGTTCAACTAGTGAAACAATAGTTATTTTCTCCCTCCTCTTCCACCTAGTTGTACTCCTTTTAGGATCACCCATATGATATTATGATGATCCATCTAAATATTATTTTTAAAAATCCAGAAACACTACGATGAAATGTGTTCTATGACATGAGGTTTCCTTCTCCTGACATCAACACTTCAAAAGACCAAAAATTCTATAAATTTTACAAAATATATAAATATTCATGAAATATTAATAAATTCATGTATTATTTGATGTTGTATTTTATAAGAATAGAAAATTGTGCAAACCATTATACTTTGAGAAACTGATACTCCCATCCAATTCGTCATGTTTTTTCACTTTTATTTATTTTAATTTTAATATTGTCCTTATAGATAAACCACTAGAAAAAAATTATGATCTACATTAACTCAATCTAGAAAATTTTTGCATAGAATTTCAAAAATGCGCCCCATGAATTTGGACTCTCATCATATCATCCTCTATAACTTTCACACACATGAAAATATAACCTAGAATCCATAATTCCATCATATTATCCCTATAATACTAAATCTCCCACTTCTCTATCATGAAATCATCCATACATACCTCTTCTATGAACCCCATCTATGTGAAACTATAACACCCATCTACTAAACATCATGATTATCTTTCTTCATCTTCCCATGAATTATGTTTCCATCCTTAGATACATTATCCATATTGAACAATCCCATTAATGATATTCTTTTGAACATCCTACTTAATCGATTTCAGTGGATGTTGATTGATGAAATCTAAGTCTTAGATTTAAACTCAATACATTATCATATTATACACATTGAAATATAATAATTCACCACCTCAGTTTGATGATGTCAAAAAAATTCCCAAATTGGACATATGGGAATAAACATTGTAGAAATTATTTGATACCACTTTTACACCATTGGACTTTTAATCCTAGGATCATTCACCATTTTTCAAATTACATGTTCATTTGACAATCAATTACCCTTTTTTTAATCCATATCCACAAAAAATATTTAGGATTACTTCCAAATCTAACTAGGTTTAAAATCCTTCAATTAATAGGAAAACCTTTCCTATCCAAGATCTATATAGTCCACCATCATATAGAAAACCCAATCCATAACCAACAAAATAATTTCCAATAAAAATTCATGCTCCCACTGAATCCAATAACAAATGGGATTAAATACTTCCATAAGAATTTATGATATTCCTCTAAATATATTAAAAATTTAACAATACAAATGGATTTTGTAGTAATAATCCTACAACGATTTTGATTCACAGTATCTCAAAAAAACTGATAGTAACACCACCATCATCTGGTGAAATCCTTTTGGTAGCCTAAAAACAACTTGATCATGAAAAAAGAAGTAGTATTATATCAAATATCATTTTGAGTGTTTAAAAATCTCATTGAGCAATAAACTCTCAATTAATTGTCTACTATCAAACACAAAAATTGAGATCGGATTCCACTTTGTGTAGAAAAGGAGTGAATTCTATGATCATTGGAAGTATGTATTACTCTTTATCATATATAGAAATATTTGAAAAACCAAAAGAAGGTCAACATACAGTTTTCAATGAAAAAAATATATTTTATTCACATTATTTAAGGATTTAATATATAATGATAAGTATAAAAAAACAAGAGGGGGAGAGGAGTAGTGTCATTTGGTATTTATTTCCATTTCAAAATAACCATTACTTGGTATACATTGGAACTATTCTAAACTCCATAACAATCCCCATAAATTTAATTGATCTTCAAAAATTACATGGGAAAACCTGGGGCATAAAAAATAAATGTGTGATCTATAAAGACCAGTAAGGTAAGAATTCTTTAATAAAATAATGCAATGAATTAAAATAGTTTCTTAGGGAATAAAATAGTGACATTAAAGGCGAGAATAATATTATTAAATATCAAATCATAAAATAATATGATTACATTAAGGCAACATTTAAATGTGTAACCTACACAAAACATGACTTCATAAGAATAAGGTAATTAAAACTATACATACCCATAAAATACTATGTTTGGAAACCCTTTGGTGCACCATACATAGTAAACCATGAGATAACAACATTTCCAAATTAATTGGTATGATATATAATTCTAAGACCACCTATCATATTCATATCATGTACATTCATTTGTGTGAAACAATTATCATAAAAATGATAATCCATTCTGTCATTTTTTTCATGAGGCTGTGTATTGTGGATAATATATATGGATGTACCCAATAAATGTATTTTTTACAACTATGTGAATCTTGTTGACTATAAATGAGAATTCTTATTTAAAACAAAAATATTTGGTATGGAAGATCATAGGATAATTTGGAAATCATAATGGGCATACATAAATGATTATATAAGGTATTAGTTAGAGAGTAAGGTTATATTGGATTACATAGGAAATCAAGTCATAGTAATGGGGTGGGTGAAAAATACTCAAACATGAAAAAACAGAAATGCAAAGGCTTAATACAAGGAATGAACATGAATAAAGAGGAAAAGAAAGATAATCCCATACCATAAATACTTTATCTTAATTATTTGGGGGAACATATTAAGATATATGGAAATTATTTAGAGGAAATTATAGAGGGATGGGGAGAGGAAATTCAGGCTCAATGGGTTTTTGTAGAATATGAATGGGAGGATGGGGGTAATTTGTTTCAAAATGGGGAATAAATTATTAATTTATAAAAATAGTTTTTAGACACCCTATAATAAGAGAGTGAATGTAAAAAAACCATCCCAGAGTTTTTCTAATGGGTTACTCTAGATATGAGTGATGTTTAATAATTTATTATGCTAAAACCAATATTATAAAAATAAAACCATTGATGATGTTGAAGTGACTCATATTTATAAAGAATTAATTTTAATTCATTAAAATATAATATAGGTTACATAATAATCCTTAAAGGCCTTAAAAATTCATAAAATAACTCAAAAAACATTATTTTATGGTTAAAATGTTTTTTTTCGTGGATTAAATTTATTCTATTTGTCAAATCACTTTTGGGATATTATGTTGTGATAAAACATACTATGTATATACCATATTTTATGTTTACCCAAAAAAAATATTTCTAATGAACATATATAAACATCAAAATTGGATAATTTTAATGTGATGATTTATAAAATAATATTTATTTTTACAAAATATTTTTCTAAATATAAAAGTATGTTATTTTTAATAAAACACCACAGTTACTAAAAAATATTAACTTTTAGAAAAATAACCATATTATGACCCACATAGAAAATCCATGGGGAATCATTAAATTAAATTATAATTCATATTAAAAAAATATTATTTAATAATAATATTTCATAAAAATAACATTTATTTCAAATATTGGTAAAATTAAAAAATGATTTTAATTGAAATTCCCCAAAAAAAATTTAAATGTATTTCAATAAATATTTTTTTTATCAAATCCATTGTATAATCATATACATATATAGTAATAATTAAAAAGAGATAAATATAAAAATTATTTTGAATTTTTTTTAAAATTCATACTACCAGGGTCTAGATACATAACCCCCAATTACCCATGTGTATGTACTAAATTAAAGATGAGTGATTGTGGTACATTAATGGGATTGTTAGAAAAAACTAGGTTTTATTATGATCCTAATGTACTTGAAATTATCTGGTAAATGGTTTTCATCTAGTTAATGTTTTTTAATCTCAACTTATAATTTTTTAAGGAAAAAAGGAAGGTGATTCTCTCTACCTCAAACGCTCTGACAAATGGGATTTATAAGGTATGATCCTTCTCTCTAAATCCATCTCTCCATATATATACGTAATTTATATTTTTTCATACCTCTTTATATATAATAATCTTAGTAGTCACTATAATATTTATATATTACCAATGGTTATGATGTTTAATAATATTTTATGCAAAGAAGAAAAATTATGGATATAATTTAGAATTCTCGAAAACCACAAATGAGAAAGTTGAGATTGTGTTAACTATTACTATATTTCATAAAATGTAATTTAATCATTCGAAATAGAATTTTACTGAAAAAATTTTAGTTATTACATTCTTCCAAACTCTAAAATTTATCACACAATATTTCACTAAAATTATTGTGGGCACTTTTGTTTCATCTGCACTGATGGTTCCCATGTTCTCTAAAACATATTTTTCTTCCATTGTACCACTAAAAAATATTTCAATGTTTTCAACAGGGGCATATCTGTTTAGTAAAAGTAAATTTTTTGTTGGTAAATTTTTTTTCCAACATATATTACCCTATCACATTACTATCTATAAAAATTCAGCCCCTAAATTTTTTTGTGATATATAAAATAATTTTCATACAATTATAATAATCCCAACATATAATATAAATGTTGGTTAAAATTTATAAAAAGTGGTTCTGATTAAAAATTATTCTAGTGGTAATAATATTACCAATATATGATTTATATTAATTGATAAATATTTACTTTTAGAAAAATGTCATATTATATTTATTAATTTATCATATATAATACATATTTTTGTATTATTAATGAGATGAAATTTTTCACATGTTCCAAATTATTGAATAATTAATTATATTTATAATAAAATAGAATCAATACCAAATATATCACACATTCCACCAACCCACAACACCTCCCCCCTATGCCAGAGAGCAGCCCATCAATCCCATAGAAGGGACCAACAAGCACAAAAAACCTAGGAAAAATGAGCCTGTAGCAGATCATCAATTCCAGGAAGCTAGCAGGAGCCCATCCATGCCACACCTGGTCCAATAGTAGGCCAACCATGATAGGGATCTAGTAGCAGCTCATCCATGCTAGTAGTAGCTCATGTCCGCGAACTAGTTGCGGCTAATCCATGCCATACTGGGGTCCAATAGTAGTGAATCCATGTCATCAAGCCCAAACCTACTTATCTATACTAGCAACACCCCATCCATGCCACACTAGGGACCAGAGGGCACCAAAAACCATGGACCAAAGATCCAGCAGCAGCCCATCCATGTAAGTGATCCCTCTATAGCTCAAATCATTGAAAAATATCTGCATAAATTGAAACCAGAATATTAATAAATAGAATTATAAAAAATATTTTTCATGGTTATCATTTATCATCAGCCCTATTGAAATATCATGAATATGGAAACATGGATGAAGTAAAAAATCCATGAATATATTATGAATGGTTCACACCAATCCACATCCATTTAATAAAACATCATTTATATCAACTGAAAAAAACTAAACTAGTAACATAAAATACTTTTTCACAAACTACTAATGCGTAAAAGAAGTTCAAAAACATTATAGTCATTGTTGAAACCTATAAGTCCATGGTCAAAAATACAACCTAGTAACCATAATTGGAGGATTATCTAACCTTTGTAAATGATAACCATAAGATAAAAAATGAACAAACATCTGATGCATCAATAAGTACATGGAGTAAAACAAATATTGAATGAAACAAAGATATGTATATAAAACAATGATATGTATAAAAAATTAAAATATGTAAATAAAAGTACATTGAGTAAATAGTGAAGAAGACGAAGCAGTCATAGCTATGGTGGACGGAGATCCATAGAAGCCATAAATGCTCTTCTGTGCTCTAATACACACTCACATACATGGACGAGAAGGCAATGAAAATGTTATGGTTGATAGAGAATGATGTTGATTCATCCGAAAAACATGCTGAGATGTTCTACAAGAAGCAGTCACAACTAATCTACGTTGTGGATGTCTTTTAATAGGACCATAGATCATTCAACGAGTAGTACGACCCGATCTAATCCAATCCAAGAAGCTGATTTGGGGGATTATAGAGTCCTTCTATGTTGATGAAATCCATGGAAAATTGGTCTTTAAAATTTTGCTATTATATATATATAATATATCTTGACTGATCTCTCTATATGGTGGATGTTCAATCTGTACGGTGATATAAAAAATTAATAATATCCTAATTGAGAATATTAGGAACCAATATAGGTGTCTTCTACTAGTTAGTATGGTTTTAATCCAATAAAAATACTTCTGTGTGTTCAGGTTTTCAATGGTAATTGATTAGCGGTAATAATTGGCTCTATATACTGGGTAATGGACATCTCTCTTAGTGGGATAGATTCTATTTATATAGAATTCAGATCAATAAACTTAAAATTGTTCTCATCACCATTATAGGGACCTTTAAAATCTGGTGGGCCTTGAATGAATATTCCTAGTGGTCCTCTACATTATATAGGATGTATTGGTCCTCAATGATTTTATGGCTACTCGGCTATGTATGATGTCATGCAGTTAAATTAGATGGCTTCTACTTTGTAGATATCTCCTGGGATGGTGATGACAATGGTGGTTGAGAAAAGGAGTACATTGGCGGCTGTAGAAAAGGAAATACCTTCTTTTCTAAAATAACCATTTTCTTCTAAATGAGAAATATAAGGAAACAAAAATATGATTAAACCATTTCATTAAATTGGTAGAGGATTGTGATAACTAGTCATGTGGATTCCCCCTATATAGAATCTTTAGGGGATGTCCGGTTCTCAAAAATAGTATGAGGTTGGGAATCCATTGCATCAAAATATTAATCAACATAAGTATACTCATCAGACCATTCATACTGTTTCCCCACTTTTTTTGTAGTTCCCTTATTGAGTATTGGATGGATGCGAATAAACTGCATGCCACCTAAGGTTAAGGGTCAAGAAAGAATCAAATTCCCACCACTAAATGATACCTAATTTTCTTAATTAATATATTATGAATATTATCTTATGATTAAAAACAACTAATTGTTTGTTAAGTAGTATAGTGGAAAATTATGGAATTTATGGAGTACAAGACATGGTTTCTAGCATAACATGCAGTCTCTCAATCTATGAAATTAGTGTTTTTATACATCATTTAGTTGGTACAACTACACTTATATTAATATAAATGTAATAACCAACTCTCTCTATCACATTTTGGTTTACCAATACATAACATGAACTAAAATTCTTGGTTAATTATTATGATAGTGAGCTTTAAAATAAATATTTCCAAATATTAAGTAATTAATTCATTAAATTGAGGGCATACTAAAACCAGAATGATAATTATATATTTATTCATGAAATTTTACTTGGTAATTATAATTAATTTATTGGTCATAATTTATTCAATGTGTATATAAATCAATGAAATATTTTAATGCGATGGTTTTAAATGGAAAAAATTGGTAAAGAAGGAGTGTTTTCATGAAAATAATTTATAGAATAAAATTCATGAGGACAAGGAATACCTCTTGATATTTCCACGGAACACTAGGGATATTGTTTGAAAAATAACATACCAAAAAATTGGAAAAGAAATAAAAATTAAACCTATAAATTCTAATTAGTTAGGAGAAGCTGAAAAAATAAATTTATTTCATTTTTTGATCCTAAAAATGGAAAACAGTAAAAAACATTATTGTAGAAAGTTATAATGACATCTACAAACTCAATGGACAGATTAAAATACTAAAATGTTGAATGATACTAATAAATATTTCTATTCAACAAAAAAGATAAATATACATAGCAATTCAAACATAAGGGCCAGAAGAGTGAAAATAATACAAATAATTCAGGCATATTAAACAGTACATGGATTATATGAAAAAAAAGGAGTGAAAATAAATACACTATGAAATTCCCACCCATCCCCCACAATCATTACACTAAAAACATTAAATTATTTAAATAATTTATCAAAAATAGTGTTAATCTAATGTTGATAGGACTGGATAGGTCAATGTAAACATCTCCTTCCTTTCAACATAGAAAATGGGTAAGGATTTAAAAACAATTTTTTAGTCATTAGTCTAAGTGTCAAATTAAAAATATAATAGATAAAATTAGTTCTTAAAAAATAAAAGTAATTAAAATTTTATGATATCAGGGGCAAGGAATGTATATATAATTATTATTCTACAATGATTAAAATGGAAGAACTATGATTTGATTCATGATCATTTAGTTATAGACAACAATGAACCTTATTGTCAAATGGAAGGCCTGTAAGTTACGAACATAAGAATGGAGTTCAACTTTTGTAATTTTCATAAATATATAGAACATTTATACGTCCAAAAATGCGATGCAACCCAAAATAAAATAGAAACAACCATAAATTTTGAATTTAAGATCTAATTTCGGTATGGATTTGAATTTTTAATAGCATAAAAAATTGTAATGCAACTGTATCAAATCATTTCATCTTAAATAAATAATAAAATAAATTCACACATAGATAATCAAATAATTTATCTTTTCAATTTACATTAAAACCTCAGAACTATACTAACTACCTCTATCTTACCATCCTTCAATGTCCATAATCATACGAAAATGGTAAAAAATAAAATACCCATAAATGAGGCTTTAACCTTTGAATTGACAAATGAAGAATCATCCTTCTGAAATTCAATCATTTTTCAAGTCAGATATTTCTTATAATTGACATTTGGACTGCTGTGGAGCTCCATTTGAAAGAAATAGCTTCTAACCCTTTCAGAAAACCGGATCCATCCATAATCATAATGTCTAGATTATTTTTTGGTGTTAAAAAAAATATTTTATAAGAATCCTTTCAAAAAATGAAACTAAAATTCAATTTACTAATACGATTCATTCATGAAAAATAAATGGAAACATTTTCATAGTTATTCTCTGCTTCGGGATTCTCTTGCCACTACATTATCTTTCCACTAATATGGAAATCACTTGAAAAACATGATGTTCAAAAAATATACCCTGTCACTCTTTACATTAACTAGTGTGATTATAATAAGGGTCAAGACTATAATAGAAAAAAACATTTTAAAAAATTTAAAATAAAAAATTAACACATGAAAATTGTATTTTTGTTACATATTCTTCCATATATTTATGTTTCATGATGTAGAAACAAAGAGCACATAACATGAAAATTAGGACAGGAAACCATATTAATACCCAAAAAAACCAAGTACAATTCTATATAATGTAAAATAAAGAAACATAAATTATACCTTTAAATGGTTCTTTTCATGAAATGGTTATAGTTTTCTATATGTTGTAATAAGAACACTATCCATGGATGAAACATCAATGATTAACTAAATCACATGATTTATAGTTCGTTAATAGATATTTTTTATCCTACAGATGCATGAATCATACGAACTAATCTACATTTTGGATAAGGAAATATTAATGAAAATGGTGGGAAAAAGTATAAAAAAATACATCTACAAAATTATTAGTCTGTCTAGCCATGTTTTTATCTCTAGGTGGACAATATAAATAAAACTAGGTCTAAAAAATAATAAAACATTGTATTAAATAGTAATTTAAAATTAGGATGAGAATACAAATAATAATTGCAAAGGCATAATCAATGTTTTATCATATATCAATCCATGACCAACTTCTGTTAAAATAAAAAAACTTAAATATGGATATGTAATGATGGAATTATGGATAGATTTGTTAGCACATATCTTGTCACAAATAGTGATGGAGGCGGTGGAACTATTTACTAGGTAACTAGATAGGCATCCTAGTGAGGATCACAAACAATATTTTTTTGGTTGACAGATTCATTCTAGAATAACATATTCTGGAAAACAATTTTAGTGATGAAACCATAGTATATTTTACTAATGTAGAGAGCTCCATAATAATTTATTTTCAAAACCCTTATTAATTTACCTTATACATGGACTTATGCGCGGGGTTTCTTATTGTGTATTGGAACAGAGGTGAATATATTTTCACATAATCATGCACACATGTATGCATGTGTCTGTGGTGAAATGAATAATTTTTAAATTCATAGAAGATATGTGTATTGAACATGCTAATCTTATAGATAGGTTGTATTGATTTCAGATTTCTAAATGGAATTATCATTATCTAATCTATTTAAATAAATCATTCTAGATTTTATTTTTCTAAAGGGTTCTAATGAAAATATGATGTCCAATTGAGATATTGTGGAGGATAGATCCAATTATCTAACCAAATTTAATTGGGTTTAAGACTTTTTTTAGTTGTAATATGTTAAAAATAAAATATTCTATAATCTAAATATTGTTTATGAATATTTCATTACATTTTTAATTTGTTTAATAAGCGGAAATTCCTACATCAAGTTCTAGAATGTGTTTGACAATCTAAATGAGTAGTTAAAACTATTGAAAGACTATAATGTTTCCACTTGGAGTGGTGTTCTTCTAGAGTGGATAAATAATAGTTTTACCTTTAGTGTGATACGTTAAAAAAATAGAACACATAACCTCACTAGTTTAGTGCTTTAAAATATGAAATGAAATTCCAAGAAGTGGACAACGAACCTATAATTGGATTCTGAATAACCCAGTACACAGAAATGAAATTTAATAGGGCGGTTGGATTGACATTAACATTGCATTAAAATTTCACCAAAAAAGTGGAGATTTGATGTATCTAAAAATATACCAAACAACAATTGATTAACTTCCTGGGTATGTATTGTGACGCAATACATGCTTTGTAGGTACAAGTATAAAATTATTGATTTATTATGTGTTTTGGATTTAAATAAAATATTCACATAAACAATTGATTCTATATTTATGATTACCTGAAAACATAAAAATAAATAACATCTAATTTTACTTGTGAATCTACATTCTAAAAATGTATGGTTATCTAAAAATAAAAATATTTTAGGCTTATAGTTAATGTTTGGTCATAAGATTCTAAAATCAGTTAAAAAATAAATTTTTACAGATCAATCTATAGAATCTACCATGACATCAAATTTTTATAGACCATAACATTAAAAAATTTCAGAAAAAATTTAACAAATCCTCCAAAACAATTTTAATATAAACTTTATTTTAAGGAATCATTTCCCATAGCTATAATATGATCATGTAATATAGTGGGGATTATTTATCTAGGAATGTGATTTCCTTTCTTCCCAAAAATAATGAATTTATTACATTGTGAAGTATTAAGGAACGCCTTATCTCCGACCATAGAATCTTAATCATGTTAATGATTATATACACAGTCATTTTTCATCATTAATGAGATTTTATATGATGTGTAATGGTTTGTGACTGATCAATCATCTCTTTAATAAAATCATGTCCCTTAATATTCCTCTATCTAACATTATCTCAACATGTTGGAGTCTAAAACCTCTACCCATATAGGGCATAATAAGATAATATTTGTATTCTGAATTGAATTTTTTTTATATTAGCACTCCACTTGTGGAATGTCCTAATCCTGTCATCCATGGAAATCCATTGAAAATTTTATTAGCATATCCTCTATAGTTTTAATGGTTCCATAAAACGGATCATCCATCTAAAGGTGATAAGATGTTCATAAAAATAACTCTATATCCATGGATTGCTAACATCTACCCTAGAACCTGACGGTAAACACAAGATATCAATCAGATATAATTGAGAGTTGTACTCCATGTCATTTAACCACATTCATTATTAATGCCATAGCATGTTGGAAAAGGATATATCACCCTTCATGGAAAATAAATTCACTATGTTTTAATAGATATCAACTACTACCAATATCATTTTTTTACATTATAAGTCACGAGGATCCCTATGAAGAAATCCAATGTCATATTTTCCCATTTCCACTCGCATATTAGAATTTGTTGCATCTTACACTTAAATATTTTCATTCATTCTTGAATTATTATCATACCTAACATAATGGTATTCATTCTTCAATATACTTCTTCATGTTATCCAAACATATTTTTTCTTCATATATTTAAACCACATAGTTTTTCATTGATGAATAGTAATGGATGATCAATGAACATTAAAAAGAAGTTCCCTCTTCATTTCTAGTTTTTATGAGACATATATATATGTTCAAAAACTAATAACTCATTTTATAGAAAATTTAGAACTATGGGATAATAATTACCTTTAACTATAGGTCCTTGTCCTATTTATTGGCCTCCTTGATCCTTAAAGAATGGATGTTCGAGTAGTAATTTGTGTAAATTTTGATGATGTTACTTTTATGATTTCCCAGGTATATCATTTACTTTTCTAAGAATAATGAACATAATTCAATCATCATCATGGATAGGGATGCAGGATCCTTTCAACATAGATTATATTTCACATTTTTCCCCATCAAAGGATGGTAATATATTGAACAATAATAATAATTGATTAGAAATAAACACATTTATTGATGTATATGGAGATCCTATATTGGAAATATATAGTATAGGATTTTATGATCCATATATATGTCACAATTATCCACAGATTGATAATTTCACCAATACGTCATTATGATTATTATTGCAACCAACTCAAAATAATATGATGGGGAGTTATAATCAGCGATAATTAACATGTGGCTTGAAAATACTATTAAATTGTCATATTTTAGGAGTACACATTTGAATCACTATGTTATATGTCACTATAGATAAAAAAATCCATCCCTGATTGTGGGAAATGTGAGTAAAACTACTGTTATTAGGCTCTTCATTAACTCATTAGTTCTCTCATCCCATTAATATTTAAATAAAAAATCACTCCCTTAGGATTTAACATTTTTAGTGGTATTTTAAATCTTGATATGTTTTTCAAGAATTGATGAAAATACCCAACTAATCCAATTAAACTATGTTTCTTCATCATAAATGTTGTTTTTGGAAATACATCAATTTCTTCTATCGATGACGAGTCCACAAATATCCCTATATTTTTGATGAAATGCACCCAATATTTTAAGTAGTGTATCTAAAATATTAATTTACTATAAATCTCATATAAATTTTCTATTCACATGGAATCCCTATAAACTCATACTTTCTAATCCTTTTTTGAAATATCATTCACGGGAATATACACCTTCATCTGAGTAACTTAACAATATCCCAATCGATGACCCGATAATGATAAGAAAAAGGACCTACACAATGAATCACCCAAGTCATCAATATATGATTGAGGATACTTGTTATTTATTGTAAAAATTTTGCGATCATGGCAATCAATGCAGAGATGAATTGAACCTTCCTTCACTTTGCAAAAATGGAACAATACAACCAACAATAATGCACATATACATAAAAAACCTTATAATTAATCTTCTATGGTATCTGTTTATCTCTCCAGGATAAAATAATTGATATCATATATTGATATATGGTTATTATCCATTAATAAGGTATATGTTCGATTGATTACAAAAAGACTAATTTATGTGTACGAAAATGAAATTATTTGGGAAAAATATCATTATATTCTCAAAAAAAATTATTTTCCTCATGGGTAATATATTCCATAGTGTAATTGATTTGAGATATATAAACATTATAATAAATTAATAATATCCAATCATGATATAAATATTCCAATAGAGATTTATTATACCCCGTAAACATTATTAGATTTGGAGGGATATTCGAAATATAGAGAGTGATTTATTCCTCCAAATAATTTTTGTTGGATTTGAGTAAGGAAATAAAATTGATACCAAAATTTTTATTGAATTTTACTGAATGGGGTATCATAAGGTTCAACTATATGATTATACTAAAAAAATTTACATGAAGAATTTATATTAATGAGATACAATTTTGTCTCAATTTCAATTTTAATCGATAGTTTGACATAAATTTTTTTTGACTTCCAGGGAATGTTATATGAAAATTTCAAGATATGAATTAATTCATTAAAATAGATTCCAATAGTACACTATGTATAAATGATTGAATAACCATCAAACATGTCACCATAATCTTATTATGATCCATCTCAGTAGTTGTAATGGACAACCTCGCCCTTTATCTATATGATATGGATGATTTTCATCAATTTTCATCGATTTCACAGGTACTATTGAATTGGTTTGTATAGTGTCACTTTTTCTTACCGCATGCAGAATAGATAGTAAGAAATTGTTTTACTAGTAAATTTCATTCTTAAATCACATTAATGGGTTTCTCCCAACATAATTTACTAACTATTCTCCCTTATTTATAGCACAATAACGATTTCTTTGTCCCCTTCTAGTAATTTTTGGGATTCTTCTTCCAACACTTTTGAAAAGTTTCATATTTTACTCTCTTACCACAATGATATTTTTCCATTACCAAATAAAAAATAAAATATGTTTTCAGTTTTCTATTTATAGAATCTATAGATCGATGAGATTTACTAATATCTATTTTAATTTTGAGGTAATATTAGAAAATTTCCATTTGGATTTCAATGAATTCAACAACCATATATTTTCAGCAATTCATATTTTTCCCACTAATGAAAATTTAAAAATTACCATTACCATCCTTGAAATTTTTAGAGGAGCATTACAAATGTCTAGTGAAGTTTACCTAGTACACATCGATGGATTCTTCATCATTTTTCAACAATCCAATGAACTACCATCTCATTGATTTATTAATTTATTTTTTTATTTTTGATCAATTTCCCCCATGATCAGATTCTACATCCTTGTAACATATAGATATAATGAACATATCATTCATATTATTACTGAATGTAGAAGTTTATATTTTTAATAGAGACGATCCATTGATCCTTAATTAGGGATCAGAAGATACACTCTAAGTATGAGGCCATTATGACATGGAGGACTCAATCGATACTTTAACATTCTTTTGGGGATGTTGGTTTTTACCATGACTCATCTGTCTATTAAAAATATGCGTTAATTGATTATTTATTATTAATAATTCAATGAATCATGCTCCAATGGGGTTGGGAATCATATTTTAATATTCATCACATTGGTTGTTGACTCGGTTACTTCGATTTATATCCATTAAATGATATAAGGGGGAAGTTATAATAAAAAAATTTCAAAACAGTAATCAAATAAAAATTAAACAATTAATATTGATGTGATAAACCAATAATGAATTTTATTACATTAGATGTGAATTATTAGGATTAAATATATGTTTTATATAGTATATATCCTAAAATAATATACCATAATCATTTTCGTAAACTTCATTACAGTTCATAATGATATTTTGAATTTACTAAATTATATCCCCAAAGAGGGTCAAATTATATGTACATAAATACTTAATTTCCATGAACAAGGTGATTATTGACATAATACACAATGAACCAATTTTTTGGTCATTACCTCTATGTTTAACTATTCTGGAGATACAACAACATGTAGTATCTAAACATGGATTTCATTTATTATAAGTAGGTCAATCTATAAATTCATTAAATTTATGGATATTTTTATATGTTTAGTCTTATCACTAAATATATAACTATGGTTTTATAATCCTCTTCGATAAAAATTACAATACTTTTCTCTAATAAAATAATTAACATCCTATGTTATTATACAATTTTTATAAAAATGTAAAACATATTGATACCCATAATACAATCCCAAAAGATCAAAAGGGAAAGTTTCATTATGTAATTACATACAATTCAAAATGACTTGAAATTAGGTTATATAGAAAATATTTAAACTTCAATAACAATATAATTAATTTCTCCATAACATCTAATATCCCACTAGATAATCTAGGGAAGGAAAAAAGAAGTATGTTTGATGTAGAGACAATTATGAGAAAAATAATAGAAATTCATAAAAAAATTATTTACAATATATTCTAGGGTAACAACATGGTGACATAAATGGTGAGTGTCATAATCATGAATATTGAAGAATTGAACAAGATTATAATATAAATAAATGATAGAGATGTGTAAACAACATAAAAAATGTCATATTATTCATAATTAAATGATAATAACCCCAAAAAATAACATATCGATGTTAAGTGAACTTCTCATTAAATATATATGGAATATTGTGAGATAAAAACATTACCCAATAAATTGGGGAGCTACGCAATTTTTATCCAACATGTAAAATTCATAATGCATACATTCATTTTTTTACTACATAGATTATAGAAAATAAGAATTTATTTCATTTATTTTGATACCATGATTATGTACTATGTGTTATATGAACGTATGTATCTGATAATTAATATTAGAAATGTATAAGTTAAATACCATGAGTGAATATGTGGATGTGTATTCAAAATAAAAAATTTTGTCATGGATAATAAAGATATTATTTATGTATCATAACAAGAGTACATAAAGGATAATAGAATAGATTAATTAGAGTATATGAGGTGTCTCATTAAATGAGAATCATGAGGATTCTAAAGTGGTGTATAGAAATGTATTCCTAGATGAACAATTGGAAGTAAAAATTCATAATAAAATGAAATTACTTGAATAATGTTGAGGAATATAATACCTTAGGGTCCAAAGAGAGGTGTGTGGAGAGAAACATAATGATTTGTGATTTTTTAATAAATATTATTGAGTTGTTGGGGGTATTTTCAGCCAATGAGAATGTAATTATTTATTAATTTCTAAACACTAGAATTCAATTTTATATAAAAAAATAATGAAAACCACACACACTAAAAAAATTCCCATGGATAAATCCAAAAAATATATATTTTTAAAATTTTATTTGTCTAAAAAATAAAATAATTAAAAATAAACCATTAATGATGTTTAAGTGACTAATGTTCATAAAAAAATATTTTTAAATCCTTAAAATATTAAAATGTATTTTGGGAAAACATTACTTGTTTATAAATTTTTCAAATGACATAAAAAACATTATTTTAAAATGGAAATCAATTTTTTTCCATTTCTCATATTTATTTAATCTTTTTTTGGTGTATTATGATATAATAATGCACAACGAATTAAATTATGCCCCTAAAAATCAACGATAATAGAATATTATGAAAAATAATCCTTCGGCCATTTTCAAAATACTGATATCAAAATAAAATTTATTTTTTAAAAAAATATTATATTTATATGACTATTCCAAATTTTAAATAAAAACCATTGGTTCTAGAAAATACTAGTTTTTACAACACCAACCTCTATCTGATCCTTATAAAAATTACATTTGAGGTCATTTAATTATTAATTCATTTTTATATAAATTAATATTATTTAAAATTAATATTTCAGGAAAATCAAATTTAATACCAAAAATCACGAATCTTTCAAATATATATTTACAACTGAAATTATATATTCCCGACAATATAATTTTAGAATATTTATAACAAAATCTAATTTCTATCAAACTCATTCTGGAATCATGTACATATAAGGTAATAATGAAAAGGAGATAAATATAATAATTTTTTTATGAAAAAAATTATACTACAATTTTCTAGATACATAACTGGTTATTACCCCCATCATACACACTATGGGTCAGGTATATGATGGTGTTACTTTTTCATGGGGGTTTTGTGGACATGGTATGGATCATGATTTTTATAAGCTTGAATTTCTTCAATAAATGGTTTCTATTTAGTTTTAATTTTAAATTATCTATTATTTATTGGTTAAGGGAAATTCCTAATGATTCCATCTCCCATAGAAGCTATAATAGATGTTCTTCATATGGTATGATACAACTGGCCGAGTGAGTCAATTCTTCCATCTATATAATTTTTTCTTATCAAACCCATTAATATATACAAATATTTATAGTCATTTTAAAGTGGATATATTATCAATTTTTAGGATACATAATGTTCTTCTAATCCTAGAAGAAAAATTAGTTACGTATTTTATAATAATTAAAAATAAGAAACAAAAATTTTTTGAATTTCATTTGTATAACTACATTTCTTGATAAAATAGTTCTTTATTTAAAAGTGAATATCATTTATAAAATATTTTCTTATTGCATCATCCATCCATCATGACATCAAAAACTATAACGTGGAAGTCTATGAACCTAATAAATTATAGAGATTCAAACTCTTACTTCTATTTAGAGTCACCTCATGATCCTCTATATGCTTATCTTATAAGAGAACTAGCTGAAAAATAATATTTAAACATGATAGAAATAATTATAAAAATTAAACATAACATTATTATGTGCATTAGATTATTTTACATAATGAATTATGTAATAGAGGATTTGAATATATCATTCCATTTAAAATAGATAAAATGAGGCACATGGTGAAGTCAACTTGCAACAACTATGATAACTTTTCATGAAGATTTACCTCTAATAGAATATTCTTACTATTTCAAATAATTCTCTTTTTATTCACCTTATCAACCACATCATCTACTGCTTCTTCTATATAGCTTCTAAATTTTCCTAAATGTGCCCCTCCTAGTGGATACTTTTCCATCTGAACCTTAGGCCTCATTAGATTGGCTCTCAAAAATTATGATTACAACGCATATGTGGTTTATCCAAATCTATATTTTTTCCCATAAGTGTCCAATCTATAAAAAAATCCCGCATTCATTTTTATTTTCCCATACTGACAAGTTTGACTATGGAGTTCCAATACATACTCCAATATAACTTCCAATATTGGGTGAACTGTTCTTGACATCTCCACATCACTATAATGAATTTGAATGATATTCCCATTTGAATTTCTATTTTAAATATGAATTACACATCTTTAGAGTCCGTGGATATTGGGAAATTTCTTACGTCCAACATAACTACTGGACTTATTTTCAACTATAAAGATTATCCCTATCTATTCCTCCACCTTTACTAATGAAATACAAAACTCTTTCATCATGTACATGCATTAGGTGATCATAAATACCATACTTTTACTTTATAAGCCCTCCTAAACATCCTATAGACTGACCTGTATATATTTTCCAATAAAAAATCCTATTAAGACTTTTCAAACAACCTATATATAATATCATAACATGCATAGAATCTATTAAACATCTTTTTAACACTCACTGTTTCTTAGCATGAGATTAATAATTCAACTTATTATTATTTTTAACTAACATCCACTTCATGAAATTAATCCTAAACAGTGATAGTGTAATTGTTGCTATAAGTTATCTCCCATCTATAAATTCATACGAATGAAAATATATATTTTTCAATCACTTTAAAAATATATCATAAACCAAAAAATTACCCAAACTATTAGGCCATGTATGAAGACATCAATTATTGGTTTTTTCTATATTACACATAATAAGGGAATACACCTAATCTATTCACTAAATGTGAGGACCATGTGATTCTAATCCAAGGGTATATAGTAAATATAGCTGACATATGTAAAGTGATATTAAGATAACATCACATTTCTATATTGGAATTATATCCCTGACTAATAATAGATATACTAGAATATTATAAAAAAATTTGGTGACCATGAATATATTATAGTATTGAAGAATTTTTATCCAGATGCCTCACCTGTCAATTGTTATTGTATAATGAATACCTTTCCATAGGTCTTACCAAACCACATGAGGATCCAAAGTTGGAGTGAAACATTATACCATTGCATTTTGGGATTTGGTGTCTTTTTTCTGTGAGGTGACATACTGTTGTCTAGGTAGTCATTGAAAGGATAACCAAGAAAACACATTTATTTGAAATTAAATAGAACTATTTAGTGAAGATGTTGGGAAACATGTTATTTTATGTGAATTTTATTTCATCTGCCAATATCTATGATTATATTAAATAGTTATTTTGGATTCATTATTATTTTATATAATATTTTCCATGATGCTTCGAGGATCCTGTTATGTTTGTGTATAAAAATTCCCCACAAGATGTACGATTAGACTCAGGGGACTATCTAGTTTATTAAATATATATTTATTGATTCAATTAAGGATTAAAGTAGGTTTTGGGATAATAAATAACCTTTTTTATAGTTTTCAAGACAAAAAAATCGAGCATTATACTATTGTCATCTAATAATTCCATGAAATGTTTGGGAGACCGTGAAGCTTACCACTTCACTGAACAATTCATGGAGATTTTTCACTCATGGGTATATAGATTCTATTATTAATAAAAT
The DNA here is from genome assembly GCA_963277665.1 of Viscum album. Classification (NCBI taxonomy): domain Eukaryota; kingdom Viridiplantae; phylum Streptophyta; class Magnoliopsida; order Santalales; family Viscaceae; genus Viscum; species Viscum album. The sequence continues at coordinate 503,577,645 of OY728122.1, read as the reverse complement.
TAATCATAGGTGATATATTATAGTATAGAGACCAACCAATTTAATAATATTAATATCATGGATAGGAAATAAAATACTTTTGATTTTAGGATTTTTATAATATGTTCCAAAATGATCTCGCTTCCATGGAATGGGGAGGTTAAGTAATGAAATAAAGTTATCCATGAGGTTCAGTAGACCATTCTAAATTCATTGTAGGATGAGAAAGTTTTAGTGTCACTTATAATTATCCTGAATGATATCTGGGAAACATAACGTTTTCCATATGTAGAAACTATGATAGTTTGTTCATTATCCCACACAATGTGTTGACTCGGATGATATGGATGTTGACAATGAGACCACCAATATGGAGTACCTTGTGGATATCAAGGACTAGTATTAGAAGAATAATTTTTCTAGTGATACCTTTTCTTAACATATCAATTTTATAAAATGATTCTACAATCATGGGATTAAATTTTAATTGGATCCCTAATTAATCGGGTTATAACATAAATCAAGGTTCCTATTAACCATGTCCCAAATTTTCATTGTAATAGGGACCTACTTCACATTATTCAATATCCCTTATCCCAGTACATATTTTTAGTAATTTTTTCTTAATATCATGATATTTTAAAAGAATATTGTTTTTGATAATCTACAGAATACATAACACCAAGATCAATCAAACTACGATATATTAATATTCAAATGTTTTATTTATAACAATGTTTTTAAATTTGAGGGCACGAAAGGAATTTAAATAATTATGAAAAATATATAATGACCTGATTAAATAATATTTATTAATTATCTGGAAATAATAATTTATTTTTTACTATATTCATTTTATTGATCAAAAATCAAATTTCTTCAGAAACGGTTTTTGATTCATTTTTTGAGAAAATATTATATCAAATTCTTATTACATGTAGAAAATATATTTGATAAAAATAATATAATTTTGGAAATTAGTATATCAAAATTTAAATAAGGTGATGTTTTATTGTATTTATTATATAGATTTTTTAGTTAATAGTGAAAAACATTTTTTATCTAAAACTATCATTTAATTTAGTTAATAAGTATCAATGTGATTTTAATTTTATAAAAAATTATGATGTGACCCATTTAGTGTGAAATAATATAATTATTTAAAAAATAATAAACATAAACACTAATTTTTTAAAATGTTCATTTTTTGGATTAAAAGTTTATTTTTCTTGAAACTATTTTGCAACATGTTTCATGCATTTAGATTTAAAGTAATCTCGGTCAATTATAGTAATTTTATTTGATTAAATTGAATTATTATTGGAATTCCAAAATTAAAATTTATCTTATTATTAAATTTTCAAACTATTCAAATATGATAAGGTATTTTTCAATTGTAAAAAAACACACTGCTTATGAAATATATTATAATGGATGATATCCTAAAGGAATAATTGTTATATAATTTTTTGAAATAAGAATAGAAAATTTATGATAATTTACTAAAAATATCATTTAATAACATTCATAAAAATATAAATTATTAATAATTTTATTATAAATATTAAATTAATTTTCACTACTAATGTAGTGCATTCCCAACACAAGAAATGAATAATTTTATAACCTAATGATGGTAATGGAGGATGAATAGTGTTTTTAGGACATGGTTATTTAATATTATGAATAAATTTTATTTTCAATAATAGTTTAAATATTTGGAGTTATATAAAAAGAATATTATCCAAATTCTTTTACATTTCTTGAATAAGGCTATAAAAAACTTGTTAAATAACATTTCAGGACATGTATATGTGTAAATACACAAATTGTAAGAAACCATATTATATTATGACCATAATTTATTTATATTTTTTGTTGAAATGTAATTATAATTTTTACTAATTTAATATTTACATTATGTGATAACGCAACACTAATATAGTTCTTTTGGATGAAATTGAAAAATTTTGAAAATTATTTTTAAAACAATAAAAGTAATATTTTTAGTGGATTTAATGTGTCCAATAATATTTAATGTTAAATTATAAAAACCTATACCTTTGTAACTTAGATAAAATTCTTGTATTATTAATTTTAAATGGATAAATAGGTTCATATCCTAAAAGGCCATAAAAGTTTATGACTTCTATAGAACCAGATACTTACATCACATCCATTTTATATATGGATAAAAATATGAAAATTATGAATAAAAACATTTTAAATCATTGAAAATAATATTCCAAATATCCTTGGTAATGTAAAAAAATAATGGTGTGCTCAAATTCTCAAAAATGATTATGCACAACATATGTTATTATTAATTTATATTCATAATTAACAAGGTAAGGTAAATAACTGAACACACTTAAAATTTTGAAAAAATTTACTATATTGAAATGTTAAGGAATTATAAATATGGATGGTTAATTTTTTGATCACAAATTCCATTTAAATAACTTTACTATGATGAAATTATAGGTTGCAAATGCTACAGATAAACATATAACTAAAAAAACATTTCATTTTATCAATAACTGAGACAGAAATGAATCTAAATATAATATAATAGTATAAATATCATGGATAATAATAATAACTTAATTTTCAATTAGGAAGTTATTACTTATTGGACATAATGATCTTTTTAATCATGAAACCATTACCATCAAGACCTTCAAAAATTTGGTTTAAAACTACATCTATGAACCCACTTGTTTTGGCAAAGTGATATTCATTATGAGATAAAATGTTGCATTAAAAGGATATATAATTCTAGGAACCACCCATAAAAATAGGTCCAAATAATTTCTCATATACATAATAATAAATTTTATAAATTTATAATGTTCATTCTCATAAAATAATTATATTGAGAAAAGAATATGTATTTATCAATATTTCCCCATTTAATCAAATTACATTAGAGGATTAAATCATTTGTAACCAAATTATATGGTTTATTAAATAATCAAATCTAGTATAAAAAATCTATATTTATTATAAATTTAAATTAAATCGATCAATGATCCCAATAAAGTGATTATTTCAGGAGAAATTTAACAATTGAAATTGAATGTGAGATTGTATAAAAAGTTCCACAAAAAAAATTTCATTTCAAATACCCATGGAAGAAATATCTCAGATTGAAATATAAAATATAAGGAATTATTATAAAATCCTGATATTATTTGTAAAATGGGTTGTATATAAAGAATATAAAAGATATTAGGTTCATAACATTAAAATTTTCCTTAATTACGGGAAATTGAGAGGTAGTCCCTCACCTTGTGTCTGACCCATCATGTACATTATTTATCATCTAGAATAATAAAAGTAAGTCAATTATTTAGACTACTAATGAAAATAATAATATTTATATGTGATTTAATTTCACATATTTTAATTTTATATGTTATTACTTAATCAATAATGTTTCCATTGGATGATTTGATGATATTTGGATTTTGTGTCAAAAATGACTATAATAGGTTGACTATAGTCCAAATCGTCATTATTTAAACACATAATGATTAATAATTTTAAAATAATTAAAATATTTATACAAAAATTATACTTTTAAAACCAATATATAATATTATTTTGAGAAATTATGTATGTTATGATCAAAAATATAGTATGGCATTTAGACACTTGTGTAATGTTTCAATATTTAAATGATCATTATCGATATGTGGTAAGAAATATTTTAAAAATATATAATGATAATAATATAAAAAATACTATATTATTTCATTAAATATAATTAAATATATCATCAATGTGGTGGGTGGAAGAGAATAGTGTCGCATCACTTCATGGAGGTAGTAGTCCACATATACACGAATAATGTTATCATCTTTTTGTGAGAGAAAAGCAAATAAAGAAAATGATACAATATTTGTTAGTAATGATTCATTTTTTATTAATATAATAATTAGGTCTTTTGAATCACATATAATAATAATTTAACCTTATTAACTTCTATGTAATGCGTAACTAAAAAATTAATCATATCTCTTCACCAAGTGGTAGTTCACCGTACACATGAGAGATATTATCGAATCCCCAACAGAATAGAAATAAAAAATATATATATTTGATATTATAAATCCATAAGTATAATTATTTTATAAATATAATATGTATTCCTTATATCCATCATTATACCTAACCTAGAAAGCTTATAATGGAAAACCCAATGACATCAGTTTGTAAGGTGGTAGTTCGCCAAACACATGAATGATGATTTTGTAACACATTTTATGAAAATGTGGATGGTTTTAGGAACTCAAATAATCATAAAAAATCTATATATTTTTTACATAATACAAAATATCATACATGTTTTATAAGAACTTAAGATGTTGTTTCATGAAATAATATAGAAATGCATAGTTAGATATTTAACTTCTTCTTTGTACACCTATTTATGATTGCACATATAGTATTCAAAGAATGGTATTACAAACAGAAGAAATATTCTCAATGAGGTTATTAATTTTTTGAATTTATTTTTATGCATTGGATAAACTAAATAGGTTTTATGTTGTGAAGAATATGGGAGAGTGGGTGACATTTAATAAGTAATGTGAGTGGATTATAAGTTGTTTTTTGAATGAGAAATGTGTACCTAGTTTCATTATAATAAAAAAGGGTCAAATAGGAGTATAATAATTCCCTATACATGATATTATTTAAATATTTACATCCAATATATTTTAGACATTTTTTATGGATTTTTAAAAAAATATATATTTAGTTTAATCCCCTAGTAAAACCATATTTACCTTAATAGTGTTAATTTTTTTACAATTTTTACTATTTATCATGGTGAAATTTTATGACGATCAGATTAGATAATTTAAATTATGATTATAAAATTTATTTTACTAAGTTTAAAAAAATCCTTTAATAGATGTGGAAAATATTAATTTATAATTATTCTTGTAGATGTGATAATAATGCAGGTTCTAAAGGAGAAGATTTTAAAATATTTGCAAAGAATTTATATAAAAATACAGAAGGTAAATGATTTCGTTGACATAAAATCTATTTATTGAAATATAATTTAATAAATATTACATTAAAATAAATAAACTATATAATTTAAAGTTATAAACAATTTTATTGAAAATTATTTTGTAATTAATATTTTTCATTTTTTATTATTCATTAAAAAATGAAACATTTAAAAATAAAAATAATTACCCTACAATAATTTGGATGTATTTATTTAAAAATTTATTTTTTTTAAATAAAAATTCTAAAATTGGTGAATTAATAATTTTAAATTATGTCTGCAATGACTGACTAAAATGTTTTTTTAGGGAAAATAAATTTTTTTTAGAAAATAATTATTTTCTTTTTGATGATTCTTATTTTATATATATTAAATAGTTGACCAATGAATTAGTTTTTACAAGTTTATACCATATATATTTCATGATTTTGATATTAATATTCACACACTACAATTTAATTTATTGCTCAAAATGATATACTATATTAAAGATCATTTATACTTGGAGATGCGTGTTCTTGAAGCTATTGAAGAGATTAAATTAATAGAACTATATTTCATGAGTTTGTATGGTTAGTGTTCCATAACTCCTACATTATCTATTATAATTTTCTTATTTTAGAAATGTTGTGTGTTAGATTCTCATAATTTTAATTAAATTTAATATTGATCATCGTAATTAAGGGTTAGACCTTTTAAAACACCATCAATAATTCCCACATCATGGGAGGGGTCTATAAAACATCCTATTAGTTACAGAAATCGTAACAACTACAGTTATCCATAATAATCCATTACTAGGTTTTCGTATATGTGAGAAATTGTGGGAAATGAAAACATGGACATAGAAGTGAATACTAGTGCTCGATTATTAATAGATAGTGATTGATATATTTGATCATAAGAAAGTGGGTGATACTAAAAAGGTTTGTGATAAAATTATCCTTAAATATACATCGAGTAATTGGACCATTTGAATCATAATATTTGAAATTTATAGGAATATATTTATGTTTGAAGATCCTTTTCCAAAATTCAAAGAATTATTTTTCAATCTATAAAAATAAGGAATTATACGTTCTTGATATATTTATATTTCATAAGAAAAATTTAATACAATGGATATGATTTTTTCAATATCCCATTAATCTTTTACTCAAAGAAATGAAAATTAAAAAATGAATTTTTCTATGAATTATAATATAAAATTCATGTGTAATGAATCATAATATCCATAATATATTGATAATTCATTATTTGAATATGTATTTTTTTATGATATAAAAAATTAAGTAAAAATTCACCTATATAAATAAATCATCATATGTTGAAGTAATACATTTCTCTCTAAAACATAATCTAATGGTCAATAAAAACCATTCCTTAAATGGTTAACCATTTAACCCTGTGGAAATTAAAAAGATATAAATTATGTAACTAAATTTTTAAAAAGAAACATAACATTAATACTTTATATATCATAAATTACATATTTATTTTCACATACCAAACATATGAATGATTCATCATTAATTCTCTTGAAAATTATTAATGACATTAATTACCATTAAACCATACTGAAAATATAAATTCTTCCATATTACAAAAATAAAACAATGATTATGGGATATTTTAAATAAATTAATTTTTTTAACTCCATCAATTATAGAATATACCATGCTTTAAAAAATAATTAATTGGTTCATAGGTATACAACACTATCAAATTTTCATTATATATATCAATAATTTATTTATCCCAATATAATTATCTCTAAATAAAGTAGAAATTAAGGGTTATATTCCATCAATTATGTATTTTCAATGAATTTAAATGGGAAACCAAATATGTTTTCTTTATCATTGTAATTTTTAACATACACATTCAAATCCTTAATTTAAAAGCACTCTATTGAAATATTTAAACATTTCATAATTATTATTATATAGATATCATTAATGAAATACTAAAATTACATAATTATTGAATCCAAGAAGAAGAAAATCAATTTTTAAACATTATATATGGTAATATAATAATCATTAGCATGATCCATTAGAAACCATACCTGTATATTCCTTTGGATCATAGTGAATTTGATTTAATAGTGCCTCATATAATTATAGTAGAATTAATGATAAATTTAATCATTTTTATTTCATTTCAATTCACTCTAATTGTATAATTTCAATCCACACTTCTAGAAAACTAAAATTCCCTTTAAGAACGTACCATGGTGTTTAATTATACAATAATCACATGTGGTGAAATTCTTCTTTTCATTCTTCACTTTATCCTCGTTTTTCTATGTTATATTCTTCTAATCTCTATTTAATTAGAATTAATTATTATTAGATAGTTCCTTTACAATATTTTGTTAAGAATATTATTTTTCTATATATGAATAGAATTTTCTCTATAGAAGTCTCCATCGAAATCTTACCATAATACCATCAATGAAATGGTGATTATCACTCTTTGTATTATGTGAATTGATAAATTTCACACTACTTCTCCAAGTAACTACTTATAAACGATGGAATGCTATATATTAAATCATATTATCATGAATCATAATTTGAAATCCAAAAACTAATAAAAAAATTTCATGAATTGAAAAATATATACAAAGAGAATCGCATAATAATAAACATGGTTCCTTTGGGGAAATCGTTATTTTCAATTTTTTCAAAATTTTTAGAAATGAAAAATTAAATTCTCCAAAGCAAATCTACTAGGAGTGTCAGACTAGGTTCATAGTAAGGATCATTACGGTAGACCAGGAGATGATCAGGTCAAGCTCAATGTACACTTTACAGATGTATTACCCCTAGGTACCTCTGTTCATGAACAGAATCCACTTTTAGTTTCTATACAAAGAAATATTTTAAGGAAAACCCACTAAAAAATATTAATTTTAAATAATTAGGATATTATTCAATATTTATCCTCAATGTCTATCAAAGGGTTATGTTCCCTAATCTATATTTTCCATATTATAGCTCCCAATGTTTCAACTAAACATACTCTTATAGAATGTATAATAACCCATCCACCAGTAACCCAGATTGGGTGCGTATTTTATATCAATGAGATATATAAAATTGTATTAATTCAGAATGAATAATCAGTTTATTAGTTTTGGAGAAGTAGATGAAAAAATGACACCCATTTTACATTGGGATGTAAAATAAAAGTCAATGAAATGGAAAATATTTCACATACATAAAATCATTACCAGAATTATTCATCATATCACAGGGAAAGGAAAAAACTAATAGTGAGATGAAATTCTTAATAATAGTTAAGTACCGTGGAAGCTATAATTAATCGATAAGAATAATAATCACGAAAATGTAAATATCATAACACATGTGACATTTAAATAACATAACTACAATAAAAAATTAAGGGACAACAAATATGGTATAGTAAATTACAAAACACACATTATATTTATGTTATATGAGTATAAAGAAAAGAATATAAATAATCAATATAAAAGTTAGAAAATATAAAAGAAATGCTATTTAATAAATTAAAATTACTGTAACGAATCTATTTATAATATAATAGAAAAAATATTATGGATAAAAAATATAAATAAACTCTCAATTATAAAAAGGTTAAATTATTGAATGCACCGATCATTGGAATCATGATATCTCTACCATCAAGACTACTCGAAAGACTTCTTAAAACTATAGTTAGAAACCCATTTTATTAGGCTATATGATTTGCCTCATAATAGCATACAATTAATCGTGCGACTATATAATTTCATTCAAAACCCATCACATAAATTCTAAATCATTCCACATATTTTGAATACTTGATTTTATTAATGAACTTTCTGATTTATCATGAATTATTTGCTTTGAGTAAAGAATATGGAATTATAAATGTTTCCCCATCTAGTTAAACAACATTTTATGTAAATTTAATATGTAATTTTTTTTGAGTTTACCCAATAATAATAAATATATTCAAGAATATGGTTATTTAAAATAAATGTAATTTACAGTGATAAATAATCACAAGAAAGTGATTATTTTAAGAGAATGTCTAAAATCACAAATGAAAGTGAGATTGTACATTAATTTTTACCACTTTGTAAATTTATAGTTGACTACCATTAGATTAAAAATTCCAATTTAAACATAAAATACCATGAATTATTATGAAATCACTATTTTATATGTAAAAGGAGAAGTATATACACTATAAATAATAAAATATGTGCATAACATTACAATATGCCTCAATAATGGGAAATTAAGATGATTCCCAGTAAGTTTATTTCCACTCACCACATACATACATTATCTTCTTGAATAATAAACATAAGTTAATTATTAACTTTCAAAATTAAATTATTTATATTTATTATTACTTTTATTTTAATTGTTACCTTGTCATATATGATTTACATTATCAAATACGTTTATGTTAGATGAAATGACAATATTTGGCATATATGTAAATAAGAATTTGGTAGGTCGAATATGGTAAAAAATTTCATTATTTTAACATAAAAATAAATATAATATTGAAATAGTTATCATATTTATAAAAACATTATACTTTTAAAAAAAATCAATACATATGGGTTTTCCAAATTATGTATGCTACAATCCTGGAGATAGTATGTCATACATATGTATGAGTAACATTTCTATTTTGCAAAAATCATAATTGAAAGGTGGTTTGTATTACTTCATAAATAATCAATGATCATAATATTCTAAATACCACATATTTCCTACAATAAAATTTTATATCATCTATTTTTTTGTAGTGATGAAAAGTGTGTAACTTCACTTAATGGAAGAGGTAGTCCACATATATAAAAATGATGATATCATCTTTCAATGATTGAAAAGGTAAGAAATAAAATTATATTTTATATTTTAAGAATTAAAAATATGTGATTCGTTTCCTAATTATCCCATTTATGTCACATATATTTATTAAATTTATTATTTTTATCATCCATTTTAATAGTTAGTGGAAAATTAATCACATTGCATCGTGAGGTGGTTGTCCCTGTTGACACGAGTGATGTTATCATATCCCATATATAATAGAATGAATAATAGTTATATATTATATAATGAAACAATAGGTATAATTATTTTATAAATATGATATATATCATTTATATCAAACATCATACCAAACCATGTGAGGTGGTAATGGATAATGGATGACAATAGTCTGTGTGGCGGCAGTCCTACATGCACTTCATTGTTGAATTTACTTTTTTATTATGAAGAAAACAAACTGGAAGAACAAACAATCATACAATCTTTTGAAGCAAGCATCCTAAGGAGGTGTGAAATTGTGAAAACCAAGTGCATCCCCTCTGATCAAATAGACCCCTTTAGGAATTAAGGTGTAAAGATTAAGAAAAAAATAGAGTGAGGGCCAATAACCCCTATAAAAGCAAGGTGATCCACCACATGTTTACCTTTATGCCAGGTGTGACTAATTTTCATTCCGTTATCGAGCATTTCTTTTCACTTTCTGATATTGAAGAGAATGGACCAAGGAGGGGAGCATATATCATTCAAAACATCATGGATAATTTTAGAATCTAATTCAACCTCAAAAAGATCAATACCCATCTAATGAAAAAGGGTAACCCTTGTGAGCATGGCCATAGCATCGGACTGGAGAGAGGAGACATTGTGTAACCGAGATGAGAAGGCCAAAAGGACGGAGCCCCACGAATCTCGAACCAGCCCACCCCCATGCAGGACAGCCATGAAACAGGACCCATCAGTGTTGAGTTTTAGGCCCTAGAGGGGGGAGACGAGAAAAACCAAATACCATAGTTGGGATTGACACTTGGTTGGGCTCCATGAGGAGTAGAAACTGACCAGTTGAGGGAAGGTGCACCTTGCCAATTGCTGTGAAGACGGACCAGGTCAGTAATGTTGGATTTGTAACTGATGATAATAGACCTACCCAAAGCACGAGTTCCCTCAAATATAGACTTATTTCGGGCTTGCCAAATCATTCATCAGCGATTATGGAGAACCGGAGAATGGGCCATCCTCTCAGGTCCTCTAACTCATGCAATATGAAAAAAAATTCCAAGAATGGGAGGGCCTCCATAGAAGGGAAACGATACCCTGTAAATTCTCCAATGAAACAATGGATGGAAACTGCCCAATCACCCGAGAAGAAGAGGTGATCGGTTGTTTCATCCTTAGAGGTTGTGCAGCTTGAGCATTGAGAAGGAAACGCGATACCATAGTGCTTAATATTATATTCAGTAGGTATGGCATGATGTCATATCCTCCATAAGAGAAGATTGTAATTCGAGGGTACAACTCTATTCCACAGAAGGTCATTCGAGTCATCATTCTCTTCTACGGTGCTTCTAATAAATCAAATGTCCCGAGCATGAAAATTCCCCAAAGGAGGAAGGAGTGAAGACACACTGGTCATGGTCCTGATAAAGGATATTAATATTGAAAATGTCCTTCTTCTCCTCATCCAGCACTGTGTTTATAATGTTCGGGTACAAGCTGGATTACCAGAATGAGATTTAAGGAGCATGGAAACCAGGGAAACCTAACACTCTCCCCACCATGTTATGATCCCAGAAAAATTTTTTACCCCTCCCTATGATCCATTGTGAGTGTTCGTGATGCTTGGAGATAATTTGAGGAATATTAGGCCATAAAAGTGAACCCCTTCCATTAATCGCGAACTGGAAGTGAAATAGATGATGCATAGTGATCCCCCAAAGGGTACACTAATCCACAATTTCTCAAGCCATTTTAGCCTACAAACAAATGAGAGTGTCAGGAAAACTACGCACATTAATACCACCTTCCCTAGAGGGCCTAGACACTTTTCTCCAAGAGGACCAGTGGTTTTTCCTTTCCACAAGATGATCCCAGATGAAACCGGCTAGAAGTTTGTCAATGCTGGATATAACACCCTTTGGTGCCTTAAACGCCAAAAGAACATGGACTAGAGAGGCCAAAAGCACACTGTTAATGAGATCTATATGACCACCAAAGGATAAATACTTATTTTTCCAGTTTTATATGTGATCCACAATCTTGTGGGTATGGAAGTCAAAGTCCCAAATCCAAAGTATCAAAGGGTAAATTGGAGCCCCGAGGTAGTGCAAGGGAAAACATCCTCTTTGCATGCAAAGGTTAATTTGAATATCATAAATCCAACATGGGGAGCATTTGTTTGATATAAAAAAGAAAATTTTCTCTTTGTTGTTAAGCTTACCAATCCTGTATAAGTACACTTCCAGAATCATGATCAAACCACATATAGATTTTTTCCATTATTAATAAACACAAGTATATTGTCCGCAAATATAAGATGGGATATGGTTGTAGGCCTCATACTCCTTCGGTATGCAAGAATATCTTCATTATTGATGATTCTTTGTATGAGCCTGCTGAGGAAATCTTGGGAGAGGATGAAGATTCTTGGAGACAAAGGATAACCTTGACGGAGGCCTCGAATGGACTTAAAGAAACCATAGGACTTCCCCAGAAAGGAGACTTCCATCCACGGAGAGCTGAAACATCTAAAAATAAGGTCAATATTCCAGGGAGAAAATCCCATGCTACCCAACACCTTATTGATGAAACCACACTCCACAAAATCATATGATTTGTTCATATCCAACTTGATATTGGCATTTGATCCTGGGTTTTAACGATAATATCTCTTATAATTTCATGAGTAAGGAGATTGGCCCCTTGGATAGAACGAATCTTCACAAAACCATGCGGATCCACAAAGATCCGTCGAGGGAGATAATTGGAAAGTCTAGTATTAATCACAACCGCATGGAATTTTTGTGGGAAATTTCACATGCTCACCAGTCTTTACTGCATGATTGAGGAGGTAATCCTGTGGTTAGTAATAAGAACAATGGTTGTAGCACATGAAACCCTTAGCATGTTACCTCCCTTGAAGAAGTCTTGATTCCCTGCAATGATATCCACCTTCACCACCTCCCTTGAGCCTCTATAGAAGGAGCTCGGGAAACCATTAGGTCCCGGAGCACTATCTGGATGGAGGTTCATCATAGCTTTGAAGATTTCATTTTCATCTAGTAAGGAACTCAACCTCTCAATTTTCTGGGTAGAGACACATTTGGGAAAACCATCAAAGAACCCATTGTATCTTCCTCGGTACCCATTGGGCATGCGAACATTAGGTCCAGCCAGTAGGTCCTTGAAATAGGATTGGGACATACCTCCCACAACATCACGGTAAAATGTGTAAGAACTATCTTCCAAAAGAATATTGAGTTTGTTAGGTCTCTTTCCTTCTTTAATGCATGCAAGAAATAATGCAGTATTTATATCCCCTTCTCTAAGCCATTTGATTCTTGAGGCTTCCCTAGCCTGATGTTCCTGATCCTGAAGCAATTCAGCAAGAGAATAATTTCTGTTAGAAATATCCACCAATGATTGATCATTCTAATTTTCTTCCAACCTTACTTCAAGACTTTTAACTACCCGAAGGGCTCCATCAATCTCACTATCAACCCAAGGGATATCTTTTCCCCACAAAAGGAGATGAAGATTAAGGTGTCTTAGTTTATTATGAAGGTAAATAAAAAAGGTAACTTGCCCCGCATAATTCCAAACATCATGAACCAACTCCTAATAACCCGGCTTGGTCACCCACTATTTCATAAAAAAGAATCACTCTCAATAGTCTTATATAGAAGAAATAAAAAGAAGAAGGGGGGAATAGTCAGAGATACTCGGACCATGTACCACATTTTTTAGGTAGAGACCCTAAATATGGATTCCATGTTGGCCAAATATTTATCCAGATGGCTCCACGAGTAATGAGAACCCCTTAGGTTGTTGAACCAAGTAAAATCACCACTTGAGTATCCCAGATCAGAGAAGCCTTTTTCAGCGATGAACTGATTAAACTCGCAATTATCTTTCCTCTGAAAAGGCTCTCATCCTTTCCTTTACTATAGGGAAGAAACAATATTAACACCCCCTATGAAAAAAATTGGAAGTTATCCGAGATAAATATTTTTAAATCAATCCATAGTTTTTTCCTTTGAAGAGCATCACAACTCCCATAGACACAAGTCATGAAGTAATATTTGACTCTTGAATTCACCTTGGTTGTAATAAATTGGTCCCCAGCTTTCACCATGTCCACAAAAGTATGCTTGTTCCAAAATATCCAAATGTTACTGTTATTTGGAGCATCTTGCAGGGAGCATTCCATATATGGATTGGAATAATTGGAAGGAAAGTGCCTTAGCTTTTGCCCCAGAACTGCCAGAACGATGGAAGTGGGAGAATAATATCTCCTTGAGTAACCTTGCTTGTGAACGAGTACAAACTTCCTCACTGGTAAGCATCGTCACTGTAGCCGAGTATGTACATCTAGCAGGGAGGTATTTAGACAAACAGTTGGGCTTGGAACAAAATAAGGGAGGCTCCATAAATGCCGATGGGGAGCTTGGATTGATAAAAAAATGTAGATCCTAAACTATACCTTGAGGAAGGGACTCGGGGCACACACAAAATACAGGCTGGACATCAACAAAGACCAACACATGAACATCCCTGGAGACCACATGTAACCCAGAGAATTGGGGATCCAATACCAGAAGGCCTAAAGGAAAGGTCTTGAACCAAACAGACACGCCTATGAGAACAACCTTTCATATCACGGATAACTAAAGCCGAGAACCTAACAGCATCACCCTCAAGGGCAGGGTCAGAAGACAACTCAAACATCTGAACAAGGGAGGAAGGAACCTGATCTGGAATGACCCCAGGATCCAAAGAATCCCTTTTCATGAACTCTGAAGAAGAAATTGGAGAATGAGATCTCAAAATGGCTTTAAAGGACGAAGAATTTGGATGCTGACTCCCAATTCCATGTTGACGTCTGTGACAATCCTGAAGGGAGTGACCATGTAGTAGGCAATGAGGGAAAAAATGTGGAAGAATAGGGTAAAAGATCTATTTATTCTAGATAATACCATCTTGAACACATACCAAATTCTTTCTTGGTGGAGGGAGAGAGGTATCCAATTCCACAAAAATGTGGGCCACAGAAATGTCATCTCACATGGATGTTCTGGCATCAGAACAGAGGAAGTTGTCGGGGGCATCTCCAATAGCCCTAAGAAACCCTACATTCTGAAATGGGAGAGGAAGACCAGGGAGAAGGATCCAAACCATAGCCATTGGATTCTCCTTGCCCTATGAAAATCCCAAGACCACTGGGAATGACTAAAACTCCAACACCCAAAGACATGCTGGGTCTTACACCACGCATGTAAGAAATCATCATCTGAAGTAAACACAAGGCTGATGGACATCCTGTGAATATCCGAGATATGAACACTAGAGAGGAGGCCCCATGAGAGAACAAAGCTTCTGATGACTGATAAGGAGGGCTTAGTTGATCCAAAACGAGCCACAACTTTCCACTTTATGCACGTTTTCGCCTCCACCAATGTTGTGGCAGGTAACTCTAGGGAGATACCACCATTGGCACAAAAAACCTTCAGATTCGGGACATGAACGTTTGAGAAGCCGGAGAGAAGCATAGCATTTGGTGGCCCACAAATAACCTCCTTGAATGAACCATGCCAAGAAAGAGTAAGAGTAGGGAAAACTCCATCACTGGCCTTAGGGTTGAGGGACGCTGTGGCTAGGGAGACCACCGACAAGTGGGCATGTTTTGGGATTTTTATGTTTTTTGGTATGTTCATGGGAATTTTTTTTTCATATTTTGAATAAGAGAGGAGTGGGGTAGAGTTTTATAAGTGAGGTGAGTGGAATATATCTATTATTTGGAATGAAAAATTTGTACACGAGATTTTTAAAATCCAAAAGTTTCAAGAAATTTTGGTTTATCATGTAATATACATTATAGAATTTAAATGTCTATAGAAGATAGATTTCATAAATGTTTTTACGTAATTTTAACTATTCTATTTTTAGTTTAGCCTCTTAGTAAAAACATTTTTTCCTTAATGGAGGAAAATAATTTTTAATATTTTTATTATTCATTATGGTCAAAATTTATATTGACAATGTTATAATATATAAATTATTATTATTTAAAATATGGAATCAATGTTTCTAAATTCCATTCATTAATGTGGAAAATCAAAATTTATATTAACTCCCTTGCAAATGAAGATGAATATATGTTTTAAAGAGGAATTGATCAAATGTTTTTAATGTTTTTATTTTAAATTTCATTATTAAAATTATTACAATGAACAAAATATTTTTAATATATATATATAATTTATATAATTTTACTATTTAAAATAAAAAATAATAATTTATATTTTAAATAATTTAACCTAAATGGTTATTCTATGTTAAAATTTAGTATGTACAGCTATTAATCAAAAATTAAACAATTCCATAAAATACCAAAAATTTATCTAAGAGTGTATTTTCTTATGAATAATTAGAAAATAAGGTTTATTTTTTAAAATAAATTTTAAAAAATTGCTGAAAATGTATTTTAAATTATGTTTGGAAAGTACAACTAAAATGTTATTTATAAAAAATATAGTTTTTAGAAAATAAATATTTTTTTCTTCTAAATTATTTGTATTTTATTTCAAATATATTGGTAACAAATGAATTTATTTATCTTTTTTAAACCATATAATTTCCATAATTTAATTTCTACTATTTTTACCCACCAATTTAATGGATACATTATATTATTATAATACATTTAAATTCATTTAGACTCAGGGTTTGGTGTTCCACAAGCTATCAAATAAATTCAATTTTAAAAAAATATATTTCCTATATTTTTTAAGATTAATGATTAATTTCATGTTTTCTATTAAATAAAATTTTATTATAATATTATTTTTTGGAATTACATAAATATTAAATAATATATATATATTGGATGTTTCTATTAAAATTCGGTTATCATCATATTGCTTTCAATGTCAAATTTTTTGAATAGTTCATGAATTTAAATTATTTGTATTTGAGGATTAATATATTTTATTAAATTATTTAAATATCATAATATTATTTAAATAGGAAAATTATGATAAAATATTGTTTACAATATGATAAAGTTTCCATTTATGAGGAAATTTTTACCATACAAATAAAATTATAAACCATTAATATTAAAAATTTCATTACCATTGTTGATGTTAAATTTGATAAAAAATGTGTGAAATAAAAATTAAACACTTAAAATGATATGTCAACATATAAAATTTTGATTTTATTATTATATTAAGAGATTTTATTTATTATCATTTCATATGATTCTTTTTTAAACCATTTTACTTATGTTAGACAAATATTATATTATATTATTTCATGTAAAACAAAAAAAGTAATTTAATGAAAATTAATTGTAAAATATACTTTAATAAATGTTTTAGAATTAATTAAAAATTGTATATTAAAATAATTAAATTTGATATGGTTTAAAATATCTACCATATTCCATTTATAGGTATGTTTTCCTTTTATGATAAATTTCTTGACCCCATGTGAGTTGATTACATTTTTTCATTGTCATCAAAAAAGTGGTAAAGAGGATTAAATAAAAAACATAATGGTGAAAACATCCCCTAAACATGTCCATGTAACATTGGATAAAAGATTTTTCTTATAAAATAGTAATTTATGTATCCATGTTTTCCAATGATACTTGTCCTATACAATTCAGGTGAGGATTTTTATGTTCTGTTATGAATAATCATCTAGAAATATGTGATATATATGTATAAAATGTCTGGGTTAATATATTAAGAATCAAAAAAAATATTTTTTTAACATTTGAAACTAATAATATTAAGGATTATTGAGAAACATGGGGATAATTTAATATATAGGTTAACATCCTAATCAATTGTTAATGATCATGGATGACCTAAGTAAAACCTAAGATTTCATATTTTGAAAGTTTGGTGTCATGTAATAGAAACACTATAAATGTATTTTCATAATTCCTTATGATAAATATTTTTTCTCACATTAATCTTATAGGTTTTATTAAATGGATAGAACCAAAATTATTAGTGTTAATGATTAAATGTAGTGTAATTATTTTCCTAATGAGTAGATAATTAAAATGTGATAGAGAGTGAGAATCTATAAGATCATTCTTAATTACTTATCATGTTATACTATTAAAAACCTCTACATAAGTGAGTTTGTTAGTGCACCAATAAAGATAGTGAATGATTTTTTATGCACTAGAGAGGAATGAATATTTTTCATTCTACATATCGAATGTTAAGGGAAAAGAACTCAAAGGAATGATCCAAAGGAATGACATGTTGTCTCTATTTCAAAATTAAAGTCATAATGATATTAATGGCTAGGAAAAAATGGATACTTTTATAGTGGAAAAAGTTGTACATTATGAATAACTATTTATATATTAGTGTCTCATATGGGAGGAATATGGAAATTATCAATGAAAATTCCCCAAAAAAATGTTGAAATCCTATACTAAGGGTCTACCTATACATTTTTAATAATCAAACTGAAAATATTATTGTTTTCATACATTGTGATTCAGATAATTATATCAATAAGATTTTGAATATAAGAATCATGAAAATTCTTTTTATTGGTATACAATAACATTCTTAAAGTATTTGAAATAATATACTGAGTGTTATAAGTAATAGGGAAAATTGATAATGATTTGTTGGGATAAATAGATGATTAAAATTAATGGAATAGTATTGCTGACCTTGAATAAATTAATATATTTAATTATGATACGATTTAATTTATATTTGATTGGGTTTATTTACTTTTTCATTTTACTAAAAATATTCAGTGGTGAGATATTATATTTCATGATTAAGGATTGTGTTAATTTTTTATAGATTGTATATTTTCATGTGACGTTTACATAGGAGTTGTGGTTAAAATAACTAGTTTACATTTATAAGGTTGACTATAAGATCAATGTTTTAGACACCATTTTTGAGATTTTAATTTATGGGATTTTGAACATATTTTATTCATTTATTTGGTTTTTGTAATAATTACCTGTTGTGGTTTAAATAACTCATTGGGTTATTATGTGGATTGATGTTAAGATAATTAGGGTCTATTTGATATTTGGGGAATGAAAATATAGATTATTATAAAAATAATTCATTAGAATAGCGATTTTTCGGGGAAATTTTTTGTTAATCTTTTGAATACCATTTTGGTTTGTATCTAAATTTTATTCAATATATTATTTGGAATTTTTCTCTATTATAAATTTATATAATGATTTATCATGGAAATTGCATACATTTTGTTAAATAATTAATCGTGCTGATGTATAAATAATCCTTAGTTTTAATATGTGATATTATGCCATTAAATTATTCAAGATGTATGCTAGGGGATTATTATATAAACGTTGAAGGATAAAATTTAACGAATGGAATGGTCATTTTGGAGGTTATTCACCATATTTTTGAAATATTTTGGGAATCATATTTATATAGATTTAGAAAAATTATTACTCATGGGCCCAGTGACAATCCATAACATCTGAAATGTTCATGGGTCATGGACTCAAAATCAAATGATAACAATGGTGTATTACTTACTATTACCCTATGTGATGTCCTAGTTAGTATAAAATCTATTAAATTTAAAATTTTAAGATTAATTTTTTTAAGAACATTTTACGAAAAAGAAAAATGAAAATAATTTTTAGTTTTAATTTTGGGGTAATGGTTGAGTAATAATTTGGAAGCATATATAATTTTAATATCGATATATGATTATTAAGGTTATATATGGAAATGGTTTGAAAATTTTATATATTATATGATAAGAAATATAAATTATAGGGAATAATTTTGAAATAAAATTATTATATTAATCATGGAAGAATATGTGAATCATGTCCCTTTGATTATTTAGTTTTAAATTTATTTTATTATTAAAATTAGTATATAAATTAATCTATGCTTAGCATTTTGTTTTATCGATTTCTCTTTGGAGATTTATTTTCTCTTTATTTATATAATGGTTTATTAAAATTGTAAATTATTTTAAATTATGATAACTTATTTTTTTCATTGATTACTACCTAAAGATAAGGGGAATATCTTGATGTAATTATTTAGATCTATTAGAAGTTGATATTACTTCTTTGGCCATAAAACATTAATCCTGAATAATCATTGTTTGGAGACACTTATTAATCAATGGCTGAAATTTATTAATGGATAAAATTATTTTTTCCATGCAATTATGTTTACATATTTTATTTTTCTACATGGTATATTAATTCATCAACTCTGGTGAAATGATCTATAGACCTTAAAAATATATATTACCATCTATTTTGATGAATTTATGGGGTTTTTACACCCCATATATTTTTTTGGTCATTATATTTTTGATGAATATTAACATTATTTTGATCAATGTTCTCAATCACTCTAAATCACTATATAGACATTACGGTCTTCATTAATGTCCATATATTCATATTCCCCAATGTTCACCTATCTAGTTACCAAGATATTAGTTATTCCACATAATATTCATATTCCTCGTTCCCACTTTTCTAGAGGAATCTTTATTAAACATTTTTACAAAATAGCTTTTCCTTAGTAAGGTATTTTAAAAAACTAATCACATGATTACTAAACACAAGATCAAAATTTTGAGGATGCAATTTATTATATTATGTAATGTAACAATCTAATATTTTAAATAACACTATGTTCGTTGAAATAAAACATACATAAAACAAAATGTAAATGAATAATAAAATATGATCATTATAGCCTAGTCGTTGAATTTTTAGGTAAGAATAGGATTATCAAAATTATAATATATATTAATTACCTTAGAAATATATCATTATTTATTGAAACATTGAAATTGATCATTTAATTATTCATATTTTAATTTTATTGTTTAAAAATATATTTTCATCAAAAATGATATTTAGCTTTTTATGTTAAAATATTAAAATTACTTTCTAGAAAAATTATAAATTATATTTTAAAAAAGAATATAATTTTTTAATTTATCATAACAAATGAATATTTTGAATTATAATTATTTGGATGGTTTTTATTATTTCACGTAATAATGAAAAATACTGATATGGATTGAAAACTATATTTTCCTTCTAAGTATTTATAATGATAAATTATATCTTGAGTTATTTTCAAAATATAATTAGTTCCATTTCATTTAATAAAAATATAATTCTGTCTCTTATAATTCAGTATATACTTTATTTTGAAATAAAATCATTTTTATATTTAAAATAAATTTTTCTATGTTTTTTCATTGCATTTTGTTTTTTAATGTTTGGATAATTTCAAAAACTTTTCAGAATTTAATCTTTAGAGATGGATCTATATTTGGAATTGTGTGTTCCAAATCTGGTTAATAGGATAATTTTACTTTTGGGTGTATTAAATAGTATTCATAGTAAAATTTCATTCACATGTTAATTGTAAATGGGTTAATTACTACTAAAACTAGTTTAATGAGGTCTCAAAATCCTCCCAAATATTTTTTATCCTATTATATGATTTTATTTAGAAAAATATCATAAAATTATTGAAGATCTTATATTTTTATGAAATTTTACCTTGATAATGACATTTATAATTTTCATGCAAAAGATAATGTAAAAATATCATTCCATTTACATTAACATCTCATAAATTATTATATAATAAAAAAGAGTGTCCAAGATTGTTGAAAAATAGTTATTTTAGAAAGAAATATTTTTCCTCATGGTAATTTATTTCATATATTTTGGAATTAAATTATTACAAAAATTATCAAGAAACACTAATACTGTATTTATTCTATTAATAGAACCATAAAAAATTATATTGAAAACATTCAAAATAATTTTATTTGGAATTATTAATGTGTCCCTAAAATTTTATAAATAATTAATAATTTTTTTTAATGAGGTAATTGTTTTACTTTAGAATAAATTTTTTATCGATGTTATTAAAGTTAAAATTAAATATTGTGTTAAAATGATAATAATTATATTTTAAGGAAATAAAATTTTAGTAAATTAATTAAACCTTTTAAAAATATTTCAAGAGGAGAGTTTTGAAAAGATATGGTTTAAAATAACACCCCTTAATCATTTTTTTTCAATAGATACCTTATATATAATGTCTTAAAATTATATCAATGGAAACTTCCTTTGTATAATTATTCCATATAGTATAAATCACAAAAAATCATATAGATAAAATAATTTAAAGCTTATAAATGAATAATGAATGGATGAAGTGGTATTTATAGAAATTATGGAACCAATACCAATGTAATGGAAACATAAACTTTTTTATATTAATATGACCATTAGAAATAATAATCCATCCAATAGTATAGTAACCTCAACTATGAATGTATAAATAAAATTATGTGTCTTATGAAAGAAAATATGATATATTTATTTCATGGTATATACAAATATAACTTTTAGAAATAAAAAATTATGTTCTAGTATTTTTTGGAGTAATAAATTTTAATTCAATTTTTATCATTAATATGACATATAAAAGAATTTTTCTTCATAAAATGTATTCATAAATTAATATTATGTTTTTTAATTATTATAATATAATTTAATGAGAATATAATTATTTTTTTAATGCTTCGTAAAATTATTTATAAATTTAATATTGGTATTTTTCATATAAATGTTGAGTTTTTTTTAAAACTAAATTTCTCAAGTTTCAAATATTATTTTCATAAAATGGAGTCGATTTTTATATTATACACATTGAAAAATTTGTATATAGATAATTCTGTTTATTTTGAAAATAGAATATTTTTTTGAATAGTGAAATATGGTCATTTAAGGTACTTAAAAAATATATGATTTTTTAAGTCTTGTATGATGTATGGACGATTTGAGGACCATAATCTCAAAAATAAATTTCCCTTTTCTGTATTGAGGAATGGGAGTCAAAAATGTTCATATTCCTGAGCCAAAATAAAAACATAATACTCCTCTACATTAAATATTGTTCATCACCACCACTTCGCCTCAATCCTACACAGACATGAAAATTTCCCAATTTGTAAACAATATTCTTCACATTCCCCTCGCCCATATCCATGAAAATATTTATTTTAACATAAGAGAAAAACCAATCTCCCAATGCGGTTCTCAAAGTGAATAATTCAGGAGGTAAAATCTACTTTCTTTTCTTTTCTTTTTTTTATTTTCTCTTTTTCTTATTCTCTATTAATCTGTCCTTATCCATGTCACATTGTAATGTCCTGCTAATTCTTATTGGATATAGAGAACAACAAGCCATTTCATAGCCTTAAGAGATATCCCCACTATGCCAATGGAATGTAATAAATGTAAAAGTGTTTCAACTAAAATTAGGGGATGATTTACCCTTTAATAAATAAACCAATAAATTAAGAAAACATAACAAAAAATTCACTATATAACGCATGAACAAATGAAATACAATTCAGAAACATCATGTATCTAAAAACAACATCAAAGTGTGCAATAGAGTAAGACCAAACTATTATCAATTTAAATAGAGGATAAACTATTAAAGACTCTCAACAGACCATAAGATTATATGCTATACAAGTTCCTAGATCCACGATCACCAAATAGCCCAAAAATCATGAGGTAGTGCTAAAATTGTTGGAAATGTTACCTTTTACCCTATCTCGGAATATTGCATCTACAAAACCCTAATGTGCCAAAGTATGGGTCAGTATAAAACTCACTAGTTTTTTCCAAATTACATCCCTAATCATGCCACTACAATAGATGATTTAGAGACAATTATATAAAACAGTTTATACAAAAAAAATTTCAAAAAAATATTACTAAATATAAACACATTTCTAAAACAATTCATCACTAAATGCATACAGGTGCAATTGAAACCAAATTTTCCAGCAAGTTATATTTCAAAAAAATAACAAAACAAGATTTAAAAATATTTCACAATATCCCATTTTTGGTGAACCCAACCATTCGACAAACCCATGAAACCAACCACACATGATATGTTATGACAGTTCCAAACTCCTGAGTGGTTTCTCATTGATATACCTAGTCATCACAAAGTAATTGTTTCCCATGTTCCATTTCACCACTGGCATTAAGCATAAGGTCATATTTTATCAATGCCTCAGAAATGAAATATGGACTTTATATCCCATGTGCCATTTAACCTTTTTATTGAGAATAAGGTCATATATCAACCATGCCCCAGTAATTTTATATGAACACCCACACCAATATACCCAAGGATCATGCCAAAACACTTTTTCAATAAAAACACCCATTTATTAAATCCAATTCTATCAATGTTATTTCAATACAAAACCATTTCAATAAAACACCCATTTTATTTAAAAAATCATCAAACCATTTTACAATTCCCATAAATCATTAATTTAAATTCATAATTTTAAATTCAAGAGGTTAACTTACTTTGCATAACAATTCACCAAGATTTCATAATTTCACTAAAACCATAAATCACCACTGAGGAAGTTTTAATACAATATTTTCCAAATAAATCCCATTCCAATAAAACAATTTTAAACTAAAACAATTAATTCTACCGAGAGGACATTCTAGTGAAGCTTCTTACCATAAAGGCTGTGAAGACAACTACAATGAATGAAGAATGCATAAGAAAACTTTTTTGATTCTCCAAGAACCCACCTTAGATCTCTTCTCCATGAATGATCAAGACCAAATCAAATAATATTTGGAATCCACACACATTGATCAACCCATAATGAGAGTAGATCTACGAAACAGAAAAATAAGGGATGGGGATCTATGTAGATCATAGAATCTGAGGAAAATGATGAATAATGACCGCATACCTGAATAATTCATCTTCGATTATCCAGGGGAAGCCTTCATATTTCCTTTGAAACTATGGGAGATCCTTCTATGACCATAGGAGAATAAAAATCCTATGGTCTGGCCACTTAGGAGAAAAACACCCCATTTAGAGGCCATAACGCGTGAGAACCACTTTTTTAGGATGACACTTAACAGATCATAGTATTAGTTCGCATGGTTAGACAACCATGTGCTAACTGTGAATTATCCACAACCTAGTTATACCATCACACAACATCCTCACAAGACCTCTATAATAATGCTCCAACTGTGTGGGGGCCACTACCTCAAAAGGAAAAACTATGCATGGTTTGGCCGCTTTGTTAGACAAACATTGTGTCACCCGTGTGACTTCCCCATTGCCTCAAAACATCATTCAATGTTTTACCAAATCACCCATTCATCACCCATGAAATTATAACCATGAATGTAATAATTTAAGGTTTAAGTACTGAAAACTGGGGGTACTACATTCTCCCAACAATTTTTATTTCTGTTCTCAAAAAGTAGAAATCCCTCACCAAACTGAAAGCATTCTATCCACTACTCCTTCAAATCCTTTTAACGTTCCAAATTCTCTTCTTGAATCTGACAATGCCACCATAAAACCCAAATAATACCTATTATTTTTCCATTAAATAGTTCTCATGATAGTCCACAATCCATACAGGGATATCTATCAACGAAGAATTCAACTCTAGGAATATATGATCCCATATGATCACATCGTCAGGATCAGGGTGATAATTTTTCAAATGAGATACATGGAATGCAATACGAACTGCACTAAACTATGTATGTAATGCCAACTGATATACCACCTCTCTATCACTATCCAGTATATTGATAGGGCTAATGTATATAGGAGATAAATTTCTCGACTTCTCGAAATGACACTATCCATGTCTTAGATAGATTCTCAAGAACACATGATCGCTAACTGAAAATGAAAAGGTCCATTTATGGTGATCCGAATAAGATTTCTAAAAAATTTGACTTGTCTCCATCCTCTTTATAATCAACTGTATCTTCTCCATTTTTTCATGGACAAGTCTCGGCCCAACTAGTGAACTATTGCGTGTTTCTTCCCAGTATATTATAGAGCAACATGGATGCCCATATATTGCTTCAGACAGAGCCATGTATATCTAGGCCCGGTAACTGTTATTGTATGGGAACTACAATAAGGATATATGCTTCTCCCATTATCCACCAAAATCCATTACACAGTCCCTCATCATTTCTTCCAACATTTGTATTGTCCACTAAGATTTCCCATCCGTCTGGGGATGATATATCATGTGCATTGTCTATTGAGTCTCAAAAGCTTTCTATAAGGATTTCTATAAACAAGACATGAACCTTAGATCTCAATTGGAGACTATTGAAATTATTATTCCATTCCTTTTTACCACATATCCGATATAGATTTTTGAGAGATCATCCACTATATGAGTTTCACGAATAGAGGAATATAGGAAAATATTTCATAACAAGTATTTTCCTAAGAATATTCATAGAAATATGGATTGAAAATTCATAGAGATGATTAAAAATTATTACGAATATTTCATAACTTATGAAGATAATTTCACAAGGATTTAATTGTATTAATTATTTTTATTATCATTAATGATAAAGAAATAGATATATTCCATAGTGCTTTAGAAAAACACCTTCAAAAGTCTGTAGAAATATGATACATGGGGTATAATGAATATATTGATTAATGTGAACTCAAAGTGGATATAAAGTTTGGAAAATTATCCCTTGGATATTGAAATAATTATTGAAAGATGTATTTTCATGTTTTTGGATATAATGTTAAAGGTGGAATAAAAAATCAATCACTCATATGAAAACAATATGGGTAGAAAAATCATAGGAAATACATCAATGGGATGGAGAAATGGTTCTTGTGAGGGAGAGAAGCCCACAAAGTTCATGAATGTTAAAGAGAAATGAGTATGATAATAAATGTGGGGGAAGACAAAGAACACCAACATTAGTCTAATGCTTCAATTAAATGGAGAAATTGAACTATACAATTCATTATACTAGATATTGATTTCTCAAGGGTAATTAGTGTCAGCATCCACCTCATCCAAATGATTTAGGGAAAAAGTATTCAACCACTAATCTAAAGGTGGACACCGACAATGATGTGTTAAATGTTGTGATGGTTTTTCATTGAAGAATAAAGAAAAAACCATTTTATTATGGTTTTACGTATTCTTTCATATATTTTTAGTTTATTGGAGAAATTTATACACCACGTAGAAATATGGTGATTGAGTAATCTATAAGAATAAAAATTTGGGATATCATTAAATCCAAATTAAATACACCCTCTTCGATTATAGTTTGCAAAATTAATGTCTTACAAAATATTTTCTTATATCCTTTGGTGGGGTTTTATCTTATTTTGGTCATGGATTGGCTATCTTTATACAAATACAACATCTAATTCTGAGAAAGAGAGATCACCCTTCACATATGAAGGCATCATCCAATTCATTAATTGTTTAAGGAATAGAATAAGTATTCTTCAGAGTAATTTCCTTATTTGTTGATATTATTTTCTAATGAGAAATAATATCTAGCTAAAATGATTTATATATTAGAGAGAATCACGATCGAATACATGTCCATTTTATGGGAAAACACTGATATGTTCTCTGAATTTTTAACATGTCTTCCTCCTAACAGAGAGGGAATGTGTTCAATAAAACACATTCTAAGATATATTATTATATCTAAGAAACGATATATATTGGCCCCAATAATTTTTTTGAACTGAATAATAATTTTAAAAAGAATATGGACAGTGGTTTTATATGCTTGTGTACCTCAACATGGAGTTCACTAGTCCTCTATTTCATGAAGAATGATTGATCAATGTGCTTCTTCATTGATTACCATGAGATGAATAAAATCTTGATAAAAAAAGTATTTTGTTTCCCAAATAGATGACTTTTTAAATAAACTCCAAGGGGCCAAATATTTCTATATAGTTGACCTTTGGTCAGGATATCACCAATTAGATGTGTAGAAGGAATATATTACAAAAACTATCATTCAAACGAGGTATAAACAATATGAGTTCACAGTGATTCATACAAAATTCACTAATTCTCTAGAAATATCCATGGACTTAATGAATACATTCTTTATAGATTACCTATACAAAATTTTGGTAGTCTTTATTGATAATATTCTGATATACTATAATAGCATGGAAAATGGGATGTGTCTTTGAAAACTATGATGAATACCATTCAAATGTTGAATATTTTTTAAATGAAAAAATATTTCATGTTCTGGATGGATGAGGTATCATACTTGGGGGATGTTATTAGCATTAAAGTAATATAAGTTAACCCTTCCAAGAAAAAGGAAATCGAAGAGTGGTCTGGCCAACATACATAATGTAGGTACATTGTTTCCTTATACAATCATTTTATTACCAAACATTTGTAAATAACTTCTCATAATACATAAACCCACTATCCAAGATGAATCATAATGGAGAAATTTTAGTTTGAACTAGTGAATGTGAAGAATGCTTCAAATAGGTAAAAAATATGTTCATAATTGTTCCTTTACCCACACTTCCGAAAAGTGGGGAACTCTTTTTACTATAAAAAATTCTTAAAATATGGTCTTAGTATATTTACGGATAAAAAATGATAAATAGAAAACTTTTTCCTCAAGGAAATTGAAAATTCAAAAGAAAAACAATCCCTTGCATGATCTAGATTTGGAAGCTATACTTTTAATGATAAATATATGGATGAATTTTATATATGGATAGAAGTGTGAATTATGTATTAATCATAATATCCTTAAATATATATTCATAAAAAATTAGTTTAATATATTATAGTAAATATTGTTAAATTTCATCAAGTATTATGACTTCTCAATCCACTACCATCTTGGAAATGTGATTAAATAAAAGAATGCACTCAATAAAAAGATCTCACAACATTATTAATGATGAGATATTTGATGGTTCTTAAGTTTTTATATTTTTATTATATGGACACAAAAATAATTTGGGAATTAACATCATTAAGCCATTGTCAAATGATTCCCCAATGTTAACTAAAATAAAATAAAGAATTCTCAAAGAAATAATATTGAAATTTAGAAGAAGGTTAAATCTATGAGAAAGGGGAAATCATCATAGATAAAATTTTATGAGGAAGGAGTTGTATTATTTTTTTTATTGTGTATACCATCAAATAAAGATGTAATGAAATATATTTTGAGTGATTCTCATAGATCCAACATCTATATTCACTAGGGGTTCAAAGAAAATTATTGAGATCTCCAAATGAACTACTATTGGGACAATATGATGAAGGAGATAACAAAATACAAAAAAAAGTTCCTGGTACATTATCAAGTGAAGGATGAAAAGTAAAAATATAAGGCAATGATGCAACCATTAACCATACAAACATGGAAATTGGAAAACATTAACCATATAAATTGAACCAAACATTTGAATACATCTAGATGAAACAATTATATATGGGTTGTTGTGGATCATCTCCCTAATAAAACATATATTATTGTACGTAGAGAGGACTTATCACTAAATCAACATGAAAAGATATACATAAGAGAAGTCATATGGTTACATGAAGTACCATTATTAGTTATATCTAATCAAGATCTGAGATTCACCTCAATGTTCAATAAAATTTCAAACATTCTCTAAACACATAATTAAACATCTGTATGAATTTTTATCCAAGGTTTGATGGAAAATCAATGAAAAATATTCAGACATTATAAGTTATGATGGTATAATGTTCTTTGTACTTCAATGGAGGATGGGACTAACAACTACCTCTAACTGAGTTCTCTTATAATAAAAATCAGCATTATAACATCTAAATTGATTCATATATATCCCTATATAGTAAAATATGTAGAACACCATCATGTTGCGGGGAATTCAGTGAACACAAACATCTAGGACTTGAAATAGTTGATGAAATGATGGAAAAGGCGAAAACCATTCTGCAATACATCACTAAAGCCTAATGTTGACTTAAGAGATATGTAGAAAATCTTTGATGAGACTAAGATTTTGCGGTTGGACACATGGTATTTCATTCCATTTCTAAATGGAAGCGGATCATGATGTAAGGGAAAAATGGAAATATAGGTCCCCAGTACATCGACCCCTTCATGATTTTTTTCATGTCGGAGTTGTGGACCATTGACAAGAACATCCACCAACCATGTATCAAGTACATGATGGATTATATGTATCCCTCATTATGAAGTACATACCAGATCCATCAGATGTACTAAATATATAGACGACACATTAGGAAAAGGATCCCTCTTATAAGGATAATCCAGGGAAAATATAGGACCATTGAGATAATGTTCGGTGCCAAAAAAATATTCATCTGGTCAAAGTACTATGGTGCAACCAAATGTATGAAAAAAATGATATAGAATAAGTGATTAAGCATAAGAAACTTCAGTTATTTTCAATTTATTACGTAAAAAGAAATTTTGATGGTGACCATTTTTAGAGGGAAGAATGTAACAATCCACAATTTAATCAATGGAAACTCCCTTCATATAAGAGTTCCAAATAGTATAAATAAAAAATAAAATAGATAACAGAATAAATGAATTATAATTGATGAATTAATGGAATACGATGTATTTCTATAAATTAAGGAATCTATACCGATAGAATAGTAACTCATCCTTTGAAATATTAATTTGACAATTAGTTATACTAATTCAGACAATATAATAGTAACCTAACCTATGAAATTCTAAATAAATTCTAGGTGTCTTATGAAAAAATATGATATTTTTATTTCATTTTGTAAGAAAATAATCATTTTCTATTGATAAATTCAGTGTTGGTATTTTTGTATTATATAAATATATAATTTTAATTTTTAATTAATATAATAATTAAAAATAAATCATATATTTATAAAATTTATTCATAAATTAAGTCTATTGTTTTTATTTTTATAAGATAACTTTATGTGACCTTATATAATATTTCACTATTTTATAAAATTAGTTAAGATTTTTAAATTTTTAGTTTTTAAATAAATAATTATTTTAATTTAATAATTAATTTATAATATTAAGTAAATTAATTCATTAAAATGGAGTACATTTTTTAATTCAAAAAATAAAAAAATGTTAAGGGTTGGTTTTGGGATTTTTCTAAAATAGTTCTAATTGGAGTGAATAGTAAAATATTATATTTTATGATGTTTAACAAATATGTTAATCATTGATTCATTTATTATATATGGATGATGAGATCACCATATTCTTGATCAATAAAAATATCTTTTTTCTATATTTATTCACGGGAATCAAGTATATTCATTACCTTCATCCAATATAATAAACTAATGTTCAAAATAATAAAAAAACATACCCTCCTCAACTATAAATACCACCCCTCGCCACCCCTACACCTCACACCTATAAATCCATGATGCCTTTTAATTTCTACCCAATCATTATCTAATTCCTCCCAATCACTTCCATGATCCATTTTTCTAAAAAAAAACAAAAAAAAACTTCCCTGAGGAGGTTCTCATGGAGAATAATGGAAGAGGTTTAATTCACATTGTTTTCTTCTAATGTATTTTCATATTTCTTATATTTTTATATTCACTCAACCTATCAGTTTATAAAATTTAAATGATAATTAAATTAACCTATATATACTATAATTTATTTAGGTTAATAGGATAATCTATCATGAAATCTATTCTACTCTCCCTTTTATTCTAAAAATGGAATCTCCATTTATGAGGTGTTGTTTTATCACCTTCATGGATGAAAATATTTTATTTTCCATTAATAATTTCACGGATGGTCTTAAATCCATGATAATTGATGAAAAATATCTTAAATGTGATTTGAAAGCATTTTTTATGTTTTTAACTAACATATATACATGTTAAAAATAGATAAAACAAAATGAGTTTGTTGTGATAGAAAACCACATAATTAATATAAACAATTATCATTAACATTATTTCTAATTAATCATCCCCATATATGAATACAAATAATATAACACCAATTATTATTATAGAACATAATTAATAACATACTATTTCAGTTTTGGATAATTATACCCATTTTAAATCATCTTTCATTCATGTATACCGGTGAACCGATAATGAAAACCAACAAAATGAACACATTAGGAATGAGGGAATTAAATTCCATAACTCATCTAATTGTCCATAAAAAAACATAAAATAATTATAATGATTAATATAAATGTTTAGTAAGTTATAGATTTATTAATTAATGAATATAATTTTATTATCTAGGATATTAATGGGAAGAAATAAATTATACATAAGGTAGGGGAGTTATCAAACCAAATTTCATTTCATTGGGTTGTCCTCAATCATACCAAAATTCTATATATATGTTTTTTTAATATTCCTAAAATATAATTTCATTTTCCTTTTCTTTTATTTTTGGGGAAATATATATTTATAATTTTATTTTCAATCAAATGAATCAATTTTTTCCAAATAACTGTTATTTATAAAAAGATATCTTTTACATTCCATGATATTTTTTAAAATCCACTCAAGATTGATGAAATTTACACCAAGTATTTTATTCAAATTATAATTTTTAAACCCATATGTTTATTCATGAATGTATTCTTTATAAAATTATGAACATTCTCAATTTTTCATATTTTAATTTTATAAAAATATTATCATATGTTCAATGTGTCATGCATGATTATGTAAATGTTATGATGTGATAGGTGATCCCAAAATTATTATAGATTATACTCACACATGTTATATTCATTCATGTTGTTATATATTATCTACATGAGATTACAGATCACCCCATTCATTGATGTATGTCCTTATTCAATTAAATGTACTATGATGAAAATGGGCCGCAATAATTATCTAGAGAAGGTGGAATTAAATACTTTTTATGTTTTATTTGGTAATTTTATGTGTAGTCATAATGTACCAAGAGAATAAAACTTTGGATCATGGTTTTGTAACACTATTATATTAGTATTCTATAAATTTATGTAATATTAATGTAAAAAATTAAGGTATTATATATTATAATTAATACTCTATACATTTATGGGTGAAAGTTTTTTAATGTTGGTTAAGGTTAAAATATGTTAACTATGTTTCTGAACTAAAAGAGAAGGTTAACACACTGATTAAACCTATCAAAAAATATTGGATGATGGGATTAAAACCAAATACCATATCATCATAGAATGTATTTCCATTTTTATCAAACTTACTTAACAATTTATTTATTATGATTTAATATATTTTAAATTCTGAAAGTGTCCCTCACCACAATTAAAAAACGGTACCTTCTCATCTCGCATATTCACACATTTTGATTTATCCATATCAACCAAAACCTAAAAAATAAATTCACAACATAATTATAAATATTCTAGAGGTTTTTTTATTCCCAAATTACTATCCCTAGTATCATTAGTGGTATATCTATTAGGGTTCTTTCTCTAATGAGTGAATCACCTTAACTAATCAATTTATTTTTTATTTCTTATATACCATCTCCAAATCAATGTTATTTATCATAAAATAATAATCTAATTATCCTACATATACAAAAATTTTATTATTATTGTAATGATTTTACAATTACCCACCCTCTTTACCATATAATGAGATGTGAGAGTGTTGCTCATGCATATGTATGGCTTACCCTATCCACATAGTGATACAATTAATTTCCCATCATAAAATTTTATGTATTTTTATAATGGTTTTTTAATTTTTATATAACATAGATATCAAATAACTATTATTTTATAATTAAAATGTCACATATATCTTCATTACATTTAATTCATTAGAAAATAATTATGTATCTTATGTGTGCTTGTGGCTAACCACCTCTATAAAGTGATGTTATTATTATAAATTTCAATTTTACATGGATGATAATAATGATATATTTAATAAATAAACATGATCTATATTAAAAAAAGTTATCTATAATGTTTAATTATTACTTGAAATTATTTCATTCAATCTATCAAAATGTGAAAATAGAATTTATGCATAAGTATGATCTATCTTCTCCAAGAACTATGCAATTCATTTATCTAACTCTAGATTTTATTGATAAATATAAATATATATATAATGAATATATATGATATTTAAATAATTATTTAAATTCAGTATGTGAGGAATGCATTTTCACAGAAAAATTACATGATCAAATGAATTGTGTTACTCATGGTAAAAAAATTGGTATACACAATAAAATGTCGCTTTTAATAAATATTTATTGATTTTTTTTTTGAAATGTTATAAGAGGAACCTATATGATTTTATAATTATATAAATTGTTATTTTATAGAATTATAAAAATATTTATCATATAGAAGTCTTTAGTTATTTATATTCATGTGGAAGATGAGGTAAAGGTTTTCAACTCAAATTATCATCTTCAGGACATATGTTATTTCATAGAACTATCATGTTTTATATGTTATATATTACTCCATTTAATGTTTTATATCATTTTACCTTTATATTCATGATATTTATTATTATTTTTACATTACTCCTTCACGGGTCTTACAATTCAAATGTTACAAAAGCGAAAAGTTTTTAATGTAGTAATTTAACTGTTTATTAGGATAATTTATGATTGAGGATCGGATAATGAAATAATATGATATAGAATTGATGAAATTGATTAAATTTTTTAACTATTGTCTATTTCTATATAATAAGGGTTTTTTCATCTTCTCAATTTATATTGTAATGAGTCATAAAATACTTTTGTAGATAAAATGAACATTATTTCTCTCTTTGGTCTTAAAAAAATTTTATTCCATATCCATGATTTTAAAAAATGGTATGATAAAGGATTTTAATGTTATTCGATTTTGTTTTATTTTAATTTTTACAAATTATAAATTGTTAATTAAATGGATTAAAATTAATCTTCTTTACATTCTCTAGAAAAATTACTTTTTCAACTTTTTCAAAACAAGAAAATGAATTTTTTTAATTTCACTTTTGAATCATCAATATAATTTCACACCATCATGAAATTTTAATAATGAAAATCATCCCTTAGATAGTTCCAATTAAAATTTTAAAGAAATATATATTCATAGTTTTTGTTAATTTTTTGTTTTTGAAAAGATATTTTCAATATGGAAGTGGAGTTTCCCTGAATAATGTTCTAATTATATATTCATTGTTTTTCAATTAAAAAAGAAAGTAAAACATGACTCTACATTTGTTTTACTAGGTATATGATCCAATTGTATAACAATATTTATTTTTCTTAATGGTTTCTAATTATGATGAAATGATTTTTTTGAATCCTATTTCTATTCAATGGGTTATTTCATAGTGAAAATATTATGAAACCCATTTTTATTCATCGTTTATGTTACGATGAATGATTTATGAAATTTTGTAAAATATGTATCTGTTTTTTATGTGATTCGTGAGAACATAATTATTTGTCCCACCATTTAATTGGTTAAATATGGATATATCATTAGATAAATTTATCTAGAATAGAGATTGAACCTAGTTATATAATGGACTCTCCCCACTATGATATTCTTAAGAGTATACCATAACTAATTTGATAGTTTTGGAGTGAACACAATCAAATATAATAGTCATGGGAATAATCCTTGACTACCTTTTAAATAACATTCTTTGCTATTTTTTTCTCAAAATAGATGACTTAGTCTAATGTTATACACTCATGAATGCGGATCATTAATTACTATATGATTCAGGTCATAAGAATGTCCATGTTTTATGACAAGAAGTAAGATCATGATCTGTGAGATATAGTGTATAGTTTCCAAATTTTATCCTCATTATTTAATACACCTATTATCATTTTATTCACAATTAATCATTGATATCATCCTTTTTACCCATAATATAAATGTGATCTCATCCTCTCTAATATTTCCTTTCACATAGGTTATGAAGAGAGGTATTATGCATGATATGTGTTGGAAGGGTTAAATTTAATAATAAATTATTCTGAGATGATGTTATTCACTTTTGAACATTTTTTATGTATCGATATATCCAATGATTGTAGTCCTATGTCATTCTTGTATGGATCATTACATTAAGTACTGAATATTCATCTTAAAATATGTGATATCTATATATGAAATCTATGGGTAGATATATAATGATATATATTTCAAGATAATCACTCTAAAAATACCGTTCTAACATCTCTAACCATAATATATATGTATTATTTTGGATAAAATACCATCATTATAGGGATTAACGTCTAAATAATATGAGGTTGTCTTAACAAGAGGTTTAGCTTTTAAAAAACGTTTTAGTTTTATTTCTTATTATACCTCATAAAAAAATTATTCGAAAATGATATAACAGGGAAACCAGTATATTCAATATACTAATATGTTTTTAAGTTAATTAAATAACATATATCTATCTTATCTTCCACCAAATGGAAAATAACCATTGTTTGTGTGCGTAGAGAAATAAAAACTTGCAAACTAATTTTATTTTTTCGATAACTACAACTCAAAATTGGTTATATTGTTGGAATTAAATAATATATTTCATATTGAAAATGAATATATTATTTTATTATCAAAATATATCATCTAATTTATTATCTTTCATCAATGAAAAAATTAAAACACCCTTCATGCGTACATGGGAATTACCACCTCTACCAAGAAATGTGATTCAGTTTTAATTACCACCGAACATAAAAACTATATATAAAAATATTTAATTAAATAATACCATATTTATAATATATTTATTATTTTATTAATGATAAAAATATATATTCATTCATTCAATCTTGCTCTTTGAAAAATAGAAATGATTCTCAAGCATCTTTATGACCTACCATCTCCATGATTGTAACATAATTCATTTTTCATTACATATCATTAATGGTTGGTTATTAAGGTATAAATAATATATATAATTGATTATTTTTTCATGATTATTTTTCTATAGGTGATTGAACAATGTCCTCTATGACCATAATCAACATAGAATATTTATTTTTGGATATATGATAGGAATATCATCAAAAAATCTAATGCGAACATAATTGATTAAGTATTAATATATATGATGGTAAAAAGTAAAATAAATGAATAAAAATAGTGAATGATTTTACAATGAATGTACATAATTAACTTAAGTACATTTTTTAAGAATATAAACAAAATATGTGATGAGTCGGACTCATGTTAAGGGACACATTAAATTAAAATACTAATTTAAAATATTTAAAATATTAATTTATTAAATATTTTCCTTCCATAAACATATACATTATATAATTATAAGGTAAAAATTCTGTCTTGGTTTTTTTACCTTGAAAGTTTTGAAAATGAAAATTTTAATGTATTTAATGTGGAATGTTTTGTCTTTACTTCTAAAAGAGAAAATGACTATTCTATTTTAACATATATTGGGTAGTTGTATTTTCCCAATATCATAACTATTATCTAAATTGAAATTACTTTTTAACCATCGATGTTTTATTTCTTGAAATCCATAATACCCATTATTATATTTATTTTATTTTTTCTAATTTTTTTAAGAAATGAAATATATATTAATATGAAAAAAATATTTTAATTACGTTTTTAAAATATATTTTTATAATTTTAGCATGATTTTATTTGTCTCATGCATATTATGGGCCTCAGAATTTTTTTATGAAAATGTCGAGTTATGTTATCAAAAATGTACACATGATTACATTATAACCCTTGGATAGGTTCTTATTCTATATTCCTCCAATGAATTGGGAAATGATTATATTCTATGGAAAATTATAATGGAATTCCAATATTTTTCTCATTGCACTTTTTATAGGGATTGTATGAGTGATAGGATTAGGTATTCTTTTGTCACTAAGAAAAATTTTCCATACATGATAAATTTTATTCACTGAAAATGTATGATTTCATAATGCAATCTAATTAAAATGTGTTTTAATGAAATGGTTGGGCACATATAAGGTAAAATGGATTATTTTTAAGAAGAAAAAAATTTAGTGGTTCTCATGTTTTCTAAAAAAAATCATGATTATTATTTTCTATTTATAATTTATAATAAAGTCTTTTATGAAGAAAATTGGTCAATAAATCTAATTTATTGTGAATTTAAGTTGTTATTATGGATCAATTTTTATTACGTTAAAGATAAACTCTCTTTTATGGCCTTAAAATGACTAAAAAGTATCTTTATTCTATTAATCATCCCTTGCTACGTTTTTCTCATTACAAATCGAAGAAAACTACTTTTCATTGGTATTTAGGATTATTGGGAATATATATGAAATATTAATAAGGAAAAAAAATTAAAGTATTGTAGGTATAATGATCACATAAAAAAAATAGTTAATTTTTTGTCATATTTTATCATAATAAGCAAAAACTCTAAAAAGAAAATATTTTAGGTTATATAAGCGTCCCAATATTTAGTTTTGATGTTAAAAGTAATTTATGTTTTAAATTGGATAACATTTATTGGTTTCTAATCCAAAAATTGTAAATATTATGTATTAATCACCATATCTAAAAGTATTGGAATGTGTTTATCACATTAGGCATGGGCATGAGACAATATAATACTTCTTTTAGACCTGGTGAGGGTCATGACTATATAATAATACCATAGGACTACCATGTATTATTAAAACAATTACTACCATCCATGATGAATTTATAATGGAATTATTCAATAGTTTTATCTAATAGTTTATTGTTTCTATAAATATAAATCCATAATTAAGATTCACACATTAATCACTATTAATGTCAAAAAACTTTCAATGACATTTTTGTAATACAATACAACTCAACAAGTAATAGAAACAAACCTTAAAAAATAATAAAATATTATTAATTCATATTAAACAAAATATAAAAATTACGTCATAATAAATTCTAACAGTAATGGTGTGACCATAGCACTCCATACAACCACCACCAATTTCCATATGATCCAAATATCCTATAAAAACTGTAAATATGTATCATCATCCACATCTCTAACAGTATTTCCATCATCATTTTCCAAGGATTAAACATCATAAAATACCCTTAAATAAATAATTTAGTAATTTATTCCACAAATACTAGGTACAACATTATCGATGAGGAACCAATCACACTATCACACTTCAGTGGAAGATAATAAGAATAAGTGGATGTTACATTCCTGATATTATATTTTTGAAAAATTCTATATTTAAATAATATTCTATTCATTATGTATTTATATTTAAATAATTATATATTTAATCTTTAATAATTATACAATAATTGAAACTAAAATAATATATATTTGGCAACTAGTGCCTAGATTGTACAATCTTCATACAAAAATCACAATGCACCATTCATTGATTCTCATCCCAGATAACATATAGAGACTATAATTTTGGCACACATTGTATGATTCTTTTCCTTCTAGAATTTTATGATAATTATATTGAATTTTGTTTTATATTAACGAAATTGATAAACGTAAGTAAATAATGAAAATTTTATTTAAAATAAGTGAATGTAAGATATAACATCTATTATTTTTTATGATATATACCATGATTCCATCATTTTGTTTCTTAATTGGTGGAAAAAGATAGAGTGATAAATAAGAAAATAAAATTTTAATTACATTTTCAAGGAAAATAAATAAATAAATTTGTATTATAAAATTAAACTTGGTGAACACAAAAAAATTGGTTACTTCTGTGAATTTTCCATGTAATATCCCACATTAAAGAAATTAATTTAAAAGAAATTATAAATAGTTATCAATGATGAATAACACATAACAATAACATTAATCTAATTGAATTATGAAAAAAAATTTGAAACAAAAATATTCATTGTAGAATTTTGAAAAATGACACATTTTAAATTAACTATCAACAAAACAAAATAGTATCTAAGTAAAATTTTATAAATCATACTCTTAAAAAAATATAATTGTGTTTTTGTTACATTAGTTCAAACGACCTAAAAAACATTATTAATGGTTTCTTTTAAATTACTGTCTTACAAATTGTTTTGTGATATTAAATATTCTAGGAAATGAAAATTATTATATAAGATCTATTTATCATCAGAAAATGATTGAGGTGTCATTATTACCTTTGTAAGTTATATTTGAATTTATATAAATTAGTTCAATGTGTTAGGTATTTTTTATGTATGTTTTTAGTTTCATCCATGTTTTCAATGTCCAAGATGGGTTTATATGTGGGTGAAAAGAAGGAATTTTGGTTTGTTTAAGTGTATAATTTTTTGAACTCATTATTCTAGTTGAAGGGGAAAATTTATATTTAGTATTAAAATTTTATTTTTTATATATTTTAAAGAATTAAAATGTGGCTTTTTACTAGTTAATGGTTTGATCGGTGGGTTGGTGGGGCTACTTCTATTTTATATTACGTTGTTAAAATGTATCATCATATAGTCATTTTATAAAATCATTTAAATGTATAGATACACTTGAAGGGATATTTTTTATTATTTGAATCAGAAATTTTAATGGATATTTTATGTGTAATTATTCTATTTTCATCAGGTTTTTTGAGGTTTATTTAGTTATTTTGGGGCTCAGTTGCAGTTTAGAGTAGAGTTTTTAAAAGATAATTTTCATTTATTATTTTGGTAATTGATTGAATTATTCATTCAAGTATATTGGATTTATTCTTATATTAGGATTAAATTATATTTTAGGCATTCTATTGTGGTCTCATAGGTAATTTCATGTATATATTCTTTTTGGGTATGGATTTTGAGGGTAAAGGTTATGTTGAGAGGTGGTTTGTTATTGTTAATTCTATATAGTAAAAATTATAAAAAATATTTAATACTATATTCTAATTGA
Organism: Viscum album; assembly: GCA_963277665.1. Classification (NCBI taxonomy): domain Eukaryota; kingdom Viridiplantae; phylum Streptophyta; class Magnoliopsida; order Santalales; family Viscaceae; genus Viscum; species Viscum album. The sequence continues at coordinate 503,536,767 of OY728122.1, read as the reverse complement.
GATGAAATTTTTATTAATTTGGATTCATAATTAATATTATACATTTTAGGTATAATTAACTTATGGTTTAAGGTATAGTTTATGTTCATATCAGGATTTTCAAGGTTTCTATTCAATTTTAACTATGGGCTTGGAATTTATTGAGATATTCATTTAGATCTAACAATAATTAGTTTTCTATGTGATTAAAAACTACTCACTTATTTTTATATGTTTAAAAACAATGTTTTATAAAATAATTTATAGTATATAAAATTCAATTTTCATTTTGAATTTTAAAAATATGAATGGGTTTTGTTTTCCAAGTACCCACATTAGATTATTAGCATTCATTTTACATTTTTATTATTTATTAAATATTTATATTTAAAATCATGATTGAATCATTGAGATTTTTTTCTAAGGTAATATATGACTTTTATTTAATGTTCGTATAGGTTAAAAGTTTCCTCCTTGGTGGATACTCGTTTTATAATTTCTATATTTCCTATATAATTTTGTTCTTATGCTTACAGTTTTACATATTTTAATCAACATTGATTATTTCTTAATCATATTTTCATAAATTATAACACTATTTATTAACTAAATGTTATCATTTTCTCTTATAATATCTAAAGAGATTTATGTAGCTATTTAAATGTATAAAATCATATATTTCTAGAAACATGGTATACATTTATTACTATGTCTAATTTAAATTATCATGGTATAAAATTATTATTTTTATGGCAACATAAGGGATATTTAGTTGGGAATTTATGTGATGAATGGATTTTATTTTAGGTTACATTTGTTGTCAAATTTAAAATGAGGCTAATTTATATATCCTTAATGTCATATTAGAGTACATTTGGTGTAAAAAATGGAGTTTTTTATGGAAACATTACATCTCATTTGAAAAAAGTCATTCTTCTAATATCTTATATGAATTAAATGTTGGGGTTCCCTTATAATCATTGGTTTCTTTGTTCATTATATATCATTTCCAAACACTCTATTATTTTTCATATATTAGATGTTATGGTTAATGAAATTATCCCCTATCTTTATTCTTTTCACTGATATGGTTTCTGAGTAGGATGGTTTTAGTTATATGTGTCTACGAACTGATTGTGAAAGTGTTTTGGATGTATGGACTTGAGGTTACCAGAAAACAACATCAATTTATTTCTTATAATACACTAGTTATCTTTTGGGGTTCCAGTGGGTCTTTATTTTCCATTTGACCCACATTCCATCTAGTTTTGATGGAAAATTTCCCATCATTATTTTATGAGCACTATCCAACTAGTAGATGCGAATTGGAAAACTAGTATTCCTAGTTAATGGTGTTTATGAAATGAACCAAACATATATTAATTCTATATGGTATGACTACAATTTAATGCCCCTATAAAGACCCATAAGAACCTAATTTTATTATGAGACCTCTCAAAAATTAAATTTCACTCTCACATAAACCTCCCCTTTCACATTTCATTATTTGAATTATCCTATAAATCATGAAGGGTAATGTCTTCATATATCCATGAGAAATATTTATTCTATGTTGATTGATGAGATGGTTTATATATCATATTAATATTTTCCATTAATATCCAATTATTTTACCATAATTTATTTTTATATTGATGGTGTGCCTTTCAATTTACCATGTTTTCTAGATTAAATCAAGATCAACCATCTACAAAAAGTTTTTTTTGGGTATGCTTCTAAAAATTGTCTTTATAAACCACTTCGCGAGGAATAGTGGATTTGGTGTTCCAAATAAGTAGAAACCTACTTGGTAGAGTTGTATAGGACTTTTCATTTCATTGATAAACCCTGACATGAATCATGAATTCTCAAGAATGTTGGATGTCTCAAAGTATACATTTTGATACCTTATTCTTCTAGACTCTCTTATTGAATCTCCCTTCAATTAAAGGTTTCATGATAGATCGTTGAACATTTTCTAGACATGATATACTATTCATGAATTGAAAAAAAATCTAGATATATTCTATGATGGAAAATTTATTTGGTGAATTGGTATACTTTCTTTCCACATACATTAAAATTAGATATTTTTATATAAAATATATTTCATGAGACCCTAGAATAACCTGGATGAAAAAAATTCTATTGATTTTCAATTTCAGTATTTATTCATGATTAATACTAACATGAGTTACATAACCATTATGCGTGAGAAATTCATTATGGATGTGTGATGTGGTTTAGTCCTCAATCCTTTGATGTATGTAGGAGTAATTTATCAACAACCATGAGGTGAGATTTTTTGTATCCCTTAAGACCCTTTTTATCATATTTTCTTTATTCATCATATGTTGGCATGCCATGTTTTTATTGATGGATGGAAGTTTTTATCCAGTTTGTAAATTTTCAGAAAACCATTATATGATTCTTGTTTCCAAGAGTATTATTAGTGGAATCTATACATTTTTAGCAATGAAAAAACATTATTATTGGATGATAGTATATTATCACTATGTTATGTTATTATTATCTTCATATGCTATATCTGGTTTGTTATATTATTATTCCACTAGTGTTAGTTCTTCGTATAGCATTATATTTGAGATTCATGGTGTTATAAGATCATATATGATAAGTGCACATGATGTGTGACGAGGATGATGGTGGACCCCAACATAGGGTAGGAGTGTGATAACCATGAGTCCCAGATGGAACATTAAGCCTTGATGGCATTGGGTAATATTCTAGAACATTATTCTTTCTGGATGATTTGTTATATGAAGATGTGATTCCTATATAATGTTGAGTGAAATGTCTCCATATTTTGGGATAGTCATTGATAAGTATGAACTTCCTGAACATCCTTACTCCATTGAACCAACATAGGTGTGAAAGCAGTTTTAAATGGCATGGTTAGCATAGGGGTTCATGATAGATTATTTTTTAGGGTTTATTTAATTTTTTATCATCATGGAATATACATGATATACATGTGAACATTTGGTTAAGGAAACATTAGTGGTTTCCTACTAGGTTTTATTAATTCCTCTTTTTTGGGAAATCTCAAAACATATACAAAATTCATGTATATGGATCCATAGAAGGGAAGGGGTCCCATGGAAGATGATAGAGGTACTGATCATGGTGTTTGTGATGGTTTGGAAAAGTCTATAGAGTATTACTATAGTATATTTATTTATTTTCTTCGTAAATTTTACTATGGATTGCCTTTACACTTAATAAGACCATTCAATTATTTTTTTATAACATGGGTTCCTTGTATTATTACAGTTTGATTATTTAGTTTTCTTTATGTTAATAATATAAATTACATTATATTCATTATTATTTTTTCAGGAAAATGATATTGATGGTATTATCTTTCCAATAGTGAAAATAATACCATTACTTATAGTTGATATCCTATTGGGTACATGGAGGAACTCTTTATCTCATCTGACTCTTCGGCTCATACCATGTGGTATGGGGTTGGTCATTTGAAACTGATATTAGAGATTAGTTTTTCTCTTATTATTTTTACTATGGTTGGACATAGTATAAAAGGGATATCTATAAAGGGATTGGGTTGGTGAGTTTCCATCTTCCTAGCTAGCTCAGGATTAATGGGCCTCTGAGGTACAATTTAAGAAATTAGTATTACTATTTTTTCTATTTAAGGTGAATTCATGAACCATGTATAAGAACATTGGTTCACATACCATATATATATGTATTGTTGTTTTTAATTTCATTTACAAAATGTTATTATTTGATTTTTGATATTTATTTGGGATATACATGTACTCTATTTTTTGATATATGTGTTTCTCCATGTTACTATAATATATCTATGCCCACATTGATTAGTAGAACTTGATTTTGATATTATGATTATATATATATATACATAATTACAAATAAAATGTCATTATGGAGACTTTGGAATGTACTATACTATGTATTCCATATTTTGTGATAAGACTCATGGGGAAACCATTTTATTATACCATATATTGATTATTATTTTCCCAAAATGATTTAATTATCTCCCTTGATGTTATAAAATATGATGTCTCAAAGAACAATGATGTGATGACCAATAGATATAGTTCTGTGTTCTCCCTCTATGGATGATTCCCCTATTCCAATTCCTGGTATGTAGGAGAGTTCTCAAGGGAATTTTCATGACCCAAATATTATAGAACATTCCATATCCCCAATCTATCCCAGAGTCTACTTATTATTCATTCATAGAGAGGAGGGGTTCCAAGTTCTATGATTGACTACGAAAGAATATTCCAGCTCAAGAATCCTTTAGATATTAAGGAACTAGTAGATTTTATGATGTTTATTATTAGATAGACATCATCAATGGAGTTTTTTACCACATTGAAACAATTTTGAGCTAGATGGTTCGGATAATAAATTTCACACAACATGGAGAAACCTGGCGTTGGAAGGGTATCATGAAATAGGATAGTAGACATGAGTTCCTCAGATGGGTGGCCTTCAAGAACTTATTACATGGGTAATTCCTTCTCAATATAATGAATATAGATAGATCATATGATTACATAATGCTATATTAGGGTTCTATTATAGTATACAAATACAAGTTTTCATTTCATATATCTCACCATATACTCTCCTCTCATAGATATAAATTGGTCATAAGAATATAGCAATTTCAAGATCAAATTTCATCCCTATATTAATGTTCAGGTTCATAGTTCAACCTCTGTACAATCCCAGAGATTTTTAATATGTCCATAACTATCAATAAAGTTATGAAGGATGACCAAGTACATCGATGTCTTCCACCATTTTCTACATAGTTGGGTTTAAAACCTATAACTATTGTGAGTGTCTCCTCTAGTGGTAGGAATAGGAATACTAGGAACATGAATTATGGAAGTGGAATACCAGTGGAGAAGAGTACATATTTTTAATCCCTTATTAGAGTATTTTCACAATCCTTCCACAATAGAAATCTCAGAAATTATCACAATTTCTTCATATAAAATCAACTCTCATGTCAATAGTGACAATTTTGTGAAATCATACATTTTTTTCTCTATATATTTGAAGAAGAAATTCCAAAGGGTTGGAGTATAGACATAATATATTACCTATTTATTTTGATTGTCACCTCAGTAGTTGGTTTAGATGAAAACATCTCAAACTAGTAACACGCCTCAGAAACAAGGTCACAAAGCTGAGCTAATATGTGATTATACAGTGGACCAGACTCTGTATGTTGGTTTTGAAGATACATATAATATTTGAGGTATATTTTAGATCACCCCTACTTTATCAACTACTTTATTTGACAATGGTTCATCCTATTCCATCAAATATATAAATCATTTTTTATAATTTAATTAAAGATCATGTTTTCTTCTATATTACATTACATTGATATAAAATTAGTTGTAAATTTGGAATTCCTTTAGTGATAAAACATTGTCATGTAGGGATTTCTTGTTATGGAAATTTATAATAAATTATGAGTACTAAAATGAAGATATTTGATGTAATTCATAGAATGTAATAGATTACCTTCTTCCAATCTCTTATTGATTTCTATAAGAGACAGATATCATTTATTTAAAAAAGGTAGTGAAGTATGTGATGAAATGACAATTGGAACTGGAAGCACATATATTTTGAGTAGGCGTGATGGAGATGAAGATTACCTTGATTCTTATTGTGGGATTTGACTATTCATCTAGATCAGTTATAATTTTATATGTATTTCATGATAAATGTGCAGACCATTTTGATAACCCTTATCACATATCATCGGTTTTGTTGATGGACCTAATGGTGCATCTCGATAATATGGATTATATAGGCTTTATTAGGATGTGTTCTTCAATGTGGGGTGAACAAGTTTTTTTTAACAAGAATTTTCCACACAGTTTTTAACTCATCATTTATTAACAAAACATGAACCAAGTGAAAGAAAATAACAATTCAAAAATTACTAGGATCAAATATCATTTGGATTTGTTTTGGGGAGCCTGGTGGTTAAACAAGACTGATTTTAGGACACTAGAATACCCCCATAGGGTAGGGGTGAATTGGGGTGTTGAAATTTTTATCAAATGATATAGATATTGTCCCCGTAGTGGTAGGAACCATTCAAACCTCTATGATGGAATCATGAAATTATCAATCACCCAGATATTGATATGTAATAATAATTGAATAGTTTTACATGGGTAACCACTAAGGGCCAGTCTATGGATAATATTCCAATAGTGTCTTTGTCATACCTGAATATACTAAGTATAACTAGTAATTTTGGATTATAATTGTTTGAACATGGTAACTCTATTCCAACACCACTACCTTTGTAATAATTTTATGGATATCACACTATCTTCAATAGATAACTTAAATTTACCCCCCTACACAAAAACATGGTTTTAGTCTACTTAGTTTATCGACATGATCTTTGTATCTATAGATTTAGTACATAATTCATTCTCCCTAATTATAATTAGTCTCTTCATTCAATATATTCCTAAATTGATTCATTTGAAGGTAATTTCCTCTCAAACCAATTGTTTGGTAATACTATTCATAATGCTCCCAACCTTCTTAAAATCCATTTTTTTCATAAAATATAATTCGGCCTTCACAATACCTTTTAATTTCAGGAATATCACAGCTTCCATAAAGCCCTTAGGTTTCTTGAAGCTCCTAGTTTTCCCAAAAATAATATCCATCATAGAGATCACAACTTTTACAGAACTCCTAGCATTTGTAAAGCTCATAACAATCATTGACCTCCACCCTTTTATAAAACCCTTAATATTTGGGAAACAATATCTTCTAAAATTTATTAGTGGAAATTAGTTCATAACCATTATTTTTATGATCGATTAGTTCAAGAAGAGGCTATGATTCATGAATAAATGAACCATCTCAAAATCAAAGAGATTAACCCTTTTAACAAATTCTACCTATTTCTCTCTCAAATGAAATGTGGCCTCACGCTTATAGTACAAACCTAAATCATGAATCTCCTAGCCTCCTTAATTATTTATTATTATCTTATTTTTCATCTTGAAATGAATGTGAAATTATTCTATTTATTTTAGATTCTCAGAGTCCATAGGATTATCGTCTTCCCATCACACCTCACCCATTCTTCAAAAAAAATCATTCACGGACCATCAAACATTCATGACACCAGATACTTGGTTTATTCACAAATCTCCATGGATTCACGTAACATTAATCAAAATGAAATCAATTATTTTTCTATAAATGAATATATTCTATCTTATAAATCCATGATTTGAAATTCAATCTCCTAACTCATTATTTCTATATCCAAAACATTGAAAAATAGTGGGAAATGACACCACCATTATCACTATAGTGACATGCACCATAAGATCTCTTATATTTCATTTTTAGAAACTCACTATGTATTGAAAACAAACACAAAAAAAATCCATTTACATGAAATGAAAAAAATGGTTGTTCAAATAATCTACCACTTGGGGATTGTTCAAAATATGTAGAAAATTTCAATAGAGAAGATGTCTGAATTAGAATCCTGATTAGCATCATATAAATCATCCATCTTGATATTCCCACCTAATAATGTCTTGGTATAGGAAAAAAGAGTGGATAAAGAGTGTTTCATCCCTAAATAGACCACCAACCATTCCTAGACCATGATAACCCCCGTCATATTCACACAACTCTTTAATTCCTAAAATGTTACATATCTCCCAATTTATAAATAAACGAAAAAACGAATATTGAAACCTTGGTATGTAATGAAAAAACTCCCCATAGATCAAACACCCATATAGAAAATTATCCCATCCACAAAGTGTTTCAAATACTGAACATGAATTAGGAGAGGGGGCTAAACAGAACCTCCTTATGTAATGGGTAATGGTAGAATATCAGGGATCAATTTATGCTTCTCAACAATTTTTTCTACCCATAACATAGTCAAAATGTCATCCACATGATCATTAGTTAAATCCTGATTGTTTTTAACCACCCCTTGATCATATTTTTTTGGATAAAGTGACATCTAATCTCAATATGTTTTTACAAGATAGTTGATCCAAAATTTTAATAATATTGATTTCTCTATTTTTGTTACAATGATTCATCATTGAAAGTTCAGCCTCATCACCAATATCGATCATTTTTTATTCATCCATAATAGATAAGAGAATAACATTTTTCATAGAGATATACTCTAATTAATCAATAAAAATAGAAATGTTGTCTTATTTTATGCTCAACCCATCCACACATATGTCTCCAAATATGAATTCACCCAAAAATGTGGATTTTAGATCCACCACATCTCCAGTGTTTCCAACATCATAAAAATCATATAATTCATTATCTTTTTATTTTAAAATATTAATCCAATGTTATGAGTATCATTAATATATCAAAATACTCTTTCAAATATTAAAAAATTATCCTCCTCCAACTTACGTTGGAAGAGGGAAGAAAATCATTTTGAAAAGATGATATATAAAAGTGTTACATTAAAATATTATAATATTCCAATTATCATCATTTACAAGGACAGATTCACAGATTTACTATTCATGTTCCTACCATGTTTTCATCCAACCACATTTTGATATTAACTTAGTTTATATTCATGAATATTGAATTTATTTTGAAACTAACTTTAATACTTTTCCTAATAAATGAATGTTAATTCCTTATTTTTATATTCTTATATCTCAAATTTTTTTATGAGTACAGTAGTCATTAAAAATTAAAAGTAATATTTCATGTGATTAGAAAATTATTACACCAATACGTGCCTACTTTATCCAAATATAATATCATCCCCATACATAAGTAGCCTAAATTCATCTTCTTAATAATTCTTCACATATAGATAATAGTCAATAACTCCTCTTTTAAAATATTTTTTCCTTAGATAAGAATTCAGTATAAAACCAAACACTTGGGGTTCCTTTTCCAGACCATATAAAGGATTGTTTAATATAAAATACATTATTTCATAATTATCAATCCAAAATACCATTAGTACATCAATGTATAACTAATCATCAAGAACACCATTTATGAATTCGGTTTTCAAATCAACCAGATACACATCAAAACATCATTGAATTTATAGTTCTATGAATATCCTAATAGACTCTAGTTATGTTATTAAATATAAATTTTCTTCAAACTAATGAACTTAAATATGTTCATAGGCTTTACACACAAATAATTACTCATTTCTTATCACATTTACAAGATAATTGAAATTATTTTTTAAGAACAACTTTAATCAAATAATATTTTGTTTTTCATTATTTTAGTAAGATCCCAACTCTAATTTTTTCAATATTATCAAATTATCAATTCATGTAAATAACAGATTATTAATCCCTCTCTTATTCATCAGTAGACATTGGTTCCATAATATATATTTTGGGATTAGGTAATTCATCCATCATTTTCCTTGTATGTGTAGTTGAGGTCCAATCCCCCATGATATTTGATTGATCATGTTATGATATTTAATTTATAATGGGAGATTACATTATATTTTTAACAGATATGGTTTACCCTTCTGATTATACTTATGAAACATCATTATTTTGAAAGCCCTGGATATGGGGAAATCCATCCACAATTTTTATATTTTAATCTATCCTTCTTCCACTTTCATAATCATTTTTAATCCTATAAACATATAATCTCCTCGAGTTACTCATATTTCTAACCTCAATGATCCTGAAATAATTATTTTCAGCAACATATCAATGATGATTATTGTAGAATTTGTATACTTTACTCTTCACTGAGTTCCTGAGGAATATTTCTTTTTCTGCAAAATCACCATACCATCCTTGATTTTTTTTCTGTTTTAGATGATACATTTACATAAAATACATGAAAATACATTATTTAGGATTTACATTCAGTCAATGAATCATATAGTGTTATATACACTCCAATAAATATCCATTTTCAATTTTGAGTGTACACCATAACATGAGTAGACCATTTCCATTAAGGATGATAAATAAATCTCTCAATCAGAATAGTTCTAGAAATAATATTCACATATTGATTTATTGGTTCCAAAAAACACACTTTTTATGGTGTTCTCAATGAATACATTTCATTATTGATACCATGTTTTTCAAGGTAATTTAAAAACTCAATTGATGTATACTCTATTCCATTGTTGGTTCATAAAATCTTTATTGTGAGGATAGTTTTATTTCCAAATATTCAATGATATTTCATCATGTAGTCAAGAAATTTCTATTTATGAAAAAAACACAAAATATTTCATTTTAGTAAAATAATAAATAAAACTAATGTAGTAATTCACTCTATATGTTCTAGTCACATTCATTATACTAGGAACATGTGTATGTATGAGATTAATTAAATTGGATGCCTTTTTTTCATTAGATGATATTAATTATGGACGTTAGTACTCACATGAAATAATGAAATAACTTTTCTTTATCATGGTATAGATTATAAATTTATACAAAACAGTTTAGATTAAATTGTTTTCCATGCTTGGTTGATTAATGTGCCCAACCTCTAGTGCCATAATTCTCTTCTTCTTTATTTATTATGAAACAGGTGTTTTCATTATAGTCTACCTAGTATAAATAACTATTTTTTAGAAATCCTTTTATTATATAATTACCTAACATTTCTTTGAGAGGGAATCCGTTTTTATTTAATGTCACTTCCAATTTTGAGTTATAGATTTGACTAACACTCTGTTGATTTTGACACGAATAGTCTTCATTTGTACATTTTTTTCATTATCTTATCATTTACTAATTATTCACATCTTATGCCTTTGATTTTGTAAGGCCCATAATTGTCAAATATATTTGTTCTATCTATCCTTATCAAATTTTTTCATATAATATGCATTTCATATCTGGTGGGATGATCATATGCAATCAAGAATCTAGAAACTAATTTTCCTTGTTTATTTGAGAGAAATTTCAGCCAGGTTGGATTTCATGGTCTTCTTCTATTTGTTCAATGAGATACCTAGTTGATAGGAAGAATAAGATGGCCTCTCCAATATATTGTAAAATTTCTTAGTTGAATCATCATCAAATTTTTTCTATATGATAATAAATATTTTCATGTGTAATACTGCATGGTTGATTACTATTGACATGACTCAAATTTCATTTGATATTTTTACCATCATTCATCTTCCAACACAGAATAGATTTATGACCAGAGTTAGAATAGTGATATATATATATATATTATTTAGTGTATAAGACGAAGGATAAAATCTCATTATCTTCTTTTTACTTCCATAGGATTCCATATTTCTATAGATCATTGCCTCTATATAGTAAGACATGGTGTGTCCAATAAATCATCGGAATAGACCTTTTCTAAGAGGAAAAATGTATTCACTTTAATTTCCCCACAATTACCCTATAATTGTATAGGGTGTTGATAGAAAATAATCTCATAAAAATTGATGATTAATTTTTGATTTCGTCTCTATATTATTTGATGTTATCTCTCTAAGGTCATCTTGTCCATTTTTTATATGTCTACCATTATATTTCTTTTACATTGTCTCATCCAATTTTTAGAATTTTATGTTTATGTATCACAACCAATATAACATTTCCATTAATTTAGATCTCTGATCATTTAAGATGTTCTATAATCCTTCAAAACCCTATTTTTATCTTCCTGAAATATCTATACATAAATACCATAAAAACTACAATTTCCTATTCATTCCAATTATACAGGATTTAGTTTAGAGTTTACATTATATTGAAATTAATTGTACTTCTTTTAAGTGAAGTATATTATAATTTCCCTCTAATCTGGATTTAGTTTCCATTATGAATACTACTTTATCTTCAATCCCAATTTTATTATGCACAAAATCATTAAAAAATTATAGAGTTTTCACATATTATTTTTCATCTCCTTATAGTCGATGAATCTCTACATCAATCTGATGAACATACATTGATGACTATTTCATTAAAGTTCTTAATTTCTATTTTTTTATTTGACTATCTAGACCATCATGAGAACACTTATGTTCCACCGTGAGACCTACCATACCATTTTATTTTTTATCTATATCTTTCACATGTTATAACATTTCTTCTATATCCATCAAGAATTTTCCATAACCAGATTTAATTCCAGGTTCATCATCACACAACGAGTCAGTGTTATCATGTTTCTCATTATTGATGAAGCACTTTCTCTTTTATTTCTGTACTAATTTGAAGTTTCTCATTCAATAGAACCTCCTCAGAATTCTTTATCTTAATTTTTCATCACATTTTACATAATTTAATCTCCTTGAGAAATAAAAATCCATTTTCCCTACATTACCACACTAAAAAAATTTCAATGAAATATATCTTTTAAATCTCCCATTTCATCACTTTGAATTCATAAATTAATATAATGTTGATTGTCTTCCTCATTATGTCCATCATAATTTTTTTTGGATATATCATAATAATCCATGGAATTGAAAAACATTTCCATATTTAATCATGTTTTTTCATCCTCTGGTTTGACACTAAATTCATAATCCCCCAAAATGATTATGATATCATCAATAGAATTCTTAGATAGATCTATATCCTTCATGGATGACACATTTTCTATTATACTGAGGTGGGAACATTTTTTGGATTTTCTTCACAATGTCTATATCCTTAATTTCTTCTAAAACACCTCTAGTACATCCAAAAACATTATTTATTCAATTAACAGGTATATATATATGTTCATGATGATTCATTTTTAGGTCAAAAAACATGTTGTTAAATATAGGATGTTTTTCCTCCATTACATTATTTTCTCATTAATATATAATTTCCATTTTCTCCTATATTTATGTGGATATAGTATAACTCATCAAAATAAAATATATTGGATCATATAGTACTGCACTAAAAGAATTTATATCATTGGAATCTAGATCATGAATTTTCAATTATATTTCAATAATAGAAATACATGTCGAATCATTGACCAGAGTCACCTAATATATGGAAGATAAACATTACATCCCAATGGATCATAGAAGAGATCTTACTATATTCATCCAAATATATTACATTCTACAACCAAAGTGTTGAACTCACCTAAAATTCACTGAATTAACCAATAAAACAATAGAGGAAATATTTAACAGAAATAACATGTACGCTCTGATACCAATTGTAGGACCCTAGAATAACCTGAGTGGGGATGGGTGAATCAAGGTATGAAGTTTATCATTAAATGTTAGGGATCTTATCCCCAGGTTGGTAGAACCCTATTAAACCTATCTAATTGAATCATGAAATTTTTAAACTCCTAGTTTTACAAATAGAAACACCACTTAGCAGTTCAACGTGGTTCACCACAAAGGGATTGTACAAGGATCACATAACAATAGTTCAATGGTCATACTTAAATCAATTTATATTCAATTGTTATTGTGAATATTAATTTTTTACACACAATAAATCTATTCCATGACTACTTTAATTAAATGTATTTTAGGGATAATGCACTATATCCCTTACAATAGTTCCATCAAATCCTCTTTTTTCAAAGCCTTTGTAGAAGTTTAACACTATTTATTAACATGAATGAAAAATCAAAATATTATGTATATAATTCATTTTCACTCATTATAATGGGACTTTTTCACCAAAGTCTTTAATTGAAGCACTGGAAGGTAATGTTATAACGAAATAGAGGTTCAAAATTACATTTTGAAAATATCCCAAACATTGTTAAACCCACTTTTCATTTCAAATATGTTTTATCTTTCGTGAAACGTCATATGTTGACTAAGATATTAGACTTCATGAAGCACATATCCATTGAAAAACACCTAGAATTATAGGATCTCATAGAATTCATGGAACTCCAATAGTTCACAAATCATATAGTTTTTTCATAAATAAAACCTATTTTAAAAATCTCCGTCTGTGAAAAAATACATTTTCTAAATTATTTATGTTTCCACTAGTTATTGGCCATTATTTTCTTGATGAATTAGCTCCTGAGGAGTTTGTGAATCATAATAAATTTGAACCTTTAGAAATCAGAGTTATTAACCCATTTTTTAGATTCTATCTGTATATCACCCAAATGATGTCTAACCACCTATATACAGGAAACACCTCTTCTATGAAGTTCTCATGCTCAGCTCATATTTTCCATGAAGCTCCTTTTCATTATAAATAAATATTTAAATTATTCCATTTTTAATATTATTGTTGAAGTGAATATTACCTTCCTATCTACAAAAATAATTTAACAACCTAGTGTGTATTGATGAAAACTTAATACAATCCATTTCTAGCTGTAGAAAATCAGTGTTCAAATATTGATCATTGATCACGCTACCAAATTTTGTTGGATATATATTTGTACATCCTAAATGTGGAATTTCATATTAGGAATGGGATATATGTATACAATATGATTTTTTATGGATTAGTGAATGTTCTAGTAGTGTTCATGGATCTCAAAAAAAATAACCCACCCATATAAATACACATTTGTCATGATGTTCATTGATGACGTACCGGTTTACTCACTAACCCCTAAAAGCATTCCAAAACTTCTCAAGAGAATTTGGAGTACATTTTGAGCACATTTTCTACATCCTTGGTTATAAAAGTGTACCTTTTGGATTCATGAGGTTATATTCTTATGGAAAATTATTTCTAATACATGTATATCCATATACCTACAGATTGCGGAAGTAGTGATTTCCTAGAAATTTACACATCACATGTTTGAGATTAGGATCATTGTTTCTTTAATAGGATATTAATGATTTTTTATCTAGATTAATCTCATTTATTTGTATCCATGAAATCATTGGCCAAGAATACATTGAAGTTAGATTTGTGGGACTAGTGTGGGGCGGCATTTACTGAATGATATGGGTGGTTAAATATAGATTTTGTGTGGATACTTCTTAACTTATACACTAGTTAGGTTTTATACTATGATGAATATAGTGATAGAATGGTATGGGTTCTCATATAGAGGGATCATGTAGTATATTATTTTTTAGGTCAAATATGATCCCATGAGAAAAACTATCTAACACATGGATTGTTGTATAAATTTATGGTCTATGAATTGAAGAGTTAGTGACAATGTCTCTTCAAAGAAAGGTTTTTTTCCTTCACTAACCATAAAAGTGTAAACTCTTACATCACATACTGGGACCTAAACATGATGAAGACACAATGGGTTGTGTATCTATAAAATTTTTACTTTGATATTGGTTTCTCACATAGAGAGGGTTCCACTATAATAAATTCTCTTAAAAATTAGCAGCACATAGCTCAAAATCTTGGTGAATGAAAATTAGAGGAATAATTGTTCTCAATGATCGTGTTGGATTATTTGAGGTTGGATACTTATGAGGATTAGTTATCAAAGTTTCTTTATTTTTTGGTGGTCATATATTCATAGGAATACTGGATAATGGTTGGAAATGATGATGAGTTCAGGAGTGTAGTGATATGTTAAAAGATTTCTGGTGGTGACACAACACCACGATGTTTGTTTGATATTGTCGATACTATATTGATTCATTCATGAGTTCAAGTCCCAACATCCAATTGGGTTAAGAGAATGGGGTATATTCATAAAGGTTTTTTGGAATTATATCCTTTTGTACCAATTATGTACCCAGACTTATAGAGGTAGTTCTTGTGTCCATAGATGAAGAGGAACATTGTTGGATTTGATTCTTGATTCCTTACCTATCATAAGGTAATGGTGGTCCAATAGTGTCTTGGGGGGTTTTCCATTATCATTATATCCCATATAGAAGTTGTAGAACAAGATGATATAGTTTTAATAGGGTTTCCTTGGACCCCAAAGACACGTTACACTGTTTGGTTGATTGTCGATCAGTTATCAAAATTTTCACATCTCGTACCGATCTGTGAGACTTACTCAGTAGATGTGTTTATAAGGTTTTGTATAAATGCGATAATATGATTACACGGAGTCTCATGGAGAATTGTATCTAACCGAGACACACATTTTACATTATGGTCTTTATAGTGGTTACATAATCATATATATACTTAACTATGATTTGGAATAGTTTACCTTCCCTATATTGATAGACATACTAAGAAGATGATCCAGATACTGTAGGATATAGTTCAGTCTTATTCCATATATTTTGATGGATCATACCTTGATCTCTAATATTTGGTTGATTTCACATACAAATACTATTACCAGTTTTCAATTTTGATTGATCCTTAATATAATCATTACAGAAGGCCATGTGGTTAAATACTCTATTGGCATGAGGCCAGTGAGCTATTCCATTTGGGAATATTATTGTAAAAGAGACCTCTATGATATTATAGCTAATTAATAAGTTTTTTTATCATAGTTCAGAGTAGAAAATAATTCATAATTTTACTAGTGGTGGAGTGATTTTTATTTTACTATAGGTTATTGAATTTTCTAGAGAGTCACACATTGGTTAGTCCCTCGATGTTCGGGAAAGATATTGAAACTAGTGTCACACTAAGTTCGACCCCTTGATATCACTGAGTGATTTTGGATAGTATTGTATTTTTTGTATCTCCCTTATCAATATTGAGATATTTATTATGTGTTTCATGTGTCACAACTTCATAGGTACATTCTTGATCGTTCACTTGTCTTCAATTGTGTTAACATTGAACTAGAGCCCAATGCATTGCTGATGGTGGAGTAGATGTTGATTGTATACAAGAGAGGGAATGTACTTTAAGGGAATATTTTTCAAGTTTTCTATATTATATGGAAGCACATAAATATATATGAGTTATCCTTGGAGGTAGAGGCTAATGTATATGATCAGTGGGCTGAGTTTTCTAAGGATAACCATTGAATGTACTTATTGAGGGTGATATGTTATTAGATGGGGGAATTATAACATCCTATCCATTTTTTAGTGTATGAGATGTTAAAGTTAATTAAATTATCCATTAAATTTATATTAATCTCTAATATTTGTTTTTAGAAAGAAAATTGTTAGTTTCTTATGGTCTTATAAATGAATTAGGGACTGTTAATGAGGGAATGGACTAGAAGTTGACAAAAACAACAATTGGATAGTTTGAGGAACACACTGGAATTATATAGGTGTTCATGTTGGTCTATATTATTATTATTGTTTGACCCCACTAGAATGACAGTATGGACCCATTAGCCTATAATTTTTCCTAATCTGGTAGATCATTAAATGTACCCCATGGGGGCTAATTAAACATGGTTTTACAACCATTTAATACACTAATTTTGACACCTAATGACCTTATTTTAATTTTATCCCTCCCCTATTGCCCCATTAACTCTCCCTTCCATGTCCCATTTCTCATTCATAATATGAATGTTACAGTGATGCTAGATCAGTAATATCCTTTCAGATCAAATAATATTCGTCAATATCATTAAATAATTAGTATGGATCAGTCTTATATCATTATTTTCCCTTAATATGCAGTGATTTATGTCTCCATTTCCTTATAGATCTATTGAGTATCTATGATTTTGAAATTATTTCAAGATTGAATCAAGATCTAACTTTAACAATGTCTGTTCTTCAAATATGAGTATGAGAATAATATTCATAAAATTATTCTTAATGATGGTATTATGGGGTATTTGTAACCAGTTAAAATTTATTTGTATGATTAGTGAAGTATTCGACATTTAAATAACACCACCTTACCTAGAGTTAGATTTTTCATTAACTTTGTACATTTCCTAATAAGATTCCATAGAACAATCATTATGAGAACTTCATAACATTCTATATTTTCATATTTAATATCTCTTACAATGATTGATTAATGATAGATTAATGATCATATCCCAGACCTAACTCTCTCTTATAGAATCAATGTTTGATTCACTATCTGTTTTTATTGCTAATGGATCTATGAAAATTGAGTCTCTTACATTGAAATACCTTAAAATTGACTTCATTGATAGAAAATATAGTTATGAAAATATTTAATAAAACAATTCGTGTGAAATTGTCTTTATTTTATTCTATAAACATATTTATTGATGAACCATAACACATAGTAGAAATACTTAATGTTTGTTCCATTATAGATGCGTGTGTGATGTGGTTCATTCCTCCATCCATTGAGGAAATTTGGAGTTATTCATTAGAAAACTTATGGCACAATGTTATTTATCATTTATGGCCCTTTTGTATTATATATGCATGATTCATGATGCATTGTCATGAAATGTTTTTTTTGATAATCGGTGATTTTTTTGGGGGTATTTTCTGTCTGGATACCAATATATGATCCTTGTTTAATGTAGTATACTTAGACAAGTTGTAATAATTTTTTTTATTTTTGTTATAGGTTTTTATATAATGATACTATATTCTCTTGATGTTATGAAATAATTGTCTAATTATCCACTAACTTGTAATTTTGATAACCATTCTAATATAATTTTTTCTTTGTATTACCTAGTAGCTAAACATTATGGTAGGATTATCCCTTAAAGGAGGCATCTTCGTGATGTGTGAAGGTGATGAATGTGGACCTATACATAGGTTTAGATAATGACATCTCAATATCTTATCTGGAACATGATTCCTTGTGGATATAGAGTGACATGCTAGAAATAAATGCCTTGTTGAAGCCAAAAATCTTTTACACATGAAGCAAAGATGATGTCGAGTGAAGTATCACTAGCCTTATAACCAGTTCTTGAACATTTTAAACTTCATGAGAAACATTTTCGAATGGACCGAGAATAGGTATGACTGGGGATCATTATGGAAAGGTTATACAAATTTGTACTGAAGAGATTAATGTTTACTATTTGTTGCACATTTGTTTATTATCATAGAATACATGGGTTTTACTAGTTTTCATTTTATTAAATATTCACTGGTGGTGTCTTCCATATGTTACCCTCATTTTTATATTAGGGTTATAATTTTTTTTCAACGAAATTATATTGAAGGAACAATCACCCCACTAACAATGATCAAACCCTTCTTGCATGTCGGCATCCTCTATTGTTTAGAGAAGGAACACATGATATCCAGTTACTCTATATCTTATACTTGGCGATTAAGGAATTAGTGTTAAATATGTGTTGAACACATTATGGGTTGTACGATTTATATTCTTATATTTGAAAATTTCATTCCCGATGATTTATGTTCAAAAAAACTTATTCTTGTTTTTACACAATTATTTCCATTTAAGATTTTTTTAAAATTATATTCCTTATGTAATGGATGATATTAATGTTGATGAAATTTATGTGGTATATAAATTTAAGTTTATGGTTTATTTATTTATTAGAATGTATGTTGTTAATTAACCATAGTGCATCTATAAAAGGACTAATATTATCAGTTATGTAAGTGTTCAAATTATTTCAGTCGCTATAATTTATTATAGCATAATGGAGTCTCAATTGAAAATTATATTATAAAATAATGGTTTTCATCTCATGGTTGGTGAAATGCATTAAAAAATAAATATTTTACAATATATTTAATAATACTTTTACACTAATTATTTATAATAAATACATAATATAAAAAATAATGTGGTTTTTTTTAATCATAACTAATTTCTATGTAATGAACTTATTTTTTTAAGAAATATATAAAAACAAAATATTATATTACAAGTTCATGATCTAAATTTAGAAGAGAAGTGTGTCTATGATTATGATGATATATTATAAAACAATTCTTTCAATGTTTCCTCTTAGAGTTCCCATAAAATAATTTTATTTTAAAATTATTTACAATATATAATGTCACTAACAAAACTAATTTATTGTATAAACGTAATTTATAAATTTATTATTTATCATAAATAATAATAAAATATAAATTATAATATAGATGATTATAATACATGATCATCTTCATATACTATTACAATGCAACATTATCTTGAGTTTAAATACCCCCAATATTTGTAGAAAGAGAATTTCCCCAACCACTAAAAATATTATTTATTCTCTCTCAACATTTACCCTAGCTCAATCAACCATAGAGTATTTTTATTCTACAAAATAGAGGAATTATACCAAATAAAAAGTATAGAATACATTTCAAAACATAATGTTACAAATTATTATATAAAAGAGTTGCATATTATTACAATGCTAACTCTAAACAAATGTATTTAACTTTGTTAGTTTTTAAACTTATCTCCAATCTATGGATAGAATGGGTACAATGATTTAATAATTATCATGTTTATCCATAAAACAATTTTTTTAATTTAATTCATTACCAACTATACAAATATCCTCATTATTAAACCTTAATAAATGGAATCTTAACTTTTAAATATCAAATTATTTTTTCAGCCTATCATTTGGAATAAGATCTAGTATTGTGTGAATAAAATTCTATTTGTAAAAAATTAATATAAATAAACATATTATTTGTTGTTTTAAATATTATTTAAACACATTCTAGAAGATAGGTGATTGAAATCCCTAGGGATTGTTTTGTCTGTAATTGTAATTGTTGAAGTATTATATATTGTGGGTGGTGGGGAAATCAAAACCTGAATACTCTGTAATATTAATGATGAATAATAAAGGTATAGATATATATAAAATCAGGGTAAATAACTATTAAATAATTGTTTATGTACATATTTTGGTGTAAAAGATTATTTAAAAAGTTTTTTCATTGTTGGGTGTGAGTTATAATTATTGTATGTTAAATTATCCAAATTCAATTCACCAAAGCGGTAAAATTTCATTTAAATGAAAATGTCAGTTTTTTAACTACTACAAAGTGTTTTCACTATTCATAAAGAATTGGAGGTTTTCAGAAAAAAAAATCAGTATAATCTATATATGATATTCTAAATTAAAAAATGAAATCTATTTTAAAAAATTTAAAACATAGATATTGCATTAATTAATTCAAAATTAATTCTCATTGTAAAAACAAAAGTCATGTCTTTAAAAAATATTAACTATCAAAATATTGACACTTGTTTTTGTCCAATTTCATAGTTAAATTACATCCAATGACCAAAATTGTATTAAATGGTAAAAATAAAAAATAATTACACTTTGAAATCATTTAAAACGATAATATTACCTTATAAATAAATTATATTAAATTGCAGTTTAGAATTAAAATGAAGTATTTTTCATCATTTATTAAAAAATGATCTTTATCAGAAAAAATACCAAAACTTTGCCCAAAGTAAATTTTGAGGTCTATATTCTAAGAAGAATTTTAATTTTTCAAATAGAACATAAAAAAGTTCCCAAAAAAAAAGATTTAAAGAGGGTTATCCATAAAAAGGTGGTAAATCGACCTTGTAAAAATAATTGAGTATTTATGATTAAAATTTTATTCATCAACATTTTACCCCTCTAAGTTTTATCAGATAAATAAAAAAATTTAAAAAACATGTAAAATCATATTTTAGTTAGTTATGTTCACACATGAAAATACAACAACTAGGCGTTAACTACTATTTAAAATAATAATATATTATTATTTTTCAGTATGACTCAGCATTGTGTGAAACTTAAGACTTTGGAGAAACCCTTTGTTGTGTGTCAGGTATTCAATTGAATATAGCATCCCCTTACAACTAAATTTAATATTTCATCCAAAAATATTAATAAATATGAAAATTTCATATTCTTTATTTTCGTAAGATGTTACATGCTTCCCCCTTTAGGAAATAGAATTCATGAAATTTTAAAATTAGTCTTGGAATCTTAACTGAATGTCCCACCTAAGAAAATGAGTTAATAAAACTACCACTTTAAAAGAAAACAATGATTAGTACATAGGTCACTCGAGATAACCCATACTTGGATTCCATGAAAACATGGATATGGATGAGAAACTAAGTGTCATGTTCTAATTCAGAGTCATATAAACCATGATTAGGATAAAGTTAACAAAAAGAAAACCACAAATTTTTGATGGGTTAATTGGTCATTGGTTTCCCAATAAGAACTGTAAATGGAAAATGTTTTTTATATTCCTTTTTATATAGATGGTGAATATATATATGAGATTTAATAAGAACATATGGAAAAATAATTACAAGATATGTAGACATTAATTATTTACAAACTTCTATAAAAAACTCATCTTTTCTCCAAACAATGAGTATTCAAGATGACATGGTCACAAAAAAAGTGCTAGAATCAACATATAAAGTATAACATGATCTAAAAAATATGAACAATATATTTCCGATATCTTTATATATTATCCAAAACTAATATTGGTTAGTACGAGGCCAGATAATCCCCCAAAGTATAATACTTTATAAAAAGAAATACTACTCTTATTCTCCAAAATTTAACAAAAAGTTCACAAATTTCCAGAATGACCATTAAATATAAAATTGACATTAAAATTATTCAAAATAATCCAAACTAAGTTTGAATCCCAAAACTCAGAAGGATTTAATAATAGAATCTTCCATAGTAAATCTTAACATTTATCTCCAAAACCATTGATTTCTCATAAGGTCTCCTATATTAGTGTAATTATCCTAATCACATATTCACTATGATAGGTTAATCATTTCCATAAATAACCCATATCACCTTTTGTTCACAACAAAAAAATAGATTCTTCCAAATTATTATTTCAACCATTAATCTATAAATTAAATCCCATAGTATTCTATTTTCCATAAGCATATGTTGTTCCCAAAAGTGATAATGTCTTCAAAAATATTCATTACCAATTAATCACCCAATGATTTTCTTATACTAAAGATGTCTATTTGAAAAAACATAAGATCCTAAATAAACGTATTATTGATCCATAAAATCATTTAACTAAAAATAATTAGGCATACTAACTAGAGACTTTGTGTAGTCCAATGGTATGAGATAAATCCCAATCACACTTTGGTTGTGGGTTTGATTCCTATAGTTTTTTCTGATGTGATGGGTTGTCACATGGTCTTTGTGTTGTCCTTTTTCAAAAAATATACAATTTCATAACATTTTAAATAAAATTGAGACAAATTCCTCCAAAATAACTGCATCTTATTTTATCCTCAAAGGTTATGTAATACTAATCATTTTTCACCCCAAAATGTAATAACCATTTATCACATCCAAAATTACTACGTCTCTTTATAATATGATATCCATTATTGTTATGTCACCTATGCTAAAATAACACCCTAAACTATAAAGTTATCTAAATCAACCTCTGATAGAAACTATTATGACCCGAACTTAAACATTACATAATCTAAAATTAAGTGAATAATTCACATTGAGCATCTTTTTAGGTTTAGGGCATTAGATAATTTGGCCATAAATATTACATCTCAAAAATTAAAAGTAGAATATTCTACTCATTTTACACATTCTTCATCAAATAAAAACTCTTAATAAAAAGAAACATGTCCAGTTATCTGTTATATATATCTTGAATTTTCCTTGATCCCATCCCTGAACCTATTCTTCGTTAATTCATGTGAAAAAATTTCATAACATGGGATGAGCATAAAAATCTCAATAAAGGATATTAAATAAGAATGGAAAACATTATTCAATCAATAAATTCAAATAAATAAAACCATACTTTTCAATCATCATATTCCTTATGAAATCATAAGATTTATGAATAACACACGACAATCATAAATCATAAAGGATACTTATGGAATATATAACATAATTACATTGTATCACTCACATCTATGTATGGACTTATGTTTGGAATACCCATCACAGTATATTCCCTAAATCTCATAGTAGAAACATTAAAATTTACCTCTGTCACATTTCCCAATGCATTAGAGATCTATCTCAAGCTCACCCACCCTAGGTTTATCATGGAACCACATGTATACGAAAACTATGACCAATAACCATAACCTATTACTAACAAATAAAACAAGAATAATGGAAAGATAAAATTTCTACATTGCAATCACAATATATCATTTCATGATATTAACATAATCAAATGCTTTATCAAACCATTTTCAAAACGAGTTAAAACTTTTAATAAATAAATTTTAGAATCAAATTTTCCCATACCTCATTAAAGATTTTGAATGAAATTTTAATTTAAAAAAATTAATGTCCATATAAACAAATCCATAAAACTATTTTTAAAACATCGAAATTAATGTGAAATATTTATATGAATAAATCATTAAAATATTTGAAATGATATTTTAGTTAAAGAGTTCTTAACCTAATGAGAGGTGCTTGAATAAAAATAATTGAGGAATTACAATAATCAAAAATTATAATATCATGATAATAAGGATAGTAATGATATAATATTTCATGGGTAAGTATATAAACCATATTAATAGGAAATGGTGTATAACAACAAATAAGACTCAATGGAATGAAAATTGAGACAATGTCCCTTGCAAAGATCGTATCCATAGATTATGGACAAATCAATGACATAATAATAATTCACCCAATATAATTTGATATTAAGTGTCAAAAAATCAAATTTCATTCACACATATTCCTACCATGACATAATCAATATATATAAGTTTAACCCAAAGTATTCAAATTGGGTTAAGGAGTTCTCTTACAAAAATTCTACAACCTAATAACATCGCTTTAAAATTATGAAAATAAGTTTATGAGAGAAAAAATGGTTTATATTCACAAGGATATAAAATGTAAACAAATAAGGATATATAAAGACATATACCAACATATGAGAATGGATATTAAAAGACATAACACAAAAAAAATTGTCAAAAAGAATGCGGTGAAAGGTTCCCTTACCGATTTGGTAACATACAAAACATACACCCTGTTAAAGTGGGATCATATAATGAAGATGTAAATATCCATAAATTAATTTATATTACATAAATAATATAATAATTGGAAGTAAATTAACCAAATAAAAGATAGTGGAATATATTTCATAAATATCACTAGAATAAAAAGTTATATGAAAACACCTTACCACGTTGTAATCAATTGAGACGTATAAACAGAAGTTCATAACCCACAAATGAATCATGAAATACCATTATTATAAATAATGTCAGGATAAGATATATAAAATGTAAATAAACATTATACCACAAGAAATAAATAACTGGCGAACAATGGAAATCTCACAGAATTTAAAGTGAGATAAGAAACCCCTTACCTCGTGTCCGGCATCACCCTTTTGTTCATTAATCTCTTTAATAATAAATAAAAGTTAAATTATACTTTCTTAAATAATTTTTTTGAAGTTAATTATTCATTTTATATCACTTATTATCATGTTATAAACATTATTCTATCATTTTAGTTAATAATGGTCATTTTGTTGATATTTGGTACTTGAGGCATAAATGAACTTTTAATAATTACATATTATTCATGTGGTAAAAGTTCCATTATATCCAGAATGTTATTCAACATTTAGATATCATATATTTAATAAATATAATATATATACATCTAGTATATATATGTGGTTATAACATTACATAACATTTGGAGATAAGAAATCGAAGGTACCGTTCATAGAAACGATAAGTCGTACGTACGCATGAATGCTACATTCATATATATTTCATATTTAAGGGAATTAAACAGTAATGATAAATAGTTATATTATAATTCCAGTATAATATCATATATAATATTATTAACTCCATCATTTATACGTTCCACGTATCGCATGAACGAGTCATATCACTTTGAGTGGGTGGTAGTCTGCACTTTCTCAAATGAAATTTGTGCGTGTACCCATTATGGAAACCATAAGGTATTCTTTAAATGAAAAATACCGAATTATATAGACAATATAATTATAATATATATAACTTATAAATAATGTAAGAATATAATGTCCACCATTAGAAGAGGTAGTAGAAGATTGAACGATCATCATTTTGTGAGGCAGTAGTTCGCCGTCCACAAAAACAGTATGTTCTTTAACCATTAGACGGAGGTGTGTTTTATTGTATATTGAAAACATATCATAAAAACCATATATATTTAGGATACAGGTTTTTTTATAAAATAAATTAATAAAATTATTTTTTGGTGTTGGATAAGTAAAATAAATGAAAATAACTTAAGTGAAGACGTTGCCTTTAAATCGAGTAACTCCCTTTGGTTTGAACCAAATGGATTTATTGATATGCCTTCTACATAAGGTAAGGATTTTAAGGGGAATAGAGGGATCTTGATAGTTTAGTTTATAAGAGTTTGTAAGATCCAAGGGGCTTGAGAAGTGTGTGTAATTGTCTAGAGGAGACATCTTTTTATAAGGGGGAATTAGGGATCTTTAGGAATGTTTAAAAATATTATTGTATTATATAATGAATTTTAGTTTCTAAAGATCCTAAACTTGTTAAATATGAATATAATATGACTATTGTTCGAAATAAAATCATCCAATATGAATTGATCTAGTTTTGGATATTGTTTTAATATTTATAATCATATTTATTTAAATTATTCATTAATGAGGTAAACATTGCATCATTATTGTGTCATAAATAATTTTATTTATTTGATGTCTAAAAATTATAAATAAATTACAATGATACAGATTTTTTTTTTAGATTTCTAAATAATATTTATAGTCAAATATATCAATTTTATTATCCCACATTAAAATTGTTTTAGCAAAACAATACATGTTTATTATATTGTTGTTTTTACTTTAAATAAAAAAATTATTAATGTCATTATGTTACCCAAATGGAATTCAAAGGCCATCATTATTGCACAAGGATTGTCTTGGTTGGAAATTACTGATACAAAAAGGTTAGGAAAAATGTTAAGGTAATTTTATATAATTATAGCATAATTTTTACCTTGAATTACCCTATAATACTTTAACCGTAATAAATAAAAGTCAAAAGATATTATTCACCAAAAATTATTTTCATCTTATTGAACAAAATTTTACACACTGATAACAACCACGTTTGTTGGATTTTAAAAACTCAATTACCAAAATTATTAAAATTTCATTTAAATGAAAATGTCAGTTTTTTAACTACTACTCAGTGTTTCACTATTCATAAAAAATGGAAGGTTTTCAAAAAATACTAAAAAATATGCCTAAGCTATATTAGATATTCCGAATTCAGAAATTATGTCTTATTTACCAAATTTAAAACCTAGAAGATTCATTAATTAATTTAAAATTAATTCCCATTGTCAAAACAAAAATTGTGTTTTTAAGAAATAATAACTTCGAAAATATTGAGACTTGTTTATGTCCAATATCAATGTAAAATTACATCTAATGACCAAAATTAGATTAAATAGTGAAAATATAATTTAGTTAAACTTTAAAACCATTTAAAAAGATAATCTATCCATATAAATAAATTATATTAAAATGATGGTTTGAATAAAAATGCAGTATTTGTAACTATTCATTAAAAAACTAAACTTTTTCTGAAAAATACCAAAAATTTACCCAAAGTAAATTTAGATGTCCCAACCCTAAAAAATAATATTATTCTGTCAAATAGAACATATAAATATGACCGAAACTATATTTAAAAATGGTTTGACATCAGAAGGTAGTAAATCGACCGTTTCATGAATAAGAGAGTATTTATGTTTAAAATTAAATTCATTCACATTTTAATCCTAAAATTTTTATTGGATAAATGTAAAAACATTTAAAAAACATGTATAATAACATTTCAGTTTGTTCTATTCATTTTGGACAATACAACAACTAGGTGTTAACTACTATTTAAAATAATAATATATTATTATTTTTCTGTATGACCCTACATTGCGTGCAAAATAAAACATCTGAGAAATCCTTTGTTGCGGGTTAGGTATGCCATTGAATAAACAATCCAATTTAAAAAATAAATATTTAATTCTAAAAATTAATAAATAACAAAATGTCATATGTTTTATTTTCCTCGGATTTTACAAGTGTCCTGGATAATGGTAATTCCCTAGGTATACGTGTAATTGAACATTCTACCTATAAGCTCGGATGAAGACTATACAATGCGTCCAGAAGCACATCAGCATATTACATCATAATGGGAATGTCTTCTTTGATGATTCTTTCTTTATGATTCAATAATTTGATCTTGATATTATTGATCATTATGAAATAATATCTATGCATGAGATGTTAGTCCTAATGAAGATTTTTTCCCCTCCTTTATATAGTATAGAATATGGGGTTGATCCATTATATGGAGAGTGATTTACTTATCATAAAAATTAAAGATGGATCTATATTTTGAATCCAATCCATTCCAATAATTGGATTAATTACACCCATGGGAGCATCACAAGGTTTTATAGTATGATCAGCCTGAAAATTTTGACAAGGGGAGTTATATAATTGGTATGTAGTTTTGTTTCCCATTTTCAGTTTTCACATACAACTATACATTGATGTTTTGTGGTGCTTCAGGAATTTTTCAACTAAAATTTAATCATATGAAGGAATTTATAGAACCATAATACAAAATTTTATTCACTAACATTGAATAAATAACTAGCATACCTATCAACACTTTGTTGTTGCGATCCACCCAAATGGTTTTGATCGAAAAATCTCTCCCTTTAGGACTTGGATGTTATTGGTTACATTGAAAAACCCTTGTATTAGTGAATTGATTTTTAATTATACATGTTTCGTTATATTTGATTCAATAAAAAATTCACTATGTTTTGAATGGATCATTCCTTCCTCCAGCAAACTAACAGGTTTCTTCCATTTGAAATCGTTAAAAAGATGTCCTTACATCCCTCACCTAAATCATTTTTTTATTCCCCTTAGGGAATATCTAGGTGCTTATTTTTTAAACATTGGCATGTGGGATGTTTAAATAACATAAAACCAATATAATATTCCATATGACAACAAAAAGTAAACTCCAATTTACACTTCTTATCCCCATGAGCCCTTTGAATCTCATTGATCTCCATTTGGAAATTGAGGGAACATCAAAATATTTCCTCATAGCTAACATGTCATATATCTCCAAGGATATTCATATAAATGGTTTTAACCCAAAAAAGAAGCATTAAACCTTGCATTTAGTATTAATGTAAAAAACAAAGGTTTAATACACATATCTTGTGATGTTTTACTCATATTTCTGGATAGATTCATCGTATTTTTTACTAATGGAAATGAAATCCATTTCTATTTCATGCCAGGGAGTGAGTAACAAATAGTTATCAGATAAGATTTTCTAGAATTCCTTCCACTCAATTATTCATGGTTCATATTCATGATCAATTTCCAAAACTGATCAGATTCTCCATCCATACGATAAAAAACTAGTATAACCATGTGTTGTTTAGATCACTGAATAATGGTGACGATCTTATTAATGGAGTTAGTCTATTGTTTTTTGATTAAGAGATCTGAGTATCCATTGAAATTTTGATTCCTTTTTCAAGGAAAGGACTAAATTGCAGCTTGTTCATTCTTAGGGATGTTTGGGCACTCCTCCTATTATAGGTTTTTATTCTGAACATTTTTTAGTTGATAGATTATCATCACAAAGACTTCGATTCCCCAGCCCATTGGGTTGGTCATCTCATTGGGTCATTCTCCCCAATTCCCATAGCATTTATTTTTTACACAATTACTTCCATTTTCATCCATTATATTGACTATATGAAAAATTCGGGATGATTATTGTTATACTATTGTATAAATTAAATGGAATCCAATGATATAAAATGAAAACATAAAAAATAAAATTATTTCATGAACTTATGAATTTATAGGCTTTAATCAATGTTAATAATTATCTAATTCCTAACACAAATTATTCAAGGTAATATTTTGTTCCCTATAATAGTGGTTTGTAATGAGAATATGAATTTTCCAAATGATATCCCCTGAGATTCTCAAAATTTGTGTGTATTATGTCCTGTTATCATGTACCATGTTACCTCATCCCTGCCCTGACACACCTTGTCAGAGTTGATACCCCTAGCTACATCTAATCTAGATCCACATCCACATGTTCTATCAATAATTATTTTTTTGATAAACCACTTATTATATAGTTACTAAAATATATGTATATTTTCATGTATATTTTCATATCCCCAAGGATTTTTCTAGTGTTTTATATGACTAATACCAAAAATATTAAATTTTCCTTTGATTAAAACTATCCAAACCTGGATATTTATTACAAATTAATACATGATTTATTACATTGGGGTATAGTTAAAAAACTGGAAGAATAATAAGTCTAGTGTCTTTCGGAATTAGGTACACAGGATGACATCTTTAACATGGGATACAACAAAATTATTGAAAACATCCTTAACATTCTCACCCTTAAAACTATATTGGATAACCTTGGGAAATATATAAGAAATGGATGATCTATAATTAAGAATAAGGGAATAAACATGGAATAATGTGATACATGTTAGTTAATATGAATATAAATTGGGAATAAAAAAATATGAATCATAAAAATGGAAAAATGAGATATCACATTGCATTATATTCATAAATGCAACCGAGGAAATGTGGGATCAACTTATAATATTTCATCATAATCATATGACAAGGTTAACTGTCAAGATATCATGATGGAAGATGGTCTATAAAAGAATAAGGTCAACTCCCTATCCTAGAATGAGGTCTCATTGGACAAAAAATTACCCAATTCATTGGATCACTATATTGTTCAGGGTACACTTGTCACATCCATTTCATTCTCATGCTAAAGTGTTCCTCATATATTACACAACATGGAATCATTCAACATCCCATATTATTCCAAGAATAAATATTGTGGAATACATAAATTTTTTGTCCCAATTTCGGTAATTATAATTGTATAAATGTGAACACCCATGATATGAAATAGGTATGGTGTTCACCATAAATAAGATTTGATATGGAAAATTGTGGTGAAACATCGCCTGGATAATGATGTCACATAATTGTTTTTGAAATTTTATTATTAGACTAAAATGGATATCACATTATTTAATAAATAAATGGGAACTTATAGGTATATTTAAATATATATCACAACATTAGTAATTTTACATAGAAGTCATCAGATTCAAATAAACGTGAATTAAGAAGTGAAGTAAATGATCCCTTACTAGGGTGTGTGTCCTCAAATGCTTGGAATGAGCTTATTGAGAGCTTGGGGTGCCATAGTTGGACTAAAGATAGTTAATGTAAGAGTTTGGATGTTATACAAGTATTTTTAGTGATGATAAATTTGAGAATTGGTTGGTGTATATTGGAAAATAGTGGGTTTTTCATTAATATTTTTCAATGATTGGTTTTAAACTCTATATAATAAAAAACCCAATAAATCAAACCTTACCATGGTTTTTCCCATGTTTTCAAACAAATGGGAGTGGTTTTTATTATTTTATACGGGGAATGACCGAAATTATTATAATAATACACTTTCTTATTGTGAGGTGAGTCATAATCATAAATAAATGATTTCAAAACCGTAGAATATATTTTTGGTTTTTGTAGATTCAAAATGGATTTATAAAATTATTCAAATAATCATAAAACCACATCATTATTAATTAAGTAAATGTATTTGCAAGCATATACTCTTTATAGTATTTGTTACCTAAATTTGGACTCTATAATTTCCTAATAAACAGATTACATTTATACTATATATAATTTTTTTAATAACATTCCACTATCTCCACAAATTATGAAAAATTAACCATTATATAATTTATGCATTTTGATTCAAAAAATTATTTTAATTAAATATATATAATTTTATAGGTATGCTAATTTTCACATTTAATCTAATAACTGACATTTATTTGAAATTATGGGTTTTTGAAAATAACAATTTTTAAACCCTTATAAAAATTACATTTGACTTGATAAAAATTACATAACCATGTAAATTCAATAAATATTATTTAGTAAAAATATTTTTAAATAATATTATTTATTAAAAAAAAATACATTAGTTCATCCAAATAAATTCATTAGTTAAATTTAAATTTTGCACAAAAATATTATTTTTTCTTCTATTATATAAAAAAATATTTATAATTCTACAAAAATATAATGAGAATAAATTCATTAATATATATAAAATTATATGCATAAACATAATTCATGGGTCTTAATATATATCCCTTTATTACTCGAGAAAATTCACTAAGATTAAGGTGTGTGATGGTGATATTTTCATTGGGTGGTTCAGTGAACATGGTTTGGGTGGTGATCTTGATGAGCGTGAACTTCTACCTTTAATTGTTTCACTTATTATTTTGTTGTTGGATCTCAAATTAGGCTTGGTCATGGGAAAATTCCAGTGATAGTACCTCCCACGAATACTCCAAAAAAATGGGCTTAAGAGGTTATAATCGGAGTACTTGAGGCTATCATTCATTTTTTTGTGTCAATTGGATTTTCTGAAACCCTATATTTATAATATAATGTGATAACGATTGAAAGACTAAATTATCAATGGTAATGATTCTTGACAGTCATTTAAATCTAATAGGATAAAATAAACCATATAAGTTCATTTTTTTCTATAACTATATTAAAAAATAATAAATTTAGTTAAATCACATTGGGGTTTTATGTATAATATTTTGGATTGTTACATTATTCATTTTATATCAATTATGACAATGTTATAACAATTACATAATTATTTATGTTCATGTTGGATTTTTTCATGATACTCGGTACATGATCCCCAAAATGACATCAGTAAGTGGAAAACGGTCAAGGAGGAAATTAGGACATAACATCTCGAATAACATGACAAGAAAATAAATGTTACAAATCAATTATACTTTTAATCCAACAATTATTAATTATTATAAATAATGATTGACGTTATAATCTTGGAGATGGTAGGCCATACGTATACTAAACCAACATTTCCATTTCCAATTATAATTATGGAAAGATGATAATTATTATTTTACCATTCCATAATTATTATAATATAATAAAAATAATATTAAAAATTCATATATATATATATCATCTATGTGAAGTGGTGAAGAAAAACGAAAGACATCTCTACGAGGAGGGGAAAGTTCACACATGCCTATAAATGGAGATATCATTTTTATGTTCTAGGAAAAGTATGAATGTGAATGATATATTATTCTATCATAATAATAAAAATTTTATCAATATCCAATATAATGATTAATTTAATCATTATATGTAGTCATGAGTTATATTGATGGAAAATGAATTATAATGATTTTTGAGGTTGTAGTTTGTCGCACACACGATCAAATAATTTTTTCAAACATTATGGAAGTAGAGTTGGATTTTGGTGATAAAATTAAAACAATAACATATAATTTGATTTTGTAAATTTTATTATGAATTTCAAAATTGTGTAAAAATAATTTATATATGTTTAAAAAGAAGCACAACAAAAAATAATTAATTAAAACTGATACCTTAATTCAGACAACCTCCTTTTATTAACACCATAAAACCTCTACGATGAATCTTATACCAAATAAAATAGATATAGATGGTGGTATGGGTTATATTTATGGATTTTGGAATATCGTTACTGAACCAAATAGGTTTTGAAGTGTGATATATAGACAAGGAGATGTACTCTTTTATAATAAATGGGAGAGGCACTCTTGGAAATCTTGAAAATATATAATTAATAGAAGTTAATTATAAAATAAAATGCCACCAAACTAATTACATTCGAAGATTGGATGATTTTTTATTTAAATAAAGTCACAAAATTTAAAATATTTCTGTTTTTATAATTTTTTAATCCTAATAATTTTATGTTCGACATTATTTAACCCATTAACTCATACTAATATAAAACATAATTCACACTTTGAAGGATAATATAATTACATAAAAATTCCAAAATACCAATAATTGAGTCATTCATTATATTTTCAGAAATATACCATTATTTTGTACAATTTTAATATTTTATTTAATTTTATATCATTTAATAAAATATTATTTATTTTAAAATATCATTAATGTCAATTTTGACACTATTCATTACATGAATTTTTAATATATAATTAAAATGTGAAATCATAAAAACAACTCATTTAAGATACTATTAACATTTAATAATAATCCTTGTAATTATTTTATTATATTAATTGTATAAAATTAAATTTATTTTAATATTTATGAAATCATTTATTTGATATTTCCACTAATTAATAAATTATTGCATCATCATTGTGTAAACCATAATTTAATTATTTCTACCTAAAAAATAAAATAAATCATCATGATGAGTAAAAACATATTATATTTCAAAATATGATTTAAAATATAAAATATCCTTTATATAAACTCATATATAAAAAATACATTAGCAGTTAAAAATAAAAGTAAGAAAACATTTGACTTTTCATTGAATTAAAAACTATAAATGGATTAAAGTCATCAATGTGGAATAATGATCTCCATAAATCATCCCAAGTATTTATTTTGTCTAACTTCACTCATCCATTAAAATTATGAAAAGTATTATGGAAATTTTCTAAAATTTATAATATTATATTTACCCTTAATTACTCGAGTTATCCATAATTATAGTAATTAAAAAATTAATATTGTCACTATTTATTGTGTAAAAAAATAACAAGAATCTATTTAGTAAATTAGGAAATTATAATTTAAAATATGGAATTTATATTCAAATTTTGAAATATAGAAGTGGATAAAATTAATTTAAAATTAATCTCATTGACGGTTCTAGAAAACATTTTTTTAATGTAATAACATTAAAAAGTTTGAAATGTTTTTAAATCCAATTTCATTATGTAATTGACTAAAATAAACTAGATTATATGAAATTATAAAATATTGATCCAATTTTTATTTAAAACCATTTAAATATATTATTTAAATCTAAAATTTTATGTAAAATAAGTTTCTAATTAAAATGTAGTATTTTTTCACTATTCATCAAAAATGAGACACTTCAGAAAAATACCAAAAATTGCACAAAAGTAAATTTGGGTTTTAATATTTAGTAAAATAAGTTTATTTATTAAAATATAATTTATATATGTGTCAAAAAATATATTTAAAATAATTCCACCATCAAAATGTGAAAAAAATATCATTATTAGAAAAATAATACTTTTCGGTATTGAAAATGGATTTGTTCCTATATCAATTTTAGAAAAAAATAAGATGAATTTTAAAAATAATACTAGAAATATTATTTATATATATCTTTAATTTAATATTAAATAATGATATCATTATTCAATAGTACAAAATATACTTGTACATATTTAAATAGTTTTCCAAAAAAACATTTCCTTCTACTTTAAAATTGGTTTAACATTCATTCATAATTAATAAGTCACTACATAATTAATTATATATACATGTATAAAACTTGTTTTCATAATTTTGTTAGTATTCTTCATTCCCACCAGTACAATTTATTGGTTTTAGTAGTATCATTTAAAAAATAATATTTAATGGTTCACTTATGCTTGATGTGGCATATAATATATGCTATTGAATACAGTGTTTCCTTCAAAAAAATAAGAATTTTATAGAATTGTTTAGAAAAAAAGTTATAATTCCATTAAAAACATTTAAAAAAATATAAAACATTGGAAAACATTTTTACTAAATAATTTTATGATTTTAAGTACATTGAAATACTTATTAGAAAACATTGTTTTGGAAGAAAAAGTGTATTCGGGCCAAGAGAAAAATGATGTAATTATTTCATAAAAAAATTTTAATGTACCGACACAGAATTCATTAAACCTGTGTTCTGAGCCGGTTCTCCACAAGGCCCCAATCGCGCCTCCTCGTACGCAAGAGGCCTCTTTCTAGTAGCGATGACCTAGGGAGTGATATTGGAGAGACTATGCCCTTATATCAGAGTAAGAAAACAATGAGAATAACTAAGTATCAT
Source organism: Viscum album (assembly GCA_963277665.1). Taxonomy (NCBI): domain Eukaryota; kingdom Viridiplantae; phylum Streptophyta; class Magnoliopsida; order Santalales; family Viscaceae; genus Viscum; species Viscum album. The sequence continues at coordinate 503,500,846 of OY728122.1, read as the reverse complement.
ATACATTGGAAAGTAAACAGAGTGAGGAAGAAGTAAACAACTGAAATAGAATAAGCTATAATAGAAAAATTTAATGAAAGCCCAAACATCTTTGCAATACAATACAACACTGGTCACCCACCAGGTCGACCATACAGATACAAGTACAAAAGAATATAAAAGTAAAAGTACAGGGCTCTGCTACAAACTCTGATCCAATCCACATACCCGATCTCCAAACACTGTCGAACAGCAGCAGTCCGATCCATAGAACCACTCGAGCAGCTTTGACCAATCATCAAACACTAGGCCTGGGCCCTATCCACCATGCAACTCGTGCCCAACCTGATAACCAGACATAAGGTCTACATGTACACCGAGGTGCAGGTGTAGGGGTGAAAAATAATCTGAGTAGGGCACCCCGACAAGCAACCTATAACTGTGATGTTATGTGTATGCAATCGCAACATGCTCATCCTAGCTAGAACACAACATATGAAGTTAACCAAATGTGCAACCACAGTCGAACCTAGGGTATATAAACCCTATCAACTGGGCAAGTTCCACCATGGATGTCCATATCTATATACTTACACATGTATAGTCCCATACCTATACACATATACAAAAATATTAATATTCATGATTCAGTGATTCGAATAACAAGAAACCACATCAGTAATCGATCATTGGAACCACATGCCCAACCTCCTGAAAATCTTGTGTACGGGTATTGAGCTGATCATTGTGCCACTGAAGTCGTGTATCATTAATTCAATATCTTGGTCCATAATCCCCTTGAAATATACCTGCTTCGGCCAATGACGGAAATATATATCTCTGATAAAGTTAACCAAAACAAGTAACTAGTTCAATATAATTCAATTCTGAGTTTCTCTAAGACTCGTACATGACTAACCATCTCCTATACCAAAGACATAATAGAAACCACAACAGGCTATCAACAAGGAAAAGATAAAAAACAATGTCAAGCCTGTGATGTAGCTTCACAGGTTCAATAGAATAAATCACCATAGTGAATATCCCCAGTAACCACTGTCCTTAGACATGTGAACCCTTGACCATAGGAAAGAAGGAACAAAACCCTCATGTGACTGCCAATAGGCATAACAAATACTGCCCCCAGGCGTAAGAGATGTCGCCCACAGGCACAGATGCCACTGCCCTCAAGAATGAGAAACGTTTCCCTTAGTCTAAACAACACTTTCCTCAGGCTAAACAAGCACTATCCTTAGGCTAATCAAACACTTTCCCTCAAGAGAATTAAAATACTTCCCTTGGGATAAATATAATACTACCCGCAGTCATTCCAATGAAAATCAAGTTGTCGGGATGAGCCCAACATACAAACAATCGTTTAGAAATGTTTCCTCACAAGAAAACTCAATGTACAAAGTAATCATGGAATACCTTTAGGTATCCTGGACAAACGTCTAAACAGAGGAACACACCACCGGGGTGGTCCTGGATCCAAGTAGTGATCCCAAAAAGTAGTTTAAACTTATCATTTTATTATCTACACAATTTTAGATATCTCTTTAGCAAAGGCCTCAGCTATACGACACCCCAATAATTGGTTCGTAGCATAACGGTACAAAAAAACACACAACCGTTGGAATTTAAACACCATACCACCAACTAATAAAGAACACAAGGAAAAGTAGGCATCCCAATAAATAGGAAGGTGATTCACGTTAGACTCAACTGCCACTAACAAGGAAGAACTTCTGGTAACCACTACAACATCAATGACCCATGTCAGATATAAACAAAAAAGTGAGGGTGGTCGAACGCCAATCCCAACACTAAAAACAGAACCCCACATGATTACTAGTTTGGCATGGGTTCTAGATGACACCATAACACCTTCTCTACCCAAACCCGACGTAACAACTTAGTTTAGTCAAACAAAGGGCACCCACCGTGTCCCACAAGTCAAACACCATGGAGTCATCCTACTCAGGATCCTCCAGTTAACTAGAGTGAAGGAATCCTATATGAGATCCTTAGAAAAGTGGAATCCTACATGGGATCCTCAAATTAATAACAAAAGAGGAAATCCATAACGTGGGTCCTCTCAAAGAAAACGTGAGAGAGTTCCTACAGGGACTCCCTAGTTTAGCACACAAGCCAGGAATCCCTAGTGGACCATTACAAGAATCTAGTCTCACTGCCTCCTAGGCCATACGGGAACGTCTCACAAGTGGAGAGTCCTCTAAAGAAAAGGTTACAGGAGATATATCATAGCTCATATCATATTAAAGGTATTGACTATGTAGGTCTGAACACCCAACCAAGAAACCTCGCCAAGTCTCACCCTCAGGTGACGACTGGGCTCGATAACTAGGTGAAGAACACCTCCATTTAGATAACACCCCCAAAAAATCAATTTATATGACCCTTAAATGTCAAAAGTAGTCCACCATTTAAATCTATTTGCAACAAAACTCATTACCGACTACTCACACGCCCAATTCTGACTTCTAAGCATAAGATATCCCAAAATTACCAAACAGAAGCAGTAAATGGCCAGAGTATATGGCCAGAGAACCTTGGGCCTGCCTGTGTAAAAATACACGACATGTACAGTTATTTAAAGAGTGTGTGATCTTCAAAAATAGTCACACTGTGTGCGTTTTCACTAAAACACACACCCAAGTACCACTACACGACGTGTACTTTATTGTACACATCGTGTACTTTAAAAAATCAATATTCCATGTCTTATTCCACATGGCCAGCCGCACAGTTACCCACTACATGGTGTGTACTCAATGGAAACAGAGTGTACTTAAGAAAACAACATCTTCCCCGAATGGGAAGAATGCATGGTGTGTTCCCCTAGAACACACGCCATGTATACTGGGTTTTCCGATGGGAAGTCCCTAAAAACACCCGATTCACTCGTTTTCACCCCTGAAACAAGAGATCGAGCCCCATGGGCATACAAGCAAGAAATATGAGGCTTTAAAATATATAAAAAAAACTTTTTTAAATGGTATCTATGGAGAAAACACAAACGTCTCTCCCTTTGGGTGGAAACCGCCGAAGCCTCAGTTGATTTCACGGTCCACGGATGTCGCACGCCCACTCAGCGTGTCGAGGGCTTCGAATAGGTACCCTTCATGCCTTATATCTCTCTTGATTTCTCGATCTCCAAAATCTCCCATGGGACATGTCCAATGAGGCGCACCTATGGATTTGGTTCAAGGAGGAGTAGGAAGAGAGAAGAAAGTGCAAAGGAAAGAAGAAAAAAGCGGAAGAAAAGGCAGCACGGGCCGACCCCGACGCCCGACATGAGTTTATGCATTCCCTAGGCTAAAATCCCCATTCCAGACTCAATGACGCTGACAGAATCACAATTCGACATTCCTTTTTGAAGATATTATCAAATGAACTTGTGTGAATAATTTAATATTTAATTTAATTATATTAAATATTAAATATTTCACCAAAATTCGAATAGCTTAGATTTTAACCAAACTCCTATCATGGGGTAAACACCCTATTCTATGACCAACAGAGATGTCATAAAAAATATATGATATCATATGGTAGGTTAAGAGACCATTTTACCCCTCATGAGCTTCCCACAGCAAAAATTCAGATTTCTACTCAAAACTGCAGTCCGGAAAAACACGGGTTCTTATAAACGTTATTTTGAAATACTGAGTAGATAATAATTTTAAAAAAGGGAAATCATATTTTTGCCTGTAATATGCATATTAAAATAAAAATAATTAGTTTCTTTTGTTATATTCCATAATATATCATTTTTTGAAGAATACTGATAAATAATGCCGATAATCATTGAGATTATGGAATAAAACTCTAACCACTTTGGTATGTTTGAATCATAATCCTGATGAAATAATTAAGTAAAAAAACATAAAATAAAATTATAATAGAAACATTCATGTTATTACATGTAAAATGGGTTTTATATACACCTCACTAAAGAAGAATGGTTGATAACAAAACATAACATAGATTAAATAGTTCATGAATATGGAACATTCATGTTATTACAGGTTTGGTATGATTTTAATATTAATCCTTTTCAATGATAGGTTCAAAAATTTATATGGAAATCATAGAACCATTTTTTAGAATAATAAAAAAATATTTTCATAGGAATTATAAACATCACATAGATTAAATAGTTCACGGTTATGGAACGTGTATCTCGAAAAAGTAAATAGGTGGGATGGAAATCCATTACCAATTTTTTCACGACCCGCCTTCACCAACCTGAGGGATGAGACAGCAGATTCCCAGACACTTCATTCCTAATGTTGAAAGAGATATAATTACCCCCGAGACCCACCTTCAATATGGCCTAGTGTGTCAACTAGAACCAATGGTAAAGAATCATGCATAAAATCAAATTCATTACAAATTTTATTTAGTAGGATTAGGAGATAAGATAGTAAATCCCAAACAACACCAAAACATGAAGTAAATATAAATCCCAAAAAAATCCATTCCCATTTTCATTATTCAATAATACATGCTACAAAAAATAATGATAACTCCAATGAAAAGTACCAAAAGAAAAAAAGAAATCACATCAATGGTCCCAATGTCTGAACTTGTATGGTCCATCCCATAAATTGATGTCCTCCTGGAAGCTCAAAATTAGTTTTATTTATATAGATTGTTTGTGTATTGGTGGGTTTTGGAACCCCTTGGTTGCAATGTGTAACGACAAATTTTTTTTCAATGGAAGTTAACTTCATATAAATATGTCATAAAATCACATGAAAACACAACATAATGAACTTCTAAGTGCTATGTGATTATTAAACATAATTTTTTCACTTTTGTATTGGGAATTTTGAAAATCAGACATACACTATTGTGTTCAAGAAGATTTTTGAAGTCTAATAAATTAATTTTTTTTGAATGGTAACCAACCCTTATGAATAGTAACATACCCTTATGAATAGTTATATACCCTAATGAATAGTAACCTTAACTGTGATAGTATAAAAATAATATTCAAGTGAAAGTATGACGTACCTATATTTTAGAATAAGTAAATGAATGTTTTAAAACTGGTTTTCGAATAATAAATTATTATTTTAAATAAATATTAAATTAATCATATTTATAAAAATATTTCTGAAATATGGACATCATTTTTGGATTATGAACAAAGAAAAATGGTTGGGATAAATTTTTGGGATTTTTCTGAAATACTTGTATTTTTTTTGTGAATAGAAAAACACATTAATTTACCATATAAATACATTATAATTTAAACTCACAATTCCTTACATAAAATGTGATATAAGAACCCAAATCTCAAACTCACATACCCTCTTTACTATTATAGACTAATTATTCCTTGTCTTATGGGAAATTAATAAACTAATGAATTTTATAATAAAGAAAACCCCTCTCCCCTCCACTATTAATACCACCCTCCACACCCTCATTTTCTCACACCTGTCAAGCTTGAATCCTTATATAAAATCTACCCAAAAATATTCCCTATCCCCTCCCCCACATCCATGATCTTCTGGTCTCATCAAAATACCATGCATAGGCCCCTTCAGGACGATCTCAATAGGAGGATTCAAGAGGTAATTTCTCTCCCTCTTCTCCTTTAATTCCATTTCAATTTCAAGTTTTTTCTTATTCTCTCCCCACAAATCATTGTACAAATGTTTCTGTATCTCTAGTAACATACATATACAGGAATTTTTTGATACTAATGGGATTTTATATCATCCATCCCCCTTTCTCCTCTTCTTTTTATTTTATTAAATATAATGTTGTTCGTGAGGTGTTAATTTATCTCCTTCAAGAATGATATGTCTTCTTCTTCCATTTCTACCTTCAGATATGGTCATGAAACCATTTTTATGGTTGAACCATAATATGTTATAGGTATTATGTCCTATTTAAAGGTCTGAAACTAACTTATGTACATATTACTATGTGATAAATTAGAAAAATATCTTCATGATCGAAAAACTCCCCAAATTAACCCAAACAATGAACATTTAATTTTTATCTAATTATTAATCCACATGGTATATAATATAATTAATTATAAGATAATTTTAAATTATGGAATTTCATTAATAACATGTAGTATCAGTTATGGTTGTTTACCCATGTTCTACTGGATCTTTTATTTAAGAATACGAGTTAACCACTAAAGAAGACCCTAAAAACGAACATTCCCGAACAATGTTTTCAAACCCTATAACTCGTCAAAAGGAGCATAAAATGACATACTAAAACTAAAATTAACCACATTAATGTATAAAAGGTTCAGAAATTTCTAATTAAAGCATATAATGTCATTATACTGGACATTAAAAAGAATTAAGCATTCAGATGCAAGGTAAGGGGAAATTCTCGATCCCATATTTCATCCTTCGGGTTCTCCCTCTTTCACTCCATTATTGATATGGTTACTCCTAAGAAATCATTTTTTCATCATTGTATTTCCTTTTCTGGAATATAAATGGTTTCCACTATTGTTTATGTCAAACAAAATGTTTTCCAAAAGAACACTTCGTTTAAGAACTCACCTTTTACATATCATACAAGGTTGATAGTTCTTGTATCAAGTATGTTGTTCCCTAATTGTTTTGGGAACACAAATTTTATGAATGTGTTCTTATGAGATAAATTCCATTCCCTTCCATTGGTTATTTATGTTTATTATTGATATATGTTCTATGTGGCAGGCATGAGAATGGTAATATTATGACGGGACAGGTGTGCCTAGAATTATACAATGCTCCAATGCATTGGGTAAAGTGATGAATCTCATGATTTAATGAGAAATGATGTGGAATATATTCTAGATTTTTTCATAATTATGTGTGGTAGTTAACCACAAAGACATGATGTTTCATTTTTATTCATTTCCATATTTCAAGTATTTTATTTATGCTTCCTCTCACGTTCAGGATCTTTTTCCCATGTTATGATCATGCTCACCCCATGCTATATTGTTCTTATTTATCCTCTTACTATGATTTTTTCTCCCCCCTTTTGATGTATATACTCCGGTGGCTACATGTACTAAGGAGAGATGAAGTGACAATAAAAATCTAGTGAAGAAAAAATTAAATAAATTTTTAGGCTTGATGATGTAATTTCTATGTAAGGTATTTGTTTTCCCAGGATATTAAAACCTTTGGATCCTCTATTGTAATAATATTCTGTTGTTTATCATAAAATAATGTAATATTAATGTAAGAAAAATTTGGGTCTCAATAGAATTAGTGTTTTTTACCAATATTTATAATTTGGTTCTTATGTTTCTTATTCGTGAACTACCTAAGTGGAGAACATCATGCTGAACACCCCCATTTCATGTGGTAGGATGTTTTTTACAAAAACTCTTATGAGTGGATGGTTATTTGCTCCTTTTTTCTCCCTTTCTTGTGTTTCCCAAGACTCTTCAAGAAAGATGTGATGGCCTGATGTCCATTATAGCTCATGATTCATACATCAGGGTAGTAGTGGTGTTTTCCCCAAGTGTATTTGGGCAGGTAGTTTCCCATGCATCTTCAGATTGAGGCCCATGTGTGTTCGGGTGTGGTGGTAGTTGTTCTGTACAGGGTGTTTGTGGGTGTTTTTACATGTGGTTTTGTGGATCAGGTGTTTGCGGGCATGGTGTGTGGTTGTGGTGTCCCAATTGTGTGTGATCGGGGTATTATAGTGGGATTATAGTGAGAATGGTAGGGGTGGTCTGACACATAGAATTTCTGCAATAACCAGTGGGAAAGTGTTGTGGAGTACCCAACCAACGTTGTTTTTTTATTATTACTTTACATGAAATGTGTAATTTTTTGAGTGTTCTTGGTGAGGTTTGAGTGGATAGATTCCTTCCAAGGTTCATTGGTAATCTCAATTTTCAAAGGACATTAGAATGACTCCCCACTCACGCACGAGAGTTTTTGGTTTTCCCTACTAAGTATTCATGTACACTCAACCTACGTATATCAAACTAAATACTAGTTTCTAGGAGGAATTCTGGGACTATGTTGGACCCTACTAGTTTAGACATTGGGACCATTGACATCGTTCTTTTTGGTAATTTTCTTTGGAGTTCTCTATTTTGTCTAGTACTTACTATTGAAACGTGCATATGGAAATAGATTGTTTTGGATTTACATTTACTTCTAGTTATGGTGATTTTTGGTATTTACTATCTTATCTCATGATCATACTTAATAAAAATGGTAATGCTTTACATTTTACATGTTCTTTTATACCCTTGGTTCAAGTCTCCACTCTAGGCCCTATAGAAGGTGGGTCACGGGGGTCAATATCTCTCATTCAACTTGAGGAAGTAAGGTTTTGACAACTTCTTGTCCCTACCCTCATCACGGTGAAGGTGGGTCATGACATCACGGTATCAAAGGATGGTTATGAGATAGGATTTATTTTTAGGTTAGGCATAGTGAGGATTGCATGGGATGATAGGAAAACAGTTCTAGACAATCATATAATGTGAAATAGGCCAGGGAAGACCGCCTAGTAAATGTGATTTTATCCCCCCCATGATCCAATTCAAGGAATCTAGAACTACCAAATGACCAAGGGAGGCTACACTGATTATAGGGTAAATACCCTAAGAAAGGTGAATGCATCATAATGACATGTGTTGTTGTGTGTCTTGGTTATTTTTGGGATTTAAAACCAATAAAATGTCTAAGAAGAATTTTAAAGAAATCTTCTACACTAATTGGGGTAAGGCATTCCTTGTTTACCTTATAGCTATAGAACCCAGATGATGACCATGGGTAGTGTAGTCGATTGAGGCCCATGAGGATAATTTGACTAATCAATAGAGGGTAGATTGTGAGTAGGAGGATGACCATTTGTAGAGGATGCTTTTTTCCATTCTGCGGTAGACCCTTGGGATGTAGAAGGGCAGCATCGCAAACATGGAGAGAGAGAAATGGCTCAAGGAGGTGGTGATATCTTCCAGATTGATCCGGTGTCTGACAGAGTACTAGGTTCTTCTGGCTTTATGCTAGATGTGGGGATTGGCGTGTCAATGGTGGATGATCTACCCTGGGGAGAAGATGGATGGTGAGGATTCATGGACTGACTTCAAGAGGGAGTTCTAAGTGGAATTCATCTCTTCCATGATGAAATAAGATAAGAGATAAGGGATATTCTTCCATCATCTTGGTATCATGTCATTGGGGGAATTAAGAATCACATTCATGGATCCCCTTTTCATTTCTTCGGACCTCTTTCTAGATGAGGAGTCTCAAGCGAGAATTTTAGAGGAGGCACTCTGCCGTTCTATTAATTATTTTGTTACTCCATCCACCCTACTAACCTACATGGAAGTTCAGAAGAAGGATTAAGTGGTGGATAAGATGCATATGATGGGAGGAGTTCTGCAAGAGGGGATCCAATTAGACATGTCAAAGGCGAAGGCAATCAGCAGTAGACCGCCAGTGTTAATGGCTTCTAGGTTTTGGCCAGTGGGCAGCAGGCCCCAGTAATTCCAGTTTCAATCTCATAGTCCTCGTCCATTTTTTCCTAGCCCAGTATCGATATTATTCATATGTTGTAGTCATGGGAAACATCAGAATCAGTTCTCGGACCTAGAGATGTACTGTGTAGGTGGGCAGGTTTAGTGCCCACCTCTATATCAGCAGTTTTTAGAAAGGCCTTTTTAGCAACAACAGTAGGGACAACGAACTCCTGCTCTGCTGAAGTAGATGTTGTAGGAGTAGGTCGGCCTTAGAGTGCTCCATAGGGACCTGAACCACACTGTGGTTGAGGAGGCAGCCAACAACTGTGAGGTAGAGGAGCTAGGCATGTGTAGTTTCACACTGTAGAGGCTGCAATTCCTAAAGGGCCAGAGGTCGTTCGAGGTATGACCATCTTGTTTTGTACCCTTGAATGTGCCTTGTTTGATTCAGGAACTTCACATTCCTTTGTTGCACCCAGTCTAGCCCATGAATTGGATCAAATGCATGGAGACTTTCAATACCCATGGTTTTTAATATGAAAGGCATAGGTTAGACCAGTTTGTCTCATGTTTGTCAAGGATATATTATGATGCTGGGACCACATCAGTACTGTGGGGACCATAATTTATTGCATATGCAGTCTTATGATGTCATTATAGGAATCGAATGGTTGATTTTTATATGAACTATTATTGAATACATATGAATAATGATCATGTTTTCATATGTGGGTGGATAGTGTGTAGCTTTTTTCCGAAAATGTGGTTGTCTTGAGGACAACCGATGAGTGGAGCCCCTTATTTCCATGTTAGCTAATATGTCTTTGGAGTCAACAGAATTAGAGATTGTGGATGATTCAGGATTTTTAAGTGAGTTCAATGATTTATTTCCTGAATAGGTGGTGACTCTACACCCTCTAAGTGATCTTAAGTTCTTTATAGACATACAACCCAATTATCGTACGATTTCTATGTCTCCATATCAAATGGAACCTTCAGATTTGCCGGAGTAATGGATTTAGATTGATGATCTCTTGAAGAAGGGATTTTTCTCACAAAGCATGTCACCATATGGTTCTCCGATATTCATGACGAAGAAAGTATATGGTGGTCTCAGGCTGTGCATAAACTACCAAAGGCAGAATAAGGTAACATCCATGAACCATTACCCTCTCCTGAGGATAGAAGATTTATTTCATCAGTTGAAGGGGGAATTATGGTTCTCCATGATCGACATGTAGTCAGGGTATCACTAGTTGAGGGTGAAGGAGGGTGACATCTCGAAGACTACCTTCATGTAAAGGTGTGGGTAATTTCTGTTCATGGTCATACGTTTTCATGTTACAAATGCACAATTCATGTTAATGGGGCTCATGAAATCTATCTTTTGGGAATATCTAAACCAGTTCATATTTGACTTTATTACGACATATTGATCTACTCAAGATCATAGGACGATCATGCCGAGCATCTGACAACGGTTTTATATGTTCTCTAACAGAACCAGCTCTATAGAGAGTTTTCCATGTGCAGGTTTTGGGAAGGATGTGTACACTTCCTTTGAATCATGGTGTCCGAGCAGTGAATAATAGTTTATCCATCAAAGGTTGAAGATGTTGTTTCTTGGAAAGCACCGAAGGATGTGACAGATGATCGTAGTTTCCTCTGTCTGATAGGCTATTATTGGAGGGTCGTGCCCGATTTATCATGAGTCACTGCTCCTTTGATAGCTTTGACCAATAAAGTCCGGGCTTTTATATGGAGTGAGTAGTGCTAGGAAGCCTTTAGTTACCTAATGGGGAAGTTGTTTAGGGCCCCAGAACTGAGGTTTCCTTAATAAGGGGTAATGTTTAAGGTGTTATGTGATGCTTCATGCTAAGTCATGGGGTGTGTCCTGATGCAACAATAGGGGTGATCTTTTATGGTTCTAGGATTTTCTGTACCATTGAGCATAACTATGCCTCCCATGACTTGGATCTTGTAGCAGTTGTGTTCACACTGATGTTTTAGAGGAACTACCTCATCTGCGAGCACTTTGTGGTCTTTACAGATCCCAAAATTTTAAGGTATGTCTTCTCCCAGTGTGTCCTGAACCTCCAGCTGCAGAGGTGGATAGAGTTTATTCAAGACTACAACATTCAAATTTACTAAACTTCAGGAAATGGGAATGCGGTGGCGGATTCCTTAATCCAGACGTCATAGAAGGATGTGGTTCGAGAATCGGAAAATTCTTGGAGAGTGATGGAGGAGTTGGATTTCCTACACTTGAATGCAATGGTGTAGGATGGCAGAGGATGTCTATTCCAGTTGACAGTGTAGTACTCTATATTGCAGTAGGCGGAGGAGTCTCTGTGGGGGGACTTAGGAGATGAAGTGATGGACGATCATGTTAGCTAGGGAAATGCTCCGAAAGGATGGTCGGAAAATGGATATAATTGGATGATATTTCATGGAATGTTGTTTTTCCCTGTGGAAATGCGTGAGAGAGTTCTTGGTGAGATCAATAACTCACCCCTTGAGGCACACCATAGATTTTCGAAGATTTATCGGGGTTTGAGGGATCTGTTTAGGCGTACAATGGCGAAGCGAGCAATGGAAGAGTTTGTGGAAATGTTCTTGATGTGTCAGTAGGTAAAGGCTGAACACTACATTATCAGAGGTTTTTTGTAGCCTTTAGATTTCCCAGAGTAAAATTGGGATGACATCTCGATGGATTTCGTCACAGGAATACCCAATGATCATGGTGGTTTCAATTCTATCTGGGTATTGGTGGACCGACTGACAAAATCAGCTCACTTCTTGGAAATCAAGGAGTCGAGTGTGGTGGATGCCTTAACATAGAGGTATGTAGACGAGGTGGGGAAATTTCATGGAGTTATGAGGTCCATAGTCACCGATCAGGATACCCAATTTACCTCATGGGTTTGGAAAGGATTGAAACATTCTTTTGGCACCCAGATATTCCTCAACAGTACATTCCACCTGCATACAAATGGGTTGACAGAGAATACACTATAGATGTTGGAGGATATGATACAGGGATATTTTTGGACATTAGGGGATCGTGGGTATGCCACTTTCCTCTAGTAGAGTTTTCCTACAACAATATCTATCACTCTACCTTTGGCATGGATCTGTTATATGCCTTGTACGGGATTACATGTCACTCACCTGTGTGCTTGTCAAAGGTTTGGGAAGCAAGTGTTCTTGGCCTAGAGGTAGTACATAGCAAGAAGTAGAAGTTTTAGCTTATACATGAGAGGATGAAGGTGGATAAGGAGTGTTATAATTCATATGACTATCATAGGATACCTTTGGAGTTCGAGGTTGGGGAACACGTGTTCCTAAAGGTCTCCCCTCGGTGTGGGAAAAAATGGTTCAGAAGGAGAGTAAGCTTTTTCCTAGGTTCGTCAAACACTTCGAGGTGTGTGGTAAGTCAGCGAAGTGGATTTTCAGGTGGCTCTACAAAAACCTCTATAGAGGGTTCACTGCATATTCCATGTGACTCAGCTTCGTCGTTATCTATACGATGATTCAAACATACTAGATAGGGGGGAACCTGGATATCGAGGATATTGTGAATTTTGTAGAGCAACGATTGAGGATCGAGGATCGTGAGGAGAAGGCACTTCATGGAAAAACCATCCCTTTAGTTTCTATTTTATTGAGGCATGGTGACCTTGAGGAGAGTACCTGGGAACAGGACGCACATATGCACGCCCAATACACAGAGCTGTTTTTTTTCTTCTTTTTTGTTTTGTAATTATTTGCGAGGAAGTGTTATACCTCGTTAACTACGAGATGATCTATTTTCCTTATCCTGTTGATGTATGATAAGTGTCCTGTCTATGGGGAGGGGATGACCTGATCCCTAATTTAGATGCATTATGGTGGATGTGATCCTTAATCAAGACACATTAAGGTGGATGTGTTCAACAAGGTCAATTTTCCTACACCAGGTGATGATCAGGTGAATCTCAATACATAATTATTAGAGATATTACCACTAGGTACCTCTATGCCAGAGCCACATCAACATGCAGTACCCAAATTGGGATGTAATTTCATGGAAACCACTCACTCTATCTTTTACGAAAATTACAAGACATTTCCTTGTACATCGACTCATCCTTAGAAATATCATTAGAGATATCCCAAGATTTATTATTTTAAATATAGGGATCTCACTAGGGTTTTCTAATCTTAATCGGAAAATTTTAACTAAACCTATACTTTTATACCAACTATAGAGACCCTAGAATATCATATATAGATGTTACATTTTTTAGTTGAATATTCAACACATAACACAATCACACACATAGGGACTATAATATATTATATTATTTTGATACGAGCTATAATAATCATCCAATGTGATGAATTATCTATGACGTCTTCTACAGAGATCTTCTCCTTTAGTAATCATCACAAACATACCATACTAAGAACCTTTCCTTATAACCTGGGTAAATGAAACATAAGAAATGGTCAACTCAAAATATTAGTAACGGTAAAAAGGGGAGATATAGTTGAATAACATGGATATTATGCTATGAGAACATGATCATAACATTTTAAATACATTCCTCGCATATCAGGGATCATAATATTTATTCATGTCATCAATATTTTATGTTAATAAGATATGAATCATATGGTAATCAGATAACATGAAACATGAGATCATAAAATCAGAATAAGTCATAGACATGTGTCATATACATTAGATTTTAACCTTATGAGTAGGTATAAATAGAGACATGATCACTCATTCACAAAAGAAAATTAAATCAGGGCCCTATATAAACTTATGTACATTAATCCTAGTTTATTCATAAGATTATGGACATGAAATATACGACCATTCCTAATATTGTTATCATGTAATTAGGTTCACATGTAACATTTTGAACATGTAATTAGGTTCATCAATAATATTTTTAACATGTAATCAGGTTAATGAATATCATTTTGAGCATGTAATTAGTTTCATGTATAACATACTTACTAATGGGTTATCTATCATTACCCAATGAATTAGATTGATATATAGGCCCCAGCATTCACAAAATGGAAATCATATATATGTGTGACACCTTATAATAAACAATTCTTCATACAAATTCCAATTAAATGAAATGGTTTTTGTAAACATTTAATTGTATCATAAACTATGGAAAATATTAATATTTTATTTTAATTTTATCATTTCATCATAACATAACCCATAGAAAGAAGTGTTTTTTAAAATATTTCTATCATGGTATAACCTTTGTAAGAGAAATGTGTTTTATAATCATAATTTCATCATAAACCTAATCTATTTATAAGAAGAATTAGAACAGTATCCCATGATAATATCCCCAGTAAAGCATTTGTAACCTCAATAGATGTCATCTTAGAAGGAGAATTATTTTGAAATAAATAATAGCTGTAACATTTCTTGAGGAAAATATCCTTTCTAAGAAAAATATTTTAAAAAAATAAAACATTTTGAAAATAATTTTAATTGAGAATGTAAGATCTCAGACACTGTGAAAGATTTTTTGTGTTTCAAATTATTTTAAAATCATTTAATCATGGTTAATGGAATTTTTACAAGATGTATGAGATGATTTGGGAGTGTTTTGATAGTCCAGTACATGTAGGAGGGGTAACATGTTTCCATCCTATGACGATTGCATATTTGGAAAATTGTTAGTAGTAACCATCCTCCCAAAATATGATATATAGGAAAGAAGGGTGAATGTTTAAAAAATCATCCAAAGAGCAAGCCCAAACTGTGCGGCTTTTGCAAGACATATTCTACAAGGGTGGAGAACAATTTTTTAAACCATGCATTCTCCCTAGTTAATAATCAAATAATGAACCTTCTTGGATAGGGGCTGGTTCATGGTTTTTTCCAATATGGGTAAACTATGATTCCAAACATTGTACCCCATTAAAACATGGTTTTTACCATCCCCCTATGTTTGTTTATTATTCTACTAAATTTGTTCTTAATTTATTATCAAAAAATTCTAGTGACGAACAAAATTTACCAAGGCTTACCAATAGCTGATCTTCTTAAATTCTAGGCTGTTTGGGATTCCATTGGGCACAAATCAATGTTTTGGGTACATCTAATGATCCTCTTCCTTCACTTTTTTGGATAA
Organism: Viscum album; assembly: GCA_963277665.1. Lineage (NCBI taxonomy): Eukaryota > Viridiplantae > Streptophyta > Magnoliopsida > Santalales > Viscaceae > Viscum > Viscum album. The sequence goes on along the minus strand of OY728122.1, from coordinate 503,485,222 downwards.
GGTCTTGTGGGTTTTTTCATCTTTCAAATTACTAGAAACCTATTTTTTTAGTGGATCATAGGTTGAGCATTAAAATTGTTCATGAATTTGAGATAAAATCTATGTTTATGCATTACATCATCTTTATAATTGAGGTATATGGTCTACAACTTATCTCCACTAGTCATGAAATTTATTTGTGCATGTATGATTGGGATTTTGGTTCTCTCTTGTTGTAAATATGATGCCTTTGGTAGGAATTGGTAAAATGGTTTTCTAAATGATGTATTAAACCCATCATGATCCAATTGGGAGTGATTGAGGTTGATTAGATCGATCCTAAAGCCACCCATGGGGTGTGCCATCATCTTTAACATTGAAAATTGGGATGTTGGATGTGAAATTTTCATGGTAAACTAGATCCCTTGTTTTATATGTTGAAACGTTATTTTAAATAATTATAGTCATATATTTTGGTTGTGTCTAGACTTTGAAAATAGATTAAGGTTATTTTAACATTATGAGTGGGTAAAATGAATTACTGTGAGTGAAAAAATGGCTCATGGTTTGAATTTAGAATATATTTTTGATTTAAGGCATGATTATTTATTTAAATGTTGATTGACTGTTAAATTTTGAATTTTTTGTGAAATGGTAATATATGTTTTGGAATATGGAAAATGTGGTTATTGGTTAATGGAATCATGTGAACATAGAACGGTGGTTGTGGGTATTGAAACATTCTATACTCCCATAGATCATATTGGATTGTTCCTCTTCATCGCACCACTATAATTCATGTGTTATTGAGTCGAAATGATGTTCTAGGCCCCTAATGGAAGCATTGTACGATTAACTGTATTGAGGTTCCAAGGTATGTATAATGAATTTGGTTGATTTTACATGGACTGACTCTCTAGGTCATGTTAAATAATATATTGTGTGTGATGTTTTCCCTATTGATATAGGGAACTTTATTTATTACCTTATACACAGTGGTTGACGAGCATAAGAAATTGTTCAATAAATAGAACACCTAACCCGTGAACTTAAACGATGATAATTATCTAGTTAAAAAATGATTTACAAATGGTATCTCATTACTCCTTGTTTACATTTTATACGTTTTTGCATTCATAAATTATTTACATAGACTAGATATATTTTATACACCGTTGGTCATTCCCTATTGAATTTTACTCATACACATCTCGGGCCGCTATTGGGTAACCAAGAATATTTCATGGTTCTAGGTTAGGACATGGTCAATGGCACTATTCCATATGATTGATTTAGGATTGTGGTGTGCATGAATGAAGAGATGATGTTAGAGATATGACCGGTTTTTGGGATTTAATTATTTGTATTTATTTATCATTTTCATGAATATTTAACTATTTCCATTAACTGATATATTTATATTTTGGTTGTGGTTTTTACCTAATATTTGGGAAGGGTTCGGTAATTTTTTTTCTATTATAGTTTTTATTGTTTCATTGATTTTGTATGTTATCTGATAAGGAGGGTATAGTCTCCTTGTGTGATCTATTATAACCTTTCTTCTTATTGGAAAACTTCAGTGTATGGGGAGGCATACTTGAGGTCTGGTGGCCACCCCAATTATAGAACCCATTTATGTTGGGGATGTCAAAAAGTAGTATCATGGTAGGTTTTTTCTATTCCTAACAATTTGGGAATAGTTCAATAGATATTAATAAGTATTGGGGATTTTCAATGGGCTCATTTATAGCAGTATCTAACCCATATATGGGGGAAACACATGTACCATGGGTGGTAATTGTTGTTCATGCTGTTAATTGTTAAATTTCAATGATATTTAACCCTTATGTGATTAAATTGTTGTCTGATGTGATTATTTTATGATATTTTACTCTTTCCCCAACTATAAGATGAATGTGCATCCATCCATCATTATAAAAACCTAGGGATGTAGGTGGTACACATATTGGTAGGCACACACAGTATGGATATGTGGTAAATGAATGGTAGAATGCATTTTTCTTCAATCAATAATTGAGGAAAAAAATGTTTAATTTAGATGATGAAAATGGTTAAATTTAGTGAATGTGAAGGAATAGTTTTAGAAATTTGTTTAAGGAAAAGTTAAGCATGAGTTAAAATCTTGGTTTTAATAAGAAGTGAAATGTAATGGGATTCCAATGAAAGCCTCAATACTATTTAGGTTGGTTTACACCAGGTTAACCATGACCAATGTAGGGATGGTTGGGGGTAGTTTTATTGATGTGATGATTTATATGGGGTTAGTGTTTTTGAAATGTGTAGTTTAGGGATATTTGAGATCAATAATTAAAAAAATATTGATGGATTTATTCTATGTGTTCTCTAAATTATGTTTGGAATTGTATATAAATTACACCACGATGACATGTGTAGGTTTTAGAGACAAGAGGAAATCGCTGATAATTCTCACCCAGAATTGGAGAAGGAAACCCCAGTGATATAGTGTAACAGAGGTGGGGTGAGGTTCTAGGAGAACATCCCTAATTTTATATAGATGACGGAACATGATCCAAGGAAGTTTTTTTCGGGCATGCATGTTCTCACTAGATATTTTTAGCTATAGCACCATCTAAACATTACTGGAGAGGATGGGAATTGGGAGTTGAGTTCTAGATAGAGTCTATCCAAATGATTATTTATCACTTTTAAACTCCTAATGAGAAGAGTGTAAAGATGGAATACTAAATTTTATGAGGTCAATGAAAGTGTTGGTGGACATAATGGTTTAGATATAGTAGTTATATGGTATTATGTGGAAGTGTTTTTAGGAATTTTTTCTAGAACATTATTATCTGAAGACCTTGTTGTAGGATAATTCTACAATTCTTATGAGGTTAACATAGGTTTCCATGATGGTGTTTTATTATGTCTCCCATTTAACACTCTAACAACATTTTCATTCAGCTATGGTAGGTTATGACGTGGTGATGGAGATTAACTTCCATGATGGAAATATACATGATATAAAGTCTCATGTTAGTATCTTTGACATTAATATTTTTACAGAGGTGATGATCATGACCTAATCACAGAAGGAAACCACGAAGAGGCCTCGGTAGGTGGATATGTGATTTCAGTTGGGTGATCTAGTGGTTCTAATTTGGATTGTTAGAATAATCATTTTAAGAGTGAACATCAAATCATCAGTGGATAGTTTTGTTAAAAAAGGTAATCAATTTCTCAGGGTGGAAATAGATTCATATGTTATCTGGTCATTTGGTCAGGACACATGCAGGTTAAGTGTTCTTATCCATTAATTTAGTATCAATCATGTGGAAGGTTAGGGAATGTGTAGAGGTTCTATATAAACCCTTAAAATTTTAGATATGATAGAGGATCGAGGATATTATAAACATTAGGAAGGGGTCAGTTACACTGTATCTAGTAAGAAGTTGGACCACTACCAGCTGTACCAATTGGTGCGATGCATGTGGTGCTCCAATATAGGGGAATACTTATCTATATGGATGCAATACATTAAAAAGTCATATTGAAGCCCATGTAAAATAGAAAATTAAGATTCATCCAGTTCAGACTACCTATGGAGGTGGTGAGGTACGACCATCGATAGATAAATATATGATTCTTGTAGCTTTTATAATTTTTAGTTCATTATTTTATAAAATATCCTCAAATAATTTTATTTCTACCCATTTTTATGTTATGTTTGGTTTGGTGGTGGAACACATATGTGGAATTATTTTGAGTGATAAATTGTTAAGGGTGCAAGATGAAAATATCTGATAGTGTAAAGGGTATTCTCTTGATGTTGGTGGGTACTATTTCCTATAGAGATTTCTTATGCTCACGATGTCTTTTTTTATCTAATTTTGAGCAAGGATTTACTGGTGATGTACCAGGACCATATTTATTGTCACCACCATATGGTAACATTAGTTTACATGGAAGGGGAAATATATGTACATCGTGGAGAATGTTACATCTGAGAAATTCATGTTGGACCAAACTATCAACAACTGGGTGAGCTCACAGCCCTTGTTGATTGTCATATGCATAACATTGGGGAGTAGTGATGATTTCATTTTCCCTAGTGGTGGATCAATTCAATGATGTGTTTAATGATGAATTCTCTGGGTTTCCACCTAAGAGATATGATATGTTACTGATAGTGTTTCTACAAGGAAAAAACCCTTTTCCATTTCACCTTATAGAATGAATCTATCAAAATATAGGGAACATAAAACTATACCAGAATAGTTAGATAATAAAGAGTTACTCTTCACTAGTACATCTCCTTGGGGATCTCTAGTGTTTTATTTCAAGAAGTATGATAGATCATTGATGTTATTCATCTATTATAGGAATCCATATAAGATGAATGTTAAGAACCGATACCATCTTCCATGAATTGATTATCTATTTGACTAGATGAGAGTTTCTTCATTGTTCTACATGATTTATATAAGATAATTGTATTATTATCTAATGGTTGGACCATCTGATGTACTATGGAGTTCCATTAGAAGCAGGTATTGGCTATAGATGTTTTTATGTCATTCGGATTTACCAATGGGTCAATCATTTTAATGGATCAAATGAACTAAATATTTAACCCATACCTGGATCACTTCATAGTTGTCTTTTTTTATAATATCTATGTGTACCGAAAAACTTGTAATGGTCATTTCATATATATTAACATCATCCTCAGTACATAAAGAGATAATGGGAAATAGGCCAAGATATGTAATGTTATTTTTGGATTGTAATAGTGAATTTATTGGGACATATAATCTCTATGGAAGGTGTGTTTGTTGACCCATACAAAGTGTAAGAAGTTGTAACTTGGGAAAATTCCTTCAATTATTATGATATATTATGTTTTCTGGGAATGGTTTTTTATTAACAAAGGAACATTGAGGAAATTTCTCATTTGACAGAACAATTTTATTTTTAGACTAATAAGGTAATAATGTTTTAATTGCCAAGGGGATGTGGAATTATTTCCATGAGTTAAAGAATAACTTCTCTACTGCACCAATTCTGATATTATGCGAGCTATTTATGGGGTATAGTTTTTTCTATGATGATTTTTCTGAATTGATTAGATAAGTGTTGATGCTAAAAGATGTCTTTATTGTGTATGGGTCATGATATTTTTGGCCTCATGAAAGGAACTACTGTACACAAGATCTTCAATTAGCCACTCTAATATATTATTTAGAGTTGTCGAATCAGAACTTTTAGGATAATGGATAAATATGTATAATGATCATAAAAGGGATATGTACTTTTTCCCTCATCATGATTTGAATCATCAATATGGAAGATATGTTGAGTACATGCATTCATCTACCATTGAGCTAGTGTACATTCCATTAATGGGTAATAGTGTTGGGGGTGATTTGAGTTAGATAACATAAAATCTAGTGGTTCAAAAATCCATCTATGATTGTTGAATAATGTCATTGTTTGCTGAGATGAATCCTGATGCACAGGATGGGCTGGGAATGATGACCCCAACATCATTGGTGTAACACCCCAATCTTCCACAGTACGCTTATCTATTAATAATAGAGTAGCGTGTGTTGTACACAACTATGAGTTCTAACATAGCACAACCAATCAAACTAGCCGTTATGAATAGTAATACCCACATTTTGAAATTTTTTAATTTTATCTTTCAAAATGGGCTTCATTTTTGGATTTAGAATATCAAAATTAGCCTAGAGTGAATTTTTGGTATTTTTCTGAAAACATTCAATTTTTGATCAAAAATGAAAAACATTAAGTTATAGTTCAAAATAGAATTTTTATTTAAATAATTATTTTTTTTATTTAAATTTATTTTAGGTCAAAATATATACATAATACCTATATATGTTCAATGTAAATCATTGGAGTCAGTTTATAATAATTTTATATATATAAAAATTTTATTGAACTTTTCACCGTCTTTTACCCACCTCCATGGAGAATTTGCAAATTCACATAAAACATAATTTTACAACTTCGGTGACTAGAATTTTAAGAATCTAAGAGACACGGTGGATATCAGTAAGTAAAATTTGGTTCAATAAGATGAAAATAATTTTTATTGAATAGTAACTTTTTACTTTTATTTACCACAGTTAAAAGTAAATAGGATAATTAATGGTAAAAATGATATTATTATTATCCTAAAACATGTCAAAATTATATTAGATAAGTATAATTCTACCAAAATAAACATTAGGAATAAAAAATGAACCTCTTTGGTCCACTTGGATTAGATTTGGACACTTATTATTATTTTACTTAAGGAAGAGTTAAAAGATTTAAAATCAATGTTTAAAAACTAAAACATTTTTATTATAGGGTTATAAATAAGATAAATTTGACTATAAATACAAATTATAAAGCTAAAACGATTTGTTAAATAATGGTATTTTATTTTTATTTTTTAGACATTAAATAATTTAATTTATTTATGACACAATGATGATGCATTAATTACCTAATTAATGAAATATTAAAATAATCGATATTATAAATATCCAAATAAATGTAATTTGAGACTTTTGAAGAATTAAACTTATTTTCTAGGTTAATATGACATTTTATGGTTGTTTAGATGATTTTTTATTGAGGTAATAATGTTGTTATGTATTTAGAAAAAAACAAAATACCAAATAGTGTCAGAATTTACATAAAAGTGTTTTTAAAGAAAAAATTATATTCCTAAAAAATTTAGGTTTGTCCAAAGGACTTATATAATTATAGGTGTATCATCAATGAACCACTTGAGTTTCTCTTGGAAGTATATAGTAATTTTATTAACCATATAATATAAAAATACAAACAGACATGGTTAATGTCAAACTATTAACTAAGAGTTAAATATAGAAGATAAGGTCAATATAATGACCCAAACCTATCTAAAACCTGTTGGTTGAGTGGTGTTTCACCCATACCTCCTTATCCTTTCAATAATCCATTTTTGAGCCATTATAAACGTAAAATTATTTTATTATATAATAATATTTCTAGCATTTCCTAAGGTGCCCTCACCCATCATATAATAGGGCACTCATCCTTCTCTCAAATTCACACCATCAATTCCATTTGGATCGGCCATCCCTAGCCCAAATACCCTCTAAAATATCCTACATTAATCTAAGAGGCCTTCCATTATTCCAAAATATATCCTAAGGATCCCTTTTGATCAAACCAAAAGGAAGAACCTGAAGAAGAGGTAAATATCTCACCACCTCTTTCAAGTTCCTTTCATCTTCCACTTCCTAATTCTTTGTTGTTTCCATTCTAAAATAATCACGCTAGTATCATCTATATAATATGATGTTATTATAAATATGGTACAACCATATTCATTAATCTATCCATCTTTTGAATAACATGTTATCATATATAAGTACGTATGACTTATCGTCTCCACGTTGTGGTGTAATTTTTATTCAATACATTATTATTTGAATGGGTATAATAATGAAGTGTAATTGATTTAAATAATAAATATGACATGATAATTATTCTGTATATATTATATAATATCCAATGATATGTTATTTTAATATCAAAAGAATGGTATTGTTACTCGTGCTTACGTACGGATTACCGTCTCCATGAACGCGATGAGGTTCATTCCCCATTAAATCCATTCAAGAGTAATTTTAATTAGATGATTAAAAATAATGTATAAATACTTAATATCATTCTGAATATTAATAAGATACATCTTATCCATAACAATAATTACTTACGTAATAATTCATATAAAGGAAAACGAATCAGTTAACACCTGAAACAATGATAATACTAAGATATTATTAACAAAGAAATATTAAAAGATCTTATATGATATCATATTAATGTAAATGATTCTTTTATAACATAATAACAATTATAGAAACATTATAAATGAGTTTAACCTAGCCTCGACCAAGGAAAAGTAAAAGGTAAGGGTTAATTTCGCAATCTCTTTATTATATGAGGTTGTTTATAAGTAATTATCTACTGGGACCTCTTTATCATCCACATCCATGTTTCATAAAAACGTATTTAAAAACATTATTAAAATTTTATATACTATTGGTTAAAGTCATTTATACCCTTGTTGGTCTTTTATAAGATTTTTATAAAGGAATCATTCCGTCATTTTCCAAATAAGGTACTTTATGACCTTTTCGACAAAATTCAGGTAAGAATGTTTTTTAACTTATACGGCGTGCATGGCTATATTATGCCGTTATAACATTGTCGAAGCATCCCATACAAGCTTATAAGAATATTTTTAAAATAAAAGTTTTCTTTATAATTATGTGACTCTTAAATGATTTCAAACTAGAAAGAGATATTTCTCTAAAAATGTTTTGATTTCACCTATGTCAACATCCTTTGATGGGTTTTAAGTTTATTTGAAGTTGATTTATTATGATACAAAACATGCATATTGTATTGAATACTTTGTGATATGTTGGAATATGGATGTTCCATTTTTATACCATTCATAGTTTATGATTAAAGTATTGAAATTTTGTATGCTAATTTAAATACAAATGTTTATGTTATATTTCAACCATTTCATATGAGGAATGTATTGGACTTACTACGAGAAGGGAGGAGCCCACTATAGATCCTCGATGAATAGGTAGGTCTCATGAGACAACTATACATTGAATTGGTGAAGGCCTTTCCCAATTTGATTTATGATTTTGGCCGGGGGCTTAATCATTTTTATATGTCTTGGCTGAGGCCTGGACAAAATGTTTCAGAATATCCAGCATTATACATCCCCTCATTATGAAAATAATATTGATGGTTCATGTGGTCATTAGACTAGTAGAATATCCATGATTATGTTTTATTATGACATTATTTACTCAGATTATATTCCGTCCATAAAAGTATTCATGTTTATTATTGGTAAAGGCATGTGGTTTCAATTATTCACCATGCTTAATATTTATGTCATTTTTCGTTGTATTGCTTACCCTTACTGAGCGTTTGAGCTCACCCCTTTCTTATTATTCATTTTCCCAGAATATGAAGAAGTTAGTTATGACCTAATTTTAGGCCTAATATAGAAGGCTTGGATGTTTTTAAGGGAATATGTTTGTGTTGTATTTATTTTCAAGCTGTAAAGTTGAACATACGTATGAATATTGTTTCCAATAATACTAAACTGATCGGTCATTCAAGACATGATTTCCTTGTTACCATTCCAATGTTATTTAATAATGCACTGACTCTGGGTAACTTGGGTTGGGGTGTTACTATTGGTATCATAGGAAGTTTAGTAAAAACCTCGGAATCTAGATTTAGATAAATTCAGATTAGAGCACATTATGCTAACATAGACATGAGGATTAGTATAGATGAAATTCCTAGAATTTTGTTATTATAGAGATTTATTGAGTTTTACAAGAAATAAATCCATTTCTGGATACGAGAAGGTAGAGGCGACCCTGGCATAGATGTACCTAGGGGTGAAACCCGAAAACCCTGCATTGAGCATGACTCAAACGGGAACTGGTGCACGATAACGGGCCTTGCTTCACTCTTGGTTACGACACTCATGGGGGATATGATTTGGATAATTCTCATTTTCTTTACATAATATTATGAAGGGTTTATGAGTATATAATTCCTCAAAGAAAATATTTTTATGATTATGGATTATATCCATAAACTGTTCAATTTATGTTAACTATTTTACAAGTTTGGATTTATGTATTGCGATTCATAAACTAATCCAGTGTATTCCATTGTTTTTAAATGACACCTAGTGGAAGGAATGGAAACCGTATCAATGCACGCACTGGATGTAGGGATTTCCCTCCTGTTCAAGATAATTATAGTGTAGCTGGTGATACAACTAGTGTTGATCTTCTTATCAACATACTGGGACAACTCACATTGATTATGAATAATAACCTTACCTATATAGAGCACCCTAATCCACATCGCAGAGGATCAATGTTAGACCGATTCATGATGAAACAACCACCCACATTCAATGGGGGTACAAATCCTTTATTATCTAAGCAATGGACAAATTCCATAGAGAAAATATTCCATGCCTTATGGAGTCTCTAAAGGGAAAAAGTTATCATGGAAGTTTACCACCTCACTAGAGATGTTGAACAATGGTGGTTATTGATTCAAAACACAAAGGAAGATGGCGATGTATAAAATATGGAATGAAAGGAGTTTAAAGAAATTTTCATAGAAAAATACATTCCTCATGATCATTGAGCAGATATGGAAAGACAATTTCTGAGTCCGAGGCCAAAGGATGATGAGAATATCACAAAGTATGAAGCTAACTTTACAAGAATATTGAGGAATGAAACAGATTATATATGTAACCCATGAAGTAAAATTTAACGTTTATTTTATTGGTTAAAACCATTTCTCCATCGAAAATTAGTATCAAAATCCTTCTCATCATACGAATATTTTGTCTCATGTGCTATCAAGACCAAAAATCAGTTCTTTATGTCTTATGACTTTAAAGAAAAGCAAGAGAAGAAGAGATCTGATGAACACTCTGGGAAAGGAAATAATGAAATAGGGAAGAAGGGATGAATTTAATTTCCACCCTATGATAATTGCGGATGGAAGAACCCTGGTGCATGTCTAAAAGGAAAATAAGTATGCTACAAATGTGGACAGAAAGGTCATCTTTCTGGTGATTGTAAGGGAATGAAAGATGCTACCAATATTAAATGATACAAATTAAAATAGATGGGACATTATGAAAATGAATGTCCTAAGCATCAGAGAAAAAAATCTCAGAAAGGGTCAAGGGATCAAGGCCAATATTATGTGATCACTACTGGTGAGGTTGAATCCCCGAAAGACATGGTGGAATATAATTTAATGGTTCTATCAAGTTTACCAAATGATTTATTTGATTCTAGATCATCATATTTTTTCATATCTTCCCAGTTTTATAAGAAAATAAGATATTTCAAATTTGATTTAATAAGGGAGTTGTCAGTCAAAAAACCTGAGGGAAGTATCCTTGCAACAATGTTTTCTAAATAATTACCCATTAGGGTATATAAATGTTCTTTATCTACTAATATCATCATCATACACATGATTGAATTTTATATAATCGTCTGTAAGTATTCGATTTTAGACCATGATGCAAAATTTTATTTTATGAAGAAGGAGGTTACTATTTTTGATGACAATGATAAAGAACACCATATATTTAGAGCAGAATTGTCACCACCTAATTCTTTTTTAGACACACCCCCAATAGCTCAACTAAATTAAATTGTTAGGGAGTAAGATAATTAAATAACATTGGGCGAGGAAAGGAATGTTCAAATAGAGGATGTGCCTATTGTGAAATAATATGTTTATGTGTTTCAAGAAGATTTAACTCGACATCCTCCAAAACAAGAAATTGAGTATTCCATTGATTTAATTCCTTATTCAAGGACAATATTGAAGACCCCATATATAATGGCCATTGTGTAATTAGAAAAACTAAAGAAACTAAATGAGGAACTGAGTACTAAAGGATTTATTTGCCATTATTTTTCTCCATGGGGATCCCATGTTCTTTTTGTTAAGAAGACAAATGGATCTATGAGGTTGTGTATTGAATATAGGGAGATAAATGCTATAACAATAAAGAAAAAATATCCCCCAACTCACATTGATGATTTATTCGACCAACTTCATGGAGCTCAATAATTTTCAATGATTTACATTCGATTTGGATATCATCTGTTGTGTGTGAAGAAGGAAGACATTCCAAAAATACAATTTCAAACCAGGTACGGGCAATATGAGTTTACAATAATACCTTTTGGATTGAATAATGCACCCTCTGTATCCATGGATCTAATGAATATAGTTTTCAAGGAATATCTTGACGAATATTTAGTAGTATTTATTGATTATATCATGGTATACTCCAAGAGATATGAAGATCATGAAAATCACTTGCACATTATCCTGAAGACTCTGAGAAGACATGAATTATCTGGGATGTTTAACAAGTTTGAATTCTAGCTTCAGGAGATTTATTTTCATAGCCATATTTTCTCCTAGTATGGAATCTCTATTGATCTTTCTAAGACCAATGCAATCCATGAATGGCCAGCAATGATGAGTATTACTGAGGTACACAATTTTATTGGTTTAGTAGGTTATTATCGACATTTCGTCCATAATTTTTCCTGATTGGATAACCCATTAACAAAGTTCACATGAAAATGGGTTAAATTTGTTTGGAAAAAAGAGTGTGAAGAATGTTTTGAAGAACTGGAGAGAAGATTAGTCAATGCTATTATCTTGACTCTACCATCAGGGAATGATGGGTTTGTTATTTATAGTGATGCATCGAAGAATGGACTTGGTTGTGTCCTTATGTAGAATGATAGAGTTATTTCCTATGCATCACGACAGCTGAAAATTCATGAGAAAAACTATCCTACTCATGATCTTGAGTTATTAGATCTAATAATTGCTTTGAAGATTTGGAGACAATGTCTATTTGGTAAAAAATGTGAGATTTATACTGATCACAAGAGTTTGAAATATATTTTCTCACAAAAAGAACTCAACATGAGGAAAATGAGATGTCTTGAACTACTCAAGGATTATGATTGCATGATACAATACCACTCAGGGAAGGCAAATAAGGTGGCAGATGCTTTGAGCAGAAAGGATCATGGAGTTATGAACAAGAGTAAAGTGAAAAGAATCTTAAATACATGGATCTAGTAAAGATGAATATGGGAATCACCATGGAAGGTGAAACATCAATAAGTTTTCAAATGGTTTCTAAACCATATTTACTAGATAGGATAAATAGTTCCCAGACCAATGACGAGGAGTTTCAAAAGAATATTAAAGCTGTGAATGATTGGAGAGTGACTGACTCTATGTGTGAAGATGGAATTTTTAAATTTGGGAGGAGAATTTGTGATCCCGATATACCTGATCTAAAAAGAGAATTGTTGGATGATGCTCATATTTCCAATTTCTCTAAACACCCTGGTAGCTCCAAAATTTATAGAGATTTTAAAGAACATTTTAGGTGGGATTACATGAAGAGGGAGATTTCGGATTTTTTTTCAAGATGTATGGTTTTTTCAACAAGTGAAATATGGAAGGCAACAGCCAGGAAGAGTCTTGCAACCTCTTCCCATACCTGAGTGGAAATGGGATAATATTACGATGGACTATGTCATGGGACTACCAAATGATCCTAGAAGGAACACTACAATATGGGTCATTGTTGATCATATTACCAAGTCAACACATTTTTTTTCTATAAGTGAAGATTTACCACTTGAATGATTAACAAAACTATATATTAATGATGTTGTAATACTTCAGGGAGTAACTCTATAAATTGTTTCTGATCATGATCCCTGTTTTACATCAAGATTCTGGAAAATTCTTCAGATAGCCCTAGATACTGAGCATTGTTTGAGCAATTCCTACAACCCCCAAACTGATGGACTATTTGAAAAGACTATTCAAACCATAAAATACATATTGAGATCATTCTAACATGACATTCAAGTCATGTTGGATAAATATTTACATCAGGTAGAATTCTCCTATAACAATATCTTCCATTAAAGTATTCAGCTGGCACCATATGAGCATTATATGGAAAGAGATGTCACACACCAACTTGTTGGGATGATGTTGGAGAAAAAAACTCGTAGGCCCAGAACATGTGGAGGAAACAATGGAAAATGTGAAGATCATCCAAAAATACATCAAAGCATCTCAAAGTAGGCATAAGAGCTATGCCGATAACCAATGGAAGGATTTGGAATTTCATGTAGGACATCATGTTTTCTAGAAGGTATCTCCATGGAAGGGTGTTATATGTTTCGGTAAGAAGGGAAAACCAATTCCCAGGTACATCACACCTTTTGAAATTATAGAATGAATTGTAGTTGTAACTTACCATTTGGAAATGTCACCATGTCTCTCCAAATTTCATGATGAGTTTCACGTATGACTGTAGAGAAATTACATGCCTGACCCAATGCATGTAATCACCTATGAGAAATTAGAACTAGAACCTGATCTGTCATATTGTGAAGATCTTGTCAAGATTCATGATACAAGAGAACATGTTCAGTGAAACCGGACGACTCGTCTGGTAAAAATTCAGTGGATAAACCATAAGATGGAAGAGGCAATGTGGAAACTTGAGGAACTTATGTTGAAGAACCACCCGAGTAATTTTATGTTGTAATATTCTAGAAATTTCGAGGACCATATTATTTTATGGAGGGGAGAATGTAACACCCCGAGCTTCCATTGTACGCTTCTCTTTGAATAATATAGTGGCATGTGTTGTACGAAACATTGAGTTCTAACACACCACAACCAATAAAACTAGGCATTATGAATAGTAATACCAACTTTATGAAATTTTATAAATTTTATCTTTCAAAATGGACTTCATTTTTGGATTTGGAATATCGAAATTATCCTAGGGTGAATTTTTGGTATTTTTCAGAAAACATTCAATTTTAAATGAATAGTGAATAACACTGATTTATTGTATAAAATAGAATTTTTATTTAAATAATAATAATTATTTTTTAAATTTATTTTAGGTCAAAATTGATACATAATACCTATATATGTTCAATTTAATTTATTGGAGTCATTTTATAATATGTTTTTATATATAAAAATTTTATTGAACTTTTCACCGTCTTTTACCCATCTCCTAGGAGAATTTGTAAATTCACCTAAATCATAATTTTACCCTTACATTAAGTGGAATTTAAAAAATCAGAGAGACACAGTTGATATTAGTAAGTAAAATGTGGTTCAATTAAATGAACATACTTGTTGGTGAATATTATATTTTTACTTTTATTTACCACGGTTAAAAGTATATAGGGTAATTAAGGGTAAAAATGATATTATTATTACCCTAACACTTGCCTTAATTATATTGGATAAGTATAATTCGACAAAAAAAACCTTAGGAATAAAATAGTAACCTCTTTTTTCCACTTGGATTATATTAGGATAGGTATTATTATTTTATTTAAAGAAGAGTTAGAAGAGTTAAAATCAATATTTACTAACTAAATTTTTTTTATATAGGGTTATACATAATATAAATTTGACTATAAATAATAATTAGAAAGCTAAACATATTTCCAACATAATGGTATTTTATTTAAATTTTTTGGACATGAAATAATTTAATTTATTTATGGAAAAATGATGATGCAGTAATTACCTAACTAATGAAATATTAAAATAATAAATATTTTAAATATCCAAAAAAATTAAATTGAACCATTTTATTAATTAAACAAAATTTATAGGTTAATATTACATGTTAGGGTTGGTTGGATGAATTTTTTTCTAAATAATAATTCTGTTATAAATTTATAAAAAAAACAAAATACTAAATATTGTTAAAATTGACATAAAAGTGTTTTTAAAACAAATATTATATTATTAATTGATATTCTATTCCTAAAACTATAAGGATCAAACAAAGGACTAATATAATTATTGGTGTATCATTAATGAACCACTTTAGATTCTATTGGATGAATATATTATGTTTATTAACCATATAATATAAAAATAGAAAGAGACATGGTAAATGTCAAACTATTTTACTAAAAGTTAAATCTAAAAGATAATGTTAATATAATGACCCAAACCTGTCTAAAACCAATTAGTTGAGTGGTTTTCAACCTATACCCTATTTATCCTTCATATAATCCATTTTTTAGCTATTAGAAACCTAAAATTATTTTATTATAAAATAATATTTCTAACTTTTCCTAAGATGCCCCTCACCCCTCTTATAAAAGGGAACTCACCCTTCTCCCTAATTAACACCTTCAAAGCTATATGGCTCGGCCAAACCCTGCCCCAATACCCTCTCAACTATCCTCCTTTCATCCTAGAGTCCATCCATTAATCATAAAGCCATCCTATGGAGCCCTATTGATCAAATCAAAAATAAGAACCCGAAGAAGAGGTAAATATCTCACCACCTCTTTCAAATTCCATTCTTCTTTCACTTCATTTTTCATGGTTGTTTTCATTAAAAAATAATAACTCCAGTATCTTCAATATAATTTTATGGTATTATAGAAATGGTACAACCAAATTCATAATTATAACCATCCTTTTAATAACATGTAACCATACGTGCATATGTACGGCTTATCGTCTCCACGTCATGGTGTAATTGTTATTGAATAAATTATTATTTGGATGGGTATAATAATGATGTGTAATTGATGTAAATAATAATTATAACAAGATAATGATTCTTTAAATATTATATACCATCCTATTAAATATAATTTTAATTTAAAAATAATGATATTGTTGCTCGAGCGTACATACAGATTACCGTCTCCACGAACGCGACGAGATTCATTCCCCATCATATCCATTCAGGACTAATTTTCATCAGATGATTAAAAATAATTTTTAAATACCTTATATAATTCTGAATATGAATAATATACATCCTATCCATAACAACTATTACTTACATAATAATTCTTATAAAGGAAAACGAATCTGTTAACACCCGAAATGATGATAATACAAAGATATTATTAATAAAGAAATATAAAAATATCATAAATGATATAATATTAATGTTTATGATTCATGTATAATTTAATAAAAATTATTTCACCATTATACATGAGGTTAACCTACCCTCGAACAAGGAAAATTACAAGGTTAGAGTTAATTTCAATATCTCTTTATTATCCGAGGTTATTTATATATAATTACCTACTAGGACCTCTTTATCATCCACATCCTTGTTTCATAAAAACATATTAAAAACATTCTTAAAATTTTATATACTATGGGTTAAAGTCATTTATACCCTTGTTAGGAATTTATAATATGTTTATAAAGGAATCTTTCCATCATTTTCCAAACATGGTAATTTATAACCTTTTCGAAAAAATTAAGGTTAGAATATTTCTTTAACTTATACGATAGGTGCGTCTATATTACCTCGTTATAACTTCAGTGAAGCTTCCCTTACAAGATTATAAGAAAATTTTCAAAATAAATGTTTTCTATTTAATTATGTGACTCTTAATTGATTTCAAAATAGAAAGATATATTTCTATAAAAAGGATTAGATTTCATCTATGTCAACATCCTTTGTTATATTTTAAGTTTATTTGAAGCTGATTTATTATGACACAAAACATCCATATTGTATTGAAGGTTTTGTGATATGTTTGACTATGGATAGGCTATTTTCATATCATTCATGGATTATGATTAAAGTATTGACATTCCATATTCTAGTTTTAATAAAAATGTTTATGTTATATTTCATCCTTTTCATATGTAGAATGTATTGGACATAGTAAGTGACGGGTGGAGCCCGCTATAGCTCCTTGATGTATCGATCGGTCTCACAAGATAATTAGATGTGGAATTGGCAGAGGCCTTTCCAAATTTGATATGTGTTTTTTTCCAAGGCCTTAATCATTTTTAGATTTCTTGGCTGAGGCCTTCACAAAATGTTTTAGAATGTCTTAAATTATACATTACCTCATTATGAAAATAATATTAAAGGTTCATGTGGTCATTTGACTAGTAGAATAATAATGATTATGTTTTATTATGGAATTTTTTACCAATCTCATATTCCTACCACAAATGTATTCATGTTTATTATTGGTAAAGGAATGTGGTTTCAATTATTCGCCATGCTTAATATATAGGTTATTTTCTCTTGTATTTACTACCCTTAATGAGCGTTTGATCTCACCCCTTTCTTATGTTTCATTTCCCTAGGATATGAAGAAGTTAGTTATTAGTGACTTGCAGGCATAATCAGGGAGTCTTGGATGTTTCAAATGGAATATATTTGTGTTGTATTTCTTTTAAAGCTATAAAGTTGAACTTATGTATGAATCTTGTTTACTATAACACTAAACTAATTGGTCTTTTGAGACATGATTTCCTTTTGATCATGCCAATGTTATGTAATAATGCACTGACTCTGGGTAACAAGGGTTGGGGCGTTACAGTTGGTTGGTGAGCTCATGCTTTTGAGCTGGTTCAGGGAGGGGAAACATCAGGATCCAGAATGATAATCTTTGATTGAAATTCATATGGTGGGGAGGCACACATCGGTTGGTATGTTTGTGTGGATTGGATATTTTATGATGGTTGATGGGTGGTTGTGCCCACAAGTTTATAGTAATAGTTGATATGAGAGTTTCAATCACTAAAGTGGGTGGTGTATCTTGTCTTGACCAAGATGTTTTATAATAATCATAAGAAATATTGGTGGAAAATGATGAAGAATTAGGTGGTATGTTTCATTTCCCGATGCATTAACTGTTAGTAGGTGAAGGCTAAACATCAGTGGTAGTGTAGTTTTTTCCCAGTACCCAATCCAGAATAGAAATGGTATGAAGTGAAGATGGATTTTGTTGAGGTTAATTTGAGAATTCTTCAAAATACTGAAGAGACTTTGGAAGCTATGTATCATTTGACTAATGTGGTATGTTTTTATGATTCAAGAGACCATCAATTAGGATCAGTTGTGTGAGCTGTATGATTAGGTCATAGTGAGGATACAAAGGGTGTTGTGCACAATAGTTTAGGATCCCTATCCACATTTTACATCATTATTGTAGTTGGGACTACAAAAGGTGTGTGGTACCCAGGTTTTTTTATTATGGATTTCAACCCACAGATGGAGGGGAAGTAAGATATTACTATTCATGCACTATAGGACAGGCTGAGGTCTTATGTCCTACAATTTTATGGATCATGTTCGAATTACTTTTCACTTGTTGTGTTTTCTTATAATAATAGTTACCCGGAGATGATTTATATGGATCCATTTGACATTCCCTATGGGAGGTCAAGTATTTCACCATTATGAAGGATAGAGGATGGAGAATTAGATTTTTTGGGATCATATCTCATGAAGGATACTTCATAATAGGTTTATTTATTTCATAAACATATGAAAATGGCTTAGAGTAGGAATATTTTGTTTGTAGATCAGATTCGTAGACATATTGAGTTTTTTGTTTCTGATCTTGTAATTATTTTAGTGCCAACAAGGTTAGGTCATCATTGGATTCAAAAATAGAGTATATTGGCTCCTCGGTATATTGGTCCATTTGAGATTAATTTTAGTATTAGACTGGCGAAAAAGCTATTGGCTCTTCTATAGAGGTAAATTATCATGCAAAATGATTTTATTGTGTCACAACATCAACATTATAATCATATCATATCTCACATAACTGATATTGAGGATGTGGATATTGGGGGTGATGAATCCTTTAATGAGTATCTTGTACATCTTTGTGGATTAAAGTGGGAAGGTATTATGGGGATAGACCATGCCTTTGGTCTGATTGTTTTGGTGGTGTGGAAATGTTCAGGAAGAAACAAGGGATCAAGAGATGGATATACAGGCCAAGTAGAAAAATTTCATCACCTAAGAGGCTCATAGGCATTTGGATGTGTAGCTCATGATGACATGTTATATATTTGGGAGGTTTTAAAATCCCAAAAGTCATGTAGGCATGTTCTTGTTTAAATTTTTGTTTAAAAACAATACATTTTGTTGATATAATTTTAATTTATTAATGAGGAGTCTCGTTAGTGTTCCGGTGGTTCAGGACATAATAGAGTTGAAAAATTCGTTCATCCAATGTTGGTTTAACTATTGTCTCACATTTAGTAGAATCATTGTGCCCATTCAATTATACCAAGGAATACGGGTGCATTGTTAAGAAAACATTTCAAGGGGGATGGCCAAAAAATGCACCATTAGACAGAGCCATTCCACACGACTAGTGCATAAATGGCCAAACCATGCAATATCCCAGGTAACTGTGTGACTTGGATGCCAATTTGGTAGAGTTTGGTACATAGTTCGAATAAAGGTTGGAAAAATATTTTTCCAAACCATGTTCCACTTTAAATGATGGTTTTACTATTATCCCCCTTATTATTTTAAGTGTTATACATGTTTTCTTCCCCTATTTCATATCCATCAACCCTACTGATGAACCAAATTAACTAAGGCTTCCCATGTGTTGATATCCATTTATTTTAGGTCCTTTTGAGAGTCATTGGGTGAGAATAAAAGATACGATTAATTATTACGATCCCCTTCCTTCAATTTTCTAGATTTGGGATGGTGGGTACATTTTTATTCTTTTTAATCCCTAAAAACATTTTTTCGGTGGATATAAGGCTGGGGTTTCTAAGGATATATTAATACTAGTTAGGTTATATGTTTAACATGTGTTCATTTTTGGAATCAAGGTTGTAGGTATTAAAATTTTATCCCATTGTCTAAAAGTTCATTTTTTTCATGTGGGGTTGTGATTTTGGTTTTCTGTTGTTGTTCATTTGATACCTTTGGTAGGAATTCAGAATAATGGTGGGATAAATGATGAATTGGATTCCTCATGATTCATGATAGATGCATTGAGGTTGAGTAAAATAATATTCAGGAAACCAATGTGGTGATCCATCCTCCCAAACCTAGTTAATTGTATAATTTAATGTGGAATTGTTATTATAATTTAGAATCAATGATATATGTGCTGAAAATATAGTTTAAATTATGAGATAATAATATAGTGGCTATATAGAAAATTATAATTATTTAAGTGATTTTTGGTAACATTGTGAGTGGGATAAATGAATTTAATTGATTGTGAAAAATAGACCATGTTATTATTGGGAATATGTTGATGAGTTAACACAAGAAGATATATTGATATATTGATTGAGTAATAAAATATAAATTTTACATGATATTTTTATCTTTTTTTTGATATGGAATACATGGTTAATGGTAAATGGATGATTTTTCACATGGATTGGCAGTTTGGGGTATTGAATAGTGAACTACTCACATTTTTTGGGTTGTACTGAGTCTTTAAACCCCACAACTATAATGCACATGTTATGGAGTCAAAATGATGCTCTTGGCCCCTTACAGATGCATAGGATGATAATTTAGTCTTTGTGTTCAAGGTATGTGTGATAATATTGTTTGATATTACCAGGACTAATTCTCTATGTTATTTGTAATGAAATTTATTTTGAGATGTTTTCTCTATTGAGATATGGAACTTTATTTATTACCTAATACAAAGTGGTTGAATTGTTTTTGACATTGTTAAAAAATAGAACACCAATCCCATAGACTTATATGATTATGATATTTTAGTTAAATAATGTTTTAATAATGTAATATTTATTTTTCTTGTTTAAATGTTATATATTAGAACACTCATACACTATCTTCTTGTACAAGATATTTTTTAGCCACTGTAGGTGGTGTCCTATGAAGTTGTACTCACAACCATCTTGGGTTCCCATTGGGTACCCAAAGGGATTTCATTGTTGCATTCAAATATAATAGAACATGACCTATTCTAGAGGGTTGAGTTTGTCTTGGGTTGTTCATAGATGAGGAGCTGGCCATGGATTCATGACATATTTTGGGGATTATGTTTTTATCTCTGTTATGGTATTTCTTCACCATACCATTTCTCACACAAAAATATTTATTATTTCATTTTGGTTTGACCTAGTTTTGGGAAATGGTTGGTAATGCATGTTATGGTTTATTTTTTATTGTTTTATTTATTTCAAGTGTTATCTATTATTGCATACTCTGATATAGAGGGTATAATCTCTCTATGTGATCTATTGGACCCTCACTACTGGATTCCAATAATTGTAATATAGTGATGTGCGCTTTAGGTCATGTGGTGACCTTGCTTGAGGAACACATTTAACGGATTCCGGGTTGGAGGAATTATATGAAATATCCTTAAAACATATAAAGGAATATTCAAGTCCAATAATGGTCATAATGACAAGAAATTCAATTCATCTCATACATGTTAAAAAATATTTCTTTCACATTTTTTGTAAATAGAAAATGTAAATTTATTAGAAAACAATAATAAAATTCTATTAAGAAATTATAAAATGTAAAACATGTGTAAAAATGTATTCAATAAATATATTGATTAGTTTTTTAAAAAATATTGACTTTTTTAGAGAACATTCTCCTTGAATAAAAATGGTTTTCGGCTGAAGAGAGATAAATAAACACAATTTTTCTTAAAAAAAATTGATGTTATGAGTACCTAAATAAATTAAAATTATATAAAAACATGTATTCTCATAAAATAACCAATTTAAAATGATATTAATGAGGTTATTGTGAGATGTTTCATAATATTTTATTAATTTATGTATAATCATAAACAATTATAATAAATGATGAGAGTATATCATAAAACTCATTGCACATTGGTGATGTCGAACCCCAAACCCCATGAGTGAATAAAATTAAAAAAACGTAAAATTTAATGTCATAAAAATTTAATGGTATTTCATGTCAAAGGGGATGTATATACTCCTCATTAATGAATACAGTTAAATAACATAAAATATTTCTCAAATAATGAAAAATTCAGATAAAAATATGTTACCATTTTGGTAAATTTTTAACATTAATTCTATTAAATGAGAGGTCTGAAAATGGATATTTAAATCACATATAAATTAATGATAACAATAATTAAATATATTAATTGAAATTATAGACACCAAAAATATAAATTTGTGGTGAATAAGGCATGTGTTTCACAGAAGTAAAAACTCATACTGAAATACCTTAAAATTTTTGTAATCTTTTGAATCGTAAGACCAAAAAATGTATAACATTAAACGAAACTTTAAATAACATTAATAAGAGGATATTAATAATATAAAATTTGAAATTTATATGATAGATTTCACAAAATAGAAACTCGTGGTGTATGTTCGTATGTCTTCTAGAAGTAAGATAGAGCTCGGTAATTTCGTAGCCAAAATATAGACTTCCTTTGTACACATTAGAACCTCCTATATAATAAATATAATATTGTTATAAATATAATATATATCAATATAAACACACACATAGTTACATATATATACATATAATATCTGATATGGTTTAAGTTTTCTATTTATTACCAATTTAATAACAATTACCTATCAAAATCTCATTTTTGGTAATAACTGCTATTTTTTTATATGTTTTGATTTTTAATTTTATGTCCTCTTATATTGGATCATGGTTCAATAATCTGCATAATAATAATTATAAAATAATTTTAATATTTACTATGAAAATATAATTTTAATTCTAGACATTAAATATGGTTTTGAGAAATGGAGTACATTATGATCATAGAGATGGTTAGTCGTATATACAATTGAGTAACACTTCTCTTTTTCAAATATCATTATGGAAAGAAAAAAAAAATTAATATTTACCTATGATAATAACATAAAAAATTTAATATTATAAATTTAAATTTACATATATATATATATAATACATTAGGTGTGGTGTTGAAAATATAGAGTCATAATGATTCATAAAGGCAGTAGTCCACACATATGTTAACGGATTTACCATCATTAGGTGACTTAAAATGTAAGAAATAAAATGAAATATTTTATTTTAATAATGATAAATATGTAGTTAATATGATAATTCTTTCATTTATTTCACATAAATTCATTAATTTAATAATTATTATATTCCATTTAATGATTTAGTGAAAATGAATCACATCGCTTTGCGAGGCGGCAGTCCTCTATACACACAAATGGGGTTACCGTATCTCATAGAGAATGAAAAATAAAACATTATATATGATATTTTTATAAAAAGGTATAAATATGTTATAAATATTGTTTATATAATTTTTATTCATTAGCATACCCAACCGTGAAAGGTGGTAATGGAAAAAAAGAATGATATCACATTGGGAGGTGGTTGGTTTCCATAAACAGAAATAATGAGTTTATAACCCATTAGATGAGTTTGGAGATGGTTTTATGTAATTAAATTAACAAAAATTAATATAATTATATTTCATATAATAAAATTATTATTTAATCATGTTTTAATAAGAATTAAATTAGGTATATGAATAAATATAATAAAAAAATAAGAATTAAATGAGGTGGGAGAAGAAACATAATAAAAATATTGTTGAGGAATGTCTCCTCTTATTCGGATGTCATCCTTATGTTTTCAAAAAAAACCCTTACTAAGATGGATTTATAACCAGAATATTATTTCTAGGATGATAAAATAATGCTTTTGAAGGTATTTGTTTAGGGATTCATCGATCCAAAAGGTTTTGAAATGTGTAAAGAGGAGAGGATATGTTGTGGCCTTTTAGAATTGATGTGTGTGGAAAACTAGTATGCTTTTTAGAGTGAAATGGGTAATTAGGTTTTCTCAGGTCAAAATGATCTAAAATAAAGTATTATATGGGTTGAAATATTTACATCCCAAATACACTAAACATCTTTTGATGTTATTTGAACCATAACTTATTTATTTAACCCATGAAAAAATCATTTTTTTCATTAGCCATGTTAATTGATTTTTTAAAATATTTTAATTATTCATGTTTGAATAAAAAAGTTGAAAATTATAGAAAATATAAATTTTTATAATTCCAAATAATTTTTATATTTTCTAAATTAAATAAATATTAGTAGAAAATTTAAAATTTAAAATTATTCCAGCATAGGCGATGAGAAAGTAGGTTTTCGATGCGAAAATTGTCAAATTTTTATATTGTTTTAATATCAAAATTAAATATGAAAATGATTCTAATGGCCCAAATTGGATTAATATATATATAGGATAACTAATTTGACATTAAAAAAATATAAAATATAATTATTTTTATAAATAATCTTAATGAGAAGGAATTTTTCAATAAAAATTTAGTATTTTTAACAATTCATAAAAAAATTAATATTTTTAGAAAATATTAAAAATTACCCATAAGATAATTTTGATAAAATAATTTCGAAAATAAATGTTATTTAATCAAATAAATTTAATTTCTTCAAATATTTTTTATAATATAATCATATTATATATTAAAAAAATTATGTGTAGAAATGGCCACAAATCTAATCTTTAGAGAAATAATGTTTTTAAGTATAAATTTGGAATTATTCCTATATCATGTCTATAAATCACATAAGTTTATAGTTCAAAAATAAATTTAAAATATAATATATACATTTAATTAAAATAATTAATTTTTTTAAATATATTGAGGAATAACACATTTGTGAGTATAAATTTTTTTTAGAAAAATATTTTCTTTATTTAAACTTTTAATTTAAATGTCACCAAATAAATCATTTTATATACATGTGAAAATCAAATATTTCAATATTTTTGTTAGTAATATTCACAAACCCCATTTTACATCTATTTGATATATATCATATATTAATTTTTAAAACATTTGACGTTTTTTTCATAAAATCTGTGTTATGTGTTATCTAGGGAAAAATTAGTATTTGTTGAATTTAAAAAATTAGATAATATTATCATATTTAGAAAAAATATATTTTAAATAATCATGGTGTGTAACAAACTCAACCAAATCATTGTTAACTCTAAATTATATTTCCAAAATTTTAAATCATATGGTAATCATCTCATGCATCAAAATATGATATTGTTGGGTTTTATGATATTTATGTTTCCATAGTCATGTTTTCCCCATTTTTTGATATTTTAGTTGAATAATTATCTATAACCATAAGAGTTTCTAATAAGTGGAGGAATTTTTTCTCCACATTTATTATAATGAAAATGAATAAATAACCGTCTACTAAGTCTTAACAATTTACATCAGATGTAGTATTGGTTTCATTTCCCATTACATTGTGTTGCATAGTGAAAAAAATTATTCAATTAATATTCCTCATAAATTTAAATGAGTATAAATTAGTATTTCATGTCTATTTTTCCCATAGTGAATTATTTATAAGTACTGTTATATATATTTTAAGGTGTACTACTTGAAATCAATGTGTAATAACTTTTTTATCCAATTCAAAATAAAATTATTTCGAATATTTCATCTCATTATAAAAATTTGTAAACCCTTTATGAAAAAATGAAATAAATCATGTTATATAAGATATATTCACCAGATATTCATTAAGGTTCATCTTTTATCACTATTACACTATCAATGTTTTGATATAGTCTTCTTATATGGATGATCCATCCATAAAAATCAATGATTCCCTATATATATGAATATTCATAAGAAAAATTAATCTCCTAGAACCTATATTATTATTATAAATAGGGAATTATATGTTACACTTTATACTACAAACATAAATCATTCTATTAGATGTAAAATAAATAATAACCCAATACATAGACTCTCGGATCATAAAATACTTCTTTTGAGATATATCGTACACATATAAAAAAAATCCAAATCCCATTCAACGTAATTATTAATGGTTGCATGTATATATCAACATAATTTCCTGAATTTATGGGAACATATATTTGTATACTAATGATAGTAATTGGATTCTTCAAATACATCTATATAGTGATGTTTTAAATATCAATGAATATATGTAATGTAATATATCATTTCTAAATATGCCGAAGTGAATTGAATCTGTCACCTAAAAATCCTAATATGAAATTTCATGGCTCATTAGTGAATTTAGGATGTTTTCTATAAAATTTATATCCTGATTACCCATTTTCATGATGCATAATTTCATCTTTATTTTTTTTCATCTCCACAAAATTCAATATTCATTTTTCCAAACTAACATTGTGATGTTGTGATATCAAGGGAAAATATATCCTTATAAAGGAACAAGTCACTCAGATTTTTTCAACACATGAGAACCGTATGACCTCATGGGTGCTTGCCCGTATTCTAGAGGCATCTGAATAGTGGATATGGTCAATGGTTATATCATATGGAGAATATTATCCCTTTTAAATGTATTCATAATATACAGGGGAATAAATATATATTCAATTAAAATGATCTTAAAAATAAATAGGATATATCATAGATTAGTATCCAATATAATTTAAATAAGAAAATATATACTATAAAATATTGAGTGATATAATTATCACAAGGTTTGAAAAAACAGTAATAATAAATCCCATGGGGATATCATAAAAAACTAGGAAAATACTAAACAAAAAAAATTACTAAAAAATGGCCATGAGTATCATTATGATCCCATCCCTAAACTACAACATACATACATATATGTCCTCAATTATATATCAAAACAATAATTATAATCCAGAGTTATACTCAGGTACTAATAGTCTAGGGATCCCTCGGTAAAGTGCAAGTACAAATCAATATGCCACCACTTATGATTTTCTTATAATATTGGGTATATAGATAGTTCATGAACAATTTAAGATTCATATAATAATTAAATAAAAACCAATAAACATAGTTCCTACGACGAGCCCAATTCATTCCCAAACCACAAGAGAGTGACCATACCTAATTCAGCTAATGGAAGAGTGTCTATGAATATATCAGAATACTTCTAACTTCTCTTGGAAGACACATAAATAAAATAAATAATAAGGTATCATAATATAAATAACTCAAACAAAATTTATCATCACATCTATCCCACATCTCAATCCCTTAGGATAAATCCCATCAAAACTTCCACATCACCAAAACTATTGGTGACCTATCTTACAACATGAATCCCAACTTCCAAGAATGAAATATAGTCACAGTCACAACCATACTTCCACCGTGTGAATTATCTCATCCAAACATCATCATAATGTGCTTCATAGGTTTCATGACCCACCATCTGTATCAATCCTCATAGGATTTCCAGCACATATATCTTATGTATATCATTGGTTATAATTCTACATATCCAAACCCACAATCAACAAATTCAAATACACAATTGGTATGTATTAAAATATATAAAATAATCCTACTATTATATTTATGATTCAAAACTCCTGTAAAATACTCATCCCTAATAACATGCACATCCATTAATGACATGGATACCCATCCCATATTACCGCCTTCCCGTAATTGGAATGTCACCCAACCTATAGCATAATTTGATTCATACCATCATGAATCACAGTGGTTAGGATAATATTCCATCCCATATAACATCGATAACAATCTTACACACCAAATAAAATTGTTCACATAAAGAACAATTTATTTATTAAACATATATAAAATAGAATAATTTTATAAAAATACATTTATAAAAATGGCCACATGGGTTTGGGACTATCAAAACCAACATAGATCCCACAATTTTTTTTAATTTAAACCACTCTATATGATGCCATTTCCATTTAATTTATGATAACATCAACATTAGGATAATTCTGTAATTACTTTGTCTTAAATAACTAGAAAAAGGTACCAAAAAATTCATCGATGTCACATAATAATTAGAACACTTCTCATTGGTTCTCGTAAATTATTTCTATAAACTATGGTAAATCCATATCACCCAATGTGAATTGTGTCCAATAAACATATCATCATTCACATTATTATTTAATTTCTAGATAACCCAAAAAAATATATTGGAAACACATAAGGTATGTAATTATGTAAATCTTACTCCCACAGTCCTAATATTTTCATCCCCTAACAACCAACCCATACATGTTGTCACGAAAAATATGTTCTCACTAAATACCTAGATGAATTTTAGGGATGAAAAATATCCACACATATCAGTAAACTATCCATAATTTATTAGGTAACATAGAGTTTCTATAAAAGACACCATATATGATAAAATTTCTCAAGTGTTTACATCCTCTACATAAAAGAGACTAAATTCACATACATGAATTCCCTTATATTTCAATTTACTATTCTAATATTTCTCATCATCCCCCACAAAAATTTTCTAACTCTGTAGGTTAGGACCACACCCTTAGATGACCAATAAATATTTTCATAATTAATTATGTGTCCATAATATCCATAAAAAATTTCCTTAAAATTCATACAGTTCAAGGGAAAAACTAAATTTATTTTATGATAAAGTTTACATGATTAGTGTGACCACTTATCACACGTCACATACAAAATTAATAAACCATATTTAGATTATTAGGTAAAACCTAACTCAAACCTAATTTATTTCCACATATAAATCCCATATACCATTTTCAACCAAGACCAACCATCCGTTGTCTAACAATACGAGGCTCGGACACTATAAATACAATCTGTGGGCTAATTTTGAAAAACATATAATTATAAAATAAAATAATTCCATTAATCAATTTAATATTCAAAAATTAGGAATAAATATTTGGGTGACCTTTATTGGCATAAACATTGAGAAATGTGGTGTGGACAACTATTAGCACACCCCCAATCCCACTTGCAGCAGATGATAAAATATCAAACACCAAATAATGTACCATATACACTCCTATATAATGTAGTAAAAAATAATTAAATATTACATCAATCTTCCATAAAATTACACATTACATGTATCATTCATCTCGTTATGACTCCATTCCAAGAACAATGAAACCCACATCAAAATTGCATCATTCCACATTTACATAGTGTAATTCATATCAAGCACTAGACCAAAACAAAGTAGATAAATAATAAGGGATAAAGGAAGAAGTTTATAAATAAGGGAGTGGAAACAGGACTTTTACTCTCTAAGAACAAAATTAGAATAACTCAAGTACATTATATAGAGGGTAGGGGAGAAGTGTGAAGTTGGATGTAACCTCCCCCTTTTAGGAAACTGGAACACTAAAATACCACTCGACATATAAGAATCCATAGAAAATTTATATTTCAAATCATTTCAAAAATAAGATCCTAGATGCACCATATACCCACTTCCTATAATCGATGAACCAGATGCCATGTGCATGGGGTAACTCCATTAAACAGCACATAAAGTACATGGTGTCCTTCTAAAACAACCACATAGCCACTATCCATCATCCGAACACCCATAATACAACCAAACCCACTCTCACCTATGAAACATCCTCAAAATCCTCTATTTAGTATTAATAAAATAACAGTTCAATTCAATTCCCAATAGAGAAAAAAAATTATGGATTTTATCTCTTCTGAACCAGGAACATTTCAAACATCATTGATAAGAACTTGTACAATTTGTTACAATATTCCCATAAAAAGATTCCCAACCATGGTATTTCTCCTTATAAATCTTCTAAAGACAACATTTTATATTATATTTCATGCACACTCATGTTCTAAAACACTAATTGGTATTGTTATTTTAATAATTCACTAAAATCTATATACTATTTAATATCTTTGATGCCTCTTAATCATACTCATCAGAACCTCTAATAATCAATGAAGCAACACAATGATATTCTCATCTAAACCATTTAACTCGATTAAAATAAACTAATAGGTGTTAACACACAATAACCATTATTCCAAAGAACATATATACATGTAAATCATAGAACCAATTAATTAAAATTACTCTAAGATGATTCCTCAATACTTCAAGTATTCATGGATTTCCTATCCATTTCCACCATAAAACAATGGTAGACATCGCTAGTCTACCATTTTATAGGACTTTTTCACTACCAAATTTGACCATCACCAAACCACAATGATCAAAAACACCACCAGAATGTTCCCAAGACTATAAACACAATACAAATTCCCATATCATAATATAAATTGTCATAGTCAAATAAGATTATTGAAATTCTATATAACTAGTCACCCTTTCAGTATCATTCAAAATAATCATACTTGATCACCAACGATACTAAAACCGCCATTCATTTCCATTTTTACCTATATGTGATGAATTTACACAATCCACATTAGTAAATACTAGTATCTAATTTTTTTTTAGTAATTGTAAATTTTTTTCTTAGTTCCTAGTGCCAACACACATATGTAACCACCTCTTGGAATTTTCAAGTAACATCTTTTTATTGAGGTTTTCGAAAAAAATCTCCAAAGGAGTTATACTTTCTTATAAAATTATTTGTTTCCTCCCAACCATATAATTTCACATATAATAGAACATTTTGAATGATCCATCCCAATACCAACAATAAGTCAATGACTGACACTCTCAACACCATCTCTAGGTTCAAATGATATCATATCACCCCACAAAACCACCACCCACCTATACTAAAATATTATTTTCATTACACAAAAAATAAATAGATATTAGTCATGATTTTTGACCATTATCATTTTTATATGACTCTCATGTTACAACATTTTTGTAAATCTACTAGTACCCATATAATTTTATCATCTATATGGTTCCCCACTAATTATAGTAAAGGTACTCACTTGGTTCCTAAATCTTCACATATATTTACTAAATCCCATAGAATCTCAAAAGTTTAGTGGTCATCATAATGAATTTAAGTCTATATTAAGGACCAAATATCATATCATAGATAAGATGATATTATCAAAACATAGATAACTATATAACTAATGATTGACCTAATCATCACCCTATAGAGGCCTCATCCCACAAATAGGTGAGATCCAAATTCAACTCCCCTCTATTGTTAACACCACTTTATCAACCTTATAGAATACCCTACATTGATTAATTTATAATACAATTTCATTGGATAATACCCTTTTTCAATTACCCATCCTCTATAATGTGGCTCCATCATTTATAATACACCATTAGAATCAATCGCTAAAAAAGTGCGAGTAATAAATGAATTTAATTTTCACTATATATCCTAGATCTATATAATAAGGAAACTATTTATTCTTAGACATTAGACAAAAACATTTTTACCCCTAGACATCCTAAAACCCATTCAAGTCTCAAGGGATGGAATACAAACATCCTATAGTAGCATAACAAACCCACTAGGAGGGTAATTAATTAAATATTCATGTATTAACAACAATATATCAACCTCCCACCGGAGTCATCAAATTCTCATATACAAAATAACCATCTTAAAATTTTATAAAATACAACAAGTGACATTTCTCACATATAACACTAGGCTAAGAATTCCTTAAAAATCGTATATCTCACCACCTTATAATTGAGATAAAGTCCACACTTCAGGTATAAATAACATGTTTGGAATATTCTCAACCTAATCATATGAGAGGAATATTACATGAATAACCACTAACAATGCTACCTTACTATCATTATTTATAAAAAACACAGAATCCAATATGCACACATATAAATGTTATCCTATTATTATTTTTGAATTAAACCCCCATTATATCTTGTTGGTCCAAGGTGCACAATCCTAACCCACTAGTGAACAATAAATCCAAGGATTTTTCATCTCAATCCACACATAAATAATCATCTGTCATTTCATTCTCAAATATATAACCATGTCATCACTCGTATACCTAGATTGTATACTCATCATTACCTCCTATTTATTGATCTCAAAGTCATTGAATCAACCCACTTTTTCCATTGGTTGGGATTTTTTTGTCTGGGATAACCATACTCTCTATGGATACTCCTTAAATTAACAAATCATCTTTTAAAATAATTGGATCACCATAAGATACACAATTTATTCCCAAATCACCATGACCTTGGGATACAACCCAAAACCACTAGGCTCTAATACATACTCTATTGAGTATGCTCCTCTAGATTACATGTCCCAGAGAAACACCCACACTCCCACCTAAATATATTATTATGAAAATTATGGGTTAACCCACAC
Organism: Viscum album; assembly: GCA_963277665.1. Taxonomy (NCBI): domain Eukaryota; kingdom Viridiplantae; phylum Streptophyta; class Magnoliopsida; order Santalales; family Viscaceae; genus Viscum; species Viscum album. The sequence continues at coordinate 503,452,587 of OY728122.1, read as the reverse complement.
TCTCTGGTCTCTCATGAATATCAATCACCCCATTCCCCACACAAATACCAACTATATGGTATAAATCATCAAAAAAATTAATACAATATGCCCCAACCAACATTAAGGAATTATAATAAGTTATATTCTCAGAGAAAATTAGCTATGATGAACCATATCATCAAGATAATAACAATCTAGTTCTATTTTGTAGAAAACTAATAATAAGTAATTTAGGACACCACCAAATAAGTTATTATCAACATTTTATTTAATGATAATATTTATTTCATATTAATATTTACCAAAATCACATACAAGAATTCAAATATAATTTGTAAATGTGTGATTCAAAAGTCACCTTGTTACCCAAAAATTTACTACTATAGTCCAGTGGAAAATCCATAAACTAAAAATACCAAAAAACAACTTATTCAGTAGAAATGAAAAAATAATTTATTCAAAAAATTTACATAATATTCCCAATAAAAATGTACCTTATAATTCAAATCATACTGGTGTTGTCCAAGTAGAAACATATCATAAATCCAATGTTATAGAAATTATTTTCTCTTATATCTAATATCAAAGATAGTAAGACAAAGAAACATGTTCAACAATAAAACATTATATCATATCATCCCAGATAACTCAAAAAAAAATATGATCATAGGGCCACATGTCCTCTTAAATGCAACCCTATATTCCAAATAATAGTGACTAGAAAAAAAGGATTATGTTGGTATGGTGTTGGGAATATACACTTTGGTAAGGAAAACCATAAAACACCATAATTGTAACATATACCTCGTAATCAAAGTATCATGTATAAAAAATGGAACAATTGAAACTAATTACCCAACAAATGATAATTAATAAAAAAAAATATAAAATAATTAACTATTCATGTGTCATGAATGTTAAGAAGACCCCAAAAATACCTTCCATGGTTTGATTATACACAACCAAAAAAAGTGTAAAAATAAATAAAACGTTACGGCCCAGGCCTCAGTCTAAAACCTATCACATATATTTCCTCATTAAAATACTATTATCTTAATATTAATCCTCAAACATATGCCCATCATGTCTATAAAATCATTAGGTTTAACTGAGTAACAATATGCAATGACCACCAAAGTAGGGTGTGAGTATTACTCAGTAGGACACCTCATATAATGTCACTAACATATAGAGTATATAAAGTGTTTTAAAATTTTTATAATCCTAGAATAAATAAATAATTAAAACCACAATCATAATATAATTCACAAGAACTGTTGATACTCAAGAAACATAGGAGTGACCTTAATTGTTTAAAATAGTATTGGAGTGTCTCTTATTATGTCAAAAAATACCGACTATGAATGATTCCCCAAGACATACAACATATCCAAATATCACCTAAAATTACAAATAATAATGCTGGGAGGTATCATGATAGTCTCAAATAATCCCTCACAAGGTAAAAAATCTATCCAATCACCTGAAAGAACCTAGATATACATCACATCCAAATAATATCAGAATTTCCATTGCATTCTCAGGGTATAACCCACCAATTATCAACCAAAACAAGATTAATCACCTCCAAACATCATTTAAAATACCGAAGGAAGCATCATGTATTTCCCAATTTCTGTTCCCCAAAATCACCCCAAACATATCCCACATTATTTCATCACTAGTTTGAATGTCATATAAACAACAACACAACCAATATATTAACATCCATGGTTGTTGCATCATCCAACATAAAACACAATCCACCCAACCACTTTATTTGTATTCTAGAAAACATAAATATTTCATTAATAACATGGATATCATTATTTTTCATGAACGCCTAAAGAATATCACATCATACTTATGGTTGGAATGATACAAATCCAACATCATAATCCATTCTATACCATCACACATCACAATGGTTTACAAGATTACCTAAACTGTAACACATTAATAATAATTTTAAATTCATATAAACATTTATATCCTAAAATAAATATTTTTTAATTGATAAAATATTCCAAAGAATAATTTAGTAATCAAAAATTTATTATAAGGGGAATATTGGTAAAAAATATTCCAAACCCATTAATAAAAATATGATTTAAATTGGTCAGTAAATCGAAAATGTATTCCTAATTTTATATAATTAATGGTTAATACCGTGATAGCTTAATTCCACTTTTACATTGTTTTTTTAATGTGGCCAAGGTACCTACATGGTCCACTAAGGCACAACAAAATATGTACACTCATCATCGATTCCATTAATCCATTGCGAAGAACTAGGGTTAATGTTTGTCACTCAATGTGTATAATATCCATCAAACATATGAAAATTTACCTTACTATTTATTGAATTAATATAACTATTAATGAAATAGAAAATAGTTGAGGGATGGAATAAAAACCATATCACTCTAATGGACTCACTAGGTTGATAGTATAATTTCCAAACTATTACCATAATCAAAACCATGTTATTTTAAACATAGATATAAATAATTGTGTGGGAGGAACACTCACAACAAGTACCAATAAATAATAAAAAGTTTATATAGTAATAATTCAGATCTAAATGTGGAAAAAATCAATCTATTCTCTCTCAACTAATAAAATTTTCATCTCAAATATTCGTAAGAGAAGAAACTGAAGATGGATTTTATTTTGGGTCACTATAGGTATACACATATTGGGCATGGATACCACATGTATCATAATTTTTTTGGAAAAAATAAATCGATGACTAGTCCAAAAATTATTATGAATAAATGATTTGATCATAGAAATAGATACTTCCATCCAATACATACTGCTAAAGGGTGTGGAATTCATTTTATTTTAGGCTCCACTGCACAAAAGTGGTGATATCACATATCATATTTCACATAACTATTAAAAAAATTATAAGGATATTTTTAGGGACCAACTACCCTATATAAATGTCATTTTATTTAAAAAATATTATCTTTCATCAAATAATATTCCAAAGAACACACATTTTACCCTTTTTACATCACATTTTTATGTGATATTAAAGTGTTCTTTCATTTTCATCTCCTTCTAAATCTCCTCCCCTAATTTTTTTTCTTCCACTGTGATATATTACGCTTCTTATGCTGGGTGAAAAACATGATGATATTCCTTGAGTGTGGGGTCCATCATCTTCAAAAATTCATTGGTTTTAATTATAATTGTTTTAATTATGTTTTTGGTTGAATGATTGAGAAGTGTATTGGTGTAGGGAAATTATATTATAACACGACGCTTAATCACATTTCTATTCACTATCGAATAATCATGCCATAATTTATCATAGGAAAACTCTTCATATGTTGGAGTTGGAGATTTTTCTAGAATCACAAAATATATGATGAAACCAAACCATGGAAGGAATTGCATTATTGATTAAAGTGTTTATATTTATGGGATACTAGTGGAGGTGAGATTTTTTATGAAGAAGAGATATGATAGGAATTCTAAATCTAAAACACAATATATAGGGTATAAATACATGTACATAAGGATGAATTTTCAATAAATATATAATTATCAATAATGGGGAATGGATAATCCCATTTAAATCTTCCTATGACAGTAACCATTCATTGTTTACTAAATTAATTATGTCTTCCTCAACATCTATATTTTATAATTTTATATTCATTGACCATTTATCAAGTTTTTAATAGTTTACATATTATTATTACAAACCACAAAAATAAATAAATTCTATTGAGAATAGTTCCTGAATAACCCCAAATGTCCACAAATAAGATGACCCTATTTAGACATTATTCTTCATTGAGTAAATAATTATATCTTTTTCATTCCAATGTTATATGAAATTTATTGGGTCACTTAAATTTGGATGGAGGTGGAAATTGTGTAATTCATGGTACGAATAAACCACATACATTGTGAAATATTCTTTTCATATTAGTTATAAATTCGAGAACCCCTTGGTATAAACTGAATTATTATCTCATCACTCATAATATTGGAAACTAGAAGTGTTTTTTAATGAATCTCTGGAAACCTTCATAATATTAGTCTCTAATATTTAGAGTGATCTGTATTAGGTGATCTGATGTGAATTTTTATCTTTTTGTTCACTCTTGTTTCTCTTATTTCCACTCTCATCACATTATAGTATATTTGTTCACTTACATTTATAATGTTCTAATAGTTCCCTCCTGATCATGATCATTGTGATTCTTTTATTATTAAAATCTGGGTATCCAACTTACATGTCATTATATAGAGTGATTATCCATGTTTAGACTTGAGGATGTAGATCTGTTACATCCCATTTTTTTAATGTTAATGTTTGATATTATCATGAATACAAAATTGATTAATGGTGTAATTAATAAATTAATGCTAAAATTGGATTTCTTAAATAGATAATGATTTTATGGTCTGGGATTAGGGATATATTATAGTTTTAGGCTTATATAGGCCTCATAATATTATAATTTAGTGTATATCTTGATGTTGAAGTTTTAAGTGTTCATTTAATGGTTAATTTATATTTAAATATAAAAGACAAAATAAATCCACAATCAAGGATGTCTGATTAAATATGGGTGAAAGTAATATTTTTAATTCATCTGAAAAGTATTATTTTATTTAAAAGTAATGTTATGTTCATGATAATATTGAATTGTAACTTTTTATATAATACTTGAGATTGATTTATTATTGCTAAAACATATATGTGTTAAACAAATTAATCATCTTGTGAATAATTTTTTTTCTAAATGAAAATGATTTGGGGATGAGATTGCACATCCCTACTGTATAAGGATTACATGCCATTTTTATATGTCTATAGTTCCTTTTCTTGAGTGTGGAAAACAAATTTGGAATGTATATGTGATATTTGGAATTTAGATCAAAGTTTTGATTTTTTGATAATCATGTTTGGATAGATTTCATGTAGTGAACTGGATTGTAGGCCCAATGATTTTTTTCTTATGATTGTTTCGACATATGAGAAATGGCTTATGATCTCGAATTATATTGAAGGACAAATTCTCTGATAGAGGGTAGTATATATATTTTGAACAATCTTTTGGGTCACCGAGGTGGTCATGTTGAGTTCAAAGTGGGGATTGATCATTAAAATTAAATTCATGCATGAATATTTTCTTGTGGTTAGGTTGTTCAATATTCCTTTTTCATGGATTACCAATTTATGCTTTAGATTTAATAATATATTTAATTTAAAATAAATTTCATTGATAAATTTCATTTCATGCAATAGTTAGTTTAATCAAATAGTCAAAACCTATTAAAATATTAATATGTGAAAACAACATAATGTTTTAAATCAGTCATGACTGTAGTGACACAATACATTAAAATATATTATTACAACATTTATAATCATAAATATAAATTAATAAAACACAAGGATCTTAAAGTAATTGTGTATTTGGATGAATTTGTTTGTAACACATAAATCAAACTAAAACATGGGTTCCTTAATTTATTCTCCTTAATGAGTTGCTAAAATCTATTTATGTTCCTATATATACAAGGATTAACCTATTGAATACATAAAAAAATGAGATATATATAATACCATCAAGGTATTAAACATTATAAATAAGAATAACCTATGGGTAAAAGGTATAACATGAAGTCATTAATGTGATGGCACATGAGTAATCTCAATGAAACATAATAAAAATTGTTTGTTATCCTAATATCATAGTGTCATATGACATGTGAAAGAAACATATAACATGACATAAGTATAAGTCAAGGATTGCTTCAAAGGCAATGCATCATGGTTTATAGAGTCCCATAATGGATTAGTTTCACTCCCCAATCCCACAAATGATGTATCGTGATACTAAAACATTAACTTATGCATTAGAGGGATATATAATTATAGTCCCATCACTAGTAAAGAAAATATTTTGTACGACAGTAATTTTTTATTTTTAATATCGGCCTTTGGCTGATGTTTTTACAGGAGACGTTATAAATATATTTTTTTACATCAGTTATTTTACAACCTACATAAAAAACACAAATCCGAATCATTTTCCATGTCAGTTGATAAAAACATGACGTAGAAAATGCTTCGGAGTCATGGTTTATTATGTAGGTTATTTAATAACCGATGTGGTATATACCCTTTCATGTCAGTTATTTAATAATTGACATCATAAAGAACTCCTCTGAAGCGTTTATTGCATCAGTTATTTTTATAACTGACGTGATAAACCTATCTACCAAGCGGTTTCCAACGCCGGTTTTATAATAACCGACGTAAAAACATATCTATGAAGTCCGTTATAAAATAACTGACATAAGAAACTATCCATTTCGATTTATTACGTCGGTTATGAAATAAACGACATAAAATCCATTTCCCATGAATTTATTCTGTCGGTTTCCAAATAAACGACGTTAAACCTAATAGTAAATCATTTTTTATGTCGGTTATTTCATAACCGATGTAAAAAACAAATATTATAAATAAAACTGATCCACATCTGTTCCCAGAAAAATTACTTGAAACGAAGAAAAAGGTAACCGAAAATAGACCAGAATAGACTAGACCCCCCCCCCCCCCCCACTAGATAGCCCCCACAACAACCCTGGACACCCCCACACCCTTGGACTGCCCCCAACCCTGGAAATCCCCCCACACCCTGGAAAACCCCACCACCCCCTGGACAGCCCCCACACCCGTGGACAACCCCCACCATCCTGTATACCACTACCCACCTGGACAACACTCCCCTACACTGGAAAACCGTCTCACACCCCTGAGATGGACCAAAAAGTTACCAAAAATAGACCAGAACCCCCCCCCCCCCACCACACTGGACAACCCCCACCACACCATTGGACACCCCCACACCCCTGGACTACCCCACCCCCATGGACAGCCCCTACACCACTAGAAAACCCCCCACCCTACTAGCCCCCCCCCACACACACACAAATAGTCTGTACCAACCCCATGGATAGCCCCCCCACACCCCTGGATACCCCCGCCCCCCACACTCATGGACACCCCACACCCCTGGACTTCCCCCACCCATGGACTTACCCTATACCCCTGGAAAACCCACACCCTTCTGGACACCCCCCCCCCCCCCACACACACACACCCCTAGACTACCCCCTACCCTCCTGTATACCCCCCCACCCCCCGGACAACACTCCCACACCCCTGGAAAACCCTCTCACACCCCTGAAACAGACAAAAAAAGTTACAAAAAATAGACCAGAACCCCCCCCCCCACCCCACTAGATAGCCCCCACCACACCCCTAGACACCACCACACCCCTGGACTTCCCCCACCCCCTGGATATCCCCCCATACCCCTGGACTCCCACCACCTTCCTCGACACCCCCCACACCCTTGGACTCCCCTCACCCCGGAGATAACCCCCCACACTCCTGAACAACCCCCTCCCCCCATCATGGACACCCCCACACCCCTGGACATCCCCCACCCCCTGGACAGCCTCCCACACCCTAAGACAACCCCCACCCACTTGGACACCCCCACACCCCTGGACCGCCCCCACCCTCTTGTACACCCCCACCCCCTGGACAACACTCCTACACCCCTAGATAGCCCTCCCACACCCCTGAATCAAATCAAAATTTTACCAAAAATAGACCAACCACCACCCCACTGGACAGCCCCCACCACACCCCTGGACACCACCAACACCCTTGGAATACCCCACAACATGGACAGCCCTGACACCCCTGGACAACCCCCCCCCCCCCACCCTCCTAGACACCCATCACCCTTGGACTGCCCCATCCCCCTGGATAGCCCCCCACACCCCTATACAACCCCCAACTCTTGGACACCCCACACCCCTAAACTACCCCCACCCCCTAGAAAAAGCTCCCGCACCCATGGAAATCCCTCCCATACCCCTGAAATAGTCCAAAACGTTAAAAAAATAGACCAATAAAAGCCATAACCCCCCTCCCACCCAACTAGAGAGCCCCCACCACACCCCTGGACCCCCCCCCCCACACCCCCCTAGACTACCCCCACCCCCTGGACAACCACCCACACCCTTGGACAACCCCCCACCCTTTTGGACACCCCCACAACCCTAGACTTCCACCCCCACCCCTTAGACTGCCCCCCCCCCACCATACCATTGGACACCTCCTGGACATCCCCCCACTCTCCAAGACATCCCTCCCACCCTCCTGGACACCTTACCACCCCACTGGATAGCCCATACCACACCCATGGATACCCCCCCACCTCACTGGACACCCCCAGACGAAAACTGGACAAACCCCAGAAAAGAACCCCCCACCCCACTGGACAGCCCCCAACACACCCCTAGACACCCCCACCCCTAGACTTCCCCCACCCCTTGGACAGCCACTAGATAGCTAGTGTTGGGAGAGGAGGTGTCTCCATCCCTCGAGGGGATGCACACCGCTGGAAGTTACTCATCACTCCCACATGAGATGATTGAGCTCTCAAAATGTCTCACCAATGCTTTCTTCCCCTGTAAACATCATTCATTCTATCACTTTGGTGCCAGTATAACCAGGGGAAAAGAACATCACACATGGAGGTGTTCCCCTGGTTATATTGGCATCAAAGTGGTAGAATGAATGATGCTTATAGGGGAAGAAAGCAATGGGGAATCATTTTGAGATCTCAAACATCGCATGTGGGAGTGATGAGTACCTTCCAGTGGTGTGCATCCCCTCAAGGGATGATAGCTCCTCCTCTCCCACCCCTGGAATGTCCCCACCCCCATCCCTATGGACACCCTAAACCCCCCCCCCCCCCCACTAGACATACCTCCCACACCCCTAAAAACCCCCCTCACACAACATGACACCCCCACACCCATGGACACCCCTGGTTAGCCCCCACTCCTGTGGACTACCCTTCCACCCTCCTAGAAACGTTCCCACCCCCTGGACTGCCCCCCCCCCCCCACTCTCATGGACACCCAGGATACCCCCACCCCACCGGACTACCCTCCCACACCACTGGATACCCCCCACCCAACCGAACACCCCCACACCCTTGAAACCTCTCCCCTCAGACTAGAATACATACCCAAAAAAAACATCATATGTAGACCAAAACAAGAAGTAGAGAAAAATTAAACATTCACATATATAACATTCAAAACATACATCGTCAATAGAAAAAACTAAATCCATCCTAAACGACTACCAAATACAAAATTACAATTACAATATTTAAAATTACATTTTACACTACAAACAACTAAAATTCAATCAAAACTATTAAATAATTTGACCTTTCCACGTGTAAGTGTTTGACATCTTGAGCACTATAGGGTTGAGGGTCATCAAATATCTACAAATTAAAAGGATAGTAGTTAACTTCTATAATGAATAAATCAAACGAAATATTATGTCAACGTATAAAAGTAAATCATACCAGGTCAAAGTTCGCAACTGTCCCAGTTGTTAGTATTTCAGACATAAATATTAACATATAATATCCGCATTCGATGAAGCCTTGTTGTCCATGAAAATTCTATTTGAATGGGTGTAAAATAAATATTTTTTTTATTTAATAATTCAAAAAGTACAAATTATGAATGGATATTTACCTTTACATTTGCATATTTGATCTTCGCACTCCATTTCTCCGTGGTTTTTCAAAAGTAGACCCATCCACTATTAGAAGATAAAACGAATGGGATAAATTTAAAATTCATTATAAAATATAAAACAATTGAGAAATTGAAACTTAATTTTCCAACATTTTCTTAATGTTTTCTCGCACATCACTATGGATAGATCATATCCAATAAAGTGTTTTTTCCCTTGGGAAAAGAACCCCTAACATCTAATGATCACTGATAAAACAAAATTTTTGGTTAACAATTTTTTATGTTAAAAGATAACGAACTATTTGAGAGAGATGTTATTCATACCTCCCACAAAAGGGAATCATCCAACATTGTGTGACTATATTCTGTTAAAGTCTTTTAGAAATATAAAGCATTCTTTGTTCCTCATCCAATGCACATACTTCATGGGAAATCAAATGTGGGTCCATGAATCCATATACATCTTTCCACTCATTCTTCTCCAAATTTTTATAAAGATACATAATACAAAATAGAAAAAAGTATACACTTTTAATAAATACAACATAGGGAAATGGTTTTAAGACTTACATGGAAAACAATTTCACCACGTTGATGCACAACGTACCTCTATTAAGAAGATCCATGATATTAGTATTCACAATCCCCACAGTTATTGCATTTCCAAAAACATGAGCTTCCATTGGAAACTCATAATGATCCACTAAAAAATTTTAATATCTTGACATTCTGTCAAAACTAATAGAATCTGTATATGTTGTCATAGCCATTTGTCTTTGTTGTTGTCTATAAAATATTTCTTTACCCTTGACGTATTCCTGAAAAAATGAATAGTAAAATATATGAGTTTTCAAATGATCAAACAAAATTAATAAAAAAATATAATATATAACATACATACCTATATGTTAATGAGTGGAATATGTCTGGATGGGAAAATTAAAAAATGGTTGATACTATGTCCAATTTCTATCACCACATATGTAGTAAATGGTACTCAAGCTGATCTATCTATAATATCCTGTACAGTGACCCTCTGATTCTCTACCTGTAATTGTTGATGATGAATTGTATCTCCTACACAATATAACAACCCATATGCAACTATATGATGTTGAGGATAATTAACATACAACTCGCAATAAGTAGGAAGATGTGGCGAAGGAGTAGGATAAAAAATGGGGTCCTCATGCTGAGGTGTGGGAGTGGGAGATACTAGCAGAGGAGGAGGATAAATAATGGGGTCTACTGGGGGAGGTGAAGGAGTGGGAGCTGCAGTCTGAAATTTTCTTTTCATGTCTGCAAACATAGACTGTACCGACGCTATAATATTTTCATGCAACGTTGCATTAATATTATGGTCTTCAGACTCCAAGGATTCTATTTTTTTATAAACACCCTCAACGTAAGAGGTTGAAAAAAGTGGAAACTATTTTCTTACTGATACACCTGTCGGATATCCTCGTACACAACCAGGACATTCAGGCTTTCCCAATGTTATAGAAAAAATATCTTGCATCCCAGTAGCTGTAAATACCCCCTGTGAGCTCTGATCCTCAAGAGAGTCATGTATTAATTAATCTAACATTTCTATAATGATTGAAATTATATGAATAAAATAGTTGACTTAAATAAATAAAATAGATATCTTATAATCCTCTCAGCTACGATTCTCAAATATTTTGAAAGATATTGCCCTTTTTTACCCATCTGAGCTCTCTTCCATTTTTCATGTCTAGATGGAGGGGATGGAGGGGCCTCCTCTCTAGAGCATGAAGACCCATCTCTTAGTTTTTGTAATTTTTCCACAATTATTTTTTCTTCCAATAATGTACACCCTCATCGAGATAAACTAGGTGGGTATACATTTTTAGATTGGATCTCCTAATGATATTTCCTTGTTTTCTATAAATTAAGAATAATAAATCATTAAAAAAACATAAAAAAGATCACTTATATAAGAAATCATTCAAAGGTTAATATTCCCCTTTTCAAAAATGAACCTTTTATTATACTTTCAAAAAACTGCCTCCATGTGTCTTCATCTATGAAATGATATATACGACATGTATTTTCAAGATTCCTATGACAAAAAATGAAATCAAATGCGATGGTTGATTTGAAATCCCTCCATCTCTTGGAAGCCATCAATAAGCATTTCTTCCTGACTCCCCCAATGTTAGGAATATCAAATGTCATATGATAAATAAGAGGTTAAACATATTATATATACTAGAAACAATTAAATAATATGAAAACATTAGCAAATGATCTTACCAAAATTTTCTCCCATAATTGAGAGATTATCGCTTTGTCCACACTTCTCCAGTCTTGATACAAAATGATTACTTTTCTCTTACCCTGAGTTGATACAAAACTCATAAAATCTTTTGCATTTTGACCTATAGGAATATCATCCCCATCGAACTCAATGAGTATCCTCTAATCTTGTGTACGGGAAAGTAATAATTTTGGTAAATGTGTGCATGCATGTTTACCAGCTCTTGAACTCTTTATCATAATGGGAGAACATGAGGAAGATTGGGGAACATCAAGAGGAGCATGGGAATGTTCCTCCCCAAAGGTATGGCCAATACGTGCATCTCCAGAATCATGTGGTTGATCAACTGATTGATGTGCCATTATCCTTCAAATCAAAAAAAACAAACATTAGTTCACAAATATAAAAATTAAAATATTATAATACTACAGTAATCAGAAAATAGAAAATAGTACTAAGTTACTTAATAGTAAACATGGTTCATATGGTAATCATGTTAAAAATTGGTAAAGATGGTAAAAATGGTCAAGATGGTAAATGTGGTAAACATGATAAACCTGGTAAACATGGAAAAGTAATTTTCACTGAACTAAAATAATAGATATATAATTTCTATAATGGTAAATATGAAAAAGTAATCCAAACAAAATTTAAACATACAAAAACAAATACTTCTAATTTTTTAATACATGTTTTAATAAAGAAAAAACATACAATATCTAACATTTTATGAAAATAATAAATGTAAACAAGAAATAAAAAAATGATACCTATAATTTTAGGAATGTACAAATGGATTTTATTCCCAAATTCCTTTGTCTTCATCGTTCCTTATGTCACAAACCATGTCTTCAAAATTATAATCATTATGTTCTATTAATCATTCTATGGAAGTAGGGATCTCACATAAATTAGCATCTTTATCAAGTTCATCCTCACAAATATATTGTTTTTTCCAATTTAAAAAAACAGACCACTTTATATTTGATTGATGAACTACATAGAAAATTTGTCTTTCATGTGTTTCCATTATAAAAGAATCAGCTATGTCTTCACATCTATTCAAATTAAAAATTGTCATTCCAAATTCATCATGTCTAACACTATTGTTATCGAGAAACCATTTACAGTTAAAAATAGGAACATTAATGTTAATGTAATCAACCTCCCATATGTCTTCTAAAACTCTATAATATGAACTAGATGTAGAAATTTGGTTTTTGTCCTTAACACTCGAAAAATACATTTCTTTTGAAAATATCAATACACCTCTATTCTGAACTGCACTTCTGTTGCCCTGAGCATTCATATGAAATGACTATCCATTAATGTCATAATCGGACCATGTTATCACGTTTAAACATTGAACACCCACTATCCATTTTAATAGCTTTGATACATCTGATCATCTAAACAAGGTTTTTTTAAACCATGAAAAAAATGTTTTGTTGTGCTCATTCAAAATCCACATTTCATTCTTCTTTGGATGAAATTGTTTCAACTCATTAATATTCAATGTGATATACAGTTTGAGCCTTAGAAATGTTATTCAAGATGTATGATTATAACTTCTTCATATGTTCATTTGACAACGATTTGAATTTCAAGCCACGATTCCCCTTCCCCTCATTATTAACTCATTAATGGAGAGATGGTGGAAAACCTATGTGATGCGCCATAGCCAGTTACCTCGTACAAGACTCTGTAACCTCCTCATAAATATACTTTTCAATAATAGAGGATCCAGGTCGATATAGATTCTTAACATACCCCTTCAATATTTTCATATAACTTTAAAAAAGATACATACAACGAAGATATACAGGTACACAAAGCTTTATTTCTCGAACCAGATGAATCGTTAAATGCAGCATTATATCAATAAAAAATCGGGGGAAAATACATTTCCAATTGACAAATTATACAAATTACATTCTTTTCCAAAAAAATTCAATGCATTCACATCAATCACCTTATGACAAATTGAATTGAAAAAATAACACAACATCATTATAGTCTTTCTAACACGAATGGGCAATATTCCACGCAATGCAACTGGTAGAAGATGTTTCATCATGACGTGAAAATCATGAAATTTCATACCTATCATCTTCAAGACCTTCAATGAGAGAAATTTTTTTACATTTGAAGAATAACCATGAGGCACTTTGATATCATGAAGACACTGAAAAAATCTAATTTTTTCCTCTTCGATAATGAATGTCAAGCCGGGGGAAGAAATGTTCATCTTCCATTAAGAGTGGGAGCTAAATCCAAACGTATTCCCATTGATAGTAAGTATAATCTTGAATTCAACCCATATTTTTTCTTTCCTTTATTATCTAGAAATGTTCCAATCAAACTATCACAAATATTCTTTTTCATGTGCATGAAATCAATATTATATTTAACTTCATGAAATCTCCAATATGGTAGCTCAAAAAATATTGACATTTTCTTCCAAATATGTCTATCATTAATAGATTTTTGTGTGTTTCCCAATGTCACATCATGGTTTTTCACCCTCTCAAAATAAATATCAGGGGATTAAAGTTTTGGAGCAATATAAAATTCTTGTGAGCCATTGAATGCCTTTTTTACTCTTCTACAAGACTGATCCATATGAAAAAACATTTTATGACCCATATACATTGTGTCCCTCACATGATGAAATTGGCAATATAAAGTCTGGTGTGAAAAAATTGGACATGCTTTATGCCCATTAACACTGCATCCAGAAATTTTTTTCATATTTTGGGAAGTGATTTATAGTGAACAAAAGAACTTAATGCAGTTGAAAGTATTCCATTTTTTTTGAATCATACACCCTAACACTATCCTCCCATAAAAGATTCAAATCATCAATCAATGGTGTCAATAAAACATCAATATCATTGCCAGGTTGCTTCAGACCATAGATCATTATACTCAACATGAAATATTAGTGCTTCATACAAACATCAGGAGAGAGGTTATAAGTTACCAATAAAATAGGACATGAATTATGTGTGCTACTAGGGGTTCGGTATAGATTCATTCCATCTGTGAAAAACCCTAGTCCGAGATTTCAAATTTCATTTCCAAATGCAGGATACTGCTCATCAATTTTCTTCCACTATTGAAAATCAGTTGGATGACTTATTTTTCCATCACATAATCGCGCATCATCATTCCATCTTTACCTTTTTCCCTCATGTGAAGTATCAAATAATCTTTTGAAACGATTAATTGTAGGAAGATTCAAAAATACCTTTGAAGGGATCTTTGTAATATCTACATCAGTCTGTGATTTTTCTTTCACCTTATACTGTGATGTCCCGCATTTAGTACACTCTGAACAAAATTCATATTCTTTCCTATATATCATACAATGATTTGGATAGGAATGTATTTTCTAGTATCCCAATCCCATAGGGAATAAAATTTTCTAGGCCTTATAATGTGAATACATAAGATCATTATCTTTTGAAGGAATGTCTTCCATCAATTGTAGCAGCTCTGTAAATCTTTTGTCACTCCATCCATGTTTTGCCTTTAGGTTAATCAATATTAACAACACCGAAAAAACTGTAAAATCTGTACAACAAGGATATGATGGTTTTTCAGCATCACCATATAGACATGAAACTATCGGTTATATCTCAAATTGTTCTACTGCAATATCGTGAATCATTTCTTCAATTTCATCAGAGTCACCATCTTGTGAATCATCATCATTAGTGACATTCCGTCCAGTTTCACTATACCAAATCCTGGGATTTAACTCAGATTAAAACCATGACAAATCAAATGATATTTTATCTCTCTACTTTTCAACTTCTTCATATTCAAACATTTAAGGCATTGACAGAAAAAAATGTCACTACTTGGAACATATTGAATAGAAAATTCCAAAAGTGCATCAACACCTTCCTCTTATTCATTTCTCATTCAATGTGTCGTAATTCAACATCGACTCATTATTACCTATAACAAATGTCAAACTTATAAATCATTTTAATATAAGAAAAATATATGTTTATATGAAAAATATAATTTAAATGTAAAACTATTTGGAAATATAAAACAAATCTATGCGTTTATAAAAAAATATTATTGAATATGGTTTTAAAAATAAAATATAGTTAGATATAACAGTCTTAAATTAATCTTGGATCCTTTCTTCTTAAGGATCACAAAGAATACATCCGAGTGCAACTGGATACGAAATTCACCCTTCCGTAAAAAATAAATTTGATGTGTAAATTTTAAAATATGTATACATTCACTACTAAAAATTAAATGATCCTAACTATTTGAATCCTCTAGACATCCCCCACCCCTCCGGACAGCTCCCCACACCCCTGGATACCACCCCCACCCCATGAACATCACCCCCACCACTTGAACACCCCTACCCCATTGGAAAACATCCCCACCCCCTTGGACACCACCCCACCCCCTTGGACACCACCCCCACCCCCTTGGACACACCTGGACACCACCACCACCTTGGAAATCTCCACACCCCTCTGGACAGCCCCCACCCCCTGGACAACCCCCACCCCTCTAGACAGCCCCCACCCCCATGGAAACCCCCACCCCCTCCTGGACACCACCCCCACCCATACCCCCTTGGACAACCCCCACCCCTCTAGACATCCCCCACCCCCTTGGACACCCCCACCCCTCCTAATGACCCTAGAAGACATAGATTACTATTAAACCATCAATTTAAAAATGACCAAACATCCCAAATAATAGAAGTAATGAAGGACAAGAAGAGGTAGATGAAGAAGAAAAAAATTAACAATGAATAAAGGAATAAGAACGTGGAATAGGTAACTTATTTAAGGAAATTCCATGGAATCCAAGAAAACCATGGGGCCTCCAATGGTTGATAGAAAATTAAAGAAATTGGAGTAATCCTAAGAATAAAATAAAATTTAATATAAAAAATCAAATGGAGAAAATCACAGTGTAAAGCCTATTAACACTGCACAATGGGGTCAGGATAACTGTGCGTATTTGAAAACCATGACATGGTCTCCCCAATAACCCATTGTTTTCTCATAATAAATGACTGGTCCAAAAATATATAACCAAACAGAATTATATTGCAACACCCCTCATCTTTTCATAATGCTTGAATCCCTAAAAATCATAGTGGAAGCCTCAAACATAGACTACACCAATCCCCTTGGACACCACCCCCCACCAACTTGGACACCACCACAACTCCTTTAACAAAACTAATAAATTATAGCATAATATCCATGAAACTATACCATCATTGTGTCATAATCTCACAAACCATGATGTAATAGTCAATCCCAACTAAAACATAGCCCCCACCACCTTGGAAACCACCCCCACCCCCTTAGACACCCCTAGACACCACAACCCCCTTAGACAGCCCCCACCCCCTAGACACCACATCCCACCCCCTTGGACACCCCATAGTCACCACCACCCCCTTGGACAACCCCCACCCCTCTGGAAAACCCCCACCCCATGGACAACTCCCACACCTCTAGACAGCACCCCTTACCCCGTTGGAGACCCCCACCCCTCTTGGACACCACCGCCACCTCCTACCCCCTTGGAAACCCCTAACCCTCTGAATATCCCCCCTCCCGGACGAACCCCAAAACCTCTGGACATGCCCCTACCCCCTTGGACAGCCCCCCACCCACCCCCTTAGATAGCCCCCCACACCCTTAGACCCACCCCCAACCCACACACACACCCCTGGAATGCCCCCCCACCACACCGCCACCACCATGGACATCATGGACACCCCCAACCCTCTGGACAACCCCCAAACCCTCTGGACACCACCCCACCCCTTTGACACCCCCTGGACACCACCACCCCCTTGGACAGCCCCCCACCCATCTGGACAACTCCCATCCCTAGACATCCCTCCACACCTCTAGACACCCCCCAACCCCATGGACACCCACACCCCTCCTGGACACCACCCCCGCCCTCTGCCCCCTTAGAAACCCTCCTGGACACCCCAACCCTCTGTACAGACCCCCCACCCCCTATAAAACCCCCCAAACCCTCTACTCAGGCCCCCACCCCCTCGGACAGCCCCCCCCATCGACCCACCACCTAGGACAACCCCCCCCCCCCCTGACCCCCCCAGAACACACCCCTGGACTGCCCCCCCCCCCCCCAAACCCCCTAGACAGCCCCCCGAACCCTCTGGACAGCCCCCACCCCCTGGACACAACCCAAACCCCTTTGACATCTCTCGCACCCCCTTGGACACCCCCAACCCCCTTAGACAGCCCCCGTACACCCCTGGACACCACCCCCACCCCATTTGACACCCCCTGGATACCCCCACCCAACCGGATAGCCCACCATACCCCCTTGGACATCCCCACCCACTTGCACTGCCCCCACCCCCTTGGAAACCCCCTGTACGTGCACACAAACATGATAGAACACATAAAAATCATAAACATGCATGACATATCATCCATAGGTTTATTTTACCAAAAATGAATTTAGCATGGTTTACATGCACACTATGAAACTAACCATGATATCAAGAATAGTGAAAAATATCATCTCAACAAATTAGTTTAGGGAATCGCGGAAAAAAACATAAAAGGAGTAATGTTAGGATTACTTGATTGTTTTGAGTCAACCTGATAGATATGATAATAATAAATATGGAGAATGACGCTTGAAAAACGTGGCTTGAGGGAACAACTTCGACGAATCGATTCTAGGATTTCCGCATGAGAGAGAGGAGTGGCAGGTCGCCCGATCAAAGATAACAGAATGATTGAATACGGGGTGTGATAAATCATTTAAAAAATTTTTCACGTCAGTTATTTATTTACCATCGTTATAAACTTTTTTTAATGTTTATTACGTCGGTTATTAAATAAACGATGTAGAAAACTATTTATCACGTCGGTTATTTTATAATGGACATGATATATATCACTTTAAACCAACATGATAAATTGCTGATATTGGTTTATCACATCAGTGTTTTTATAACCGACATGGTAAAGCACCGAGATTTCCTTTATCACATCGGTTATTTTATAACCGACGTGATAAAGCATCCATATTCTCTTTTCACATCAGTTATACAATAACTGACATCAAAAAGATAATCTCCATATTTTTTACGTCTGTTACTTTATAACTAACATAAAATATGGTTCCTGATTGATATATCCCATCGGTTATAAAATAACCGACCTCATATATCGATCATTAAAGATTTTCATGTCAGTAATATAGAACAGATGTGAAAATTGCTGAAGTGTTAAATGTTTTTTCCACCAGTGAAACCATCAAATTCACTTCATGCACGTTCATCTTTTTTCCCCATAAAAAATGAATCTTAAGTCATACACATTAGAATTACCCATTGAAAAACATTGAGTTTCATAATCATATATCATATCATTATCAAAATACATTTCCTAATTAATGATTTTTAGATTTTATTTTAAGGAATATATTACTTCATTAATGGAATATGTATTGAACTATGTATATATTTAAGAGACTTATTTACATAATTTAGAATAATTCCATGACAATATATGTTATTATCATTGATCAATAGAAATTTTTTAAAAAATAAAGAAAAAAAAATGATACAGTAAAAACCCATTCCACATTGAAAATCCAAATAGAAATATTATAAATATCAAAATTTAATAGTATAAATTTTCATTAAAAATAACCATGTAAAAAAATTAATTTTCTAATAACTGAGTTGTAATAAAGGTCGGTGATTCTATATATTCTATATAAGAAAAAAACATTATTTTTAGGATTTTGTAAATAGATTTATAACACCCTCATTAGAAAAATGATCAGAACATTCTATTCAAAATAGTTTGTGAAAACTAAATTATTATAAAAATTTCATTAATAAATAATTAGATAAAGTTTAATAGGTTTTTAAATATATTCTTATAAAAAATGTGTATGAAAAATATAATTCTAGACTGATAGGGAAATAAACTCAAATTTTATTAAAAAAATTTTGTCAAAAAAAGTAAAAACAATGGAAATTGTTAATATTAAATTAAATTTTTATTAATGAATATAGTGTAAGAAAATCAATTTGTTTTATTATATAATGATCAAATTATTTTCTACAATGGAAAATCAATAATATAAAAAATATATTAAAATGAGATTGAAATATAAACCCTTATCGCTTTAGCATCATTTGAATCATTTCATCCCATGGATGAAGTATATTAATTGTAACTAAAATTTCATTAATTATGAAGGATTCATTATATTTTATTTAAAGTGTTATTAAATACCACATTTATAAAAATTGATGCATAAAAAGGAAATGTTCCTTGATGAAACATGTTTTTAGTTTAAAACCCTGAAAAAGTTCGTATCATTGTGGTGAGAGTTAATCCCTAAGGTAATTATGTGAAAAATTGGAGTTTCATACAAATACAGGTTTAAATGAAACATAAAATAATAATATATCATTTCACATGTAATCATGGAATAATATAACTGATGAGGTAGACGTATATACCAATGTATGGAAATTGAGTTGACAATCCCCTTACCTCATATTTTCCTTTTGATCAATTCAATTTAAATTCAATTATAGTGGGTTTAAACATATTATTAACTTATATAATAATCATATTAATATTTATAAAATCATATATGATCCCATTGGTAACATCATATCTTTCTTTTTTAACAACCATTTATTATCAATATTATTCTGAATGTTAGTTACCTTGTTTCCACGTGTATCATTTATCATGAGTGTTTTATATGTTGAACAAATTATATGTTTTATTCATATCATAATTTGAATTAATTTTATTTATAAGATTATTTTAATTGTTTATATATTTATAATTATTATTTAATTTTCATCATGAATAAAGAACCACACTGCTTAGTGAAGATGGTAGGATTTACATACGCAGGAGTAAAATCGTCATTTATATAACCGGTAATTCAGAATGGAAGTGATTTTATATTAATTTTATTGAGTAAATATCATGTCCTATATATCAAAAAAATCATTAAATTTATCCATAATTACTTTACATGTAAATAATTAGTGATAAATGAAACATATTTCTTTACAAAGTGGTACTCCTCCTTACACATGAATGACGGTATCATTTATTAAATGGATGGTATGGTAAGAAATTATATGATATGTTTATTTTATATAAGGATTTATATTTTAATAATATAGTATATCTTCATAAAATTAATCTATATTATCTTCTATGTAAATCTTTAGTGAAAAATGATTCACATAATTTCATGAGGTGTTAGCCCTCTATAAATATGAGCGATGGTATTGTACTATTTACGGAATAGAAATTAAGAATGTATATTGATATTATAATTCTTGAATTATAATTATCTCATAAATATAATATATATTAAAATTAAATAAATCCATATTTATATCCATAATATGTGTTTTTGGATAATAATTTATGTCGGTTCGGAAACTAGTAGCCCATCACACAAACGATCAACTGTTTAATTTCCCATTTAATGAAGGACTAGATGGTATCAGGTAATGAACATAACAAAAAAAAAAGTAAATTTAAGATATATATTATATTATATCATCATTTTTTTATTCTATTTGGAGGATTATGGAAGATGCAATAAAATTAAACCCTAGATTATGCATGTCAACTCTTCTTTAAAAAACATTATTAGTTTTCCTAAAAATCATATCTTTTTTTGATTTATGATCATAAAAAATATTATAAGAATATTTAAGGGAATTAACGATGGTATTATTTCTAGTATTTGTGGAACCAAGGAATTCACTATGTGTGATTAAGAGCGTATAGGGGGGGCCTTTTACAAGTGAGGGAGAGGACACACTTGCAATTTTTGAAAATAATTAATTCGCCCTACATTTTTCTCTAGAAAAAAATAGTTATATAAATGGAAAATATTTGAATATTAGGGTAGATAAGGTTTAATTATGATCACATTAGTTGTATGTTGTATTGTTTTGTTTCATTTTTACCCATATAATATTATTTTAACCCTTAGTAATCATGCTTTTAACTTAGCTATGTTAAATTGTTTTTACTATTTACACCATTAAATTATGGTAAAAAATTAAATTCAAATTTATATATAGTTTTTATTATTATTATTAAAAATATGTAATCAATTTTTATAAATTCTTATCACATAACATTCTTAATTTAATTTAATATAATCCCAATAGACATGTCCCAAAAATTGGATTTCCAAAAGGTAATCATATAAATGTTTAAAATGATTTTATAAAAAATATTAAATTTGAAATTAATTTTAATGACATGATTTGGATTTATAAATATTAAAATAAATTTTTTTTTGAAAACCATGTTTAAATAAACTAGATCATGAAAATTAATTTAATAAAAAATACATTTTTCAGAAAACAAAATATGTACTTTTAACTATTAACCAAAAATAGATCTTTAGAGAAATATCTCAGAAGTTAACTCTCATGTAATTTTGATATGATGATTTCAATAATAAATTTAATTTCCAATAATAACATATAAAATTGGTAAACAAATTATTTATATTATTTTCTCAGTGAATTTAGTAAGATTCATTTTTTGAAGATTATATATTTTCAATTAATAAAACGACTTAGCAAAACATTATGAGATATGTTACAACGAATTTAAAAATAATGAAATATTCATTAAGATATTTATATTTATTTTATAAATTATTTAGTCATATTTATAATAGTCAATTTATGTTCTTGGTTTTAATGTTTTAATTTACGAAATAATATTCAAGGTTTATTATGGTTCATTAGAACATTTTGTTCTGTGTTACACAAGTTATTTAGTATGATGAATTTATTTAAATAAATACTAAAATATTGGTATGATAAATTATAACCTATGATTATTGTTTTGTTCAAATACACTATTACACCCAATTTTATTAATTTATAATATTTAAATGTTACATTCTACCCCATTAAATAAATTTCACCCTTCTAATTTTATCATGTTCTCTATTATCATGGGTTTGAAATTTTATAATACATATGTTATAACCTATACAGTAAATTTTTAATATAACATCCACTTAAGAAGAGAAAAAAATTAGTCTGAAGGTCATCTGGAATAACACATCTAATGTTACCAAATATGGGTATATGAGGGGCATGTGAACATATAAATAAGGAAAAGTGCGTAAATAATTATGGAGAGTGGTATAAATCATTTATCATAAGGAATTTAATGATAAATTTAATGTTAAAGGCATCCAAAAAGATAAAATTTGTTTGGTTAAATAACACTTGATACCTCAAATATAATGTTAATAGGGTACAATTAATGTTTCTATACCCTTTTTATATTTTTGGGAAATTACATTACAATATAGAACAATAAAACAAAAAATATATGTTCATGATAATTATAATTTCAACCATTAATAAATTTTCACCAACATATAATAGTTTTCTCCAAATAATTGGTTTTTTCAAGAATTTTTTTTCATCTTGAACCAAAAAAAATTATTTTTAAAGGATCACATTATATTAAAAATAATAAAAAGTTATTAATTTGGTATTTAATAGAACCAAATTGGTTTTCACATGTTATCCAACATAGTACTTTATTGTTTAATTCCTAAATAGTAACTCCAGAAGTTCAACATTATCCATTCCATATGCTTATTTCATTAAAATAATTCATCCAACATCCCCAAAAACAAAGAATAATTATTCTAAAATCATAATTTAAATTAAAAAACGTTATATATATATATATATCTCATCCCCAAAATAAATTTCTCAAAATACCATTACTTGACTCAAAATCCAAAAAAAAAATCAATAATATTTAATCCTATAAAATGATTCCCAGAATAGACATAATACATATCCACTAAAAATAATACTTCAAAAAACAATTTAATCCAATACATAATGTAGTCCTATGGTAGACACTACATCCTCATTTCCCTTCTATTTTGTGTTCTATAAATGCAGCCTTGTTTGATGAGATGGGATGTCACATGACATGCAATGTTTCCATTTTATAAAACATTCAAACAATATATGTGATAACCAAATTCATAATGAACTATAATAATATAATTTTAAATATTAATATAAAGTAATTAAAACATATATTATAAATAAAATCCATTTTAGATCAAGAATTTTTCTTATACATATCATTTTTTCAACAAAAATCAACTATGTTTTATTTTCTATAAATAACTCATCCTCGAGAATATCTCTAAAACATTTTTTCATAAATTATTTTGTATTATATATAGTATTTCATTAAAATTACATATCCTTTATAGTTCAAGAGTACCATTAAATATATTCTTGAAAATAATTAAGGAAAATAGCATTTGAATAGAATTTATATGTTTCAAGATTCATGTAACTAGAATATAATTAATAAAAACATTCGAGCAAGACTTGAATGTTAAAAAACATATCCTCTTTAAAAATTCCATGTCAATTGTTATCTTAACATATTCCTTAAAAATTAATAATGGGAATCGGGTGATGACAAAAATAATGACTAACAGCCCCACATTTATGATATTAAATTAGTAGTTGTTATTTGGGTTGAAATTTATTTCCATATATCTTTTTAACTAATATCTTCATTTTTATTCATATATTAGTTCCATTCTATCATCTTTATGCACACATATTGTGTCTTATAGTTCTGACTAAGTCATATTAAATGAATTATCATCCCACATTTTTTAAATATAGAAATTTTAATATGGTAAATTTTTCATATTTATCACATGAACATTCATGCGATTCCATAATCATAATTGATGCATTTTGAAATTTGAACATGTTATAGTTTTTCATCATAATTAATGATATGAATTTTTTTTTGTCACAATATATCTAAATAGCATTCCTATAGTGTTAGGAATATCATTAGGGAAATCAATACATTTCCCATAACATTGTTTTTTCACAACATTTTTCATATATTTAATCATTTGAAAAAAAATACTGAATGAAATTAGTGAGAATTTATTAACATACCTATGATAAACATTTAAACATAAATGGAATAAATTTTAAATGAAAATTAAGTCCTTAATTATAATCCTCTAGGTTTTTGTAAAAATTATCCATTATAATGATTAACATTATATTTTATAAGACAAAAAATCAATCAAATATTTCAAAATTGTTTGTAAATAGTTTTTTGATTTAGAAATAATATATCATGGGAGTGTCAAAGTAAGTGTGCAGTAAGACCCTTTTTCATATACCTTGTATAGAGAGATTCATGCTTAATTCACCTTTTTTATAGTTATTACCCCTAGGTACATATGTTCTGGAACCAAATCTACTTGTATTATCAAGACAAGTAGGTATTTTATAATAATTCACTCAATATATACATAAAAAATATTCAATGATATTTTAATTTTCATATTCTTATCCATATACATACCACTAGTGTTCTCACTAAATTTTATCATAGCAGTTCCAAAAAAATAACAAATCATTTCCTTTGATACCAACTACAATGACTTAATACTTTATAGATGTTTTTATATGTTATCAAATCATAAATATCCAATAAATTAACACATGGATTGTAAAGAACTATTGTCTCTAGAAGAATATTTTCACTATAAAAAATGAGATTAAAACATGAATTACTTAATTTATCCTCTATAGGGAGTTCCAAAAAATATATTTTATCCCCAATATCTGTATAGGATAACCTGTGTAATACATGGAAGAATTGTTTGACATAAACATCCAAATAATGGAATAAACAAGATGAAGAAGTACTGAATGTGAGTAAATTGTAAAATATGATACCATAAAATAGATGTCACATGAGTGATTAAATTGAAACAAGATATAAAGAACAAGGTATCACATGATTATTGAGTCATGAGAAATTTGGAAGAAATATGCAACATTACACAATCGTATGTCAATAATAACTTCAAACACAGCTTCTCATGGATTTAATATCCCTATAATTAATAAGACTAACTCCCAAATCTCATACTTGAAATCTCATGCGACTAAAACATTACATAATGAATTGGATGGATATATAATTCAAATACCACCCATCACATTCATTTAATATACATGAATATGCATCCCATAGAAGGAATCATCCATAAGGAATAAAAAAATAATTTCCCATGGAATGAAAAGGGATTGAATAATCGTTCCAAATATCATAATCAAAATACAATTCTTAAAGAAGGCATTAACAAAGTGATCATAAGGAGTGTATTACCCAAACAAATAATTATTATTGATAACGGTATATATGTAATATAAATAAAGATAAAATTTATAAGACTTCAATAACATTTTAGGTTATAATAATTGATGAATAAAACTATTTTCAAAAATATTAAAAATCCTTATTTTGGAAAACTATCATTTAACTTTTTAAATCACAATAGAGAAAGTACTAATTTAAAAAATATTATAGAAACAATATTATTTAAAAAAAATATCCCTGGAAAAAATGAATGTTACCTAAAATAATTGAGTGGTCGTGAGGGAATGTAATTTTATAAATGCTATATAAGGGAAAAACCATTGTTATCACACTATTGTGAAAAGGTAAACAACTCCATCATTGAGAAAATGATAAGAATATTCCATTCAAATTTTTTTTTAAAATGTAAAAAAAATAACAAATACCAAAAATAAATTATTTCTAGAGTCTTAATAACATTGTTGAAAATATTTTTAGAAAACATGAATGTGGATGAAATAGATTATTAATTGAAGATAGAATCTAAGTTAGCTGTTATTATAAACATCATCCCAATCAAATTAAATACCAAAGATATGGGAAATGGTAATATATCAGTAATATTTCATTAATAACAATAGTATAATAATATTTATGGTTTTATTAAAAATTAATCATGTAATTTCATACAAAGAAAATTAATGTATTTTAAATTCCAATTAAAATACAAATAAAACCTAAACCCTAACAGATTTGGTAACTTTTGATTCAAAAATTCCCATTAATGAGATACATGAGTTGTAAAATAATATATCATGATGTAGGAAGGATTCATGACATATTACATGAAAGGGTAGTAGATGAACCATTTTAAATAAGTTATGATCATAAATTAATTTTTTTCTCGAAGAAGGAAGTTTTAATTTAAAATCCCTTGCAATGTTCATATCATTGAGGATAGAGTTATTCCATGGGTGAGAATTTATAAAATATGTATATTCACAAAAAAATAAAGTTTAAATTATATATAATGTGATAAATTATCATTTTACCCATAATATTGGCCTAATATAATAAACAACACAGATGTAAAAACTAATAAAACTAAATTTACTTAAGAAACCCCTAAAATCAGGCTTCTCTTCAGTTGAGTTATATTTATCCCCACTTATACGGGATTTAAAAATATTATTTACATATAAAATAATAATAATAAAATTTATAATATCATATATTATCCATTTAATATCTTCATATCACCCATTAATTTATAATATTTCTTTATCACAATTTTTGTGTGTGCGAATTGTCTTGTTTTTTAAAGTATGTTTTATCATGAATTTTTTAAAGCTCAAAACAATTATATATTTTAATTATCTATAAAAATATATTAATTTTATAAATATCATTTTTTCATTAGATACATCATTAAAATCAATATTAAATGATGACCATGGAGAATGAATATCATCACTTCATAGAGACAGTTGGTCGTACCTATGAAGGAGCTACATTATTATTTCATTAATGGGTGATAGGGTATGAAATTTGATTGTAAATATATTTTAAAAATAAATATAATGTTATATATATCACATATATTCAATACATTTGTTATTTATTATCAATAATGTAACGTGTTAGTGTAAAAATATCACATCGCTTTGGGAATAAGTAGTCCACCACCCACAAAAATGAAGTTATCATTTATTCAATATATGGTAAGGTAATAAAGTATATTACATATTTATTTTTTCTAATCAATAATATTTCATTAATATCATTTATTAATATCAAAATTAATCTTTATTACATTCCACGTAAATATTATGTGAAAATCATATTGCACCACTTCACGAGGCGGTAGTCCACCATACACATGATAGGCGTTATCAAATTCTCTAAGTAATGGGATGTAATAAAGTATATGAGATATTATAATTATATAATAATAAATATATCATAAATATAATATATAAAAATGGTAACGACCCAATGTATCATTAATGTAAATCACACTTAATCTAATTTAATGTATCTTTATGTAAAAAATTTATATAAAATGTCCACTTCTTTGGTTTTAGGTTATGAATTGTGACCGTTTCATTTATAGAAATTGAACAGTGATAAGATGATTCGTATAAATATAGGGCTTTAACAAATCCAATTTACCCCGACAATGGAAGTGATGGCCTCATCTAGTAGAATTGCTTCATACGAAGCCCATTTGTCAGAGCTCCAAAAACTGGGGGTGTCTTTGGGCTTCGCTCTTGACCAAACCCAAGTTGAGTTTCATCATGTAACACTCGAACGTGACCGTCTATGGGATAAGTGGAAGTTGATAGAAATTACCACTCGAGAAATGTTATTCGAGCCACCCCAAGAGTCTGTCACCATCGCACACCTTACCCTTAGGTCTTATGCGACTGTTTTAAGGGGTTATCTAACAAATCGCTAATACTATGTTCATGTACATTATTTTTTGTATATAATAATGAATATACCTTCTTGTCATTATGGATACATTGTAAATAGTTTTTGAAGTGAAAATAGTGTTTTTAGTTATTATTTATTTAAGAATTCTATTTTATAAAATTAAGGGATTTTTGAATTAAATATTATTTTAATAAAATAAAATTATTATTATTATTAAAATAATTTTATTATATATAAATGATCATATTATTTGGGAAATGCAATTGTAAGTTTTATTAAGGTTTGAAAGCCATTTTTGTCAAAACACGTGAATTTTCGATAAATGTCATTTTTTATTTTAAAAGTGAAAATTAACATATTTATAAAATTAATTAGATAAAATAAATGTTATTTCTGGAATCAGGAGGTCGAAATTATTGAATGATTAATTTTTCATAATTTTCTGAGATAGTCAATTTTTTGGGTAAAATTTAAATACGATTTGAATATATATAATGTGTTTTATAACCTCATAATGACCCAATAGTGATTTTATAAAATATTATAAGATTTTTGTTCGGCCAATATATGTTTTAAAATTAATATAATGTGATTTTAGGTTTGTTTGACATACTTCTCAAAGCATTAATGGACCCTTCAAGACATATTAACACCTTGTCTTTTTAAATTGTTTTCCAAGGGAGTGTGAATCACCTCCAAAAAAGCAACCATATTATTTTAAGAATTTCGGACTCTGGCCTCATAAAATATATTTTTCCGCTTCCCTTTGCCAAAAACCATGGGCAAAAACCATGGGATGGTTTGTGGTTTGGACTAATTTAATATAAGGGGTCCCAAACCAAAATAATAAAGAATTCTCTCACCTTTCCTATATAAACCCACCCAAGCTCCCACTTCCTCCTCTCTCAAAGCCTTTGTAGTTCTTCCAACCTCTTCACATCTCTCTCTAGAATCCTCTCAAGGTGCCCCAAGCCCCCATGAAGCTCCTCTCAAGCCTCTCTCAAGCCTTTGGAAGCACACTTCCAAGTAAGGGTTATTTCTTCCTCTCTCATTTTTGACCAATTTTCTTTAAGTTGTTTTTCCCTTTTAATTTCAATTATGAATTTTGGGGTATGGTTTCGCAACTCCCTCATACTGACCAATTTATATTTTAATGATGGTAGATTCCTTTCTCTCTCATTAAATGCCTCCCATGTACACCCGTTACTACGCCGAAATTCTGAAAGGAACTTCTCTCTCCTATTTTACATTCAAGAAATACTTTTGTATCATGAATCTAAATTACATTACAATTGTTGGGACATGTATCTATATGACCACCTTACTGTACATTACATTTAAATATTACAGGGAACCCCTTTCTCTCTCATCAGCCATTTTTATGAATTCTTATGTCAAGGCATTATGCTGCCGAAATCGCACCGATATTCTAAGCCAATGTCATTGTGTAGTGAATACCATGCACATTTATCCATCAAGGGTATCAACCTTTTTGCACATTTACTTATTGATTATAAATTTTCATGTATTAATTCCACATTCCTTTATCGTGGAATAAATTACTATGTTTTATGAATCCATGTTTTATGATCCATGTGGCACACTTATGCATGAAATTAAATGTTTAACAAGGGTGCGCCCTTATAGCGCTCCAATGCATTGGGTAAATTATGGAATCATGATACGTCATGTGCAATGAGTGTAGACTCATGATAATTCAATTGCAACGAGGGTTTACTCGTGCTACATGTGCAATGAGGATTTAGTCATGCTCTATGTGCAATGAGCCTTGGCTCATGCTAATTCCATGTTTAGTGTTGTTGCCACATTTCCATGTTATGATTATCATGCTTTATCATGCCTTTATGTACATGTTTCTATTTTTCTCTATTGATATACCTATTTTCTAACATGTATTTTACTCCTCATGTATTCAATGTTTGTTCCCTTACTGGGATTTTTATCTCACCCTTTTCTTATGCATTTCCTCAGGTTATCCCATGCAATGCTAAGTACGAGGGAATGTAGTGATCATGTAAAGGAAGTTTTCAATAATGATGTTGTATTTAATGTTTTAAGTTGTTATGTAATGATACTAAACCCCAAATACACTATACCTCTAGATCTTCCATGTTGTATAAAGTGAATAGTTTATGTAATAAATCATGTTTATGTTAGTAATAAAAGAATGGTTTTCATAGTTGGTATTAAAGGATAGGTTTAGTTATTTTGGGGATTAGGATTAGAAAACCCCAGTAATTAATTAGGTACATGAATATGTATAATAAGAACATCCCTAAGTTTTGGTAAGTACTGAGTTAGTGGTTTTTCAATCAAATACATCTCTGTCTGGATACGAACAGGTAAAGGTGGCTCTGGCAGAGATGTATCCCCGGGGTAAAATCCAAAAACACCGTTTTGATCTAGACATGAACGAGAACTAGTGCACGAAAAGGCACCTTTATGCACTCTTGGTTACGACACTCCCAATCGATAAATTTTGATTAATTCACATGCTTAGCATGAACACTTATTAAGGGAATTAAAAAAATGCCCCTAAGAATATATATTAGAAAGTAGATCACGAAAAGCCTAGATTGAAGCCAATAGAATCATGAGTTAAGGAAATAAAAGTTTATTTACAAGTCATCATATTTTTTCTTTGGATTACCCTTTATGTGTTACCCCCTAACTTTCCTTTTATTCTAGAAAATGGCCAGTAATAGGAGGACTCGGGCTAACAACCGATGTGAAGATCAGTGTGATGACTGTACTAATGAGATGCCCAATCCAATGGGGGTGAGAATCGCGAACATTGTCATGCTTCTCTCTCAGCTAACTTGTGATTTGAATAGAAACATGGGTCAATAGGAACGTTCAACCCCCCCCCCCCTCCAAGAAAGAACAAGTCACTATCGAGAGCTTCATGAGATAAAGGCCACCTACTTTTAGTGGATCATCTGATCCCACGATCGCTGAACAATGGATCAACTCCATTGAAAAGATCTTCTCCATCCTTAAATGTTTTGAACAAGAGAAGCTTCTCCTGGAGGCCAATCCTATGGAGGGTGAAGCTGATCAATGGTATAAGTTGATAAAAAAATATAAAGCCTGAGGAGGAGATCGAGGTGTTGGAATGGAAGGATTTCAGGAAGATGTTTTTTGATAATTTTTTTCCGCACACCATCCGACTTAAGATGGAAAGGGACTTCCTTTACCTCAAGAAAAAAGATGAAGAATCTATTGGAGCATACGAGGAAAACATCACAAGGCATGCACTATACGCTTCTGGCTTTGTCATTACCCCCGAATGCAAGGTTGAACGCTTCTTTGGTGGGATGAAGCCTAGACTATGGAAGGTATTAGCAATCCGTGACATTGACAGTTACGAGGAAATTGTCCAATGTGACCTCAAGGTTGAAATAGAGATCGGGGAATCACAAGGGTATCATGGGGACCAGAAGCATAAGGTAGACTTCAATGCTGGCGGTCCGATGGATAAATCCAATGGTGCTAAGAACATCCAGCACCACACTTTCCAAAAGTGAGGAAAGAAGCACCATGGAAATTGCCTCAAGGGGATGATGAAATGCTTTATGTGTAGAAGAGAAGGGCACCTAGCTGTTAACTGTCAGCAAGAAAGACCTGCGGCTGTGACAGAGGAGAGGAACCCTCCGTTCGAACATCAACGCGTTGTTCATTGCTACAACAACAAAGAACCGGGGCATTTTGCAAATCAGTGCCCTAATCCAAGGGTTTTTGGAGGCAACCAACAACCTCCAAGGCATCAAGGAAGAGATTTTTCCATCACTTATGCCGAAGTGAACCCCAACAACGATGTGGTGACCGGTACGCTAGTTATTCATTCATGAATAGCAAACGTACTTTCTGATTCAGGGTCTAAGCATTATTTTATACCTCAAAAGTTTTGTAGAACAATCCCAGCACCACCACAAATCATTGAAGTGAAGATGACAGTGAGTATAGAAAAGGGGGGAATCATTGCATCCCATGAATATAAGTCCTCCCATGTTATAATATATGGATTGAATTTCCGGGAGAACCTCTTCATACTCCCTTTAGTGTAATTTGATGCAATTCGTGGCATGGATTGGCATTCCTTATATAGAGCCAGTATAAATTGTCGGGAGAGGGAAATCACACTCCATATGGAGAATCAACCCCTGATTCATTACAAGTATAAGGAGGAAGATGAATCTCCTTTAGCTCCATCATCTCAAGTGTGGATATTACTTCCCTATGAGCACGCGTATCTAGATCAGATGATTGGGTCCCAGGAAGAAAACATCCTTGAAGAAATGCCTATTGTGAGGGAATTCACTGAACTGTTTCCTGAGGAACTACCTGGTCTTCCTCGTAAAAGATATGTTGAATTATCAATTGAAATTATACCAGGGGTGCAACAAATATCCAAGACTCTATATAGAATGGTTTTCATGGATCTTGAAGAGATGAATAAACAACAACCAGAGAATCTGGATAAAGGGTTTATACACCCATGTGCTTCACCATGGGGTGCACCAGTCCACTTTGTCAAGAAGAAGGATTGGTCAATGCAGCTTGGCATCGATTATCGTGAACGTAAGAAAATCACGATAAAGAACATGTATCCTCTACCACAGATCGATGACTTGTTTGATCAGCTGCGTGAAGCACAATACTTCTCTAAGGTAGATTTGCGGTCGGGATATTATCAAGTAAGGGTGAATGATGAAGATGTCCCCAAGACTGCTTTTTGTACAAGATACGAGCACTATGAATTAATAGTAATTCCTTTTAGACTCACTAATTTTCTAGAAATATTCATGGAATTGATGAATATAGTCTTTAGATATTACATAGAAAAATTTGTGGTAGTCTTTATAGATGATATTCTAATATACTCCTAACCCAAAGAGGATCACGAGAAGCATTTAAGAACTGTACTAGAGACTTTTCACAAGGAGAAGCTCTATGAAAAGTACAAAAAGTGTGAGTTATGGTTGAAGGAGGTCTCATTCTTGGGCCATATCATCACAAGAAATAGAATATCTATGGATCCCTCCAAAACAGATGAAATTGACAGTGGTACGAGGCCAACATCGGTAATGGATATCTGTAGCTTCTTGGGGTTAGCTGTATATTATCGACGATTTGTGAGAAATTTCTAACGGTTGACCAACCCTCTTACCAAGGTAACTCTAAAGGGAGTAATGTTTTCTTGGGGTGATGAATGCGAAGAAAGCTTCAAGGAGTTTAATAGGAGGATTATCACTGCACCCATGCTCACTTTACCAACAAGTGGGGAAATTGTTTTGGTATTCAGTGATGCTTCGAAGAAGGGCTTAGGTTTGTGATGATGAATAATGAAAAAGTGATATCCTATTCCTTAAGGTAGTTGAAAATCCCTGAGAAAAACGATCCAACGCATGATCTCGAGATGGTAGTGGTGAAGATTTCCTTGAAAATCTAGCGGCATTATCACTATGGGGAGAAATGTGAGATATATAATGACCAAAAAAGTCTTAAATATATAATCACACAGAAAGAGAATAATAAGCAATAGAGAATATGGATAGATCTCATCATGGATTATGACTATTCAATACATTACCACCCTGGGAAAGTGAACAAGGTGGCAGATGCGCTATGTAGAAAGGACCCAGCAATTCTATAATTGATGAGAATTTAGAGGGATCCATTCTTCTTAGCCATGATGAAGATGGACATGGGAATCATAAAGAAGGTAAAATCATCAATCCTTTCACAAATTAATGCTCAACCATCTCTTTTAGAAAAGTAAAAGTATGATCAAAAGTTTGATGTGGGAATTCAGGAAAAAGTGGAAGCTATCAAAAATGGTAAATCCTTGGAGTTTAATGTTAATGAAGAAGGAAATGTGCGATTTGGGAAAAGACAATGTTTTCTATCAAGTCCGGAGCTGAAGAAGGAACTTTTTGACGATGCACATAGTTAAAATTTCTCTATTCACCTTGGGAGCACTAAAATGGATCGAGATCTCCGACAAAACTTTTGGTTGGATAATATGAAAAAGGAGATCTCTGAATATACATCAAAGTGCCTTATGTTCCAGCAAGTGAAGGAAGAGAGGCAGAAGTATAAGGGGATGATGAAATCATTGTCCATACTAGAATGGAAATGGGAGAACATCACCATGGACATTGTCACTAGACTTCCGAGGACATAAAAATGAAGAAATGCAATCTGGGCTGTGGTGGATCGTCTTAAAAAGACCGCACACCTCATTGCTATTCGGGAGGATTTCTTATTGGATCAACTGTCACAGATATATATCAGGGAAGTTGTAAGGCTGCATGGAGTGCAACTATCTATTGTGTCTGACCGAGATCTAAGATTTACATCTATGTTTTGGAAGAGTTTTCAACATGCTCGGAATACTGAACTGAACTTCATTATGGCCTATCATCCTCAAACTGGTCACCGATCCGAGCGGACAATCCAAACACTTGAGGACATGTTGAGAGCGTGCTCAATGGACATTATATAGTGCCCCGACCTTAAAACATAATTAATATCGAATGAATTGAATAATTCACATTGAGGATCTTTTCAGGTTTGATGTTTTAAAGAATTAGAACATAACTATTACATCTCAAAATATTACAAAGTAGACACTTCTACTAAGTTTCCATAGAATAAAAACTCTTAAAAAGAATCATATCTAGTTCCATGTTTTATAAAGCATGAATTTCCCTTGATCCCATCCTTGACCCTATTCCACATTAAATCCTGTGAAAACCATTTCAAAAAAACATGGGGTGAGCATAAAACGCTTAGTAAGGGATACACAAAGAATGAAAACTATTAGTTTATCAAAACAACAAGTAAACCATGTATACTTTATCAAACTAATAATTTTCACCTTTATGAAGTTGTAAAAACTCTAAACTGAATAAAAGATCATTACATACCCTTTTGTAACCAAAAGATTACCAGAAAACCCATATAAATATCACATACCATATAAAGGTAACTTGGGACATAAACATACTTAAATGGAATAACCATACGTTCTACTTCCACACATTTCAATTAATGGAATAGCCATACGGCCGACTTCCATACCCAATGCATTGGAGGTTATAATGTAACCACCTGTCCTGGTATTCACGGCACCACCCGTCATATGGTTTATCACGTAACCACTCGTCAAATTTCCAAGTACCATTATAAAATTATAATACACAAAAGAAATATAATGGAAAGAAAAAATTTCCACACTTTTATCACAATATATCACATAAACATATTGACATAAAAAATCCATTATAAAAACCATTTTCAATACCAAAATACATGAAAGAGTATATGGTATTCATTTCATTTTTAAAATATTATGGATTTTTGAGGAAGCCAAAGACCAAATAATACTCACAGCGGTGGAAAAGGTCGTTGTCACTATGTATGTTAAAAGAAACATTCTTTTTTGTCGATTAGTAAAACTCTTCGTAGAAAAAGATTTATTTTGTATAAATGTAAAAGTCAAAGGGGTTTATATGCCGTATAAAGGAAAGTTTTTTATAAAAAAAAATATTCCTCAATGAAAGGAGATTGAGATGAAGTCCCTTACCTCGGGTCCGACTTGACTCTATCATTCATTAACGTCCTTAAAATTAGGTAACTCTCTTAGATTTGAGCACAAAGGCTTCCTTGGGAAGACTTCTGCCCAATGTGAGTCTTATAGGAGAAATAGAGGGATGTGGAGACACAAAATGGGCAGATATAGGTAGAACCAAAGGTTTGAGAGGTGTGGGTAAGGTGGAAGAGGTGGGGGCCTTTTATAAGAGGAGTGGAGGGGTACTCTTGGAAAGTTAAGAAAAGATACTTTTTTATAACATGATTTTCAGATAAAAAGGGTCCCAAAATTATATATTTATAGGATAAGGTGATAA
This sequence comes from Viscum album, assembly GCA_963277665.1. Classification (NCBI taxonomy): domain Eukaryota; kingdom Viridiplantae; phylum Streptophyta; class Magnoliopsida; order Santalales; family Viscaceae; genus Viscum; species Viscum album. The sequence goes on along the minus strand of OY728122.1, from coordinate 503,416,090 downwards.
TTGTTCGAAATACACCCATCCAATAGGTTTTTGACACGTGTAGGTCTTAGATTTTACATTATCTTTTCATTTTATTTAAATCGTTAAATAGTGAGGTAATCGCTGCATAATCATGGTGTCATAAATAATTTAATTTATTTAATGTCTAAAAATTATAAAAAAAATATCATGATTTAGGAAATAATTTTACCTTTCTAATGAATATTTATTGTCAAAAATCTGACTTGTATATCCCCATTTATGAATTGTTTTAGTAAAACAACTCATGTTTTTGACATTTTTATTTTAACATTAAATAAAAAGTTTTTAATGTCATTTTCCTACCAAAGTGGCTCCATGGGGTCCCCAAGTTGACCCATGGATTTTCTTGGTCGGCCATGAAACATCCAATAAGGGTAGGACATGTGTCAAGTTTATTTCATATTATTAAAACATTATTTTTACCTTAAACTTCACTAATTACCTCTAATCGCGATTAATAAACTTAAAATTTACTATTCACCAAAAAAATATTTTAATCCCTTTGAACCACATTTTACTTCTTAATGACAACCATGTATGTCGGATTTTTGAAATTCAAAACAAAGGGGTGGTAAAATTTCATTTAAACGAAAAATCGGTTTTTTATGTACCACTTAGTGGTTTCACTATTCATCAAAAATTGATGTTTTTCAGAAAAATACCAAAAAATCACCCTAAGCTATATTTGATATTCCGAATTCAAAAATGACGTCTATTTTACAAAATTTAAAACAAATAAGTTGCATTAATTAATATAATAATTAATTCCTATTGTCAGAGCAAATAGCGTGTTTTTATGAAACAATATGTATCAAAAGATTGACAGTAGTTCAAGTCCGGTTTCAATGTAAAATTAATTCCAACGACCACTATTGGATTAAATTGTAAAAAAATATTCTAATTTCACTTTAAAACCAATTCAAACGATAATATAATCATATAAATAAATTAGATTAAAAAGAGGGTTTGAATTAAAATACAACATTTTCACTATTCATTAAAAAATGAACTTTATCAGAAAAATACCAAAAATATAAACAAAGTAAATTTTGATGTCCCGATTCTAAAAAAGAATTTTATTTTTTCCAATATAATGTATAAGAGTGACCAAAACTATATTTAAAGAAGGTTCTCCATGAAAAGGCGATAAATCGACCTTTAGTGAAAATTAGAGGATATATGCCTAAAATTGAATTCTTTTCAAATTTTAAGCCTCTATCCTTTATTGGATAAATGTAAAAACATTTAACAAACATATATAATCATATTTTAGTTATTTCTATTCATTCCTGCCAATACAGCAGCTACGTGTTAACTACCATTTAAAATAATATTATTTTATTACGAGTGTGCAACGTAAGATTTCAAAGAAACTCTTTGTTGCGTATCGGGTATGCTATCGAACATAGAAACCACTTTAAAGTAAAATTAATATTTAATTCGTAAATTTTAATAAATATGAAAATGTTTTATTCATTATTTACCTGGGATGTTACATCCTTCCCCCCTCTTGGGAATTGCGTCCTCACAATTTTATTCACTTATCAAAATAAGTGTGGGTATTTATCCCTCATAGCATTTTCAGATTCCCATGTTTCCTCTTCAACCATATGGGTTTTCCACAAATCCTTTACCTGGTGAATTTCCTTATTTCGCAACACTTTCTCTCTTCAGTCAAGAATCTGGACTGGTTGTTCTTCATAAGAGAGATTATCTTCCAACTGGACTACCTCTGGGCTCAAAACATGATATGAATCTGGCATATACTTTTCTCAACATCGAAACATGAAAAACATTGTGTACTTGAGATAAACTCAGAGGTAAAGCCACTCTGTATGTAACTGATCCAACTCTTTCCAGAATTTCATATGGTCCAATGAACCTTGGACTTAGCTTTCCTTTCTTACCAAATCACATAACACTTTTCCACGGAGAAACCTTGAGAAAAACATGATCACCTACCTCGAAAGGTAGATCCTTCCTCCGATTATCCGCATAACTTTTCTGTCTGTTCTGAGCTGTTCTCATGGGTTTCTGAATCAACTAAACTTTTTCTGCAATCTCTTCTACCAATTATGGTCCCATCATCTTCCTTTTACCAACTTTATCCCAAAAAGCTGGAGTTCGACCCCGCTTCCCATATAATACCTCAAATGGTGCCATCTGTATACTAGAATGAAAACTGTTAGTATAAGAAAACTAAACCAAAGAAAGATGTTGGTCCCAAATTCCCTGATAATCCATCCAACAAGCACGTAGCATATCCTCTAATGTATGAATTTTTCGTTCTGACTGCACATCTGATTGTGGATGAAAAGCTATAATAAAATTTAATTCAGTACCCAATGACTTCTGAAGGCCCTTGCAATAGTAAGAAGTAATCCTGGGATCATGATCAGTCATAATGGACATAGGAACTCCATGTAACCTAACTATCTCATTAAGATACAAATGGGAAAGTTGATCTAGGGAAAAAGTATCTCGTATATCAAGGAAACGAGCAGATTTAGTCAAGCGATCGACAATAACCCATATTGCATTATTACCTCGAGGTGTCTTCGGAAATCCCACAACGATGTCCATGGATATATTCTCCCATTTCCAATCCGGCAATGGTAAAGGCTGAAGCATCCCTTCCGGTAACTGTCGCTTTGCTTTAACCTACTGACAAGTCAAACACTTCACAGTAAAATCAGAAATATTGCCTTTCATTCCATCCCCCCAGTAATACTCCCGCAGATCTCTATACATCTTAGTACTTCCAGGATGAACTGAAAACGGAGAACTATGAGATTCACATAACAAATCTCTCTTCAACTATGAATCACAAGGCACACACAATCTCTTCCAAAATATCAAAACACAATCATTATCAATGTTGAATTCAGGAAACCTACACTTCTGAACCAGCTCTACCTTTTCCTGCAACTCGCTATCTTGCTTATGTGCTTGCTTAATTCTGTCTGATAGAAAAGATTTCACTGAAACCTGAAACAAAACCAAAGGACATCCTGCACAAACAACTTCCATGCCAAAGCTCATCAAATCCTTAACCAAAGGATCACGTTCCAAACGGAACATTTTTAATGAAGCATTACTTTTTTGACTCAAAGCATCATCCACATTATTTGATTTTCCTGGATGGTAATGAATTGAAAAATCTTAATCCTTGATTAATTCTATCCATCTCCTATGTCTCATGTTCAATTCATTCTGAGTGAATATATACTTTAAACTTTTGTGATCAGTATATATTTCACACTTTACTCCATACAAATGATGCCTCCAATTTTTTTAAGTGAAAACAATTGCAGCAAATTCCAAATCATGTGTAGCGTAATTTACCTCATGAGTTTTCAACTGACGTGAAGCATAAGCAATTACCTGATCATTATGTATAAGGACATAGCCAAGTCCCTTCAACGAAGCATCACTATAGATAAGAAACTCACCATTCCTAGAAGTGCCAAAACTCAAGCATTCACCAATCTTCTTTTCAACTCCGAAAAACAATCATCACATTCTTTTGTCCAGATAAACTTAACACACTTCTGAGTTAGCATAGTCATTGTAATAGATAATATTGTAAAATTTTCAACAATCCTTCGGTAGTAAGCCGCCAATCCAAGAAAACTACGGATCTCGGTTACATTTGTGGGTCTTAGCCATTCTTCAACAACTTTTGTTTTAGCAGGATCAACAGTTTTTTCCTCTTTTGAAACAATGTGACCCAGGAATGAAATTTTTTGTAACCAAAAATCACACTTGATGAACATTCCATACAGTTTCTTTTCTTTTAAGGTTTACAAGATAACCCTAAAATGACTTTCATGCCCATATTTACTTTTAGAAAACACCAAAATATCATCAATGAAAACAACCACAAACTTATCCCAGAACTCATGGAAAATTATATTCATAAGGTCCATGAATATAGCATGTTCATTGGTTAACCCAAAAGGCATAACTACAAATTCATAATGGCCATATCTAGTACGGAACGTAGTCTTTGGAACGTCTTCTTCTTTTACTTTCAACTGATGGTAACCCGACCTCAAGTCAATCTTCAAAAAATACTGAGCTCCCTGGAGTTGATCAAAAAAATCATAAATATGAGGCAAAGGATAATTGTCCTTAATAGTAAGTTTATTTAAGGCTCTATAATCAATGAAAAGTCTCATTAAGCCATCTTTCTTTTTAACAAACAAGACAGGATCACCCCATGGTGATGTGCTACGTCGAATGAAACCTATATCTAATAACTCATGCAATTGCTTCTTTAACTCTAAAAGGTCAACATGAGCCATTCGATAAGGGGGTTTTGAAATTGGATTAGAATCATGAACTAAGTCAACAGTAAATTTAACTTCCCGATCATGAATAATACCAGGCAACTCATCAGGAAAAACATCAAGATACTCATTTACCACTAGAACATCATTAATATGAAAAGTTCCTTTATTTTCGACAATATGTGCAAGGTAACATTAACATCCATCTTTTACTAGTGTCTAAACTTCCTGATATGTTATCAAAATCAAGGGTTCATTCTTGTAAATAAACTGAAAATCTTTCTAAAAAGAAACCATTTTAGCTCTGCAGTCAATCTTAGCATGATAAACAAAAAGCCAATCCATGCCCAAAATAACATGAAACTCTACTAGAGGCAAAACAATATGGTTTTCAGGTAGATTCTTTATGCACACAAGGATAAAAAGGATCTTATAATTTCTTGTTGTCTCAATGTTTCCTCTGGGTGTTTTTACCATAACTTCATGATTCATATCTTGATATGGAATTTCCAATTTACTAGAAAACATCTCAGAAATGAAATAATGTGTAGACCCTGAATCAAAAAACACATTGGCGTCATCTGAACAAACAAATAGTGTACCTGATACTACTTCATTCGATGGCCCAACATCTGCTGAAGTAGTTGCAATGGATTTCACCACCCCTTCTTGCTTGTAGTCTGGATTATTTCCCCCCAGTAAAGTTCTTCGTTAGACACTCATTTGAATAATGAACCATTTCATTACACTTAAAACATATTACCACTGACTTTTCATTGCTTGCTTGATCATATTCCTTAGAGTTACGAGCAATATGACCAGACTTACCACACCTAAAGCACTTTCCAGACTTGGATAAACATTCTCCAGGATGAATTTTACCACACTTCTCACAGGATGGATATTTGGTTTTCTTACCTCCTTGTTTCTTTGATGAATTCTTCCCCTTTTCCTGCCAACTAGACCTCTTATTTAGTTGTTTTTCAAAGAACACCTGATCATCAGAAAACTCCATTTCCACCTTCTTCGCACATCGAACAAGTTATTCATAACTTTTGAACTCATGAGAAGCTAAAGCACTTCGATACTTTGGATTTATCCCTATGTAAAAAGGGTTGATTTTACTATCAAGATCTCGTATGAAGTTCGGATCATACCTTGCTAGTCGAGTGAACTTTTCTTCATAACCAACCACTGAGTCATCCTCCTGCCTCAATTCTAGGAACTGGTTTTCCATCCTAAGATGAACCACCTTAGGAAAACATTTCTCAACAAACATACCTTTGAATTCATCCCAGTGAAGACCATCAATCTCATCACTATCCCTATTATTTTTCACCATCGACCACCACTGATCATCTTCACCTTCAAAATGATAAACAACAAGAATAACCTATTGATGTTCTGAACACCCCATGACATCAAAAATCTTCTCCAGTGCTTTAATCCACCCTTCAGCTTGCACAGGGTCAGAAGATCATATGAATGATGGGAGATGTTGCCTCATGAAATGTTCCACCATTGATATGTTCATCTGCGGTTGATCAGGCTGATCTCGTGCATGGATACCACCACCATTTCTAGCCTGAGTCAACTCTGCCATCACTACAACAAACTATTCAGTTCCAATTCCGACCATCTCAGGTTGCTGATTTGGAAGGTTGTCTTCCTCCTGATGTCGTCCAAACATATCTGCCTTGTTTCCTCTACGGAAAACCATTCTGAACACTGAAATATCGTTGGTGAATAAACACGGTAATATTTAAATTCTTTATCATTTCAGTCATACCATAAATTAATTTATAATTTAACAATTTTCTAACTCCTAAAGTTGTCTAAACCTCCCTTTGATACAAACTATAAGGTCTCGGCCTTAAACATTACTTAATATTAAATTAAATGAATAATTCACATTGAGGATATTTTCAGGTTTAGAGTTTTAGAGAATTAGGAACAAACTATTACATCTCAAAAGTTTACAAAGTAGACACTTCTACTAAGTTTCCATAGAATAAAAATCCTTAAAAAGAAACATGTCTAGTTCCATGTTTTATATAGCATGACTTTCCCTTGATCCCATACTTGACCCTATTCCACATTTTGTCCTGTGAAAAACATTTCAAAAAAACATGGGGTGAGCATAAAAAAGCCCATTAAGGTATACACAAAGAATGAAAACTATTAGTTTATCCAAAGAAGAATTAAACCATGTATACTTTATCAAACAAATACTTTTCACCTTTATGAAGTAGTAAAAACACTTCACTGAATAAAAGATCATTACTTACCCTTTTGTAACCAAAATATTTCCATAAAATCCATATAAAGATCACATAACATATAAAGGTAACTTGTGACATAAACATACTTAAATAGAATAACCATATGGTCTAATTCCACACATATCACTTAATGGAATAGCGATACGGCCGACATCCATACCCAATGCATTGGAGGTTATAACGTAACCACCCATCATATGGTTCATCACGTAACCACCCTTCAAATTTCCATGTACGATTATAAAATCATAAGATATAAAACAAATATAATGGAAAGAAAACATTTCCACACTTTGATCACAATATATCACATAAATATATTGACATAAAAAATCCATTATAAAAACCAATTTCAATACCAAAATACATAAAAGGGTATATAGTATTTATTTCATTTTAAAAACATTACGGCTAGTTGAGGAAGCCAAAGACCAAATAATACTCGCGGCGGCGGAAAAGATCGTTGTCACCACGTATGTTAAAAGAAACATTCCTTTTTGTCATTTAGTAAAACGCTACGTAGAAAAAGATTCCTTTTATATAAAAGTTAAAGTCAAAGGGGTTTATACACTGTATAATGGAAAGTTTTTTATAAAACAAAATATGCCTCAATGAAAGGAGATTGAGACGATGTCCCTTACCTCGGGTCCGACTTGACTCGATCGTTCTTTAACGTCCTCAAAATCGGATAACTCTCTTAGATTTGAGCTCAAAGGCTTCCTTGGGAAGTCTTCTACCCAAAGTGAGGATTCTAGGAGTAAGAGAGGTATGTGGAGAGACAAAATGGGTAGAGATGGCTGAACCAATGGTTTGAGGGGTCTGGGTAAGGTGGTAGAGGTGGGGGCCTTTTATAAGAGGAGAGGAGGGGCACTCTTGGAATGTTATTAAAAGATACTTTATTATAAAATGATTTTCCGATAAAAAGGGTCCCAAAATTATATATTTAGAGGATAAGGTGATAAGAGTTCTAAATACACCCATCCAATAGGTTTTTGACATTTGTAGGTGTTAGATTTTACATTATCTTTTCATTTTCTTTAAATCGTTAAATAATGAGGTAATCGATCCATCATCATGGTGTCATAAATAATATAATTTATTTAATGTCTACAAATTATAAAAAAATGATTTAGGAAATCTTTTTATCTTTATAATGAATATTTATAGTAAAAAATATGACTTGCGTATCCCCATTTAAAAATTCTTTTAGTAAAACAACTCATGGTTTTGAAATTTTAATTTTAACTTTAAATAAAAAGTTTTTAATGTCATTTTCCTACCAAAGTGGCTCCATGGGGTCCCCAAGTTGACCCATGGATTATCTTGGTCGGCCATGACATATCCAATAAGTTTAGAACATGTGTCAAGATTATTTCATATTATGAAAACATTATTTTTACCTTAAACTACACTAATTACCTCTAATTGCGATTAATAAACTTAAAAGTTACTATTCACCAAAAAATTATTTTAATCCCATTGAACCACATTTTAATTCTTAATGGAAACCATGTATATCGTATTTTAGAAATTCAAAACACAGAGGTGGTAAATTTTCATTTAAATGAAAAATCAATTTTTTAAGTACCACTTAGTGGTTTCACTATTCATTAAAAATTGATATTTTTCAGAAAAATACCAAAAATTCACCCTAAGATATATTTGATATTCCGAATTCAAAAATAAATTCTATTTTACAAAATTCAAAACATATAAGTTTTACTAATTAATTTAATAATTAATTCCCACTGTCAGAGCAAATAGCTTGTTTTTATGAAACAATATGTATCACAAGATTGACAGTAGTTTATGTCCGATTTCAAAGTGAAATTAATTCCCATGACCAATATTGGATTAAATGGTAAAAATATATTCTAATTTCACTTTAAAACCAATTAAAACGATAATCAAATCATATAAATAAATTATATTAAAAAGAGGTTTTGAATTAAAATACAACATTTTCACTATTAATTAAAAAATGAACTTTATCGGAAAAATACCAAAAATTTACACAAAGTAAATATTGATTTCCCGATTCTAAAAAAGTATTTTATTTGGTCCAATAGAATGTATAATAGTGACCACAACTATATTTAAAGAAGGTTTTCCATGAAAAGGTGATAAGTCGACCTTTAGTGAAAATTAGAGTATATATGCCTAAAATTGAATTCTTTTCATATTTTAATCCTTTATCCTTTATTGGATAAATGTAATAACATTTAACAAACATATATAATCATAATTTAGTTATTTCTATTCATTCATATCAATACAACGACTACATGTTAACTACCATTTTAAATAATATTATTTTATTACTAGTGTGCAACGTAAGATTTCAAAGAAACTCTTTGTTGCGTATTGGGTACGCTATCGAACATAGAAACCCCTTTAAAGTAAATTAATATTTAATTCACAAATATTAATAAATATGAAAATGTTTTATTCATTATTTACCTGGGATATTACACATTAAAGGAGGATTGGATAAACATCTTCCTTTGGTTCAGTTCTCTTATAATAATAGTTTCCACTCAAGCATCCAAATGGAACCTTATGAAGACCTATATGGGAAAAAGTACAGAACACCGGAATTTTGGGATGAGGTCGGTGAACGTAAGCTTCTTGGACCAGAAATGGTCGATGAAATGATGGAGAAGGTAGAAACCATTCAACAGCATATCAAGGCAGCCCAGAGTCCACAGAAGAGTTATGCAGATAATCGTTGATGAGACCTTCAGTTTAAAGTTGGAGATGTGGTTATTCTACGCATATCTCCTTGGAAGAAAGTCATGAGGTTTGGAAAGAATGGGATGTTAAGTCCAAGATACATCGGCCCCTTCAATATTCTTGATCGTGTCAGGGCTGTGGCCTATCGCCTATCACTTCCACCTACCATGACCAATGTACATGATGTCTTTCATGTATCCATCTTAAGGAAGTACATACCGGACCCTTCACATGTACTCTCTACTGAGGTGGTACAGTTGGATGATGATCTTTCTTATGAGGAGAAACCAGTGAAGATCTTAGATCGTAGAGAAAAAGTTCTACAAAATAAGACAATTCCCCTCATCAAGGTGTTGTGGAGAAACCACAAGTATGATTAAGAGACTTTGGGATCGGAGGAAATGATGAAGATGAGTTACCCATATCTGTTTTAGTGTGGGAAAAATGGAATTTCGAGGGTGAAATTTCTTTAGTGGGGAATATTCTAACGACCCAAATTTTCATTAATGGAAACCCCTCTTTATTTAATTAAATGTCTCTTTATGTAAAAAGTTTATATAAAATGTCAAATTCTTTGGTTCTATGTTAAGAATTGTGATCGTTGCTTTTATAGCTGTTGAACAGTGATCAGATGATTAGTATAAATAGAGGGCTTTAACTAATCCAATTTACTCAGACAAAGGAAGCGATGGCCTCATCGAGTAGAATTGCTCCATACGAAGCCCATTTGTCGGAGCTCAGAAAAGATGTGGCATCTTTGGGCATCGATCTTGACCAAGCCCAAGCTGAGTTTCATCATGTCAAGCTCGAACGTGGCCGTCTACGGGAAAAGTGGATGTTGATAGAAATTACCACTCGAGCGATGTTATCTGAGCCACCCCAAGAGTTTGTCACCATCGCACACCTTACCCTTAGTTCTTATGCGGCTATTTTAAGGGTTTATTTAAAAACCCCCAGTACTACTTTTATGTACATTATTTTTTGTATATAATAATGAATATACTTTCTTATCATTATTGATACATTGTAAGTATTTTTTAAAGTGAAAATAGTGTTTTTAGCTATTATTTAATTAATAATTATATTTTATTTAATGAAGGGATTTTTAAATTTAAAAAAATTTTAATAAAATATTATTATTATTATTATTAAATTAATTTTATTATATATAAATGATCTTATAAATTTATGAATGCAATTGAAATTTTTATTAAGGTTTGAAAGCCAATTTTGTCAAAACCCGTGAATTTTTGATAAATGTCAGTTTTTATATTGAAAGTGAAAATTAGCATATATAGAAAATTATTTAGATAAAATAAATGTTATTTCTGGAATCAGTACATCAAAATTATCCAACGATTAATTTTTCATAATTTTCTAAGACAATCCATTTTTTGGTTAAAAATTAAATACTGTTTAAATATATATTATATGTTTTATGACATCATAATAACCCAATAGTGATGTAATAAAATACTATAATCTTTATGTTCTTCCAATATATGTTATAACATTAAAATAATCTGATTTTGGGTTTGTTTTACTAACTTTTCCAAGAATTAATGGACCCTTCAAGACTTATTAGACACCTTGTCTTTTTAAATTGTTTTCTATAGGAGTATGACTCACCTCCACATAAGAAACCCTATTATTTTAATAAGTTATGACTTTGGCCTTATAAAATATTTTTATCCTTTTCCCTTTTCCAAAAACCTTGGGCTGGTTTGTGGTTTGGACTAATTTAATATAAGGGGTCCCAAACCTAAATAATAAAGAATTCTATCACCTTTCCTATATAAACCAAACCAAGCTCCCACTTACTCATCACTAAAAGCCTTTGGAGTTCGTCCAACCTCTTCCCAACTCTATCTAGAATCCTCTCAAGGTTCCCCAAGCTCCCAAGAAGCCTCTCCCAACCCTCTCTCAAGACTTTGGAAGCACACTTCTGTGTAAGGGTTTTTTCTTCCTTTCTCATTTTTGTCCAATTTTCATTAAGTTGTTTTTCCCTTTTAATTTCAATTATGAATGTTGGGGTATGGTTTTTCACCTCCCTAATACTGACCTGTTTATGTTTTAATTATGGGAGACCCGTTTCTCTTTCAATAAATGCCTCCTATGTACACCCGTTACTATGACAAAATTTGGAAAGGAACTTCTCTATCATCTTTTACATTAAAGTAATACTTTTGAATCAAGAATCTAAATTACATTAAAATTTTGGGACATGTATCTATATTACATCCTTACTGTCCATTAAATTTAAATATTATGAGGATCCCCTTTCACTCTCATCAACCAATTTTATGAATTCTTATGTCATGCAGTTACGATGTCAAAATCGCACCGATTTTCTAAGCCAATGTCATTATGTAGTGAATACCATGCACATTTCTCCATCAAGGGTATTCACCTTTATACACATTTACTTATTGATTATAAAGTTTCATGTATGAATTCCACATTCCTTTATCATAGAATAAATGATTATGTTTTATGAATCCATGTTTTCTAATCCATGTGGCACACTTATGCATGAAATGAAATGCTTAAGAAGGGTGCGCCCTTATAGCACTCCAATGCATTGGGTAAAGTATAGTATCCTGATACATCATGTGTAATGAGTGTTGACTCATTCTCATTCAAGTGCAACGAGGGTTTACTTATGCTTCATGTGCAATGAGTATTTACTGATGCTCTATGTGCAATGATCCTTGGCTCATGCTAATTCCATGTTAAGTGTTGTTGCCACATTTCCATGTTATGATTATCATGATTTATCATGCCTTTATGTTCATATTTCTCTTGTGCTATATTGATATGCCTATTGTCTGACATGTATTTCAGTCCTCATGTATTCCATGTTTATTCCCTTACTAGTATTTTTAGCTGACCCTTTTTTTATGTATGTCCTCAGGTTATCTCATGCAATGCTAAGTATGAGGGAATGTAGTGGTCATGTAAAGGATGTTTTCAATAAAGATATTGTATTTCATATTTTTAAGTTGTTATGTAATGATCATAAGACCCAAAGACACTAGACATCTCGATCTTCCATTTTGTATCAGGTGAATAGTTTATGTAATAAATCAAGTTTACGTTTGTAATAAAAGCAGGGTTTTCATAAAAATTATCTATTTTTTTATATATAGATGTGATTTTTGTGTGTTGCAAATTAATTAAGTCAGTTTATGAGGAGGTTGTCCATTATACTAATGATCAATAGTTTCATTTCCCATTTGAGGGAGGATTGGATGGTTATTGATAATATAATTAAGATAAAAAATATTACTATATGTAAGATATTGATGTAATTGAATAAAAAATTATTAGAAATATTTTTGAGAGTTCAAATAATATATAAATAATCCACGGTAAAATACATTACATCCTCATCAAACAACATTAATAGCTTTTCAACAAAATACATTCTAGGTTGGATTTATGATAAAAATCATTCTAAAAAGGGGATTGGGAAGTAATGATGTAATTGTTTTATTTATATACAAACCAATGGGATTTAACATGTAAATAAGTTTGGTTAAGGATTGTCCACACATAAATAGGGGAGAGGACACATTTGGAAATTTAAAAAATAAATAATACATACCATGTTTTTCTCATTCCCAATGGTTCAAAATTGAAATATTTTCAAACATTATAATAGATAAGGTATAAATATTACAATAAATCAAGAATTATAAAATTATTCAATCATTTTAACCGTTATAAATTTTTTTTAGTACAATGTTAATCACATTTTTAACAAAACAATGATTAATAATAATATCTTTTTTCAAACATTAATTTGGTTAAAATGTAATTTGACAATATTTGAACTATAAATAATTATCATTAAAATTATTTTAAAATTTCTTTAGAAATTAAAATGATATATTTGGAAGAATATATTTTAAATTAAACTCCCAAATGTGTTAAAAAATGTTTTTTTCAAAAGAAAAAACATTCGAAAATTTAAAATGACTTTATATCAAAATTAAATTTTTAATTGATAACTATGACCGAATCTTAATTAATAAATATATAATTTAACTAATTTAACTTTTAATTAATTTTTAATATATAATGGGATTTGTTTAAAATTTAAATAAAAAATTTAGATTTTACTTAAAAATCAATTTTTTTCATTATTTATCAAAATGTGAATCGTATTAGAAAAATATCAATAACTCAACCTAAGAGAATTTCATCTTGCTGATATCCAAAAATGATGTTAATTTTTAAAAATAAATAATTTAATAGTTTTAAAAAACATAACTATATTAAATCCTCATTGAATGTAGTGAATTTTGTTTTGATGAAAACCTATATTCAATAAATAAAATGAAATTATATAAAATAAACGACTTTGTTAACAAGAGCATAAAAAAAAATTTATTCAGTATGATATTTATATTAATTTTATAATAAATTTAATCTTATTCATTCAATAAGTAATTACTACTAGTTTATAAGAATCTTATTTAGAAAATAATGTTAATAATATATCGTTATTTGTTAAAACATATTATTTCATGTTACACAAGCTATCGAGGAGGTTGAATTAATTTTATTTTTTTAAGGAATTTGTTGGTAACATTGTTTTCTAATATATGTTTCACATGTCATTTATTTTATTAAATATAATTTTATTCTTTTAAAATCATGATCTCATTCATTGTAAATATTATCTTAGGGTGATATTTTGTGATTTTTCAAAAGCAATTTATCTTTCTATGAATAGTGAAAATACTGATTCATGAGAAACTATAATTACTTTTATTTAAACATAGAAAAATAAAATTTCATATTATATTATTTATTTTTTATTAAATTTACATAAAATTAATATGATATATTTTATTATTTTAATTTTAAATGACTTTTATATAATTATAATTTAGGGTTATAAGCGTATTGTTTTGGAAACCATTTTTTCTCACATTTAATTTCTTGATATTTAAATTAATTTTATAATGATATAGTGATTTCATTTTCTAAATTTGATTAATTATTTTTAGTTTGGAGGTTCAAATATGTTCTATAGTTTACATTTATTTTTACACATTATGAATAGTAAAATTGGGAAAATGTATCACTTAGGTAAAGGGTAAATTTGGTTGTTAAGGATAAAAATAATAAGAAAAATCATAAAACAATTATCCATGTGTATCATTATTTTAAATTTGTTATTCAATTTTACCCATAAAGATCCATACTTTTAAAATATGAAAATTTTCATTTATCATTGATTTTGGCCTTAATAATATTTATGAAATATAAAAAGTAAAAAAATGGAATTATCTAGATTTTAATATCAATAATATTTAGGAAGAGTGATAATAAAAGATCATGTTAGGATATAAATATATAATTTAAATATAAATTTAATTGTTCTCCAATGAAAATTTATTTTTTATTTTTAGTGACTGAATAATTACATTAAATGAATATAATACAATAACTATGAATATATTTAATTTATAGTGAAATATAATAAATTATGTTAACTATATAATATATAATCTGGATAAATTATTATGCTCCATTAAATTTATATATTCATATGAAATTATAGGGGTTTTGTAAAATATTATATTAGAAATCACTCATTGCATTTATGTATTTAAAGAGAAATTAAATGAAAATTTTGAAAAATGACATTAAGGATATTTTATTTATAAAATGTATTAAAACTAATTTAGTCTTAAAAAAATTAATATTATTATCCAACTAAATTTTATATTATATAAAGTATCATCCATCTTATATTTATGGGTTGCTTCCCTCTTACATTAACACTAATACACCATAATGACTGGAAAACACAAATAGTGTGGTAGTTGTGAAAAAGTTTAAAGGGGTATAATTTTAAAGTTCACGGTGAAAACCCAACAAAAACATACCCAAATATAATTGGATGATTTCTGTTTCAATTTAAAATAATTTTATAGTCTAGTTATATCAATTTGGATACATTTATACTTTAAAAATGTATTATATTAATTTAATACATTATGAAATTTCAATAATCTCCCTCCACTCAATTATAAATTGACACCCCATATATCATACCATTACAGAACATTGATAATACTACCTTGACCAAAACAAACCAATTTATCTTCTCGACATCCTAATAAAAGATATAATTTTTTTGGTATTCCAAAGAGATTGAACATATGTCTTTTAAGTTTATATCAAAATGATGCCTTCAGAATAAGGGTTTATCATCATTACCGACTCATTAATGTTTGTATGCTCTTCTAATTCCTGTTAATGTTTTTTAAAAATACTTAAATACAATCATTTGAGTAATTAATATACGTACCTGTCAATATTTCTATGTTTTATCTATTTTCTATATCATTTCCCCCATATTAAAAGTGAAAACATCGATCATTGTTACACTGTGTACCATCTCGAGATTATTGTGTAATGTTTTTCATAACCACCATACATGAAGGGGAATAATGGAAGAAAAAATTAATGTATATTATATTTATCAAATAATTATGTGTATGAAAATATAATGTCGTATCAAAATTCATACAATTAAATATTTTAGAAAAACTATAATTTCACTAAAGGGTACGTGTGGACTACCACCTCCAATGAGTGATTTGATGCATTTTTCATTTACTCTTTAGATGGATTGTAATAAGGATAGATTTATTAAATATATAATATATAAAAAATTTCTTATAATGGTGAATTATTATTTACCTTTCATTCATTTGATCAGTTGAAAAGTGGCAAGAATGTCCATGCGTACAAATTGTCTACCATATCAATGAATACTGTGATTAATTTTTTAGTCACAAAATTTTATGGAAAGTAATAAATATATATAATTTAACTACATTATATTTATAACGTGACTAAAATTCATGATATGGTGTAACCATGGTCATGAGTCATACAATGAGACTACCAAAAAAACATACATAAAAAGTTGTTAAAAAATAATGATAATAATAAAAGACAATTGAACAACTAGTGATAAAGTATTATAAATTGAGTGTTTATGATACTGTAAATATGAAAATATTTATGGTATATAATTATAATAAATTATTATTTATTATACAAGTGGTTAGAGAACCTATGATGAAACTGAAACTTGAAATATGCTATTTCATATCCATATAAACTCCACTAATATTTTTTTGGTATTGTGAATAGATTTACTTTTAAATATTGTATGTGATAACTCATTGAGATTTTTAACATAAATTTATATTTATTATTGGTGATAAAATTTTCTCAAAAAGTTTAATCTTTGGGGGATTTTCGATGTTCTCTTATAACTTTTCCTCTCTTAGGACATGAATTAAGGGTATAACTGTTTAAAAGAAAATTTGATCTTATTTAATTCTGTATCAAGTATACAGTAATTCCTTAAAATAATTTTTTAAAAAGTTGTTTTTATTTAATCAAAGGAACAGTATTGTTAACCTTTACATTTTAGAGTGATTTAATGTTATATTTTTTTTTGAAGGGACAATTTTTACATTCTTTATAAAATTTCAAAATGAATTATTTTAACATATACAATGTCAATGGTTATTCCCACCACCATAACCATTTTATACTCTTTAAGATTATTAAAAAATGGATTACTATGTTTTTATAAAATTATTTAATTAAATCTTATTTTAATGATTTCATCAATTTTCATTTATTATTTAAAAAATATTATTTAATCTAAATAATATATTTCAGATAATATGAAGTTAATAATTTATACATGATTAATATTTTTTCATGAAAATTCTCTTGAGAAATTCAGATACTTGTTATCCTTATTTATTGAAAATTATATGTATATTCAATATCCATTATAGATATTATTTTTTATTAAACCATATATTATTTCTATATAAATTATTTTACAATTGATGTTATTTAATTAAACGGAGAAAACGTTGATAAATATGTGTTATTTAACATAAACGCTTATTTTTTAACTAGACATATTTTTTTAAGAATTTTATTGATCAATTAAAATTCAAGGAATGAATTATACATGTAATGAGGATGGTAAACAAAATATTATATACCCTCTATATAAATACATTTCCTATGAGATAAATTAGTTGGAAAAATTAAATGGTGAATTAGTGTATACCTACCCATAAATTAAATAGTATTTGCATAAGGATTCGAAGGTATAAATATTGGGGGTTTTGTGAGCATGACATTAAAGATTATGCATTTCCATCATTGAGAATTAATTTATTATTATCTATTGGATAATTGATTTGATTTTATACATGTATGTATTTAATGGTCATGTTATTTACAAAAATACATTTGTTTAAATTATTTATCGTTCCATACCAATTGTGACATATATATTAAATTTGACTTCTATTTTACAGAACTCCTATTGATCATCTATGCTCGCCAATTATATATTTTCCTTTACCATTGATAGGAGGAAAAATAATATAAAATTGATAAATGATGCAAGAAATTATTTTGGGATATTTATTTTTAATTTCCAATATAATATTGAAATAATATATGTACTGATTCTATCAAGAATACTAAACTAATCGGTCCATCAAGATGATATCAATTTCATCTTATATGAATGTAAAAAATAAAAGATTGTTGTTGGGTTACTAGATTTTGGATTTCAATAGTTGTAATTTGAGTAATTTTATTACAATCATTAGTAACTATATTTCAAATGTACAAAGCAGACATGTAAATTCCCAATACCTAGTGTAGTATTTAAGAACATTACCATTACAGAGTGTTTTATTTTGTGGCTCAATATTCATTATGATTATTAAATAAATCAATATGTTATTCTATTCAGTTATGGTTTTTAATAGAAGAAATAGAATCAACACCCACCAACAATTTAGATATTTCACTTCTGTAGAATCCAATGTCATTGGTATTGGAATAGAATATATCATAGAAAAAGTAGGGTAACTAAAAGTTTTTATTATGAATAACACATCCTAAATAGAGATACCGGTTTTTATGCAATAATATTATATTATTTCGGATCACATCATAATATATAATCCTTTATCTTTTTTTTGAAATACAAATCTATTTGAATATTAGAAATGGTTTATGTCCCTCGAAAATAGATTCTTTGATTTGGGATGTTTCGTTCAATATATTGAATCAAACTATGATAGTCATTCAGTTCAGGGATGAACACAAACATGAAATGGAAATTACATCCCTCATATAGGTTTTAATACATAATCATGAGGAAATATTTGGCTCATAAGGTTTGGTATATGTTCAATCTTATTGATGTGTCATTTGTAAAATAGTTCATTCATGTCTTTCTATATGAGTTAACCTGTCCACCCTAATTCATAGAGTTTATTTTTAAAATGAACAAACATATAAAATTAAAACTATTTCAAAAAAATTATATAGATTAGCCCGAGTTGATTTGTAGGAATTAAAGAAGAAACTCAAGGAGAATCATTATAAGGGACTAATTTTGACTAGTTCATCACCATATAGTGCACTTGTTTGTTTATAAGAATAAATATTTTTCAATGATTCAATGAATTGATTATTAGTAAAACAAAAAAATAACCATTAAGACTATGTATCCTATACCTCATATTGAAATACAATTTAATCAATCGTGAGAACCTCAATATTATTCCAAGATTGATCTTCGATCAAATTGTCCATAGCTAAGGGTTATAAAGGATGATATAACCAAGCCAGTCATATGTACAAGTTATATTAATTATTAATATTTAATAATTACATTTGAACATACACATTTCAATGTAATCACTATGGGTCTATTAATTGAGTGATTAAAGATTACCTTAATCAATTAGTTAAAATAATTATATATTATATTTTTATTTATTAAAAATGAATAAAATAACAAGAAGAATGTTTGAGAATTATTATGAATCCCTAGGGAAATATAATGTATACATAAAATTTAAAATTTGTAAATTTTGGCTATTTAATGTTTCATTTATGGGTCAAATATTCTCAACTGAGTGTATAATAGTGGGCCCTATAAATACAATAGTTAATGAGCAATGGACAAGACCAATCATGCTAACCAAGATACATATTTTTCTTGGGTTGTCCTGGTACTCCTGATGGTTTGATAGTGATTTCTCAAGACCATCTAAGACACTCACAATGTATACTATAATAGGGATGATGTTCATGTGGACTGATTATTTGTGAGTATAATATCAATGCACTAAAAATAAGATTAGTAATTTCACCTATTCCTTCACCTCTTTGTAGTGGAGAATAGTTTTTGTTCTATAGTGATTCGTCTATAAAAGGTCTATGATGTGTTTTTTAGAAAAATGTTTTGGAGATATGTTATTCCTCTTTAAAAATGATAAATCAGTAGTGTAATTACTATATTTGAAATTTAGAGCTAAAAATGTTAATTTTTTAATTGAATAAATAGAGGCATTACCTGTAAGGTGAAAAGTGTGATATATATACTAATAAAAAAAATATGGAAGCATATCAAAAAAATTACTATGAAACAGAAAAGGTGGTTGGAGTTGATCAAATATTTTGAATATTCAAAAAATTACCCCAGTGGGAAGGAGAACAAGTTGGATGAAACTCTAAGTTAGAGAGATCTTGCTTATTTTCCATTATAAAGATTGAAGGAGGAAAAATATTTATGTATTTATAGAAGTTTACTCTTGAAATATTGAAAAATGTTGAATGGTCATTTCATTAAATGATGAATGTTCAAACATCCATCCATGAGGGTACTAAGAAGGAACTCGTGGAAGATATTGTATTACACATACATTTGAGGAATGTTTTTGATTTCAACTACAATAATTTTCGAATGATATGGTTTACGAATTGAGTATGTTTCTTATCGATATTAGATTTTATGAAGGAGTTGTTTGATAAATCTCATAGTTCATCATTTCTTGTTCATCCTAGAAATAAAAAAGATTTATATAGATACCAAAGAATATATCTAGTGGTATAACATGAAAATGGTCATTGTAGAGTATGTGTCCCAAAACCTTGTGTATTATAATGTTAAGGATAAGAGATAGAAGTATAATGGGATGTTATAATAATTACACATACCTTCATGGAGATGGAAAAAAGTTTCCGTAGATTTCATCAACAGAATCCATAAATAAATAAGGGGAATAATTCTATTTGGGTTGTAGTCTATTTTCAAATGAAATCAGTTATTTTTATTACAATTGGGGATGATTTTTCATTTGATTTGTTTACTCAGTTATACATTAATTATGTAGTGATATTTTATGGAGTACCAATATCAACATCATTTTAACATGATCTAAAGAATAATTTAATGTTTTGGAGAATCATTCTGAATGATCTAGATATATAATTTGGTTTCATTACTCATTATAATCCCTTGATTGATGGTCGGTCAGAGTGGAAAATTCAAACTAAAAAATTAATATTGAGAAATTTCCCTATGGATTTAGAAGGTGGTGGGGGTGAACAACATCATTTCGTCAAATTTTCTTAAAAACACAAATTTCATACAAGCATTCAGATTACTCAATATGAATTAATCTATTAATGTAATTGTAGATCTAAAAAGTGTTGGAATAAGTTTAGAGAATGAAGATATTGTATACCAATCTATATGAGGACATGTTATTGAATGTTGTATCCATTAAAAACACACAAGGGTAGCTCATAGGTGAAAAAAAAGATATATGGATAATAATTAGTGAGATATTAAGTTCTATGTGAGAATGTGTTTTATGAATGTCTCCTTGGAATAAGGTTAATGTTAATTGGAAATAACATAAATTTAATCCCAAAATATATTGGTTATTTTGAAATTATTTATTGTTTTAGGACATTTTGTTATCATTTGGAACTTCCAAATAATATATTTCAAGTTAATTATGTGTTAAATGTGCCTCTATTGAGCAGGTAAATAATTGTTCCTTCACATGTAATGAACTCATAGGTCAAACCGCTGAAGTCATATTTTTCTTATGAGGAATGATTGGTTGAAATTCTAGATTTTAGAGATAAAACAATACACAATACTAAAAAAACTGGTACAAATTCTTAAGGGATATCAAAAACATGAGGATGATATTTTAGAAAAATGGTATTAGATAAGGATAATGTGTCCTAAGATGTTATTATAAGTTTTATAGAGTTTATAGGAAAATTATTTTATGGATGGTATAATTTCAAAACCCGAGATTTTATAATATATTTCCATGAAAATAAATTTTATTGATATCATGAAACAACAAAATTAAATGAAATGAAAGAACCATTGAAAATATTATTTTTCGAAAACATTATAATTTTTGAATTTAGAAGGTCAATAGTATCTTAGGTAGAAATCTTCTAATTTTTATAAAACGATTTATTTTTCAATGAAATGTGAAAATACAAATTCTTATAAAAAACCATGAAAATTATTTAAACCAATTAAATTATAAATTTCCATTAAAATTTTTATTTTGTTTTTTATTTTACAAAATATAAAAATGATTTAAATAATTTTTTATAAGTGAATTTTTAGAGTTAAAAAACACAATTTTTCGGGAAAACCATTTTTCATCATATTTTTTAGTATATTTACTAATTAATTTTAACTAATTATAGGAATTAAATTTGATAAAAAGGATTTCATATTTGGAATCTTATGTTTCAAATATTTTAAACAGATTCCTTTAAATAATTTCCTTCATTAATTTTTTCCGTGGAAAAATTTATCATCATGGTAAAGGGTAAATCTAGTGATTATGGTTAAAATTAATTCGATAAGGCATTAAAAAATTTATTTTATTTTATTACATGTTATTTTTTTGTCAATATTTAACCAAAAATTGAAATATGAACATTTTTCAATTTATCCATAATTTGGTCATTTATAATAATTCTGTAAACTTTAAAGTCAATAATGTGATTCTATATGTTTTAAAAATAAAAATATTTATTTGAATGGCATAAAAACAAAATTTTTCTTCTAATTTTTAATTTGAAATATTTACTATATATAATTTTCATGGTAATTTATTTCATATATAATGTGATGGAATAAATAGATAAAATGCATACACAATGTCAACACAATATATATTCAATTAATATAAAATTATTATTAATTAATTTAAAAATATTATGAGTAATATAAATTAAATGAATTATAAAGTTCCAAGAATAGTATAGATATATATGAAATGTTTTGAATTATTTAAAGGATTATATTAAAATTCCTTCTATCTCATGATGTATTTAAATACTAGTGAAATTACTAGTTTCCAAGATGAAACTATTTATATTTTAAAATAATTAATATATTATTATAATATTTAATATTAGAAAAAAAATCAAATAATGATAAATCTGATTGGGTTATGATTGTAAACATCAACCATGGTGGAGATATATTTTTTTCACCTTTGGTAAAATTATTAACCCATAAATTGTGGAGAACATTAATAGTCTCGTAATTGAAAAAATTGCTACTAAGGAGTTAAAACTAAAAGATACGAGTTAAAATAATATAAATTTTTTTTAAATTGTAGAATTCTGACTCAACCTTATATTATATTAAAATTATATATATTCTTATCCATTTGAACATGAAAATGTATTTTTTTTATTTTAATTCTTTATGAAATTTATAGAATACGCCTCTCGCACTTATAAGAGGACACCCTTTATATATTTTAATTTAACAGCATTGAGTATCCCATATTACCAAATACATGAATATTTCTATTATAAATATACATATCAAATATATAATCATTATTTTATTCCAAAAATTTCATCCCTATGTCTTTTAAGAGGATATCCAAAGGATTTCAAACAATGATGAGGTAATCATCATTACAGACTCCATTCAGTTTATTTGTTCTTCCACTTAATCTTAATATGGTTTACTCATCCTAAAAAAATATATCTAGTGTCACCAATATAAATAAATTATATTATTATTAGTTTAAATTTATTTTCCAAATCTTTTCCACATTATGAAAAGAGAAAACATCACTCATCCGTATGTACTTCCTTCAAGCTATAGATAACAATGTAGTTTATTTTTAATAACAAATATACCTGGATGGTTATCAAAATAGAAATAATAAATCAATATTATACTTATGAAATAATTATTTTTGTATAGTATAATATAATACATACCTTATTTCATTTTTATCATTTATAAAATGATAACATCTCTTACATGTATTTGTGGACTAATACATCAACAAAGTAATGTGATCAATTTTTTATTTCCACATTAAGTGGATAGAATGAGTGATATATTTAATGAATAATATATATATATATATATATAATTTAAAAATTATTGTATAGAAATTATTTTTTAAAATTTTTTTTATTCCCTCTATTGAAAATTGAAAAAAAAAACGTTCATGTTTCTATATGGGCATCAATCTCCATGAATATTGTAATTAATTTTCATATATCAACAATTTATAGATGATTATAAATAAATATATATGTATATATATATATTTACATAATATATAATATATAATATTATTTCTAAAACTCAATATATGATGTAACCATAATCATTATGTAAGGTCTAATACAGAAGAATAAAAACATATATTGAAAGAATCCATTAACACGTGAAATATTGGTAATTATAATATGTTATTAAAAAAGGCTATAAGATTTTATAAATGTATCATATATGGTAATATAAATATTAATAGAATTATGTTATGTAAGTATAGTAAATTAAAATTTATTATATAGGAGGTTATATTACCGATGATGTAAGTAAAACTTCACGTAAGGGATTTCCTCTCAATTTTTACTCCATTGAGACATAGTTGATATTATGCACTTATATAATTTTATGTGTTATATATAAAGACCATTTTAGGTATTAAACATGATTATATGTTATTTAGGATTATATATATATATTTTTATGATATACTTTTAATTAGTGTCTATGTCATCCTCAATTTTTTCTTCTCTTCGAAAGATGAATGAAACCAAGAAATGCTAAAAACAAAGTCTGATTTTATTTCTTTTTTAATCATGTAAATTTTTCATCCATTCCCATATTCATCAAATAATTTAAACAAATATATTTTTATTTAATCAAATTATATATTATTTTATTCATAT
This sequence comes from Viscum album, assembly GCA_963277665.1. Classification (NCBI taxonomy): domain Eukaryota; kingdom Viridiplantae; phylum Streptophyta; class Magnoliopsida; order Santalales; family Viscaceae; genus Viscum; species Viscum album. The sequence goes on along the minus strand of OY728122.1, from coordinate 503,391,633 downwards.
AGTTTTAAATGGGTTTTATATAATCTTTAAATTGAGTTCTGAATGGTTCTTCTTGAAAAATCATTATAAAAACTCGAAAGGAATTAATTTTGGACATATAATGTGTTAAGAAATTTTTCCACCACCAGAATAATTGTATAATATATTATCTTCTTCTAAAATATTTCAATGTATTTACAATGGAATCACTTTTATGAAATATTGTTATAATTTTACTATTCATATTTATTTTAGTCTCCAAAAGAAATTAATTTACTTAAAAACTATTATATATGATGAAATTCAGTTAATATTTTATCGCATATTAATTTTCTAGTCATTACCTATCTATTGAAAATTTTAATTTCATGAAATAATATTTCATTAAAATTATATTTATCTTAAATATACATCCTAGACATGCTTATTTCTTAAATCATATATCATTTCTACATTCAATGTATAATTAGGAAAGTTATTTGATTTTCTAGGGGAATTCATTATTAATATTCATTTGTCTAATCAATATTGATATCTTTTTATATGTAATATTTTCTACGCAATTATGTTTTCACTAAATATATAAGTTATTCAATGTAAATATAGGGATGGGTGCGGTTTGCACACGAGCCTCAACCCAGTTGGTGAGGAATCCTTATGTGCATCCATGGAACCAGGGATCAAAACCAATGAGAGGATAACTTCTAGGTACTATAGCAGTACTGTAGTAGGCATTGTTTGGCATTGTAGGAGCTGGGAATAATCCCCCGTTTGGGCCTTCGGGCCATATATTTGGTCCTCGAGTCCATTAAGGCCTTCGGGCCACCCATGCCTTTGGGTCAGTAAGGCCTTTGGGCCACCTCAAGGCCTTAGGGGAACCATAAGTGAAGATACAAACTAGACAACCTACAAGGAACAAGCATTATAATGAGGATGAGCAAGGAGCTTTCACCAGTGCAGAAGCTAAACGGATTGCAAGAATGAGAGGGTATGGCACCTATCATTAGAAAAATCATGTGCATGCACGGTAAAGTCTAGTCGAACATCCATGCAAAGGTGGAGAGCTAATTTCACGATGAAGATGTTCGGGAGGAGAAGTTCAAAGTTGTTAGTCTTGGTTGTATTTAATATTTGAAGCCTTCAAACACTGAATTACTCTATGGCATACGATCCATGTAATACTTACGCCTACAGACCTTTTATGGGTTCCACCTCCACCCTTGAAATGTGGATTATCATAAATCAATAAAAATAAAGGCCTTTGGGCCATTGGAGGAGGGTAGTGATGTGTGGGGCTAAAAATTGTATATCCCATCAATGCATCAACAAGTCTCACAGGACAAATCAGTTGATCAAATTATATGAGTTATGGTGAATACCTTCCCCTCAATTAAGATATATTGTAAAAATTAATTTAAGTATATATTAAATAATTTTAATATCATGAAATCCAATATTTCACTGCTCCCTCATTGAGAATTTTTATTTTATTATCCGTGAAACTATTTCATTAATAGCATGCATTCATGAATTCCATGATCATGTTATGGATTAAATTAAATGTGTTTTATAATTTTATAAGGAAATATTTATGATTAATTATCTACTTATGATAAATATTTTATGTAACACTTAAAGATAATCTGAGATGACCCTTTTTCTAGTATTTAAGAGGGATTTTATGAATAATATCATGAATGAAATATTTTTATTAATTCTATGTGTTATATACTTACAATGTATTATGGAAATCATGTAACTATATTAATAGTTAGTAATAATAAAATTTAAAATTATTTAGGATGGGATATGTTATATCTTATACCAATGTAAAAAAGTAGACAGTAAATCTGGATTACTATAGTTTGGGTTTCTACATTCCCACTACTTGTCACAGTATAAATTAATGAACTTCAATTGATTTGTTGTGGTCACTTTGGTGGATTATAAGAGTACCAGGAAAATTTATTACTAATTAATAAATAAACTATTAAACTCGTTGGATGATATATTGTTTAATGTAAGTGATGTCAAGTTACTTATATCATATTAATAGAAAATGTGGGATGGTTGATAGATATTCTCCAATGAGCATGGGTTTAAAATATGATTTTGTTAAAGTGGTCTTATAATTTTTTTGGATATAATTAAATGTCCAAACAATATTTAATGATGATGAAGAAATGGAAAATATAAGAAATACAATTAATATATTTTTCAACACTTTCCTTTAGAAGACTTAAATTTTAATCATTGGTAATGTTACTATAAAATTCAATAATGTGTAATTTATTAATTAAAAACGAAACCTATTTCCGATGTTATTTTTTTAATTCTATAATTTAGTTGTGGAAGATTGGGGTATTATATAACATTATAAATGTATGATTATACTTCATGTTATTTTCAATTATCCTGTATTTTTTGTGATTTTATTCACATGTTATGATTTCATATTCTACACCACCGGCTTCACTATAGAAAATAACTCCAAATTGATTTTTTTGGAGGGGTATCTAAAATTATGTATGGTGAGGTAATATATGGATGAATTCCCCCTCTCCACCAAAATCCAATTATATCATAATATGGTTAGGGAAATCTAGGGTTATAATTTATTATATTATTTATTGTTTTTCTACAAAGGGCTATGATGAATCTAGGATTTACAAAACAATTATGTGCAAGATGTAATGTCTTGGGGTATAAATCGTAAATTTACTATGTTTTTATGGATTCAGCTTCCCATAGAAGTAAATGTATAGTGAATGATGGATTAATGTATAATGAAATTATAGTATACATATTGTCATTAAGAAATGTACCTTTTAATATATGAGATGATTTATCGAGGAGATAAATTTGTGGATTGATGTTAGTATGAGATGTTGTTCCCTAGACTAAAATAATATGGGTAAGGTTTTCCCATGACTCACATTAAGGATAACATACTTATTAAAGAGTTGATCAAAATATTTGTGGAATTTTGGGGTGAGAGATACAAATCGTTGGGGAAATTGATGCATAGATCCTTATATATATATAAATCTTCTGATATAGAATAGTTATATTGATGTGTTTGTTTTTGAGTGACTCATGGTGTGAACGGGCTAATATGTATTACCAATTTAGGTGATGATTTTGTTTCATTTTTTATCCATTAGTCTTTAGAATTATTTATACATAATATTCATGAGAGTATTTAGGAAGGATGCAATAAAGTATACCTATTATGATAACCGTATGTATATGTAAACTATTTTTTATGTCCACATTAGTTGTTTTTTGATTTATATTGGCATTTCTTGTTATGGTTTTTGTTCAGGAATCAGGTTCACTCTTTCGAAATTACATTTTAATATCCATTTTTTTATCATTTTGTTTTATTTACTGAAGACTATAAATAAATGGAATTTCTTGTTCTAATTATTCATGAGTTGGATGGTGTTTCTCTTTCAGATTTATGTTCATTAAAAATATATAAGGTCTATTTATCCCATATATGTGATGAATATACCCACGGTACTAGTTTAGGAAAAATCACTTTTCCCCATGAAATTATTTGAAATGTGCAGGTTAATTTTATTGAATATAGGTTGGGAGAGGAAATTTGATTTTGAGTCCCAAGGAGACCAAGAGTGGTATTTAAAAAATATTAAATCTATTTATCTCATTAATTCATGGTTTTCAATTAAATATTAGATTAAATCCGGAATGGGGACTTGAATGGAAAATATGATACTATCGTTCAATAAAAATGATAGTATTTACCCTAGACCCACCATAATATTTATCATCATCAGATATTTTGTTAAAGTGACGAAGTGGGAGAAAAAAATAAATCAATTTATTTTATTATTTTATTATTCTCCTTGAAATGACATAACATGATCCTTTAAAAACATTTTGTTATTCCAATTCCCAATGGCTATCCACTTAACCCTCAGATATTGAGAGGATCTATTGGATAAAATATTCGTGAATGAAATCGGATTGAGGACCTCTAATGAAGATAGAATTCAAGCATCCTTCAAATCACTATGATGAAGGATCGTTCTTCGGTGATTTATGCTAACCCAAGGTGTGGTTTTTTTTGTGGTTTAATTTTATGAATAGGTTATCACAAGAAATAATATTCCATTAGCTAATAGAATGGTTTATCAGTTGATCTTGATCTATGGGTGTGGATTTTAACATCATGGGTTACGGAGAATTGATATTTTTTATTACTAATTTTTTTTATTCTAAAAGAAATTAATCTAGGATAACCCATTCATTGATGATGTTTGTTTATAATTTGTGATATGTGCTTTTATTCCTTATTACATTTCATTATTCTTCATCAGCATATCCTATATAGTGGTTTGATTAATAAACACCAATTTATCCATTCACATCTATTCTCTAGTGAAACAGATTGATACCATGGGTGTGGTTAAGGATTAGGGGTTTGATCTAGGTGTGAGGATGATGGAGGAAGATCAGACATGGATTAAGATTAAACTCTTGATTCTTTTTTTCACATTCTTATTGTGTGGTAATAGTGAAGAACAAGATCCGTCAATTTTTTGAGATGTTGAATGGTATTATTCTAGTGTGTTGTGATGAAAATATCAGTTACCACCAAATTCAATATTCTTAGAAACGATTAATGACAATCGAGGAGGAATTAGAAGAATTAATTATGAACTATGAGATTCTATAAAATATGAAGTCGCAAACTATGTACCCAAGGAAAAAAAAATTTAGGCCCTATAAGAAGAATTTTCATTTTCATGTGAAGAAAAATATGACACATCATGTGATATTTTGTTAGAGACTAATCATGGATCCTTGAGGATACATGGTAATGAAAATATCCATACACACAAGAACAACCCAATACTCTTCCACAACCTAGTACATAATAAGAGGCACAATACGTAGTCATTTCCTAAAATACACAGTCATGACCAAATGTATATAGTTACTATATAGTATAAAATTGATTTCTGGATAGACCTATATACATATTATACACATCAAGAACTTGTTTTATCTATGGTGGTAATACATGTTGTGGGAAAAGGTGCTATATGTGAAGAATAGGGGTTAGAATGATACATCTTTCACACCCATTATATGCATCCATTCCCTCTAAATCTATTTTGAGCACTTTATATCTACATAAATTGAAAATTCCAATTGAGTGAGACCCCTAGGTTTATTCGTATAGGTATATAGTACGAAATTACATCCTTGATATAGTAGTTTGATCCACTATACATGTTCTATTTCATATAGAGATTATGATATCACTTCAGGAGGATTAGAGTTAGTTTCTCTATTAGATCCTTCATTAATGGAGTTAATGGTATTAAATTGATCACCATGCATATGGAATTGATCCCCTATATAGAATATTGATCTGGTAGGATTTTTGGAATCCCCCTTTAGTCCGAGGTTTGATCCCCTATCAAGGAAGTGTTGTCTTCAAAGATTAAATGAGTATATCAAGATGACTCAAGATGAGTACAACCAATCAAATGAGTTTTATCAATGAAAACATAGATCATTATCTGAGCCTTCCAAGATAATAATTACATTGAAGCCTCTTGTAGTATCATAAGGCTGGAAGTGTTGGTTAGGTCCCCTAGAGATGTTTTCCTATTATGAGTAAATCCGAGGTTTCATTATTTATTTATATGTAACATAACTTGATTGGAATACCTATGTATTTATAAGATGACTAGTATTGATTATTTATGTTCGGTTATTCTGGTTTTTCTACTAGGTAATGGTATACTCTCCCCATGTATGGGAATTATGTAGGATCTGGACACAGTGGAAGCACAACATTTTGTGGGGGCCAACATTGCCTTTACAGTAATCGATGACCAATATGGGATCAATACGACAATGAATTCCATTATTCATGGATTAAAATAAATTATTTATAGAAAATAAGAATGATGTTGGATCCAATAGGGAAAGTATCTTACACACCATGATTATAATTAATTTATATAATTTCCTAAAAAAATTACTTGGATCTTCTGTACATTCATCATTGATGATGTTTATCATTCGAAATGAGACTTCTAGATTGTCTTGTGGTGCTTATGAGGATCCAAAATATAATCCCTCTCATGGTTATCTACATGTTCTCTGATGTCCTCTGACTGACTCCACTCATTCTCTATGTGCTAGCGTGATAAGTGAGTCTCTTGTTTCAATTGTTCTTGATCTCTTGTTCTTTGGTGTTAAAGAACATCACTTATTCTTGAGAAGGGAGGGAAGATTATTCGAGAGAAAAATTTATGGGATTAAAAATTCTCAATTCTCCAGGTGTGCAGTTCGGTACATGTCACAGTAGATATACAAGTCTATTAATCGAAATGGAACTTCAGTAACAATATTTAATTATGTAACAACAATTAATTATATTCATAAACTTAGAGAAATATCATGCTCTTAATAATAATGCCACATCATTATTTATGGTGCGAAATAATGAACACAATATAATTGTAAAAACAATTACACGTCAGAAAATAATAGCAGCGTTATTATTATTTTAACTCCTGCCAACTAGTTAAATAATTACTTACCATCTTGAAAATAATTATTTTACTACCAGATCAGTCCTTGTATGATCTTACTTCACTTACATTTATTGAACTCCTGAATAAATAAATAAATATATTATTTAGAATATTGTAAATAAAAAATTATTAAAAATCAAATAAAATTAATAAATATATTTTACTCAAAATTAGGAGAATAAAAATTTCGTTAATTTACACGATTCTTTTATATTGAATAATATTATTTCATGTCTTGAAAATAATATTTATTTCAATAATTAAATTCAAAAAAATTTACTAACAACCCAAAAAACACATAGTGCTTGACCCTCTATGAGTCTTTCTCATTGGCTTAGGCAGGCATGCCTAAAGTCCATGTGTACTATCTAGAAACGTGTCATGTCACCCAATAGAAGCATCTTGAAGTTGTAATAAATAAATCCAAATATGAACGATCATTGAGTAATATAGTCTCCTTGTATCAATATCTCATCAAACAAGTTTCATTATAGTATCTTCACCCTTTATGCTTGATACATCATTCGTTGACTACTTGTAATAAACTAGTCATTACATAATGGCCATTGAATTTCATGTGATAGTACGATTTCAATCAAAGGGCTCAGATATCAACTTCTATAAATGGAAGGGAAAAATGATTCCTTGACTTATCCATTAATAACATTAAACTCATGACACACCCAACATACCCCACTTCCCTCCAACACATGGATTGATAGAAATATCTGATTAAACTAAAAAATGAGAAATTATTACTAGCGGCATGATCACATAATCTCTTATCTAAGAGAATACCAAGTGATAACATCATGGGAGGAAGTATCATATGCATATGATTACTGGAACCTAACATTTTGTATTCAATGTGTCCCATCATAGTATGTCATCCAACCATAGAACTATATGTAATAATATTGTTATAGCATTTCACGGTTCTCATCAATGTGGGAAACATCCATGACCAAATCAATGCATCATAATAATCATGGACATTATTACATCGTAGTCAAAAATAACAATGATAATATATATAATAAAATGTTTAATATTTAAATACATTACATATCTATGTAATCAAAATAAAAACTGTTGGTTCTCATATAACCACTCTAAAAAACCCCATCTTCGACTATAGCCAACATCCTTCAAATTTCAATCCTCAAGACCTAAAATGGTCATCATGTTTCTTCTATGTCCAGCCTTTAGTCAAGGGGTGTTCATTGTTTTCTTCTATGGAAATACATCTCAATGCAATTTCACCTCTCAATGAATTTTTTTTTCAAGAGATGATAATTCAGAAGTATCTGCTTCAACTGCTGATGTGACCTTATCTTTTTGCAAGATCCACCACTGCAATATAATCACAATAATGTGTGATCGTATATTTACTACTACATACAACAACCAACACCTGGATGATGCTTCACATCCAATCATCATCTTTAGGTACATCAGAATCTTTGATATACATAGACTCATCTATAGAATCTATGACCACACTCTCCTTTGAGATCTTATAGATCACCTAAATATCATTCAAAGTTAATTTATATCCTGTTTATGACTTCATGCCACCATGATTAGTCTGGAAACTATCATCTACATATCTTTTGATGACTAATTTCTCATCTCCCCCTTAAACCACAAACATATCCTTAGTATGGCTCAGATACATAATCATGGTCTTGAATTCCTTCAAATGGCATTCACCTGGGTCAGCATTATATCTTCCTACAACACTAAATGCATAGAAAGAAAATATCCAACTACATATAAGGGAATACATGACTGTCCCAGTCGCAAATTCATATGGAGTCCATTCTATTCTCTCTCTCTCTTCAAGTGTCTGGGAACATGTTTTCTCAAAAAGATGAATGCAATGAGGCTATAGGAATAATACCCACTTAGATTGTTCCACACTGAATCCCTTCAGTATTTTTTCAATGTTTGTACTTTCACTTAGGCCCAAAAATCTCTTAGACCGATCTCAATGGATCTTGATCTGAATAATATATACTTTCACGACTATGCCTTTTATAGAGACTCATGGAATCAACCATACCTTAACATATTGTAATACTGGTCTCTCATTTCAAATATGTAACATTTCATCAAAATATACTTTCAAGAAAATGACTGCACTCCCACGGAACAATTTGTAGACACAATTCTCACATTCATTCTTATGAAAACCAAATTCCATTATGGTTTCATCAAAATGAACTTTCCATGACATAGATTCTTTTTTTAATCCATAAATGGATTTCTTCAACGTTCATACCTTATTGGCATCCCATAGAGTAACAAAAACATTAGGTTATGTCTTGTTGAGATCTTCATGAAGGTTCTAATTAAGGAAGGCTGTTTCGACAACCATTTTCCAAATCTCATAGTCATGGTAAGGAATAATGTAAAATAGAATTCTGATGTATTTCAGCATCTCAACTGGAGAAAATGTATTTTCATAGTCAATGCCTACATGATATTTAAACCCTTTTTCAACTAGTCGTGACTTATAGATACTGATGTATCATTCCATATCTAGTTTCTTCTTGATTAACCATTTTCATCCATCACGTATTACATCAACTGGAGGATCTACCAAAATTCGGACATTGTTTTGTTCCATGAATCCATTTCATAATTCATGGCTTATTTTCCACATGGAAATGTCTGTTCCACTTTATACTTACCAGTAGGATAGAGGATTGTTACTATCAACCAATAATGAGTAATCATCCTTGGTAACTAGGAAACCATACCATTCCAGTTCTCTAACCTCCCTTGTACTCCAATATAGTACTTGGGACTTTGGAAACTAATTCCGCTTCCATGGGGCTTTGTGGAATCTTTTCATGTACCAACTCTTGTGTACCATAATCCTTTACGTTTCCTATGTCTATATTTATCCCACTATCTCTTTCGGAGATGTGTTTACTCTCAAGGAATACAACATGTATTTCCACTATATTATTTTTTTCTTATGGATTTTATAGTAAATATACCCTTGTTTCCTTGGGGTGTCCAATAAATGTACACCTTGTGTATCACCATGAAATTTTCGTACCTGATGAGGAATTAACAATCACTTCTCTATGCTACAAATTTAAATTTGATAACATGGATTTTCTTCCACTCCAATGCTTGTATGGAGTACCATTTATCAATTTAGTTTGTAATTTGATTAGTATTTGTGCCACTGTTTCTAACAAATATCCCCAAAGGGATAATGGAAGACTTTCATGACTCGTTATTGATATCACCATGTCATATAAGGTGTGCTAACTCCATTCGTTTACACAATTCCACAGAGGCGTGTAATCAGAAGTGAGTTGGGATAAGATCCCAAAAAACCATAAGTAATCAATTAAATCTTGATTATGAAAATATCTATCTCGGTCTGAGTAAAGTTTCTTAATCTTCATACTAAGATGGTTCTCAAATTCGTTCTTGTATTCCATTAACATATCAAAAGAATTATTCTTATGCCTCATATGTAGATATATCCATATCTTCTAAAATCATCAGTAAAAGACATGAATTATGAGTATATACCCCTTGCTTGATTTTGAAATGGTCCAAACAGATTGATATGAACAAATTTAAGATGCTTATTAGCTCTTTCTCCTTTCCCACTAAATTCGGATATGGTCATTTTTCCATGAAAACATGCATGACATATAAAGAGTGGTTTTAGTTCAAAAGAATCTAAATATACATCTTGATGTAACTTTTTCAGAAATTTACCTTTTATATAACCTTGCTATTGATTCCAATGTTGGGTGTGGTATGAGTTATGAAAAGTATCCTTGGTATCGATTACCATTACATGGTTAGTTTAATCTAACATGTAAAAACTGTTTTATAAATTTGCCCCTCCAAAACAAATTTTATCTTTGTAAAAGAAAAATCATTCATTTCCGATCATGAAAAAAATCCATTTGTATCTATTCTGGATGCATAAATAATTTTTTGGTTACAAAAGGAATATAAAAAAACACGTTAACTCCGAGATCATCCTAGTTGGAAATGTGAAGTGGTAGACTGCAACAACTACATCAGGAAGTCTGGATTCATTTTCTTCTCGTATATCTACCTCCCCTGAGTTAATTTTGTTAAATATAATTGGTTTCTATATTTTAATAAATATGTGAGAACCAAAAGCTTTATCGAATACCCAAACTATAGAATCAAGTAAATTAAACTTGATATCAAAATCACCTTAAGCTTCCCTTGTTTTTTTAGTCGATTGCAATTTTTCTTCTAGTGGGCCTTATTTCGACATGTGAAAAAAAACCACTTGTTTCCCTGCCTCTCCTTTTATCTTATTTTTCATGGAATGGCATGAAGAAGATTGGGGATTAAAGATCATTTCTTTCCATTTCCTCTTATTCACTATAAGGAAAAAAGTATTTTCAGGCTTCATATATTTTTCCAAATGGTGAATGACTATTATATTATCAGATTGAGATTTATCAATGTTGTTAATATTGAAATTAACAATTAAAATCTAGAGAAGCTACGAGGGAGTGATGAAAAAATAAGGTCGGTACCTTGTTCTTCTAGAAGTTTAAACCTTATAACCCCTATGATCTCAATGTTTACAATGAGTATTACTTCATTAGGAATTTCTGGGAAGCCCTCTCCATGATTATTCTAAAAGGGTTCCTTGGTTATCTCAAACCATTCCTATCTTTCTCTCTCCTAGTAAAAACCATAGAGGTTCTCAGGCATGCTATAAGAATCCATGTTTTAGTGAGAATTCATGAGCTCACTAGAAATTGATGATAACATCAAACATTGAATGTTAAACATGTCATTCATGTGTTTCTTGTATACTAGGAAATTCTCATCACTAGCCTCTTTGGAAGGTAGATCATTTGATGTTGACTCCAACTTGTAAGACATCTATTCATGGCATATGACAACTCGAAGACATCTAAACCATTGTGAGAAGTTACTGATGGAGAGGATATTGTCTTTATCCAAAATTAAAAATAGGGATATTGTGGCTGATGATATTGTCATTTTTATTATACAATTAAAAGATAAGATCATTATTACGTTCTGGATTACATTTTATGAGAAATAATAAATTAATTTTATGAAGTATCCCACTATTTTAGGTAGCCACCATATCCCTCACCATTGAAATAGAAATATCCAGTTGCCATGATATTCTTGTGGAAAGGTCCCATATTCCCCTTCTCATGACCCAAACAAGTGATTTTCAATCTATTTCAATGTATTTAGATAGAAAGGTCTTTTCCAACTATAGAATTGTTGCTCCTTATTCTATTTAGTGGACTCCCCAATCCTAAAACCCGGACTTTGGATTTCCTCAACTCTTGCCTCCAACATTACACCATCTATTGAAAGGACTACTCCTATTGATATAATATCGTTAAGTCAACCTGAAACATTTCATAAGGGCTTCCTGTATAAAAGTAAGTGTCCAAACAAGGGTTGTCAAAACACATAGTTTTATTTAGTCTTTCCATTATTCAACTAACAGAAGGATTGTTCTGAATTAATATTTTATTTTAAGAATTTTTATATGTTATGATTGAATTTCATATTATCATTATCACATGATTGATAGTATGAAGTGGAATATATAAATTCCATAACCATGTATTGATAATATTTACGCATAATTCTAGTTTATTTTAGTTCTATCTTACATGCTGGTTTAGTTCATTAATATTGTGATCACACAACACATCTATAATGATAAACCATGCCACTGAATGAAATAAAATAATTTTAAGGGAATGATCATGAGTTTTTATAAGGGATATTTTTTCTAGATGTTCATAAACTAACACTGACCTAGGGGAGAAAAGCCATGAACATTTTGGGTTCGTGTTTACAGTTTTCCTTCTATTCACCTCTGTATCTCTTGGGATTGGTTTCATGTGGGCTCCATCATGAACTGCCTCAACTAGATTGGGAGTTCAACTTAATACATATGCTTTTTAACTCACAAAAAGTGGAGGAGTAAAAGAGGGATTATATAAAAGAAACCATGGGAAATCAGACACTACATATTAATGAGAAGAGATGGCTCAAATGCCAACAAATTAATTTAATATAAAAATTAAATGGGAAAAAATAACATAAAAAGGTGTGGTCAAGCTCCTTATCATCCACATACATGAAATGAATTACACAATTAATAATAATAGAATTCAATTAATTAATTATTCTTTTTAATGTAAATCTATATGGAATCAATTAATTATTATCATTAATTCATCAATAATTTTATATAAATTCCATTTCATAATTTTCTTAAGATTATATTTTTTGTACATAAATGCACCACGGATGTATGCTGGTGAATACCCTTTTGAATCTACCCAACATGTATTATATTCCAATTGTTTTTTAATCATTTGAAATATGGAATACATGATGCACCAATGCATAGAGTCACAACCTGTAGAAAAATTGATACATGATAAGAAGTTCTAAACATTAAATAAACGTTAAAGTTTTAACTATGGGTAATTTTGTAAAGTACATGGTGTGTAGATACAACAAAAAATGGTGTAATACCTTCACCATAATTCTTGAAGTACATTCCTAGGGACTCGTCATGTGAAGCATACTTCATAAATTTTGGAGTACATGGTGTGTACAGTGGGCTATACACCATGATGTCTATGTGTTTCACAGTTACTTGTGAGCTTTGTTGTGTATGGGATACACCACTTAGACCCTGACCGGAAGAGACTAAACACCATATCTAGTGGGCCACACAGTGTGTAATCCCACATCTGTGTTCCTATATTTCCTGGTCAACACAAGGTATAAAATTAACCGCACCATGTGTAATAAATGCATAGGGGTATAGTAATTTCTGAATTATTATTACTACATTGTACATGAATACACGACATGTTGTCCAGATTACAGGATGTGTATGATATATAACACGAAATGAATTTCCAAACACATAACCTATACTTTCTTATCACCTTGGCAGAATCATTGGTTCCTCCTGATGAGTTCCCTGTTTTTAATATTAATCCCAAAATTATTCGTTTCTAATAAATCTATGAGAAACAAAATAAAAAAAATTAATCCAGATATTCATATTAATATAATGATTAAACTTAGAATTTAAAAAATAAATTATTAAACAGTAAATAATAAATGATAATTAAATAATTATAAATGATGATGACCACCCTTTGATCCAACTTTTAGGATCCATACCCCACAGAAGCATAGAGTAGTGTGGAGGCCAATTTTTCATTCACTGTAATCGATGGCCAATTAGTGATCAATAAAACAAGGAACGCCAGTATCCATTGATTAAAATAAATGATTTTGACAAAAGGAAAAAGGCACCAGATCCAAGAGAGAAGGGATATTGCACACCATGTTTATATTAATTTAATTAATTTCATGAAGAAAAGAATACATGGATCTCTAGTACATTCTTCATAGATGATGTTTGTCATATAGAATGACCCATTCTTATTGTCTCATTTAACTTTAGTGGATCCAAACCAGAATCCCTCTAGCGGTAATCTACAAATGATCTGATGGCTTCTGATCGACACCACACATTCATTGGGTGCTAGCAAGAAAAATTGAGCGTCTTGTGTCAGTCATTCTTGATTTCTTGTTATTCAATTTTAAAGAATGTATATAATTCTTGAGAGGGGAGGTAAGATTATCTTAGAGATAAATTGCTTGTCTCAAGAATTCTCAATTCACCATGCATGCAGTTCGGTACATGGCACAATTAACGTAATTGGGTATTTATCAACATGGGGTTCAGTTACATTATTTAATTTCGTAATAGCAATTAAATACATTCATAACCTATTAGAAAACCCATTATCTTAATAATAATTCCACATAATTAATTTTGGTGCTCAAACATGCGAAAAATAGAGTTATAAATAAAATTCCACATCACAAGATAATAGTAGTGTAATATTATTTTAACTTGTTCCAAATAGTTAAATAATTTTTTACCATCTTGAAAATTATTATTTTAAAACTAGAGAGACCTTGGTCTGATCGAACTCCACTTCCATTTATTGAACACTTGAACAAATAAATAAATAAATTCTTATCTTAAATTAATATTTAATTTATAAACTATTAAATAAATATTTAATAAATTTTCTATAAAAAATAAATAAATTTTACTCACAATATGATGAATAAATATTTATTTAATTTTTTCAATAATTTAATCTCGAATATAATTATTCTTTAATCTTGAGAATAATAATTATTTCATTAATTAAATTCAAATAGAATTTAACTCAGACCCCCAAAAAACATTGCGTGTGACCCTCTAGAATTCTTTCTCGTTGGAATTACGCAGGTTTCCCTAATGCCCAAGAGTATTTTCTAGAAATGAGTCAAGTCAAACATGAGAATTAACATAAAGTCACAACAATGGTATCCACATACGAAATCCCACTATGTAATATAGTCCATTTGTCTCAGTATCTCATTAAATGGTTTTCCTGAGAGTGTAATCAACCATTTTGGTCAATACATCATTATTTCACTACCTAAAAAAAACTCTTTGTTACAAAATGGCCGTAGAATTTCCTGTGAGACTTCTATTTCCATCAAAGGGCTGGGATATCAACTTTCATAAATAAAAGGGACAAATTCTTCCTCGAGTTATCCATTAATAACATGCCACTCCTGACGCACCCAACGTAACCTACATCATGACAAAATATGGCGTAATTATTTTCATCAGTAAATCAATGTGAGAGAGTCGTGACACCTATTAATGATAATAATAATTTCTAAGAACAATTAAACACACTTGTAGATAGTAATATTTGATGACACTAAAACATATTGAATTAGAACTAGTAGGTTCATTCTCATAATCTCCCTTCTTGGAGATTACCATGATACAAATTCAATAGAGGAAGTATCATCTTCATATGATTACTCACACCTGACAGTTTGTATACATTGTATCTCATTATAGTATGTCATCCATCTGTGGAACTATAATTAATAATATTGTTACAAAATTTATTGGTTCTCATCATAGCAGGGAACTATAATTATCTTATCAATTAAATGAATAATGTAATACATTATTACATTATACTAATGAAGAATAATGAAAAATATGTAATAAGATATTTAATATTTAAATACATTAAATTTCCTTGTAATCAATGTAACAACATTGGGTTTGTGGACAAAAACTCTAAAAATTTACACACACTTCTCAGGTCTTACGAAGAGGGTATATCTTTTAATGGATTATCAGGAGTACTAGGAGTAGGCAGAGCATAGAATTGTTCAACATTGTTCGATGTTTTTACTAGAGTTTCATTTTTCTGCGGTCCTCTCCTTCTTATTATGATAGAATCTTTTAGTTTTTTTTGGCCTATTATCTTCCCCATTATCACATTGAGTAATTTTTTTATACATTGGTTTTTTTATTAATATTTTTGGAATTTTTTGGTATTAGTTATACATTATATTCATATTTATATGGTCTTAGGGATAATTTTATTCATATTATTACCAATGAATAATGCCTATATTCTCTATGATAATCCAACATAGTGATATTCACCACCCTTATACTATTGGAAGCATGTCTGTGGTTGTAACCCTCATTTTATCACTAGTCAGGTCGGACCTGATGTTTATAGTCATGACAGAGTAGTATCTGAGATGTTGGTTCAACCATATTTCATGAGATTGGATATTATATAGGTGCACAGTTTGATTTGGTGTTTAAGTAAATGTTGATAATTTATTTTGAGTCCAACTCTTAGATGAGGGACTCCATTTGTTTCAAGACCAATGTATCCTTTCACATGGTCTCTGATAAATTGGTTGTTGAATCAGCGCATGTAGACACTAGTTTCATTGAAAACATTTATACATGAATCACATAGTAATGGTTGATAGTTTCTATACCCTCTTTAGACAGCTCACCAGATATACTCATTTCCCATTATGAGTCTTGATTATTCTATGTTGCTGCGGTGACAGTACCCATCTAGGATCCAACTGTTTGAATAGGAAGATTATACTACAAGTGATGAGGATTTAGTATAGGTTCCTACATAGGGGTCGTACCTCATAGTGGTTTTCAAGTTATGCCACCACCCATGGAGAAGTATATGTATATAGAAGTACCAGCTAAAGACGTGCATAGGCTGCGTGCACTCAAAGTGTATTATAAGCTGTGAATTATTTGTTTTTTTGGGTTAGATAAACCCCTAGGATGATTTGGGCTATAAAGAGGTAGTCTCTATAGTTTTCTACCTCAGGATTATTCATACATATCAAATGGTGGTCATTGTATATAGTCTTTATTATGGCTCTATTTGGTGATGGTGGATTTTGATGACTCTGTCGCATGATGATATGAATCACTCATAGTTAGATTATGATTATCTCTTTAGGAAATATTAAAATATGATCATGTTACACACATTTCACATTAAGGACATTTTTTATATTGGTTATTATGAATTTGGTGGATTATTTATTGATGTTGTCTTACCTATGAAGATACTCTTAGGATACTCTATGGGATCAATTGATTATTGTATAAAACTTCAAGAAGGTATTAATCAAATTTAGTACTGATAATTTAATATACCAATTTATTTAGACTATATATGGTTGTGCTTGATTGTGATTTATTAGTTATGAGAATCATGGTTGAGCAGTCACTGATAGTGGGTACTATTAAAGGGATCACAAATGCTATGACCATGGTACCTGGTAGCTAATGATATTTATAGGGATCTATCCACATAAAATGCTTTGGGAGATGATCCCAAAACAATGTATTAGAGTTTTATGGATCTCAGGTTGTCTGTCATTATACTAGATAGATGTGGTTATTAACTTATGATTATCAGGGAAATATTTATCCTGATTTCCTAAATTGATTCATAGCCGAGAGGGATATGGTCAATCGAAAATCCATACTGAGTTGATGTAAGTTTTATGGAGGATTATAGGGTGTCTTACATAGAAATTCAGTATATATTGAATTTATATGGGACATGTATTATGACATTTTTCAACTAGCACCCCCATATGGTCAATGCTAGGTTCAGGGAGCAAGCGGTTGAGGATGAGGGTAGCTTCAAGAAGTGGAGTACTACCACCCTGAGTTTCCATAGATTATAAGAGGTTTGATCTATGAGTTATATACATTATCCACAATATTTCTAAATTAATGTGAGATCCAATCTACTCATAACAATTCTGTATTTTTTGACATATAGATTCTTGTTTAGCACTTGGTTTGACCCTTATACCTATAGACCCTGATTAGTCATTACTTATAGATCACACACATCTATTAATGGTATAACTGAAATATTTTAGGGATGATCTTATTTTAGGGAATATTTTTAGCAGTGATGTGGCCTTATTATTTTATATTATGGATAGACTGGTTATCCATAGTTAATTATTAAAGAGAATATTTTTTTGGATGATACAATCCATTCATGGTGACATATAGAGGTTTTCATTCATGGATGATAGGGAAACCTTTGGAAAATAGGGTGGGAACATATGTCAGATGATGCAACTAATTACACCTTGGCCTTTTACTATTACTTCTAGATAAGTGGATCATGTGGTCTATATCATTACTGTAGTTGATTCAGAATATGATTTCATCTTTATTAAGGATGTTTCAGGTTTACATTCCTATAATGGGATATAATTATACATTGACGTGTTCCTAGGGATGGACCTAATATCTAAGACAGAATACTTGATGCCTCCTATGAATAATCAAAAGATAAGGGTGTTTTTGGAGGACTCGTAGAGAAAGGTAATTTTCGAACTGGTGTTTCCCCCAAGGAAACCACATTATTGTTCTAAAATATGGTAGAACATAGATTTTGGTTATATTATTACTATTTATCAATGAACTAGTTAACTATGAAGAATAATTTTACACTATTTATGATCAACATCCTTTATGATCAGTTGGTAGGGGAACAATGGTTCTCAATGATCATCCTATGACCACTCTATAACCACCTTCATTTGTGGGATCAGGATATAATAAAGACCACATTATGATTTTTTATGGTTAGCTTGAGTATTTGATGTTTCCTTTGAACTTAAAAAAACACCTGTAGTGATCACAGGTCACATGAACCCATTAATTCATCCATTATAAGAATGGTATATTGTGACTTTCATTAATGATATCCTATTGTACTCTATTTATGAGAAGGATCCTGACATACACTTTATGATAATTTCAGACATACTCTGAGACATCCAACATTTTGGGAATTTCTCTAAGTGTTACGTTGAGATTTAGGATGTATAAATTTCTAAAATTTTCATCTTAGATGATGGTATATTAGTAAAAATGGTGAAGGTTGAGAAAGTGTTATTAGGGGAGATGCATAAGAGTGTCATAAAGTTCAGAGACTCCTTGGGATAGTAGGATACTAGGAGGGATTTGTTACTAATTTCTCAATGATATCATCACCCTTGACTTTTTTGACCAATATGGGGAAACCATCTTTTATCATAGAAAGGTGACAATATTATTTTAAGGAGTAGTGTTACAGAATATTGGGAACTCACATATTGAGATTTATAGAGGATTGTGTCAAGTTCATTTTACTCTATGATTACATAGGAACTATACTTTTTTCATCTGATATAGAGGAATACAGTCATCTCATATGGGTGTCAATAGTTTCAGCCACCTGAAAATAAATACATGACCTATGATCATGAGTTTCCAGTGGTAGTATTTGGCCTGAAGATGTGATGAAACTATTTTATGGGAGATTAATTTATCTGTTTTTATGATCAGAAGGTTCTCCTGTATGTCTTTGTAGAGAAAGATCTAAATTTGGTATAATAGTAACGGATAGAGAACATCTGGGATTATCAATTTTTATATTGTTTATACTATTGTGAGGGGGAATTTTTTAGAGGATCCCCCAAGTTGGAGACACTATAGGATTGTTTTTACCACGTTTTCAAATTCATTAGCCTCGTTTCATTTTCCCCTATGAGATAAATCTGCTTCAACAAATATATAGTTGATAGTTTTGACCCCATTACATATACAGTGTGTTTTTGAGGGTCATGATAGAGATGCCAACATTAAGAACTAAGGTACTCAAATATCCACAAAATTTTCTCTGGTTGGATTTTATGAAGTTGTCAGAAAATGAAATACTTTTTAGTTAAGGAATATGGTTTCGTTGATATAATGTGATGGGTGATGAGGGAGTTTCATACATCACCTTTGGTGGAACATATTTCATAGGAAAATACTTACCAATACCATTGGATTTTGTTTTAGTGGATTTGAATAACAATTTTCGTAGAAAAATATTTCTCTTTTTGCCTCATTTTTTAGTAGGTGAAGGATAAGAACCAGGTTACAATAAGATTAGATCATCCCATAGAGGTGTCAGAGTAGATGTGGAAAGGTATATATAATGAATTCAGGATGGTGGGTTCATATACATCTAGATGATATGTTTCCATCTAGTTAATCGAAGATCAACACACCAATTCATCCCACTTATTAGCTATCCAAGCCAGATTTTAGTGGAGAGCCAGAGACACCAATACATGAAAGAGATATTGTGGATCCACTGGGTTCTCATACCAATAGATTTGGAATATTATGATTATTTCCTCTCAAAATTACAAATAGTATTGTAGGAGGCCTTTTGGACTCAACTCCATTTGATCTGATGTTCCACATAGGATTGATAGATAGTCTGAGTAGGCCATTAAGATCTTGGAGAACTTGATGTGGGTTTACATGATTAACTATTTATATAGTTGGGAGGATCACCTACCCTTAGTGTACTTATCATACATCAACATTGACCATTCAACCAACATTATAACACCATTCAACAATTTTTACATGCTACCCAGTAGGTCACAACAATGTTGTACTTATTTTGGTGATTCGGTATTCAGGGTACAGATATTGGGTTCTGTCATAATAGAGAAGGTTCATATCATCTTGCAGAATAATATGATTGCACATATCTGTCATAAAACCTCTGTATATTGATTATAAAAGCATTTGGGTTTAGAGGAGGGAGGCCATGTGTTTTTTCTGGTCACGCATTGACATTGAGTGTAGAGATTTTGTTAGGGAAATAATCAATATATATGATTAATTGGTCCATTCCAGATATTTTTTAGGTTTGGTGAGATGGAATACTACTTTAACTCACTTATGAAGTTTATATTGGGCACATGACATCTCCCATGATTCACAATAGAGGACATTTATGGATGACCCATCACATGTCATCCACTAGGGAGGGTTGTAATCTATGGATTGAAGTACCATCATAGAGTACCCAGTTGATATCATGGATTAGAGGATGAGGATCCTAATTGGAAATGATATTTCCTGAGTGTATATCTTGTGGTACCATGGGAATCTTCATGGGATCACCTAGGAGAAGGAGACCCATATGCAAGCTGACGAGCCACATATTTTTGAGACATCTATTTCACATTTATCGATGTAAATTACTATGGTTGGGTGAATTGAACATATCCATTTTCATTTAATTATTTTAAATATAAAAATTATATTTTTTGGAGCTAGGTGTTGATATTCTAGCAGATTCCAAGGCAAGGTGAACCTGGTACAAATATTATAAATATAATAAATGTACTAACATCATTAGAAAATTTGTTTCATGAAATATTCTAAGAATTCACAAATAAGAATCCAATGGGAAATTTGGGATATCCATTGAGTCTGTAAAATGGGTTTTTCTCTATTTGTGTCCTATCATTTGTTTGTGTCATATGTTTTTGTAATGTAATTTCATGGGTAATAATAATAATGTAAATTAATAAATTTATTTATTTTATTTTCATAGCATGTGGACCCATCATGATCCTATATAAATTTTTTATGTAAATTGCATAGGGTTAGCTACATAAACATAAGAAATTCATAGGATATGTTGGATTAAATAATAGAAAATAACATTATATTGAGGATATCAAACAACAATGGAATTCATGGATCTCGCCAATGATGAGGTCACATGATCATTATTTTACCACTATCTATACTAAATTTAAGTTAGGGAATTTTTTTCATTGGTTTATTTAACCCCACTAATTATCCCATGGTGAACACAAATCATGAAAATAAGCATATTGATTTTATAGTCTATCATATTTTGTGGGAGTGGGTTTTATATCCCCATGTTATGTGGAAATTATATTATTGTTTATTACTCTTCATTTATTAATATTATGTTAAATAATTGAGGATAACGTGAACATTGATGATGTTTTTTTTCTTATTTTTTGATATGTACATTTCTTGTCTATTTCTCTACATGATAAATCTACGAAATTTATTTGGATGGTGTTTTCAAGAATATATGATATTAGATCATTTCAAATCTATTATTCAACACAATGGATCAATATCATAGGCATGATTAAAGATCGAGGGTGTGATCAATGTGAGATGATGACATATGAAAATTGAATGTGGGTCAAAATTGGTTTGGTGATTATTTTTCTTCTATAATTAATGTGAGGTAGTGACATGCTATGATGGTGGTTGATTTTTCCATGGAATTGAAGGCTATATTCAGAAGAGTAGTAATGGCCAGGTTGATGAACCCCCTCTATAGTATTCATGGTAATGATTGATGATGATGGATATGGAATTATAATACAATTATAAGAGCTATTGTATTATCGAAAAACACATGTTACATGGAATGTCTGCATGGAACACATATCATATCATTCCCCATCTCTTGCCCTTGGTTTTATGTGTGAAGAAAAATGTCATAAGTTTTGTGATACTTGTCACATATCCTATGACCTTGTTATGGTATCAAAATGTGTTTACAAAATAATACACAGACATGGAAATGTATAGGAATAATGGCATGGGTAGAGTACATGATAAAAATCTGACCCTCAGACGTGTCCTAATACAAGAGAATAACAACAATACACGGGAATGGCCCGAAATACATGGTCATGGGCTTGTGACATGATGGGTGTTGGAATTACCTCTATATTATGTTTAACTATCAAGTACACACTATTTTTTGTTGATTTTTATATGTCATGGGATATATAGAGGAATTGGAATATCAAGGGATATCAATACATGTTTTTTAGACAAGTTACACGATATGTACTCCTGCTGAGGCTTCTTCGAGCATTTTATTTCTACACTATATTCAAGGTACAACTAACTGGTATCCCTTGTTCTATCCCTTTAAGGGCATATTTTAAAATTAAATCATTATCATAGTACTATAAACCCCAATATGTGTTTGGCTTTAAATAGATATCATTGTATCCCTCCATGCATCATGGTGTGGGATCCTCTATAATGTCCATCCTAACTGGGGATCACGGTATCGATGATTCCACCAAGAATCATATTTTTATCTCATAGCTAGTATATTGATCAAGTGCAGTTGATGGAATACCCCTGTGGTCCTGGGTTTGACCCACTATCTCGAAAGTAGGATCTTTAATGATCCAATGAGTATATCCTAGAAAGGATGCATATGAATGATATCTTAGTTGAGTGTCGACAATGATTTCATGGATCATTGGGCAGGACCTCGAAAATAAGGATTATCTTGAAGTGTCGAGTAGAGTCTTATGGCTAGTTGTGTTGGTTGAGACCCACTGATACTTGTTTTATATTATGAGTATATCTATATTTTTATCTATTCAAAATTATTCCTCAAATATTTTTTGGACATATCATTGTATTTATGAGACGAATACCCTGTATGATTTATGTTTGGTTACTTTTGGGTGTCCTCAAGGGTATTGTTATAGTCACCACTATAAGATAATTTCACACATATGGAATGTCTTAAGTAGAAAAATAACCTTTTTATAGTGTCTTAGGAGGATTGGGATTATGCAGTTCATAGTATTGGGCTAGAAATACCTATGTTAATTCCATTGTTTCATTTGATATATGTCCCCTCCATCTGAACAGGCCAGGAACTTACTATTTTCAGTGAAAATGTATATAGACTCTTTATCATAAATAATAAATTTCTTTTACTCCAGTTGTGATATTTTAGATGAATTCATGTATTGGTTTTAGATTTAATTTACATGTATCATTTTATGATCGTGGAGTTGTTTGTGTACATACATCGATCATATGCTAATGGCTACCATCTATTGGATATGACTACTTAGTTCAAGTCAAAATACCTTTTCCATTTGGGGTCTTTCGTAGGCCACTCATACATGGCTAATCAAAATTCAGGTGGTTTCATGTGGGTTGGGTCATGACAAGTGATATCCCGTGAGCAAATCAAGTAGGATTTCATGAGTCATTATGTCACTTTATTCAATTTAGCACAAGGTGGAGATCCTGTGGACATAGGATTCCATAAGAAAGTGGTAACAATATTGATGGCTGTAAGATAAGATGGAGTGTGATGTTAAGAATAGGTGGGGATGCATGGTTTGGTATATAAATTGTATCTACATGTCTTAGTACATTTAATAAATATGGGATGCTAGATATGACATAATATTTTATGTCCGCATACTATCTATTGAAATGACCTTCAACTTTTTGAATAATTTTATGCATTGTAATGATTCTTATGGTATAGTCCACATTAAGGATCAGAAATCATGATTCTCTGTGCGGGTGATTGAAATTGTAGAGATAATTTGATAATAGTTTTAAATAAAAAAATTAATATATTAATTTTCTCTAGAGATAAAAGTTACTATCTATTGTCTTTTATAGATGTAGTAACATGTAAATTTTACAATCTAGTTAATGGTGAAGTTGATTATAAGGATATTCCAGTCGATCACTTTCGAGATCGATGAAAATGAAATTAGGGGGGATAAACATACAATAACCCCAAATATAGTAACTGAAAGATGATGTGTTTTTTATTAAACTGGTACAAGATAAAAGGGATCTCACCATCTATGATCAATCATATTAGGAGTCTTGGAAAACAATATACATACACTATTCAAATATAACATTTGAATTATAAATAAATAGCATAAGAAGCATTTTAACTTCCCCAAAATTATTCGTAATCATCTAATTCATATCATTGGGAAAAATAATAGGATATATAAAAAGCTCAATATGGGTTATATAAAGTGGTAGATATCAGGATTAAATAAAAAAAATCTATATGACTTGGTAAATATCCAAAAAACACATTTTATATAGTTAATATCTGATTCAGAAAATCAATCCAAAAATAATATTGATGAAATAATCTAATGGAAAACATTACCTAAATTTACAGTGAAGGAAATGATTAATATCATATTTCATGATATCAGAAACTGGATCACCTTTAACATCAATTACTTATTGAATAATTTTTTCTTTGATGTTTATGTCTACACCAATGTCACACATAATTGTTTTGGATAATTGGATTATCTTGTGGGACTAGTCAATTCATCGAGGGGTTATCTAAAATCAATACTCACCTAGCACTGGATGTCTAATTCATTTCTAATGTATTTAATGATCAATTTAAATCACAAATAACAAGAACTATTACGAAAACCATATTGTGTAATGTATACGTAATATTCTAATTTCCCTAGTCAATAATATAATTTTTATAGTAAAACATTGCATATAGAAATGATACACAATTAAGGAAATAGTCATATCCATGATATATAAAATATGGATATTTAGAATAAATAATATATTCAAGGAAGATAAAACATATAAAATTGATTATTTCTTGATAATGTTAACCATCAAAAAATTAGTAAAAGATAAAATATGACCACAATTTCATTTAAAAACATTATTTTCTAGTAAAATCATATATTTATGAGAAATGAATAAAATAAATGGAAAATTTGTAAAATTAAATTTAGATTAATAATTTTATTTTTAAGTCCATTGAAAGCATTTAGATTTTGTAAAATTTATTAAAACTATAATTATTTTGGGAAAATCCCACAACTACTAATATGTTAGAAGGAAGCATTCCTTTTATCTATTATAAATATTGTTGAAAAAAAGCTTTCAACTAAAAATAGAATGATTTCTATAAAAAAATTTAAAATATAACGTATAACTTAGAATTAAATCAAAAAAATATAGTGAATTAAATGATATTTTAGAAAACAATTTTCATAAATATTAGCACAAAAATGAAATATATCTAATCAAAAGCGAAAAAATATTGCCATTTATTTTAAGCATTTATTTTCCTGAGTTATGTTATATATATAAGAAATATTGGGAGAAAATATAAAAAATATTTAAGAAACTATTGGATAAGAATATAAATGTATTTTGTAATGGATATATTATAAGATTCCTTAAATGATGACGAGATATATCTTAAAAAGAGATTATAAAATAAATTCATTCTAGTGATGTATGTTTCTAATTGTAAACCCATTAATGAATGAAAACTAATTGATACATTACTCCCCATGAATAAATATAAATACATATTAAATAAATTGATGTTTATTATATATATATCATTAAAATAAAGTGGTTTTTATTAGAAAATATGCCTCAATGTATTATAAAATGAAATGAAATACCTTAATTCAAGATCAATATTCTTAGTAATTTTTTTTAACATTGTTAGTAGGTAATTTATATTTATTATAATTAAATAAATGAACCATATACATATTTATATTATCATGTATTATCTATTTTAACATATTATCACCCATTTTATTCATAATCTATTATAACTATCAGTATTTTTGTTGTTAACTCGTTCCTTTTTTATAGAGGTTTGGTTCATTATTTTTTTCTATGTATATTGATTATAGTTCCATATTCACTATAATTATAATGATGATATTAATATAAAATTTAATCATTATATATAATTATTAGTAGTCTTTCTTACAGGGGATATATATAAAATTAAATTTCACCACTCAATAGACAGTAGGTCATACATATGCACATACATTGTTTTCACATTAAAAAAGATAGAATGGAATAATTATAAATATAATTAATATTTAAAAATAAATATGATTTAAATATATAATTTATTTTAATTAAATATTTAATTATTACAATATATTTAATGAAGAAAATAAAAATGTAACACATCCTACCAAAAGGTAGTAGCCAATATGTTCAGATAAGAAACATTCTTATTTTCTAATGGAATCGATGGTAAGAAGGTAGATATGGTATTATAATTCTTTATTATCAATTTTTTAATTAATATTTTATATATTCATTATATTTATATTTATAGTCATCCATGTAAAATGGAAATTAAAAATTAATGACACTTCTTAGAGGTTATGGTAAGTCAAATGCATGCACTGGTGATGTTTTCTCTCTTTATACAATGTAAAAGAGGGGTAATTTTCTTCATATAAGGATATTTATTATAAATTATTTATTATTTTTCGATGTCCGTAATAAATAAATATTGATTATAATAATAAATAGAAATGAAAGGGTAATTAAAGTCGATTTTCTCTTATGTGGTTGAGCTCACATAGATGCATTCTAGATGGCCCATGGAATGGTATTTTAAAAAGTCCATAACCTATAATTCCAACATATATAATTTTATATGGAAATTGAGTTGGTTTTTTAATATATTTATTTCAATATGATGTAATGAAAATATAGATGTTGTTCTATTTTATATGTGAGGGGTGGGGAACAACTATAATTTTAAAAAGTAATTAAATATAATAATGTATCATTCATGGAAAAGTTTTTAATAAATTACATGAATTACAATAAAATTAGTATATAGTCCAAAAATAGTCATAAAATAAAATTTATATAGTTTTTTGTATCATTTTACTCAATATCATTTTTAACCGATTCATTAACAATTTTTAACCTTAACTATAGTAATAACTATTCCAATGTTAATGGTTTATAATTTTACTCATAAGATACTAATTTGTTATTAAATTGAACAAATATGAAATTTTAAACAATACAATAACACTATTTTCCATTTTCATTACTTTTTTAATCACTAAATAATTTAATAAAATACTATTGTCATAATATAACATTAATGTCATTTTGGGAACAATTCATTTAATTTTACTATAAAGACATCACAAAAAAAATGGAATTAGAATCCAAAACGTTAAAAAATACCATATATGGTATATGTATCTAAATTATCTTGGGAAATATAAATCACCCAAAAAATATAACTGGAAGTGATATTAAAATTATTTATATGAATTTTTATGTACTTTTACAAGCACTCTGTCAGTGTTGTTAAATCGTTTAATGCAATTATTTAATTTAAAATATTAAAAGTAAATTACTATTATAATAATTATTTTATATTTAAGATATTAATTTATATCTAAATTTATCCTCTTTTTATACATATGTAAAAATATTAGAGATATTAACATTAAGAGAGTGGCATTTTTGAATATTCCATACTTAATATAATATCAATCGAATTATCAATGGATAATGTCATAAATATGATAGATATTTTATGTTTCGATGGATAAGGTTTAATTTGTATCATAAAATTTAACAAATTAAATTTATACGTATATATATATATATAAATGTTAGTCATTATCACATTCTATATAACATTAATGACACGATTTACAATTTACCAAGGTGATGAATTTTACCATAATTATTTTTCAAAATACCTAAATATAAAAGGACCATAACTGAAAAATTGTAATCTCATGATTCTAATTGATGAATCATTTTTTCAAATTAAATTACTATTATTTAAATAGATTAATTTTAAAAAATCCAATAATATTGATGAAAAATAGTGTTTTTAAAAAAATTTATTAAGCCAAAAAATAGACTTATATCAAAATTATATAAAATATTGATCCTAATGTAAATAAAATTTAACAATATTACTTTAATATAAAATCAAAAAATATAGTGAGACTTTTAATGTACTTAATTAAAAGTAAATAAATGTTATTTTTACAACAAATATTTATTTTTCACTATTACTTGAAAAATAAATGTTTTTAGAAATATCCCAAAAAATTATACATATGATACACTATACATAATAATTCCAAAAAAATATAAAATATTCATTTAAAAATATTTTTAATGTATATTTTGGTTTATATTAACTTTTTTATTGTAATGGAAATTATCTATTAAATTAAATTTATCTAAATATGCTAATATCATAAAATGTCTCTGTGTTACAAAACACCAAGAGTAGTAGTGCAGGAGTATGTACACCATACTGGATACAACGATCAATGGAAGATACATGACTATATATAGGTGTTTTAGACAACCTTTAGTTTGATCTATGGTTGGTTGGGGCACTAGGATTCATTAGTATGAAAATATTGTGATGGTCAGCATGACTGTGGTGGCATATATTCCTAGAGAATTGTAAGGAGTTGGTTGTTTTATTGGAAATGTTCAAGGACCAATTTCAATTGGATTTTATTTCTTTTAAAACTATGTTATATTTTTAGTATGATATCCTTACCCTTTTGGGTTATTTTCAAGGTTTAGTGGTTTATTATTTATAATTAGAACTTTTTACATTATGATTTAGAACATTTTCAAAATGAGGAGGTTATGGTGAGGAATTTCAAGGATACATTTTTTCCAAAGAATTTGAACTTGGACACTCTATTTATATTCAATAATATCATATGTTATAAAAAATTATTAATATATAGAGAGTATTTTATACATAAATGGGACATCATAGAATAGAGAGTAATCTAGAATCATCTAGTATAAGAGCTATGTTAAAGGGTTCCACGTAGTATGGTGGGAGGAAATATTTGTCATAGTGGAGTGGGATTCATCCATGTTCAACACAGTTCAATGGATTATTTAACTCACTAACCTTTTCTTATGTATCTATTATAACAACACACTCTTTTCATTTATAGATATTACATCTGAATAGATGAATATTCAATAAATAACATATCAAAAGAACTCTAGTATTGTATGGGTTTAGTCTCTTTAGATACTTGGAATAAAAAACAACTTGTTCCAAAAACTTCTATATCATCTCCCTCTTACTCCATCATAACAAGAACCCATTTTTTGATGTCATTCTTAATACATGCATTCACATCCTAGGGAAAATAAACATAATAAAATGTTGAGATCAAATTCTTCATAAGGTTAAAAAATGGATATATCGATCATAACATAAGAACAAGGTAATATGAACATGATCGTAAAATTTAAAAATTATACCATAATTATGAAATTCTATAATCATTATTCATTAAATAAATATATAAATTCATATCAAATGAATCATAAGTGAGAAAAATGGTATACAATAATGTTTATTAGCAAAAAAATAGGAAATAATTTCATTATTAGTCAAAACTACATTCCAATACTATTATAGTAGAATCGGTTTACTCCAAAAACCATTGTAGTAGGCATGGTTCACTTAAAAGGATATAAAAATGGATTGAGTTCTCTCCCCACACCATCATAGAAGACAGTGTTAATCACTAAACCTATTTCACTTCCCATTACAATCTTATCAATCTCAGTTGATATAAATCATTACCCAATTCATTGAAGGGATATATAAGTCCCACAAATAACTTACCTAAATCTATAATTATGTGTTCCACATTAACATATATTATTCAACAAATCAAATCCATGAAAATAAATGGGTTTCATAATGATATCATCATAGAATAACCAGAGGAAGAGAAATGGGTATCATAAATATCATTAAATAATAAATTTAATCATCCATGAATATAATATTTATTGAATCACTAGATAGATTACCCAATAAATAATATTATACATGAAGTAATGTTATCTGAGAAGGAAAATAATTTTGAGCGATCACATGAAATAATTATTGGGGAAAATATCGATTCTATTCTGAAAAAAATATTTATTTGAAATTAATTTTTAAATTTTTAAATTTTCATTTAAAATAACATTGGATGATTGTAAAATATGATTCATGGAAAAATTGTGTCATGATGGTTGGAAAAGAAAATTATTCTATATAATTTTAAAAACTATTCCTTCTACATTTTAGTCAAAAAATTCCCAAATAACCCCAATTAAAAAATAACCAATAATTCCTTTAATTTCATTTTGTAAAAATAAAAACATGACTTGAAATTAATTTCAAGAATGATAAGAGTATGAAAATAGAAAATTTTGAAAAAATTTCTATAAAACATCGATAAGGAAGAAAATAGTTTTTTATGGAAAGTGATAAAAAAATTTCAATGAAGTTCCCAAATTAATATCATATCATTAATGTGGGAATTATTAACATGATGAAAATAAGTGAAATCACATTAAATTAAAAAAAAATATTTAATACATCATAATATATTAAATTTTTAGTTATAATTTAATCCTAGTATGACCTAATCTACAAAAAATATTTTTTTCCCAAAAAGGGAAATTGGGATAAGAATTCCCCTATCGCATTGTAATTACTTGAATTGTATGACCTGTAAAAGTAATATATATCAAATGAATCTTGAAATACCATAATGATAAATAGAATAATGATATGATATATCCAATTGAAATAAATATATATGCCATACACATTAAATAATTGGGGAAAAATTCATATATCTCACAGAAGGAAAAGTGAGATGAGAAACCCTTACCTCATTATTTAATTCAGTTATTTGAGATTTTACCTCATATATTATGGTTTTAATCAAGTTATAATCCTATAAAATTGACATATTAACATTTATAGTATCATTTATGATCCTATTATAACATTTCACTGCCCGTTTATTAATAGTAATTTATTCCTCTCACTATTTTGGGAGTTAATTGCCTTGTTTTCTATCATTCATGTTCTATCACAGGATTTCTAGTATATAAATATATCATATTATAATATCATCTCCAAAACTATATTAATGTTATAAATATAATATTTTCTCACTATTTACATTTTTTAGAATAATTTTGAATATTTTAAAGGGGAAAAGATTCGCATCACGTTTCGGTGATGAAAAGTCATACGTACGCAAGAATGATGATATCAGTCCATTAATGGGTGAAATTGTAAGGAAATGGGTGATATAATAATTTTAATAAAAAAATAATTTTATTATTATCAAATAATTCCATTATTTCTATCATAATTATCATCGAATAAAATTTTTGATAAAAAACTAATTACACCACTACGTGGAGATGGTAATCAAAATGTATTGATGTGCTGTAAATTCGTTCATTATAGGATTTATTAAAAGTGGAATATAGTTTTCCCAAAATAATATTTATTTAATGGAAAATATAATATATCGTATTAATAATTAATAACAAATAAAATTATGAGGAAGTGGAGGAAGAAATAATCTCAAATGTGTCAATAATGACAATTACCTCTTTTTCATCGGACTTCCTTTAATCTCTACTTAAGGATCTAGGGATGGCCTTTCAGAGGGAAAAAACATCAATATCACAACTAAGAATGTGAATAAGATAAATTTTTAGTTTTTTTGTCTATATTTCTTAATTTTTTTGTAAATAAGTGAACATTGAGTTGTCGATTATATTTGAGGTGAGGGGCGCTTTTGGAAAATTTAACAACTATTAAATTAATATAAATTAATTTTCAGTACAGCAGGCATCTAAAAAAAACTTATTTCCAATATAAGAAGATTATTTGTCAAAATAATTTAATCTTATAATTTATAGACAATTTTAGACCACATTCTTAGTCTTGTCATTTAGTTATAACCCTCATTTAACCACTTTAACTCTTATCAACAAAACATTTATTTTAGTACATAAGGGTATGTATTATTATTACAAAATATATAACAACCCATAAGTGGATCATTTATGTCTTTTTAAACCATATTCGAATAATTTGGTTGAATTTAAGATTCATAAGAATTTAATGTCATTTAATAAATATTACTTATTTTAAAATATCATTAATGTCAATTTAGAAACTACTAGTTACATTAATTATTAAAAATATCAATATAAAAATACATATTTAAAACACATTTTAAATATATCCATAAATGTTTAATTAGTCAATAAAATTCATGTGTGACATTAATTTTGTTAATGTGTATTTATTTTAATATGGTTAAAAGTGAAAATGTTCAAAAGCAGGAAATGTTTTTATGTATAAATTAAATATTAAAATTCTCAAACTGACTTTAATAAGTTCAATATATCTATAATTCATCTAATTTAACTAACAATAATTTTAAATTTATTTTAACATTAAAAATTATTAAGATGAAAACCCAGTTTTCTACTAAAATGCAGAATTTTTCACTATTCATCAAAGATGAAACATATCAGAAAAATAAAAAAATCAAAGGGAGAAAATTTTTGTAGTAATATTTAAGAAATGTAGTTTTTATTTTCAAATGAAATTTATAAATGGGTAAATATTTATATTCCAGACAAATAATCCATCAAAAGGGTGCAATTATTCCTTTAGAAAAATATAGCTTTTTATGCATAAAATTTGATATATTTTTCTATCATGTCTACAAAAAACAAAGGATGGGTGTTAAACATTATATTAAATATATATATATTGTTAATATAATAAAAAAGAGATAATTTTTATTTTTATTTGTATCAAACAGACTTCTATAAATTTGAATTGTTTTTAGAAAACCTATTCCATTTATTTTCAAAAATAGTTTTATTTTCAGGAATAATTAAATAGACACTGAATTATTTGTTCCATATACATGGGTAAATCATATTTAAAATATTTATTCAATATTATTAATTCCATCCATTATAAAGTCTATTTTATAACATTATAATTCAAAAAATATATTTAGTTGTTCAATTAATCTCGATGAGGTATATTATATATGATATCTAATATTGCATAAAATTAAAAATAAACATATTATAAAATAATGGGGTATTAAATTATACTCCACATTAAAATAAAATTACTCAAAATTTTCTACACTAATTAAAACATATGAGGATACCTCTTCATCATCACATCATTGGGTTCCAATGTGGCTTCCCCAAATTGGTGCTTTCTCCCCAAATGTGTAACCAGGTGAGTGGTCATACTTCATAGAACATTATTTCTAAAATATAGAAACTCTAAAAGGTTATCTTCATAAGAAATATCTTAATAATGTTATGTGTCCAATAATTTCATTACATGTGAAGTATCAAGTATATACTTCCTTTGAAGAGATACATTGAACACCTTAAGAGCTAAAGAGAGATTTAGTGGATTTTCCAATTGATCAGCTACCATCCTGATACGATAAAAAATTTCAAAAAAATTAATCATTGATATTTTAAATTTACCATTAAAAATAAAATTTTGATATTGGAATATTCCAATGTGGGAATCCCTCATATTAAAAAGGGTCAATAAATCATCCTTTTAATATGATGGAAAGTAAAATGATAAGATAAATAAAATCTATGATTCTAATTTTGTGAATACCAGTGGAAAGTGAAATTATAAATTTGGAAGACAATTAAAACTATACTATTTTTATTGATAATGGGAGGTAACATGGTCATTATAAGGTTAATGAAAAAATCATAGAACACATGGGTCTAAATTTTTCATTGATATCATCATATATAATCATAATAGGAGGATGTATTTTTTTTAAATCATTTATGAATATAAAAATTATTTATTTAATCTCATAAGAACAATGTCACTCTTTATTTGTCCATTAACCAATATCCAATTTGTGTCTCACACTATGAAATGAATTTCAAATTTTAATGCATACAAAACTAGTGGATTTTAAGATATATAATGGGATGGGAAGACATTCATTATATCTATGGATATTATAACAAAATAGTTAGCATTGGTAATCTAGTACTCATAAAATCTTAATATGGTTACTTAATAAAATATTATAAAAACCTCTTCTAATATTAATTATAAAAAATTTCCTTAATATTTACGCTTAAGAACCTTCTAAAAAATTAATACCCCAAACTTTAGAATTATGGTCACTAAATTTTTATAATAAATTAATCATTAATCCCCCAAAAATCATAATATAGCTCATAATTTCTTTCACACCCAACATTTCAAGATCATTATATAGTATTTTTATTGAGTTGTTTATTAACCAAAATTACCATGAATCTTTACAAAAAAATTCATTCTTTAAAAAATTAACTCCTTCCCCATACCATAAATCCCAAAATTCTTATATAATCAACCCACAAACAACCTTGTCATTAATTAGTTCTAAGGTCATCAATAATATCCCATTTATTTTATGACAAAAAAATATATTTATCTAATTATTATCACATCATCATGCCCATATAAAGTGTTATCAATTCATTATTCATGTTTTCTTCAATGATATATCCACACTGTTAACTCAATTTTCTAATCCATCAACATTATTCATATTTCAAATGTAGTCTCAATAAAACAATTACTCATACCACTATTACAATTTTCTCTAAACATTTTTCCCATGGAAATTTATTTTCATATTTCCCAAAAATTCATCATTTAAATCATTAGTATATTGAACATACTATAGATATGTAATGGTTCGGACCTCTCCGGCACATTCCTTTGTCAAGAATAACGCCACGAAGTGTTCTGGAGGGTAAAATGGACTTTTCCCACACTTTCCAGAATTTTGAAACTACACGCCATGTAGTTTGAGTACACGTCGTGTACGCCCTTGCCGGGTATACCCCGTGTTGAAGGCCATGTCTTTTACTTGTGAAATAAGTGGGTACATGCCGTGTATCCAGTACTACATGCTATTTAGTGCTTCCCAGCGTATGCATTACCAGTCAACGGTTGTGTGCCATGTTGGA
Source organism: Viscum album (assembly GCA_963277665.1). Lineage (NCBI taxonomy): Eukaryota > Viridiplantae > Streptophyta > Magnoliopsida > Santalales > Viscaceae > Viscum > Viscum album. Next base: position 503,356,245 of record OY728122.1, on the reverse strand, counting down.
GCCGTGTCTTTGTTGTGTGAAATAAATGGGTACCCGCAGTGTGTCTAGTACTACACGTCGTGAAGTCCCTCCCCGCACATTCATTACCCTCAAACCATGTGTTGACAAGTCAACGGTCGTGTTCCGCGTTGAAGGCCCTGTAGGAAGCCGCATGGTGACCATCTGAAATGGCTGAGTACACGTCGTGTACCATAATTTACATGGCGTGTACTTTTTCTTTTCTTGCCTATAAAAGGACGGGTCCCCTCCTCATTTTCAACTCACCCCTCTCCTCCCCTTTCCACTGAGCAGAGTTCTCCCAAGAGACACATAGGCTATATCTTCCATAACTTCTTTGTTCAAGCTCTTATTTACGATCTATCAGTGGCCACGAGATCGTAACGATGAGGCGGAACTTCTGAGCTTGGATCTTTCATCCTTTCTTCAGCCCTTCCATTCCAACTTCCACCTGAGGAGGATTTTCTGGGACTCGACAGAAGTGACAGACGCCAAAGGACGTCTTCTAAAGTTGATCCGGGGGAGTGTTGTGACCAGAACCTGTTGAGGTAGGGATTTTACCTTCATCTCTCTAAATTGTGCATCATGCGGGGTGGGTTTCCTCTTGTTTACGTGAAAGACTTTTGAACCGGTTTAATGAAGATAATAACTGGCTTATAGAACGGGGATGGGAAGTTGATAATGGAGTTGTTTTTTATATATCCTTTGATATTATGTTGTGAATTGATTAGGCTTATGCCTACTGAAAATCACGGTCTTTGGGGGCCTTTTCTGGCGCAATTAAATGTTGCCCTATCTTTCTAGACTATTTTCATGAATGGAACATTGTTGAGTGTGGAATTTGGATAATCACATAAAGTAGGATGATTTAAAATATGAAACCCTTGTGTGATCACCCCGGTTGAACAAAATGTAATAATGAACATGTGGGTGTTGTCTTGGATACGTGGCATGTGATGGGGGTGTTTTGTGGGTTGTTGTGGATCGAGTGAGCAGCGGGGCTGTAGTTGACTTGGTTGTGGGTTGGTGTGAATGTTATGTCGGTGATGGGAAGCGGGGCTACGATAAGTGGTATTAAAGGGATAATGATGTATGAGTTTCAGTGTGATTTTGATGATGGTGGTTAGATGCGTGGATGCAGTGATGGGATTGAATGTGAACGAACTATGGGTTGTAAATAATAAATAAAAGCGGAAGAGTTAATGAATGGTGGGGCGTGGTAATAAAACAGGATTAATAATCATTTGGGTTGGATGGTTAATAAGAAGGACTTGGTTGTGTAGATTGTGTTTTCCTAACATGACTTTTGGATGGCAGGGATATGTTTTACGAACGATCTATGTGGTTGGTTGTGGATAGTTGCACAGTAGTTAAGGAACTAAATAAACTAATTCTGCTAAAACGTGAAAACCAAAATGGGGTTAGGGTTGGTTATTGTATGCATGCTTCATGGTAGCAGTGTTAAGGCACATGCTCAGTTTCTCTGTTTAGAATCCATAGGTTGGGCTGAGTGTTTGGTATATATATATATATATATCTGTATCTTTGTGTTTTGATGCACCCCACCCATGTTGAGGACTTAGTGCCGAACACTCCCATTTCATGGGAGATTGTGTTTTCCCATAGTTACTAGATCCTTCCTGCTCATTCTTCCCTTGGTTGTGATGGCTTGAGGCGACCTTACACCTAAGACCCTTCAGGTAGGTTTCGATTGGGGTGGTTTTAGCCCAAGACTCTTCGGGCAGGTTTTACTATTTCCCAAGAATCTTCGGGATTAGGCCCAGGTGTGTACGAGTGGGATACGTGGTTGTGAGGCCTAGGTGTGTGCAAGCATGATACATGGTGAGGCCCAGGTGTGCGGGTGGGATGTGTGGTTTGTGAGGCCCATGTGTGTGCGGGCGGGGAGAGTGTGGCAGCGTCAGGATGTTCGCTGTTAGGAAGAGCAACTAACTAATGGGAAATGGTGCGGGGTACCCAATACTCTTGTTCTTATATAACTACTTCTTGTTGTGATTGTGTTTTTGGTGAGTGTGGATGGTGAGGTTGGGTGGATAGAATTCATTACTAGTTTTCTTCTGTTTTTCTCACAGGACATTAGGATGTCTCCCCACTTGTGCACGAGAGGATTAGGTTTCCCTACTGAGTATACTCGGATGCTCACCCAACATTTACTGTCAGGTTTCCAGGAGGACTACCAGGGCTGTGCAGGACCCTACTAGTCGGACAGTTGGAGTTGTTGCTATTGTTGTACACTTGTTTCTTTTGGTATTTTACTTTGAGCTTTCTTGTACTTTCACCTTGTTATAAAATTGTGTAAACATGCATGTGGGCTTGGTTTGGGTTTATATCTATACACTTGTTCTGTTACTTTTCTGGTGGTTGACTTGTCCTATTTCTCGATCTTAAAATAATAAAAGGGTAATGCCTTCCATATTGGTGAAAACTCATACCCTTGGTGCTAGTCGACACCCCAGGGCCTACTGGAAGCAGGACTAGGGGGTCATTATCTCCCTTTCACCATTGCCAGCTCAGGAGGGGCATCTTTGGTGGGAGGGGGTCATGGCAGAATGGTTTCAGAGGTGATGGTTGAGAGATAGGATGGAGTCTGGAGTTAGGCACAATGAGTATTGCAAGAGATGGTAGGGCAACAATGTTTGTTAATCTTGGTGTGTGACATAGCCAGGGAAGACCGACTAGGACATGGGATTTTAGGGCCCCCGTGATCTGATCCAAGGACTCTGAGCCCACTGAACGACCAAGTGAGAGTAAATTGATTATAGGGTAGAGACCCTAGGGAAGGAACATGAATCATTATGATTGTGTTTTACTTTATTTGGGTGTTCTGGGAAAGAAATTGAAATAAAATAATAAAATGAAACCCTGAGAAATTTCCTTACTAGTCGGGCTTAGGTGAACTTTGTTTACCATACAGCCATGGAACCTGGACGTCATCCCTAGGTGGCTCAGACGACCAAGGCTAGTAGATTCAGGTGGTCGATCAGTTGAGGATTGACTGAGAGGAGGAATAAATCCAGTGGCAGAAGACTCTCCATTTTTTTCAGTGGCAAACCCTCAAGAAGTACGAGGGTAGTACTTCGGATACAGAGATGGAGGGGTGGATTGAGGAGCTATGGATCGCTTTTACCTTGATCCATGCTCCGTTGGAGTACTTGGTTCCCCTAGCAGTCAGTCAGCTGAGAGGTGTGGCATGATAGTGGTGGACGCTCTACCTCGGAGAGAGGATAGAGGTAGAGGTTCCATGGGCTGACTTTGAGAAGGAATTCCGAAAGGAATTACTTTCATCCATGATCAAGGCGGAGAAGCGACATGTGTTACTCTCCCTTCAGCAGGGTAGTATGTCAGTACGAGAGCTGGGGATCAAGTTCAAGGATCTCCTACGCTTTTCTCCAGATCTCTTTCTGGATGAGGAGTCTCAGGTGAGACGTTTGGGGGAGGCTCTTCATCCTTCGCTTGAGTATGCTGTCACCCCCTTCACCCTTCCGACATACTTGGAAGTACAAAAGAAGGCAGAGGATGTCGAGAGGATTCACTCGTAGGGAGGTGCACCACGTGAGGTGATCCAGCCAGGTTCATTGAAGGGGAAGGCAGTCAGTAGCAGGTCTCCTGCGACGGGACCTTCCAGGTTCAGGCCAGTGGGGATCGGGCCCTAGCAGTTCCAATTTAGATCTTCATTTCCTCGTCCCTTCTTCACGAGGCCAGGACCGAAGTGTTTTTCTTATAAAGTTTTCGGGCACATTCAGTGTCGGTGCCTAACCCGAGCTCAGTATGGTGGAGGTGGGAAGGTTCAGCTCCCACCTCAGTAGCATCAGCTGCCGGCAAGGCCCTTCTAGCACCAGCATGACCATGCTCCTCCGAGGGCAGACTTTGCAAGAGGAGGCCGACCTCAGGGATCTCCTCAGGCACCTCGACTAGGGCACGGTCGGGGAGGTGGAAGACATCAGAGAGGTAGAGGAGATGGGTGTAGAGAGTTGCACTTAGTAGAGTTGACAACTCTAGTAGGACCAGAGGTGGTACGAGGTACGATTTCTTTGTTCAGCACTCTTGTATCAGCTTTGTTTGATTCGGGAGCTTCACACTCCTTTGTTGCACTTGGTCTAGCCCATGCTTTGGGACTATATGTAGAGAGACTTTCCTTACCACTAGTGCTGAGTACACTAGTTGGAGGCCAGACCAACGTATCTTGTGTTTGCTGGGGATGTGGGTTGATGTTGGGACCACATCAATCTAGTGGGGACCTTCTTCTATTAAAAATGCAGCCATACAATGTAATCCTATCCATCGACTAGTGGTTTTATGTTAGTGACGTTATCGAATGCTTCCAGAGAAGAGTCGTGTTCTCCGATGTGGATTGGAAGCGCGTATTAGTGGTTCCAGCTGATACAGAGATGATGGATGTCCCGGAGGTTATTGGGGAGTTCTTCGATGTTTTTCCTAAGAAGTTTGTGACTCTACCCCCCCCCCCCCCCCCCCCCCCGACGTGACGTTGAGTTCAGGATGGACTTACAGTCTGGTGACCGTCTGATTTTGATGGCCCCTTATCGGATGGAACCTTAGATATTGCAGGACTTACGGATTCAGATTGATGATCTGATGGAGAAGGGTTTTGTTTGACCGAGTGTATCGCCATGGGGTGCTCCAATTTTGTTCGCAAAGATGGTAGATGGTGGTCTTAGGCTATGCATAGACTACCAAAGGTTGAACCAGGTAATGGTCAAGAACCGTTACCCCCTTCCAAGGATAGATGATCTCTCCGAACAACTGAGGGGAGCATGTTGGTTTTCTAAGATTGATCTACGATCTGGATATCAGCAGCTGAGGGTGAAGGACATTGACATCTCGAAGACAGATTTCCGATGTAGGTATGGGCACTTCGAGTTTGTTGTGATGCTGTTTGGAGTTACGAATGCACTGAATGTGTTCAAGGGACTTATGAACTTTGTCTTCCGAGAGTTTCTGGACTATTTCGTCATTGTGTTTATCGATGACATCCTGATCTGCTCAAGATCTGAGGAGCGGCATGTTGAGCATCTCAGGGCAGTCTTGGAAGTCCTTCGACACCACCAGCTTTATGGGAAATTGTGGAAGTGTATGTTCTTGACGCAAGAAGTACACATCCTTGGGAACGTGGTGTGTCAGCATGGAGTGTCAGTGGACCCGTAGAAGGTGGAGGCAGTTGTTTCTTGGGTGGAACCCAAGAGCGTGGCAGATGTTCGTAGTTTCCTGGGGTTGGCAGGTTACTATCAGAGGTTCTTTTCGGAATTCTCTCGAGTTGCTGCTCCATTGACAGCTTTGACTAGGAAGAACCAGGTCTTCCTATGGAGCGAGCAGTGCCAGAAGGCTTTCGACTACATGAAGGAGATGTTGGTCAGTGCTCCCGTACTTAGGTTGCCAGAGGAAGGGTTGTTGTATGAGGTGTTTTGTGATACTTCAGCCTTGGTATGGGGTGCGTGCTCATGCATAAGAATGGAGTGATCTTTTATGGGTCTAGGATGTTATTCCCTCATGAGCGTAACAATGCAACCCATGACCTATAGATTGCATCAGTTGTGTTTGCACTGATGTTGTGGCGACATTACCTCTTTGGGGAGCGCTTTGTGGTCTTCTCAGATCACAAGAGCCTGCATTATATCTTCTCTCAGCGTGACCTGAACTTATGGCAGAAGAGATGGTTCGAGTTTCTCCAAGACTACGACTTTGATATCTCTTACACTGAAGGTAAGGGAAACATTTTTTCTGATGCCCTGATCAGGGAGTCACATCAGGAAGTGGTTCGGGATTCTGCTGATGCTTGGAAGATGATGGGAGAGTTGGTTGCCTTGCACTTAGATGCAAGGGTAGAAGGTGTAAGAGGCTGTTTGTTTCAGATGACGGTGTAGTCCTCCTTGTTTCAGTAGGTGGAAGAGTCTCAGTGGGGGGACTTCGAGGTGAAAATGATGTGAGATCGTGTCGATCAGGGGAACTCTCTAGAAGGATGGTCAGAGGACAGCCGACATCAGATGATTTTCCATAGAAGGTTGTTTGTCCCGGAGACAATGCGTGAGGGAGTTCTCCGTGAGATACATAGCTCAGCCTTGGCGGTACATCCATGAATTTAAAAAATGTATCAAGGCCTAAGGGAACAGTTTTGGTGGCCCAGGGTGAAACGGGCAGTGGCGGAGTTTGTGGCTAAATGCCTAGTGTGTCAGCAAGTGAAGGCTGGACACCATGTTCCCAGTGGTTTATTTCATCCTTTAGATGTCCCCGAGTGGAAGTGGGATGACATCTCAATGAACTTCGTCACAGTACTACCCAGAGCTCAGGGTGGTTATGAAGCTATCTGGGTAGTGGTGGATCGACTGACGTAATTAGCTCACTTATTAGCAATTAAGGAGTCGGGCTCGGTGAGTAACTTAGCACAATGGTACGTTGACGAGGTGGTGCATTTTCATGGAGTTCTGAAGACTATCATCTCAGATAGGGATACTCGTTTTACCTCACGAGTCTGGAGGGGGTTACAACATGATTTTGGCACCTAGTTACGCCTTAGCACTACTTTTAACCCCCAGACCGATGGGCAGATAGAGCGGACTATCTAGACATTGGAGGACATGCTGCGAGCATGCGTTCTGTATTTCAGAGGATCATGGGTACGACACTTGGCTTTAGTATATTTTTCCTACAACAATAGCTTCCAATATAATATTAGTGTGGCACTGTTTGAGGATTTGTATGGAAGACCATGTCGTTCACCCATTTGATGGGTAGAGGTTGGTGAGACAGGTGATCTTGGGACAAAGGTAGTACAGAGCACCACGGAGAAAGTCCAGCTTGTACGTGAGAGGATGAAAGCAGCTCAGGACCGAAAGAAGTCTCATGCTGATCGTCAGAGGAGGCCCTTGGAGTTCGAGGTGGGAGATCATGTGCTCTTGAAGGTTTCCCCTCGACGGGGGCAGCAGAGGTTTGGTAAAGGGCGAAAGCTCTCACCTAGGTTCATCGGACCTTTTGAGGTGTTGAGGCGAGTCAGCGAGGTGGCATATCAGCTAGCCCAGCAACCTCAGTTGGAGAAGGTTAATGACATCTTCCACATCTCCCATCTTCATCGGTACTTACACGAAGACTCTCACATTATCGACTGGGGAGAGTTAGATATGGGAGAAGACGCGACCTTCAAGGAACTACCAGTTAGAATCGAGGATCGTAAATAGAAGGTACTCTGTGGACGAACCATTCCATTGGTTCGTGTGTTATGGAGGAATGGCGGCCTCAAGGGGAGCACATGGGAGTGGGAGACCTGGATACACGCTCAGTACCCAGAGTTGTTCTAACTTTTTTTCCCCATGTTCTTATAAGCTTTGTGTTGATGTTATACCCTGTACCATTGATATATGGAATACTTGTATTGTCGGTTCTGAGACATTTTGTTTCCCTTTTCCATGGTAATGCGTAACATGTCTGCATGTGTGGGGAAAGGGAAAAACATGATCCTTAATCGAGATGCATTAATGAGGATGTGATTGAACCCATGCGGGCGAGTCAGTGCCACATAAAGCGGATAATATCTCTACATAAGAGAAGGGATTTTTTCCCAAACCACATGTTTGGGAAGTGTGTTGGTTGTGTGGTGTTGGGGGTAGTGAACGTTGGAAAATCCTAATATATGGATGTGGGAAATCCCAATACTTAATCGAGACCCATTAATGCGGATGCGATTAAACCCGTGTTAGTGAGTCAGTGCCGCCTAAAGTGGATAATATCTTGACATAGGAGGGGGAATTCCTAACACCTATGATTAGGGTTGTTGGTTGGGTTCCTGTTATAACGAGAACCCTAAGAGGTATCTTGTTGGGTTCTTCTAGGTTGGTTTTTGAATTCTTGAGGATGATAATGTTTTAAGAGGTATCTGATGTAATGGCTTGGACCTCTCTGACCCATTCCTTTGTCAAAAAGAAGGACACGAAGTGTTCTGGAGGGTAAAATGGAATTTTCCCACACTTTCCAGAATTTTGAAACTACACGCCGTGTAGTTTGAGTACACGCCGCATACCCCCCTGCCAGGTATACCCCGTGTTGAAGGTCGTGTCTTTGCCGTGTGAAATAAGTGGGTACACGCCGTGTTTCCAGTACTACACGCGATGTAGTCCTTCCTCGCGTACGCGTTACCAGTCAACAGCCATGTGCCGTGTTGGATCCGTGTCTTTACCATGTGAAATAAATGGGTACACACTGTGTGTCCAGTACTACATGCCGTGTAGTCCCTCCCCGCGTATGAGTTACCCTCAAACCGTGTGTTGACCAGTCAATGACCGCGTTCCACGTTGAAGGCCGTGTTGGAAGCCGCATGGTGACTGTGTGAAATGGCCGAGTACATGCCATGTACCATAAAGTACACGCAGTGTAATTTTTCTTTTCTCGCCTATAAAAGGAGGGGTCCCCTCATCCTTTTCAACTCACCCCTCTCCTCCCCTTTCCTTTGAGCAGAGTTCTCCCAAGAGAGTCGAAGGCTCTTTCTTCCATAACTTCTTTGTCCATGCTCCGATTTAGGATCCGTTAGTGGCCACGGGATCGTAACGACGAGGCGGAACTTCTGAGCTTTGATCCTTCATCCTCCTTTATCCCTTCCTTTCCAAATTTCACATGAAGAGGTTTTTCCGGGACTCAACGGAAGTGATGGACGCCGATGGACGTCTTCTAAAGTTGATCTGGGGGAGCGTTGTGATAAAAACCTTTTGAGGTAGGGATTTTACCTTCGTCTCTCAAAATTGTGCATCATGCAGGGTGGGTTTCCTCTTTTTTACGTGAAAAAATTTTGAACTGGTATAATGAAGGTAATAACTGGATAATATAACTGGGATGGGAAGTTGTGAATGCAGTTATTTTTTTATATATCCTGTGATATTATGTGGGGAATTGATTAGGCTTATGCCTACTGAAAATCACGGTCATTGGGGGCATTTTCATGCGCAATTAAATGTTGAAATATCTTTCTAGACCATTTTCGTGAATAGAACTTTGTTGAATGTGGAATTTGGATAATCATGTAAAGTTGGCTGATTTAAAATATGGAACCCTTGTGTGATCACCCCGGTTGAACAAAATTAAATAATGTACATGTGGGTGTTGTCTTGGATACGTGGCATGTGATGGGGGGTGTTTTGTGTGTTATTGTGGATCATGTGAGTAGTGGGGCTGCGGTTGACTGGGTTGTGGGTTGGTGTGAATGTTATGTTGGTGAAGGGCAGAGGGGCTGCGATAACTGGTATTAAAGGGATAATGATGTACGGGTTTCGGTATGATTGTGGTTATGGTGGTCGGAAGCAGGGCTACAAAGATGGGCTTGAATGTGAATGAACTATGGGTTGTAAATAATAAATAACAGCAAAAGAGTTAATGAATGGTGGGGAGTGGTAATGAAATGGGATTAATAATCAATGGAGTTGGTTGGTTAATAAGAAGGACTTGGTTGTGTTGCTTTTGTTTTCCTAACATGATTTGTGGATGGTAGAGATATGTTTTATGAACGATCTATGTGGTTGGTTGTGGATAGTTGCCCAGTAGTTAAGGAACTAAATAAACTAATTCTGCTGAAATGTGAAAACCTAAATGGGGTTGGGGTTGGTTGTTGTATGCATTCTTTGTGGTAGCAGTGCCAAGGCATGTGTTCAGTTTCTCTGTTTAGAAGCCATAGGTTGGGCTGAGTGTTTGGTATATATATATATATATATATGTATCTTTGTGTTTTGACGCACCCCACCCATGTTGAGAACTTAGTGCCAAACACTCCCATTTCACGGGATAGGGTGTTTTCCATAGTTACTAGCTCCTTACTGCTCCTTCTTCCCTAGGCTGTGATGGCTTGAGGCGACCTTACACCGAAGACCCTTTAGGTAGGTTTTGATTGGGGTGGTTTTAGTCGAAGACTCATCGGGCAGGTTTTACTATTTTCCAAGAATCTTCGGGATGAGGCCCAGGTGTGTGCGGGTGGGATATGTGGTTGTGAGGCCCAGGTGTGTGCGGGCGGGATACGTGGTTGTGAGGCCTAGGTGTGTGTAGGAGGGGAGAGTGTGGCAGCGTCAGGACTTTCGTCATTAGGAAGAGCAGCTATCTAATGGGAAATTGTGCGGGGTACCCAATACTCTTGTTCTTATACTACTACTACATGCTGTGATTGTGTTTTTGGTGAGTGTGAATGGTGAGGTTGGGTGGATAGAATTCCTTTCTAGGTTTCTTTTGTTGTTCTCACAGGGAATTAGGATGTCTCCCCACTTGTGCACGAGAGATTTAGGTTTCCCTACTGAGTATACTTGTATGCTCACCCTAAGATTACTTTCAGGTTTCCAGGAGGACTACCAGGGCTGTGCGAGACCCTACTAGTCGGACAGTTGGAGTTGTTGCTATTGTTGTACACTTGTTTCTTTTGGTATTGTATTTTGAGCTTTCTTGTACTTTCACTTTGTTATAAAATTGTTTAAACATGCATGTGGGATTTTTTTTGGGTTTATTTATATACACTTGTTCTTTTCCTTTTTTGGTGGCGGACTTGTCCTATTTCCTGATCTTAAAATAATAAAAGGGTAATGCCTCCCATATCTGTGAAAATTCATACCCTCGGTGCTAGTCGCCACCCCGGGGTCTACTGGAGGCGGGACTCGGGGTTCATTATCTCCCTTTCACCATTTCCAGCTCAGGAGGGGCATCTTTTGTGGGAGGGGGTCATGACAAAAAATTCAGTTATTCTCATCAATTCAGTTAATAAAACTCTTCAATTTTCATTTATAGTTAGTTTCTTTATGCTCTCATTTTCTATAGTCACATCATCGTATGGTTCCTCCAAGTCATCCACTTGTGTGCTTCAACCCAAATTATTGACATTTAAGACACTTAATCTTCTCTGTTCTTAGTTCTTTACTACCCTAACATCCAACAAACTCTGTCCTTATTTTACTTAGTGAGTCTAAGAGTTTTTTATGTTTTTCATGGTTAATAATGCTCCATAGAAAAGAATTATGCATAATCCAAATGTACTTAACTCCAATAATTATCCCATTTTATTTCATATCTAAAAAATTTCCATGACATTCAATGTTAACCGGGTTACTTCTGTTTCCATCTATTGACTAAAACTATAAATCATAGTGTGAGCATCACTTATCATTGGGTAAAATAGCATATTAATATTTTAATATATGAAACCTTAGTTTTAATCATATTTAATCCATGATCATAAAAAATATTGGATTTTACCTTATATATATTCGTAGGGATTTTACTATGGTTTCTCATCCATATTTCTAAAGGTTAATAACACTTTTCTCTAACACCGACTATAACAACCCAATCCTTTAATAAATAGATATTACATCAAAATAGAATAATATTATTTATATAACATATAAAAATCATTCCACAAACATATGTGTTTAGTGTCATTGAAAACATGTAATAAAAAATAAATGGATTATAAAATATCAACATCATCTCCCACTTATGCCTTCATAACTAATATATGGAATTACTGAGACCATCTTTCATGTTCAAAGGAAAATAATAATAAGGAAAGGGCGAGCACAGATTACCTTTAATGTTAAATAATATAGATATTAATAATATCCTATGAATAAGGGAATATGAAGATGAACATAACATTTAAAAATTATAACCAACGTATCAATGATCACAATCCAGATTAATGGAATAAATCATAGAAATTCCTAATATATGAATCATAAAATAATAACATTAGAATAATACAAGGAAGATTGTCCAACAGATAGTCAAATAAAATCATTTACCTATAATATAATGATATTTTCCATGATTATAATATTTTAATGGGTTCAATACCCAAACCATATTAGTAGTAAAGGTTCACTCCAAGGACTATTATAGTTGATATGGTTAAATATCCAAACCATTATAGCAGATGCAGTCCTTTACAAAATTAATTTCACATCCCATTCCAGTCCTAAAAATATCATGAGATATAAATATTTACCCACTTAATTGTAGGGAGATATAAGAACCACTTTCCATTTAATTAAATCTATAAATATGTGTTCCACATGAACAAAAATCATTCATTATATCAGAACCTATAAAATGAAATGGGTTTTATAATAATTTCATCATATAATAATTCATGGAAATGAAAGGGGTTTTATAAATATCCTTCCATTGTAACCATAAACCTTCTGTATAATGAGCAAGAATAATATCCCGGAATAATATCCCATGTATAGGATAAGAAACCTAAAATAATGTAATTGAAAATGGAAAATATTTTTGAGATATCACTATAAATAATTTTTGATGAAAATATCCATTCGGTTTTGAAAACATTTTTTTCAATGACATTAAATTATAAAAGAATCACATTTATATAAAAATAACATAGTAGAACTATTAATTAATATTAAATTAATAAATGTGTCATAATTATGGGAAAATTTACTCATTCTATTAATGATAAAATAACATTCCCTCCATATTTTATTCTTAAATGTCACAAAAAACATCATTTGGAAACATACTAAAAAAATCCTTCAATTAGTTTTGAATAAAGTCAATCAAAATTAAAAATGACTTTAAAAATTAGTAATATAATTATAAAAATAATTTTGGAACAAATCTTCTAAAATTTTTATGTGTAAGAAAATAGTGTTTCAAGTAAAAGTTTAAAAATATAATTTTTAAAATACTGTATTTTATTTATATCATATCACATAAGTGGGAATTAATAAAATAAATTCACTTAGTATATTCCATATAAATAAACATATTATTTTTGAAAATAACCTTATATATTCAAAATTCATATCTAAATCTATCCTAGTATGACATAATCAAGGAAGTAGAAATTTAACCCAAATAGTCGGAATTGGGTCAAGAATTCCCTTACAACATTATAATCAGTCAAACCATATTCCTTGTTAAACTACTAATTATTAAATGAAAAATTGGATACCAGGAAGATAAGGAGATTAATGGTATGATATATCAATTTTCAGTATATATATACACCAAAAAAAAAAATATTTGGTGAATGTGGCATATATATCATAGAAGTAGTAATGGGACAAGAAACTCAATCCTCTATGATTCCATTTAGTTTTACATCACATAAAATCACATATAGTTGTTATAAACAAGTTATTATCATATAACATAACCATATTAACATTTATAATATCATATATGATCCTCTTATAATATTTCACCAAACATATATTAATTACATTTTATTCATTTCACTGTTTCTGGTGTTACATGCCATATTTTCTCATACATGTTACATCTTGAAATTTCTTATACATGAACATATTATATATTTAAATAATATCCTGGATGATATTAATGATAAAAATTTATTATTTAATTATTAATAAGATTTTCTAGATTTATTGATTATGATTTTATGTGTAATATTAATCGCTTCACGTCGTTTAGATGATTGGTTATATGTACGCGTAAGTGACAATATCATTGCATTATTGGGTGAAAAAGTAATGAATCAGATTACATATTAACTTTAAATAATCAATATAATTTATTTATTAACACATATATACATTAGTTACCACATTATAATCCTATATGTAATGTGATTATAAAAAATAATTACCCACTGTGTAAAGATGGTAAGACGTACCTACGCACGTGTAATGATTTCAGTTTACATAAGATTTATAAATAGAGAAATATGTATTTCCCATAAAAATAATTAAATATAAAAGTATATGTGATAACATATTTTTTACATTTTAATGTTAAAAATACTTGAGGATAATGTTGAAAAAGAAATGAACATGAATGCATCGATGATGATAATGACCTCTTCTTCAACGGACATCCTTTAATCTCTTCTAATAGGATCTATGATTGGTATTTTGGAATTAATTGAAAATAATTAACCAAAATAGGGATTCATATAATATAAATTTTAAGTCATTATTAAACTTATATAGCTCAATATTGTGTAATTAAGTTATAGGAGTTCCCTTTTATAATTGATGTGAGGGGAAATTTTTTATATTATCAGACAAATAAATTAATAAAAATAAATATTAAATTTTAAGTGGATATATAGTAATTAATTTATAACATAAGTTTTTTATCGGTCACAATAATATCATTAATAAAATTATATATGGTTAAGTCATTTTATTAACCTTATCATTTTTTATCCCTTTTTTTCACCCCTTTATGTTTTTTCACGACAACAAGGATTTTTCTACTTATTGGTCAATATTTCTAGTATAACATTAAAAAATATCAATAAATTGATGATATTTTAAATATTATCCCAATTATTTGGTAGATTATAATATTTTTAAGATGTTCATATCATTTAAGAAAAAAAATATTTATTTTAAAATATAATAAATATCGATTTTGTTACTATTTGTGTCACAAGATATTAGAAATATTAATAAAATAACAAATCTTCAAAAAAAAATTTTTAATATAGAAGTAACATATTAATTTGATATATATTTTTTTAATGAAATTAATTATCTCATATTTTATTTATTTTAAAATTTTAATATAATTTATTTTATATTTCTGTTAATAAAATAATTATTTCATTAGCATTTTCTAAGCATTTATGTTTATTATCTCATAAAAAAATTAAAAATAAATTACCATGATGAAGATAAATATTTTCTATTTTAAATTAAAATTTAATTTTAATCATTTCCCCTTTATATCCACTCATTTAGAATATTTACATATTTATAATATGATTGCAAAAAGGAATATATTCAACCATATCCTCTATATAACCCCCAAATTTTATAAATGTTAAAGTCACAAATTAATTGTGAAATAAGGCCATATATTCAATCATATAATGAGTTTTGACTAAAGATACTCATAATTTAAGACTGGGTCAAATTTATATGTCACTTTAGATTCCATATCATATTATTTTTACCCTTTTTCTAGCTTTTTACCTGATTTAACCATTACCATGATTACAAAAATTACCAGGGATACTAGTCATATTTTCCAAAAATAAAAGAGTAATATTTTAAAAAATTATTCCTTATTAATAGAAATATATAATTAATATTCCCAAATTCAATTCACTTAATTAATAGAATATAATTTTAAATTATTCATTTAGACGTGATGAAAAATAAAGTTTTTAAAGTGAATATGTTCAAAGGATTGAAATGATTTTATATCATGATTCAAAGGAAAAAATGATTAAAATGAACTAAATTATATTAATAGATGTATAATTTCTATAATTTCACTTTAAAACTAATTTAAAATATAATTTTACAATATAATTTATTTAGATGAAAATTATGTTTTCAATTAAAATGTAGTATTTATCACAATGAAAGAAATGAAACTTTTATTAAAAGTACCAGAAAATAAACGTAAGATAATTATTACATTATAATTTCCAAAAATTATGTCAATTAAGGCACATAAAATTTATTAAAGTGTAAATATTTATTTTTAAAACAATTGTGTCATCAAAAGGTGGAAAACTATTTTCAAAATATATTACTCTTTATGATTAATATTGGTATTTATTTTATATCTTGTCTACAAAACCCATAGGATGAAGGTCGAAAATTAAATTTAATATATTATATGTATATTTAATTAATATAATCTATAATGGGATATTTTTTTTTATTTTATTTTTATAACAAATAATTTTTTTCATTTATTTATATTTTTTAGAAAATATTTCCTTTTATTCTCAAAAGGGCCTTATTTTTATTTATAATTAATTTTTTAAAAAATAATTTATTATATATACATCTGTAACCCATTTATCCCTAATTCATGTAATAATTTTCTTCCCCACCATTATAATATTTGGGTTAAAAATAAGGAAAATAAATAATAATTTTATGTTTTTCACTTAAGCTCAATGTGATGTACCATGTAGGCTATCAAAAATAGAATAAATTTGAAAGAGTTATACCATAAAATAATGGGATCTAAACTAAATCGTGGTTTTATTTTAATTTATAGTTCATTACCATATTATTTAATAGTTTTTATCCTTCTTCTACATTTATCGTTCATTTAGTGTCCCATTTCATACCAATACACTATGGAAGATTCTTCTTAGGTAGTAAATATATTATGTCATCCTAGATTATGAGTTAAATTTAGGTTATAAGTATGGTAGTGAAAAAAATGATATCCCTAAACCTAAAATATATTTTGTATTGTAATACCATAATGGTGGTTTCCATTAGGGAAAGAGATTTAATAGAGAAGGTCATGGGTAGAGTCATTATTTATCTTTTCCTCTATAAGGTGAGATAGAAATTGTATGATATATTATCTCCTTATTTCCAATATGGGTTTATGAGTTGTATAACACAAAAACTACAACTTTAATTAATTCACATACCCATGTATAGTCTTTATGAAATTAGGTTGATAAGATTTAGTTCCTTGGAAATTAACTATACTATGTAATTGCTGAGCTTCCCTATTTTATGTGCATAAAGGCTATTAGCTAATTCATGGATAACACTGTTCTTATTGATAAATCATATGATTGATGTTATTTTTGTACAACTTCAGACTAATCATTGACTTGTTGTATTATATGTAGGATACCATAGATTTCCTAAGAATGTGCATCACATTATCTGATTTTAATGGTGACTATTTGGCGTTCATTAGTGTGAGAGACAATCATATGGGTAATATGCTAAGTCTCCATCCTCTTTGATATTTGAGTTTTATGGAGGATTTTCAGTGGTGTTTCTCTTCATTGATAAATATTACACAAGATATCTTCCCTAAAATATTTGGGGTATTACCCCATGAATTATATATATATAATGGGATAGATATATAACAATATATTTCCCAAAAACCAATGTATTTGTATTGGATGTCCCATTTTGAGCCATGGGAGCTAAAAATGAGGACGATCTCTTATTGAGGAGATTTATTCAACCAGGTGTGTAATCTTTGGGAGAACAAATTAATTATGAAATGTGGGTAGATTGTATTCTATTATTTAAAACCAAATATTTTTTATTTCCCCTATTATATAATGGGGGATATTTAGTTCTCAAAGACAGACCTATAGTCGGGAAATTATCCAATGCAAGTAAAAGAAGAGTATATCATGAGGACTACATTAAATTGTCATTATTGGAATTACATATTATATTCAATATTTTTCTATTTAAATAATACCCTACATTTGATCATGGGGTTAATAAATATAGTGATGCATGAGTTCCTATAATGGTTACTAGGTTTCTTTATCAATGACAATCCTTTTTTTCACCATCATAGAAGGAGTATATAGAGTATCTCTATGCCATGTTGTTATTTATACTATCTGATTGACTATTTTTAAAGATATCAAAGTGTAAGTCATTATCCCTTGTAGACTATTTTGTGGGGTATTCATATATTATCCTAGATTATCCAAAAATCATTCTATCATTGAATAGGTGGATTCTAATGTAACACATGATAATGAGTCATAGGTGGGGTGTTAGCTTGTCTTGTTGGATATTATGGGATGATCATACTCAACTTCTCTGTGATAAATATTATTATGAATACTTTTACTATTAAGGATTAGGAATTCAGATATAGTTATAAGTTCCCTATTACTTTATGGAATTTGTATAAAAAACATAGTTTGTAATCATGTTATTCATCTTCCATAAAACGGGATTTTGTTCGATCATTACTCTGACACTTCATATCTTGTTAGGGCATCTGTGTCGATAAAATAGAGCGAGATAACATCTTTTTTGTCTCAATAGTTATTTACTAATGAATGTAATTATTCCACTTATTATATTTTTCTAGTATGGGTTTTTTATTTGATGTTTTGGAGACAGTATCGAATAGTTAAATGTATTATCTTCATTATGGATCACTAAATATTAAAGTACATTTAATCATTGCACAACATTAATATTCTACATTAATAATGGATGGTATTATTTTAGGATAGTGTCTTTTGTTTTTACATTACACATATAAAATGTATCATTTTGGAGGATAAAATGAGTAAGAATTCATGTGTTTATTATTTTCATGGGTCTGGGGACTCACAGAGTGTGATGCAAGATAAAAATATGTTTTTTTATTATATGAGATCATTCAGTGGTAGAGGTAGTCTTTACCAAATTATGGTCCAATCATATTTAATGAAACATGTGTAGGTGTCCCAATCAATAGATTATATGGTATATGCTTTTCATGATCAAATTTGTATTATGATGATCCTATGTTTTGTATTGATGATTAAATACATTTGATTTTATTTTAAGTGAATATTTCAGTTAATTGAGTGATTCTTGAGGTGGTACTCTATGATTAATAAATTTTTCCATTTATGATATGCCTTTTTATGGTTATTATGTATCATAAAATGAAAAATTATTTTCAATGGTTTGGTCTTAAATTACCAATTGTAATTTTATTTACTCATGTTTGCTCAACCAAAAGGCGAAGGATGATCAACATGTTCAAGATGGTTTAATTCAATTTCTTGATATTCATTGATGGATGTGTGATTAAAATTGTATGGACCTCATAAAAATATTATCAAGATCACATGGGGGTTAAGAAACTATATAGTTGACTATGCACCATATAAAATAGTCAAATCAATTAATATATAGAATAGATAGTTGATATTTGTGGATGTGTTTTTGAGGAGTTATTTGTAAAATCTAATGAGGTATCATTGGGGAATCATCAACCATCTTCTATGATCCTGATCTATTCCTCACCTCCATGGTATAGATGAAACTAGAACATGATATTAGATCTTAGATATACCCTTAAAAATCATTCATAAGAGGATGACCAATGAAGGAAAAAATACAAGAACATAGAGGGAATGTTTGGTGCCTGTATTTTTTGTTTTGGATGTTCATGGGTGGGGCAGTTAACCATTGGAGAGATTTACTAAAATAAAAAGTATCAAATTTTCATTGGAAATGATATTTTTGATGATATATATGGTCAAAAATTATAATCTCCATTTTTTGGAATGAGGGTATAAAATAATTTGTTCTCTGACCAGAACTGGTGTATTGTACAATAGAAATGGTCTAACTAATCGATTGTAAAATGAATGATGCATTGTACTTATATAATTCATATGATAATAATTAGAGAGGCATATCATGTTTGATATTGGAGATCACATGTTCTTAATGGTTCCACCATGTCTTTTGTAGTGTAATTTTTGTTGTGGGGGTAATATTTCTCAAATATTTATTAGACCATTAATGGTTTTTTATTTGGTATGAGTGATATATTATTGGAATGTTATACCCTCATAGATGAGTGGGATATTTGAGGATTTTCTTATATCATCTCATCTCAGATATCTTCATGATGCTTCCCACATCACTAATATAGTAGAATAGGTCCCTGAAGATGTTTATACCTTTGATGAGTAGCCTCTTAGGATTTAGGACAATCATGAGAAGGTGTTATGTGGGTGTTATATTCATTTGGTTTGTGTCCTTCAGTGGAATGGTGTTTGCGAGGAGAGAAAATAATAGAATGAGTTACAGATTCCTGCATAATATTCTACACATTATGATGCATAAACATCTATGAATTGATAATTGGATTGATCATTGTTATGAATCATTGTAAACCAATGAATATTTATGTTATTGTTTTTATTCCTTGGTGTGAGTCTTGTTTTTCAATTTCCCATGGGTGGTATCTCCCTTAGAAGTATTGTTTGAGGTTTTATTGTTATTATATGAGTTTATGTTCCCTATTCATCAAGTGGGATGGTTTTTTTATGTCAGGAATTGGTTTTGAGGTACTTGCTGGGGTTCTCTTTCAAAACCATTGTCCTTTCTGGGTCTGTTTTAAATATTAATGGATGATATTTTTTTGACAGTTACCCGATAGAAGGTTAGAGATTAAATTTATGTACCGAACCTTAGTCATTGTATGTTTTACTAAAATTATAGTAGAATACTCTTTATCAAATTCCAAAATATATTTTAGGTTTTTTTGAATGATGAAAAAAGCATAAATTTTAATCCCTACAATTACAAGTGGACACTTCTAATCCGTATCCATTTTTTCACTAAACAAATCATTTTATAAGAAACATGTTTTCCAATCATTAAATATTGTAACAAAATTTATCATGACCACTTGTTTTCTTTTATCCATCCATAAACCCTCTAAAATAATTTCTAAATAGGGGGTGACCACAAAAATCTCGGTAAGGTACATAAGAAGGAAAAAAGAAATGGTATATTGAAGATCATGTAACCCAATAAAAATTTTACCTGTATATTATTGAAATATTAGAGGATAAAATAAATGAAATAAATGATTTAATTAGTAAAATAAAATAAACATTTTACTCAAAATAAAAAATTAAAAATCATATCATGAAAAAAACCATATTAGGAAACATAGATAATCACACTGACAACATTTTTTAAACCCATGTCAAAAATAATTAGAGATTAGTTAAATCAGTAGAACAAATGCTTCGATAACTCCCTCATCTATTCCTAAAAAAATTACTATACCCAATGATTTGGAGAGTTATCTAGGTGCTCCCAAATCTATAATGGTCTCTCCAAGTTCTATAGAGGCTCACCCAACATATAAGTTTTATCGTTATCTCATATGAGCTATAATAGGTATCACCCCTTCGTATAAGCTATATCAGTCTCCATCATATCACAAATAATTCTATACTACCCTAAAAAATTATTTATTAGTTCACTTTTCCATCATACATAGTTTGTAAAACTCATTAAAACACATATGATAAACACATTCATAGTTCAATATACACTTTTCAATTTATAAATAACTTTTACAATAATAATACTGTTAACAAAATAATGTAATATATTTTACTGAAACGAACCATAGAAACAATTAAAGGTGACATTAAATAACCAAGTATTAATTATTCTAAAAAATAATATCATGTAGTATTAGTTAAAAAAACATTCCATACATATTTTCATCGAAAAGTTACACATAACCTCATTTCAAAAGTGACCTAAATATTCTGTTTGAAGAGTTTCCTAAGAAACACACCAGAAAATTAATTTAAAAAATCATATAATAATTGAATATAAATTCATTAAATATTTTGAAAAACTAATGGAAATAAAATAATAATTAGGATTTATAGAATGAATTTTAAAAAAATAAAGGAAAATAACAGTCCTCGAGTCTAATTCATCACATATATAATTTATCTTCATAAATATTAAACATAGGATAATTTGTAAATTTTAATCTCATTTTTAATTTATATTATTACTTGCATAACACTTAATACCATGTTATATGAAATTATATAATCATATAAGTTCATGTATGATGTTTTGACAATATTTGGTACTTCAATCCAAAATGACTTCAGTGTGCTGAATATTTCCACTGATTTCATTATTCCAAAATCTACATATTTATAATCATGAAATAGTCTTCATTTTTATTATTAAATAATACTTTTAAAACAAACCATTTGTTATTTGTATAAAAAAAGGACAATGTTGCAATCATGGAGACGGTAGGTCGTATGTATGCATATGAAATGTTTTCATTTCAAAATGATCGTAATGGAAAAAGGTATGTGTAAATTTATATTCTCATAGATGTCAAAGTAATTTTTTAAATATATTTATATATAATCCATGTTATGTGGTTATGAAAAATGAATCACTTCACTTCATGGAAGTCGTAGTACAAACATATGCATGAATAGCGTCTTCATTTTTCAATGAAAGTAAAGGAAAAAATGTAAGTGATATTATTACATTGTATAATAATATATATTTCCTGAATTATATATATATAATTTATTTCCATTATTATAACTATCACAACCCATCCCCGAGGGCCCGTTCCATGACAACCCCAAGCCTGCCTTCCATAGGCCAGGGGCTGGCAACTAGCACCAAAGGCATAAATCCATATACTAGGAAGGCATTTCCTTCATAACTTGAAAACTCACACAACAGAGTTCAAGCTAGAAGCAGAACACTATATAAAACTGTATACAAAAAGGAGTTTTGAAAAGTTAAAAGGGGGCTGGAAATACAAGAATAACTATAAAGTACAAGGAAACTTAAATTACAAGTACTAGAAAAGGGAAAATGGATCATGGATCATCAATCGGGAAATCCTCACTGATGGGTAGGTATAGATAGCCCCCACATCACTCCATGTCAATTTGTCTCCTCCGTGTATGGTCCTTCCATGTGGTCCACCTCCGGTTACAGTCCGGTCCTGGTACACTCTGCCTCAGTCAGCATTGTCTGTCATCTGTATCCAACACAACGAGGTGCGGGCATAGCCCATGCAGGGGTGATTATAACGATACTCAATAGGGACCCAGAGACCCACAGGGTTTCACAAAACCATCAAGGATAATCAACAAAGTATGAAATCAACATATAACCCTACATTGATATATGCCCCTACATATATCTAAGTCATCATGTAATCCATCACAAACATGAGGTAAACAAAAAAGTTACTAACTGATCTCAACTAGGATTTTTTTTCTAGGGGTTGTATCAAGTAACATTTCCTTGCACAACGTCAAACACCTCAGATGCGGGAGAACTCCTCCACTATCGAGTACATAGGGGTTGTAGTGTCACATAGAGGTGCTTCCCACTATCCTTGTAATGCTGAGGTACTCCTCCTATCGAGTACCATGGGTCTTCCACGTCACATAGAGGCGCTACCCACCGTGGGTCAGCCGCGACACCAAGGAGATCCCCACTGGGCTAGTCGAATCACTCAGAGTCGAATCGGTCATCGGTCCTCAGGTCTCAGCCGACTACTAGGTCTCTACACTATGCTCGCTCATCTCCGGGAGGATCTACTCCACAAGCTATATGTCTATACTCCAACAGTAATGAAGTACCATGAAGAGGAATCTCAAAGGTCCTCCATGTCATAGAGGTATCAACGCAATAGACTGTGTGTCAATTAGATGCCCGGTTTTTGAGTTATTAGCCTTTTATTCCTGGGGCCCGTTTGGATATGTGCTCCATCAAACATGAGAGTATCTCAAATATAACCAAAACTCATGTGGGGTATACAAAAATGGACCGTCACGCTCCAAGAATACCAACACCACTGATGGTTCATCAAACAGATGACTGATTCAATAGATATGGCCAATAAAAGTAGAGGGTCTGTAGTGGGCTAGGGTTTGGTCTGACCTAGTCTGAATGACCCATCTTACCCAGTCTAGGTCCACCAGGTCAGACTTGTTGGGTATGGCTCATCCCATTGGGCAGGCCAGCCTGGTAGGTTCGGCCCAGCCCATTGGGCCCAACCTAGCAGACCACATGGGTGGTTCTGCATGGGCTCGGGGCCGGTTTGGCCTGGACCGTTGCCAGGGCGCGGTCCGGTACAGCTCGGCCCAGGGGCGTGGTCGGGACATTTTGGCTAGGGTGACACAAGGGGGGCTATGGGCGGCATGGGGTGTGTGGGGTATGAGGGTTGGAGCGTTTCGGACGGCCGCACGGGTGGCGGCTGGGTAGGTCGGGTAGGCCGGGTGGCAGCCGGGCAGGCCGACAGGCGGGCGGGCAGGTAGCCGAACAGGGTATGGCCAGGCTGGCAGGCAGGCCGGCGGGGGCCGGGATGGGAGACAGGCGGGCCAACATGTAGCTGGAAGGTGTCCAGGCAGGTCGGCAGGGCACGTCTTGGGCCGACGGGGTTCCGAAAGGGCGCACGGGAGGCCGGCAGCGGCCGGGAGCTGGGTGGCATTGGTCAGCGGCAGTGTGGGCGGGGTGGTTTGTCCAGATGGCCGTGGTTTGTCCGGGAGCACCGGAGAGCCACGGGGGGGCTGCAATTTGCGGAGGCCACAAGTAGCGCGGCCTTTGTCGTCAACACCTTTTTCATTTCATTGCCTCGTCGCCGGGAAAAATATTATCACACACGGGAATGGCGGAGGGGTCTATCCATGTTGGATTGGCCCGCACCCTCTGCATTTAGGGTAGTAATAATTGGTTCATCAAGATAGAAGTTCAATGAACAAAAACTCACCAGCAGCTATTCTTTTCCAACTGAAGAAGATGATTAAAGAAAGCATTAACATATAATAAACCTCCTACATTTGATAATAGTTTGATGATGAATTCGTGGAAAGTAAATGGAGATGATCGTCATTCGTTGCATCCACTGCACACTTCCAATCCCATGTTGTGTCAGCTCGTTGATCATGAAGTGGAGGGAAGTTTGGTTGAATACGTCCAACATCGGTAGATGCTCCGAGGAAGGTGTCTAAGAAGGTCGTTTTTCTTCGTTCTTCATTCTTCGTTCTTCATTCTTCATTGGCGAGAGTTCCTCCATCTTCTCCAAAGATTCTACCAAGAGAAATGCCATCCAAAATAATAAGAGATTGTGATATCTTATTAATTCGTTGGAAAAATATTATAAATGGAGGAATTAATTTACTTGGCTCCCCTTAATTAATTCATAAGGTTGGAACAAGGAATAAATGGGGAGTTGGTGGCACCATAAATGGCAGAGTATGTCATGGGGCTCCCCCTCATTATTGAGGGGAGTTGGGAGATTTTCCTCTCCTCCCATTAATAGGGGGTTTAGTCCCGTGTCTTCCCCACGCCATAACCTCTTGTGGGAGGTTAGGTTCAGGTGGGCCCCACCACCATAACCTCTCATGGGAGGTTATGGTGTGGTGGTCCAACCTCCAACTTCCATCCTCCATAAGTAGGTTTTAGATCCAATGGGACCCACCTCCAAACACCCACATGGAAGCCCAAATAAAAATAAAGTGACGATCACTTTATTTTATTATTTTCCATGAAAACCCCAAAACTAACTTTTATTATTGACCCACTGTCATTGACGTGAATGTCACCTTAAGCGAATACCAGTGTTGCAAGTTCAATGGTGTCCTCATATTTCAATTCCGACCACCAGTTCAAAAGATAGAAAAATCAGCTCGTACACTTACTAAACTTACCTGAAAAACACTTTAGAAATTGATTCTGAGCACACCGGGCCTCAAAATCATGCACCTTCAATTTTCGAGGACTCGTAAAATTGCCATGTTTTTAAGAAAAAAATTTCCACAGAATTTATGGGACATTACATTCTCCCTGCCTCAGGGCTTTATTTCCCCATAATCTACAACTCGGAATAATCGAACAAGTGGGGGTACTAAACACAATCTGAGCCTCGTGCACCCATGTGCTCTCCTGGAGGTTCCTGTGCTTCCAGTGAATTCTCACCAAAGTTATCAACCATCCACGTAGAAACCGCTCCTATCGATCCTCAATCTCCACTGGAACCTCCATAAAATTCGGCCCATCATTGACAACCAACTCTCTGTGGTCGATGCAGTGGGAAGGGCCATGAAAGTATCTCCTCAACTGACATACATGGAAGACGGCGTGCACCCTATGAAGCTATGGTGGAATAGCTAAGTGATAATCCACATCTCCAACTCTGCTGAGGACCTGAAAAGGTCCTATGAATCTCATATATAACTTTTCACCTCGGCCAAGTCTCTATAGTCCTCATCGAGGTGAGACCCGTATAAATATGTGGTCTCCATCCTCGAACTCTAGAGGTCTTTGTCTCCTATCAGCATATGACTTATGTCTGCTATGTGAATTTTTCATCCACTCTTGGATGATCTGAACCTTCTCCGTGGTAGCTTGTACCATCTCTGGTCCCACTAGTGCTGACTCCCCAAAGTCAGTCCAGCACAAAGGTGATCTGCAAGGTCACCCGTATAATGCATCAAATGGTTCCATCCCTGTGGTGGAGTGATAGATGTTGTTGTATGTAAACTCCACAAAAGATATGTGATCCTCCCAACTACAAACGAAGTCAAGGACATAAGAACGAAGCATTTCCTCGAGGGACTGAATGGTGCTCTCAGTCTTACCATCCGTCTGGGGATGGAAGGCGATGCCAAGAGGAAGCTGATTCCTAAAATACGCCTACAACCCCTTCCATAGCTGGGATCAAAACTGTGCATTATGATCGGAGACAATAGATAAAGGTACTCTATGTATCCGCACAATCTCTTGCATATAAAGGAATCCCAAGCTCTCTACTTATCCCTGATCACTAATCAGTAGGATGTGGGACAACTTGGAGAGTCGGTCAATGATCACCTAAATTGAGTCGTGAACCCTAGATGTATGAGGAAGACCCATCACGAAGTCCATAGATATCTCATCCCAATTCCACTATGGGACCTCTAATGGATAAACCAAGCCTTCTGGTGCCTGATGATCTTTGTTCACTTGCTGATAAGTGAGGCATCGAGAGAAAAACTCTGCTACTGTCTTTTTCATACATGGACACCACTACTGTCATCAAAGGTCCTAGTACATGTTCCCCACTCCTAGATGTACTGCTAGAGGGGATGTGCTGAACTCTCTCAACACTTTCTCCTAAAGTGACACTAGTACCATAGTGCATCCTCTAAAGAGAATGACATTCTCCCCACCTTTAGTGAATCCATCAGTTGCCTGCCATATGGATATCTGAGCACGTCGTATCTCGCAGTCAGCATCCCCATGCTATGCCTCCCTGACTCACTGAAGAAGTGGGGAAATGACTGTAAGGGACTGAAGGAAAGTGGCTCCATATCTATCCACAATGGATTTCTACAAAGTGTCCAGCTGCTCCGTCTCTTCGCCTAGCAACTGTATACCGCATCTACTACTGAGTGCATCTGCAACAAAGTTCCCCTTTCTAATAGTATAGACTATCTTGAAGTCATAGTCATGGAGAAACTAAATCCATCACCACTGTATCTGGTTCAGGTCCTTCTGAGAGAATATATACCTGAGACTATTGTGATCAGAGTACATGGAAAAACGTTCACCCATCAGATATTGTTGCCACATTTTCTAGTAGAATACCACTAGTGCTTACTCTAAGTCATGAGTAGCATAGTTCTAATCATTTTGTCTCAACTATCGAGAACCATATAAAATCACTGCTCACTCCTGCATTAGGACACACTAGAGTCTTGTCCCTAATGTGTCGTAGTAGACTATGTACTTTATGCATTCCTTTGGATGCCTCATGATTGGGGCACTAATCCGCCTCAGCCTCGGCCCCTGAAAGCTATACTAGCATCTCTCTGACCACACAAAGGGTTTCCACTTCTTCTTCAATGCTGATAGTGGTTATACAACTCTGGAGAAGTCTATAATGAACCTTCAGTATCAACCAGCCAAACCTAGGAAACTTCGTACCTCCGTCACACACCTGGGTGGATCCTAAAAAGTACCACCTCAATCTTCGCTAAATCTATTTCAAATCCAACCTCTGAGATGACATGCCCAAAAAGTGCACGTCTTGGATCCAAAACTAGCACTTCGAGAACATACCATAAAACTGGTGCTCTCGGAATGTGTCCAGTACAACAAGAAAATGGTAGTCATGCTTCTCCTCAGTAGTCAAGTAGATCAGAATGTCTTCGATGAATTATAGGACAAAGTGATCGAGGTATGGCTGGATGATCATGTTCACGAGTCCCCTGAACACTTCTGGAGCATTGGTTACTCCGAATGTCCTAACTAAGAACTCATAGTGGTCGTACCGATATCTGATGGTCATCTTCTGCACATCCTTGTATTGAACTCTGAGCTAGTGATATCCAGATCTGAGTTCTATCTTCGAGAACCACCGTGCTCCCTTCAGCTGATCAAAGAGGTCATAAATCCTCAAAAGTGGGTTCTTGTTCTTCATGGTCACCTAATTCAGGTGATGTTAGTTAACACAAAGCCTCATTATTCCATCCACATTCATGGCGAAAAGAATCGGGGCTGCCCATGGAGAAACACTGGGTCAGATGAATCTCTTCCCATGAAATTCCTCAAGTTGTACCCCAAGATCGCGAAGCTCCATGGGAGCAATCCGATATTCTGGTGTAGATATCGGTGTCTTCCCGGGTTACAGGTCAAAGTAGAATTCCACCACTCTGTGTTGAGGTAGACCAGGGACTTCATCAGGAAAAACATACATGTACTGGTCCACCACTACAAGATAGTTCGGAGTCTCCACATCTAATTATCTAAGGGTACGTTAGGCCAACTGATGAGTGATCTTCTTCACCCTCATCCGAGTAAGTCTGCCCTGTGCTGAAAAGTCACCCTTCTCACCGGTGAAGGAAAAAATGGTCCCATCCATGCAGACACACCGCACATTGTGCCTTACACAGTCAATCTGATCATGGACTCCAGATAACATGTCCATACCCAAGATGACATATTAAGGCCTCAACACCGCTATGAGTAGATCCCAGTCAAAGCTCTCACATTCTAGAGTAAGATCACACTACCGACACCAGTGCGTAATCATCGAGTCTACTCCCATAGTATTCTCTTGCGGTATGGATCGAGTCAACGGCTCGATCGAAATCTCTGAGCACATAATGAGGGCAGTGGAAATGAAAGAGTGACCGTCACCTGCGTCTATAAGTATTATAGCTAAGGTGGAGTAGTCAAAGATCGTACCTCGAATCATCTCGGGAGAGACATGGTCATATGCTTCAGCTGCATGAAGATGAGATCTTTCCTATCAACCTGCTCCTTGCGGTCAGGGTGGACCTCCTGGTGGTGATGGTAGTAACATCTCGACACGTCGCCCATTGCAAGCTGCTTGACCAGCTCTTTTGCCACGTCTGCCTGCGCCCTGAGGACTGCCTTGATTGAATCTATGTCTTTGTCTGGGTGGTCATTCGACCATCTTCTGATCATCCGAATGGTGGTTCAGACAATCACGAGCCATGTGACTATGCCATCCTCATGTGAAACACTACACACTCCTGGCATCTATGTCTCTACTCCAGGTTCCCCACCCAACCGATCCCGAGTCATGCAGTCGTCCACCCATAGGTCTCATCCTCTTAGAGCTTTGCGACATCCATCTACTACCAGCTACATAAGACTCCGCTGCATGTCTTCTAGTGGTGGGTCTTGCTACTTAAGACTACTCAGCAAGGAAACTCTCCCCTAAGAGGGCTCTCTCCAACACCCCCGCCTGCGTCGAGATGCTGAGGGAGATCATCGAAGCCCTGATCTCTCGCCGAGGCCCCTGCTCAAAGGTCCAGGATTTGAATAATGGGTCTCGAACCATATATCTGGAGTAGCGCTATAGGTCTGTGAACCTCGTTGAGTACTATTCCCCTGTCAAGCTGCCCTGCTGTAGGTGAAGTAGTTCTTATATCTATACCCCATGTAGGGTGGCTAAGAAAAACTATTCCCGAAATAGGCTCTCGAAGTCTTCCTAGAGTATTTTCATCTCATCATGGACATGTAGTATTAGGCTCCACCATCTGCTCGCTGCTACCTATAGAAGGATAGCAGCAAGAATCACTATGAAGTCGGTTGGTGTACCTTATAGTGGGAAAACTCTACCCACAACATCCTTCCAATCCTCAGTCCCATGTGGGTCCATCTATCCCCTAAACCCGGGTTCCCTCTAGTGTAGGAACTCATAAAATGTGCTCAAGAGGCATGCATCAACATCAGCTGGGGCTGGTGGCATTGGTGGCCCAACGGGAAGTGATACTGCTGGTGCCTTCGCTGGAATATGGACCTGCACTGAGGTCTCATCGTACGGTGGGCTATCTATGTGTAAAACTATTGAGGCTTTATACGATCGTCCAAGAGGAGGCATTGTGAAAGAATCAGATGTCACACGGTCAATGATTATACATGTTGAGCTGACCTGGCTGAGCTGACTTAATGAAAACTTCTAAAAACACACATGCAATCAGTGATTTTGTGTACTGAGTCGGAAATTAAAAGTCAGGGTCCTGGTGTTTGGATACGTTTGCAGCCGCACTAACACTGGGACTTGTTGAAATGGAAACCACACTCTGTACTCTTAACACTATTTCTTAACATAAAATATCATAGTTTTATGTTCTGTAGTAGAACCGACTCCTCTGATACCAATTTTTCACGAACCATCCCCCGGGGCCCTTGCTATGACTACCCAAGCCCACCTTCCATAGGATAGGGGCTGGCGACTAGCAGTAAAGGCATAAATCCCTAAACTGGGAAGTAATTTCCTTTATAACTTGAAAATGCACAAAACAGAGTACAAGATAGAAGAAAAAAACTATGTAAAACATTATACAAAAAGGAGTGTTGAAGAGTAAAAAGGGGCCGGAAATACAAGCCAAACTATAAAGTACAAGGAAACTAAAAGTACATGTACTAGAAAAGGGAAAACGGCTCATGTATCGTCCACTAGGTAACCCAACCTGAAGGGTAGGTACAGATATCCTCCACAACACTCCACGTCCATATGTCTCCTCCGTGTACCGTCACACCATGTGGTCAACCTCTGGGTTCCATTCAGTCCTGGTACACTCAGCCTTGTTCAGTGTGTCCTATCATCTACATCAAACACAAAAAGGTGTTGGCATTTCCCATGAAGGGGTGAGTAGAATGATACTCAGAAGGCACCCTAAGACACTCAAGGTCTCACAAAAACAACAAGGATAAACCACAATGTATGAAATCAACAGATAAACCTACATAGGTATACTCTAATACATATACTTTAGTTATCAATTAAGTCATCTCAAAAATGAGGTAAACACAAAAGTTACTGACTTAGCTCAACCAAGATTTTAATTCTATGGTTAATATCAAGTGACATTTCCATGCACAACATCGAACACATCGGCTGGTGGAGAACTCCTCCTCTATTGAGTATAGTGGGTTTTCCACGTCACACAGAGGTGCTTTCCACTAAGCTTGGACTACTGAGGTACTCCTCCAGTCGAGTATTGTGGGTCGGTCATGTCACATAGAGGCACTCCCCACCGTGGGTCTACCACGTCACACATATGCACTATCCCTAGAATCCTATCGAGGTACTCCTCCTGTCGAGTACCATGGGTCTGCCGCATCACATAGAGGCACTCCTTACAGTGGGTCTACCAGGACACCAATGCGCTCCCCACTAGGTTGGTCGAATCACTCCGAGTCAAATCATTCAGTAGTCATTAGGTCTCATCCAGCTACTAGGTCTCCACACTATGCTTTCTCATCTCCAAGAGGATCTGCTCCACGAGCTATAGGTTGATACTCCAACTGTCACGAAGTACCATGAAGAAGTATCCCAATGGTCTTCCTTGTCATAGAGGTCTCAATGCAATAGACGCTGCATCAATTGAATGCCCGTTCTGTGAGTTATTAGCCTTTTAGTCTCAGGGGCCAGTTGGATTCGTGCTCAATCCATCCTGACCGTATCTCAACTATACCAAAAACTCTGGTGGGGTATACACAATGGAATTGTCCCCCTCCATGAATACCAACTCCGCTGACGGTTCGTCAAATGGATGTTTGATGAATAATATATGGCCAAAAAATGTAGAGTGTCAGTAGTGGGATTGGGTCCGGTCAGACCCGGTCTGGGCTAAACCGGCCTGGGTCAACCCGGTCAGACCTGTTGGGTCTGGCTCGGCCCATTGGGCGGGCCAACCTATTTGGTTCATCCCGGCCCATAGGGCCCAGCCCAGCGGGCAGTGTGGGTGGTTCTGCCTGGGCTAAGGGCCGGTTCAGCCCGGATATTCATGACAGTTCGGCCCAATGAATCTCAGCTCAGGGGGGAGGGGGCACGGCCAGGCCAGTTCGGCTACAGCGTAGCAAGGGGGAGACATGTAGCACGGTGCGCGTGGGTAGAGCGTGGAGCGTGGGCCAGTGCAGTACGTTCGGTCGTATGAGAGCTGGCCGGGTAGCCCCGGAGGCAGCCAGGTAGGCTGGTAGTCAGGCTAGTGGGTGGCTCGGATAGACGCGGCCAGGCAGGGCACCATGCTGGCCTGCAGGTGGCCGGATGGTGGCATGGGATAAGGGAGGGGCACAAATTGTGCCGGCGCGGGATGGAGGGGTTTAGTTGGGGAGCACGGGAGGCTGACAGTGGCCGGGGGCCGGTTGGCATGGCCCGACAGGGGTGAAGCCAGGGTGGTTTGGCTGGAGGGCCTAGGTTCAGCCCGGAGCCCCGGAGCGCCACAGGGGCAGCGCGGTTTGTGGAGGTCGTGTGTAGCATGGCCTTTGTCGATGCTACCTTCTTCATTTCATCGCCTCATCAGCATGAATAATATTATCACAAACAAGAATGGCTGAGGGGTTGGTCCATGTTCTTTTGACCTGAAGCCTCCACGTTAAGGGTAGTAAAAATTAGTTCATCAAGATAGAAGTACGATGAACAACAACTCACCCACAACAATTCTTTTCTAGCCGAAGATGATGATTCAAGGAATGTATTAACATATAATAAACCCCCTACCATTGATCGTTGTTTGACGATGAAGTCGTGGAATGTTGAAGAATATGATATTTGTTCATCGCGTCCACCGCACACTTCCAATCCCGAGTTTCTTTAGCTCGTTGATGACGATGTGGAGGGAAGGTCTGTTAAAGATGTCCTGTGTCGGTAAAAGCTCTGAGGAAGAAGTCGAAGAAGGTCGGTGTTCTTCGTTCTTCATTCTTCTTTGGCAAGAGTTCCTCCCTCTTCTACCAAGTATCCACCAAGAGCCATTCCAAACAAAATAATAAGCTATTGTGATATATTATTAATTCATTGTGACAATATTCAAAATTTAGGAATTAATTAACTTGGCCCCCCTTAATTAATTCATAAGGATGGAAGAAGGAATTAATGGGGAGGTGGTGGAACCATAAATGGTAGAGGAGGTCAAGGGGCTCCCCCTCATTAATGAGGGGTTTTGAGAGATTTTTTTCTTCTCCCATAAAGAGGGGGTTTAGTCCTGTGGGGTCCCCATGTCTTAACCTCTCTTGGGAGGTTACGTTCAGGTGGTCCCCACTACCATAACCTCTCATGGGAGGTTAAGGTGTGGTGGTCCCACCTCCAATATTCATCCTCCATAAGGTGGTTATAAATTCAGTGGTACCCACCTCCAAACAACCCCATGGTGGCTCAAATAAAAATAATGTGAAGCTCACATTATTTTATTATTTTCCACGAAAACCTAAAAACTATATTTTATTCTCGACCCACTATCGTCGAAGTGAATGTCTCCTTAAACAAATACCGGCACTTGTAGTTCAATAGTGTCCTCATATTTCAATTTCGAGCACTGGTTAAAAAGTTATAAAAACCCACTTTTACGTTTACTAAATGTACTCGAACAAAACTTCAGAAATTTATTTCAGGCACAGCGGGCCTTGGAATCATGCACCGTCAATTTTTGTGGACTCGTAAAATTCCCCTATATTTGAGAAAAATATTCCATGGAATCTTCGGGTCTTTATAATAACTTATATTGAGAGATGGTGAACTAAAAATAATAACATCAGTTCACGATGTAGTAGTCTTACATACACACAACTGAGGGTTTTATTTCCCATTTCATAGAAGAGTTGATGAATATAAGTTATGATGTTTACATAATATCATATCAGTATATGTATGATACATTTTTTATTTTATCAATATTGAAGATTAATATAAGTAGTTTGAAATAGACACAAAGCTGATATACACAGTCGAAATCTATATCACATCTTTGTAAAACCATCTTTTCATAACACCTTATGCCCGGTAACATTCCAATTATTCCTCTAGAATGACCTCTAGATTTTGGTTAGGGATTCTACGATTTAATATTGAAAGTTATTTTATGATCCAACTAGGTTTTAAATTTTTAATAAATATGAATAAGAGGTTCCAAGGTAATATTCATTGGTGTAACTCTTTGAATTTCTTAAAATATTAAATCAATATAAATTATATTTCAATTCCCTATAGATGAAAAATAATTTATTTATAATACAAGATGTTTATGGGTCAAAATTTCCATATAAAATTAATTATAGGTAGAATTTTACTATATTTGAACCCTTGTAATTTGGTTAATGGCCTATTTATCCCATTTTACTATTTCCATGACAACATTGGTTATTAATATTTGTGGGCCAATATAGATACTATAAAATGAAAAATGTCCCATAAATGGACATTAATTAATTTTACAAACATTATCCAAATAAATTGCAAAAATTTAATATTTTTAAGTATTCGATATCATTTAGTAAAATAAAAATGATTATAAATTATACATTATGTCAACCCTTATCATTTGGGCTTTTATGACGGTTAACACTATCATCACCATGTTCTATATCAATATAAATCTGTTCTTTGGAGTTAGCTTCTTCTTCTATATAGTTGTTTTCATCTCCCAATAATGTTATCCTATTCAGAAACCCTGTTATATGTTATTCTAGATGACTGTTGTATTGTAATTTCTCTTTTTTAAAGGGTATATTTTATAATCATTTTTATTTTACTCAATGATATCAAATACTTAAAAATATTAAATTGTTTCAATTTATTTGGATAATGTTTATAAATTTATTAATGTCCATTTATGGGATAGTTTTCATTTCAAAATAATATATTATTCATATATTTATTCATTACATAATGAAAAAATATTTAGCACAATGTATTATAACTAAAAATAATAATAAACCATCAAACTAATAGAAAATTCGTTATTCTCAAAAATTCAACAATAATATCGAATGATATACATAGAAAATTTAATAAATAACATTACATAAAATTACTTAAAATATTATCAACTAATATTGAATCCCAAAAATCAAATTTATTTGTCACATAGTCTTACAATATAAATTTAATATATATCTTTCAATAATTACAATCACTCTTAATGTCTCAAAGAAATGTGTCATTTCCCTATTCACAATATCTCCAAAATTTTATACTAAGATCCCAAAGTCACTTAAATTACCATAAATAAACAATAAAATAATATATTCTTCCAAAATATTATTCAACCTATATTATTAAAAAAAAATTTATATTTTTTTATTTACCTTAATCCCATAGTGGTTACAAAAATTACAGTGATATTCTTCTTAAATAACATTATATAGCTAATCGAAATATCATTTTCCAATAATAATGGTTATTTATATGATAAAAAATATGTTCCAAAAATAAAAATATTATTCATCCATAAAATTAATTAACTAGAAAAATTATATAAAAAAGACATCATGTTGGCCAATGGTTATCATTGAACCCTTATCACCCTTCGGTTCTGTGTTCAAACCTCACAGTCTTTCCAAATGCAATGGGTTGTCCCCGAACCTGTGGGTTTTCCTTTTTTAAAAATTATATTAATAACATCCTTTAAATATTTAAAAAATTTATAAAAATTTATAAAAATATCCTTTATATATTGAATATTAATGAAATTATTTATCCCCAAAGGTTATCTCATAGGTTTCATTTGTCATCCCAAAATGAATCAACCCAAAATTACCTAAAAAATGATGTTCTCTAAAAATATAATTATTCACATTAAAATTTAACAACATAAATACTGAAAAGGGGATTCTATCTCATTTAACATTTGATCATCCTTAAAATTATAAAACCAAGATTATATCCATAACTCTTATGATAACCTCACATGGAGATATTAGAATCATAAATGTTATCTAAACCCTTCTATGATATCAACTATAATGTTATTGAATTGTTACTAGTGGGTTAAAATTAGTACCTAAAAAATAACTACATTAGTGGATACAACTCTTTGGTGAGACTTTCACCACTATCCCTAGAGGTATCAATTTTCTCATGAATCCAGGGGTAGAGAGTAATGATTCACCCAACATTAACATGTGGGATTTCCTAAGGATCTGAATCACTCATTTTCTATATTACCAACTACATGGTCCCAGTCATAATAATTTAGTATTATATTTCATTTATTCAATAATATAATTTCCTAAATTAAAAAAAATAATTTAGTTTTGGAGTATTATATAATTTTTAAAAATTATTAAATAATAAAACCATATATTACTAGTGGGAATTCTACTGAGTATCCATTTTTTAAACCAGAAAAAACATTTTATAAAGAATCATGTTTTATTTTCATGAAATATCTTTAGAAAATTAAACGGGACCTTTTATTTTCTATTACCCATACTTGAACACTGTGAAAAAATAAATACTTGCGCTAAGGATAGAAAGATCAGTAAGGGTTATATGAAAAGAATACCAGTAGTCTAGTGAAAAACATTAAATCCCATAAAATTCTTACTATTATATTAATTTAATTTGGGAGGATGAAAAATATCATTTACATATTATAATAACACACACTTTTTCCACAAACAAAAACATTAAAAATCATAGAAGAAAATTTGGAACCATTTTTGGATACCTATTTAATGACATACCTAAACCATTTTAATACCATGTTTGAAATAAATGTTGACTTTTAAATACATAATAGAAACCATTTAGTAAGACCCTCATTATTTTCATAAAATAGAAGATACAATATCCAATAAATTTGATTTATATTTATCAACACGCAAATCTATAATGGCCTCACCATGTGTTTTCTTGTCAAACCCAATTTGTATTCTATATCAGGCTCACTCATGAGTGATAATGGAGATCGATACTATATATAATCAATATATGGATCACCCATTTCACATATATTTTCAAGTACGAAATATTATAAATTTATTCCTACACATTTTCATTATAAAAAAATTTAATAACTCTTTAAATACGATATAAAAATCACTTTCATATTTTAAAATACACATTTTTTATAAAATTTAATTTTCTAATATAATAAAATGTGAAAATAATAAATAAAAAACATTCATTTAAATTAACCCACAAAAAATATATATAGGAGAAATAAAATTAATATTTAATCATTAAATTAGGAAATTATTACATTTTCTTATATGTTAAAAAACACCCTTCTATATTTTCTTTTGGCAAAATAACAATGTACCACATTTGGAATACAAAAAAAAATATTTCATTCAATCCAATTTGTAAAAAAGTAAAATATGGGTATAAATGAATTTATAAAATTATATAATAGTAGAAAAACAATTCTTTAAATAATTTTTAGAAAAAAATTTATATGGAATAAATATAATTTGTAATGGAAATCATTAAAAATAAAATTTAAAAAATATCTTATACTCAAGTCTGATTCGTCAAGTACATTTATTATAATTATTAATAAAAAAACATAAGTTAATTAATAATTTATTATGAAACATTTTCAATTTTAATTTTATTTTAATATCACTTTTTACCATGTTATGGCCAATTACTTAATCACTTAATTTAACATCAGACGTTTTGATGATATTGGGTACTTAAGTCCAGACTGACTTTTGTATGTTGTCTATAGTAAAATTGATAATTATTAAATAATATAATAACTCATAATAATTAAATAATTATCATTTTTATACCTAAATTATAATTTTAAAGACAACCATTAAATTGGGATAGAAAAAATGATTTATGTTACAATTTTGGAAACTATAGGTTGTATGTACGCATGAGTGATGTTTCAATTTTTCAATGATCATTATGTAATGAAGATATGTATTGTTTTATTTTT
This sequence comes from Viscum album, assembly GCA_963277665.1. NCBI lineage: Eukaryota > Viridiplantae > Streptophyta > Magnoliopsida > Santalales > Viscaceae > Viscum > Viscum album. Next base: position 503,318,801 of record OY728122.1, on the reverse strand, counting down.
AAATAATTATAATTTTATCATAAAAATATAAATTAATTCATTATATATAAATATATTTATCATCCATTCCACACGGGGATCGAAAATGAATCACATCGCTTCAGGGATGTGATTGTCCATATGTATATGTGAACTATGTTATCCATTTTAAGATCATATAAAAGAAAAAAATAAATGATATATTATCTTTTAATAGTGATAAATATTTCATTAATATAATATATAAACATTAATTCTATCATTATAATAGGTTTTGAGAGACATTGATGGAAAACAAATTGACTTTCTTTCTTTTGGTGGTAGTCCTCCCCACGCAAGAATTAATATTTTTGATTCCAAGTTGATAGATGAGTTAATGGATATAGGATATTATATTGACCATATAAAATATCATTATATGGATTATACATGGGATATTATTATATCATGTTTTAATAATATTTAATGGGGGTTGAAAAATAAACAGAACAAAAACACGCAGTTGGAAACTAAACCTATTCTTTGGGAAACTTCTTTTTCATAAAATAGTAATCTGTATAATATTGGTATTATTCCAAAAAATTCCTATAGAAAAATGATATATATTATAGGAATGTATTTAGTTAGGTATTAAATGAATTAAATGGGTTATTCTGTGTGAGGAAATAAGAAGAAGAGGTTCTATTTTATAAGATATGGGAGGAGAACTCTTAAAATATCAAAAAAAAATTAATATTAATTAATTTTAAATTAAAAATTTAACCACAAAGATTTATTTAAAATTAAATAATTTTATGGGTCGTAATTCCAACATTAAATAAATATTATCTAAGCTTTTACTATATTTCTACCCATATAATTTGTTTTTACCATCTATTTTACCTTTTTAACTGTTAACGTGAAAATATTGATGTTTTAACCTTGGGGGTAAATATAGTTAAAAAATTAAAACATAAACATAAATATAACATAATATATATTTAAAACATTATCATAATCAAATGGGGGGATTTAATTTTTTTTACAGATTTTATATCACCTAATAAAATATTATTTATTATAAAATATCAATTGTGAAAAAAATTAGATCTATTAAACACATTGAATTTAATGATATTAATATAAAACATTTAATTATAACTAAATAAATTATCCAATAATGATCTCATAAAATTAATCTATAATATTCATTTATCACATTAGTATTCTAGAATTATTTTTATTTTATTATTTTTAGTAACTTTTATTTTTTTCCATTAATAGAATAATTGACGAATCATTTTTGTATAAGCATTTAATGTAATTATATATTCGATAAAAATTAAAAAAAAATAATATGATTATGATAAATTCTTTGTATTTAGAAAAGTATTTAATATTTAATATTTCATCATGAAAACAACATATTAAATATCATACAATTATTAAATACAATTGTAGATATATATGACATTAATTTAATTAAATACTAAAAGGAAATACTTATAAACATAATGATGTGAATGGTCATAAATTAAAAACAGGAATGAATTAGGTTGATATATAATTGTAATAAAATATTTAGTCATGTGTTTGGGTCATTTGATTATTCTAATCATGATAATTTTAACCTAAAATACTAAGTTTTCCATTTACTATTGTAACAAAAATAACTAACTTTATTATTAATATTGACCAAAAATTATAAATGCATTTTTAATAAATTTGGAACCATAGATTCAAAATATGGAATTAATTTTTAGAAAATAAAAACATAGAAGATTTTGAATTAATCTAAAATTAAAATGGATAAAGAAAAAGAAAACAACTTTTAAAAAACAGTCTTTTAAAATATAATTTTTTATAGTAAATTCAATTATTAAAAACATTTCAAAAACCATAATTGGATTATATTAATGAAAAATTAACTAATTATATTTTAAAAATAATATAAAATATAATTTATCTTTTATGTATTTTAACATAACTCACAGTTTTCTATAAAAATCAGTATTTCGAACTATTTTTTAAAAATAAATATTTTTAAAAAATTCTCATTTATTCATCCTAAGAAAATTTTGACGTCATATATTTTAAAATGAACATATTTTATTCAATTTAAAATTATATTATTTTTAAATTAATATTTTAAATAATATCATATAATAAATTATTTAAATGAAATTATTTTCATTCTGAATTTATGAATTAATTATTATATTCCTAATGAATATAAATACATATTTCATATGTAATAATAAATTATAAATTGAATTATTAGATTATTAAATTGGTTTTTACATTTCCAATATATTTTCCATTTAAAAATTGATGTAGGATAGGGTGGTCGGAAGCATGAAATCTTATTTCATGAAAAATAGAAATTGTAAAATAAATATTCATAGTTTGTGATGAAATTCGGGGATTGAATAATTCTTCAAATCATGATGGTTTTTTAGGATGATTTTTTTTCATAAGTAATTCATATTGACGATTACTTATTCATAGTGTGATTAAGTGTTCATGTATTTCTATGAAGTTGAATTAAATTTTCAGAGATGTTGAATTTAAGTGATTCTCAACATGAACTAATGTTTCATATCATGAATGGTAGTTTTTCAATCCTGATAATTTTTTAATGGGATTTACTATGTTTCATTCACATTATTTTGAGACGTTTTTAGGTGAATAATTATTTTTATACATATTTTTCTCGACTTAAATATTTATAAAATATTTATCTATTATATCATATCTAATTAGTGTTTGATCTTTGAAATACGATATCAAGGTGTCATTAAAGTAATTTTGGAGCCTCGTGTTCATTAATGTGTTTTTACATTTGGATCACTTATATTTTTATTAGATTTGTTTATTTTATATATTTAATTACATGTATTGGGATTATTTATTTTTTTTGTGGATGGGGTTTGTTGTTTGTTTCCTTTTTATCTCTTATTAAATTTATTTTTATGAGGGTTTCACATACCATGTGTTTGACTTATACATCCTTGGAGTTAGTCACCAGCCTGAGGCCCATTAAATGAGATCTTCAAGGGTAATTACCTCACTTTAATCATTTCCATCCATGTTGAGTACCTTTGTAGGGTAGTGGTCATGACACACGGTGTCGAACAATGGTCATCCTGTGTGTTGACCCTTGGGATCCAAATCTAGACACTGTACTGAGTACATATTGTCTAGTTTTATCCTCAAAAATCCATTCTATATTTCCCATACCCATTAAACTAAAACAATTCCTTCAACACCTGATCCACCACTTAAAAATTATTTATGTATTAACTTTATTTTAATTTCTAATAAATAATTATTGATCCAAAATAATAATTTCAATTCATTTATAGTTTTTATCTCTTTGTAGCTATGATAATTTTCAACCCACTGACAAAAACCAGAAGAAATTATTATAAGTGAGACATCAATTTCTATTTTATATAATATTTTGTTCTAATACTATTGTACTGAAATATTGATTTAACAAAAACATATTATTGAATTTAAATCTAAATGTTCCTTAAAGAATAGAACACATGTAATTCATATATGGAAGATGTTATATGAAAATCCAAATTCATCAATCAACATTCATTACATGTAATCATATTCATAAATTGATACATTATTAAGTGATAAGCCCATAATAATGTAATAGTATATTCAATCAAAATATCAAACAATCCATAAATTGTTTTTCCATAATAAAATAACATTAAAAACTCATGTATTTTCAATTTAATACATTTTTAGTGACTGTTGAACTTATATCATCTATCAACTTTCTATCATGATCAACATCATCATGTAGATAAATAAATGAATTTTTTTTCTTGTATTCATTTCCACATCAGTAATCTGAATTTTTTATTAGAATTTGACGAATTGCATATAAATTATAAATAATATTTTCAATACATGTTCTTTTTAAATAATGAATATCAATATCCTCTTTAACTTTTTCTCCATTGTGATAACACACCTCATACTTTTTCTAGATCAACTTTTTATTGATATAGTTACTCAACTATTTATGAATAAAACATGAATTATAAATCAATAAAAACCTGAGAATCATATTATTCTACCATATTCATCATTGTTGAATAAAAAATATAAAAATAATTATAATTTATTCACAAATACATTGGATATTTGATAAGTGTTTTTCAACCAATATATATAAATTCTATTATAAATAAACATATTTTTAGTAAATTAGATGAGTGTTAAAAATAAAAAAGCTTTTAAAATTGAAAATATCATTACATATTGGTAATTATATTATATGTAAATTAATGTTCATAGATGATACATTATTATTATTTTGATATGTTTTAATTGAAGAATTTATAATTTTATTTGTCTTTATAATATATGAAAAGGAAAATTTATGTTGACCACTTATAGAACAATGATATTAAAATCCTGAAAATAAGTTAATATTTATGATTTTAATGTTTTTTGCACACCCACATATACTAATCCAAATACAACTAAATATTAGAATATATAATTACCTTATATTAATCAATATAGGAATATCAATATACGGTTTTCATACATTCTAAACAAAAAATTTATAATATTTCCAAATTCATATTCTTTTCAATAAAATTTAAAATTGATTACATAGAGTTTTCTTATTTAAGATGACTGTATTATTATTAATAAAATTAGAAATATCATTATTATTATTTCTCACATAAATAAGAAAATCATATTATTATTAATCATGTTTTTCATATTGAAATTGTTTAATGTATCTAATAATGTTATTTAAAATTTGACTTCTTTTATATTTTTTGTAAATATATATTTAATAATTTTTAACATAATTATTCTATACATTATAGATGGATGTTTTCGACAATGTATTTAGATACTTAAAATATAGAAATATGTCATTCTTTTCTTCTTGTGTTGAATGTATCACAAAAATTAATGAGATCATCTAAAATTTTAATGACACAATAGATTCCTACTTAAATTAAAATTGATATCTTAGATATAATATATAATGATGCTATTTATGAAAAGAAAACATAATTGAGGAATGTATATATGAATTTTTCATATGTGTCAATATGAAAACATTATGTAAATTTTTATTATAAATGGAAAATAATGTAAATGATTATGAAATATGATTGATATTTGGAAATACCTAATTATTGCATATACTTATACAATATAAGGTTGGAATATCATTCTATAGAGTACAACAATATTATAAGTTAAATTATAAAATAAAGGATTAGATTGATTAAATGGTATAATTTATGGGAAAATATTTGGTATAATAATATAGAAATTCATAAATATAATATGGATATTTATTAAGTAATAATTGTTAATTGAAAATAATTATTTTATCAAAAGACAAAAATTAAAAAGCATACATACTCCACACTAATTGACAACAAAACTATGAGATAAAAATAAAATTGAATTTTTTTAATAGTAATATATTAATGATACTTGAATCGGTCATAATTCAGAGTGCATTGAGTTTGGATAAAATTAAAGTTGAATATCACATCAACATATGAAAAGTTTATTATGAATATTAATGGGAATTCATGAATTATGATGGGAAAATAAAATCATTATGTGTAAACATATAGAGAGTATAATCATGTTTTATTTAATTATAGAAAAAATAGTATAAGAGAGATTAAAATGATTTATAGTTGATAAATTGAGGTAAATAATGGTACCATGTATACAGTAGATTCTTTATTAATGTGAAATGTTTGGGAGGATTTCATTCTGATTACAATTGTATGAAAAATTCTGCATGATCTACTAATCATTTTAAAAATGGTATATATATCCAAATGCAATATTTTTTGTCAACATTGGTTATTTTATAGTTCCCATAATGAAAAAATAAATTTTACCCATTATTATCGGGGACATATATAGACATAGTTATATTTGTCATAGGGCTACTTTTAACTACATAATGGATCTATAGACACAAGATACCTATTTTTTGGATATAGCATCCACGTAAAAGGTCTAACGTCATGGTGTTACATGAGTTTTGGCTATAGACCATTTTTATCCATAAAAAATTGATCCCATGTCTATATGTCCTTGTATGTGGTTTTATTTTCTTATAGCTTGGGGAAAAATGAGACTATTTTATAGCGATCCTGGTAATAGATGTGTTACTTGTGATATCAGTTTCCTTAACTCTTTATGGGAGTTACAGTTTTGAGTATAAAATTTCCAATGGTGATTTTTATCTAATGATGTTTTTTTTAATATTTTACTTTTAATATTTTTAAAAATATTTTCAAAAAATGGTAATGAAGTTAAGTCATTTTTATTTTCAAATTTGATATTATTAAAAAAAATATAATATATATAATATTATTGGGGATATAATTAAATTCAAACAAAAACATAGAATCTACTCACATATTCCAAATTGGTTGTCCATTTCCCCCCAAATTGATATCCCACAAATTAATCCTTATTTATTTAGTATGTGGCATGTAGATCCAGTGGGAATGAATCGCATTGCTTGGTCTAAAATCCTTGTACAATGTCATGCCAGCATCATCCTACCTATATCATGCCTTTTCAGTACATTCATGATTCGTTCATATGTATCTACTTTAATGTGAAATCATCTATGTCACACCACCAATGGTACAATAATAGTACATGTGCATAAAATTTCTTGAACCCTGGATCTCCTAGATTATTTTCAAGATATTTTACCAGTTGGGATTGGATTATTTTCGTCTAAAAAATAATATTTTTAATATATTTTCTATCCATGAACACAATAAAAATAGATATTATACAAATTTATTTCCAAATATAAATTTTAACAGTGTGGTTAAATTAGGAATGGGGGTCTTTTCCTAAGATAGTTATAATTTCATTAGTCATTTATTGGACCTCAATACTGATTTATAGCAAGCATTTATTTAATATTAAAACTAAACATATATATTAGTATAAACATTATGTTATAACATTTATATATGTATTGTTCATCATTTATTAGAGGTATCCATTGGGGAGATCTCATACTATTCTACGAGATTACGGGATGTGTTCTTCATGATTAAGGTGGTGATTATCACAAGTAAAGATGTAATGGTTGAATTATCAATGTTATCACCTTATGTTAATGGTGTTTTTTTGATAATTTAGATTTTATTCTTCTAATTTGATTAATCATAATTTTTTGGAATTCATAAAAAATTTATCATGGCATAATAATAATTACACATTGTCATAATTATATTTTTAACATTTAATACATGAATGTGAATGTTTTTAAAATACTATTTCCCTGAAGATTGAAATGACCCAAAATTTATTCCTTAACATTGATAAAATGTTTTAAACCTTATATTAATTTTAATTATTATCATTAAACGTTAATATAGTTAATTATTTTAAATCATCATTGTAATTACTTATTTATTATTTTTTTCATGGGATAATTTTTCATATTTGTAGGATAATGTGGTTTTTAGGTAATTACTGATGAATTATTTTGAATAGACATCATTGTATCACCATTTTCGGTAAATTAATGTTATTTTAATGTTCCATGTATGATTATATTCAATTTAACATTTTATTTATCTCTAAATAAAATTCTTTCACTGGTGTCCCTCAATGAATGAAAATTTGATTACTTTTAGGGGTGGTTGGAATTTATACCAACACCTACTTTTCAATACCTCTTTCCACATACATACAATCATAGTTTATCAATCATGTTGTTATATAATAACTAATGGCGATTTTCAAATTTGGGGTTTCCATAGAGTCTAAGTTTCTTCATTGTATGAATTTGGAATATTTTAACATGTATTTTTTGACCTATGTGCTGAGACACCAATATTTTATAAGCTCATTATTTCATGTAATTAATTTGATAAAAGTATTAAACATATTTTATATTACATGTGAATGATTTATTAAAGAAAATTGAATAACAAAAAAATATAATATATGATTAGAAATCTACGTCAATGGTTGAGTATATAATTAAATGTTCACCCTACATGCAACATAAAATAGGTCAGTAAAAAAACATATGGATAAAAGTAGTAGTTGGTCTGTGGGTCTAGTTAAGTCAATAAAAAAATTTATTCATTAAATTAAATTAACATAATTTTAATTTCGATAGATAAATCAATCTGAAATTTCTAATGAGTTGGCCACATAATCCCTAGAAGAATTAGTAGGTTTTATCAACCATTCATTGGAAAAATCAGAATCAGGAATTAAAGAGACATGTGGATCTAGGAAGATCGATGCGCATTGGGTGAAATGATTCCCCTTCTTCATTCATGAGTGTGTTTTTCAATGATGAAGGATCTAAAATAGTTTATTAATTTTCTAGTCAGGGTATCTCCACTTAATGATTCAATTAATTTAGTAGTATCATATTGTTTCTTTGAACCACATTCAAATAAATCCATTCCAGGAACCCATATATTCAGATTTAATTCTTTATTCAGTTTTATCACCATATGAACCCCAAATAAGTATCTGTGGGGATAGAGCACTTGTTCAATGATAGTTTCACTACTATTTCTTATCCATTGCCTCCATTTAGTTATTTCAAACATCATTGGACCACAAGTTTCTGATTTTAAAATTTCGGGTAAGACCAAGTGCAGTTGGACAGTTGGATCCATGGACGTTTCACATATAATGAATGGAATAGACAATCAGAGATAGAATGATATGAAATTTCAGGAATAGGTGATTAATTGGATGATTCGAGATAAAAAACTAAGATGATATAGATATAAGTTGTGTTGGGGAGGCAACATGTCATGTGGGTTAATGTGTGGACAGACGAACGATCGATTTTTGGCCATTAGAGGGCTGGAATCACCAACCGGTGCAAGACCCACTATTTTCGGGTGGCTTAGAGGCATGATTGGGTGAAATAACCATTTATCTGGGATTTCATTAATAGATATGATAAAATTTAAAATACTCGACTACATTCCATGTAGTTTGGCAGAATAAAAACTGTATCCCTTTAAATTTTATGGCTCTAGGGCTTCAAGGGAATTATTTTTATCAAAAACAATATGGGATCCCCACACACCATGTGAAACATGTAATTATTCACCCATATATACGTTGGGAGTACATGGGAATGGTCATGGACTACAACACATAGTATGCTGATGTACATGTACAAGAGCAGTATACCCGGACATGGCCAGCAAGCATAGGAAGGACCTCGGGTTGTTGAAGTCTCTCGTGTAATGGACCTACAAGCTATATAGGGATTCATTTAATGTAATTTTTTCTAGTAGGTACATGGATAGGTTATTTTCTTATCACAATCCTTGTGGTTCCCCTTACATGTCATGTAACCCTTCATTATTTCATAGGAACCTTTTCCCTCTCGTATCTCCTTTGTTTGGAATTGCAATTTGACCAACGATTATCCTATATTGGGAGATTTTTATTTAGAACATGATGGTGGCCTCCATATTTTATTTTGAGATATGATACATGATGTTGCAATAATGATTCTAATTTAGGGAATTCATAATGATGACAGTGATCAGTCAAGATCATTACTTTGGTACACCACATACAAACTAGGGCCTGGGTCCACCATATTTATACTGAGTGGTACCTCTTGACAGATCAAGGTGTTATTCCCATATCTAAAAATTTGCACTACACTATCATATCCGGTTGTGGGTTCTATATTAATGGATTCGTACCCCAATGTATTTTGGAATGGGTCCTCCTCACTCTGAGTTGCAACAACCAATGGAATTATGGTGTGGGTCCTCAATCTACATAGTAGTAATTCCCTGATGGATATGTGTGTGGTTTCTCAACATTTTTGTTGGTACCCCCTTATGTAATTGGATATATATATCTTTTATATACAAATTTGTACCCCCAGATAGATCTGGGTGCGGTTCCTCTATTTAAATATTGACACCCCTATGATTATAGTTTGTGGTTCTTTTATCTACCAAGTGATACCTCGATAAGATAAGGAATGAGTTCTCCTCAAACTGAGTGTCACCCCCACACGGATTTATCATAGTGCAGGTAAAATTATTAGAGATAGTTACCCACTTTTCTTTTTATCATAGCGTCATGGTGAGGGTCCTCCAAAATGATTCTTATATAGAATGACATGTGAGATTTTAGTCATTGAGGATAGGCTTGTGGAACTGTAGTCACTCTTCCCTAGGACGGGATAGGACATTAAGATCCCCTTTTTTCTTTTTTTGGGTTTCATTGGTTTGAGTATATATATCTACATCCATTCATTAGATTTGTTACTCTATTTATTTGGGTTGAGCTATCTACTATAAATTTATTCATACCACGTCTCTTACTATATCCCCATTCAAAATTTAGTGTCTCTTATAGGGTATGTATGTAGTCATACCTACATGGGATTTTCAAACATGTGTCATATTTTTTGTAGAAGGAATACTGGTCATCAGTGACTAAATAGAGGCATATAAATACCTGGGGCATTGGACCAAATATGGTGCTAAATTATTTCTCATGGGGACCCTTGCTCTCTCATAACACTTACATTCCATTTTTTCATGTTGGGAAATCATTTATGTTGGTTGGGTATTTTTTTCATTACATTCACGTTTCACTATATTAATCTTATCAAACCTATAGGTTTTCATATACATTGTTATATTCATGGTCTTGCATCTTTTTATTATTATTCCTTTTCAGTTTGTAATAATAATGGTATGTTTTTTGATCTCGTGTAAATTTGTAAAACTCATCCGATTTAGGTTATACCTTTTAGTGCTTATCCCAACTCCTGGGGCTATGTATGTAGGCTTTGGATAGTTGTGTCTTGATCCCAATTAGGTCTATTTATGATGGATTGGTATCAGTGTAGTTAATCCCATAGTAACATGTTTATAATAGACCACTTATGATTTTTTTTGGGATTATGGAAACATTTTCAATGTGTTGTGAGTGAATATTTTTATCTTGTGAATGAATTGTTGGTGTGGCTGTTGATGTATCAATTCACTAGGACATTAAATACTTATTTTTGGACTCAATAAATTGAGGCATATGATATATGGATCAATGGTAAAGGTATAAAATAGTATATAGTATTCGATGATCCTTCTTGAGTTAGATACCTGCTGAATATATATATTCTTTTCTGATCGTGATAGATCTTGATTTAATTTTTAGGAATCATCCACGATGATAGCTATCTAGTATACTAGTTTATGATTTTGACAATGATATTATTATTGAGGATTCCCCAGTTAAGGGTCATTCCCACAAGAACCTTCCACTAGGTTGACAGGTAGTAACTCCTTCACCTATCGAGAATCATATCTTACTAGTAGGTTTGTCATAGGATGCATGCCATCTTAGAACACTCCACGAGTTCTATTGAAAGATCCCACTAAAGTTCAAATGTTATCCAATTCCCTAGGATGCATAGGATTGGCGATTTTCGGTGGTCCATATTTTTAGGATTATCTAGACAATTATAGATCAAGTGGTTTATCGATAAGCTTGACATTTCTATGGGGCATCTAGGCGCTGATGGTTTCCTATTACATAGATGTGTGATCATTTATAACTCTCATGGGTCAACATCTAGCAGCTATTTCAAGAGGAGTGCTACAGCCATTAGGGTCACAAGAGAAAGAATGATTTCATTTTGATTCACTTTTTTGGGAAGAATACCCCTCCATGTTTAGGGAATTGGAGAACAAGACATTCAAGCAATAATAGGAAAAGGTTATGGTTTCCTCAATTTAAAACATACTCATATACAGTATTTTAGAGGGAGATCATGTAGTGTACTAGGGGATTGTACTAGATTTTTATTTGGATAACTAGATTTATGGTAATCACTCTATGTGAATGGTCTAGATTCATTAGATTTACTTCTTGGTTAATGTCATTTATTATCATGTTTTAGACAAGGAAATTGTGAACATTGATGGAGTTATTGCATGGGATCCACTATAATTCACGAAAGATTTGTGGATTTTTATTATCTTTGTTGTGTACTATTAGAGAATTGTGGAATAATTCTCATGGATTCCCTCCCCATTGACCATCCAAACATGGAGAGTAATCCTTATACCAAGATTTTATAGTTATAGAGATCCTTTAAAGAGTTGAGGTTGAGGCTGATGAGTGCACCTATTTTGATACTAGTAGAGGATGGAATGGATTACGTTGTGTATTGTGATTCCTTTTGACATAGGCTTGGATATGTGTTGATGAAGAGATTTGATGATACCAAATATTGGTCAAGGAAGTTGATACCCCATGAGAATAACTATGTGACTCATGACCTAGAGAATTCATCGGCAGTGTTCTCTCTAAGGATGTGGATGAAATATCTTCTATGGAAGCACGTTGTGTTTTACTCAGACCATCAATGAATCAGTTATGTCTTCATGCAGAGATACTTGAACCAAATATAGAGGAGTTAGTTATAATTTATTCATGACTTAAATATTCACATATTATATGCTTCTAGGGACGGAAACATGGTATTATATTACAGAAGTAGGAATTCTAGTGCTCATTAGGTGCTTGAGGAGTCTGAGCAGTTGTCTTCTATGTAGCTAGCTCAGGTTATACAGGAGGGTTTTTCTTTTTGTCAGTTGATGTTTTTTAATCCTATTATCCTTTAGTGTGTTATAAAGCCCATCTTTGGAGACATCTACTTTGAGTCCTTTCATGACAAGATATCCTCAAGAGATTCACATGATGGATTTTATGTATGAGGGAATCATGTTACCTGTTTCTAGGGACAGATGGTGCTCCCATTCATGATGTGGGAGGAGGTAATGAGATGGTTCCAAACATATTCATTGGTTGTACATCCCAATGGATGTTTCTTGTATAGTGTCTTCAAACAATAGTTTTAGTAGGACAATATGAGATGGATCATGGTTTATTTCACTCCATGAAAATTCACATATCATCAGGTGAAGGATGAGAAGAAAGTTCTCATATGTTTTCTACATCAACATGATATAAAATAGTTGAAATGTCATTTCATATTCATGGAAATAGTGAAAGGGATTTGTTGGACAATGAAGGACTATGATTCAATTTGAGTCATAGTTGATATACTCACAATCAAGACACAAATCCTTTCTATTGGGGAGTAAATTTAAGTGGGGACTATGGGGTATAAGATCTAACTAGATATTGTTCAACATTATTTGGATCATATTAATTTTCTCTCACAACGTGATTTATGGTTCACATCATGGTTTTTGAGAGGCCTATATGTGGAATTCGGGAACCATATGTGGATGGGTAAAACCTTCCACCACTTGACAGATGTGCAGATAAAGTTCACTATCAATGTGATGGAGTATATAATGAGGGGTTGTGGGTTAAACATCATTGAAATATGGTAGTTACAATTTCCCATGGTAGAGTGTGCATACAATAATATTTATCACACTAATATTGTAATGGGACCTTTTACGTCCTTGTATGTGAGACCCATTAGGTCACCCTTCTTTTAGAATGTCTCTTGTGGGTCCATAGATGGTGTAGATAATGATAGAGAGGGTCCCATACATCCATGAGTGGATGATAAAATTCTAATGTAGGTATAAATTATACATAGATCAACATCATAGGCCCTTTTATTTCGAACAGGGAGATCACATATTCCTGATAGTCTCCCTTTAAAGAAAATTAAAGAGATTAGGCAATGGATAAAATCTACCCCTTAGGTTTATCAATCTATTCGATATCATTTAAGGGGTTGATGAGGTTTTTTATAGCCTCACCCTACACCCACATCTAGATCAGGAGCATGATATATTTCATGTGTCGTGGAAAAGGAGATAGGTACAAGAACCCACACATGTGATGGAATTAGTTGAAATGGGAATTAGGAATAGATCCACATGTTCATATAACCAATGGGGATAGATGATTTGTAGGAGAATACCCAATGTGTATGGACTATCCCCTTGTATTATGTTCTATGGCAGCATTAGAGCATTCTAGAGAGCTCTTGAGAGAGATATATCTAGATGCATGCTCAGTATCCCGATGTATTCCCAGAGTTTTTACTTTTTGGGGACAAAAATATAGAAGGATGGAATGATGTAGAGACCCTATATTTTCACATTACACTTTGTAATATTTCAATATATAATTTTGGGATATCAGATCTTAGAGGACTTGTGTTTATGAGGCTTGGTGTGAAAAAAAATAATTACATAAAAATATTAAATATATTTTACATAAAACATGCACAATTTCAGAAAAAAAATGGGATAACACATAAATGGAATATTATTTTTAAATTATGAGACTATAGTTGGGTTTTGAATTTGATTTTTACCCTAATATCTTTCAAGAATTGGTCAGCATGGGATGTTTGGAAAAAATAAACTATTAGAGGGGGTATCTAATTAAATAAATAAATAATTTTTTATTTAATTAAATTTACCTAATTAAAATTACATTGTAAATATCATTATTTCAATTCTCTATGTTTATTCACATATACCATGGGACATTTGATAGGTTATTTAAACCCTTTATTGGAAAATCATATTCCTATGATGTAATGACTCTAAATCCATCCATATCAACATTCTACAAATGAAGCAACTCCTATTATTAATTGGTGAGTGTGTTCATTGATGAAGAATACAGTAACACCATTTAGGCCTTGTGAATTTGGGATTAATTCTACTGATGATAAAATAAACATAGTAATATCATATTGATTCTTTGACCTTTGTTTAAATTGAAATAGTTCATGTGCCTAAGTATTGACATTTTTTTTATTTTTTTTATAACCCTATTAACCACAAATATGTATATATTGTTTATGAATTCAGGGATATTGATCATTTCACATCATATTATTATAAATTTGTCATTATATTATTTGTTTCAATGATCATTTGACCACAGGGTCGTGATTCAATATTTCTATGAAGGACCGAGCATGGCCAGAACCCTAGATCTATGTCGGTTACATGAATGAAGAATAGAACCGTGAATTAGGGATGAAGTCAAAAGATTCATTGGTTGGGGATGATCAATAGATTGATTTAGGATTCAATCATGAGGTGTAAATTATGGGAAACACATATAGGGTGATGGTTCTATGTGTTGGTTCGTGTTGGAAGTGTCATATATTCTATTTCTAGCCACCAAAGGTTAAGAATCACTGGTAGGGGAAAGGTCAACCATTTGGGGTGGTTATGAATCATGATCTAAAGAAATTTAAATAGATCAATGAACCAAATAATTGATCTAGGAAACTTTGTAAGACTTGACTACACACTGGGTAGTAAAAAATAACACGTGGTGGATCCCTCATAATTCCACGATAATAGGGTTTCCATAGAATTATAAGGATAACATGTCATGTGGGATCCCTACATGCCATCTAAAACAAGTTCTAGATAATTACCATGGACTCCTAGAGTACAAGATCCTAGAAATGGATAGGTACACATAGTGTTCTGAAGTACAAAAACAAAATAATGATACATGGACTTGGTCTGGGAGCATGGGCAAGACCCCAGGTTGGTAAGACACATTGTGTTATTCCCCTAAATTCCAGGAAAGGAAACATGGGCAGTGATTCATGTACTATTCTGTATATGGATAAGTGACTGATCAAGACCATACATGTTGTGGGTCTCATTACATGCAATGTACCCCTTCTTCCAATTTTAGGATCCTTCTCCCTCTTGTATATCCTTAATTTGGACATTGATTTTTGCATGTAAGTAGAATATCCTGATATTTTTCTGTTTAAAACATGATAGTTTCATCTGTAAAGGATTTTTGAGAGATTATGAGATATTTTAAAATCCTGATAATTATTTTTTACAATGCTCCACGATGACAGTGATTGGGCAGGATAATTAGAGTGGTATCCTCAGACAGACTAGGTTGTGGATGATCCATTTATATACAAATGTATACTCCTTGAATGATTATGGTGTGGGCCCCTATCTACTAATTGGTTCCCCTAAAATATCAACGTTCATGTACTTTATTTTTGGATTGATACCCCTATCACTGACTGATGGAAATTTATATTTATATTTTATGTTCTAAGTGTCCTCTTAAATGAAGTGGTAACCACATATGTAGGTGGGATCCAAAAACACAAATAAGAGAAAATTTGAAATTCAAAAAGCATCACCACTATTGAGGTGGCCCAAACCAGAAGGCACCACATCATCTAGTCACACCATCACCAATCCACCATAAAAATTTGGAAAACAAGATACCCTCTATCAAATAATGTATTATTCCTCCATATTCTGATTGGAACCCTTAGGGAATTAGAGTGCAGGTCCTTTATATATAAAGTAGTACCTTGACAGATCAGGGTGTGGTTCTTCTATGTACTATGTGATTCCACATATTACATAATTGTGCAAGTCACTTATTTTCATATTGGTACCCCCTGATGAATTTGGTTCTGGTTCTTCAGTCGATTGAGTGATACCCCCTACGGAATTATGTTGTAGTTTCTCTATCTACCGAATGGTTCCCCCAAATAATATTTAGTGTGGGACCACCATAATAGATTGGAACCCCCTAACGAACAATGGTGTTGGTCCTGTACCTATAGATAGTTTCCCCTCATCTGTGCAGTATATTGGTGAGACATGGGTCCTCCACATGGTTACTCCTTTTGAAATACACAAGAGATGATTTTAATTGAGGATTGAATTATAAAACAATTGACACTCTTACCTATAATGGTCTATGAGAAGGATAACCTCTTTTCACTCTAATTTAGGTTTATTTGGTTTTCCAATATATTTATATCAATATCCATTCCATTGGATTTATTAATCTCATGAGTTAGGTTGATTTGTCTATTGTCTATCTATTCTAATCATGACTCTTATTGACCCCCATTTCACATTCAAGGTGTCCTATTTCGGTGTGTGTATATAACCACACCTACATGGGATTTTCCTGCATTTCTCATGTCATATATAGTTGATAGACATGTTGGGGGTGACTAAACATATGTATAGGAATATCATGTGCATTAGACAAGATACAGTGGTATGATATAGGAGATCACGAGGTAGGAAAATTAATCACTTTTACATTATATCCTTGTAAGGTTTGGACATAATTTTTTAATAGAAATGTATTTTTCCCCTTTACAGTAAGAAGGAACTATTGTAATCTTGTACACCCTATAGTATTTTATATGTATGGTTATACAATATATTTTTTAATTTAATATTATTATTTATATTCACATTTTCTTCAAGATGTTATGGTGTGTATTTGTGTCCATGTTTACATTAGTCAAAGGACCCCTTATAGGTTATTCCTTTCAACACTTTTAACCACCCCGTTTCTATGGAGGTGGTCCTGGGGTAAATGCAGATCGAGCCCTGTTGGGTATGGTCATTACACTTTCATTGGATAGTTGCAGTGAAACATATATTTTTAATGATTTTTTGAGCATGACATCAACCAATTGATGATATATATATATATAGAATAATTATAAATCAATATTTATTTACATAAATGGAAACCATGGAATCTATGGGAATTGAGTTGAATTGAATTAAATGTGTTACTAGATGAATTGGAAGTGGTGAAATGAATGAAACAGGACATAAATATTGGAAGGTTATTGATTTTGAAGGAATACTTACATGGTTTCTAATATATCTTCTCAGTCGCTTTCATTATTAATCCATGTTTTTTATGGATTCCTTGTTTTTTTAAATATCACGACCACTATTACAAATAGGTCACAAAACATGTAATCTAGAATGTGTTTCCTTAGTTTTATGCTAAGTGTAATCCACGTTAACATCCTAGACAAATATATTATATTGTCCAGAAAATACATCATATAATACTGTGACACAACTTGGGTTCCCTACACAGTAAATGGATGATATTCTTATGGGTTACACACACCAAATCGACAAGTTCAATGTCCTTTTTTTAGTTACATGACATCAACTACCATATAAATACTTGACCAGTTAACTGACAAGTCGCACGAATCATACACCCTAGTAGGACAAATCATGTAGGTTTACCTTACTTAAATTTGTCTATGTTGGTTTTCACAAAACTATTAATTGTGTTTTACATGTTCTTTATATGAATATTACATATTGATTCATGGATTCATTAAATATAATATTTATATTCTCACTTGATTGTCAAAATCAAAATTTTAATATAAAATTGGGAGTAATTTTAATTTTAAATCATGATGCTGCATACCTCTCTATCATAATAATGTTCATTTCATAAAATATAGAAAATATTATGCACTTTAACATCATAAATTAAATAATATATACATGGTGAGAATGTTCTAGTAGATATGGGATATATAAACCCATTTAATCATATCAATATACGAGAATAATACCCCCATTAAATGATTATATTGAGTATCCCCCCCACACCAAAGAATGATAATTTGTTTACCGTGTAATATCATGAACTGACAAAGTAGTTATGGATGGATTGAAATTACATTAACGATATTTGAAATATCCAAGGAAAACATAGATACTAATAAATTTCATGGGATTGACAAAATGATAGTTGATTATGTTCATATAAATGAACAACCTACACGAACACCAATATATGGGGTGACACAAAACACGAATAGCAGCAAGTGTAAAATAAAATAATAATTATTGTAATAAATGAATTTACAAAAAAAATATAATTTCATTTAAATAATACTCATGTTGATATGGGCTCAAGATAAAATGATACAAGGAAAAAAAGTGGCACCCATGCAAATACCTAAACATGAAAACCACCCGAAGATTCAACTCCAAACATCAATGTCCACTACATCAGATTTCACTTTTTGTAAAATATGATATGTTCCTCTTCCATTTTTCATTATTGCAAATTTTTACAAATTGAATGAGGTTCCTTTATAGGAGTGAGAATATAACATAGTATGAAAACCCTACGATTTCCCACAAAATCTACTCAAACATGAAACATATTCACTCAAATTTTATTTAAAATATAAGGAATAAAGTATAATGTAAACCTTCACAACATATATATAGAAATTTACTAACATAACTCAAAAAAACCATGACATTGAACCACATACTCATGAATTTACTCAAAAAATGAAACCACTACTTGACGGCTACTCCAAATTAGTCAACCTCCGGAGAAATGTCTATCCCTCCAGTCCCAAGTCATAATTCAAAAACACAGTCCCATGTTTATTAATATTTTTCCAATGACCATGTCTAGAAAGAATATTCATACCTATATGTATGTGAACAAAAACCCAGAAAATTCATTGCATGTTATCGCATTTAAGATCATTATTTTGAAAACTAATTTAACAAAATAATATATTTAAACACCTTAAGACTGTCACTCATAATCCTAGTTTTAATGAAAAGAAAAGATAATTTATATCCAGTGGAAATTTCTAATTAACATTATCACTATCCTGATATGAAAATTAGATAGAAATTATGAGACTTCACAAATAAGGAGAAGGTGGCCCAGGAAGTGTAGCCACCGACATTCAAGTAGTTGGCACATGAATAATTATTTCAGGATTTCAATTAAAATGGATTCATAAGGAGTTAATTAAAAGTATCTGAAATATTTTTAATAAATACACAATATTGAAAATATATATCTCTATGTTTATCCTGATCTATGGTCCTTGTTTAGAGAAAACCGAATGATCTAGGAGGGAGAACAATAATGAGGCTCTTAATATCTATATCATAGATCTAACACTCTTTAATCCATTAAAATAGGTCACCAAAGGAAAGTATATTTCGATAATATCATATATTGTTTCTAGAATTTAGATTCCTAGACTACAGTAAGAAGTTGGAATGTTTTCTTGGACATTTAGGGTCTTCAATTGAATTTACGTAAATAGTTATTCCTATCACACGATCAGTTTGCATGATTTTGAGAAAACTTTTCTAGCAATTAAAATCGTCCCTTTCCTTAAAAATTAAATGTATCAATGATACAACATGTTGTTTCTAGAATATAAACTAAATATATTCTTTACTAAAATAACTATATTAACTTTCAGATTTACCTATGAAATCCATACAGTTTCCCCTAACCATGCATAAAACATGCATCATCCAAAACATAGCTAAAAAACATTTACATTTTCAAATCCATCTAGAGGAAAAACAAAATCATTAAATTTCATAATATAAAAAATAAGATATGGGATTTTATAAAATCTAGTGTTTTATACTCTCCCTGCAATAGGTAATTCCATCATAAGAATGATTTAGGTATGTGTTGTAGTTAATGTTTTCTAGCCACCAACCTAGCATAAATCATATACATTTTTATATCTCATCATGAATCCTAGAATTCAAACATATCGCCAATAAAAAATAGATACATCCCCAATTAAGGACCCTCTATTTTCTATCCACTATATAAATCAGTCATGGATAAATGTAATATTTAGATCAATAGTAACATGCTCCCAATGTATTATATAGAGAATCTAATCTTGGTACTTATTTATTAGAGCGACATGGAAAACATTACTGACCACCCTAAATCTTGAAGGTAAGTATTTCCATTATGAAATTATTGTACTAAATAGAAAAATAAAATATTCCCCTAAATACCGAGGAGAAATGTTTCCTTACATTTCCAACCAGTGGAGACCCTGTGTGAGGGATACAATCTAGATTATGTGGTCAGTAACCTCAAAGGATATGGTACATCTATGATGATCTATATCAAATTTCTAACATATTTGGTCCACTACAAATTATTTCCTCATCATATTAATTATTTTGTAGTTTCCCATAAATGACCTTGTATAATTAGTGACCTTTCCAAAAATAATTATGAAAAAAATTAGAGATCGATATTGGAGACCACATAATTCTTTGATTACAACCATATTAATTATAGAATGATAAATTATCTTATATAAAAAATAAATTAAAGGAAATTTATATTCTCAGGAACCACCAACATTAATAACACATTCATAGAGTATATTGTCTAATGTTTTGACCGTACATTTTGACAAACTATCTATTTACGGATGATAAGGTGTGCTCATGGTTAGTTGGCATCCAAGGTAATGTTGAAATCATCATTATAATTATGAAGTGAATTTAGGGTCTCAATATTTGTCCATTAATATTGGTACTCCATAAAATTTCACAACATACTATATATAAAGACTTTATAAATACTCCACCATATTGGTATCCCAAAATGGGATGAAATTTACAGAATTAGTGAGGTTTAAATTAAGAGAATAATGATGGCATTGTGTCCATGTTAGACTACTAAAAATGTACATGGAAATATATTCTCCTTTAATTTTTTTCCATAAAATGGATACAATATTCACACAACTCATTATTTTTTAGATATTACTTGTTTATTGGCGAGACATATCATAATGTATTTTAAAAAATCTCATTTCAAACTTATCCACAAAAACCAAGTAATTATTTCCATCATTTTATTTTTAATAAATGGGAATACCACTAAAATTAAATTATTAAAAATAGTAATAAATTCTATTATCACATTAATGGGACCATGAATTGATTCCAAAAGATTAATTTAGTTTTTTAATAAACATTTTAAAGCACAATGGACTCCCCATCACTGATATTTGAAATCATTTAATTTTTCTCTATGTCTGATTATAGATAATACTAGGAATAACTCACTAAATTATTAAGGATATTAATGGGAAATAATTAAATTATTATATTTTCCTTGGAACCCAAATTCATGTTGAATATTACTCCTACAAGAATCCATTTTTCTCAAGCCTCTATGGACACCTCATTATATGAAATCAGGTTTAAATAATTAATGACATAATTTCATTTTCCCTATGTATAAAACAAGTCAAATTCAAATATGTGAGATATTACATCCAAGGGTGTTTTCTAGGGATCAAATACCTATATAAAAATATGTGTTTCAACATTTTAGGATATATAAAATTCGTGAAATTTTTTCCCAAGTGATAGTGGTTCTGTATTTTTAATGTGTGCAGCACCGAAACAAATTCTTTGTCTTGAACTGGAGAATTATTTTCGTTATTTTTCAACTACCTCAAGAAATAATAGATGAAATGGTCTACCTACATGAGAATTCATTCTTGTCATGACCAATATTCATCAAAAATTATAACATATCCTTCCCCAAGATTAGGATATATATAAATATGTACTAAGCTGATCCATGACTTATGATTTTAAAATGATTTCTAGAAATCCTAATTCTATTTTAACCAAATACATTTTCTTGTTTATGTAATCATATGAGATGTAACTATTGAGAAATCCTAGAAAATTAATTGATAATATGATAAAATTCTCATATATCTTTAAATCTCAAATATAATCTTTGGTGGTTTTCTGAAAATACTTTCATTGATCCTTATAAATAGTTTTTAATTCCACATTCATAAATTACAAATACCATTAATGGAATAACTTGTATATAGAAGAAAATCTAAGAGAGTTCACCATAAAGGCATTTCTCACTCAATGTTTACATTAAAATCTATAACGATATATCTATTCCATTTTTTGTTCAAATTACAGTGAGATATGATTGATAAATACCATGAAAAATTAATCTATATACTTGAGGAAGATATAATTCATCACATCTATGAAAATTTTCAGTGCAGTTTTATGACCAAAATTTATGAATACCTACTGAATGTATATTTGACTAAATCAAATGAATATGATTTTAATATCTTTTTCTGATCATAGTTTTTTTGAAAACTATACCAAAAATTAGTTTGGGAAAACCATTACGGTCCCATTAATTGATCACAATAGCCAAAAATTTGAGGAAGAGGTTGTAGATTATGGATAATAAATTTAATCAATTTATAATAGTTAAAATAAAAATGAAAAAAACCCCATCTAAATTTCTTTTGAAGATGTCCAAATAGGTTCTATATGATGTGATTTCTCTAGAAAAATCACTTGAATTTAAATTAATATATTTATTCCCATAATTATTAAAATTTAGTAGTTTCCAATATCAATTATATAATATAAATAATACAAATTCATAGTATTATATAGACAGAATATAATATTTCCATTTCAAGTGGTACCATTAATAAATTGTGTATAAATGCACTAGGGTGCTTGTCAAATATTGTAGGAAGTTCTATAGAGCATATTTCATTGATAATACCCAATGTTGTCAAATTTTTCTATGAATATATGGTTTCATCAATTGAAACTAAAATTCTATTATATACTATTATTCATATCCCAATCTCCCTAAAATATGTTAATAGAATCATCTATGGATGTTAAGGTCACATTCAATGAAAAAAATGAATATATGGTTTGAAATCAACCAGCTTGACCATCCCAAAGATCAAATCAATGTTATATATTTCGAAGACTATAAATCCCATTGATATGATGACCTATTCTATGGTAATGGGATTTTAAGTAAATCATAATACTTTTAATTCTTCCTTTACAATATATTTTAGGATTCTCTATACATGAGTCTTCATTTCCACATGAAATCCCCATTTATTTACCAAATGTAAATCAATAAAATAGTGTTATGTGTCAGTATCAATCATTAAATAAAATAGTTGGGATTTTAATATAATGGTACCTCACACTATAAGGGAATCCAGTTTCTCATCAATGATTTTTTCTCACCTCTATACTATTCCTAGTCAACTCCATAATAATAGTTTCTGTTACACTATTTCTGTGGTGTTAATTGGGTGACTGATGTTATCTAAGAATCATCCTGAGGTACTAAATTTTTTCTGGAGGGAGCAATATTAATGTCTCCATCCCAGTTTATAGTAAGTTAAATAAGATGTATTTGAGCTATCTCCAAACATTGATATCCCTCACCATGTAGATTAATGCATGATAAGTTATTTCCAACGACTAATTTGATAGTATTGAGGTGTTTTTCTATAATTTTCTTTTAATGTGGTTGAAGGAGATATACTGGAAGAAAACTTGTTTATTATAGTGATGTTATGGAAGTGTTACTTGGTTGGATTTCTGATTAACTAGTTCCCCTACATCCAAGGAAACCATTTCCCGACCCCCTTGTTTTTAATAGTGATGTTTCCACCCATGATGGAGGAAAATAGTGCTTACTCTACTACCATTCTTAATTTTGTCTCTTTCAGTCATTGTTTCCCATTTAAGAATTTCCATGTAATCATCAATCAATAATATGAACATGCTAGAAAGAATTCCTTTCCCTACACCATCTTTAGATATTTACTAGCTGCTACCATCATTGAAAAGTGAACGATGTAAAAAAACATTACTACATATTCTATTGTGGTCATATTTAATTGATTGAGAATAAATAAATCCATTTTTTTCTACTTAGAAGGTATACATATAAAAAATTTTATTTCAATAATTATTTAAATCCCTCACATGTAATGGATTGGTTATGTTTAGATTGTAAATATAATTCCCATCATGTTTTTGTGAGATCCTAAAACTTGTATAAAAAAATAGATATCACAGTAATATTATTAGTCATTTGAAGAAAATTGAAAATAAAATTGATCCTATTAATCCATGTTTCTTCTTTTTCAGTTCCCAAATCCAATTGAAAAAATGGTGGATTAAATTACCTAAAATTAAAGGTATGATCCTTTTTGAGAAAGCCTACAATATTATTACTTTGTTTTTAGCTTATAATTTTTGAAAAATACTCTTCATATGAACATAGTTCACTTGTGGTTCATTTGAAATCATATTTTCACTATTATCTCTTTCTAGATCCTAATTCAATGAAATATATCCGTTATTGAAAATTAGTAAAAAAAATTAGTATGTTGTCACATGTTTCATTTATTAAATGATATATAGTACATTACAACACCAAATAATGTTCATAATAAAATAACTTTCATATCAATAATTTGAAATAATAAATGAATGATGTGATTTTAGTGGATTGTCTAATTACTATCTCACGATGTTAAATAATCATCAATAAAACTCATAATGATGTAGTTATAATGATTACAGAAGTGTTTATCTACACATTCTACATCCTAAACACCATTATAACATGACATTCATCAAATAGAGATCAAATATTCCTTTTTATTCAATAAATTTCTTGATTCGGCCTACCCTCTCTCTTTATTACTAACCCTATAAAGAGAACATATAATATTGATACAATTTTAGATATTCCAACCTATCAAAATTTCTTAGGAATGACCAAAATGATATTGACCACATACCGCATACGCTAGGAACCAATTTCTGACATTAATCATCAGGGTCATTACTAAAACAGTAGGTTATTATACCATAAATGTACCGGATAGTTGGAAACAAGTATGATTCATGGTAAAAAAAGATAAAAATTCTTTGTATATAACCAAAAAATTATCCATGTAATTGTAGAAGGAGAAAATAGTGTAGAAATATATTATGTTAAGACCATAAGACTCAAGGTAAAAAAATCCAAATAAAAATTAACAAGGGTCCAAAAAAACAACTCTATCTACTAAGACGTGATTTCTAGCCCAAGATCCAACTATAGATATCCAAGTCCACTGCACAACATATCTCTAATGGTAAAATAAAAAAACCTTTTCCTTCATCTATATCAAGATAAAAAAATATCATCATATATATAAAGGTCTATATTTAGAATTTGAGTATATAACTCAATTAGTAAACCATGAGACTTGCCCAAAATTTCACTATGACTAGAAACATGTTATCTCACGTGGTATTTAATATAGCAGAAATGGAGAAACATAAAAATAGTAAAAAATAAATATATCCAATTTAAATGAAATAACTCACACAAAAAATACAAAAATATATTTTAACTACATACCCATGGACAACACCGACCAATCGAACCTGTAGTTCAAGGCCACTCTTGAGAAGTCTTACTCATGAGAAATTTTTATCTCTATAATCCCATGTATCAAATTTGTAGCATAATCCAATATACAACAATATTGGAACCAATAAAATTTATAAACCAAATTTACCTTACTATCTGTATGTGAAATCATACCCAAAAAATTCATGCCATGTTCTAACATTCAAAACCATTTATTTTTGTAAAATAATTAACTAAATCACTTAATTAATCACCTTGTTGGTTTCCCAAATAATTAATTTTTTTATGACTAAAAGCTACATGTTACCTCAAATGGTAATTTCATAATAATTTTAGAAAAAAATTATAATAAGATTATATATCAAATAACTGGCCATCGCATTCTTTTTCATTATCAAAAAATAAGACAATCCACCTATATGTAGATGGTTCCCGCATGAAAAATTTTCTAATCATCTCAATGATATGGGTATTATAATATGTTACTTCAATTAATATAATAAAATTATACTAAATACATGATCTAAATAATATATCATGGAAAGGTAGTCCTGATCTATGGTTTCTCATATGAGAAAATGGGTGGGTCAAGTATATTAGATAAGAAAGTAGATATTACCTTAAATTTCATAGACGTAATAATCTATAATCCATTTTCATTATTTCTATAAGGACGAATATATAAAGAACATCCAAGTGGAGTAACGGAATTCAGTATCCTCTATTAAAGGACGTTAAATAAGGGTTTTCAATGAAACTGCATGCCTCAAGTTGAATTTTCCCTTTTCAAAATAAGTTTAAAATATTTGTAAAACCATGTACTAACTAAGAATTTTATCTTTTTTTCATCAAATATTAATGTCATGAAGATATAACATGGTTTTTCAAACTGTGTTCCAACTATGTCCCAACCGAGAAGAACACTTCAACTCTTACGATTAGCAGTGAAATCAACACTATTTCCCTTAACCATTCTCAAATCATTAATCCTAATTATCCTCTATAAAGACATGAAGTGGATTAATATTATTTTTCTGACTATCCAATAAATCAATAGATTAAATTACATAATTAAATTGGTAATTTCCCTAAACTGGGGGTCTAATCGTAAATCCTCCATAGGGGTTAGTACCCCCTAAATTGATGTGTTATCTTATTCGTGGTGTGGGTCCCCTTAATATATTATGTTTGTAAGAAGAGGTATGTTAAGAATAAATTTTGTATATTCAATTTATTTTAGAATATTTTATAGATAATCTTGGTTCCAAATGATGCACAACATCACTAGAGGTATGTTTTAGAGATAGAATTTATTTTTCCTACATTTATTGTTTCATCCTATTTGGAACCTTTTGATTTATAATAAAAGGATTTTTCTGATAATTTTACTTAAACATTTTTTTATATGAATATTATTTTGAATATCTTCATGATCCTTTTTCCCAAAATTTTTTGCATGAAAACAACAAATAGTTTCAATTTTATCTCATTTGATATGGTTCTTGTGGCGTTGGTTCATAGAGGATCATAGAACTAATTATCACTTCTGTAGGTCAATTTAGTGTTGGTTTGATATTGTGTATATATGTTCTAATATTTCATGTTTGTTAATTATAATATAATTGTGGGTCTTAAATATTTCCATTTATTATTGAAATTTACACAATGGTTATATTGAGATGTTTATCTTGTGTCACTTGTAGGTTACATTACATATATATATAGTTTATATTAAAATATATCCTAATGTATAGATATGAATTTTTATACGGGTTATTTATGGTAATCCATTCCATGTGTATAATATGACTTGTTTTTTATATTAGTAATAAATGATCATAATATATGAAGTCTTTGTGTGGCACACCTTGAGTTTTTTAGACTACATCCAATCTTGGTGGTATAGTTAATGATTATGATGTGATCACATAATATTGAATGCTTTAGGGATAAAATGACTTGGGATTGAAAGAACCATATAGTAGGAAAAAAGTTATGTGTATTTCATTGAGTATGTATGGGACTAGAATCACAGATAAATATTTGGGAGTTATATTTACATGAGTGAAAAGAAAGTACAAAGTCGTTTCTTAACAATGTTATTCACACTTGTGAGCATAATGATAATATATAGGACAAATAATATCATTTATCGCATATAGTACTAGGATACCATGATAGTGTATTAGAAGTTATTTGAGAATTAAATTGGATATTGTAGAATAATAAATTTGAAGGAAATGGAATTGAAATTTACAAAATACACTCTAACATTAGAGGTGAGAGAATATATGAAATGGAATTATACTGTCTGTAATGGGCAAAATCTATGAAATTTGACTTGGTATTGAAAGAACCGTATAGTAGGAAAAAAATTTATGTGTATTTCATTGAGTATGTATGGGACTAGAATTATAGAAAAATATTTGGGAGGAATATTTACATGAGTGAAAAGAAACTACCAAGTCGTTTCTTAAAAATGGTATTCACACTTTTGAGCTTAAAGATAATATACAGGAAAAATGATATCATTTATCGCATATGGTACTAGGATACCAGGATAGTGTATTGGAAGTTATTTCAAAATTCAATTGGATATTATAGATTAATAAATTTAATGTAAATGGATTTGAAATTTACAAAATATACTCTAACATCAGAGGTGAGAGAATATATGAAATGGAATTATACTATTTATAATGTGTAAAATCTAACAAATTTGACAGTGAGATTATTTTCTTAGAAAAAAAATATGATGGTAATTTACAACATAATTTGATGTAAATATTGTTGATTATAATATTTTTGGGTCATGTAGAACATTAGTTTTGAAAATATAAAATCTTGTAAAGGATTATTATTGGGTAAAATGAATTTTAAAAAGGTGTTTAGAGGGATTGGGGTGTGTTTATATATTATTTTATATTCATTTATCTATATATATTATTTAATCTGGGGTTGATTATTTTAAATTAAGATGAGATTCAATCTAGAAGATATTCAGTAGATTTTGTGACAAAATCAGTGTTTAAGCATGGGAAATGACCCCTCACTTTGTATTAAAAAGTTTATGTGCATATCTTTTGAATGATTTTGAAGGGATTGATAATGATGGATTCCAATATCATGGAATTTTGAGGCACAACCTTGATTTTGTAGGATGCTAATAAGATTGGTGTTTTTTACGGAACATCGTGTATTGGAAATTAATATTTCTCTCAGGGATGTTACCATAGTAGATTTAACCTTTATAATGGGAAACCATAAGGTGTGTAATTTATTGTATTGTTGGATTGAAAAGGCCAAGTGGATGTGTTTAGGGATTTTCTTGATTTTAATTTAAAATTTTTTCCCATCTCTTAAAACAGAATGGGATAAAAAAACTAAGAATTTGGAAGAGAACATTAACTTTATATTTTAATTGATTCTAACAATATGAAATAAAAAAGTTTATTTTGATGTTTCTAAGAATGATGGTGTTTTATTTAATTGTTTGACTGATACATATATATAAAAAATTAAAAAAATATAAGATATTTAAATTTATACACTCTTTTTTTGAAAGACTATTTGTATAGATGTTACACCATTAAAGGTTTTAGGTGTTGATAAATTTATAAATGTTTAAAAAAAACTAAAAGTAAGTTATTCTGAGTTAGATAGGTTTTTTACATCATTTAATATTTTTAAATTAATTAATTTATGAAAACATGATATTTTTGGAATGGCCTCAATGATCTTTTACTGGTATATTTAAAAAACCCTAGGAATTTGTTGTGAATTTTCAATATAATTTCCTTGTATTACAAAATATAATAAGATTATTCATTCATAATATACATATAAATGAAAAATTATTTATAGATATTTAATATTAAAAAATGAAAGGAAATTTTTTCCAGTTATATTTGAAAAATATTATGAATAATATAATTATTCAAAATAAAAGTGAATATTAATATGAGTGAATATAAAGATAAAATTCTTATAATGTTCTTCAATTTGGTTATCTATGAAAACAATACACCATTTATAACTATAAATAAAAATAATAAATAGGTATAAGGTATATGTTTATAGGGAAAATAAATAATTTAGATGAGTAGTTGACAAAATTATTTGAGGGTATATATAGATTATAGATATATGTATTCAATATTTACAAATGTTCCAAATTGTTATATTTATTAAATGGGTATATATATTGTCATTAAATAAAAGTAAATGATGGAATTATTTTTTTTATCTTCTAATTAGTCAAATACTATTTGATAGTCAAATGAAGTAACTAGGATATTTTATATTATAATAGTTTCATCTAGAACGGTGATTATAATTAAAGTAACTACATTATATTACTTATATAAAATTGAGATGTAATGGAATCATGAATTTTAATTATTCTAAATGGGGAATATTTTTTATATAATTGAAATTTAATAACACTACTGGAATTTTTCCATGTCCAATCCCACAAAGAACCTCAACTGGTAATATTTAATTGAAATACCTTATATGATATGTTTAATCTTATTGTGATAACTATGTGATATATGCTACCTAAATTATAACCTATTAAAATCACCCTTTCTCCCCTAACACTTTGGGATTATATGTATTTCATATGAGTTTATATAAGTCTATGTTATGATATTATCAATATGTAATTATTAAAATGATAGATTTCTATTTTTTGTTATTATATGTAGACTAATCCTATTATAATTAAATTAACACTAAAATTCTTGTTCATTTTTTAAATAATTTATTAGAAAAATGAAATAATGAATTTCTGATATGGTAAAATTATAAATTCATCCACTATCAATGAAATTGTATTTATTCTAAAATTTTATTTTCAATATATAATATATGCCAATAATAATGTAAAACAGACAATATTAAGAGTTTGAATTTACTACAATGATTTTCATTTTTTGACTTGGACCATTGAATTTATGTAAATATTCTAATATCAATTTTTCTTAAATAATAATTGATAAGGTTGAATAATGAATGTCATTGATAACTATAAAATATTGTATATATTGAAAAATCTATTTATAAACTATATCGAAATAAAATAAATTGTCGTATTAAAAAAATTTAATCGGTATTCCAAGACCCATGTTTTTTTATTTATGAGTCACTTCCAACAAAAATTGTTGTTTATTTATCATTATGAAATAGGTATTTGGAAAACTGTCACTAAAATCTAAAATATAAAATGGGTCTTAATCAACCCATTCCAAACCACTCTTAATGTTTTTAAATCTTCACATTATACCCAAATCCACTCCTCTACAATCATTTTTGACATTTGGTTGAATTTGATCAAAAAATGTATCTCAACTTATTCATCCCAAATACGATGCTCAAGTGATGATCCTAGTCCTTCATAGTAGGTGAAGATTTATTTATTACATATTTATTTCCTTTTATTCGACTGTATATTTTAAAATATATATTATAAATTTAATTTATTATGATTATCATCCATATAAATCTATAATTGGGAACTAATAATAAATAGATGATGGTGTTATATTATTTTTTTAAATATACCATGATTTGGTGGGGTTGTTTGTTTAACCACATATATATAAATGATACTTAAATTCTTAATTATAGTAATGTGATGTCCAAAAAACCTAAATAACCATTATAAATGGAAATTGAAGATTTTCTATTTTTTTATTGGTGAAATATTTTATATTTTAAATTTTTCATCAAACCCTCTATTTAATATATTATATATTCCATTATTATCTAAAATTATATTATTTTAATAATATTGACCCATACAGATGGTTTTATTGCTTTTCGAAAAGGGTTCTCGAGATTTACAAGGGTTGTGTAAGGGTAAGGTGGGTTTTAAAGGACTTTTTTAATGGTTAAGCCTCTTTTACATAGGTTCTGTAAGGGAAAAACAATTATTTTAATAGGATACACAGTGGTAACTTCTTCTTCTAATTGTTACATAAGAGAAACCTTGGATTTCTACTCCTGCATAAAGTTAAATGGAATTACCATCACATAGATGGAAAAAGCTATATGATGGTAATATATAATTCCAATGTGTATGGGAAATCCTTACCTCTTTCAAGAGTCACAACCTGTTTTCAATACTTATGTATGGTTCAAACTATATTTTACCTTGTTGGGAATGGGTAATATAATTCTCAGATATGGTTAGACTTATTTTTACAGAGGCTATACAGGGGTAGTGTCGACTTTTTTAAGGTTATTCATGTTAGTCTTGTGTGGTATATGATTTATCTTTTTCTTGTGTATGGGTAACCTAACTATTCCAAATCCCATGCCAATGTACAAAACCACATAAGGGTAAAATTGAGTTTCTATTACACTGTGTATACTCTATATATAAGTTTAATGATTTTTATATTGCATCTGTAAATTTATTATTTATAAAATTTTAAATTTGTTTTTAATGATTTTAAAATTCCTAAATTGATGAAAATAATTATTTTAAATCAATTATAGTTTTTAATATTTTTATGAATGATTATAAATTCTTTTCTTATAATAATTGTTCATAGATAAACTTAAATACCTAATTTAATTGGGGAATATTTTTGTTTGGAGACAACATCATCCTTTTCAATAATAAAATACATGAACCCTATACTATCATTATTATTGATAATCTAATGAGATGAAAATATCCAAAATATTATTTATGGGATTTTTTTGAAATCTTATTCAACTAAACTAGTTTATTCATTCTATATCCAGGAACAACATAATAATCTATCTACTTATCCAAGGTGTAGTTCCAGGAATAAATGAATTCCATGTTAGAATTTATATTCTCTATTGTCTGCATTTTTTTGTAAAATTAATGATCTAATATTTGTGGAAAAAATTATTATATTATTTCATATAATTTAAGTATTAATTAAATAATTGACCCTAAAATTAAAATAAAATAAAAATTATTAATGTTTGTTAAATGTGTTATAATCTTAATTTATCAAAAATTATTATAGAGAGAATACGAGTAGTATCACATTTAGAACTATAATTAATATCTCATAAGTATTTCTGAATTGGCAAAAACATTAAAAAGAAATTACCCATTTTATTATGGATTTTCTACGAGTGAGAAATTATAATTATCTATGATGTTTTATTTATTTTTCAAAATAAAATATTACAGTCGGTTGTAACAGTCCATGGATAGGGGTTTGGACCAACAAACTTATCAGTATTCTCTGAGTGATGATTCATTGAATAAATTTTCCAATAAAATAAATACTATTTTTTTCTATATGTTCCATAGCAATTAGGGATCTTGTTTACACAAGTTCCCTTACTATAAATCATGTTTTATCATACGTTTTTTACCATGATAGATTATAATCACATGTTTTTGTGGGTGTAGATCGTGAGACCTGTTATGATATGTGATCCCATGTGTATTTCTAGACTAGTCTATTTCCTTTATTGATTGTCATTAAATGTTGTTATGTTATTCTAATATATTCTTATAGAGATATGCTATTTTTTTCCTTTTATAATCTACACTATAATATATGTGACATTACTGTAGATGTTTTTATTAGTACATTAGAGAGGTTTTCCACTATATTTTTTTCCGTAGAAGGGGAGTAAGCATTTCATGTGATGATGATGATGATGATGGGCATGATATCATCTTAGTGTCATAAATATTTTAGGTACTTTCCTGAGGAAATGTGTTATAGGAATGAAAGATTTGTGGGACTAACATAAGCCATATTCAATGTATGATGGTATACATGCATGTCCTATGATGTAACCATGATTCAACAGCCTTTTTGTCTGGTCAAACATGATTCCTTAATAGAACTAGGAGTTTTCCTATGATCCTAGTGGATTTTTATTCCTTACTCAAAACAACCAATGAGTATCATAATGATATTTAGTTGTATAATGTATGGTCATTTATTCCTCACTACAATTAGGAAGCATCTTTGTATAAGGAGGAAGGCGTAAGGTCATGTGTCTCTCTGGATCTGACTCGGTGGTTTGGGTCCTGGAGTTAAAACATCACATCAATGTAATATTTTAATTAATAATTTTTTGACTGACCTATGATTGGGTAAAAATGATATTTTATTATGGCTCTTGGGTATGGGAGTTACCATGTGCAGGGACAGCTCTTGTGCGACAAACCTCTTAATTACAACTATCATGATTGATGTAACATTTTTACCCAATTTTGAGTGCGTTCATTCTCCATGAAATAGAATGAAATATCACATTTCATAAATATATAACTATTATTAAGATGCATAAAAATTATTTAATTTAATCCCTTAAATTTTGTTACCTATTCCGGATAGTCTCATATTTATTATTATGTTAATATTATTTATAGTGTTGTTATGAAATATCTATGATGGTATTAATTAGTTAAATCTGATCATGTTGTTACATTTAGAATATATATTATTATCACTAATAATCTATAATAAAACACATAACTTTGTTCTATGTGGGTTATTCCATGGTTTATATGTATACTCATAGGATAAAATTATATAATCACATATACTAATTAGTACATCTATAAAATGTTCTAATAATTGCTTCATGTTTTAGATGATTCCACATTAACATATTCATATGATAATACCTATTAAATGTGCCTAGAATTATCCTATAAGATAGCATATTACTATTTTACTATTATAAAAATAGGAGAATATGGATTATAAATCAGCCACACCCTTACATTGGTTTTGGAAGTAGGGTTTCTTCATACTAAAGACTTTCACATAGTGGCTTACATATGCATAGGAGTTCAGGATTTTATTTATTACTCTTTTATATTCATATCTAGAATTAATCATCTTTCTATAGATCTATATACCCTTGGGATGATGAGGAGTGTGTTTAAATATTATTGGAAAAAATTAACCATTCATAAATATTAATGGATCTAGATTGTAAAGCTAACAACATTCATGCTCCCAGTGTTTCCCCTCCAATCATATCGGTATATGTTGATTATAGATTGAACTTATCAATAATATTATCCTTTAAGGAAATTACCTTTATATGAATTTTGGATTGAAATTAGACTTTATTTACTGATTCTATGAATGTACTATAGTTGTTTCTAGATATGGACATCTACATTACTTCATTTTTTCGAAGATGATGAGATTCGAATTGATTCACAAAAATAACTAACATAGTAGTTTTCAAGACTATATTAATTATGTTCAAAGACTGATAATATTTACATCATTTATGGGAGAGTTGTGTGCGATTTTTGAAGAATGAGAATTGGGAGTAGGTATAGTCATACTAAACTTGTGTGGGGTGGTGATGATCATGGTGCAAATTGGAGGTTTCCCTATTTCAGCGGGATTTATATAAGTCATAATATATATTCCTATAGTAATGTATCCCCATATTGAGGTATTTATAGACCATATTATTTTAAAACCTTCTCTAGAAGAGTCCACTTTGAGGTAGTGTGTGTTCCAAGTGAGTTATCCTATTTTATACGACTATATCCCATAGCAGCATCATAGTTTTTTGAGATTATAGTGAAGCTTGAGAATGTGGAGTAATAGGAAATGGTAAGGTTGATTACATCATTGTGGGGTTTACTAATCATGTTTTCAAATAGGTTGGGTAGTATTTTTTTAAATTTAATTTGTTACAAAAAGAAAAAAATAAGGTCTATTTAAGAACAAATATTTTTTTCCTATGATTGTTTGTATTTTTGTTAAGTAACATGGATCATGGTGGTCCTAAAAGAATGAACTAGGATCAATTTATCACCCACTTTGAGTTAGAGAATACTACATCCCAAATAAATCCTTTGAGAGTAGGTGTGGGTTATACATGTACTTGGTGGTTTTGTTTTGTTTCATTAATGAACTTGATGTTTTCATGGATCTATTGGGAAAAATCATTCTGCAATAACATAACTCATTTTTTGTGGTGTTCATTGAATTAATCCTTAATAAATCACTACCAACTGAGAATATTTCCTGAAAACATGAGATATACTTTGTTATACATTATTAATATTAGATTTACAACAATATATGGAAGAGTTATGTTTGGATAATGTAGTTTATTTTTTTGGTAATGTGGTTTCATAGATAAGTATATCTATATTCCTAAAGGAAGTGGAAGACACGATGTCCTTGAAACATACCTATAAGATGATTGAAATCATGAGATTTATTGGATTATATGTATACTACCGATGTTTTATCCAAGACATCTCAAGTCTTTCAGCACCAATTAAGACATTTAAGAAGAATGGAGTGATGATCCAGTTAACTATCCCATGTGAATAGGCATTTCATTATTTAAAAATGACATTGAATACACCACCAATGTTAATTCCTCTAAGTTGTAGATATGTCATGTTATGTACTTTTAGGCATTAGCTATTTTATTTTAAGTAGTACTGAGGAAAGGATAGTGTGTTGTATCTTATGGATCACATAATCTAAGAAACCATGAGTGTTACTATCCCAATCATGTCATATGGATTACAGTTGTGGATCATTATTTGATGTATTGGAGACACTGTCTCTTCATTGGAAACTATATTATCTTCATAGAATATAATATAAAAAATTACATATTCACATAGTGAGATATGAATCTATGGTATAGGAATTTGGTATAGTATATACATATGTTCTATATTTATATTACATACGCATCTAGTAATGGTAATTACATTATAAAATATCTTAGTAGTTAGATGTAGATAACATAAGAGCTCAATGACTGGTCTTCCAACGAGATGTGGAGTATGATGAGCTTATTGGTTAACTAGAAGATGGATTTTTTTGAGGATCATTGATTGATGTCATGTTTCCACTAGTAATTCACATATTTTCTAGTACATTTCGTATAAGATGGCCCTAACACTGACCAATAGTGGGTTGTGATACAAGAACAACTAGCTAGTGGTGACCCCATACTCGGGTGGTGGTTGGGAGATGATGATTTGATTATTCTGAATTGAAGGGTAATAGTCTATGCTTACATCATAGAGGAACTACTGATGAAATTCCATACCTCTAGTTGGGAGGTATATGCTAGTGTGATCGATATTAAATATGACTTCATATTATTTTTCTAGTTGTATAGTATGAATATAAACATTGATGATTACCTTTTTCAGTGACTTATCTACTACAGTGTAATTGTCAAGAATTAGTTGCTTGGTCTATTGCTTCATCAACATCTTGTTTCTATGTGTATTTTGGAATATGTCACATTGGACTTTTTTTGGGTTAAATCAAACCACAAAGAGTTGTGACACTATATTGGTTGTGTGGATTGGCTATTAAAGGATTTTTACTTTTTACCAAAGTGAGAGACTCACTCAATAGATTGTCTAATAATGATTTATTTTCATGAATCGTACCAATTCAAGGAGTTACCTTGAGAATCATATCTCCAATAGATTCATGTTTAATTTTATTATTCTAGTAGGGATTATATAAATCCCTTTGGAATCAACTGATATTGGGGATGGAATACCCCCTCATACATATGTGTACTCTAAGAAGATGATTCACATTTTGAAGGATATAATTTTGACTTGTGTTATAGACCTTATTTTCTCCCGGGATGAGAACATATTCTTGTTTTATTGTTCTTTCAATAATAGTTTATGGAATTCTATATGTATTTCATTGTTCGGATATCTTTCTAGACAGATATATCACCCTTAATTATATTGTAACGTGTTGGGTTAAGAAGAAGTTTTTGGTCCCCGAATGGTAAAATAGATCTTAAAGAGGGAACAATTGATCGGGAATTGATAAGTGAATGCATAGATAAATCATTGATTGTATGAAGAGAGGATTATATGACCCATTCAGTTTGGTGTTGGTGACCTATATTTCATTGGATTATAACCTCAGTTGGGGAATCGTCATTTTATGAAGTATGGGAAATGTGATGCAATGATTTTTTTACCCCTCTAGATCAATGAGAGTGTTGGGATTGTGGAATACCATCTATATCATCATTTGTTTTATTTAGGCATGACTGATTTATTCCTCATTTTTAACCTTTAGTGTTAATTAGAAAATACTATGCATTTTATTAAATCTGAGGATTTTTAGTTGCATTAGACATAACTTATGGGGGGGATTTTTCGTAGATTGTAGACTATAAAGATAATTTCTTATGTGTATGGATTCTAAAAAAAGACTAAATCCAATAAAAATATGTATAGATTTAAGAGTAGATGTGGGAGAGGGAGTCTGATTTTCAAACATAGTATCCTATGTTTTTTGTCGAAAACCTCCTGAGATATTTCACATAGTTGGGAAGTAATAAGAGGGGGATAAAGTAATAAAATAAATTACATATAATTGATAAAAATTAATTTGGATATATTTTATCATTATTTAAAGAAGAAAATATATTATTTTAAATAAATATCTCCCTTTTCCATGGTTTTATAGCATTGCATAAAGGAAACCCTTGATTTACATGGGTTACGTAAGTATAAGGATGTTTTAAAAAACATTCTGTAAGTGTAAATCCTTTTTCAATAGGATGTGTATGGATATGATAATTTTTCTATTTTTTAACTATTTGTGTACTATTTAATGAAGGATAGATAAGGGTATCCTTAGATTTCACCACTACCTCATGGAAATAGAATTAATATTACATAGATAGAGGATATAATATGAAGGTGTCCGTAATAACATGAATTTTCCCAAAAAAATCAGAAATTATTTGTTAAATTTCCAACACCAAAAACTGATACGACATGTTATTATTGGGCATGGGTTTCCCAGAATTATTTTTTGAAATATGTTATGTTTCAAATTACACGAAGATGTGACTTTTCTAAAAAATTGAAATAACTCTTAAATGGATGTGTGGATCATAAAAATGAGGGAACCGTTGAGCTCCGAATAGTAGCTTTAGTCTAGGTGAGACATAACAGAGGTCGGGGTAGGTCAAATATTGAAAAAGTTACTAGGGGTGTAACCATAAATAAAATATTTAAATAAAAAATATTTTATTTTAAAATACTATTCAGTCATAAATTTTTACTTGGATTATAAATCTAAGACTGCCATTGAGTTCGTATGGGTTATTATTGTTAGGCAAGTCCTAACATAGACCGATGTGGGGTGGCTGTAAAAGATAATTGTTTGACGTTTTAAAATAATATAGTTAATTTGTGATTTTTTAATTTTGATCTTTCAAAGTGACACATTGACATAGTGATATGAAAATATATTTTATTTTTTAAATTGAATAGGAACATAGGGTTAGGCTCGTAACCCTAGAATTTCAAGGAGGCTCTAGAGAGAAAAGTGGAATCTCTATCGATAGCAGACGATGAAGTATTGGTGGATCCTGAAAATTCATGATGGATCAGTAATGTTAATGGATTCTTGACATCGAATGATCCAAACTCCATGTATGGGTTGTTACATTTTGTTTCATTTTCTCACACATATTTTCAATGATCGACATGGACTAACCAATGAATTGGTTTATCTGTGGCTTGATTGTTCTTGTGGGAGGGATTATGT
Source organism: Viscum album (assembly GCA_963277665.1). Classification (NCBI taxonomy): domain Eukaryota; kingdom Viridiplantae; phylum Streptophyta; class Magnoliopsida; order Santalales; family Viscaceae; genus Viscum; species Viscum album. The sequence goes on along the minus strand of OY728122.1, from coordinate 503,279,352 downwards.
TGCAGGGATTATTAGTGGGATACAGTTTAATCTTTAAAAAAAACATCCCCGAATATTGATTATTTGACAAGAACAAATGCCTAATGGTTCTAGATAATTAATTTTATTGTATCTCCCTCCATAATTCATTTTTCTCAATGTTGGAATCTCTTCATTCCATGATCAATGTTTCAGGGATGTTCTGAGTATGGTCGGACCCCCAGATTTGAGATATACCAATAGCAAATGCCACAGTAGGGTAGATCATGTAACGAGAACCCAGATCTATTATTTCACCTATTTTCTGGAATTTAGTAAAGCAGTGTGGTGGGATTCTATGGTGGTGGAAAGGCCTCGAGACATGGAGGACTACATTGATTGGAATCATGAAATGTGGTCTGACATCGTGTTGACTGGGGGAGCCAGTTGGACATGTGGTCAGGTGACCATGTGGACCAGTGGGTTGCGGCCAGGGTGGTCCTGGTTAGGCGGAGTTGAATTGGCCCACATGACATGAGCCATGATGGAGAACTGGGCCACACTATTATCCAATCATTCCAGGCTAGTTCGGGCTGGCCTGGACCAACAGGGTCAGGTCGAGATGACCGAACCTGGCCATGTCAGATTAGAATGAGACTCGGGTGCACCTTTTTACTAAATTTGTCATATCGTTCAAACCATGTGTCTATTTGATGATTCGTTTATAGTGTTTGGACCCTTGAGATGAGACGGTCCATTTGAAATATTCTAAGTGAGTTTTTCCAGATGTTGGTTTACAAGATAATGGATTGAATATTAATAACTCTCCGAAAAATCAAACTATGAGTGGAATCATGTGGCTGGTTGTGACTCTGTGATATTGGTGGAAATGTGTCTTTGGGGATGTAAGGCCCATCGACGCACTATGTGCCTTCGATAATTCATGCACCATCAAACCTCTATGAACCATCATTTCACTATGCACCATCGACTCTTCATGCTCCATCGACCCCCATGCTCCATCGACCCTCCATGTTTCATTGACGTCCCCGGAACCATCACCGCTCCAAGCGCTACTGACACCGGATTCCCCATAGATGCACTCTGAACAAGTAAAACTATGTGTACCATATATGCTCTATCTGTCACAACCCATCCTCGGGACCCATGTTGTGACTACCCTAAGCCCGTCTTCCATAGGACAGGGGCTGGTGACTAGCACCAAGGCATAAATCCCGACAAAATTGGAAGGCATTGCCTTTATAAAGTAAACAAACACCACAGAGTAAGTCATGAAAAGTAAACACTATGTAAAACAGGGTACAATAGTAAGTGCAGAAAAGTAAGTGGGTCAGAATAAAAACCCAAACTGAAAGTAAAGTACAACTGGAACGAAATTACAACAACTGAATATTAAAGCAGCAACGTAGAGTCATCCACTGGAAATCCCACCTGAAGGTTTGGTATAGATAGTCTCCTCAGCTCCTCGGGTCCAGCCGTCCGCCCCGTGTACGACTCGCCCAGTGGTCCACCTACTAGTACCGACTTGCTCGACAAGCCTCAACCACGATCAGCGATGTCCATCATCTGCATCCAACACAACGTAGTGCGGGCATAGACTATGGAAGGGTGAGTATACGCTACTCAGTAGGGACCCCGAGACCCCCGAAGGTCTCCCAGAATCCACAAAGGATAATCCACAAAGGAATGATACAATCACGAAGTAACATCCAACACTACTTAGAAATATGCCCATATATGTACCTAAGTCATCAATTCCAGTTCGGCTCCAACATCCGAGCCCAAGTTTTATCACGTCCACATCGGATAGTACAACCCAATCCACATAGTAAAGCACAACCCAATCCACATAGGAAAGCACAACTCAATCCACATAGGATGAAAGTCAATCATATCGAAGATAATGATTGAACGTCAAGACTCATCTCACATAGGTATACTTCATCGTAAGGTGATAGAGATGATCAGATGTAGCCACTGATTCATCTATGCTCGGACCCATGTAGGATACTAGACCAGATAAGCTATCAGATCCACATAGGATACTAGACCAACCACTCTGTCGGACCCACATAGGATACTAGTACAGAGTCAAATACAGCTGGACCCACGTAGGATACAAGAACAGTAGTCACGTACTGCCGGAACCACATAGGATACAAGAATAGTAGTCATCGCCATGGAACCCATGGATGATTTTAGTACAGTCATCATCGCTGCCGATCCCATGGAGGATCCTAGTACAGTCATCGTCACTGCCGAACCCACGAAGGATTTCAGTGCAGTCGTCGTCGCAGCCAGCTCTAGGGTTCCCGAACACAACATGCTCATTTCCAGGGGGTTCCGCACCATGATCCAAGGGAATGATACATAAACTGACACATAGTCCAATGTTTATGTATCCCAAGGTTCCACCTTGTCGATAGGAACTCAATGTGACAGACGACGCGTCAATCGGATACCTGGTCTGAGAGTTAATGGCTTTTTCGTTCTAGGGGCCCTGTTGGTTATTAAATCAAAACCAACCCGACATACTCCAACTACATCCAAACCTCGAACGAAGTAATCCAAAAGTTCTGTCTCACTAAAAGGAATCCAACAAAGTCGATGGCACATCAATCGGACGTCCGGAGCTCATGTTATAGGTGTTTCCTCTCTGAGGGACCGGTTGGTTTTGTGTTCGAACCAACCCGGCCATAAAAAAAAGTTCTGCTAAACCTTGAATTTAATATACCGAAACGACCAAATCGATCCAAGTATCACTTTTCAACTGACGGTGCATCAATCGGATGTCCGTAGCCCGAGTTACAGGTGTTTTAACGAACCTGTCCGTTTTTAGGGGGTGTTGGGCCCGGACCGACCCGGCCCGAGACCCCCTGGGTCAACCCGAACCTGGTGGACCCTACCTGGGTCTAGGTCCGGCCCCTCAGGGTACGGCCCATCCTAGCTATCGTGACCTGGCCCAGCCAGCGCGGGCGGCCCGGCCAGGCATGGGGGCCTCGCCCCGCAAGGCCGGTCGGCCCGGTGCGGGTGCCGCGCGCCGCGTCAGCGCGGAAGGGGGGAACCGTCAACCTCTTCGAACAAACGGTGGACCCGTGGGGGGGGGGGGTGGGGTGGGGTCCGCCTACTATGTTGACCGGGGGTTTAAACCCCTGGTTTTCTGGATCTGGTTGGCTATAACGGCCGGCCAGTGTGTCACGCGGGACCAACCGGTCCCGCCTCTTAATCACCGGTGGCTCCGGCTGCCCTCCCCTGCTCCGCTGCAGCCAAAGGCTGCAGCCTTGGTAGGACCGGTGTGGCGCGGTGGTACCTCACCCCTGCGCCATGGCCTCTTTGTGGTCCTCCGGCGAGGCGCGACGGCGCCGCGCCCCTCTACCATGGCCCAACTCCGGCCGTAGCTTCTTTTGGCCTCAACGGCATAGCACCACGGCGCCACGCTTCTTTTCTGCATCCCTCCTTGTTTCCGCATGGTTCCATTGCACCGCGCCGCCTTCGTTTGGGCCGCAATGAATACAACAACAAATGGGGGGGGGGAGGATCGGCTGTTTTCGGGCAGTCCGACCTCCTCTCGTTAAATTCATAACAGGCGGCCCAAATATTTAACGAATAACGCAAAGAATATTCACAAACAAAATTCAAACCCCTACCTCGAAGAAGATGTCGAATGAGGATCGTCGCGGGAAAAAGACGTCGCGGAAGACTGCGTCGCAGAATGAGGCTCCGTAAGCGTCATCAGTGTTCACCCGATGAAGGATGTGGTGCGTCTTCATTCTCCGAAGAAGGCATCTCTCACCGGCTGCGGAGAGGAGGGAAGATGACATAATGGTCTTCCCTTGTGGTGATGGAGTCCTTCGTCGTAGACTCGGCGTTCTTCGTGAAGAAGACGAAGTTCTTCAAGACCGTGATAGTTCTCTCCTTGTTTCCGCACAACGAATCCCCCAACAATAAAATAAGACATTGTCTTATTTTATTCATACAGATACATGCCAACAATAATTTGAAAATAAAAAGATCACATTCAATTAAATGACTTAATTTAAGATCATTTAATAATCTAATTAATTTCAAGAGTTGACATGTCATTTAATTGGGGGAGCGGGTGTGTTACACAATAAAATGCAAGAGGGAGGTTTAATGGAATTGAAGGGGTGGGGCTTGTGTGGGCCCCACTTCACTAATATCCTACCAAGTGGAGTTAGGATGTAGTGGGCCCCACTCCAACATCCATGCATAGGTTAAAACTACTAAGAATATAAAATAAAAAGTTGTGGCACAAATTTTTATTTCATTCTTTAGTTAACCCATTTATTTAATAACCTCACCCGAGCAAACACAACTCCAGAAAAGGTGTTACTAAGTACTTTACGGCGTTGCAGTTTCATCGGTGCCCTCAGATTTCGATTCTGAGCACCGGATGAAAAGTTAGAAAAACCCGCTCGTTCGTTCACTGAATGTACCCGAGCAAAACTTCAGAAATTGATTCCGGGCACACCGGGCCTCGGAATCAGGTGCCTTTAGAAACTGAATACTCGTAAAATACCAAATAAAATTAAGAAAAAAACCCCTCGAAATTTACGGGACTTTACATTACTCCCACCTCAGGGCTTTATGTCCCCGTAAAGATACATCACAAATTAGGGGAACAAATTAGGGTACAGAGCACGCATCTGAGCCTCCCACTCCAAAGTGCTCTTCTGGAGGTTCCCGTGCTGCCATCTGATGCACACTTGGGGAATCACCCGCCCACGTTGGACCACTCCTGTCGATCCTCGATCTCCACTGGGACCTCCACATATGTCACCCCATCATCAATGTCCATCTCCCCATGGTCGATGATATGTGTCGGGTTATGCACGCACCTCCTCAAATGAGATACGTGAAAGACGTCGTAAAACCGGTACAACTGATATGGTAGAGCCAGGTGATAGGCCACCTCACCTATCTTGATGAGAACCTAGAATGGCCAATGAATCGTGGAGATAACTTGCCGCCCCGGCCAAATCTCTGTAATCCATGTCGAGGTGAGACCCGTATGAAAACGTGGTCGCCATCCTCGAACTCCAGTGGTCTCTGCCTCCTGTCAGCATAAGTCTTCTATCGCCTTTGAGCTGTCGTCATCTGCTCCAAGAGGACCTGGACCTTCTTTGTCGTGGCCTGGATCATCTCCAGTCCCCCAAGTGCTGAATCCCCAGGGTCTGTCCAGCACAGAGGTGAGCTGCAAGGTCAGCCGTATAATGCCTCGTATGGTGCCATCCCGATGGTGGAGTGGTATCTGTTGTTTTACGCAAACTCCACCAAGGGCAGGGGATCCTCCAAGCTATGACCAAAGTCGAGGACACATGCACGGAGCATGTCCTCAAGAGTCTGAAAGGTCCTCTCCATCTGACCATCTGTCTGAGGGTGGAAGGAAGTGCTCAGACATAGCTACGTCCTGAATGCCTCCTACAACTCTTTCCAAAGCCGGGAAGTAAAAGGAGCATCTCGATCGGAGACGATAGATGATGGCACACCATGAAGCCATACAATCTTTTGAACGTAGTGGTGTCCCAAGCTCTCCACTGAGCCCTGCTCTATAATGGGTAAGAAGTGGGCCGACTTGGTGAGTCGGTCGACAATCACCCAAAAGGAGTTGTGACCTATGGAAGTACATGGTAGTCCAGTCATGAAATCCATAGATATCCCGTCCCACTTCCACTCTGGGACCACCAAGGGTTGTACCAAGCCTGCTGGTACCTGGTGCTCTGCCTTCACCTGCTAGATGGTGAGGCATCGAGAAACAAACACTGATACAGCCTTCTTAATACCTGGCCACCAGTGCTGTCGTCTGAGATCCTGGTTCATCTTTGCCACTCCTAGATGTAATGCTAATGGGGATGTGTGAAACTCCCTCAGTTCCTCCTCCTGAAAAGCAGCTGGTACCATGGCACGTCTTCTGAAAAGGATGACATGCTATCCTTCCACAGAGAATCCATCATGTACCTGTCCTGAGGATATCTGTGCATGCCGCATCTAACAGTCAACGTCCCCACGCTGTGCCTCTCTGACCCGCTGAAGAAGTAGTGGAGTTACTGTGAGTGACTGAAGAAAGGGTACTCCATCACTATCCACGAAGGATATCTACAAAGTGGCTAGATGCTCAGTCGCCTCCCCATGTAGATGATTGTCTGTCCTCCTACTGAGAGCATCGATTACTACATTCCCCTTTCCAGGAGTATAGACTATCTCAAAATCATAGTTCTGGAGGAACTCGAGCCATCGCCGCTATCTCAGGTTCAGGTCTTTCTGCGACAATATGTACCTGAGACTCTGGTGGTCAGAATAGACTGTAAAGCGCTTGCCCATCAGATAGTGTCGCCACATCTTTAGAGCGAAGACTACTGCTGCTAAATCCAGGTCATGGGTAGCATAGTTATGCTCATGCTTCCTCAACTGTCGTGATCAATATGAGATCACTTCCCATTCCGGCATCAAGACACACTTGAGTCTGGTCTTTGATACATCATAGTAGACTACATACCCTACTCCCTCCTCCTGTAGCCTCAAGATGGGTGCACCGGTCAATCTCTGTCTCAGCTCCTTGAAGCTCTATTTACATATGTCTGACCACACGAAGGTTTTCCCCTTCATTATTATAGCTGAAAGTGGTGCTTCAACTCTGGAGATGTCTGGCGCAAATATCTGATAGTACCCAGCCAGTCCTTGGAAACTCCGCACCTCTGTCACGCTTCTGGGTGGCTCCGAAGCTAGCACCTCCTCGATCTTCGCAGGATCCACCGCAACTCCCGCCTCAGAGATGAAATGTCCCATGAAGTTGACCTCACGTCTCCAGAACTGACAATTCTAGAGCTTACCATAGTGCTGGTGTTCTCTGAGTGTGTCGAGTACAACCCGCAGGTGGTAGGCGTTCTCCTCCTCAGTGTTTGAGTATATTAAAATTTCCTCAATGAAGACCACGACAAATCGATCGAGGTAAGGTGGAAAGTTCCTATTCATGAGACTCATGAACACTCCTTGAGCATTGGTTACGCTGAAAGGCATAACCATGAACTCATAGTGGCCATACCGACATCTGAAGGCTGACTTATGCTTGTCCTCGTCCCGAACTCTGAGAAGATGATAGCCTGACCTGAGGTCTATCTTCGAGAACCACCGTGCTCCCTTGAGCTAATCGAATAGGTCGTCAATCCTTGGTAGCGGATAATTGTTCCTCACAGTCACCTGGTTCATGCGATGATAGTCGTCACACAGTTGCAAGTTCCCGTCCACCTTCATGGTGAACAATATCGGGGAAGCCCAGTGTGAAACATGGGGTCGGACAAATCCCTTGCTCTTCAAGTCCTCCAGTTGTACTCGTAGATCTCGAAGCTCAGCGGGAGCCATCCGATATTATGGAGTGGATATCGGAGTTTTCCCGGGGTGTAGGTTACCTCTCTGGGAGGAGGTAGTCCTGGAACATCATGAGGGAAAACATCCTCATACTGATCCACCACTACAAGAAAACTAGGACTCTGCACGTCAACTGCTACTAGGATGAGGCTAGCCAACTGATGAGTGACCGGATGTCCTCTCCTCTGCGTGAGTCCATCCTGCGTTGCTAAGGCTCCCTTCTTGCTGATGAAGGTGAACCTTCTCCCATCTGTGCGAACACACCACACCTTATGCCAAATACAGTTGATCTGAGCATGGACTGTAGATAACAAATCCATGCCAAAGATGACATCGTAAGGCATCAATTCCTCTACAAGAAGATCCCAGTCAAAGCTCTCGCCTCATAGAGTAATCTCATAATTCTGAAACCAGTGTGTAATCATCGAGCCTACTCTTGTAGGAGTCTCTATACGTAAGGATCGAGATAAGGACTCCATTGGAATCTCCGAGCTCCGAACAATGGCAGCGGAAAAGAAATAATGACTCGCTCCTATGTCTGTAAGAACTTTATAATTGGTGGAGTAGACATAGATAGTAGCTTAAATCATCTCTGGTGCGCCATGGTCGTAGGCCTCCGCCGCCTGAAGCTGAGCCTTCCTCTGCCCGCCAACTCCCTATGGTTGGGGTGGACCTCCTAATGGTGGTGGTGGTAAAGCCTCAAAGCGTCGCCCACCACCTGCTGCTCGGCCGGATCCTCTGCCTCATCCACTTTCTCCCTGTGGAATGCCACGGTCGACCCTCTACCTCTGCCTAGGTGGCCCCTCCACCGTCTGCTGCTCCTCTGCACGGCGGGTCGGGCAGTCACCAGTAATGTGGCCCTGCCCGCAGCATGTGTATCACTGCCTGATCCTCGGAAGGCTGGCTCTTCACCGTGTGCCGCACACCTCTGATCTAGTGTCCTGAGGTCGTCCTCCCATTGGTCTAGTCCGCCTGGTCCCCTGTGACGTCCGTCAACTACCAGCTGTAGAAGACTCTGCTACGTGATGCCATGCGGTAGGTCTCGCTACTAGTGTAGGATCAGCAAGAAAGCTCTCTATGAGAAGGGCTCACTCCAGTACTCTTGCCTGCATCAGAATGCTGAGAGAGATCATCGATGCTCTGATCTCATGCCTCAGTCTCTGCTCGAAGGTGTGGGCCTGGAAGAATGGGTCTCGTACCACGTCCATCGAATAGCGTGGGAGATCAGTAAATCTCACCGAGTACTGGGCTACTATCTTGCTGCCCTGACGCAACTGTAGTTGCTCCTGAATGTGCACCACACGGAGGGTGGTTGGGATGAACTCTAAGAGACAGAGACTCTAAAATTCCTTCCATAGGAGAGATGCCTCGTCATGCACCTGGAGCATCAGGCTCCACCATATTCCTGCTACAGCGTGTAGGAGGCTCGCAGCAAGGATCACCATGAGGTCAGCTGGTGTCCCCACAAACCTCAAAACATGACCTACATCCTCCAGCCAATCCTCGTCTGCCTGAGGGTCTATCTCCCCATTGAACCTGGGCGGTCTCTGACACTGAAACTCGTGCAGTGCACTAAGGTGACGTGCACTCTTAGCAGCTGGGGATGGTGGCATCGGTGGCTCGGCGGGTAGAGGTACCGCTGGTGCCTCTGCTGTAAAAGGGCCCTACACCGAGGCCTCGTTGCTCGGTGGGCTATCGTCTCGTACAATCCTCTAACCCCAAGCTGGCTGCCATCGTGGGGCCATACTGAAAAGAAATAGGTGTGCTAAGGTCAAAACAATATACCTAGTGAGCTGACACAAAGTAATCACAATGAAATCTTTTGAGACACACATGCAATCAATTTTTTCGTGCACTGAGTCGGAAATCAGAAGTCAGGGTCTTGGTGTATGGATACGTCGGCCGCCACACCGACACTGAACTTCCTGGACTGATAACCACACTCAATACCCTTAACACTATTGCTTCACATAGAAAAAAGATCAGAGTCCTGTGTTATGAGGTAGAACCGAACTCCTCTGATACCAATTTGTCATGACCCATCCTCGGGACCCATGTCGTGACTACCCCAAGCCCGCCTTCCATAGGCCAGGGGCTGGCGACTAGAACCAAGGCATAAATACCAACAAAAGTGAAATGAATTGCCTTTATAATGTAAACAAACACCTCTATGTTATCTAGAAAAGGTAAATACTAAGTAAAACAGAGTACAATAGTAAGTGCGGAAAACTATGTGGGCCAGAATACAAACTCAAACTGAATGTAAAGTACAACTGGAAAGAAAGTACAACAACTGAAAAGTGAAGAAGAAACGCTGATCTGTCCACTAGAAATCCCACCTAAAGGGTGGGTACAGATAGTCTCCTCATCCCCTCGGGTCCAACCGTCTGCCCCGTGTACGTCCCGCCCAGTGGTCCACCCCCAGATACCGACTTGCTCCACAATCCTCAACCACGATCAGCGATGTCTGTCGTTTGCATCCAACACAACGTAGTGCGGGCATAGCCCATGCAGGGGTGAGTATACTCTACTCAGTAGGGACCCCGAGACCCCTAAAGGTCTCCCAGAATCCAAAAAAGATAATCCAAAATGGAAAGATACAATCACAAAGTAACATCCAACACTACTTAGGAATATGACCATACATATACATAAGTGATCAATTCCAGTTCAGATCCAAAATCTGAGCCCAAGTTTGATCACATCCACAGAGGATATTACAACCCAATCCACATAGGAATGAACAACCCAATCCACACAAGAATTCACAACTCAATCCACATAGGAAGCGAGTCAATCATATCGAAGATAATGATTGAATGTCAAGACTCAGCTCACACAGGTATACTTCTTCGTAAGGTGATAGAGATGATCAGATGTAGCCACTGATTCTTCTATGCTGATACCCACGTAGGATACTAGACCATCTAAGCTTTCAGACCAATGTAGGATACTAGACCAGCCACTCTGTCGGACCCACGTAGGATACTAGTACAGAGCCAAATACTTCCGAACCCACATAGGATACAAGAACAGTAGTCACGTACTGTCGGACCCATATAGGATACAAGAAGACTAGTCATCGCCGTCGAACCCACGATGGATTTCAGAACGGTATTCGTCTTTGCCGAACCCACGATGGATCCTAGTATAGTCGTCTTCACTGTCGAACCCACGGAGGATTTCAGTGTAGTAGTCATCGCAGCAAGCTCTAGGGTTCCTGCACACAGGATGATCATTTTCGGAAGGGTCCGCTCCACAATCCAAGGGGTCGATACATCAACTGACACATAGTCTAGATTTGATGTATCCCATTATTCCGCCTCGTCAATAGGAACTCAATGTGATAGACGGCGCGTCAATCAGATGCCCGGTCTGAGAGTTAATGGATTTTTCTTTCCATGGGCCCGCTTGGTTTTTAAGTCAAAACCAACCCGACCATACTCCAACTGCATCCAAACCTCGAGCAGAGTAAGACAAAAGGTCCGTATCACTAATAGGAATCCAACAAAGTCGACGGCACGTCAATCGGACATCCGGAGCTCAATTTATAGGTGTTTCCGCTCCGAGGGCTAGGTTGGTTTCGTGTTCAAAACAACCCTGCCATACACAAAGTTCTTAGAAACCTTGAGTGTAATATATCAAAATTACCTTCTCAATCCAAGGATCGCATCGCAACTAACGTTGTATCGATCAGAGGTCCATATCCCATGTTACGGGCGTTTTAACGAACCTGCCCATTTTTAGGGGGTTTTGGGCCTGGACCGACCCGGCCCGATACCCCCTAGGTCGTCCCGAACCGGATAACCAGACCCGGGTATGGGTCCGTCCCATCAGGGCGTGGCATGGCCCGGCCTAGCCGGCGTGGCCGGTCAGCCCAGTTCGGGCGCCGTGTGAGCGCGGAAGGGGGGGAACCGCCACCCCTTTCGAACGGACAACGGACCCGTTGGGGGGGTCTGCCTGATGCGTTTACTGGGGGTTTAAACCCCCTGTTTTCTGGATATGGTTGGCTATAACGGTCGGCCAGTGTGTCTCACGGGACCAGCTGGTCCCACCTCTTGAGCACTGGCGGCCGGTGGCTCCGACCTCCCTCCCCTGCTCCGCTGCAGCCACGGGCCGGGACCCCACTCCGGCCGCAGCCTCTTTGTGGTTGTCCGTCATGGCACGACGGCACCACGCACCTCTGCCGTGGCCCGACTCTGGCTGCGGCTTCTTTCGGCCTTAGCGACGTAGTGCGACAGCGCCACGCTTCTTCAGCACATTCCTCCTTGTTTTCACATGGTGTCGTTGCACCACCTCGCCTTCGTTCGGGCCGCAACGAATACAACAAAAAAGGGGGAGGAGGATCAGCCATGTTCGGGAGGTTCGACCTCCTCTCGTTAAATTGATAACAGGTGGCTCAAATATTTAACAAAGAATGCAATGAATATTCAGGAACAAAATTCAAACCCCTACCTCGAAGAAGTCATCGAATGAGGATCGTCGCGGGAAAAAGACATCGCGGAACGATGCCCCATAAGCATCGTCGGTGTTCGCTCGATGAAGGATGCGGCGCATCGTCATTATCCAAAGAAAGCGTCTCTCACTGGATGCAGAGAGGAGAGAAGATGGAACGACATTCTTCCCTTGTGGTGATAGAGTCCTTCGTCGTAGACTCGTCGTTCTTCATGAAGAAGATGAAGTTATTCAAGACCGTGAGAGTTCTCTTCTTGTTTCCGCACAACGAATCCACCAACAATAAAATAAGACCTTGTCTTATTTTATTCATACAAACACATGACAACATTAATTTTAAAATCAGAAGATCACATTCAATTAAATGTCTTAATCGAAGAGCATTTATTAATCCAATAGATTTTGAGAGTTGACATGTCATTTAATTGGGGGAGCGGGTGTGTTACATAATAAATTAAAAGAGGGAAGTTTAATGGAATTGAAGGTGTGGGGCTTGTGTGGGCCCCACATAACTAATAGCCAACCAAGTGGAGTTAGGACGTATTGGTCCCTACTCCAACATCCATGCATAGGTTGAAACTACTTAGAATAGAAAATAAAAATTGTGGCCCAAATTTTTATTTCATTCTTTAGTTAACCCATTTATTTAATAACCTCACACGAGAAAAAGAAACTTCAGAATAGGTGTTCCTAAGTAATTACCGGTGATGTGGTTTCATCGGTGCCCTCATATTTTTATTCTGAACACCGGTTCAAATGTTAGAAAACTCGCTCGTTCATTCACTGAACATACTAGAGATAAAATTCAGAAATTGATTCCGGGAACACCGGGCCTCGGAATCAGGTGCCGTCAGAAACTGTGTACTCGTAAGATACCAATGAAAATTAAGAAAAACAAATTTCCTTGAAATTTATGGGTCTTTACACTATCTGTCATCAAAACTTCTATTGTCTTTAGAGAATAAGGTATTGTGGTATAGATCTATAAATCATTCTCATCATGCTTTAGAATTATACCTTTGTGAGCTAACTATATTGACTATACTTCTTGTGTTTCCATTGTAGTGTACATTATATTTATCCTTTTGGTGTAACTCATGTATTGAATAGTAGTATTTCTACTTTGTGGTTTTTGGGTCCCTAATAAGTATTTTTTTACTTACCCGTGCATGGGCTATTCCCCCATGTGTCATGTCTTGTGAAGATGATCAATTATTTGATAGAGTCCATGGTGGACATGGGATAGGTGGTTCATTGACCGAGACTCAAAAGACGAGTGATGCATTAGAAACACCATACAGTTGTTTCTATACCAACCCTTTAGCTAGGGTTTTCTATGGACGAGTTGTAGGAGCTTGAACTTCTCATTTTTGGTGGGCTTGTAATCTGGCTCCATTTATTTTTATATTTTTTACTGTTTCTTTGTGTGGGTATTTTAGTGGTATACATGCATTTTTTATTAATGTTTGTAGTTCCTAAATTTTTCGTCGAGAAAAGTTTGTGTTTATAGGTACATACGAAAATTCCACTAATTGGGTGATATGCCCACTCAATGCTTGTCTCCCTCCCCTGGCCTTCTAAAGTTTGGCTTGGGGTCGTCATGGAACGGGCCCCAGCGGTGGGTCATGAAAGTGTCCCAGACTCCCGATGAATAATGGTAAACTGTGCCTTAGGTAGGGGTAACATAATGTTTCGATTAACTATTTTAGGGTTCGAATGTATTTTCCCTTTTTGTGTAAGGTTAAAATACATCTCATATAACGATCCATAATTTACATACATTGTTATTACTTAAAAATTGAAGCATACTTATTACAATATATAACAAAACCATGAAAGGACCATATAGGTATAGTGTCTTTAGAAACTGGGAAACATAAACAACTGGTTCATAAAGAGTCTACACTGTCTCCCATTTATTTCATCATATCTATAGTCCCTTTTCGAATATCTTACTTAATAACCTTCTTCCTAACCTGGGGAAAGAAAACATAAAAAAGGATGAGCTCAAATTCTTAGTAAGGGTAAGCAAAAGAAATATCAATCACATCATATTCATAAGAACATAACATTTTGGAAATCTTAACCTGCAAAAGAGAGCATAATTTCATAACATGGGATAAATTATAGTAGCGAAATGAAATCCCAATAATCATAACATAAAACATGAAACTTTGTGGCATACACACATAATCATAGAGAATAATTTCTTATTATTCAAGACTCATTTCCAAGACTTTCTTAGTGGACAAAGTCCATTTCTGAACCGAGTTCACTCCTCGTTTCAGTCCTGTTTCACTGAACCGGTTTAACTTGTCGTTCCAGCCATGTATATCTCATGAGATATAAAATCTTTACCCAATGCATTGGTGGTAGATATAGGTCCCACCCATCTCATATTGATACCATTCATATGTGTGCCACAAAATCATAAATCATACATCATTGCATAACCCATGTAATAAAAATGGGATTCTTAAACAACATGACATCATAAAAAAATTCATATAAGATAAAGGAATTCATAACAATAATTCCACCACTACATAATCAAATAAATGTAATAATAGGGATATAAATAGAACCCTATATTATCTTAGATGGAAAATAATTTTGATAAAACACTTCAACTCCATTCTTGAGGAAAATATCCTTTCTACTTGAAAAAATTTTCATTTCTTGACATGTCATACAATTTTAAACTAAATGAAGTTGATTAAAAATAATCTTGAATACTTTTAAAGTAAGCTTCTTGGAAATAATTTTTTAAAAATCTATTCATGCCGTATAAGTTAAAAAACCATTCTTCACGTTCTTTTGTCGGAAAAGATAAAAAGTATCTCGTACGAAAAATGACAAAAGATTCCTTTCATATTTTTTACCAAAAACTCACCGAAGGGTAAAATTGGATTTAAAAAATTGTAGGTGGATGGAAACAATATTAGATATTGAGGAAACATGGATGTGGATGTTAAAATACAACCCAGTAAATACCAAATTATAAACAATCTCGGATAAAATGAGATTGTGATATTTTCCCTTACCTTAGATCTGATTTGCTTCGTAAGTATCCAAACCTCCTGTATAATGTTTTAAATAATGTTATTGACTTATTCTACAATCATATTTATTTTTATGATATCATATATGGTCATATTTTATAGCTTCTTATTAGTAATATTTTATTACTACTTGTTATTCGGGTGTTTATTACTTTTTGTTCTTATGCGTGTTTTGTTGAATAAATTCTTATTTTTTTTAGGTTATAGATACCTCATTTACATAATGGTATTAGTGTAATATATATCATATTAATTCATTCAATTAATTTATATAATCATTATGCAATGAAGATCATGTATAACAAATCGCATCACATCGTGGAGACGGTATTCCGTACGTACGCACGAGCGATGATATCGTTCCCATGATCATGGAATTGTATTGGAGTGTATATATACTATTTCAGAATCAATAACACTTTAAAATAATCATATATAGTTATTTATTAGCACCGTTATACCCATCCAAGTACGGTGGTGATGGAAAATAGATTACACCATGGTGTGGAGACGGTATTCCGTACGTACGCACGCGTGGTGATTTAGTTTTCCATAGGATGGATAGATGGTAAAATAGGGTTGTTTCATACATATAATAACATATTAGTATATTAGTGATACTGATGTTGTTACTTCATAATGAAACAACTAAAGAAGAAGAAGTGGAAGAAGAAATAAAGGTGAAAGAATCGGTAATGGGCATTACCTCTTCTTTGAAGCGCCTCTTTAAGACCTCCACTTAGGGAACTAAAATTGGTATTTGAAGAAGACCAGGAACTATAGGATGTTTCTAGGGAAGTGGAGAGGAGATATTTGTAGTGGTTGGTCGAGCATGAAGGCTCAATGTGGTGTGAGGAAGAGAGGGAGGAGGTTCCCTTTTATAAGGGAGGAGAGGGGCTCCTTTGGAATAACTAAAAATATTATTTTATTATAAAATAAAATTCGGTTATTAATTGCTCCAAATTGATATATTTCGAAGCTAAGGTGGGGATGTGTCTAAATAATTTCACCTAATAGAATTTAGATAAGTTTAGGTATCAATTTTAACCATATCATTTAGATTTAACATTAAGTTAGATAATTTAACTTTTACTGTGTCTTCTTGTTTTCTTACACTATAAGGTTAATAAGCGTACTATATACAGCCCCAAGAACCCCAAGATTTTTATTATTAATATATATAACCTTATCTAATTCATTTGTATGATCCTTAGATTTATAGGAATAAAATAACAATTAATAATATAGTATATTTTTTAAAAACTATTTTATGTCAATTTTGACACTATTTGGTAATTGATTTTTGTGAAAATAATAACAGAATTATTAGTTCTAAATTTTTTAATTAAATAAATACTAACATATCATATTAACATATAAAATTATTGTAATTCATAAATAGTCTCAAATTACATTTATTTGGTTATTTATAACATCAATAATGTCAATATTTCATTAATAAGATAATTACTACATCATCATTGTATCATAAATAAATAAAATTATTTTAATTCTAAAAATTAGAAATAAATTACCATTACATAATAAATCTTTTTAGCTTTCTAATGAATATTTATAGTCGAATTTATCTTATGCATAACCCTATATTAAAAATTCTTTAGTTATTAAACTTTGATTTTAACTATTTTAACCCTTCTTTAAATAAATTGATAATAAATGTTCTAATCTAATCCAAGTGGGCCTAAATGGTCATATTTTATTCCTATGGTTGTTTTTGGTCTAATTACACATATCCAATAGAATTTGGACATGTTTTTGGGTAATAATAATATCATTTTACCCTTAACTACCCTATTTACTTTTAATCGTGGTAAAAAAAAGTAAAAAGTTACTATTCACCTAAAATTATTTTCTTCTCATTGAACCACATTTTAGTCCTTGATATTAATCATGTTTATCGGAATTTTGAAATTCGACTCACAGAATCGGTAAAATTATGTTTTATTAAAAAATTCATTTTTTTAACTACCTATTAGTGGTTTCACTATTCATCAAAAAATGAATGTTTCCAGAAAAATACCAAAAATTAGGCCTAAGATATATTTGATATTATTAATTCAAAAATAATTTTTATTTTACCAAATTAAAAACATATCAGTTAAATTAACTAATTTGAAAATTAAATACCATCATCAAGACAAATAGTGTGTTTTTAAGAGATAATAACTATCAAAAGATTGACATTTGTTTATGTCTGGTTTAAATTGAAATTACATCCAATGAACAACATTGTATTAAACTGTAAAAATATATTCTAAATATACTTTAAAACCACTCAAATTAATAATTTATCACTATTAATTATTTTGATTAAAAAAGTTGTTTTTAATTAAAATTTAGTAATTTTCACTATTCATCAGAATATGAAAGTTATCCGAAAAGTACCAAAATTTTACCCTATGATAATTTCGATATTCCAAATCCAAAAATGAAGTCTATTTACAAAATTTCAAAAAGTGGTTATTACTATTCATAACGGCTAGTTTTAATAATATTTTAATATCATATTGTTGTTTAGTGAAACTCGGTATTGCGTACGACGCAAGCTATTGAGGAAGGCCGCAGTCACGTGTAAAGCAAGCCTAGCTAGTGTTGTGTGTAGTGAAAGATTCCTTTGATGGTTTATATAACATAAATATAAAAGTCTCGGGTGTTACATCTCATTTATGGGTAGCCTAGTTAATAAACAGGATTTTTAGGGGCAGTGTCAACCTAAATAAGGGTATTCTTAT
The DNA here is from genome assembly GCA_963277665.1 of Viscum album. NCBI lineage: Eukaryota > Viridiplantae > Streptophyta > Magnoliopsida > Santalales > Viscaceae > Viscum > Viscum album. Next base: position 503,261,717 of record OY728122.1, on the reverse strand, counting down.
AATGGTGGGTATTATAAGGGTCATCTGAGTCTCGTGTAAGGGTACCCTAGATATTTCAAAACATTTATAAGGCTAACTAGTTTCATAATTATTATTCCAATTTATTATTATGCATTTAATACTAAATATGTATGGGTAACGATACTTACAATGTTTATCTAAATTTAATCTTCCCCTACTAGTAAATATGTTTTCTTTATTTTAAACCCCATAAATCATTATATAATATTTTTTATTAAATTAAAGTTTGTAATATTTCATTGATGGATATTAATACCTTCACACTCAATAATTATTCAAAGATAAAATTAAATGATGAATTAAATTTAATATTATATATACTATAATTCACTCATACAATTATCTTTCAAAAATTCTTGGACAGTCTTGATAAAATAAATATTTTAATAAATATTATAATTATAATAAATTCCATAATGTCCACACATTTTGTTAAATATTTTTATTTTTAAAATGTTTTGGATTAGATCATTCATTTCAAAATATGAGGGTAATTAAATTTTTCCCTTTAAAATTCTATATATAATTTCAAAAAAGACATTTTCCATGAATTATTTGAACATAATATTTTATGATAACATTAATTAATAAATTTTCAAAAAAATTAATTTAGGATATCTTAGCTGTATCATTCATTTTATTACACTAATTGGGCCATGGAATCCATGTTTTGATGGACTCGCCCGATTGGACACCACTTTAGTAGTTGGGAAATAATGTCTCTATTACTTCTTCTATTAGGCCCAAATTAGTAAATAATCTCTAGAAACTAATTAATCACAAACCTACCATCTGTAAGAACATCAGGTTCCCTATTTTTGAGGTCAAATAGTAACTAATTGTTAGATTTTTTTTAATTTCCCGATTCACAGTACAATCCAATTGTAAATCTAGGATCTAATCCAATATATAGATAGGTATTTTTATTATTTTGAGGGGTTGGGATATGAATAAGTTTATTTCTGTAATATTTTAATTGGTTTAACTCAATTTTTCTTCGAATTTAATGTGGTAGTGCTCTCGATGCTAGGATTACATCATTAAATCCATTTCCTCCTTTGTCAAATTTTAATTTTTTTGTTCATGTAATAAACATGTTAGTTACTCCTATATTTCTTCAATTTTATTATTATTTTCTACTCATACTATATGGAATGGAAATAAAGAGTAGAAATGAGATATTTTATTCCCTTTACATGACCTTATCATGTGAAAAATGATTATACAATGTTTCACTACCATTGGAAGAGTAGTTTTTTCAGTAATTGATCAAGCTATTACCTTATTCATTCAATAATTTTGAATTAATGAGATTATGTAATAAAATTAATAGGATTTATTAATTGTATTTTTAATTTAAAAAACTATGAAAGCCATTGAAAAATTCACCCTAGTCACGTGAGGTCAATAATTGTGTGAATTGTGAGAGTGTGAATTTAATTAGTAATACAAACCCATACTGATTCAATAAATAGAGTTAAAACATACTCCATAAAAAATATTAATAAACATTTCTAGTGTGTATATGTACCTGAATTTACTACTGACTATAATCTATCCTTAAAAAATAAATCAAAGAAGGGTGTTGTGACTGCATGTTTTGAACATATACAGCGGTTTAATTAATTTAATCTTTGTGGTTAAGTTAATTCTCATAGGTTTTAGGGGTTTTATATTTATTTGAAAAAAATAAGTGGATATTAATATAAATAATAATGTATATTGAGTTATTTAAGAGGTATAGTTTGACGAATTATTCCTTCTAAAAATATTTATGAATTTTTTTTACATTGTTTCCAATTAATCAATTTTCAATTCGAAAAAAATAATATAATACAATATTCTTCCATCATAATTCATATTTTATTAATATCAAACAAAACCCACAACCACAATTCTATGTTTTTTATATTTTTTATATTTATTTTCATAATACCTTTTGGGGGTTGTTATAATTACTTCCTCTTTGAGATATGAAATTGTTCAGCCACTCTACTACACATAATTAACCCAAAACACCCACATCAATATAGAGTTCCCACAACAACACATTTCGAACTGGAACTTTGTCATGGGAGTAAATATTTTATTCAGATACCAAGATATACTTGTTTTATTTTATTTTATCTTTATTTTTCGTATTATTTTAATTTTATTATTTCCCATTTAATTTTTGTTCTCTATCTTTTCTTCCATATTATAATATAAATTGAATCATGTCCCCATGATTGGATGGTATAATCTTCTTAATTTATATGATTTATAACATGATCACAATCCAACAGATCAATTAGATATGGAACCAGAGATTGAATTTTTCCTTATTGATTGAATTAGATAATCTCAGTCTATAGGATGTGTTGACATTTACACAACTGGGGAATTCCTCCACTCTATGAATTTTATAATAGGGGCCTCATCTAAAACAATTATTAAACTAGACAGAATGGGTAAAAATAATAATAGTGAATTCAATTGGACCATTATATAGATGGATGCATGTGATTTTAATAATTAACCTAGAAGCATTGAAAATTAATATCTTAAATCAGTCATTGAATTGAAATATTCATTAATTAAAATTATTACACAATTTCTTGGATTATTTAGTGGGTCACTGAAAAAACTTTATAATGAATTCAATGTGTTATTATCAATAATAAACCAACTAAATTTCATTGAAGATCAAATCCAACAATGAGTATTACCCTTTTTACTTGATTAGGTTTTGAAGGATTAGATGTATTTTTTTACAATATTAAGATGTAACTTGATGGAACAATTTGAAATGTACTTTCATACTAATATTGTTTCTATCATCAAGTACCACATCCATTTCAAAAGGGATTTTTTAGATTTACCGTGCACAAGGTATTGTGATATGGTATGTGAGTATGATATATTCTATAATACCAAATTTAGGATCGAATATGTAAACATGATATTCTCAAATACAAGAGGGGTGAATTGTACACTATAAAAATTCATTAGAAACTTTTAAAGATGATTATGTTTAATAGGGTTAAAAAAGATAACTCACAAGACCTCTAAGTTCTAATAACATGGATGATTCTAGAAGAGTGATTCCGAGAATGAAACTTAACAAATGTTAACAAATATAAAGATTCAACCTAAAAGTGTATAGAATCTAGCTAAATCATAGTACAAGTGTAAGGAAGTATAAGAAAGTTATACATTCCTCAACTATACAAATGCTGAAGAAAACTTTTAACCAAAAAAAGTCACAAGTAGTAAATAATTTAACCCAAAGAGAAGGGTATCCAACAACCATGGATAAGTGTCCATTGATTTATACTTTCAAGAATGTATGTTTTACCCACACCAGGGTATGCCCTCAATACAAATATCGGAGTCTGTCTTGCTATCCCTACAAGCCCTCAACTATCCGGTAGTCAGAACCTCTGTCTCCCTCAACAAGGAAGCCCTCAACTTTAAGGTAGTCGACACCTCTGTCTTCCTATAGTTAGAAGCCCTCTATTATACACAGCATCAATCAAAGTCACATGAAGAAAAACTGAACAAGTAGTTCAGTACACACAAAGAAATGAAATTATCTCTCTAGAAGTCACTTCAATAGTAGGTGGTCTCTAGAGTCACGGAACAATGTTTAGCTCTTTTCAAATGAGCTCCTATTTATAGGAACAACTCCAACGGTCAGTTCCATCCTCCAACAGTCATATTTTTCCTTGAATTTTGGAGGGACCTGTACACATGTCACTCAAATAATGATTAGTTGATAACTGAAATCACGACATCGTTTTATAACTAAAAAAGTGAGAGCATAACCAAAATCTGATATTCGGAAAGTAAGTAAGTGAAATTTCAGAATGTAAGTAAATGAATTTGGAGTCTATAATACAATAATATTCGGATTCTGTTTCGTGGGAATTCGGAACATGAATTCTATATAATTCTAGATTCTGAATTTCAAGGTAATTTAGAATCGGAATTCATTAGAATTCAAAACCTAAAATTACAATGTTCGAAGTCGGAGTTCATGAGAATTCTGATTCAAAAGTCATAGGATTTAGGAGTGTGAATTTATATTACTCTGGGGTTAGATCATAGAGAAGTTCATATCCAGAATTTGTAATCAGAATTTGGAGTCGAACTTCATGAATGTTCATATCCAGAATTCGGATTTGAACTTCATGAGTGTTCGTAACCAGAATTCGGATTTTGAACATCATGAGAGTTCGTATCCAGAATTCGGAGTTGAACTTCATGAGAGTTCGTATCCAAAATTCAATGTTGAACTTCATGACTGTTAATATCCAGAATTCAACGATGAACTTCATGAGGGTTCGTATCCAGAATTTGGAGTTTAACTTCATGAGTGTTCGTATCCGGAATTCAGAGCCTTAAACAAAATACTTCATATCAAAGTGTTACATGATTCCATGATTTTGGTCTTAATATGAGTTTTACACTTAGAAAATTTATGATATAAACAATGAAATATAGGTAAGGCTAAATTTACATGGGTAAATAAATTTTCCTTAAGGGAGTAAAACAAGGTATAACATGAGTTTTTCCTTGAAATAAGGTGTTTCTGATTTTCAAAACAAGAGGAAAGGTAAAGTCATAAGGATAACCATATTGAGACAACAATTTCCCCCTTACATGAAGAAATGGAAAAGTCATATGGAAAACCTCATTGACTAAAAAATATCCCCCTTTTTGTAAATCAAAAACATCCTTATGAGAAAGAGTATAAGGACTTGGAATAAATTTCATAGACTTTGAAACTAAATCTTATCTCACTTTATTCATAGACAATGGTGAATATAACTAACTCCCCCTTAGGCTTTGTAACTCTAAGGATCTTATTCTAGATTTCTAGAATAATAATTTTCATTTGAATGTGGAAATATTAGTAATGAGAAACCCCCCTTAAATAAACTCTTTACTTTTCCCTTTTATAATTATTTGTTCCTTCTACCCCATTGTGATTTTTAAAAAGAGTTTAAGGGAATGGAAAAAAAATATTGCACCTTAAATATTAGTATAGACAACCAAATAGAGAATGCATCCACAATTTCATTGAGATTGGAATTATTAGTAAAAGGAAAAAAAATAAAACAAAATATAGGACTGGGATTTATTTTCCTTCTTTTCCCTTGGGCATTAGCATCTTCACAATGGTCTTTGACTTTTTCAGCTCTTTATGATCCTCCTAAGATTGATTTTCTAATGATTTGATACTGTCTTCTTGAGGCATCAGGGCCTCTTCTTGAGCCTTTAGTAATTCCTTTTACTTGACAATCCTTTATTCCATCTCAATCCATAGATACTTCTCTATCTTCTAACATTGGACAAAATAACTCAGCTTCCCATTCAGATCTTTTACATCTGGAATCCGAAAACATTATTCTAGACTTAGATTTTCCAGAAAATTGTCTGTAAGATCCTTGATATTGGAGTCTTCGGTGTCTAAGGCCTCTTTGACATCATCTTGAAACTGATAATGCTCTGCCAAAGCATCATTGATTTTCTTTGACCAAAGAGTCATTTTCTTGCAGGATTTTTTATGGGCCACAAAATTGATAAGGAAATTTTTCTGTTCTGACTCAAACTTAACACATCTATCCATCACCATAGATATGGATTCTGATTTCTAATTCATGGTGTGCTAAATAATCTGTCATCTAGAATCAATTGTAGGAAAATAAGGAATGGTATCTACCAAATTCTTCAGAGATTGAACAACAAAATCATGTCCTAAGGCATATGAATCTGAATCAGACATTTTTCTTTGAGATGGTTCTTCCTCTAACTCTACCAGCTTCATCTTCGAGGTTCCTCCAGATTCATTATTCCTAAGTATTTATTTCATTTGGGCATCAGAAACCACTAGTTTCCCCTTGTCAATTTTCGGTTCTTCTTCCTTATAAGGAAATTCCTGCTCACTTCCGGATAACATTACAATAGTATCTTCATAAACTATTTCCTTCTCATATCTAGCTTCAACATACTCATGAAGAATAAAGTCATGATTGTGAATATCTTCATCAATTGTCTTGTTGACATTCTCTTCACCCTTCTCATCATCTCTAAGTGTAACATGTTTTGAAGATCCGACTTGAGAAGTCCAGAGTGAAAATTTCTCAAAAGCACATTCCTTTTCCTGATACTCTTCAACTTCCTTTAACAAATTGGATGCCTTGTCAGAGCTTTGAGCTTCCTGAACTTATTCTACAACATCCTTCTCTTTGAGTTTTTTCGAAGACTTGAATTTATTTCCCGGAGGTTCAGAAAATGATTCCACTAGGAAGGAACTCAGAACATAGATATTCTCATATACAACCTCAGTATCCCTCAAAAGGGATTGAAAATTTTCATCCTCAGACATCTTCTTCTTTTTCTTGTTCTCTTTTGCTTGTTTCTCATTCTCATCAGCCACATTTGCTTTCAAGGCCTTAGCCTCACCAGGATCCAAAACCAACTATGGCTCCCCAAATTTTCTATTCTTCTTATCCTCCCTCTATTCATCTACAAATTCATCTGGGTAGGATTTATTCTTGTTTGGTTTAGGAAGGCCAGATTGTTGTTCTTTAGATTTGAGAGTTTTATCTTCTACTTCCACTTACATAAAATTCATTTTCTTTCCACCTATATTTTATGGTTTATAATTTTCAACATTTTCTGAAACAGATTCTGCCTCTTCCTTAGGTAGATCATAAAATTCTCCAGACTCCTTGAAAAAACCATCCTTCATCCTCTTGAGTGTGTCATCACTGATCAACATCACCTTGCAATTTCTTGGATTGGAACTGTAGAGGATCTTGAATGATTCAAGACCCCACCCTATCAACTTTGAATGTAATGTAGGATATATGATAATCTTAGATTTGATGTTCCCATTCTTGATATTTTGAATCGTAATGAGGATGTGTATCATGAGACTGACCTTCCTTAGATTTACTAAAAAGTCAAAGATGTACGTGTCAATTTTCTTAAGTGTGTCCTTTTCACCGTTCCTCGGTATGATGAGACCATGCACCCATAACTGTAGAATCCGATTGTTGGTCTATAGATGGTAAATCATGGTTGTATTAACATCTTTGAGCCCAAGGAATTCTATATCCTTTTCCTTAACAAAACTTCCTTGAACCTCTGGCAGCTTGTGTGAATAGAATTAGGCTTCACCTTCATATGAGATCCCTAACAAGATTTCAGCCTTGGTGTAAGAGAGTTTATATGTCCCCACATAAGTCTTGAATGAGAATTTTTCTCTACCATCTTCCTTAAATAAGCAAACAGATTCATATTATTCGATGAGAAAATCTAGATAGACTACATCTTCAGCTGTTGTCTTAGAAATAGCCACACTTTACCACCCATTGAGATTTGTGTTCTTGGAAATAATTGAGTCATACTTGTTGAAAAATTTTGGGTGTACCAAACCCCCCCTATATATTTTCCACTTCCGAATCATCTTAATTGTAGACATATCCTGAGAAGGAGCTTCTTCAGACATTCAAACTGGAGCACTTCTGAAGAATTCGAAATGGGATTTTTTATAGAGGCAGAGCTTCAAGACGCAAAATCTTGATAACCGATGTGGTACCACCCTTCAGGGGTCCTTTATATAGGCGATGGAAGTGACCTTTCAACTTCCAATTTGAATCTAATGGTTGGGAATCCTTCGTATCTGATCTAAGAGTTGTTATGATAGCCGTAGGTAAAAATTATGCTGAATCCGATCTTTTGAGGTTTAGAAAAAACATTTGGATTTAAGGAAACATGAATCCGAGAAATTTTAAAAGTAAAATAAACTACTAGAAAGTAAAAATGATTACGAAAACATAGGAAATAATCATACCTTTTGGATTTCTAGGAAGAGAATTCATACTGAGTAATATTCTTCTTGAAAAAAATTTTATTCCAAAAAAAACTTGAATATGAAAAAAATCTTCACTAAAAAAATTTCCAATCCGAAAATTTCCATTACAAAAATTTCTATTTTGAATATTTTTCATTATGAAAATTTCAAGTTTGAATATTTTTCGTTATGAAAATTTCAAAAAAAAATTCGAAAATTTTCATTATGAAAAATTTGAAAAACCAACTACGAAAATTTTGAAAAACATTAATAACAGATTTACTCCCCCTATGAAAACGAGTTTATTGCTACAAGGATATTGGTTTAGCAGAATGTTAATGGAGGAATATTACCTGATGGTTATCATTACTAACTTCTGTTTAATGTATAAAAATATATCGTAAGGTAATGATTTTATAAAAAATGTCAGCATGTTGGTCTTGCGTTCCAATAAATTGAAGAATGATATCTCTTTTTTGTGTTTGATCCCTAAGAAACTGATGCCTAATATCTACGTGCTTTGCATGAGAGCGATGTGCATGGTTTTTTCTAAGGGAAATGGAACTTGTGTTATCACACATAATTTGAGTCTTAGTAAAACTAAAGCCACTGTCTGTGAGTGTGTGTTGTATCCACAATACTTGAGCACAACAACTTCCAGCTGCTACATATTCAGCTTCAGTAGTGGAAAATGCTACAAAGTGTTGCTTCTTGCAAGAACATGAAACCAATGAATCTCCTAATAAATGTTATGTTCTAGATGTACTATTTCTATCCATTTTACATCCACCAATGTTAGAATCTGAAAAACTTTTTAAACAAAATCATTTCCAGAAGTATAAAACTGTCCTAAATCCATGGTTCCCTTTAAGTAGCAAAAAATTATTTTCACTTCCTTTAAATGAGATTCCATTGGATTGGATTGATATCTTGCATATAAGAATACTGAAAACATTAATTCTGGATTACTATCTATCATGTAATGTAGACTTCCTATCATACCACTAAATGATTTTTGATCTACTGGTTTCCTAGCTTCATCAATATCAATTGTGTTTGAGGTACCAATAAAAGTAATTATACTCTTAGTGTTGTCATATCCATATTTTTTAAGAAGATATTTAATATACTTATATTGGGATTAATAGATTCCTTCGGGTTTTTGAGAAATTTGAAAACCAAGGAAAAAAGGTAACTCCCCCATGAAAGTCATTTCAAACTCATATTTCATTAGATCTACAAAAGAATCGATTAAATATTGTTGAGTTGAACCAAATATAATGTCATAAACATAAATTTGAACAATCAAAACATTTTTCTTATCTTTCTTTATAAAAAGGGTTGGATCTTCATTTCCCTTAACAAAGTTATTTTGAAGCAAAAATCCTATAAGTTTATCATACTAAGCTTTAGGGGCATGTTTAAGTCCATACAGAGCTTTGGTAAGTATAAAAACATGATCAGGATGTTTTGTATCTTCAAATCCAGGAGGTTGTTCAACAAAAGCATCCTCTTGAACATAACCATTAAGAAAAGAACATTCACATCCATTTGAAAATGTTTGAAATTGAAGAATGTTGTAAAGGAATGTAAATTATGAATAGATTCAAGTCTTGGAACTGGAGAATAGGTTTCTTCATTGTATATTCCTTCTTGTGGATTATAGACTTTAGAAACTAATCTATCTTTCTTTCTAACGATGATTCCATTTTCATCACACATGTTTCTGAATACCCATTTTACTCCAATAACAAAAGTTTCCTTAGTTCTTTCAACCAAGGTCCAGACTTTATTCCTTTCGAATTCATTTAGTTCATCTTTCATGGATTTGATCAAATCATCATCACCTAAAGCTTCATCAGTGCTTTCTGGTTCTAATTGGGAAATGAAATCTAGATATTCTACATCATTTTGTAAGAATCTTCAAGTCCTTACAGGTTTATTGACATCACCAATGATACTATCATTGGGATGACTCTTTAGAAACAACTGATTTGGGTTTTTTAAAACCTATTCATCAACATAGGGTAGGAAATATTCTGGGATAAATGTCTCAGAAGTATCTTCTTTAACATTTTCCTTATCAGAAGGATTTTCTATCAAAGGTTGATAATCAATTTTCGAAAACGCATCCATGGATGTAGGTTGGGATTGTTTGAAAACAAAAGGATTAGTTTCATCAAATTTAACATTTACTGTCTCTTCAATAGTACAAGTGTTTTTATTTAAAACCCTATTTTCCTTAAAAGTTGTGGAGTTTCCTATGAAAATTCCTTCATCCGATGTTGGTGTGAATTTATATAGATTATCTTTAGTATTCAGAATGAATACCTTGCAAAAAAACCTTAAAGTATGAAATTCTAGGTTTTCTAACATTCCATAACCCATATAGAGTTTTATTAGGAAAAGTTCTAATCAAACCACAATTTATAGTGTAACAAGCAGTACTTACAGCTTCAGCCAAAAAATGTTCGGCTACAGAATACTTACTCAACAAGGTTCTAGTTATTTCTTGAAGAATTATATATTATTTCTACAACACCATTATGTTCAGGTGTTCTGAGTGCTGGGAAGTTATGAGTAATACATTTTCTACTACAAAAAGATTCAAAATATGAATTTTTAAATTCTCCTCCATGATCACTATGAATATTTTTCAATGGAAGGATTTTCTAATTATTAACTTGCGCTCTAAAACTTTTGAAATAAGAGATGGCTTCAGATTTATTTGCAATAAAATAGACCCACGTAAATCTAGTGTAATTATAATCCATGAAAAATACATAGTACTTTCCCCTAATGCATCCAGTTTGTGTTGGAAAAAATTATCCATATACACTAGCTGTAATGCATCAGTAGCTGGGACTTCACTGACTGAATTAATACTTGATTTATTTTTCTTGCCATATTGACAAGGGGCACAAACATTTGAAAATTCAAATCTATTCTCTGGTAGATCCTTAACTAGTCCCCTCTTTGAGAGTTTTCATATAATCCTAAGGTTACAGTGACCTTACCTTCTATGATATAACCAAGAATGATCTTCTATTTCACTAAGGCAAGGTAAGTCTTGGATCCTATGGTCTTCTAAGTTTAGTGTGTAACCATTATCTTTCCTGTTGATAAAAATAGTAATTTCTTCCTTGGAATTTTATACTAAGCATGTATCATTCATAAAATTCACAAGGTTGCCTTCATCTCATAATTTGATTTTGATAATGAGGATGTGCTTAAGACATTTAACAAATAAACCATTTGAAATCAATGTTTTTTCGAAGAAAAACAATGTTATCTATACCAATAATTTCTCCTTGAGCATTATCTCTGAATGTTACTTTTCATCCATTCATCCAGATAATATTTTCAAAATAGTTTCTATTACTAGTCATATTCCTGGAACATCCACTATCTATGTACCATGTATTACGGTTGGTACTTTTCCTAATTTCCAGAAAATAAGAAAATGTTAGATTTTTAGAGTCCAAAATTTCTTGGATCAAGAATTGTATATAACAAAATTTTGGGTATTCATATCTGTTTAGAAAAATAGGATTTATGAAACCCAAGATATTGAACTCTATTTAAGGAGTAATTTTTCTTCCAATGCCCACCACTTTGACATTTAGTGCAAAAAGGGGCACTAGAAGGAACAAAATAATTGTTTCAAAAAACAAGTTTTTTGTGAGTATAACAAACTCCAGTAGTGTTTCCTTGAGGTTTAATTTTAGAATACATATTTTCAAAATTTTCCTTCCCAGTGGTAAATTTTGCAAGATTCTTCTTTAGAGATAATATTTTGGATTTCAGTCTGATGACTAAATTTCTATCCCCGTGAATAATTTCCTTAGAGTTATATTTTTGCTAAAAACATTTATCTCTAAAATAGAATTCATAAGATCTTTCGAAAGATCTTATTTAATATAATTTTCATTCTCAAGGTCTTTATAATGTTTTTTGAAAACTCATCTTTATCCCTATGTTATATATAGGGATATAAAATATCTTTTGTAAGAATTTCTCCCCTACTATTTTCCTACTCTAATTTCAGAGAATTTTACAATTTCATGCTTCAAGTAACATGGAAAATCTAGAAACTTCATCATATGATGGTATTTATTCATTTTCTAAGGATGAACTATATTCATTAGAAGTACCATTTTCATAATAGTAATTCTTATCAAGAGATAAATTTGTTAAATCCTCGTCAGAGTGTACCTTGGAAATAAGACATGTATTGGGGAAAGAAGTAGTAGCAATGAAACCCATATTATTCTGTGTTGATGAATCAAATTCAGAAGATTCACTTTATGAAGAATCTTCACAGATAGAACTCCAAGTAGCATTATATTTTTGGATTTTCTTCTGCTTTGATTAATAGAATTTCTTCTTATTCCTTTGTGAATTCATTTACTTTTTTCAACAAGGGAAAATCAGGTCTGATATGACCTGTAATTTTTAATTCATAACACATAACATCTCCATATTTCTTATCTCTGTAGTCTTTCTTTTTTTATTTATTCTGATGGTTCCTTTGAGCTATAATTTTTTTTATTCTCCGATCAATATTAGCTTATTCACTATCAGACATTTCGGTGTCACTAAATTCTAACTGAATGATGACTTTTGTTGTCTTTGATCTGGTTACTCTTTCTGGGGACTTTGATTTTATATGTTTATAAGTGGTTGTAAAAGTAACTCCTCCATTCCCATTCTTCTTCTTGACATTTTCCGCATCTCTTTTCATTCTGGTTTCATGAGGAGGAAGAGTTCCAAACAACTCATCTATGGAAATCTGAGTGACTTTCCTATTCTCATCAATAGTTGTCCTGTTGGAATCCCATTCATTTGGCATCATATCTATGATCTTCTCCACAAGAACCTCATCATACAAACCTCTTCCTCCCATAGATTGTAATCTATTCATGACAGTCATAAACATTCGCTGAACTTTTCTTATAGGTTCTCCAAAAGGAATGTTAAAATGTTGGTGTTTAGCTCTTACCATAGATCTTCTTGCCTCTATGACTTTAGATATACCAAAATGTGTAACTTCAAGTTTCTTCCAGATACTATTTTTAACTTCACACGAAGATATTTGATTATAGATTTTCCTATTCATGGAACATAACAAAGTAGTTTTGACTCTGATATTTGATTGATATTCTCATTTCTCCTGATTCGTAAAGGTTCCCAAATCCCTTTTAGAAATACTATAATCTCTAGTCGACATTAGATAGTTATCAACTCCAGTATTGATAACAAAAGTCCTCATCCTATCTCTCCAGTACTCATAATCATTTCCATTGAAAACAGGAGGTCTTGTAAGATTTTGGATATAAATAGAACAAACATTGAAACCTACCATCCTTAAGGTAATATTTGGAACAAAAAATATGTTAGTAGTATAATTTTGTAAATATGAGAAAATAACCTAAGCAAGGAAAAAAATATCTTTCACAAGAATGAATCTGAACTATATGATACTGAAAAAATAGATTCCAAAAAAAATATGAATTTGTAAGTTCAATTTTTAGAATTCAATTCCAAAAATTATGAGAGGAAAAAATTATCTTCTAAATATAATCATGAGATTAATTCAGATTGTACCAAATGCACTGATACCAATTGTGAGATGGTATATGAGTATGAAATAATCTATAATACCAAATGTATGATCGAATATGCAAACATGAGATTTTAAAATACAAGAGGGGGTGAATTGTACACATTAAAAATTATTTAGAAATATTTAATGATGATTATGTTTAACCGGGTTAAACAAGATAAATCACAAGACCTCTGAGTTCTAATAACATTCCTGATCTCGGAAGAGTGATTCTAAAAATAAAATATAACAAAATTTTACAAAGATAAAGATTCTACCTTAAATCATATAGAATCATACTAAATTAGAGTACAAGTGTAATGAAGTATAAGAACATTATGTGTTCCTCAAGTATACAAATGCAGTGGAAAACTTGTAACAAAAACAAGTAACATGTAGTAAAACTTTTAACCCAAATAGAATGGTATCAAACAACCTTGGATAAAGGTCCCTTGATTTATACTTTCAAGAAAGTATGTCTTACCCACACCAGGGTAATCCCTTAATATGATGATTGGAGTATGTCTTGCTATCCTCGCATTCCCTCAACTATCTGGTAGTCGGCACCTCTATCTCCCTCAACATGGAAGCCCTCAACTTAAAGGTAGTCGGCAACTCTGTCTTCCTATCCCCGGAAGCCCTCAATTGAACACAACAACAATCAGAGTCGCACGAAGAATAACTGAACAAGTAGTTCAGTATACACAAAGCAATAGAAGTCTCTCTCTAGAAATCACTTCAACAACATGTAGTCTCTAGAGTCACATAACATTGTTTAGCTCTTTTCAAATGAGCTCCTATTTATAGGCACAACTCCAACGGTCGTCTCCCTCTTCCAACGGTCATGTATTTCCTTGAATTTTAGAGGGACCTGTACACATGTCACTCATTCAACGGTTAGTTGATAACTGAAAGCATGACATCATTTTACAAATAAAAAGGTGAATGCATAACCAAAATCTCATTTTCAGAAAGTAAGTAAGTGAATGATTGGAATGTAAGTAAATGAACTCAGAGTCTATACTACAATAATATTCGGATTCTATTTTGAGGGAATTTGGAACCTAAATTCTATATAATTATAGAGTGTGAATTTCAAGGTAATTCGAAATCTAAATTCATTAGAATTCAGAAAATGAACTTACCAAGTTCGGAGTCGGAGTTCATGAGAATTTAGAGTCAGAACTCATAGGAGTTTGGAGTCTAAATTCAGAGTACTCCTGAGTCAGAACTATGAGAAGTTCATATCTAGAATTCATAATCAGAATTTAGAGTTGAACTTCATTAATGTTCATATCGAAAATTCAGATTTGAACTTCATGAGAGTTCGTAACCAGAATTTTTAGTTGAACTTCATGAGAGATCATATCAAGAATTAGGAGTTGAATATCATGAGTGTTCGTATCCAAAACTTGGAGTTGAACTTCATGAATGTTCATATCTAGAATTTGGAGTTGAACATCATGAGGGTTTTTATCCAGAATTCAAAGTTGAACTTCATGAGAGTTCGTATCCAGAATTCAGAGCCTTAAATAGAATTCTTCATATCTAAGTGTTATATGATTCTGATATTTTCGTCTCAATATGAGTTTTACACTTAGAAAATTTATGATATAAACAATGAAATCTAGATAAGGGTAAATTTCCTTGGGTAAGGAAATTTTCCTTAAGGGAGTAAAACAAGGGATAAAATGAGTTTTTCCTTGAAATAAGGTGTTTGTGATTTTCAAAACAAGAGGAATGGTAAAGTCATATATTAATCCTTATTGACTCAACAATCTCCCCCTTACTTGAAGGAATGGGAAAGTCATAAGGAAGACCTTATTGACTCAACATGTATGTGAAAGCATGAGTACATGGAGTGATTCACAATGTTTTTTGAATGCCTCCCACATCACCAAATCAGTGATCAACCCGTCATCGAATACTTCTACTAAGGACTCAAACTTATAGATAAAAGCATGATGTATTCCCTTGTGAGAGGGGGATTGGTCGACAAAACACCATAAGATTCATGTGTTTTGATTGACATAACGGATTAAGACACCCAACGATTTTAAGATTGTGGACACCACTTGTCAGAGTATTACATATGGTAATTTCATATTCTATTTAAAATAATTTGGCTGATACTAGGTTCGAATAATTCACCATTATGGTGAGATAGATTTACATGCCTAAAAAGAAATATCAGCCAACACTTTTGAGGCCTTATGTAATATTCACTAAAATATACCACCCAATAGACTAGTTCCCGCACTATATTAATTAGATTATTATGTCTCCATATTTAATGGGGGACTATATCAGCAACAACAACCACCACATCCCTAGAAGAAATATTATTGCATTGCACCAAAATAATACCATTGGTGGAAGGATCAATCAGACATCTATTATGGATCTGGACATCAATAATGTCCCCCTTTTCAACAAAATTTATAGTAACCTCCACCTTACCAATATGTTTTCATGCAAACCCAAATGATATTTGAATCCCAACAATCAACAAGCCAATAGAAACGGAATTCCCAACCAATGGTAAACTCTAACATTGATGACCATTTGAAAAAAAAATCATAATTAATAAAATGATATGAAGAGTTTGAGTTTATAATTATGGGAATTGAGGAATGAATTGAGTCAAATTTGCACTGTCATCCATGAACATGTAACTATGAACTCCTAAAATCATCCTACCAAACCCAATCCAAATCCCCAGGGGAAAGCCAGTTCCATAACATTGGGAAGTCATAATCAAATGAATGATACATCTATACCTATCGCTCCACCAAGATTCACCTCAACTATGAAGAATCCTCATTCAAGAGAAACTATTGAGAAGCCCTAGGGGAATGAAAGATGTAATAAAAAGATTGAAAATGTTCATCCTAAACACCTTACCATTCAAAATTGGGGGTTTCAAACCAAGAAGTTGGATAAAGAGGCAATGAAAAAAGAGGATTTGAACACATTAATGAACTTGGATAAAAAATCCTCTTTATTTATGTAATTATGGAAATCTGAAGGTATTCAAAATTGTTAATAGAACATTCCACTGATTGAAGCGGGGTCATTTGAAATGGGAGGAGAAATATTGGATGGAATGTGGTAGTACTAATTACATAAACTCATTTAATTCCAAAAAAGTGGAAAGGATCCATGGATATTCACTATTCCATGAAACATATGGGAGTTACACATTTTTGATTCTTTATATTATTTGGTAGCTTCCACAAATGTGGCACCTCACTTTGTATTATCTTATTTATAGGTGTGTGGGTTGATGTTGATGTGAGTAATTGTGAAGTTAGTGAATTGAGCTATAAAATATCTAATGGGTTTCAATGGGGATGTGACTTTTTGGTTATATTAATTATCATTATAGTATAATTCAATATTCTTAAAATGGAGAATTATCAAGTATATTCTTATTATCCTATTATCTTAGTTAGGCCTTTCCTTAAAGTTGAAAACGAGATAATAAATTTCGATGATGGTATACTTTCCATTGATATCAGAGATGATGTTTTGATATTTAATGTTATGGAATCCATGAACTACCCTTTGAGGAGCATTCTTCTTTTATTATCTCCTAGATATATTATGATAATTGGATGTCGTCTAATGTCTAAAAGAACTTCCACATCAATTCATAAATCACATTCCTCTATTGGATTGGATTTTTATGTGGGTTCACATTCTGATTTTTAACATGTTCACCCATATTGTGCCACAGCTGTTGAGTAAGCTGATGCATTTGATACCTTATTCTCTGATTTTGATGATTCATGTTCTGAATCTAACTGTCACTGTGCACCAATTTCAGTTCATTCAATTCATCTATCCATAAAGCACCCCACATCATTTGAACTCATTCCAGTACCACTAAATCCGAATTAATCATAATTTTTATGTGGTGAGATATTTCATGAAATAATTTCTAACAATTTTCCATTTTAACATGAAGTAATACTTATGAATATTTCCATGGGTATAATATTGGATATTGGGTGGACATTGAATGATATATAAGGTATTATGCATTCTATTTTATTTCATTGGATTTTTTGGAGTATGGGGATAATATGGTTATGTAGAAATAGAGAAGGATTAATCCAAAAATTATGTATGCTATTAAAAAATGTTGAAAATTTCTCAAGGCAGGTATCATTTAACCGATTTACGGTTTCTGTTGGGTGAGTCCTATATAGGTGGTGCCTTGGAAAAGTGGTGTTACAATTTTCTTGGAATCATAAAGAAGGGATATTCCCAAAGAGTGTTAAAAACAATAGGTCTGTGTGGAATGATTATAGGAATCTAAATTACTCCACTCAGAATGACCATTTTCCTCTCTAATTTATCGATAAAATATTTGACAGTCAAGCTGGAAAGACACCGTTTTGTTTCCTGGATATCTTTTCAATATATTTTTTGTTTTTTATAGACCTTGAGGATGAGGATAGGAAATAATTCACTTGTCCATTTGGTACATTTACTTATAAAAGGAGTCCTTTTGGACTATTCAATTCCACAAGTACCTTTTTGATACGCATGCTGATTATTTCATCTCATATCAAAATTTTCTCCAGGGAGGCATTTATAAATGATTTTATAATATATGAATATTTATTTTATGAATCTGCAGTTTGAGAAAGCTATTAAATCACTATATTGAGAAGAATATGGTTTTAAAATTTAAAACATTCCATTTCATTGTTGAAAATGTAATTTTCTATAGTAATGTTGTGTCAAAAAATGGAATAGTGGTTGATTAATCAAAGGTAGATATTATTTCATCATTTCCATGACCTCCATATTTGTATGATGTTAGATCATTCCAAGGTAATCTAGGATTTAATGGACACATCATCAATGATATTAGGAATATTTCCCTTGAAATATCTAGATATCTTCATAAAGATATTGACTTCATTTTTTATGATTCAATTACTATATCATTTGATGGGATAAAGAACCATCAGACCACTCCACTGATCATTCAAACCTTATAGTTGGACCTTCCATTTGAGATTATGTGTGATTCTTAAAATATTACAATTGTATGTGTATTATCACAGAGGCTGGAAGAACATTCACATGTGATTTATGAGGCATCAAGGATGTTGGGCTAATCATAATAAAACAAAAAAAAAACAATTGAATTGGAGTTTCTTTATATAACATTTTATTTAGATAAATTTATCTCATATTTATATGGCTATAATGTTTTTGTTTTTACTGATCATATAGAACTGAGGTACATCTTGGAGAATCAAGATGTAAAGGAAAAATATTTTTGATGGATCATCTTTATTAAATAATTAGATATTGCGATAAATGAGAAGAAGGGATCATAAAAATTGGTGGTGGACCACATGAATATGATTACTCACGTAATAGAGGTTGAACCCTTGGACTAGGTACCACTTCAGGGAACATTTCCTGAAGAAAAACTTTATGCACTCCCTAGTATGAATCATTTGTATGACGATTTAGTGAACTTCCATCTATAAACTGAAATTTTTTCAAATTAAAACAAACATAATGTCCAAAAAATAAAGTGTGAGTCTTGGTTTTATGTGTGGGAAAATCCCTACCTCTTGAAGATTTTTAGTGATCATGTTATTAAGAGGATTATTCCAGATCATGAGTTAGAGTCTTTTCTCTATTTATTCCATAAACTTTATTATGGAGGACAAATTATAAGCCAACAAAAATCTAGGAATGTCTTAAACTATGGGTAA
Organism: Viscum album; assembly: GCA_963277665.1. Lineage (NCBI taxonomy): Eukaryota > Viridiplantae > Streptophyta > Magnoliopsida > Santalales > Viscaceae > Viscum > Viscum album. Next base: position 503,242,498 of record OY728122.1, on the reverse strand, counting down.
TGTTGTCCTATCTTATTCAATGATGTTTATGTGATTTTTATGTCGTGCTCAAATTGCTAAAATTTTGGAATCATTTCAAGGAGACATAAGATTCCCCAACAACATATATTTTTATGCATGATTTTTTATGTAGGGGTAATTTATTTTATGTGTCATATTCTTAGTTTTTTTTGTTTTTTTATATTTTTATTTCAAATTATTATGTTTGAAAATTGGTGAGGCCATGGAAATGAGGAAAAATGACTCTTGTTTTGTGGTTTATTTTTGAAAGGCATGGATTTTATGTATGTTTAGAGTACCTAAGGTCATCATCAATGACCAAGGTACAACCTTTTGTAATCATAATTTTTCTTCCCTCTTTTATATTTATTTTATTATTAACACAACTTCAATGCCATAAAACCACCTAACAAATTTCAAGAAATTTGATTCATGATATCTATTAAATAAGATTTTGGAGAAAACAATGAAAATGAAAATGAATAATTGTATAATGTTCATTGATGATGTGATTATTGATATAAGATTACATATAAAACCCTAATCTATATGAACCCATTCAGTATTTTTCTTTGCAATGTTCTTTTATCTCCTCTTGTAGGTCGAGAATTTCTCATATTCCTCTATAACGAATTGAAATTGGGATTTGAAAAAATATGGATCTCAATGGAGGCTAAAAATTCAGGATCATAAGGAGATTAAATTAATATCATATGAGAACTCAAGTATATAAAAGGATAGATAAAAAGTAGATCATGATATAATGATCCAAGAAGGAGAGAATCATTTACAATATAATGGAATAATCTATAGTTCACGACTGATAGTGGTGCTCAATAAGATTCATTCCATGTGGTTATGTTCTTATATTGTATCTAATGTATTCCCTTATGGTGAAATGGAGATCGCACAAGAGGTAAGCATACGAAAACTTACAATAAATGGGAGACATTTGAAGAAATACATTGAAGGACTTCTTATAAATGTAGTTGATTTCACTACACGGCATGACCCCATCATCAGATGAGAAAATAATATCATTCATAATCCTTTCACATTTATATTAGTTTCCATATTTAAAATTTTACATTTCATGTGGAAATATCATCATATATGTTCAAATAAAGGAAAATGCAATATTTTATGTGTGGGGGAGGGGAAGAAATTTTGGGGTGGATATTTAGGATTTTCAATTATATGTTTTTAGTGTGTTTATTGATAATTTTGAGAAGAGAACCAAAAAAATAAATATAAAAATAGAAATAAAAGAAAAAAATATCATGAAACCTGATTATTCACATGATCAACATATGGAAATTATATGTTTTTAAAATTTATTGGTTGAATAATAAGAATGATTAATATTTCATCATTAAAGATTGATTTTAATAAATATATAAGTGGTTGAAAATATGATGGGTTGTGTCATCATTAAAAATTGGATTTTTACACCATTATATGTGATATTTTTTCTTGATAAATTATTTCATAGATATCTCCACACCACATTTCTCTCAACCATGACCTTGGAAATTGTTACTACCCAATTAAATTTATATCCATGTTAGATAAAAAACAAGCTTATATCAATGGTTAATCAATTTGTTTGTTTATCTTATGATTGTTTTGAATACTGTACTGTATTGGCATATGTATGTATACAAGATATGTAACAGTTTTATTCCCTAAAACAATAACGAAAACTAAAAAATAAAAAAAATTATTTATTACCATAATAAAGTGGGAATTGATGAAAATTACAACACGTGGGGATATGTTTGTCGAGATATCAAGTTCTATCTTTCAGGAATTCATAAGTGACTGGGTCATTAAATATGATTTCAACGTAATGTAGAAAAGGGTTATTAATTAAACCATGAAACAGGAATTATTTACATGACCTGAATTTATTTAATTATAGGAGGAGACATGAGCTTGAAATGGTGGACACACTCATACATGGGGAATTAATGGCATGTTGGACCTATAAAATATTTCACATTGATTAGCAAAATTAATCTCTACTATTTTTATATTGATTAATATTATGATAAAATTACTTTCAATCTTATTGAAATTGAATTTTTATGAGATTTTTACTTTCTATATATTTACACTGTGAATTGAGAAATACAAACATGCATATCATGTTACAATTTTCTAGATTACATGATATGAGGTTTTTCCAAGGATTGAAAAACAGTATGTTTGTGGGTGTTTATAAAACAAATTTTTATTGAATAATTTACATTTAATAAATGACATAATTTCTTCATATTGTGTTAAATAATTTTATTTATAATGTTTTTTGGATTTTATCATTCATTTGAATACTAAATCAAAATTTATCATTTTTATTTAAAAATTCACTATTGTATTTTGGACATAAATATTTTTCAAGGATTTGTCTGAACATATGAATTTTGTAACAATTTATCTCACTAAATGTGATACTACTTTATTTTTGGACTTCAGATTAAGATCATTCATTTGATTAACTAAATAGGCTATGAACTCTACACTATACCAGAATCCAAAAAATTCAAAATACTTCAGTATTTGGTAAATAACGTGTTTATATTTTTATATATCTAGCCCAAAATTTTATGAAATATATGGATAAATATATCTAAGATATAAAACATATGGAAAATTAGTTTTTTTATGTGTTTTGGTGGACAAACGATCAGTTCAATTTGGATTAAAATATTTATCTGAATTTCCCCATTCACACTTTAATCCACTAGTAATCATATCCCCACATCCACTCTAAAAAAATTATTTTTATCATATTGAGGGTTTTTACATTAATTATTCTATTTTAGGTAGTGGATAATTGGTTTCGATTCATTTCTCTATGAATTTCAATTGGGAGTGCTCTTGAATCATGGTTCCCTTCATCGAAGCCTTATTATTCCTCAGAACTTTTTAAAGTATCTGTTCTTGCAATAAAATTTTTGGGTCCAATTATGATTATTGTATTATATTCCATTTTATTATTCTATACTCATATTATTTGTAGTGGAAATCAATTTTTGAAATGTGATTCGGTTATACTATGTCCAAGACCGTTGCACATGAAAAACATTTCTATGACGATTACACCGCACATGGAAGTGTTGATTTTCTTTAGTAATTGATCTACATAATAAATTATTATTTTATTTATATTGAGACAATGAGATACTATAATTCACTTTTGATGGACTCTAAATGGTATTTATTAATTTAAATATATCTAATCATGTAATTGAACATTTAACACGAAACAAAATAGGTCAAAAATTTTCTGAATTGTTGGAGAATGAACCTAATTAGAAATACAAAACCATAGATGATAATTTTATAGAGTTCAAATATAATTACTAACCTAAAGTGGACCTCATTTATATAGTTTATAGGTAACCTAATTTAATAAAGACTATAATCTAGACTTATAACCTCAATCAAATTATGGTGATGCATTTACATATTCTAAAACTAGACATGTCATTAATTAATTTCTTCATAGAGGTTAAGTTGATTTTATTAATGTTCAAGGGAAAAAATAATGGATCATATTTAAGTGATTATTTTTATTTTATCATGATAAATGTTTTTCTAATAGGTATAGTGAGATCAATTAGGCCTTCTACAAATATTTTCTAAAAAACATCTTCTCGTTGTGTCCTATTAATAAAAATTGTTTCCCAAACAATATTTTTTTTAATCTTCTTCCATCACATTTCGTATCCTTATTTTATAATAATAATAAAATACCATACATATTATGATTTTATTATTTATTTAATATTTATTTTTATAATACTTTTAGGAATTTTTTTAAATTTCGCTCACTTTGAGACATGACCTTGGTTAGCCACTCAGCTGCACCTATGTAACCAAAAAAATCATACATCATTTGTGATATTTGATTAAATTCCCTTTAAATTCTCCAAACATTATTTTTGATATTACTTAGAGAATAAAATTACAAAAAACCATTACAAAACATCATTTAATTTTTATTATACCAAACCAATTTCATGTAACACCACGAGCTTCCATGATACGCTTCTCATTCAATAATGCAATAGCTGGCATTGTACGCAACTTCGAGTTCTAACACACCGCAACTAATCAATGTAGCCGTTTTGTATAGTAATAACAACTTTTTAAATTTATAGAAATTTTATATTTCAAAATGGACTTCATTTTTGTATTCCTAATATTGAAATTAGCCTATGTTGAATTTTTTGTAACTTTCTGAGAACTTTCAAATTTTTATGAATAGTGAAAAATACATAAAACAACTTTTTTAATCAAAATAATTTATAGTGATAAGTTATACTATTGAGTGGTTTTAAAGTATAATTATAATATAGTTTTACCATTTTATCCAATGGTGTTCATTAGAATTAATTTCACTTCGAAATTGGACGTAAACAATTGTCAATCTTTTGATATAAATTATTTCTTAAAAACACGCTATTTGTTGTCACAGCGGTAATTAATTATAAAATTAATTAATTCAACTTATATGTTTGGAATTTTATAAAATAGACATCATTTTTGAATTCGGAATATCAATTATAGCTTAGGGTGAAATTTTGGCATTTTTCTGAAATACTTCAATTTTTGAAAAATAGTGAAACCACTAAGTGGTAGTTAAATAACTGATTTTTCATTTAAATGAAATATTACCACTTCTGTTATTTGATTTTAAAAAATATGACATACATTGTTGTCATTGATAAGTAAAATGTGGTTCAATGGGATTAAAATAAATTTTTTGGTGAATAGTAACTTTTAAGTTCTTAATCGCGATTAGAGGTAATTAGTGTAGTTTAAGGTAAAAATGATGTTTTAATAATATGAGATGAGCTTGACACATGTCCTACCCTCATTGGATGTGCCACGGACGACCAAGAAAATCCATGGGTCAACTTGGGGACCCCATGGAGCCACTTTAGTTGGAAAATGTCAAAAATACCTTTTATTTAATGTTAAAGTAAAAAATGACACAAACATGAAATGTTTTACTAAAAAAATTTTTACATGGGGTTATACAAGTCATATTTTTGACTATAAATATTAATTGGAAGTATAAAAAGATTTCCTACCTCATAGTAGTTTTTTTATAATTTTTAGACCTTAAATAAATTAAATTATTTATGACATCATTATGATGCAGCGACGTCCTCATTATTTAACGATTTAAATAAAATAAAAAGATAATGTAAAATCCAAGGCTTACACTTGTCAAAACCCTATTGGATGAGTAGATTTCGAACCCTTATCACCTTATCCTCAAATTATATAAGTTTGGGACCCCTAAAATCCGAAACTCATTTTATAATAAAGTGAATTTTCTTTACATTCCAAGAGTGCCCCTCCTCTCCACTTATAAAAGGCCCCCAACTCTACCACCTTACTCACACTTTAAAAGCATTTTTTCTCGGCCAAACTCTTCCCAAATACTCTCCCAACTTCCCTCCCTTACTCCTAAAAGCCTCAATGTGGTCAGATCTCTTCCCAAGGAAGCCTTTGGCTCAAATCAAAAAGAGTTACTTGATTTTAAGGTAATGTATTCTCTAATGTTGTTTTTTTATTTTTCTTCTCCAACCCCATAAAAACTTTTTATTCATTTCTTTTGTAAAAAAACCAGTATCCTAAATATACTAGGATATTTTTATAATAAGGATTCGAGCTACACTTACACACAACTACATCTAATGGTTAAAGAACATACTGTTTCGGTGGATGGCGAATTTCTGCCTCACGAAACGATGATTGTTCAACACTCATATAACCCCTCTAATGGTGTCCATTATGATGGAACTATTTTTATATATGATATTATACTGTAACTATATTATACCTTTATATAATTATGATTTCATTCCATTAAATATGAAATAGAAATGAAAGTAGCGTTCATGCGTACGTACGGCTTACCGTCCTCATGAACGGTGAATTTCATTTCTTACCTCTAAATGTTATGTAACATTATAAATGCATGTATATACTGGATATATATGATATATATGATATCTAAATCATGAAAATAATTCTGTAAATAATGTATATATCACCACATGAACAAATTGTAATTATATGAATTTTATTTTTGACTCAAGTACCTAAGATCGACAAAATGACCGTTATAAACATAAATAATTACATAAAGTTCATAACATGGTAATAAGGGATATAAAAGGAATAATGAACATGAAAAAGGTTCTTAAGTAAATAGAAATTAACTCTAGTTTATTATTCAGGAGGTTAAAGAATGATCGAGTCAGGACAGGACGCAGGGTAAAGGAATTTCTTAACCCAACTTCCATTTTGGGTTAATCTCCTACTTTAAAATTATGTCATGATATTATTATGTCTTATTTTGTATTTTTACTTTCTTTATGTGTAACTATAGTTAATACACATAATAGATCTATTTTATTTTAAAAATGATATTTTTAAGGACTTTGTCTCAATCTCCATTCATTGAGGCATATTTGGTTTTATACACAACTTTCTTTTATACGGTGTATAAACCCTTTTCACTTTTACGTTTATTCAAAAGGAATCTTTTTTATACGATGCATTTTACTAAACGAAAAAAAGGGAATGTTTTTATTTCCGTACATATGCGGCGAAAATGACTTCTCCGCCGCCGTGACCATTATTTGAGTTTCGTCTTCCTCTACAAGCCATCACTTTTTTTTAATGAAAACTAAATACAAAGTTGTAACATTCTTTTATTTTGGTATTGAAAATGGTTTTGAAAGCGTGTTTACTATATCAAGGTGTTGTATTGATATCTTGTTATTGAAATGTGGAAATTTTATGTTTCCTTTATGCATGTTTTATGTGATACCATTATGTTATGGTTTATGATATGATTAAACCTATTCATATGAGGAATGCATTGGACTTAATAAGTGACGGGTGGAGCCCGCTATAGCTCCTCCATGCATTGGTAGGTCTCATGAGACAAACTAGTGTCTTGGCACGAGGCCTTCACAAAATCTTATTTGTGGTTTTGGCACGAGGCCTTGGCTATGTGGTTATGATAGTCTGACATTATGCATTCCATCATTATAAAAGTGTTTATTGATATTGCATGTGATTATTCGACCCGTATAATATACATGTGAAGAAGTAAATGGCATTATCTCATTTTACTTTTTCCATATTATGTTGATGTTCATGTTTAAAAGGCTTTTGTTTTAGTTATACATTGCCTTAAACGTTTATGTTTATTTATGAAAGCTTCCGAAATATTTTTATCCTTACTGAGCATCTGAGCTCACCCCTTTCAATGTTTTAATATTTTCCAAGATGTGAAGAAGTATTTTATGAATGACCTGCAGGGATAATCAGAAGAGGATATGAGTGTGGACTATGGAGACTTTTTTATTGTAGTTTTTCGCTTTATGATGTAATGTAATGTTTACGAATGTATCTAGTGTTTCCAAGGCTACTAAACTAATCGGTCTTTCGAGACTTGATCTTTTGTGATCAAGCCAATGTTACGAAGTAATGCAACGACTCTGGGTAGCTGGAGTCGAGGCGTTACAGTTTGTATCAGAGGCAGTTTAGTACTAACTTTGGAAGCTAGATTTAGATAAACTCTGATTAGAGCACATAGCCCAAAGATATACTTTGAGGATTAATATAGAAGAACTTCCTAGAATTTTGGTATTATAGAGATTTTGTGAGTTTTACAAGCAATACAACCCTGTCTGGATACGAGAAGGTAGAGGTGGCTCTAGCACAGATGTACCTAGGGGTAAAACCCGAAAACACCGCTTTGAGCTAGACTCGAACGGGAACTGGTGCACGACAATGGGCCTTGCTGCACTCTTGGTTACGACACTCCCGGGGGATATGATTAGGATAATTCTCATTTCTTTACAAACCACTATGAAGGGTTATGAGTATATAATTCCTCAAAGAAAACTTTTTTTATGATTATGGATTATATCCATAAAATAGTTCAATTAGTGTTAAGTGTTTTACAAGTACAGAATTATGTATTTTGATTCATAAACTAATCTAGTTTATGCCATTGTTTAGAAATGGCACCTAGTGGAAGGAATGGAAACCGTATCAATGCACGCACTCCATGTAGGGATTGCCCTCCTGCTCAAGATAATTATTGTGGAGCTGGAGATACAACTGGTGCTGATCAACTTATTACCAAACTGGGACAACTCACTCAGGTTATGAATAATAACCTTACTCGTATGGAGCACCATGATCCGCAACGTGGAGGATCAATGTTAGACCGCTTCATGAGGAAACAACCGCCAACATTTAATGGGGGCACAAATCCATTAGTAGTTGAGCAATGGATAAACTCCTTAGAGAAAATATTCCATGCCTTTGGGAGTAGCGAAAAGGAGAAGGTTGTCATTGCAGTTTACCGCCTCACTGGAGATGTCGATCAATGGTGGTCATTGATTCAAAATACAAAGGAAGATGAAGAAGTATCAAGTATGGAATGGAGAGCGTTGAAAGATATTTTCTTAGAAAAATACTTTTCTCGTAACCATCGAGCAGATATGGAAAGGCAATTTTTGAGTCTAAGACAAAAGGAGGATGAGAATGTTGCAAAGTATGAGGCCAAATTTACAAGGTTAGCAAGACATGCTGCAGATTATATACGTAACCCGAGAAGTAAGATTGATCGTTTATTTGATGGGTTAAAACCGTTTCTCCGTCGAGCATTAGTCTCACAAACCTTCTCGTCATACGAAGATATTGTCTCGTGTGCTATCAAGATGGAAAAGGAATTTTCTAAGTCTCATGAATTTAAAGCAAAGAAAGAAAAGAAGAGAATGGTGGAACAAGAGACGGATAAAGGGAAAAAGGTAAAGAAGGATTTTACATTATGTGAAAATTGTGGGAAGAATCACCCCGGTGCTTGCCTAAAAGGAATTTGAGTTTGTTATAAATGTGGAGAAAAAGGTCACCAGACACGTCATTGCAAGGGAAAGAAATAGGCTATCAGTGTTGAATGCTACAATTGTAGGGAAATGGGGCATTATGCAAATGAATGTCCTCAGCGTCAGGGAAACTTACCTCATAAAAGGCCAAGGGATCAAGGACAATCTTATGATGTTACTACAGTTGAAGCGGAATAATTATTTTATTTGTGTTTTTGGACTCAAGAACTAGATTATGGTTATAAGAATAATGTGATATAAATAAGGATTGTACTGCAGTACATGTTGTTTTCATTAAGGATTTAGTATGATGAAGGTAATCATATTTTTAGTATGTGACAATAAGAGAAACTTTACTTTGTTTGGGGAATCTGAGGTTATAATTGATTTTGGAATTTAGTGACCTTTTAGTGAAAGTCTGGACGGAGGTATTTTGGATAACTATAAAGGTTGGAATGGATTAAGTTGATCTTTGGATAGTATTTTTTAATGTTAAAACATTTATGAAGATTATTTTTGGAATATTGTAGTTTTAGGAAAAGGACAACCTGCAGGGTGGGGCATAACCCGTCGCTTCAGACAAAGCTCCAGGAATCGAACCCACAACCATAGTGTGACATGCCTTTATTTCCTACCACTAGCCTACAGGAAGTCCCTGGTTATTACAAAATAGTTTTACTAATCTAAATGGTATGTGTTAATATTTGGAACCTTATAAAATGAGGATAAATAGAATATTTTGGAGTTGTATTACCTTTTAGAGTGAAAGATGGGTTTGTGGTAAAAATTTATTAAAGAATGATAGTCTACATGACAAGTATGTATATTCCCTTACGTTCTTAGTAAATCTCCTAAATAAATTCCTCAACTTTATAAAAGTTAACTCAAAAAAAAATGTTGTCGGTTAACTTTTCCTACTGGGGAATCAATTATCGTTTAACCAATCACAAGTTTGTGATTTTATTATAGTTAAACTTTCTCCTAATCCTATTTTCTATAAATCTCCATCAAATCTTGATGGTTTTTTTCTCATCCATATCAATATTTTCATAGAATCCTAGAATGGGCTATCTCGGGTGACCATTGTACTTATCTTGCTTTCTTTTAATGTTATATATTTATTAACCTTATTTCCAATGTGGGTTTTCCACAAAGGTATTTTATATTTTCAACCTTTTATTTTCAAAGAAAAATTTCAAATTGCGAGGATGAAATTTATTGAAGGAGGGGAGAATGTAACACCCCGAGCTTCCATGATACGCTTCTCATTCAATAATGCAATAGCTGGCATTGTACGCAACTTCGAGTTCTAACACACCTCAACTAATCAAACTATCCATTATAAATAGTAATAACAACTTTTTCAATTTATAGAAATTTTATATTTCAAAATGGACATCATTTTTGTATTCCTAATATTGAAATTAGCCTATGTTGAATTTTTTGTAACTTTCTGAGAACTTCCAAATTTTTATGAATACTGAAAAATACTTAAAACAACTTTTTTAATAAAAATAATTTATAGTGATAAGTTATACTATTGAGTGGTTTTAAAGTATAATTATAATATATTTTTACCATTTTATCCAATGGTGTTCATTAGAATTAATTTCACTTCGAAATTGGACATAAAGAATTGTCAATATTTGGATATAAATTGTTTCTTAAAAACACGTTATTTGTTGTGACAGTGGGAATTAATTATAAAATTAATTAATTCAACTTATATGTTTGGAATTACATAAAATAGACAACATTTTTGATTTCAGAATATCAATTATAGCTTAGGGTGAAATTTTGGCATTGTTCTGAAAAACTTCAATTTTTGATGAATAGTGAAACCACTAAGTGGTAGTTAAATAACTGATTTTTCGTTTAAATGAAATATTACCTCTTCTGTGATTTGATTTTCAAAAATCCGACATACATGGTTGTCATTAAGAAGTAAAATTTGGTTCAATGGGATTAAAATAATTTTTTTGGTGAATAGTAACTTTTAAGTTCTTAATCGCGATTAGAGGTAATTAGTGTAGGTTAAGGTAAATATAATGATTTAATAATATGAGATGAGCTTGAAACATGTCCTAACCTCATTTGATGTGCCATGGCCGACCATGAAAATCCATGGGTCAACTTGGGGACCCAATGGAGCCACTTTAGTTGGAAAATGACATAAATACCTTTTATTTAATGTTAAAGTAAAAAATGACACAAACATGAAATGTTTTACTAAAACAATTTTTACATGGGGTTATACAAGTCATATTTTTGACTATAAATAGTTATTGGAAAGATAAATAGATTTACTACATCATAGTATTTTTTATTTATAATTTTTAGACATTAAATAAATTAAATTATTTATGACATCATGATGATGCAGTGATGACCTCATTATTTAACGATTTAAATAAAATAAAAAGATAATGTAAACTCCAAGGCTTACACTTGTAAAAACCCTATTGGATGAGTATATTTCGAACCCTTATCACCTTATCCTCGAATTATATAAGTGTGGGACCTCTAAAATCCGAAACTCATTTTATAATAAAGTGAATTTTCTTTACATTCCAAGAGTGCCCCTCCTCTCCACTTATAAAAGGCTCCCACCTCTACCACCTTACTCACACATTCAAAGCATTTTGTCTCATCCAACATCTTCCCAAATACTCTCCCAAATTCCCTACCTTACTCCTAGAAGACTCACTTTGGGCAGAACTCATCCCAAGGAAGCCTTTGGCTCAAATAAAAAAGAGTTACCCGATTTTAAGGTAATGTCTTCTTTAATGTTGTTTTGTTTTATTTTTCTTCTCCCACCCCCTAAACACTTTTTATTCATTTCTTTTGTAACAAAACCAGTATCAAAAATATACTAGGATGTTGTTATAAGAATTATTCGAGCTACACTTACACACACCTACATCTAATGGATAAAGAACATACTGTTTCTGTGGATGGTGAATTTCTGCCTCACAAAAAGATGATTGTTCAACACTCATATAACACCTCTAATGGTGGCCATTATGATGACAATATTTTTATATATGATATTATACTGGAACTATATTATACCTTTATATAATTATGATTTCATTCCATTAAATATGAAATAGAAATGAATGTAGCGTTCATGCGTACGTACGGCTTACCGTCTCCATGAACGGTGAATTTCATTTCTTACCTCTAAATGTTATGTAATATTATAAATTCATGTATATACTGGATATATATGATATATATGATATCTACATCATGAACATAATTCTAAATATAATGGATATATCACCACATGAACAACTTGTAATTATAAGAATTTTATTTTTTACTCAAGTACCTAAGATCGACAAAATGACTGTTATAAACTTAAATAAATACATAATGTTCATAACATGGTAATAAGGGATATAAAAGGAATAATTAACATGAAAAAGGTTCTTAAGTAAATATAAATTAACTCTAGTTTATTATTCAGGAGTTTAAAGAACGATCGGGTCAGGACAGGACGCAAGGTAAGGGAATTTCTTAACCCAACTTCCATTCTTTGGGTTAATCTCCTACTTTCAAATTATGTCATGATATTATTATGTCTTATTTTTTATTTTTTATTTATTTATGTGTACCTATAGTGAATACACATAATAGATATATTTTATTTTAAAAATGATATTTTTAAGGACTTCGTCTCAATCTCCTTTCATTGAGGCATATTTGGTTTTATACACAACTTTCTTTTATACGGTGTATAAACCCCTTTGACTTTTACGTTTATTCAAAAGGAATCTTTTTAATACGAAGCATTTTACTAAACGACAAATTGGGAATGTTTTTATTTCCGTACATATGCGGCGACAACGACTTCTCCACCGCAGTGACCATTATTTGAGTTTCGGCTTCCTCTACAAGACATCACTTTTTTTAATGAAAAAAATACAAAGTTTTAACATTCTTTTATTTTTGTATTGAAAATGGTTTTGAAAGAATTTTTACTCTATCAATGACTTTTATTGATATCTTGTGATTGAAATGTGGAAATGTTTTGTTTCCATTATGCATGTTTTATGTGATACCATTATGTTATGGTTTATGATATGTTTAAACCTATTCATATGAGGAATGCAATGGACTTAATAAGTGACGGGTGGAGCCCGCTATAGCTCCTCAATGCATCGGCAGGTCTCATGAGACAAACTAGTGTCTTGGCACGAGGCCTTGACAAAATCTTATTTGTGGTCTTGGCACGAGGCCTTGGCTACGTGGTTATGATTGTCTGGAATTATGCATTCCATCATTATGAAAGTGGTTATTGATATTGAATGTGACTATTCGACCAGTAGAATATCCATTTGAAGAAGTAAATTGCATTATCTCATTTTACTTTTTCCATATTATGTTGATGTTCACGTTTAAAAGGCTTTTGTTTTAGTTATACATTGCCTTAAATGTTTATGTTTATTTATGAAAGCTTCTTCAATATTGTTATCCTTACTGAGCATCTGATCTCACCCCTTTCAATGTTTCAATATTTTCTAGGATGTGAAGAAGTATTTTATGAATGACCTGCAGGGATAGTCAGAATAGGATATGATTGTGGACTATGGAGACTTTGTTATTGTAGTTTTTCAATTTATGATGTAATGTAATGTTTACGAATGTATCTAGTGTTTCCAAGGCTACTAAACTAATCGGTCTTTCAAGACTTGATCTTTTGTGATCATGCCAACGTTACGAAGTAATGCACCAACTCTGGGTAGCTGGGGTCGGGGCATTACATTTCATCATTTAATTTCCATGTGCATCAGAACCATCTCTCTTATCATCCTAGTTGTAGTACTTTTGAGAGATAAGTAAAAGGAACAAATTAATATAGTCACTTCAATTTATTTCATGAATAATTCATGAAATAGTATTTATAGAGATATAATTGTATTTGAATAATATTATTTATTGAGAAATTCAATAATGATATATTAAATAACAATAATATATAAATTATCAAAGAGTGATAAAATAAATATTATCCCATTTTATCAATGATTATTCAAGAGGGAGATATTATTATTCCCTATAGAATAATAATTTTTTACTAAGAGAAAATATTGAATTATCAAGAACGGTAATATTTGATTAGTATTTTTATTCTGGATTGACCATGAGATAGAAACTACAATCCTATGTGGTGTTTAATTTTATTTTGAAATAAAATAATAGCCTAATTCTCTGAATCTGGGGACATCTGTTTTAGATGAAGAACATTTGTATGTGGTATTACTAAATAATTTTTGATGATCCTTGATAAAAAATATCTTGAGGTAGATAATTCCTTATATTTTGGGGATATAATTTAAAAATGTTTTATTGTTATAATTCTTGTTTTATCATACCTTTTTTACCATGATTTATTGTGATCACATGTGTGTGTCTGTTTAGTTGGGGAAATATATTATTATATTTGATTCCATGAGTATTACTAGTCTATCTTGTTTATATTTTTGATTATGATTACTTTTTTTATGTGTAACCACTATATTCTCATGATGATATGATATTCTTTACATGTATTATTTACTATGTAATATATATTATGATTACATTGATGTCATTATTTATAGTTAAAATAGGTAGACCATTATTTTTTGTTTATCCTTTATTTGTGGGGTGTGAATTTCTATTGATGATGACGATGTGGAAGAACCTATTAATATTTTAGTGTAAGTACATTCTCAATGCCTAAGCTGAGGTAAAGCATTTGGGGCATGGCGTCTTGGGGCCTCATATAATCCAAAGATGGGGTTTGATGCTCAAGATTCCTTACAGATGACGGATCACTTATAAAAAAATATAGGGGCCTAATATAACTCAATGACATGAGATAACTATGAGTTAAATTATGATTTCATTGGTTTATTCTTTCTCACTCATAAAATTATATGATTATCTGGCTGGTATCGAGTTGAGGAAGGCAAGGTCAAGGACTAGGGTGGCTTTGTTCGAGTACGGCTTCTCAGTATATGTGGTATGATTTTTATTCTTGTTAAAACAATATTATTATAGTGGCATACATATGTTACACTTATAAACACTTGTTATGGTTTCATTGGCGGTTCCCTAATGGTTTTTATTACTCACACTCTATATGTGAAGTTTGATATTCCTCAAAACTTATTTTTTTAGAAATCTCAATATTGGAAGAATGCTTGTGGTTAATCACTATGTAGTGGATCGTGATGTTGGTCTCCTACTAGAATTAACAATGGAGGACTCTTTGAATTACATATTTATTTTTTATTCCACACTTATACCATTGTTGGATTTCCATTTGGGACGCCATTTATTACATGTAATACATGTATAGAATCATTCATTTAATGTATATTACATTAATTATATATTAAACTATTAAATTACTAATTTCATTAACATGCTACTATGGAAATAGTATCCCACCAATAAACAAAGCCACTCAATGCTAGTCGGTGACAACATGAATATGATGAGGAACACATAAGGACATATAACACTCTGGTTAAATCCATGTGGTTTTTGTTGAGGTGTTATATAGATCATAAATAAACATATGAAAATTAATTTCCATTATGGGGGTGTTTTTTATGTTTTTCAAATTACAAATAAAAAATTTGAATGTATATTTATTTTTTATAATCATTACTAATTCCTCAAATAGAACAAATGTAGGACTGTAATTGTTTTGACATTATCATTCTAGTATATGGATAATTATGAATTTTAAAAAATCATAAAAAAATGAATGATGGATAACACCATCATTCTAAAGAAATCATTAAGAAATTTGAAGTCTTAAATTTCAATAAATAACATAAACTATTATAAACTAATAAAAAAGTATGAAACAATAAAAATTTGATACTATTACTAATAATAAATATAATTAAGTATATAAATTAGTATATTAGTATTTTATTTTTTATACATTTTATTATTGTATGATTACACATGTTAGGAGTTAAGGGATTTTTATTTCATTCATTCCTGCCCTTTTTAAATGGAAATTTCTCTTCAATTTTATTTTTATTTGGTAATTATATTTATATTTATTTATTTATTTATTTTCGTTGATATTTCACAAAACCCCTCCCATTCTCCCACTGGTTGAAATAGTTTATTTTACACTCAATGTTAGGAAGAATATACTTCTCTAACTTCTATTACATTTATAACATGCTATATATCTGTCACATATTTATTCTATAATAATTATATATCTTCTTCTAGATGGATTAAATCTATTTCAATTTTTTGGTTGACACTAGTTTTTTAAAGGTTTAATACAGTAATTTAAGGAGTAATTAATGTTCTTATAAATTTTATGATGAAATTATATATATATGTAATGTACTAATGTTAAAGTTCTTGGAAATGTTTTTGGATGATATGTGGCATTAATATAATCCATGAAAAGGAGGTTCCATTATAAACCAAGGAAGGGTGATGCTATATAAGGATTGGTGGATACATGTTATCCCTCAAATGAATGGTTTATAGAAGTCTTCTATATGGTTATTCCAAATTCAAATGGTTCCAAAAAAAATTATATATGATATCAATGTGTTTTAATGATTATTTTGGTCGATTTTGACAACACACGGATTGTGATAATTGAATCCATCAAATCGTGTCTTTGTAAAAATATTTATAGAATGATTCAGGATTCACGATCTATGTATTAATGGGTATGAATTATATTATCCTATTATTATC
Organism: Viscum album; assembly: GCA_963277665.1. Classification (NCBI taxonomy): domain Eukaryota; kingdom Viridiplantae; phylum Streptophyta; class Magnoliopsida; order Santalales; family Viscaceae; genus Viscum; species Viscum album. The sequence continues at coordinate 503,225,831 of OY728122.1, read as the reverse complement.
ACTCTGATTCTATAATCATTCTCTTATTCTCATCCTATGACCACTATTTAAATTCAATTGTTAATTTCTTATTTATTATTGATGATCATTTGAGTGCACCATCCTTATATTACCCATCTCTTAATAATGTGTGGAATTTTTGTTAATATTTTTTTCCAACAAAGGATTATAAATATAAATTAAATAGTGGAAGATGATGCTGAAATTTATGAATATGATACTTATGAATCCATGTTGTTAAGAGTGTGTACAAATTCTCTAAAACTCTAAACCAAAAAATGTACTTCGGTATGTAAGTGACACAATATTTCATTTTTATGTCACATGGTTTGTATAGAAAAATTTTGGTGAAATTTATCTGTATTAATGATATAATTTTTTTTATTTTGGTCGTTGATTTTAGGAGTGTGTTTACAATTATGTTAAAATGATACTTCTTCTCATTTATATGAGCTAACTAAATTTGGTTTTTCTTATGGAAATATATTCCAATTTTTAGGGTTTATATAATGCAAATATAACATTTTATGTGTTTATTAATGTTATGAAATCTAGAACAATTCTTTTGATGATTAATGAGTCTAATATAACCCCTAATCAATTGGTTAATGAATTTTTACTCCTAGAGTATATTCCGGAATAATCTTGTTAGGTTATTATGTTTTTTGGTTCATTGTAATATTGATATGAATATAATGTACCATGTAAAAAAAGAAATTTTCCTTCAGGCTATGTAATGGGTCTCCCTCAACCTAGTTAAAAGAGTACATTTCTTTTATTTAATAATAAAATGAGGATTCAGCCACATATTTTTAAAAAATATTATTATTATTTTTAATCATCCTAAATTATCAGATCGTTTTAAATGATCTAAGGTTGAGTAATAAATATATCAGGGAAAATAAATCCACCAAGTTGATTATACTTAAACTATATAAAAGTGTGATGAATTAAAGAGGGTTGTAAAATTAAGAACCTATTTATAATGAAAATTATGTTATATAAGTGGAAAAAATTCCCTATGTAAAGTAATCATTATAATAATCATACTCTAAACTGAACAGATCATTAAAAAATAAGAATTTGAATGTCATGGTATCCAAAATCAAAACAATGGGTTGTTTATGTAGTGGGTGGTTATTTTTGGTATTAAATAAAGGGTTCACATAACATTATAGGTTATTATGTTATTAGATGAGGAATATTTGACATATTTAGAAAACTTTTTTGGTTAATGTTTTCATTAGGGGTCATAAGATAGAAGTATGATATAACCATGATGTTCAAAATGTTTATGAGAATTGTTTTTATTTTTATTTTTTAATTGTAGAACCAAAAGAGTTGAATAACATGTCAATTAGTGATAGAAATCTTATTATATATTCTATTCAGATGATGGTTTATGATGAATTAATATAGTTACACAAATCGCTTTTTTGTAAATGGATGGAAATCGTAGGAACCATGATAGTAATGAATGTGAATGAAAATTTAGTGGTTTTCCCAAATAAAAAACAGACATGATATAAGAGGTATTGTGGGATATTTTAGTTACTCCTCACCATCTAACCTGATTTATTATTAACCATATAAACTAATCTATATTTATTAACACAAAAAATAAAAAAAATTACATTCATGATGTTCATTAGAAAAATATAATTGAGGGTAAAATATTTAACTACTTATGTGTTACAAATTTTTTTAAAAACCCGAAGGAATTTTTAAAAATAGGGAAAAATATTTCCCATATGTACTGAATAAGAGCAAAGAAAAATAAACAGATTGAGAAAAATAAAAACTTCAATAAAAATTCTAGTGGGAAAAATGGTTCTTCTTAATATATCATGAAAAATTGAATTTATTAAGTGTTGGAAGTATGAGAATTATGGAAATAAATTCATTCATAAAAATGATCATTAAGGGGATCAATATTATCATAGAAAAAAAAATTTGGTAAAAACATATATTATACATCTGAAAATAATAAATATTAAATAACATATTAGTGGTATGAATTAGTTCATTGGTTTCTATTATGATTAAAACATGAAAATTGATTTGATTGTGCTTGACGAATAATAGGATACAAATCATAGATTTTTTATTAGAAGGATTTTTAATGGAATAAATTGAAAGGATAGTATAAATTTTATTAATGGAACTTGATTGATTCATATTTCTATATACATGTCTTCAAGAGTTATGGAATCGTGGTATTTTATTTAAGTATTTATAATATTAATGATGAATATATGATTACATGTATAGATACCCTATTTTTGTCTTAAGTGATTTTATTTGAAAGATATTTATGATATTTTGTGAAATTTTTATTAGTTTAATCTAATGATTAAATGATTTTGGGATACAAAATCATTAGGTTTGTTTGTATTTGAGGTTATATTTTTATTTATTTTGGGATTAGGTTATCACATTCTTTAGGAAAAAACAGTGATGAAGATAAATAACCTTGTGAATAGATAATTGATTTCGTGACATTGTGGTTAAAGTTACTTTTAAAGAAGTTTTCTATATTTGTTTGTAAAACTGTAAGAGGTTGATCTATGGGTAATTATTCAGTATTTTGAGCTTTTAGTTAAATGGGGTTGATTTTATTTCAGGAATAGATATTGAGTTATGCTTTGGAAGTATATATGATTTTTTAGAGTTTAATATCATTGGGATTAATGTTATTTTGAGAAAAAGATAATAATATTATGATGAATATTTCATTACATAATTATCTTTTCTTTATATTAAACTTTTTTTGTTATTAATTTTTTTTAATAAATGTTATGACAATTTTCGAAGAATATGTGATCAAATATTTCAAATTTTTGGGTTGTGAATTTTTTCATAAAAATTTTAATGAGTAATATTTTTATATTTTTATTAAATTATTTATATGAAATAAGGTGTTCAATGTCAGGGATTAAGAGATTAATGTATTATTTCTACATGTAATGTTTTTATTAATAACCCTTACATGTGATAACCATTTCTCAATTTAGTAAATGTCACGAGATAGAATGAATATACTTTGATTCGTTTGTTAATTTTTAATTTAGTTAAAAGCTTTCTTTTGTACATTAGACCTAAAAAATTAATTATATTAAATTATCACATAGAATACAGTATTATGAAATTATGGTACACAGATTGAAACATAACCAAGGGATAAATTTGTGTTCTTGGAATTGAAATGAATTGTATAATTATATTTGCAAATTATCTATCTTAATGGTAGATTGTTTCCTCAATTTTGGTAATATAATGGATAATATATCATGTCCTATTTATAAAATACCACTCATGTATCAAGGAATTATTTTTGGAACTCATTAAAAAGTATGAGTCTCTATCATTGACATATTCAAATGAAAATAAAAACATAGTACAAGTCACAACAGCCCGAGGAGGAGGACTCACAGAGGTCTATATTAATGAAGATAGAGGGATTTAGCTCAGATGATGTGAACCCCATCAGAAAGAAAGAAAAAGTGGATAGAAAATATGGATATCTTATCACTAATGTTCACCTTAGATGAAAATAAATTAGAAACTGTATTACCATCATACCAAGTGTGGAGAATAAGAGTATGATTGTTCAACAATCTCTTTTATCTACTAATGTTGTATTCTATGGACCATGGGGTGGTTCTGATTCCAAGTAATGCATTGTGAAGGATAAGTGAGTCAGTCTCAACGTCATCAAGGGGAAAATTATTTTGATCACATAGTCAAAGACCTATGAGAATATCAAGTGCTTCAGATTGGTGAGAGTCACCCCCACCAAAATAAGTCAAAAACCCCATAATGATAGAACCCCCCAAGTACCTAATTGCCCCTCTGTAGTGCAAGATCCCCATAATACTGGACCCATCGATATTGATCTTGAGACCTTGATGTGGACGATGCCACTAAACCCATAATCCCTACCCAACATTGGTGTACAAACACTATATGGAAGATAAAGCCCGAATAGAACTGGGGGATTGGGAATATGTCTAGAACCTACACAAGTAAGTAAGATAAAAAAGGATTCTTTTATGTTTAATAATTATACCTGTTTCAGATGGTGAAAAATCCTTATTCCTCACATCATTCCTAGAGGACCATGAACTCCCACATCCCAATTCAAGGAGGATTGAACATGCCTTTCACTCAGAACCTAGACTTCTTACCCATTGAAACCAGCACTGAAGAATGGTCTCCACATAAACCTAATGTCGCATCCAACCTATTAAACTCCCAAACTCACCCCAGATCGCAAATTCCTAATTTATTCTAAACCAAATGTTTTCTACTGTCACAATACTCTGATTCCTATTGCATTTTCACCAATAGGATAAGCTGATTCCCATCCGCTAAACGGTTGCCTCCATCGGCAGCGCCCTTTTCCTGACCCTGCAAACAATAATATGTTTTTTATTAGTGGCATTGAAATTAATTTTCATCATAACATATAAATCTTATTTTATTACTATGACTCAATTTAGTACTATTTTTATGAATAAAATAAATTTCCAAGGACACTATTTACTTAATGGTGGGTGAATGTAACACCTCTAGATTTTAGATTGTATTTTCATTCAAATATTACTATATTTCAAATCTTATATTTCATGAAATTACATACCTAATAAAATTATACATTGTTAAAATTAAATTTAATCATAAAATATATATGATTACACAATTGTAAAATAACTAAATTAAGAGTCATTAATAAAGGATAAAGAATTTAGATTAAGAGAGTGAAAAAATAAAATGGTCATTTTTTCTTCAAATTCAGATTTTATAAATAATATATATTCTCATTTAATGAAAAATTTATGAATTTTATAATTTTAATATTCTGAAATTAAATTATTTTATTAATTATTATGTAAAAATTATCTTACTCAGCGTTTTTTTTATATTTCGAAAAAATTTGATTTTTTGGGTGAATACTGAAAAATGTCGATTTTAGTATTAATGTGACTTTTATAACATTATAATGAAATAAAATGAAATTCAAAAATTATGAATAATTTTTTTATTAAAAACAAATAGATTTAAAAAGTTATTTATTTACGTTAAAAATTTAATTTAGATCATAAAAATATAGGTTTAACAATTTATAAATCAATGTAATGAATTAGTTCTGAAATATTTATTTTTGGTTATAATCATTAAATAAAGTAATAAAAAGGTTTATTAGGCTACTTTTTTGGACTTAATGTTTAATAAGATTGTTATTTTTGATAATAATCAAGAAATTCCATGGGAATCAACAATATACATATTTTTTCAATAAGACTTTTTTCCTAATAAAAGGAATTCTTCTTAAAGATGTTTTTGTTTCCTTATGTGTAAATATTTTAAATAAAATATTTATAGATTATATAAATTTAATTCATTAAAATAAATTCAATATTCTGTATTATTATATTCAAATTATTTAAAAATTCAATTTTCATATTTTTTTCATAATGATTATTTACCAAGGTAAAAAGTATGTTACCATGGTAAGAGATAATAGGGTGTTTAACTATGATATATGGAATCATATATCTCTAAAAATGTTTTAAATTTTAAATTTTGAGTGGATTTCCTACATAATTTACACTTTATTAGAATGTTATTGAAATTTGATATTTTTCCCATGAAAATATATATTTATTATATTTTAAATCCATTAATATTAACAATGTTGCCACACCTCTCACTTATAAAAGAGGACTTCATCTCCTCCCTTACTCAAACACATTTTGTATCTTATGTCACAAAATATATTCAAAAATCCCTCCAAAAATATCTTTACCAATACTTTTGGGTCCTAGTATAACTAAACGTGTAGTATAAATATGCTTAAGGATCAATCGAAATGATAACATCTTATAATTAATTATAACTCTTAATCAATTTATTTCATGTCTATTTAATCTTCTAAAAAAAATATTTCTTGTAAAAATTATAATATAATGACTTTAGTATATTTACTATACTACAATTTCATTATATAAATTTAAAATATAATTTATTCCTCATCTTTATACAATAGAAATAGATAAAATCTCTCGTACATACCTACAGACTATCACCTCTATAAAGAGATATATTTTGTTTTTCAAAAAAACCTCACATAGATTGTAATAATGATGTCCTTAATGGATATATATTATATTTCACAAATTATTATGATTTTGGGATGATAATATACAATATTAATTCTTTTCATCTCATTAATTGAAAAATGAATACATTGTTTGTGCATTTGTACATACAACCTCCTCCATGAATAACACATATTGTTTTTATTTACCTTCACACATGGATTAAAATAATGATGTATTTAATGATAAAACCTGAAATTTATAATATTATTATGATTTTCAATTTTTATTCCATTGTCTATTTTCTCATCCAAAAGAAAAATAAAAATTCCACTCATGTATACATGAATTCAACCACCTCCAAGAATGATGTATCTCATTTTTACTCAAAACAATACTTGGATGCTTTTAAAAGATTATTTAATTAATAATCATGATAATAAATAGGTTTTTATTATTTTGATGAGGGAATAATGTCCCCTTTGACCATATTTAACATAATTAAGATGTGTTGGACTGAATAATACTAAAACGTCTGATGTTAGCATAACTAATTTGTTAAACAATATAACAGGATAAGAAATGAATTAAAAAGAATACTAAAAATATAAATAACATGATAATTTATATTATTAATTTATGTAACTAATATAAGATTATTATTTATGAAATTAAAATACCTGAGTGGTAATTTGGGTATTGAGGTAAGGGAATTTTCATCTCAATTTCATTTCATTGAGATATATGTAATATTCACTACATGATTATTTTTCAAGGTATAATAACATCCATATGAATCTATTATTTCATATATTTAAAAGAATTAAAATATATTAAAAATAAATTTCATATACTATCATTTAATTTGATTTTATTCAATTTATACTAAATTTATAGATGATTTTTCATTGAACACCTATTTGAAATGTTTAATACTACAAATATTCCAATTACATGATAATAAAATTGTTTATAAAATAAAATAGTATTTAAATAAGTTATTTTTTTGAATATATGAACACTTTTGACTTAATTTTATGTTTATTGAGAAGGATTATTTTTAACATTTTTGATATGGATCATTTCTATTTCCATTCTAAGAGTACAAAAAGAATGTTTTTAAAATTTACCTCATGATTTAATTTTTCAATATTTATAATATTTATAATTTATAAATCATATATTATAGGATTCTACATTTTTTAATATAAAATATGATACTTATTGATATGGTAATTTTAATAAATAAATGATTCACTAGAAAAGGATATTTCTTATAATATTTATCTGATAAATAAATGTTATTTTTAGTGGGTTTTAATGCCCATTTTTATTGGATTTACAATTTAAATGAATGATTTTATGTGTTTTTTCATGTTAATAATTCTTAGAAATTTTTTTGATCACATGTAGGTCTTATATAACTATACATTGCACTGTAAAATGAAATATGGAGTTTACACCTAATAACCTTCTTTGTGGAAATAAATAATTGTAAATTCTTTTATATGTTTCCCAGTGTAATGTTTTGGATTTCATAATTCCAAAAAAAAAGTACACATAAAAGATTATTGGAATATAATATTGTGCAATTCGTGCTTTTTAAAATCATAACATTTGGGTTTGTTTTTTTGGGGGAATTATAATCCTTATAAATGAAGACCCTTATAGTGTTATCCATTCCTGGTTCCCATTAGGTGAAGGATGACACTCATTTTTAAAAATTATTAAATTAATAATTAATTTTTTTTTGTTTTATGTATTTTATAGTGTTTTCACAACTTATACAGAAGGGGGTAAACCATAATGGTTCTCCCACCACTCACTTCTATGCAATATATTTTTCTCCCTCAGTTATTAACAAGATAAAAATTCATTTTATATGTTGGAATTGCTAAAATATATCCCCTTGAATTTATCAATTATAAATTAATTCCTTACCCTTTTTCATCATCATTGATTTTTTATTTATAGACAAGGGTTTTTATTGAGTACTCTATGAAATATTCACGGAATCATCCTAACATGTTTGGTATTTTTTTTCAATGTGGGTATTAGATGATATGAGATGAAAATTACACTATGTTTTGTGTGGATTCAATGAGTAATATCACTTCCATGAAATGGTTTACGGGTTTTATGTTTTTGGAATATTATATGGATTTTTTATGAATAATTCATGGATTTGACATACTAGTTTTTTAGTTCGGTACCAGGGGGTGAACACCCACATTCATAAGGATTTTACTAACAAAATATAGAATAATAGATTTTATGAATTTATGAATATTTGGATTAAATTTCAAAACAATTTATAATTTTTTTTAATTTTTTATGAGTTTATGATTAAGATTGGTTTTCTAGAGATGGTTTGAGACCAATGAAATCAGAATGATCTTAGCAAGTGGTGGTGAAACATTACTTAATGTTTTTATTTTTTTAGAATTTTTTTCCATTGTGTCTCACCCTAATATATATGAATATTGTTTATATATATTTTTATATGATTTCTACCCATAGTAGGAGGATGAACTTTTTTAAATTAAATTAATTTTTTAATGAAAATAAAATTCCTATGGGGATCTACGTGCCAGGGGCCTATACAAAACCATAAGCGCTAGCATAGTGCCTCTATAAACAACGATAAAGTGCTAAACTATAAAAACAATTATGAAATATATGGACTCTACAAGGTTTATACTAAATGAATTACTTGAAAATAGAGGTTCTGGAATGATTCTATAGTCCTGTTCAGTAATGTTTATTGGTTAATTGGAACAATTAGACAAGTTATGCCATGATTTTAAATGTGATATTCCTTAAATACTTAGTTATTGATGATTATATTATGATTTTATTATTCATAACCATTTATAATGTGAGTACCAATGCGGGTAGACTCTTGGAAGATTTATGGAATGTTTGGTGGGTGAACCCTCATATGATAACACAGGACGTGATGTTTTTAATATTCCATAATTACTAAGGGATTATAGTTGGTATTTTCCTATGAGCATAGTGAGTTTTTATTCGGATGATAATGGTATTTAGTAATTATACATCTTCTGAGAAATGGTAATTTCCGTAGAGATTATATTTAGATCAATGAGCCTATATTGGGTGTATAATTTATTTTTTGGCCTGGGGGACCTAATGGGTTCCCCTATATTATGTTATTCCTAAAAATGATATGTTTATGAAATATTATTAATTATTTTAGGTCTCACATTAGAGTCCAAAGTCAGGGATGTGAGACTGTTATGCATTCGTAGATCTTTTTTATTCATGCATTTCAGTGGCCGCCCATATTAATGTGGGGGAGATTTGTTTGGATGTCCAAATAATATTAAAAATATTTTGAGATGTGTATTTAGTTGTTAATAAACCAAAATAAAATATTATTCTAAATAATAATACTAGTAGTAACTATTAGGATTTTTTAATCAGGCTAGTGATATGATATGATATTCCAAATGATTCCATGGATAAGATTATTGAGATTAAGGTATGAGACACCTGCTGATTCCTTCTATCTAGTTGATAGGACTCGATAAATTATGTGATTCCTAGTCATTCCTATGTTATGGATGTTAAGGATTTTAATATTATGATGATCATAATCCTATTATGTTCCTAGGATATTAAAAATTGTAATTGAAATATTATGTAGTTGTTATGTATATTTATATGATCTAGTGATTTCACCTAGCGTAGTTTTGTTCAAGAGATCTTTGGGTAGGAATTATATACCCCCAAGGATATTTTTCAGGCCCAAATTATTCATCCCCTAGTAGAATTTGGTATATTATATCTCATGTGATACCGTAGAACATAAGGATCAATGTTGGTTATTTTTTTATGAATTGGTATTCTATCTATTTATCCTATTAAACTTGTCACAAGTCTAGGAAAAAAATGTGGATAGGATTTAGACACTATTTGTGGTTCCTTATTATTATTTACTCAATCCACAGCTGGTATCCATGGAACTAAGGTACATCAGTATAATTCATTGTTCATAGGTTCTGGAATGGTAGAGTTTGAGTTCATTTAAATTGAACCAGATAGCCCAAATTGTATTCATAGACAATGTCATGATAAAGCTCTTTTAGGGTAGTAGGGCCTCATGTATCTTATTTCTATTATTATAATTGTATAGGTGATCATCACAATTGTTGATTATTTTGGTATGCATGGAATTAAGCTTTCACAATAAATGTTTTATTGCATGACTTTTATTTTTTTCTTTCAATCCCTTTGAGTATTCTTTATAGATGATTTTTATTAATTTTTTCTATATTTTGACTCAAATATTATGTTCCACTATCTTTATGATAACACCATAGACCCACATAGGTAGTTTGTATACTTTTTCTTGATGAGAGGAACTCCTAGGGTTACAATGCCCCACTAACTATTACTAAAATTAGTAGTCTATGTCCAAGGGATCTTACAGATTTTATAACTCCATGGGTTTCACTATTTAGAACACCAATCATATTTTTAAAATTATTAGGATGGGTTTATTGATATTTTCCATTTATCATTATATTAAAAATATTATCCATATCTAGAAAAAATAATCTTTTATCTTATATTTATAACCATATTGACCATATTTATAGGGGTTGATACTTCTATAAGGATGATATTTGATTTCAATATCATTAATTAAGGGTTAAAATGATTATATAACTAAGATAACCTTCCAAATAGTATATAGATACTATGAATTCATTGTGAATCCTTTCAGTTGTACAAATTTTAATGAAATTATCTTGGATATAACAAAAAATCATTAAATAAAACCATAAAAACATGTTAGATTTTATAAATGAAATTATTACATATTTTTAGAAAATTTATAATAATATTATTATTTTATTAATGTGATAATTTCTTAAATAAAGAAAAAAATTCATCAATTTTGAATATTAACTAGAGAGTGGTTCATTGTTGTGTCATGTAATTAAATGTGTTGGTATATATATTTATACTTCATAGATTGAGATTATTTATGGGTTTATTAAAAAGAATATTATAATTGATATAAATTATTTTATATATCAATTGGATAAAATGAACAATTTTTGATAAATTTGTAACGTTTATATAATACACTAACAAAGCTAACTTCTAATTGAGTAAAATAATTCATCACTAAATAATTATTTGATCTAATTAAGGAGAGAAATAAGTGGTTATTTATTATAGTTAGAGGAACATTACCTATATTAGATAATACTTTTTTCATATATAATTATTCTTGTATAATGGTTTTTGTTTGTTTTCTCAATCAATAAGGAATGATGATAGACTAATCCTCTTGTCAATTAACGATCCATGTGAAAAATTACTTGTTGAATTATTTGGCCTCAAAATTAGTTATATTTTCTTTAAATATTACTTTCGTTATATATTTTTATAGAAGTATGATATATACACTCTAAAAAAAATCAAAAAATATACATTCATGTGGAACAATTTTAACATGAACAACCTTATATGGTTATATCTAACAATAATTATGATTTCTCAATACATTACCATTATAATAATAGAAAAAGTTTCATAATGTTCTACTTCCAAAATATATTCCAAAATTATTAATTTTTTCTTATGAAAGGGATTACATAACAATATATATTTAATGGATGAAATTGAAATCCAAATGGAAGGGAAAAATTTCAACCTATCCAAAATGATTTCCTTACTGTATATCTATATAATGATTAATGAGGAAGATAATATTTATATTTAACTATAAATGTATTTTGGAAATATTTTATATTTTATAGATATAAAATCATGAGAGAAAATATTTTGATGATGAATATGTGTCTCATATATATTGAAATAGATTAATAACATGTTTGATGATGAATATAAATCATTGATCTCATTTCATAAATGTAAAATAAAAATACTATTGCGATCTCATTGAGACTTATGGTTGGACAAGAATAAGGTTATTGTTGATAATATTATAAATTTATTAAATTTTATTGTAATTTCAGAGTAGTTCACATTCAGTCAAAATTTCATGATAAATATAAAGGAAATACAGGGCTTCATGGGGTTTTATATTCACTTATATCTAATTATGATCTAAGGTACAAGTTAGTATTCAGATGAATTATATAATAAAAATTCTTATTGATTTGAAATTTATTATTTTCTCTCACCATTCAACTAATAGAAAAATTTAAATGACCAGTCATAGATTGGGAGATATGTGGAGACCATAAAACATATAATTAAAAGGTGAATGAAATAATAAAATTCTACAGATTCAATTCTAATATAATAATAATTTCTATATGAAAACTAAAATGGTAAAACATTATTCATTATATGTATAGGAATATATAACTATGTTACATTCGGATAATGATGGGGAGAAAATTATATAGTCACCAAAAAATATATGAAAATTATATAGATGTTCATAAATATTCCCTAACAAATTAAAGCATCATTAAGATATAACAAGTCCAATGATGATAATTATATATTAGATCAAATCTTTTGTATCTTTAAAAATGTATTTTAGAAAATATTTTTATTGAATAGGGTCATTATATTCATGTATTAGTGAATTTTATCCCATATATACATTAGAACCATAATGATTCTTGATCATAGTGAACTCTTGTTTATTGACTACCACTTAACCCAAATCATTTACAAGTACACAATTTATTCCATAATTTATTTATAAAGAATTGAATCCAAAATCTATATCATGTACTAAACAATGATGTTATAGAAATGTATCATAGTCTATATTATGATGAATTACATATGGAGGTATTGAAGAATAAAAATAATGTACTATGAAAGAATACCTCTCACATGGATATAGTTTAAGAGAGAAAAAACAATTATGAGGAAGAAATAATGGAACCTAATGATATATAGAATCAAAGGTACTTTAATATATTCTCATTTGAGTAATTTAATTTCTATGGTGAATTTTTTTTATTTCCTTAAATAATGTGAAACACCAGATATAATTAATAATATTCCTTCTATAATATCCCCGTATGATAATGTTTAATGAAATTATTTTATAAAATTTTATTTTAAATGAGTCTTATAATATTGAGGTAGAATATTAGAATATAAAATGTAGTAAATGTTATTAATGATTATAAGGAAATTATATGTAATATTATTATTAATACTAAATGAGGTAAATAATATAAATAAATACAAAGAAAACATGTTTGACATATTATTCCTTATTATCACCAAAGCAAATCCCACTAGTATATATATTTATAAAAATAATGTAAAATATTAAAAACAAGTTAAAAGTTTTAAATAAATAGATAGTTTATGGATTTTAGAAATTATATAATTATTTAAGATTTTATGTATTTAATGGTTATATTTTTTAATTATATATATATATAGACATTGGTTAAAACAAATTGATAAGTTAAGATACATTATTATGTGCTGAGTTCAAGAGTATTAGATACTCAAATGAAGTAACTAGAAGAGAAGACTATTATAATTTTTATACTAATATGGTTCTTATAAATAGAGGAAAACAAATTTTGAAATTTATTTTTAATGGTAAAAGATATGGAATAATGATCTTGAAGACTTCAATATATATTATATTTTATAGATCATGAAAAGAAAGTAATATAACTTCGGTTTTCATTGGAATAATCCCAGTCCAAACATTAATTTATTGGATTTAGAGAAATCATCTAAGAAAGAAGTTTGTGTCTACAGTGATCCCAAAAATAATTCATACTATTTTATCTATTATATAAATACCTCAATTATATATCTCACCCTATGATCATATGTTGATATCTTAACGGATTATATGTAGGATCCCATATTATTTGGTGGTATGTGAATGTTTAAATTTTTGTTTAAATCACTCAATTTTTTCAAATTAAATGTTCATCAGGTGTATGAGGTATACGAGGGGTGTTTTGGGGTCTCGAGAACTAAATAAAACTGGAATCATGCCATTTTATGTAAGAAACACATTTTGTGAAATCTGTGTGAGGTGAGACAAAAAAACAATGTTTTTTGAGTTATTGGAAGTCCACATGGTTCATACATAGTTTTTGAAACCACTCTTTACACCCCTACTAACCATATGACTCAATCCCTCTTAGGCAGTGGTTGGTTCATGGTTTCAACATAGTTAGGAAAAGTGTCTGCCTCATTAAAAGTTATAAATGATATTGTTTTTCCAACTTGGGAATTTTCAATTCCTATTGGATTTTCCCCCATTCTCTTACATCCATCCCTAGTGAAAAACTAAAACCATCAATATCTCCCATGGATTTATCTACCTCATTTCATGGTTGATTGGAGCCCTATTGGTTGCGGATCGTATCCCCGAGTATGTAAAAACTTACACTTCCTTCTTTTTTATGGATTAGGGCATGTAACTTGGGAAATTTTATTCTGAATCCATAAAACCATTTGTTACTAATGGATTTTTCATTTATGATTTTATGCACTCTTTAATCTAGATATAAGGTTACAATTAAGAGGAGGTTCATCAACAGATTAGAGGTAGGTGGTCTTCAAGTTATATCCCAGAGTTCTCATGTGTATTTGTGGACCTGAGTTATGTTCCTAGATCCATTTTATTTAGAATATGATTCCTTCATTAAGGTTTTATTTAATGGGTTTCTAAATTTTGAATTTAACTACTCATAATCCCCTTGGTATTCATGGAGGATGATTAAATTTATTTTGGGCCACCCATGTGGTGGGCCAATATTCCTACCCCTAGAAATTGGTAATTTTATGTGTAAAGTTGATATGTGATAATATAGAGACCTTTAAGAAAATTTCAATATGGTTAGTTGAGTAGAAAATGGAATAATGATAGTTATTCCAAGGATTGATAAATGAATAAGGGGTTTTTTTATGACATGAAAATGGGATATTTTGGTTAGTTAATACTATGTCAAATCCATTATGAATTATGTTAAAAAAACCTATGGAAAATATTTCAATGGGATTTCATATGGGAGTTTATTAATATGTAATGTTTGATGATATAAATGAAACTATTGAACATATATATGGGTTTGAGGAAAGGGAATTAAAATTGTGCTAAAAGGGATATATAAGGTAAATAGTAAATGTGTTAAGGGTTTACCAGATTATATAATTTCACATGTTGAATATTATGGTTAATTATTATTTTAATACGGTTTTTGATTTGGTATGTGTGCGGGGATTAGATAAATAAGCTTGTGCACATGAATTGGTAGTGTGTGGTATTGACTTGAGGATTTACACACACATGATGAGTTAGAATGTGTCTCCAAATTACACCATAAAATTTAAGGGTTAGTGAAGGGGATATAGTATATATTCCCATAGTGGTTGCATTTGAGGAGACTACCCACACTGAGAAATTGAGGTTAGTGTTTTATATTTTTTGTGATGTGATTACCCTAGTTAGATATATACTTGACATAATCCCTTATGTATCATAAATGAATTCCATATACCATTGTGTAGATGGTGTAAATTCCTAACCCATGGAACAGATGTTGAAAATGGATAATATATTGAAGATAGTATAAGTGATGATATTAGTATAATGATAGAAATGGTTAGGTATGTATTCTTAACTTACACCACCCCATCTTTCATTTGGTTTACGTTGTCATCTATTTCATATATTAATGCACTATATCTTATTCTTGATATTTTTTGACACCATTTGTGGTGGCCTATTTAATTGTACCCAAACCCTTCCTGATCTATTTTTAGGTACCCAAGAAGACTTTATTGTTATATGTTTTGATAATGGAAATTTACTAGTGCAACAGAGTTTAGTTCGGATAAGAATATTCATGGATGTGGATCTAAACTATGAGGGAGGAATAAATTTGTGGATTCACCTATTTGCCCTTATTTTTTGTTTCCATCAATTTTATCACTTTTAGCAGGACATGGAATTGTATTATTTGTGTTATGGTTTGTACTTGGTTTGAGAGATGCTTGGTTATGCATGTTTATTGGTTTCACAAATTTTTATACTATTTAGGTTCTTATATGTCTTTGCTTACACTACTATAGAGGGTATAGTCTCTTGACATGTCTTATTAGACCATCATTGATAGTTTCCAACCACTGGTATATGGGCCGGCACTCTTGAAGTCATGTAATGACCCATCTCAGATTACCAGTTTAGTGGATTTCAGGCCATGTAATATTGAATGTGGTACAATATAATTGTTTATTTATGTGGTTTTTTTATTTTGGATGGTAGAGAGTAAAATAGTATGTGTATAGTCTTATCAGTGAGCTCATTCTATAGAGTATTTGACCCATGTACGAGGGAAAAACCATGTACCAAGGGTGATATTTTTTGTTCTTATTGTGTGTGTTTTGAAGTTGAATGATATTTGAACATTGGGTGAGGAACATTTTATATGATGTGAATGGTTTGTGATATTTAAATCTAGTGCAGAACTACATAAGGATTTTCGTTCATTCTCATTTTTTGGAACCTTTCTAGATAGGTGGAACACATCATGGTCGGAACACACAATATGGGGGTGGGGTATGAATGTTGGAATGTATTTTACATATTTAAAAATTTAATGAGAATGGTAGTAAATAGGAATGATCAAAATGGGTAAAATGAAAGAAATTCTAGAGATTAGTTAAACAAATTTGTTTCATGATGGGTTGAAAATGAGTTTAAATTCTTATTGTATTAAATTGTGAAATGTAAAATGTGCCTATGATGAAGGATTTTGTTGCGAGAGTGGAAATAATATTCCAAATGAATCTCATTAATGAACATGGATATGTCAATTATTTTTCCCCTTATTAAACATGACCTACGGTATGTATGGTATAGGGTAGCATTATACATGTGGTGATATCTAGGGGATGGTGTATGTGAATGGTTTTTTAATGTATAACATTGAGCCTTTTATGTGTAAATTGTGTAATTCTTATGTTATGTGATCCAATGATCAAGTTTGGAATTTTAGAGATATTACACTACAAAAGTCTATGCCAGTATGGTGATAAGAGGATGTAACTGAGATTTCTACCACAATGTGGGATCATGAAGACATCGTGATTGAGGGTAATAGTGATGAGGATTTTGTGACAACATCACCCATTTTTTGAGGATGATCGAACAGGACCCAAGGTGGGTTGTACCAAGTATTTTCAAACTGTCTAATGTGTTTCATCTATAGAACCTGCCAAATTTTACCAGAAAGGGTGTGCAAGAGGAATCTACGTTTTGGATATAGTCCATCTTAAAAATTCATGACAATTTGAAGACTCTTTATGAGAATTGGGTCATGTTTGCATCCTATATGTTTCAATTTCAATAAAAATGTTGGTGGGACATCATGGTTTAGACTATGTAGTTCAAAAAAATGATATGAAATGATTTCGATGAAAAGATTCTAGAAAACTTATATCTAGAAACCTAGAGGTAGGAGAAGGTTATAGAGTCTATGATTTTGAACTAAGGTGTTGAGTTAGTGATGGATTATGCAATCCATTCCACTGACTTGGTTCATTTCCTTCCTTCTTTGGAAAAATATGATCCATATATGGTGGAACATTTCCATGATGGGATTAGACAAGAGATTAGGTTCTAAGTGAATATCTTATATTTCATGAGGTTCACAAAGGTTGTGGGTCAGGCCTTTATCTCTTAAGGGAACCTGAAGATATCTTTAGGTAATGGAATTGTAGTGCTAGTTGGATGGAAATGTGGTGTGAATTTAGAGGTATGGATGTGTAATTTAGATATTTTTCATTATGTAGGAAGAGAGGAAAGTATTTAGAAGGGAGGTCTATCCTCTCATGGTCATGATCTAATGTTCTGTTATCAATGTGGTATATTTTGGCACATGTTTTGTTAGTGTCCCCAACAACCAGTTGAGTTCCAGTCATGTTGAAGGATGGGGAATGTGTACATGTTTTTTTTTGAATCCTTGATAACGGGGAAAATATTTGGGATTGATACAGATGTTTAATGTGGTCGTGGGGAAAGTTACCTCATATCACACAGGAATATGGACCTCCACAGTCTTTACATTTTCGGTGGCTAATGTGGTATATCGGGGAAAGAGATTATATATCAACATATTTGTGAAGCACTAGGGACTCTGGATTTTGGGAAGGGCAGAGGGGTAGGAAAACATCATGAAATTACGTAACCACTTTGAGGTGGTGAGGTAGGACCATTGACTTTTCATGGTGTTATCCTCATATCTTCCATACTTGCAAGTGATTTATCTGACCTTCGTTCCACAGATTCTTTTATATATTCTCATTTTTTAGTTTTGTTGGTCCTAGTAGTGGAATGTTTTTGTGGGGTTATGTCGATCGATACACTATTTTGGGTGAGATCTGGGGATATCAGAAAATGCAGGGTTTGTTATCTAGAGTATGGTGGGTACAATTTTCAGTGGGACATGTTCATCCTTGAGATTTCAATTTTTGACCTAATTTTGATCATGTATTATATGGTGTTGTACCAATCCCACATTAACTATTAACATAGTTAGGTGACTCTTGAGGAAGACACATATTTCCATCATGGTGAGTTGGATATTCGAGCAGGCAGTAAAGGGACAATTTTTTAGAATATTGATGAATTCATAGCTGCTATGTCATGTGTGATTTTTGAAGATGGGGTTTTAGTGAAACCATCCTTTACTAAAATTTTGGATCAATTTTAAGGTCATATTTCTTAAAGAGTTATCATAGTGGATGCCCAGGAGAGATGTTGAGTTCATGATCGATTTTCTATAGATAGTAGAACCAGTTTCCATTATTTTGTATCGAATGGCAGTTGAAAAACAAATTTAACATAAAGTTCAGTAGGGTTAATTAAATAATAATGGTTTTATTCATCCTATCACATCACCTTGTGGATCTCTAGGGGTTTTCACCGAGAACGGTGATGTGTCATTTTAGAGGAAGATGAATCAGATGATGGTTAAGAATGGCTACCCACTTCCATGAAATGTTGATCTTTTTGAATAGATGAGAGTTTTATCGGTGTCCTCTATGATTTATCTAATATTAGGGTATCACCAACTGAGGCTAAGGCCTTCTAATGTGTTGCGTTCTTCCATTAAGATCATGTCTAAGTTGTATGATATTTTGTTGTGCTCTTCGGTTTGACCAATGCACCTGATGTTTTTATAGACCTAATGAATTGAATCAGTGAACCATACTTATATATGTTATTAGTTATCTTCATGGATGAGATATTGGGGTACTCTAAGACTCCTAAAGATCATTCCAAATATCTTATAATTGCATTGAGTACAATAATAGATCAGAGGATATATACCAATCTATACAAGTGTCACTTCTGGATTGTTAGGGTACATTTCATGGGTCACATCATCTTTTGGGAAGTTGTGTTAGTGTATTAATTGAATTTAATGATATATGTGTCTTTCGATCACCCTATAATGTTTTTGATATCCTATTTTTTCTAGTTTTTTTAGGCTACTATACAGTGTTCATTAATGGATTTTCCTATTTTTTAGAACCACAATCACGTTTTATTAAGAAAGAAAGCAGGTTTGTATGGTCAAAATAATTTTATAATTAATTCAATGACTTAAATAATAGGTTGAATACCACACAAATTATGATCATACCAAATTCTAGAAAAAAATATATCTTCTTTTCAAATTTTCCTGGAGTTTGGTGGGGAGTAGTGTTGGTGGAGGATGGTCAGGTTGTTACGTATGGTTCATAAAAGTTGATGCCTCATGGATTAAAATATACAAAACATGATCTTTAATTGGATGCATTGGATCATTCCATAAAATTTTGGTGTAATTAAATGTTAGGAGAATAGTTCACTATGTATACTAATCATAAAATTATTTGGTTCATTTACTCTCCGTGTGATTAGAATATTCGGTAGTGAAGATAGGTTTGGTGCATGAAATCCTTGACTTAAATATGGTTTATATGTTTTGATAGGGAAACAATTTGGAAGATTCCTTGTGTTGGAAATCTCAATGTATGGTAGTTTTTAAGACTAGCTCTGAGTGTAATATGATGGTGTTGTTTGCTGAAATTCGTATTGAGTTGTTGGACATCCAAGGAAATATGACCCTTATATAAATAGTTATTGAGTATATAATTGTATGTATTGTTAAGGAGAGTCATCTTGAAGATATTTAGTATTTTTATATGAGGGAAAGTGTTAGACATGGGGATTCACCTTTGAGTTGGGCCGTTATAGATGATGGGATCATTTGTGTCTGTTGCAGTGTCATTGTGCCAATGTGTATGTAAGAAGAATTGATGAATGATTTTCATGCATGGAAATATTCAATTCATCCTCGATCAACTAAAATATGTCATGGTATTTGTAGAAAGTATTGGTGTCAGTGAATGTTGAAATATGATGTGCTTTTTTTATCATGATAACTTCTCTGTCAGTAGGTGTATGCCAGGCATCACTTCCTCGGTGGTTTGTTACATACATTGTTCATTCTATAATAGAAGTGGGATGATGTAACAATGGATATCATGTTGGGTATTTTGAGGATAACATGGAAGAATTATACAGTCTGGGAAGTTTTCAATCAGTTGAATAAGGTGGCTCACTTCATTATGATTTAAGATAACTTTACCATAGATCGGTTGGGTGAGTTGTGCATTCAGTAAATTGTGTGGTTTTTGGAATTACCTTGAACCATTGTTTCATATCATGATCTTCATTTCACATCACACATCATTTGGTGATTATAGATGGTTTATGGTACCCTATTTCTAATGTGAATGGTGTTTCACTCACCGACAGATGGGTAGTTAGAGTGTAAAATTTAGGTATTAGAGGACACATTGAGGGCTCATGTTGTTGATTTTGGGGGATCCTAGGAAATTTATTTGGCCCTTATCTATTTTTCATTAAATAATAGTTACAATTATAAAATTAATATGGATATGTTTGGGGAACATTAGTGTAGACTGGTTTGATCTTTGTTGTTTTTTCTAGAAGATGGAGAATTAGAGTAATTGGGACTGAATCTCAATTAGGAGACGTTGGAGCTGGTTCAGTGGATCTTGAAGTGGATAGAAACAACTCAAATAAGGAATAATTTGTAAAAATATATGATTCATAGACCTCTTGAGTTTATGGTGGGTGATCATGTGTTTCTTCTGGTATCACCAAGGTTGGGTCACTATCAGATTCAAAAATAGGGTATGTTAGTGCCCAGGTAGATAGGTCCTTCTGAGATCATGGAGAGGATCGAACTGTTTGTGTAATGATTGGATCTTCTATAGTAGTATAGTGGTATGAAGGATTTTTACCACATATATATATTCATAAATATAATCCTATCCAATCTTTGAATATTGTTGTTGAGAATGTTGATCTTGAGGGAGATGTTTCCCTTGTGGAGAATGTTATTCATATTGTGGTTCATAGTGAGAATGTCATGTGGGAAGACACTATATAGTTTTATGATTTTTATGTAATCATGGTAATTTTCAATAAGAAACAAGGTAGAGGGTTTCAGATGTTTGGGATTAGTGACCCAATATTTCAACATTTGTTTCTTAGAGATCCTGGGTAGAGGGGCTTCAGGGCAAGACATTAAAATATGGGGATGTTCTACGATCCTAGAATTCATGGAGGTATGAAATTTTTTAAATTTTAGTTTAAATATGTTATTTTTCGCTAATTATATGTTCATTGGTTGTATGAGTAAGCTCAGTTGTGTTCTGGGGGCTCAAGACACAAAAGAATGTGGAATCGGTCCATTCTGTGCGTGTTTCTGGGTGCGAGCACAGTTATTGTAAACTGTGTGAGGGGAGAGACAAACTATGTGGGCTGAGAATGTGTAATTCGACAAGTATTTTCAAGGGTTTTCAATCCATATGTCCCTCCCTAAGTAACGATGTGAATAATACCCTCTTTTAGAGTGGAAGGAACATGATTTTCACATGGTTTGGAAAACAATACGGCCAAATAGTGAACTACATTAAATGTTTCAAATTGTATAGTTTCCCTTCATTGGATTTTTATGTTCCTAAAAAATCCCCCTCCCCAACTTTTGTCCTACCTACATCCCTATTTAGGAAAAAACCCCTTTAATACCTCCCATTGATTGATCTCCCTCGATACCTGACTGTTTGGAGAATTGTAGGTTGTGGATCGAAGCTCTGTGTTAGTCTAATCATCCTCTTACTTCTCATTTTTGGATTACTACTTGTACCTAGAGTTATCTTCTACCAAATCATTATGATAATTTCATTCTTTTCAATTTTAGGACTAAGATTTATGGTATCCTTTAATATATATCTACGGTTATAATATGTGTGTGTTCATCAAAATTTTCAAGGTAGGTGGTGAACAAGTTATATCATATAATTTTTATGTGGGTTTGTGAATGTGAGTTATGTGTTTCTTCAATCTTGTTGTGGATTTGGTACCTAGAGAATGATTTTGTAAAATTGGTGTTTAAATGATGAATGGAACCCCTCATAATCCCCATTAGATGTATGGATGTTAATTAAAATCATTTATAACCACCCATGTTGTGCGCTGATATTCTGGTACCTTCAAATTGTTAAATTTAAGTGTAGAGTTGATGTGTGATAACATAGATCCCATGAATAATATGTTAAATTTTTTAGAGGAGTTTAAAATGGAATGATGATAGTTATTAATTGGGTTGATAAGGGAATAAGGGGTTGTTTCTCATGTCATAAAAATGGGTTAATTAGGTTAGTTATGATTGTGTCAAATGGCATATGAGTTATGTTACAAATGCTATATAGGGTTAGTGAATATGAAATGTTGAATTAGATAAAGGGTAATAGGTTGGGAATTGAGGATTGTGTTAAATGGGATTTCATAAGGGTATTAATTAGTATGTTGTGTGGGATGATATAATGTAAGTAATAACTTAATAATTGAATATTTTATTTATATTAATATTATCTCTCTAAAAAAATATGATTTATTAGAGTAATTGAAAATAATTAACATTAATGTGATAGTGTAATTAGGGAATAATATTGAAGTGTAGATGGGTTCACAAAAAATTGTTCTACAAAACGAGATTATATCTTGGTTAGTTTAACCAATACAAGAACGATGCTACTGTATTTTCATAAATGTAATCATTTAGAGTTTAAAGAAAATTATTAATATTTATTATATTTAATCTGAATTTTATTATTTAACATATTTTTAATTAAAATAATAAAATTTATATTCATTATTCAGTGTCCTTTTTTAAATGTTCATTTAAAAAATATTTAGATTCAGTGGTGTAACATCGTAGGTAAAAAATGAATATGAAGTTTTTATATTTATTAATATATCTGAATTAAATATTAGTTTTACTTTGAAGGGGATTCTATGTTCGATGGCGCACGTCATACACCACAACGAGTTTCTTTGAAATCTTACATTGCACACAACATTAGGTCATACTGAAAAATAATAATATAATATTATTTTAAATGGTTGTTAATTCCTAATAATTGTAATGGAGGGAATGAAGAGAACTAACTAAAAATTATTATACCTATTTCTAAAATGTTGTTTCATTTATATAATAAATTTTAGTGGCTTAAAATAAGAAATAATCTGATTTTAAGGATAAATACTGTAATATTCATTAAAAGGTCCATTTATCGCCTTTTGAGGGACAACCCTCTTTCAATCTTGTTTTGGACACTTATATATGTTATATTTGAAAAAATAAAAATTTTAATTAAAAATGGAAAATCAAAATTTACTTTGGGTAAATTTTTGGTATTTTTCTGATAAAATTTATTTGTTAATGACTAATGAAAAATAATATATTTTAATTCAATATTTACTTTTAAACTAACTTATTTATATCGATAGATTATATTTTTAAATGGTTTTAAAGTGTAATTAGATTATATTCTTACCAATTAATCCAATTCTGGTTATTGGATGAAATTTCAATTTGAAATTGGGCATTAACAACTGTTAATCTTTTGATAGATATTGTTTTTAAAAAACACGCTATTTTTTTAACAACGGGAATTAATTTTATATTAATTTATGAAACGTCTATGTTTTGAATATTGTATAATAAAAAGAAATTTTGAATTCGGAATATCATATATATCATAGGCTGATTTTTTGGTATTTTTTTTGAAAAACATCATTTTTTGATGAATAGTGTAACCATTAAGTAGTAGTTAAATGTAACGCCCCGACCCTAGATAACCAGAGTCGGTGCATTATTACATAAAATTTTCATGATCACAAGAAAGATCAAGTATCGAAAGACCGATTATTTTAGAAGCCTTGGAATAACTGGATACATTAATAATGTTTACTTTACATCATAAAATGAGAACTACAACAACATAGTCTCCATAGTCCACACTCATACTATCCCTACAGGTCATTCAAAATTTACTTTTTCACAATCCTAGGAAAAATAAAACATTGAAAGGGGTGAGCTCAGATGCTTAGTAAGGATAACGATATAGCAGAATCTTTCATCGATAAGAATAAACACTTAAGGCAATGTATAACTAAAACAAAAGACTTTTAAAATTGAACTACAACATAGTATAGAAAACATAAAATGAAATAATTCCATTTACTTATTCACATGAATATTCTACTAATCGAATAATCACATGAAATATCAATAACCACTTTCATAATGATGGAATGCATAATGCCAGACTATCATAACCACATAGCCAAGGCCTCGTGCCAAGACTACAAATAAGATTTTTACAAGGCCTTGTGCCAAGACACTAGTTTGTCTCATGAGACATACCGATGCATCAAGGAGCTATAGCGGGCTCCACCTGTTACTTACTATGTCCAATTCATTCCTCATATGAACATGTTTAAACATAACATAAACATTCGTATTAAAACTAGCATACGAAATGTCAATACTTTAACCACAAACCATGAATGGTATAAAAATAGCACATCCACAGTCAAACATAAATCATTCGATACAATATGGAAGATTTTATTGTATCATATTAACCTGAATCGATAATAATGAATGATATTGACATAGATGAAAATAACCATCAAAACAATTTCAGAGAAATATCCCCCTTTACTTGAAAACATTTAAAAGTCACACTATTTGTTAAGAAGCCATTTAAAAATAGATTTTTGAATCAAAGTGTCCCATACCACTTTGAAACTTTTAAACGGAGTTTTAATTTTAAAACATTAATGTCCATATAAATAAATCCTTAAAACCATTTTTTAAAACAGGGACATTAATGAGCAAGATTTATAAGAATAAGTCTTTAAAACATTAAAAAAATGGTATTTTAGGTAGTGTTTCTATCCAAAAGAGATACCCTTGAATACAAATAATTGAGGTAATAAAAACATTGTAATTTCATGAGAATAAAGGGATTCATGATATACTATGTCAAAGTACATTATATACACCACATTAAAGTGATTTGGTGTATAACAACAAAGAAGTATCAATGGAATGTAAATTGAGATGAAATCTCTCATAAAGGCTGTATCCTTAGGTTAAGGATAAATAAATGACATAGTTATGTGTGACAAATATAAATAAACTAAATATGATTGGATATTTAGTGTAAAACAATCAATGTACATTCACACATAATCTTTTAAAAACAACACCAATGAATTGGATGTTCAACTCAACAAATGGAGAATGAGTTAAAATTACTCTTATCAAATTCATATTGATGACTTGAGAAATTATAAATGGAGTGATTATGTGTATCAAAAGTATGTCCACAGAAAAGGGGAGTTTAAATTATGACATAATGAAATCAATAGTCATTCCACACAAATCTCGGAGTAAAATAATCAATGATGTTTACGTAAATCCAAATAAATGGAAATTGATATTTCCAATTCCCTTATCGATTAGGTAACTTATGAAACATACACCCAAGAAAGAAGTATCATACAATTATGATGTAAATACCCATAAATTAAAGTATATTACACAATGAATACAATCATGGGAAGTACACATACATCACATGCTATAAATAAGTGGTGAACAATGGAATTCTCACAACATTAAGAGTGAGATAAGAAACCCCTTACTTTGTACTTTTTCCTTGGTCGACGGTCGGTTAACCTCCTGTATAATGGTGAAATAATTGTTATCGAATTACAAAACAATCATTTACATTAATATGATATCATATATGATCTTTTAACATTGATTTGTTAATAATATCTTAGTACAATCGTCATTTTTGGTTTTAACTTACTCGTTTTCCTTTATATACTTTGTTACGTAAGCTATGTTTGTTATGGATAGGTTGTATCTTATTCATATACATAATTATATCAAGTACTTAATCATTATTTTTAATCATCAAATGAGAATTATACTTTAATGGATACGATGGAGAATGAATCTCATCACGTTTGTGGAGACGGTAGTCCGTACGTACGCACGAGCGACAATATCATTATTTTGATGTTAAAATAATATATAATTGGATGTTATATCATATAGAATGAATAATTATCATGTTATATATATTATTTACATGAATTAAACATCATTATTATACCCATCCAAATAATAAATTATTTATTAACAATTACACTACGACGTGGAGACGGTAAGCCGTACGTACGCACGTATGGTGACATGTTATTCAAAGGATGGATAGAATACTGAATATGGTTGTACCATATTTATAATAATATTAATGTATATAGGATATACTGGATTAATTATTTTAGAATGGGAATAACAAAGAAAAAAGATGTTGAAGAAGAAATGAATTTGAAAAAGGGTTGTGAAAACATTACCTCTTCTTCAGGTTCTTCCTTTTGATTTGATCAAAAGGGCTCCTTAGGTTGGCTTTCTGATCAAACAAAGGACTCTAGGATGTAGTGAGGGAAGTTGATAGAGTATTTGGGTAGGGGATGGCCGAACCAAAAGGCTTTTAAGGTGTTAATTAATGAGAAGGGGGAGTGCCCTTTTATAAGAGTGGTGAGGGGCACCATTGGAAAAACAAGAAATATTATTTTATAATAAATTCATATTATGTTTATAATGGATCCAAAGTAGATTAATTAAAGTTTAATGTGGGGATGGGTCTAAAACCACTCAAATAATAGAATTTAGACATGTTTGGTCATTATATTAACCTTATCTTTTAGTTTTAACTCTTAGTTAATTAGTTTGACACTTACCATGTCACTTTGTATTTTTATATTATATAGTTAATAAACATACTATATAACTCCAATAGACCCCCAAGTGGTCTGGTAATGATACAAATATCATGATACAAGTCTTTTGGCAAAACCTTAGAATTTTAGGAATTTTATATCAATTAATAGTATAATATATTTTTTAAAACTCTTTTATGTAAATTTTGACACTATTCAATAATTGATTTTTGTAAACAAAATAACAGAATTATTACTTAAAAAAGTATATTAAATCTATTATAACATGTCATATTAACCTAGAAAATTATTGGTATTTATAAAAAGTCTCAAATTACATTTATTTGGGTATTTATAATATCAATTATTCTAATTGTTCGTTAATTAGGTAATTACTTCATCACCATTCGTTCATAAATATATTAAATTATTTAATTTCTAAAAATTATAAATAAAATACTATTATGTAGGAAATCTTTCTATCTTTCTAATGAATATTTAAAATCGAATTTATCTTATGTATAACCATATATTAAAAATGTTTTAGTAAATAAAATGTCATTTTAACTCTTTGAAGTCTTCTTTGAATTAAATAATAATAAATGTCCTAATCTAATACAAGTGGACCTAAATGATAATATTTTACTCCTACGGTTGTTCTTGGTCGAGATAAAATTGTCCAATAGAATTAGGACATGTGTTAGGGTAATATTAATATCATTTTTACCTTTAATTACCCTATTTACTTTTAATTGTGGTAAATACAAGTAAAAAGTTACTATTCACCAAAAAATTATTTTCATCTCATTGAACCACATATTACTCCTTGATATTAACTGTGTTTCTTGGATTTTCAAAATTCCACTCACAGATGCGGTAAAATTATGTTTTATGAAAAATTCAGTTTTTTAAAATACCACATAGTGGTTTCACTATTCATCAAAAAAATGAAAGTTTCCAGAAAAATACCAAAAAATAGGCCAAAGATATATTTGATATTATGAATTCAAAACTGATGTCTATTTTACCAAATTCAAAACATATTAGTTGCATTAATTAGTTTAAAAATTAATTCTTGTCGTCAAAACAAATAGCTTGTTTTTAAGAGATAATAACTATCAAAAGATTGACACTTGTTTATCTCTGGTTTAAATGTGAAATTACATCCAATTACCAACATTGTATTAAATGGTATAAATATATTCTAAATATACTTTAAAACCACTCATATTAATAATTTAGAACTATTAATTATTTTGATTAAAAAAGGTTGTTTTTAATTTAAATTTAGTAATTTTCACTATTCATCAAAATATGAATGTTATCCGAAAAGTACCAAAATTTCACCCT
Source organism: Viscum album (assembly GCA_963277665.1). Classification (NCBI taxonomy): domain Eukaryota; kingdom Viridiplantae; phylum Streptophyta; class Magnoliopsida; order Santalales; family Viscaceae; genus Viscum; species Viscum album. The sequence goes on along the minus strand of OY728122.1, from coordinate 503,197,199 downwards.
AATCTAATTTCGATATTATGAATCCAAAAATGAAGTCCATTTCGAAAGATAAAATTTCAAAAAGTAGGTATTACTATTCATAACGACTAGATTTATTGGTTGTGGTGTGTTAGAATCTCGAAGTTCTGTACAATGCACGCCATTGCATTATTCAAAGGGAGACATACCATGGAAGCATGGGGTGTTACATTCTCCCCTGCTTCAATAAATTGCATCCTTGTAGTTTTTTTTAAAATTGGGCTTGAGAATATAATGGAAAGTCCCCCATCAGAAAAGTGTCAATAAAACTATCACTTTAAAAGAAAGGAAGAGAGATATAAAGGTCACACAAGATAACCCATACTAGGATTCCGTGTAGAAAAAACATGGATATGGACGATAAACTAAGTGTTAAGTTCTGATGGGGAGGGATAGAAAACATGATCCGGAAAAAGTTAACAATAAGAAAATCACAAACTTGTGTTGGGACAAACGATCATTAGTCTCCCAGTAGGAAAAGTAAACAGACAACATTTTTTGTTTTAAGTTACATTACATAAGGACGAAGAATTCATTTATGATATTGACTAAGAACATAAAGAGATATACTTACTTTTTAAGTAGAGTTTCATTCTTTAATAAATTTTTACCACTAATTCATTTTTTTTAAACAATGAGTATTCATGAAGAATTGGCCTCAACGGAAGAGCTAGAATAAACTTCTATAGAAATACATGATCCACGTAGGATAAACTATATATTTACCTTGTCTTTAGAAATTAATCAAAACCAAAATGGTTATTATAATATCTGAGGATCCCACAAATGGATATTCCAAAAAAAACACTAATCTTAATTTCTAAAATTAAACCATCAATACCCCAAAGTTAAATAAATACCATTCAATAATCAATTGTCCTTAAAATCCTTCAATATAATCCAAACTAATATTGAAACCCAAAACGTATAAGAATGTAGTCTTCCATGTTAAATTTTATCTCCAAATGACATTAATTACTCTTAAAATCACATACTTTAAAGTAATTAACATAATCATTCCCATAAAGAACCCAAATCACTATAAATCAACAATAAAAACATATATAGAAATCTACCATTACTCCTCAAATTAAATCCCATACTATTCTATTTTCCTTGGGAATATAGTGTTTACAACAAAGAGAACAACTTCCAAAATAACAATTATCACTTAATCACTAACTCATTTTTCCTATACTAAGGGTATTAATTTGATAAGACATAAGATCCCAAATCAAATTATTATTGATCAATAAAATCATTTAACTAAAAATAACAGTCACACTGCTATGGACATCACGTAGTCCAGTGGTAGGCGATAAATCTTAATCGCACTTTGGTTGCAGGTTCGATTCCCACAGCTTTGTCCGATGCGACGGGTTGTCACACGGTCGGCGTGTTGTCCTTTTTCAAAAACATTATTTCATTACATTACCAAAATGAGATAAATTCCTCAAAATAACCATAACATAATTTAACAACAAATCATATCTCATACCTTGCATTTTCATCCCAAATTATAAAAACTTATAATTTCCTCAAACCCAACGATCATATAAAACCAAATGGTTATTTATAACTATATCCACAAAAGAAAAGATAAATCTTCCCCAAATAACATTCTCACATGGAAAACTGTAGGGTTAAAAATACAAGAGAAAATATTTCCAAAGTAAACCCATCAACAATGAGCACTAATACTTTTTAAACATTTCTATAACCATTTATTTCCACATAGCTTCTTCTTTGACCAAGAAAATATCCTATAGAATAGGGAATTCACTCAGGTAATGGACAGGTCCCAAACATTTACAACAAATGATTGTAAATAGATTCTTGGGACCATTTTTATCTTCTTCCATAATACTCTTCATTTTTCTTCATCAATTCTTCACTTTATGTCCTTCCTTCCTGCACATAAAGCATTTCTTTGTCCCATTGAGACACTTTCCGAGGTGTCTCCTTCCACATTTCCTACATGATGGAAATTTAGGATTCCTTTCTCCATGGTCTCCACTGTTGGAGCTCTTATTATTCATCACCTTTCACCTCTTTGTTGAGTCCGGGAATTGGTTAATATATATATTTTTTATCATATTTTTGGAAAATTGATTTGGAATAAAGACAATATCTTTTACGCCTATCAACATTCCATTTTGTTTCTCATTGGCGCCACCGTTCCAACCTTGTACATCATTCTCAAAGTCACTATGACTTCCTTGGAATCCAGCCATTGACTAAAACCAGAAAGCATTGTGTGAGTAACAGTAGTCATAATATCATTTAGAGATTAACATGTCACTATATTCTCAATTTTAAACACATTAGGATTAACCAAGGTTATTTACGGTCGTCTTATTTATATAATACTTCAAATCGGTTTGTAAACAAAATGTAAATTATCATAAGCATATCCCCCGGGAGTGTCGTAACCAAGAGTGCAGCAAGGCCCGTTGTCGTGCACCAGTTCCCATTCGGGTCTAGCTCAAAGCGGTGTTTTCGTGTTTTACCCCTAGGTACATTTGTGCCAGAGTCGCATCTACCTGCTCGTATCCAGACAGGCATGTATTTCTCGGAAAACTCACAAAATCTCTACAATACCAAAATTCTAGGAAGTTCTTCTATACTAATCCTCAATATTCATCTTAGGTCTACATGATCTAATCAAAGTTTATCTAAATCTAGCTTCCAAGGTTTGTACTAATCTTCCTCTGATACTAACTGTAACGCCCTGAACCTAGATACCCAGAGTCGGTGCATTATTACATAACATTGGCATGATCACAAGAAAGATCAATTCTCGAAAGACAAATTAGTTTAGTAGCCTTGGAATAACTAGATACATCAATAATGATTACATTACATCATAAAATGAGAACTACAACAACATAGTCTCCATAGTCCACACTTATACTGTCACTGTAGGTCATTCATAATTTACTTCTTCACAATCCAGGGAAAAATAAAACAGTGAAAGGGGTGAGCTTAGATGCTCAGTAAGGATAAGGATATAGCAGATGTTTTCATAGATAAGCATAAACACATAAGGCAACATATTACTAAAACAAAAGCCTTTTAAACTTTAACATCAACATAGTATGGCAAACATAAAATGACATAATGCCATTTACATATTCAAATGGATATTCCGCTAATCGAATAATCACATGCAATATCAATAACAACTTTCATAATGATGGAATTCATAATTCCAGACTATCATAACCACATTGCCAAGGCCTCGCGCCAAGACTACAAATGTGATTTTGCCAAGGCCTTGTGCCAAGACACTAGTTTGTCTCATGAGACCTACTGATGCGTCGAGGAGCTATAGCGGGCTCCACCGGTCACTTACTAAGTCCAATGCATTCCTCATATGAACATTTTTAAACATAACATAAACATTAGTATTAAAACTAGCATAAGAAATGTCAACACTTTAACCAAAAACCATGAATGGTATATAAATAGCACATCCACAGTCAACCATAACTTATTCGATACAATATGGAAGATTTTATTGTATCATATTAACCTCAATCGATAATAATGAATGATATTGACATAGATGAAAATAACTATCAAAATTATTTGAGATAAATATCCCCCTTTTCTTGAACACATTTAAAAGTCACACTATTTGTCAAGAAGCCATTTAAAAATAGATTTTGGAATCAAAGTGTCCCATACAACTTTGAAACTTTTAAAAGGAGTTTTAATTTTAAAACTTTAATTTCCATATAAATAAATCCTTAAAACCATTTTTTAAAACATGGACATTAATGAGCAAGATTTAGAAGAATAAGTCTTTAAAACATTTAAAAATGGTATTTTAGTTAGAGTTTCTAACCAAAAGAGAGACCCTTGAATACAAATAATTGAGGTAATCAAAACATTGTAATATCATGAGAATAAAGGGATTCATGATATACTATGTCAAAGTACATTATATACACCACATTAAAGTGATTTGGTGTATAACAACAAAGAAGTCTCAATGGAATGTAAATTGAGATGAAATCTCTCAAAAAGGTCGTATCCTTAGGTTAAGGATAAATCAATGACATTGTTATGTGTGACAAATATAAATACACTAAATATGATTTTATATTCAGTGTAAAACAATCAAAGTACATTCACACATAATCTTGTAAAAACAACACCAATGAATTGGATGTGTAACTCAACAAATGGAGAATGAGTCAAAATTACTCTTATCAAATTAATATCGATGACTTGAGAAATTATCAGTGGAGTGATTATGTGTATCAAATGTATATACACATAAAATGGGAGTGGAAATTATGACTTAAGCAAATGAATAGTGATTCCATACAAATCTCGGAGTAAAATAATCAATGAAGATTACGTAAAGCCGAATAAATGGAAATTGAAATTTCAAATTCCCTTATCAATTAGGTAACTTATGAAACATACACCCATGAAATAAGGATCATACAATGATGATGTAAATACCCATAAATTAAAGTATATTACATAATTAATACAATCATGGGTTGTACTCATACACCACATGCAATAAATAAGTGGTCAACAATGGAATTCACACGAAATTAAGAGTGAGATAAGAAACCCCTTACTTTGTAATTTTTCCTTGGTCGACCGTAGGTTAACCTCATGTATAATGGTGAAATAATTTTTATTGAATTATACAAGATTAATTTACATTAATATGATATCATATATGATCTTTTAACATTTATTTGTTAATAATATCTTAGTATTATCATTATTTCGGGTGTTAACTTACTTGATTTCCTTTATATTCATTGTTACGTAAGCAGCGTTTTTTATGGATAGGTTGTATCTTATTCAAATCCTGAATTATATCAAGTCCTTAATCATTATTTTTAATCATAAAATGAGAATTATACTTTAATGGATACGATGGAGAGTGAATCTCATCGCGTTCGTGGAGACAGTAGTTCGTACGTACGCACGAGCGACAATATCATTCTTTTGATGTTAAAATAATATATAATTGGTTTGTATATCATATATACAGAATAATTATCATGTTATATTTATTATTTAAATTAATTAAACATCATTATTATACCTAACCAAATAATAATTTATTTAATTACAATTACACCCCGACGTGGAGACGGTAAGCCGTACGTACGCACATATGGTAACATGTTATTCAAAGGATGGATAGAATATTGAATATGGTTGTACCATGTTTATAATAATATTACAGTATATAGGAGATACTAGATTCATTATTTTAGAATGGGAATAACAAAGAAAGAATAAGTTTAAGAAGAAATTAATTTGAAAAAGGGTTGTGAAAACATTACCTTTTCTTGAGGTTCTTTCTTTTGATTGAATCAAAAGGGCTCCATAGGTTGGCTTTCTGATCAAACTAAGGCCCCTACGTTGTATTGAGGGAAGTTGAGAGAGTATTTGGGCATGGGTTGGCCGAACCAAAAGGCTTTGAAGGTGTGAATTAATGAGAAGGGGGAGTTCCCTTTTATAAGAGGGGTGAGGGGAACCTTTGGAAAAGCTAGAAATATTATTTTATAATAAATTAATATTCGGTTTATAATGGTTCCAAAGTGGATTATTTAAAGGTTAAGGTGGATATGGGTAGAAAAGCTCTCAACCAATATAATTTAGATAGGTTGGGTTCATTATATTAAACTTATCTTTTAGTTTTAACTCTTAGTTAATTAGTTTGACACTTACCATGTCACTTTGTATTTTTATATTATATAGTTAATAAACAAACTATATACCTCTAAGCGACCCCCAAGTGGTCCATTAATGATACACCTATCATGATATAAGTCTCTTGGCCGAACCCTAGATTTATGGGAATTTAATATCAATTAATAATATAATATTTGTTTTAAAAACTCTTTTATGTAAATTTTGACACCATTCAATAATTGATTTTTGTAAAAATCATAACAGAATTATTACTTCGAAAAAAGTTAATTAAATCAATTATAACATGTCACATTAACCTATAAAATTATTGGTATTTATAAAAAGTATCCAATTACATGTATTTGGGTATTTATAATATCAATTATTCTAATTTTTCATTAATTAGGTAATTACTGCATCACCATTGTGTCATAAATATATTAAATTATTTAATGTCAAAAAATTATAAATAAAATAAACTTATGTAGGAAATAATTTTATCTTTCTAATGAATATTTACAATTGAATTTATCTTATTTATAGACCTATATTAAAAAAAATTTCGTAAATAAACGTTTATTTAAACTCTTTTAACTCTTCATTGAATTAAATAATAATAAATGTCCTAATCTAATACAAGTAGAACTAAATGATAATATTTTACTCCTAAGGTTGTTTTTGGTCGAGATAAACTTTTCCAATAAAATTAGGACATGTGTTAGGATAATATTAATATCATTTTTACCTTTAATTACCCTATTTACTTTTAACTGTGGTAAATAAAAGTAAAAAGTTACTATTCACCAAAAATTATTTTCATCTCATTGAACCACATTTTACTCCTTTATATTAACCGTGTCTCTCAGATTTTTAAAATTCCACTCACAGAAGCTGTAAAATTATGTTTTATGAAAAATTCAGTTTTTTAACTACCACTTAGTGGTTTCACTATTCATCAAAAAATGAAAGTTTCCAGAAAAATACCAAAAATTAGGCCTAAGATATATTTGATATTATGAATTCAAAACTGATGTCTATTTTACCAAATTCAAAACATATCAGTTGCATTAATTAGTTTAAATATTATTTTCCGTCGCCAAAACAGATAGCGCGTTCTTAAGAGATAATAACTATCAAAAGATTGACACTTGTTTATGTCTCGTTTAAATGTGAAATTACATCAAATAACCAAAATTGTATTAAATGGTAAAAATATATTCTAAATATACTTTAAAACCACTCATATTAATAATTTAGAACTATTAATTATTTCGATTAAAAATGTTGTTTTTAATTAAAATTTAGTAATTTGCACTATTCATAAAAATATGAAAGTTATCCGAAAAGTACCAAAATTTCACCCTAATCTAATTTCGATATTACGAATCCAAAAATGAGGTCCATTTCGAAAGATAAAATTTCAAAAAGTAGTTATTACTATTCATAACGGCTAGTTTGATTGGTTGTGGTGTGTTAGAATCTCGATGTAGCGTACAATGCACGCCATTGCATTATTCAATGGAAAACGTACCATGGAAGCTTGGGGTGTTACATTAAAAAACTGACTTTTTCTTTTAAATAAAATTTTAGCTCTTCAGGGAATTGAATTTTGAAAATCCAACAAACATTGTTGTTATGAGTATGTAAAACGTGGTTCAATAAGATGAAAATAATTTTTCAGTGAATAGTATCTTTTGACTTTTATTTACCGCGGTTAAAGGTAAATAGGATAATTTAAGTTAAAAAGAATGTTATAATGATACCAAATTACCATAACACTTGTACTATCCTTAATGGATTATTTATTTCTGACCCTTTGAATCCTTGGGTCTATTTTGGGACTCCATGGAGCCACTTGACAGTGGTAATGACACTTTAGATTAATTAATTTAAAGTAATGGAAAAAATGACACAAACAAATATCTTTTAGTAAATAAATTTTTACATGGGGTTATATAAGATATCATTTCAACTATAAATATTCATTAGACATCTAAAAATATTTCCTACATCATGGTATATTTTATATAATTTTTTTTAACTTAAATAAATAATATTATTTATGACACAAAAATGATCGATTATTTACCTCATTAATAAATGATTTAGATAAATAAGATTATAAATATTAAAATAACATCCAAAACCTATCCAGTTATTATTGGATTAATTTATATCGACCATGAGACATATTATATTATAACTTAATAAGCTTTGGACCTTTTTTAACTAAAAATTATTATATAATAAAATAATATTTTCACACTTTCCTAAATAACCCCTCCTCCCCCTAATAAAAGACCTGATTCTAACCCATTCCTCACACCACTTAATCCCCTTGGATCATCTAAATCCTGACCAAATAGTCTATAAATATCCCTATATTCCTCCTAGAAGAATTAACTTAGGTATAAGGAACTTCAATAATTCCTTTGGGTTCAAACCAATGGGAGTTTCCCGAATTAAAGGTAACAATTTCTCTTAAATTCTTTTCTGTTATTTTACTTCACTGACACCTAAACTATTTTAATTACTTTCATTTATAATGTCACAATTATCCTCAATATTCTAGGATGTTTTAATGATAATTATTCAAACAACACATATACACACCTCCATCTAATGGGTAAAGAACATACTATTTCTATTGGTGGAAAACTAATGCCTCATGAAATGATGACTATTCAATTATCTCCTAACGCCATTTATGGTGGCCATTATGATGGAACTATATTTATATATGATATATATTATTTTTATGTTTTCTTTCTTCTTCTGTATTTTATATTTATATCATACCTTTATGGTTTCCATTATGAGTAAACACGATAATTTCATTTGAGGAAGTACGGACTACCGCCCCCTCAAAGTGATATGACTCGTTCATACCATACATGGAATTTATAAAGGACGGAGTCATTGAAATTAGATATTATATTATACTAGAATTATATTATAACTATGTATCATTATGTTTTAATTCAATTATAATACTAAATAGAAATGAATGTAGTGTTCATGCGTATGTCCGACTTACCATCTCTATGAATGGTGCATTTAATTTCTTTTCTTAAAATGTTATATACTATTATAAATTAATATATATACTACATATAAATTATATATATCATTTCTAAATCATGAATATCATTCTGGAGATAATGGACCCTGGACCACAAGGGCATCTTGTAATTATAAGGTGTACCTTTTTTACTCAAGTACCAAATATCGACAAAATGACCATTATTAACTTAAATGATTACAAATTGTTTATAACATGTTAATAACTGATATAAAAGAAATAATAAAAATTAAACGGTTTCTTAATCAATTATAAATTAACATACGTTTATTATTCATGAAATCAAGTAACAAACAAGCCATGTCAGACACGAGGTAAGTGGTTTCTAATCTCGCTTTTAATTCCATGAGTTTTACAATGTTCACCACTTATTTATTGCATCTTGTGTATTGTGTAATTCCATATGATATATATTATAATGATTCTCTTCATATTCCTGATATTCTGTGATTCATTTGGTGGTAATTAACTTTTGGTCAAATGACTTGATTGATTACAATGTGGTAGGGATTTTTCATCTCACTTTTTATTCCTGTGCAATTAATGCTATATTTTCCACTATTTCTTTTTTTTATGGTGTATGTAATAAACATGATTTTATTCATTGTGTAAAATACTTAAATTTATGGGTATTCACATCTTCATTGTATTATCCTTCATTCATGGGTTTTATGTTTTGTAAGTTACCAAATTGGAAAGGGAATTTCAAATTTCAATTTCCACTCACAGGGCTTTATGCATACTTCCTTGATTATTTTACTCCAAGATTATGTGTAAAATACTTATTTATTTACATATTTAGTAATTTCCACTATCCATTGTGTGGTTATACTTCTGATAAACTTAATCAATCCATTTATAAATTCTAATGTCATCGATATTAACTTGATAAGAGTACTTTTAACTCAATTTCCATTCATTGAGTTAAACTTCCAAGTCATTGGTGTTGTTTTTTAAGAAAAATGTGTGAATGTTCGCTGACTTATTTACATTTAATATTCAGTATTATTGAGTTTTCTATATTTTTTCACACATTATTATGTAATTAATTTATCCTTAATCTAAAGATACAGTTTTTACATAGGATTTCATTTCAAATTACATTCCATTGAGACTTCATTGTTCTTATGAACCAATTCACTATTATATGGTGTATATACTATGATTTGGAATATTCTATCATGAATACCTTTATTCTCATGATATTATAAAGTTAAGATTCAATATTATTCCTTAAATATACGTATTCAAGTGTCTCTCATTTTTTTAAAAACTCATTAACTAAAATATCATTTTAAATGTTTTAAAGATTTATTATTCTAAATCATTACCATTAATGTCCATGTTTTTAAAATGTTTTTAAGGATTTATTTATATGGACATTAATGTTTTCAAATGATACTTTATTTTAATATTTCAATGTTTTATGGGACTCTTTAATTCAAAAATTTCTTTAATAAATTTCTTAAATGGTTTTGAAAATTGTTTCATAATGTATTGATTATAACTATATATTGAAATGATCTGTTGTGATAGAAATGTAGAAATGTTATATTCAGTTTATTCTTGTTTCATTTGTTATGAATATTTTATGATTCTTGGTCATTCTTTATGTATACTGGTGGTTCTGTGATAAACCTAGGGCGCGTGAGCCCGAGATAGCTCTCCAATGCACTTGGTAATGTGAATGAGGTAAAAGTTAATGTTTCTCGTAAGAGATTTAGTGAATATACTATGATGTGTCATCAAAATGTGATCCCTATGTTGATGTGATAGCTACAATGTAAGTATGTTATGAATAACATATGTTACCTTTATGATTTATGATTTCTCTATGGCATTCATAAATCTTATGATTTCATTTTGTTTGTTATGATTGAAGTGTATGGTTTCATTGGTTTGTATTTATTGATGGGATAATGTTTCATTTCATTATTTTACAACCCTAACTGAGCTTTTTATGCTCATCCCATGTTTTGAAATGAATTTCATAGGACATAAATATGTATAGTGTCATGGATGAGATCAAGGAAAAGTAATGTCATCTAAAACATGGTACTAGACATGTATTATTTTTCAAGAGTTTTTATTTTATGAAAAATGGATATTGGGTTGTATTGTTTACATGTAATATTACAGTTTTTATGAAATATTTATGGAATAATTCTCTAAAACACTAAACATGAAATGATCCTCAGTGTGAATTGTTGACATAATTCAAGATTATGTAATGTTTAAGGTCAGGTCCTTATAAGTGGGATCCTCAAATCCATTAACAACAACTAAATAACCATAAATACCTTTGTTCAAAGGCCCACATTAAAATTCACACAACTAATTCACAACCACCATGGTATTTAAAGTATAAATTCAATAACCCAAAATATTGTTATATGTTTATTCCTTTAAATAAATACTTTTTTACATATTTCTCCACATGAAACACCAAATTAAAATATATATTGACTTATTAGATAACAAAATTTTAAAAATAAAAAAAACATCGGTAAATAAAATTATTTTAATAAATTATTAATTATTAAAAAATATTATTATGAATAATTGGTGTTTTAAATGGTTGTTTCAAACAAATGTTTTTTAACATTATATATATTATTTTTAACTAAAATCTAAATTTACAATGTTTTTAATTTTAATTTGCAATAATTAAATTCACTTATTGATTGTTAGTATAATTATTATTTTCAGATGATTTTTTTATATTTTTCTAAAATATTTGTGTTTTAGGTTAATATTGAAAATGAAAAATTTTCTGTGAAGTATAACTTTTATATCATTATCATAATACTATTGAAGTGCATTGTGTTGCATTTGTTGTCAATGAGGCATGAAGTTGTCTTGGAATGAATGGAAGTCAGGGAATGTCAAGATGTGAATGACAAAGGTTGTGATGGTGTTGGTGGTGAAGGAGAATGGCCATGGTACTAAGATGCATGTCACTTAGGAGATTCACTAAGTGGTATTGGCAATTGTGGTTGAAACATTCTCCATGGACATCTGAAGATTGTTGAGCTGATCTTTAAGTTCATAGAACTTGTATCCTGATGATACAAAGTCACAACAATGTTAGAAGACCATGTATTGTATTGACAATGCATGAGGAGAAGCAAGAGATCCATCCACAACTTCTATGTGGATGAAGTGGATTAAAGAAGTCCATGTACTAACTCTTAGTGTATGTGAATTAGAAGATGATCCAACTTGATCTCTGATTGGATCAATGAAGGACATTGGAGATTTTTTGTGATTCAAGAGCTCGGTTGATGAAGAACCTTCAGAATTCCCTCCTAAGTTGTGAAATGGTGAAAAGGTATTAAGAACATGAGGAGGAGATGGGAAATTCCTAAGAAGAAGAAGAATTAAGAAGGGATAAGTGGCTTGGAATTTGGCATTTTACATATGGGATACTTTTTTTTTAACAAAGTGTTCATTCTGTCCTTTGCCAAAAAATAGGCCACCAAGGGCCAGCCTTAAGGGTTCAACCCCCAAGGCACATGTGGGCCTAAGGCGCCACGCCCAAGGGGGGATCCCATGTGGCCAGCCCGAGAGGCAGGGGGGCCGTGTGTAAGCCCCGGGCCACGCAGGGGATCAGGCCTGCACAGCATGGGTGCCAGAGCGCGCCCGGAGGATGCATAGTGGGCGCTAAGAGCGCGCCCGCAGGAGCAGAGAGTGGGCGCAGAGCGCACCCGCAGGGAGAACACGGTGCGGGGCGGCACCGTGGAGGAGGAAGTTCAATTGCGGGGTTTAGGCAGTGGCATATTGATAAGCTGCATGAAAACCGCGAGAGGTTTCGATGTGGGACGCGGAAAATTCACCGGGAAGAGATCCTGGCCGCTCATCCAATCGTGCGGCTGATCACAGCCGCTCATCGCATCCCGCCCGCGATGATCTGATCGCGGCCGTCCGAAGATCTGATCCGACGGCCGAGAGCTCGTCTCCTTCCTCGAGCTCAGCCGAAGGCTCCCCGTGAGCTCCGTCGAACCAGGAGCAACCCGAGCACCTGTTTTTGAGATTCCGGCCACCTCCGATCAAAGTAAGACCTCCATTGTGATCTTCTGGCCCTACTGAACATATACATGCAATAAAATATGCATGCAAACGTTGGATGGGGAATTTGAAGTTCGGCCGAAGAAACTGAAGGTGCCGAGGCCACGTGGAGAGCATGCTTTGCATGCATGAGCTTAAACAGAGCCATGCATGCGTTCTAAAACACATGTACGTGGAGAAGGCCGAAGGTGAATGAACCCGCGATTGACAGAAGATAAAATCAAGATTCGCGGAAGATTTTTAACGCATTTGAAGTTTTTAAAAGATCCAAAATCTTCGGGATTTTGAAGTTAGATCACGCGGATGATCAAAGGCGTTTCTCTGCCTATAAAAGGAGCACCCGAGGCATGAATATGCTTGCTGAGTTTTTGAAGAAAGAAGTCCCGTGAGAAGCACTCTGTGCCTCACGAAGTCGAAGCCCTGCACGCACACTTGCGCGGCAGTGAAGCCCGGAGCATCCCTTGCTCCGCGAGGTTCCTTTTTCGCACCTCTTGCGCGAAAGAAGAATTGAGAGGTCCCCTGCGCGCCTCCCTTGCGCGACAGGAAGACCCGTGGCCGCAACATCTTGCGCGCCCACGGTTGAAGCCCGAGGTGCCTTGCACCCGAGGCCTTGCACGTCCCTTGTGCCCGCGACATAGGTTACTCAGGCACCCTGCGCGCTGCCTTGCACCAAGCACCCTTGCGCGGTTGAAGTGTGGAGTTTGTTGCACCTTGAGCGCCCTCCCTTGAGTTGGAGTTCGGGTGGATTAAGAACACATCTTGTGTGTGTGTGCAAGGATAAACCGAGGCTTGCACCTTGTGTGTGAAAAGAAGGCCGTAGCCTTGGGTGTGTTCAAATGGAGTGGAGGCCACAACAAAGAAGAACACATTTTGTGTGTGTGTGCAAGAGGAAGAAAGAACAAGTTGTGTGTGCTAGACAAGAAGAGGCCGAACCTTAGTGTGTGCCTAAGTGGTGTGTACACACTAAGAAGGAGAAGAAGAAGTATACCCCACACTAAAGTAGAACACACATTTAAGTGTGTAACCAATAAGAACAAAGTGTGTGAAGGAAGTGAGAAGGTGTGTGCTTGAAGTGATTACACCCTTTGTGGGTCTACTGCACCAAGAAGAGGAAAGGAGGAGTGCATGCATGCATGCATGCACGTGCACACGTGAACATAGACAAATCAGTGGTGTGCATTTGAGTTGTCCAAGACCAGGAGGTTCTTGAAGAATTGAGAAGGCCATGATATCAGTGCATGAGGATGAAGAGCTACCATGCACTCAGTGCATGAAGTTGAAGTGAACTGAGACTGGACCAGACCGAAGATAAAGATATCAGTTGTCTGAGCATTCAGTAGTTGAAGAGAGAAGCCAGGTCATCCTGAAGAAGGAGATAAAGCCTGAGCTGGACGAGAAGCCCTGATCAACCACAATTGATCAGAAGAGAAGAGCAAGGCCAGCAACCTTTATCCCAGGCTGCTGAAGATACTTGAAGACCTTAAAGAGGAGAAGAGCTACTCGGGTGACTCGAGGAGCCAGGAGAAGACCCTGTGGGACTCAGGGAGAAGAAGTCTTCAGTGGGATTCTGGAGCAGGCCAGTGGGACTCTGGTAACACTGTGGGACGCAGTATAAAGACCCTCCTGTGGGACTCAGGAGAGATACAGTGGGACTCTGTATCAACCATTGTAATTCTAACAAGTTATAATGGGAGAATCCATGCTGGGAGAGCATGGCAAGGATGTAGGCCTTTGGTGCCGAACCTTGCAAATCCTTGTGTCCAGTGCCTTTACATTTACTGCATCATTCGTGGAAAGGTGAGAGATACAAGAAGAGTGGATCGAGGCTTTAACCAGCCATAGAGGTTTAATCTATTAAGAATCAATTAGTAAAAAAGTTTTAAAGGAACACTGATTCACCCCCTCCCCCTCTCAGTGATTCACACTAATCTGGCACTTCAATTGGTATCAGAGTGAGGTTACCTCTAAAAGATCCAAGGGAGTCTTTATGAAGTGCAAATTTGAGGAAACGAGCGACCAGCCTCAAATGGAGATATCTACCAAGACTCTGAAAAACAGAATGAAGAAACAGGCAAAGAAGATGAAGAAGAAGGCTGGTGCAATCAGAGAAACTCCTTCTATGAAAAGAAATGTGAAGGTCACATCAGATGACAATTCCTTTTATCATTCTTCTGATGAAGCCTGGTCTAGCTGTGGTGAAGATGGAAGAAACAATGATCTTCTAAATGCAATCAAATATCTTCAGAAGAGAGTCCCCAAGGAAGTTGCAATGTGTATAGCTACAAGCCTCCTTGATCTTCAAGAAGAAAAATTACAGCTAGAAGATGAAGCCAATTCTCTGGAAGTCCAATTGACAAAAAGGGTTGGCATAACCAACACTCTCCGAAAGCTGGTAAATGCCAAAGATGAAACAATTTCCCTTTGCAATGAAATGTACGAAGACACTGCTGAAGAATTGCAAAGAAGCCTTTCTGAGAAAGAAATCTTTAAAGTAATAATCAAAGATGTTTACCATGCACTGGAGAAGAGGCATAGAGTTTCAATGGTTGTCAAAGATGCTCAACTTGAAGACAAAGCAAAAAGGGTGAAGGAGCTTGACAATTCATTGCTTGAATTGAAGACAGTGCATGATGACCAGATGAAACAGATGGAAGAGAAATGGGAAGGAAGGCTAAGAACTGTTGAGGATGAGAAGAACTCCCTCAACATGAAATATTTAGAACTGGAGGTGATATTGAAAAATCTGCAATCACCTAAAGCTGAATCCTCCCAGTCAGCTGATAGAAGAAATGTTGCTACAAAAGTGTGCATTAAGCAGGATGATTCTAAGAGAAAGACATCCTCTAATGATGGTGCAACATCTTCTAAAAGGAAGGTACCATCCATACCATCTTGTACTAATGCTTCTAATTGTGTTTCCACAAAAGGTGCAGGATGGAAAAATAATTCCAAACAAGTATGGATGATGAAAACGAAGAAGCAGAGCTCTCCTGAAACAACACAACTTGTCAAGAAAAGTACCCTGCAATTAGAAGGACTGAAAAGGTTAAGATTCGTGGGACAATGCTGGTGTTGTAACAAGTATGGGCATTGTGCAAAGGATTGTTGGTACAATCCACTGAATGCCAAAGCACAAAGGAAGCCCATGCCAAGGGGGAGCAAGCCAGAAGAAAAGAAGCAGCATCCACAGGTCCAGAGACATCTGTTTACTGCTAACAGATTTGGATTACTTGACAACATCTGGGATGGTTGCAAAAGTGGTTAAAAGAATGATACATGTCAATCTCCAACTGTATCCAAAGCTGGAAAGAAGAAAAGATCACAGAACCTGGCTCATAAAGAATCCTTGGGAAGCAATCATAAGAAATTGGAAGATGCTCCCAAGAAGATTATGAAAAAGGAAGAGAAGTCCTTGGAATTAAAATCCAAGAAGGGTGATGCATCAAGAAGAGCCACCAAGAAGACATGCTTCTACTGTGGAAAGAAATGTCATACCATGGATCTTTGCAAACAAGCCATGGAAATCAATAGAAGCCAACTGAACTCAAACAGACAATCAATCCAAAAGAAGTAGAAGGGATTGATTAAAAACAAGTTGCCTAAGAGAGGTAGCTTGACAGAATCCAAAGAACCATGTGGAACTTCCAAAACTGAGGCCACTCTTCCAAATGATTTACTTGTCATATGGCCACATCAGTTGCAACTTGCCAGAGAACTACAAAGAGTTGAAGATGAAGCTCTGGCAATTGCTAAAGCAAAAGGGAAGAAGAAGGTTTCACATGAAGATGTGTTGAGATCCACACCAGCACAACCATCATTGAAGATCAAATGTGCAAGTGTGAAGAATGGTGAAAATGGTACATCTCGGTTGAGAGAATATTCTCAACCTTGTTGTTCACATTGATGAACCAAGGAGGTTCCATATTATTCCCTAATCACTTGTATTTACATGTGCTGACATTGCAGGGAATTAAAGATGATGATCATTCTCAACTAGAGGATGGGTTGGACAGAATGGAGTGCACCCCTTGAGGGGGAGCCAATCTGAAGAAGATGATGTTCTGAAATTAATATCATCTTAAGAAAATGGATGAATGGGGGAGCTTTATCTTTGCACCTGAACATTCTAATGTGTTTTGTGAAGTATGTGCATGATTCAGCAATTCATTGAATATCTGAAAAAATTCAACCCCTAAGCATGATCTCACATGTGTAGAGAATTATGGACAGCTTTGAATTCCTTGGTTATATCACTCTTGTTTTCTACACCGGGTTAGCCCAAGTAGACTTAGAGTTGATTTACTAAAGGTTCTTTGCTAAAGAAGAACATGTGACATCATCCCTCTCTCAGTGTTTTTCAAGAAAATACTTTTATAAGGGAGGAAGAGATATTTTGAAAGAGAACCACACCACACCTGTGCATTTGATTGCCAATAAGGGGGAGAAAATATTGGCACACATATTGACCCATTCATATGTGCTGAAGGAGTGTATTGACAACAAATACAAAGGGGGAGATTGAAGTGCATTGTGTTGCATTTGTTGTCAATGAGGCATGAAGTTGTCTTGGAATGAATGGAAGTCAGGGAATGTCAAGATGTGAATGACAAAGGTTGTGATGGTGTTGGTGGTGAAGGAGAATGGCCATGGTACTAAGATGCATGTCACTTAGGAGATTCACTAAGTGGTATTGCCAATTGTGGTTGAAACATTCTCCATGGACATCTGACGATTGTTGAGCTGATCTTTACGTTCATAGAACTTGTATCCTAATGATACAAAGTCACAACAATGTTAGAAGACCATGTATTGTATTGACAATGCATGAGGAGAAGCAAGAGATCCATCCACAACTTCTAAGTGGATGAAGTGGATTAAAGAAGTCCATGTACTAACTCTTAGTGCATGTGAATTAGAAGATGATCCAACTTGATCTCTGATTGGATCAATGAAGGACATTGGAGATTTTATGTGATTCAAGAGCTCGGTTGATGAAGAACCTTCGGAATTCTCTCCTATGTTGTGAAATGGTGAAAAGGTATTAAGAACATGAGGAGTAGATGGGAAATTCCTAAGAAGAAGAAGAATTAAGAAGGGAGAAGTGGCTTGGAATTTGGAATTTTACATATGGGATACTTTGTTTTTTAACAAAGTGTTCATTCTGTCCTTTGCCAAAAAATAGGCCACCAAGGGCCAGCCTTAAGGGTTCAACCCCCAAGGCACATGTGGGCCTAAGGCGCCACGCCCAAGGGGGGATCCCATGTGGCCAGCCCGAGAGGCAGGGGGGCCGTGTGTAAGCCCCGGGCCACGCAGGGGATCAGGCCTGTGCAGCATGGGCGCCAGAGCGCACCCGGAGGAAGCATAGTGGGCACTAAGAGCGCGCCCGCAGGAGCAGAGAGTGGGCGCAGAGCGCGCCCGCAGGGAGAACACGGTGCGGGGCGACACCATGGAGGAGGAAGTTCAATTGCGGGGTTGAGGCAGCGGCATATTGATAAGCCGCGTGAAAACCGCGAGAGGTTTCGATGTGGGACGCGGAAAATTCACCGGGAAGAGATCCTGGCCGCTCATCCAATCGCGCGGCTGATCACAGCCGCTCATCGCATCCCGCACGCGATGATCTGATCGCGGCCGTCCGAAGATCTGATCCGACGGCCGAGAGCTCGTCTCCTTCCTCGAGCTCAGCCGAAGGCTCCCCGTGAGCTCCGTCGAACCAGGAGCAACCCGAGCACCTGTTTTTGAGATTCCGGCCACCTCCGATCAAAGTAAGACCTCCATTGTGATCGTCTGGCCCTACTGAACATATACATGCAATAAAATCTGCATGCAAACGTTGGATGGGGAATTTGAAGTTCGGCCGAAGCAACCGAAGGTGCCGAGGCCACGTGGAGAGCATGCTTTGCATGCATGAGCTTAAACAGAGCCATGCATGCGTTCTAAAACGCATGTACGTGGAGAAGGCCTAAGGTGAATGAACCCGCGATTGACAGAAGATAAAATCAAGATTCGCGGAAGATTTTTAACGTGTTTGAAGTTTTTAAAAGATCCGAAATCTTCGGGATTTTGAAGTTAGATCATGCGGATGATCAAAGGCGTTTCTCTGCCTATAAAAGGAGCACCCGAGGAATGAATATGCTTGCTGAGTTTTTGAAGAAAGAAGTCCCGTGAGAAGCACTCTGTGCCTCACGAAGTCGAAGCCCTGCGCGCACACTTGCGCGGCAGTGAAGCCCGGAGCATCCCTTGCTCCGCGAGGTTCCTTTTGCGCACCTCTTGCGCGAAAGAAGAATTGAGAGGTCCCCTGCGCGCCTCCCTTGCGCGACAGGAAGACCCGTGGCCGCAACATCTTGCGTGCCCACGGTTGAAGCCCGAGGTGCCTTGCACCCGAGGCCTTGCGCAGCCCTTGTGCCCGCGACATAGGTTACTCAGGCACCCTGCGCGCTGCCTTGCACCAAGCACCCTTGCGCGGTTGAAGTGTGGAGTTTGCTGCACCTTGCGCGCCCTCCCTTGAGTAGGAGTTCGGGTGGAGTAAGAACACATCTTGTGTGTGTGTGCAAGGAGAACCCGAGTCTTGCACCTTGTGTGTGAAACGAAGGCTGTAGCCTTGGGTGTGTTCAAAAGGAGTGGAGGACACAACAAAGAAGAACACATTTTGTGTGTGTGTGCAAGAGGAAGAAAGAACAAGTTGTGTGTGCTAGACAAGAAGAGGCCGAACCTTAGTGTGTGCCTAAGTGGTGTGTACACACTAAGAAGGAGAAGAAGAAGTATACCTCACACTAAAGTAGAACACACATTTAAGTGTGTAACCAATAAGAACAAAGTGTGTGAAGGAAGTGAGAAGGTGTGTGCTTGAAGTGATTACACCCTTTGTGGGTCTACTGCACCAAGAAGAGGAAAGGAGGAGTGCATGCATGCATGCATGCACGTGCACACGTGAACATAGACAAATCAGTGGTGTGCATTTGAGTTGTCCAAGACCAGGAGGTTCTTGAAGAATTGAGAAGGCCATGCTATCAGTGCATGAGGATGAAGAGCTGCCATGCACTCAGTGCATGAAGTTGATGTGCACTGATACTGGACCAGACCGAAGATAAAGATATCAGTTGTCTGAGCATTCAGTAGTTGAAGAGAGAAGCCAGGTCATCCTGAAGAAGGAGATAAAGCCTGAGCTGGACGAGAAGCCCTGATCAACCACAAGTGATCAGAAGAGAAGAGCAAGGCCAGCAGCCTTTATCCCAGGCTGCTGAAGATACTTGAAGACCTTAAAGAGGAGAAGAGCTACTCGTGTGACTCGAGGAGCCAGGAGAAGACCCTGTGGGACTCGGGGAGAAGAAGTCTTCAGTGGGATTCTGGAGCAGGCCAGTGGGACTCTGGTAACACTGTGGGACGCAGTATAAAGACCCTCCTGTGGGACTCAGGAGAGATACAGTGGGACTCTGTATCGACCATTGTAATTCTAACAAGTTATAATGGGAGAATCCATGCTGGGAGAGCATGGCAAGGATGTAGGCCTTTGGTGCCGAACCTTGTAAATCCTTGTGTCCAGTGCCTTTACATTTACTGCATCATTCGTGGAAAGGTGAGAGATACAAGAAGAGTGGATCGAGGCTTTAACCAGCCATAGAGGTTTAATTGATTAAGAATCAATTAGTAAAAAAGTTTTAAAGGATCACTGATTCACCCCCTCCCCCTCTCAGTGATTCACACTGATCTGGGCACTTCAACTATAGTGACAAATTCTTTATTAAAACCTTATTTTATAAATTAATAATATATATTTGTTGAATAAATAATTTAAAATAACTATTTTGTTTTTATAATACTCAAGTATATCATTTAGGAATCATAAATAAATATTCTCTCTAAAAACTACTTTATTCACTTATATTAATGAAAACGTAACTTTCTGAATTTTAAAAAAAATTATGGATTTAATATTTAAGATCAATAGGATAAAATTATATTATAAGTTTCATTTTATTTTTTTCATAAATATATGATTACTATGATAAAATTTATTGGCCATGATAATATCAGAACGTTTATAAACAACAGATTGGTTTATTAATACTATATTATTTTTAACTAATAATATAAATTAATCTCTTCCCAAAAAATAACTTCATTATAATTTTGAAACCTCTATTTAAATAACTTCTTTCCCATTAAATATATAATCAATAGTATATAATATTAAAAATAATTAATGATGAAATCAAAATATTTCTTTAAAACATTTTTCTTATATATAAAATGTTTTCAATAAAAAAAATTTCTTAATATGAAATTAAGTTATATTAAATTGTAAAAAAGATTACGTTTAACACAAAAAAAATTAAGATATATTTTTTTATTAATAAATCATAATTCCTTGGTTAAGAACATGTTACACCTTTATAAAATGTAAAAGTAAAAAAACTATGAAAATATGGATTCCAACATGTATAAATATTCTTGAAATATGATTTTAAGGATTTATAAAACAAATAAAAACCCGAAAACATTTATTTGTTTCTTTGGGAAGCATTTTTCATTGAATATTGTAATTTTATAATATAAATATAATGGTTGTTTACAAAAAATCCATTTTCAACAATTATAAAATAATACACTTTCATCCTCTCATGCCACACCCATTACTTTAATTTTATTATATAAAATATTTCTCATTTATCATTCTATATCCTCCGATAATTTTACTAGGCTCTGGACTCAATTAGTTATTCTAATCAATTAATTTCCATGTAATCTATAAAATAAAATGATCAAGGTCCCAAAGTGATCAATACTTAATCCATTTCTTTTTAATATTATTTTTTCCCATAAAAACCTATCCTAACCATAGTTATATAATGACATGTGTATCATTTTTATACCAATTTTTTATATAAAATAAACAACAATCATTTATAAACTTCTAACCACTTATAAAAACAATATAACGATAACAGTGTCTTGTGAAGACTATTACCTCCAAAAAGGATCAATTGTTATTTTATATCTCTATTTTTTTACCAATATTATTTCAAATTTGATTCCCAAATACAAATGTGGATATATATATATATACAATATCACCATTCTCCTTTTATAATTGCAGTATATACATTCATAATCATACTCACCCAAAAATATGTAATTTGTTCTATAAATATAATATTACTGATTTAAGTTATTTTTAAAATATCATCATTTCGTGTAAAAATTACTAAATCAACATCCTCCCCACATTCAATATCCATGAATATATAAGAAAAAATAATAATAAATAAATTAAATGTGATAATAAATAATTAATATTAATTTAAATATTGATGAATAAGGTTCAAAATGCTATATATAAAACATAATATGATTATTATAGATGTTAGGTTCGTGTATATAACTAATCCATAACAATGTTGGAGATTCATTATCTCAATTATTACTCCTCGTGACATGTTTAATTTTGGTACAATTTTTTATTTCTATATTTTGTTCCACTAATTTATTTCCTAGGAAATTATTTAAAACTATTTTTCAATATAGTTCATGGGATATACAAAACAAAATAATGTTATTTTCCACATTCAAAATTTTATTGAAGTGTAACCTAATCCATAAGAATTTCCGATCTCAAATTATCACCCCTCGGGAAATATTTTTCATTACACAACATTATTTCATTAGAATGGTGTCTCTTCTTCCCCTATAATATTTTTTATAATGATCCTCTAATTATTTATTTTATTTAACGTATCATTAAAATTATATCCTTCAAGGGGTCTTCACTTGAATGCATAAAATTATGTAATGATTTCTGGTCTCAAATTTTCACCCCTTATGATATATTTATTATTACTCGCCATGTTTTATTCTTAATGGTTTATCAACCACCCATTTTGTTATTTTAATCACAATACTATCATTTTTTCAATATTTGACATATATTTTGAATTTATATCCTTCAAGGGGTATTTTTTTGAATATTTATAAATTCATTATTGTTATTTATCTCTATTTTAATTTCCATAAGACGTTACAGATATTGTTCACTAGATTTCCGTTTAAATGGTGAAATCTCATTCCTATTTTATTAAATTATAATTATTTCTTTATTAATTATATTTGAATACTATGGAATAAGTTATATGTTTTTCATATTCTTACATTACCATTATAATAATCATTTATTCATGTTAATTTTAATTCATTGCGAAATTATTTTTATTTAGCACATGATTCCATTTAGTGGTGTATATTTTCTTTATTGATTTCCATAAATGTTTTAATTAAATATCCTTAGAAATTATATATTCTAATAAAAGTAGAACAAAATAAAATTTCATATATTCGAATATATCTTTAATGTGTGTGGTTTTATAGAATTATTCCATAATACTTACATAGAAAACCATAAATTACAAGGTTGATACTTCTATCCATTATCCATTATTCCCATAATGAAAATATTTTATGATATAAAAATTTTTTTTCAAGAAAAAATAAAAAAAATGATCTTGAACTCATCATTTTCCCTAATCATCAATAAATCCCCTTGAAAATTACATAAACATAAGTTATGAAAATAATATATTAGTAAGGGACATACAAATAAATAAAAAAACTATTACCCCAAAAATACTGATAAAAAGTTTCCTTAATGTAAATAAACATTTGGTGCATAATAATAAATTTATTAGCAAAAAATAAATATTATCTACCAATGTATTTTTATAAAAATCATTAATAGTATTTAAAAAGGATAAATTATTCTTGTAATGATTTATTTCAATCATGATATTTTTATGGAATCATTATTAAAAAGTTATACTTTTGAATGTGTTGTCCGGACATTAGAAATTTATTATCAGTTTAATCTTTTATATATAATGGGTTATACCCCAGGTCATATCTCAAGGAGATTTTAATTTTTTAATATTTATTTCTAATTTGTTTCTCAAACAAAAATTATGAATTAAGTGGTTTTAAATGATATTTAAACTGGGATAGGATATTTAATGATTAAATAGTTGACAAATATGTTATTTAAATAAAATTGATGGATATAATTGAAATTTTATTACAAAAAATATTATGTTCATTATTAATAGAGGTAAATTTTTCTTTATAGTTAGCCTTTGGTTGAAATTAATCATAATCTAGATTAATCACGATGATTTTATATCAATGTGTGTAAAAAATAATCCTTACCCTAAAAATCATATATCTATGGTTCAAATCAAATGAATTGTATTAGAATTTCAAAAAAAAGTGATAAATAAAATTATTGCGAATGAATGGGATTAATGTGTTGCCCAATTGGTAAAAGACAAATTAGACACTCATAACTACACCCAGATCATATAAAAGTAAAGAGATATCCATTCGCTTGAATCAAAAAAAGAATTTAAATAATAATAAATGTAAGATCCATGTGATGGAAATTTTTTCAAAACCAATATATATTAACTAAGTATGAAACACATGTATAAAATCCCTTGATATTTTAATTATGTCCTTTTTTATGATATCTCACCCCTATTTCTTTCCATCGATATGAGGAGGGGGCTCAGGTTTATCTACATATTTATTTCATCTATCCATGTATGGATAGGGAGCTCTATAAGTTCCAAGTTGATTAAAATACTCTTTCAGAACATTGAAATGGAATAAATTAACTTATTTTTCTACTTTTCAAATGGGGATCCCTTTTATAGCCAAAATGGGGGGTGGTTTGGGAATATTGTTATTGATATTACAATTATTTCTCAGTTTTGACCTATTAAATGGACATATATGTACTTATAAAAAATATACAATTTATTCAAGGTACTCGTATCTAAATAAATGTTAAATTTATGGAAAATTGGACCTCTATAATGGGATATGTTTTAAAAATAAAAAACTATACTTTTGAATTCGAGTAGACTCGGTTCACAAGAAAAATCAATTTGATTGGACGAGTAGATGGATGAATTGGTCTTAAGAGTGTTTATATGAGATATATAAATATATTTTTGTTATTAGATAAAAAAACATTCTGACCAATTGGATTTATTTAATTTTTAATATATGAAAATTGGTGGAAACGTTTCCTTGGGATTCCATATAGTTTGGTACATATTCTATCTACATCATCTCTGGACAACCAAATCACCTTCTCATACAAAAAATAATCCAAATAAGTAAAATTTAACATTTTAAAAGTGATAAATATTAAATATTTAAATATCATTTGTAGTTAAATTTATTATTATATTTTTAGTTAATAATAAAAACTAGATTCACATAATGGTATAATTGTGATATAAAATTAGGAATCATAGTGTGATCAACTTTTTACCCTTAAGAAGTACACTATTCATTCCTTTAAAAGAATGATAATTATATTTAATAAAGTAATGATAATGTTTCCATATAAACTAATATAAATAATAGATTAATATTATAGGTGACTTGGGAAATCATTATCTATTAAACTCTTACTGGTTAACCATTATGGTAGAAATCCATACTCAATGTAATAGTGATCTATCGCAAACCCACCCACCCTTTGTTTATAATTGATCCATCCAACCTAGTAAAACAAAACAACCATAAAAAATAAGTTTTTAACTAAATTATCCATCTTAATAATAATTTCCATGAACCATACAATAATTATCACATGTAAAATATTTTCATGTGCATCATTAGATTCTTAAAAAATATTCCATTAACCCAAAAGAAAACATTTTTAGATATCAAAATATCATTTTCCATTTTAAATACCTTTTTCTAAAATATCCAAAAAGGGGAATGAGTAATTTTCATTGAAGGTAATATATATCATTATAAATGAATTAAAATATCTAATATTGGTTATAGTGGAGGGAAAATTTGTTTTCTTCATGTACATTAAAATATAACATTCATTTCATTGTTTAAAATATCACTTATAAAATATGTAAAAAATATTCCTTCTAAAAAATATTAAAATTAATTTAAATCCAATATAATATAAATAATTTTATATCATTAATATCTATATATATACGTCCATAAAATATTTTAGGAATATGGAAATAGATAAAAAAATGTTATTAAGGGAAACCTTGAAAGGTGATTTTTGAAGAATTTCCCTTACGTGGTGCGTGAATAATCATGTGTATTCTTTATGTTCTAGATTAAAAAAAATATGATCGCTATTTATTTTTTTATGATATTTTTATTTTATTTTATATTCTATTCTACAATTTAATAATTAATTACAAAATAAATTAGGTTCATGTTACATGTTTTGATGTTATTTAGTTAATATGTCAAAAATGGATTCAGTAGGTTACATATGGTCAAATAGGTTATTATTACACCATATCTAGAATAATATTAATTATATAATTATCAATTTTTTAATTAATTAAATTTATAAATCGTACAATGAATTATTGTTATGAAAAAATAATTATATTACAATCATGGAGACCGTAGGCCATATGTATGCATGAGTAACATTTTAATTTTTCAATTATCATTTTATAAAGAAGTTTAGTATTATGTTATATATCATGAACTCTAATTATACCATAAAAATAGATTACTTCATTAAATATAATACTTTATATAGTCAATGTGATGTGGATATGAAGAATGAGTCGCATCACTTCCTGGAGGTGGTAGTCCACACATATGCCCGAACGATGTCATCATTTTTCATTAAATATAATGGACCTAAAGTGAATGATATATCATGTTTTCCAAATTTTAATTATTTCATAAATATAATATGTCTAATTTATATCAATATTTAATAAAATTAAATAGATATGTTGATGGAAAATTAATTACATCTGTTCGTGAGGTGGTAGTCTCCTTATACATGAACGATAGTTTCATTTTATATTTGTCAGAAGTTGAAATATATATTGGTTTTAACAATAAAATAATAATAAATTAGTAGATGTATGATATTTTTTTTTTATTTTATCATGGTTGAATAATATTTTATATATGTAGGAGTAGAAATAAAAAAATTATGCTAGGTTAGAAGCTATACCACTTATCAGACAACCTCTTAATGTTTACACCAAAAGCATATCATGTATGGTATAATGATAAAATATGATTATAGGGTGTGTGGAGGGATTTTATTATGGGATTTTGGTATTTATTGGGTAAAATAGTAGTCTCTCACTATGTGATGAAAATTGGGGAGGAGGTGACTGTTTATAAGGGATAAGAGTAGCACTCTTGGAATTTAATAAATTATAAAATTTATATAGATTCATTTCAATATTGAAAAGTATCAAAATTAATATGATTAAAATATAACATGATTATGAGAATATATATTCTCAAAAAATAAAAATTCCTAATGTTTAAATTAGTTTTTTCCTTTTTATCATTTTTCAACCAAATTTATCCATTTTTACAATTACCGTGATAATAAATTTTTAAATAATTATTTATAAATGTTATTATAATTAAATAAAAAACGACCCATAAATGAACTATGGTTTATTTCATAATTAATATTCCATTAACAAGTAAAAATATTATATTTTTTTGTTTTTTAAAAAATTTATTAATACATTATTTATCATAAAATATCAATAATGTCATTTTTGACACTATTAATTTAACTAGAATTAAAAAACAACAATAAAAATGTTTAATTAGAATATAAACATTTTAGAAACATAAAATATGTCATAAATATATAAAAAATCATGGGATACTATATCTTACTCAAATAATATTGTTTTAATAGTTTTTAAAAACATTTTATTGATATTTCTACTACGTGCACAAACTCTCTGTTAGTATAGCATAAGCATTTACGTTAACTGTTTTAAAAAAAATTAAATGCAATACCATAATAATAAATAGTCTTTAAAATGAATAATATTTACCAAAAAATTCCTCTATATAACCATATGAAATGAGTTAAAATATATTAAAATATAGTTAAGGACAATTTTAACATTTCTATATATATAATATTAGAGATGTCCAAATCAAGACAATATAAAAAAGTAATGTGTTCTAATTTTTAACGATATTGGATTAATTATAATCATAAAATAAAATTATAGAATGGTCCACATTAGCTTTTTAGTATTTATCACATTACTTTTACTATTAATTAATCCACTTTAAATTAACTTTGGTATCAAAATTTACTAAGAATTCAATTTATAATGAAAAAATGAAAATAATTAAAAACATTGGTCCTTATTATTCAAAATATTGTTTTCATTTTTAATTATTCCAAATACCAAAGTGGTAAAATTAATTTAATATTATTCCAACAAAATATAATGAAATTATTTTTTCAAAAAATGATTTTTATGTACAAATACTTTCGATACTAAA
Source organism: Viscum album (assembly GCA_963277665.1). NCBI lineage: Eukaryota > Viridiplantae > Streptophyta > Magnoliopsida > Santalales > Viscaceae > Viscum > Viscum album. The sequence continues at coordinate 503,169,025 of OY728122.1, read as the reverse complement.
TTCAAGTATAAATTTAATAAAAAATACAATAATTGGATTATTTTTAATCAAATAGTAATCATTAAATTTTAAAACAGTTCCCAAAAATAATTATACTTTTTATATACAATAAAGTAAAGTACATTTCTGAATAAAAATGATTATTTTTCACAATTCATTTAAAAATAAATGTTTTCTAAAAAATATCAATAAATAAATCAAAGATAATATTAATTTGATAATATAAGAAATTTTCTGTTTTCAATGAAAAAAAAAATTCCATAATTTCAAAAAATTATTAAATTTTCCACTCACATAATTTAAAAAAAATTATTTTTTAATAAACCTCTTATTTAAAACATAAGTTAAATATTGAATAAAATTCATAATTTTTTGTATGAATCTACCAATAATTTTGTATTAAGTATAAACATTATATATATTCAATAAATTATTTAATCCCATTTATAACCATCAATTTAGTGGATATATAATCATAGTTATATTTAAATAATAATATTTCATGTTTTTTTAGTGTTGGCTTGTGTATCGTATACATAATTGAACGTAGTATTTTTTATAAAATTATTTGGTATTATATTATCCTTACATGAATAAATTTAATCCCAAATATTTGATCTTTTATTGATAATAAATTTTTTTAAATATGATAAAATTGTGGTTGAAAAAGATCATCATAAAAGAGGATAATAAGAAAATCATCCAATAAAGAGGGATTGGGAAATATGTTGGCCATCCAAGAAAATGAAAAGTATATTTTTTTAATATGATAAACTTATTTCTAAGTGATAGCATGTACATGGAAGAGATAACTAACACCCAAGTACTTATAGAGATAGATAGATTATATTGACAAGAGAATGGTTATGACAAAAAACTCCTAAATATATGATGGTGAAGTGACCATCGATTCATCAAAAATGAAGGTTATAAAATAATATTGTTTTTTCAATATACCTTTCCTAAAATTTAAAATTTCCTTCATCATATATGGTTAGAAGAAAAATGAAATATAATTACTTTAAAATTATTATTTATTCCCTTAATCAATTTCCACAACAATTTCATCATTTTTCCCAAACTAAGATTATTCAAGAAGAATTTTTCAAACCTAATGCAGTATAATAAACATAAAATGAATCACATAATTACAAAACATGATATCAATTTTTTCCTATAATATTTAGACACTAAGAAAACAAAAAATCTTATCACAAGATAATATAATTCCCAAAATCAATAAATATTTATATGAAGAATTAATACATTAATCTATAAAATTAAATACTAATACTAAATGTTAAAAATAAATCATTAAAAAAATAATTTCTAAAAAATAAAAAAAAATCTCCCTACATAACAAGAATCCCAATAATATGAATTAATTGATTATATATTCTTCAAAGATAAATTTATCAATTATCTCTAAATTTCATTAGTCACTTATAATTTCATATACCAAAAAAGGTATATTCCCTAATCATATAGTCTCAAAAATATGATAATAATTTCCATAAATAACGTGCTTCACTATAATGAAACATTAATAATATATATTCTTCTGTAAGATAATTCATCATGGAATCCTCAAATAATACTCCATATTAAACCAATGGGATATATATACCTCAATAAAAAACATAAAAACTCAAAAATTATAAGTAGTCACCTTAAAATTACATCACCAAAACTTATAAAATGGATGTATTTTAATATGAAGTTATTTTCATCCTTAAACTCAAAAACCCATAATGGTATCAATAAGTCTTAAAATAACCTCTTGTGTGAAAATACAAATCTCAAATGTTGTTTAAACCCCTTCTCTAATACTAATTGAAAGGACCCGAACATAAAAATTATATTTTCAATATAATTTATACTAGAATTATCATTAATACCTTACCAAGGATATTTTTAGTTAATAATTTAATATACTTTTTTATTACTCTTATATAAAAAACCATAAATTACCAGGGGAAAACATCAAGTAATTATCCATTTTTTACAGACCAAATTTTTTTCATAAACAACAAGTTTCCTTTCAAGAAACATAATCAAAATTTATATCATGATCTCACCCTTGTTCCTACTTATCATTAAAACTTTGTAAATTAATTTTAAAACATGGTATGAGCACAGAAATATCATAAAGCGATATGTAAGCAAACAAAAAACAATTAGTCCCCAAATATATACAAGAATTTCTATTTTAAAATAACATTGTGTTCAATATATTCATTTTCATACACAAGAAATAAAATTTACAGAATAAATTTTTTTATAAAAATAATAATAACTTAAAAAGGAATAATAATAATAATACTTTTTTTCAATTACTAAAACCGTATTAAAACATTTCCCAAAATGTAGAATGTGCATTACTATAAACATTTTATCATTAGATTACATTTTGAAATCCAATTTTTTTTTTCTAAAAACACATAAAAATCATTGATAAATCATGTTGCTAACTTGGCCCACCATATTCCAAATCAATCCTGCAAATTGAATATGAAATATGCTCGACTTCCAAACCAAATACATTAATTGGCTATCATGGACACACCTTTCTTTGGTTTATAACGGAACCAACCGTATGTGGTTTATAATTGAACCACATATATTTAGTTTATAATGGAACAACCATTAGTCATAATAATTTCAAGGAACCATAATAAAATAATGACACATAAAATATTATAATTTCCATCATTACACTCTTAAAAAAAATTCACCCATATGAATATATTTTATAATATTTAAATATCAATTTTATTTTGAAACAATTTTTTAAAATAATTGGAACATAGTAATCATGGATTTTTATATTAATATAAAATAAATTACCATAAGGTGATTAAAATAGGAAAAAATTGTTGAGTTACTAGGAAAATTTATTATCATTGTATACATTAAAATAGAAAATTATTTTTCTCATATAAAATAAAATAAAAATGTCCTCTGTAAAATATATAAAGGACTCATTTTAAAAAACAGTAAATTAAATAAAAAAATACATTATATTTTATTAATTTATATATAGATACTTCCATAATATAATTCCTAGAACCTGGATGTGAAGAAAAAAGAGTTTTAATGAAATCATTAAAAGGGGAATTTTTTAAAATAAGGTATGTTACCTTTAGTTTGAGTCATCATGTGTGTTTTTTATCATTTGGAATAATAAAATTATGTTAAAATTTTACTTTTAAAAAAATTAATGTTTATTATTCCTTTTTATCATGTTATAATTAATTATCAATCAATTAAGTTGAGGTTAGATGTTTTGAGGATATTTGGATCAGATGTCCAAAATGGATTCGGTAGGACGACTATTGCCAAATTTGAAATCATTAAACCAACAAAATAATATTTAAAATAAAATAATTACAATTTTTGAGTAAATTATACTTTTATATATAACAATAAATTATTTTTAGGAAAAATAAACAATGTCACAATCATGGAGACAATTAGTCATGCTTACAGATTTGTAATGTCTTTATTTTTCCATTATCATTATTAAAAGAAGGTAAGTATTATAATATCGTTAAATATTTATAATAATATAAAAAATTACCTATTATTTATTTAAATATATATATAATTCTATCATCCATTTAATGTGGTGATGAAAAATGAACCACATCGCTCCATGCATGTGGTAGTCCAAATATACTCACAAATGAGGTTATTATTTTTCAATGAATAAAATGGTAATGAATAAAATGAAATATTATATTATAATAATGATTAATATTTAATTAATTTAATATATATACATTAAATTCATCATTAATCCCAATCATGATGGTCCATGATGGGAAATGAATTACATCAGTTTTTGAAGTGGTTGTCTATCACACACTAGAACACCGCTTTCATATCCCATTTGATGGAAGTGGGGATGGGTAATGGTTGTTCTGTTAATTTCAGAAAATATAAGTATATGAAAAATATATTTTTTCATCTCACTAGGGATTAAGAATATTTTATGGAGTTATATGAAGAAATAAAACAAAAATACTTGGTTAAGAACTATATGTCTTCTTCGGATGACCTCTTAAGGTTTTCAGCAAATGCTTTCCTATGACAGTGTTATGATAAAAAAGGATACTAGGATGTTGGCAGGATGATATTAATGTAAATGTTTTTGTATTGGATGAAACAAAAATATTTTTAATTGTGATGAAAAAATATGGGAGGTAACCTTTTATAAGAGAGTGGAGGGGAACTCTTCAAATTTCTTTAACTATTAAATTAATAAAAATTTATTTTCCAGTTACAATGAATCCAAATTAAAATTATTCGTATATAATTTGATTATATGTCTAATAAAACTCAATGAAATAATATTCTTACATTTTTATATTATTTTCTTCTCTTATCTATTTGTTTTAACCTACATTTACACTTTAACATTACCGTAATAATAATGTGTTTTACTCTTTTGTGGGAATTATAGTCATATAAAATTACAGATGGATCATAAATGGAATATTGGTACCGAAATAATCCTTATAATACTATATTTTCCAAATATAATATTTTTATGGATTTTAAATAATTTAATATTAAAATTATCATAAAATATCATTATTGTCGTTTTTAAGAGTATTCAATTAATTTTACTATAAAACATCGATAAAAATATATATTAATTATAAAATTTTTTGAAACACTTAAAATATATTATAATTATCTAATTTTTTTTACACTATTAAATCAGTAGAACTAATTTTTTATTAGTTTTAAAAATAATTTTTTATTTGGGTTCTACATTACCACGAAAAACGTCAGTAATGCACAAACAATTATGTTGATTATTTTTTCACTAAATATTCGAAATAAATACCCCAGATGAAAAAAATAGTATATGATTCAAACTAATATTTATATAAAATATTTTCATTCCCCAAACACATGTAAAAATATTAATTATATCAAAATAAATAGAATTAAATTTTTTACTTTTCATTATATAAAATAATATAAATGTAAACATAATGGACATATAGAAACAAAAGGTAATTTATTATAATTTTTTATTTTTATAGATGAAATATAATAATTATATAAAATTTAATCAAGTTCTTTGGATACATTATATTCATTATCTTATTATATTTACCTTTAATTAACCCATTTTTTCATTACTGTGGAATAACAATTTACTATGGTTACTATTCATAATTAGTAAAACTAAATGGGGAATATTTACCTAATTTGAAGAAACTGATTAAAAATTTAAATCAATTTTTTATGATTGTAGACAGATAATTTTTAGAATTTAATTTAAAATTTAACATACAAAACATTATGAAAAATAATTTTTTAGGAAATAATTTTGATTTCAAAAACGTTTTTATACTAATTACTAAAATAAAATTACCTAAAAAATAATAATTTTATTATTTCAAGTAAAATTTACTAATTAAATATATAAAATAATCCAAATTTTAATTTTAATTTATAAATACTATAAAATAACATACATTTTTTAATAAAATACATTATTTTCACTATTTATTGATAAATAAAATTTTTCAAAAAAAATATCAAAAATTTAATCTATGATAAATTTGAAAATCTGATTTCGAAATATTTTAATTTTTATAAAATATAATTTCCATAAGTATCATAAATATTTTAAATTATCGCCTCATAATAAAGTAGTACTATAATTTTTGATTAAAAGTATTATTGAACCATAAAATGCCTTTAATATATATTTAATGATTATTTACTATGAATTTATCAATACAATTATTTTTAATAAAAATTCAATACATTGCCTAAATTAGTTAATCATATTCATACACACAAGTATAACGTTTAGGACATAAATATCATATTAAAATAATTATATTCCATAGTATGTTTATGATCAATATTGCTGGTAATATACACAATGAAAAAAAGTCTTTTTTTCAATATTAGGATATTACAAAAGTCCTCTCACACTATTTTCATTTGGATTATTATTGTCTGAGAAATCCATGGTGACATAATTCACTGAAAACCCACCTCTAATTTGGGCCAAATTTTTCTTCCTATGGAATTACAATGTGAATAATCGATATTTACTTCCATCAATTGAATGTTGTTCACCTTGATATCATACACCTATTTTTTGGGGGAATATTGAAAAACTTTATACCCGTTATTTTGGTATGGATTTTTTTTGATGACTTTGGAAAGATTAATATATATTTTGTAACCATCAACCTTATTTATCTAGATAAATTATTTTTTATTTGGAAATGTATTATCATTGTGTGGATTGGTATCACAAAATTTATGTTTATTATATAATAATTGAAATTTATTATGCATTTTTTTGATATTAATATCAATCTTTTAGTGAATGCATTGTAATTAACAATGTTATATGTGTTGATATATATTATATTGCCCCATGATGCATTTGTTAGTTTCAAATGAATAATTGTTTGGATTTTTGGTATATGACTAACCAATGAGAGCATTATGCCTTCCCTACACCCCTATCAAAAATAATGAGGTCATGTTTTTGGCCTTCACGGAAATAATAATTTCCTAACCTTGGACATGATGTTAAATATCAATATTTCTAGAATTATGCATTCCATCTCCATGATTTTAGTTATAATTCCCCATGAATTAATTTATAAATTTTAAATATGGATTTTATTCAATATCATGTGGTTAGTTATATAGAATTATCTATTAATAATTTATTTCATTCCATAATATTCATTCCATGTTCATTCCATAATAAATTGTGTTTTAAATATTCCCTTACTGAATTTTTTATCTCACAAATAAAATGTTTAAAATTCCATAGGTTTTGAAGAAATTTTTTATACATGATATGTCTAGAGGAGTAACATGCTTGTTGATTTTTATAAGAGATATTGATGAATTATTAAAGATTAATTATTTTATTATATAGTGTAAAATGACCCTTGTAATTATAAGTACATGGGTTTTTTATTTAAATGTTTATTCTAAATCAACATTAAACCTAGATGTTCTTTCCAATGTTAGTGAATCAATATCTATTGGTTATATTGTAATTATTGTTTTTTAAATTATGAATGATCATGATCATCTCGATGTTATTTTGAAAAGAATGCATTTAATCCCACCATATTCTATGATCATGGGTTAGAAAAATCACTATAGGTATCATTATAGAATTTAAAAAAAGGAATATATTATGATCTTATCTTTTGAAGATAATATAAGAGTTAGAAGTTCCATAATGGTTTCATTAGTTAATGTTGATCATAATTTCAATATAATAGACAAATCTCTATGAGTTTAAATGTAATGTTATCATTTTTTTCATTTACATATTATGATAAGAGAACAATTTTGAAATCCATAACATAAGACTAAGGGAAAATTTTAAGAATAGGATGACATCATGAAATTTTGAAAGAGTATATATAGTCTAGTAATTATAGGAATCAATTCTCTATCTAAATATTACAAGTGGAAGTAGTCATGAGCATATATGTAACTTGTGGTAATGACCTAAAAAATGTTAATTAGTTATTAACTCTATTGACACCTGGTGCATGAAAAAGAGACCTTACCGGACACCTATGTTAACCCTCTAGTGGGATATTAATTGGTTAATCAAATCCCCTTTATGATCCATCATGATTGATTTGTGTGCGACGTTAACTCATTTGGTTAGGTGACCAGATTGAAAAAAGACAACAGATAACCAAAGAATATTCAAAGATTCTCATATGTATTACAAGTATAATATGATCAAAAAGGCAATTTTATATGATAAAACCTATTTTAATTTAATGTTTCATAGTCATAATTGGGTAATTATCAATACTAATTTTATTTTAGTATTATTTTAATGTAGGATCATGAAAATTTAGTTGAGAAAGGCATGTATCTTGAAACTCATATGTCTTATAACTAAATAATGGAGCATACATAAATGAATAAGAATCATAGTATATGTTAGTTCTGATGGAAAAAGTGAATTTATTCATCATACAATGTTATTAAGGTTCATATCAGAAGAGAAATTAAATCATGAAACTCTTATATATTATCATTTGTGATAGATATTTAATAATGATATTTTGATACTTTTTAAATGTTGTGAGAATTATATGAAACATATATGAAATATTATTCAATAGTTTTTCTGTAATTGTAATGATAAATTTGCTAAAATATATCAAAAACCATGAAAAGTTATTTAATGACGATGATATATTTTTGGGACAACTAATGGAGAACAAATCATTTAGGTGTGAACAACCCTATGGATTAATATATACCTAATGTTGAGGTAATAATTTATTTATTTATTTATTTTTAGGAAGGTGAGTTAGATAGTATTTATAGAAATGAAATTTATTATTGAATAAATAAAAAATATATACATGATATTTCAGAAGAATTTTATCTTATAGTTGGGATTTTAGATATGTGTTCATTAGACATTGAATTTATAAATTACTGGAAAATCTATTTGAGGATAATATATAATGTTAATTTATAGAGGAATATATGATTTCAATGTGGTTTAACATCATATATATTTATACAGTATTAGGAAATTGTTGTTTTAGAATTTACGATTATATTATATATATTCATAAGTATATTACTATATGAAGGATTAATGTTTTTAAAGAAGGATAACTAACATATTATATCCTAATTGAGTAAGGTAGGTACAATATTTAGAGTATTATATGGAATGATAAATTTATTATGAATACCATAACATACTTTCATTATTTACTAATAAATAATTTTATGGTGATATAATTTACCTAAAGGGGGAATGAAATGTCCAAATTTAGTACTGTATATATTTTCCCTTAAAATAAACAGCATGTTGAAATATTATTCCCTGAGATATATTGAAAAAAAATCATGTAATATTCGATATGAAATTATATCAACAATAATACCTATGGTGAACAAATGTTTGATTAATAATGTTAAGGATAAAGATCATGATTAATGTAAAATGGTTATTTTCAGTGAATTGGTTATTGTAAAAATATGTAATTCGTATTTTATTTAATAATTTAATACGTTTTAAAAATGAAATTAATATAATTTTTCAACAACTATCCAAATAATGTATCACTCATTCAATTTTTAATCCTTAGTAAATTAGTTCAAGATCACATCCTGTCGAAAAAAACATTTTTCTACAAAATTGTTACACAAAATATAATATTTATAAATTTAAAATATAATTTTCTAATAATTACATATTTAATGAGATTAAATTTATATTAAATTAAGGATTATTACACTAATTTTTTTTGGGTGGTAACATTATTTCTTTATTTAATCATATTTTATGAGAATTTAAACAAGTTACCCAAGTGAAAACAAGAAAAGCTAAATGTCGAAATATAACAACAAATGACTTAAAAAAGGAATAAAAAAGAGTATAGTTATTTGGGTCAGGTTTTATCAAACTAGTATCATTCAATTATATATTATTTATCAAATTTAGAACCATTCACCATTGAATTATGTCACTCTATTGTTGAAAAACAAAGGGTGTATAAATTGTCTTTTGTATAATAAAAGATTTCATTATCATACATTAATTGAACATACATTCTAAAATAATTATTCGAAAAAATAGAAATCCTCATCCACCAAAAAATCACTCTAATATTAATAAATTATTCCTATAAATTATTTAGAATATCCATTTCACATTAAATGAGTCTTTCATGTAAAATTACATGGTCTAAAAGTGAGTATTACATGATCTTTTTATTTAACTTATTATTTTTTCCCATCCATATATATACTAAACATAGTTATACAATGAAATATATATAATTAATATTCAGAAATATTTTTATTTTAATGGAAACCCATTATTTATTCAATTCTAACCCCATATAATAACATAATAGTGTTTACTCTACATTGTGCGGTGTATTACCTCAACAAAGATACATTTTTTATTTCCCATTTTAATATTCACTATTTACCCAAAAACATAGCAGATTCACCCGAAATATTTGATGTTAAAAATATCAATATTTTTTTAATTATGTTATACAATTTTTTAACTACACTCACCCATCGAGGTACAATGATAATATTATTGGGGTTCGATTAACAACCTACTTGAACAATGATATTAAAATATTACTCGGATGATAATAAGAACATAAAAACTAATGTTATTATAAGTTAAAAATATAATTGTGATTTTTTTATTATTTTAGAGATATTTTTTACATTGTATTTAAAATAGTTATTTAGTCTGTAATATTATTAAAGTAAACAGCCACTGGTTGAATTTTCCCACCAAAATAAATATATATATATATACAAAAAATATAAGGACATAGAGGTAAATAGTATATATATAATAAAAAGTAAAGGAATAATGTTCTTAATATAGTATCTAGTATTAATTATTTGATTCTCCATGAGGTTAAGTGCATGTACAAAATGAATCAGGAATATGGTAATGTATTTCATGTCTCAATTATTACTCTTTGAGACATGTTATATTTTTGGAATCATTTTTATATTTTAATGGTGTGATTATAATTTAATTATCATTAAATTAGATTAAAATATTTGTATTATAATTCCTGGCATATATAAAATCTAAAAAAAAGTCTTTTATTTATTCATCTTTTGATTCAAGTGTTACCCAATTCATAAGGGTCTCTTGTCTAAAATTTCCACCTCTTATGAAATATTTATTATCAAACCCCATGTTATCTAGGGAATGGAGTATCTCATGGACCATCAATATTTTTTTTCATAATCCTCACATTATTTATGGTATTGAATTTTTCATTTCAAATCATATCCTTTACGGGGTTCTAACTGAAATTTTTCTAATACTTTAATGGTTACATTTTTTAAATTTTTACCCCTTGAGACATATATATTAATATAATTTTTTCACTAGAATGGTTTATCTTCTAACCTATTGAAAATTTAAGTATGATCCTCTCATTATTCATTGTATTTAATGTTTTATTTGGAATTATATCCTTTAATGTTTTTTGATTCAAATGTTTTTATGTTATTTGAGTTATTTATATGTATTTTCAATTCCATTAAACAATTTTGATATTGTTAAGAATATTTTATTTTATATGGTTTATTTACTACAAAATTTACATATAGTGTTATGAATATATTTCATTTCTTGATATTTTAATTTCCTGGTAACACATAACATTTCTTTTGATTCTTATGATAAGATTAGCATAAGGGGTTTTTATATAAATTTTGATTCATTATGATATAATTAATATTCAAAAATTATTTCCATTCCAGGTTTATATATATATTATCCGTAACATTATATGTATTCTCATGTTATTTTTTTTCTCAAGGGTAAAACTCATGGAAATACATCATAGTCATTATCTTTCCAAATAATCCTCTATTATAGGAATATTTTTCTTCACATGCATTTCTTCTATAAACAATATATATTTAAATATATTGATTTAAACATATTTACCTAGACTCAATAAATCAGTTTACAGGGGAAAATATTTAATATTTATGTTCTTATTATTTTAATTATGGTGTTCTTTGATTACTTATAAAGAATAATTATGAATTGTTTCACCGTCGACCCTCTTTCAATAGATGTATTATTTATTGACTGAAATAGTATTATAATTTCATCTGTATTTTTCTCAATAAGATAGTTAATTAAATCCAAATTCAATATTATTATGCATTATATATATATATATATATATATATATTTCATATGGTGAATACATTATTCATAAATAAGTGATGGATGGGGCTTTATATTTTATATCCCCATGATGCATCAATCTGTCTAATTAGTCAAACGGTTTTAAAATTTGGGTTATGACTACCAAGTGAAATAATTTAGTATTATTTTTGGTATTTAATGTTTTAATGATTTCTGATTTATGTCCTTGGTGGAAAAGTATTGTTTTAGATGAGGCATTCATGTGAAAGAACTTTAATTATGGAATTTTGTATTTCATCATCAGAAATTATTTTATTTTATTCCATGTGTGTTTTATAAATATGTATGGTTCTATAAAATTTATATTAATAAAATAAACAAACACTTTATCTATATTGAGTGGGAACCCAGAAAAATGATGGTTGGACTAGAGGAATAGTGGCCTAAGAGATACCAAGGCCAAAGGTCCAAACATAGTCCAACCCTCCCAAATCGGTATGTATAGGAATATTCCACTATACCATATCGCCTAATGCACCTTATCTATAATTTTCACACCATTATACCTATCCCACAACACATACACTACCCTTTCCAAGCTGCTCTACTGGTGAACAACACATCAGACCTCATCGCCTGCATCACCTTCTCTACCCTGTCTCGACTACCCTTCATGTCCCACATCACATGTTCTAGCCATTCCATAATACTCTTCCTTCACCCATCCAAGTAGACACCATTTCCATCATCACCAACTATGACCTCACCCACTCCCCAGTGATTACCATCATGCAATGCACATGAACATCGTATAAAATCCATAACCCACATAAAATTAGGAGCGATATTATTGAGGTCAATATTGAAACACAAACCACCGATGTGTGGTTATATAGAATATTACCACCCAGTATATCTCCATCCATATTATTCATTAAATTTTCAAACATTGATATATATATTCATATATTTCCCTTACTGAGCATTTGAGGTCACACTTCCTCTATTTAAATTTCTCTATATTATGGAAAAAATATTTTACATGATATTCATAGAAGAGTAGAATATATAAATAGTCTTTTGGGATATATTTAGAACACAATATGGATTATGTATATTTTAATATATTAGAATTTATTTCCATTTTATACTAATTTCGTGGTATTTTTTAATTGTTTTTTTCATTACACCTTAAAATTATATACCTAACTGTTCCATTAATTATAATTCACTCAATAGTTGTTGGTTAAATTTAAATTATTTGTAGATATAATTTTTTAACAATAGTTCATTTAAAATATGGTGTTTATAGAATGTGATTTGTCATACCAGATTCTAGGATAGTGGGTCTATGATTTAATAAGACATAAAAAATCAATGTAAAAAATAATAATAAATGATACAAAAAAAAAGAAAAAACTAAATGTTTGAAAGGAATATAAGAATCAATAATCCTTGAAATCCTCTAACATGGGAAGAGAACAATAAAAACATGACAATTAGCATGATCACATGAAATAATATTTTTTAAAATTAAAATTGAAAATAATCAATTGATCCCCAAACTAGTTAGGTTTCCATTAAATATTTTTTATTATTTTATTATAATAATATTGTAAAATTTTACTAAACAAATAATTTATGAGATAGGCCTAAACGTATGATTTAATCCTTAAAAAAAATTTGGCTTAATATATATCCTCATACATCCAATAAATTGAATTAATGTCATGTTTTGGATGGTTGTGATTGTATTCTTCAATGTTTATTTAAATAAAATTTGAAACACCAACAAATTTCTCAATGGTTAATGTGACCTCATCATGGTTGAATATTCTGTCATCATGTTGGTAATTTATCCATTTAAATATTTCATCCACTAGTATATGAGGTTGTTTTCCAATACTGGAATGATATTTTGGAGTTATCTCATAGTCAATAACATTTTTCACTTTAATTTTATCTTCAAGATAATTTCCAAAGTGATGATATATATGTTCTATTTTTTAAATTAGGATGATGAAGTACCAATATACCAGCCTTCTAAAGTGGTATATTGTCTTATTATAATATATTTTATCCCAAAATTGACATTTGAATCAATAATATCTCTCAACTCATTTCTTATTGACAGTTAGCTAACACTAAGAACATGATACTCCTAAATTATAGGAGAAATTGTTTCTATATCATAAAAATTTTACGCACTATCCTATTAATCATACTTATAGTCAATAAATTCCTCCTGAATTCATTTAGGGCATTTTTAATTTTATTTATATGACTTTGAATGTAATCTTCTTATATAATGTCTACCTCATTATTAGATTAAATCTAATAAGTTTCCCCTATCTACTCATGGTCCTTAAAAACAATATACATATTCCTCTACGGACACACAATATTTGAAACAAGTATAAGTCTATCCATCGTGAGTAATAACTAGAGGAGTAGTAGAATTCTCCATAAAGCCATTACATTTGGATTATCATCTATATATGGACTTATTCCCATTATAATGGAATAGATTTTTCCTCTAAGAAATAACGTCTACATGAACAACGTGGTGTTGGTTATTGAGCCTTACATTATTCAGACCCTAGTGTTACCATTTTAGAAATCCCTCCTTAATATCCAATCAGTTTAGATCTACTTTATATTTATAACCTAAAATCTAAAAAAAGTTTGTTTGTACATCAATGCCTATCATTATCCTAGTAAATCTTTATATGTGAACTCGATATAGTAAATAAGAATATTCCACCTAATCTGCTATTAATTAGCCAACCAAAAAAGCCAATAAGGCTCTAGTATAGGGAAAAATATCATAAATAGTCATATATGTCTATGGCCCTACCTTAAATATTAAATGTTAAAAAATAATTTTTTTTTATAAATTTATCTAATATAAGTGAGTGGCTATGTTATTCTATTTTGGAAAAAAATTTATTATTTCTACGAAAAAAATTAATATATCTAGGAAAGAAAAAGTTATTATGTTTTATAGTAGAACCTATAAAATTGAATTTATCTTTCATTACAAATAATTAATCAATTATAACTATAAAAAACTATAAATAATAGAAGGAGAGAAACATATTACATCAATATACAAATTAATGTAAAATCCATGGGATTTAATTATCCAATAGTGATAACACCTGGTATAATATTAGTAAAAACAAATATATGAATTAATATTACAATAGGAATTAAAAAGGGATGTATAGAACCTTATATGTGAAGTGGTGAATAAAAAGGTTTGAGAAAGGATGAGTATATTTGAAGTGTAAAATGGAAAATGTGACCATTAATATCAAAATTTTGGCCCATATGATATCTAGAAATTATGTCCATTTTAATTAGATTATATAAAGGGAAATGATGAGTGATTATTGGGAAGATGGGAGAAATAATGGTCCAAAAATTAGGACCAATACTTTTGAAGGCTGTCAATCTAGACATGGGAGGGAGGTAGTGTCACTAGGATTTTCCTTTTTTCTAAGACAATGTATAGATTCAACAATTAATTATTGAGAGGAATTGACAATGGGAGAATATCATTTTATCATATATAACCATTATATTAATGTTAGTTGATCTACACTATGAGTTTTCCATTGTTTCACAATATTTCATTATGGCATATTTTGCTGTAATCAGGGGTTATAAATCTATTCCTTAGTCAAATATAGGTGTAAATCATCATTTTAAAATTGAAATAGTGGTTTCTTAAATACCATTTTAATTAATATTTTATTTAATACAATAAAAAGAAATAAATTCCAAATAATATCAATATATTAATGGATAAAAATATGAAATAATTTTATATTTGTAAAATATATAATTTCAATTAAAATATACTTTTTTATTAAATTCAGGTCTTTTAAATTATAATTATTTTCATAGAATAATGTTATAAAATGATACTTAGTAAATAGAAATGTTAATTTGATTCTATCATGTCTATGATAATATTTATAAGGGTCAAAATGTTGAATATTTCATAAAAACTATTATTTTTTGATAAATAATTATTATCTTATAAAAAATTAAATTTTTCATGATGAGAGAATTATTTGGTAGAAATTTGTTGTTATTTGAAAAATCAAGACATTGAAATTATCCAACTATGAATTTTTCACAATTATATATGATTGTTGATTTTTTTCAAAGAGTAATTTATAGTATAAATATATTTCAGGTAAAAAGTTATCAGAATAAGATAAATTAATGTAATTAATAAATCAATATATTGATCAAACCAAAAATTGATATTCATTTAAACAGTTTATTTTTTATGATATCATTAATTTTATAAAACTATAAAAAACCTTCCCAATACTAAAAGATTTGTTAAAATTTTAATATAATTATTTAATAACATGAATTTCATTCACATTATCCACAATATTATTTTATGGATTTTTATTTTATACTAAAAATATACTCAAACAGATCCTCCTTAGAAAATACGATGTGTAAAAACCATTTTATGTCTATTTATTTGGTGTTTTTTATTAACATGCTATCCGTGGAATAATTATAATAATTAATAACAAAATCACCACGTTTTTCAATAAAAATCCACACATTCAGAAATTCCACTCCACTAAAATTATGTTGAGAATATATTTCATCTCACATTATCTATATTTAATATTTACAATGTTTTCATAAGGTTCCAATATTCTTTTCCAAATTATTATTAAGAATCGTCTCAAGGTAAACAGTTTATAACATGACAATTTTAGATTAAGAATTTCTTTTGTTGAAAGTATTTTTATTTAAATATTATTAGGTTTCTATTTTTTCATAGAAATGAGTTAATATCTATATATTTGTATTCCACATTCCTCCCCAACTAAACCATTCAATGTTCTTTTATGTACTCCCATTACACTGTTGAAATTATCTATTTATTTTCCATCCCATATTTTTATGAATATTTGACCTCACTATAAATCAAGTGTACTCATCCACATATAACTCCTCTTTTTTGATTAAGGACTACCATTTATGATACCTACTTTCCCTAATCATATGTAAAAATGATGAAAATTTGTTTTATGATATATTGTTTATGTGGAACATGAGAATTTAGACATATTATGGATGTTCCTTGATAGAGCTATAGTGCATTGGTTAATGAATTAACCACTGAAGATAACATCTATAAGATAGACTAGTGAATAATTATTCTAATAAGTTTTATGTAATATTGGTTATTAACCTTTGTGATATACATTTGAATGTATCTTTTTTAAAACATATTTATTTTTCCATGTTATACTACATGAACTTATTATCATGCTCTTATGTTTTCCACTTTTATGTATGATCATTCTCTATTGTAATGGCTCACTAATTATCAATTTTCACATACATCACATTTTCTGTCTTATCCCATACATGTCTTTATACTCATCATTTTGTTTAATGTATTCACCAGGAAATTTTATTCAGTGATGTGAAACTAGGATATTATTAAATACGTTTTTGAAAATTGTTATATAAATTTAATATTTTTATTTTCTTAGTGTAATTCAAGTATTATGTGCCTATTTTCCAAGACACTAAACCTAAATAGTTATTTAATAGATATTAATTTAATATTTGTTATATAATTATTTAAAATAGAATTTCTTAAAAATGTATCTCTTCATAATTGGTGTGAAAGGAATGGTAATTTATTTTGGAATATAATGACTAGATAACATTACTATAAACCCTATGGATAAGTCTGAATATAAAAAAACTCATGAAATTTTATTGAAAATAAAGGGAGTGGTTTTTATGAAACTATATCCATGTCAATATAATACATGTAGAACTACATCCAGTACAGATACATCTTGAGCTAATTTCCCCTTAAGTGATCTATAGGTATTAATGTTACCTATCTGTTGTACTTGACAAGGAGTTATTCCTTCACACTATGTTTAACACTACCAAAAGATTTTATTCAAATAAAAAATTTATTTATTCATACCATTATAAGGGATATATATGTAATATAAAAAATTTAAAATATTGAAATATAATAACCTAGAAGTGTGTTATTATAATATATTAGGATCAAATATACATATATAATTACTATCATTCATAGTAAAACATTAATAATTTCATTATTTGTGTTTTTCTCCTCCTAAATTTTGAGTAAAATTGATATTCTTGTGTGTATAATTGATTTGATGGATAATAAAATGATGTTATTCTTAACATATTAGAAGCTAATTTTAAAAAGTTATTGATGTTGATGAATTAGATAAAACTGATAATTATTAAGAACCATAACCATGTGAAGCATACAAATTCACCAAAGAGGGAAAAAAAATAATTTAAATTATTCATTCGTCGATGAAAACCAATTTTTAGTGGATCCTTTAATCAAATTATCACAAAATAATGGATTTATATTGTTTAAAAATTATTTTAATTTATTTATAATTATATGTAACATAAATTTTCATTGGTTGTATAACATTAAAGGGATAAGATGATTGATGGTTGAAAATAATAATAAAAATGAAGACAAAAGATTTGGTTGAAGCCATAGGGTAATAATATTTCAAAAGTACATTTTTAGTAATTTTTTCTTTCCAAACTCTAAAACTAGATGGATATGGAATTACATGATATGAAGAAACATGGTAACAAATCTGTGGAAAATTTTAAGATTAACATTATAATGATTGAGGACTATGTTTCATGAATAGTCAATGGTTTTGTTAGAAATATTTTCTAGTTACTTTTTGGCCTAAGAAAATATTTGAGAGGTGATCATGTAATTAAAGACTTTGAGGTTTATAAGGAACTTGAATGGTGAGCTCCCAAAGGATTAATGAAGTTTAAAGATGCGTAGTGGTGTCATGGATGATATGATAAGAATATAAGTATTAAGTAAAACTTTTCAAATATTATTGACCCAAATTCAGATGGAAAAAACAATAACTACCCATGAGAAATAAGTTTGTGGTGGAGCATTCATTAAATTTTCAACAAGGATGTTGAAGTCTTATATGGTTAGAGTAGATTTCCATATATCCTAAATCATATATTTAGATGTAAATCATCATTATTTGAAGTCCAATGAGAATGGAGGTTGGTTAAAGAACAAATTTTAATGTAATTTATCACATGCTGAGTGGATTTAAATTTTTCTACAAATGTCCTAATTTATAGATAATGGATGGAAAAAATCATAAACCCCACTAGAGCCCCTAGAGGAACGATTTTATTCAATAATTATTTCCAAAATTGGGTATCCAAATTATGTAGCGTCAAGTACATAGATGGTATCCTTAAATATAGAAAGTATATTGTTTAAATTTGATTCTACACATTCTTTTGTTTAAATAATGATTATAGATAACATTAAATTAAAATTATTTCTACTAGAGGTGGAGTTTTTAGTTAAAACTCATTGAGTAAACAATTGAGCATCAGGGATATATTACTATTTTAAGATTAAATTTTATGAGTATAATATCTTTTTAAACCTAATGGACATTACAATGGGGTAATCAATCAAAAATCTTGGGATGTAATGGTTTTAAAAATATAATAAAAAGATCAATTTTAAAATAAATAAAATTTCCTTTTTTTTGAAGGAATAAACTGAAATATTCATACAAAGAGATATATACCAAACTATTTCATATCAACAACCACACGTCATTTACTTTTTTATAAGAATGATCTATGTATAAGTAGAAGAATAAAAAGTGTAAATATTATAGATATTCCCATTTTTAGGTAATTCATTGATGAATTTTCCCAAATAGTCACGTGGAAATCCCATATAAATATATGTATATTTCTCAATTGATATAAAACATATATCCAATCAAATTTTAAAAACTAGTATATAATGGTATTTAATAAGTAATTGGAATTAAAGAATAAATTTTTTGATCTTTTTTAGAAGGGTTTTACCCAAACATGTGTTTCTACCTGGGTAGAACCAATTCTTAATGAGAAATATAAGGATTGATTAATGTGGTAATTCATTGATTAAAGGGAACATAGTGGTATCATAGTAAATAAAAAATAACTTCTACAAAATATTGATGATAATTTTTCCGAGTTTCAATGGTGTCAACTCTTCACCCTAGACGACCTCTGATCGAGGTATCATCAACTAAATATGAATAAAGAATTTATTCAAAAAACTATCTTAAAAAAATGAAACTATGATATTATTATTATTATATTTAGACTAACTAATACCCCTTCCTTGTTTATGGATTTGATTAATAGTGACTATAAAGAATAACATAATAAATTTAGGGTGGTCTTTATATATAATATTTTGACACATTAAAAAATATTTTTAGAGAATGGGGGTAATCTATGTGTCATATTATGAACTTTATAAATAAAAAATGTCTTACGTTAATTCATAAATATGAGTTATGGATACAAAAATTCCTTATATTGGGAAACATTGTGAAAAATGAAGGAATCCTGGTTGATCCAGTAAGGGTTGATGCTATATTAGGGTAGACACGACGTATAATAGTGTATATATTTATATTATCCTTCGTTTATATGGATTCTATTAAAAAAATTTAAAATAATTTCCTTTTTTACTCCACTAACCATGCTACCTCAAAGGGGAGTTTTTTATCATACTGAATGAGTTGGAAGACGGATTATATTATTGGAAGAAGAGGAAAGTTAGTTCACATATGAAAAAATTACCCTCGGATGGGGTAGGATTCATCATTAATATTGATAAATCCTTGAAATGAATTGTATATGTACTCATAAAAATGAAAAATCTGATTTCCTATGAATCTTCATAGTCAAATCTTCTGGAATAGAGTTATCTAAAATATTATTTACATTTATCTACATTTATATTTTATTTTATGATTTGGTGACTCTGTATTTATTGTGATAGTTTAGATTCATACACTAACCAAATGATATTGTTGTATATATTCAGAAAAATGGAATTGAGCATGAGATAAAGAATATGGTGGAACATAATAAGTAATACTATTTATTAATTCATTATCACACTGTAAAAGATATTATAGTCTCAAATTCATTATGTTCTAAAGAACATATAGTTCCTAAAATGATGGATACTGAAGGAGATCCTTCGAACAAGGACTCAGAATGGAAGGAATAGAAAGTAATATGGGATGGTACTTCCTCAATGTTATCCCAAAATATTTCCCAACCATCATTTAATGATATGAATTAAAAATAACCGAGGCATTAATAAGTAAGAAAAGAAGATGTAATCTATTATAAATTGAATAATTTCATAGTTTAAAGTTGTTTTAGTGGGATTAATATGTTTTTGTACAAGATTATGTTTCACATCTGATATAGTGTTTATGAAAAAGGTCATGGATTAATATCACACCTCATTCTTACCTATAAATCCTGAATGAAAAAAAAATCATTGGTATGAAAAATATATTTATTAGTTGTAAAATAACAGAAGGGATGTTTTTTACTATTTTGTATGATTTTTGGTTTTTTTGAAAGTGAAGGAAGAGTGGAAACCACTAATGTTTGTTCTGGGATCACTGCCAATACCTTTATAGAAGAGAGAGAACAACAACATGTAATTTGTTATATAACTTCATAATACATCCCAGGTAATATCCTTATGTTAAATCATTCATAGGTTAACAAACTCAACTAATTTTATCTCCAGGGGAGATGATTTATCCCCTGAGTTCCTTACATGGTTGTATATTCAAGAAGTTGGGAGACTACATGGGGAACCACAATAAAATATTTAAGGAAATAATCCAAAATATTATTTTATTTACTGGGGGATACATTAAAAGAATTTTAATACTAATATATTTGTTTTCATAGACTACCATCACTAAACTAATGGGTAGTCTGAGAAGAAAGTTCAAGCATTGGGAGGTGTGTTGATTAGTAAATCACATGATATTTATAGATGATTGGATCAAGTTCTACCCCTTGTAAAATTATTTTATGATTATATTTTTCATTAAATTATTCAAATAGATCCTTATGAAAGACTCCAAAAGAATATATGTCATTCTAAAAAATTCTATGAAGATGTTACAGAAAAACACTATTTTGTCAAGACATTTTGAACAGGAGTATAAAGAATATACAAGTTATCCAAAAATATATTAATGTTTCTCAGGGTTGATAAAATATATTTGTTGAAAATATAATGATGTATATTGAATTTTATTCTTGTGGTTATTTATTCCACAAAATATCACCATGTAAAGGGGTCGTAAAATTTGTATAGAAGGGGAAACTGATATAAAGGTACACTATACCATTTGGGATTTTAGAGCTTGTTGGGGTGGTTACCTATTAGTTATCACTACCTCAATATAATTCGAAATACCATAACTTCTTCCACATGTAATTATTAACTATATTCCATATCCAACACATATACTAAATTTAAATGATATGGAATTCGGACTTGACATACCATTTAGAGAAAAACTGCTCCACATTCATGATGAAATGGGATAAGTGTGGAGGATCCAAACAGACTATAATTTGACATTCATATAGAGAATAAAATGATTGAAGATGAAAAATAGGATTTTGAAGAAGTGTGGATGGATATATCCTAAATTTTATTTTTATATTATACATAAAATTGGGGGGGGGTCAAAATCCATATGTGGGGGAGAATGTATTGGTTCAAAATTTCACTTCATTGAAAATAAAATATCTTCAGTTTCTAATTGAATATTGTATTATATTTTAAAATAGAATCCCTAGAGGTAAATTCATATTTCATTAGAAATTATAAATTAATATTGAAGATAATGTATAGATATTAAATATAGTGAAAAAATGAACACACTTATGTAAACTCCATATGAATGAATTATTCGATGAATATTTAACCTAACATAAAAAATATAATAATAAATAATAGAGATTGAAATATTATAGGAATTTTCTATGGATGTTTAGAAACTTATTAATTATGTTGTGAATAATGTTGTATTCAAATAGATGGGTATATTCACAGCTTGAAATGGGAAAAATAACTATTAGGATCTAATCATTGTTCAATATTATTGGTGTCCAATATGGTGTTTTTATAATGTGTTCATTGGGAATTATTACTTTTTTAATTAGTTTATATAATTTTTTATAAAGATATATAATTGATATATAAGGGATAAATGATTGAATAATTTAGTAGGATCAAGTTTTTCTTTGGCCATATATTAGAAAATGGGAGGGAGAAAGTGTCATTGGGGTGCACCCTTGACCAAGTCGAAGAAAATATTCTTCATGTAATGTATGAGTGGAATTGACTACATGAGATATTCATGCTATTGGAATTCATTACTCTATGTATTTTTTTTGGACCTACCCTGTGAAAGAATAATCACCACACACATTCCCAATATGAAATATGTCTATGTAATAAAGGGATTGAATATCTCGACCATATTATTAGAAATCTGTAATTATTATTTTGAGAAATGACATATTGTTTTCTTCTATCTCTTTATTATTATTATTATTTCTATTTCTATATTATACATAAATATATTATGAATATGATAAATATATTTTTAGATGAAAATAAAATTTGATTTTGTATTTGGAAAAAATATAATTTATTTAAAATAATTTTTATGAAAAATAAATGTATTTAAAATAAAATATTTTTCATAATATAATACTATAAAGAACTATTTTTAAAATACTATTTATAAAATAATTTTAAAGAGTCCTATATAATTTTTAATTGAATGAAAGTTGATTATGTTATAAAAACTATCATTCTTCAAAAAATAAATACTTTCTTTAAAAATTTAAAAATTTCATATTTTTAAAATTTTATAGAAAAATTGGATTTCATTTTCTTAATCATCGGGTCAAAAATAATAAATTATGAATTTTTCATAACTTTCTATAATAGATGATTTTTTTCGTTAAAAATAAATTTTTAATATATATATATTAATTATTATGACATAAAAATGAAATCAAAGTGAAATAATATATATATTATGGTCTTGTTCATCCAAAAAAATTATTTTCTCATTAAGATTATCTATTTTATGTGGATAATAATAATCACACAAACATTTTTCAAACGATTCTATATATAAAATACATTTAATGAATTAAAAAAAATTATCTATGAACATGGGTCAAATAAACATTGTTATTGTTATTTTTTTTATTCACAAAATTTTTGAAAATTAAAACCAATCCCACTTGAAAACTATCAAGGGGAAACCCCATGATAATTCCAGTTTATTTAAAATTTTCATTATCAAGGTGCCATAGGATTATGTTGAGACATTAATAAACAATTACACTTATTTTTTACTAAAAACTCTCCTATTATCCTATTCATCTCAACTCCCAACACTTTTTATCTTGTATTTCCTATAATTTTAACTCATTTAATTCTATTTATTTATTCCTTATAGTTCCTTGAATATAATACCAAAATTTATGATGAATATACTTAAGTTAAAGGGGTTCTCTCCATATTATTTTCAATTAACAATTTTCCTTTGGAATAAGATTTTTCATTTCCAAATAATGATATTTATAAATGATCAAATAAATACCTTATTTATAAAATAGTTATATACAAACATCCCATATAGTTAAACACTTCTATGAACATTTATACACACATGTTATTCTAATGAACATATCCATTGATTTGTCAAGGCATATTTTTTAGAATACCCTACCCTATATTCAATCCAGGGTAATGATCCATATATGTTTGGTTGAATAAATATGTAAACAGGTGTTAACATAATTTTAAAAATTATATCAATATAAAAATGTATATTAAAATATAAGTGATCTTTATATGAAGAATAAATAAAGAAACAAATCCAATAAAGGGATTAATAGGTGAATATGAAACATATTAAAATTTAAATTTCAATATTGATTGAGTAAGTATACATTTTGGAAAAGTAACATTTCAAATTTATCAAATTATATATATTGAGTTTATATAATTAAATTCCTAAATTTAAAGACAATGAAAACATGGTTTGATAATGAAGTTCAGACACAGCCTAGTGTGAGCCCTTATATTTTCTCCCCTCGAGTTGAGAGTTTTATTATATTACTACATTGATAATTTGGGGGTCATGGAACCTATCTAAAAATGTTATTTTTTTGAACCCTTATTTTCTTAATCTATTTCTATGGAACTCATCAGTCACATTTATAGTTATGATAACCTATTATAGAAGTACATAAATTTATTCATAGTGAAAACCCATTACAATTATTCTTCTTAATCATTTGAAATGATGTGTATAATTTTAGATAAGATATTGAGAGAAACTATTGGAAACGATCCGTTAAATAATTAATGGAAAATATATGATTAATTCATATCATTGATAAAGGTTCTTGAGAATGTTAATGATTTTAAAAAATAGTATCATTGATTTTGAGTTATAACTCTGATCAATTCGCCTATAATTCATTAAGCCTCTAAATTCAACGTTTTATATCCTATAAAATATCGTGGATGGATAAAGAATTATATGATGTCATAAAATATGAATTAGAAATATATAATGGTTTTTTTAATTGCAATAAACGATCACATGTATAACTCTTCATTACACCACAAGATACTTGGTGCACCTAACTGGATGGTTAGTCTAATATTTAGTGCATGATAGTTTAGGAAATTCCATACCTTCTAGCATGTACAATCCTAGAGCGATATAAATAAATGATGTAACTATTGTATGGTCACTTAATGGTTTGATCTATGTTGGTGGTTGGACAATGGAATTCTTTTACATAAGGATTTTCTCTCAACAACATCCAGTTCCCTAGTGGATCAGCACATAAAGCTGATACTTCATACAAACCTCAACTTCAAATATGGTCCTTCATGTTTCAATTAATGAAATTACTTTAACATCTAGCTTACTTCCATAAATTAACATAATTAAACAATACATCAAAAAAAAATTAACACCTATTTAAAAGATTCAATATGATTTTCATGATAACATCATGTTCTTTGTGAAATATTCATTGATTCCATTAATCACATGACTCAGAGCTTAAATATTATAATTTCAAAAACAAAATTAATTTTTTAGAAACCAAAAATTATTTATTATTATTAATACACGCTGATAAATTTTATAGGTATAACAATATCTACCACATATATGATTACAAACACCTAAAATTAAAATATATATCAAATTTAAATCAACAGTTAATGATATGTAAAGTTAGTATGATATCTATATAATATATTTAATATTCTAAAAATCTATATTAATCGAACAAAATTTTTTTAAACATGCTAAACTATATTAAGATATTTAACTCCATAATTATGGAACATTGAATTAATATTATTTCAAAATATATTTCTATCATAATTTCCAAAATATAATTTTTTCCCCAATAGATAGTTAAAATCCCACCACATGTGGTTCAAAAGCCTCCCATATTATGATCTTTTAAAATAAATTATAATTATAAATTAGATATTTTAAAAGAAAATATTTTTAGGAAAAACCCTGAGATATTTTAAATGATACATTGAAAAAGATTACTAAGATCATAGAATAAAAAAGAAATTTTGAAAACCACTATTAGCTTTTAAAATCCCCCATAATAATATAACAGAGGATATAGAGGTAGGGACAAATTCTAAATATAAAGAGAAAAACAAATGAATGTGAATATAAAAGTAAAATGGAATGTATAAAAAGTGATGTCATAAGGTGAAGAGGTGATGAGAAAGTGGAATCAGATATCGAAAATTTTCTACCTATATATGGAAAAAGTATTATATACATAATAAATGATTTTACGACCATTGATAGATTCCTTTATTGAAAAATATTGATGATTTACCATTTAATTTTGAAGAAATACCACAAATCATCCTCCACTGAACATTTTTTCAATGATAAATAAGAAAACATATTTTAGAGGCAATTATATATTTATGTTTTACACATCAATAATCATCATTATAGAGAGATAAAAATGAAAAAAGGGAACATATAAATAATTTCACATATACTTTTTAAATGATATATTTAAATAGATTTAAAAAATTGGAAATAAGTATTAAAAGGTTAAAAAATATAGTTTTGAATATTTAAAAAAACTTCAATTATAATACAAACAAATTATTTTAAAATATATTAATTAGAACTTTTAAAATTATGATTTTTTTTAATATTAAAAAATTATTAGAAAAACTCCCAATTTTGGAAAAATTCAAAATTAAAGAAACATGTATCTCCTTAAAAATATTGTATAAGTGATATTTGGGGATCATAGATAAAAATAAAAAAAATAAATCAAAATGAATCAAGTTCAAAATATTTTAAATACATTCATGTTTAAAAATATATTTCTTTGAAGGATAATCATGTAGACATGTTAAAATTTAACATTTCCAAATAATAACATTCCAAATTCACTTTTAGTGAATTCAAAATGATCAATTACTATTGTATTATTAAAAATATTTGTTATATGATGTTCAATAAAAAATAAATCCGATAATATATCACCATTTCGAAGGGATTTCATAAAAAATAGTCCATATGATTAATGTTTCTATTGAAAGGGAATTGAATATGGTTTTTAGAAATACCAATTGAATTATTTTTATCTAATACATTTTTTATATTGTCATATGTAAGACAAAAGTCTAAAAGATTGTTTTTCATCAATATTATTTTGATTCTAATACTCCAAGAAGCTATGTATTCCCCATTTTATATAAAAAGAGAAATAGAGTTTTATTTCTTAGTACTCTATGAGATTAGTTATTTTTCATGTAGTTATAAATTCCCCCTTTTACCTTTCCTATAGTGTAGGAATCTAAAAAAATTACTGTTATGAAAACTTATAAATTCAGTAGATATTCATCTGGGATAAAAAACGAAGATTTTTTGTTCGAATAATATAATAAACAATAATTTAATAGATTCAATATGAGATTACATTGAATTTTAAAGGAAGAAATTGAAAATATGGTTAGGTCATGTTGCGGACATAAAAGGTTAACTATCAATAATACTTCTATAAATCATGTTTTTATCAACTTACAGCCTTTTCCAATGTTTTCATACATGTAATATATGTGGTTATACTTATTTCCATTTATTGATCCATTTTAAATCATTTAAATATTATACTAATTTATTTTCCTTCATTTTGAAAAATTCCATAACAATTTTTAGAAATTTTAAATTTTACAAGGACTTTTGGTTCACCAATAAAGATAATTTGAAATTCCATTTTCATTTAATGAGAAAATAAAAAATAAATAGAATAATTGGTTATGATAAAAATGGAATCATCAATATAAATTTAACAAATTATCTATTTGGTTTATCTGAAATATAGAATTTTAGTTATCCCATATTTCCCCATTTTAAAATAATAACCTAAAAGGAATATTTGTAATTTCTAATACCAAGAACAATAGTATTATTATAAACATTAAATATAATTACTTAATTTGAATACATGATTTTGTAAAATTGGTTCTTCCAAACTAGGTGATCGTGAAAAAATAAATTTTCAGTCATATAACTATTTGAAAAGAGTATATTAATATCTATTTGACTGTGTTTCAAATTATGTTGAGAGTAAAATTCCAACATGATTCTAAATGATTCTAACCAAGTGATGAGTGAAAAGGTATTACAGTATTCAATAATTTCTTCATTTTTGTAAACTTCAGTAACTAGGAAAGCGTTATTTCTATACATATCACAAATATCATCTATATTAATCATAAAAACCAATTTATTCCCTATGAATTAATGATCATTAGGATTTTCCATGAGGGTCGATGCAACATTAAAAATTAATTGATTTAGTTTTTCAATGTTTGAAATATCCTAATGATCATCGTTAAGGTTTTTAATATTTTTGTATTCAAACTGATAGATGAAATAAATATATTCAAACTCATTTAATTCTAATAATATTGTTTAATTTCATGCATGAAGTTTTCTATTGAAATGTTGAATGGGATTGATGTTATATTTCTTAACAAATTCATGTATAATTTATAAAGGATATTCTTTCACTACTTCAACTTATTTAATTTTAAAACATTAATTTATAAATAAAAATATTCTTCAAAATAATAGAAACATATATTATGGAAAATTTCCCAAAAAAATAAGGATTTATACTTTTAATTTTTTATTCATTTTTTTGAAGACTCAATATTCCTATCATTAGTTATAGAAACCAAGAAATATACATTCATTTAATTTGGTGTCATATTTTCCTATATTTCCTTTCGTGTTGAGAGAAAATCATTGAAAACCGAAAACATTGATAAATATAATTCATTTTTTTTCCTATTTTGATAATGGTTATTTCAGTGAAATGGTATTATAAGAATGATTTTAGGGATGTATAACATAGTATTGATGGCCTTATCTCAAAAATATTTTAGTAAATTAAATTCATTAAAAATTGTTTGAAAATTTTATTTTATAGTAATACTTCACTTCTCCACTACCCTGTTTTGTTAAGGGGTTGAAGTATCATATGAATAATTATTTTAGCATTAAAATATATTAAATCAAAAAATTGGGGGTTATTTAATTCTCTTCCATTAAAAATTTGAATTGAAATTATTTTAAAATATGTTTCATTTTAAATTATTTAAAAAACTCGAGTATGGATTTTTGACAGTCATTGTTATGAGATAAATAGTAATCCCTAGTGAATCATAAAATGTTATCAATAAAAAAATTTAATATGATTTTACTGTGATAAAATAATCATTTGAATTCCATAATAAATCAATATAATATAACTCATGACCATATGAATAAGAAATTCCATTTTTATATTTCAAATAATATTTTTTTTACATACAATATTGGTCTGATTTAAAAATATGTAAATATAGTTTTGGTAAATATCATACTAGTTGATAATATTTGAGTTAGAAAAAACAGTGTGTTCTATAGTGACCAAGTGGACTATTCAAAATCCCCAACTCACTATCTTTTATAGTAAATAATTTTAGGTTTTAGTTTGTGATAGATTTTTAATTGATTGAATAAACATTTTTATAATGAGGTGTATTAATTAAAATATTTTTTTCCATTTATAAACTTCTCAAATTATATATTAAAATCCTCATCATATAAATTAGAAGTGATTAGGAAATTATGTTTTAATAATTTCACTAGTAAGATATTTTGAATAAGTGTTGAGTTAGAAAAAATATATCATACCTCAATCGATTATATTACCACTAGAGTTATCAACAATTTTGACTTGACATCTCAGTTTATAGATTCAATTTTAGTTGGAGAGGTTTGAACACAAGTGACTTGATGATCCACTATATAGGTATTGTAATGATTCTTGACGTTTTCTCAATAGGCATTGTTCCTATATAATCAAATGAATAATATTTTTTTGTATTCAATCGATCTTGGGTACATTAATGTTCTCTAATAATAATTTTGGTATCCATATTGTTTTAGAATTTGATTTTATTTTGGATTTTATGGTTGAATGATTAATTTATTTTTTTCTCTCATTTTGTGAATTCTTACTATCACATTCATAAATTAAATTCCAAATTCATTTATTATAATTTCAAAACATATATTTTGTGAAACCTTCAATAAAATGTTTTTTCATAGATTTTATGAGGCTATAAGATTATATTATAAACCATGTCTAACAATTTATTTTACTTGATTTTGGGAGCCCCAGATTTTATTTACAGCATTATAACCCCAATTGATTTTTTTTGAATGAAAATATCATCATTCACTGTAGATTCTAGCATAATAACTTCCAACTTATTATTAATTCACATGGAAATTTAATTGTTTTACCTTGATTATTTTTCCTTCAATTATCGATGTTATTAATATTCATTAAGAATATTATTTTATTTCTTATCACGTTCATTTTATCCGGAAAAAAATTCATGAAACCAATTTTTTAATCACGTATTCATTTAAGGTCAACATAATTTAGGTGAATTGAGGATAAATAGGAAGAAGAATATGCGGAAAAAAACAGTAGAATAATGAGATGTGGAAGAAATAGGAATATTCATATTAACATCATTATCGTTATCAATTTTATATACATGTAACTTAGAATTAAAGTAACATGACCAGGCTAAGGAAGTTGTGTCCGCAGAGTCCCCACTTAAACACAATGTTGTATCATTAAAATTTTCATTTCCTTGAATATTCTCTTTAAACTTGTTTCTAAATAAGGGGAATTATATATTAATTGTAACCTATTTTCTTACATTAATATAATGTCACTCTTTGATACACTATCTGATTTCATATCATCATATGATTTAAAGCATTATTTTTCATAAATATTTTTTTTTCATGTTCTTAGAGTGTTACATAAAATAGTAATCATAATGTCAATATGAAACATATTTGGTAGATTTTATATTGATTATCCCCTTTACATAATTTTCATTATAACATTCAATTCTTGTATAATATTGTCTTTTGGGGCCAAATTTCTTATTAAGAACAATAATATATTTTTTTAAGGTTTTCTAAAGTAAAATAACCACCAAGTGACTTTGGATTATTTAATATAATAGTAAACCATGTAATCCTATTATTAATAAATTAATTTTAATGTTTATAAAAACATTCAAAATAATTATTATACATATATAATCTAGTATCATTAATTTTAATGGTTAATTGAATAGAAAATTCTAGAAATTGGGTATATCATTATATTTTTACATATAGAAACGTCATTATATTTGTTTTCACAAAGAACATATGGTAGAATATTCAGGTATTCCCCGTTATTCCCAATTTCACTAATATCAGGGGGATTCCATTTAACCATTACATCTTTATTAGGATTATATTCATTTATAAAAAATTTCCTAATAGGGTAACTAATTATACTAATAAAAGATGACATATTATTTTTCGAACAGGAATAATATGTTCCAACAAAAATATTATCATAATAATAAGTGTTTGATTCCAACATAAAACATAAAAATTAAAAAATTATCTAATATATTATTAAAAATATGAATAAAAAAACTGGAAATGTAAATATTTTAAAAAACACACTATACTAACCAGTTGATACCAATTATATATAAGGAAAAGATAAAAAGAGGTGTATTGAATTGATCTTCTAAAAATTAAATGAAAAATTAAAGATAATTTGAAATCTAAAAAATATTTATATGATAAAGGAATATATGTTTAAAACTAAAAAATTGATGGACTCATAAATTAAACACAAATTATTTTGATGATTTCAGTACTAGATTATTGGGCATGCAAAGTGGAAAATAAATGTATAAAATTTATGAAATTATTATTATTGAGTTTTAATTTTTCAATGCATAAATTAAATGTTAAATAAAACACTAATTTATAATGGAGATTTTAATTAGCTAATTGTGATCCACTACATCTACTCTATATAGGTTGATTGTTTTTTGTTATAATTCGCTTTTATCATAGTAGTGATCAAGAAACACATGCCATAAAATAATATTATTGAGAACCCTCTTGGGTGACAGAGATATCCAAAGAACCCATCCCCCATTGTTGAATTATTTAGGTAATATTATATAAGGAGTTGAGAATAATTTTGTTTTATTGGAACAAACCTATAAAACTTCTCTCCCAAATCTCTCTAAAGCATTTTTATAATTTAATATCATAAATTGAGAGAAAATTATAACAGATATAATTTGAGAGATTGATTTAGAATTTTAATTTTTTGGGTATAAATGAAATTAGGATTTGAGAAGGCTAGATATTTAGCAAGTGGAAATTTTTTATTTTGATTTCATGCATTCATGAATTCCACTATAGGACTTCAATCATCCAATGACTTCCTTTTATAGACTTCATAAGAGAGATGAATGATTTATAATGTATTGAAGTCATTGGGGATGAATAATATTGAAATAATAGTATTTTGACCAATAATAAATTTACCATTGGATTACTTACCTCAACACCGCAGTCTAAATGATGCACCTTATCGGGTAGTCGGTGGAATACCTTATGAGCGTTGGTTGTAAAATTACCCCCATCAACTTGATACAACATTTCAGTTTCTGAATTAGGACCTTATGGTAGATTTATGATAATTAGGCATATTTATCATATTGAAAATAGACCTCCACCAGTTAGGAGGTTGAATTATACTACATTATGAGGATTTTTCCACAATTGGCTGGTTGGTGGCCTTGCAACAGTTAATGAGTGTTTCCAATAACCATCATCCCCAATTTTTCCAATTCAATATTCCTATAAATACATCATTTGATCTTATAAATTCATTATGTTAATTGAAATAAATAAAAAAATATTCTACATGATCTTTAAGGTCTCTTCATAATAATTAGCACCAACTTTAATATGTAATCATTGTCTTTATCAAATATGCATTAAGTCCATCAAAATCATGCCTTGATGTTTTAATAATATCACTAAAAAATCAAAGAAATTATTTTAAAAAATATGAGTGATATTTATCATGAGAAAACCATATTAGATAGAGGTACAATGGATATAAATATAAATCATTGATTTTGTAAATCTGTTTAAGAAACCTTCATTAAATTATCACCAGTTAAAATGATGAAAATAATATAAGATATAATCAATGCAGCACGCATGAATTTGGTAGTATGAAGTTTTCACAATGATAACACTTCAATTAATTGGGTAAATAATTAATCTATAGAGATAGCATGTTTATTATATGTTAGTGAATAACCTTTATAATATGTTTTATGAATCATTATTTATAATCCTTGGGGATATACTTGTGACTGTATAATTTTTTATTGTATCAACATTTACATGGTATCCCACAAATACTAATGTTCATCCCCTTATGTTTTTAATAATTTATTTATAATTAGGATATATTATTCTACCTTGTTAATTATCCACGGAGAAATAGTTCAAATTTTATTTATTATCCCATATTGGGCTTTAAGCTCACCATTTCCCTTGATCTATATCCCTTAAATATATTATTGGTTAAAGTTAACTATGATGTTATTAAAGGGTTATTAAAAATTGTTTAAATTATTTTTATGTTTTTTTATTTAATTCTTATGTTATATGATTATTTTCTAGGACAATAAAACTCAAAAGGTTTTTGATTTTATTAATGTAATATTTTGATAAATATTTTTTTTAATTAATGTATTAAAGAGGCATGCCTCTATATATTCCTTTTGAAATATATCCATATAATCCTTTGAATGAATAGGCAAATTAGTTATATCTTTACAATACCTTTATTTTTCAATTGATGATGAACTAATGAACATTGAATAAATATAGTGACCACTATATTGAAACAAGAATATAATAATTAAAACCACTAGTATCAAATAACAAATATAATATATGTATAACTAAAAAAATAAAAAATAAATAATTATAATTTATTATTAATAATTATAATAAATCTCATGAATGTTTAAAATAGTCAATTTAAAAAATAATATTTTTTTATATCGAGTTTATGTACCTTCAAGTGTGTTTGGAGTCAATGTAAGGGAAAAGATTTTTTACTGCTATTTTATATTGGATATATCTCTTTGATATCCATTTTTACTATGATATATAAATATATATAATCATGGATGTATTTAATAAATTTTTCTTTATTTTAATGGATGTTCCTTGTCTCTTTCCATTGATTGTTCATTATTTATGATATAGAAAAAAGATTTTTTTTTATCATCCACTAAAGTTCTTACATAATCTCGAACTCTCACCAATTTCTTGTAAATTATTTATTTTTATTTTTTAATGTAATCTTCATTAAATAAGTTTCAATTTTTTAATTACCATTATATAATATTTATTCATAAATTTATTTATCATAAAACATCAAAATAGAAAATTTATTTCATCAAGGGGATTTTATAGATATATTAATATTTTCTAAAAGTTAACTAGAAAAAAACACAAGATGCCCCTGTCCAATTTTAAATAAAAATGGATGTGGTGTCTTAAGTTCCCAGCATCATTGGGAGTGAACCAAAGTCCTTAAATTTTATAATTTATATTTATTATTGAACATATATTTAGAGAAATATTAATATTTTATGGGTGCTCTTGATATAATAAATCCTAATAATGCATTGGGTAAATCCTGATTTGTCATGAGATTATAATATATAGGGATTGGATAAATAAACAAGTAGAAAATGTAATTATTTTCATTGTGGTTTACATCAACTGATGTTTTTTATATTTTATTATTATATATTTGTAAAACTCATTTGTTATGTTTAAGATTAAATTGATTATGATCACTCAAAATTGATTTATTTTCAATTATGTCATGAATCATATTTATTTTATTATAAACCCATATAGTTATGAAATTATTATTCCATTTTATGATACCATATGATAAATCATATAGATATAAGTAATATATAGTATATTTTTACCTTAGTAGGTTTTTATAACTCTATTCTTTTATTTACGTATATCCCATGGACTAATTTGCATTGATATATCAATGAGGGATTTATTTATTAATATTTTATAGAAAAATGTACATATTTTATGAAAAAATTAATTTATATTTTTTTAGTATCTAAAAATAATACAACATTAGGTAATTAATGTTTCTTTTATCCTTTTGATGTAATATATAATCTAGTAAAATGATATAAAATATATGTATTTAATGTTTGGGTAGTAATATTTGTGGTGTCTTATTCCTTTGAAAATTTATCAGAGGTGGTCAAGTAGGACACATTATATGTGGAAGATATTACCCTGTATGAATGGAAATGATGATTATGAAGCAGAAAGAAGTATGATGACCACCAATTTGATGTAGAATGAATTAGTTACAGTTTTTCTATTACACCTCTATGTTATAATAGAAATAATTTCATGGAATGATTTAATTATGGAATTATGTGCCATATCTGATATCATACAACATATAAGAAACATTTATGTATCAACCATGATGGGGGAGTGAATCTAAAAATAATAATTAATTCCCATCGGTCTGCATACAGTAATCATCAACAAAATATGAAAATAATGATTATCAGTGATTATAGGTCATTAATTTTTTGGTATTGAGATAACTACTTCAACGATAAAAAATATTTTTACTCAAATTAATTAATGTTTATTATTAATATTTTAAATTTTATATTGTGTGTCTTTAATAAAAATTTGGTTATGATGACAACTTGTTTTTTAAATCATATAATGATGTTGTAGAGAACTATTATATCTTTCTTTATTATATGGAGAATCATGGGTTGGGTTTTTTGAGTTCTGTTTATCTATTTTTATTTTTTTATTATTTTTAGAGTTTTAATTATGGAATATCTATATTATTATGATATATTAATGGGTAATCCTATAGTGAATTTAATCGAATTAGCTTCATTGTTTTATATCCCCTTTTTTGGGTAAGGTTATTGTGAGAGAATAAGGGGATTTTCATTATGAATGCGGTAGTTTATGGATAAGGATTCACTATTTATCGTTTACATAATACAAGTATTCTATATTTGCTAAGTGATAGAATTCAATATTTACATATTTATATTTGGTGTTACGGCTATGTTATTTAATTAATAAAAATATTGAATGATAAATTAAAAAAATGATATGTTTTATTACATGGAATTTGATAAATTCAATAGTATTAAGGGAATCCTGGTTATATGTTCAATGAATTTATGAATTGTATAATATATTTATCAATATATGTATAGAGATTTAGGTATAGAAGATACATAAATTCTTGGGTACATATCATCATATATAGTTTATTTATATACTTTGTGGACCTTTTTTTCTATGTTTGATGTAT
This sequence comes from Viscum album, assembly GCA_963277665.1. Lineage (NCBI taxonomy): Eukaryota > Viridiplantae > Streptophyta > Magnoliopsida > Santalales > Viscaceae > Viscum > Viscum album. Next base: position 503,132,442 of record OY728122.1, on the reverse strand, counting down.
ATTATTGAGTGTTTCTACCATGGTTTCCAAGAATATGAAAAATATCATTGGGCAGATAAATTTTTTTGGAACTATGGTTGGTGGGATGAATGAAATTCTATAAAGTTATTTATAGTATATTATTATCTGGTGTATACGTCATACATAAATGTTCATAATGATGTGAATTTGGATTTAGATTTTTTTTCAATTATTTAAAACATTGTATTATAGATTAGAGAAAGTGGCCACCTCATATATGAAAAATAATTTTTTTGGGTGTGATCAAACTACAGTTGTGTCTAGTCAGAGGCTAAAAATTTAATAATACACATGAGATGTCAATGTCCTTTTCAATAGTTTCTCAAGGACAGCTCTCATAGATTCTGAAATCATATATTTTCGAACGTAAAAGGAATATAGAAATAATCAAATTTAAATTTTTCTAGATCCAAGATAAATTGAAGATTTTTAATAGAATTTAGAGGGAGAAAATATTTTGTTTCACAAAATATTAAATTATTTTAAATGATAATAAAATATCACTACAAAAGACCGAAATATATAAATTGGTATGTGATGGAGAAAGAGTCCTCGAATACATTAAAATAGTATCCCCCAAAACCTATGGGCCTATTTTTTTGAAGTATTATAGGATATGTAGTTATAAAATTACATTACCCAAACTACTATAATTCAATTGGTATCCCAACAAGGTCCTAATATATTTACATAAAAATTCTATAGGAAATGAAAAACCATTTTTTATAGTATGTTTTTAATTAGTTTTCGATGTGTTTTTAATAGAATCATTTATATTATTTTTTCACTTCACAAAATATTTTATCTTAATCCCTTATAGACATTAAGAATCTCATTATGTTATCTATCTCCAAAATTATAATTTAGTAATGAATTATAGAACCATTGATAATAATGGTCTCCCTGAAATGAGGTTAATTTAACACGCCAATTAGTAAATTAATTTCATTTTTGGGTATTGGGTTTTCGTAAATATAATACAATGGATATTTTAAAATGTATTGGGATACTTATTGAGTGAGGAATAATTAATATCAATCTTTTTGTTATGAATCTTCATATAAACTATTTTTATGTGGTTAATAATACATTATAAAATTTATTGTGTGGTTTATGTATGATGTGATAAACAAAAATGGGTATTTAGGATAGGGATACCCAAACAAGGTCAAAGATGATTTATTATTATATAAGATATAACTGAATCAATATTGAAGATACATATGCATAAATTTATTGTAATTTAGAAATTTCATCCATTTGTAAACCACATCACATTGTGAGATAATGAATACCATTATTTTATAGACCGTGAATGATTGTATGGTAATGAGATAAATTATGGGGGACTTGGTATGGAAAACATTGAATACATTAAAGAGACAGTTAAGATAAAATGTTTTCATTTATGAATTAATAATAGATTTTTCTTGTGAATTGATACTAGATGATATGTGGGGGCATAAGAACCCTAGATTTTACCAGAGTGGTGATTTCATAATGTTGATTATGATAAATTATAGACGGTTTTGTGTTTCTAAGTGTGACTATGGAAATAATTCTAAAAAATATCAATAAACGGGATGATCAGACACGAAATGAATTACCTAACGGGTCAGTATGTGAAATAGATAGATATGATTATTGAGGGTCTTGTAACCACCTATAATTATATTGTAATTTTTGTATATAAGAGATGGGAATGTAACGAATGTGGTCCCCGATGATAGGAAGATAAAACTATCTAATGATGGAATGGTTGTTTGGTAGTTCAAAACTAATCATATTGAAATTCATAATTTCATAACAATTTGTTGTGTCTAATGGACTTCTGTTCATTTAAGATATTATTATTAAGTGTATTTTAATATTTTTGGGATAAAATATCATTGTGTGAAGTATATAATGATATTATATGCTTGAGATATCATGGTTATTATACATGTTCTAGGTTTTGAATATCTATATTTGTTACCTACGAGAATATAGGTGCTAATAACCAATGTATCAGATAAATGGTTGTTTAATTCCATTTTACTATTAGTAATTTTTGTATGTATTTTGTTATATGATATGGTTATATAATGATATTTCGTGTGTGATGGTCTATGTAGTAGTATTTTTATAAATTTATTTCACTATGGAGAGGATGGATATTTAAATCAATGACCGTGACTATTATTTATGGATTGTTTATGTTACTCATTATCCTATAGTTAGGATACACATAATATGGTGTTACATATGTCACACCTCAACATAATCATTTCATGTGGAATTAGTTATGCTGTATAAATATACCAAATAGTCTGATATATATTTCTATATTGAGGGTAAAAAAATTTATTTTTTCAGCCTTTTTCTTAGACGTTAAAATTATTCATTTTTATGGTTTTGGTTTTTTCAGATCTCCCATGATTAAAATGAATATACTAATATATCAACAACGTTATGTCAAAATTGTGACATTTATAGAGGGATTGAATATATCGTTGCCATTATTTTGTTGTACGAATTCATTGAATTGGGCTAGAATATTTATTATGTCACCCCATGTGTGGATTGAGACAGGTCAGGTTTACTATCACTATATGATGAATGTACAATCTAGAATCATGTTCTCAATGTAGGAAACATATGTTTATCCTTGGATTATTTTGTTTTGAGTGTTATATATTCACATATGATATTGTATATATACTAGGATATATATTTTATAGAGTATCAAAAGGGAAATCAGGTGGTTTCACAATTAGATTGTCTTTCAGACCTTTCAAGTAAAACATATAAGAAATAAACTCATTATCATTCAAGATAAAAGTATATTAAAGAAAAAATTAGTATATAATAGATCTATAGGATCCTAGTGGAGAACATTAGATGATTTTGTTGAATGGAATAGGATTTTTTAGTGGATAATCCTTTATATATATTTATTTTTTATTATACAATGTATGTGATTAGAATCCTAAGGAAAATCTATTTTATTGTATAACCTATGTGATATAGCATGGGTTCACTAGAAATTGTACTATGATATATTTTACCAAGGTTTTATTTTTCACTTTTTTAGAATTTGTGTTTTATTTTTGTATACTATATATTTTTATCTACAGCTTATTATTTGTGATATTGAATTCCGATGATGACACTACTCGATAATAAATCTATTTCAATGGTTCTAAACCATTGGTATATGTATATGGACAATGGTATTTCCTATTCAAATGGTTCCCAGAACTATTGGTGTAATGGAAAATGGGATACCACTATACCAAAGGTGATTATTTAATGATTGGTATATAGAAGGGGATACATTAGGGTTAACCAATGGATTATATAAACTATTGGTATAAATGATTTATTGGAGGTATGAAAACTTTTGGTATAAGATTCAAGTACACCTTGGCCTCAACCATCTTCCCCAACAACATAATCAATATTCATAAAATTTTATCCACATGTATTTTAAGCCATTCATAAATCACAATTAATACACCATAAATATAGTAAAATTCATATTTCATCAGTTCAAATTTTAGAAATCAAATAACAACACATATAAAATATGTTTCCATAATAAAATACAATTTCCACAATTTTCTCAAAAATATAAAGTCAAAAATATAATGGATCAAAATATTTTTCATATATACCGGTACCATCGTATCTATCATTATCATAACAAGAATCCTCACTTGCATCACCACCTCCTACATCGTCATTATCATTATCACCGGCTAATTAATTTCCTACCAACTATTAGAATAGACATCAACTACACTTGGTCGAACATATAAGAAGATAATATATGACATCAATTTGTAAAATATTATAGAGGAATCAAGTGTATTCAATGTTCATAACACTGTAATAACTTTCTGAAAGTGTTTTTAATATTTTTTACTTATTTCTTACTTTTTAGGGAAATTTTTTTCATCTAATGAATCTATGAAGTCTCTTCTACATATACATAGGTATCTTCTATCTCTATTTTACTAGTATAATTAGAGGAATGTAACGGGGAAAACCTAGTCGGTAAGTTACTCTTTTTATGTGGCAAGAGACTATCCCTTGGTGTTATTCCATTAATATCTACTGCAAATGATAGTCTGGATTAATGTTTCAATCACATTTCTCATCACGAGACACTAACTAAAACTATTTAAATTTATAAATTAGATATTTAGTTTCCACATATACATGAAAATATAAATATAATATAAATAAATATTAAATCCTTTCTTATTTCTATTTATTTACACCACTCTTGTGTTTTTTCATTCTTCTCGATGAAATTAATTTCTCTCAAGGAACATTCCCTTTTATATTTAATACAAACCATAACAAAATAAATTTAATGAATGAACTAATTATTCAATAATATTATATTGGCCTATTAATTTACTTATGATTTTTTCATAACAGGATTAATCTTTTTTGTTTTGGGTGATGGAATGGGATTTTTATGTTATTAGTGTTTCAAAAGATGTTGGTAATTTAATTTAATCCAAGTAACACATTAATGGGTTGTCTTGTAATACCTATAAATGAAAAATAAAATATTTATCTAAACTTTTGAATAATTTTTTTTTAGTTTAATCAGAGGAATTTATATTAAAATAAAATTAATGGATTGTATGACATATAATCCATGACTCCAAAATGGATAAATGGTTTGAAAATTATTTCTATTTTTAATCCAAATTCATATTATAGTTTATGATGTCATTGGTTCAACTAATATTAATTTTTAGATATATTGATTTTTTTGGTTAGAACCATAAGTTTTATGGTTATCGGTTTTCATGTATTGAATTAATTGATTTTTTGTCTCTATGGATTATTCTAGATGGAATTATATTGGTTATTCATGCATTGATGAGTTATTTTGTTGTGATGTTGTGTTTGGTTTGAGGTTGAAATTTGTGTATTTTATTTAAATTAGAATGATGGGGTTGTTTTCGAGTCATATTTTGGGAACAATATTCTTAGAATGAAACCATTATATATGATTTTCTTAGAAGGAATAAGGAATGATTATTTTTTGGTGATTTTATTTATTTTTTTTCATTTTGAGGGATGTTTAGTGGTTAAATGGAATGTGGATGTAGGTTTTTAATTAATTAATAATTTAATGTCCATATGTATTGAATTAGGGTAATTTAAGGATAAACCATTTTTTATAGTGAATACAGTATTGTGATGTTATTCATTACACTTTAGATGTGAATTATGGTTTTTGGTTTTTATGTTTTAAGGTTTAATTGGATTTCTTAGGGATGTTGTGGATTTGGATGATAAATCATTAAAATAATTTTTTTGATTATTGATGAATGATTCTGTTTAAGTTTTTTTATTCATTTATTTTATAATTTTTAATTCTATGTTTTGGGTTCACATGCCAGGTAAAAAAATTATTTTCACATTAAATAAAATTTAAAAGTTGTTATGTAAACTATTTTGAATGGTTTTAAACAGTTTACAATATGTTTAAAAACAATTTAAAATGTTCAAATCTTGTAAAAACTCTGATATTTTTAAATTTTATAAGTTAATAATAAAAATTTAATGGTATATTATAAAATTATTTGTATTATTTAAGTTTGAATATTCTCTGGTCAGTTTATGTTAATTTAATTCATTTTAGTTCAATTATATTTCATTCCATGAGGAAACACTTGATTTAGCAGTTTTTTACTCACTAATTGTTTAGTCAATTCAATTGAGTTTGATTTATTTTAGTAATATTTGTTAATTTAATAATTTTTTGGGCGTTTTACTTATTTTTGGATTACATCTCCTCACTTTATATTTATTTGGTATGTGTCATGTTAGATTGATTTGGTTTGGTTGAGTTATTCATTAATATGGACAGTTTATGATAGTTTTGATTGGCACGTTACATTTTAGTTTAATTTGATTCACATAACTGATTTTATTCATTTTGAGTAATTTGAAGTCTATTTTTTTATGAGGTTTCGATCATTTCTATTGGAACATAATTAAACTCATTATTTCATGAAAAAATCTTTTCTTATCCCAAGATCTTTCATAGTAGTTCAGCCCTAATTATAGAAATAGTTCATTGAATCCATTTTTAAACATTGTGATTATGAGTAGATAATAACGTGAAATAATAAGAAAAAAATTATTAATAAAAATTGTTATATATTTCAATCAATAATATAGAAAATTTTTATAATACAGTGACCATATCACTCATCTAATAAGTGAAAACTTTTATGTAATATGTTAATAGTCACCCATTTAGTGTTGTTACACCAAATAAATTTATCTTATTCTAGATTTAAATTTATCTAATAGTTTATTCTTATATTCACTCATTATTTATAAATAAATCCACCAATCATGAAACCCTCAAAAACATTACTAATGGGAAAACAATAGCAAAGCTATGACCAGAATATTAATTCATATAAATATAATAATATTAAAAAATTTAATCTTATAAATTTTTATAATCATTTTAGACACTTTGATTTATCCATTATATTATAGTGAAATTGTGTTCATGTAACTTGTTTCCCATGAATGATGTCAAAATATATGGAATATGTCACTATAAGACCCATATATTCTCTCTGGATTTAATAATAATTTTATTTTACTAATTATATTCAAGAATCTCCTTTGTCTAGTGATGACACAGTTTTCCAATGTGATTCCTCATATTCAACCTAACTGATGTACTTCCAATTGGGATAACAATAATAAAATTAAATTAATACATAATAAAATTAAAATGATATATGATTACTGTAACATCCCAGGTAAATATAGAATATTATATTTTCATATTTAATAATATTTGTTAATAAAATATTAATATTACTTTAAAGGGGATGTTATGTTCGATGGCGTACCTAATACGCAACAATGAGTTTCTTTGAAATCTTACATTGCACAATAAGAATATAATAATATTATTTTAAATGGTAGATAACGTCTAGCCGTTGGAATAGTGGGAATGAATAGAACTAACTAAAATATGATTATATATTTTTGTTAATTGTTTTTACATTATTCAATAAATGTTAGAGGATTAAAATGCAAATGAATCCAATTTTAAGAATAAATATTCTAATATTATTTAAAAGGTCGATTAACTACCTTTTGACGACGAACAATTTTTTAAATCTACTTTTTGTCACTTTTATATGTTATATTTGACAAAATAAAATCCTTCTTTTGAATCTAGACATTAAAATTTACCTTGTCTAAATTTTTGGTATTTTTCCGATAAAGGTCATTTTTTTAAAATGATGTATTTTAATTCAAAATATGCATTTAATATAATTTATTTCTATGGTTAGATTATCTTTTTAATTGGTTTTAAAGTGTAATTAGAATATATTTTAACATTTAATCTAATGCTGGTCATTAGAATTAATTTCACTTTGAAAATGGACACAAACAAGTGTCAATATTTTGATAAATGTTGTTTCTTAAAAACAAGCTATTTGTTTTGATGGCAGGAATTAACTATATAATTTATTAATGAAACATATATGTTTTGAATTTGGTAATATGGTAATAATTTTTTAATGTGGAATATTAAATTTATCTTAGGGAGTGTTTTTGTTATTTTTCTGATAATGTTCATTTTTAATGAACAGTGAAAAATACAGCATTTTAATTCAATACTTCCTTTTCATCCATTTATTTATATATTTATATTGTCATTTTAATTGTTTTTTAGGTTTAATTAAATTATTTTTTTATAATTTAATACAATTTTGGTCATTTAATGTAATTTCACTTTAAAATTGGATGTAAAAATTCAATCTTTTGATAGATTTTACTTCATAAAAACCCGTCATTGGTTCTGACAACGAGAATTATTTTAAAATTAATTACGGCAATTTCTATTTTTGGAATTTGGTAGAATGGATTCCATATTTGGAATCATAAGGTCCAAATTATTTAATTATGATGCTTTTGTTTTTTGGACATTATGAATAGTAACGACGGTAATTATCTTTAATTGTCGTGATTAATTAGAAATCGGGTAGTTAAGGGTAATGAAATAATATCAAAATAGTATAAAATGACCCCAAAATGTGTCCTAATGAAATTGGTTGTGTCATTTCCTACCATGGGATGCCTTTTTCCAACTTTGGGAGCACATGGAATAACTTTTATGTGATAGTGACATTTTATCATTTTATTTTTTAAATAAAGGAAAATATAACAAAAGTATGTAACACCTAAGTAAAACAATTTTAATTTTTTCTACACAAATGATCTCTTAGACTATAAATATTCATTGGAAATATAAAAATATTTCCTACATCATGGTATTTTTTAGAATTTTTATATATTAAATAAATAAATTTATTTATGACACCATGATGATGTAGTGATTACCTCATTAATGAATGATTTAAATTAAATGAAAATATAAGGTAAAATAAAAGACTAAAACTTGTCTAAAAACTATTTTATGGTTGTATTTGGAACTAGTATCACCTTATCCTCAAAATATATCATTTTGGGACCTTTAAAATCCGAAACTCATTTTATAATAAAGTAACATTCCAAGACTTTCCAAAAGTGACCATCCTCCCTCTTATAAAAGGCCCCCACCTATACCCCCTTACCCACACCTCTCAAGCCTTTGGCTTGACCAACTTCTGCATATATTTTCTCTCCACATCCCTCTATTACTCTTTTAATCCTCACTTTGGGCAGAAGAATTTCCAAGGAAGCTTTTGGGCTCAAATCAAAAAGACTTACCCGATTTAAAGGTAATGTCTTCTCTTATGTTCTTTTGTTTTATTCTGAGTCTCCAACCCCCTTAACTCTTTTTATTAGTTTATTTTGTAACAAAAACTATATATTCTATATACTAGGATATTTTATGACATGTATTCGAGCCACACTTTCAAACACCACCATCTAATGGTTAAAGAACATACTCTTTCTGTGGGTGGCGAATTACTGCCTCACGAAACGATGATTGTTCAATCTTCTTTTGGAACCTCTCATGGTGAACATTAAGATGTCCCTCTATTTATATATTTTTTTTATTTTTTTTATTTTTTCCTTATGATTCTGTATTTTTCATTTCTACCATACCATTATGGTTTCCATAATGGGTAAATGTGAAAATTTCATTTTAGAAAGTGCGGACTACCGCCCCCTCAAAGTGATTTGAATCGTTAATGCCATATGTGGGATGTATAAAGGATGGAGTTAATGATATTATATAAGATATTATACTATAATTATAATATACCTATGTATAATTATGATTTAATTCCATTTAGGTATGAAATAAAAATTAAAGTAATGTTCATGCGTACGTACGGCTTACCGTCTCCATGAACGGTACATTTCATTTCTTCTCTCCAAATGTTATGTACTATTATATTTATATACATATAATGTATATATATCATATATATTACATATATATTATGAATATAATTCTGTAATTATAATATATATATCTCTCCAATTTAGTTTTAATTCCATTAATATGAAAAAGAAATGAAAGTATTGTTCATGTGTACATACGGCCTACCGTCTCCATGAATGGTGAATTTCATTTGTTATGTTTAAATGTTATGGAATAGTATAAAATGAGTATATACTGGATATATATGATATTTAAATCATTAATACTATTCTATAGATGGTGTACTTATAACTACATGGAAAATTCTTTTCAAACAAGTTCATTTTGACTCATGTACCGAACATCGACCAAAACGTGTGATATGAACTCATACAATTAACTAATTATTATAACAATATCATATGTTATATGAATTGAATAATAAAAATTAATGGAGGTCCTTAAGAAATTATAAATTGACCAAAGTTTATTATTCAAGAATATAAAGAAACGAACAAGACAAGTCGGACTTGAGGTAAGGGATCCTACCTCTCTCTTTCTTTTTAAGTACTCTATTTTATGTCATTACTTTTAAGATCTTATTTCTTATGTTAGGGGGATGTTCTATTATATTACACTTACTGTAATTTTTATATTCATATGTTGAGAGACCCTATTTTATCTCCTCAATCAATTTTTGGATGTTTTAAGTGGCATCGTAATGCTGCTGAATTTTTGTAAGGGATTTCTTGTCTCACTTTTAATTCTGTGAGATTTCCATTGTTCGCCACTTATTTATTGCATGTGGTGTATTGAGTACTTCCATTTCATATATATTATATTGATTCTATTTATATTCATTTTTTTCTGTGAATCATTCAGTGTTTATTATCATTTGATCGTAGGACTCGATTGATCACAACGAGGTAAGGGGTTTTTATCTCACTTTTTTTTCCGTGAAAATCATGCTACATTTGCCACTATTTACTTTTGTATAGTGTATGTACTACCCATTATTGTATTCTTTGTATAATATTCATTAATTTATGGGTATTTACATCTTCATTGTATGACCCTTCATTCATGTGGTGTATGTTTCGAAAGTTACCCAAATCGGTAAGGTAACATTTCACCCTCCTACTTTTAAAAGACCTATTTTTGTTAGGTCTTTTAATTTACATCTTCTTATGTTGTGATATATTCTTATATATCCTCATTTCTGTAAATTCTATGTCCAAGTTGTGAGATACCCTTTTTGTCTCCCATCCAATCATTTTCTTAATTTTAAAGTGACGTCGTTAGGCTGTCGAGTTTCTATAAGGGAACTTCTTAACCCATTTTCAATTCTTTTGGTTTAACCACTACTTCTTGATTATGTCATACTATGAATATGTGTGGATGACCTCTGATTGTTTTACACATAATATCATCTTATATTGGGTGTATTTATATTTTTTACTCATATTTATGTAATTGATTTATCCTTAATCTAAGGATACCGACTTTGTAAGGGACTTCTTCTCAATCTCCTTTCATTGAGGCATATTTTGTTCTAATATAGGACTTTCATTTATACTCTGTATAAACACCTTTTACATTTAATTTTATTCAAAAAGAATATTTTTATACGAATCGTTTTACTAAATGAAAAAAGGAATGTTTTTTCTTACGTATGTGGCGACAACGAATTCTCCACCGCCATGACCATTATTTGAGTTCCGTCTTCCTCTAAAAGACATAACATCTTTTAAATGAAAAATAAATACCATGTTTTGATTTTCATTTATTTTGGTATTGAAAATGGTTTTGATAATGTTTTGACTCTATTAATGAGTTTTATTGATATATTGTGATTGAAATGTAGAAATTTTATTTTTCCTTTATGCATGTTTTATGTGATACGATTATGTTATGGTTATTAAGAATTTTTTATGAATATGGGTAGTTACGTGATGAAATAAGGGCAGGAGAGCCCTTGATACCTCTCCAATGCATTATGTAACGCGAAGGAGTTAAACACTATGGTTTCTCTGAAGAGTTTTAGGGAATATACTGTGATGGGTATTCCAAACGTAACCATGAGGGTTAATCCCTACATAAGAATGTTGGGAATGCCTCAAGTTACCTTTAGGTCTTATGATTTCTATGAGTTATACATTAATGTTTCTATTTCAGAAGGTATGTTATGATTGAAAGTTATGGTTTCATTGTTTTTTATTTATTTTAGGGTCAATGTTTCCTTTCATTATGTTATAACCCTTACTGATCTTTTTATGGTCATCCCATGTTTTTGAAATGTTTTTCACTGGATAAAAGGAAGGGTAAGAGATAGGAAGTATTCAAGAAGATTTATAACATTAAAATGACTCTTGTTTTACTTAAGGATTTTTTATTTTTGTGAAAAATCGGTTATAGTAGTAGTGTATACTTTGTAATATTTTTAGATGTAATATTTATGTCGTAATTCTTAAAACTCAAATCCTAAAAAGATCTAAAATGTGATTTATTCATTTAATTCAAGATTAGGTAATGTTTTAAGGCCGGGTCATTATAGTTAAAAACATTTCTAAGGCTATATAAATATAAATGTGCTAGGATGATCAGTGGGACCTGCCTGATTCCAGGGTCGTGTGATATAGGTAAAGTATGTAGTTCCAAGGGGTCCAATGTATACTCTAAATTAACTAAATCCACTAAAGTATAAATCAATGGAGCATGGAAAAAATCATGGAGATAATTGAGATGTTGGATATGGAGGTGAAAATTTTGATTTTTATCGAAAATGATAATAAAGATGAGGAGTGGGAACAATCCTAGGAAATGGAAATGGTATATGAGATGTATTTTTTGGATAATATATTGAAAATTATTTACTCTTTCTTAATATCTAAGATTCTATTAATGAAATTTTGGGAAAAAAATATTAGATTTTATATTTGGTGGAGGGCCTAGTTGGGATTGGTGATGAAAATAATTTCATATAGCAGCAGTAAATCCCCCAATCAAACTATTATACTAGTCACCACGGTAAAATAGTATTCTCATTAATGGTGGAATGGGAATAAAATTAAAAAAATTGTGGATTACCTGGAATTATATGTTTGGAAATTAATATATAAATTTTATATAGTATAATTATAATTGTAACAATTGAAGGAATTCCTAGATCTTTCCTGTGATGATCATTTTTAGAAATACTCTTCCTTTTCATCTATTCAATATTTTACACTGATTACGTTGATAAATAATTATAAAGTTAATTATAAAATTTGTACTAATAAAATTCCATAATCAATTAATAATATTAATCACCCTTAACATGAATATGGTATGTATTTTCATATTATATATTAAATTTTATCTAATTTAGTTTGGGAATGGTTATAAAGTCATTTGTTCATTTTTTATTTGGATATTTGGTAGATTTTTTGGTTATGATGAATTGTTATTTATTCCTTTCTTCATTTGGGTTGGGTCATTTGGTTCATTATAGGATTGATTATTATGTTCATATTTTATTTTACTCACTCTCTTTGATACTTTATTGATCCTAAATACCACTTATTATTATTTTCATTTCAATTTATTATATTTAAAATATTATGTTTAGATATCCACTTAGGTAGTCGATAGATTAATCGAAGGGTTCAAGAAGCTTTTATATGAAACATTTTATGCGTATTTATGGGCTAATCCACAGAATAATCATTGATAGTGAATATATTACTAGTGAGAAAAACATGATAACCTTCTCACAACTTCACCCATTAGTTATACAATTAGACACATCATCCAATTGGTTAGGCCAGAATAGTTCATCAGCCTATCAATGATCCATTGCGATTGGTAGGTGTACTTTTTATCGGAAGTCAAAAAAGCCATCATTTCATCTCCAATAGGTATAGTTTCACGTCCCAAAGCCTATATTATCATCTAAAACCTCTAATACCATTTAGGGGACTCAGAATTCGTGGAAATACTCCAAGTAATTTTTAGAAAAAGCGGCTACTATTACGCCTTCATTTGATCAATTTTTGTGCTACTAGTTGTAATCTATTAATCTATCATTTATTTATCTCTATTTACCATATTTAGACATTCCATTTTTTGTTAAAATCAATTTTATGGGAGAAAATACACAATAATCATTTTATGGGAGGAGGTTTAGGGAATCAAATTCAATTTTTTTCTGAACACATTCTATTGTATGACTCTTTGAGTTTGTTTAAATAATGTTTTGAGAATTTTCATTTATGTTTATATATTTTTTATGAATAATATTGTTTCAAGACTTATTATTAACATAATAAAATGGAATTAAAGATTTATTTTGGTTTCATTCAATTTAATTTTTGTTGGGATATTTTTTAGTGGAATATATGAAATTATAAATAAAAAATATTAGGAAAATTCAAATGATCATTTAATCCCCAAGAGATAAATAGTAATATAATTAAAAAAATTATAATTATGAAAATGAAAGGATATAAAATGGTGTGTACTATTTTCTAGAAATATACATTTTGAATTTATATTTTTGTGATGATTGTAAAAATGATGAATAAAAAACCAATTTAACGTATTTTATATTTAAAATAAATTAACCACAATAATGAAATTTCAAAAAAAACAAACCTTAAAGACTCATGTCATGGTAAGAAAAATGAATATATAAAACATATGGTTTCTTCTATATAAAACCAATCACTATCAATATTAATAATAAATAATGAATATTGGACTATTAGAGTTATCAGGCCCAATATATTTCATCATGATCAATGGAAACAACAACAATGTCAACTTAATCCTCACTATTATAAAAAATATGTCGTTAGATTTCATTACTAATGATAGTGAATTCAGTTCTCAGATAACCATTCACATTATGTACATATTTTATCATTGATAATAAAAATTATTACTCATCATTATTTATCAATTTTATTACTTAAATAACACTAAATCAATAATAATCAATAAATTTCTATTCCAGGTCATTGAATAAAACCATTTTCATTTCATTATAGAAACATGACTGTAGAATTTATACTCCAATATTAATATTTTCAAAAAGTTAAAAAAAATTATTCTCATATCAAGGCCCTATATTTAATTGACAACAAAATGAGTTGAGAGGCACTGTCATGGGACCTTTCCAATGATGTTCGGTTTTAGGTTACTTTCATGCAATAGAGTGGCTGACCAAGGTCATCTCTCAAAGGAGGAAGTAAATTATAACAACTTCGTAAAGGTATTATAAAAATAAAATAAAAGAGAATAAAAACAATACTTGAAAGTATGGGGTGTTATCTTTTATAAAACTATAATATGTTTTATGGAAGAAGATTGTATTTTTTTTAATTCTGATATGATATTCGACGTAACAAGAATATTTTTTTTAGAAAATATTTTAAAAGAAATACTTGATCTAACTCTACCACTTCAATTAATTATCAGTAATTATCATTTAAATTAATATCCACATAATTATGATCCCCTAATTTGTTAACCCTCGAATCCTATGGGATTTAACTTGACTACAAAAATGAAATTATGTAAACCTTAGGCTCGCTTCAGAACACGCAATCGCAACACCCTGATTTGATTGATGTTTTAAGGTTACCTTATGGTAAGTGGTAAATTAGATCACATATATACTCTATAAATTTGGATTAAATGAGTTTAAGGATTATATTTTAACTCTATAAACAAATCTCTTGTGGTATTGTATTACCGATTAATGTTCGTGTTATCACAATTTACAAAAAATCTCGACCTCGCGTGTTTTTTGGTCAATTGATCAATTACTTTCAGAGATTCATATAAATTATAAAATAAATTCATGGATCATATTAAGATATATAATGTATCTCAATGATTCAAAATAATTAAATGAAGAGGCTAGAATATAGACCGATCACTAAGAAAACTACTCTTCGATGGGTGGTGTGGTCATCATCGAGACGTTTTTCATGACCAGATGATTGAAAGGGTATAACGAAATCTAGTCTCCACTAATGAATTTCATCACAAAAAATATAATTAAGAGAATAATAAAATTGAAAATAACCGATTAAAAGAAAAGAAATAGAATAAGAAGAAATAAGTGTATTATGAAAACACGGACATTACAACATGAGAAAGAAGAAGAGGGCTTCAACGAAGGGATCCTAGCTTGAAGAGCTCCCAATATTGAATTCCATGGAGAATTGGAGTGGAACCTATTCTTTTTTTACCTCAACATTATAATGCACGTCCCAAACTTTGAATAGGTAAAAATATATATTTATATAGTGGAGTGGAGGCCAGGTTAAAAGTGGTTTCATGTGTGATTGAGAAGGCTATGAAAAATATTTTAATCCCCATTGAATTGCCTTCTTGACTACGAAAACACATGAATTAGTTGTCCTTCAACAAGGATAATATGTTAGAAATTTTGTTTTCTATCCCCTCTGAAAATATGGGCTTAATACATGCATGTATGTAGAGGATTTTACCCAATCACTAAATTAATGTCCAATCTCACGTGTGAGGTCCACCATCGAATTAATGGCCCATTTACTCAATCCAAATGCACTCTTAACCCACGTGTCCTGAAATAATGTTCTATAAAATTAATTGAGGAACAGTGTTACAAAATTTTATCTTCAAATAAGTTAATATAAAATATTTATTTTTGAAATACTATAGTGCATTTTAAAACTGTAAAATAGGAATTTTCAGCCAATTTACAAATGAATGATCTAATCCCAAATATTTCATAAATAAACATATTTTCTACAATTTGAGTAAATTAAATCATTCATTATAATTAAAATATTCAATAAAATTATTTTTATCAACTCCCCCACACGTACCCTTTTGTTTTCCTGAGAAAATCCTCATATCATTTATTCCAAAAATTGTGACAAGTAAACATCAATATCAAATAAAAAAATATTCAAACACATATACTTGAGATCCAGAAATTCCCCACCAAGAAAAAAATGTTATCAAGCCACATAAAGAAGTATTATTTAATGTTTTACATTTATATCATTTTATATATTTCCACTTCATTTATCATCCCTGGCACAAAACACTTTCCTCACGTAAATTTTATCTTATTACACAAATGTTAATTTTTCATCAATTTCATTCTCATCCAAACTCATTCAAGGTTCATCGTAGGCTTGATAAATTATTACATCTCCACGCGATGTGAGTCAAGGATATATGTTTTTCAGGAGCACTTTTCAGGGTTTTTTGTGGTGTTCGGTTGGTAGGATTTAGATGTGAAAAATTCTAAGGAAGAATGCGGATAGATTGACTCTTTTTTATGAAAATTACATTATTCTAATTTTCAATTATATTTGGTCTACTCCTCAATACATATGTAATACATTCATATTCATCATTATGAAAAATAAAGGAATGTGCAGTCTATTCAACATTTCATCAGAAAAAAATGTCAATCTTCTCAACCATGATTTTCTTGAAAGCTCCAGATAGTCACAACAATATATCTCAATTAAATGATTTAGAAAGGCACATCTTCACTTATCATGAAATCTCATGAAAAGGCAAGATTTCCAAAAAAAAGGATTTTTTCTGTAGCTAACACAACTCTTCGTATGTTAATTTTCCACCTCATATATCACAGAATGTTTTAGCACAACATAAGACAACTTCCCCCACAATTAAGTTCAACTACATTAAGAAATTTCACCTCAGGAGTTGGTTGGAGAGGGAAAATTGGCTTGTAAGGTGTCTAACCTAACAGGTTCTTCATGTATTCTAATGGATACAAGGATTAAATTTTCAATATAGGACATTCTAAAAAGGATTCATTGAAATAGGGTCTTTAATACCAAATAGATGCCTTAATCATTTAAACATAAGTACCTCAAACCCTCATGTTTTGATAGGAATAAATCATATTATGGTTAAATCAAGATTGGTTTGGTTCTCTCAAGAACTGAGTTTAATGTAAACAATATGAAAATAATGGTTCATAAGCCTCACAAGAAAGTGATTTCAAATATAAAGATAGTGAGATGTGGTATGGGATTCAAAATTCAGAGTACTTTTCATGAAATTTATAAGGATTTTAACTTGAAACAAAGTCATTTTCATCATTCATTTAATCTTAGTTTAAATATATAAATTGTCTATTATTGATATGGATTTCAAAATGGTGATGAGAATCATTTATGCTAAAAATTTTCAAAAACACACAAAAATTGAAAACTAAAAACACAACATTTGAATAACCCACAATTTCATTTGGTTTTTTTAAATCATTGAAAAATAAGAAAACAATTGAAATTACTAAACTAAAATGATCCCTCACCCACAATTAAAATATTGAATTGTACTCAATGTAAACCCTTGAGATGATACATTCACATTAAATTTATAATATTAAATAGCACAAAGAATAATGAATTGAATGGGTTAGTAAGAACCTTATATTCTTAAGTGGTGATGGGGTCATGCAGTGTGATGAAATCCACTACATCAGTAGGAATTCCCTCAATGTATTTCTTCAAAGGTTTCCCATTGACTGTAAAGACCATTATTGTGTCCACATGTGTGATCGCCACTACACCATAAGGAAAAATATTAGTAACAAAATAAGGACCAAACATTATGGAACACAACTTACCATGCTTCAACTTCAATCGTGAACTATAGAGAAGGACTTTCTCTCCAACATGAAACTCCATTTGTTGGATCATTTTCTATTGATCTTGTTTTGATCATTAATTGTATATCCTTGAGTTCTCGTATCAAAAAAATTGAATCTCATCATTCTATTGAATTTACAACATCCATTGGATTCCAACATGTTCCAAATACATGATTCATTTATTTATCACCCAATAAGCTCGATGATCAACTTCCATAGAGAGATGAAATACTTTCCCAAAAACTACCTGAAATGGGGACATACTAATGGTTGTCTTGTTTGCTATCCTATAATCCCAGAGTGCGTCATCCAAGTGCTTGCTCCAATATTCCCAATTTGTCTATACGGTTTTCTCCAAAATTTGTTTCAACTCACAATTTGTAACATCAGACAGGTCATTTGTTCATGGGGTGGTATGGTGTTGATGTTTTTTGTGTCACCCCATACTTCCGAAGAAGGGAAGAAATATTACGATTGTAGAAGTGTGTCCCTTGGCCATAGATGATGGCCTTCGGTACTCCAAACCATAAAAAAAATTTGTTCGTTGAAAAATTCCACAACAACATGAGAATCATTAGTCTTGGTGTCCTTAGCCCCCACCCATTTCCTCACATAATCAACAACAACCAAATCATTAAAAAAATACATTTAACTAATAAATGGACTAATAAAATCGACGTTCCATACATCAATAATGTTACAGAATAGTTTGGGTTGTTGATGAATCTCATTTCTGCTAGAAATGTTTCCCATGTGTTGGAAACATTAGCATGAATTACAATATAAATGAGCAGCATGGAATAATCTAGGCCAATGTTATACAGAGTCCAAACCTTTCCTAGATATCCATTGGGGGTCTAAAGTGTCCACCATAAGCATGTGTGTGATAGAATTGTAGAATATAATCAATCTAATGATCTGGAACTTACCTCTTAATAAATTCAATACTAAAAATGTTCCATAGGTATGTATCATACCAAACATAGAATCATGACTCACTCTTTAATTTTTATACATGATGATTCTTTAATTTTTTTGGGATTACAGAGGAAACAAGGTGGTTAACTAAATCTGCATTCCAATGATAAGTACCTGAGATGGAATAAATATGTTAATCATGGAAAGTTTCCCGAATGGGTACCTGGTCTAAGGTTTCGTCCTCTATCGTGTGATTAATCCTACTGATTTGGTCCGATACTACATTTTCTAAACCCATCTTGTCCTTTATCTAATTTTCAAATTCTGAAAGAATGATTATCCATCAGACTAGCTTAGGCTTTGCATCAGGCTTCTTCAATAGGTACCTCAGAGCTACGTGGTGAGAAAAAACATCTACTTTAGAGCCCAATAAATTTGAATATAATTTATCTAAATAAAATATAGTAGTAAGAAACTTCTTTTATGTGGTAATCACATGTTAACATCCCTCCACCCTCTGAGATAGGACAACTCTAACTGTGAAGTTGGAGAAGTCACACATAATCTCAAAAGGAATCTCCCATCATGGGGGGTTGTATGATATGTGGAGTGTTAAGAGATTGTTTTATCTCATCAATGGAATTCTGGGAAGAATCATCAAACACAAAATCATAATCCTTTTAAAGTAATCATTACATAGGAAGAGCAATCTTCCTAAAATATTTGATGGAGATCTGATAAAATCATGCATTTCCTATGAAAGATCTAACATCATGCATACATGAAGGATGGTGTGAGGATGAAATAATGTCTATTTTAGTTATATCAACCTCTATCCCATGTTTTACAGTACATGCCCTAAGAAAATGCCATGATCTACCCTTAAATGACATTTTTCAATGTTCAAGACCATATTCTTCTCAATACAATGATTCTAAACCTTTCCCAAACTACTTATAAATTCATGAAATGAGGATCTATAAACTATAAAATCGTCTTTAAATACCACCATGCATGTTTCAATAAAATCAGAACAAAATACTCACCATGCATCTCTGGAAGGTACCTGCGGCGTTGCAAAGTCCTAATGGAATCCTTCAATAGGAAACACACTGAATGGTCAAGTGAATGTTGTCTTCATCTGATCCTCCAGAGCAATAGGAACTAGAAAATATCCAGAAAATCCATCAAAAAAACAATAATGTGTCTTCCCAGCTAGTCCCTAATTATTTTGATCAATAAATGGGAGGTGAAAATGGTCCTTGCCGTTGGACTCGTTTAGTTTACTATAATCAATACACACACACCAAATTTTTTATACCCTCATTTTAACTAACTCATCTTTCTCATTTTAGCAACTTTTACACCACTTTTCTTAGGCACAACCTGAATAGGACTTACCCACTAAAAATCTGAAATGTGAATGATTATACCTACCTCGATCAAATTTTCAACTAATTTTTTAACGAAATCCAAAAGTGTTGGATTCAGTCTCCATTGTGGATGACTAATGGGTTTATCCCTATCCACAAAAAGAATCATATGCATGCAATTGGAGGGGATAATACCTGATATTTCAGCTAAGGTCCACCTAATTTCCCGAATGTTCTCCCTCAAAATATTCAAAATCTTTTCTTCATGTTCAAAAAAAATATTATTAGCATTCATAACAGGTAATTTCTAACCACATAACACGAATGAGTATTTGAGATTACGTTCCATTGGCATGAGTTCCAATGAAGAGGGTGATGTATGGATGGAGGTATTGATGGAACTGAAATATGTGCACAAAGAGCATTAGTATTAGAAAAGAAATCATCAGAGTCAGTGAATAAAACATCAATTCCATCAGAATACACAATAGCCAAGTCATAATCAGAGTTCACATGAACAAAATCAGAATATGAATCCATTTCAAAATCAAATCTATGAGAGAATTGTTCATTAGAAATGGGTGTGGAAGTGCTCTTAGACAACAAACTAGAACCAATACTCTAAATCACCCAAAACATAGGACAATAAAATTCCAAGGAGTTTTTATTTGGAGGTTCAAAATGGGAGATAAAAAATGTGGAATAGTCCTCTGTGGGGAACATTATGGATTATAGGACATTAAATATCAAAACTTCATATCCAAATTCCATGGAATGTGTATAATTGTTGACATTTATGATAGGTTATTCAGTTTTGAGGAAGGGTCTACCTAAGATATTGGGAGCATGTGAACTTATGTTATATTCCAAAATTTTATGCATGTGGAAGTCTGCTAGAATTATCATGTTTCTTCCTCCGAAAATTATATCCTCAAGGACTCCCACTAGATATGTTGTAGCTCTATTTTCCAACATCACCACTACTCTCGACGAATTCAACGCACCAACCTAAAAAGAAGAGAATACAGAGTGAGGTGTCACAATTATGGAAGATCCTAGATCAGAAAGAGCATCAGAAAAGTGTATCTCCACTATTATTCATGGGATGGTCAATGTCTCGGGATCCATACATTGTTTTGGAATTTCTAAAATAGGTGTAATGAGTGTTTTCACATTCCTTCTTGGATTGATCCTCCAATTTCACTGGAGCACACTTCTATTGGTACAATGTTCTTTTAAGAATTTCACTTACCTTTGGATTTTCGTGATGGATTCAACTAGAGGAATGTTGATCTCCACATTCTTGAATGTGCCAAAAACCCCCTTTTGCATTACCTATATAGCCATATTCTTGGTTTGATCAACCCTATTTGTAGAAAAGAAATGTTTTAGGAGGAACATTGTTAATCTTTTCCTTACCTTTATCTTTCTCCTTGGGTTTCTCATTAGCCATTTTTGAATGGGGCTTCATTGGAGTTGAGTGGAATCCAGGTGTATTGATATGTGAAAATATATCAGTTATTTCCTTCCCAAATCTCAATGTGATGGCACTAAAATTCCCCTTCAGATTTTTAGTAGATTGGGAAGGTAGATTTCCAAGGTTCTTACTTACCAGTTCACTGAGGTTGGTGGAAATCTAGCTCATTTTCATCTTTAACTCCATCAAATCCAATCCTTGACTCCTCAGATCATTCTGTTGGTCAAGAAAAATTTACATCAAAAGATCATCGGTGTGAGAATCTACCTTTGGATGATAATTCCCTTATGGTTTATTTGTTGATACTTGAGCTTTAAATTTACTTTGGGGTTGTTGAAAACACTGTTGGTAAGGTGGAGGCTACTCAATTTTTTGTTGAAAGAGGGGGTCTTTGTTGTTATACAAGGCCATTCCTCATGTGAAATTGATCCTTACACCCTTGTTTTTATTTTATTACAAAATAATCAAGCTTCTTTTAGGGATATTGTTATGGCTACTGCTGATATGGACTCCCAAGAAACACTACTACACAATCTTTTATTTCATGCAGTTGGGGGAAACAGTTAGCTGGGTGGCTTGTCATAGTGAAAATTCCACAAAGCCTTTAAAGAGGGGGTTGCGATTCCTTTTCTTCTATAAAATAATACCTCACCATAGTGGTCAATTCATCTAACATAGTATCAATCCAATTATTTTCAAGAGAGTAAGGACTTACCTAATGTACTCCCATAGCATGTGGTATACCTCGATCGCCAAATTGCTGGGAGTTTTGTGCCATCATGTTGATCAACACACGTTCAGGTACTGGTGAATTTTCCTCCAATTCTCCTCCAGTCGCAACATCCTCCATGATTCTCTCCATAGGTGTGTGTCCCTCAAATATCTATTGGATGAGGATTTTCTCACTGATATGGTGATGTGGGAAGATTTCACACAACCTCTTGAATTGCTCCCATTACTCATACATTGACTCCCCTTGTTCTTTCTTGATCCATGAGATCTCTTTTAAAATGGATTTGAACCTTGATGCTGAAAAAATTGCTATAGTAAAAGAAATTTCAAATCGTTCCAACAAGTGACATATTCAGGTTGTAAATAATACATCCAATCATTTTCATCTCATCAAGTGAGAATGATAATGCTCATAGTTTGACTTGATTATCAGAAATATTTATAGGTTTTAATGTTGAGAAAACAACATTAAATTATTTAAAATTTTTATTTGGATCCTCACCAGATAAACCATGATACTTTGAAAGAAGATGAATTAACCCAGATTTCAGTTCAATGTTTGATTTGAGATTTGTGTATGCAATGCAATTTGGTTGATAGTTAATATCAGGTACAACCAGTTCTTAAATGGTTCAATTAAGTTCTTCATTTTTCACTTCAGCCATTGGTTCTTGTTTTCTATTTGAATTTGAATTGAATCCTATTTCTATGTTCTGAGAGTGTAGTGTACCTCCAACTGGTTGAATGTTGAAACGTCCCGTAGATTGAAAATGTTTGATTCAAGCTCGTAGGCTTCTTTCAATCCCAAGATCATTATCTCAGTGATACATTGGATATTTTCATTTTATAACTCATATAAAAATAAAAATAAGGAATGTGGTGCATAATAAAATTGAGAAGTTTTAGTTGATTATCCACGATGAAGGTGAATAAAATAAAAGAAAAAGGAAAAACTCAGATTTGGTAATGAAGAAAGAAAGAGAAGAAGGAGAGAATAAAATGTGAAATAAAATAAATACCTTTAAATTTTTGAAATAATTACTTCCCTCCCTAGAAAAAGTTCTAATTTTAAAGGCACACTCATGTGCACTTTCAAATGATGTTTAGTTTCGAGTGACATAGGTGCAACAGAGTGGCTAACTAAGGTCGTCTCTCAAAGGAGGAAGTAAATTAAAACAACAAAATAAAGGTATTATAAATTAAAATAAAAGATAATAAAAAAACTATTTGAAAGTATCAGGGGTTGTTTATCTTTTATAAAACTAGAATAAATTTTCTGGATGAAGATAGAAATTTGTTGTTTTTTATTTTGAAATGAAATTCAACGCAACAAAAAGGTTTTTTTAGAAAATATTTTTAAAGAAGTAATCTATATAACTATACCTCTTCATTTAAATATTAATCATTATAATTTATATTAATATCTAAATAATTATCATCCCTTAATTTTTTAACCCTCAAACCCTATGAGAGTTAACTTAACCACATATATTAAATTGTGTAATCCCTAGGCAAGCTTCAGAACATGCATTCATAGCACCCTGATTTGATTGATGTTCTAAGGTTAGATTATGGACATTGGTTTAATAGATCACATATCCACTCTGGAAATGAGGAATAATAGATTTTAGGGATTTTATTTAAAATCTACAAACATATCCTGTGTGTTTTTGTATTACTGATTAGATTCGTGCTCTCACAATTTAGAGATTAACATGTCACTATATTCTCAATTTGAAACACATTAGGATTAACCAAGGTTATTTACTATAATCTTATTTATATAATACTTCAAATCGGTTTGTAAACAAAATTTAAATTATCCTAAGCATATCCCTCGGGAGTGTCATAACCAAGAGTGCAGCAAGGCCCGTTGTCATGCACCAGTTCCCATTCGAGTCTAGCTCAAAGCGGTGTTTTCGTGTTTTACCCCTAGGTACATCTGTGCCAGAGTTGCCTCTACTTGCTCGTATCCAGACAGGGATATATTTCTCGGAAAACTCACAAAATCTCTACAATATCAAAATTCTAGGAAGTTCTTCTGTACTAATCCTCAATGTTCATCTTAGGTCTACATTCTCTAATCAGAGTTTATCTAAATCTAGCTTCCAAGGTTTGTACTAATCTTCCTCTGATACCAACTGTAATGCCCTGACCCTAGATACCCAGAGTCGGTGCATTATTACATAACATTGGCATGATCACAAGAAAGATCACGTCTCGAAAGACCAATTAGTTTAGTAGCCTTGGAATAACTAGATAAATTAATAATGATTACATTACATCATAAAATGTGAACTACAACAACATAGTCTCAATAGTCCACACTTATACTATCACTGTAGGTCATTCATAATTTACTTCTTCACAATCCGGGGAAAAATAAAACAGTGAAATGGGTGAGCTTAGATGCTCAGTAAGGATAATGATATAGCAGAATCTTTCATAGATAAGCATAAACACATAAGGCAACGTATAACTAAAACAAAAGTCTTTTAAACATGAATATCAACATAGTATGGCAAACATAAAATGACATAATTCCATTTACTTATTAACATGGATATTCTGCTAATCGAATAATCACATGCAATATCAATAACCACTTTCATAATGATGGAATGCATAATTCCAGACTATCATAACCACATAGCCAAGGCCTCGTGCCTAGACTACAAATACGATTTTGCCAAGGCCTTGTGCCAAGACACTAGTTTGTCTCATGAGACCTACTGATGCATCAAGGAGCTATAGCAGGATCCATCCTTCACTTACTAAGTCCAATTAATTCCTCATATGAACATGTTTAAACATAACATAAACATTAGTATTAAAACTAGCATACGAAATGTCAATACTTTAACCACAAACCATGAATGGTATAAAAATAACACATCCACAGTCAAACATAACTTATTAGATACAATATAGAAGATTTTATTGTATCATATTAACCTCAATCGATAATAATGAATGATATTGACATATATGAAAATAACCATCAAAACTATTTGAGATAAATATCCCCCTTTTCTTGAAAACATTTAAAAGTCACACTATTTGTCAAGAAGCCGTTTAAAAATAGATTTTGGAATCAAATTGTCCCATACCACTTTGAAACTTTTAAAAGGAGTTTTAATTTTAAAACTTTAATTTCCATATAAATAAATCCTTAAAACCATTTTTTAAAACATGGACATTAATGAGCAAGATATAGAAGAATAAGTCTTTAAAACATTTAAAAATGTTATTTTAGTTAGAGTTTCTAACCAAAAGAGAGACCCTTGAATAAAAATAATTGAGGTAATAAAAACATTTTAATATCATTAGAATAAAGGGATTCATGATATACTATGTCAAAGTACATTATATACACCACATTAAAGTGATTTGGTGAATAACAACAAAGAAGTCTCAATGGAATGTAAATTGAGATGAAATCTCTCAAAAAGGCCGTATCCTTAGGTTAAGGATAAATCTACGACATTGTTATGTGTGACAAATATAAATACACTAAATATGATTGGATATTCAGTGTAAAACAATCAAAGTACATTCACACATAATCTTGTAAAAACAACACCAATGAATTGGATGTGTAACTCAACAAATGGAGAATGAGTTAAAATTACTCTTATCAAATTCATATCGATGACTTAAGAAATTATAAATGGAGTGATTATGTGTATCAAAAGTATATACACATAAAAGGTGAGTGTAAATTATGACTTAAGCAAATTAATTGTGATTCCACACAAATCTCTGAGTAAAATAATCATTGAAGTTTACGTAAAGCCGAATAAATGGAAATTGAAATTTCAAATTCCTTTATCGATTAGGTAACTTATGAAACATACACCCATGAAAGAAGGATCATACAATGATGATTTAAATACCCATAAATTAAAGTATATTACATAATAAATACAATCATGGGTAGTACACATACACCACATGCAATAAATAAGTGGTCAACAATGGAATTCGCACGAAATTAAGAGTGAGATAAGAAACCCCTTACTTTGTACATTTTACTTGGTTGACCATAGTTTAACCTCATGTATAATGGTGAAATAATTTTTATTGAATTATAAAAGAATCATTTACATTAATATGATATCATATATGATCTTTTAACATTGATTTGTTAATAATATCTTAGTATTATCATCATTTCGGGTGTTAACTTACTTGTTTTCCTTTATATTCATTGTTACATAAGCCAAGTTTGTTATTGATAGGTTGTATCTTATTCATATCCAGAATTATATCAAGTACTTAATCATTATTTTTTATCATAAAATGAGAATTATACTTTAATGGATACGATGGAGAGTGAATCTCATCACGTTCGTGGAGAGAGTAGTTCGTACGTACGCACGAGCGACAATATCATTCTTTTGATGTTAAAATAATATATAATTGGATGGTATATCATTAAGAAAGAATAATTATCATGTTATATTTATTATTTAAATTAATTAAACATCATTATTATACCAAACCAAATAATAATTTATTGAATTACAATTACACCCCGACGTGGAGACGGTAAGCCGTACGTATGCACGTATGGTAACATGTTATTCAAAGGATGGATAGAATACTAAATATTGTTGTACCATGTTTATAATAATATTACAGTATATAGGAGATACTGGATTCATTATTTTAGAATGGTAATAACAAAGAAATAAAAAGTTTAAGAAGAAATTAATTTGAAAAAGGGTTGTGAAAACATTGCCTCTTCTTGAGGTTCTTTCTTTTGATTTAATCAAAAGGGCTACATAGGTTGGCTTTCTGATCAAACTAAGGCCCCTAGGTTGTATTGAGGGAAGTTGAGAGAGTATTTGGGCATGGGTTGGCCGAACCAAAAGGCTTTGATGTTGTGAATTAATGAGAAGGGGGAGTTCCCTTTTATAAGAGGGGTGAGGGGAACCTTTGGAAAAGCTAGAAATATTATTTTATAATAAATTAATATTCGGTTTCTAGTGGTTCGAAAGTAGATTATTTAAAGGTTAATGTGGATATAGGTCCAAAACCACTCAACCAATAGAATTTAGACAGGTTGGGTTCATTATATTAACCTTATCTTTTAGTTTTAACTCTTAGTTAATTAGTTTGACACTTACCATGTCACTTTGTATTTTTAATTTATATAGTTAATAAACAAACTATATACCTCCAAGAGAACCCCAAGTGGTCCATTATTGATACACCTATCATGATATAAGTCTCTTGGCCGAACCCTAGATTTGTGGGAATTTAATATTAATTAATAATATAATATTTGTTTTAAAAACTCTTTTATGAAAATTTTGACACCATTCAATAATTGATTTTTTTAAAAATCATAAAAGAATGATTACTTAGAAAAAAGTTAATGAAATCAATTATAACATGTCATATTAACCTATAAAAGTATTGGTATTTATAAAAAGTCTCCAATTACATTTATTTGGGTATTTATAATATCAATTATTCTAATTTTTCATTAATTAGGTAATTACTTCATCACCATTGTGTCATAAATATATTAAATTATTTAATGTCTAAAAATTATAAACAAAATAAAATTATGTAGGAAATACTTTTATCTTTCTAATGAATATTTAAAATAGAATTTATCTTATGTATAGACCTATATTAAAAATGTTTTCGTAAATAAACGATGATATTAACTCTTTTAACTCTTCTTTAAATTAAATAATAATAAATGTCCAAATCTAATACAAGTGGACCTAAATGATAATATTTTACTCCTAAGGTTGTTTTTGGTCGAGATAAACTTTTCCAATAGAATTAGGACATGTGTTAGGATATTATTAATATCATTTTTACCTTTAATTAGCCTATTTACTTTTAACTATGGTAAATAAAAGTAAAAAATTACTATTCACCAAAAATTATTTTCATCTCATTGAACAACATTTTACTCCTTGATATTAACCATGTCTCTCTTATTTTTAAAATTCCACTCACAGAAGCGGTAAAATTAAGTTTTATGAAAAATTCAGTTTTTTAACTACCACTTAGTGGTTTCACTATTCATCAAAAAATGAAAGTTTCCAGAAAAATACCAAAAATTAGGCCTAAGCTATATTTGATATTATGAATTCAAAACTGATGTCTATTTTAACAAATTCAAAACATATATGTCGCATTAATTAGTTTAAAAATTAATTTCCGTCGTCAAAACAAATAGCGTGTTCTTAAGAGATAATAACTATCAAAAGATTGACACTTGTTTACGTCTCGTTCAAACGTGAAATTACATCCAATAACCAGAATTGTATTAAATGGTAAAAATATATTCTAAATATAATTTAAAACCACTCATATTAATAATTTAGAACTATTAATTATTTCAATTAAAAATGTTGTTTTTAATTAAAATTTAGTAATTTTCACTATTCATCAAAATATGAAAGTTATCCGAAAAGTACCAAAATTTCACCCTAATCTAATTTTGATATTACGAATCCCAAAATGAGGTCCATTTAGAAAGATAAAATTTCAAAAAGTAGGTATTACTATTCATAACGACTAGTTTGATTGGTTATGGTGTGTTAGAATCTCGATGTTGCGTACAATGCACGCCATTGCATTATTCAAAGGAAAACGTACCATGGAAGCTTGGGGTGTTACATTAAAAAACTAACTTTTTCATTTAAATAAAAGTTTATCTCTTCAGGGAATTGAATTTTGAAAATCCAACAAACATTGTAGTTAGGAGTATGTAAAATTTGGGTTCAATAAGGTGAAAATAATTTTTCAGTGAATAGTATCTTTTGACTTTTGTTTACCGCGGTTAAAGTTAAATAGGGTAATTTAAGTTAAAAAGAATGTTATAATGATACCAAATTGCCATAGCACTTGTCCTATCCTTATTGGATTAGTCATTTCCGACCCTTTGAATCCTTTGGTCTATTTTGGGACCCCACGGAGCCACTTGACCGTGATAATGACACTTTAGAATAATTAATTTAAAGTAAAGGAAAAAATGACACAAACAAATATCTTTTAGTAAATCAATTTTTACATGGGGTTATATAAGTTATCATTTCAACCATAAATATTCATTAGAAATCTAAAAATTTTTCCTACATCATTTTATATTTTATATACTTCTTTTAACTTAAATAAATAATATTATTTATGACACAAAAATGATCGATTATTTACCTCATTAATAAATGATTTAGATAAATAAGATTATAAATATTAAAATAGCATCCAAAAACTATCCAATTATTATTGGATTAATTTATATCGACCATGAGACATATTATATTATAACTTAATAATCTTTGGACCTTTTTTAACATAAAATTATTATATAATAAAATAATATTTTCACACTTTCCTAAATAACCCCTCCTCCCCCTTATAAATGATCTGATTCTAACCCATTCCTCACACCACTTAATCCCCTTGTATCATCTAAATCATGCCCAAATTATCTATAAAGATCCCTATTTCCTCCTAGAATAATTAACTTAGGTATAAGGAACTTCAATAATTCTTTTGGGTTCAATCCAATGGGAGTTTCCCGAATTAAAGGTAACAATTTCTCTTAAATTATTTTCTGTTATTTTACATCACTGACACCTAAACTATTTTAATTACTTTAATTTATAATTTCACAATTATCATCAATATACTAGGATTTTTTAATGAGAATGATTCAAACAACACTTATACACACCTCCATCTAATGGGTAAAGAACATACTATTTCTATTGGTGGAAAACTAACGCCTCGTGAAATGATGACTATTCAATTATCTCCTAACACCACTTATGGTGGCCATTATGATGGAACTATATTTATATATGATATATATTATTTTTATGTTTTATTTCTGCTTCTGTATTTTAAATTTATATCATACCTTTATGGTTTCCATTATGAGTAAACACGACAGTTTCATTTGAGGAAGTACGGACTACCGCCCCCTCAAAGTGATATGACTCGTTCATACCATACATGGGATTTATAAAGGACGGAGTCATTAAAGTTAGATATTATATTATACTAGAATTATATTATAACTATGTATCATTATGTTTTAATTCAATTAAAATACGAAATAGAAATGAAAGTAGCGTTCATGCGTATGTCCGACTTACCATCTCCATGAATGGTGCATTTAATTTCTTATCTTCAAATGTTATATACTATTATAAATTAATATATATACTACATATAAATTATATATATCATATCTAAATCATGAATATCATTCTGGAGATAATGGACCTTGGACCACAAGGGCATCTTGTAATTATAAGGTGTACCTTTTTTACTCAAGTACCAAATATCGACAAAATGACCATTATTAACTTAAATGATTACATATTGTTTATAAAATGTTAATAACTGATGTAAAAGAAATAATAAAAATTAAAATTTTTCTTAATAAATTATAAATTAACATAAGTTTATTATTCATGAAAACTAGTAATAAACAAGCCATGTCAGACATGAGGTAAGGGGTTTCTAATCTTGCTTTTAATTCCATGATATTTCCATTGTTCACCACTTATTTATTGCATCTTGTGTATTGTTTAATTCCATATGATACATATTATAATGATTATCTTCATATTACTGATATTCTGTGATTCATTTGGTGGTCATTAACTTTTGGTCAAATGACTTGATTGATTACAACGTTGTAAGGGGTTTTTCATCTCACTTTTTATTCCTGTGCAATTAATGAAATATTTTCCACTATTTCTTTTTTTTTGTGGTGTATGTAATACACATGATTTTATTAATTGTGTAAAATACTTAAATTTATGGGTATTCACATCTTCATTGTATTATCCTTCATTCATGGGTTTTATGTTTTGTAAGTTACCAAATTGGCAAGGGAATTTCAAATTTCAATTTCCACTCATATGGCTTTATGCATACTTCCTTCATTATTTTACTCAAAGATTATGTGTAAAATACTTATTTATTTACATATGTAGTAATTTACACTATCCTTTGTGTGGTTATAATTCTGATAAAATTAATCAATCCATTTATAAATTCTAATGTCATCGATATTAACTTGATAAGAGTAATTTTAACTCAATTTCCATTCATTGAGTTAAACTTCCAAGTCAATGGTGTTGTTTTTTAAGAAAAATGTGTGAATGTTCGCTGATTGATTTACATTTATTATTCAGTATTATTGAGTTTTCTATATTTTTCACACATTATTATTTAATTAATTTATCCTCAATCTAAATATAATGTTTTTACATGGGATTTCGTTTCAAATTACATTCCATTGAGACATTATTGTTCTTATGAACCAATTCACTCTTATATGGTGTATATACTATGATTTGGAATATTCTATCATGAATAACTTTATTCTCATGATATTATAAAGTTAAGATTCAATATTATTCCTTAAATATACGTATTCAAGTGTCTCTCATTTTGTTAAAAACTCTTTAACTAAAATATCATTTTAAATGTTTTAAAGATTTATTATTCTAAATTATTACAATTAATGTCCATGTTTTTAAATTTTTTTAAGGATTTCTTTATATGGACATTAATGTTTTCAAATGATACTTTATTTTAATATTTCAAAGTGTTATGGGAATATTTAATTCAAAATATTCTTTATTAAATGTCTTAAATGGTTTTGAAAATTGTTTGATAATGTATTGATTATAACTATATATTGAAATGATCTGTTGTGATAGAAATGTGGAAATGTTATATTAAGTTTATTCTTGTTTCATTTGTTATGAATATTTTATGATTCTTGGGAATTCTGTATGTATACTGGTGGTTCTGTGATAAACTTAGGCCAGGTGAGCCCAAGATAGCTCTCCAATGAACAGGGTAATGTGAATGAGGTAAAAGTTAATGTTTCTCGTAAGAGATTTAGTGAATATACTATGATG
Source organism: Viscum album (assembly GCA_963277665.1). Taxonomy (NCBI): domain Eukaryota; kingdom Viridiplantae; phylum Streptophyta; class Magnoliopsida; order Santalales; family Viscaceae; genus Viscum; species Viscum album. The sequence continues at coordinate 503,099,966 of OY728122.1, read as the reverse complement.
TGTCATCAAAATGCGACTCCCTATGTAGATGTGATAACTACAATGTATGTATGTTATGAATAACATATGTTACCTTTATGATTTATGATTTCTATATGGTATTCATAAATCTTATGATATCATTACTTTTGTTATGATTGAAATGTATAGTTTCGTTGATTTGTATTTATTGATGGGATAATGTTTCATTTCATTATTTTACAACCCTTACTGAGCTTTTAATGCTCATCCCATGTTTTGAAATAAATTTCATAGGACATAAAGATGAATAGTGTCATGGATGAGATCAAGGAAAAGTAATGTCATCTAAAACATGGTACTAGACATGTATTATTTTTCAAGTGTTTTTATTTTATGAAAAATGGATACTGGGTTGTATTGTTTACATGTAATATTCCAGTTTTTATGTAATATTTATGGACTAATTCTCTAAAACTCTAAACTTGAAATGATCCTCAGTGTGAATTGTTGACATAATTCAAGATTATGTAATGTTTAAGGCAAGGTCCTTATAAGTGGGATCCTCAAATCCATTAACAACAACTAAATAACCATAAATACCTTTATTCAAAGGCCCACATTAAAATTCACACAACTAATTCACAACCACCATGGTATTTAAAGTATAAATTCAATAACCCAAAATATTGTTATATGTTTATTCCTTTAAATAAATACTTTTTTATGTATTTCTCCACATGAAACACCAAATTAAAATATATATTGACTTATTAGATAACAAAATTATAAAAATAAAAAAAAATTGTTAAATAAAATTATTTTAATAAATTATTAATTATTAAAAATTATTATTATGAATAATTGGTGTTTTAAATGGTTGTTTCAAACAAAATTTTTTTAACATTATATATATTATTTTTAACTAAAATCTCAATTTACAATGTTTTTAATTTTAATTTGCAATAATTAAATTCACTTATCGATTGTTAGTATAATTATTATTTTCAGATGAATTTTTTATATTTTTCTAAAATATTTGAGTTTTAGGTTAATATTGAAAATAAAAATTTTTCTGTGAAGTATAACTTCTATATCATTATCATAATACTATCGTGAAAATTTCTTTATTAAAACCCTATTTTATAAATTAATAATATATATTTGTTGAATAAATAATTTAAAATAACTATTTTGTTTTTATAATACTCATGTATATCATTTAGGGATCATAAATAAATATTCTTTCTAAAAACTAATTTATTCACTTATATTAATGAAAACATAACTTGCTGAATTTTTTAAAAAAATATGGATTTAATATTAAAGATCAATAGGATAAAATTATATTATAAGTTTCATTTTATTTTTTTCATAAATATATGATTACTATGATAAAATTTATTGGCCATGATAATATCAGAATGTTTATATACAACAGATTGGTTTATTAATACTATATTATTTTTAACTAATAATTTAAATTAATCTCTTCCCAAAAAATAACTTCATTATAATTTTGAAACCACTATTTAAATAACTTCTTACACATTAAATATATAATCAATAGTATATAATATTAATAATAATTAATGATGAAATCCAAATTTTTCTTTAAAACATTTTTCTTGTATATAAAATGTTTTAAATAAAAAAATTTCTTAATATGAAATTAAGTTATATTAAATTGTAAAATAGATTACGTTCAACACAAAACAAAATTAAGATATATTTTTTTATTAATAAATCATAATTCACTTGGTTAAGAACAAGTTACCCCTTTAGAAAATGTAAAATTAAAAAAACTAAGAACATATGGCTTCCAACATGTATAAATATGCTTGAAATGTGATTTTAAGGATTTATAAAACAAATATAAACCCGAAAACATTTATTTTTTTCTTTGGGAAGCATTTTTCATTGAGTAGTGTATTTTTATAATATAAATATAATGGTTGTTAACAAAATATCCATTTTCAACAATTATAAAATAATACACTTTCATCCTCTCATGCCACACCCATTACTTTAATTTTATTATATAAAATATTTTCCATTTATCATTATATATCCTCCGATAATTTTACTAGGACTCTGGTCTCAATTAGTTATTCTAATCAATTCATTTCCATGTAATCTATAAAATAAAATGATCAAGGTCCCAAAGTGATCAATACTTAATCCATTTATTTTTAATATGATTTTTTCCCATAAAAACTTATCCTAACCATAGTGATATAATGACATATGTATCATTTTTATACCAATTTTTTATATAAAATAAAAAACAAGCATTTATAAACTTCTAACCATTTATAAAAACAATATAACGATAACGGTGTCTTGTGAAGACTACTACCTCCACAAAGGATCATTTTTTATTTTATATCTCTATTTTTTTACCAATATTATTTCAAATTTGATTCCCAAATATAAATGTGGATATATATATATATATATATATACAATATCACCATTTTAATTTTATAATTGGAGTATATACATTCATAACCATACTCACCCATAAATATGTAATTTGTTCTAGAAATATAATATTACTGATTTAAGTTATTTTTAAAATATCATCATTTCGTGTAAAAATTACTAAATCAAAATCCTCCCCACATTCAATTTCCATGAATATATAAGAAAAAATAAAAATAAATAAATTAAATGCGATAATAAATAATTAATATTAAATTAAATATTGATGAATAAGGTTCAAAATGCTATATATAAAACATAATATGATTATTATAGATGTTAGGTTCTTGTATATAATTAATCCATAACAATGTTGGAGATTCATTATCTCAATTATTACTCCTCATTATATGTTTAATTTTAGTACAATTTTTTATTTCTATATTTTGTTCCACTAATTTATTTCCTAGAAAATTATTTAAAACTATTTTTCAATCTAGTTCATGGTATATACAAAACAAAATAATGTTATTTTCCACATTCAAACTTTTATTGAAGTGTAACCTAATCCATAAGAATTTCCGATCTCAAATTATCACCCCTCGAGAAATATTTTTCATTACACAACATTATTTCATTAAAATGGTGTATCTTCTTCCCCTATAATATTTTTTATAATGATCCACTAATTATTTATGTTATTTAATGTATCATTTAAATTATATCCTTCAAGGGGTCTTCACTTGAATGCATAAAATTATGTAATGATTTCTGGTCTCAAATTTTCACCCCTTATGATATATTTATTATTACTCTCCATGTTTTATTCTTAATGGTTTATCAACCACCCATTTAGTTATTTTAATCACAATACTATCATTTTTTCAATATTTGACATATATTTTGAATTTATATCCTTCAAGGGGTTTTTATTTGAATGTTTATTAATTCATAATTGTTATTTATCTCTATTTTAATTTCCATAAGACGTTACAGATATTGTTCACTATATTTCCGTTTAAATGGAGAAATCCCATTCCTATTTTATTAAATTATAATTATTTATTTATTAATTATATTTGAATACTATGGAATCCATTATATGTTTTTCATATACTTACATTACCATTATAATAATCATTTATACGTGTTAATTTTAATTAATTGCGAAATTATTTTTATTTGGCACATGTTTCCCTTTAGTGGTGTATATTTTCTTCATTGATTTCCATAAATGTTTTAATTAAATATCCTTAGAAATTATATATTCTAATAATTGTAGAACAAAATAAAATTTCATATATTCGAAAATATCTTTAATGTGTATGGTTATAGAGAATTATTCCATAATACTTACATAGAAAACCTTAAATTACAAGGTTGAAACTTCTATCCATTATCCACTATTCCCATAATGAAAATATTTTATCATATAAAAATTTTCTTTTCAAGAAATAATATAAAAAAATGATCTTGAACTCATCATTTTCCCTAATCATCAATAAATCCCCGTGAAAATTACATAAACAGAAGTTATGGAAAGAATATTTTAGTAAGGGACATACAAATAAATAAAAAACTATTACCCCAAAAAAACTGATAAAATGTTTCCTTTATGAAAATAAACATTGGGTGCATAATAATAAATTTATTACCAAAAAATAAATATTATCTACAAATGTATTTTTATAAAAAACATTAATAGTATTTAAAAAGGATATATTATTCTTGTAATGATTTATTTCAATCATGAAATTTTTATGGAATCATTATTAAAATGTTATACTTTTGAACGTGTTGTCCGGACATTAGAAATTTATTATCAGTTTAATCTTTTATATATAATAGGTTATACCCCAGGTCATATCTCAAGGAGATTTTAAATTTTTAATATTTATTTCCAATTTGTTTGTCAAACACAAATTTTGAAATATAGGGTTTTAAATGAAATTTAAATTGGGATAAGAGAATTAAAAATTAAATAGTTGAAAAATAGGTTATTTAAATAAAATTGATGGATATAATTGAAATTTTATTACAACAAATATTATGTTCATTATTCATAGAGGTAATTTTTTCTTTATAGTTAGCCTTTGGTTGATATTAATCATAATCTAGATTAATCATGATTATTTTATATCAATGTGTGTAAAAAATAATCCTTACCCTAAAAATCATATATCTATGGTTCAAATCGAATGAATTGTATTAGAATTTCAAAAAAAATTTATATATAAAATTATTGCGAATGAAAGGGATTAATGTGTTGCCCAAATGGTACAAGACAAATTAGACACTCGTAACTACACCCAGATCATATAAAAGTAAAGAGCTATCCATTGGCTTGAATCAAAAAAAGAATTTAAATAATAGTAAATGTAAGATCCATGTGAAGGAATTTTTTTCAAAACCAATATATATTAACTAAGTATCAAACACATGTATAAAATCCGTTGACATTTTAATTATGTCCTTTCTTATGATATCTCACCCCTATTTCTTTCCATCTATATGAGGAGGGGGCTCAGGTTGATCTATATATTTATTTCATCTATCCATGTATGTATAGGGAGCTCTATATCTTCCAAGTTGATTAAAATACTCTTTCTGAACATTGAAATGGAATAAATTAATTTATTTTTCTACTTTTCAAATGGGGATCCCTTTTATAGCCAAAATGGGGGGTGGTTTGGGAATATTGTTGTTGATATTACAATTGTTTCTCAGTTTTGATCTATTAAATGGACATATCTGTACTTATAAAAAATATACAATTTATTCAAGGTCCAAGTATCTAAATAAATGTTAAATTTATGGAAAATTGGACCTCTATAATGGGATATGTTTTAAAAATAAAAAACTATGCTTTTGAATTCGAGTAGACTCGGTTCACTAGAAAAATCAATTTGATTGGACGAGTAGATGGATGAATTGATCTTAAGAGTGTTTATATGAGATATATAAATATATTTATGTTATTAGATAAAAAACATTCTGACTAATTGGATTTATTTAATTTTAAAATATGAAAATTGGGGTAAATGGTTCCTTGGGATTCCATATATTTTGGTCCATATTCTATCTACATCATCTCTAGACAACCAAATCAACTTCTTATACAAAAAATAATCCAAATAAGTACAACATAAAATTTTAAAAGTGATAAATATTAAATATTTAAATATCATTTGTAGTTAAATTTATTATTATATTTTTAGTTAATAATAAAAACTAGATTCACATAATGGTATAATTGTGATATAAAATTGGGAATCATAGTGTGATCAACCTTTTACCCTTAAGAAGTACACTATTTAGTCCTTTAAAAGAATGATAATTATATTTAATAAAGTAATGATAATGTTTCCATATAAACTAATATAAATAATAGATTAATCTTATAGGTGACTTGGGAAACCAATATCTATTAAACTCTTACTGGTTAACCATTATGGTAGACATCCATACTCAATGTAATAGTGATCTATCGCGAACCCACCCACCCTTTGTTTATAATTGATCCATCCAACCTAGTAAAACAAAACAACCATAAAAAATAAGTTTTTAACTAAATTACCCATCTTAATAATAATTTCCATGAACCATACAATAATTATCACATGTAAAATATTTTCATGTGCATCATTAGATTCTTAAAAAATATTCCATTCACCGAAAAGAAAACATTTTTAGATATCAAAATATCATTTTCCATTTTAAATACCTTTTTCTAAAATATCCAAAAATGGGAATGAGTACTTTTCATTGAAGATAATATATATGATTATAAATGAATTAAAATATCTAATATTGGTTATAGTGGAGGGAAATTTTTTTTCCTCATGTACATTAAAATATAACATTCATTTCATTGTTTAAAATATCACTTATAAAATATGTAAAAAAGATTCCTTCTAAAAAATATTAAAATTAATTTAAATCCAACATAATATAAATAATTTTATATCATTAATATCTATATATATACGTCCATAAAATATTTTAAGAATATGGAAATGGATAAAAAATGGTATTAAGGGAAACCTTGAAAGGTGCTTTTTTGAATAATTTCCCTTACCTGGTGCGTGAATAATCATGTGTATTCTTTATGTTCTAGATTAAAAAAAATATGATCACTATTTATTTTCTTATGATCTTTTTATTTTATTTTATATTCTATTCCACCATGTAATAATTAATAACAAAATAAATTAAGTTCATGTTACATGTTTTGATGTTATTTAGTTAATATGTTCAAAATGGATTCAGTAGGTTACATATGGTCAAATAGGTTATTATTACACCATACCCAGAATAATATTAATTAAATAATTATCAATTTTGTAATTAATTAAATTAATAAATCGTACAATGAATTATTGTTATAAAAAATTAATTATGTTACAATCATGGAGACCGTAGGCCATATGTATGCATGAGTAACATTTCAATTTTTCAATTATCATTTTCTAAAGATGTTTAGTATTATGTTATATATCATGAACTCTAATTATACCATAAAAATAGATTACTTCATTAAATATACTAATATATATAGTCAATGTGATGTGGATATGAAAAATGAGTCACATCACTTCCTGGAGGTGGTAGTCCACACATATTCCCGAACGATGTCATCATTTTTCAATGAATATAATGGACCTAAAGTGAATGATATATCATGTTTTCCAAATTTTAATTATTTCATAAATATAATATGTCTAATTTATATCAATATTTAATAAAATTAAATAGATATGTTGATGGAAAATGAATTACATATGTTCGTGAGGTGATTGTCTCCTTATACATGAACGGTAGTTTCATTTTATATTTGTCGGAAGTTGAAATATATATTGGTTTTAACATTAAAATAATAATAAATTAGTATATGTATGACATTTTTTTATCATGGTTGAATAATATTTTATATATGTAGGAGTAGAAATAAAAAAATTATGCTAGGTTAGAAGCTATACCACTTATCAGACAACCTCTTAATGTTTACACCAAAAGCATATCATGTATGATATAATGATAAAATATGATTATAGGGTGTGTGGAGGGATTTTATTACGGGGTTTTGGTATTTATTGGGTAAAACAGTAGTCTCTCACTGTGTGATGAAAATTGGGGAGGAGGTGGCTATTTATAAGGGATAAGAGTAGCACTCTTGAAATTTACTAAATTATTAAATTTATATAGATTCATTTCCATATTGAAAAGTATCAAAATTAATATGATTAAAATATAACATGATTATGAGAATATATATTCTCAAAAAATAAAAATTCCTAATGTTTAAATTAGTTTTTTCCTTTTTATTGTTTTTCAACCAAATTTATCCATTTTTACAATTACCGTGGTAATAAATTTTTAAATAATTATTTATAAATGTTATTATAATTAAATAAAAGACGACCCATAAATGAACTGTGGTTTATTTCATAATTAATATTCCATTAACAAGTAAAAATATTATATATTTTTTTGTTTTTAAAAAAATTTATTAATACATCATTTATCATAAAATATCAATAATGTCATTTTTGACAATATTAATTTAACTAGAATTAAAAAACTACAATAATAATGTTAAATTAGAATATAAACATTTTAAAAACATAAAATATGTCATAATAATCTAAAAAATCATGGGATACTATATCTTACTCAAATAATATTGTTTTAATAGTTTTTAAAAACATTTTATTGATATTTCTACTACGTGCACAAACTCTCTGTTAGTATAGAATAAGCATTTACGTTAACTGTTTAAAAAAAATTAAATGCAATACCAAAATAATAAATAGTCTTTAAAATGAATAATATTTACCAAAAATTTCCTCTATATATCCCTATGAAATGAATTAAAATATATTAAAATATAGTTAAGGATAATTTTAACATTTATATATATATAATATTAGAGATGTCCAAATCAAGACAATATAAAAAAGTAATGTGTTATAATTTTTAATGATATTGGATTAATTATAATCATAAAAAAAATTATAGGAAGGTCTACATTAGCTTTTTAGTATTTATCACATTAATTTTACTATTAATTAATCCACATTAAATTAACTTTGGTATCAAAATTTTCTAAGAATTCAATTTATAATGAAAAAATGAAAATAATTACAAACTTTGGTCTTTATTATTCAAAATATTGTTTTCATTTTTAATTATTCCAAATACCTAAGTGGTAAAATTAATTTAATATTATTCCGACAAAATCTAATGAAATTATTTTTTAAAAAATTGATTTTTATGTACAAATACTTTCGATACTAAATTCAAGTATAAATTTAATAAAAAATACAATAATTGGATTATTTTTAATCAAATAGTAATAATTAAATTTTAAAACAGTTCCCAAAAATAATTTTACTTTTTATATACAATAAAGTAAAGTGCATTTCTGAATAAAAATGAGTATTTTTCACAATTCATTTAAAAATAAATGTTTTCTAAAAAATATCAACAAATATATCAAAGATAATATTAATTTGATTTTATAAGAAATTTTTTGTTTTTGATGAAAAAAATTCCATAATTTCAAAAAATTATTAAATTTTCCACTCACATAATTTAAAAATATTTATTTTTTAATAAAACTCTTATTTAAAACATAAGTTAAATATTGAATGAAATTCATAATTTCTTGTATGAATCTACCAATAATTTTGTATTAAGTATAAACATTACATATATTCAATAAATTATTTAATTCCATTTATAACAATCAATTTAGTGGATATATAATCATAGTTATATTTAAATAATAATATTTCATGTTTTGTTTAGTGTCGGCGTTGTGTATCGTATACACAATTGAACGTAGTATTTTTTTAAAAATTATTGGGTATTATAGTATCCTTACTTGAATAAATTTAATCCCAAATATTTGATCTTTTATTGATAATAAATGTTTTAAAATATGATAAAATTGTGGTTAAAAATTATCATCATAAAAGGGGATAATAAGAAAATCATCCAATAACGAGGGATTGGGAAATATGTTGGCCATCCATGAAAATGAAAAGTATATTTCTTAATATGATAAACTTATTTCTATGTGATAGCATGTACATAGAAGAGATAACTAACACCCAAGTACTTATAGAGATACATAGATTATATTGACAAGAGAATGGTTATGACAAAAAACTCCTAAATATATGATGGTGAAGTGACCATCGATTCATCAAAAATGAAGGTTATAAAATAATATTGTTTTTTCAATATACCTTTCCTAAAATTTACGATTTCCTTCATCATATATGGTTAGAAGAAAAATGAAATATAATTACTTTAAAATTATTATTTAATCCCTTAATCAATTTCCACAACAATTTCATCATTTTTCCCAAACTAAGATTATTCAAGAAGAATTTTTCAAACCTAATGCAGTATAATAAACATAAAATGAATCACATAATTCCAAAACATGATATCAATTTTTTCCTCTAATACTTAGACACTAATAAAACAAAAAATATTATCACAAGATAATATAATTCCCAAAATCAATAAATATTTATATGAAGAATTAATACATTAATCTCTAAAATTAAATAGTAATACTAAATGTTAAAAATAAATCATTAACAAAATAATTTCTAAAAAATTAAAAAAAATATCCCTACATAACAAGAATCCCAATAATATGAAGGAATTGATTATATATTCTTCAAAGATAAATTTATCAATTATCTCTAAATTTCATTAGTCACTTATAATTTTATATACCTAAAAAGGTATATTCCCTAATCATATAGTCTCAAAAATATGATAATAATTTCCATAAATAACGTGATTCACTATAATGAAACATTAATAATATATATGCTTCTGTAAGATAACTCATCATGGAATCCTCAAATAATACTCCATATTAAACCTATGGGATATATATACCTCAATAAAAAACCTAAAAACTCAAAAAAATATAAGTAGTTACCTTAAAATTACATCACCAAAACTTATAAAATGGATGTATTTTAATATGAAGTTATTTACATCCTTAAACTCAAAAACCCATAATAGTATCAATAAGTCTTAAAATAACCTCTTGTGTGAAAATCCAAATCTCAAATGTTGTTTAAACCTCTTCTCTAATACCAATTGAAAGGACCCGAACATAAAAATTAAATTTTCAATATAATTTATACTAGAATTATCATTAATACCTTACCAAGGATATTTTTAGTTAATAATTTAATATATTTTTTATTACTCTTATATAAAAAAACAATAAATTACCAGGGGAAAACATCAAGTAATTATCCATTTTTTACAGACCAAATTCTTTTCATAAACAACAAGTTTCCTTTCAAGAAACATAATCAAAATTTATATCATGATCTCACCCTTGTTACTACTAATCATTAAAACCTTGTGAATTAATTTTAAAACAAGTAATGAGCACAAAAATATCATAAAGCGATATGTAAGAAAACAAAAAAAATTAGTCCACAAATATATACAAGAATTTCTATTTTAAAATAAGATTTGTTTCAATGTATTCAATTTCATACACAAGAAATAAAATTTACAGAATAATTTTCTTTATAAAAATAATAATAACTTAAAAAGGAATAATAATAATAATACTTTTTTTCAATTACTAAAACCGTATTAAAACTTTTACCAAAATGTAGAATGTGCATTACTATAAACATTTTATCATTAGATTACATTTTGAAATCAAATTTTTTTTCTAAAAACACATAAAAATAATTGATAAATCATGTAGCTAACTTGGCCCACCATATTCCAAATCAATCCGGAAAATTGAATATGAAATATGCTCGACTTCTGAACAAAATACATTAATTGGCTATCATGGACACACCTTTCCTTGGTTTATAACGGAACCAACCGTATGTGGTTTATAATTGAACAACTTATATTTAGTTTATAATGGAACAACCATTAGTCATAATATTTTCAAGGAACTATAATAAAATAATGGCACAAAATGTTATAATTTCCATCATTACACTCTTAAAAAAAATTCACCCATATGAATATATTTTATAGTATTTAAATATCAATTTTATTTTGCAATAATTTTTTAAAATAATTGGAACATAGTAATGGTGGATTTTTATATTAATATAAAATAAATTATCATAAGGTGATTAAAATATGAAAAAATTGTTGAGGTAGTAGGAAAATTTATTATCATTGTATACATTAAAATAGAAAATTATTTTTCTCATATAAAATAAAATAAAAATGTCCTCTATAAAATATATAAAGGACTCATTTTAAAAAATAGTGAAGTAAATAATAAAAACATTATATTTTATTAATTTATATATAGATACTTCCATAATATAATTCCTAGAACATGGATGTGAAGAAAAAATAGTTTTAATGAAATCATTAAAAGAGGAGTTTTTTAAAAGAAGGTATGTTACCTTGAGTTTTAGTCATTATGTGTGTTTTTATCATTTGGAATAATAAAATTATGTTAAAATTTTACTTTTAAAAAAATTAATTTTTATTATTCCTTTTTATCATGTTATAATTAATTATCAATCAATTAAGTTGAGGTTAGATGTTTTGAGGATATTTGGATCAGATGCCCAAAATGGGTTCAGTAGGATGACTATTGTCAAATTTGAAATCATTAAACCAACAAAATAATATTTAAAATAAAATAATTACAATTTTTGAGTAAATTATACATTTAAATATAACTATAAATTATGTTTAGAAAAAATAAACAATTTCACAATCATGGAGACAATTAGTCATGCTTACAGATTTGTAATGTCTCCATTTTTCCATGATCATTATTAAAAGAAGGTAAGTATTATAATATCGTTAAATATTTATAATAATATCAAAAATTACCTATTATTTATTTAAATATATATATAATTCTATCATCCATTTAATGTGGTGATGAAAAATGAACCACATCACTCCATGCATGTGGTAGTCCAAATATACTCACAAATGAGGTTATTATTTTTCAATGAATTAAATGGTAATGAATAAAATGAAAATTATATTATAATAATGATTAATATTTAATTAATTTAAAATATATACATTAAATTCATAATTAATCCCAATCATGATGGTCCATGATGGGAAATGAATTACATCAGTTTTTGAAGTGGTTGTCTATCACACACTAGAGCACCGCTTTCATATCCCATTGGATGGAAGTGGGGATGGGTAATGGTTGTTCTGTTAATTTCAGAAAATATATGTATATGAAAAATATATCTTTTCATCTCACTAGGGTTTAAGAATATTTTATGGAGTTATATGAAGAAATAAAACAAAAATACTTGGTTAAAAACTATATGTCTTCTTCGGATGACCTCTTAAGGTTTTCAGCAAATGCTTTCCTATGACAGTGTTATGATAAAAAAGGATACTAGGATGTTGGCAGGATGATATTAATGTAAATTTTTTTGTATTGGATGAAACAAAATTATTTTTAATTGTGATGAAAAAATATGGGAGGTAACCTTTTATAAGAGAGTGGAGGGGAACTCTTCAAATTTCTTTAACTATTAAATTAATAAAAATTTATTTTCCAGTTACAATGAATCCAAATTGAAATTATTCGTATATAATTTGATTATATTTCTAATAAATCTCAATGAAATAATATTCTTACATTTTTATATTATTTTCTTCTCTTATCTATTTGTTTTAACCTACATTTACACTTTAACATTAATGTAATAATAATGTGCTTTACTTTTTTGTGGGAATTATAGTCATATAAAATTACACATGGATCATAAATGGAATATTGGTACCGAAATAATCCTTATAATACTATATTTTCGAAATATAATATTTTTATATATTTTAAATAATTTAATTTAAAAATTATCATAAAATATCATTATTTTCTTTTTTAAGATTATTCAATTAATTTTACTATAAAACATCGATAAAAATATATATTACTTATAAAAAATTTTGAAACACTTAAAATATCTTATAATTATATAATTTTTTTTTCAATATTAAATCAGTAGAACAACTTTTTTTATTAGCTTTAAAAATAATTTTTTATTTGGGTTCTACATTACCACGAAAAACGTCAGTAATGCACAAACAATTATGTTGATTATTTTTTCACTAAATATTTGAAATAAATACCCCAGATGAAAAAAATAGTATATGATTCAAACTAATATTTATATGAAATATTTTCATCCCCCAAACACATGTAAAAATATTAATTATATCAAAATAAATAGAATTAAATTTTTTATTTTTCATTATATAAAATAATATAAATTTAAACATAATGGATATATGGAAACAAAAGGTAATTTATTATAATTTTTATTTTTTATAGATGAAATATAATAATTATATAAAATTTACTCAAGTTCTTTAGATACATTATATTCCTTATCCTATTATATTTACCTTTAATTAACCCATTTTTTTATTACTGTGGAATGACAATTTACTATGGTTACTATTCCAAATTAGTACAACTAAATGGGGAATATTTACCTAATTTGAAGAAACTGATTAAAAATTTAAATCAATTTTTTATGATTCTAGACACATAATTTTTGGAATTTAATTTAAAATTTAACATACAAAACATTATGAAAAATAATTTTTTAGGAAATAATTTTGATTTCAAAAACGTTTTTATACTAATTACTAAAATAAAATTACCTAAAAATATAATAATTTTATTATTTAAAGTATAATTTACTAATATAATATATAAGATAATCCAAAATTTAATTTTAATTTATAAATACTATAAAATAACAAATATTTTTTTAATAAAATACATTATTTTCATTATTTATTGAAAAATCAAATTTTTCAAAAAAATATCAAAATTTCAATCTATTATAAATTTGAAAATCTGATTTCAAAATATTTTATTTTTTATAAAATATAATTTCCATAAGTATCATAAATATTATAAATTATCACCTCATAATAATGTAGTACTATAATTTTTGATTAAAAGTATTATTGAACTATAAAATTCCATTAATATATATTTAATGATTATTTACTATGAATTTATCAATAAACTTATTTTTATTAAAAATTCAATACACTGCCTAAATTAGTTAATCATATTCATACACAAAAGTATAACGTTTAGGTCATATATATCATATTAATATAAAAATATTCCATAGTATTTTTATGATCAATATTGCTGGTAATATACACAATGAAAAAAGTCTTTTTTTCAATAATAGGATATTACAAAAGTCCTCTCACACTATTTTCATTTGGATTATTATTGTCTGAGAAATCCATGGTGTCATCATTCACTGAAAACCCTCCTCTAATTTGGGCCAAATTTTTCTTCCTATGGAATTACAATGTGAATAATCGATATTTACTTCCATCAATTGAATGTTGTACACCTTTATATCATACACCTATTTTTTGGGGGGAATATTGAAAAAAACTATACCCGTTATTTTGGTATGGATTTTGTTTTCATGACTCTGGAAAGATTAATATATATTTTGTAACCATCAACCTTATTTATCTAGATAAATTATTTTTAATTTGGAAATGTATTATCATTGTGTGGATTTGTATCACAAAATATATGTTTATTATATAATAATTAAATTTTATTATGCATTGTTTTGATATTAATTTCAATCTTTTGGTGAATGCATTCTAATTAACAATGTTATATGTGTTGATCTATATTATATTTCCCCATGATGCATCTGTTAGTTTCAAATGAATAATTGTTTGGATTTTTGGTATATGGCTTACCAATGAGTGCATTATGCCTTCCCTACACCCCTATCAAAAATAATGAGGTCATGTTTTTGGCCTTCATGGAAATAATAATTTCCTAACCTTGGACATGATGTTAAATATCAATATTTCTAGAATTATGCATTCCATCTCCATGATTTTAGTTATAATTCCCCATGAATTAATTTATAAATTTTAAATCTGTATTTGATTCAATATCATGTGGTTAGTTATATAGAATTATCTATTAATAATTTATTTCATTCTATAATATTCATTCCATGTTCATTCCATAATAAATTGTGTTTTAAATATTCCCATACTGAATTTTTTATCTCAAAAATAAAATGTTTAAAATTCCATAGGTTTTGAAGAAAATTTTTATACATGATATGTCTAGAGGAGTAACATGCTTGTTGATTTTTATTGGAGATATTGATGAATTATTAAAGATTAATTATTTTATTATATATGTAAAATGACCCTTGTAATTATAAGTACATGGGTTTTTTATTTAAATGCTTATTCTAAATCAATATTAAACCTAGATGTTCATTCCAATGTTAGTGAATCAATATCTATTGGTTATATTGTAATTATTGTTTTTTAAATTATGGATGATCATGATCATTTCGATGTTATTTTTAAAAGAATGCATTTAATCCCACCATATTCTATGATCATGGGTTTGAAAAATCACTACAGGTATCATTATAGAATTTAATAAAAGGAATATATTATGATCTTATATTTTGAAGATAATATAAGAGTTAGAGGTTCCATAATGGTTTCATTAGTTAATGTAGATCATTTTTTCAATATAATAGACAAATCTCTATGATTTTTAATGTAATATTATCATTTTTCCATTTACATATTATGATAAGAGAACTATTTTGAAATCCATAACATAAGACTAAGGGAAAATTTTAAGAATAGGATGACATCATGAAATTTTGGAAGAGTATATATTGTCTAGTAATTATAGGAATCAATTCTCTATCTAAATATTACAAGTGGATGTAGTCATGAACATATATGTACCTTGTGGTAATGACCTAAAAATGTTAATTAGTTTTTAACTCTATTGACACCTGGTGCATGAAAAAGAGACCTTACTGGAAACCGATGTTAACCCTCTAGTGGGATATTAATTGGTTAATAAAATGCCCTTTGTGATCCATCATGATTGATTTGTGTGCGACATTAACTCATTTGGTTAGGTGACCAGATTGAAAAAAGACAATAGATAACCAAATAATATTCAAAGATTCTCATATGTATTACAAGTATAATATGATCAAAAAGACAATTTTATATGATAAAACCTATTTTTATTTAATGTTTCATAATCATAATTGGGTAATTGTCAATACTAATTTTATTTTAGTATTTTTTTAATATAGGATCATGAAAATTTAGTTGAGAATGGCATGTATCTTGAAACTCATATGTCTTATAACTAAATAATGGAGCATACATAAATGAATAAGAATCATAGTATATGTTAGTTCTGATGGAAAAAGTGAATTTATTCATCATACATTTTTATTAAGGTTCATATCATAAGAGAAATTAAATCATGAAACTCTTATATATTATCATTTGTGATAGATATTTAATAATGATATTTTGATAATTTTTAAATGTTGTGAGAATTATATGAAACATATATGAACTATTATTCAATAGTTTTTCTTTAATTGTAATGATAAATTTGTTAAAATATATCAACAACCATGAAAAGTAATTTAATGACGATGATATATTTTTTGGACAACTAATGGAGAACAAATGGTTTATGTGTGAACAACCCTATGGATTAATATATACCTAATGTTTAGGTAATAATTTATTTTTTTATTTTTTTTAGGAAAGTGAGTTAGATAGTATTTATAGAAATGAAATTTATTTTTGAATAAATAAAAAATATATACATGATATTTCAGAAGAATTTTATCTTATAGTTGGGATTTTAGATATGTGTTCATTGGACATTGAATTTATAAATTACGGGAAAATCTATTTGAGGATAATATATAATGTTAATTTATAAAGGAATATATGATTTCAATGCGGTTTAACATCATATATATTTATACATTATTGGGAAATTTTTGTTTTAGAATTTATGATTATATTATATATATTCATAAGTATATTACTGTGTGAAATATTAATGTTTTTAAAGAAGGATAACTAACATATTATATCCTAATTGAGTAAGGTAGGTACAATATTTAGAGTATTATCTAGAATGATAAATTTGTTAAGAATATCATAACATACTTTCATTATTTACTAATAAATAATTTTATGGTGATATAATTTACCTAAAGGGGGAATGAAATGTCCAAATTTAGTACTGTATATATTTTCCCTTAAAATAAATAGCCTGTTGAAATATTATTCCCTGAGATATATTGAAAAAAAATAAAGTCATATTAGATATGAAATTATATCAACAATAAATCCTATGGTGAACAAATGTTTTATTAATAATGTTAATGATAAAGAGCATGATTAATGTAAAATGGTTATTTTCAATGAATTGGTTATTGTAAAAATATGTAATTCTTATTTTATTTAATAATATAATACATTATAAAAATGAAATTAATATAATTTTTCAACAACTATCCAAATAATGTATCACTCATTAAATTTTTAATCATTAGTAAATTAGTTCAAGATCACATCATGTCGAAAAAACAATATCTAAATAATTGTTACAAAAAATATAATATGTCTAAAATTAAAATATAATTTTCTAATAATTACATATTTAATGAGATTAGATTTATATTAAATTAAGGATTATTACACTAAATTTTTTTGGGGTGGTAACATTATTTATTTATTTAATCATATTTTATGATCATTTAAACAAGTTGCCCAAGTGAAAACAAGAAAAGATAAATGTCGAAATATAACAACAAATGACTTAAAAAGGAATAAAAAAGAGTATAGTTATTTGGGTCAGGTTTTATCAAACTAGTATCATTCAATTATATATTATTTATCACATTTAGAACCATTGACCATTTAATTATGTCACTCTATTATTGAAAAATAAAGGGTGTATAAATTGTCTTTTGTATAATAAAAGATTTCATTTTCATCCATTTATTGAACATACATTCTAAAAAAATTATTCGAAAAAACAGAAATCTTCATCCACAAAAAAATCACTCTAATATTAATAAATTATTCCTATAAATTATTTAGAATATCCATTTCACATTCAATGAGCCTTTCATGTAAAATTACATGGTTGAAAAGTGAGTATTACATGATCCTTTTATTTCACTTCTTATTTTTTCCCATCCATATATATACTAAACATAGTTATACAATGAAATATATATAATTAATATTCAGAAATATTTTTATTTTAATGGAAACCCATTATTTATTCAATTCTATCCCCATATAATAACATAATAGTGTTTACTATACATTGTGCAGTGTATTACCTCAACAAAGATAAATTTTTTATTTCCCATTTTAATATTCACTATTTACCCAAAAACACAACAGATTCACCAGAAATATTTGATGTTAAAAATATCAATATTTTTTTAATTGTGTTATTCAATTTTTTAACTACACTCACCCATCGAGGTACAATGATAATATTACTGGGGTTGGATTAACAACCTACTTGAACAATGATATTAAAATTTTACTCGAATGATAATAGGAATATAAAAACTAATGTTATTATAAGTTAAAAATATAATTGTGTTTTTTTTATTATTTTAGAGATATTTTTTACATTGTATTTAAAATATTTATTTAGTCAGTAATATTATTAATGTAAACAGCCACTGGTTGAATTTTCTCACCAAAATAAATATACATATATATACAAAAAATATAAGGATATGAAGGTAAATAGTATATATATAATAAAAAGTAAAGGAATAATGATCTTAATATAGTATCTAGTAATAATTATTTGATTCTCCATGAGGTTAATTAGGTGCATGTACAAAATGAATCAGGAATAAGGTAATGTATTTCATGTCTCAGTTATTACTCTTTGAGACATGTTATATTTTTGGAATCATTTTTATATTTTAATGGTGTGATTATAATTTAATTATCATTGAATTAGATTAAAATCTTTTTATTATAATTCATGGCATATATAAAATCTGAAAAAATTCTTTTATTTATTCATCTTTTGATTCAAGTGTTACCCAATTCATAAGGGTCTCTTGTCTAAAATTTCCACCTCTTATGAAATATTTATTATCAAACCCCATGTTATCTAGGGAATGGTGTATCTCATGGACCTTCGGTATTTTTTATCATAATCCTCACATTATTTAAGGTATTACATTTTTCATTTCAAATCATATCCTTTACGGGGTTCTAACTGAAATTTTTCTAATACTGTAATGGTTACATTTTTTAAATTTTTACCCCTTGAGACATATATATTAATATAATTTTTGCACTAGAATGGTTTATCTTCTAATCTATTGAAAATTTAAGCATGATCCTCTCATTATTCATTGTATTTAATGTTTTAATTGGAATTATATCCTTTAATGTGTTATGATTCAAATGTTTTTATGTTATTTGAGTTATTTATATGTATTTTCAATTCCATTAAACAATTTTGATATTGTGAAGAATATTTAATTTTATATGGATTATTTACTAAAAAATTTACATCAAGTGTTATGAATATATTACATTTCTTGATATTTTAATTTCCTGGTAACACATAACATTTATTTTGATTCCTATGGTAAGAATAGCATAAGGGGTTTTTATATAAATTTTTATTCATTATGAGATAATTAATATTCACAAATTATTTCCATTCTCGGTTTATATATATATTATTCATAACATTATATGTATTCTCATTTTATTTTTTTCTCAAGGATAAAACTCATGTAAATACATCATAGTCATTATCTTTCCAAATAATCCTCTATTATAGGAATATTTTTCTTCACATGCATTTCTTCTATAAACAATATATATTTAAATATATTGATTTAAACGTATTTACCTAGACTCAATACATCAGTTTATAGGGGAAAATATTTAATATTCATGTTCTTATTATTTTAATTATGGTGTTCTTTGATAACTTATGAAGAATAATTATGAATTGTTTGATCGTCGACCCTCTTTCAATAGAGGTATTATTTATTGACTGGAATAGTATTAGAATTTCATCTGTATGTTTCTCAAAAGGATAGTTAATTAAATCCAAATTCAATTTTATTATGCATTATATATATATATATATCATTCATATGGTGAATACATTAGTCATAAATAAGAGATGGATGGGGCTTGATATTTTATATCACCATGATGCATCAATCTATCTAATTAGTCAAACGGTTTTGGAATTTGGGTTATGACTACCAAGTTAAATAATTTAGTATTATTTTTGGTATTTAATGTTTTAATGATTTATTATTTATGGCTATGGTGGAAAATTATTGTTTTAGATGAGGCATTCATGTGAAAGAAAATTAATTATGGAATTTTGTATTTCATCATCAGAAATTATTTTATTGTATTCCATGTGTGTATTATAAATAGGTATGGTTCTATCAAATTTATATTAATTAAATAATGAACCACTTTATCTATATTGAGTGGGAACCCATAAAATGGTTGGTTGGCCTAGAGGAATAGTGGCCCAAGAGATACCAAGGCCAAAGGTCCAAACATAGTCCAACCCTCACAAATCGGTATGTATGGGAATATCGCACCATACCACATTGCCTAATGCACCTTCTCTATAATTTTCAAACCGCTCTACCTATCCCACAACACATACACTACCCTGTCTAAGTTGCTCTGCTGGTGAACAACATATCAGACCTCATCACCTGCATCACCTTCTCTACCCTGTCTCGACTACCCTTCATGTCCCACATCAAATGTTCTAGCCATTCCAGAATACTCTTCCTTCACCCATCCAAGTAGAAACCATTTCCATCATCACCAACTATGACCTCACCCACTCCCCAGTGATTACCCTCATGCAATGCACATGAACATCGTATAAAATCCATAACCCGCATACTATTAGGATCGATATTATTGAGGACAATATTCAAACACAAACCACCGCTGTGTGGTTATATAGAATATTACCACCCATTATATCTCCATCCATATTATTCATTAAATTTTCAAACATTGATTTATATATTCATATATTTCCCTTACTGAGCATTTGAGGTCACACTTCCTCTATTTAAATTTTTCTATATTATGGAAAAAATATTTTACATGATATTCAAAGAAGAGTAGAATATATAAATAATCTTTTGGGATATATTGAGAACACAATATGGATTATGTATATTTTAATATATTAGAATTTATTTCTATTTTATACTAATTTCATGGTATTTTTTAATTGTTTTTTTCATTACACCTTAAAATTATACACCTAACAGTTCCATTAATTATAATTCACTCAATATTTGTTGGTTAAATTTAAATTATTTGTAGATATAATTTTTCAACAATAGTTCATTTAAAATATGGTGTTTATAGAATGTGATTTGTCATACCAGATTCTAGGATAGTGGGTCTAGGATTTAATAAGACATAAAAAATCAATGTAAAAATTAAAAATAAATGATACAAACAAACAAAAACTACATCTTTGAAAGGAATATAAGAATCAATAATCCTTGAAATCCTCTGATATGGGAAAAGAACAATCGAAACATGAAAATTAGCATGATCACATGAAATAATATTTTTTAAAAATAAAATTGAAAATAATTAATTGATCCCCAAACTAGTTAGGTTTCCATTAAATATTTTTTTTATTTTATAATAATAATATAGTAAAATTTTACTAAACAAATAATTTATGAGATAGGCCTAAACTTATGATTTAATCCTTAAAAAACAAAATTTGGCTTAATATATATCCTCATACATCCAATAAATTGAATTAGTGTCATGTTTTGGATGTTTGTGAAGGTATTATTCAATGTTTATTTAAATAAAATATAAAACTCCAACAAATTTCTCACTGGTTAATGTGACCTCATCATGGTTGAATATTCTATCATCATGTTGGTAATTTATCCATTTAAATGTTTCATCCACTAGTATATGAGGTTATTTTCCAATACTGGAATGATATTTTGGAGTTATCTCATTGTCAATAACATTTTTCACTTTAATTTTATCTTCAAGATAATTTCCAAAGTGATGATATATATGTTCAATTTTTTAAATGAGGATGATGAAGTACCAACATACTAGCCTTCTAAAGTGGTATATTGTCTTATTATAATATATTTTATCCCAAAAATGACATTTGAATCCATAATATCTCTCAACACATTTCTTATTGACCATTAGCTAACACTAAGAACATGATACTCCTAAATTATAGGAGAAATTGTTTCTATATCGTAAAAATTTTACGCATTATCCTATTAATCATATTTTTTAATGTTTTTATATTCATTATTATGTCTTAAGTTCATACTTATAGTCAATAAATTCCTCGTGAATTCATTTAGGACATTTTAATTTTATTTATATGACTTTGAATGTACTATTCTTATATAATGTCTACCTCATTATTATATTAAATCTAATAGGTTTCCCCTATCTACTCATGGTACTTAAAAACAATATACATATTCCTCTATGGACACACAATATTCGACACAAGTATAAGTCTATCCATCATGAGTAGTAACTAGAGGAGTAGTAGAATTCTCCATAAAGCCACTACATTTGGATTATCATCTATATATGGACTTATTCCCATTATAATGGAATAGATTTTTCCTCTAAGAAATAACATCTACATGAACAACTTGGTGTTGGTTATTGAGCCTTACATGATTCGGACCCTAGTGTTACCATTTTAGAAATCCCTCCTTAATGTCCAATATGTTTAGATCTACTTTATATTTATAACCTAAAATCAAAGTGTGTTTGTACATCAATACCAATCATTATCCTAGTAAATCATTATATGTGAACTCGATATAGTAATTAAGAATATTCCACCTAATCTGTTATTAATTCACCAACCAAAAAGCCAATAAGGCTCTAGTATAGGGAAAAATATCATAAATAGTCCTATATGTCTATGGCCCTAACATAAATATTAATTGTTAAAAAATAATTTTTTTTATAAATTTATCTAATATAAGTGAGTGGCTATGTTATTGTATATTGGAAAAAAATTATTATTTCTATGAAAAAATTAATATATCTAGGAAGGAAAAAGTTATTATATTTTATAGTAGAAACTATAGAATTGAATTTATATTTCATTACAAATTATTAATGAATTATAACTATAAAAAACTATAAATAATAGAAGGAGAGAAAAATATTACATCAGTATAAAAATTAATGTAAAATCCATGGGATTTAATTATCCAATAGTGATAACACCTGGTATAATATTATTAAAAACAAATATATGAATTAATATTACAATAGGAATTAAAAAGGGAAGTATAGAACCTTATATGTGAAGTGGTGAATAAAAAGGTTTGAGAAAGGAAGAGTATATTTGAAGTGTAAAATGGACAATGTGACCATTAATATCTAAATTTTGGCCCATATGATATCTAGAAATTATGTCCATTTTAATTAGATTATATAAAGGGAATTGATGAGGGATTATTGGGAATATGGGAGAAATAATGGTCCAAAAATTAGGACCAATACTTTTGAAGGCTATCAATCTAGACATGGGAGGGGGGTAGTGTCAATAGGATTTTCCTTTTTTTAAGATAATGTATAGCTTCAACAATTAATTATTGAGAGGAATCGACTATGGGAGAATATCATTTTATCATATATAACCATTTGATTAATGTTAGTTGATCTACACTATGAATTTTCCATTGTTGCACAATATTCCATTATGGCATATTTCGCTGTAATCAGGGGTTATAAATCTATTCCTTAGTCAAATAATGGTGTAAATATTCATTTTAAAAATTAAATAGTGGTTTCTTAAATACCATTTTCATTAATATTTTATTTAATACAATAAAAAGAAATAAATTCCAAATAAGATCAATATATTAATGGATAAAATTAAGAAATAATTTTATATTTGTAAAATATATAATTTCAATTAGAATATACTTTTTTATAAAATTCAGGTCTTTTAAATTATAATTATTTTCATACAATAATGTTATAAAATGATACTTAGTAAATATAAATGTTAATTTGATTCTATAATGTCCATGATAATATTTATAAGGGTAAAAATGTTGAATATTTCATAAAAACTATTATTTTTTGATAAATAATTATTATCTTATAAAAAATTAAATTTCTCATGATGAGAGAATTTTTTGGTAGAAATTTGTTTTTATTTGGAAAATCAAGATATTGAAATTATCCAACTATGAATTTTTCAAAATTATATATGATTGTAGATTTTTTTCAAAGAGTAAGTTATAGTTTAAATATATTTCAGGTAAAAAGATATCAGAATAAGATAAATTAATGTAATTAATAAATCAGTATATTGATCAAACCAAAAATTGATTTTCATTTAAACAGTTTATTTTTTATGATATAATAAATTTTATAAAACTATAAAAAACCTTCCAAATACTAAAAGATTTGTTAAAATTTTAATACAATTATTTATGAACATGAATTTTGTTCACATTATCCACAATATTATTTTATGGATTTTTATTTTATACTAAAAATATACTCAAACAGATCCTCCTTAGAAAATACGATGTGTAAAAACCATTTTATGTTTATCTTTTTGGTATTTTTTATTAACATGATATCCGTGGAATAATTATAATAATTAATAACAAAATCACTATGTTTTTCAATAAAAATCCACACATTCCGCAATTCCACTCCACATAAATTATGTTGAGAATATATTTCATCTCACATTATCTATATTTAATATTTATAATGTTTTCATAAGGTTCCAAGATTCTTTTCCAAATTATTATTAAGAAACGTCTCATGGTAAACAGTTTATAACATGACAATTTTAGATTAAGAATTTCTTTTGTTGAAAGAATTTTTATTTAAATATTATTAGGTTTCTATTTTTTCATAGACATGAGTTAATATCTATATATTTGTATTCCACATTCCTCCCCAACTAAACCCTTCAGTGATCTTTTATGTACTCCCATTACACTGTTGAAATTATCTATTTATTTTCCATCCCATATTTTTATGAATATTTGAACTCACCATAAATCAAGTGTACTCATCCACATATAACTCCTCTTTTTGATTAAGTACTACCATTTATGATACCTACATTCCCTAATCATATGTAAAAATGATGAAAATTTGTTTTATGATATATGATTTATGTGGAACATGAGAATTTAGACATATTATGGATGTTCCTTGATAGAGCTATAGTGCATTTGGTTAATTAATTAACCACTGAAGAAAACATTTTTAAGATAGAATAGTGAATAATTATTCTAATAAGATTTATGTAATAGTGGTTATTAACCTTTGTGATATACATTTGAATGTATCTTTTTTAAAACATATTTATTTTTCCATGTTATACTATATGAACTTATTATCATGCTCTTATGTATTCCACATTTATGTATGATCTTGCTCTATTGTAATGGCTCACTAATTATCAATTTTCACATACATCACATTTTCTGTCTTATCCCTTACATGACTTTATACTCATCATTTTGATTAATGTATTCCCCAGGAAATTTTATTCAGTGATGTGAAACTAGGATATGATTAAATAAGCTTTTGAAAATGGTTATATAAATTTAATCATTTTATTTTCTTGGTGTAATTCATGTATTATTTGCCTATTTTCCAATACACTAAACCAAAATAGTTATTTAATAGATATTAATTTAATATTTTTTATATAATTATTTAAAATAGAATTTCCTAAAAATGTACGTCTTCATAATTGGTGGGAAATGAAATGGTATTTTATTTTGGAATATAATGACTAGATAACATTAGTATAAACCCTATAGAAAAGTCTGAATATAAAAAAAACTCATGAAATTTTATTGAAAATAAAGGGAGTGGTTTTTATGAAACTATATCCATGTCAATATAATACATGTAGAACTACATCCAGTACAGATATACCTTGAGCTAATTTCCCATTAAGTGATCTATAGGTATTAACTTTACCTATCTGTTATACTTGACAAGGAGTTATTCCTTCACACCATGTTTAACACTACCAATGGATTTTCTTCAAATAACAAATTTATTTATTCATACAATTATAAGGGATATATATGTAAAATAAAAAATTTAAAATATTGAAATATAATAACCTAGAAGTGTCTTATTATAACATATTGGGATCAAATATACCTATATAATTACTATCATTCGTATTAAAACATTAGTAATTTCATTATTTGTGTTTTTCTCTTCCTAAAATTTGAGTAAAATTGATGTTCTTGTGTGTATAATTGATTTTATGGATAATAAAATGATGTTATTCTTAACATATTAGAAGCTAATTTTTAAAAGTTAATGATGTTGATGAATTAGATAAACCTGATAATTATTAAGAACCATAACCATGTGAAGCATACAAATTCACCAAAGAGGGAGAAAAAATAATTTAAATTATTCATCCATCGATGAAAACCAATTTTTAGTGGATCCTTTAATCAAATTATCACAAAATAATGGATTTATACTGTTTAAAAATTATTTTAATTTATTTATAATTATATGTAACATAAATTTTTATTGGTTTTATAACATTAAAGGGATAAGATGATTGATGGTTGAAAATAATAATTAAAATGAAGACAAAGAATTTTGTTGAAGCCATAGGGTAAGAATATTTCAAAAATACATTTTTAGTAATTATTTCTTTCCAAACTCTGAAACTACATGGAGATGGAATTACATGATATGATGAAACATGGTAACGAATATGTGGAAAATTTTAAGATTAACATTATAATGATTGAGGACTAAGTTTCATGAATAGTCATTGGTTTTGTTAGAAATATTTTCTAGTTACTTTTTGGCCTAAGACAATATTGGAGAGGTGATCATGTAATTAAAGACTTTGAGGTTTATAAAGAACTAGAATGGTGAGCTCCCAAAGGATAAATGGATTTTAAAGATGCATAGTGGTGTCATGGATGATATGATAAGAATAAAAGTATTAACTAAAACTTTTTAAATATTATTGACCCAAATTGAGATGGAAAAAAATAACTACCCATGAGAAATAAGTGTGTGATGGAGCATTCATTAAATTTTCAACAAGGATGTTGAAGTCTTATATGGTTAGAGTAGATGTCTATATATCCTGAATCATATATTTAGATGTAAATCATCATTATTTGAAGTCCAGTGAAAATGGAGGTTGGTTCAAGAACAAATTTTAATGTAATTTATCACATGTTGAGTGGATTTGAATTTTTCTATAAATGTCATAATTTATAGATAATGGATGAAAAAAACCATAAACCCCACTAGGGCCCCTAGTAGAACGGTTTTTTTCAATAATTATTTCCAAAATTGGGTATCCAAATTATGTAGTGTCAAGTACATAGATTGTATCCTTGAATATAGAAAGTATATTGTTTAAATTTGATTCTACACATTCTTTTGTTTAAATAATGATTATAGATAACATAAAATTAAAATTATTTCTACTATAGGTGGAGTTTTTAGTTAATACTCATTGAGTAAACAATTGAGCATCAGGGATATATTACTATTTTAAGATTAAATTTTATGATTACAATATCTTTGTAAACCTAATGGACATTACAATGGGGTAATCAATCATAAATCTTGGGATGGAATGGTTTTAAAAATATAATAAAAAGATCAATTTTAAAATAAATAAAATTTCCTTTTTTTTAGGAATAAACTGAAATATTCATACAATAAGATATATACCAAAATAAGTCATATCAGGAACCACACGTCATTTACTTTTTTATAAGAATTATATATGTATAAGTAGAAGAATAAAAAGTGTAAATATTATAGATATTCCCATTTTTAGGTAATTCATTGATGTATTTTCCAAAATAGTAACGGGGAAATCCCATATAAATATATGTATATTTCTCAATTGATATAAAACATATATCCAATCAAATTTCAAAAACTAGTATATAATGGTATTTAATAAGTAATTGGAAATAAAGAATAAATTTTTTGATCTTTTTTAGAAGGGTTTTACCCAAACATGTGTTTCTACCTGGGTAGAACCAATTCTTAATGAGAAATATAAGGATTGATTAATGTGGTAATTCATTGATTAAAGGGAACATAGTCGGATCATAGTGAATAAAAAATAACTTCTACAAAATATTGATGATAATTTTTCCGAGTTTCAATGGTGTCAATTCTTCACCCTAGACGACCTATGATCGATGTATCATCAACTAAATATGAATAAAGAATTTATTCAAAAAACTATCTTAAAAAAATGAAACTATGAGATTATTATTATTATATTTAGACTAACTAATACCCCTTCCTTGTTTATGGATTTGATTAATAGTGACTATAAAGAATAACATGATGAATTTAGGGTGGTCTTTATTTATAATATTTTGACACATTAAAAAATATTTTTAGGGAATGGGGATTATCTATGTGTCATATTATAAACATTATAAATAAAAAATGTCTTACTTTAATTCATAAATATGAGTTGTGGATACAAAAATTCATTATATTGGGAAATATTGTGAAAAATGAAGGAATCCTGGTGGATCTATCAAGGGATGATGCTATATTAGGGTACAAACGACCTATAATAGTGTAGATATTTATATTATCCTTCGTTTATATGGATTCTATTAAAAAAAATTAAAATAATTTCCTTTTTTTACTCCACTAACGATGCTACCTCAAAGGGGAGTTTTTTATCATACTGAATGAGTTTGAAGAAGGATTATATTATTGGAAGAAGAGGACAATTAGTTCATATATGACAAAATTACCCTCGGATGGGGTAGGATTCATCATTAATATCGATAAATCCTTGAAATGAATTGTATATGTACTCATAAAAATGAAAAATGTGATTTCCCATGAATCTTCATAGTCAAATCTTCCAGAATAGAGTTATCTAAAATATTATTTACATTTATCTACATTTATATTTTTTTTTATGATTTGGTGACTCTGTATTTATTGTGATAGTTTAGATACATACACTAACCAAAAGAGATTGTTGTATATATTCAGACAAATGGAATTGAACATGAGATAAAGAATATGGTGGAACATAATAAGTAATAATATTTATTAATTCATTATAACACTGTAGAAGATATCATAGTCTCTAATTCATTATGTTTTAAAGAACCTATAGTTCCTAAAATGATGGATACTGAAGGAGATCCTTCGAACAAGGACTCAGAACGGAAGGAATACAAAGTAATATGGGATGGTACTTCCTCAATATTATCCCAAAATATTTCCCAACCATCATTCCATGAGATGATCTAAAAATAACAAAGGCATTAATAAGTAAGAAAAGAAGATGTAATCTATTATAAATTGGATAATTTCATAGCTTAAAGTTGTTTTAAAGGGATTAATATGTTTTCGTACAAGATTATGTTTTACATCTGATATAGTGTTTATGAAAAAGGTCATGGATTAATATGACACCTCATTCTTATCTATACATCCTGAATGAAAAAAAAATTATTGGTATGAAAAATATATTTATTAGTTGTAAAATAACAGAAGGGATTTTTTTTACTATTTAGTATGATTTTTGGTTTTTTAGAAAGTGAAGGAAGAGTGGAAACCACTAAAGTTTGTTCTTGGATCACTGCCAATACCTTTATAGAAGAGGGAGAACAACAACATGTAATTTGTTATATAACATCATAATACATCCAAGGGAATATACTTATGTTAAATCATTAATAGGTTAACAGACTCAACTAATTTTATCTCCAGGGGAGATGATTTATCCACTGGGTTCCTTACATGGTTGTATATTCAAGAAGTTGGGAGACTACATGGGGAACCACAATAAAATATTTATGGAAATAATCCAACATATTATTTTATTTACTGGGGGATACTTTAAAAGAATTTTAATACTAATATATTTGTTTTCATAGACTACCATCACTAAACTGATGGGTAGTCTGAGAAGAAAGTTCAAACATTGGGAGGTGTGTTGATTGGTAAATCACATGATATTTAGAGATGTTTGGATCAAATTCTACCCCATGTAAATTTTTTTATGATTATATTTTTCATTAAATTATTCAAATAGATCCTTATAAAAGACTCCAAAATAATATATGTCATTCTAAAACATTCTATGAAGATGTTACAGAAAAACACTATTTTGGCAAGACATTTTTAACAGGAGTATAAAGAATATACAAGTTATCCAAAAATATATTAATGTTTCTCAGGGTTGATAAAATATATTTGTTGAAAATATAATGATGTATATTGAATTTTATTCTCGTGGTTATTTATTCCACAAAATATCCCCATGTAAAGGGGTCGTAAAATTTGTATAGAAGGGGAAACTGATATAAAGGTACACTATACCATTTGGGATTTTAGAGCTTGTTGGGGTTATTACCTATTAGTTATCACTACCTCAATATAATTCGAAATACCATAACTTCTTCCACATGTAATTATTAACTATATTCCATACCCAAAACATATATTAAATTCAAATGATATGGAATTCGGACTTGACATACCATTTAGAGAAAAACTGCTCCACATTCATGATGAAATGGGATAAGTGTGGAGGATCCAAAAAGACTAGAATTTGACATTAATATAGAGAATAAATTGATTGAAGAAGAAAAATAGGATTTTGAAGAAGTGTGGATGGATAAATCCTAAATTTTATTTTTATATTATACATAAAATTGGGGGGGGTTCAGAATCCATATGTGGGGGAGAATGTATTGGTTCAAAATTTCACTTCATTGAAAATGAAATATCTTCAGTTTCTAATTGAATATTGTATTATATTTTAAAATAGAATCCATAGAGGTAAATTCATATTTCATTAGAAATTATAAATTAATATTGAAGATAATGTATAGATATTAAATATAGTGAAAAAATGATCACACTTATGTAAAATCCATATGAATGAATTATTCGATGAATATTTAACCTAACATAAAAAATATAAAAATAAATAATAGAGATAGTAATATTATAAGAATTTTCTATGGATGTTTAGAACCTCATTAATTATGTTGTGAATAATGTTGTATTCAAATATATGGGTATATCCATAGCTTGAAATGGGAAAAATAACTATTAGGATCTAATCATTGTTCAATATTATTGGTGTCCAATATGGTGTTTTTATAATGTGTTCATTGGGAATTATTACTTTTGTAATTAGTTTATATAATTTGTAATAAAGATATATAATTGATATATAAGGGATAAATGATTGAATAATTTAGTAGGATCAAGTTTGTCTTTTACCATATATTACAAAATGGGAGGGAGAAAGTGTCATTGGGGTGCACCCTTGACCATATCGAAGAAAATATTCTTCATGTAATGCACGAGTGGAATTGACTACATGAGATATTCATGCTAGTGGAATTCATTACTCTATATATTTTTTTGACCTACCCTGTGAATGAATAATCACCACACACATTCCCAATATGAAATATTTCTATGTGATAAAGGGATTGAATATCTCGACAATATTATTAGAAATCTGTAATTATTCTTTTGAGAAATGACATATTTTTTTCTTTAATCTCTTTATTATTATAATTATTTTTATTTCTATATTATACATAAATATAATA
Source organism: Viscum album (assembly GCA_963277665.1). Classification (NCBI taxonomy): domain Eukaryota; kingdom Viridiplantae; phylum Streptophyta; class Magnoliopsida; order Santalales; family Viscaceae; genus Viscum; species Viscum album. The sequence continues at coordinate 503,068,020 of OY728122.1, read as the reverse complement.
TGAATATGAAAAATATATTTTTAGATGAAAATAAAATGTGATTTTGTATTTGGAAAAAATATAATTTATTTAAAATAATTTTTTTGAAAAATAAATGTATTTAAAATAAAATAATTTTCATAATATAATACTATAAAGAACTATTTTTAAAATACTATTTATAAAATAATTTTAAAGAATCCTATATAATTTTTAATTGAATGAAAGTTGATTATGATAGAAAAACTATCATTCTTCAAAAAATAAATATTTTCTTTAAAAATTTAAATATTTCATATTTTTAAAATTTTCTAGAAAAATTGGATTTCATTTTCTTAATCATTGGGTCAAAAATAATAAATTATGAATTTTTCATAACTTTCTTTAATAGATGATTTTTTTCGTTAAAAATAAAATTTTAATAAATATATTATATGTATTATGATGTAAAAATGAAATAAAAGTGAAATAATATATACATTATGGTCTTGTTCATCCAAAAAAATATTTTCTCATTAAGATTATCTATTTTATGTGGATAATAATAATCACACAAACATTTTTCAAACGATTCTATATATAAAATACTTTTAATGAATTAAAAAAATTCTCTATGAACATTGGTCAAATAAACATTGTTATTGTTATTTTTTTATTTTTATTCACAAAATTTTTGAATATTAAAACCAATCCCACTTGAAAACTATCAAGGGGAAACCCCATGATAATTCCATTTTATTTAAATTTTTCATTATCAAGGTGCCATAGGATTATGTTGAGACATTAATAAACAATTACACTTATTTTTTACTAAAAACTCTCCTATTATCCTATTCATCTCAACTCCCAACACTTTTTATCTTGTATTACCTATAATTTTTACTCATTTAATTTTATTTATGTATTCATTATTGTTCCTTGAATATAATCCCAAAATTTATGATGAATATACATAAGTTAAAGGGGTTCTCTCCATATTATTTTCAATTAACAATTTTCCTTTGGAATAAGATTTTTCATTTCCAAATAATGATATTTATAAATGATCAAATAAATACCTTATTTATAAAATAGTTAGATACAAAAATCCCATATAGTTAAACACTTCTATGAACATTTATACACACATGTTATTCTAATGAAAATATCCATTGATTTGTCAAGGCATATTTTTTAGAATACCCTGCCCTATATTCAATCCAGGGTAATGATCCATATATGTTTGGTTGAATAAATATGTAAATAGGTGTTAACATAATTTTAAAAATTTAATCAATATAAAAACGTATATTAAAATATAAGTGATCTTTATATGAAGAATAAATAAACAAAAAAATCCAATAAAGGGATTAGTATGTGAATATGATACATATTAAAATTTAAATTTCAATATTGATTGAGTAAGTATACATTTTGGAAAATGAACATTTCAAATTTATGAAATTATATATATTGAGTTTATATAATTAAATTCCTAAATTTAAATACAATGAAAACATGGTTTGATAATGAAGTTCAGACATAGCACAGTGTGAGCCCTTATATTTTCTCCCCTCGAGTTGAGAGTTTTATTATATTACTACTTTGATAATTTGGGGGTCCTGGAACCTATCTAAAAATGTTATTCTTTTGAACACCCATTTTCTTAATCTATTTATATGGAACTCATCATTCACATTTATAGTTATGATAACCTATTATAGAAGTACATAAATTTATTCATTGTGAAAACCCATTACAAATATTCTTTTTAATCATTTGAAATGACATGTATAATTTTAGATAAGAGATTGAGAGAAACTATTGGAAACAATCCGTTAAATAATTAATGGAAAATCTATGATTAATTCATATCATTGATAAAGGTTCTTGAGAACGTTAATGATTTTAAAAAATAGTATCATTGATTTTGAGTTATAACTCTGATCAATTCGCCTATAATTCATTAAGCCTCTAAATTCAACGTTTTATATCCTATAAAATATCGTGGATGGATAAAGAATTATATGATGTCATAAAATATGAATAAGAAATATATAATGGTATTTTTAATTGCAATAAATGATCATATAGATAACTCATCATTACACCACAAGATACTTGGTGCACCTAACTGGATGGTCGGTCTAATATTTAGAGCATGATAGATTAGGAAATTCCATACCTTCTAGCATGTACAATCCTAGAGCGATATAGATAAATGATGTAACTGTTGAATGATCACTTAATGGTTTGATCTATGTTGGTGGTTGGACAATGGAATTCTTTTACATAAGGATTTTCTCTCAACAACATCCAGTTCCCTAGTGGATCAGCACATAAAGCTGATACTTCATACAAACCTCAACTTCAAATTTGGTCCTTCATGTTTCAATTAATGAAATTACTTTAACATCTAGCTTACATCCATAAATTAACATAATTAAACAATACATCAAAAACATTTTTAACACCTCTTTAAAAGATTAAATATGATTTTCATGATAACATCTTTTTTTTTGTGAAATATTCATTGATTCCCTTAATCACATGACTCAGAGCTTAAATATTATAATTTTAAAAACCAAATTAATTTTTGAGAAACCAAAAATTATTTTTTATTATTAATACACGCTGATAAATTTGATAGGTATAACAATATCTACCACATATATGATTTCAAACACCTAAAATTACAATATATATCAAATTTAAATCAACAGTTAATGATATGTAAAGTTAGTATGATATCTATATAATATATTTAATATTCTAAAAATCTAAATTAATAGAAAAAAAATTTAAACATATTAAACTATAGTAAGTATTTAACTCCATAATTATGGAACATTGAATTAATATTATTTCAAAATATATTTCTATTATTATTTCCAAAATATAATTTTTCCCCAATAGTTAGTTAAAATCCCACCACATGTGGTTAAAAATCCTCCCGTATTATGATCTATGAAAATAAATTATAATTATAAATTAGATATTTTAAAAGAAAATATTTTTAGGAAAAACCCTGAGATATTTTAAATGATACATTGAAAAAGATTACTAAGATCATAGAATAAAAAAGAAATTATGAAAACCACTATTAGCTATTAAAATCCCCCATAATAATATAACAGAGGATATAGAAGTAGGGACAAATTCTAAATATAAAGAGAAAAACTAATGAATGTGAATATAAAAGTAAAATGGAATGTATAAAAAGTGATGTCATAAGGTAAAGAGGTGATGAGAAAGTGGAATCAGATATTGAAAATTTTCTACCTATATGTGGAAAAAGTATTATATACATAATAAATGATTTTACGACCATTGATAGATTCCTTTATTGAAAAATCTTGAAGATGTCCCATTTAATATTGAAGAAATACAAAAAATAATCCTCCACTGAACATTTTTTCAATGATAAATAAGAAAACATATTTTAGAGGCAATTATATAATTATGTTTTACACATCAATAATCATCCTTATAAGGAGATTAAAATGAAAAAAGGGAACATATAAATAATTTCACATATACTTTTTAAATTATATATTTAAATAGATTTAGAAAATTGGAAATAAGTATTAAATGGTTAAAAAATATAGTTTTGAATATTTAAAAAAACTTCATTTATAATACAAATAAATTATTTTAAAAAATATTAATTAGAACTTTTAAAATTATGATTTTTTTAAATATTAAAAAATTATTTGAAAAACTCCCAATTTTGGAAAAACTCAAAATTAAAGAAACATGTATCTTCTTAAAAATATTGTACAAGTGATATTTGGGGATCATAGATAAAAATAAAAATAAATAAATCAAAATGAATCAAGTTCAAAATATTTTAAATACATTCGTGGTTAAAAATATATTTCTTTGAAGGATAATCATGTAGACATGTTAAAATTTAACATTTCCAAATAATAACATTCCAAATTCACTTTTAGTGAATTCAAAATGATCAATTACTATTGTATTATTAAAAATATTTGTTATATGATGTTCAATAAAAAATAAATCTGATAATATATCACCATTTATAAGGGATTTCATAAAAAATAGTCCATATGATTAATGTTTGTATTGAAAGGGAATTGAATATGGTTTTTAGAAATACCAATTGAATTATTTTTATCTAATATATTTTTTATATCGTCATATGTAAGACAAAAGTCTAAAAGATTGTGTTTCATCAATATTATTTTGATTCTAATACTCCAAGAAGCTGTGTATTCCCCGTTTTATATAAAAAGAAAAATAGAGTTTTCTTTCTTAGTACACTATGAGATTTGTTATTTTTCATGTAGTTATAAATTCCCCCTTTTACATTTCTTATATTATAGGAATCTAAAAAAATTAGTGTTATGAAAACTAGTAATTTTAGTAGATATTCATTTGGGATAAAAAACGAATATTTTTTATTCGAATAATATAAAAAACAACAATTTAATAGATTCAAGATGAGATTACATTGAATTTTAAAGGAATAAATTGAACATATGGTTAGGTGATGTTGCGGAATTAAAAGGTAAACTATCAATAATACTTCTATAAATAATGTTTATATCAACTTACAGGCTTTTCCAATGTTTTCATACATTTAATAGATGTGGGTATACTTATTTACATTGATTGATCCATTCTAAATCATTTAAATATTTTACTAATTTATTTTCCTTCATTTTGAAAAATTCCATAACAATTTTTAGAAATTTTAAATTTTACAAGGACTTTTGGTTCACCAATAAAGATCATTTGAAATTCCATTTTCATATAATGAGAAAATAAAAAATAAATAGAATCATTGGTTATGATAAAAATGAAATCGTCAATATAAATTTAACAAATTATCTATTTGGTTTATCTGAAATATTGAATTATAATTATCCCATATTTCCCAATTTTAAAATAATAACCTAAATGTAATTTATGTAATTTGTAATACCAAGAACAATAGGATTATTATAAACATTAAATATAATTACTTAATTTGAATACATGATTTTGTAAAATTGGTTCTTTAAAACTAGGTGATTGTGAAAAAATAAATTTTCAGTAATATAACTATTTGAAAAGAGTATATTAATATCTATTTGACTGTGTTTCAAATTATGTTGAGAGTAAAATTACAACATGATTCTAAATGATTCTAACCAAGTGATGAGTGAAAAGGTATTATAGTATTCAATAATTTCTTCATTTTTGTAAACTTCAGTAACTAGGAAAGCATTATTTCTATAGATATCACAAATATCATCTATATTAATCATAAAAACCAATTTATTCCCTATGAATTAATGATCATTAGGTTTTTCCATGAGGGTCGATACAACATTCAAAATTAATTGATTTAGTTTTTCAAAGTTGGAAATATCATAATGATCATTGTTAAGGTTTTTAATATTTTGGTATTCAAATTGATAGATGAAATAAATACATTCAAATTCATTTAATTCTAATATTATTGTTTAATTTCATCCTTGAATTTTTCTATTGAAAATTTGAATGGGATTGATGTTATATCTCTTAACAAATTCATGTATAAATTATAAATAATATTCTTTCACTACTTCAACTTATTTAATTTTAAAACATTCATTTATAGATAAAAATATTCTTCCAAATAATAGAAAAATATATTATGGAAAATTTCTCTAAAAAAATAAGGATTAATACTTTTAAATTTTTATTCATTTTTTTGAAGACTCGGTATGCCTATCATTAGTTATAGAAACCAAGAAATATACATTCATTTAATTTTGTATCAAATTTTCCTATATTTCCTTTTGTGTTGAGAGAAAATCATTGAAAACCGAAATCATTGATAAATATAATTTATTTTTTTCCAATTTTGATAATGGTTATTTCAGTGAAATGGTATTATAAGAATTATTTTAGGGATGTATAATATAGTATTGATGGCCTCATCCCAAAAATAATTTAGTAAATTAAATTCATTAAAAATTGTTTGAAAATTTTATTTTATAGTAAGACTTCACTTCTCCACAACCCTGTTTTGTTAAGGGGTTAAAGTATCATATGAATAATTATGTTAGCATTAAAATATATTAAATCAAAAAATTGGGGGTTATTTAATTCTCTTCCATGAAAAATTTGAATTGAAATTATTTTAAAATATTTTTATTTTTAAATTATTTAAAAAACTCGAGAATGGATTTTTGACAGTCATTGTTATGAGATAAATAGTAATCCCTAGTGAATCATAAGATGTTATCAATAAAAAAATTTAATATGATTTTACTCTAATAAAATAATCATTTGAATTACATAATAAATGAAGATAAGAAAACTCATGACCTTATGAATAAGAAATTCCATTTTTATATTTCAAATAATATTTTTTTTACATACCATATTGGTCTTCTTTAAAAATATGTAAATATAGTTTTGGTAAATCTCATACTAGTTGATAATATTTGAGTAAGACAAAATTGTGTGTTCTATAGTGACCAAGTGGACTATTCAAAATCCCCAACTCACTAACTTTTATAGTAAATAATTTTAGGTTTTAGTTTGTGATAGATTTTTAATTGATTGAATAACCATTTTTATAATGAGGTGTATTAAATAAAATATTTTTTTCCACTTATAAACTTCTCAAATTATATATTAAAATCCTCATCATATAAATTAAAAGTGATTAGGAAATTATGTTTCAATAATTTCACTAGTAAGATATTTTGAATAAGTGTTGAGTTAGAAAAAATATATCATACCTTAATCGATTATATTACCACTAGAGTTATCAACAATTTTGACTTGACATCTCAGTTTATAGATTCAATTTTATTTGGAGAGGTTTGAACACAAGTGACTTGATGATCCACTATATAGGTATTGTAATGATTCTTGACGTTTTCTCTATAGGAATTGTTCCTATATAATCAAATGACTAATTTTTTTTATATTCAATCGATCTTGGGTACATTAATGTTATCTAATAATAATTTTGGTATCCATATTTTTTTAGAATTTGATTTTATTTTGGATTTAATGGTTTAATTATTAATTTATTTTTTTCTCTCATTTTTTGAATTCTTACTATCACATTCATAAATTAAATTCCAAATTAATTTATTATAATTTCAAAACATATATTTTTTGAAACCTTCAATTAAATATTTTTTCATAGATATTATGAGGCTATAAGATTATCTTATAAACCATGTCTAACACATTATTTTACTTGATTTTGGGAGCCCCAGATTTTATTTACAGCATTATAACCCCAATTGATTTTTTTGAATGAAAATATCATCATTCTTTGTAGATTCTAGCATAATAACTTCCAACTTATTATTAATTCGCATGGAAATTTAATTGTTTTACCTTGATTATTTTTACTTGAATTATTGATGTTATTAATATTCGTTAGGAACATTATTTTATTTCTTTTCACGTTCATTTTATCCAGAAAATAATTAATGAAACCCATTTTTTTAATCACATATTCGTTTAAGGTCAACATAATGTAGGTGAATTGATGATAAATAGGAAGAAGAATAAGTGGAAAAAAACAGTAGAATAATGAGATGTGGAAGAAATAGGAATATTCATACTAACATCATTATTTTTATCAACTTTATATACATGTAACTTAGAATTAACGTAACGTGATGAGGCTGAGGAAGTTGTGTCCACAGAGTCCCCACTTAAACACAATGTTGTAACATTAAAATTTTCATTTCCTTGAATATTCTCTTTAAACTTGTTTCTAAATAAGGGGAATTATATATTAATTGTAACCAATTTTCTTACTTTCATATAATGTCACTCTTTGATACACTTTCTGATTTCATATCTTCATATGATTTAAAGCACTATTTTTCATAAATACTTTATTTCATGTTCTTAGAGTGTTACGTAAAATAGTAATCATAATGTCAATATGAAACATATTTGGTAGATTTTATAGTGATTATTCCCTTTACATAATTTTCATTATAACATTCATTTCTTGTATAATATTGTCTTTTGAGGTCAAATTTCTTATTAAGAACCATAATATATATTTTTTAAGGTTTTCTAATGTAAAATAACCACCAAGTGACTTTGGATTATTTAATATAACAGTATACCATGTAAAACTATTATTAATAAATTAATTTTAATGTTTATAAAAACATTCAAAATAATTATTATACATATATAATATAGTATCATTAATTTTAATGGTTAATTGAATACAAAATTCTAGAAATTGGGTATATCATTATATTTTTACATAAAGAAACGTCATTATATTTGTTTTCATAAAGAACATATGGTAGAATATTCAGTTATTCCCCGTTATTCCCAATTTCACAAATATTAGTGGGATTCCATTTAACCATTACATCTTTATTAGGATTATATTTATTTATAAAACATTTCCTAATAGGGTAACTAATTATACTAATAAAAGATGACATATTATTTTTTGAACAGGAATAATATGTTCCAACAAAAATATTATCATAATAATAAGTGTTTGATTCCAACATAAAAAATAAAAATTAGAAAATTATCTAATATATTATTAAAAAATAGAATAAAAAAACTGGAAATGTAAATATTTTAAAAAACACACTATACTAACAAGTTGATACCAATTATATATAAGGAAAAGATAAAAAGAGGTGTATTGAATTGATCTTCTAAAAATTAAATGAAAAATTAAAGATAATTTGAAATCTAAAAAATGTTTATATGATAAAAGAATATATGTTTAAAACTAAAAAATTGATGGACTCATAAATTAAACATATATTATTTTAATGATTTCAGTACTAGATTATTGGGCATGCAAAGTGGAAAATAAATGTATAAAATATATAAAATTATTATTATTGAGTTTTAATTATTCAATGCATAAATTAAATGTTAAATAAAACACTATTTTATAATGGAGATTTTAATTAGATAATTGTGATCCACTACATCTACTCTATATAGGTTTATTGTTTTTTGTTATAATTCACTTTTATCATAGTAGTGATCAAGAAACACATCCCATAAAATAATATTTTTGAGAACCCTATTGGGTGACAGAGATATCCAAGGAACCCATCCCCCATTGTTGAATTATTTAGGGAATAGTATATGAGGAGTTGAGAATAATTTCGTTTTATTGGCACAAACCTATATAACTTCTCTCCCAAATCTCTCTAAAGCATTTTTATAATTTAATATCATAAATTGAGAGAAAATTATAACAGATATAATTTGAGAGATTGATTTAGAATTTTAATTTTTTGGGTATAAATGAAATTAGGATTTGAGAAGGCTAGATATTTAGCAAGTGGAAATTTTTTATTTTGATTTAATGCATTCATAAATTCCACTATATGACTTCAATCATCCAATGACTTCCTTTTATAGACTTCATAAGAGAGATGAAATATTTATAATGTATTGAAGTCATTAGGGATGAATAATATTGAAATAATTGTATTTTGTCCAATAATAAATTTACCATTGGATTACTTACCTCAACACCGCAGTCTAAATGATGCACCTTATCGGGTGGTTGGTGGAATACCTTATGAACGTTGGTTGTAAAATTACCCCCATAAACTTGATACAACATGTTAGTTTCTGAATTAGGACCTTATGGTAGATTTATGATAATTAGGCATATTTATCAAATTGAAAATGGACCTCCACCAGTTAGGAGGTTGAATTATACTACATTATGAGGATTTTTCCACAATTGGATGGTTGGTGGCCTTGCAACAGTTAATGAGTGTTTCCAATAACCATAAACCCCAATTTTTCCCATTCAAGATTCCTATAAATACATCATTTGATCTTATAAATTCGTTATGTTAATTAAAATAAATAAAAAAATATTCCACATGATCTTTAAGGTCTCCTCATAATAATTATCACCAACTTTAAGATGTAATCATTGTATTTATCAAATATCCATTAAGTCCATCAAAATCATGACATGATGTTTTAATAATATCACTAAAAAATCAAAGAAATTATTTTAAAAAATATTTGTGATATTTATCATGCGAAAACCATATTAGATAGAGGTACAATGGATATAAATATAAATCATTGATTTTGGAAATCTGTTTAAGAAACCTTCATTAAATTATCACCAGTTAAAATGATGAAAATAATATAAGATATAATCAATGCAGCACACATGAATTTGGTAGTATGAAGTTTTCACAATGATAAAACTTCAATTAATTGGGTAAATAATTAATCTATAGAGATAGCATGTTTATTATACATTGGTGAATAACCTTTATAATATGTTTTATGAATCTTTATTTATAATCCTTGGGGATATACTTATGACTGTATCATTTTTTATTGTATCTACATTTACATTGTATCCCACAAATACTAATGTTTATCCTATTATGTTTTAAATAATTTATTTATAATTAGGATATATTATTCTACCTTGTTAATTATCCATGGAGAAATAGTTAAAATTTTATTTATTATCCCATATTGGGCTTTACGCTCACCATTTCCCTTAATCTATACCCCTTAAATATATTATTGGTTAATGTTAACTATGATGTTATTAAAGGGTTATTAAAAATTGTTTAAATTATTTTTATGTTTTTTTATTTAATTCTTATGTTATATGATTAGTTTCTAGGAAAATAAAACTCAAAAGGTTCTTTGATTTTATTAATGTAATATTTTGATAAATATTTTTTTTAATTAATTTATTAAAGAGGCATGCCTCTATATATTCCTTTTGAACTATATCCATATAATCCTTTGAATGAATAGGCAAATTATTTGTATCATTACAATACCTTTATTTTTCAATTGACGATGAACTAATGAACATTCAATAAATATAGTGACCACTATATTGAAACAAGAATATAATAATTAAAACCACTAGTATCAAATAATAAATATAATATATGTATAACTAAAAATAAATAATAAATAATTATAATTTATTATTAATAATTCTAATAAATATCATGAATGGTTAAAATAGTCAATTTAAAAAATAATATTTTTTTATATCGAGTTTATGTACCTTCAAGTGTGTTTGGAGTCAATGTAAGGGAAAAAAAATTTACCGCTATTTTATATTGGATATATCTCTTTGATATACATTTTCACTATGATATATAAATATATATAATCATGGATGTATTTAATAGATTTTTTTTCTTTTAATGGATGTTCATTGTCTCTTTTCATTGATTGTTCATTATTTATGATGTAGGAAAAGGATTATTTTTTTATCATCCACTAAAATTCTTACATAATCTCGAACTCTCACCAATTTCTTATACATTATTTTTTTTTATTTTTTAATGTAATCATCATTAAATATGTTTCAATTTTTTAATTACCATTATATAATATTTATTCATAAATTTATTTATCATAAAACATCAAAATAGAAAATTTATTTAATCAAGAGGATTTTATAGATATATTAATATTTTCTAAAAGTTAACTAGAAAAAACACAAGATGCCCCTGTCCAATTTTACATAAAAATGGATGTGGTGTCTTAATTTCCCAACATCAATGGAAGTGAACCAAAGCCCTTAAATTTTATAATTTATATTTATTATTGAACATATATTTAGAGAAATATTAATATTTTATGGGTGTTTTTGATATAATAAATCCCAATAATGCATTGGGTAAATCCTAATTTGTCATGAGATTATAATATATAGGGATTAGATAGATAAAAAAGTAGAAAATGTAATTATTTTCATAGTGGTTTAAATCAACTGATGTTTTTTATATTTTATTATTATATATTTGTAAAAATGATTTGTTATGTTTAAGATTACATTGATTATGATCACTCAAATTTGATTTATTTTCAATTATGTCATGAATCATATTTATTTTATTATAAACCCATATGGTTATGAAATTATTATTCAATTTTATGATACCATATGATAAATCATATAGATATAAGTAATATATAGTATATTTTTACCTTAGTAGGTTTTTATAACTCTATTTTTTTATTTATGTATATCCCATGGACTACTTTGCATTGATATATCAATGAGGGATTTATTTATTAATATTTTATAGAAAAATGTACATATTTTATGAAAATATTAATATAAATTTTTTTAGTATCAAAACATAATACAACTTTAGGTAATCAATGTTTATTTTATCCTTTTTATGTAATATAAAATCTAGTAAAATGATATAACATATATGTATTCAATGTTTGGGTAGTAATATTTGTGGTGTCTTGTTCCTTTGAAAATTTATCAGAGGTGGTCAAGTAGGACACATTATAAGTGGAAGATATTACCCTGTAAGATTGGAAATGATGATTATGAAGTAGAAAGAAGTATGATGACCACCAATTTGATGTAGAATGAATTAGTTGGAGGTTTTTTATTAAACCTTTATGTCACAATAGAAATAATTTCATGGAATGATTTAAGTATGGAATTATGTGCCATATCTGATATCATACAACATATAAGAAACATTCATGTATCAACCATGATGGGGGAGTGAATCTAAAAATAATAATTAATTCCCATCGGTCAGCATACAGTAATCATCAACAAAATATGAAAATAATGATTATTAGTGACTATAGGTCATTAATTTTTTGTTATTGAGAAAACTACTTCAACGATAAAAAATATTTTTACGCAAATTAATTAATGTTTATTATTAATATTTTTAATTTTATATTGTGCGTCTTTAATAAAAATTTGGTTATGATGACAATTTGTTTTTTAAATCTTATAATGATGTTGTAGAGAACTCTTATATCTTTTTTTCCTATAGGGAGACTCATGGGTTGGGTTTTTTGAGTTCTGTTTATCTATTTTAATTTTTTTATTATTTTTAGACTTTTAATTATGGAATATCTCTATTATTATGATATATTTATGGGTAATCCTATAGTTAATTTAATCAAATTAGCTTCATTGTTTTATATCCCCTTTTTTGGGTAAGGTTATTGTGAGAGAATAAGGGGATTTTCATTATGAATGCAGTAGTTTATGGATAAGGATTCACTATTTATCCATTAAATAATAAAAGTATTATATATTTGGTAAGTGATAGAATTCCATATTTACATATTTATATTTGGTGTTAGGGCTATGTTATTTAATTAATAATACTATTCAATGAGAAATTCAAAAAATGATATGTTTTATTACATGGAATTTGATAAATTCAATAGTATTGAGGGAATCGTGGTTAAATGTTCAATGAATTTATGAATTGTATAATATATTTATCAAGATATATATAGAGATTTAGGTATATAAGATACATCAATTCTTGGGTACATATCATCATATATAGTTTATTTATATACTCTGTGGACCTTGTTTTTCTAAGTTTGATGTATATTATTGAGTGTTTCTACCATGGTTTCCAAGAATATGAAAAATATCATTTGGCAGATAAATTTTTTTGGAACTATGGTTGGTGGGATGAATGAAATTCTATAAAGTTATTTATAGTATGTTATTTTTTGGTGTATACGTCATACATAAATGTTCATAATGATGTGTATTTGGATTTAGATGCTTTTTTCAATGGTTTAAAACATTGTAATATAGATTAGAGAAAGTGGCCACCTCAAAAATGAAAAATAATTTGTTTGGGTGTGATCAAACTATAGTTGTATCTAGTCAGAGGCTAAAACTTTAAAAATGCACATGAGATGTTAATGGCCTTTTCAATAGTTTATCAAGGACAGTTCTCATAGATTCTGAAATCATATATTTTCGAACGTAAAAGGAATATAGAAAAAATCAAATTTTAATTTTTCTAGATCCAAGATAAATTGATGATTTTTAATAGAATTTAGAGGGAGAAAATATTTTGTTTCACAAAATATTAAATTATTATAAATGATAATAAAATATCACTACAAAAGACCGAAATATATAAATTTGTATGTGATGGAGAAAGAGTCATCAAATACATTAAAGTAGTATCCCTCAAAACCTATGGGCCTATTTTTTTGATGTCTTATAGGATATGTAGTTATAAAATTACATTACCCCAACTACTATAATTCAATTGGTATCCCAACAAGGTCATAATAAATTTACATAAAAATTATATAGGAAATGAAAAACCATTTTTTATATTAGATTTTTAAATAATTTTGGATGTGTTTTTAATAGAATCATTTATATTATTTTTTCACTTCACAAAATATCTTATCTTAATCCCTTATAGACATTAAGAATCTCTTTATGTTATCTATCTCCAAAATTATAATTTAGTAATGAATTATAGAACCATTGATAATAATGGTCTCCCTGAAATGAGGTTAATTTAACACGCCAATTAGTAAATTAATTTCATTTTTGGGTATTGGGTTTTTGTAAATATAATACAATGGATATTTTAAAACGTATTGGGATAGTTATTGAGTGAGGAATAATTAATATCAATCTTTTTGTTATGAATCTTCATATAATCTATTTATATGTGGTTAATACTACATTATAAAATGTATTGTGTGGTTTATGTAAGATGTGATAAACAAAAATGGGTATTTAGGATAGGGATACCCAAACAAGGTCAAAGATTATTTATTATTATATAAGATATAACTGAATCAATATTGAAGATATATAGGCATAAATTTATTGTAATTTAGAATTTTCAGCCATTTGTAAACCACATCTCATTGTGAGATAATGAATACCATTATTTTATAGACCGTGAATGATTGTATGGTAATGAGAAAAATTATGGGGGACTTGGTATGGAAAACATTGAATACATTAAAGAGACAGTTAAGATTAAATGTTTTCATTTATGAATTAATAATAGATTTTTCTTGTGAATTGATACTAGATGATATGTGGGGGAATAAGAACCCAAGATTTTACCAGAGTAGTGATTTCATAATGTTGATTGTGAGAAATTATAGACGGTTTTGTGTTTCTAAGTGTGATTGTGGAAATAATTCTAAAAAATATCAATAAACGGGATGATCAGACACGAAATGAATTACCTAAGGGGTGAGTATGTGAAATAGATAGATATGATTATTTAGGTTCTTGTAACCACCTAAAATTTGATTGTAATTTTTGTATATAAGATATGGGAATGTATCGAATGTGATCCCTGAAGATAGGAAGATAAAACTATCTAATGATGGAATGGTTGTTTGGAAGTTCAAAACTAATCATATTGAAATTCATAATTTCATAACAATTTATTGTGTCTAATGGACTTGTGTTCATTTAAGATATTATTATTAAGTGTATTTTGATATTTTTGTGATAAAATATCATTGTCTGAAGTATATCAGGATATTAGATGCTTGAGATATCATGGTTATTATACATGTTCTAGGTTTTGTATATCTATATTTGTTACCTACGAGAATATAGGTGCTAATAACCAATGTATCAGTTAAATGGTTGTGTAATTCCATTTTACTATTAGTAATTTTTTATGTATGTTTTTATATGATATGGTTATATAATGATATTTTGTGTGGGATGGTCTATGTAGTAGTATTTTTATAAATTTATTTCATTATGGAGAAGATGGATATTTAATTCAATGACCATGACTATTATTTATGGATTGTTTATGTTACTCATTATCCTATAGTTAGGATACACATAATAAGGTGTTACATATGTCACACCTCAACATAATCATTTCATGTGGAATTGGTTATGCTGTATAAATATACCAAATATTCTTATATATATTACTATATTGAGGGTAAGAATTTTTATTTTTTCAGCCTTTTTCTTGGATGTTAAAATTATTCATTTTTATGGTTTTGGTTGTTATAGATATCCCATGATTAAAATGAATATACTAATATATCAACAACATTATGTCACAATTATGACCTTTCTCAAGGGATTGAATATATCGTTTCAATTATTTTGTTGTATGAATTCATTGAATTGGGCTAGAATATTTATTATGTCACCCCATGTGTGGATTGAGACAGGTCAGGTTTACTATCACTATATGATGAATGTACAGTCTAGAATCATGTTCTCAATGTAGGAAACAGATGGTTATCCTTGGTTTCTTTTGTGTTGAGTGTTATATATTCACATATGATATTGTATATATACTAGGATATATATTTTATAGAGTATCATAAGGGAAAGCAGGTGGTTTAACAATTAGATTGTTTTTCACACCGGTCAAGTAAAACATATAAGAAATAAACTCATTATCATTCAAGATAAAAGTACATTAAAGAAAAAATTAGTATATAATAGATCTATAGGATCCTAGTGGAGAACTAGAGATGATTTTGTTGAATGGAATATGATTTTTAGTGGATAATCCTTCATATATGTTTATTTTTTATTATATAATGTATGTGATTAGAATCCTAAGGAAAATCTATTTTATTGTATAACCTATGTGATATCGCATGGGTTCATTAGAAATTGTACTATGATATATTTTACCAAGGTTATATTTTTCACTTTTTTAGAATTTGTGTTTTATTTGTGTATAATATATACTTTTATCTACAGTTTATTATTTGTGATATTTAATTCCAATGATGACACTACTCGATAATAAATCTATTGCAATGGTTCTAAACCATTGGTATATGTATATGAACAATGGTATTTCCTATTAAAATGGTTCCCAGAACAATTGGCCTAATGGAAAATGGGATACCACTTTACCAAAGGTGATTATTTAATGATTGGTATATAGAAGTGGATACATTAGGGTTAACCAATGGCTTATATAAACTATTGGTATAAATGATTTATTGGAGGTATGAAAACTTTTGGTATAAGATTCAAGTACACCTTGGCCTCAACCATCTTCCCCAAAAACATAATAAATATTCATAAAATTTTATCCACATATATTTTAAGCCATTCATAAATAACAATTAATACATCATTAATATAGTATAATTCATATTTCATCACTTCATATTTTAGAAATCAAATAACAACACATGTAAAATATGATTCCACAATAAAATAAAATTTCCACAATTTTTTCAAAAATGTAATGTCAAACATATAATGGATCAAAATATTTTTCATATATACCAGTACCATCATAGCTATCATTATTAGAACAAGAATCCTCACTTGCATCACCACCTCCTACATCGTCATTATCATTATCACCGGCTAATTAATTTCCTACCAACTACTAGAATAGACATCAACTACACTTGGAAGAATATATAAGAAGATAATATATGACATCAATTTTGTCAAATACTATAGAGGAATCAAGTGTATTCAAAGGTCATAACACTATAATAACTTTCTGAAAGTGTTTTTTAACCTTTCTTTACTTATTTATTACTTTTTAGGGAAATTTTTTTCATCTAATGACTCTATGAAGTCTCTACTACATATATTTAGGTATCTTCTATCTCTATTTTAATAATATAATTAGATGAATGTAATGGGGAAAACCTAGTCGGTAAGTTACTCTTTTTATGTTGCAAGAGATTATCCCTTGGTGTTCTTCCATTAATATCTACTGTAAATGATAGTATGGATTAATGTTTCAATCACATTTCTCATCAAGAGACACCAACTAAAACTATTTAAATTTATAAATTAGATATTTAGTTTCAACATATACATGAAAATATAAATATAATATAAATAAACATTAAATCCTTTCTTGTTTCTATTTATTTACACCACTCTTGTGTTTTTTCATCCTTCTCGATGAAATTAATTTCTCTCAAGGAACATTCCCTTTTATATTTAATACAAACCATAACCGATTAAATTTAATGAATGAAATAATTATTCAATAATATTATATTGTCCTATTAATTTACTTTTGATTTTTTCGTAAAAGGATTAATCTTTTTTGTTTTGGGTGATGGAATGGTATTTTTATGTTATTAGTGTTTCAAAAGAAGTTGGTAATTTAATTTAATCCAAGTAACACATTAATGGGTTGTCTTGTAATACCTATAAATAAAAAATAAAATATTTATCTATACTTTTGAATAATTGTTTCATAGTTTAATCAGAGGAATTTATATTAAAATAAAATTAATGGATTGTATGACATATAATCCATGACTCCAAAATGGATAAATGGTTTGAAAATTATTTCTATTTTTAATCCAAATTCATATTATAGGTTATGATGTCATTGGTTCAACTAATATGAATTTTTAGATATATTGATTTTTTTGGTTAGAACCATAAGTTCTATGGTTATCGGTTTTCATGTATTGAATTAATTGATTTTTTTGTCTCTATGGATTATTCTAGTTGGAATTATATTAGTTATTCATGAATTGATGAGTTATTTTGTTGTGATGTTGTGTTTGGTTTGAGGATGAAATTTTTGTATTTTATTTAAATTAGAAGGATGGGGTTGTTTTCGAGTCATATTTTGGGAACAATATTCTTAGAATGAAACCATTATATATGATTTTCTTGGAAGGAATAAGGAATGATTATTTTTTTTGTGATTATTTTTATTGTTTTTTCATTTTGAGGAATGTTTAGTGGTTAAATGGAATGTGGATGTAGTTTTTTTAATTAATTAATAATTTAATGTCCATATGTATTGAATTAGGGTAATTTAAGGATGAACCATTTGTTTTTTATAGTGAATACAGTATTGTGATGTTATTCATTAAAATTTAGATGTGAATTATGGTTTTTGGTTTTTATGTTTTAAAGTTTAATTGGATTTCATAGGGATGTTGTGGATTTGGATGATAAATCATTAAAATAATTTTTTTGATTATTGATGAATGATTCTGTTTAAGTTTTTTTATTCATTTATTTTATAATTTTTAATTCTATGTTTTCTGTTCACATGCCAGGTAAAAAAATTATTTTCGCATTAAATAAAATTTAAATGTTGTTATGTAAACTATTTATAATAGTTTTAAACAGTTTACAATAAGTTTAAAAACAATTTAAAATGTTCAAATCATGTAAAAACTCTGATATTTTTAAATTTTACAAGTTAATAATAAACATTTAATGGTATATTATTAAATTATTTGTATTATTTAAGTTTGAATATGCTCTGGTCAGTTTATGTTAATTTAATTCATTTTAGTTCAATTATATTTCATTCCATGATGAAACACTTGATTTAGCAGTTTTTTACTCAATAATTGTTTAGTAAATTCAATTGAGTTTGATTTATTTTAATAATATTGGTTAATTTAATAATTTTTTGGGCATTTTATTTATTTTTGGATTACATCTCCTCACTTTATATTTATTTGGTATGTGTCATATTATATTGATTTGGTTTTGTTGAGTTATTCATTAATATGGACAGCTCATGATAGTTTTGATTGGCACGTTAAATTTTAGTTTAATTTGATTCACATAACTTATTTGATACATTTCGAGTAATTTGAGGTCTATTTTTTGATGAGGTTTCGATCATTTCTATTGGAACATAATTAAACTCATTATTTCATGAAAAAATCTTTTCTTATCCCAAGATCATTCATAGTAGTCCAGCCCTAATTATGGAAATAGTTCATTGAATCCATTTTTAAACATTGTGATTATGAGTAGATAATAACGTGAAATAATAAGAAAAAAATTATTAATAAAAATTGTTATATATTTCAATCAATAATATAGAAAATTTTTATAATACAATGACCATATCACTCATCTAATAAGTGACCACTTTTATGTAATATGTTAATAGTCACCCATTTAGTATTGTTACACCAAATAAATTTATCTTACTCTATATTTATATTTATCTAATAGTTTATTCTTATATTCACTCATTATTTATAAATAAATCCACCAATCATGAAACCCTCAAAAACATTACTAATGGGAAAACAATAGCAAAGCTACGACCAGAATATTAATTCATATAAAAATTATAACATTAAAAAATTTAATCTTATAAATTTTTATAATCATTTTAGACACTATGCTTTATCCATTATTTTATAGTGAAATTGTGTTCATGTAACTTGTTTCCCATGAATGATGTCAAAATATATGGAATATGTCACTATAAGACCCATATATTCTCACTGGATTTACCAATAATTCTATTTTCTTAATTATATTCAAGCATATCCTTTGTCTAGTGATGACACAGTTTTCCAATGTGATTCCTCATATTCAACCTAACTGATGTACTTCCAATTGGGATAATAATAAAAAAATAAAATTAATACATAATAAAATTAAAATGATATATGATTACTGTAACATCCCAGGTAAATATAGAATATTATATTTTCATATTTATTAATATTTTTTAATAAAATATTAATATTACTTTAAAGGGGATGCTATGTTCGATGGCGTACCTTATACGCAACAATGAGTTTCTTTGAAATCTTATATTGCACACTAAGAATATAATAATATTATTTTAAATGGTAGATAACCTCTAGCCGTTGGAATATTGGGAATGAATAGAACTAACTAAAATATGATTATATATTTTTGTTAATTGTTTTTACATTATTCAATAAATGTTAGAGGATTAAAATGAAAATGAATCCAATTTTAAGAATAAATATTCTAATATTATTTAAAAGGTTGATTAACTGGCTTTTGATGACGAACAATATTTTAAATCTACTTTTTTTCACTATTATATGTTATATTTGACAAAATAAAATCCTTCTTTTGAGTCTAGACATTAAAATTTACTTTGTCAAAAATTTTGGTATTTTTCCGATAAAGGTCATTTTTTTTAAATGCTGTATTTTAATTCAAAATATGCATTTAATCTAATTTATTTCTACGGTTATATTATCATTTTAATTGGGTTTAAAGTGTAATTAGAATATATTTTTACCATTTAATCCAATGTTGGTCATTAGAATTAATTTCACTTTGAAAATGGACACAAACAAGTGTCAATATTTTGATAAATGTTGTTTCTTAAAAACATGATATTTGTTTTAATGGAAGGAATTAACTATATAATTTATTAATGAAACATATATGTTTTGAATTTGGTAATATGGTAATAATTTTTTAATGTGGAATATTAAATTTATCTTAGGGAGTGTTTTTGTTATTTTTCTGATAATGTTCATTTTTAATGAACAGTGAAAAATACAGCATTTTAATTCAATACTGCCTTTTCATCGATTTATTTATATATTTACATTGTCATTTTAATTGTTTTTAAGGTTTAATTTAATTATTTTTTTATAATTTAATACAATTTTGGTCATTTAATGTAATTTCACTTTAAAATTGGATGTAAAAAATCAATCTTTTGATAGATTTTACTTCTTAAAAACCCGTCTTTAGTTCTGACAACGGGAATTATTTTTAAATTATTTTCTGCAATTTCTATTTTTGGAATTTGGTAGAATGGATTCCATATTTTTAATCATAAGATCCAAATTATTTAATTATGATGCTTTTGTTTTTGGACATTATGAATAGTAATGACGGTAATTATCTTTAATTGTCGTGATTAACTAGTAATCGGGTAGTTAAGGGTAATAAAATAATATCAAAATAGTATAAAATGACCCCAAAATGTGTCCTAATGAAATTGGTTGTGTCATTGCCTACCATGGGATGCCTTTTCCCAACTTTGGGACCACATGGAATAACTTTTAGGTGATAGTGACATTTTATCATTTTATTTTTTAAAGAAAGGAAAATATAACAAAAGTATGTAACACCTAAGTAAAACAATTTTAATTTTGTCTACATAAATTATCTCTTAGACTATAAATATTCATTTGAAATATAAAAATATTTTCTACATCATGGTATTTTTTAGAATTTTTAGATATTAAATAAATAAATTTATTTATGACACCATGATGATGTAGTGATTACCTCATTAAGGAATGATTTAAATTAAATGAAAAGATAAGGTAAAATAAAAGACTGAAACCTGTCTAAAAGCAATTTTATGGGTGTATTTCGAACCAGTATCACCTTATCCTCGAAATATATCATTTTGGGACCTTTAAAATCCGAAACTCATTTTATAATAAAGTAACATTCCAGGATATTCCAAAAGTGACCCTCCTCCCTCTTATAAAAGGCCCCCACCTATACCCCCTTACCCACACCTCTCAAGCCTTTGGATTGACCATATTATGCTTATATTTTCTCTCCACATCCCTCTATTACTCCTAGAATCCTCACATTGGGCAGAAGTATTTTCAAGGAAGCCTTTGGGCTCAAATCAAAAAGACTTACCCGATTTAAAGGTAATGTCTTCTCTTATGTTCTTTTGTTTTATTTTGAGTCTCCAACCCCCTAAACTCTTTTTATTAGTTTATTTTGTAACAAAAACTATATCTTCTATATACTAGGATTTTTTATGACATGTATTCGAGCCAAACTTTCAAACACCACCATCTAATAGTTAAAGAACATACTGTTTCTGTGTGTAGCGAATTACTACCTCACGAAACGATGATTGTTCAATCTTCTTTTGACACCTCTCATGGTGAACATTAAGATGTAACTATATTTATATTTTATTTTTTATTTTTTTCCTTATGATTCTGTATTTTTCATTTCTACCATACCATTATGGTTTCCATAATGGGTAAACGTGAAAGTTTCATTTTAGGAAGTGCGGACTACTGCCCCCTCAAAGTGATTTGAATCGTTAATGCCATATGTGGGATGTATAAAGGACGGAGATGATGATATTATATAAGATATTATACTATAACTATAATATACCTATGTATCATTATAATTTTATTCCATTTAGGTATGAAATAAAAATGAAAGTAATGTTCATGCGTACGTACGGCTTACCGTTTCCATGAACGGTACATTTCATTTCTTATCTCCAAATGTTATGTACTATTATATGTATATACATATAATGTATATATATCATATATATTACATATATTTGATGAATATAATTCTGTAATTATAATATATATATATATATATCTAATTTAGTTTTAATTCTATTAATATGAAAAATAAATGAAAGTAGTGTTCATGTGTATGTACGGCCTACCGTCTCCATGAATGGTGAATTTCATTTGTTATGTTTAAATGTTATGGAATAGTATAAAATGAGTATATACTGGATATATATGATATTTAAATCATTAATACTATTCTATAGATGGTGTACTTATAACTACATGGACAATTCTTTTCAAACAAGTTCATTTTTGACTCATGTACCAAACATCGACCAAAACGTGTGATATGAACTCATATAATTAACTAATTATTATAACAATATAATATGTGATATGAATTGAATAATAAAAATTAAAGGAGGTCCTTAGGAAATTATAAATTGACCAAAGTTTATTATTCAGGAATATAAAGAAACGAACAAGACAAGTCGGACTTGAGGTAAGGGATCCTACCTGTCTCTTTCTTTTTAAGTACTCTATTTTAAGTCATTACTTTTAAGATCATATTTCTTATGTTGGGGGGATGTTCTTTTATATTACATATAATGTAATTTTTATATTCATATTTTGAGAGACCCTATTTGATCTCCTCAATCTATTTTTGGATGTTTTAAGTGGCATCGTAATGCTGCTGAATTTTTGTAAGGGATTTCTTATCTCACTTTTAATTCCGTGAGATTTCCATTGTTTTCCCCTTATTTATTGCATGTGGTGTTTTGAGTACTTCAATTTCATATATATTATATTGATTATATTTATATTCATTTTATTCTGTGAATCATTCGGTGTTTATTATCATTTGATCATACGACTCGATTGATCACAACGAGGTAAGGGGTTTTTATCTCACTTTTTTCCGTGATAATCATGCTACATTTGCTACTATTTCCTTTTGTATAGTCTATGTACTACCCATTATTGTATTATTTGTGTAATATACATTAATTTATGGGTATTTACATCTTCATTGTATGACCCTTCATTCATGTGGTGTATGTTTCGAAAGTTACCTAAATCGGTAAGGTAACCTTTCACCCTCCTACTTTTAAAAGACCTATTTTTTTTAGGTCCTTTAATTTACATCTTCTTATGTTGTGATATATTCTTATATATCCTTATTTCTGTAAATTCTATGTCCAAGTTGTGGGATTCCCTATTTATCTCCCATCCACTCATTTTCATAATTTTAAAGTGACGTCATTAGGATGTCGAGTTTCTGTATGGGAAATTCATAACCCATTTTCAATTCTTTTGGTTTAACCACTACTTCTTGATTATGTCATTCTATGAATATGTGTGGATGACCTCTGACTGTTTTACACATAATATCATCTTATATTGGGTGTATTTATATTTTTTACTCATAATTTTGTAATTGATTTATCCTTAATCTAAGGATACCGACTTTGTAAGTGACTTCTTCTCAATCTCCTTTCATTGAGGCATATTTTGTTCTAATACAGGACATTCATTTATACTCTGTATAATCACCTTTTACTTTTACTTTTATTCAAAAAGAATCTTTTTATACGAATCGTTTTACTAAATGAAAAAAGTAATGTTTTTCTTATGAATGTGGTGACAACGACTTCACCACCGCCATGACCATTATTTGAGTTTCGGCTTCCTCTACAAGACATAACATCTTTTAAATGAAAAATAAATACCATGATTTGATTTTAATTTATTTTGGTATTGAAAATGGTTTTGATAATGTTTTGACTATATTAATGTGTTTTTTTGATATATTGTGATTGAAATGTAGAAATTTTATGTTTCCTTTATGCATGTTTTATGTGATAAGATTATGTTATGGTTATTAAGAATTTCTTATGAAGATGGGTAGTTACGTGATAAAATAAGGGCAGGTGAGCCCTTGATAGCTCTCCAATGCATTAGGTAACGCGAAGGAGTTAAACGCTATGGTTTCTCTGAAGAGTTTTAGGGAATATACTGTGATGGGTATTCCAAACCTAACCATGAGGGTTAATCCCTACGTAATAATGTTAGGAATGCCTCAAGTTACCTTTAGGTCTTATGATTTCTATGAGTTATACATTAATTTTTTTATTTCAGAAGGTATGTTATGATTGAAAGTTATGGTTTCATTGATTTTTATTTATTTTAGGGTCAATGTTTCCTTTCATTATGTTATAAACCTTACTGATATTTTTATGGTCATCCCATGTTTTTAAATGTTTTTCACTGGTTATAAGGAAGGGTAAGAGATAGGAAGTATTCAAGAAGATTTATATCATTAAAAGGACTCATGTTTTATTTAAGGATTTTTTATTGTTGTGAACAATCAGTTATAGTAGTAGTGTATACTTTGTAATATTTTTAGATGTAATATTTATGTCATAATTCTCTAAAACTCTAATCCTAAAAAGATCTAAAATGTGATTTATTCATTTAATTCATGATTATGTAATGTTTTAAGGCCGGGTCATTATATTTAAAAACTTTTCTAGGGCTATATAAATATAAATATGCTAGGATGATCAGTGGGACCTGCCTGATTCCAGGGTTGTGTGATGTAGGTAAAGTATGTAGTTCCAAGGGGTCCAATGTATACTCTAAATTTACTAAATCCACTAAAGTATAAATCAAGGGAGCATGGAAAAAATCATGGAGATAATTGAGATGTTGGATATGGAGGTGAAAATTTTGATTTTTATCGAAAATGATATTAAAGATAAGGAGTGGGAACAATCCTAGGAAATGGAAATGGTTTATGAGAGGTATTTTTTGGATAATATATTGGAAATTATTTACTCTTTCTTAATATCTATGATTATATTAATGAAATTTTGGGAAAAAATATTAGATTTTATATTTGGTGGAGGGCCTAATTATGATTGGTGATGAAAATAATTTCATACAGTAGTAGTAAATCCCCCAATCAAACTATTATACAAGTCACCATAGTAAAATATTATTCTCATTAATGGTGGAATGGGAATAAAATTAAAAAAATTGTGGATTACCTGGAATTATATGTTTGGAAATTAATATATAAATTTTATATAGTATAATTTTAATTGGAACAATTGAAGGAATGCCTAGATCTTTCCTGTGATGATCATTTTTAGAAATACTCTTCCTTTTCAACTGTTCAATATTTTACACTGATTACATTGATAAATAATTATAAAGTTAATTATAAAATTTGTACAAATAAAATTCCATAATCAATTAATAATATTAATCACCATTAACATGAATATGGTATTTATTTTCATATTATATATTAAATTTTATCTAATTTAGTTTGGGAATGGTTATAAAGTCATTTGTTCATTTTTTTATTTGGATATTTGGTAGATTTTTTTGGTTATGATGAATTGTTATTTATTCCTTTCTTCATTTGGGTTCGGTCATTTGGTTCATTGTGGGATTGATTATTAGGTTCATATTTTATTTTCCTCACTCTCTTGGATACTTTATTGATCCTAAATAGCACTTATTATTATTTTCATTTCAATTTATTATATTTAAAATATTATTTTTAGATATCCACTTAGGTAGTCGATAGATTAATCGAAGGGTTCAAGAAGCTTTTATATTAAACATTTTATTTGTATTTATGGGCTACATCACAGAATAATCATTGATAGTGAATAGATTAATAGTGAGAAAAACATGATAACCTTCCCACAACTTCACCCATTAGTCATACAATTAGACACATCATCCAACTGGTTAGGCCAGAAAAGTTCATCAGCCTATCGATGATCCATTTCAATTGGTAGGTGTACTTTTTATTGAAAGTCAAAAAATCCATCGTTTCATCTCCAATATGGATATTTTCACCTCCCAAAGCGTATATTGTCATATAAAACCTCTAATACCATTGAGGGAACTCAGAATTCGTGGAAATACTCCAAGTAATTTTTAGACAAAAGCGGCTACTATTACGCCTTCATTTGATCAATTTTTGTGCTACTAGTTGTAATCGATTAATCTATCATTTATTTATCTCTATTTACCATATTTAGACATTCCATTCATTGTTAAAATCAATGTCATGGGAGAACATACTCACTAATCATTTGAGGGGAGGAGGTTTAGGGAATCAAATTCAATTTTTTTCTGAACACATTCTATTGTATGACTCTTTGATTTTGTTTAAATAATGTTTTGAGAATTTTGATTTATGTTTATATATTTTTTATGAATAATATTGTTTCAAGACTTATTATTAACATAATAAAATGGAATTAAAGATTTATTTTGGTTTCATTCAATTTAATTTTTTTTGGGATATTTTTTAGTGGAATATATGAAATTATAAATAAAAAATATTAGGAAAATTCAAATGATCATTTAGTCCCCAAGAGAGAAATAGTAATATAATTAAAAAAATTATAATTATGGAAATGAAAGGATATAAAATGGTGTGTACTATTTTCAAAAAATAGACATAATGAATGTATATTTTTGTGATGATTGTAAAAATGATGAATAAAAAACCAATTTAACGTATTTTATATTTAAAAAAAATTAACCACAATAATGTAATTTCAATAAAACAAACCTTAAAGAGTCATGTCATGGTAAGAAAAATGAATATATAAAACATATGGTTTCTTATATATAATACCGGACACTATTAATATTAATAATAAATAATGAATATTGGACTATTAGAGTTATCATGCCCAATATATTTCATCATGATCAATGGAAACAACAACAATGTCAACTTAATCCTCACTATTATCAAAAATATGTCGTTAGATTGCATTACTAATGATAGTGAATTCAGGTCTCAGATAACCATTCACATTATGTACATATTTTATCATTGATAATAAAAATTATTACTCGTCATTATTAATCAATTGTATTACTTAAATAACACTAAATCAATAATAATCAATAAATTTCTATTCTAGGACATTAAATCAAACCATTTTCATTTCATTATAGAAACATGACTGTAGAATTTATACTCCAATATTAATATTTTCAAAAAATAAAAAAAAATTGATTCTCATATCAAGGCCCTATATTTAATTGACAACAAAATGAGTTGAGAGGCGCTGTCGTGGGACCATTCCAATGATTTTCGGTTTTAGGTTACTTTCATGCAATAGAGTGGCTGACCAAGGTCATCTCTCAAAGGAGGAAGTAAATTATAACATCTTTGTAAAGGTATTATAAAAATAAAATAAAATAGAATAAAAAAAATACTTGAAAGTATGGGGTGTTTTCTTTTATAAAACTAGAATATGTTTTATGGAAGAAGATTGTATTTTTTTTAATTTTGATATTATATTCGACGTAACAAGAATATTTTTTTAGAAAATATTTTAAAAGGAATACTAGATCTAACTCTACCACTTCAATTAATTATCAGTAATTATCATTTAAATTAATATCCACATAATTATGATCCCCTAATTTGTTAACCCTCGAATCCTATGGGATTTAACTTAACCACAAAAATGAAATTATGTAAACCTTATGCTCACATCGGAACACGCAATCGCAGCACCCTGATTAGATTGATGTTTTAAGGTTACCTTATCGTAAGTGGTAAATTAGATCACATATATACTCTATAAATTTGGATTAATTGAGTTTAAGGATTATATTTTAACTCTATAAACATATCTCTTGTGGTCTTGTATTACCGATTAATGTTCATGCTATCACATTTTACAAAAAATCTCGACCTCGTGTGTTTTTTGGTCAATTGATCAATTACATTCAGAGATTCATATAAATTATAAAATAAATTCATGTATCATATTAAGATATATAAAGTATCTCAATGATTCAAAACAATTAAATGAAGAGGCTAGAATATAGACTGATCACTAAGAAAACTACTCTTCGATGGGTGGTGTGGTCATCGTCGAGACGTTTTGCATGACCAAATGATTGAAAGGGTATAACCCAATCTAGTCTCCACTAAGTAATTTCATCACAAATAATATAATTAAGATAATAATAAAATTTAAAATAACCGATTAAAAGAAAAGAAATAGAATAAGAAGAAATAAGTGTATTATGAAAACACCAACATTACAACATGAGAAAGAAGAAGAGGGCTTCAACGAAGGGATCCTAGCTTCAAGAGCTCCCAATATTGAATTTCAAGGAGAATTAGAGTGGAACCTATTCTTTTTTACCTCAACATTATAATGCAGGTCCCAAACCTTGAATAGGTAAAAATATATATTTATATAGTGGAGGGGAGGACAAGTTAAAAGTGGTTTCTTGTGTGATTGAGAAGGCTATGAAAAATATTTTAATCCCCATTGAATTGCCTTATTGACTACGAAAACACATGAATTAGTTTTCCTTCAACAAGGATAATATGTTAGAAATTGTGTTTTCTATCCCCTCTGAAAATATGGGCTCAATTCATGCATGTATGTA
Organism: Viscum album; assembly: GCA_963277665.1. NCBI lineage: Eukaryota > Viridiplantae > Streptophyta > Magnoliopsida > Santalales > Viscaceae > Viscum > Viscum album. The sequence continues at coordinate 503,038,818 of OY728122.1, read as the reverse complement.
GAGGATATTTCCCAATCACTAAATTAATGTCCAATCTCACGTGTCAGGTCCACCATTGAATTAATGGCCCATTTACTCTATCCAAATGCACTCTTAACCCACGTGTCCTGAAATAATGTTCTATAAAATTAATTGAGGAACAGTGTTACAAAATTTTATCTTCAAATAAGTTAATATAAAATATTTATTTTTGAAATACTATAGTGCATTTTAAAACTGTAAAATAGGAATTTTTAGCCAATTTACAAATGAATGATCTAATCCCAAATATTTCATAAATAAACATATTTTCTACAATTTGAGTAAATTAAATCATTTATTATAATTAAAATATTCAATAAAATTGTTTTAATCAACTCCCCCACATGTACCCTTTTGTTTTCCTGAGAATATCCTCATATCATTTATTCTAAAAATTGTGACAAGTAAGCATCAATATCAAATAAAAAAATATTCAAACACATATACTTGAGATCCAAAAATTCACCACCAAGAAAAAAATGTTATCAAGCCACATAAAAAAGTATTATATAATGTTCTACATTTATATCATTTTATATATTTCCACTTCAATTATCATCCCAGGCACAAAACACTTTCCTCACGTAAATTTTTTCTTATCACACAAATGTAAATTTTTCAGCAATGTCATTCTCATCCAAACTCATTAAAGGTTCATCGTAGGCTTGATAAATTATTACATCTCCACGCGATGTGAGTCAAGGATATATGTTTTTCATTAGAACTTTTCAGGGTTTTTTGTGGTGTTCAGTTGGTAGGATTTAGATGTGAAAAATTCTAAGGAAGAATGAGGATAGATTGACTCATTTTGATGAAAATCGCAATATTCTAATTTTCAATTATATATGGTCTCCTCCTCAATACATATTTAATATATTCATATTCATCATTATGAAAAATAAAGGAATGTGCAGTCTATTCAACATTTCATCAGAAAAAAATGTCAATCTTCTCAACCATTATTTTCTTGAAAGCTCCAGATAGGCACAACAATATATCTCAATTAAATGATTTAGAAAGGCACATATTCACTTTTCAGGAAATCTCATGAAAAGGAAAGACTTCCAAAAAAAATGATTTTTTAAGTAGCAAACACAACTCTTCGTAATTTAAATTTCCACCTCATATATCACAGAATGTTTTAGCACAACATAAGACAACTTCCCCCACAATTAAGTTCAACTAGATTAAGAAATTTCACCTCAGGAGTTGGTTGGAGAGGGAAAATTGGCTTCTGATGTGTCTAACCTAACAGGTTCTTCAAGTAATCTAATGGATACAAGGATTAAATGTTCAATATAGAACATTCTAAAAAGGATTATTTGAAATAGGGTCTTTAATACCAAATATATACCTTAATACTTTAAACATAAGTACCTCAAACCCTCGTGTTTTGATAGGAATAAATCATATTTTGGTTAAATCAAGATTTGTTTGGTTCTCTCAAGAACTGAGTTAAATGTAAACAATATGAAAATAATGGTTCATAAGCCTCACAGAAAGTGATTTCAAATATAAAGATAGTGATATGTGGTATGGGATTCAAAATTCAGAGTACTTTTCATGAAATTTATAAGGATTTTAACTTGAAACAATGTCATTTTCATCATTCATTTAAGCTTAGTTTAAATATATAAATTGTCTATTATTGATATGTATTTTAAAAAGGTGATGAGAATCATTTATGCTAAAAATTTTCAAAAACACACAAAAATTGAAAACTAAACACACAACATTTGAAAAACCCGCAATTTCATTTGGTTTTTTTAAATCATTGAAAAATAAGAAAACAATTGAAATTACTAAACTAAAATGATCCCTACCCCACACTTAAAATATTGAATTGTACTCAATGTGAACCCTTGAGATGATACATTCACATTAAATGTATAATATTAAATAGTAAAAAGAATAATGAATTGAAAGGGTTAGTGAGGGCCTTATATTCTTAAGTGGTGATGGGGTCATGCAGTGTGATGAAATCCACTTCATCAGTAGGAATTCCCTCAATGTATTTCTTCAAAGGTTTCCCATTGACTGTAAAGACCATTATTGTGTCCACTTGTGTGATCGCCACTACACAATAAGGAAACATATTTCTAACAACATAAGGACCAAACATTGTGGAACACAACTTACCATGCTTCAACTTCAGTCGTGAACTGTAGAGAAGGACTTTATCTCCAACATGAAACTCCATTTGTTGGATCATTTTCTATTGATCTTTGTTTGATCATTAATTTTATATCCTTGAGTTCTCGTATCAAAAAAAAATCTCATCATTCTATTGAATTTACAACATCCATTGGATTCCAACATGTGCCAAATACATGATTCAGTTATTTATCGCCCAATAAGCTCGATGATCAACTTCCACAGGGAGATGAAATACTTTCCCAAAAACTATCTGAATTGGGGACATACTAATGGTTGTCTTGTATGTTATCCTATAATCCCAGAGTGCATCATCCAAGCGCTTGCTCCAATATTTCCAATTTGGCTATACGGTTTTCTCTAAAATTTGTTTCAACTCACAATTTGAAACATCAGATAGGTCGTTTGTTTGTGGGATGGTATGGTGTTGATGTTTTTTGTGTCACCCCATACTTCCGAAGAAGGGAAGAAATATTACGATTGTAGAAGTGTTTCCCTTGGCGATAGATGATGTCCTTCGGTACTCCAAACCTTAAAAAAATTTGTTCGTTGAAAAATTCGACAACAACATGAGAATCATTAGTCTTGGTGGCCTTAGCCCCCACCCATTTTCTCACATAATCAACAACAACCAAATCATTAAAAAATCACATTTAACTAATAAATGGACCAATAAAATTGATGTTCCATACATCAATAATGTTACAGAATAGTTTGGGTTGTTGAGGAATCTCATTTCTTCTAGAAATGTTTCCCATGTGTTGGAAACATTAGCATTAATTACAATAAAAATGAGCAGCATGGAATAATCTACGCCAATGTTATCCGGAGTCCAAACCGTTCCTAGATATCCATTGGGGGTCTAAAGTGTCCACCATAAGCATGTGTGTGATAGAATTGTAGAATAGAATCAATTTAATGATCTGGAACTTACCACTTAATAAATTGCACACTACAAATGTTACATAGGTATGTATCATACCAAACATAAAATCATGAGTCATTCTTTAATTTTTATACATGATGATTCTTTAATTTTATAGGGATTACAGAGGAAACAAGGTGGTTAACTAAATCTGCATTCCAATGATAAGTACCTGAGATGGAATAAATATGTTAATCATGGAAAGTGTCCCAAATGGGTACCTGGTCCAAGGTTTCATCCTCTATCGTGTGAGTAATCCTACTGATTTGGTCCGATACTACATTTTCTAAACCCATCTTTTCCTTTATCTAATTTTCAAATTCCGAAAGAATGACTATCCATCAGATTAGCTTAGGCTTTGCATCAGGCTTCTTCAATAGGTACCTCAGAGCTACATGGTGAGAAAACACATCTACTTTAGAGCCCAATAAATTTGAATAGAAATTATCTAAATAAAATATAGTAGTAAGAATCTTCTTTTATGTGGTAATCACATGTTAACGTCCCTCCACCCTCTGAGATAAGACAGCTCTAACTGCGAAGTTGGAGGCGTCACACATAATCTCAAAAGGAATCTCCCATCATGGGGGGTTGTATGATATGTGGAGTGTTAAGATATTGTTTTATCTCATCAATGGAATTCTGGGAAGAATCATCAAACACAAAATCCTAATCCTTTTGAAGTAATCGTTACATAGGAAGAGCAATATTCGTAAAATATTTGATGGATCGCTGATAAAATCATGCATGTCCTAGGAAAGATCTAACATCATGCAGACATGAAGGATGGTATGAGGATGAAATAATGTCTATTTTAGTTATATCATCCTCTATCCAATGTTTGACAGTACATTCCCTAAGAAAATGCCATGCTCTACCATTAAATGACATTTTTCAATGTTCAAGACCAGATTCTTCTCAATACAATGATTCGAAACCTTTCCCAAACTACTTATAAATTCATGAAATTAGGATCTATAAACTATAAAATCGTCTTTAAATACCACCATGCATGTTTCAATAAAATCAGAACAAAATACTCACCATGCATCTCTGGAAGGTACCTGCGGCATTGCAAAGTCCTAATGGAATCCTTCAATAAGAAAACACACTGAATGGTCAAGTGAATGTTGTCTTCTTCTAATCCTCCAGAGCAATAGGAACTAGAAAATATCCAGAAAATCCATCCAAAAAACAATAATGTGTCTTCCCAGCTAGTCCCTAATGCTTTTGATCAATAAATGGGAGGGGAAAATGGTCATTGTGGTTGGACAAGTTTAGTTTACTATAATCAATACACACACACCAACTGTTTTGTACCCTCATTTTAACTAACTCATCTTTCTCATTTTAGAAACTTTTACCCCACTTTTCTTAGGCACAACCTGAATAGGACTTACCCACTAAAAATCTGAAATGGGAATGATTATTCCTACCTCGAAAAAATTTTCAACTAATTTTTTAATGAAATCCAAAAGAGTTGGATTCAGTATCCATTATGGATGACTAATGGGTTTATCCCTATCCACAAAAAGAATCATATTAATGCAATTGTAGGGGATAATACCTGATATTTTAGCTAAGGTCCACCAATTTTCCCTAATGTTCTCCCTCAAAATATTCAAAATCTTTTCTTCATGTTAAAAAAAATATTATTAGAAATGATAAAAGGTAATTTCTCACCACATAACACGTATGAGTATTTGAGATTAGGTTACATTGGCATGAGTTCCAATGAAGAGGGTGATGTATGGATGGAGGTATTGATGGAACTGAAATATGTGCACAAAGAGCATCAGTATCAGAAAATAAATCATCACAATCAGTAAATAAAACATCAATTCCATCAGAATACACAATAGCCAAGTCATAATCAGAGTTCACATGAACAAAATCAGAATATTAATCCATTTCAAAATCAAATCTCTGAGAGAATTTTTCATTATAAATGGGTGTGGAAGTGCTCTTATACATCAAACTAGAACCAATAATCTAAATTGCCCAAAACATAGGACAATAAAATTCCATGGAATTTTTATTTGGCGGTTCAATATGGGAGATAAAAAATGTGGAGTAGTCCTCTGTGGGGCACATTATGGATTATAGGACATTAAATATCAAAACTTCATATCCAAATTTCATGGAATGTGTAAAATTGTTGACATTTATGATAGGTTATTCATTTTTGAGGAAGGGTCTACCTAAGATATTCGGAGCATGTGAACTTATGTGATATTCCTACATTTTATGCATGTGGAAGTCTGCTAGAATTATCATGTCTCTTCCTCCGAAAATTATATCCTCAAGGACTCCCACTAGATATGTTGTAGCTCTATTTTCCAACATCACCACTACTCTTGCCGACTTCAATGCACCAACCTAAAAAGAAGAGAATACAGTGTGAGGTGTCACAATTATGTAAGATCCTAAATCAGAAAGAGCATCAGAAAAGTGTAACTCCACTATTATTCATGGGATGGTCAATGTCTCGAGATCCTTACATTGTTTTGGAATTTCTAAAATAGGTGTAATGAGTGTTTTCACATTCCTTCCTGGATTTATCCTCTAATTTAACTTGAGCCCACTTCTATTGGTACAAAGTTCTTTTAAGAATTTCACATACCTTTGGATTTTCGTGATGGATTCAACTAGAGGAATATTGATATCCACATTGTTGAATGTGCCAAAAACCCCCTTTTACATTAGCTATATAGCCATATTCTTGGTTTGATCAACCCTATTTGTAAAAAAGAAATTTTTTAGGAGGAACATTATAAATCTTTTCCTTACCTTTATCTTTCTCCTTGGGTTTCTCATTAGCCAGTTTTGAATGGTGATTCATTGGAGTTGAGTGGAATCCAGGTGGATTGATAGGTGAAAATATATTAGTTATTTTCTTCCCAAATCTCAATGTTATGGCACTAAAATTCCCCTTCAGATTTTTAGTAGATTGGGAAGGTAGATTTCCAAGGTTCTTACTTACCAGTTCACTGAGGGTGGTGGAAATCTAGCTCATTTGCATCTTTAACTACATCAGATCCAATCCTTGAATCCTCAGCTCATTCTGTTGATCAAGAAAAATTTACATCAAAGGATCATCGATGTTAGAATCTACCTTTGGATGATAATTCCCTTATGGTTTACTTGATGATACTTGAGCTTTAAATTTCCTTTGGGGTTTTTGGATACATTGTTGGTAAGGTGGTGGCTACTCAATTTTTTGTTGAAAGAGGGGGTCTTTGTTGTTATACAAAGCCCTACATCATGTGAAATTGATCCTTACACCCTTGTTTTTATGTTGTTAAAAAATAATCAAGCTTCTTTTAGGGATATTGTTATGGCTACTGCTGATATGGTCTCCCAAGAAACACTACCACACAATCTATTGTTTCATGCAGTTAGGGTAAACAGTTAGATGGGTGGCTTGTCTTAGTGAAAATTACACAAGGACTTTAAAGAGGGGGTTGTGATTCCTTTTCTTCCAAAAAATAATACCTAACCATAGTGGTCAATTCATCTTACATAGTATCAATCCAATTATTTTCAAGAGAGGAAGGACTTACCTAATGTACTCCTATAGCATGTGGTGTACCTCGGTCGCCAAATTTTTCGGAGTTTTGTGCCATCATGTTGATCAACAGACGTTCAGGTACTGGTGAATTGTACACCAATTCTCCTCCAGTCGCAACATCCATCATGATTCTCCCCGTAGGTGTGTGTCCCTCAAATATCTAGTGGATGAGGATTTTCTCACTGATTTGGTGATGTGGCCAGCTTTCACACAACCTCTTGAGTTGCTCCCATTACTCATTCATTGACTCCCCTTGTTCTTTCTTGATCCCTGAGATCTCTTTTAAAATGGATTTGAACCATGATGCTGAAAAAATAGCTATAGTAAAAGACATTTCAAATATTGAATTTCTGGGATAATTGGAGTGGAAAAACTTCTCCTCTGCCCAAAACATCCTAATTCACGTCCTAAAACTTAAAAATGAGACAAATGAATATTTATAGAGTATAGGGGAGGATAGGTTAATATTGGTTTCATGTGTGAATGAGAAGATTCTTCCACATATTTTAATCCCACATGCACCACATTCATGACCACAAAACACATTAATTAGCTATCTTTCTAGAAGGATAATATGTGAGAAATTAGGTTTTCAATCCCATCTCAAAATTTGGGCTCAATCCATGTATGGATGTAGACGATATGGCCCAAACAGAAATGTGATGTCCAATCTCACGTGTCCAGTCCACCATTGAATTAAGGGCCCATGTACTACATCCAAATGCACTTTTTAGCACTAGTTTCCTAAGAAAAGTTGTATAAATTAAAAGAGGAACACTGTTACAAAATTTTAAGATCAAACAGGTCATATTATAATTTTTATGTGTGAAATACTACAATGAAATTAAAAATGGTAAGACTAGAATTTTCATCAAATTTTAAAATGAATGATCTAATCCAAAATATTTTATAAATAAACTTATTTACCACAATTTTATGAAATTATATCATTTATTATCAATTGAATATTCAATGAAATTGTGTTTTATCATTATTCTATCATTACAACTGACATTAATTAATCATGATATATTCTCATGATCGTTACCCAATTTTTTATTAAAACAATATACACTATTGTGGAAAAATAGTTGTATTCAAGAACCAATGAATTGGGACCATAATATAAAATTATTATTTCATAAGAGATAGAGTCAACTAGAAAACACAATAAAGAAAATATAAATCAATATTTAAGGTATTTTAGTTCAAACTTTTTTCTATTTTATTAAAAATCTATGTACCTTCAGTTTCAATAGAGCATGAAACACTTTTATAAGAAACGTATCTCTAATTCTAAAATATAATGAATGATTACTTATATATACAGATCATTTTCTATCCCTATATGAAAGGATAATAATATTTTATGATATATATGAAAATACATATATCAGATAACAAATATCTATTCAATTAAATTACTTAATCTAGCTATCAAACTATTAATATTTAAACAAGACTTATGATGTTCCATCTTCTGGTCTTTAAGGTTTAATATAGATAATTTATATGATCCAATTATTCAGATATTCTATGGAAATGATTGAAAATATTGTTTAATATCCACATTATTCTATTATTTATATCCCTTTGGGTGGTGATAACTCATGAAGACACTATATTAAAACATTCACCCAAAATTCATATATTAAAAGAACTAATAACCATTGAAAATATAACCATACTGACTATTCATTATATACACATTATACGTCATTGTGTATATATTTATTTTACATGGATACATCAAATTAAGATAAACATGTCGTTCAAGAATTATGTTAAATTAGATATGGATTGTTAGTTATTGAATGCATGTGAAAAAAATTGGAAGAACATTTTTCTCTAAATCACATTAAATTCATTATTATACTTTCTGTATATTTTTTCATGAAATACATGGAAAAAAATTTCATATTGATCTCTATATTAATAGAATTTTTGAATCCCCATCAACCTTATATATTTTTATTGTAAATTATGTTTTTGATTTTGAATCAATTCATGAAGAAGGATATGGAAGTCATGTATTTTAAGAGATTTTAGTTTCAATTCTCTTATATTAACATAATTAAACATATTTCATAAATATCCATAAAAGACCATGAGAATATCTCTTATTATAATAAAATTATTTTTCTATATATTTTTCATAACATTATAATCCCATGGACCATTTTATTTATTATCACTGATATACATAGGACATAGTTCAGTTTTAATACTACAATCCACCATATTATGATTGAGATCATATTTCATCTTTTATCTTCCACATTGAATTTATAAAAACTCATAGAAAAATTACCCTATTATTTGTCACAATTCTCATTACTTTTAGACAATGATTTATCAATTGGTTAACCATTAATAAAATAATACAGGGTAATCTTATTCATATATTTTTTTGGATTCAATGATAAATATTATTAATATATTTATATTTTTTGTAATTTACATAATGAAAAATTCACATATATCAAATTATAAAATTATCTGTTTTAGGAAAATAATAATGTTTCTATTAAATCATCATATTATTATCAATACTTTGATGATTATTCCTTTTTAGATGATTTATTGGAATGTATTCATGATGACCCGTGAAACGGAATCTCCATGGATATTTAATTATTAATTATCATGTATAATTCATAAAAATAATACATGATATTTTTTGATTAATTATTTATTTATACATCATTCCATAAGTAGGAAAATCCTTTATCTTCCACATAAGTGTTTTACACATCGAAAATAAATCTTTTGAGGAATCATTGTTTTTATAGCTACCCACATTATAAATTCTCATCAAATAATATATTAAAGGATGAATGTAAAAATCTATATCATTTTCATGCACTAGAAGCCCATATATTAATATTATTTTGAAGTTGAACTTTTTTTAATACTCATACTTAGAAAAATTTAATAAATATGAAATAATACATGTTGTATACAATGAAATGTATGAATCAAGCCAAATGGATTAAAACATTCTCATGATAGACCCAATAAGTGACTAATCAGCTCAGTTATAAAATAATGATACCAGTATTGAAATGTAAAACTTCTAATCCCACTGTAGGATACCCCAACTCCAAAACATCATATATTATCATGGAATATTTCTATCACAAATTTGATGAAATTTCTACAACATGAAAAGATTTTGGAGCATTGGAATCGCTGAAAGGTTAAATAAAATATAATATAGAACACTAGATGTTTTCCTATCAACATTTTGATTCTGTCAAGATGCTCCACATTTTATAAAATCATTTAGGGACATTATAGTCTCTATGTATAAGGTGTATTATTTTAGGAAATTAGCGATTTCATTTATAGAAAATACAAATTGGTTGATTAACATCAGGGTCATATATAGATTTTTTTGATTATATCTTCTATCATGATGTATTTTATTCAAAATTGTTAGAACAAAATTTTATAATTGTATTAGAAACTCCATATATGGGTTGTTCCATGATAAAAACATATCAAAATTTATAATAGTTTCATTTCAACATACTTCAAATATATAAGTGTCATGAATGAATCAATATTTTTTCACCCTTATAAAATTATCATTTCCATTTGGTTTATCATGTATACCCATGTTATTATCTTCATTCATTATCATACAATATTTCATAGGATGATGAATACATGGAAACTAATCATAATAAAAAATTCTCTATTCTAATAATTTTTAAAGAACTAATATTCCCATTATTTTATTAATTACACATTCCTCATTGTTTTTAGTTGATACTTGCATAATAAAACATTTCTGTTAATAGATACGATAATATAGGCTTATAGGGTTGGTCTGAGATGTTTTATTCAAAAACAAGTTTCGTTATATGGTAATCCTTATTCCCATGATGAAGAGGAGGATATTTCAAATTAGTTTATGTTTTTGTGTCATAGTCCAACTATGTATCTATTTCCATGCCACTGAAGAAATGATATACACTATAGTAATCAATCCAAAGTGAGTTTATGTTGCAGTCTGTTCCATATATTTGTTGTTATATGGAGGTTATTCCCTGGAGGAATTAAAAAAAGGTTTTGGATTTTAGGTGTATTATAGATAGTGAATACATCCATATAGTCTTAAAAAATTTTCTATTTAATTATTCTCTTATATTTGATTCAAGGATTCGTTTTATAAGTGATTGGCCCCTTAAATTGACAATACATTAATGGAATAAAATATGTATTATGAAGAATTATTCAAGGAATATCAATCATTGAAAATACATATCTTCCATATATATCTACAATGATTATAGGATATTAAAAGGTTTAAATAAAAAACCCCACACTACATACACACTTTTTACATTGTTGGGGTCAACACCCATGTAACACCCTGAAATTCTAAAGTTAAAACATTGTCTATCACGCGCCTCACCAAGCGCATAAGGGAATATAATAACCTATGACATTAAAATATATTTAATATTAAAAATAAAGTAAATTAATAATATATCCTAAAATTTACGTGACATATAGTTATCTTTCATCGCACACAACAATGAGTTCCTCAATGGAATGCATTACATGGAAGACAAAATTTTACCAAACAACATTATATTATTAAAATATAATTATTTAATATAATATGATATAAAAAATCCATTATATTATAATTTATGAAATTTATTAACTAACATATGAGAATTCATGGTTTATAAAAATATTAAAATAATTCTTCAGGTAAAAATTAATTATAAATCTAATAAAAACTAATTAAATATAATTGAAATGTTATTATAAAAAAAATCATGCTCACAGATATGTTTTGTCATAATAAATTAAATCAATAATTATTAGTGATTGATATTAATGTAATATATATATATATATATTATATTTAGTCAATTATTTTTATTATTCCTCCAATAATTTTTATGAGAAAAATATATGAACAAAACCAATATTTCAAATAAAATCAATATTTTTAAATAGGCACTTTTATGGCCTATTAATGCTAAACATATTTTAAATCAATTATTCAAAATTTATTAATACTTTATGTAAAAATAATCATCATTGTTTAAATAGAAACAAAATAAATTAACTTATTTTGAGTTTTTTTCTATGATGTTTATTTTTGTGATGAATAGTGAAAAATAATGAATTCCCATAAAAAATATTTTTCTCAAATTTGTTTATAAGGATAAATTATATTTTAATTTGGTCTTAAAGTATATTTATATCATTTATTTGACAAACCATCAAATATATGTCATTGGAATCAATTTTAATTTCAATTTGGGTAAAAACAAATTAGCATACTTTTGACGGTTTTTACTTTAAAACCCTACATTGTCATCCCCTTTAATGGATTAAATTTAAATTAGATTATGCCAAATATATGATTGAAATTAAGAAAAATGCAATACATATTTGAAATGAAACTAATTTATACTGTCTAATAATGTGAAATTTTGTTTTTGTTCATGAAATTAATTAAAATCAATTACAACTATTATGGGGGAACTAAGAAAAACAAAGGGCTAAACCTTAAACTTATGTGCCAAAATGGCCTATAAATTCATCAAAAATACATTATACATCCATATATATTTTCTATAATCCTTGGATATAATTTTTTCTATTAATAGAGCCACAATGAATCATAAAAATATTGGTGAAATTCCATTTCCAAAAATTTAAAGGAGTGTCACTCCCCCTCCAATATAAAAAAGCCTCATAACCTCCCACTTCATTCCACCTATTAAGAAAATTTTCATTGACATATATCTACCCAAATAGATACTCAAAATCACTTTCATAATACTTGAATCCTCCCCATTTTTAGAAAACCATCTAGGGTATCCCTTTGGTGATAACCAATTGTAGTTTCCCAAATTAGTAGTAACAAATTCTCACAAGATTTTTTTTAATTACCATTATCTATCCCATTAAACTCTTATTATTCCATAATTATATAAAAAATTATCCTAAAAATAAAATTATTTATTTGTGTTATATTTTCTATGTTCACTTGAAAAAAAACTTCAATCTAATGGAAACTAACATACCATTCTTCTGTGCGATGAACCACCGCGTCACGAAGGGAATATGTTTGTTTTTCCATGATAACATATCATGATGAATATTATGATGAAGACTCTATTTATATATGATAGATATGTTATTTTTATTTCATTCTTAATATTTAAATATTTCATAACTAATTTCATTATACATTCCATTTTGTAAATAAGATAACTTCGTTTGTGGAAGGGTCAGTGACCGCCTCCTCAAAGCGATGTGATTTGTTCACACTATAAATGAAACATATTGAGTAAGATCTAAAAAACCATATATAACATATATTAAATATATAGGATAATGGACTTATAATATAAATAATATAATTTTCCTTTCATTCTTCTAATATGAAAAGGAAATTGATGTAGTGTGCATGCATACATATGACCTACCGTCTCTATGAAAAATAAATTTATATTCCTACCTCAAAACAATATGAATTATTATAAATATATATATAATGAGTATAAATATGATAATTTAATTTTTTTTATATTATGGAGAAGATTAAATCATTATAAAATTATTAGGAACAAAATATAAAAAGTAAAAGCATGCTTAAAAAAATTGGGCAATTAACACCCAAAATAGTAAAAATAAGGAAAGGTTATTAAAAAATGGGTAATCTGATATTATAAGAAGTTAATAATATGAAACTTATTATGGTTATATTATAAGTTAGTAACATTTTTATACCACTATAAATGGGGATAAATATCACAAAACAAAACAGAATAATAAGGCATTGGTTTTTTTTCAATTTCATTTCATTGAGATATTTTGTAATGTTATAGATCTAGTCACTTTTATATGGTGTATATAATGCCAACTTACTTATTGTATCCTGAATTACCACATAATCTTGATATTATATGACACTTTAATGTAATTAATGTATGAGAATTATGATTCAAATGCTTCAATGTGGTATTAGACACTTAGGAATGATTAATGAGTATTTCCCTAATAAATTACTTTTTCAACGGTATTTCCATTCATCAATGTGAACAATCCTTGTAGTTATATAACCTTTTATGGGAAATAATTGATAAATATTTATTATTAATTAAATATGGATATTTTAAAAGGCATATAATTTATGTTGATTATTCGATATGAGGAATAAATTAGACTATTAATGACTGGTGGGTCCTAGACATTATGTATCCCCTCAATTCAGTTATAGATTCTCACGAGATGAATAAGTTGGCCCAATTAAAAGGGTTCATATCTATAGTTTTAAATATATTTTTAGTGGTTTTCACGCTATATATTTTCATGTTACTTACACATTACATCGATTTAGGAAGCATTTATTTCATTTTCATTCAGTTAAAACATATCCTTGATATTTTTCTTTAACATATATGTGGATAAATTCTACTCTCAATTTACTTGTAACGACCCAAATATTTTATCTATAGAAATTACCTTATTATAATAATTTCCCATAGTATAAACCACTTAAAATCAGTTTTAGAGTAAAATAAAAACTATATAAATGGAGATTGAATGGAATATGAGGTTTTTTATAAGTTAAGGAACATTTATCGATGGAATAATAACCTAACTATTAGAATAGTTACATGATTATTAATAATATTAATTTGTCAACTAGAATAGTGACATAACCTATAAAATTATAAATATAATGTTTACATGTTATAAATGATAATATGATGTAAATATATTATATTATAAGTAATTATAATTTAAAAAAATTATTAATTATGTGTTTTTATTTTTATAAATCATAAATAATTATTTATATTTTATAATTAATATAATTACATTAAAAAATTATGTTCATAAAATATATTCATAAATCTATTATTTTTTGTTATGATTATATGATAATTTTATGAGACCTTAATTAATATTTCAATGTGTTATGAAATCATTTTTAATTTTAAAAACATTATTTTTTGAGTAAATTATTATTTTAATTAATTATTAAATTTCTTTTATTTGTAAAATTATTTTCATAAAATGGAGTTTATTTCTAAAATATACATTTTAAAAAATGGTTTTTTTGTTTTTTTAAATTACTTGTCTTTTGTGAATAGTGAAATATGTTAATTCAGGGAATATATAAATTATAAGATATATAGAATATTCTTTAAGTCATCAGTCATGTAAGAATAATAATCTCGAACTAGCCTTAACTGTTCTAATATATTTAGAGATAATTCTCAAACTATTCGTAGTCTTGATCCAAAATAATAAACTAATGAATAAAATAACGAGAGAACACCCCTCTCTTCCCCTATAAATACCACCCATCACCACTTATTCTCCTCACACCATACAAGATTTAATCCTTTCCCAATATGGTCCATATAATCCTCCTAGGACCCTACCTAGTTTACAAAATCCATTTGTCTCTTGAGAAGACCAATTTTTTATCCCTAAGGTGGTTTTTCGGGGGATAAATTCAAGAGGTAAAATCCTCTTTCTTTTTCATTTATTTTCTTTTCAATTTAATTTGTGTTGATTCCATATATTCAAAATCCACCAATACAAGATGAATTACATCTCTACAATCCTTTATATAATTTAATTATATTATATTAATGGAATATTTCATCTTCATGTCTCTTCCCTTTTAATTTTTCTAAACATGAAAATATCTATCATAGTGTGCTGATTTACCACCGCCGTGGATGATGCATTTTAATTTTACAAAAAATCCTACAAGGATGGTCATAAAACCTTTATTACGGTTAAATAATATTTCAGTATATGTATTATAAGTTATATATTATTGTACAAGAAACATATAAACATGATGTTAACTAAAATGAAATAATCTTTTAATGGTCGTAAAATTTCCAAAATTAATTAAATTATTTTCATTTATGTGGAGTGTAATTAATTGTCCTCATACCATAAAAACAAATGCTATATTATAGTTATTACACTAATTTATGTTCATTAATAACAATTCTAGAGAATACTTCTCATTTTACATGAACTTTCATACTCATATACAAGAAACCCGATTATGAAAAAAACAACACTCTTGAATGATGAAATTAAACACTATAACTCATTTAAATTGATAAAAAATGAAACTAGGAAAACTATAATGAATAAAATAAATGTATAATAGGTTCTTTATTTATTATTCATTGGTTATATTTTGATTATACATGATTTTAATATGAATAAATCATTCATATATATGGTAGGGGGATTCTCGAACCCAATTCCTTTATTTGGGTTATTCTATCATCCATGGTATGAATTTTATTATTATATTCTTTCAATGTAATTTACCTTTTCAATTTTAAATATATATATTCTTTAAATCTAATTTTATGATAAATATGATGATTTTCTAAAATAACACTTCTTTCTAAAAACTAATCTCTTACTTTTCCTGATATTGTTTCTTCTTCATTAAAGATTGAATATTCCTATACACATATGTTATTCACCTTATGGAACCCCGGTTTTTGTTCTTGAATTTATGGACTATGAAATTAAAATCATTACATTACATGGATTAATTTATGACTATTATTTATATATTTTTGGTTTGGAAATAATTATTATATAAATGATATAATGTGACAGTTGTACACAAAATCATATAGCGCTTCAATGCATTGAGCACTATGATGTATCTCATGAGATAATGTGAAATATGAATGAATATTATTCAATAATTTTTCAAAATGGTAATCTTAGTATTATTCAAATATGATTTAAGTAAACATGATTTTATCATTGTTCACAACTATTTTTTTAGTTAACCTCTTAGACATGATATTTTTTTAACAATGCAACATTCCATGACTTTATCAAATTCTTTATCTCGTGATTTTCATGATGATACTTTTCATATTTAATAATTATTATGATAATGCTCATCAATGTCTCATGTATCTTATTTAACATCTTAATATTATTTTAGGTCTCCCCCATCTTTTTATGTATATCATCGGCTGAATACTTTTATAAAGGAGATCATGATGGCCAATATGAAGCAATAAAAGAAGGGATAAAATAAATGTTTAAATTTTACTATGTAAATATTATGTATGGTATTAATTTTCTCAAGATAGAAAACCATTATATCATAGTTTGGTAACACTATTATGTTATTTTTTATTAAAATATGTAATAATCATGTAAAAAATAGGGTTTATATATTACTTATTAAATAGAAGGCCTTTTATTTTCTTTCATTTCTATATTGATTTTTCTTTATATAATTATTTAAATAGCAGGTTTTATTAGCTATTTACCTTTCCATATTGATTCATTCTGATTGTTTCATTTCTCATTCATCATTAGTAACCCTTACTAAGAATTTTAGCACACCCTTATTATGCTTCCTCTCTCTATGTCATGAAGAAAAAATCTGTGAATAAGTAATGAAGGATGCAGTTTACATCATTCTATTACATATCATATTTGTATTTAATATTTCCCATTATATTATGGATATCATGTATTTATTCTAGATATCAAATATTACAAAATTGATCATTTCATTGGTATTTGATTCCTTTTAATCATGAAAATGTAATAAAATATTGCACCACCAATGGGATTCTATGGTCGGGGCGTTATAGTTTGTATCAATAGAATTTTAATAGAAACCATGGAATTAAAATTTAGAAAACATATATTAGGGAACATAACACTAATATAGACATTGAGGGTAATAATGGGAGAGCATCCTAGAATTTTGGTAAGGGAGATATTATATGGGTATTCCTAGGAATATATCTATTTTTGGGTACTACAAGTGGATGTGACTTTGACACATGTGTGGTATGCAGTAACAACTCTAGAAAGGTTTTTTTTACCTGACTCAGCATAACCAAATACATGAGAATTAGACTTACAGAACAGCTTTTTTGACACTCATGGGAGATACACTTGGGATAATTCATGTTTTCATTGAAACCCATAATGAATTATTTGATAGTAATGATATCCCCAAATAAACTATATTCATTATTATGAAATTAGTTATTGAAAAAAATTTCAATTTATGATTATTGTTTAACTAGTTTTGGAAATTATACATTATGTTACCTAATGTGGGGATCTAATACAGTGCATTACATTGTTTAGAAATGGTGCATGTAAGGTTTAACTATATCATTACTCACAGAAAATATAAGGATTTACTGATTGAGGAACCCAAAAATGTTGGTTTTGAAAGCAATACTTTTATTGAAGTATTAGGGGAGCATAATATGTTTTTGACACCTGACCATTCTTGAATGGAGAAACTTGTTCCACAGAAAGATTCTCTAATGTTGTATTGATATATTAAATACAGTCCCCAATAATTTTATGGGACTACGAAACCATTGGATAAAAAGAAATGGATTAATTTATTGGAGAAGATATTCCCAGAATTGGGATGTGCTGAAAAGGAATAGGTTACACGAGAAGTTTATTTCCCGAATGGTGTTGTGGATCAATGGTGGTCATTGGTCTAGAATACATGGGGGAAAATGAAATATAACTCAGGGAATGAAGAACTTTTCAAGAGATATAATTCAATAAATAATTCCCTCATGAGAAAAAAATGATATAAAGGTAAATCTAATTATTTTAATGAACAGGGTGCAAACAATTATTGCAGATTATAAAGCTACCTTTACCAAGATGTGAAGGTATGCTATGGATTTCATAAACAGCCAATAATACAAGATTGACCATTTCATTTATGTACATAATCCAACTCTCCAAAGGGAACTGGAGTCCCAAAAAAATCATAATTTGATGAAATAGTTTTATGTGCTCTCAAGGTTAGGATAGAATTCTCTAAGACCTATAGATTCAATGTGAAGAAAGATAATATGATAAAGATAGAGGAAAAATAATTAAGGGGAAAATGGAAAGAAAAATTCCCCCATGTGATAACTGTGAAAAAATCTCCCTCATAATTCATTAAAGGATTGTGAGTTTGTTATAAGTGTAGGTAAAAGGGTCATGATGAAAAATAATGCAAATGTAATAAGTGAAACTCTTCTATTCGGTTTCTAATTGCATGGATATGGGACATTGTGAAAATTAAATCCCAATGTGGTAAGGAAATATACCTCTGAAGAAGACGTGGGATCAACTTAGAGCATTTTTTATTGAAATGACCTAATTGAAATAATATATATACTTCTATATTTGGATATAATAAATATGTTGTAAAATTATTTCATTTCTTATGTGATCATCATATGAATTATGAAATATATAAATATTTTACAGTAAAAAAATTTCAATAAAGATTTGAGACCATAAAATGGATGGTACCATGAAAAGTAATTCATTAGAATGATTATTTTTTTTGGAAAACTCGTAGTTAATGGAAATATATCATTTATTATGTTCCCTATACTAAGATAATTATTTTTTAACAAAAATTATATTTGATTTATATAATATAAATTTCATATTACTAACTACCTTGGAACATATTATTGTTTTTCTAAATAAGTGGATTATGATATAATTTATGGAGTTTACAAAAAATTTGGATATATGTAATATATAAAATAACATGATAATTACATAAGAAATAAGGAATAATTCGTGTTCCAAATTTATTATAATGTTAATCCATGTTATTTCATTATTTTTGGAGAATAGATTAAGAAGATGATCACACATTCAATTTTTAGTGATTAAAGAACAAATTCATGTTTATTAGAGGATAATGATATTGTAATTTATGAAATTAAGTGACCTTCATTACATTGTTTTGGATCATAATATTTTTCAATAGTAAACCATTTAAAAATTGTTTTGTAATATCATTGGATTAGGTTTTAGAGATGTATGTACTACTTCACCATATGATACAACTTATTCTATGAGATGAATTAATAATTGTTTGGGGAATAATAAGAGAAAAATGGTTTTTATATAAAAAAAGTTTTCTTATATTCATATACTTTTAATAATTCCTCAACTCCTGAAAAAAATGGTCTTGAAATAAAAAATGTTTCCCTATTATAATTATTTTTTATGAAAATAATGAAACTTATTCACACCTATGATTTATGTTTTTTTGTCAATAAAATTAATTTAAAAATGTTCTCTAGCAGTATCTATCAATATTTAATTGTAATATTTTTCATTCATATACATGTTTCCATTTCCCACCTATGTTATACTAATAGGGAACCGTGTTATGAAATTATTGTACATATATTTATCTCTTATTATAAAGATGTGATATGAACCCTTTTTATATTTTTGGTTTTTACACAACAGTTTATTTTCAAATATAAAACCCTCTATTATTGAGATCAAGTTTAAATTAAAAGGATTAATTTAATTATGTTGTAGAGAATGTGACACCAAAAAATTCAAAAGTTAAAACATTGTGTATCAGGCACATAACTAAGATCATAAGGGAATATAATACCCCTAGACATGAAAATATATTTACTATATTAAAAAATTAAATCAATGATATATATTTCAATTCATGTGATATAGAGTTGGAATTCATCATAAGACACAATAATTTTCTTCAATGTCTTGTTTTACAAGCACAATAGTGTTTTTCCAAATGATAATATATTATAAAATTATTATTATTTAATATACTATTATGAAAACTAGATTTAAAATTATAATTTATTAATATTATTAACTAATATATGAAAATACATTGTTTATAAAAATACAAATTTAACTTATTGGTTAAAAATTAATTATAAATAGATATTACAACCAATTGAATAAAAAGGGAATGTTTTTATAGAAAATTATTTTTAAGCGCACAAATATGTTTAATCCTTATAAATTAAATTAACTATATTTTATGAGTGATATTAATATAAAATATTTATTATATATTCAATCTAATCTTTTTGGTATTCATCTAATATATTTTATAAGCATAAGATAAGAACAAACCAATCATTTTGAAAAACTATCAACATTTTATAAAGGCACATTTATCACTTTTTAAGGGAGATCCTATTTTAAAAAAAATTAGTAATTTTAAATATATTAGATGTCAAAATATACTTAATAATTGAAATTGAATCATAAAAATTTTCTTAGGGGTAATTTTCAAATTTTTCTAGGATGTTTTATTTTTAATGAATAGTGAAATGTAATAAATGTTAACACAAAAGTGATTTTTGTATAATTTATTTGTAAGTATAATTTATATATTAATTTTCTCTTAAAAAAATTATATCAATTATTTTAAAATTAATCCAATTTACATCATTGGAATAAATTTAACTTTGAAATTTATTATAAAAACATTGTAAACTTTGGAACGTTTTAACATTAAAAACCTCTATTGTCATCCCATATATGAGATCTAATTTAATTTAATTCTTACTGAATATTTTACTAGAATTTGGAAAAATGGATTATATATTTTAAATAATCATTATATAAAATTTATAATAAGTTCATATTACTTATTGACAAAATATATTAGTGAATGTAATTAAAATTACTTACAATGATTATTGGGAATGTTTACTTAAAAAAGGAATAATCCTTAATCATTAGGGCCTAGATAACCTGGAAACTTATATAATATCCATTTTATTGAAATATTTCGACCTATAATCCATATTATCTAATTTTGACATTTTTGGAGACACTTTTAATATGAAAAACATTGGTTCAATGTCCATTCCAAAAATTAAGAAGAGTGTCACTCCTCCAACACAATAAAAGGCCTCCTCTCCTCCCACTTTCTAAAACCTCTCAAGACACATTGTACTGAAAAATTACTAAATATATCATTAACATCCCTCCCATAATCCTAGAATCCTATTATTTGGCCTATATCCATCCAAGGATGCCCTTTGTTGCAAACATAAAAGAGTTACCCAAAGAAGAGGTAACATCTTCCCACAAGATCATTAGTTTAATTTCTATCATCCACCTTCACAAACTAATATTATTACTTGAATATATTTAAATACCAATATACTCAATATAATATGATATTTTTATGTTATTTTGTCTAACTTCACTCATACACTTCCATCTAATTGGTGAAAAACTTACCATTACTATGCAGGGCGAACTACTACCTCGTAAAGCGAAGTATATCATTTTTTCATTTAATTCCTCTCATGGTGTACGTTGTGATGTAAATTTTATTTATATATCATAAATATTATATTTATTACCCATTTATGCTTATATAACTCTTTTATAACGCATATAATTATATGTTCCATTTATTGTAAATACGATTACACCATTTGTGGATGTGTGGATGACTGCCGCATAAAAGAGATATTATTAATTCACTATATAAATTAAATTTATTAAGGATTAATTTAATAAAACTATGTAACATATATGACTTATATATTATACTGTAGTTATATCATACATATATTTAATTCTTTTAGTTCTTTTAATACAAAAAAAATTAAAGTATTGTTCATGTATAGGTACAACCAACTATCTCCGTGAATGATGTGTTACTTTTCATATATCCAAACATTATAAATTATTATAAATTAATATATAATGAATATATATGATAATTAAATTATTATTTTTACACAATCTATATGATGAAATCATGATCTTATTAGTAGGAACATTAAATTACAAGTCAAAACATAGTTGAGAAAACAAGGTAATTTACACCAAAATTTTAAAAATAATGAATGGTTATTAAATAATTGTTAATAATATAATTTATGAGGTTAATATTATGAACATTATTGGGATTATATTATATGTTAGTAACATATTTAAAACAACTATACATGAGGATAATGAGCATAAATCCAAATTATTATTAATGTATGGAATTTCCTCTCAATTTCATTTCCTTGAGACATTTTGAATGGTTATCCACCTAGTCTCTTTAATATGTTGTATATTTTTCCATTTTACATTTTGTATCATTAATTTACTCATTTTATTTATATTATAAGACACTTTAATTTTATCAATTCACGAGATTAAAAATTAAAATTTGTAAAAGTGATATGTGACACATTGGAATGTGTAAATATTATAACCCTCAAGAATTTTTTTTTCAAGGGTATTTCCATTCATCACTATCAAAATCATTGTTTCTATTTTTCCTCCAATGTGCAATAATTTATAAATATGTATTCTTCATTCAATATGGGTATTTAATAAGGCACATTATTTATTTTGATAATTCAATATACTGAATGATTTGTACTGGTAATGGTGGCTGGGGCCTGGAAATTATATAGAATATTGATGCATCGACAGTTTCTCATCAGATGGATAAGTTGTTCAAAATAAATGGATTTCAATATATATTTTTATCCATATTTATATATGTATTAATGGTGTAGGTTTCCATATTCCTTATACATGACTCCAAATAATTAATAATTTCCTTCATTTTTGAATTAGTTATTACATATCCATGAGATTTTGTGTCAATGTAATAATAGATGGATTCTAATCTTAATTCATGGATTAAATGAATTTTTGTCTTGTTTATTGACTTTCTATATTGACTATTCTATATCCAGTTATTTGAATGGAATATTTTATTGGCTATTTATCGTTCAATGTTGATTTATCCCCATTATTTAATTATTTTTTATACTTAAAAAAACCTTACTATGTATTTTTATCTCACCCTTATTATGTTTCTTTTCCCATTGTTATGATGAATAAATCATTGAATCAATATTCAAGGATGCAGTTTTTAAAATTTTTATTTATCATGTTTGTATTTTTAATCTCTCTAATATATTATGGGTATCATGAATTTAATATGGCTTTCAAAATCTAATAAAAAGATTGGTAATAATGGATTTTATTCCTTATAATCATTCCAATATAAAAGAAATAATGTACTAGCTCTGGGCATCTAGGGTTTTTCCATTACAACCCATCCATCTCTCGCACCATAACTATTTTTTTATGTAATGGTGGGTTATTACAGTGCACTAAAATATTGTGGTACATGTACCTTATGATATGGAAGTCTTCATCTAATGTGTCTCATGCACATTAATGTTACCACATGTGTCATAGTGGCTATTTTCCACACAATACTAGGTCATGGTCCAATCCTTGTTCTATGGAGACCCCAAATTTTCAAGAAAATCTCTCCTCCATTTTTAAATAACCGTGTGGACGAAATTTAATCATGATTAATATTTGTGGCCCCTAGAAAGTGATCATATTGTGGTTGGTTTGATAATCTGGTTTATGTACACAAACTGTCAAGAATGCTTGGTACTAACATTGGAAATTGTGAATTTGGAAGAGTTACATTATGGGATCCTTTTTATACGAGAATACATATTAGTATTTATGTGTTGGAATAATTGATTTTTAGGATTTAATTATGGTCACTGGTTGGTATGGGTATCCCATAAGACCTATCATTATATTATTGTCATGGGATATGTTAGAATAGTTAGATTACATGTTTGATGCTGATTACAATTTTTAAATGATGATTTTTTTCATGTCATGATGTGATGATATTTTTTATCTTGATGTACCTAGTTTTGTGCCATTTTAACATAAGAGGTTTTCATTTGGATCAAAAGATAGGTTACTATCATGGTATGGTTATCCCATATAGGGGTATTTTTCTTGGTATGTTAGAAATACAATGTTGGATCATGATGTCCTAGTAGAATAATTGTACCTCAATTCCATGAGGATTATGAAGATAAATTACAATACATGATGCCACGTGGATACTAAGTAACGCTTTATAATATTCCTTGAATATTCCAATTAGAATTACCAACTGAATCCTTCTGGATTCTGAGAGGTAGTTCGACCTACTTAAGGCTAACCTGGGATTTTGAGTAGAATTTCAACTTAATACCTTGAGGATTATATGTGGTATTCTGAAAACCTTATGGAATGGATATGATTATTTATAATGATTCATGATCATTACTTTACAATATTTATAAAGAAGTTTTGGTTGGTGGGTTTTTGAGGATTTGATAGTGCATAACCACTCTATTTTGTAAATGTGATTGTGTGCATGACCAATTTATGACTATTATGAAATAAAATTCTAATATTTGAGAACACCATATTGTGGAATGATCAGTGATGTCTTATTTAGTGTTTTAATCAAACCCTACTTGGGTATTTCAATGTGCTTATAGATTTCATGGATAGATGTCCAGTGAAGGTTAAGGTCCCAATGATGGATATTTGAGAAGTGGAGAAGAGAGCTAGAATGACCATGATAGACTCTAAAGGACCCTACTGATGTTTGTTATTGGTTTTTCTATTTATCCACTTCATTACATTGGATATGTATACAACCTTTGGAGATTTTTTTTTATTTTATGAAATTAATGACATCTTATATTTATATATTATTACATTGATTATTTCATTATTTTTAGAATTTTCATTTTATTTATTTTTAAATAATGAGGCAATGTTACTGAGGGTATTTTATGAACACCAAAGAACATAGAACCTCCCTTCTAGTTAGAATCCTCTTGAGTATAGGGATTAATGCATGTTTAAATGCGGCACATTAGCTCAGAATCGGTGTTTCATGATGTGGTGTTACAAAATTATATCTAAGCACCAAGATATAATAACTTTTTCTTCTATTTTCCTTAATTTTGGATGTGGTAAAAAATAGATATGATGGTTGGGACTCCGTTAGTTGAACTATAATATTTCTTTAAAGACAATTTATAGTGGACATTCGAGTTTCTATAAAGTGGGAAATTATGTTTTCTTATTACCAATGGTTAGATTCAACTTGGGTGATACATATGATTCTTCTACATGATTCATGAGATTATGGGTGTGTCCATTCATCAAGACTAGGAATTTAGGATCACATTACAAGTGTAGACATGTTTATGTGTAACATAATAGTTATATAGTTAAATACCTTGATTTGTGCCTCAGTTCAGTATAGTTTCTCTGATTATGGTATATATCTATTATTTCAATGTTGTTGTGATATTTTATTGTAATTAAATATTTGAACATAATATGGTTTTGTCCTAATATATAAATGATGGTTTTTAATTACATGTTGGGATTGAGACCATAGTTAGTGTTAAGAGTGTTATACCTTATGTTGAGGGTAGAGTCTTGGAGAATCCTTTGAGTGATTCTAAAAACTGGTTAATATCTATTTATTTTCCTATTGCTTCTTCATGGTGTGGAGATGTATCTTTAGAGATTTTTTATAGGAATTATTGCTATATAATCAAAAATTGTTTTTGTTCCATCACATGTGGTGCAAGAGGAGGTTCCCAAAAATCTCCAGTACTAATACCCATTATCCAGGCTGTAGAACCCATTTAGTTAGGCTTTTTCGAGATATTGCCCATAAAAGGTGTATCCACTCATAAGACCATGATCAATATTGATTTGGATTTTTGGTGCCATCATCCTTGTAATGGCTCAGACCATCATGACCCCTCCCTTTTCCAAATTTCGGCATGACCGGTCAGTGGGAATGATTGGTGGGACTGATCGGCGGGACCGATCGGTGGGACCGATCGGCGCGACCGATCGGTGTCATCCTTCCTTGGCGGGCTTTTCATCTACAGCCTCCCCGTAACTCCACTTTTAGGCCTTTTTAACTTTATTAAGTGTTTCGAGGATGTTTTTAAGCCCATATTTAATATCTAAAAATCAAAGAAACCTCCCTATTAAATAAAAATTAATCCAGTCATGTTTAACCACCCAAATGCATAGAAGAACCACGATCCGACTTCCAAGGCATTCAAATTTCTTATCTCGTAAGAACCAGATTTTATCTATATATCGTAGAAGAATTTATTCTCCCCCATTCTTCCTTTTTTTTTCATCTTCTCTATTCTCCCTCGTGTGCCCTCATTCCCTCATTCCTGAGACTTGTGGTGCGCCTTGGCTGAAGTCGTCTGCTCATCCATGGAGTTCCTGACATCCCTCCCCTGTAAATCGCACATCCCCTATTCTTGGAACGTGGACAAAAATGTCGATCCTTGATCAATCAAGTAAGTATTTTCTCCTTTATCTCTTTTTTCTGTGTATCATGCAGGGTGGGCATTCTTTTTCCGTTGTGGAAGCTAAGGAAACCAAACTTAATGAAGATAATTAATGGAATTTAAATATTAAAAGGGGTTGTGATCGATGTTCTACTTTACTCTTTATGTTGTTATGTTTTGTGAACTTTACGGGCCTATGTTCACTGGAAATCATGGACGTTGGTGGACTTTCTCTGTGAACTATTGAACCTCAGTGCTCTGAGATGTTTAAATAACAGTAACATGAAATTGGTTAATTATGTATACTCGGTTAAATAAATTGAAATCACCAGGATCAACCCCTTTCTGTGATGACCCCGGTTAAAGCACAGTGGAATTGAAACCATAGAGTGTGTTAAATCTTTTAAATCTGAAAAAACATCTTGTGTTGGTGGTAGTGGTTTGGTTGTTTCATTCACCGGCCGATTGCTGGGGTGATATGGGTGGGGATGGGATCCACTGTTGTTATACCTTGTGGCTATGTGATTACTCACCTTATACCACGAATTGGGGTGGGATCCTCTATTGTTGAGAAACCATTGGCTCCTAGATTTTTGGCGACATGGGGCAGTATCTTGGGGTTTTCTTTGTTTCTAGTACTCCAAGGGAACTCATTTATCCCTTTGTTGCTGTGACTTTGTAAGAGAAATGGGTGTGAATGCTTAAATTTATTTTGGCTGTAACTTTTTCCCTTGGTTTGTGCTTATGCTGTTAGCTACCCAGTAGTGCAGAAACTTATTTAAACATTATTAAAGAACATGAAAAAAAGGATGGGACAATTGGGGATTTGGTTTGAAGTGAGTTGTGACTTGGCCATGGGTGTTGTTATATACTCTTATGAATGAATAGTAAGGATAGTGTTCTTTAGGCAGGCTGAAGAAAAACCAATATTGGGTGAGTGCTTGTTACCTATACATATACTTGTAGTTTTTTGTGTTTCTTATTTTCACCCCACCCAAGTTGAGCACTTAGTGCCGATCACCTCCATTTCATTGGGGAGGGTGTTTTTTCCAACACTTATATTAGTTGCTGGTTATTAGCTCCTTTCTGCTCCCTTTCCTGGATAACCCATGTATCTTCGGGCAGGCTGTGATGGCCTGAAGTCCATTGTTAGCCCAATAATCTTTGGGCCGGGTACTGTGGTGGTTGTCCCAGGTGTGTGCGGGCAGGTGGTTTCCCAATTATCTTCGGGATAAGGCTCAGGTGTCTTCGGGCATGGCAGTGGTTCCTCAATCCTAGGTGTCTTCGGGCGTGGCAATGGTTTTTCCGGGCTCAGTGTTTTTAGGCGTGGTTACGTGTGATAGTTGTGGCTCAGGTGTCTGCGGGCGCGATTTTGGTTGTACCACAGGTGTTTGCGAGCTGGATGTGTGGTTGTGGCCCAGTTGTGTGCGGGCGGGTGTGGCAGTGGGACTGCGGTGAAAACGCCAAGATCGGTTCAATGTATAGGATGTCTTCAATAACCAGTGGGAAAGCGGCGCGAGGTACTCAAACATAAATGTTCTATTACTATACATTACTTGACTTGGTTTATTTAGGGACTGTGCTTTGGTGAGGCTTGGGTGGTTAGTTTCCTTACTAGGTTCTTGGTTATCTCTTTTCTCATAGGGCATTAGTATGCATCCCCAGTTGTTCACGAGAGTCCATGGTTTTTCCCTACCGAGTATAATTGTATGCTCACCCTACGTGTATAAAAATGCTTTTACGTTTGCAGGAGGAATTCGAGGACCGTGCTGGACCGTACTAGCTCAGACCTTGTGGAAGATCATTGTAGTTGTTGTTGTTCTTTCATTTGGAATTTTGCTTTTTAGTCTCTTTATATAATGTGGATTTTAGTTTCCTGACATGCATTGTGAATGGTTCTTGGATTTACTTTTACTTTCAGCTTTGGTGTAGTGGAATTCACTATCTTATATCCTGATCCTATTAAAATAAAAAGGGGTAATGCCTTCCATTTAGTGTGTGATCTTATGCCCTTGGGA
Source organism: Viscum album (assembly GCA_963277665.1). NCBI lineage: Eukaryota > Viridiplantae > Streptophyta > Magnoliopsida > Santalales > Viscaceae > Viscum > Viscum album. The sequence continues at coordinate 503,010,117 of OY728122.1, read as the reverse complement.
CTGGTCGCCACTCTAGGACCTTTTGAAGGCGGGTTTCATGGTTCATTATCTCTCCTTCAACATAATGAAGGAGGGGCCTGGAAACCTAATGGCCCCTCCCTCCTTTTGGTGAATGCAGGTCATGAAAGAATGGTATCAGAGGTGAGGTTGAGAGATATGATGGAGTGTGGAGTTAGGCACAGTGATTATTGCATGGGATGGTAGGTCAACATTGTTGGGTGACCTTGGTGCATGAATTAGGCCAGGGAAGACGGCTAGAACATGAGATTTTAGGGCCCCTGTGATCCAATGCAAGGACTCTAGTCCTACCGAACGACAAAGTGAGGCTACACTGATTACTGGGTAGAGACCATAGGAAAGGTACATGCATCATAATGACTTGTGTTCTCAGGTTTCTAGGTGTTTGGGGGATTAACAAATAAATAATGAAGCTTAGGAAGTCTTAAGAACAATGTTTTGCACTACATGGGCTTAGGCATTCCCTGTTTACCATGTAGTTATGGCACCCAGGAGGTGACCAAGAGTTGGACGGGCGATCGAGGCCCAGGAGGACGACTTGGACGATCAGCAGAGGGATGATCGAGTGGAGGAGGACGACCAGTGGCAGAAGTTGCTTCGCGCCTTCCAGCAACAGACCCTTGAGAAGTACGAGGGAAACACCTCTGACATGAAGATGGAGAGCTGGAAAGAGGAGCTTGTGATAGCCTTCAGCTTTATCTAGGATCCGACAGAGTACTGGGTTCCTCTGGCTGTCATCCAGATGCGGGTAGCAGCGCGTTAGTGGTGGACGCTCTAGCTGGGGGATAGGAGAGAGGCTGAGGTGGCATGGGTTGACTACGAGAAGGAATTCTGGGTGGAATTCCTCTCATCTACGATGAAGGCAGTGAAGATGCAAGAGCTACTCTCCCTCCAGTAGGGGAGTATGTCGGTAAGGGAGTTGGGGATCAAGTTCTAGGACCTCCTCCGCTTTTCTTCAGACCTCATTCCAGATGAGGAGTCTCAGGAAAGACCTTTAGAGGTGGGGCTCTGACCCTCCCTCCAGTACTCTGTTACCCCCATCACCTTGCCAACATACATGGAGGTCCAGAAGAAGGCAGAGGTGGTGGAGAGGATCACACACTAGGAGGTGTGTCAAGAGAGGGGATTCAGCTAGGACCGTCAAAGGGAAAGTCTATCACGACCAGACCTCCAGCATCAGGACCCTATTGGTTCTGACCAGTAGGGAGCAGGCCGTAGCAATTCCAGTTCGGGTCCCCCAGTCCTCGCCCTTTACCTTCAGGCCCATGACTGAGGTGCCTCGTCTGTGGGAGGCATGGACATTTCAAGAATCTGTGCCCGGACCGAGAACAGTATGGTAGTGGCGGACAGGCCCAGCACCCAACTCAGTAGCAGCTTCCAGCTAGGCCCTTTCAGCAGCAGTAGCAGGGGCCATGAGCTCCCACTCCTCCGATGGCAGAAGCTGTAGGTGGAGGCTGGGCTCAGGGACCTCCTCAGGGACCTCGACTAGGGCGTGGTCGGGGAGGCGGATGACAGCTGAGGGGCAGAGGAGATAGGCGTGGATAGTTTCACACCGCGGAGGTAGTAGTTCCAGCAGGACGAGAGGATGTTCGAGGTACGATCAATTTGTTCAGTACCCTTGGTTTTTCCTTGTTCGATATCGAGGCTTTTCACTCCTTTGTTGCACTCGGTCTAGCCCGTGCACTGGGTCTGGATGCCGAGAGACTTCCAGTGCCCCTGGTGCTGAGCACACCAGTGGAAGGACAGACCAACTTGCTATATGTTTGTAGAAGCTTCAGGCGGATGATAGTGCCACATCAGTCAGTCATGGATCTACTGCTGCTACAGATAAAGCCATACGATGTCATCTGAGGCATCGACTGGCTGTTCTCTATGTGTGCCCTCATCGATTGCTTCCGAGGAAGGGTTGTGTTCTCATAAATGGGTGGCTGATGTGTTACTTTCACCTATGAGTGGAGTGGCTAGAAGGGCAGCAGGCGAAAGGAACGCCTCCTCTCCTTGGTAGCCGAGCTGTCAGTAGAGTCAGTGGATGCTGAGATGGTGGATGTACTAGGGATCGTCAGTGAGTTTATGGACGTCTTCCCTGAGGAGGTGAAAACTCTACCCCCTCAATGTGATAACGAGTTTGGGATACACTTTCAGCATGGTGCTCGCCCGATTTCGATGGCTCCCTACTGGATGGCGCCTTCAGAGCTATGGGAGTTGCGGATTCAGATCGACGACCTGATGAACAAGGTTTTTTTTCGACCGAGTGTGTCACTGTGGGGTGCTCTAGTCTTGTTCGCAAATAAGGCATATGGTGGTATCAGGTTGTGCATAGACTACAGGAGGCTGAATCAGGTAATGATCAAGAATCGCTACCCTCTTCCGAGGATAGACGATCTATTTGGCCAGTGGAAAGGGGAAGTATGGTTCTCGAAGATTGACCTACGGTCTGGATATCACATGTTGAGGGTGAAGGAGGGTGATATCTCGTAGTCGGCCTTCAGTTGAAGATATGGGCACTTCAATTTTGTAGTCATGCCTTTCAGTGTTATGAATGCCCCAACTGTGTTCATGGGGATTATGAACTCCATCTTCCGGGAGTACCTAGATCAGTTTTTAGTTGTGTTCATCGATGACATCCTGATCTATTCAAGATCAGATGAGGACCACACAGAGCATCTGAGGAAGATTTTATAGGTCTTTCGACAACACCAGCTCTATGGGAAGATGTCTAAGTGCATGTTCTAGACGCGAGAAGTGCACTTACTTGGGCACGTAGTTTCCGAGAATTGGGTAGCAGTGGACCCATCAAAGGATGAGGCGGTTGTTTCACGGGCAGAACCCAAGAACGTGGAAGAGGTCCATAGTTTCCTCGGGTTGGCATGTTACTATCAGAGGTTCGTACCCAACTTCTCCTGAGTTGATGCAACTTTGATATCCCTAACCAAAAAGGACCAGACTTTCATGTGGAGTGAGCAGTGTGAGGAAGCCTTCGAATATCTGAATGAGAAGTTGGTTAGTGCCCCAGTGTTGAGGTTTCCAGAAGATGGGGAAACATATGAAGTATTTTGTGATGATTTAGGGAAAGGCGTCAGATGTGTGTTGATGCAGAAATAAGGGGTGATCTCTTATAGGTCTAGGAAGCTATGCCCTCATGAGCATAATTATGCCCCCCACGATCTGGAGCTTGCAGCGGTCGTTTTTGCACTAAAATTGTAGTGGCATTAGCTCATCAGAGAGCCCTTTGTAGACTTCACGGACCACGAAATCATGAAGTATATCTTCTCCCAATGGGACTTGAACATATGATAGTGAATGTGCATGGAATTCCTCCTGGATTACGATTTCGAGATTTCCAACACCTTTGGAAAAGGAAACGTGGTGGATGATGCCTTGAGCAGGAATTCATAGAGGGATGCGGTCCAAGAGTCGGCGAATGTATGGAGGGAGATAGAGGAGTTGGATTCCCTACACCTGGATGCAATGATGGATAGTTAAAGGGGTTGCCTATATTAGATGACAGTACAATCATCTCTGTTATGTCAGGTTGAGGAATCTCAATGGGGAGACCTAGAGTGCGAAGTAATGCATGACCTAGTTGACCTGGGAAATGCTACGGAAGGGTGAACGGAGGATGGTCAGAGCCGGATTCTTTTCCGAGGAAATTTGTTTGTTCCAGAGGCAATGCACACCTAGGATCATAGTGAGTTCCAGAACTCACCCCTGTCAGTGCACCCGAGAGTTTCCAGGATGTACCAGGGTCTAAAGAGACAGTTTTGGTGGCCCAGAGTAAAACGGGTATTGGAAAAGTTTGTGGCCAAGTGCCTAGTGTGTCAGTAAGTGAAGGCTGAACACCGTGTTCCATGTGGTTTTTTGAAACCTTTAGATGTCCCCGAGTGGAAGTGGGATGAATTATCGATGGATTTCGTCACAAGGCTCCCCAAGGTTCAAGGAGGGTGCGACGCCATCTAGGTAGTAGTGGACTGGTTGAAAAAAACAGATCACTTTCTAGAAATCAAGGAGTCCAGTGTAGTAGATGCTTTAGCACGAAGGTAAGTGGATGAGTATGTGTGGTTTCCTGGAGTTCTGAGGTCCATAGTCTCGGATAGGGATGCATGATATACCTCACGAGTCTGGAGGGGTTTTCAGGATGCTTTTGGCACCCAGCTGCGCCTTAGCACTACATTCAACCCCTAGACAGATGGGAAGACAGAGCGAAGCATCCAGACCTTGGAATATATGCTACGAGCAGGCATCCTGGACTTCAGGGGATCATGGGTTCTACACTATCCACTGGTGGAGTTCACCTACCACAATAGCTACCACTCTACCATTGACATGGATCCTTTCGAGGCATTGTATGGGAGGACATGCTGCTCACCCGTGTGCTGCACAGAAGTCGGGGAGACAGGTGTTCTTGGCCCGGAGGTGGTGCAGAGCACGACAGAGAAGGTTCATCTTATACGAGAAATGATGAAGGCGGCTCAGGACCAGAATAAGTCACATGCAGATGACAGGAGAAGGCCCTTGGTGTTTGAGGTCGGGGACCATGTGTTCTTGAAGGTATCCCCTCGGTGTGGGTAGTGGAGGTTTGGTAGGGGAAGTAAGCTCTCCCCCAGGTTCATCGGACCCTTCAAGGTGTTGCACCAGGTTCGCAAGGTGGCTTATCATCTGGCATTTCCACCACACCTGCAAAGGGTGCACGATGTATTCCATGTGTCCTAGCTTCGTAGATATCTACACGAAGACTCCCACGTCATCGATTGGGGAGAGTTAGTTATCAAAGACGATGTAACCTTCATGGAACGACCAATGATGATCACGGGGCATGAGGAGAAGGTGCCTCATGAATGAACCATCCCATTGGTTCGCGTGTTATGGAGGCATGGTGGGGTTGAGGAGAGTACCTGGGAGAGGGAAGCACAGATGCATACCCAGTACCCAGAGTTGTTTTGAGTTTTATCCTATTTTGTCAGTACTTGTTTGCTATGTGATGCTTTACCTTGTTCACTATGGGATGTATAGTTTCCTTTTCTGTGAATTTGTGTAAAGTGTCCTAAAGGATTGGGACATGATGACCTGATTCCTAGTTAGGATGCATTAAAGAGGATGCACCATAACCCGTGAGGGTGAGTCAGTGCCGCCCGAAGTGGAGAGTATCTTAACACGGAGGAAGGGAAAACCCCCTCTCCCCTGGACAGGAGGTTTAGTCTATCATTTTTCATGGTTTCATGGGGAAAGGAGAGGAATGGCGTCTATGGTTGTGCAGGAAATAAGGTGTTCTTGTGTTAGAGAGGTTCACTCCTGAGAGGTATCTTCTGGGGTGGTTGTTCGGACCCCCCCCCACTTTCCTTCGGGTCAGGTTCTGGATTCTTGAGGTTGAGAATAGTTTAAGAGGTATCTGATGTAATGGACTAGACCCTCATGAACCCTCTTTTTTCCAAATTTCTGCGTGATCGGTCGGCACGACTGATTGGTGGGACCGTTCGGCGTGACCGATCGGGTTGACCGATCGACGAGACCGATAGGCGGGACCGATCGGCGGGACCGATCGGCGGGACTGATAATCGCGACCGATCGGCGGAACCGATCGGCGAGACTGATAGGCAGGACCGATCAGCAGGAACGATCGGCGTGACCGTTCGGTGGGACCGATCGGCGGGACCAATCGGCGGGACCGATCGGCGGGACCAATTGGCGGGACCGATCCCCGCGACCGATCAGCGGGACCGATCGGTGCGACCATTCAGTGGGACCGACCGGCGCAACCGATCGGGGAGACCGATCGGCGAGACCGATCGGCGCGGCCGATCAGTGGGACCGATCGGTGCCATGCAGCCTCAGTGAGCTTTTTTTCTACAGCCTCCCCGTAACCCCACTTTTAGGCCTTTTTAACTTTTTGAAGCATTTAAAGCCGTTTTTATGCCCATAATTAATATCTAAAAATAAAAGAAACCACCCTACTAAATAACAATTAATGCATTCATGTGTTTCCACCCAACCGCGTGGAAGAACGACGATCCGAATTCCAAGGCGTTCAAATTTCTTATCCCATAACAACCGTATTTTGTCTATATATCGCAGAAGAAGTGCATCCCCCCCTTCTTCCTTTTTGGCCGACTTCTCTCTTCTCCCTGGTGCTCCTGAAGTCCATCCTTCCCGAGACTTGTGGTGTGCCTAGGATGAAGTCATCTACTCATCCTTGGAGTTCCCGAAGTCCCTCCCCTGCAAATCGTGCATCCCATGTTCTTGGCATGTGGAGAAAAACGTTGATCCTTGATCAATCAAGTAGGGATTTTCTCATTAGTCTCTCCTTTATATGTATCATGCAAGGTGGGAATACTTTTGCCTTTGTGGAAACTGATGAAACCGAACATAATGAAGATAATGAATGGACTTTAAAGAATAAAAGGGGGTTGTGATCGATGTTCAACTTTACTCTTTATGTTGTTATGTATTGTGAATTGTACGGGCCTATGTTCACTAGAAATCATGGTCGTCAGTGGACTTTCTATGTGCACTATTGAAACTCAGTGCTTTTGGATGTTTAAATAACCGTAACATGGAATTGTTTAATTACGTATACTCGGGTAAAAAAATTGAAATCACCAGGATCAACCCATTTCTGTGATAACCCCGGTTAAAGAACAGTGGAATTGAAACCATGGAGTTTGTTAAATCTTTTAAATCAGAAAATACCTCTTCGGTTGGTGGTAGCGGTTTGGTTGTTTCTTTCACGGGCAGACTGCTGGGGTGATACGGGTGGGGATGGGATCCCATGTTGTTATAACTTGAGGTTGTGTGATTACTCTTATTATACCACTAATTGGGGTGGGATCCTCTATTGTTGAGAAAGTATTGGCTCCTAGATTTTTGGGGACCAGGGGATATATCTTGTGGTATTCATTGGTTCTAGTACTTCTAGGGATCTCACTTATCCCATTGTTGTCGTGACATTGCAAGAGAACCGGGTGTAAATGCTTAAATTAATATTGGCGGTAACTTTTTCCTTTGTTTTGTGCTTATACTATTAGCTTCCCAGTAGTGTAGAAACATATTTAAGCATTATTACTATACATGAAGGCAAGGATTGGACAAATGGGGATTTGGGTTGATGTGATTTGTGACTTGGTCATGGGTGTTTTTCTCTTCTCTTATGAACGAATTGTAAGGATAGTGTTCTTTAGGCTGGCTGAAGAAAAACCTAGATTGGGTGAGTTCTTGTTACCTATACATATACTTGTAGTTTTTTTGTGTTTATTATTCATTCCCCACCCATGTTGAGCACTAATATCCGAACACCTCCATTTCATGGGGGAGGGAGTTTTTCCCAACACTTCTATTAGTGGATGTTTATTAGCTCCTTTCTGATCCCTTTCCCGGATATCCCAAGTATCTTCGTGCAGGCTGTGATAGCCTGAAGTCCATTATTAGCCCAAGAATCTTCGGGTAGGGTGGTGTGGTGGTTGGCCCAGGTGTGTGTAGGTAGGTGGTATCCCATGTATCTTCGGGATGAGGCCCAGGTGTCTTTGGGTGTGGTAGTGGTTTTTCTAGCCCATGTGTTTTCGGGCATGGTAGTGGTTGTTCTGACCAAGCTGTTTGCAAGCGTGGTTATGTGTGACAGTTGTGGCTCAGGTGTCTACATGCACGATAGAGGTTGTGGCCCTAGTGTTTGCGGGCGGGATGTGTTGTTGTGGCCCAGGTGTGTACGGGTGGGTGTGGAAGTGGGACTGCGGTGAAAATGGGGGGATTGGTTCAATACATAGGATGTCTTCAATAACTAGTCAGAAAGCGATGAGGGGTACCCAAGCATCGATTTGTTGTTACTATACATTACATGACTTGTGTTATTTGGAGAGTGTTCCTTGGTGATGCTTCGGTGGTTAGTTTCATTGATAGGTGCTTGGTTATCACTTTTCTCACAGGGCATTAGTATGTCTCCCAACATGTGCACGAGACTCCTTGGGTTTTCCCTACTGAGTATACTTGTATTCTCAACCTATATATATAAAACTACTTTTAGGTTTCCAGGAGGGCTTCGGGGACCGTTCTGGACCATACTAGCTCAGACCTTGTGGCAGATCATTATAGTTGATGTTGTTCTTTCTTTTGGAATTTTTCTTTGTGGTTTCCTTACACATTGTGGATTTTACTTTTGTGACATGCATTGGGAATGGTTCTTGGCTTTACTTTTACTTTCAGTTTTGGTGTTGTGAGATTCAATATCTTATCTCCCGGTCATATTAAAAGAAAATGGGGTAATGCCTTAAATTTTTTGTGAAATCTCATGCCCTTGGTTCTGGTCGCCAATCTGGGACCTATTGAAGGCGGGTTTCAGGGGTCATTATCTCTCCTTCAACATAAAGATAAAAGGGCCTAGAAATATGCTTACGCTTCCCTCCTTTTGGTGAAGGTGGGTTGTGAAAATCCTTCTACATTATATTGTAATATTTGAATGTAGTATTAAAGGTCATGATGGACATTGTTGAAAAAATTTGTGAGTTTTTCCTCACTCATGAGGAGGAATGATTTATTCTAGAAACCATTATATTTCAACGGCCTTATAAGAGATAGTGTACTTCCATGAGACAAGCTAGGATATGAGAGGATTTTACTTTTAAGACCTTCAAGGAGATATCTATTGATAAATGCATTCTGGACATGATGAAAATGGACCATTCACTAGAGACTATAGATTTGAATCAATGTTCTATGATTTTCTGAACATACACTTCTTGATTTATGGAATTACATTGCATTTAACATTTTTATCTATGAAATAAGAAAAGAATGATCGGAAGTTCAAGATAAGACTAGGACTATATCACATACATTAGGTTACGGAATTTGATTAAATGACATACTCTGAGGTTCTTTCAAAGGCACCGACCTTTGATAAGTGGCTAGAGGAGGATACATGAATATGATTACTTATAATCCACAGTATGCTAGTTGACGAGACTTCATTCAGTACTATGGGTTTTTATTTGGGAATTATAAAGATGAAGGTATATGATTCAAATAAAGGTAGTTTCACATGGGATGTGAAGTGTGTAGTGCCATAATTTGGAGTTCAATAGTGCTTGAATTGGGGAATGGCCCGAAATTATCAGAGGTTCTTTGGCATACCTTATATCATGTTTCAGTACCATATAAAGACATATAAAATTATCTATTTTTTATAAATAGTTTCATGGAATATTTCCCATTGTGGTAGGGTTGAGACATGATATTGAACATAGGGATCCATTCAATGTCCTTAGTAGTATGATCAAATTGGTCATTCACCTTACGAATAGGGAAGAGGATCTAAGGCGGGTCATGTGTATATGGTGGATTTGACTCTATAAGAGGGGTGAGGGACCACCTAATATTTCAGATAAAATATACTTTATGTAAAATTTACCAATTTTCTTATTCATTGCTTATTATTCCCATTCTTTTTTTTCTTCACATATAGGGGTTAGACATGGCCTTCATTTCAAGTTATCCACTGAGTTAGTCTCCCATGATACACCGTTTCACATAAAAGTGTACCACCACTCACAATGACCAGAGAATCATGTTGTCATCGAGGACTATTGAAATCTATTGGGGTACATGATTATTTAGATGACAACTTTTAATATCATTTTTATTATAGACTGACTGACTAAAATTTGATCTGAAAATGATTTCTACCATTAAGGGGAATCTTTCACATCATTATAGAGTGATAGATATGTGATGTATCAGTAGTGGGAATTGGGTGTAGGATGAGTTTTTGAAATCATCAATCTACTCTAAAAGTTCACAACCTAGATAGTTGAGGTGTTTGATATCTCAAAAAAACATCTTTCAAGTGAGTTGTATGCTAGAAAATGGTTCACAATCATCTGAACATGAATTTTCAATAATAATTGAAATCATGTCATTAGAAAGAGATGGGAATGTAGTTTTAGATCCTCCTCCCTCCATCTGAAATTGACATTACTTGATCTGAAAAATTTATGAAACAAGTATATAACTTAAAGAGCATAAATAGAGATTATCCATGTGTCAAATAAAAACTCTTAATCCTTAATGTTGTCTCAACCGACCTCTGATACCATGTGTAAGGACCCGACCTAAAAACATTACATTATTTTGAATTAAATGAATAATTCACATTGAGGATCTTTACAGGTTTAGAGTTTTAGAGAATTAGGCTATAACTATTAAATATCAACTTGAATATGACATGTAGAAACTACTAATCAGTATCCAAAAATAAAAACTTTTTAAAAGAAACTTGTCTAGTTCCAGGTTTTAGACACCATTACTTTTCCATGATCCCATCCTTGACCCTATTCATATTTATGTCCTATGGAAAAAATTTCAAAAACATGCGTTCATCAAAAAAAAGCACAGTAAGGGTTATAAAATAAGGAAAGAGAACATTAGGACATCAATAAATACCATTCAATGAAACCATATGTCTCAATTATAATATACCTTATGAAATCATATAATTTATGAATAACACATAGAAATCATAAATCACAAAGGTATCTTATGGTATACAAAACATACATACATTATAGCTTTCACTACTACGTAGGGAGTTAAATTTGAAATACCCATCATTGTATATTACCCAAATCTTTTAGAAGAAACATCAATGTTTACCTTGGTCATGTTACCCAATTCCTTGGAGAGCTATCTCGGGCTCACCCTCCCTAAGATTGTCACAGAACCACCCGTATAAATAAAAAATGTCCAATAACTAGTACATATTCATAACAAAAAAACAAGATTAAATTAAAGATAACGTTTCCACATTTCAATTACAATATATCATTTCAATATATCAATATAATCAATGTTTTATCAAACCATATTCAAAACCATTTAAAATAATTAATGATGAAATTTTTGAATCAAATTTTCCAATACCACTTTGCTGATTTTAAATGAATTATCATTTGAAATAATAAATGTCCATATAAATAAATCTTAAAAATCATTTTTAAAACATGGAAATTAATGATAAATATTTATATTAATAAATCTTTAAAACATTTTAAATTATATTTTAGTTATAGTGTTTAAAAAAATGAGAGACACATGAATAAAATTAGTTTAGGAGTAACATTAATAAAGGATTATAATATCATGAAAATAAATAGATTCATGATATAATATGTCAAATAGTAGTATTTATTCTTTATAAAATTGAATTGTCACATAACATCAATGAAGTCTTAATGGAATGTAAATTGAGATGAAATCCCTTATAAAGATAGTGTCCTTAGATAAAGGATAAATCAATTATATAATTATGTATGAAAAATATAAATACAATAAATATGATTTGATATTCAGTGTAAAATAATCAGAGGTCTTTCATGAAAATTCATAGCACGACATAATCAATAAGTAGAAGTTTAACCCAATGAATTGAAATTGGGTTAAAAAGATCCCTTATAAAAATTCAACAGCCTAACACCATCTCTTTAAAATTCAAAAAAAATAGTTGATGAGAGATAAAAGGGTATCTAATCACATGTTCATAAAATTTACAGAAACAAGGATATATAAGAACATATCCCAACATAATAAAAAGGAAATTAAAATACATGACATAAAAGAATTCTTTGATTAAAAGTGTATAGTGAAAGGTTCCCTTACCGATTTGGTAACTTATGAAACATAAATCACATTAAATAAGGGTCATTAAATGAAGATTTATATACCCATAAATTAATTTATATTACACAATGAATATAATCATGGGCAGTATATGCAGTACAGAAAATAAAATAGTGGAAAATATACCATGAATCTCCCGAAAATAAAAAGTGAGATGAAATCCCCTTACCACGTTGTAATCAATCGAGTCATATGACCAAAAGTAGATAACCATAAATTGAATAAAATAATACCATGAATATAAATATAATAAATATAATATAAATCAAATGTCAATTCACAATACATAACATGTAGTAAATAAGTGTCGAACAGTGGAAATCTCATGAAATTAAATGTGAGATAAGAAACCCATTACCTCGTGTCCAACATGACTTGATCGTTATTTAATCTCCTGAATAACAAAATAAAGTTAATTTATACTTTCTTAAGAAAAATTTTCATGTTTCCTATTCATTTTATATCAATTTTTACATTGCTATAGCAGTTAGTTAATTATTTGAGTTCATATCGGTCATTTTGTCGATGTTCAGAACGTGAGTTCAAAATGAAGTTGTTCTAATTATAAATTTTCCATGTGGTCAAAATTAAATTATCTCCATAATGATATTAATTATTTTTGATGTCATATATATCATATATATCATATATGTCCAATATATATAAATATATATATATGTATTTATAATAGTACATAACATTTGGAGATAAGAAAATAAAAGCACTATTCATGGAGGCATTAAGTCGTATGTATGCATGAACACTACTTTCATTTATACGTCATATTTAATGGAATGAAAATGTAATGATAAATAGGTATATTATAATTCAAGTATAATTTAATATATAACTTAATTATCTCCATCCTTTATACGTTCCATGTATGGCCTGAATGATTAATATCACTTTGAGGGGGTGGTAGTCTGCACTTCCTCAAATGAAATTATCACTTTTACACATTTTGGAAACCATAAAGGTATATTATAAATAGAAAATATAGAAACATATAAACAATATAAATATAATATATATCACATATAAATTTAGTTATATCATAATGGACACCATGAGAGGCGGTTGGAGATAAATGAACAATCATCGTTTCTTGAGGAAGTAGTTCATCGTCTAAAAAATTAGTATGTTCTTTTCCCATTAGATGGAGGTGTGTGTAAGTGTAGTTATAATATTTATTATAAAAACCACCTAATTTATTGAAGATACTTGTTTTATTATAATTTAAATTAATAAAAAGAATATTTGGGGTTGGAGAAGTAAAATAAAGGAAAAAGAATTAAAGGAATATGTTACCATTAAATCAGGTATCTCCATTTGGTTTGAACCAACAGATTAAATTGAATTTCCTTCTACTAAGGGGAAGGATTCTAGGAGGATTAAAGGGATTTGGGAGAATAATTGGGCATTTGTTGGATGATCCAAGGGGATTAGGAATTGTAATAAATGGGTTATAAGTGAGGGCTTTTCATAAGTTGGAGGAGGGGCTCTTTTGGAATGTTTAAAAATAATATTTTATTATATAATGATTTTCGTTTTCTAAAGGTCCAAAAGATATTAAAGTAGAATATAATATGATTCATGTTAAAAATAAAATCATCCAGTAAGAATTGTACAGGTTTTAGATATTTGTTTAATCATTATAATCTTATTTATTTAAAACATTCATTAATGAGGTAAACACAACATCATTATTGTGTCGTAAATATTTTCATTTATTTTCTATATAAAAATCATAAAAAAATATCATGATGTATTAAATATTATTATTTTTCAGAATTATTTTTATAGCTGAAGTGATAACTTATTTGACCCCTTCTGAGAATTTATTTACTAAAAGATATATGTTTAAGTCATTTTTGTCTTCACTTGAGATTAATTAATATAAAGTTTCATTATCACTCCCACGTGGCTCCACGGGGTTTAAAATTTAACAAATGATGCCAATAGTATGAAATTTAATGACAAATAGGATTAGGGAAATGTAAGGGTAATTTAATTTTATTATAATATTATTTTTTACCTTTATTTACCAGATTTACCCTTTAACAAAGGTAAATAAAATCCTTACTAAGGTGAACATTTAGAATGATTAAAAATATAAGATTCTTATTTACAAAATTTGAACCTCCTAATTCCAAATAGGGAATCCATTTTTCTAAATTCAATTCGTATAAGTGGAATAAATTATTTTAAAATTAATTCTAGTTGTTAAAACAAGAAACGTGTTTTTAAGAAATAAAAACTATTACAATATTGACAATTATATTTGTCCAATTTCAATGTAAATTTGGGATGAGAAAAAAAATCATGGGATGAACATAAAAAGATCAGTATGGGTTATAAAATAAGGAATGAAAAAATTATCCCATCAAAAAATAACATTAAATGAAACTATATTTTTCAATCATAACATACCATATTAAATCATAAGATTTTTTAATTACACATAGAAATCATAAATCGTTAAGGTAACTTATGGAATTCATAACATAAATTCATTGTATCTTTCACTGATACATAGAGAGTAATGTTAGGAATACCCATTACAGTATATTCCCTAAATATCTTAGAAGAAACATCAATGTTTACCTCTGTCATGTTATCCAATGCATTGGAGAGATATCTCGGGATCACCTGCCCTAGGTTTATCACAGAACCACCCATATATGTCAACAATTCCCAATAACCATTACATATTCATAACACATAAAACAAGAATAAATTAGACATAACATTTACACATTTCAATTATAATATATCATTTCAAGATATCGACATAATCAATGCTTTATCAAACCATTTTAAAAACCATTTAAAATAATTAATAAATAGATTTCTGAATGAAATTGTCCCATACCACATTGATTATTTGAAATGAATTATCATTTAAAAACATTAATGTACAAATAAATAAATCTTTAAAAAAAATTAAACATGCAAATTAATGATAAATATTTAAAAGAATAAATTTTAAAACATTTAGAATGATATTTTAGTTAAATAGTTTTTAAAAAATGAGAGATTCGTGAATAAAATTAATTGAGGAGTAACATTAATAATGGCTTATAATATCATGAGAATAAGTAGATTCATGATATAATATGTAAATGACTAGTATATACTCCATATAAAACTGAATTTGTGCATATCATCTATGAAGTCTCAATGGAATGTACATTGAGTCAAAATCCCTTACAAAGACAGTATTGTTATATCAATGATAAATCAATTATATATTTATGTGTGAAGAATATAAATACACAAAAAATTATTGGATATTCAATGTAAAACAATCATAGTTATTTCACACATATTCATAGCACGACATAATCAATAAGTAGAAGATTAATCCAATGTATTGAAATTGGGTTAAAAATATCCCTTATAGAATTTCAACTGACTAACGATATGTCTTTAAAATTCAAAAAAAAAATAGTTGATCAGAGAGAAAATGGATAAAATAACATGTAAATAAAATTTACAGCAACAAGGATATATAAGAACCTGTCCCAACATAAGAAAAAGGAAATTAGAAGACATGACATAAAAAAAGTCTTTGACAAAAAGTTTATGGTGAAAGGATCCCTTACAGATTTGGTAACTTACGAATCATACATCACATTAAAGAAGGGTCATAAAATTAAGATGTAAATACAAATAAATTGAATTATATTACACAATTAATACAATCATGGCTAGTACATACACCACACAAAATAAAATAGTGGCAACTATAGCATGAATATCATGAAAATAAAAAGTGAAGTGAAACCCCCTTACCACGTTGTAATCAATCGAGTCATATGAAAAAATGTTAATAAACATAAAATTAATGACAAAATAACTTGAATATAAATATAATCATGATAATATATATAAAATTTCATTGAAAATTACAAAACATGTAGTAAATAAGTGTCAAACAATGTAAATCTCATGGAATTTAAAGTGAGATAGGAAACCCCTTACCTCGTGTCCAACTTGACTCAATTATTATTGAATCTCCTGAATAATAAAATAAATATAATTAATACTTTCTTAAGAAACATTTTCATGTTTATTATTTCTTTTATATCCATTTTTACCTTGATATAACAATTAGTTAATTATTTGAGCTCATATCAGACATTTTGTCGATGTTCGGAACTTGAGTTAAAAATGAACTTGTTATAATTATAAATTGTCCATGTGGTAGAAATTAAATAATCTCCAGAATGATATAAATGATTTATATATCATATATATCATATATATAATGTATATATAAGTATTTATTATAGTACATAACATTTTGAGATACGAAATAAAATGCACTATTCATAGAGACAGTAAGATGTACGTACGCATGAACATTACCTTAATTTATATATCATATTTAATGGAATTAAAATGTAATAATAAATAGGTATATTATAATTTAAGTATAATATCATATATAATTTAATTATCTCCATCTTTTATAAATTCCATGTATGGCTTGAATGAGTCATATCACTAGGAGGGGGCGGTAATTTGCACTTCCTCAAATAAAATTATCATGTTTACCCATTATGGGAACCATAAAGGTATGCTATAAATGGAAAATACAGAGACAAAGAAAAAATATAAATATAATATATATTACATATAAATATAGTTCCATAATAATGGATACCATGAGAGGTGGTAGAAGATAATTGAATAATCATCATTTCGTGAGGCAGTAGTTCATCGTCCAGAGAAATCGTATGTTCTTTAGCAATTAGACGGAGGTGTTTGTAAGTTTTGTCTGAATCCTTATCATAAAAACAATCTTGTATATTAAGGATACTGGTTTTATTATAATGGAAAGTAATAAAATGATTTTTGGGGGTTGGAGAAGTAAAATAAAGTAAAAGAACTTAATAGAATATGTTACCTTTAAATCGAGTATCTTTCTTTGGTTTGAAACAAATGGTTTAATTGAATTGAATTATTCCTAGGGGAAGGCTTCTAGGAGGAGGAAAGGGTTGTTGGGAGAATAATTGGGCATGGTTTTGATGAGCCAATGTGATTTTGAATTATGATAAATGGGTTTGAGATGAGGGCTTTTTATATGGTGGAGGAGGGGCTCTTTAGGAATGATTAAAAATATTTTTTTTTATATAATGATTTTCTGTTTCTAAAGGTCCAAAACATATTAAAGTACAATATAAGATGATTCGTGTTAAAAATAAAATCATCTAATAAGAATTGGACAGGTTTTAGTTAATTTATTAATCATTATAATCTTATTTATTTAAATAAATCATTAATGAGGTAAACACTACATCAATATTGTGTCATAAATATTTTATTTATTTAATGTATAAAAAATAAAAAATGTATAATGATGTATGAAATCATATTATTTTTCGAAATAATTTTTATAGTCGAAGAGATAACTTATATAATCCCATATAATAATTGATTTACTAAAAGATATCTGTTTAAGTCATTTTTGTCGTTACTTTAAATTAATTAATATAATGTTTCATTATGACTCCCAACTGTCTCCATGGGGTGTCAATATTGACCCAAGGATGACCATGTTCAGAATTTTCTCAACAAATAGGATTAGGACATATGTTAGGGTAATTTATTATTATTCTCATATTATTTGTTTACCCTTATTTACCCGATTTTCCCTTTAACCGTGGTAAATAATGCATTCACTGAGGAAAATATTTAAAATTTATAAAAATAAAAGATACCTATTTACACAATTTAGACCATCTGATTCCAAATATGGATTCCATTTTTCCAAATTCAAAATACATAAGTGGCAGAAATTAATTTAAAATTAATTCCCATTGTTAAAACAAAAAGTGTGTTTTTAAGAAATAATAACTATCAAAAGATTGACACTTATTTATGTCCAATTTCAAAGTGAAATTACTTCAAATGAACAAAATTGTATTAAATAGTAAAAAAATAATATAATAAAATTTAAAAAAAAATTAAAAAGATAATATAACATTATAAATAAATTATATTAAAAGACATCTTTGAATAAAAATACTTAATTTTTCACTATTCATATAAAAATAAATTTTATCAGAAAAATACCAAAATTTTATCCAATGTAAATTTTGAGGTCCAAATTCAAAATAAGAATGTTATTTTTTCAAATAGAACATATACAAGTGAGACAAACAAGAATTAAAGATGGTTCTCAATCTAAAGGCAGTAAATCATCCTTTTAATAAATATTTGAGTATTTATGCATAAAATTGAATTCATTCTTATTTAAAGACTCTAAAATTTCTTGGATAAATGTAGAAACATTTAAAAACATGTATATTCATATTTTTGTTAGTTCTGTCCATTCCCGCCAATATAATGGCTAGGCGTTAACTGCCATTAAAAAAAATATTTTATTATTATTTTTCTGTATGACTCAACATTGTGTGCAACATATGATTTCAATGAAACTTGTTGTTGCGTATCGAGTACTGCATCGAACATAGCATCCCATATAAAGTAAAATTAATATTTAATACATAAATTTTAATAAATATGAGAATTTTATATTCATTTTATACATGGGATTTTACATCCTTCCGCCCTTTTGGGAATTATGTCCTTGGAATTTTAAAATTGGGCTTGGAAACATCATTGAATGTCCCAAATCACAAAAAGTGTCAATAAAAATATTACTTTAAAATAAATAAATTAAAATATAAAGGTCACTCTAGATAACCCATATTGAGATTCCTTGTATAAAAACATGGATTTGGAAGAGAAACGAACCATCAATGGTTGATGGAGAGTGGTAGAAAACATGATTCAGAGAAAGTTAACCCCTAGATAATCACAAATGTGTGATGGGTTAAATGACCTTTGATTCCCCAATAGAAAAAAATAACGAGAAGTGTTTTTGATTTAAGTAATATTTCATAATGTTGGGGAATTTATTTAAAAACCTGAAGAAGAACATATGGAATCATACTTACTTTTCATGTAAACATTCATCCTTTACTAGATTTCTACCATGAACTCATCTTTTCTCCAAATGATGAGTATTATAGATGACTTGTTCACATTGAAAGCGTTATAATCAACTTCAAGACAATCACATAATCGACAAACGATGAGCTATATTTTTTCCATTTCTTTTGACATTAACCAAAACCAAATGGTCAGTACCAGACCAGATAATCCCCAAAAAGGATAATCATTCACAAAAAAAGAAAACTACTCTTAATCTCCAAAATTTATCCAACAATACCCAAAGTTCTACAAATAATATTCAATAAACAACTTTCCAAAATATTATTCAAATTAATAAAAACTATTATTGAAACCCAATCACCAAAAGGATTTAATCACATAATCTTCTATGAGAAATTTAAAAATTAATCTCTAAATAACATCAGTTACTCTTAAAGTATCATACTTAAAATTAAATAAACTAATCACATATTTTCCATGATAGGTTAATCATTTCCATAAATACACCAAATCACCATATTTCTACAATAAAAACATAGATTATTCCAAAATAAAATTTCAACCATTACTCTAGATATGAGATCCCATAATATTCTATTTACCTTAAGCATATAATGTTTCTAAAAGATAAAACAACTATTAAAATAACAGTTAGCACTTAATCACTATATCACGTTCCAATATTAATGATATCCATTTGATAAAGCATAAGTTCCCAAAATCAACTTATTCTTGATCAATAATGTCTTTTAACTTAAAATAATAAGCCAGACAAACTAGATACTTCACGTAGGATAGTGTTAGGAAATTCCCCTTTGCCACTCTTCAGTTGTGGGTGAAATTCCTATGGCCTTTCCAGATTCGATGGGTTGTCACCAATCTTATTTTTTGTCCTTTTTATAAAACTCAAAAATAACCAGAACAAGTTTTAACCTCAAAGTTTTTAGTTTACCTTTCATTTTTATCCAAATACTTTAAGACCTCAACATCTTAGATATTTTCATTTTTTTCACCTCTATTTGATAAAAAACTATTCCCAATTGAAAGAACATCATGCCTTGATCATGGTTTCCATATGGCTTCATCATCATCTTGTCCACGTAGGTAAGTGATATATGCATTTCCACAATGATTTATAGATCCTTCAAAATAATTTACTTCCTTCATCCAAATACACCTTGTACAATTTGGGTCATATGAGTGTTTATAGAAAAAAAGTTTCAAAAAATAACCATGCATGACATATTATTTTAAAACATCTGAAAAAACGTGATTTTTATAAAATAGTCAGACTAAATTTATGTTGAAACATTCAATAAATTGTCCTTTTAAAAACCCATATGTATGTGCTGAAAGAGTATAATTTAAAATAAAATACCAATAGGTTGCACAAGGGTCCCCTTATTCAACAAATTTTTCAAAATCATAATATGCTTCAGAATCTTGTGATATGGTAAAATATTTGAAAAGTCCTAGATAATATTTGTATTTCATAAAAATATGAGAAAATTGAGAAAATTGGATTTGATTAAATAAAACCCCTAATCCACAATGATATCGAGGTGTACAGGAGGTGTTTGATATCTCCAAAAAATTCTTTCAAGTGATTTGTATGCTAAAAAATGTTTCACAGTCATCTAAAAAATTCTTTGAGATTATTATTTCAAGCATGTCATCAAGAAGAGATAAAAAATTTGTTTGAGATCTTCCTCCTTCCATTTGTAACTGACTATCCTTGATTTGAAAAAGTAATAAAATAAGTATTTGACATAAATAGTAGACATAGAGACTAACCATGTGTCTAATAAAAACTCATAATCCCTAAATTTGTTTAAACCGGCCTCTAAAACCAAATTGTGAGGAACTGACCATAAAACATTACATAATCATGAGTTAAATGAGTAATTCACATTGAGGATCTTTTTAGGCTTAGTGTTTTAGAGAATTAGGCCATAAATATTACATATCAACTTGAAAATTACAAGTGGACACTATTACTCAGTAACAAAAAATAAAAACTCTTAAAAAGATACATGTATATTTCCATGTTTTAGATAGCATGACTTTTCCATGATCATGTCCTTGAACCTATTCATCTATAAGTCTTATTGAAAATATTTGAAAAACTTGGGATGATCATAAAAATATTATTAAGGGTTATAAAATAAGGATATAAAACATTATCCCATAAATAAATACCATTCAATGAAACCATATTTTTCAATCATAACATACTTTATAAAATCATAAGATTTTTGAATAACACATAGAAATCATAAATCATAAAGGTAACTTATGGCATACATAACATACTTACATTGAAACTTTCACAGCTATATAGGGAGTTAAAGCTTGAATACCCATCAACATATATTCCCTAAATCTCTTTAGAGATACATTAATGTTTACCTCTATCACGTTACCCAATGCATTAGAGAGCTATCTGAGGCTCACCCACCCAAGGTTTATCATAGAACCACCCATATAATTAAAAAATTACCAATAACCATTAAATATACATAACACATAAAACAATAACAAGGTAAAGTTAACATTTACACATTGAAATTACAATATATCATTTCAAGATATCAACGTAATCAATGCTTTATAAAACCATTTTCAAAACTATTTAAAACATTTAATAGTGAGATTTTTGAATCAAAGTGTCCCGTAAAATATTGATTCTTTTAAATGAATTATAATATGAAAAAATTAATGTCTATATAAATAAATACTAAAACCTATTTTGAAAACAAGGACAATAATGAGAAATATTTATGAGAATAAATCCTTAAAACATTTACAATGATATTTAAGTGAATGTGTTTTTAACAAAAATTAAAGGTGCTAAAATACAAATAATTGAGCAAAAGAATTAATAAAATCTTATAATATAATGAGAATATATTTATTCTTGATATAATATGTCAAAGTTCAGTATATACACCATATAAAAGTGAATTGGTGTATAACAACAATGAGGACTTAATGGAATGTAAATTCAAATGAAATCCTTTATAAAGATGGTATCCTAAGATTAAGGATAAATCAATTATATATTTATGTATAAAAAATAAAAATAATCTAAATATGATTTTATATTATATGTAAAACCATCATAGTACATTCACACATATTCATAGACTGACATAATCAACAAGTAGAAGTTTAACCCAAAGAATTTAAATTTTTTAAAAAAGTTACCTTACAGAAATTTGAAAGCCAAATGGCATCACTTTTAAATTCATAAAATAAGTTAATGAGATAGAAAAGGGTATCTATTCACATGGAAATAAAATTTAAAGAAATAAGGATATAGAAGAACAAATCCCTATATATGAAAAATTAAATTAAAAGACATTACATGAAAGAAGTCTTTTACTAAAAGAGTAGGGAGAAATGTTCCCCTATCGATTTGGTAACATATGAAACATAAAAAACATTAAATAAGGGTTATACAATGATTATTTAAATACCCATAAATTAAATTACATTACATAATGAATAAAATCATGGGTTGTACATACCCCACACAAAAGCAAATAGTGGAAAATATAGCATGAATCTCACGGGAATAAAAAGTGAGATGAAAACTCATTACCACATAGTAATAAATAGAGTCATATGGTAAAAATTTAATAAACATAATGATGATAATATATATCATATGGTAGTTCACAATAAACCACATTCTATAAATAAGTTGCAAACAATCGAAATCTCACAGAATTAAAAGAGAGATAAGAAACCCCTTACCTCGTGTCCAATAAGACTCAATCATTCATTAATCACATGAATATTAAAAAATGACAATTTCAACATTCATCAGAACATTTTTCAGGTTTATTATTCCTTTTATATTAATTATTACCTTTCTAGAAGAATTAGTTAATTATTTTTGTTCATATTAGACATTTTGTAGATGTAAGGAACATGAGTTAAAACGAACATGTTATAATTATAAATTGTCCATGAGGTCAAAATTCCATTACATCCATAATTATATTTATGATTTACATATCATATATATCATATATATCCAGTATATATATATACATTTATTTATAATAATACATAACATTTTGAGATAAGAAATGAAATACAATTTTCATGGAGACGGTAAGCTGTACATACACATGAACGCTACTTTCATTTATATCTCATATTTAATGGAATAAAAAAATAATGATAAATTGGTATATTATAATTCAATTATAATTTAATATATAATTTATTTATCTCCATCCTTTATACATTCCACATATGGAATGAAGAGTCATATCACTTTGAGGGGGCTGTAGTCCGCACTTCCTGAAATTAAATTATCACATTTACCCATTAGGGAAACCATAATATTATGCTATAAATATAAAATAAATAAAAATAGAATAAATAAAAATATAATATATATCAGATAAAAATATAGTTCCCTCATAATGTCCATCATGATAGGTGGTATGAGATAATTGAACAGTCATCGTTTTGTGAGGTCTTACTTCGCCATCCACAGAAATAGTATGTTCTTTACCCATTAGATAGAGGTGTATGTAAGTGTAGTTTGAATCCTTACCATAAAAAACCTATAATATTTAGTATACTAGTGTTGTTGTAAAATCAAAGAATAAAAGTTTTTAGGAGTTTGGAGAATTAAAATAAAGGAAAAGAACTTAAAAGAAGATGTTACCTTTAAATCGGGTATCTCCCTTTTCTTGGAACCAAAAGGTTTAATTGAAATGCCATATTATAATGGGAAGAATTCTCGGATGAGGAGGGGAATGTATGGTGCTTAATTTGGAAGAGGTTGGACAAACCAATGGGCTTGATAATTGTGTGGAATGGGTTATAAATGAGGTCTTTTTATAATGGGGAGTGGCTCTTTAGGAATGTTTAAAAATATTAAATTATTATATTATGATTTTTGGTTTCTAAAGGTCAAATACTTATTAAAGATGAAGATACAATGACTCAGTATTGAAATAAAATCATTCAATAAGAATTGGACAGGTTTTTCATATTTTTTTTAATATTTATAATCTTATTCATTTAAAACATTCATTAATGAGGTAAACCCTACATCAGTACTGTGTCATAAATATTTTTATTTATTTGATGCCTAAAAATTATAAAACAAATATCATGATGTAGGAAATATTATTAATTTTTAAAATAATATTTATAGTCCAAGAGATAACTTATACTACTCCATGTAAGAATTGATTTACTAAATGTTATATGTTGAATTCATTTTTGCCTTTACATTAAATTAATTAATGAAAAGTGTCATTATCAATCCCAAGTTGCTCCATGGTGTCCCCAAATATACACAAGGATTTCCATGTTTGAAAATGTATCATCAAATTGGATTAGGACACATGTTAGGGTAATTTAATATTATTATTATATTATTTGTTTACCCTTATTTACCAGATTTACCCTTTAACCATCTAAATAAAATGTTTACCTTAGTAAATATTTAAAATCTATAAAAAAGTAACCTATTTAAAAAATTTGGACCACCAGATTCCAAATATCGAATCCATTTTTTCAAATTCAGAACATAGAATTGGGAGAAATTAATTTAAAATTAATTTCTATTTTCAAAACAAAAGCATGTTTTTAAGAAATAATAACTATCAAAAGATTAACACTTACATATGTCCAATTTTAAAGTGAAATTAATTCCAATTACTAACATTGAATTAAATGGTAAAAAAATAATATAACTACACTTTAAATCACATAAAAAGAAAATTTAACTTTATAAATATATTATATTAAAATGCATTTTTGAATCAAAATACAGTATGTTTTAGTTTTCATAAAGAAAATGAACTTTACCAGAAAAATACCAAGATTTTATCAAAGGTAAATTTTAATGTCCCAATTCTAAAGAAGAATATTATTTTGTCAAATATAATATAAAAAAGTGTCCAAAACTAGATTAAAATAGGGTTCTCCATCAAAATTCAGTAAATCCGCCTTTTAATTAATATTACAGTATTTATGCTTAAAATTCAATTATTTCATATTTTAAGACACTAAAATTTATTGGATAAATGTAAAAAATATAAGAAAAATGTATATTCAAATGGTAGTTAGTTCTATCCCTTCCCACAAATACAACAGCTAGGTGTTAACAACAATTTAAAAAATATTAAATTATTATTATTTAGTATGGCTCAGCATTGTGTGCAATATAAGATTTCAAAGAAACTCTTTTTTGCATATCGGGTATGCCATAGAATATAGAAACCCCTTTAAAGTAATATTAATATTAAACTCACAAATTTTAATAAATATGAGAATGTTATATTCTATGTTTACCAGGAATGTTATAAAATAAGAGATTTAACAATATATTCACAAATAGGTTCCCCAACATAAGATAGAGGTTATTTATTAAGTATCTATATATTTTAACATTGATATGGATTTTGAACCAAGGAAGGCTAACATCATAAAATATGATCTTAGTCTTAATGTGTTGTCAGAGTAGGAGCATGATGGTATTCTATTTAAGGGGAAGTGTAACGTGATGAGCTTACAGTCTGACAGGATAATGGATGCTTTAGAGAAAAGAATTTCACTGATTTTTTCTCCCTAAGTATTCATACCATAACTTGTGGTCTATTTAAATGTTTGACTGGATTTAGACTCTGTGTGTGTCTTGAGAAAGGATAGATAGCTACCAGTTTTCAGATACACATGTGGTAATTAAGCGATGATATTGTGATAATGGTACATGGGAGATTAATATCTAATGCTTCTATAAGAGGCGGGACCATGAGGGATTACCAAAACTCATCATGGGAAGTACATCATTGTTCAAATAATATGTTCCATGACATCAGGAAATATTAATGGTGGTCAGGTATTAAGATGGTCATTGTTGGGTTTGTCTCTCTATGTCATACCGATCAGAGGGTCAAGGTAAAAGACTAGTATCTAGGAGAATATCTCTTGAAACATCTGGTGGTCAAATAGAAGTTTTATGAAATAAATATTAAAATTTTGATGGGGTACCTCATACCCTTATCACTCATGATCATATCTATTTGATTATTTACGGTTTGAGTAATGTTTCAAAAAAAAATTGATGATTATAGATACTCACTCAATAGAAGATATGGGAATGATCTATGTAAGTGATATCATATACTTGAATGGAGTTCCATTGATAATTTATTTTATCAGAGACATGTGTTTTACATTTTAGTTTGGGAAAGTCTTGCAGAATTCCCTATGGACTTGATTAAGATTAAGAAATGTATACAGCCCTTATATAGATCGATACATTTGGATTATTTCCACATTAGTTGATATATATCAATCTTTTTTCAATAATTCGATGGTACATGGGATTATCATCTAGACATGGTTAATTTAAACAAAAATAATATTTACTATTTTTTGATTTCAATGGATCCTAATAAGGCTTTATACAGGAGGTCATTTCATTCACCACTCTTTCTGCATGATGTGGGTGAGGAAGTAATTATTGGTCCTAGTTTACATTAGGAGGACTCTCTGAGTGTGTATCTAAAAAAATATAGGTTTATAACCCCTCATTGTGGGAAGAGATAATACACTAACCATGGGAGGAGACCCCTATAGATTTTTTTAGGTGATTGTCATTTATTTTGAATAAATCCTAGGTTAGGTCACCATTAGAAATCACATTTTTTGGGACCCTCTGTAACCATAGAATAAATTGGGATAGTATCATTATTTCTATATCAAACTTCTTATCCATAAGGAATTCATGACATGTTTCATTTGTCACAGCTTAAGGATACATACCTGATCTTGTTAATGTTATCAATTGTGGGGTCATTGAACTAGAGCCCGACATATCTTATGAGTAGTGTTTGGTATAAATGATGGGTATAAGGTGGAAATACATCAACGAAAGTGGGTACCACTCATATTGATTTGGTGGAAGTATGGATGGATCCAATAGGATACATGGGAGTGAGATGTTGACATTCAATCTTAGTTCCTTGAGTTGTTATAATGGGAACAACATTCAATCATCTCATGAAATAAATATCCTTAATAGGCATAGAACTAAAAATCAATAAAATTATTCTTGATTATAAAATGTATTTTTCTTCTTCATTTTTTCAGTTATGCCCTACTTTAGAAAATAAAATTACAGGGTTAGATAAGAAAATGATTGTTTAAAGGGGTTTTCGTAAATATTTCTAAGAAAAGGTGATTGTGTAGTATTTCCAATGACCAACACAAATAGGAGATATCTCTGTCATTGTGCTTGTGGTTACATAATAGTCTTATCATTTGATCTATATCCACTCCATAGAGGTAATTAATCGAGTTCTAGTGGTCCCGGTCAGAGGATTTTACATCGTAGACTACACCATAGAATGGTAGATTGATGGAGGATATTCCATGGAGGATTAAAACATGTCATAGTGTCATTTATGTGTGTTATATAAAAGTAAGTCTAATCTGTTGGTATTTGATTGATAATGAAATTAATATGTTGGTAGGTCTGATTCAAGGGTCTATTATAGAATTGATATGGATTCTTAAATACCTAATTCGTAAATAGAATTCTATAGGTATTGAAAAGGGTTATTCTTTATGGATAAAACCTTGGAAATAACTATCATTATTATTTTTCACCAATCAATCCAATATATCTAAAGTGATATAAATGAAACTCCACACCACAACCTTCCTTATAATATCTTATTGTTCAAACTCCATCCAGCTCATATTTCCTAGACATGCCCCTATAAAAGGTTTCATTTTTTTGGTGCACATCTACATCATGGTGGAGAGACCCTACTCAATATAGGTTGTCTTCAATTGTTCACCCTTCTACCTGGCCTTTCACCATACATTTGATTAGATATTTTTAACAAACCTTCATGTCACATCTCTAACCATCCACCATTGAGACAAAAAAATTTATAGACAAGATCTTATCCTCCCACTTAATATAGACTTATGGATCTATTTTTATGACTATCAACCTCGAGGTCCCTTGGAATATGATCTTATTATTGTTAGTGTTTGATTATGGTTTTTGTGATTAAATTGGGTACATACCATGATGATAACGTTGAAAACCATGAGGTATGAAGATTATCACTTCTTGGGAACTCATTTACACAATATTCAATGTTATGATTTTTTTTAGAATAATTGATATATGTGATTGACATGTCTTCTCATGTAGGGGAATTTGTAGGTTGTGAGACCAATTATAATAATTGTTCCATGATATATGATAAAATAAATATATTTCATATTTTTTTATAGATTCACATGATGACGTAGTTATATTATATATCTCATCATTTCATGTTTTGTTATTTCAAGCTATACCTAGTTGTGTATCATTTTACATTTAGAGGTTTTTCTTTTTGATCATGATAGGTCACCATAAAGGTATATATTTCCCATATATGGGCACTGTACTTGATATATGACGCTGATGATGGTGTAGAATTATTTCTTAGAGGGTTGGATATACCTCAATTATGTATAGATTCTGAGGATATATGTTGTTACATGATGCCTGGTAATTTCAAAGTATCCCTTGAATTGATTACTTGTGGATTCTAAGATGCATTCCCACTTGATTCCCTATAGATTCTAAATGTTATGCCAAAATCCATGAGTCTAGCTCAGGATCCTAAGAAGCATGTCCACTAGATTCCTTGAGGACTCTGAGTGTCTTGTAACCTTATTTTTAGATAGGGTAAAATTATTTATTATTATTTGAGATCATTATTTTGGAATATATTCTAATAATATAAGATATGGGATTTGGGGAAGCATGGTTACATATGAATGATCAGTCGTTTTTTTTATGGTTATTATCATTATGAATTTATATATATTTTGACATAAACCTTTAATACTTGAATAGACTTGGTTGTGGACGCATTGGTTGTTTCCTACAGAGTCTTGTACTCACACCCTACTCGGGTATTTCGGTTCACTTGTTGATTTCGTGGACTTGGATTGGGATAAGGGAAGGGGAAATATGGTGGATATTTGAGAAGTAGAGCATAGAACTTGTGAGGAGTAGGATGGAATCCAAAGGACCCTCATGATGTTTATTATTTGTCTATTTTTTGTCTACTAATATACTTTTGATAGGCTTACTACCTTGGGAGCTATTTATATTATTTTACATGTATCCCATATTAAATTTATGAAAGATTACTTTCATTATTTATTGATAACTATTATTATAATGACTCAATGATTTCAATAGAAATTTCCTTCTAATTAATATGTAGCATAATCACATGAAATCATAACAAAATGAACTAATAATTTCTATGTGACCATTAAATATACATTTGTCACTTCTGTTATTTTAATTTCAATAATCTAACATACACAGTTGTGATCAGTAAGTTATATGGAGTCTAATATGAACAACTTAATTTTGTGTGAATAGTAACATACCATTTTTAATAGTAATGTTAACATTATTAATAAAGACATACCCTAATCAATATAAACCTTTCCTATGATGGTATATAAACAATATTCATGTGTTAGCATGATATACATGTATATGGGAATAAGTAAAATAAATGTCTTAAAATTATTATTTTTTGAGTAAATTATGATTTTAATTAAAAATTAAATTAATCATATTAGAAATTTATTTTTGAAAAATTTATTTCATTTTTGGATTCTACATATCATAAAATTTTTATGTTTAATTTTTTGTATTTTTCTAAAATACATAAATTTTTATGAATAGTAAAATATGATAATTTACAATTAATGGTAAATACATGAATTGTGATGTCTTCATCAAATTTATGGATGATGTGAGTCAATTATCTTGAACTCACATTAACATATTACTATTTTTGGTAATGGAATCATCACTATTGCTTGTCTTGATGGAAAATAATAAACTATGGAATGAAATATTATGAAAACTCTCTTCTCCTCCATTATAAATACCACCCCTTCATATTCTCTTCCCACAACTAAAGCATCAAATCTTGTCTAAACTCTAACCAAAATTCTTCTCCAGCCCCTCCCCCACGTCCTATAGCTTCTGGTATCATCAAAATACTAATCCAAGGTTCATTAATGAAGGATTCAAGAGGTAATTCCTCTCTCTATATCTCTATTCCTTTAATTTCCTTTCAATTTAATGTTCTTTTCCTAAATCTCCCCCCACTAATCCACATTCACCTGGTATGGTATCATTATTACCTTACTTATAATTTAATTTAATTATACTAATGTTATAATATATCATCTTCACACTTGTCCTCTTCTTTTTATTTTATAAATGAAAACGTAGTTCGTGAGGTGTCAATTTATCACCTTCAAGAATGAGATGTTTTAATTTTCATTTACCACATTCAGATTCGGTCATAAAACCATTTTTATGGTTGATCCATGCATTGATATATTTACTATATCCCATATAATTTATTTTAACTAACTCAAGTACATATTATTAAATGATTAAACAAAACAAGTTTGTTGTGGTCGAAAAATGACAAAATTAACCCAATCAATCATCATTAAATTCTTACTTAAGGATCTATTCCCATGGTATAAAAAAAATTATTTATAAGATAATTTAATGTTAAATAACATCATAAATAACTTATAACTATAATTTGGGATATTTATCCATGTTTTAAATGAACTTTCATTCATGAATACAAGTATATCAATCAAGGAATGTATAAAAACAAACGTTTCCGTTAAATTAAATTTCACCACTTAATCCATTAAAAAGGAAAATAATGAACACAAAAAGGTTATAATACATAAATTAAATATATAAAATTTTCTAGAATTATTAATTAATAAACCTAATTTTTTTATTCAGTTCATTAATATCAAGGGAAGAAGACCTTCGAACATATGGTAATGGATCCTCTCCATTTTACATTTATTTAAAAATTACCTCTATACTATGACATTTTATGTGTAATAACTAATTATGTGGTATAATTTTGAATGAAACCCACATTTACCTCATGATTTTTATGTGATGATAAATTCATTTCTCCTTATTGGATCCCAATTAAGTAAACTCTATATCATGCTGATAATCCATGAGAAATTATACCCGAATACCCTTTATTCATTCAGGTTTCCTTATAATTATTTCTACCAAAATGAAGTAAACTTATCTATTTATGAGAATATTGTAAATTATTTCTACATGTAAAAAATTTATTTATCATGAGCCATTCATTATTCTCTTTCACAGATATACATTCTTTTATGTGATTCCATCATCAATTCAACCAGATAAGCAAACCTGTTTTAAGGGAACTTCCCGAAATTAGAACTCAATTTCAAATGCACTCTATCCTCTGTTTCAATCCACAATTTAAATTATAAAATAATCCATTTTATTATAAAAACTTTCTTCACTCACTTCTGGTTTAAAATAAAATATTTTCCCTTGTCTATTTTAAAATCTCAATAGTATTTTCTTTAAAACTGTGAAAAAATGTTTTAATTCTACAATTTCATTAAAAAAATTTATTTAAATTTTGCACTTCTATTTGACATCACTTACCATGATATATGCCTAGTTTACCCATTTTAACGTCCATGTATGTTCAAATTCATTTTTTAATGGACACTTTCCGGATACTCCCATTTTTTTTGCTTTACGACTTTATAGTGGGACCCAATTCTTTCCATTAGTAATCCTTATGTTTATGTAATAACGATTATGTATGATTATTTATGTGGAAAACATATTCATGAAAATTAAATATGGGTGTGAAAATATATTTCTCCAACGCATTTGGTAATTTTATGTCTCATGAGATGTTATGTGTGATGGTCTTGGAGGTTATCCTTGGCTTGTGTCACTTTGTGAATTGATCTTGGCGGTTAGCCTTGAATCACACTACAGTCATATTTTATGTTGCTCCAACATTTCTATGACTCAATGTATATGTGATCCAATGTTTTTTTTTTGATTCCTTACAATACATGTCTTTTTATGTCATTATGTCATTCTTTATATCCCTTGTGCAAATGCTTTGTTCTTCTGGTTATTCCCTTACTGGGATTTTATCTTATCACTTTGTTTATGTTATCCACAGGATATCCTATGCAGATGTAGGAGACTAATGGAATATAAGAACTCATTATGGAGTTTAAATAAAATGTTTTTTTATAATGTTTTTGTATGTACCTATTCTTCCAATATAATAGACTTAACAATCCTTGGAATGTACTCTGATGTATAGTTATTCTTAAAATCGTGTAATGTTATATGTATAATGCTAGAGTTTCTATAATTATTAGTTAATTTATATTTATTTTACCCAGTAAATGAAATAATAATCCGGGTATATTCTCCCCACGTATGGATACTGATCATCGTTCATTTTTGTAATCCTCTTGTATACTGGGAGGCACGCATGAGGTCATATTGAACTCTAGAATGGACCTACTGTTTTAGGGTGGAATGTTACATCCTTTAATTTTGATCATGAAAAATTTGATATTTCATTTTCATTACATTATTATTCAAGACCTAATATATTGTTTGAAAATCATATTTTGTTATATATAAACCAAATTATTCACCACTTAACCAATTGTTTGCAACAAAATTATAATAGTGGAAGCATATAAGAGCTATTTATGAAGCTTTATTAAATTTAGAATTTGAAAAAATATAATTATTCTTATATCTGGTTTAGATAATATTAGTATCGTATATCTAACATTTATATATTTTATTATAAGAGAAAAATAAAATATTAACTTGAACCATGTATACAAAAACTACAAAATTATTTATAGTGGATAATAATATATATTGAATACTTATATGAAAACATATTTAATCAAGATAAATGTTTATGATTTTAGAAAATATATACCATCCAAACATATATCAACCTTAACAACATGTTATGTTGTGAAAATAATACCATTACATAACCACTTTATTTAAATATTTATAATAAAAACAATTGTAACAAAAGTAATAATCATAATAATTCAACAATTCTAATACCAATCATGAATTATTAAGTCTTAAAGCATGATACATTATCAAAATTAAGAAAAAAAATTTCTCTAATTCATAAGGAATCCAACGATGCTTTAATTTACAAATAAAAATTCATTACCAAGTTCTAAAAAATAATAAAATAACACATATTCGAATTATTTAATTAATTTTAAAAATCATAGAACAAATATTAATGTAAAATAAATTTTAAATAACTCTTCATTGATTTTTTAAAAACCAAACCTAAAATAAATAAATACTTCATTATAGAAAAATAAATACATTTTGTCTAGAAAAGAACAATTCGAGAAGGGAAAACGCCCTTTTGAAATAATGTCAACATAATATTGATCAATTAAATAGATAATAATGATATTTTATTCCATTAGATAATACAATTCCATATATATAAAACCATAATATTTAAATACATTATATTAATTAGTAATAACTATACATATTACCATTTAAAGAACACATATACACATACAAGGGAAAATGTATTATCTAAAAATGAGAATTAAAAATAATGTAATATCATTTTTTGTAGAAACTTTAACATAATAGTATTTTAATCATTCTATATAATATAATAAATAATTCGTTTTACAAATTTGAATTTAAATTTTATAGAGATAGTAAAGTAATGATAATTAACCAAAAAATAAATCAATAAAAATAAAAATATTAATTGAAATTTTTTGTCAAAAATTATATTTGTAATAAATACATTAAAAAGTAAATAAAAATACTGTAAAATTTTTATTGTTTATTTTTTATGATATAATATTGTAAAATAAATGAAAATAAATTATCAAATAGAGGAAACATAACTTATGTGATATTTTCATTTTTAATGAACACACAAAATTTACTACTAAGGAAAAAGATACCAAGAAGTTTTTAGGGAACAATAAAATGATTCAATAAAATATGACATTAAATGATCATAGAGTAAATATATTTATTAAAACATCTTGGGAACCCATAGAACACTGAAAAATAAAATTATCCAGGTTGGATTTGTTTCATGTTTTCATTCGCTAAATTAATATTGAATGAATTAAATTTTATAGCTCGGATAGTAAATTTTCAATATAGTGTATAAAAATAAATAAATAAGAGGTTAAAATATAAGGGAAGGTGAAAAGAACCAACATAGAATTAATATGGCACACACAAAAAAGGTTCAAATAGTATGAAACTAGTTATAATCTATTTTCTAATACGAGGGGATACATAAGGGAGAAAATCTAGTAACTTCATAGTGATTAAACACACGGGATTTGGGATCACAGATCTATTATAGTAGTGACCATATACTAATGGTTTAAAAAATAGTTCATATTGTTTGGGATATACTAATTGTTTATCAAAACAATTAGAATTCCCCACCAAGACCATACAATTCTAGTAGTCAACAAAAACTATTGGTATAGCTCCCTTGGTGTATGTCATAATGTTAGGAGTTTGATCTTAAATACAAGACACTGGTTAGAAACCTCTATCTTATGGGTAGGAATTTTCATTTTCACATAGATACGATAGTATAGGTTTCTCATTTCATAACATGGGTGAAGGATATTATCCACATACCTATTTATTTTTCTCTAAATTATTTATTCATAGTAAAATCATATTGACTCATATAAGAAAATTCATATATTGATCGAGTTATTTTCCCACTTCATTACCAATATTCTACCATGTTTTCTACATATTATCTAATGAAAATATCTTTATTATTTTTTAATTTAATTTATAATATTTACATTTTATCTCAATATTCCCTACTAATTATTTTTACAATTCTTATATAATTGAATTTATATGTAGGAAAACTCTCACTGACTCTTCTATCTTGGTAGATGTTTACTCTTCCATAACTACATTCATCTATTGTAAGTACATATCATCCTATAAATGAATGTATTTTTTTTACCTTCTCTCATAGAGAAATATATAGAACTTTATTTTCCCCTTAATTATTGATCCATAATTCATAGAATTATTAACTGAAAAATCAATGTACTAAATATAGCTTAGTATATTGTAGATTATTCCAATTATCTCCTCTATATCAATCTATGTTCATTTAATTTTGATTATATCTATTTTTAACTTTATTATTTATTTTTTCAAAAAAGAGTTACAATAAATTATATCCCATTCCACAACTCTCTCTCTTTAAGTCAACTACTCAACTTTTAAAAGAAATTTCACTTTTATTTCATTATGGTTTTTAATTTTAGAATTATATCTTCTTTTAATATTATTATATTGTTTTAAAAGTATTTATGTACTTTTTTATAATTTATCACATATATTTCATTAAATTTAATTTTAATTTCCTTATATTTTATTTAATTGTGTCTTTCCCCTAATTTATGACAATATAAAAAAATCTTCTTCATTCCATAAAATTTATTCTCTTCCTATGCATGTTTTTTTTTGAATTTGGTTATTTTGTTTTCTATATGTTACCCCTTGGATGTCTATTATGAAATTTCCATTATTTTTTGGGATTAATTTATTTTCTCATCTACTCTTCCTTTTTAGTTTTCTTTTATAATATATATAATGTTGTTTAAATAAAAAAAATTACTTTCATGTGTGATTTATTTTATTTCATATGAATAATATATGATCAATTTGATTATTTTATTTTCATGTGGAATATTAATTTAGAAAAAAATTATATTATAATGGGTGGCCTTGAAATTATACACAATTCCAATGAATTGGGTATATCTTATATCTTAGGAGATTATTTATATTCATTGTATGTTATCCATGTCCACTGTGTTATAATATCATGAAAGTAAATGCTAACATATTTTGAAGATTTCATATAATTATTCATGTTACACTGTATAATATTATGAATCATTCCTATTTGATCTTTCATTTTGAAGTTTCCAATTTTCATGATCATTCCTTCATGAGACTATATATTTATTCCATGATTTGAATATTTTATTTGGAAAATTATTGTTTCTAATATACCCATTCTTGTATAGTACACTTCATGAACTCTCATACCTATCATTTATATTTCTTTATCACTATTATTGTTATGGTTCTATTATCTCACCCATTGTCATTAATTATTTATGCCCATGGGATTTTCAATATGTTAACATTTCTGCAATTTTTGTATGTTAGAATACTATGTATAGAATTTTGTAATATTGGGATATAATTTTGTATAAATATTTATAATATGTAGTTGATCTTCATAGACACGAAACTTTTGGATTCATACTGTGTGTTTTTTTAACTTTTATTATATATTATTGATAAAATAATTTTGCATCCATGGAAATGATATATAAATAATTATATATATATATATATATATCAAATTAGTATTTAATAATTTTGTGGGATATTTTATAGAATATAAGATTGAATATGATAAGAATACAAAATATTAAATTATTATTTCCTAATTTATAATATGTTAACATTATTTAATAAAAAGTGTTTTCTTTTTGTATTTTATAAAAGTTTATTACTTTTACAACTAACATTTCATTATTTCATAAAATAATATGCAATGGGATGGAACAAATTAATAATTAGTGGGATTGAAAATGTATTTATTCCCCCCTGAGATATCCTTCATGATGGGATACAAATCCAAAAACATTTTTTCAATATTAATCCAACTGATACAGGTTATTAATAATAAATAAAATTTTGTAGAGTTCTCAAATTCCATATTAAAGTAAAATAATAAACATAAATCCATTCATATTGCAAATAATGAAATCCATTAACTTATCTTGTAATATATTAATGTTATATACATTTATAAAATATATTGTTAGGTTTTTTTTATGATCCAATGTTTAGAATAATAAAATATTATCTCAATAATATTATCTTCATGAAAAAGAAATTGAAAATTAGAAAAAAATAATATTGATCCCTAAACTGAACGATTAAATTGAGTAAAATATATTTAATAATATAATAAATAATGAATAAATAATTATGTGGTGGTATTTTACAAAAAATGAAAATATAATCTTCGATGAAATATAAATGGATTGATTAAACTACTATACATTTAGTACAAAACATCCAAATATATAAAATTTATTCCCATGTATTTATCATAGTCCCCTATAGAATATTTTAATGATTTTTTAGAAAATTATTAATTCATTTTTCTCATTTTTTAATTTAATATAGTGATATAAATAAGAAAAAATTCTATATAATATAAATGTATAAATTGATATTGTGGAATGTAAATTATATTGCCGATATAAAGATAATGAAACAAAGAATGTTGTTTTATTTTTAAGAGAATTAAAAAAAATAATGGTAGAAATAGAATATAATTTCTTATACACAAAAATTATAGTACGATGTATCTATAAATATATATCAATATAATAGGATAGGGTTTCATATGTTTTAAATAATTATATAAAACTCAAAATTAATGATGATATGTGAAGAGGAAACACTATGTGATGAAAAATAAGACAATTCAACCCAATGAACCACCCTTGATATAAATATTTGTGCATAATAAATATGTGTGTTCTAATAGTCAATTCACTATATAAAGGGACATTGATGATAATCACCATTTTAAACCTATAAATTCAGAAAACCCAGGAAGGGATTAGACATTCACCATTATTCACATGGATCAATGGTACTCTTATATATGAATTTTTTCATCCATTTATAATTATTTTTATTAAACTATATGGTAATCTTACAAAGGTCATTGTCAACCATTATGTATTAATGTACTATTTTCCACATTTTTTTCCAGATCCACCTCATAGTTCTTCTTACGTATTGGACAGAAGAACCTTCCATTGGTATTTTCCTTTGTTAGATCAATTTAAAAAATATATTTCATTTTATCAAAATATCATATATTTATATATATAGTTTTTCCTTACAAATATTTATGACTGTGTCTAGGAACGATATTTTACATTTGATACTGTTTATATTATTTTTTACTATGCATTTCATGAGTTTTAAAAATTTATATATTCAAATAAAATATCCCTTGTACTCACGTATGATCATACCATTTAACTTATTTTTATAATTCATTCAAATTTATTTTCTATATACATTAATAATGTTTCTATGATTGGATATCTTACATACCAATGTAAGATTTTTTCCATTACTGAATTTTCATAAAACAACTCAAATATTTCTCAAATAATATAATTTATAGTATCATTAGATACTATAATTATTAACATTAGATATGAAAACATCTTGAGTTATTATTTCATTGCATTACCTTATTAATAACATATCATTTGGATAATGTAACATCTTGATATATTTTTCCCCAACATAACTCATTTAATTATATATCAAATAAGCTCTTAATACTTCATAAATTATTATAATATTCATTAATGTCATCAAATCTATTTACCAAACACTGTATCATTATATTACTCATCTTTTAGTGGTTCCATCGATCTATAATACATCCAGATTTCCATCTTATAACTCAAAATTCTACAATCATCTTCCAAGTGATATTGATTATTTAATTTAATATCCACCATGTTTTGAAATATATGTATTTATTCTTAAACTTGTAGAAAAATATTATACTCAAAAATTAAACACTCCGAATTCATTTTAATACTAAGTTCCTTAACCTCATAAGATTTATTTTTCAGATGGCGCTTCCACCATACATTGGAAATTGTTTTTTTCTTATTAAGATCAACTGAACAATAATTATATGTGTATAGTACTTCCTAACCACTAAGAAAAATAACAATATTCTTTTCTATCATGTGTTTTGATCTAAATAAATTTTTATTATATTAAAAAACTTCAATACATATGATTTATAGGAACTCTATGCCATATCTCAACCATCATAAAATTATTCATTCAAATTGTTCTCTTTCTATGTCATCAAAATTCATAATATATTGAATTTCCACCATATTTATATATTCAAATAAAATAAAACCAATTCAACTCTCTTCATCATAGTCCAAATTTCTACATCACTGTATAAATATACTAAGAGAAAAAAAATCTAAATTAACTAGAAGAACAAATTAGGATGGGACCATCATCACAGATCATTATAATTTATACCATGGGTTGATTTATTATATAATTGAACTCCAACCAAATATTTGTCCACATCAAAGCAAAAAACCCTCAAAAACAAATTAATTGTCTATTAATATCACTTTACATGTCTTAGTGGAATCGATACACTAAATTATAATATATGCTACCGCATAATATATTAGGGTAAATTTTGGGGACAAATGAAAAATTTTCTAACTATTTATTTATGTCTCATTTTTTTATCAACTATTTAATTTATTCTATTATGTACTGGTATTTCACATAATCATTAAAAGAATCATATATTGATATACCCATTATTTTGATGGTTAAATCATTTAATCCCCATTTCTAATCATTTAAAAATTATTCTGTTTATAATAATCATATCTACAGATAAAATTCACAAAAAACACATTGATGTCATAAAATATCAAATATATTCATTTATTTTAAAAATATATATGAGTTTTGAAAATTAAGTTTTTTTACATGTTTTGATTATTAAATTTTTACAAGAGATTGAAAACAAATCATTTAATTACATGCACTCATTAGTAAATTACTTTTTCATTACAGGAAAACATTAGATTTTATGAATGTATAAAATAAGTTACATTCATAGATAGTGTATTTAAAATCGAGCAGTAAAAAATATAATCCAATCTCATGTTGTGTTAATAAATTACTATCAATGGACTTTCATGAGGTTGATCATACAAAATGTTATTGACTAAATATCTATATTTAATTATTCAATCTCGTGTGTGTTATTTGTTACTTAATAAAATAAATACTTATCTACCCAATATCCAATAATTAAAAAAACAATAGTGTTATAAATTAATAATCCATTTATTTTTTTATGAAAACATAATGTTATAGGTTTACTAAATATAATCTAGTAGAAATTAAAAAATTAATTTTAGGTTCTACAGTAACACAATAAAATTTTCACATCATCTTCTAAAACTACAAGATCATTTTTTTCATATAATTTACATTATATTATTTTCAAATTTTAGATATTTTACTTTTTTTTCTGTCATAAATTTATATTTATTCTTATTTAATTTGATTAATAATTTTCAACAGCCATTTTTTTCTTCTTCATATATTTTTTTATGGATTCATTATCTTATTATAATGAATGAATATAATTTTAATCTCGATGATTTTTTGGAAAAAACTTATATAAAATATTCATTAATTCCAAAAAGATCTTTATATCATAATGAATTTATTAAATCAATTTGAATTATATAAATTAAATGTCATTTAAGAATCCTCTGGATGCAGGTGAAATTTATTGAAGGTCATCATCATTCAATGAGGAATCAATATGATTTCTTAATCTTACAGATCACACCCACACAAAAAATAATTTCTAAATCAATTTTTTTATTTTATATTAGGGTTATGTCAATATATAAAACCCTATAATTATTCAACAAAATTACTGAGTCCACATAAGATATTTAAGTCCCTATAATTTTTAGTGAAATATTTCATCGAATATTTTTAATTTAAAAATTATGTTATTGAAAATTGGAATTTTAATTCACCCAGTTTCATTGAAACATACCTTACATAAAACTTAATAATTAACTATAAAATGATTATATTATTTTTTTAAATGATATAACAGTACAAGATACAATGGACTAACAATCACTTATGAAAAATGATAAAAATGAAATTCAATATATATTAAGATATTATTATATAAAATATTATGAATATCATATATTAAAGTCACATAGATAATTTGTGATTCACTTGTTAAATTGAGCTACAAAAAACTCATATATTGTGGTAAAATTTCATCAAGGTTTCCGGAAAAGAAGCCACACCCACCATTTTATTATAGATGATATATATCAAAGTTATTTCATTAAGACATGCACTCTAAGATTATTTTTCATATATATTGTTTTTTTATTGAGTTTAATATATATTTTACGTGTGGGGGTGGGACACATCCGGTAGTATGTATTTATGTTTAAAAAATTAAAAAATATCAATTTTGTGTACACTTTAATCACAAGGAATATATTTAAATTGATTTTTATTTTTTCCAATCTCATTAGATTCATATTATTTATTGAAATTTATATTTTCATTAATAGTTAATTTATAAAAAAAATTATGAATTATATAATCAATTCTATTGACCTTAAAAGGTTTGGAGATTGGTATCATTATTTTTGACATTTATTAATGAAATTATGGAATTTACTATCCCAATAATACCTCATAAAAGACACAATTTGTAAATTTTTTATCATTAAAAGATGGTATAATTATGTTAATTAATTTTTTATATGTTCATAAAAATTATTTTTCAAAAAATGTGGTTACTATACAATAAGTTTCATAACATATAAAAATTGAACCTTGAGTGTATACCTTTTATCTGACTGTTGTATGCCCTAAAAATAAAATTCATTAAATATAGGAAAATAAAAATATAAAAAATAATTAGTGAAATAATGAAAATTTTAATTTTTTGGATATCTATGTCATGGGATTTTGGTTTGATTTCTAAAAATTTATAAGTGATTGTATTTTTAAATTTTATTATAATATATGACTAATTTGTTTTTTGAAAATAATTATGTTATAAACAAATTATTATGTAAATTAATTATACTTAATAAATGATGAAAATGAAATATTTAAATAGATTCCATAAACAAACATGGTGGACTAGTGGCATAGTTGTCTTAAAACATGTTTCATAATGATTAGCTTAAAAAATATCAATAGTTTTTTATACAATTTTTGATAAAAATTACATTTAAATTTGTTATGATTAACTATTTCATTTGATATTTGATTTCCCCATTATCATGGAATAAGAAATATCAGCATGAATATTTTAACACTATATTTTTGAATTAATGAAATGTATCTTTTCCCATGTGTGAAAATGTTAATGCTTGTGAGTCTTATCAGACACTGATTTGACTTATATTTTTAATCATATCATTTTCATTTAAATTCATTATGTATTTTAAACATCATTAATTATGGATTTTTATTAAACTTATAATTTCTAAAAATTATTTTAAAAAACATTAAAATTTGATAATCTACTATATTTTATTTTTT
Organism: Viscum album; assembly: GCA_963277665.1. NCBI lineage: Eukaryota > Viridiplantae > Streptophyta > Magnoliopsida > Santalales > Viscaceae > Viscum > Viscum album. Next base: position 502,968,251 of record OY728122.1, on the reverse strand, counting down.
AAAAAAGTGTAAAACATTGAATTCTTTACATAAAATTTCAAAATGTACTCTAAATAAAAAATTATTTTTCAGGATTTCATTTGTATTGGGGTTTGTTTCATTAAATAGGACTAGATTCTTAATCCAAAAATTTTAGGCATAAATAAATCATTATATATATAGAATTCATGATGTTGTATGAATTTAATTACCATTAGTAATTTTTCAATATAATGTGATGCACTACTATAATAGTTTTTCATACGGTCAAAAATTAAATATCTCTCAAATTTCAATACCTATAAAAATTAAAAATTGATTATTCTCTCATTAAGGTATTTTGTGGATGTTTGCATGTCGAGGAAACTACATATCAAATACAGCTCAATTTCCATCCATGGAAATAATTTTCTTTCTAAAAGTAACATAGAAAATATATCATTAAAATATCCAAAATATCAATTTTAATGCTATAATTGACCAGATGGTGAATTTATTGTTCTTGGTACATACATTTTATTCTTGTAATCACTCATTTTATTCTATAATATTCTAGATTAAAATTGATCACCCAAGGAGGGGAACAAGATATAATAATAATAATTTATTTTATAGAAACTATATAATGTAGTTATTCAATTTTATAATTGTGTTTTTCATCTACTATAAGCTGTGTTCTGAAATTTTACATTTTAATTATAATAATTTTTCACGAGGTTACCCATTCTGTTAAATATTAATAAATTCATTAATATTTTCAAATCATTTCCCAAACATAATTCTTGTGTGAGTCATATTGGAAGATAGAATACACATGAATTAACCAATGTAATTATGCAACAAATAAAAGGTTTTATTCTAACAATATGACTCAAATCTATAAATTTCATTCATTTTTTTACGTGTTTCCTTTATTTGTTTACCCTATGAAGATAAAAAATCTCATTTCATTCCTTTTAGTCAAAGATGAAACACATTGTATTTCTAACCCATCCCTCAATGTCGTTAAATTAGAAACATAGTAACATTCTTGGAGTAAAAGTTAAAAGTAAGGGATTTAAAAAATAACTCAATATATTTAAATAGTGAAGGATGAGTGATAGGGGACACTTCTAGGGTTGATCATTCATGAAATTATAAATAAAATTTCTAAGAATACTAATTTATTCTATTTTCTGTAATTTTTTGATTGATAACAAAATAAACTGTATCATCCATATAAAAACATTTTCAAATGTTTAAAATGCATTACTTTTATCATCTAATAATTAATTATAGTACAACATGGGTACCAAATTCCTATATAAATTCATGTCAATGCTAAGAATATAATTTTTTGTGTCATGATAGAGTGATATCACTCTCTCTCTCACTTCTATTTTCATAAATATCTTCTATTATTATTTTTATGTATCTTCCTATGAATGTATTTTGGAATGAATTTCTTTTTTCATTGTTAAAATTATGTCTTTATATTTTTCTTAGTAATGATTGGTCGTTAATTAATATATTACATCTTATAAAATCCATTAATAGAATATTCTCCTCTTTCACTATATTTATTTCAATCAAATCTTAAACTTTTTGAATTTTTTATTTGATATATACTCTACACATTTTATGCAAAATATTATATGATACACTTTATTTAATTTTATTTATATTCACATCCACCACACACACACACACACACTCTCTCTCTATTTGTGATTATAATTTATTTTAGAGGGGACATTCTATAGTTACCCGAACTTCTAATACATTGATATTATATATTTTTAGATGAATATTCAATAAATTACACAAACACTCACCTTAGTACCATAATAGTTTAGTTCATTTGGAGACTTGGTTCACAATCATTAAATTTTTGGGAATAAATTATTTGTATCCCAAAAATATCGTTCCCTTAATTAATAACACTTAAAAACCATTCTTCACGACCTTGGGAAATTAAATTTTAGAAAAGGTGAGCTCAAATTCTTAGTAAAGATAAACAAGAGTGATACGTCATAATAACATGATTATAATAGTTTTACAACATGATAATAAAATTTTAATACAATACCATACATATTAATTATTATAATCTTCATCCACGACAATGAATTTGGGAGTTTATAAGACATGAATAAAAAAGGAATGAATGAAAATGATACATTGAAGATTAAAATTAGCATAAAACATAGTATTGTGGGATACACATAAGCTTATAAAATAATTTCAAAATTATTCAATTAACAATTTAAATGATATAATGGTTTAATGGGATTACTCCCCAAATTATAATATTATTCAGTGTTCACTCCAAAGACCATCAAAGGAGACAAAGTCCCTTATTGGACATGGCTCACTCCTCATTCCAGTCCTATCCGTCTCATGATATATAAATCCTTAACTAATGAATTGGAGATATATATAGGTCCTACAAATATCAAAATGTAAACAATATTTTTATGAGATAAAAATATTACAAAAATTAAACATATCATAACACATTAAGTAAAATGGGATTCATAAAAATTTTATCATATTGTTACATGTAGACAATATACGGGTTTTATAATCGTATCATCATTTCATCATATCATAACCCGGGAAAAGAAGCGGTTTTCATAAGCATGTTCTCATGGAATAACTCATCGAAGTTAAATGGGTTTCATAAACATTATTTCATCATAAACATTATACATATGGAGAAAGAAAAAAATAGTAACCTTTGATCATATTACAAATATATCATATGTAAGATCCTATAATTTTATCTTATATGTATAATGATTTGAAAATATTAATTTTAACATTTATTAAAGAAGATAGATTTAAATTTAAAATAAATTATTAGAACATAAAAAAATTGGAAATAATTTTCATTGAAAATAAAAAAAAATATAAATAAATAATTTTAAATCTCTAAAAACCTTTGTAGTGGAAAATTTCCTAAACCCTTTAAAAACACCTTTTAAAACCCAAAACATTTTTTATAATATTTTTCAATTTTAAATAATTAATAGAAAATCAAAAAAAATACAGATATTAAAAAAACAATATATTTTTATTGATCTCTTAAAAAATATTAACGAATATTGAAACCATTGAATGGTCATAAAATCATAAAATAAATATCATTACATGCGTGTAAAAACATTGATTCCTTTCACACTTATGGTAAAATATGAACATTCATTTTTTGGATAGACACATAAAAATTCCTTTGTATTTTTTTTAAAATGATATAAAACATGTGTAAAATTTTATTTTATAAATGATAATATAATTTATAAAAATATAACTATTCTTAGTAAACATGGTTTTGGAAGAAAGAGTCTTTTCGATCAAAATATCATATTTTTTGTAAAAACATTATTTTTGATCACTTAACAAAATAAATAAAGTAAAATTAAGGAAATAGTGTATTTTCATGACATAACCATATTTTAAGAAAATGAAAGAGTTATTTAGATATATATCAAAATATTTCATCTTTAAAATCATAATCATAGATAATCTCCTTAAATAATGAAAATGTATCCTAAAACTCCTCAAATTATGATGACATTAAATCATAGTCATCATGAAATAATAACACTAAATAAAACATTTAATTTCATCAAAAAATGAATATTCATTATATAACGTGTCAAGGGGTAGTATTTACACCTCATGGGATTATAAAGGCGCACAACATAACTTCTCTCCCAAAGAAGGAAGACTCAGACCAAAATCCATTATAGATTTGTTAACCTTTAACCATAAATCCTTAATTAGAGATACTAAAATTGATATTTAGACAGTTAATTTTCAGTATAGTAATCATTATATATATTAATGGCCATTATAAGAACCATATAAAAGATATAGTTGGTGAATATGTTATGTTTCTCATAGAAGTAATTAGTGAGATGGAAAACTATTACCACTTTTGTAATATTTTTCATTATAAAACCTATGAAATCAAAAAATAATTAACCCAAGAAATATCATTAAATAGTGATATCAATTATATAAAATTTCAAATTGGTTATATATATAGTACACAAAATAAACATGTTTGGAATTTTTATATGTCACGGAAAAATAATGGAGAGACTGGAAATACCATTCTTTAATTATTGACTTCCTTCATACACACTTTGAACTTCTATATAGTAAATATTTAATTATTATGAATATATTATAGAAATATAGAAATATATATATAATATCAAATATGACAATATTATGACCATTTATTAACTGTTTAATAATAATTCCTTATTAAAATTACATTTCATGTAATAACAACTTTGTTTTTCATATGTGTATTGTTTTTTTATTTTCAGTCCAATTACATTGATCATAGTTCCATAATGTTAGAAAAATTGAAGAGAAATAATTATCATATTTTTATGTCAAATATAATTTTAATACAACTCATGAAATATGGTTTTGGGAAATGAAGTATGTTACGATCATATAGACGGTAGGTTGTACGTATGCATAAGTAACGTTTCGATTTTTCAATGATAATTTTCGAAAGGAGGTAAGTAATATATTATTATTTAATACATATCATAATAATATAAATACAATATTATGTATCTAAATATACATATTCATACAATCCATGAGGTTTGGTGATGTAATGAGAGTCACCTCCCATCATGAAGGTCGTAGTCCACACAGATATGGATGACATTATCGTATTTCTAGGATTGAAAATGAAATAAATTAAATGATATATTATATTACCATAATTAAATTTATGTCATTAATATCATAACTATTTTATTAATAACACATATATTCATTAACATTATCTGTATTACTTTCCATATAAAGGGTTAGTGAAAATTAATCACATCACTTTGTGAGATGGATGTCCATCGTACACAAGAGTGACGTTGTTGTATTCCCTATGGAGTTGAATTTAAAAAAACAAAATAAGATATAATGACTAAATAGGTATAATAATTATAAAATTATCAAATATATAATTTATATAAATCATTAAAAACAACCATGAGAGTTGGTAATGGAAAACATATGGCATCGATTTGTGAGGTGGTAGTTTGTTGTACTCAGAGATGGTGATTTCAAAAACCATTTGATGAAAGTGGAGATGGGTGTATGTAATTCACATAACATTACTACATATATTTATATATAATAATATTTGTTAATTATAGAACCATGGATTAATAAAAATTTATTGATGTTGAGGAAGAAATAAAATAAAAACTCTCATAGAAGATAGTTACCTCTACTTAAGTTAACCTCCATAAGGTTTCAACAAAAGCCTTACTAGGTTTGGATTATGAAAAAAATAATCCATATAGAATGAGATTGTCACGAACCGTCCTCGGGGCCCGTGCCGTGACTACCCCAAGCCCGCCTTCCATAGGCCAGGGGTAGGCGACTAGCACCAAGGCGTAAATCCCAGCAAAAAGGGAAGGAATTGCCTTTGTAAAGTAAAAAAACACCATAGAGTAACCAAGTGGAAAGTAAACACTAAGTGAAAGTAGAGTACAACTATAAGTGTGGAAAAGTAAAAGGGCCAGTATAAAAACCCCAACTGAAAGTAAAGTACAAATCAAAAAGGAAAACAGCAACTGAAAAAGTAAAAGCAGCTACGCCGAGTCGTCCTCTGGAAATCCCACCTGAAGGGTGGGTAAAGATAGCTCCACAGCTCCTCGGGTCCCGCCGTCCACTCCGAGTACGTCCCGCCCAGTGGTCCACTTCAAGGTACCGTCATACTCTGGAAGCCTCAACCACGATCAACGTTGTCTGTCGTCTGCAACCAACACAACGAGATGCGGGCATAGCACTTGTAGGGGTGAGTATAACGATACTCAGTAGGGACCCCGAGACCCTCATGGTCTCACTAAACCAACAAGGATAAGCACAAGAAGACATCAACAGATAACCTCTACATAGATATATTCCCATACATATACCAAAGTTATCAACTAACCCATCTCAATCAAGAGGAAACACAAGGTTTGTGAAATCAACAGATAACCACTACCCAGGTATATGCCCATACATATACCTAAGTTATCAAGTGACCCATCTCAATCATGAGGTAAACGCAAAGGTCAAAAGTCTCAGCTCAAACCAGGATTTTCATTATCGAAACCGTAACTGCTGAAGAGCCCTGTCTCGGGAGTGTACAGTGGTCCTGTCACGACTCTGAGGTACTTATCACTAACCTAAGACTGCTGAGGTACTCCTCCTATCGAGTACCGCAGGTCAGCCACCCAAACACAGTAGTGCTTCCCGTCGAGGTATGTCACCCAAACACAGTAGTGCACACCCCCTAGTAGCCTGTTGAGGTACTCTCCGGACGAGTACCACGGATCTGCACTGTCACATAGGTAGTGCTCCATCCTCCATGGGTCTGCACCTCACAAAGTAGTGCTCTGTCCACTGGGCTAGTCGACTCACTCCAAGTCGAGTCAGTCAAGCTGTCGTCAGGTCTCAGTCGGCTACACGGTCTCCGTACTCCACATGCTCGTCTCCGGGAGGGTCCTCTCCACGAGCTACAGGTCGATACTCTAAGTATCCCAAAGTCCCACTAATAAGTATCTAAAAGGACCGCCTCGTCATAGGGGTCTCAACGCAATAGACGGCGCGTCAATCGGACGCCCGGTCTGTGAGTTACTAGCCTTTTCGTCTTAGTGGCCCGGTTGGTTTCGTGAGTGAACCAATCCCGGCTGTATCTCAACTGTACCCCGAACTCACATAGGGTATACTCATAGGGACCGTTTCTCAACGTGATCACCAACGCTGCTGACGGTTCGTCAAACGGATGTCCGGTCTATAAGATATCAGCTTTTCCGTTCCAAGGGCCCGGTTGGATTTCAGTGCGATCCAACCCGGCCACTATCCAACTACATCCTAAACTCTAGCGAAGTATTCCAAAAGTTCCGTCTCATCAAAAGGAATTCTACAAAACAGACGGCACGTCAATCGGACGCCTGATCTGTGAGTTATTGGCTTTTTCGTTCCAGGGGCCCGGTTGGTTTCATAAGCGAACCAACCCGACCGCACTCCGACGGCATCCAAACATCAATCGGAGTATGCCAATAGTTCCGTCTCACTTATAGGATTCCATCAAAGACAACGGCACGTCAATCGGACGTCCGGAACTCAAGTTACGAGCGTTTCCGCTCCGAGGGCCCGGTTGGTTTCATGTATGAACCGACCCGGCTGAACTCAAAGTTCTCCGAAACCTTGAGTGCTATATACCAAAACGACCGTCTCGATCCATGGAAGCTTGGCCCGGCGCGGCGGTGAAGGCCGGCGTGGCGGCGCAGTCCGGGTGCCGCGTGAGCGCCGCGCGTGGGGGGAAAAGCCCCCGCCTTTCCTCAGCTGGCGGCGCGGCAACCTGCCGCGCCATGAAAAAAAACGGCCCCCCTCACGTGGGGGCCTGCCTTCGAGAAAACGGGGGGCCGCCTGCCCCCATTTTGAAACCGGCCCCCCTCATAATGGGGGGGCCATTATGGTTGTCCAAGGGAAATTATTTCCCCCGGTTTTCTCCCTTCCGGCCGGCCCGACCTGGCCGGCCGGTTCTTACTCAATGGGACCGGCAAGGCCGGTCCCCTTTCCGGCTTCCGACACCGGCGACCCGGCTGGTCTCCAGTCTTCTCGTTCCGCCGCGGCCCAGAACTGGTTGTGGTCTTTTCCATCCGGCGCGGTGTGACGGCACTGCGCCCCTTCCGCCGCCGCCCCGCTCCGTCCGCGGCGCCTTCGAATTCTTTCATCGCGACGCGACGACGTCGCGTTCTTGAAATCTTTCCACAGCGCCGCGCATTTCCTTCCTCTTGAATCTGTGTGGTGCGACGGCACCACGCCTTCCCGAACCAATCCACAAAGATTCAACACGAATAAAAAGGAGGAGGGTCGGCCGGGTTTGTGCGGTCCGAACTCCTCACTTTAAATTGATAGCAATCGGCCTTTAATGAACAATAGACTTTCAGAATCTTTTAAATTAAATAAAAAGATTTGGAATCAAGCCCCAAAAAATATAAACTGTCATGTTCAAAGGAGATATCCACATTACTTTAAAAAGTTAAAACCCCTACCTTGATTTAAGAGGTGACGAGATTCGGCGTCGCGAAAAGAGATGTCACGGAAGAAGACATCGTCAGTGTTGCGGGTATGGCGTCGCGGAAGACGGTTCCCGAGAACGTGGTGTTCTTTGTCGATGTCCGATTGTTATCAATTTAAAGTGAGGAGTTAGGACCGCACAAACCCAGCCGACCCTCCTCCTTTTTATTCGTGTGGAATCTTTGTGGATTGGTTCGGGAAGGCATGGTGACGTCGCACCACGCGGATTCAAGCGGAAGGAAATGCGCGGTGCCGGGGAAAGATTTCAAGAACGCGTCGTCGTCGCGTCGCGATGAAAGAAGTCGAAGGCACCGCGGTCAGAGTGTGGCCGCGACGGAAGGGGCGCGGTGCCGTCGCACCGCGCCGGGAGGAAAAGACCACGGCCGGTTCCGGGCCGTGGCGGAACGAGAAGACCGGCGACCAGTCGGGCCGCCGGTGTCGGAAGCCGGAAAGGGGACCGGCCTTGCAGGTCCCATTGAGGAAGAACCGGCCGGCTAAGTCGGGCCGGCCGAAAGGGAGAAAACCGGGGGAAATAATTTCCCCTGGCCAGCCATAATGGCCCCCCCATTATGAGGGGGGCTGGTTTCAAAAGGGGGGTAGGCGGCCCCCCCGTTTTCTCGAAGGCAGGCCCCCACGTGAGGGGGCCGTTTTTTTCAAGGCGCGGCAGGTTGCCGCGCCGCCAGCTGAGGAATGGCGGGGACTTTGCCCCCCGCGCGTGGCGCTCACGCGGAAACCGGACCGCGCTGCCGCGCTGGACCGCGCCGCCGAGCCCGACCGCGCCGTCGCGCTGGACCACGCCGTCGCGCCGGACCGCGCCGCCGCGCCTGACCGCGCCGCTGCGCCTGACCGCGCCGCCGCGCCGGCCGTCGCCACCGGGTCGGGCCGAGCTTCCGGGCCGGGCGGGGCCGCCGCCCGGTCCGGGTCGCCCCGGTTCGGCCGACCCAGGGGGGCTTGGGCCAGGTCGACCCGGTTCGGCCGACCCAGGGGGGCTCGGGTCGGGTCGGCCCGGGCCCAGACCCCCGTTTTCGGACCACTTTTGGTAAAATGCCTGTAACTTGGGCTACGGGAATCCTAACGACTCACCGTCAGTGGAAACACGATCCTTGGATCGAGATGGTCATTTCGGTATATCGCACTCAAGGTTTCGGAGAACTTTGGGTTTGGCCGGGTTGGTTTGTACACGAAACCAACCGGGCCCTCGGAGCGGAAACACTCGTAACTTGAGTTCCGGACATCCGATTGACGGGCTGTCGACTTTGATGGAATCCTCTATGTGAGACGGAACTATTGGCATACTCCGCTCGAGGTTTGGATGCCGTCAGAGTGCGGTCGGGTTGGTTCGCTTACGAAACCAACCGGGCCCCTGGAACGAAAAAGCCAATTACTCAAAGACAGGGCGTCCGATTGACGCGCCGTCTGTTTCGTTGAATTCCTCTTGATGAGACGGAACTTTTGGCATACTTCACCCAAGTTTAGGATGTAGTTGGATAGTGTCCAGGTTGGATCGCACCGAAATCCAACCGGGCCCCTGGAATGGAAAAGCTGATATCTTGTAGACCGAACGTCCGTTTGACGAACCGTCAGCGCCGTTGGTGATCACGTTGAGAAACTGTCCCTGTGAGTATAGCCTATGTGAGTTCTGGGTACAGTTGATATATGGCCGGGATTGGTTTGCTCACGAAACCAACCGGGCCCCTGGGATGAAAATTCTAGTAACTCACAGACCGGGCATCCGATTGACGCACCGTCTGTTGCGTTGAGACCCCTATGATGTGGCGGTCCTTTGAGATACTTCTTCGTGGGACTTTGAGATACTTGGAGCATCGACCTGTAGCTTGTGGAGTGGACCCTCCCGGAGATGAGCGTGCGAAGTACGGAGACCGTGTAGCCGACTAAGACCTGACGACGGCTTGACCGACTCGACATGGAGTGAGTCGACTAGCCCAGTGGACAGAGCACTACTTTGTGAGGTGCAGACCCATGGAGGATGTAGCACTACCTATGTGATAGTGCAGACCCACCGTACTCGTCTGGAGATTACCTCAGCAGGCTACTAGGGGGTGTGCACTACTGTGTTTGGGTGACATACCTCGGTGGGAAGCACTACTGTGTTTCGGTGGCTGACCCGCGGTACACGACAGGAGAAGTACCTCAGTAGTCTTAGGTTAGTGAGCAGTACCTCAGAGTCGTGACAGGACCACTGTACACTCCAGAGATGGGGCTCTTCAGCAGTTACGGTTTCGATAATGAAAATCCTGGTTTGAGTTGAGACTTTTGACCTTTTTGTTTACCTCATGATTGAGATGTGTCACTTGATAACTTAGGTATATGTATGGGCATATACCTGGGTAGTGGTTATCCGTTGATTTCACAAACCTTGTGTTTCCTCTTGATTGAGATGGGTTACTTGATAACTTAGGTATATGTATGGGCATATATCTAAGTAGAGGTTATCTATTAAGATCTTCTTGTGGTTATCCTTGTTGGATTAGTGAGACCTTGAGGGTCTCGGGGTCCCTAATGAGTATCGTTATACTCACCCCTGCATGGGCTATGCCCGCACCTCGTTGTGTTGGTTGCAGACGACGAACAGCGTTGATCGTGGTTGAGGCTTGCAGAGCAGGACGGTACCTTGAGGTGGACCACTGGGCGGGACGTACTCAGAGCGGACGGCGGGACCCGAGGAGATGTGGAGCTATATGTACCCACCCTTTAGGTGGGATTTCCAGAGGACGACTCGGTGTATCTGCTTTTACTTTTTCAGTTGTTGTTTTCCTTTTCGATTTGTACATTACATTCACATGGGGTTTTTATACTGGCCCTTTTACTTTTCTATACTTATAGTTGTACTCTGTTTTCACTTAGTGTTTACTTTCTGCTTGCTTACTCTGTGGTGTTTGTTTACTTTACAAAGGCAATGCCTTCCCTTTTTACCAGGATTTACGCCTTGGTGCTAGTCGCCAGCCCCTGGCCTAGGGAAGGAGGGCTTGGGGTAGTCATGGCACGGGGCCCGAGGACGGGTCGTGACAAATTGGTATCAGAGGAGTTCGGTTCTACCGCTAAACTTATAACTCTGATGTTTCTTTCTGTGAAGCAATAGTGTTAAGAGTACCGAGTGTGGTTTTCAGTTCAGGGAGTCCAGTGTTGGTGCGGGCGGCCGACGTATCCATACACCAGGACCCTGACAACTGATTTTCGACTTTGTGAATGAAAACACTGATTACGTGTGTGTTTTCCAGAAGTTTTATTTAAATGCCAGCTCAAACCAGGTCAGATCACCAGGTATAATCTTTTGACCGTGTCACGATGTTTCTTTCAGGATTCCTTTTCACGGATGACCAGCTAGAGCCCAGAGGGATGTGCGTGCTGACAGCCTGTTGAGCAACGAGGCTTCGGTACATGGACCTCTTTCAGTTGAGGCACCAGCGGAGGCAACAGCGGTACTGCTACCCGTTGGGCCACCGAATCCACCAGCCCCAACAGTAGGTGATGCAAGATGCATGAGTGCGCTGCACGAGTTCCAGCACCAGAGGCCACCCAGGTTCTGGGGAGAGACGGACCCACAGACAGCTGAGGTTTGGCTAGAGGCTGTGGTGAGAGTCTTCAGGCTAGTGGGGACGCCGGCAGACTTCATGGTGATCTTTGTACCAGCCACCCTTCGAGCGGTGCGTATACAGGAGCTACTTCAGCTGCGGCAGGGCACCATGTCAGTGGTGCAGTACTCAGCGAGATTCATAGACCTCTCGCGCCACTCCACAGATATGGTACGGGAGTCGTTCTTCAGGGCCCGAACCTTCGAGCAGGGTCTCAGGCGAGAAATTAGAGCTTCTGTTGTTTCTCACAGCATTCCGACCAGGACATGGGTGTTAGAGAGAGCCCTCTTAGTGGAGAGTTTCCTTGCTGAGTAGTCTCCACCAGCACGACCCACCACTAGCCGACTTGCGGTAGAGTCTTCTACAGCAGACAGTAGACAGATGACGCAATGTTCCAAGAGGACCAGACCTACCGGTGGCCGACTGCATGACTCAGGTTCAGTTGTGCGGGGAAACCGGGGTGGAGTCAGAGCCAGACGTGCCGAGAGTGGACAGTGTTACTCCTGCGGCAAAATGGGTCACATGGCACGTGACTGTCCGACCCGCCATACAGATGACCAGCAGTTAAATGAAGAACCTCTTAGGCAGAGGCAGAGGTTCGATCAGGGTGGACCACAAGGAGCAGGCGGCCATGGCAGAGGAGCTGTTCGTGTAGCTGGAGGTGGGAGACGCTTCAGAATGTTGCCACCACCACCACCAGGAGGCCCACCCCGACCGCAGGGGACAGGAGGACACGGGGGAGCTCAGCTTCAGGCAGCTGAGATCTACAGTCATGGAGATCCGGAAGCAGATGGACATGAGCGGGACTAGCTTCCGACCTAGAGGCTATTGATCCTGTTGCTTTTTATTTTGTTGATATTTGTCTGTAGTTCCTTCGTGTCTTGTACTATGAGCTGCAATAATAAAAATACACTTATCTTTGTTTGCATTCCTGTCCTTTTGTTTGGTTGATACTGAGTGGTCCCGGTTAAGACTGTTGACATGACCCTCACTTTCGAGTTTTCTACTGAAGGAGACCTAGTGACCACACACTGATGCCGACAGTTTGACTCGACCCTTGGAGGCAAGAGTGACCGTTGGATCTCTTGATAGTTACGTCGAGGCCTTACGACGTCATCCATGGAATGAATGCATCATTCATGTCAGGATTGACTGTACTAGGCAACGAATGTGGTTCATCCAGGGGATGAGACTGGATTTCTCTTATCGGAAAAGAAGAAATCATAGCAGCTCTTGTGAGACTAGAGAAGGTCCAGGTCATCCAAGAGCGGATGAGGACGCCAAAGGGCCGACAGAAGCATTATGCTGACAGGACTTAGAGGCCTCTAGAGTTCGAGGATGACCATCACGTCCTTATACGAGTCTCACCTCGACGAGGTTTACAAAGACGTGGCCAGGGAGGCAAGTTATCTCCGAGGTTCAACGGACCTTTCTAGGTCCTCAGCTAGGTAGGCAAGGTGGTTTACCACTTGGCCCATCCACTTCAGTTGCACTAGGTGGACGACGTTTTCCACGTATCTCAATTGAGGAGATACGTGCTCGACCCTCTGTATATCATCGACCATGAGGAGCTAGACGATGGAGATGGGATAGTCACGGCACGGGCCCCGAGGATGGGTCGTGACGGAGATTAATGATTTTTTGAAGTGATATAGTCTTATATGGGCTGAACTAAAATTTTTATATTTGTTTTCTCTAAATAGGAGTGGTGTGGCCCTTTAAAAGTTAGGTTAGTGGAACACATATAATTCGTACAAAATAAAAAGGTTTAAATAGTTTTTCTTCATTCCATAAGGCTCAAAATTGATTAATATTGATAATTATATAATATATGGTTGACATATGTCAATCTAGTTTATTTTATAAATTCATTTTCTTAATTTTATCCACTGCCGTTTTTAGTAAACCACTAGGTAAATACATCTCCCCTTACCGTGGTAATTAATTTTTTATTGTTCTCACTATTAATTTTAGTAAAAAATTAAGTTGTAATAATTAGATAGTATAAATAATTATGATACCATATTTGAAATAATTTTTTCCAAATCCATTTAATATAATTAGAAAACATTAAAATAAAAAAATTTACCTCATAGAGGCAGCAAGAATACAGATTTTCCAAGATACAATGTTCAAAATTTAAAAAAAATTTATAACAAATTTCAATATGGAATTGATTCATATGAAATAAATGTAATAAATAAAGTTAATATATATAAAAATTAATGAATATTACTTTAACATAAATTTAAAATATGATTTAACTTGTCAAATAATTTAAATGAAATTAATTTTTTAATTAAAATTCAGCATCATTATTAATTTATCAAACAATTATTCATTTCTAAAAATTCACAAAAAAACCCTAAGCTAATTTTTAAATAATGATTCAAAAAATTAAAACTATTCTGTAAAATTAATTTCTAAATTATTCCAAAAATATTTTTAAAAAATATCAAATTTATGGAAAAATAATTTTTATAAAAATAATGTTTTAAAGTGTAAAATTGGATTTGATATTATCTATTTTATAGAAAACACATAATATGAATTTTGAATATTTTATTGAATATATACTATATATATTTAATTAAAATAATTAAATAAAAATGATTTAATTTTCTTATTGTGGTAAAAAACTTTTTTTCTCATAATATGGTTTATCAGAAAAAATATTTCCTTTATTTTCGAATACATTTTATTTCATTTGAAATTAATTGATCACAAAATAATTCATCTAATAAACATGGTTAAATCATCTATTTTCATTATTTTTGTACTTATTCGTAGTAGAAATTTTAGTTTCAAAAAAATATCTATCATAATAATATTTTAATTTTACATCACATTCTATTAAAATTAATGGTTGTGTGTAACTCAAGATAAACATGGTATTACAGTTAACACAAGGTAAACATGGTGATTTGTGAAATGAAAGATAAAATTATTTTTGTGTGTAATGAAATCTAAACTCAGTGTTTTATATAATTAAAAATATGAAAATGATTAAATTTAATTAGAAAAAAATATTTCATAAATTATTGGTGTGTTAAATTATACACACATTCAAATAAACTTCTCACTCTCAAATAATCTTGGTAATAAATGATTAAAATTTAAAAATTCTTTCATATAAACCCCCATCCTAAAAAGAGTTAATAAAAAATCCCATTGAAAAATAGAAAGTGATGTGAGCAATTCATTTGTAATAAAACATATAACGTATAATAAAATGAAAAAATATATGGGATGTGAATATATGTACATTGAAGAAATGTATAAAATTTTTTAGATAGTGATAGAGAACATTGATCATAATAATGTGGGTAATCTAAAAAAGGTTAACAAACCAAAACCATAAAACAAATGGGAGTGGAAACGTCATTAAGATCATAAAAAATGATTGTAGAATGAAAAAAATTTATTTCAATGTAATCTTTTAAATGTTGGGGAATTCCTTTTAAATCTATACTGAGAACATTTGAAAATGTAAATACTTGTTATATTTTTATTTCAAAGGCATAATTACATCCTTTGGTTTTTCCTTGATCAATTTTCACTTTATTTATTATTCTAAGTGATTTTTCCCAAGTACGAAGCACAAAATGAAATTCATAAAAAAATAAAAGTTCATTTCTACCATCTCTCATAAATGAAATAATAATAGTGGTTAGGAAGTATAAAAAAATCATTTTATTGTGAAGTAATATGTTAATCTCTGAAATTAAATCCAAATATAAAAGTAAACCATTCCATACATGGATATCCTTATAACCCATCCAAAGACTTTGATTTAAATATAAGGTCATTATATTTCATAAAATAAACATAAAATTAATCCCACAAACAACATAAATTAATTTCCATTTCTCATATACGAGACATGTCAATTAAATTATCATGCATTCTCTTAAAAATTATAATAAACTTTAATTACCATAAAACCATGTTGAAAAACACATGATTCAGTATTCCTCATATAAAACACGTTTTATTGGCTATTTTACTTAAATATATATATTTTTTATTCTTAATTAATTATAGAATAATGCACTTCATCATTAAATCATTAATTCAATCAATACAATCCAATTTATATATACATATCAAATATCTTTATCCCAACATCATTTTCTCAGCATCCGAAATACATAAAGGGTGATATTCCCATAATAAAAATATGAAATTTCCATTAAATATTATTTCTATTCCATCGATAATAATTAACATATTTTTCCAAATCTATATTGAAAAACTTATTCTATGAAATTATTATATGTTTTCTGATTCATGTGACAGGATCCTTGAATTCCGGTACATTAATACATCAATCATCCCACTTCCTTTTCAAAAAATTAATGAGTCTTCATCATATTATTCCATAATTCACCTTTCATATAACGTAAAATTTGAATGAAGTCGTAAAATTCATTAACCTCAATTTAATAATTCATATTATGATTAACATAGACAATACTATTATAATTTAACATGTTGTTAATATTTCTTTTGTGTTCCCTTCTACATTAGTAGAATGTGGATAAATTATACATCCTTTCTGATTATATTAAAATACATTTCCCATTAGAACATCTATTAGAATAATTTATATACTTTAAAAATTAAAAACATTCAATATTTAATGATTCCTTAGAGATACCATTACCCCCATCCATTGATTTAACTGATCCATCCATTTTTATTTACAGTTTCTTATTCATTTCCATAACACATCCTCTTAGAACCATTCTATGAAAACCCCCAACTCATATCCCATAGTCTAAAGGCTGGAAACTTGTAGAAAATGGGAATATCCCCTAAGTGGGAGGCATGTTCCCAAGTACTTGTAAACACATACCCTTGTCCAAGAAAAAGTGCTAAAACCGAAACCATTGAATAGACATGGTTGTATACTATTACGAAAACCCAAATAGAGTAAATACTATGAACTAATGTAATGGGGGCCGGTATACATTCCCAACAAATGAAAAGTACAATGTCCTAGAATCCATCTACTAAAAACCCTACTTGAAGTGTAGGTATAGAAGATGTCAAAAGTCACCGAAGTGTACCACATATATCGGACCTCTCTCTATGTACCACCTTTGTTCGGCCCTCTAAGGAAACTGTCAAAGGTGTCTCTATTATACACAAGTAACAACATGTGTAGTTGAAGCCTTTTCAGGGATGAGTAAAACAATACTCAATTGGGACCCAAATCCCCAAATGTATACTACAAAGAAATACAAAAATCAGTTTACCAAGAGGTAAATGATGTGTATTATCTAATAAGTACAGTCATGAGTGTTACTAGAGTCTAATAACACCATCATATGTATATGACATACATATACTATGAAATTACAAGAATATTCAAATCAAAGGATACACAATCTAGGTCTTTGTAGGAGGCACACTCCGCATAGGCTCATGTTACACACTATGTATAGTCACTGGAGGCAAACTCTATGTAGGCATAACAGACACACTCTATAGGAGACTCAATCATTGTAAGTCCAAGATAAACACTCTATCTAAGAGAATGGAACACACTCTGTATAGTTCATAACCAACTACAGGATTCTTCTCTTAGCATGCTTCTTCTGAGAGCACCTACTCATCGAGTAAAAAGTTTAATATTCCAACCTCCACAAAAAATATCATAGAGTATCTCAAAATTAAATCCTCATTGAGAGGGTCCCAATAATGAAAATTATCGTCAAACATACATATGTTTTGAAATTTACATGCCTCTTAGTGAAAAGGGGTTGGTTGAGTCATGGTCTGGTCTTACCCTGCACATGGGCCCTACCTGACCTGCTCAACCAGGCCTGTTTGGTTGACCATGATATGGCTACATCTGAGTCCCCTCCTAGTCAATATGGTCAACTTCTACTTTTATCATAGCCAACCACCGTGGGGTCCCAGTTTCGTCCCGCTCGACCACTGCTTCTGGCCATGTGACTTATCCTCCCTTTGTATCTCGTTCACAATAGGATGCCCTGGTCACCACCCATGGCCATGCATCATGGTCCCCTTGTTCTAGTGTGGTCTTGATGCACCAAACCCATCTCTACCACCCTTCCAGCGAGTTTCACTGTTGTGCAGCGACCGCCGATGGGATCTACTCTATGGACCACTTCGTCTCCTCTAGTGACCTATATTTTGAAACATGGACACCCTTGAGATCCTTGGGTTGTTCTCCTCACTGAAATGGAATTCAAATCATCTTGTCATTTCTCTGTGGGTTTATCTATATTTGGAACCTCTCCAAAAAATCTTGTGGCGACCATATGTGTCTGTCGGTGAAGAATGAAAGAACATGGTAGGGGAAAACACCATGAATACCCAAATAAATAATGTCAATTTGGTTTGTTTCATCCATTATTTGTTCTGTTAGAAAAGGGTGATGAAACTGCAAGGATAATCACTAAAGTTTATTCCCTTTAAATCGTTCATTTTAACCATACCGCAGAAATGATCAAACTGTAGACCAACCTATTTGTGGGTTGGTCTGTGTTTGTCATTGAAAACTAGAACGAGGAAATAATTTAAATGAAAACCACTACTAGGTTTCAAATCACTCTATGATGAAGATCAATCAATGTGTCATCATTGGTGGTACAATTCTTTAAAGAGCAGGGATTGTTTTCCTTAGTGATATATCATTCGTCGGTGTTCATCATCCGCCAATGTCTTTTCTCCAGAGGCTACAAGAAATTTCATGGTTAAGTGTTAAACCTAAATTCCTGTTTAATTTAAGAGAATGGAAAAAAATTTCCCCTTCCTATGTTGATGTGTCTCCACACTATTCTATTAATAAACGAAAGGGGTTTCCTCATCATTGTGTCACTATGTCACTATGAAACATTAAAATAAAACAAAATAAATTTATATGTTTATTTTATTCTACTTTTAAACAGCATAAAATTATACCTCACCGTCAACTAGAAATAGTTTATTTTAGTCCCTTATTATGAATAACAATATATTATGAACTAAACGGTGATCTCAAATTTATAATTAGAGCCATCGTTAAAGTGTTATTAGGATTTTTAAATAAAATAATTTTATTTAATTATTTTATTTATGATTACATCCTTTTTAGGTTGTCTCACTAAAGAGCTGAGTCGACCAATGTTAAGTCACATATAGGTTAAACATGCCACTCTGAATGCAATAGTTCCATGATATTTCTAATCTAGGCACCCATTTTGAAGTCATTCCACTTTTTTAGGAAAAATACATACACAAACTATTAAAAACATAAGAGTTTTCATAGAACCGTTCCAGTCACATCGGTCTTCTAAATAGTACGCTATCTCAGCGCCTGGTCATGAAATTTTCCTAAATAATTTATAAATATAATCTATAAAAAAATAAAATTCATTATATTTTGTATCCTTCTTATCCACACCCAAAAAAATCAAGATACTTTAATACATTCCCTCGAATTCTTCTTCACACAATATAAACATAAATTAAACTGAATCATCATTCTTCTATAGACATCAGCACAAATAATTTTATCAAACATTATCCTTTACTTCTTTGATGATTCTGAGTGTTGTTTATGGTTAATTTTATTAATAATATATCGCGGTAATTTATTAGGAATAATTAAACATTTATTACTCTAGTAATTATCCCATTGGATTGAAGATCATCAATTTTTCAATCAAATTATATGTTCTACCAGTTCCATTGGTTCTTTTCATTGTCTAAAAATAAATATCATATTGATAGAAACCAAAATCATATTTTAAAACCAAAATAAATTAAAAAAATAACATATAGTATTTTTACATCATGACACATTATTTTTAATCTGTGAAAAATTAGGTATGTCCTGGTCTATTCAATCTAATTATCCATATAAATCTTTCATGATGGTTTTTAAAGAGTTTATGAATTTATAATATATATTCCCCAAGAGTGATCAAATTGGTATGGAGATACACTCATATTCAAGTTCCAAGTGGTTATTTCTAGCTACTTAATGTTCCATTTTTGGGTTTTTCACCAAAGTACATATGTTCCACAGCCGCATACACATGTAGTATCCAAAAATTTATGTAACTTAATTGAAATAAAGTTATTTATCCTTTACCAAAATTCAATGAAATTATCCTATGATTTGACTCATTTTTAGTCTTATCCCTTGATACATCCCTAGATTTATCATTATAAATATCCCTGGGGATCTAAATAAATTTTTATCATTATATTTTCTAAAGGATACCAAAAAAAATCCACAGATACAAACTATAAAAACTAGGTGCACAATATTCTATTTTATTAAAAGATCATAAATTTCCCCAATAAATATATTCTCCTTTAGACATTATATATAAAAACATTTCTTTATAACATAGTGAAATAAAACATATGAATGTCTTAGATCGGATTAACATTGTAGGTAAACAAGGGAGATACAAAATCATAACATGAGAATATGTATATGAGAACATGATCTTAGAATTTTAAAACCATACCCTATAAGTAAAATATCATAATATTGATTTAGGAAAAAAAATATTAGAAATTCATAAGACAATAATCATAAGGTAATCAAAGAACATAAGCCACAAGAGAAAAATATTATCATTATAAAATTTACTATAGCCTACACATAATCATACAAAATTATTTTGATCATAGTCGATGCTCATTTCCAATGTTATCATAATAGAACATGTTAACTCCCCATACAATAAATGTTTCCATGGTTCACTTCCAAGACCATGGTAGTAGAAAATGTACCTTATTGAACTTGTTTTACAATGTATTCATGTCCTTTCTATCTCATGACATATAAATCATTACCAAATTCATTTGTGGTACATATAGGTGCACATAAATCATATTGAAAACTATATTTATGTGTTCCAAAAAATCATAAACATTCAACATAGCATAAACTGTGAAATGAAATAGGTTTCATAAATATTTTATCATATCCTATCCTATGTAATATTAACATGATTTATAATCATTTCAAAACTTCTTTATAACATATCATGTGAATGTAAGCAGGTGTCTTATTCATTTTATCAGTGTATAACTCATGGAAGAGAAAACATGTTTCAGAAAAATCTTTCATAATAATGAAAAATAATTTAGGGAAATAATAATAATTTTATCCTTAGATAAAATCCCCAATAAATCATAAGTAACATCAAATTATTTCATCTTACATGGATAACTATTTTGAAATATTTTTTGTAATATCTCTTGAGAAAGGAAAAAAGTTATTTTGAGAATTTATTTTAAAACATAAATAATATCAGAAATCATTTTCTGCTAAAATTAAAATTAAAAATTATATGAAGATATTTATAAATCATTTTAAATATTTAATGAGGAAAATATCCTTTCCTCTTTAAAAAACAATTTTTAAGACAAAAAAAATTTCAAAGTCATCTTCACTTTGATATTATTATTTTAAAATCTAAAAAAAATAAAAATACTAAGAAAAAATATTCATTTGACTTATATTTCAAATGTTATGAGTGAATATTAAAATTTTATAGAAGTCATGATTGTGGATAATACTATTCATGTCATAGATGTGAAGAGGAATATTCTTTTCACTTGTATTGTAAAAGTCAATGGGGTGTTTTTTGGAATTTTACATGAACATTCCATCCAATTTTTTTAATGAAATATCAATCATGATAAAAATTTATTTAATAAATAATTTTAAAAACTCTAAAAAAATTGAGAGATTTTTTATAAAACATTCTTTTGGAAGAAAAATATTTTTCAACCAAAAAATACTTTTTTCCTAAAATTATTATTTTGAAATCATGAGTATATAAAAAGTGTAAAATGAAGCAAAAATGTATTACCATGAAATAAATATAGTAGAAGAAAATTCTTGCTGTTGTTGAGATATATATCAAAATATTTCATCATTTGAAATTAGAGTCATATACAGTCTAGATAAATGATGAGATTGTAAAAAAAATTCTTCCCACTTTCGTATATTTGAATAATAATCCCCATTATATAATAACCCAAAATGAAATTTTTAAAATCGAAAAAATATTCATATTCAGCATTTAAAATCTCTATAGGTTCATAGTATAACTTATGTCCCAATGAAGGAAAATTGAGACAAAAATCCATTACTGATTTCATAAATTTTGAACCATTAACACAACGAGAGAGAGAGATAAATAAGTGTATAAGTAAACCCAAATAATATTCTGGATAATAATAATAAGATACATAATTAGGTAATATATACACTACAAAAGATATATTTTTGGCAATATAGAATTTACCACAAAATATTAAAAATTTAGACGAAAATCCATTACTAGATTAGTAATATTTGGGAACATTAGACCTAACAAATAATATCATAAATTGAAAATAAAAATTTCAATAAAATATTTATATTAAGGACATAAATTTTTTTTGTGGAATTATTTAAACCATATATAACAGATGTGTGATGAATTTTCAAATGTCTCCCTGAAATAATACATATAGAAGAAATACCACACATTAAGTATTGACACTCATCGTACATGTTTGTTACTCCAATATAATAAATATAAGTTAATTATGAAGATATTATAGAACAATAATTATATATATTATATCATACATTATTTACTTATGAAAATTTATTAACCATTTATTAAAAATTCCTTGTTAAAATAATGTTTCGGGTAATAACTGGTTTTATTTCATATATGTTTTGATTTTTTATTTCCATTCCTCTTAAGTTGATCATGGTTCATTCATATCCAGAATAATAATCAGGAAATAATAATAATATTTATACATATATCAAACTTTTAAAAACAATAATGAAATATGTTATTGAAAATTAAGTATGTTATAATTATGGAGACAGTCTGTCATACGTACACAAAGGTAATGTTTTCATTTTTCAACGATCATTTTAGAAAAGAGTTAAGTAGTATATTAGCTTTATAGAGTGATTATAAAATAATAAATAACATGTTAAAATTTTAAATATACTTATATATATTATCCACGTGGTGTTACAATAAAAATAGTGTCACATCACATCATCAATGCAACTGTCCACATGTACATGAATGATGTAATCGTCATTCAGTGAATGAAAAGGTAAGAATGAAAAGGATATATTGTCATTTTATAATGAAATATATTTCCTTAATATAATAATTAGTTTATTTATATTAAAATTTTTAATTATCTTTATAATTATTATCTTCCATATAATGTGTTTTTAAAAATGAATCACTTCACATCGTGATGTAGTAGTCCGCCATACAAATGAGAATTGTTATTGACTTACCTATGGAATGGAAAGTAAAAAAATCATAAATGAATCAATTTACATAGTTGTATAAATTTTTTATAGATGTTATTTATCTAAATAATATCCACTATCGTACCACTATGTGAGAGGTAGTAATAGAAAAGTGAATGACATCGATTTGTGAGGTGGTATTTTGTATTAGACAATAAAGATGATTTAATAACCCATTTAATGAATGTTTAGTTGGTTATAAGAAATTAACATAACATAAAAAATCATAGTATATCTATTATAATTATTTTAATGTAACATCATGGTTTTATTATAAATGAAGGAGTGGGAGAATAAATAATATACAGATATTTGTTGAAAAACATTAAGTTATCATAACCTCTTTCAGTTTGCCGCAAAATCCTTCCTATGATGGATTTATACCAATAATTTGTCTTATGGATTCAGATGATGAAATCATGGTAGTTATTTTTGTAGTTAATGGTTTAAGAAAAATGTTTTGAATATGTTAAGATAATAGGATAGGGGTATCATTTTATAAGTGAGATGAGTGGAACAATAAATATTTTTTGTAAATAAAAATGTGTAGCCACATTTTTCTCATGAAAAATTGTTTTATAATGGTTTATTATCAAGAATTAAAAACATTAGGTTCTAAATATTTCCAAAAAAATATATTTTATAGCCTTTTCTAGGTCATTTTTAACCTTATAGTTTTAGTTTAACTCCTGATAAACTCATTTTTAACCCTAACTGTGATAAACAATTTTATATTTTTTTCACAATTAATTTTGGTAATACAATTATATTTACCTCATTAGATAACATAAATTATTTTTATTCAAAATATAGAATCGATTTTTATAGATTTATTTCACATATTTGGACAATATCAATATAAAAAAATAATCTCATAAACACGATTTTAAAGAGGGAATTAATGGAGAAAATGTTCAAAATTATAAATATTTTTTATATATAATTTTAATATATAATTTAATAAAATTAATTAAATTTTAATAAAAATATATATAATTGATCTAATTTTACATTGTATTTGACTAATAATGTAATTGAACATTATAAATAATCTCCATGAAAAATATTTAAATTATTACATTTAATTAGAAAAAATATTACATAATATCTTAGGGTGTTACACATTCCACTATTATCTCATTAGGGTTTTCTGTTTTAGATTATATATCCATTTTATATAATATTTTTTAGGTTAATTTGTAATTTAAACAGAACATTTCTTCGAAAGTCACATTTTCCACTTTTTTCCCAATTTTCATTCCATTTCTCTCTATTATAAAAAAATTATGTTTAATCTAATCATTTCAAAAAAAATAAGAATATAATTATTCAAATTTATAAAATTTATTATATTCACACCCAATATTAGTATTTTTTTCACTTTTTTTAATTTATATAGATTACCCTTTGTACTTCTATAATAACATTTCCTTTATTATTTTGACATTTACATTCTTTTTTCAACAATTATTTCTCCTCGATTACCTCCAATAATGTACAACAAAATTTTATTATCAAAATAATTTTTTCAAGAGTTAATAATTTTATAAATTATTTATTATAAATTTTATATTTCATGATTTCATTTCTCACAACCTATTCCCTAGGTCCTATTTCGTTACTACCCCCAAGCCCACCTCCTAACGGCCAATGGCTGGAGACTCGTACTGAAGGTATCAACCTTCAAGTGAGAGGAATTTTCCTGAGTACCTGTTTCCACACACACACCCAACCACAACCCACAAACTAAAAATGGAATACAAGTATACTAAAAAAAGTTCTGAGTATATATAAAACTAAAAACATGTTTGATGGAATATATACCCCACAAAAAAAGAACTAAAAACAGAAAAGTACAAAGTGAATTGGGTAGCCATCGCCTAAAAACACCAAAAAGAGTACCATCCCGCAAGAACCAGTGACCCACGGATCAACCTGTTCATGATATGATTTACATTTTTCATTTATAAATAATTTATAGGGAATACATTAATAAAAACCCCATACCTCATTAATGTTAATTTACATAGCGCTTCATCCTTGAGGGTCCAATAGGCTGACGATGTTCGCCGTCTATCGAGGTACATTGAAGTCGATGACACCCTGCCAATGTTCATCGTTCTTCGTTGGGGAGGAAATAAATCAGAGGTACCATAGAGAGCCCTTAAAATTTAATACTCCAACCACCGACACGTCAAATAAATTAAAAATAAAATGCATCACATCTTTTCTGTTACATGATGATGTCATGTTATTAAATTGTTTCATTTATGAAATAGCATCGTTGTTACGAGTCGTTAAATAAATGTTACAATACATGTTAATTATCCATTAATGAGGTCCATTAATTTTCCTTTTTGCTACATTTTTGCAACATCGTAGCGTCATTGTGTCTCTACATGTTTGTGAGAAAAAAAATATCTTTTTAAATTAATTTTATTTTTTATTAAGGTTAGTAAATAAAATTTTATGTTTGTCCCATGATGGATAAATATAAGTCCATTCTAAGAGTATCGTGACATTCTAAGTTCAATCGTTCCCTCATATATTCAATCCGATCATTGGTTAAAAATTTAGAAAAACCCACTCACATGTTTAATGAACATACCTTAAAAAATCAAAATTTAGTTCCAGGATAACTGAGCCTCGTAATCATCTGTCATCAGATCGTGTAGTCTTGAAATAATTCTATATAATTTAAAAAACACTACACATAAATTCTAAGACATTAAATTCTCCCCAATAAAGGGATTGTCATCCTTGAATTCTAAAACAAGTTCCAATCAAACAAATGGGGGTAATGATCATGAATATGAGACTCCTACTGCCATGCCCTCTCATAAGGATTCTCATCCTACCACTGAATGTGGAATATAGGAATCAACCACCCACATAAGACCTGATCATATCGATCCTCTATCTCCACTGGGAATTCTTCAAAAGTCACCCATTGTCATTGTCTAGCTCACCTCAGTGGATGACATGTGATGGATCATGCACGCATCTCCTCAGCTGAGACACTTGGAAAACATCATACACCTGGTGCATTTTTGGTGGATGATATAGGTGGTATGCCATCTCTCTAACTCTTATCATGATCTGTAGAGGTCTGATTAACCTTGGAGATTTCTTACCACCCCTAGACAAATCATTGCAATCCTCATCAGGGTGAGACTTGAAAGAACACGTGGTCTCCCTCCTCAAACTCTAAGGTTCTCATTCTCCTATCATTATAAGAATTATTAATTCTCTACAAAGTCCTCATTTTCGCCTAGATGATCTGCACCTTCTTGGCAGTAGCCCCTACCAACTCTGGACCCATGAGTGCCAACTCCCCAAGGTCCTTCCAGCATTGGGGTGATCTGCATGCCTGGTCATACAAGGGCTCAAACAATGCCATTCCAGTGGTAGAGTGATAAATGTTATTGTATGAAAATTCCACCACTGCTAGATGGTCCTCCGAAATATGAAAGAAATATTGGATGAAAGCATGAATCATGCCTTTCAATGTTTTTATGGTCTTCTCCGTCTGAGGATGAAATGTTGTGCTCAAGTGCAGTTTCATCCCGAACACCTCATACAATCCCTTCCACAACCGGGATGTAAATCATGCATCGTGGCCGAGATGATCATAGAGGTCACCCCATTAATCTGAACTGTCTCTTAGACGTAGAGGTGTCCCAATCCCTCTACCGGTAACTCCTCCCATATGGGTAGGAAGTGAGCCGAATTGGTGAGTCAGTTGACGGTCGCCCATATAGAATCATGGACTTTGTATGTATATGGTAACCTTGTTTTGAATTCCATTGAGATACCATCCCATTTCCACTCTAATATCTCAATTGGCAGAGCCACGCCTGCTAGAACCTGATTCCCAGCCATCACTTGCTGGCAAATGAGGCATTATGAGATGAACTCAACCACTACTTTCTTAATTCCAGACCACCAGCACTATCATCGGAGATCTTAGTATATCTTCCCCTCTCCAAAATGTACCTCTAAAGGGGATGTTTGTAACTCCCTCAACACCACCTCCTACAACACCCCTGGTACTATATAGTTCCCTATGAAAATGATGACACACTTCTCACCTATCAAAAACCATCACGAGCAAGCCTTGAGGATAATTGAGCATGTCAGGCCGCATAGTCAACATCCACCAGCTTTTCCTCCCCAACTAACTGTAAGAGTGGGGGAGTAATAGTCATCGACAGAAGGTAATCCGCTCCATCATAATCCATAAAGGATATTTTCATCAGGGGTAGATGATCTGTCACCTCACTCAGCAGCTGAAAACTGGTCCTCCTACTAAGCGCATATGCTACCACATTCCCCTTCCAAGTAGTATAGACTATCTCAAATTCGTAGTCCTAGAGGAAATCTATACATTTCCATTGTCTCAGGTTTAGGTCCTTCTGAGATAGGATATACATGAGACTCTTGTGGTTAGAGTAAACTGTAAATCATTCACCCTTCAAGTAGTGATGTCACATATTGAATGAAAGAACAGTTCTGCTAACTCCAGGTCATGGGTCGTGTATTACAGCTCATGCTTCCAAAACTGGCATGTTCCATAGGTGATCACCACTCACTCCAACATCAAGACTAATCCTATATGGGTCCTTGATGCGTTGTAGAAAACTATGTAATCGACACCCTCCTCTAGTAGTCCTATGATGGGGGCACTAGCCAGTATTTTCCAAAGCTCCTAGAAACTCAGCTGGAATTTCTCTGTCCATACTATGGGATCTCCATTCCATGTCAAATTAGATAAGGGTTTTTCCTCTTTGGAAAAGTAAGGCATGAAACACTACTAGTAACAATCCAACCCCACGAAGTTCTACACCTCAGTCACACTCCTAGGTTGGTCCCAAGTGAGCACTGGCTCTATCTTCACGGATCCACTAAAACTCCATATTCTAAGATGATGTGTCCCAGAAAGTGGACCTCTCATATCTAGAACATGCACTTATAAAGCATACCATAAATATGGTGCTGACTGAGTTTATCCAGGACTATCTATAGGTTTGTAGCATGCTCCTCCTATGACTCTGAGTACACCAAGATGTCTTCAATGATGAAAATGCAAAATAGTCATGGTAAGGTTAAAAAATATTATCCATGAGGCCCATAAACATTTCTAGGGTTTTGGTCAGGCTGAAAGGAATCACCAAGAACACATATTGGCCATACTGACACCTGAAGGCTTTATTCGGTATGTCCTCATACCATACCCGAAACTGGTGATTGCATAATGTGAGGACTATATTGGATAACTATCTCAGCCCCTTCTGCTGATCAAATGGGTCATAAATTCTTATAAGTGGATACATGTTCCTCTCGGTCACATGGTTTTGGTTTTAGAAGTGCACACACAACATAAAACTCCCATCTACCTTTAGGGAAAACAACACCAGGGATTCCCATGGGGAAATGTTGCACCATACGAACCCCTGATCCTAAAATTACCCCAACTGTAACTTCAAAATGAGAATATCTACAAGAGCCATCTGATATGCTGGTGTGGATATCGGTGTTTCCTCGGGGTACAAGTCGATGTAAAATTCTACCTCTCTATAAGGAGGCAGTCCCGGAACATCCTTAAGAAAAACACACATGTACTCATCCACCACTACAGATAAGATTGGACTCCTCTAATACACTACACTGAGGTTGAGAATTCCAACCGTTGTGTGATCGATTGCACCATCCTCCGAGAAAGTCCATACTATGAAAAAAGTGTTTCCTTCTCACTGGTGAAGGAAAAACTGGTCCGATCTATATGGACACACCACACTGTTTGACTTAATAGTTGATATGAGCATGGAATGTGGATAATAATTCCATACCCAAGATCAAATCATAAAGCCTTGACACCATAACTAGGAGATCAAATCCTAATCTCTCGCCTCCCAGAGTATGCTCACACTACGGGAACCATTGTGTAATCATTGAATAACCTCCCATAGGAGTCTCTACCCATAAGGATAAAGCAAATAGCTTCACCCGAATCTCCGAGCTCTGAACAAGAGACATTGCATGGAATGAGTGGCTAGAACCTTTATTTATAATAACTACAGTGAGGGTGGAGAATACAGAGATCCTACCTCAGATCATCTATGAAGCACCATGGTCATAAGACTCTATTGCCTGTAGTTGATATCTCCCTTGTCTGCATGCTCCCTTAGGTCATGGTGGATCACCTAGGGGTGGTTGTAGTTCTACCTCAAACTGTCACCCACCTTATTCTTATCAGCTTTCTCCCCTACAACATTAGCCACCCTCTAGTCCTCCTCACTCGAAATTCTACCTCTATTTTTGTGGTCCCTCGACTACTTTTTGGTCATCTACGTGGAGGGTTGGGAATTTACATTTCATGTGTCTCTTTCCTCTTCATGTGAAGCATTGCCTACCTCCAAACTAACTCCCTCTAGTCTGGGCGCCCCACACTCTCAACCCAGAGTCATGGGGTTGTCCCCAGAAAGATTTATCCCTCTTGGTCCGTCATGTCACCTATCCACTTCACACTTAAGACTCTGCCAACTGGGGTATACTAGTAGCTATGGTTGTCGGCACCATCTTCGCCAAGAATTTTTCCACAATAAGGGCTCCCCATTATAATCCAGCATGAGTGGGAATACTGAGAGACACTATTGATTCCTTGATCTCCCATCTTATTACCTTCTCAATGGTCTGGGATCTAAAGAAAGGGTCATGTAACATGTCTGTGGAGTAACGAGAGAGGTCTGTAACCCTCTCAGAGTACCCAGCAACTAACAGACTACCTTTTGGTAGGTGAAGCATCTCCTAGACGTGCACATATCATAAGGTCACGGGAAAAACTCCTCCCAGAAAAGCCTCCATAATTCACTCCAGGAGAGGGTCACATTATCATTAGTATGAATCTACAGAATCCACCATCTCCCTATCGAGGCCTGAAGAAGGATCGCAACTAAGATCACCATTTGGTTGAGCAGTGTCCTCAATTTGCAGAATACCTGCGTCACTACCTCTAACCAATCCTTAGAAACCTAAGGATTTATCTCTCCTCTAAAACTATGAGGTATCTATATCTTGAA
Source organism: Viscum album (assembly GCA_963277665.1). NCBI lineage: Eukaryota > Viridiplantae > Streptophyta > Magnoliopsida > Santalales > Viscaceae > Viscum > Viscum album. The sequence goes on along the minus strand of OY728122.1, from coordinate 502,938,192 downwards.
CTCATGAAAGGCATTGAGCATGTACACATTCTCTACTGGTACCATTAGTAGTAACTATTGATCAATGAGTGGTGGAAACACCAGTGCACCACCTGGAGGGGTCATCTCTAGTACTTGTCCCAGAACCGACTCCTCAACGCTAGTTGGGTTTTCCATCTGATCACGTATCAGGATCCTATATAGTCATCCACATAAATGAATCCTAATATAGATCAAGATTTTCCCTGGTTAGAAGGTTATACCTGCTGAGCCACTTTTGTAATAAATGTTTTCAGGTTTAGATCCAAAAATCAGAATTCTAGGTCATGGTGTATGGGTACATTAGCCACCGCACCAACACTGGACACCCTAAATCTGAAAGTCGGTCATGAACGACATAACTCCATTTCCACAAAAACAAAACAACATACTCCCAGTCATAGAGGTGGAACTAATGGCCATACGATAACACTTTTTCATAGCCCGTACCCTAGGTCCCATGCCATGACTACCCCAATCCCACCTCCCAATTTCTAGGGGCTAGTGACTAGTGTCAAAGGCGTCAACCATCAAGTGGGTGACCATTTACAGAGTACATTCATGCACTAACACGCCCAACCCCAACCCAAAAACTGAAATCTAAAAACAAGTATACTGAAACAAGTGCTGAGTAGAAGTAAAACTAAATAAAGTGGGTCAGAAAACAATCCTAGGAAAAAGAATAGAAAATATCAATGTACAAAGGGACTCTGGTATCCATCCGATAAAAACACCACCAAGAGTACCCTTACACTAGAACGATTGAAACATGTATAAACATGTTCGTGGGATGATCTGTGTTCATTTTTTACAAATAAATGGCAAGGAAGACTTCAAAATAAAACCCATACCTCATTGATGTTCATTTCCATAGATCTTTGTTGGTGGGGGTCTCTTTTGATGATGGTGTTCATCATTCATTGAGGTATGTCGAGGTCGATGATGTCCCACCGAAGTTCATCATTCTTCATTGGGGAGGAAATCCATCTGAGGTTCTTCATAGAACCCTCATAGTTTAATCCTTATTCCACCAATGCGTCAAAAAACTAAAAAGAAAACACATTGCATTGTTTCTGTTACACTACGATGTCATATCGTTATGTTGTTTAATTTATGAAACAATGTTGGTGTTGTGAATCATTAAATCATTGTTAAGTTATGTTTTAACGATCCATTAGTGTGCTCAATTAATTTTCCTTGTCGTTGTCTAATCCCTACACCACAGTTTCTCTTTGTCATTTCTCATCAGTGATAAATGAAATAGAATATCCTTTTAATGTTTTTTTAAAAGGACTAAAAATTAACTTTTTCATTTATCCCTTGTCAGCTGATGTTAAGTCATTTATAGGAAAATATCAGTGTTCTGATTTCAATAGTGCCCTGGGATATTTGATCCGAGTACCAGTTCAAAAGTTGGAAATACCCACTCACACTTTTACTGATAGAACCTTAATAATGTTAAAAATTCCGTTTCAGGCTCATCGGGCCTCAGAATCACATGCTGTCTGAGCATCTAGTCTTGATATAATTCCATATAATTTTAAAAAAAATACATTGATATTCTGGGACATTACATGTATTTGCATTTAAAATAAAATATTAATCCACTTCTTAAACTATAACCAGTGACACAAAAATTTATAACACTCTAGCATATCTAGTAATTCTTATAAGTCTTGATATTTTATTTATTGGATATGATATGTTAGTATAGTCCATTATTTTATGATTTCATGGTAATGAGTCATTATTTATGAGTATGAAGTCCTATTATTATTTACGTTATTTATTTATTTCTATTTAACAATCCTTTTTTCGATTTATTCTTATGATTCTATGGTTCATGATCATTTCATTGTGAGACTATATTTGTTATTACATGATTTCATTCTTATGTTTCCATAATACTCACCTCTCATCTTATCATCCATTTATCATGTACTATTTGATATCTCAAACATCTCCTTTTGAAATCACTTGTGTTTTTATCTTTATTAGGCCATTACCTCAACCATTTTATTTATTTATGTCTTAAGTTTTTCTTATGAAATTAAAAATCTATGATGGGTTAATATAAAAATATTATGATGGATTATTTTTAAGATGTGGATATAGATTGGTTTAAAGGCATGAGATTTATACCTATTCTCTAAATACTCTATAGTTTTAACTTTTTGTATGTTTTGCATAATATTTTATATATAACAATTATAAATGATATAAGAAAATTTTATAGTTCTATATTCTATAATATTTCATTTATTAATTCAAATTTTATTTAATATTACTTTTATGCTTCATCCATACTACTCAGTTCAACATGATACAATAAATTAGTTTTAATTATTATCCTTGAATAACATCTTCTGTAAACTTGGAAGTAATTGTATTCAATGATATTTTCACCCAAAAACTAATTTTTAAATCATATGGGAACTAAATTTTGTTAATATTTATCACATAATATTGTTGAAACATCACCATGAAATTATCATCAAATAAATATTCCATGTATTCAAAAAAAATTGAATCATTTCCAAGTAATTAAATATTTTGATTCTCAACTTTTTACCCTTATTATTTTTATAAACACTCATATAAAGTGTTTTAAATTACTATTAATTTTGTAATATCATCAATATTGACGATTGTATTAAAAAAGAAGTGATAACACCTTTTTTATGGTTGATATCTCATTATAATATCACTTACTAGTCACTATAAAAACATTGTCAGGATTTTACCATCATCTTGGATGAAACATCATCATTCAAACAACCCTGTGTACCTTAAAATTCGTTTCATTTTATAATATATCACCTAAAGGGACACATATAAATTATGATAAAAAATTAAAAATTATGAATTTGTATAATAATACTAATATCTTTTTTGTAAAAGGATTTTATGTTATCATGATCAATCATTATTGTATAATCCTTCTCAATAATTCATTAGTTATTACACTTATAATGAAAGTTTTTATTGAGTTTATGAAGAACTATAAAAATTTCAATGATCTATCTTTATAATTCAAGACTGGAAAATTAAACTTTTATATTTCCCCCCACTATCTTTGCTAAATCAGATGAAGATATAAATGAATTTATTTTTGTTTTTTATACAATTTGACATATTTAGAGCCCCACAATTTTTCTTTGTGAAAAAACTCTATTGATTTATGAAAATACATATATTAATAAAATAAATTTATTATAGTTTTCTTTATATAGTGTTTCAAAATATATGGGATTTAAAACCCACCAGTGGTTTATATATTTTAATCTGAAACCTATTGTGTGATGAATTAACTATCATACCAATATCATAAGTATTACAAACTACATTCTTTCTGTATTTATATTTAATACATCATGGATTGAATCTTAATTACAATTCAATTTCATGTTCTTTTAAATAATAAAACCAATATATTGATTTCATAATACATTATCATCCTTATTTTTAATGTTACATTAAATATTATATTTTTTATCACAAAAATATTAATTTATTTTCATTATAAATTGGTGTAATATTTATCATATTTTAAATTTGTCTCAGTGAACCAATTTTTCTTAATTTTATATCAACATAATTGGTCTAAAACCTTTATTGAATGAGTATTTTATACTATAAACCATCAATTAACACTTTATTCTTTAAATTCAACCACTTTTCACTTATTTATGTTCAACAAAAACCTTTGATACTATGTGATCAATAAAAATAAAAATGATATTAAATTACATTAACTATTATGATATCTATAATATAATTTAATTAACCATCCTATGGTATGAACATGTGTTATTCAGGACATATTTATTCTATATTTATGAAGCATTCAATGAAATATCAATAACCAAATAAATATATTTTCCTTTTCCTATAACTTGAATAATTAAATTGTTCTTCTGTAATTTCAAATACTTCATATATATAATAACATTAAAATAATTATTTTTTATGTTTTATAAATATATCATTCAATAACTAATATATCTCTCTCAATTCACTTTTGACTTCTTCATCAAGTCATTGAACTTGTCCTCGTTTAGTGAATTATCTCATAATAAAATGATATATTATTTATCTTTTATGAGTTTTATATTAATTTATATTTACCATAAACTGTTTTTTTATATTTCTATATTGTAATTAACTCGAATATTATAATGAAATATGAATTTTATTTCATAACATGACATACATGTTTCCCAGTCTGATTACCCTGGTAATTTTTATATTTTTAATAGTATAATTTTGATTATTTTAATAAATAATATAATATAATATAATATTCTCCATTTATATAATAAATATGTTTCTCAAATATTTTTTTATCATATTTGAAATAACATTTAACTAAGTGTTGACAATTCTAAATTAATAATTTTTTCTATATTTTCTTCCCTAACGTAACAACTATCCCTTCCTTCTTCACTAGTTGAGTTAAAAAATAAAATTATAAAAAAATATATCACATATTTATAGAGTTAATTAAAATTTTAATCATTAATCATGGATTTTAATGGTTCTAATAAAGATAATATTCCCTATTAACCAATCATTGACCTCGTGAATAGATTCTCGAAATTGAAATTAAATTCCTTCATGTGACTCCAAATATCTATCAGGTTTTATTTTTACTTGATAAAAAACTACCTTATATTTTATCATTCAATCTCATTGTATCATTAAGATACACCATAAATTTATCCATTCGAAATTCTGAATCGAAATACTTTTATTAAGGGTTTCATCATCACCTACTGACATTGATGTAGTTTATTAATGTTCTTTTTATCCCCTTAAAAATTGTATAACCTTTCAATAAAATTCATTAATTAAAAATTAAATATAAATTTTATATCTATATCATTATCCAATTAATTTATACTACCATTATAAACACTTGAAAAACATCATCATTCACATATAAAATCATACTTTTCTCATTGGTTTCACTGTAACCCCTTCACCTCTACATCATTACTGACATAATCGTTCATATTAAAATTATTTTATCCTATTAAGATATAAATGAATATTCTATTTATTTTTTTTTAAAAAAAATTAACATTTTGGATGATTTATATCTTACAAAATTGGAATTTATTTCATCATCATACTTCTCTTATTTGAAACTCAAAAATTTCAAATAAAAATTATAAGAAATTTCAACAATAAATATTTTTCAAAAGTAATTTACCATGATAAATTCTGTTATCCCAACGAAAAATTATAATAATATGATATATCATTTTTTATTACATGTATTTAACATCAGATTGATTAATTTATGTGTTTTATATAACTTGTGATTTCTTTTGGCTCTTCACATTAGTCTTTCATATGAAGGGTAAATCTATTTTAGAATTAACTTAATTCTTAGTATATTTTTTAATCATATAATATTAAATTATGATATTATACATATCATTGAAATTAAATATTTCCATTTCATTGTCTTAAATATAAATTATCATTTCATCAAGATTATCAAACATAATTTTAATTATCCTCTTCAAAAATACAATGTAACAGCCCACATCATTATGTTTTGAAGAAACTAAAAATGGTTAGATCTCATAGAATATAAATTTAGATAATTTTTAATATTTCAAATTCATATTTAGTAGATGATGATTGATTTTTTTAAGATGAAAAGAAGGTTTTAATGTTTGTAGATTTGGAAGAAAATACCCCAAAAGGTTTTTGTGGCCAAAGGGTAAAGGACTTGGACTCAATGTGATATAGTAAAAGTCATTGGAATAATAGAGGTAGGACACTAGGAGACAAGAATATTGTGTATAGGAGTAGTCCCCCCTATCCACCACCAACCATTCTCCCAACCAATATCTAGTAGGGGTCCCCAAAATTTTTGGTGGAAGACCTCAACACCAACATAAGTGGATTGGGGTTCATCATTTTATAAATTTCCCATAATCCCAATTTTATATTTTCATTATGGGGGTGTATGAAAGAGAGCAGGGTTTTCTCACCTGTCTCCCATTCCTCTCATGTCATCAAACAATCATCTGAGATCATTTTAAATAATTTGGATAAATGTTTTTAGTGAATTTATTACATTACTCATCTTCAGCATCCTTTTCCATCATTCACACTAATATCTGGTGATTCTATTTGGATATTTATATTGAAATTCACAAGATCATTGTTAAATTTTTCTTTAATCAGTGGTCTTATGTTTTTAATGGTTATAAAATTATGACGAGGGACTAATTCACTCTATCTAATTAAATTTTAATATAGGTGAATTAAAAAATGGGATTTCCTTTATATTTTTTCAATGATTGTTAAAATTGAAAATATATTCATTAATATATCTTTATGAGTTTTTCAGTTGAATTTTTAAGGCCCTTCAATGGATCATTCGTAGACTGTTGGTTGTGGTTTATATTCCTCCAAAATTCTCAATGATTTTTCATTGTTTATGAAATTTTAATTAATTATAGTCGTCTAAATTTATTCAATATAATTATGAATGATTAATTTATATAGAACCATGTCTTGAGGGTGATGGTCATGGAATAAGAGATTATTGAAATAGGATTTATTGGCTTAGATTATCATGGATCAAGGTTATTAAACAATTTATTACATTTATGAATATTCATATATAAATACATATTTCTAAAATTTTATGTCAAAAAATATGGGAGTGAAAGGGGGTTTATATTATTGAGCCTAGTATTCAAATAGTGAGGTATCAAAACTATGATATGGGCTAAGACACATCTTTTTAAAATGAAATAGAGACCCCGTGCATGAAGCATGGATTATATGATCATCAAAGGATTATGATGTCAATAGGACAAAGTATTAATTTTATTAGAAGCACACTGAATAACTTTATATTCTTCATTTAAATAAAATCCAACTTTAATTTCCATAGTGTAAGATGATGGGTGTTGGGAGGTAAGAACATATGGGGGCTTAGTAAAGTGGTTGAGTTTTCTATCATTTTACTATAATTATCCTTTTAATTTCTTTATTTATTGGATGGTTTTTATAGTTCCTATGAAAACATTTATATGATATATTGATACATTGTGAGGTGGTTCTCATAGATATTTCATGTGAGTTATCATTCGATGTTTATCTTACGCTAATTAATACATCAAAATATTAAATAACAATATTATTCATTTTTAATGGATTCTAGTTTTTGTAAAATAAAATGGAAATCAAGTTATAGGTATCAAGTTAAATTCCTAAATTGATTTTTGAGTGTGGGTGAGTACACTTACTTGGTGTAGGACGAGGGTTTGGATGATGATAGGTTTTCCAAAAAGATTAATTTCATGTTTTGGTTTTTATAATGGTCTTTTATTGGAAAACTCATTAATTGAGTAGTTTATTGAGGTTGGGATTGTACATTAGACATGGGTGGGTAACTTATGGATAAATATATGTAAATACTAATATCAATAAATTAATATAGATGTAATTTGAATCGGTCAGCAATGAGGGTTAATGAGTGTGGATGTGTCATTGTGATTCACGGAATATGGATTCAATTATATTAGATGGGGTTTATAATAGATTTTGGTTACTAAGGATTTTGATTCTGGTCAGATATTGGAGGGGATTTCCATTTTTATTAGTTATCATCGTGTTATGATGTTCTTCATAGATTTTATGTGTGGGATAACCCTAGTTGGTGTCATCAGTCTGGATTAATGTTGTGATCATATACCTAGATACCAATGAAGTTATAGGGTTTTTTTGTTTATACTGACTTTCATTTAATTATCCGATCCATAATGTGATAAAATATACATTTGAGGAGATATGATTCTTTTAATGGAGGTTCAAATATTTCAGACATTAGGGATTCTTAGGATTTCCATAGGATATTTTCTTCCATAGAGATTAGTTATTATACACAATTACCATTATTACATAACTACATACAATTATTATAGATGTGTAATATTACATATATTCAACTATTTCCATTATGGATATAGTATATTTTAATTTTTTGGATGTGGTTCATATTATAAGGGAAATTGTAATTTTTTTGATACTGATTTACATTTCAATATAATGGACAAAATTGTTCATGTTATTACATATATAAATATTATTATTGTTATGGATATAGGAGAATCCAAATTTTATTGATATATGATAACTTAATATAAAAATTGGTATTCATGTTTTTATGGATGGGAATCCCACTGTTATAGATATACGAAATTATTATTATTGTACATTCAAGTCTCATTATTATGGGCATTCATGATTTATTATGAGTGTCATGTTATTATAGTGTATTCTTTTTCAATTATTGTTTCATAACACACCACCAGGATGTTTACTTACTAATAATGGATACTATGTCTATATGTTTATTCTATCTTAGTTTCATCTGGTATTATGAGTATGATTCACTTGCATTGGAAAAAGATGTAGCATTTGGTGTTGTAGTGGCATGGTTATCACATGAAAACCTGATATAATAGTTTTCATTTTTGAGAATATTATAGTTGAACCATATATGCTTTCTAATTAGATTTTGTGGTTTGGCTATGCACATTCACCTCGGAAATCTGTAGACCAAATTTTGATGCATAGGTTAATTTACTATTTTAATGTGATTATGCTAGGAAAATGTTACTATTTTGAGATATGATAGGGGAGTGGATAAGGATTACATAGTTGAGTCCCCTTAGTTAATTTTTCAATTTAATAATATTTTATATATTATTTTCTTTTATTGAAATACCTTTTTATATTTTTCATGTATGGCCAACATAATTTCTTTGATATGTCATGGGAGTATATTTAATCGATTATAGTTATCTCTTAGAATTAATTCCATATGTATACATTAATTATTATTTATTTATAATTTTATGTTATGTTGTTATTATTTATAAATGTATTATGTTGGGTATAATCTCTTATGTATTGATCAAATACCTTCATCTCTATTTAAAATCCTCATAAATTTGGGGATGCACAACTGAGGTTTGATTGTGAAGCCAAACTCAGGGATATTTTTTATAAAACTATTATTTTTACAATGTTCAACCTAATTTTCCACATTTTATTGTTATTTTACTGTATAATATTTGAATGTAAGATTTAACAGAACATGTAATTGTCAATGGTATTATGCTTCATTAATACACGTCTAATTAAAGGTTTATCTTACCAAGGTGATCGATTGTGATTTTATTTCCTCAATTAATGATTTGTAATTATTAATGTGTGTTGGTTTTCTTATTTATTTATTTTCATACTATTATATTGGGTTGTATATAGTTATGAATTCATTTATCATACTAGACAAGAAATAAAACAAAAAATTGTGTATGATTGTTAGTGATTCTAACATAATTTTTCAATGGAAAATGGTCTTTTAAAATTTCCATTGGAAATGATAAACATATTTAAAAGATGTTTAAAAAATATTAGATCATTTAAAACTAGTTATATAGTGGTTTCCAGATAACCTATTTGGATATTACTAGTTAAATAAAATCAATTTTTGTGGTTTTTATCAGGTTTACTTCCTTTATATTTTAGTTTTCAATTATGTACATGTACTATTATTAAAGACCTATAGTGGAATTTTTTTTAGCATTATAAGACTTTGAAATGGGTTTATAGTAACATTTTATGATGTTGATATGAATTGTATTGATCATCGAATGAAATGATTTGTTAGATTCCATTGAGTGAGTAAAGAATGGTTTTTAGGAACCATTGTATTTATAAAGGGTGTAACGAATAAATAGTGTTGACAATGTTGTGGATATGTTTTTAGGGTAGTATCTTTAAGGGATTGGATATGCATATATTGACCCTTTTTATGTTCATGAGGCTTGTAGTGCTCAAAGGAGGCTCCGAGGAAGTGAGCAGGGACTCTATTTCTAAGAACTAGGAACAAGGAACATTAAGGTCCTGAAAGTGGTTTTCAGGCCCTATAGAAAAATTTGACAATGAGAACGTGGTATTCATGATTTGTAATATTTCAAGGGTCAAAAAATAAAATAAATGTAAAAGGTGATGGATTTTTCTATGCAAACTAACCTCTTGGAGTTATATAATGTTAAAGGGTATTACACGTCCTATAATCTCTCGATGTTGTAATGTTTTAAAAAATTTCTCATCTACTCTGTTATTCATTCCATATGGCTACTACTCCCCTCCCTCTCATATTGATGAACCTAAAATCCCCCATTTAGATCATTGAATATCCCTTTGATGGGGATCTATCCTTTGATTTTTATCTTCAATTTTTGGTGATTGGGCCTGATCCAATGTATGTTTTACTTCATTTTCTAGTGGTTTCTCCTAGTTTGATCACCCCCCCCCCACTTTCTTATATTCGTTCTTTCGGGGATTATTATCCATGTTTCTAATGTGGTTTCTCTTTGTTGTTGCTGGTGTGGTTGTTCTGTGGAATCCTCGTATGTATGTTGGCCTTACGTGCTTGATCCAAGGAATGGTTTAGCATGTTGTTCTTAATGGAAATCATTAAAGAATGTAAAGCCAAAATTAATTGATTCTAATTTGATAATGAAATTTAAGACACATGTTAATAAATCTGGTTGTTTTTGTATTATTTTTATGTTAATAAAATTGATGCAAGTATTCATTTTTAATTGAATTGGTTAATGAAACTGAAGTATGTTGATTCATGTTGATAAAATAATTGAAGGCATGTTAAATTAATTGATTAAATAATCTGTGATAGGTTGTGATAGATTTTTTCTTAGGTTTCCTATTTTTGGAAACTATGAGTAATGAATTTATTACTTAAATATGGAATAAGGAACCATTTGTGATAAATATAATTCCTTTCTAGAGCATGAGTTCCCAATTTTCTTGTAAAGGTCGAGTGCCATGTGCTTTGGATCCATGAGAGCTCATTGTGTCTGAAGGATGAATGCCTTGTTTTAGGGACAACATCTTAGTTCCTAGTCTATTTCTTCCTTATTTTTACGTGACATTTTCCTGGGATGGCTGAGACTGTAGGGAAGTTGATGTATGTGGACCCAGGGGCATGGATGTGACGTGAGCCTTGGATGGCTGATCCAGGAGGAATGTTGTGGTATGAGGGGAATGGATCCTGGTTTTTATGGTAGTAGTTGATTCCTAGAGTGGTGAAAAGCATCATTTTATGCATGTAATTTTGTGGAGGACATCAATGTTTATAGAACAAGTTGATGATGGGCATACCCATTGATATGAATATTGGATGCTTTTTTCAATATGTTGTTTGGTAATCTTCCATCTTTTACCCACGACATGAGGTAGATGGTTTTTTTACTCTCCTTACAATAGAGGTGAAGATGTATGGGGTATTCCATATGCTTTCTTTTGTTTATATTATCATGGTTTGAGGATTATATAATCTAATAATAGGTGGCTACGACTCAATGGGTTGTTCAGCTAATCACCATATTAAGACCCTTCTGTTTGGTAGATTAGAATGTATTTTAAGAATACCATGGAATACAAAATGTATTAATTGTGTTAAATAAATGAATTAATGCTTCACCCATGGGTATGGTTCTTGATGGGATGCAATTATGTGGTTGTAATTTGGAGAAACCATTGACTTGGTTTCATTAGGCCAATAGGGCCTAGATCATTGTTGAGATCCTAATGAAATGTAACATAGAAATGATAATGGTTAATTAATTATTAAATATTTCATTAACATAAAGTGATACAGAAAAAAATGGATAATATAATTAAATTTTTCTCTTTAAATGGTTGTGTGCATGTAGGATATCTGGTATTGGCAGTGGAAGTTGGGAGTCTGAGAGACGTTAGTTGCAGTTGTGCCTGAGACTATGATATGCACATAGTGTGTTTTGAGCAATATTGTAACCTCTAAATTTTTGTGTTTTTATATTCTACTCCACCAATCTTGTTAGGGATGCTAAAACCCTAGGGATTTAGATCCATGTGGGCTATTTTCCCTAACATACATGTGAGATGATGGATGGTTGACTACCCCCAATGGCACCACTCTCTTCTCTTGGTAGTTACTTGTGCGGGTTTGCAAGGAGGATAGTTTTCCCAATATATTTGTGTAGAGGTATTTAATGGATTTTGGTTATTTTACACTCAAATATACTAGATATAGTTTCCAAAGGATTATTGTATATATAACGAGTATTGGCTATGATGGCATGAGGAATATTACTCTATATATGGGATATGATGGACTGAGGAATAATACCTAATGTAAGGATCACAGAATGTGAGATATGGTTGTTACTATAAAATACCTAGTTAATTTGGGTTATGTGGATATAATGGGGTGTTTCAAAAGGTTCATGTTTTGGTGCTTCTCCTAGGTGTCTATAGGATATCCTTTTGGGGAGAGATGCTTAGGATGTGCGACGTTTGGACAAAGAGGAAAACCAAGGGAAGTGGTAGCAGTGTACCTATGATATTCTTTATTATATATTTTTCTATGGAATGAGATAATTGGAGAGAGTATACATGGAGAGGTAGGGAACATATTATACCTATTTAGGTGATGTGTTAGTTTCACTTGTTGTTCACTATGCTTTGGCATGCTTTCATTACATTTTCCTAAGAGGCTCCATGGAGGAGACTACTGCGTATACTGTTATATGCACCCTGCCTATATGTAAACTATTTTTTAGGTCAGCAAGAGTTGTTTTCTTGACTAGGATAGTAAATAGTATATTGTTGGTTTTATGAGCTGTTTGGGCTTCCTAGTCACTGCCATGTTCACCTTCATTTGGAACTTACAGTTTTCCCTTTTTGATGTATACTTTTTGCATGAAATTACATTTATGTACATGGGTTTTCTTTTATATTGTAGGATGAGAATTATTTAATTTGTGTATTTCTAATCCCCCTGTTATCCATGTGTTCACATAGTGTTTAATGCCTCACATCCCCGTGTCTATTATGCCCTATGTGCTAGTCACCAACCTGAGGCATTCTAGAGGCGGGGCTCCTCGGTCACGATCTCTCATCTCACATTGTTATCCTAGGAGGGGAACTCATTTTGGGGAGGGGGGATTGAGAAATAGTTTTAATAGATGTTAGGTTGGGGGATGGGATGGTTTTTGGAGCTAGGAATAGGTGAGGTTTCATGTGATGGTAGGGAAACAATGTTAGCTATGTTTAGAAAGTGTTGTAAATGCAGGAGGCTGATTGAGAAATGGATATGTAGGGACCCATGTGAAATGATTCATGGACTACTATGCATACATTGGCTACTAAAAAAGTGAAATATTTTTTTGGGTAGAGATCTAGGAATTTATCATGCATCCTTTTTCATTACACATTTGTTTTAATGATTATTCGTTAAGATAGGTTAACTTAAAATGGATATATGAAAAGAATTAGTTATTGTTAAAGTCTTCCAAATTCAATTTTTAGTTGATCTGGTTGTTTTTATTTTGTAGCAATAGATATGTGTTGATGTCCTCATCAGGTTCGTATAAAGGATTTTTAGCAGGCTGTTCAAGAAGATTATCATAGAGTAGTGTTTAAAGACGACTACACTTGGAGTTGGACATTCTATGATTTTTATTCCCATACTCTATAGAGGTATGAGGGATATGTTACATATGTAGTCGTAAAATAATAGTTGGATGATGTTGAGATGTCTCCTATTTTGAATCATTCTCAAAAGGATCAATATCATTCATTGGCTTTAATGATGATTTTTTGGGAAAAGAGGTAGTGATGTTTCTTGTTACATGGGGATTGCGAGGAGTCAGTAGTCTCATTAGAGGAGTTTAGAGACCAGTTAAGAGCCAAGATTCATTTATTAGCCACAAAGGTGGCTAGAATCTAAGAGTTTCTTAACCTTTTGTAGGGTAACTCTAGTGTGCCAGGGTTTAGAATCTTTTTTTGGAATTTTTTTCAATTCTCATCAGACCTATTTCAAGATGAGAACGCCAATGTGAGGAATTTCATGGAGGATTTTCATCCAAAGATCTGATGTCGTGTCATCCATTTTTTATTGAAGACATGTATCTAGGTACTTGAATAATAAGAGGTCCTCGATATGAAATTTCTAGAAACAAATTGTTACGAGAGCTGAATCTTCATGATTCCATAGAAAAACAAATCTATGGTTTGAGGTTCCCAATTTTCAGAATAGAAGAGCTTCTAATCGGCTTGGGGTACATCCCATTCCTCAATGTCTCATTTCACTAGGGTAGTGGCTCTCAATCTAATGCCAACAGATCAGATGCATGATTTCCTAGTGGAAGTTAGTTTCATCAACACTGAGGGTGACAGACCATTTTTAGTAGTTATCTTGTGCAAGTTTTTAAGCTTTTGGTTCCTCTGTTGAGGTAGTTCCATCCAAGGTAGAAGCAGCTGTCTAATTCCGTTAAAGAACCACAAAGACTATATAGGGAGGAAATTGGGCATCCCTGGGATTCTCCCCATTCTCCGAAACCAGAGTGTGGCCATTGAAGTGGTCATCATGATGGTTAGAGAGGTTTTCAGGCAGGTTAGGGTCAACTTTATTCTTTAGTGTTTCCGGTGCCAAGCGAACCAGACATCAATCGAGGTATCCTTTATTTTTTCTACTTCAGTGCATGCTTTGATTTACCTAGGAGTGACATACTACATCATATCACCTACCCTTTTACATTATTCAGGATTTTTGGAAGATAGGATTCCAGTGCCTTTGACATTGACTATGCGAGTTAGAGGTCAAGCTAACTTATTTGAATTATATAGAAATTGTGAACTAGTGCGGGGGTAGCACCCCTCTTGAGGATATTTCCCATGTTTACGGATACAACCATTTTAAATCATCCTTGGTATGGATTTTTTGAATTTGGTATAGGCAATCATGGATTTATTCAGGATAAAGGTTGTGTTCCTTGATTCTAATAGAGAGACAATAGTGTTTCTTGGAAAGCGAGACCCTCAGATGGGAAATATAGGTGTCTTCCATCCTTGGAATCCTTGATGGGTGAGGTTATATTGAGTTCATTGGATTTTTATAAGTGTTTCCAAGGGTCCTAGAAGAGTACCCTAATGTCTTTATAGAGGAGGTTTTAGAATAACCGCCTCGACGTGAGATCGAGTTTGGGATCAAAATACATCCTCGTGTGTATCCTATCTCAATGTATCCATATTGGGTGTTGAATTATGAGTTTTGATAGCTGTTTATATAGATCTTTTTTCTGTTTCATTTTAATTTTTTGACTATGTGTGTCATCGTGGGGTGACCCGGTTTTGTTCATATAAAAGGTTGACAGTAGTTTTCAATTGTGCATCGATGATCGTCACTTAAACCAAGTGATAGTGAAAATATCAACCCTAATCCATGTATTGATGATTTATTCAATCAAATGATGGGTGAAAGTTGGTTCCTGAATAATTAATTTTAGTTAAGATATCATCATAATCATGTAATTAATGAATATTTTCGGAAGACTACTTTTCATTACTGTCATGGGCATTAAGATTTTGTTGTGGTGTCGTTCAGTGTGATAAATTCTACAACTGTGTTAATGGGGATGATGAATTCTTTCTTAAAATGATTTTTTAGATATATTTTTGGTGGTTTTAATCATTGAAATCTTTTTTTAATATGTGTCGGAGCATGAGATGACAAAGCATCTACGTGTCATTTTGGGAGTTCTCCTCCAAGAGAAGTTGTTTGGGATGTTTCCAAAGTGTGAGTTTTGGTCTTAAGAAGCCTATTTCTTAGGGAATGTTGTATCCCAGAAAAGGTTAGTTGTGTAACATTCAATGATAAAAGTAGTTGTATCATGAGATTCCCCAAGATAGTGGAATAGGTGCAATGTTTCGTTGATCTGTTAGGCTATTACTAGTTTTTCATAGCCGATTTCTCTCATTTTGTGACTACTCTAACAACATTGACCCAATAGGATCAGGTTTTCTAGTGGATTCATCGGTGTCTATATGAATTTGAGTATCTAAATAAAACATTGGTCAGTTCTCTAGTTCATTGCCGACTAGGAGCATGAGATCAATTTGAGGATTTCTTTGATGATTCATGTCTTGTGTTTGGATGTGTTCTGATGTAGTAGAGATCAGTCATTTCTTAGGATTATTAGTAGTTACATTCCAATTTGTATAACTATTCCACCTATGATATCAAGTTAGAAGCATTTCTGTTTTCCCTGATTTTGTGTAGGAATTACCTCATCATATATCATTTTTTTGTATTCACCAATCATAAGGTCATGAGGTTTGTTTTCTTCCATCTTTACTTAAACCATCATCAACGTCATTGGATTGAGTTATTCTTTAATTACAACATTTATATTTATTATACACCTTGAAAGGAAATTTTTGTGTTCGATGCATTGAGAAGGAAGTTGAGTAGTGATTCAATACATTATTCGGGTGATTCCAACAATGTTATGGTAGAACGTTTAGCAATACATATGGATATGGGAGATGTTGGAGGTAGAGGTTATCTTTTTTAGATATTGGTGCAGTCATCTCTGTTGAAGTAGGTGGAAGAGTCCCTGTTCGTGTAACTTTTGGGGGAGGTCTGGAGAGACTGGATTGTTTGTGGTGAGGCCCCGGATTGTTGGTATGAGGATGAAAAACACCAAGTTTTGTTTTTGGGAAGGATTTTTGTTCCTTTGGTGATATGTGATAATATTATCAGAGAGTTCCATAGTTCACATTAGGAAGTAAATCTTTCCATGAAAGAGATATAGCGAGCATTAAGGGGTAATGTTGGGTTTCCTATTTTGAAGCATGCAGTTGCAGATTTTGTCTCTTGAAGTTTGCTTTTCCAGAAGGTGATGGTCGAGCACCATGTTCCTAGTCGTTTTCTCCAGCCATTAGATGTTCCTCAGTGAATGTGAAGGACATATCTATGGAATATGTTACCATTATACCTAGTTCTCAGGGATCCTATTACATTATATGGGTGTTATTGGATCATTTGATTAAATCTCCCCACTTTATAGAAATTATGGAGTCAATTTCATTAGATTTTTTGTCGAGGATGTATCTAGAGGATGTGGTGAGACTTTACAGATTCCTAAGGTTGATCACTTCAAAATGAGATCTATGTTTTACCTATATGGTGTGGGGAGGTCTCCCATATTCTTTTGTATCGCATCAATTCCTTAACACTTATTTCCATCCAATGATGGGTTTTTAGATAGATCATACCTTCCACGCTCTTGAATAAATGTTGTGCTCTTGTGTCCGAGATCATAAAGGTTTTTGGATGAGACACCTTTCTTTGGTAGATATCTCTTAAACAATATTTTTCACTCCACTATTAATATAGAATTATTTAAAGGCTTGTATATCTGAAATTTTCAATATCCATTATGATTGAATGGGGTTAGAGAGTTAGAAATTCTAAAACCGAAACATGTACAGAATATGAAATATATAGTTTAGGTGACTCAAGAGAGGATGAAGGAAATGCCTGATCATCAGAAATACTATGCCGATCTGAGGAGGAGACCTATAGAGTTCAAAATTGTGGATCATGTGTTCTTGAAGGTGGTTCTCCATCATGTTTAGTGAATGTTTTGTCATGGGATTAATATTTCTCTATAGTTTTTTGGGCCTTCTAGGTGTTGGGTTTTGATGGATCCATGGTATATCAGATAGTGATTCCACCTTGGATGATCGAGATACAATATTTTTTCCATGGGTCACAACTCCATTTTATTTTCTTGATGACTCTCACATCATCTATTTTGGTGAGATCAATGTTGATGATAATTTGACCTTCAAGGAGTTCCCCATAGTGATCAGGGACCGCTAGGAGATAGTGTACATGGGTGAGTTATCCCATTGGTTCGTGTCTTGTGGGGGAATTTTGGTGTGGAGGAGAGTATCTAGGAACATTAGTCCAAGATATGTTCTAATTACCCCTAATATTATTCATCATTAGTTATTATCTTATAATATATTTTATTTATAGTTGTAGACCTTTCCTTGTTGTGACATGGGTTTCTATTTTCTTCTTGTTTATTTCTCCCTTTTGAGGGGTATCTCCCCTAGGAAAGTGTTTAGGAGATATTTTTGGTTGTTGTGTGGTTTTTCACTTGCTCCTTTGATGATGTGGATAAGCTCCCATAGTAGAGAGATTCTTGCGATGTATCTCACAGGGTGGTTGTTCGGATGACCCCATTTTATTTCCTCTCCATGTTGGTTTTGGATTCTCGATGATGATTATGTCTTGAGAGGTACCTAATGAAATTTCCCAGATCTTTGTATTTTGATCCATTTCATGTTCCAAAGGATTTCAATGATCGGAGGTGGCTCAGAGCAAGTTTCGAGGGACTCAGGTGTTGACAACTGGGACCCAAGAACATTCATGGCATGAATGTGGGTTTCACATCGTGTAGAATAATTTCACAACATGAATGTGGGATTTACATTGTGTTATATTTCATAGTTTGAAAATAAAAAAATGGGGGAGTCTATGTTTTTTTTATCTAAAACTGACCTTTAGGAGTTTCATGGATTTAAAGGGGATTACACGTTGTGTAATCCCCAAATGATGTAAAATTTTAAAACTTTTTCAAGTCACTTAGTTTGTCAAAACCTACTGATACTTATTCTCCCACTCTCGTTCCATGTAACATGACAGTACCCTCTTTGGTTCTTTATAAATCCCTTCGATGAAGGTTGATCCTTGGGTTTCCATCATCGATTCCTGTTGATTGACTTGATCTAATGTGTGTTTTTCTTCATTTTCTAGTCTTTACACCTTATTAGTCCTTCTTTATTCTTGATAATATCTTTATTCTATGAAAGTTTCTTTATACATGTTTCTAATGGGGTTTCTCATAGTTTTTGTTGTTGTGGTGGTGTCGTCGCATCCACAGATGGATTCATACCTTGTGGTAGGGATGGTTGGATATTTGTTGCATTGATTTTTTCTTCTACAATGAATGTCAATGATCTTTTGAGGTCATGGATTCTTTTCATCTCCATATAATGATGAACAATTATAGTGTTATGATGGTATAACCCATTTGATCACAATTAAATTGACCTAATTATAAACATGAACCGAATTAAAGAATTTGCATCGACCGCAAAACAATGTTGTTACTTTCTACTGTGACAATGGTTTGCCTATAGATTTTATATATAGTGTGATATCTATGTGTTTCATGGTTTAACATGTTTTTCTTGATATGAATTTATAATCAAAATATAGATGGAATTAATTTATAACTAATTGTCTAATGGAATTTAGGTGGCATGTTAGTAAATCTTGTTTTTTTGTTGTAATTTAATGTTAATCAAATGGATTCCAAGTGTGAATTTTTAATTGAATTGGTTAATGAACATGAATATGGTTTATTTTTTATGATAAATGAACTAAAGGGATGATAAATTAATTGTTTAAAAAATTTGTGATAGATAATGATAACTTTTTGTTTAGATTTCCCATAGTTGGAATCTGTGAATAATAAATTAGTTATTTCAAGATGGAATAAAGAACTGGTTTTGTGGTAAATATAATTCTTTTATAGGGATAGAGTTTCCCATTCCATTATAAAGGATAAGTGCATTGTTCATTTTAGAGGTTAGTAATCATTGTGTGTAAAGTAAAGAGGCCTTATTTTAGGGCCAAGAGCCTAGTTTATTGTTTTTTCCTACATCTTATTATGTGACGTGAGCCTGAGATGGGTGATCCTAGATGGCTTTTCTGGTATGTGGGATAGGGACTATCGACTATGATGTGAGCGAGGGATGGATGATCCTAGAGGGATTTTTTGGTATGAGGGATAGGGAGGCCCGATTGTTTTGGTAGTAGTTGAGGTCTTGAGTGGTGAGATGTATCAGTTTATGCATGCAGAGTCAAGGAGGACATCAAAGATGGTGGAATGTGGTAATGTTGGGGTTAATCATGGATATAAAGGTTGGATGGAAGTTTAAATCCATTGTTTGCTTATATTATCTCCTTTACCCACTACTTGATGCAGATGGTTTTGGTAACTCTAATTCAAAGAGTGGCAAAGATGATCTGAGAATTCCATGATCTTTTGGTGTTTATTTTATAATGGTGAGATGATATTATTCTTCTAATATAGATTTAGAAGACTCAATTGTTAGTTCATCTGCTCACTGTGTTGATCCCCTTGTGTTTGTTAGCATAGAATGTTATTCTAGAATATGTGGAAATATAGAAAGTAGTAATTCAATTAAATAAATTAAAAAATGTCTATCCATTTTGGCTAGAGCGTGCTAGGATACAATCTTAAGGTATTAATTCTACTAATTTTTGGACTTAGTTTGATTATGCATGGAGGGATTAGATCATTGTTTAGATTCTAAGGAAACGTAATGTAGAAATCATAACGGTTACATACTGATTAATGAATTAAGAAATGTAAAGTGAAAATGATAAAAAGGGATAAAATAATTTAATATAGATATTTAAATGGTTTTGTGCATATAGGATATATGGTCTTGGATGTGATAGTTGGGTGTCCGAGAGACATTAGATGAAGTTCTGACTAATAATATGATATTCCATTAATGTGGTTGTGAGATATATTATATACTATACATTTTTGTGATTCTATATTATAATCTGCCCTATTAGCTAGGACATCTAAAGCACTAGGTATTTTAAGCCCTGTAGGGTGTTTTCCCCAACATCCTTTGGGGAAGATGGATGAATGATTACCCCCTTTGTCCCTGATATCTTCTCTTGGTAATTACTTGTGCCGGTATACACGAAAGTATGTTTTCCCAATAAATCATTATAGAGGGTTGTAATGTCCTGTAGTCATTTCACACACATATATTCTGGATATAGTTTCCTAATGACTACTATATGTATAACATGTATAGGATGTGATTGCTTGGGATCATTACATGGTGTATGGGTTATAATTCCTTGAGGTTTAATACCTTACATATGATACATGTTATGCGAGTTGTGGTGTATCCAAGAAACAACCTAGTTACATTGGTTATGTGGACATGGTGGAGTGTCGCACGAGGTGCGTGTTTTGGTGCTTCACAAAGGTGTCTACGATCAATCCTTTTAAGATAGAGATTCTCAGGACGTGTGATGTGGGGGGAAAGTGAAAACTAGTGGGGAAGTGGTAGTGGTGTAACATTAATATTATTTATTATATAATATTATCTTGTATAAGATACATGCTGTTAGTATCCATGGTGATGTTGGGAACATAGAATTCATATTTAGGTGATGAGTTAGTTTCACTTGTTGTTTAATGTACCTTAACTTTCTTTCTTTACATTTATATAAGAGGCTCCGATGAGGATCCTATAGAGTATAAGGTTATACTAACCCTATGTATATGTAAAATATTTTTTAGGTCAGTTGGGGTAGGTTAGAGATCATGCTAGTTACTACTACCTTGTGGGTTGTATGAGGTATTTGGGATTCATGGTTGCTATTGTATTTACTTTCTTTGTGTACTTTTAGTATTCCCTTTTAGATATAGTAGCTCTTTTATGGCATTACATTTATGAACTTGGTTTTATTTTATATAATAGTTTGAATAAGATTTGGTTGGAGTCTATATTATCTCTCTATTCCATGTGTGTTCTCTTAGAGGTTAATTAATCCCACACACATGTTTATTATACCCTCTGTGCTAGTGGCAAACTCGGGGCCTACTAGAGGTGGGACTCAGGGGGTCATTGTCTCCCTTCTACCATTATCGACCAAGGAGGTGTACTCTTTGTGGGGAGGGGTCAGGATAGTTTCAGTCAGTGACTATGTTTGTTTTATAGGCATGTAAGCCAGTAGATATAAAGCCATCATGATTCATATTATTTGGGCTATGGTATTATGGTAATGATTAAACCTATATTATTTGGGAAGTTATTTGTTCGTTGTTTAAAAAATGGATTGGTTCATTTTTACTATCCATAAAAAGAAAAAGATAAATTTTATTATAATAAGTGAACCACAAAAAAATGGGGATATTCCAGATTCTCAAATCTTGATAAGGGCTTATATGAATAAGAATGACTTCAGAGGTGTGTATGATGTTGGAAATAGTCTTACCACATGTAATGACACTAGTACCTGGAGAATAAAATTATAAGTTTTATGTCATGGGGGATATGATTTACCTTATATATTGTCATGGTTGGATAATTCAATGTGGGAGCCTATTTTAAATCATAATTAAATCATTAATGTTTGATTTGTGGTGTATAATACTGTACTATATGTTATTATATCATTTATTTTTTATGATTGATTAAAATAAATGAAAATTATGAACCTTTATGAAGGTTCATAGAAATAAAATTTTCATTAAGTCAAGTGGATAATATTGTTGTGATATTTCTATGGTTTCATATGAAGTATATTTATCTATAGCTCATTTTACAAAAGAATTTGGAGAATTAACCATGTGAGTTTTATGAAAGGGGTGTGATGATTGATAATCTCTGTGAGATGCTAATGAGTAGAGTGACTCAAAGAATTTGACAACGACTTGGAATGTGGACACCATGTGTGGTAGGATTAAAATGTAAAAATAATAATTTGATATATTATATAATGGTTTGAGAGATATAGTTGAATGTTGTATGAAATATATGATATATTAATTATATTATCCTATTTTGAGATACATCCACTGAGACATAGAGATTAAATTAGTTTTTATTTTTATTTTTGTATACTGATAGTTAGGAGAATCATGAGGTCGTATTACATAGCTTGAGGCATGGCATAGAACTACTGGGTTGGATCCTTTATGGATCAGGAGAAATAGCTCCAAGGTAATAGATATATCATGATTTTGGTGTTTAGAAAAAAATATGGAAATTATTTTGATGGGGACCTTGACACATAATATCCAAAGGTATGAGGATAATTTAAGGATAAATAATGTTTGTGTTTTGAATATTCTGTTGAGTGATCTTATATGAACATTAATTAATGTGTTCATCAGTTCCTATGCATGAATAGGTAAATTATTTCAACTAGGGATATTTTTTATTTAATTTTTAAGTAGTTTAAGATCTTGGATTGGGGTTTTTATAGAATAAGTCGTATCAAATTCATCATGAATACAATATTCATGAATTAATTTATGTTAATATTTTGGTTCAACATTTTATCTAAAAATGAATTTATAATCATGATTTTATCATGTAAAATTTCATATTCAAATATTAAATTTCCCTTTGTAGGATCTCACCCATAACCTATATAATTTATTATTGTTTCAGTGTATCAAAAATTAATTCAAGGAGGAATATAAGTATTGGAATTTAGGTCTTTTCATGTTTTCACCATTGTTAAAAAAATCTTGATTTTTATATGAAATATATATTTGTAAATAGTATCCAATTAGGTGAGGGAGGAAGTTGTTATGTTTGAGGAATGACTAGTACTCTTCACATGTATTTTTTTTCAAAAGCCGATTCAACATTAGTTGAATAAATTAGATAATGATTGAGTCTTGTTATTATTTTGATATTAGTTTAATATGGATGTATTTTTTTTCTAAATTTTTAATAGAATAAATGATTGTATCCAATGTAATATACATTTAAATAAATTAAATTAGGTTGTTGTGGATAGATATAAGAATGTTATACATTTAGGAATATCTAATGAGGATGCCAATAATTATTATGTGGATATATTAATGGATTATTTTGTTATAAATAATTGAAACCGAAATAGAAAAGGTATCGTATATGATATAGAAAAATTAAAATTTTGTAAATTTAAATAGGATGGAGTATTTTTGGTTCATGTTTTGGGAACTAAAATGGATACGTCAAAGGATGAAGGTAATAGATTATGGAATGTTATAAGTGTTCGGGTTATCTATTTTAACAATAAATTGAATGATTTTTTTGTAACTTAGGATCCACCATACTAATCTGAAGATTCTCTCCTAGATTATTTTTTCTAATATTTTTTAACGTGGATAAAAAATAAATTGAAAAGCAGTATATTGGTAGTATGACCTGATCAATGCATGTTTTATAATTTATAGATTTCCATTGCTAAATGGATATAATAGAGAACACACATAGATCATTCACATCAATATAAATGATTCAACTTCATTATTCGTTAACAATTATATGAAATCATAAAGGATTTAAGTTCTTTATGATGATCATATAATCTATAGAACACAATAGAAAAAATAAGTGTTGAAAAAGTCAATTTGTCCACAACATTTATCTCTCTTTAATAATAGTGAATAAAGTAAGGAGGGATAATTATTGAAAAGGATTCATTTATATAATTTCTTGATTAAATTAAATGTATATATTTAGGTTTAAATTTTTATAATTTCAATTTAGTACCTTCATAAAAATAAATTATAAAACTAGATCAAAATGCCTTTTTCGGCTTAAATTTCTTTTTATAATTTCTTGTTAATTATTATGCTCTCATATAACACACTAAAATTACACATTTTCAAATAAAATACATTAAATCATATTTTCCCCCCAAATATTTTTAATAAATATTATATAATTATCAATGTTTGGAAAATATTTTTTCATAACATTCACTTATTTATAATTGTATATATTTTTTATGCCAAAAAAATTAAATATATTTTTCTTATTATAAAAATTAATAATGCATAATTACATTAATTCAGCTATTTATTTTTTAATTATTTATCCTTGATTTCTCACTAGGCCATGGATTTGTTCCCCACATTATCCTAATATAAAAACTCATATGAATTGGAGAAATATTTTTATATAATATTTTTGGGTACCTCTAAGTTAAAAAAAACATCGATGATTGTCCCACACATTGAATAAGTGATTAATAAAACTCCAAATAATAGATCCTAAAGAGATATGTATGATTCATAAATTTTCCAAAATCATTTGAAAACATACTTTGAAATAAAATATATTTGTCTCTCAATGTCTCGTATAGATGGATGTATACTCTGTGTAAACATCCTTTCATGATCTATTTATCTTTATTTGACTACATTGTAATTAATTTGTTTTATAAACTGTGGTCATTATTTTTTTCAAGGATCATTCACCCAATAAAATGGTTAAAGATATCTTTAACATCTATATGGAAGTGAAAATCATGTCTTGATCTTTCAATCAATTGTATAACCTTAATGAGTCACCTTGAATAAGATACCTCAACACATACATATAATTTTGTTAGTTTCATTATGTTTAAAACAAATTAATGAATTTTATATCATAATAATGATATAATTTAATTAATATAGCACACATGATTGCAGATAAGAACATCCAATGATTTCTTAAAACATGTAGTGTTTATATTAGATGGTCAATCCTCATGATATTCTACAGTTTAGAATAGAATGTGAGATATTGATGAGAAGAAGTATCAATGTTTATCATCCCCCAACACCAGATTTTTTGAAATAATTTTTATCTTCTTTTATTGATGTATATGGACAATATAATATATATTTATGATAATTGTAAAATTCTCACAAGACTCTCATTATTATTGTTTAATGGAATAACCTTTTAAAATAATAAAAAATATATCCATATGAATATATATAGTACATGTAATGTTTGCATTACTTTCATGGTTTTCATTAATTATTCATATATAATTATATATTCATGGTTTGGATATCAAAATGTATATGTTCATATTATTTTTAGGATACCTAGATTCAAAAAACCCCCACTTTAACTATCGTAATTGGGAATCATTTATCAAATGGTTATATATCACATGGAAAATGATGATTTTATTATATTAGTAATTTAGACATTGCATCTACCACATTTTAATCATAGAATAATACAATAACTATGAATTAACTAATTTGTTTGAAATCCCTCAAGGGATGATATTTTCAAGGTATTCACCTTTTGTCCTTTCTGATAACCCAAACATTATGGATAATTTGTTTTAATAATGTTATTAACATATATACTATATCAATTCATACTTACATAATATGATTGAGGCTTCGGCCCCAACGTTTTAAAAAAACTTACATAATATAATACCTAGGTTTGGGAATCATTTACGCATTTATACAAATTCCTTAGCTGTATCAGATACAATTAAATACTAAAATTTTATTGAAGAGGCTACCACTTGAATCAATGAGATTAAAATCCTCATTTACTCATCCAAACATTGATACAAAGTAATATTCATCTATTTAAGGGATATTTTTATTCCCAAATAGAAAACATTACCTCCTTCATCGCTATGTAATTTGAACATATCCATTATAATTTCCCAAAAATAAATTGATTTTCATATTTACTACACAATGTAATATTCCTATTTTTGTTTTCAATTTTCCCTCCATGTTTTAGGAATATCCAATATAAAATATAATACATATAATGTAATATATGATAGATCCAATCATTGAATCATATGGTATTTTATTTTTCTTCTTATTCTCTTATTTTTTATTAAATGAATAATTTTTAAGAGATTTATACTACATGATATATGTAACAATTTTGTATAAATTTTTTCCAAATTTTATTTTTCAATACCTTATAATTTTATATATATGTCTTCATGAAAAGATACTTATATAAATATCTCAAAATATATTAATCCATAGATTATATTTTCAAACCTAAATTCATTTGTAATGAAATATTTTCAACTATGTACTAAAAAATGTAAGTATAAAATTTATTTTCCACATGTTACAAATATATACCACTACGAAAAGTATTGTACTCCCACTAACCTCTTATAAGGAAAATAAAAAAAATATTCAATTATTTAATTCCTACTTTCTTACATAAATGGATCCATAAATGATTCTTATTTTAACCATTATTAGGTATTACGTAAATTTGGTATCAATTGAATTTTGTTATTTGTATTGGTGAATTTTTTTTATAGTCAACAGGTAGAAATATCATAAAAAATTTAAAACCAAACATATTTTTTGTAATATTTTCCCCAGAATACATGTGTAGATATTTTTGGGATACCAATATAAACACTATAGTTTTTAATTAAGATAGTGATAATAAAACAATTATAAATTATTTTTTACATAGAATCATTATCTAAATTTACAACTACTTTACATTATGGAATCATATTTTTCATTTAATTCATCCTTATAAGATAATAATTAACCATTATCAATGAATTATTTGTCACCAAACTCAATACTATCCTTTCCCAATTTATTTTTATCATTAAAATATATTATTTATTGCTCTCAAACTATAATTTCTTTAGTATCTTATAGAACAATTTCTATTGACAAGTTACTATGCATCTCAAAACCCAACTCAATCATTGTCTTCCCTTCTCCCACTATCTCAAATGATATTGTGTATCCTTACAAAACAATAGTATTTCAATAAACTGTTTATTTTCAGAAGTTAGGATTGGTATTTCTATAAAAAAAATGAATAATTCACATTGATTGAATTTTTAAGATGCAACTGTTTTCATTTACATTATAACATATATGAAATTCCATTTATTATTTTAATTTTAATATATTGTAGTGTTAATTCCACAATATTCAAAGAATTACTTATGTTTGAAAATGGAATACCTTGATGACTCAAAATTGTTCTCTCCATCCTATGAAAGGTATTATCCTTTCATTTACAATGATATTTACTGTGATGTGTATGAAAAAATGTTAGTTCAAGATTAATCTCTACTCTATATTTAATGACTTATACATGATTATTAATGATTTTTGGCAATTCATACAGACAAAATCAACATAAATAAATTTTAAAATATCATTATTGAATTCATTTTTACTTATAATAAATCTTTTTAATAGATCACTACATTTATATGAATTCTCATTTATATTCTATATAAATTATGTTGCATGTGTCATGATGAACTTATTCGTGAATTTATTTAGATCTATTATTGTTAATGAAAAATGGTGTCTTGAACTATATACATTATAATAATTCATGTCATGTACATAATATTTCTATCAAAAAAAGTCCAATCAACCTTCTTAGTATATATCTTCATTTTTATGGATTATTTTTTTCAAGTAACCTATTTTCAAAATTGTGTATAATTCTTTTTTTTGTGTTATATTCATCCCTAAATTTGTATATATGATATCTCAAATTAAATTGTGAATAAATTATTATTTACCTTCAATCATTAAATAAGACACCATTATGTCTAAACATGATTGTATAATTATTATTATTTTTACAAAAAATATAAAAAAATTATTTACAAAAATGGGAAACTCTTTACTAGGAAATGTTAATAAATGATCTTCTTTATCTGAATCGAGAGTCACATTTTTCAACAGCTTGATGATTAAGATAAATTCATATAATCTTTTTGAAAATTCTTAGTTTACTTATCTTTATAAAAATTAGTGTGATTCAAATTGTTACAAAAACCAATTATATGAAAAATAAAATACATGAATTGATATATATACCTAAATTAAAATATTCGATAAATTAATCTTAAATTCCTTACAATTTCCCTTTTGGTATCCTTTTAAGAAATGCATAAATGAAATATTTTCCAATTTTATTCTCTTCCTATTAATATTTGAATTCATGAAAGGATTTCTTGAAGGGTACATTAATTTGTTTACTTTTCATTAGTATTTCCCATTTACATTAATCTTATAAAATATAATTATTTATGAAATATCATTATTTATATCTTTTTCAACATTGAAATCCTTATCCATTTGATTTTTAATTAATTTATCATTTTTATTTATCATTTAGTATTTAATGAAATTGGAGTAACATGGTCATTCTGAAGAATTTGTGATATTTATTGATAAATATATATTAATCCTCAATGAAAATTCTTCTAATATATCAATTAACGTTACCATATTAATTAAATGAAGACAATATTATATTAAAAATTATATAATTCATTTGTATGGTGGATTTATAATCCCATTTCATTATTAACTCACATTCCCCTAGAAAATATCGTAATAATGTGAAAACATTATGTTACCATCCATTTCATCATTGTTCCCTCACATCTCAATAAATATCGATGTAAATATTTATATATATATCAAATTTGAAATTTATGACTCACAAGTAAGAATCAGTTTCGCTATAAACATTTCTAATAGGTGGATCATTAGTGCATAAGGACTATATCACATAAAATATCATTTCAAATAATATTACTATGCACAAGAATATGTACCCCTCTTAGAAACTTTTTATAGTTAAGATATGGTTGTGGTCCAAAATAGATTATAATAAATTTTTTATATTACATTCATTTTTACAAGAAAATAAAGCATATAAATTTTGTACTACTTTTCTTATTATCATTTTTAGATATTATCAATTAATTAATAATAAATATATCCAAATATTTTCATCAAAATTTAATAGCTCTGAACCATTATATGGGAAAAAATTTAAATGAAAAATTTTATAGTGGGAAAGGATCCTAACACGTTCCCATCACACTCCATGATAATACAACTCCATTACATAATGGTTATTATGTTTGGATATTTAAAATCTAATAGTTTTTAAATATAAATAATTGAATTGTTGGGTGAAGTCTCATCTTCTATAAATCCTAAATATATATTAACTAATAGCCATCCCCTGAAAATTTTACAACAATTAATATGGATAATACATTGATAATAATTTTACATAATTTGTATCATCACTCTTTTTCAAAATCCTTGGTATTAAGAGGAAATATCAATTATTTCTCATGAGTACTCTAAAATATGGTTTCATAAGAATTCATGTTATTAAAGGTGATAGTTATTTAATATCTATAAGAGGGATTATTAAATTTCAAATTTTCTTCATGAATTTAATATATTTATATTTATCATAAATTGAAATCAAACTATTTGGTTTCTTTAACTATATTAACCATACATAAATATAAATAATTCAACAACCATTTATTCAATTTTAAATTTTATTTCTTATTAACTATTCTATGTGATATTATATCAACCATGCATTAAAATTATTAATAATTAATAATATATGATAAAATAAATAAATAATGAACTGATCCTAAGTTTTATTCTACATATTGAACAATCTATAAAATAATGGTTCAACTTAGGTCCTACCAAAATTGTTGACACCCTGATTTTTTAATTAATTTTTTGAATTTTTATCTTACACTACAAGAAACACCATGTTATTCTTATTCAATACCAATCCCAATGTCAATCAAGAACTAAAAAGTATTCCAATTTAATCTTGTGCTACATGAAATGTTGGGAAGGGTTGTATTACAAATTATGTCGACATTTAATATGACCATAATTTTTTAATAACATTATTTAAATGTGACTGTTATAACCTATACAT
The DNA here is from genome assembly GCA_963277665.1 of Viscum album. NCBI lineage: Eukaryota > Viridiplantae > Streptophyta > Magnoliopsida > Santalales > Viscaceae > Viscum > Viscum album. The sequence continues at coordinate 502,907,877 of OY728122.1, read as the reverse complement.
TAAACCTAACGGTATGAATAAAAATAAATATTTTTAAAAAATATGTTTAAAGGTTTATATAAAGATAAAATAATGGTAAAAATTACTTAATTTTTCTAATTTTGATATGATTCAAAAATATAATTTTTTTAAAAAATATAATTATTTATTATTTTAGGAAAAATAATAAAATTTTGTTTTTACTATTTTAAAATTTTAATTTGATAAAAAACATAATTTTTAATATATTCATGTCAATATTTTCATATGGTTAATTTTTGGGGTTTTCCTAACATTTTAATTTTTTTAGTAATAGTGAAAACTTTGAATTTTAATTAAAAACATGCTCTTTAAAAAAATATTTATAAAGATATATTATATAAATGTTTTTTTTAAATTAACATTAGTTCAATTAGACATTAGTTAATCAAATTTGTATCATTTTTCTGAATTTCATATTAAATTTATATATTTAAGGTTTTTCTCTACCAATCCCTCCCCAAATATGTAACACCCCAAGGATTCAAACGTAAATTGAAATTCATTAAACATTATTTTTAGTAGATATTTATAATTGTAACTAAGCTTAATTTTTCAACTTCTATGTTTTGAATTTTGAAAAACGGACACACATGTTTGCAATCAGTAATTTATTTAGAGTTTGATAAAACAAAATAAATTTTGGTGAGTAGAAACATACACTTCTGATTAGTTATGTTGAAAATATGAATAGTTACATACCTTTATGAATACTAACTTCATATATGATAGTATGAATATAAGATTTAATTGAAGTTATGATATACCCATATCATGGAATTATTGAATAAATATTTTAAATTTTTTGTTTCTGGGATAAAATATTATTTTATTTAAAAATTAAATTAATTAAATTTAGAAAAAAAATCATAAAATGGAATTCATTTTTTAGTTTTACACATCAAAGAATGGTTTCAGTGATTTTTTGGGATTTTAATGAAATACATGAATTTTTGGTGAATATTAAAATATAATAGTTTAGGATAAAAGATAAATACAAGAATTTTGATGTCATCTGCTGATGTATGGATAATGTAAGACCATTACCTAAAAATCACATGAACTATTTACTATATCTATTCATGGAATCATCACTATTTCTTTTCATGTGGAAAAATAATTAAATAATGATTAAAATAATGTAAAACTCCTCTCATCCACTATAAAAACCACCCACACCTATCAAGCCATTATCCATCTCTAAGTTCTTCCAAATACTCCACTCAATCCCCTTACACACGTCTAAGACCTATTTATATCACTATAAGGCCAAAAACAAGGGCCTTAAGATGGATCTCAAGGACAAGAGATCAAGAGGTAAATATCCTTTTTGTTTTCTTTCTTTTATTTTCATTTTCTTCTATATTCTTCTTCTTTACCAACCCCCCATTTTCCATGAGGCATGAATGAATCCACTATATTAAATATTATATATGTATTCATCGTGTTTAAGGAATACTAACCATTATACATCTTCTCTACCCCCACTATTCAAGAAATTAAAACATCGTCCGTGATGTGTCCATTTACTGACATCTTGGATTATGTGATTTAAATTTCATTAATATACTTCAAGAATATTCAGGAAACCAATTTTAGGGTTGAACAAGATTATTATTTATATATTATATATTATTTAATTTTATGTAATCATTTTTTGCACATTTTATTAATTTACAAAACAAAATGAGTTCGTTATTACCAAAGAACCACAAAAATGATTTAAACGAATATCATTAATGGTTTAATTAATAAATCATCTTCATATTAGAATTAAAAATTATAAGTTGAATAATTTTTTGCTCTGGAAATATTTAAGTACCATTCCATTATAATTATGTAGTTTCACTTCCGATTGACATGAATATCCATCATGAACCGATCATAGAAACCTTGTGAAGAACGCAACCAAAAACAATGTAATAAACCAAATAATAATAATAATGAATGGGTTGAATGATGTAATAAAATGATCGTTAAAGGTGTAATAAACATGAATATGTTTCTTTAAAATATTAATAACATGATTTCATCCTGCATACAGTAGTTTTAAACATGTTTCATGTTAGTTGAACCCAAGGTAAGGGATTTTCTCTTACACACTTTTATTCATGAATCAGCCCTATGTTATTCTATTTAATTTTCAATCCCTAATGACGGTTTATGCTTCACAACTACCATATAGTTCCCTTATGATATATTAATTATGATATACCCCATTTCTATCTCATTAATCACTCACTTGTATATCCATTTCCATGCATAAATTCCGTAAGTGGATTCTAAACCAAATTCCCTTTCGTTGGGTTATCCATCAACTTCAATGGTTTTTTCATAATAAGATGACATGTGAAATTTAATTTTATTATATTATGTTATATTATGTGTACTAATAGTATTTATACATAATCCCCTCATTTAATCGATTATCTCCTCAATATTATGTTATTTGTTAGGAATATTCCACTTCAAATCCTTCAAGTTGTCTTCTTACTGAAATCCAAATAGATTGTTCCTTTTTTATGTCATGAGTGTTATATTAGGATTTCATGATGTCTAAATGCTATAGTGTCTCCATTATATGTTTTATCGTTATTTTTTAATAAGAAGGATTTTATTATTTTTTGTTTGTGGTGTTTATGTTCTAAGAGTAATTTTTATGAAAAAAGGGATTTTTACATGTGAATGTGTTTTTCTCAAGGATGTAAATGAGTTAGGATGTGATTTATGTATGTTATGTTCCTTGTAAATTATTTATGTTTGGTTTATCCCATTATATATCATAATATGATGGTTGATCCCCATTATAGCTCATCATATGTGGGGTTTATCCAATTATAGCTCAAGATATGTTGGGTTGATCCCATTATAACTCAATATATAACGGGTGAGACCCATTATAGCTCTCCAATTCATTGGGTAATCTATAGATGGAAGTTTAAAAAAATGTTGTCTTATGTTTAATTGTGAATGTAAGAGTTATATGGTAAATATGTCCCACAGAGACTACACGATCTTTCTATGAATATTAGTTTTTATGATTATCTGTTTTATTGGTTTTTATGATATCATGTGACGAACGATTTCTTTCATTATATCCCTTACTCTGTTTTATACTGATCCCATATTTTTAAAAATTATTTCATAGGATATAAGGATGGGTAAGCGAAATAAAGTAGTTGTTATGTTTTATATGGAGTTGTTTCAAAGAAATCATGTTTGATGTTTTAATGGTTAATATTTCGAAAAAAATGGATACTCTTTTTAGTGGAATCCTCTTTATATAAATGTGGTATATTATGTATGCAAGATATCCTAATTATCTAAAACTATAAAACTGAAAAAATCATTAGTTTGTAATAATGTATTCAAGATTAAGTAAAATTTTAATGATGGGTATTTATAGTTGGTATCAGAGGATGGTTTATATATATTTAGAGGATAGGATGATGTTAAGAGAACACAATAAATGATTTTTAATATATGGTTAATTTGATATGTTATATAATTTAAGGATTACCATGTTTAATCATATAAGATAGTTCTATTCATAATGGTTTTCTGCACAAAAATAGGGATGCTGAAGTTGGAAGGCACCAAGAGGCTGATGTTGCTATGAATCTGTATCCTGGAATGGTGGGAATTGGAACAGAGTAGTTTGTGATAGTAATGGAATAGTTTAATCAGGAAATAAATGGTGGTGTTATCCATTCTAGATAGGAACATGATCTACCATGAAGAAACATGTCTTTTTCAGAGCATTTTATGAGGTAACATCCCCCGTCATTTAGTGGAACCACAAATCCAGTGATAAGAAAAGAATGGATCAATTCTATAGAAAAGATATTTGATGTCATGGGATGTTTGGAATTTAAAAATTTAATACTTTCCATTTATCTTTTATAAGTTTATGACAATAAATAGTGGTCTCCATTTAGGGATACGAGAGAAATAGATGACCTTGACAGTCTATAATGGGAAGATTTTAAGAGTGTTTTTTCTGGAAAAATATCTTCCCAAAACTGTTCGACTCAGAATGGAGTAACAATTCATGGAATTAATGTAGAAAGAATTTTATTCTATAGAATCAAATGAAGAAAATTTTACAAGTATTTCTAGGTACATACCAGATTATACTCAGAATTTTGATAAAAAATCATAATATATTTTACTTTGGATTGAAACCATTTTGCAAAGATCTTTGGATTCACAAGAGTTTTAAAGCTATGAGAAACTTGTTAATTGTGATGAAAAAGTGGAGATTGATTTTTCGGATACTTATTTACATTGTGATGAACAGAATAAGAATAGTTTAGGTAGGAAGGATTTGATGATGAATTTTTCAAAGAAATATGGAGGTAAGAAAATGAATTTCTGTTCTTGTGAAAAGTTTGGTAAAAGGAATCTCTGTGAATTTCTTTTAAATTATGTGAAATGATACTGTTATTGAATATTTGGACACATGTATCATTATTTCATGGAAAATGATCTGAAAATTAATGATATGTCTATAGTGGAATGTTTTAACTATAAGGAATTGGGCTTTTTTGCTAATTTTTCTTCGAAGCTAGTCCCTCAGGCAGGAAATAAAAAATACTGGAAGAATAAGGTTGTGGAAAAATCCTTTTCACCTAATTATGTAGATGTTTCTCTATCAAATGAGTTGGTATCAGGTACATTTCTTGTTTTCACATATTTCTCAAATGTGTGGTTTGATTTGGGGTCTAAATAATCCTTCATTTTTGATAATTTATTGGAAAAAATTGGAATTAAACCTCATGAAATGAAAATATAAATCAAGGTAAAAACACCTAGAGGAAGTTTTGTGGAAAACAGAAACTATAATAATCTACCTATAATTGTATATGGAAATATTTTACCTGCAAACCTTGTTATTTTTCTTCTAGTATTGTAATATGTAATTATAGGTATGGACTAGATTTCTTTTTTATCATTCTATAATAGATTGCAGTGGAAAATAATATTTTCTTAGAATGAATTTCAGTTTGTTTACAATAATGAATCCACACTATTGATAACATATTAGGAATCTAAGAAACTGATAAAATATGGTAATTAAAATTATCTTGCACATATTTTTCAAAAAATGGAACTATCTGGATTAATTATGTACCAATGGTAGATAAATGTGTGGATGTTTTTCTGTAAAAATTTTATGTTGTTATTCCTAATTTATAGGTTGTGTTTACCATTAACTCTGTTCTTAATGGTAAGACAATTTCTAAACTCCCTTATCTAATAGCTCAAATGGAACTTCTGGAATTAAAAAAGTAGTTTCATCAATTATTAGATAAATACTTTTTCCAACCTAGAACTTCACTGTGGGGTTTCTGTATCTTGTTTGTTAAGAATAGATATGGTTCAATGAGACTTTTAATTGATTATAGAGACTTGAATAACATTTCTATTAAAAACATGAATCCTTTTCCTCATATCGATGATTTGTTTTAACAGCTCTAGGGAGCATTCACTAGTGGAGAAAACGTCTTTTACGTCGGTTATTTTTACTTTTTTTACGTGGTTTCTAGCCGATGATAATACGTGCGACGTTATAAATACGGTTTTTGACATCGGTTATTTAAAAGCCGACGTTAAAAACATAAAATCGCGATGTTTATCACGTCGGTTATTTTAGAAACGACGTGATAAAGGGCCTGGGAAATGGTTTATCATGTCGGTTATTTTAGAACCGACGTGATAAAGGGCCTGGATAATGGTTTATCACGTCGGTTCTTAAACAACCGACGAGATAAACAGGGGTGAGGGGGTTTATCATGTCGGTTCATATAGAACTGATTTGATAAACTGGGGTGAGGGCGGTTTATCACGTCAGTTCTATAAGAACCGACCTGATAAACCGGGCTGAGCGTGGTTTATCACGTCGGTTCATATAAAACCGATGTGAAAAACCAGGGGGGGTTTATCACGTTGGTTATTATATAACCGTCGTGATAAACCGGAGGGAGGCGGTTTATCACGTCGGCTATTGAATAACCAACGTGATAAACCATTGTCCATTCCGTTTAGCACGTCAGTTATCCAATAACTGACGTGATAAACCTTTGTCCATGCTATTTAGCACGTCGGTTCTAAAATAACCAACGTGATAAACCATTCTGCAGACCTTTATCACGTCGGTTATTAAATAACTGACGTGATAAACCCAATTTTTTTTTAACAGAATGCAGTGATCTTCTCTCCACCAGAATCAACCAGAAAACAAATCAACCAATCGTACCACAAAAACAGAAGTACATCAAAATTAAGCATGTACATAGATAACATATAAAACATACCCACTAGACTGCATCCACCCTCATTTATACCCCATGGACAGACCTCCACCACCCCGTTGGAGCCCTCACCCTCATGTATACCCCCTGGACAGCCCTCCCCCACCCCATTGGAGCTCCCACCCTCATGTATACCCCTTGGACAGCCCTCCCCCACCCCATTGGAGCCCCCACCACACTCCTGGACTGCCCCCGACCCCCGTACACCCCCAAAAACCCCTAGACAAACCCCCACCCGGCTGAACAGCACTCCTCACCTCCTCACCCCACTTGACAGCCCCCACCACACCCCTGGACAGCCCCAAACACCCCTGGACAACCCCCCCCCCCCCCCCCCGGACAGCACTCCCACACCCCTGGACCGGCTTCCCACAACCCTGGACATCCCTTCCACCCCCCAGGACTGTCCCCCCACCCCACCGGACAACCCTCCCAGACCGCTGGCCACCCCCAACCCCACTGAACACACCCCCACACCCTTGGAACCCCTCCACCACAGACCCAAATCCATACCAGAAGAACCATCAAAAGTATACCAAAAAAAGAAGTAGAGAAAAATTAAACATTCATTTATATAACATTCAAAACTTACACTGTCAACATCAAAAAAAACTAAATCAAACATAAATAACTACAAAATACACAATTAAAATGAAAATATTCAAAATTACATTTTACATTACAAACAAATAAAATTCAATCAAACCTGTAAAATAATTTGACCACTCCACTTGTATGTGTTTGATATCTTCAGCAGTATAGGGTTGAGGGTCACCAAAAAGCTACAAATGAAAAAGAAGATAGTTAACGTGTATAATGAATAAATCAAATTGAAATATTATGGAAAAGTTTAAGAGGAAATCGTACCAGGTCAAAATTCACAACTGTCCCAGTTGTTATTATTTCATACATAAATCTTAACATATAATATCCGCATTCGATGAGGCCTTGTTGTTCATGAAAATTCTGTTTTTAATGAGTGTAAATTCAATATATTATTTTTATGTAATAAATCGAAAAGTACAAATTATAAATGGAAATTTACCTACGCATTTTCATATTTGATCTTTTCATTTCTTTTCTTTGTGTTTTTTCGAAAGTAAACCCATGCACTGTTAGAAAATAATACAAATGGGGTAAATTTAAAATTCATTATAATATATAAAACTATTGAGAAATTGAAACATACTTTTCCAATATATTCTTAAAACTTTCCCGCACATCACCATGAACAGAGCATATCCAATAAAGAACTTTCTCCCTTGGATAAAAAATCCCTAACATCCAATGATCACTGATAAAAGGAAATTTAATGTTAGTGGTTTTTTATGTTAAAAGATAATTAACTCTTTTAGAGAAATGTGTTTCATACCTCTCGCAAAAAGGAATCATCCAACATTGCCTGATTATATTCTTTTCAAATCTTTCAGCAATATATACCATTCTTTGTTCCTTAGTCAATGCACATGCTTCAGGGGAAATCAATTGTGGGTCCATGAATCCATATACTTCTGTCAGTTCATTCCTCTCACAAATTTTATAAAGATACCTAATACAAAACATATATAAGTGTAAATTTTTAATAAATATAACGCAGGGAAAAGGTGTTAAGACTTACACGGAAAAATTATGCACCATTTTGATGCCCAACTTATCTCCAGTAACAAGCTCTATGATATCAGATATTGTATTCCCCACACTTATTTCACGTCCACAAACATCAGATTCCATTGGAAACTCATAAAAACCCAACAACAAATGTGAATATCTTGACAATCTGTCAAGACCACTGGAATCTGTATCTGATTTCATAGCCTGTTGTCTTTTTTGTTGTCTATACAGTATTTCTTTACCTTTGAAGTATTCCTGTGAATAAAATTGAGAAATATAGTAGTTTTGAAATGATAAAACAACTTTAATAAAAAAATAAAATAAAAGATATAACATTCATACCTCTATGGTAATGAGTCAAAGAAGTCTGGATGGCCAAACTAAAAAATGGCCGATACTCTGTCCAACTGTCGCCACCTCATCTATAGGTATTGGTACCCTAGCTGATCTATCTATAATATCCTGTACAGTGACCCTCTGATTCTCTACCTCTAATTATTGATGATGAACTGTATCTCCTATACAATATACCAACCCGTATGCTACTATATGATGTTAAGAATCATCAACATACAACTCGCAATATGTAGGAAGTTGCGGCAGAAGCGTAGGATAAAAAATGGGGTCCGCAGGCTGAGGTGGGGGAGTGGGAGCTACTGGCGGAGGTGGAGGATAAATAATGGGGTCTGCAGGGGGAGGGGGAGGAGTGGGAGCTGCAGTCTGAAATTGTCTTTGCATTTACGCAAACATAGACTGCACCAACTCTCTAATCTTGTCTTCCATCGTCGCATTAATATTTTGAACTTCAACCACCAAGGATTCTATTTTTTTATAAACCCCCTCAATGTTAGAAGTTGAAGAACGTGGAAACACTTTTCTTACCGATACACCTGCCAGATATCCTCTTACACGACCAGGATGTTCGGGCCTTCCCAATGCTGCAAATAAAATATCTTCCCTCCCAGTAGCTGTAAATGTACCCTCTGAACTCTGCTCCTCAAGAGATTCCTTTATTAATTAATTTAACATTTCTATAATGATTGAAACTTATATTAAGAAAAAGGTTAAGTTAAATAAATTAAATAGATATCTTACAATCCTCTCAGTTACGATTCTCGATTCTTCCGAAAGATATTGCCCTTTTTCCCTTCCGAGCTCTCTTCCGATTTTCATGTCTAGATGGAGGGGAAGGAGGGTCCACCTCTACAGAGCTTGAAGACTCAGCTCCTAGTTGTTGAAATTTTTTCGCCATTATTTTTTCTTCCAATAATGTATACCCTCCTCGAGATAAACTATGAGGGTATACATTTTTAGAATGGATCTCCTGATGAGATTTCCTTGTTTGCTGTAATTTAAGAATAAGAAATCATTAACAAAACATTAATAAAATCATTTATATAAGAAATTTTATAAAAGTTTACATTTCCCTTACCAGAAATGACTTTTTTTTCTACTTTCAAAAAATTGTCTCCATGTGTCTTCATCTACAAAAGGATATATACGACATGGATTGTCATGACTCCTATGACCATAAATGAAATTAGATGACAGGGTTGATTTGAAATCCCTGCATCTCCTGGCATCCAACGATAATCATTTCTTCCTGACTCCTCCAGTGTCAGGAATATCAAATTTCATCTGATAAAGAAGAGGTTAAACATATTATATATACTAGAAAAATTAAAATAATGGCCAGAAAATGAAAAAAGATCTTACCAAAATCATCTCCCACAACTGAGAGATAATCGCTTTATCCACACCTCTCCAATCATCATACAGAATGCTTACTTTGGTCTTAGCCTGAGTTGCAACAAAAATCCTAAAAGCTTTGGCATTCGGACCTCTAGGAATATCATCATCATCAAACTCAACTACTATCCTCTGATCCTGCGTACGGGCAAGTGATAATTTTGGTAAACGTGTGCACCCACATTTACCAACCTTTGAACTCTTTGTCGTAATAGGAGTATGTGAATGTTCATCCCCAGAGGTATGACCAGCAATATGCTCCTCTCCAGAATCATGTGGTTGATCATCTGAATGATCTGTCATTATCCTTCAAATCAAAAAAACAAACGTCAGTTCAAAAATATACAAATTAAAATATTTTAATACTACTACAATCAAAAAATAGAAAAGTGTACTAAGTTACATAATAGTAAACATTGGTAATATGGTAAGCATGTTAAACAATGGTAAAGATGGAAAAGATGGTCAAGATGGTCAAGATGGTAAAAATGGAAAAAATGGTAAACCTGGTAAACATTGTAAACATGGTAAAGTAATTGTCAGTGAACAAATATACAAATCCAAATATTTTAATACTATTGTAATCAGAAAATAGAAAAGTGTACTAAGTTACATTATAGTAAACATTGGTAATATGGTAAGCATGTTAAACAATGGTAAAGATGGCAAAGATGTTCAAGATGGTCAAGATGGTAAAAATGGTAAAAATGGAAAACCTGATAAACATTGTAAACATGGTAAAGTAATTGTCAGTGAACAAAAATAAGCATTTTAAAATTCATGTAATGGTTATAAACATAATAAAGTAAACTAAATAGACTTAAAACAAACAAAAACATATACTTATTTTATTTTAAAAGATGTTTTAATAAATAAAAAACTTACAATATCTAACATTTATGGAAAAAATAAATGTAAACAAGAAATAAACATATGTTACCTGTAATTTTAGGAATGTACAGATGGATTGTTTTCCCAAATTCCTTCGTTGTGATCGTTCCTTATGGCACAAACTATCTCTTCAACATGATCGTCATTATGTTCTGTTAATATTTCCATGGAAGTAGGGATCTCACATAAATCAGCATATTCATCAAGTTCATCATCACCAACATATTGTTTTTTCCCTTGTAAAACAACAGCCCACTGCATATCTGATTGATCTACTACATAAAAAATTTGTTTTTCACGTGTTTCCATTATAAAATAATCAGTTGTGTCTTCCAATCTATTCAAATTAACAAGTGTCATTCCAAATTCATCGTGTCTGACACTCTTGTTACCGTTAAACCATTTACAGTTAAAAATGGGAACATTAATTTTAAAGTAATCAACCACCCATATGTCTTCAATCACTCCATAATATGCATTTGATGCAGAAATTGGGTTTTTGTCCTTAGCACTCGAAAAATGCATTGCTTCTGTAAACACCAATACACCACTATTCTGAACTGCACTTCTGTTGTCCTGAGCTTTTGTATGAAATGTATAACCATTAATGTCATAACCAGACCATGTTATCACATTTAAACATGGACCACCCACTATCCATTTTAATGTCTCTGCTACATCTGATCTACCAAGAAAAGTCTTTTTAATCAATGACAAAAATGTTTTGTAGTGCTCATTCAAAATCCACATTTCTTTCTTCTTTGGATGACATTGTTTCAACTCATTAATATGCAATGTGATATACGGTTGAGCATCAGCTATGTTATTCAAGATGTATGATTCTAACTTCTTCATCTGTTCAGCTGACAAAGATTTAACTTTCAAGTCGTGAATCCCCTTTCCCTCATTATTAACTCGTTCATGGCGAGATGGAGGCAAACCTATGTGTTGTGTCGCATCCAAGTAGCTCGTACAAAACTCTGCTACCTCCTCAGAAATATACTTTTCAATAATGGAGGCTTCAAGTTGATATATATTTTTAACATACCCCTTTAATATTTTCATATTCCTTTCAAAAGGATACATCCAACGAAGATATACAGGTCCACAAAGCTTTATTTCTCGAACCAGATGAATCATTAAATGCACCATTATATCAAAAAAAGTTGGAGGAAAATACATTTCCAATTGACAAAGAATAAAAATTGCATCCTTTTCCAAAATTTTAAAAGCATTCACATCAATCTCCTTGATACAAATTGAATTGAAAAAATAACACAACTTCATTATAGTCTTTCTGACACGAATGGGAAATATTCCACGCAATGCAACTGGTAGAATTTGTTGCATCATGACGTGACAATCATGTGATTTAATACCTATCAACTTCAAGTCCTTCAATGAGACAAAATTATTTACATTAGAAGATAACCTTGAGGCACTTTGGTATCATGAAGACACTGACAGAAGATAATTTTCACCCTCTTCGATAATGTATGACAAGACGGGGGAAGAAATGTTCGTCTTCCTTTAGGAGTGGGAGCTAACTCCAAACGTATTCCCATTGATAGTAAGTCTAATCTTGCATTCAACCCATCGTTAGTCTTTCCTTTAATATCTAACAATGTTCCAATCAATGAATCGCAGATATTATTCTCCACGTGCATGACATCAATATTATGTTTAACTTCATGATAACTCCAATATGGTAGCTCAAACAAATTGACCTTTTCTTCCGAATATGTCTATCATTACCATATTTCTGTGTCTTTCCCAATGTCACGTCAAGGTTTTTCACCCTCTCAAAATACAGATCAGGGGATAATGGTTTTGGAGCAGTATCAAATTCTTGTGAGCCATTGAATGCCTTTTTAGTCTTCTATAAGGGTGTTACATAGGCAAAAACATTCAATGACCCATGTACACTGTTTTCCTCCCATGATGCAATTGACAATAGGACGTCTGTTGTTCGCAAATTAGACATGCTTTATGCCCTTTAACACTGTATCCAGACAAATTTCCATACGCTGGGAAGTCATTTATAGTGAACAGAAGCACTGCATGCAGTTGAAAATATTCCATTTTATAAGAATCATACACCCTAATACCATCAGCCCATAACAGTTTCAAATCATCAATCAACGGTGACAAGTAAACATCAATATCATTACCGGGTTGCTTTGGACCAGAGATCATTGTACTCAACATGACATGTTTGCGCTTCATACAAACTTCAGGAGAGAGGTTGTAAATTACCAATAAAACAGGCCATGAACTATGTGTGCTACTGAGTGTTTGGTATGGATTCATTCCATCTGTGCACAACCCTAGTCTGAGATTTCTAATTTCATTTCCAAATGTAGAATACTGCGCATCAATTTTCTTCCATTGTGGAAAATCAGCTGGATGACGTATTTTTTCATCACATACCCGCTCTTCAGCATGCCATCTTAACCTTTTTGCATCATGTGAATTAGAAAATAAACATTTGAAACGATTAATTATAGGAAGATACCAAAATACCTTTGAAGGGATCTTTGTAATCTCTGCATCACCCTATGATTTTTCTTTCACCTTATACCGTGATGTCCCACATTTTGGACACTCTGATAGAAATTCTTATTCCTTCCTATATATAATGCAGTCATTCGGACAGGCATGTATTTTCTTGTATCCCCAACCCATCGGGTATAATATTTTCTTGGCATTGTAATGTGAATCTAGAAGATCATTATCTTTTGAAAGAATGTCTTTCATCAATTGTAGCAGCTCTGTAAAACTTCTATCACTCCATCCATGCTTCGCCTTCAGGTTAATCAATCTTAACACCGCCGACAAAACCGTAAAATCTGTACAACCGGGATATAATGGTTTTTCAGCATCACTATATAGACGCGCAACTGTCGGTTCTATCTCAATTTGTTCTGCTACAATATCGTGAATTATTTCTTCAATTCCATCTGAGTTACCATCTTGCGAATCATCATCATCAGTGACATTCCGTCCAGTTTCACCAAGCCAAATCCAAGGGCTGCAACTCGGATTAAAACCATGACATATCAGATGATCTTTTATCTCTCTACTTTTCAACTTCTTCATATTCAAACATTTCAGGCATGGATTGAAAATAATGTTACTACTTGGAACATTTCGTTTTTCAAATTCCAAAAAGGCATCAACACCTTCCCCAAATTCATTGCTCATTCGATGTGTCGTAATCCAACTTCAACTCATTATTACCTATAACAAATATCAACAAAAAATATATATTTTTAAGATAAGAAAAATACATTTTTATATGAAAAAAATCATAATTTGAATGTAAAACAATTTAAAATATAAAAAAATCTATAGGTATTTAAAAAAATATGCTTGAATATTATTTTTAAAACAAAATATAGTTAGATATAATAGTTTTAAATTTCATTGAATCAAAGAAAACCATGACGCCTACATAGATTAATATTGATTGCGATTTTGATGTTTTAATATATTAGATAAACAACCTATTTTAAATGGCGTGCAGACCTTGATATTGGTCTTCATCACCCTTCGGTGTGACTGGCAAAAAGAGGTCTACCAGCATGTTATTATTTTATCAGCAATTCACTCATTCTTATTTCTGATGATCGTTAATTGCATTGGTAGGCTTAGAGGGCCGCCAAGCGCGTCCAACACTAGTCTGCTCAGAATAACAATAGTCCCACTGATTTGCTTTAATCCTTTATTTCTGCTTTTTAATCCCATGTAACATATCTTGTGGGGATTTGATTTTGTACTTGGCCATCAGCTTTAACGGTTATCAATAAAAATAAAACTCGACTAAAAACTCTGTTTATTTTAGGTTTTCAAAATCCAAAAATGAAAACAAAAAAACCATGGACAAAAACTGAATTCCAATTACAGGAAACATGTTCAGAAATTCTAAACACCAAGAATTAACAAATATCAACAACAATAGTGAACAGCCTGGCAATTACAAGACTAAATATGTATATGTATATGATTAACAATAATAATGTGTTTTATATTCTCAAGTGAATGTTCTAAATGATATGGTAATTCATATGGTTTAATATCATTGGTAACATGTTTTCGATTCCAATGAGACATAGGTGTGAGAGCCATTGATAATGGAGTAGTGGCCTAATCTCAATCTAGGTCCAACATCCTCAACATATTCTTCTAGGGGTAGAATTTAGTATTGTTTGTGTTATTTTAACACCTCTATATTTATTATAGGATATTAAATAAAATTATTTTGATTAACGTTTTTTATTCATCCTTGTATTATTATTTTTTGACTTTTTAGGATATTATAGTTTTATATTCTTATTCATGGTTGGAACATGGTTAGTGAATACCATGAGGTTATACCTAGGAAACATTTTACATTTGTTTAGAAATATAATGGAGGAAATATATTTTGTACAAACCATACTTATTTATCATGAAATCACACAGCATGATGCATATGCATTTTTTAGGGTTGCTTCTAGGTTTTCCATACTGTGTGGTTAAACCATGGTACTCCTCCAATATCATATAATGGGGATAACATTTGTTGTTTTAATTTATAAAAAAACTGATCAAATATATGATATAAAAAGTAATTATTATTTATTTTCCTTTAAATTAATGATGCACGTCTTTTTTATCTAATTATTCATCTAGTTTAATGTTCCCTCAACATAGTCTGTTATATCAACAAAAAATTCCACGAGATTCAAATAACCATTTGCAATAACAAAAAACAAATAACCATTTGAAATACAAATAACCATTTTCAATAACAAAATACAAATAACCATTTGCAAATAACCATTTGCAATAACAAAAAATTCCATGAGATTCAAAAACAAACAAAAAACACATCATGAATCGAAACAAAAACGAACGAAATAAATTCGTGGAAGGCTTACTTGAATGTTGCGAGTAGAGATAATAGATCTGAGAGGAGTGAAGAAGATAAAAAATGAAGCCAAATTGAGTTTAACACAGGTCGATCGACGAGCCGATTAGGGTTTACCACGCGAGAGAGACGAGCCGACGGACTGTCAATCGAAAAATCATAAATGACAGTCCATGAGCTTTAATTTTTTTAAAAGTTTTATAACATCGGTTATTATATAACCGACGTTATAAACTATTTTTTAAATTTATAACGTTAGTTATTTTAAAACCGACGAAAAAAATCTCCAGCGCTTTGGTTTTTTACGTCGGTTATAAGATAACAGACGTAAAAAACCAATGCGTGGGGGGTTTTTTACGTCGGTAATTTGGAAACCGATGTAAAAAACCTGATATCTACGTGTTTTTTACGTCATTTATTTTATAACCGACGTAAAAACCCAACAGGCGCGATTTGTAATGTCGGTTATTAAAATAACCGACGTTAAAAATCTACTCTCCGCATTTTTACGTCGGTTATATATAACCAATGTAAAAAATGGTGACGTAAAAAACGATTTCTGCACTAGTGATTGTATTTTTTTGAAAGATTACCTATGTTCAGGGTACTATCTATTGAATTTAAAGGATGAATACATCCCGAAGACTTCATTATGTACTTGATATGGTCATTATGAATTCGAAGTTATGCCTTTGGGGTTAAATAATGCACCTGATGTGTTCATTAATCTTATGAATAGAATATTTCATGTTTTTGTGGATATTTTTTTGGTTGTATTTATTGATGACATTATGGTATATTCTAAAAGAAAAGAGGAGAATGAAAAAAATATATGGGTAGTTTTGGAAACCATAGAAGAAAATAAATTGTATTGAAAATTTAGTAAGTGTAACTTTTTTTTGAAAAAGATATATTTTCTTGGACACATTTAAAATAATGGTGGAATAATAGTAGATCCTTTAAAAACAAAATTGGATGATGAATGACCATGACCTATAATTTTTTCATTGATTAGCAGTTTTCTAGGATTAGAAGGATATTACTGACAAGGCTATTCCTATAGTGGATAATGTTCAACATTGGGGAATTTTAACAGTTTCTCGTTGTCCCTACTATGTCACCCACATGGAAGAGAGTGCTGATAAAATTTCCATCAAGAGAGAATGGAAAATTGCAATGTGGTTCTATTATAGGGAGTTTAGGGGATTTTGTGATCGAAACATGGATGGCTCAACATTTAGGGAAAGGTGGTTTAATGGATCATGGGGACAAAGGGATAGATAAGACGACCCATATTTTGATTCTACAAGGGGGTGTTGGTCCATTTGGAAACCATCTATGGAATTAGGGGGTTAAGTTAACCAGCCATTCTATCATCTCAAAGAAAAAAAATATTCCTCGACCTAGCTTGTCTCTTCAGCAATAGGCTGGAGGCTCTTTCCATCTGATGGATTAACTTGCAGTCATCTGATATTCAATCTGTCAACATCCTCTCTAGAGGAAAATGGATTATTTGTTCCCCCCCCCCCTCCAAGGGACTTAAGCATAATACTGATGGGTATTGTAACATTAGATTCTTGCAAGGCCCGGTTGTCTTGGCCATCTCCTCTCATCGAAGCCTTGGTTCTTCTCTCCAGAATAAAGTAAAGGCATTGTTACAAGGTCTGAATATTTTCCACTAGAAGGGAAATAATATCTCAGACGTGGAAACATACTCAAAAATTCTTCAGGATGTTTTGAATTGCCTTTTTCATATTCTGTGGTTGATTTCCTATTTCATTAGACAAGGCATGAGGATGATAGATAGCAGCACCAAAGTGAGATACTTCTTGATGGAGGGGAATCAAGTTGCAGATTATCTTTCATCTCCGGAGGTCTTTAGATCTGATTTGGTTTTCCTTCACAATGTGCACACATTGAATCCTGAAGGTGTTAATCTGATTAGAGGGGATTCCCTCAGTCTTAATTATCTTAGACCTCCTTTAGGGGGGTTTCTTCTTCTTGTATTTCTCCTTTCCTCGATAATAAAATTGAATTGTGTGTGTGTACTGATGGTTTGTTAAAAAAATTTCATGGTTATCTACAGTTATAACTAAGTTAACATAAAGTGGGGTTAATTTTTTGGCAGAAGAAGGTTATTTTTGTCTTCATGAACTGAGGAAGAGATTGGTAAATTATCTAGTCCGGGCCTTGCCTTCCAAAAATGGTGATTGTTTCATCTATAGTGATCCTTTTTTGATGGGACTTGGAAATGTTCTAATATAGAATGATCAGGTAATTTCTTATGCCTCAAAACTACTAAAACCTCATGATTAAAATTCTCAAACACATTATTTTTAATTGAAAGCTATGGTTTTTTTGTTGATAATTTGGAGGGATCATCTGTATAGGGTAAAATGTAAAATATATACATACCATAAAAGCATGATTTATAAATTTACTCAAAAGTAATTAAACATGAGACAGAGAAGATAGATGGAACATATAAAAGATTATGATTTCATGATTCATTACCATCCTTGGAAATCAAATAATGTGGATGATCCATTGAGTTGGAAAAGTAATTCTACATTAACAATGATACGTTTGAAATGTGATCCTTTTGTAAATGATTTGATAATATTTTCCTTGGATGTTCTTGGTGCATAAATTTCTTTGTTTTGTTATAGGTTTCAGTGCAGTCATATTTGTCATATAGAATAAAGAAAACATTGAAGCCAGATGAGGAGATATAGAAAAAGGTATCACTAGTTAAAATGGGTATGTTTTCATAATTTAACCCTGATAAAGATTATGTTTTAATATTTGGAAAACGTTTGTGTGTGCTATGTGATTGTCAGTTGAGGAAATAATTGTTATAAGAAGATCACAGTTCTCTATTTTTAGTTCATCCTAGAAGCACAAATATAGATAGGGACCTTCATGTGTGTTATTGGTGGGATGGAATGAAAAGTGATATTGCTAATTTTATCATAAAATGTTTGATATTTCAATAGGTTAAGGCTGAGTGGTAGTTACCAAAGGGTATGCTTTATCCTTTTCTAGTGCTGGAGTGGAAATGAGAGAATATATCCCTTGAATTTTTTGTGAGGATACCAAAGACATCTCGAGGTAACAATGAAATCTAGATTTTTGTTCATCGATTGACTAAATTTGAAAAAAAAAATCTATGTGAGATATAATGTATATGGATCAACTGTCTCGATTGTACCTCAAAGAGATCATTTGGTTACATGGAGATCCTCCTTCCATTGAATCTGACTAAGATCCAATGTTCACTTCTAATTTTTGGACGGGCCTTAAGAATTGATTTGGCAATTAATATAATTTTAGTAAATCTTTTCATCCTTAATCATATGGGAAGTCAGAAGGGATGATTCATACATTAGTGGATATGCTTCGATCTTGTTCAATGGATTACCAAGTTATTTGTGATCAACATCTTTCATTAGTTGAGTTTTCTTATAATAATTTTTTTCCTTCTAGTATATAGATGGAACCTTTTAAGGAATTGTATTGGAAGAGGTGTCAGACTCCAACGTTATGGGTTGGAGTTAGTGAAAGAATGTTTATGGGCCTAGAATTAGTACAGGAAGTGGTAGAGAAAGTGAAGATGATCTATAATCAGATGAAGATAGCTCCTAGTAGGCAGAAAATTTCTGCAGATAAAAGAAGGAAAGACTTATCTTTTGAGGTAGGTGACCCTGTTTTCATTAAAATCTCTCCTATAAAAAGTATGATGCGTTTTGTTATCAAAGGAAATAAAATCCCATAATTCATAATTACTTTTGAAATATTGGATAAAGTATAAAAACATTCGTACCGAGTATAATTTCATCCATTTCTATATCAGGTACACAATGTTTTTCATGTTTCAATGTTGAAAAATTATGTTCCAAATTCAACTCATGTTCTTGTCCCAGAAGTAGTTAATCTAGAAGAGAACCTAACTTATAAGGAGAGACGAGTTCATATTTTTGAACATAGAGAAAAATTATTTTTTAATAAGATAATCTAATAGGTAAATGTTTTGTGGAGAAACCAGATGTTTGAAGTATCAATGTGGGAATCCAAAAATTTTATGAGGGAAAAACACCCTCACTTGTTTAATAAGTAAATAAAATTATGAGGATGAAATTTCAAAAAGGTGGGGATAATGTGACACCCTAAGGTTTTAAAAGATAATGGAAATCCCTGAATTTTTTTAAGTAGATATTTATAATTATCAATAAACAAAATTGACCCAATTTTATGTTTAAAATTTTGAAAAATGGACATACACGGTAGCAATTAGTATGTTATTTAGAGTCTAATAAGATTAACATAATTTTTACATAATAGTAACATACCCTTATTAATATTAATTTTACCCTTATAAATAGTAACCTCACCTATGATCGTATACATATAATATTTAATTGATGTTATGATATACCCATATCTTAGAATAAGAAAATAAATGTTTTAAAATTGTTATTTTTGGAATAAAATATTATTTTGTTTAAAAATTAAAGTAGTCATATTTAGAAAATTATGTTCAAAAAATGGAGTTCATTTTTTAATTCTACATATCAAAAAATTGTTATGGGGTGTTTTTAGGATTTTTCTAAAATTCATGAATTTTTTTTGAATAGGAAATATTATAATTTACGGTAAATGCTAAATACAAGACTTATGATGTTATATGCTGATGTATGGCTTATGTAAGACCATTACCTCAAACTGATATAAAATATTTACTATTGTTTTTCTTGGAATCATAACTATTCCCTATCTTGGGGAAAAATAACAAAATAGTGATTAAAATGTAAAACGACTCCTCTCCTCCACTATAAAAACGACCCACTCCCCCCTCCTCCTCCCTCAACTCGCAATCCACGATCCTAGCCTATGTTTTTCTAAATACTTCTATATATCCAATTCACCACTTTAAATACCTTATGGTCTAACCAAAAGGAAAAAATAAAGGGCCTTAATAAGGATCTCAAGGAGAAAAGATCAATAAATAAACATCCTCTTTTGTTTTCTTTCTTTTCATTTAATTTTCTGCTATATTCTTCCACATTACTCACCTCCCCTTATCAAAGAGGAATCAATGAATACAGAATCATACATATTCAGTATGTAATCATTTTTATTTATGATTACCCATTATTATTCTTCTCCTCTCAAACATATTTAACAAATTAAATGATTTTCCATAATGTCTCAATTTACCGACATCATAGATGATGTGATTTCAATTTCATTCAATTCCTCAAATAATAGTCATAAAACCATTTTTATGGATAAAATATATTATAATTTAGGTATTATGTATCAATTAAGTTTATGTACACATTTTTACACTTGTTTTTAACTTACAAAACAAAATGTGTTCATTTTTATTAAAGAACCACAAAATGATCTAAACGAATATCATTCGTGGTTTTACTAATGAATAATCTTCATATCAGAAATAAAAATGATAAATGGTATAATTTATAGTTCTATAAACATGTAAATACCATTTCATAATAATTCTGTAGTTTCACTTCTAATCGACATGACAATCCATCATGAACTGATCATAGAAACCTTGTGGAGAATGCACCTGAATACAATGGAATTAACAAAGTATTATTAATTAATGGTTGGAATGATATTATAAAATGATCATTAAAGATGTTATAAACAATAATATGTCTCTTAAGAATATTAATAAAATGTTTTATACCTTCATATAGGAGGTTTACACATGTTTTAGGGAAGTTGAACTAGGGTTAAGGGATCCTCTCTTACTCACTTTTATTCAAGAATCACCCTTATTTTATGCTCTTGAATTTTCAATTCCTAAGTATGGTGAATGTTTTTTCACCTCCCCCATACGACCCTTATGATATATAAATGATGATAAACCCCATTTCTATCTCATTAATCACTCCCATGTACATCCATTTTCGTGCCAAAATTTTGTAAGTGATTGAAAACCCAATTCCCATTCATTGGGTTAACCATCAAATTCAATGGTTTTTATCATGATAATATTACTTATTAAATTTATTTTAATTATATTATGTTTTTTATGTGTACCTATAGTATATATACATAATAAGAAAATTTAATAAATTCTCTCTACAATGATATGTTATTTGTAAAGAACATTCCTCTTAAAATCCTTTTAGATATCTCTTTTATGAAATCCAAATAGATTGGACATTTTTTATCTCATGAGTGTTCTCTTTAGATTTCATAATGTTTTAATAGTATAGTGTCTCCATTATATGTTTTACAATTATTTTTAATACTAAGGATTTCATTGTTTTGTGTGTATGGTGTTAACATTCTAATAGTTATGTTTACAAAAAATTGGATATTGAAATGTGAATGTATTTTTCTCAAGGGTGAAAATGATTTGTGAAGTTATTTATTCATGGTAAGTTCCTTGGGAATTATTTTTGTGGGTTTTATCCAATTATAGCTCAAGATATGATGAATGAGACCCACTATAGCCCATTATATCTCAAGATATGTTAGTTTGAGCCCATTATTGGTCAAGATATGATAGGTGAGCCCCATTATAGCTCACCAATTCATTGGGTACTCTGGAGATGGATGTTGACCAAAAGGTTATTCCATGTGTAAGGGTGAACGTAAGGGTGATATGGTAAATATTTCCCAACGATATTACATGATGTTTATATGAATATGATTTTTTATGATTATGGTTTGTATTGGTTTTTATACTATCAATTGACTAAAATTTTCCTTCTTTAATTCTCTTACTATGTTTTATACATATCCCATGTTTAAAAAAAATAAACTAGATATAAGTATGGGTAAGAGAAAGTAGGGAGTCGTGATGATTGATATGGATTGTTGTCAATGAAATCATGTTTTATGTTTAAATGATTAATATTTTAAATGAAATGGATACTGTTGTTAGTCGTATCCTCTTTGTAAGAATGCGGTATGTAATATATGTAAGATATCATAATTCTAGAAAACTATAGACCTTAAAATATCCTCAATGTGTAATAATGTATTCAAGATTAAGTAATTTCTACGTCTGGGTCCTTATAATATCTCTTCCCTTATTATCTCTTATTATCTTAGAAGCCTATTATTTTTACCGATTTCCAAACAAGTTAGGCTTTTAGTCAATACCTAAGGAGAATATCCAAATAAGAGGTAACGTTCATCAATGAGCATTTTTCTATTTCTTCCCCCATCTCTTTAAATTTTTATTATACCTTTATGATATTGCATCTTAAATATATTACATATGTTGATATTTTATTATGTTCAAGGCATGACCTATAACCATATCCACTTCCATCAAATGGGTTATGAAGTCATTGTTTGTGTGCACAGTGGACAACCAATTTACAATCTAATGTAATTTATTTTTCCATTAACACAAAAAATGGTTTTACATAATGATAGATTTATTATTTATATATTATATTTATCATATTATTTTTTTTATTTTATTATATCCCACATACATTCATGGTTTCCATTTTTTGGGAATATGATGACATTGTTCATCTATACAATGGACTACATACTCTCAGAGTGATGTGATTCATTCATGATTTATTTGGAATGTATTATGAATGGGTTTAATAAAAATATATGCAATATAATAAATAATTGTGATTCTTTAATGATAATATATATCATTTACCTTTATTTATTTTAATCATATAATAAAATGGAAACAACGTTTATGTGTCTGTACGACCTACCATCCCTATGAATGTGGAATTTAATTTTCAATTAATAGATATTAACAATTTACCAAAATACTTTTATACTTAATATATGATATATTTATATACTTGTAGAAATTATGTATATGATTTAACAATAATTAATGTATGAGTACATTTATATTAAAAATTTAGACATTAACAAAAAAAACATAGGGTTTATGACCCAAAACAGGATTATAACATGTAATGGTTAATAAATGGGTAATAAAAGGACAAATGAGAATAAAATATTGTATGATATATACAATTATTTTTATTTAATATATTTATAATAAAATTAATTTATTATACATGAGCTCTTAATGTAAATGATGGAATGTCAAGACTTGTGGTAAGGGATTTATATCTCGCTTTTATTTTTTTTGTGAGAAAGATTCCTTATTCAATATATGTATCATTTAAATGGTTTACAATATACCCATGAATTTGTTTTATGATTAATGTATTTAAATTTATGGGGATTTTAATATCCATTTCGGGATCTCTCTTTCATGGGGTTTGTGGTTTGCGAAGTTACCAAAATCGTAATGGATTTTTGGATCAATTTTCCTCCTTTTAGACGTATGTTATGTTATAAACCTTTTTTATTTTGTGAGGGGTATATAATTACCCTATTATATGTTATATCATTAATATAAACATTTTTAACTACATTATAAGTTTCATTTACTTTTATGTTTATGGTTTTATGGTTTTCAACGCTAACAAAGTGGTATGGGATTTATTACCTCAATTTTTCTTCGTTAAGAAGTATGTTATATTATAAAACTATATTTTTTTATGAGGTGTATATACTAGAAATTTTACATTTTATATTATTAATATAATTACATAATCCAAATTATATGTTTAAATTAATTTTTTCATTTCATGAGGATTGTGATTCAATGATACCAAATTGGTAAGAGTCTTCTATTTCAATCATATAATTTGTGAGGATTCATTATGAATGTGTTTCCAATGATGATATATTATGATACATTTCTCATGAAAATCATGAATATTATTATCCTATTATAATTCAGGATATATAAAAGTTATATTACCAATTTTAGAACTATTTTGTATTTACAATAATTGAGATATTTTGGTAAGGAAATCTAACATTATTTATCTCTTTAGTTGGAAGTCATTTTTATTCCAAAACAGTGTTTTCTAAATATATTTTCAAAAAAAATTATTTCTATAGTATTATTTTTAAAAGAATGTTTTCTATATTATTTTATTTTTATAAAATATTTTTAAATTAATATTTAGGTTGTTTTCCAAAACAATTCCCTTTAATTTTTTATCGAAAATTTTAATTAAATATTCATTTTAATGTGTATGGAGTGAAAATAATTCTCCAACATCATGAAAATAAATTAAAATTATGTTTCTGTTATAATAATCCATGTTTTTCTAATGAAATTGTTTTTAAAAATTATTTATGTTTTAATTTTTTTAAGAAGAAAGTAAATTTTCATCAACAAATGTATGGAACTATTTTAATACAATATTTTTGTGATTTAATAGATATTTTCAAATAAAATTATTTCAAAAATATTTTATGACTTTTTAGTTTCAAAAAAGAAATTTTTTAGAAATGTTGTTCTCCATAAAAAATGGGTCAAAGATAAATTCAAAATTATCTTTCCATCTTAGATCATATCATATGATGTTACCTATGATTTAATAGGTATAAGATTGAATGATACCATAATTATTCTATATCTCAATGGTTAATGTTTATATTGATAAAATCTGTATCAAACTAATTTATTTTTTATAGGTTATGCTATGATTAATTGTAGAAATGTTAATGAAGCCTATTTTCATTACACATGTCATAATGTCATGATATGTTTAATGTTTTATGATGTTATCGAGCACATAAGTATGGTTTTCATTATGAAATGGGTTGCACCTATATATCCCTCAAATAGAATTTTTAAATATTTATATCATATTATATAATTATGGAAAACAAGTCGATGGACTTGATCCACTATGTTAAAATGGTTTGTCCCAATCTATATTAGGAAACATGTGTGTCATGGCCCACATTGGGAAACATATAAATAATCATGATCCAATATGTTGATTCTTTTGGAATTTTAAATTTATATATGAGGTTGTAATCCAAATTTATGAAGTTTCCCCACATTTATGATATGATATTATGATTTATTATCAATTTATTATGATTTACCACTCTTATAGCCCGTGTTTTCAAAATTTATAGTGTTTTATTTACCGAATCTTGTTTATAATACATTACAGGTTGGGTGTGAGAGTTTTATGTTTTTTAATGATCAAATACCCTTATTCTTATATTTTGATTTCATATGATCTTAGATTGATTGATCTTATACATACTATTACTAGGGATCTGATTTCACCCATTATTATCTTTCCCTCCCCATAATTATGAATATGGGTTTAAGTAGGGTGGCCCCACAAGAAGTACTATGTGATAAGATATTTGTGATATATATTGAATATATTTCACCAGATTAGAAGATTGTGTTCATTGTTTCCAACTACACTAAACTATTATGGTACTTAAAATTTTTTCACGTAAGGTAATGAGTATTCGACTAAAATTATATAATATACCTATGTGATAATCATGGGTTGTCATAGTTAGTATCATAGGTTTTTTTAGTTATCCTTTAGAAACTATAATGAGAAAACATTTGTTAGTTCCATCTGGATATTTATGTGGATATGTTTAGGGGATTCACTATGTATAATTATAAGGATGAGTCAATGTAAAGAAAACTATTTTAGAATATTGGTAAAGGAAATAGTTAGCGGTTTCCAAGAAATCACATCCCAAACTTAATACTACATGTGGATTTTATAATTGAACAGAGGTACCAATGGGAAATAACTCTAAAAAATGTGCATTGATAATGGCTTGATCAAAACCTACAGTTTGATAATGGGCCTTCCTAAAAACCTATTTTAACACTCTTGGGGGATATTATTTTGATATTCTCAATATCTTCACGATCCATCATGATGGATTTAAATTTATGGTGACTATAAATTCCATATGATAAACCTATAGTGTCATAGATTGAAAATATTGAGTCATTATTTAGACATCCTATTAGTATATTTTCATGATTATTTGGTTTTTAACTAGAATTAGTGTTTCTTACACATAAAATAATGGTTTTATCCAATCTATATAACATGAATGAGTTGTGTTAATAATGAATCCAATAGACAATAAAATTATTATCCTTTTTAGGAACTGAATTTTATTTGACATATAATGGAAAAACTTGTTTCCATGACGATATAAATTTATAATATATAAATCATTTTGAAATTAAAAATGAGAAAAAGAGGAAACAATGTTCTGTTGAGTCTTTTATTAGTCAACGTCCACATTCTTTTTGTTGTTCGGTTAACCCACTAGTTGATGAGAAAGGGACTGTACGAATAGAAAGATATTTTTCAATATTAAATGATTAAATCATGAAGAAATAATTTTTATTTTTATCATATTTATGGTGTAGTGTATTAGGGGTAGAACTCATTTATGAACGTGAGGGAAAAATAATAAATTTAATTTATGGAATATGGAGTGTTTAGGGGGGGATTTAATAGTATGTACTTCACAAAAACTCTATATAAAAAATATTGAATGAATTAATTGAGAATAATTAAATAAATGATGAATTTATTAGTACCTAAGAAGCTTATTTTACATGACTATAAAGTCATGCTTCGGGTTTAATCAAGATACCAATATATTGAATAGATCGATTCTTTGGTTGGATGTAACAATCATCAAAAGTACATGGATATAAGAAACTTCGTTAGATATAAAGAATTTATTTGATGATTAGTGAAGGGAAAAAATTAATTGGGATATTCCCACCATTATTATGGTTTTGATTAAAAAATTATGTCTAATTATCCTAAAACCAATTAGAGTGGAATTAAATTCCAGCCATCTGCATGCCAGAAAGGTTAGAAGAAGTATAGAGTTAGTTTCTAGAATAAAATTCAGAGGTTATTTAAATGTAGTAAGGTATGTCATAAATATTGATAATATTGAAATTTGATTAATTGTCTTGTTTCCTAAATAGAGGTGAATATGATTCCATAAAATTCTTCCCCTACACTCTAGTGTTTATAGTGAATGTATTTTTGGAATTATGTGAATCAATGATCCAATCCAAGGGATAATGTGTATCATAATCCCCAAAACATCTATATACAAAGGAATAAGGGAAATATTAATCAATCCCAATGGGTGAATTTTATCATGAAAATTATGAAGCATTTACCCTCCCATACTTAGTTGAAAATCTCTTATTTGATTTTGTAAAAATGAGAACTATGAAGATATTATTATTCTTCCTTTTGTGAGATTTCATGTGATTATACCCATTTGTGTGGATTATAGAATAATTAAATAACATTTTATATTCTATTTGAACAAGAATGAACCCATTATTCCAATGATACTTTTTTTTGTATAATATAAGAGATTATTTGTGGAAAATATTATGACTTATATTCTGGAATTATATACGTCTCTATCTATGATTAACTTTTCAATTTTGGTTAATATCCAGAGTTTAGGAGTTAACTACTGAACATATGATCAAATTCACTGACACCCCTTTTTAGGTTTCATGTGATGATATTTTATCGAGATTAAGAATTTAAAGTGATATTTGTTGAGAAATACATTTGGTTTTTCATAAATATTAGTTGAAAATTATTTTTGGTGGAATTTCTTTAAACATTGTGTTCGTATAATTAATATTACCAGTAACCATTATGGTTTATCATATCCTTTATGATGAGGTTATTATGAATTTTATTTGGTCCCCATATGAAGTTATCACACTTCATTTCAATAAGTGGAGAATTCTACATGGATCTGGTTGCAAGAATGGAAATTAAAAATGCGGAACATTTTCATTGGGTACAAAATTTAATGATATTACATAAAGGTTTAAAGTTTACCTTAATGATTTGGAAAATTCATCCGAAATATCTTGATAAAAGTTTTTTTTCAATACTATATATTTTCTTTGGACTGGTGGTAAGAATAATTCAGAATCTAGAGAATAGGCTTTGACCTTGTTTTATGTATTTCAATGGTGGTTGGGATGAATACAAGCCTCAAGTAGTGTTTTATTGTGAAAATAACATTCTCTCAAGATTCCAAATGTCTTATCATGAATATATTAATTTAAAAAAGTGTAGAAATACAATTTACTAGAATGAAGTTATAGAAATAAATATACTGGGACATGAGCAAGATGATGAGATTTGAGAGGAGGTTATGGAAATTCAAAAACATGTGAGGATAGTAAAAATTTTAAAAAATGATATTAAGATAATCATTAATGTGATCTATAACTTTACATTATTGAGAATATGTTTCAATAAATTTCCCTATGTAATAAATAAGGTAAAACTAGACCCTTGGGATAGCAGACTCTTTGAAAATATTCATCATAAGAGGACTGTAGCATATCGATTTTCACTTAAAATTAACCTTTATCTGGTTCAATAAGTTTTCCATGTATCTATACTAAGTAATTACATTAATAATCAATAAAATGTATTGAACATATTAGGAATACCCTTAGTGCATGATATTTCTTATGAGGTACAACTGATGGAGATTCTGGATCATATAGAGGATTTTTATGAAACAGGACCACTAATCTAGTAATTTTTTTTTGATGAAACCACTAGTTTCTGGAAGCTACGTGGGAAATTTGGGATATTACATGATAGAAGAATCCTAATTTAAATGTATTAGAGTGATTAATTTCAAGGGAAATGTTTCTTTTAGGGGGTGGGGTAGAATGTAAACCAAAACTACTTTTTATAGGTTGTTATTTTACAATAAAATAAATTTAATTGATAGATATTTCTATACACAAAAGCAATTTGATTATAAACTACACAAAAACCCATGTTAATCATGTTATACTAGAAAAACCAATTTAATATTAATCTCCACACAATACTTTATTTGCTTTTGTTAAAAATGATATTATGTTTTAACAAAACCATGAAATATTATTAATATTTTCCGAATGTTACCATTATAAGATCTCCATTAAACCCAGAGATATGAATATTACTAACAAATTTTTAAATATTAGGTATAATTTTTTTATGTAAATAAATATATTTGATTAAAATTACTTTATTTTTGGTAGTCATTGTATCATACAAAAATAATATTCTCTCAAAAAAAGTATTTTTATTTTATTTTTAAATATTAATAAAATCCAGTTTTACACTTTTAGAAAATTAATGTAATAAAAAATAATTTAATTAAATATTCATGTAAAAATTATCATGGGGGCAGGATTTGGTTCTTTCATAATATATTCATTTTTATATTGAATCGTGAAAAATTCATCCTAAATGGCTTGAAGGAATTAATTTTTTTGGATAATACAATTTTTAACTTGGTTGAGAGGGAACCCTTACATAAATATTAAGACTTGTGTAATAAGGCCCAGTACATAACCCATTGGCCCAGATGAAAAAGTTCCAATTTAAGTAATTGGAATATATTTCGTATTAAATTTATATATAATAAATTTGTAGACATTTGAAAATTATCTCTTTAAAAAACAGCTTTCCCATCACATATTTGGGATATATTTTAAATTCAAATTTTATATTCTAATGATTTCAATTTGGAAAAAAATCCATTCTTATAAAAAATATTAATATTTATTATCTAATTATTTAATCTAAATTTTATACCAAAATGAATAGTGAATTCAGTAAACATTGATTACCATATTTAGGGTAAGAATTTATTTTCTGAGGGTTAACCAAAATATGATAAGTGTAAAATTGGCCTTTAAACTTTTATAAATATTTTTTGGGGCCATATTTTTACCCATCTACATCAAAGGTTCTATAATGCACCATTTTAGACCATTTTCACATATAGAAAACAAGGGAGCAGTCAATTTTAATCATAAACTAGTACTCCTCCCATGCGATGGATGACAATATAAAATAATTCTTATTATTAACTATAGATTACTATTTATAAAACATAATAGTTTGTTATGTGTCTTCTTGAGAGTACGATTTGTAATAGTTGCAATGAAACAGTAACGTTTAATGTATTTTAGTCACAAATAAGTTGTTAATAATTTGGAATTATAAGTGAATATATTAAGAAGATATCAATATAAAATGTTACAATAAGGTACAGCAATTGTAATGTGAAACACTTTGGAATAGTCAAGGATAGAAACCTGACTTCAATATAAACTACATTTAGGAAAAAAATACTGTATAATATGAAACACAAAGTTGAAGAGAATTTACTTAAAGAATAGATTATCTAATAAAAAATATGAGATTTGTTGAGGAATAATTATAATACAAAAAAAATTAGTCCATAAATAGAGATGTTGTGATGTTTTAACATAAAGTAATTTTCCAGCATGTAGAAGATTTTCCCAATGCATATCTTCTTTGCGTCACCAATATAATATTGGTTGGAATCTTCCTTGTATAAAACATCATAAGAGTACCTGAATATGAAGCATAAGAATACAATATAAGAATTAATACAACATAAGTATACAACATAAGAATACCTGAAAATGTAGAATAAGTATCAATGTCACCGAGAAATGGACATGAATGAAATATCCAACTAAAAAAGAACATTCAAATGGACATGAAGCACACAAAATAAGTATATACATCATAATATATAAATGTACATGAATTAAAATAACATTCAAATTACCACATAGGATGGGCGGGATCACATAAATCAGGCCCCTCCCCCCACCCTCCCCTCTCCCCCTTCCCAACCTCTACCCCTAGTACACCCTCCCCCGGCCATCATCCTCTTCTCCCCTCCCCTCCCCTCCAACCTGTTGAGCCCCTCCCCTACCCTCCACTCCCCTCTCCCTTGCCCATCCTTTTCCCCCATTAGCCCCATCCCCCATGCCATCACCCTCCCCTCCCCTCCCCCCTTCCCATCCTCTACCCCCAGCACCCCCTCCCACTGTCATCATCCTCCTCTCCCCACCCCTCTCCTCCAACCTGCTGAGCCCCTCCCATCCCCTCCCCTCCCCTCCCCTCCCGCTACCCAACCTCAACCCCCATCACCTCCTCCACCCCGCCATCATCCTCTTCTCCCCTACCCTCCCCTCTAACCTTCTGAGCCCCTACCCTAACCTCCACTCCCCTCCACACCCCTCCCTTCCATCCTTCCCATTCCCAGCCCCTCCCCTCCCCTACTTCCCAACCTCTACCCCCAGCACCCCCTCCGCCCTGCCATCATCATCCTCTCCCCTCTCATCCCGTCAAACCTTCCAAGCCCCTCCCCTTCCCTCCCCTCCCCTCCCCTCCCCTCCCCTCGAACCTTCCCAGCCCCTGCCCCTCCTATCCCCTCCCCCTTCCCAAAAAAAAAACACATATTTCACATTTTCTTCGGTAGACATTAAAAAAGGTTTGCGTGTTTATGTTTTGAACCAAATAGATTTTCTTGTCTTCATAATTCAGGTTGGGCCTTAGAACTAATACCTTTCATATTGTATCAAACACAAACTTCGTCTCAACAAACTGGTTATTGAGATCCCCATACAAAGTAAGAGGAACACCAAAAACCTGCATTACAAAACCAAACAGTGGACAGACTATGATACAAGAAAAAAAAGCAACGCATTAAAATATAATTATTTGATGGAATGAACACATTGGTCTGGTATTTTTCTTCTGGAAATGTTTCTGCATGCTGAGAAGCACCTGTCCAGCCACTCCACCCCACTCCTCCTCCCTCCCCTACCCATCCCCTCCACTTCCCCCTGCCACCCTGCCTAGCTTGTCATCCCCCACCCAATTTCCCAGAACCTCCTCTTACCCCCTACCCAGCTCTACCCCTCCCCTCCCCCTATGGTTTTCTGCCACAAAATAGCAGCACCTCTACCTCCCACCTCAGCCCCCACCCCTGCCCAGCACCTTCCCCCACCACTCCCTCCTTGCCCAACCTCTTCACCCACCAGGCCCCTCCCACTGCCCCCATCTTCCCCTCCCCTCCCCTCCCCTCCCATTCACTCCCCTCCAACCTACCCATCTCCTCCCCTCCCCTCCCCTACCCACTATCTAGATGAAACAATGCCTTGTTTAATGCATGAAAATGATTGAAGGGAAGAAAAAGCATTCCAAAGACCCACTTCTCTAAAATACATGATACAATTCTCTAAAATACATGATACAGTGCTCTAAAAAATGATCTAATGATCTAATAAATCGCAAGATCCTCTTATCAAAATAATTCCATGTTCTATGATCCAAAAAATTCATGAGCCACAAGTCAAAGAAAAAACATTATCCAGTACTCTAAAAAATAATTCGATACATGAAAGAAATACAATACATGATCCAATACTGAATTAAAATACATGATCCACTACTGAATTAAAATACATGATCCACTACCTTAGAATATGATACAATTCTCTAAAACAACTCATGTCATATTTAGTAGAAGTAACTAATAAAATTTTGAAGGTAAATTCTTGATGACTAATATGAAATAAATTCATGAAATTAAAGGTATTATTTTACCTAGTTTTTTTAGTGGTGAGGAGTAACAGTGGTGGAATAAGATCTAATATGCCTTGACCTGATCTCATACACAATCATGCAATATGTTCACCTGCAGTTAATGTAATATTTAAAAATTCCAGAAATGCATTGTTTGTATCAATCATAGAAAAAATTAAAATGGAATGAAAAATGATGTTTTATTATTTCAAATGATGTCATGAAAGTAACACTCAATGAAGCACATGATCCACTTCTCCAAAATTCCAGATTTGTTTCTCTTAAAATGATTCATTGATCTAATGAATTACATGATCCACTTCTTGGCAAATAACATGATCCAGTTCTGAAAAAATGAATGATTCACATGCTCAAACTTGTTCTGCTACTCTAAAAAAGTTTCCATTAATGAAATAAAATAAATGATCCACTAATCAAAGAAAATAGAAGACTCTATGTTGTGTAAAAATATTTACTACATTAATACATGACAATTAATATTTAGTAAGAGTAACTGTAAATATTATGATTTGGATGTTAAATGATTAATGACCAATAACAAAACATTTATAGAAAAAAAATGTTGTTGTAACTATTTTTTTAGTTGTGAGGAGTTATAGTGGTCAAAGAACATATAATAAGCTAGGAGCTGAGGACGTACACATTCATCCAAAATATTTACCTGAACATACATTAAAGTTTCAGAAAACATACTATGTGTGACAAAAATGGTTCAATTTAATAAGAAATATAGAAATATGTATATCATATCGGTAGAAGCACCTTTTTCACAATAGGGATATAGTTCAATATGAAATCCATAAATATCCATGTATAACTAATATTTAAAGACATAAAAATAATTAATCTCGAATATTTTATGCTTCCACCTGTAAGAAATTATGTAATGTTCAGTCTAAGGTAATAAGGATGCCTTTCTCATGTAAACAGGATTCAGCGGTGTCATGTAAGCAGGATTTGTTTATGATAGAATGTTTTGTAGTGATTTGAATTACATAACTTGTCACGGTACCAAGTCTTTATTCATGACCATGGTGGTGCAAGTAAGTCACTTAATCAAGCCACATAACAAAATGTTTTCAAGGATAAAATGATCAACTTCACTAAAATAAGGATATATATTAAATACACAAGAGTGATGTGAAGTTGGTTTTAAGGATCACCTGAGTAGAGAACAATAATGGGTAAGCGTAG
This sequence comes from Viscum album, assembly GCA_963277665.1. Taxonomy (NCBI): domain Eukaryota; kingdom Viridiplantae; phylum Streptophyta; class Magnoliopsida; order Santalales; family Viscaceae; genus Viscum; species Viscum album. The sequence continues at coordinate 502,873,843 of OY728122.1, read as the reverse complement.
GGGCTTCCCAGTTTTAATAAAGAATATAAGTAAAAAAATTCACATTCACACTGAGGAAACAATTATAAAATAGTGAAATAAAACTGGTAATATTTAATAATGAATGTAAGGAAAAAAATTCACAAAATGAGGATAGAACACCTATTTCACAGATCTTGATTTCTATAGGTTTAAACTAAGGCATTGACATTTATATATGTTTTGATGATCTGAACTTATTCATAGGCCATGATGGAATATTTTTGTAGTCAAGGATGAACACTTTATAATCATCTGTTTCATATGTTTTTAGTGCATCAAAAAACAATATATAGTGGATTAAATCGTGAAAACAAATTACATGCCTTCATATGTTGGATGGAAGGGAGGTTAACTCCATGATTTTAGAAAAAATTACCTACATTCATTCCCAATTAATGTTTATGTATTCACATGCGCTGCTGAGAAAAAAATTAGAAAACAGTCAAAAAAACTGCTTATACTTATTCATTAATATAATTTTTTAAAAAACAAATGCCACATTATTGTAATATTCAATACAGGTTGGGAAATTTTATTCCCTTCATTAACTAAAAAACATTTAGTAGAATCAATATGTGAGATTACCTACCTTCATTTCCAATTCTTGTTTCTGTATTCACATGCACTGAGAAAACAATTAGAAAACAATAAAATAAAACACTAAATATTTAATCATGAATATAAAGAAAAAAATCACTAAATGAGGATAGAAAACCTTCTTCACAAACATTGATTTATATAAGCTGAAACTATGGCATTGACATTGAAGATAAAAAATCAAAACCTTTCTTTTTGAAAAAAACAATAGAAATTGAACATTAGTGCACCGAAAAACAACCAAAACAACTCAAACCTGCCCATTGAATCCAAATTCAAGTACTATTAGTAAAACTGAAGAAAAACATTATTATTGAACCGATACCTTCCTATATAAATACATGTTTTTTTATGAGAACCCATTTCTTTAATTCAAAAAAATCCACACATCAGAATCCATAAAAAAGAAAACAATACCATTATTTCTATATAATTGATTCTGCATTGAGACACTAATCCAATTAAAAATTGAAGATATGCTTCCAATCATTTCAATTGGAACACCTACACTGATTCAATAGTTGGAAGAGTTTTCTAGGTCAATGCATCTTCCTTGTCTTGAATCGATCTCTGCATATCACTAACAATTTTCGTTAGACTCATGGCTCTAAACATTTAAAAATGAAAAAAGATTATATGAACTTGAAGTTATTGTAAATATTCCCAAGAATAATATTCAAAAACAGTAGTTGCAACCAACCAAAATTAATCATAAAAAAACAGTGAAATAACTTAAGGAAATAATATTTAATCGTTTGTAATGTAATAAAATCATAATAAAGACCTGATTAAGATCCTACAAATTCACCAAAAAATGAAATACCGGCATGTTTGTAGAACTTATTAATCAAAATCACTACAATCTAACAGTAAACAACTAATTAAAAAACAAATAAAAAAATTAAAAAAATAGTCAACTTGCAGTGTTACCTTTATATTTTAGGAGAAAAAGTCTATCACTTTTTTAGTCTTCTTTTTTATGTATCCATTCATTCAGGTGTGTAGTTCAATGGAAAGGATTGTTTTTCCATAGTGTCTCAAGACAATTATAGATTATGTTGCACCCCATCCTCACTGTTTAAATCACAAGACCGGTTTTTCTACATATATAACATAGTAAGAATTTTAATTATAAAATATTGGTGACAAATAAAATCATAGAATCTGAAATTAATTTGAACCTTTATATTTCAATTCTAAAATAAATATTAAGCTATATAAAAAATAGGGGTTACTGTAGTATATAATTAAAGGGTTACTGTAGGTAGAGAGACCCAAAATTTTGAGACAGAGGTGGATTTGCAATCCGTCGAGGTTACAATAGTGTAAATAAAGAACAACTGTAGACTCCAGCGATGAAAATCGTGACCCCAACGTTGAGGAGGAAACCTTTGGAGCTAAATATGAGCCGAAGGCGAAGGTGGAGCAAAATATGAACCTTTTTATTTTAATAAATATGAACCTGTGTATTTAAATTCTAAATAAAATATGATCCTGCATATTTCAATTCTGAATAAAGATAACTTACGCAAATAATATTAAAACATTAATATATATATACCAGAAATTATTATGAACCTATGTAGTTGAATTTTGAAATAAAATTGAACTTGCATATTTCAATTCTAACCCTGCATATTTTAATTTTGAATTAAATATGAACCTACATATTTCAATTTTGATTATATATAAGTTACAGAAATAATATTCAAACAATAATATGTATAATAACGAAACATATAAGATAAAAAATAACATTAAAAAATTCATTTGAAACAAAAATAACCTTCATGTTATTGTACACTTCACCCATTTTCATTGTGTATATGTTTAATGAACCTCTCATAGAAACAATTATAATGATTGTTAATATATATCAAATAAATATTGAAATAGTAAGAGGATAGTAGTAATAAAAAGTAGAACATGGGGAAATAATATTACTGGAAAATGATCATCAATTAGGAACTCTGTATAATGGAGCTCCTATAGAAATGAATGAAATGCTGGTTACTACAACTCAGTAAGAAAGAGTGCCATATCCTCCCTAATAATGGACAAACCTACAACCACCAATGGAATATACATCATCATAAAAATAGTAGGGATAAATATTCAGGTCTCTGGTCAATGAAGGGATTACCTCATCATCCAGGGCTCTAATCGGTGAAGGATTTATCTCAATATGGGCTCTGATAATTGTAGTTCGATGGAAATAATTCGGTAGTTCCATCAGTCTCTATCAACCACATTGATGATTTTAGATCAATAAAACTCAAAATCAATGGTCATATAACATTTTGTATTTGAAATCAAGCCTTACAGAGTCATCATTCCATAAAATAATATTTAAAACAAAACTAAAATGCTTAAAAAAAATTCAAAATTAATAGAAAAATATGGGATGAAGTCAATATACCAAAGGGTGAACTCAAAAGGAATTCACTTTACACCACTAACCATGAAATCATACCTTTATATGAGGATTGAAATGGAAACCAAAAATTAGGAGGCACAATGCTGGAGGAGAAGAAAACAGCAAGAGGCATAAGAAAATTGTTTGGAATTTCCTAAAATTGAAAAAACATGTATTTGTGGAAGAAATAGTAAATGAATTTTTTTTACCTATTCAAAATTCTTGAATGAATTGGTATATGTAATGGATTTAAAAACTGAATCTATCACATTTTTACAATATCTTCTTAGATCTATAATTGGCTGACCAGTACGTGGGAGTGTTTATACCTGAAATAGACATCCAATGTACAAGATGTAGAAGGTTTTAGTGGAAGGAATTGGTTTAATGATTGCAGGACATGGAGCTTGCAGTAGCTAATATAAACTATTTTTGTATCTAGAGTCGAAATTACTCACAATCCGCAGTGTCTCTAGGTTACTATAGTGTAAATTTATGGTTACCTCAAATACAAGCGACCCAATTCATCATCTAAAGCTATCTCCATGGAATGGATTGATTTTGTGTGAAATCATCGGTTGTTTAAGTGAACCGTTGGGAGTAGACACTTTTTGGTTAACATCGTCCTTCTAATGCAAGAACCCCACAACGGTGTCCTTCAAATGGAGAGGAACACCCACTGAACTGGAGGATTGAAACGGCAATGAAAATTTGAGAGGCACTTTGACGGAGGAGGAGAAAATAGTGGGAAGCGTCGATGAGGATGATCGATCAGTCGTTTTTGGGAAATAAAGTTGACAGTAAGATCCATATGCGAGGATGATCGGTCGGAGATATAGTGTGGGAGCTACGAGATGGAGAACATAGAGGAAGAAACTTCTTCGTAAGAGTAGTGGATTGAAAACCCTACCTAAAGACGATTGATACCAGAAAGTTCATGTAGTTCGTGTGGCTATGTAGAGGAAACAAGGAGATCATCGAGTGATGGACGACAGCAGAGGGAGGAAACGGGATACGGATCAACCAAAGATGAAGGAGCTAAGGTAATTGGGGCCAAATGAAAAGGAGATGAAGGAGGATCATCCGGAGTCAGAGTCGAGCTCGTGGTAATGATTTTGGCTGAAGTGCGTGATTGAACGAAGTTCTGTCAAAAACCTAGGCATAAAAAGAAATGGAGGTAAACAGAACGATGAGACTAGGATCTCAGAGAACTCATGTTGGTAGTAGAGGCCGATAGTTTGGGGGTAGTTGCAGGAAGATTGTTTTCAAGGACGTGCCTACTTGTGGAGGCAACAAGTCAGGCTGGAGGAACCCAACATTAGTATATATAGTGGATACCAAGTGTGTCCTCTCCCCCAAATATAAAATGACACCACCTCTCCTCTCTTTATCACACCATTAAACCCTTACTTTGGCCAATACCTACCCAAATAACTTCCTTCATGTCATCCTATAATAATTATTTTTTGTATAATTCCAACCATTGAATGCATTTAGAGTTATTCTGAGGTGTATACCTCAAAGAGATATAACATTCATCTATGATCATTTTTGTTTTATTTATTACTCCACATTCTTAAATTTAAATTAAACTATTATGATATAATTACACCATTAAAATACATATAATTATACGTTTTTATACTTATTTCATTACTTAATATCGTCTCCAACTCCATCAAATGGTTTATTAAAACATTGTTCGTGTGTACGGCGATGTACCGCCTCACGAACAGATGCCATTTTTAACCATTTCCAACTATTATGGTTGGAAAAAATGATGTATTCATTAATTATGTATAATATTTATTATATTATTATTATTATTTAATATTTATATATTCCAAATACCTTCGATCATTCAATTTTATATGGAATATAATAACGTTTCTCATGTGTACGGTGGATTACAGCCTCACAAAGTGTTGTGATTCATTCAAGATTTACATGGAATACTTTATGTATGGGTTAAATAAACATATGATATATATATCATTTATAAATTATTCTACAAATATAATATATAACATTTATCATTCTTTCTTTTTGTCCAACAAAAAAATGGAAATAACGTTTATGCGTACATATGGTCTACCGTATTCATGAATGGGGGTTTTAATTTTCTATCTACAAATTTAATGAATTATTATAAATACATATATTCTAATTATATATAATATTTATATCATTTTTTACATTCTACATATTATTTAACTATAGTACACATAAGAGGACCAAAAATATTTAATTAAAACATTCAAGAAAACATAGCTGTTATTACATGAACCGTGATTTCAACAAGGAAACATTAATAAATAGGTAATAAAAAATATAATTAAATAAAATATGGTATCATATAAAAAATTATGGGTCATTAATATATTTATAAAAAAATTATACTTATTGTACTATAGGTTCAATCTTTCATGAATAATGTCGAGACAGACGGTAAGGCATTTCCATCTAACTTTTATTTTTTTGTGACACAAGCCTTATTAACCACATTTTTCACATATGTGGTGTACATAATACCCATGAATGTTTTTTATTATATTATACATAAATTTATGGGTATTTACAAATCTATTGGGTACATATTTTTTGAGTTTTATGATTTTCAACATCACCAAACTGGTAAGGGGTTATTATCTTAATTTTCCATCTTTAAGATGTATTATATGTTATAAACCTTTATTATTTTATTATGTTTATAAAATACCCATTTTACATGTATTATAAATAAAATAAATAATATAATTATAATATAATTTTCATTTAATGTTATTCTTTCTTGGGTTTTTTGGTTTTAAATATTTCTGTTGTGGTAAAGGATTTTTATCTCAATTTTACTTCTTTGAGATGTATATTATGTTGTACACCTATATTAATTTATGAAGTGTATATAATTACCCTTTATGTGAAATATAATTAATATACTAATTTTAATGAAATAATATGTTTATTTTAAACTGTTTCTTTCATGCGGATTATGATTCAAAGATACCAAATTGTTAAGTGTCTTTTGTCCCAATATCTACATTCATCATAATTATTTATGATTATTATTACAATGATGAAATTTTGTGACCCATATATAAATAATCTCATAAATTTTCTTATTATATTTTCATTTAAGAAATTTACAAAAAAAATATTAACATTTTCAAAATCTGTTTTACTAAAAATAATTGAGAAAATAGTTTTAATGAAATCAAATTTTTTTTCTCACAATGGTCTAAAAAAACATATATTATAATAAAATTTTTTCTATAAATTTTTTCAAAGAAATTATTACTCCCCAATTATTTTTAAATATATTTACAAAAAAATTACTTTTTTAAAAAAATTGAGAGGAATATTCTAGTTTTTTTCAGAAAAATGACATTTTGTTTTTTTCTAAAAATGTGAACGGAATCTTCATTTTAATTTTTATGAAATGAATCGAATTATCTGATGTAATTACCAATTATTTTTTGAATATTACTTTATAATATTCCAATTATTTTTAAAAAAATATTATTTTCAAAAAAATATGTTATAAAATAGATTTTTAATGAGGAAATAACATTTTCCTCAATAAATGTCTTAAATGGTTTTAAAATATTTTTTTTAATGGTGATCATTGTTATTTTAAAAGAAAATAATTTCAATATTATGTTATGAATTTTTTATTTTTTACTTTTATTTTCAATGAAATTTTATTTTCCTCAAGAAATCATTCAAATGTCCTTTCAAAATTCTTTTCCATTCAAGATAATGTCCTCTGATGTTACTAATTCTTTATTAGGGATGATATTAAAATATACAATCCTTATGTTTCATTGGATGGTTAATTTTAATATTGATTAAATTTTTAAGAAAACCATTTAATTTTTATGGGGAATGCAATGGTGAATTAAATAAATACTTATAAAACTAGTTTTCTTCACACATGTTAAGATTTAATGATATGTTGAATGTTTTGGGAAGTTAGTTTTAATTATGAGATGTTTTGGGCCTATATGGCCCCCATATAATTAGGTAAATATTTATATCACCGAATATAGTGATCTGAAACAAGTTTAAGGACTTGATCGACAATAGTAAACACTTATGTCCTGCTATATAAAGGGAAAAATGTGCATCCTGATCCACAATGGGAAACATTTGATAAGTCATAATCCACTATGTCGATGGTCATTGTATTTTACCTTTACATATTAAATGATTTTCTATATTTATAATGGTTTCAAAATTTCATGAAATGTGATTATAGTTCATTATTGATTTAGGATGATTTCTCACTCATATGGCCCATGATTTTCGAGAAAGGAGAAAGATTTATTCTTGGAATGTCTTTTGTGATCCATGACAAGTTGGGTTGGATATTTATATATTTTTTCATGATAACATACCCTTATTTATATCTTAATCATTCATATGATCTTAGATTGAAATATCTTATGTTTACCCTTTTTGATCATTTAAGACCACCCTTTCTTATGTTTCCTTCCCCTGGATTTTAATCATGGGATTTGGTGGGGTATTTCCAAGAGGAGTACTACAAGAGAGGATATATATGGGAAATATTGAAAATATTTTACCAGATTAGAACATTATTTTACATGTTTCCAAAGGTATAAACCTTTTATAGCCCTTCGGCTTTTGTTCATGTAATTTATGGAATATTCATCTAAAAGGATGTAATATCCATCTATAATAAGCCTAGTTCATTATAATAATCCTAAATTTAAATAGAAAAAAGTGTTTTAGAACCCGTTATTCTCTAATTTAATATGGCTGGAATCAATATATTCATATTATCAACTTGAACCATATCTTCATGGGATACTACATATTTATAAATGTATACATACATACTGAGGAGATAAACTATGGATGTCATATTATATTAAATAATATAACATGACACATAATCCCTCATACGTAATAAATATGAAACATAGATCATTAAATATTATTATTTAATACAAAATTATTCAAAAAAATATATTAAAATAAGAATAATTAAATAAAATTTAAATCATGTAAACCCTGATCAATCTCAACTGATAATTTTTCAGTATGTGTAAACATTTTGTAGTAATAATTTAATAAACCAAAATTATACACTTAAATTTCTTTATAATTTTATTTACACTTAAAATAATATTAAATCATTTACAATATTAACATTTTTTCCAAATATTTTTTTTAAATCATGATATTGTAAAATATTAATTGGAATTATTTTATTTTATTTTATATTTATTTTTGGACCTTCAAAATCCCCTTTGAGTTTCCAAACTCCCACATTAGGTCACGCAATTCAACTAGGTCAGAGAGTATTTATTGGATGATCAAATAAATGGGTGTGGTGCATTGTTTTGTTTTATTTCAATATAAAATGAAATTATCAGCCACAAAATATAGTAATAGATTATTTTTAGACTAGGATACTTGGGAAATATTAAGCGGAATATATTTGGTAGTGAAGGTAGTGTGGTCACTCATTAAAAATTTATTCTTTAAAACATTTCTTAATAAAATACTTATATAATTTACAATACACATAACGCTTGTTATCTATATGACACCCCTTCCTTTTCTCTCATAATTTCCATTTCATCATTCATCATCATATAAAAATTTTATTCAGGATGAAAAAGAGAACAAACAAAGAAGATGAAAAAAAAGATACAAGTAGCAAGGCACTGTGGACTAAGGGTTCTAAAGTAATGTCAACCGTGTGAATCTCCTCTTATAAAATTAACCCCTTTGGGATTCATGAAATTGATCGAATGGTGGTAAGTTATGTTAGAGCTCGGGCTCTCTATTGATGTAAGATTATTTGTAACTCGGTTTCCCTCCCGCCATGTGTGGGTCACCCTAACATTGTGGAGGAGGGTGTGGAATTTCCTAAACATGTTGGATATTGACCAAAGTGTATGACCTTTTCCATTCAGAAAATTATGAAGAATTAAATAATCAATCTCTACTTTGATCACAATTTCCCTCAGTTTGCAAAGGGATATTCTAATCAGCAAAGCTTTTGCCTCTTCCAAAATTGAGGTGTTCATCCCATTAAAAGTAGTGAATTACAACACAACACTTCCACACATGTCCTGAACCACACCCCCTCCTCTCATATTGCCCATCACACAAGAACCATCCGAGTTGAGCTTGTAGCATGAGACCGAACGGTGCCAGCATATCCATTACCCTTGTGGCCAGTTACGGGGAGGATTAACCAAAGGATCCCTTAACTATAGTAGCTTCAATGAGGGAGACTCCTGCAATTTTTGGATGAGCGTGACCAGGTCCTACCACAAATTGCACATGCTCTCAATAATAGACCTTATAGTATGAGTAGCACCTTTTAAGTGGGCTTGGTTCCTAGTGTACCACATGAACTAACACCCTACATTGAAAATTATAGATTGTTCTATCCTTTCCATGCCCGAAAAATTCATCTTGTGGAACCACCAATCTAGGAAGGATACATCACCTTGAGAATAATAGGATAACTCCTTGAGGGTTCCAAAAAAAACTAGGCATTGTGTGCCCACTCGCTTTCATAGAACAGGTGGATCGTGCTCTCTTCTTGCAAGTTGCGATAGTAGTGACATCTAGAGGCCATAATGATTCCTTCCTTCTTGGCCTGCTCATCCATAGCCACCACACGCTTTCTGATTTTCCATTTCTAGAAATTTTATTTCAAAGGGATCTTCATGCACCAAAAAGTGGTGTTCTAGGTATTGTGAGGGACCTGTGAAGCTGAGAGCCTGTGATAATCCTTGGTAGAGAAGCTCCTCGAGGAGGATGTAGTGAAAATTAAAGTATGTAGGTCAAAGTTAATACCAATTGAATCAAGGATCTCCTATTGTATTGTGTCTAGCACAGCCTTGATAAATTAGGGGTGGAGGCTGGCTTCTTTTAAGGAGATCAAGGGAGCTGGGCAACCTGGAAAACCCAGAATAGAGCCATCCTAATTATTCCTCTAGAAGAGAATCTTTCCCTACCCCACAATCAAGAGGGAGTTATATTTTAGAATGTTGATGGGAGGGTAAATCATGGATCAGAATAGGTATACATTACTGCCATTGTACTCCTCATCCCCCACCCCGCTATAGGACATGGACATCCCCCATAGGGTTTTCCCTTCGATCACATCCCATGCCATCTTCTCAAATATACAATATAGTGTGGAATCAAGGCTCCTAACATCAACTCCCCCCTCCTGGATGGTCTTTTCCATTCATTCCCATGAAACCCAGTGATGATTCCACTCAGAAATAGAATCCCCCCAAAATGGGCCAATAAATTATCAATATTCATGATGACTCTTTTTGGAAACGTAGTGGAGTCCATTTCATTAATGGCGATGGCTTCCAGTACAATATTAACCAGGTTAATCCACCCCGTGAAGGAAAGGAGATGGTTTTTCCAGCTGAGACCATCTTTGTGATCTAGCTCACAATATGGTCAAAATCATGGGTCCTGAGTCTCCCTGAAAAAATTGGTGTTCTGAGAAAATACTAGGGAAACTACCCATGGTACATATCAATCCTTCTACAAAGAGACGAAGCAATTCTGGTTACAAAATTTTTGGAGATGTAATGGTGACGTTTTGCATTTTTTGACAACCTACCCACTCTAGTAACAATATTAATCAAGAATTTTATTAATTACATTAATATATCTCCATCCACCATTGATGAAAAACATAGTGTCATCTAAAAACATCCATTGGGAAATTGGTGGAAGGCTCAAATTCTTGTGATAAGGGAGTAAGTCACCATTGGATAAACCCTCATTAATGAGTCGACTAAGCATGTCTTATGGAAGAATGAAGATATTGGGAGAGATTGGGTCTCCATGTCAAAGCCCTCGGGTGGCCTTGAAAAATCCATGAGTCTTTCCCAAGAAGAAAATAGCCATACAGGAGGAGTTGAAGCATCTAAAAATGAGATCTGATTCTTTATGAGATAATCCCATCGCGGAAAAGCACTATTTATGAATCCCCAAAATATTTTATCATAGGCCATATTCAAATACAATTATATGGCCTTGTTTGATCCAAGACTCATTGTGATAATATTTCTCATAAGTTTATGGGCCATGCCAATAGCCCCTTGTATTAATTGTCCCTTAATAGATCCATGTTTCTCAATATAAGTCCATTGAGGAAGGAGTTTGGACAACCTTAAGATGATGATACCATCCAGGATCTTATAGGGAAAATTACACATACTCACCAGTCTATAGTCTAAGATAGAGGAGGTGTCTCTAAAATATGGTGTAAGCACAATGTTTGTAGAATAGGAAACCCTCAGAAGACTACCACCCCGAAAAAAAATCCCGAATAGAAGTAGTGATATCATCCTTAACCACCTTCTATACATCCCTATAAAAGGATCCAGGAAGCCATCAGAGCCGGGGACACTCTCCAGATTGAGATTAATCATAGCCAAGTGGATTTCTTCCCCGTCAGGGATCCTTTCGATACAAGTGTTTTCCCTGTTAGAGAAATATTTGACTAATGCCTCCTAGATGGCCGCATTTCCACTGAGATACCCCATGGACATCCTTGGGTTGCAGCCATCCAGGAGATCCCTGGAGAATGAATACGCCATGGTTCCCTCCGTGTCTCTATCAACGGGGTATTACCAATCTTTGAGAAGAATTCTTGGTTTCATGGGGAAAATTCTTTCCTATAAGAAGGCATTGACGAAGGCTGAGTTCTTATCACCCTCATGAAACCACTTTATCCTGGATCATTCATGTACCCCACATTCTTTCTTGAGGATCATATCTTCCCATAAGTTATTTCTGGAAGAGAGAGATACTAAAAAATAAAGTCCCCCCAACTCTCTACCAGACTAGATTACAGCCTCTCGATACTTAGTTTCATTGCATCCATGTTCTAGTCTGTGTGAGGGAGATCCTTGGCCCATGATTTCAACCCATATTTTAGCTGCCGTATCTTGTTGTGGACCTCAACCCACAAATTCCCATGTGACAGTTCCCCACACAGCTTACTGATGATCTATTTGTGGCCAGTGTTGTGGGTCCACTAGTGGTAGTACATAAAACTCTCTAAGTTCTCTGGCTTGGGGGACAGGGAAACCAACAGTGGCAATTGGTCTGAAATACCATGGAAAAGTTTCTTGAACATGGTGTTTAGAAACATGGAAATGGCATTGATGTTTGAAAGGCCACGATCAAGCTGGCTCCAGCACCTTCTGCCTCCTTTCTGGTTATTGCACCACATGAAGGGGTCACCGGGGATTCCTAAGTCCAATAAACCATACTCAACCATGAAGTGTGTGATGTCCAAGATGGCCCTCCTGGGGAATTCCCCTCCACCCTTCTTCTCCCTAGGAGGAGCTATGAGGATAAAGTCACCTCCCAAGATCCATGGAGAGTCCCCCAGATCAAAGGAACTAAGATCTTTCCATAACCGTTCACGACCATGGGAAACACAATTACCATATATGAAGTAAACCAACACACTATCCCCACTCTTCGATAACTTCGTAGTGATGAAATGGTCAACCGAACATATCAGGTCATCCAAGGATTCCTTCGAACAGAATAGTCAAATGTGCCTATTAACCAGATCCCATTTCATGGCACTATGCAGCTTGATATTATGACATAAATTCTTGATCTTAGAAGCCTTATTTTTATGCTCTTGTATAGAAACCACATCCTCTTGGTTATTCATTACCTCCGTTTAAATGAATTCAGATTTCACCCAGGCTCCGAGGGCTCAGGCATTCCATATGATTTAGGATAACATTAAACATGAAAAATTATATCTTTGGCCTCAAGACCCTCAGTCTCTCTAAGTACGGAGGATGAATTCTCCAACATCTTCCTTAGTTTGAACTGGTTACATACTCTTGGACTTGAAGGATGGTGATGTGTTTCAAATAGGTCTATAGAGGGGTATATCTTGACAGTCTTGCCTCTCACAACACTTGGTGGGGATGGAGGTTTTGGTCGCTCAAGGAACAAGGCTCCAATCCATCCAATTGGGGTTCACTGGAAGCATTCTGCATAATGACATCAACAGAATGTGGAAGCTGGAGCATGGAACTAGAATCCTTTGTCCATCCAAGAGAACTAGGGGGTCCTTTATCTGCTAGTGAGGGAAACCTCAGAGGCACTGAGAGCCTATAAGGGAAACCCATGGCTCTTTCTAATAGGATCCCTCCTATAAGAAACTAACTTGGGTTGAAGAAGTTACTAGAGAACACATGGGCCATAGAGGAGGCCATTATAAATTATCACACCGACTCCTAATAGTTAGATACAAAATCGGGAAGGGTACTAATGAAAAGAAGCATGTTCTCTAGTGTCAGGGGGATGGCTGGGCCTCAACCGAATGTTGAGGGGAAACTTGAGAAGGTCCATGCTCATGAGTATCCGAAGGTGGTGGAGCACTGCAGGATGAGGGATGATGGGGGTGACTTCGACCATCATCCCTTAGGATCCAATAAATCTGGGCAGAATGACCTTGGAGAGTGCATGAAGTGCAATACCTGGGGAACATTGGGAAGACTAAGTCCTCCCTCCAATCAACCGAGCCATGCACTTTTAATGAGATACTCTTCGAGAGAGGGAGGGAGATGTTCATGTCCACACATATCCGATATTCATGAATAGACTCACCACAGTGGGTTCGATCATCCGTGCAATGAAAACCCACTTCAGAATCCCTAATGGCCTTGAGAAAAGATCCATTATGAAATGGAAAAGGGAGCCCCTGGAGGAAGACCCAAACCGCAACTCTATTACTCTACTTCCCATTAGGGGTGTCCATTGACCACCGTGATAGGTTAGAGAGCCAGTCACCAAATGATCTAGATTCAAAACACCACGCGATGAAGAAATTCTATTCTGAAGATATAACTATACAGAAATAATGTCGATGGACAGAGGAACTCCGCACCTGATCCTGCAACCCCCAGGAATCCACGAAATGCCTAATGATTGGGAGAGATGGATCTACAGCTCCAAATCACACAACAAGGGTCCACCTTAGGAACTCCATTGCATCATTTAACACTGATGGAGGAAATTCCAAAGAAATGCATGAGCCCTCCCGCACCACTGATGGGGAGATCAAACTGATTTCATGGAAAACAGCCTACCAGGCCGGAGACGAGCCGCACACCGTGTCCCTGAAAGATAATGTCAGTCAAACAAGTTGGGTAGAGGTCACCGGCAGTTGAGATGGACTTAAAAAGACTAGATTGGGAGCAAGATCATAGGACCACGAGACTGGGTGATTTTTCGGAGCACTAGTAGTTGTCGCTATAATGGGCGGGAAGGTTTGGAAAATCGGAGGCATGTGGATCACGTTCTTCACCATCTATATTGGTTAGATCCATTCACCCCTTTTCATCATTTTATGTCTACATCTTGATCATATGATCTCAATGTGATGATCTCTTTATGAGTTTTGAACCATTTTAAAGTCCCCTATTTGAAAATTATAAAACATTATTAAAATTAATAAATTAAAATTTGTATAAGCACATTGTTATAAATATAATTATTTAGTTTTCTACTGAATGGTTATATAATAGTATATAAAAAAATTATCAGATATATATTATAACTCTGGATGTAAAATTGTAGTCCATGAATTATTATAAAAAAAACGAATCTTAATTATGATCATAATAAATAAATAAACAAATGATACCAAGATGGTATGCCATGATCCTAGAGTTCCCCTATCATCACCAGTTCATTATAGTGAAATTTATCATAGAAAAAACCCCTATAGATAATCCCAACATGTGTTTAATCTCATTTTTTCCATTATAAAATCATATTATTCTAGAATGATGATGATTAATTTTTTCTACTACATGTATGATTCCACAAACATGAAAAAGAAAATTATGAAAAAAATGAAATATTATCTATTCAATTTATCTATATAGAAAATGATATAATTATGTAAGGAGAGAAAATTAATTCAACAACTACCTCTAAAATATTTTAGAGCTAAATTAATTTTTGATACACCATTTTAAATTTTCATTTTATTATTTAATTTATTTAAAAATCGTAAATCATAAAATTGTTCCAAAAATAAATTTATTACCTAATAATCATAATGTAAATTTCATGTTAATTTCACCACCATCATGTGATGTTAGGTTTGATGATATATTTTATGAATAGAAAACCCTTTGTACCTCAAGTGTAAAACAAGTTGACCAGAAGCTATAGATGATAAAGGAATCATAGACGAAATATAGAGAATCGAGAATCGATACAGAATAGACACACACCTGAAACACACACCTATAGACACATAAAAAATCATCCAAAGATTCACATTAAATAAATAAAAGTAAAAAACCATGGAAGATAAAAAAATTAAATTTTTTTTACAAAAACCTAGTCCATGTGAAACAAAAACACAAGTAGAAAAATAAAAAAGTTATTACAATGTAAAGAAACTCCAACAAAAAATCTAATATAAGCTCAGCCTTGATCAATATCTATAATCCAGTATAAATAAACCAATCACCAATTGGTATAATATATATTCAAGTTAATTCAATTCCACTACCGACTGAAATATATAGGGATGGTTCCAAACATGTTTGGAAATCACAATCAACCCACTATGCAGTTAGTGGAAGTATCCACCTCATCTAGATCGATTGATTAAATATATTGGATTCTAAAAATTCCATGAGTTTACAAATACATAAACATCTAAAGACTCTCATTTAATTCATTTCCATCTCTACCATAATAGTTCCAAGAAATATTATAGCTTCATGAACTAAACATCCAATATAAACACTTTCTCCAACATATAGACTCACCATAGTCACTGCTGATAGATTCCAACCATCTAGTTATAAGCTAAATTCTTCACCTGTATTCAATAAAATTACAATGATCTAGAAGTTACTACTTTATATAAATTTTAATTCAAATAATAAAAACATATTCTCACTCCAATCCTCATAATCTACAACATTAAAATAAATTTTATCAATCATTGCTAAGCCCTCCAAGTAATAAGTAAAAGTTTAATAATTTTATTTTCTAGTTCCCTTATTATAATATTTATGGTTTTCTAAGATCTTATGTCCTCCATGTTATTCAAGATTCATTGACTAGAAAAAATGATTTATAAATCCCCATGTTATAACTTTGTTCATAAAATAAACTAGATTATGATTCCCTTTACCATTATATAGTTCTATAACACCATCCTTCATTGGATTCAATATGAATTGGAATTTTAGTTTAATATTCATTATTCATGAATAAATTTTTGAATACATTAAAATGTGATTCATGTTATGGTTTTTAGAGTACAACATACTGATATCTTTTCTAATTATGATCTTCTCTATATGACCCTTAATCTACACCAACTCCATCCCATCCACTATAATGTCATAATTCCTTTATTCCACTATAAGTACTGAAATTGCAAGTTATAATTAGGACATAAATCTCATGATTGTGCCTCAAAAGATAAAAACAAAATATTTTATTTTATGAATCAGTTACTCAACCAATATCATCATCTACAGACCCTTAAAAGTATTTTTTTATTCTAAATTATATTAAAAGATCCCTTAAACCTTTAAAAGTATTTTTATATTCTTACTCATCCACCAAATATATTTTACAAATATTCACAAAACTACATCAGTATAATTTTTGTAATGAAATTATGTTATATTCATGGAAAATATATTACCAATCTTCTCACATCCATTGAGAAAATGAAAAAGTCACCTGTGTTACGTGAGGGCTAGTACCTATATAGAAAATTTATTTCATTTTTCATAACATCCTTATGTCAATTGTACTAAAAATTTATTTTATGAATAAATATCATATTAATTATAAATTGTTTCATAAATATTATTCATGAAATATGATACAGAAATTAATTATAATAATTAGTTTATTTTTTATTATAAATAAATTTCTTATACATGAACATCATGGATCTTATTCATACATATCATTCCAAAAAAATAAATAATATAAAATCTGCATTTTTAAATATTTAAAAAATAATTTTATACCATTAATATTGTATGAATTATGAAATTGGTATCATCTATTGGGGATCGACATATCGACTACAAAACTTATACAAAATGATGAAAATTATTGACATTTGATGATGAAAACGTACTATAAATAACAAATATATAATTAATAAATAATTATAATTACAGATATTATAAATTATAATTTATATTAATAAATTTTTAAAATAGGTGACTATTATAGTAATTCATAGTATATAATTAGTTAAAAATTTTCATGGAAGTAAAGCCTAAAGGTATGAGTTATAGTCTCGGCATTCTTTCTTTCATATACATTCTATATCTACCACTTGTTTTGTTTTGTTTTTGTGTATATAATACATTATCAATCCATTTTATCATTGTTTCATGAAGTTATAGGGGTATATAAATAATAAATGGATAACTCTTTCATTTCATCTCGATTCAATGGCTACCAAAGCCTTATAGTTTTCTCATCTCAATATTTTCCCTTTGAGTCAATTTCAATATTCCCCACATGTTTCATATTATGGGGTTTATATAATAACATATAGATTCATTTTATTTTAAATATAATCAAATTAATGGATTTAAAAATCCATTTTAGGTTTTATCATTCAATGGGTAATAATTTCATAGTCACGAAAGTTGTAATTTTTATAATTCAAATATCATTTTGAATTCATGACTCTTATGAATATGATTTTATACTAGGAATTTTCTAGATATTTATCTCTAAAATAACCAAAATTTTCTTTTAACATATTATTTATGTGTTTAGGTTTCCTTTTCACATTACACTTCAAATTTGGTTTATAATTCACGTGAAGTAATCCTTAAATGAGAAACATACCTCATAATTATTGTAGTTGAGAATCCTTTTCTTCTATATCCATATTCATTGTTATTTATTATATATGTACTTACCTACACATGAATACCTGATTAATAGGTTTTTAAATCAACCTTAATTTAATAAAAAATAAATCTTCTTTTTTTTAGAAAATGGTTATTTCTAAAAAAATTGACTCATTATAAATTATTGAGAAAAATTAACATTTTTGATTTCTAATTAACACCATTTCCCAATTTTACAAAAACATCATTAATAAAGATTCCTCATTAATTTAGAAAAGTTTTTAAAAATAAATTTATATTCCATTTCTTTAAAAATTTGTTTCTGAAAACATATAAAAAATTCAAGATGTATTTCCGCTTCTTTCACCACATGAATTTTAATGCTGTAATAAAGGTGTTTTTTATTTTTTAATCATCATTTAATGATTCATATAATCCACGTGTGGTTTTAAATAATGAAACTAACAACATCCATCTCATGGAATGAATAATATTATGCTTTATGGAATATATCATGAAACCAATTTCTTTCCCATAGATTAATTAGCCTATGATGGAAATATAAATTATTTTATGTTCTCATGGAAAATATACAAATATAGATATATATATATATATATATATTGATTTCATTATGTGAGGGACTAGCCTAAAATAGTATTTCCCACAAATGGAATGAGTAATTAAATATATCCCTTGTGAAAATATATCATGGATAGTTTAGTGATCCTAATCCACTATAAGTATTTTTCCCCTATATAATGACAGTTTTGATAGTGATCCTTGTAAATGGAAATTAATTTTAATTTTAATGTTTATTCTATATATTTATTCCATATTTCTTTTGCCTTTATTATGCTCTAATGACTCACAATTTATGGATTTATCCACTCCTATGAATTATGTCATATGCTATTTCAAATAATTATTTCACGACTCATGGTTTAGGATATATGAATTTTTAGGTATGATTTTTTAATCTTATGGTCATTTACCTTAATAACATTCTCGTATGCATATTATCATCTTATTATCACTAATTATCATGGATTTATTTCTACCAATTTTACATTTAATATGAATCAAAGATAACCATTTCTTAATTTTCCATTTCTCCAATTTATAATGAAGGGAGTGTAGTATGGTTTTTCAAAAAGGGTATCGTGTTGAATATTTTTTGTGGAAACTTAAGAAGAATGGTTATGAAATCATTTAATTATATATATAATCTTTAACATCCACAAACCATTATATTAGGGGGTGGGAAATATTGTGATATATATTTAGTATTCATCAAAATGATGTAATATGAGGGTATTTTATACTCGAGTTGTCTTAGTTGGTTTTTGAGTAGGGATTAGTTATTTTTTTATATTAGGTAATTATTAATAATATGATTGAACCCAAAACTATATTGAACTAAAAAGAGATATTTGATAAACAAAAAAATTCAAAAGTTGAAATGTAGGTGTCATAATTTAATAAAGGTATGAATTTTTTTTCATTATCATATTAATTCATACTCTAATTATTATTTCATGATAATCATAATAGCCATTTTATTTTAGTTATTGGAATGAATTAATAGGAATTGAGTTAATACCGAATGTGATGAAAAGAGGAATGATTATCTCAATGAGAATTCATATGGGATGGGAAATGGAGGAAAAAATAAAATTATATTGACCACTATATTATCCTAACAGATGATTAAATACTAAAAATTATTCCTCTCTTGAATGTACAATGGAATGAGAAACCAATTATAGAGTTCCTCATAACGCAACACATAGATTACATTTGTGATTCATTAAATCTAATAATTTTTGAGGAATTTTCCAACATATAAATCATTTTATATTCCTTTCTCTTATACTCAAATAATGAGAAGGTCTTTTAGGCCATTTGTCATTTTTAAGGTGAAGCTACTCAATAGTGGACTATTATAAAAAAATGATATATAAGAAATAAATTAACTCCATGAATGGTGAAGAGTTTAAGAATGTCTTTTTCTCAATATGTATATTCCCTAAACTCATCAATTTGAAAGGGAGTGAGAATTCCATGATTTAATATTAATAGATGATGAATATATTTGTCCCTATGAAGGAAAAATTTCAACACATGAAAAGTATTCTTATAGTATTATAATCAAACCTTGAAGAAAAATTGATTGTGTTTTTTATGAATAAAATCCATTACAAAAGAAGTAGATGGATATAAAAACTATGTTATCTAAGAATAAATTATTAGACGTGTTATTCATGTAGATATATAGAATTAAAATGCCCATTGTTCTTATTGTTTGGGGTATAGGAAGGGAAAACTGGAATTTCAAAGTAATTTATGTACATAAACTGATAGAGGAAACAAAACAAATTCTTCCCTGAAACAATAAATATATAAATAGGAATGGTGAAATTTCATTGATGGTATTGGAAAATTCTTCATGTTTGGAATGGTAGCTCATCAAGAAAATTATTAACCATAACTCAAACCCCGAGTATGAGATGAAATACCCAAAGACATCATGCATGCGTCCCAATATATATGTTGATTTTTTCTAGATGGGTCATAATTCCATCAATGGTGACACAGTATCCTTATTATAATAACCATACATAAAAAATTCAAATAATATATAAAATAATTCAGATTAATCATGGATGGAGATAATGATTAATAACATAATAAACGAATGCATGTACGTCCTGAAAATAAATATATCAGACTCTATGTGTGGAAATCCAAACCATGGTATAGGGGTGTAACAAAAGAATAAATTAACACTAAAGAATACTAAAAAGTACATCTTAGTTACACTCATATATACATTCTCCTCATCTCATCCATCATCCAATGTCTCTTTACCCCATCCTAGATCACTATAAATGAAGTATCCATGCTCATAAAGATGCCCAAATATAGTGTGGGTAATTAACCTAGTTGGACACCACCAATGTACCATAAACATGTGTTCATAATTATTCATTGTGTATTCAATGATAAAAATTAATGTCTGTTTTTTCATAACAAACATATATTGAGTGTCCATGTGTTAAACAGGCCACAATGAGCCCTTGTTGTTCAACAAAGGAACCGTGTTGAAATATAATAAGATAATCTTTGAAGTTATAAATAAAAATATACAAGTATCGTATATATGTTAATCAATATCCTCAAGGCATAGAGCCTTAGGTCATGCCATAAGGCCGAATAGTGAACATGTACTTCATATTCTAAAGGCAATGAGTTTTAGCTTGTTAATATGTACTTTCAAGGAATTTAGTTTTGAGTAGAGCTAGAAGGATACAATTCCAAAGGCCAATGTATGGATCAACCATCAGCATCATCTCCAATAATTTTAACTCCCCCTCTAATAGGTAAACATACTACAATGGTCTTATCATTATAGGTACTAAGACAGTACCACCAAGGCATGGAAAATTCAAACAACATGTTATAGATAAATAAGGAAACAAAAATTATGTCATCTTGTGCTATAGATTCAACATATAACTATATTTTATCAACATTAATAATGGTAACAATATATATTATCAATACTCATATAATCAAGCATCACACATTTTTCCCATGGCCAACACACAGAAACAAAAGATATTACCATAAAGCATGATAAAACTCCAAAAAATTATAATATTAAATCAGGGAAACATGATTAATCAACAGCCTGAAATGGTATGTAAATTCATACCTCAAAGTTTTTTACAACTACATTAATGTTAATTAAAGGTTACATTTTTTGAACAATTTTCACACACCAACCTAATCAAGATTGTATGCTCAAGATGCTTATCATCTGATTTGTTTCATGAAAGAACATGGTTTAGAAAAATTTACAATAAATATTACATAAAATTTTTGTAGTTATAGAATTATATTCCTTACTTTATCCATAAATAGAATAAGTTGAAGGATATATTGAATAATATAAAACCAATTAACCAGATCCCCTATCTATTCAAGAAGTTTTCTTGATTTCCACATCAATTGAAGAATTTATCCCTGGGTATATCCAATTATCGTTAATACATCATCAATCCATAAGAAATAGATATAAGTTTTGACTAAGTATTAATAGGGTCTCATGATGATTAATCTATGATTACATTCCTAAAAATATACACTGTTAAAAATCATTCTCTAGTGAGTGGAATTTTGTTGAAATATTGATAATTGAATCCATTATAGGAATATTAAAGGCTTTCATTTTTAAATGGAATCTGAATCCATATATTGGATGTTTCAATCCAAATATATTTTTTATTCTATATAAAATAGGTGGATCTCAAATAAACCAAAATAATGAAGGTTTTATCATCATATACCCCAATTCTCAATCATCAACAAAATTGATCCACTTGAATTAAGATTTCTTGGAGAATAATTTTTCATAGAAGGATAGAGTAGTATTGATAGATTTTAGGGATTCCAATATAATTGATAACATGTCAAAATGAAACACTAATTGATAATAAATTGTATTTTTGGATCATTAATTTTTCCACACATGGTTTGATAACACATTTTTCAAACATTATAACAATTGTCCTTTTTCTACAAGAATGAGTTGCATAAATTCATGGTAAAGATAAAAATTAATTAAAATGACTACCCTAAACATTATTTATTTTCACAATTGATTTTTTTTTCAAATTGTGTTCCTTTGACATTCTTGGGATGCATGGTTACCTAGAGAATAACCACGGATTTGAAAAAATAAACATAAAAATGAAAACAATTAAAATAGCCTCTAAAATACTATAAAATCAACTCTGAATCCCATAACATGAAAAAAAAGTTCATAGTTACAATAAAAATGATTAAATTTATAATTTGAATAATAAGACACCTGAAAAAAATATGATTCATTTGGAATGTCCCACTCTAATGACATCTAGTCCTCAACAAAAAAACTCTAGGAATCTTGTTTGAATAAGATAGGACAAAAAAACTGAATATCTACTAACCACACTAATGACTCTTACAAGATAATTCCATGTCACCGTAAAATCATAAAAATTAATTCTTTCACCCCTTGTAGGGATTTCTCACTTTTTTCTACAATATGCATCGATTGTTCCCAGTATGATGTGATAGGCTCAAACTCAACATCCTCATAGTAGATAACATGGGTAGGATTGGGAATATAGCTCTATATCCTAGAAAATTGACACATTTCATGATTTACAAAATAATTATAAGGAATATACTAATGTAAATCCACTTTTGAAACTCATTTGGTGATATTAAAGGATCGAAAATGACATAGAACTAGATTCCTTTTCATTCTCAAGAATTTTTCTCTAAACCAAGGAGTAACTCCAAAATAAACTAATTTCTTTTAAAAAAAATACCAATTTTCTTGTCAAGTGGTTAGTATTACATCTATTTTTACACTTGGTTTTAGTAACTACATCCAGGTTAGTTGTACACTCTATGAGATAACATAAATTGTTCTTAGTCCCACCACAACTACTGCACCTACCTCATGTGAATATATAGGTGAAGGATACAACTGACCATATAGACTCCCAAATGTTCCTATCTTAATATATATTTGAAATCTATTATTTTATATGAACTCAAACATGGATAGGTTATAATACCATACCTCTGTAACGGATAAAATTCATTTTAGAAGCATATCCCCCAATATATGAATCATTCTCTTTGATTATCTTTCTATATGGGGAAGGTATGTGCCTATCAATATTACATGAGTTCCTAAAGAATTTTTCTTGACCATCAAATAATATGATGTAAAACAGAGTTATCTATTAAATAAGATTCTATAGCAAGCTCCATTAATGAATATTATTTCACAGACATATATAATTCCAATATCGTGCACCGATTGAGTGTTAGGGATCTATAATAAATGATAATCTTTTGTTAGATGATACAAAATCACCCAAAAAATATCACAGATCCTTGAGGTACTAGGTTAAATCCTCATAATGTCCATCATATTGTCCTCCTTGTAATATTATTTCATTTGTAGTCACAGTATCTAACCCCCGGGATGTTGGTTCCCATACTTTATCCTCATTAGGTAAGTCATTATGAAATGAATTAAAAAATGTCCCTCTTCATCCCTATCCGTAATAACTTCCACATAAATTCATTGAACATCAGTTACACTCTATTATTAAACACTCAGAGGTATGTTTGTATATGATGATCTCTTATTTTATGGAATCATGTACAATAACTCTCTCGTGTAATGGGATCCCATTATCTTCATCCAACGACCACCACTATATCAGGTCACCGTTTATCTATTCCAACATTACTACACACTCTGGGTTAGATTTATCATTAACCTTCAAATGATTCTACTAAGGTAGATGTGGTCGCTGATGGGGTACATGTCATCGATCCCTGGCCTCTAAAAGTATCCATCCTCTAATAGGATACCATACTCATCGGTATCTTTTTTTCCACTCAAGGATATTCATAATTTCATAACCCATGTATGTTTGATGGATAAAATCATGTATAATTATTTTTCTTTTACAACCTTTATAGTCCATCTCAAAATAAAACATTTTAAGGTACTTGAAAAAGAGCCACTAAATAAATTTTAAATACCACTATAAGAGGATTTGATGGATGGAGATTTGGTTTATGTTTATAAAAAAACTCTGACTAAATAGATAGTTTCATCAAAACATCAACACATGGATTGTTTCTATCATATCCAAGTTGTTGTTATGAAATTTATTCACCTAGGGTTATAGCCGACATAACCCCTGTGATAACACCTATTCCATCCACATCATATATTCCCAAAAAAAACATGATTATTATAGTATATAGAATAATAATTACTTAGCATATGAAGAATCAATATTTGAGCTAAAATTGACCTTCCTCTTTTTCATAATAAAATCCTCCACATAAGGATACAACCACTAAAATATCACCACTTTCTCTGTCAGTACAGTTATGAGAGCTCATAAATGGGAGAAGTTTGGGGTAAAATGTCGATGGTACCCCCCCCCCCAAACAAGAATGATCCAAATCTCAAACAAATTTTTTGAGTGCTTCCATGACATCACCCCCACTACATTATTTGAGTAAACTAATATACTTGTATTATAAACAATACTCACTCTAAAAATAAACTCATAAACCTATAACTAAAAATTATAGATCCTAGAATAAATATAATGTGATCAAACTATTATCTTGAAAATTATGGGTTGTCTAACATGATTCTTGTTTAAGAGATCTGTTAACCATGTCCCCACATTTATCAATCCTAATTGAAGGATCATGTATTCATATAGTTCATACCTAATCATAAACACCATATTTTGATCTTCATACTCTCTTACACACAACTGGTGATATCCTAATAGAATAATAATTACGAATTAAAAATAGGCTCCTAGTGACTAATCAATGGGACTTTATATCTTAGGAAGAGCATGATTATTCTTCATGGTCACCTAGTTCATCTTCTGGTAATCCATGTATAGTCAAATACTACCTTCCTTGTTCATGGTGAGTAGAAAAGGTTCATTCCATGGTGATGTAAATATCCTGATAAAACCATTCTATTCCATGTCACCAATCTTTACATTATGGTTCTTCAACTAATATTATTCCACATAACAAGGTGGTCTATAAAAGGGCTGGGAACCTAGAATGATTTATATTTCAAAATAAAACACTATATCATTGGGATGACCTATGAAGTACTTGGGGAATATTTCTTGTTAGTCACTAACAAATGATGGAAAATAAAAGGGGTCCACTAATCCTATTAAAGGATCAAAAGCTAAAATATGAACTCTAATAATCCCAAATTTTCTCATGTATGGACCCACTATACCATCACTCTACTCCTTATAACCATAAATAAATAAATTCCCTCCACATTGATATGTAAAATATACCTCTCTCTGATAAGAATCATTATGATCCTAGAATCTAGTCATCCAATCCATCATAAGAATCTCAATAAAGAGTATCATCTATAGAATCATGAATTATAATTGATAAAATACCATGAAGTGGTTCCCAAAAACTCTAGGAATAATTGAATATTGACAAATTTATTAAAAAAAATTTTATCAAGGGAAGGTAAAATAGAAGATAACATTACTAGTGAATCAAACCAAATATAAAATTCTTTAGAAATAAAACAATTGGAAGAACCGATAAAAAAAAGTAGCAGAGAAATGAGAAAAAATCAATACCATTCCTTGATTATTATAAAATCCCTCACCACTATCTATTAGAGTCTAATTCACTAAATATACTCATTCTGTCTTATCTTTGTGACCATTTCCCAAAAGTTCTTGAGTCAAATTATTGGTCATCATTTGATCCTATAGTTTAGGATACCATCTGGATCCTTGGTCCATAAATCATGGATGTCATACACATTTTTGTAACCTCATATATGAATGTAAAGAGTAGAACATATTGATATAATGCATATTTCCACACAAATAACACATTCTATGATGTGATATGTCGAACATTAAATAATTTCCCAACTTCCCAAAGTTAAATTACAATGGAAGTCCCATTTTTGGTGGTGGAAAAATCCATACTCCTCAAAACCTACATACCGTTTCCCTTTAAAAGATCCCTAATATTCTTCTTCATACATTAAGAATTGAAACCCATCTTAGAAGTAGGAGGACCACACACATCAGTACTAAATGGAGGAGAAAGACTAACTACTCAACCCCACTCTAAGAACATCTTATTCTTCATGAAATTATACAAAACATTTATTTTTATCATTAGGTTATAGAGCCCAAATTATTTTCTATATCAAGACAAACACCAATATTGTACTTATTGTATTTTATACCAAATTTCCACCCAATAGAGGTGAAAATTGAACTATTTTATGAAATAAATCTATTATGTTGAAACTTTTATGGTTCAATAATATATAATCATAATATCATAGGAATGCTCCAGCATAAGCATGTCGGGTCAAAACTTTTTGAATAATAGGTCCTTAATGTCTTCTAAGATGAGAAAGTCACATCTTCCAACATGTATAGTCATGCTCCACTATCATCGGGAGGGTATCGATAATATAAACACTCCATACTCCACCTCCATATCCTCAATTATCCGAACAAGGTCAAAAAATACCTTGAGGATATTTATACATTCTAATGGATTTAATGGTTCCCAAGTTCTCTAAATCATTAGTGGATCATGGAGCATGAATTCAATTTCATTATTGACCGAGAACCGTGTTTCCCTTCCAACCTTGTCTGGAATAAGTGGATACAATCCTAGCTCATGTGGGGCCATAACATACATCACTAGATCATATGTGTGAATATGATTTACAATGCCCTCCTACATAGGTGGAATATGGGAATCTACCCTTGTGGGTTCTTCCTAAGAAAAATCAACTGGAAGTCCCATTGGTCACCTTCAGGGATGAATGTTACAAAACATAAAGGAATAATTAGAAGGATATAATATTTTAATATAAAACATACTCATTCTATTGGATCATATATTGGTTTTCTTATGAGTATACACTTAACC
Source organism: Viscum album (assembly GCA_963277665.1). Taxonomy (NCBI): domain Eukaryota; kingdom Viridiplantae; phylum Streptophyta; class Magnoliopsida; order Santalales; family Viscaceae; genus Viscum; species Viscum album. The sequence goes on along the minus strand of OY728122.1, from coordinate 502,846,333 downwards.
AAAGGTATATACCTCCACGTACTATCCATGGTTCTCCATCATATCACATTAGTCAAAATCAAATATATATATATATATATATAAATAATAGCATGGTAAATTTCCTTTAACTAATGCCAAAATAGATATAACACATTAGTGTATAATACAATTATATACTGACAATATTGAATAGTTCAAGTAATTAAATTATACAGCACATTATAGGTATACAAATGGAATGTGATCCTATATGTCTAAAAATGATTCATAAGCACGCCCAAATCACATAAAACTATAAGAGAAACCCCATAATTGGTCACTTAGATGTTTGTTTCATATAATATATTTATGAACATGGAAACTCTCTAGCCTAAGTTCAACACAACCGATCAACATTCTACCAGGTCAAAGAATAACCATGAGGGTGATTTGAATATTATTCTTTGATAATATTTTGTAACCCCCTAACAAAAACCACTGAGTCTAGGAAGAAGTGCCACAAGACCTCATGTGAACCAAAACATATGAAGGATGATGTCATCTATCATCAAGGACCTAATTTCTATCAACATAGGGACTATACCCTTGGTATCATAGTCATGCACCAAAAATATAAATAAAATATAAACCAACAAATAGTAATTAAGGAGAATGATTTAAAATCATAATGTAATAACATTTATAATTCTTATAATACAAAAAAATTAATTGGGATCCTAGTGTGGAAGGTCAACCCAAAGAATAGGAGTATGTGTAGTAAATAAAAAACATTATTGAATCCTCAATTGTACATCCCGGTATGGATTCCAGCTCCATGCTCCTCATCTCATCCTTATACCGTCAGCTCCTTTCTGTTTTCTTGATCAATATTTATGAATTCTACATGTTCATCAAGATTTACATGCATGGAGTGAGTAATATACCCTAATGTACATGTACAATGTATCCTTAAAATGATATCCTTGTATAAAATTTGTAATCCATGATAATTATAAAGTAAAAAAAATCATAAAAGTCATACAATGAAAGTCCATGAGTTTATCAATCCACCATGTGGCTCGATCGTACCTACATTGGCTCTGTATTAAAAGGATACTTGGATGATATAAGAAGTCATCGTGAACGTTGAAAAATTACATTGATCATGTTACTAAGTATAATCAAGGCGTCATGTCTTAGGACAGACCCTAAGGTTGACTAGTGAATGTGTATTTAGAATCCTCACTGCATCCAATTACTACAAGTAATTGGTATCCAAATGAATCGAGTTTTCGTTTGAGCCACAAGGCTATCATGTTCCGACACTATATCTGGTAAAACCAGCATATTCACTACAAGTCATGCACACTTTTCCTCTAAGGGGTAGTCATAACAAGATGGTTCATCTGTTATGAGCAGTCATAAAATATCTCTATGTCATGGAAAATACACACAACATTTTAGAGCATAAAATGGAAGACCATAGAACAACATAAAGTGAATGTAGTAACAATATATAATAATATGTGATAAAACGCATGAATTTAAACAATATAGACTATAAATACTCATGGAATAAAGCATCACACATTGGTATCATAGGATACACACACCCACAAGAAATCACCTTCATTAATTGTCAACAATCTATGGAATCATAATTTCAAATTAATGCCACAAGAGTATATAAGGGACTCAAATGGTAAGGAAAATCCTATATTAAATCTATTTATTGAAATGTATATTTTTTCAACGTATTCATCTTCCAAGCTATGATCAGACACAAATTAGAACAATCTAATACACTATGGATGTCTGTGTCATTTAGGATTTCAACAAATAAGTGGGTTTAGAAAAGAGACATGAGATGATTAAATGTAAATATGGTAGTTCTAGAATCACAAACATCATTGATTCCATAAAAAATTAGTTTCTAGATCTGATAAATAATAGAACATATATTCATGAGATTCATTGTCAACTCATGAACAGATTTAGAATTCCACATGAATTCTAGAATCAAATATCAAGTCCTTCCATTAAAAATTTATCATTCAATACTCCATCATTTTAAAAGATATAAAATATGAGATTAAATATGATCATGGTATCTAGATGACAGATCTATGAAAAAATAATAGGAAATGTCCACCATTTGTCGGAGATCTAGCTCCAGTCAAAGGAATGTCATTGATATGTTGACAGACGACTCTGGTCTACCAAAAATCAATGGATTCATCAATTATTTTAATATTAATCCCTATATTAGAAAATGGAAATCCCAATATATGATTAATTTGAAGATAAATGAGGTAGATCTATAAGCAACCCATAGAACAATGAATTTTTTGTTTCCCACCATAATTCTCTATCGTTAACAAACATGGATCCATTGGAATTAATATTTGGGGAAGATAAAGTCATCAAGGAACACCACATGAGCTTCAAATATCTTGAGATATTCTTATAGAAATAATAATGTGTTCAAATAGACCATAAATGGTTGTTAAAATGGTTTTTTATATCATTAATATAAACACAAAAGTTTTCATCACATGATTGGTAAAATCATGAAGAAAACCTGAATTTTTCACAAGAATGAGTTTTATTGATTCCTATAAATGTTTTAGGATTTTCCAAACCATTCACCTTAACTATGCTTGGGATTCATGATTTTTTAATGTTTTTTAAATATGTGCCTTAAAAAAGGGTGGGTTATATAGTTACTTGGTGAATCATCCCAGTTTACACAAACTGTGCTCTAACTATTCACATTTCTACGACCTTGAAACCACAACAAAATCACCCAGAAACTTTTAAAAATGAATGAAAAAAATTAATGTTTCAAAAACACATTCTTAAAATAAAAAAAGAATAATGAACATGAATAAATATGATCTTATTACACAATTAAATGTTAATGAGATATAAAGAGTACACTCAATTAAATTAGTTAATGGAAACATCAACCAAATGAATCACAAACACATTAATGCAAAAATTACCCGGAATATAGAAATTCTGGAAACTAGTGAATGAATTTAATAGATAATGAATAAGGAACATGTAACACAATAAGGATTTACAAAAAAAATTAATATATAATCTAATGCACACAACGCTGATTAACTGTTAAAAACCCTTTTTATTATAATTCATTGAATAAGATAGTTATAACCTAGCCATGAAACATAATTTTTCTACTAATGTGATTTTAGTTTTAGAAAATCGACATACATGGTTGCGATCAGTAAGAAATTTAGAGACTAATTGGATCAAATTAATTTTTTTAGTGAATAGTAAGTTGACCCTTATGAATAGAAATATGACCGTTATAAATAGTAACCTCACCCATGAAAGTATATATAAAATTGATGCACCTTATAAAGGAAAGTATGATATAATGGTATAAGGGAATATTTTAAAAATTAATAATTATGTGTCGGTATTTTTTAGAGTAATAAATATTTAATTATAATTATATAATTAATAAATTATTTTAAAAGAAAATTATCTTCCATAAAATTTATTCATAAATAAATATATTTATGTACTATGATTTAATTATAATTTAATTATACCTTATTTACTTTTTTCGACAGTTATAAAATCAGTGATAATATTTAAAAACTGTATTTTTCAAGTAAGTGATGATTTTAATTAAAAATTAAATTTATCAAATTTATAAAATTATTTTCATAAAATAGAGTTTATTTTTTAATTATAAACATCCAAAATATTTTAGTGTGAATTTTAGAATTTTTTTTAAATACTTGAATTTCTTGTAAATAGTAAAATATAATAATTTATGATAATTGTTAAATTAATGAATTATAGATTCATGGATGATGTTTGGATGATGTAAGAACCATTGGTTAGAACTAACTTGACCTCATTAATTTATTTAGTCACAAGAATCAATATTATTTTTTATCCTGATAAAAATAATAAAATAATTGATAAAATAATGAGAAATCACTCCTCTCCTCCACTATAAAAACCTCCACTCACCCCATCTTCTACTCACAGATATAATCCTAGAAAATTTTATAAATTATAAAAAAAACTCTTCCATAGACTCTGAATAATGTCCAGGATCTATTGGTCTTATAAAAATCCCAAAACCCCTTTCCCTAAGGAGGTTCTCAACAAGAATAATTCTAGAGGTAAACTCTCTTCCTTTTTCTTTTAATTTCATTTCAATTTATTTTCTTTTACTATAGTATCCCCACCTACTCTGTCCAAAATTATCATGATAAAACAATTATCATCTATATACTCGAATGATATCATGTTAATTGAATATCAATCATCAACCTCTTTAGTCTCTTTTATTTTATAAACCAAATCGTCGTCTGGGAGGTTCTGATTTGCAACCTTCATGGACGAAAAACATTAAAGATTAAATTTATCCTACCAGGATAGTCATGAAACAATTTTAATGTTTGAAAAAGACTATAAAATAATTATAAAATATTATTTAATCTTCTGGAACCGTTATATATATATATTATATTAAATAATAGATCAAAACGAGTTCATTGTGATCGAAAAACTTATAAAATTAATCAAAATGATTTTCATTATAGATTCAACCTAATATATGTAAAAATAATAATATATAATACCAAGTAAACCTAATATTTTCATAAATATCATATAAATCCCACTCTGTAGAATTATACCAATTCCGCATTAACTTTCAATCTCATATACAAGTATACCAACCATGAAAACCAAGGAAAAGAACGCTCCCAAGCGATAAAATTCGATCTTATAACTCAACAGAATGTCCATAAATTAACATACTAAAATTATAATAAATCAAATTAATTTAAATTTGGTTATTAATTAATTAATTAATGGATTTAATTTTCTTATATAGGATATTAATGTCAAGTACAGAACCCATTCGGACATACGGTATGGGTTTTCTTCTTAAGTCTGCATTTTCATTCGGGTTATGCTTTCTTCCTCTATAAACCAATTTAAATATCCATTATTTATATATAATTTTTATAATTTATATATATGTATATATATTTCTTCAAAAATTATATTTGAAGATCATTTCATCATTATTTTATTGGATAATAAATATTTTACAAATTTCCCTCTTCAATCATTATCGATACGCAAGCTAGATTAAATGGAAGGTCTCTATTTCATACCCATTTTCCATTAGCTTCTATAATATGTTTTAAGAAACAATTATCTATAAGAATTAAATAATGTTTTCATAAAAACTTTCTTAGTTCATTTTTTGGTATTATTAAAATATTTTTCAAATATAACTCTTGTTTGCAAAGTTAAAACAATATTTCTGTCAATAATTCCTCGATTATTTTATAAGTGTATTATCATCTATTCCAACCCCCATTTAGATAATTGTGCTAAATTTATATTAATATTCTATGATATAATATATCATATTTTATTTAATGGTTTATTATCATTTTACTGTGGATTTTATTTCTTGATTCAACTCACCACATTACACTGAGTGGTTAGTGATTATGTTTACTAATTGGGTAAATTTGTTTACATTTCAAATGTAACTTCCAATGTGAATGTATATGTTGATTATCTTTCACTCATTTAATATTAGGAATGAATTATACATAGTTAGTGGTGGTTAGGGCCCTATATATACCCTTAATGCATCACTAGGTCTCATGAGACAAACTAGCCTAGGTTTTTACCCATTATATATGATGTCTTGGTCGGGGCTTTCATAGTATGATTATGACGTCGAGTATTATGAATTCCCTCATTGTTAAAGTTGTAATTGACAGTCAATTTGATTATTTTAATAGTATAATAATGAGGGAATGCATAATAAAAGACATCATAATCATACTATTAAAGCCTAGACCAAGACATCATACATAAAGTAGTAATTAATGTTGTAATTTGTTGTCAATATGATTATTTGAATAGTATAATATCCATGGTTATTTTTTATTATGGTATTATTTATTCATCTTAAATTCCTACCATATTATTCTCAAGAGTTTGTTTTAATGGAATTTGTTCTTCATTTATTCATCATGCCTTATTATTTATGCTTCCCCTATATTAATTACCCTTTATATGTATATGATCTCACTCTATTATTATGTTTTATTTTTTTCCAAATATTTGATGATAAATTTTATGAATGACAAGTATATATAATCATGGAGTTATGAATGTTTTAAATTGAATTTATAGGTTTTATTTTCTTCCAAGTTATAATGTAAATATTATTTTTTTATATTGTTTTACAAAAATTATAAACTATTCAGTCCTTCGGGATGTATCTTCCATTTTTATATGCCAATTTTAAAAAATAATTCACCGACTCTAGGAATTTGGAGTAGGGGTGTTATAGATGGTATCAGAGGATGTTTTGTTGAAAATGTGGAAACTATATTTTAATAATATAAAATATGGAAAATAATTATTAGATAGTCTTTATGTATAATAATATAAGAACATCATAGAATTTTGTTAAATTAGAGATTATATGGATATTCATATAAATAAATCCATGTCTAGATACTATAATTGGATGTAGTTCAAGTACATATGTGCCTAGGGGTAACAAATTTGACAAGGTATTGCGAGCTTGGATCAAGGTAACCTAGTACCTGAAAATGGGCCTTACTACACACCTTGTTTGACACTCCCACTTGATATGCTTAGGATAATTAAAATTTTATTCCCAAACCACTATTAAGGATTTAAATGTAAATTTTTCTCTAAAGAAATAACACTTAAGTTTAAGGGATTATAAATGAATATAATTTCAATTTTTGTTAAGTTTTTTGATGGTTCCATATTATACATTATGATTAATAATATAATTAATTTATTACATTATTTATAAATTATACCTAGTGAAAGGAATGGAAACGACATGAAAAAATGTATAACGTTTATGGATTTCCCTTTTTTTTAATATAATATTGTTGGTATTAAAGTTGAAACAGGTTTGGAGAAACTTATAACTATTCTGAGATAGATGACTATGGTTATGAACAAGAACATTACCTGTGTAGAGCATCCTGAACCAGAATATGGAGGATTAATGTAAGAATTATCTATCTAACAACATCCTTCATCATTAAATGGGACTAAAAATCTATTTATAGCAGAGTTCTGGACAAGTTCCATGGTGATTAAATTTCATGGTTTGGGATGTAATGAAAGGGAGAAGGTTATCATGGTAGTTTATAATCTCTCAGGATATACAGATCAGTGGTGGTAGTTAATTCAAAACACATAGGAGGAAGATTTAATCTCAAATATGGAATGGAATTATTTAAAGGAAATTTTCTTATAAAAATGTTTTTCTCGCAAAAATAGAGAATATATAGAGACGTAATTCTTGAGTCTATAATAGAAATAAGATCAAAAAGTTTCCATGTATGAAGCCAACATTACTTGATAAGAAATTAAGGTTTCGTACTACATACTTATTCTAAGGAGAAAGGATGATCGATTCGTGGATGGTTTAAAATCATTCCATTGAAGGGAACCAATCTCCCAAAATTTATCATCATTTAAAGATATATTATCATGTTCTATCAAGATAGAAAAATAATTCTCTATATATTATGACTTTAAATTAATAAAATAGAGGAAGAGGGATGTTGAACACTCTGGAAAATAAAATAAGGAAATGGGGAAGAAGGGAAGAATTGATTTTATATCCTCTAATAATTGTGGGAATAAACACCCCAGTACATGCCTGAATGTTATGGTTGTTCATTAAAAGTTTAGAGGAATTGGTCATCAAGACCTTGATTGTAATGGAAAGAAAGAATCTACCATTTTTCAACAATAAAATTGAAAATATATGGGACATTATGAAAATAATTTTCATAAGAGTCATGGAATCCTTCCCCAAAGAAGTCCAAGAAAGTACAGGCCTATATGGTCACATCGGGTGAGGTTTACAGTCTTAATGATGTGGTGGTAGGTACATCAATAATTATATAAAACCCTTCCAATAATTTATTCTATTTAATATCATTGCATTGTTTTTTTTCGTTCCATGAAATTATATATTTCACTTTTGATTTAATAAAGGAATTATTAGTCAGAACTCCTATGGGATGTATCATTAAAACAAATATGTGTTGATTTATCACCTTTATGACACATAAACATGCTTTAGTTTCTGACCTTATCATCGTTCCCATGATTTATTTTGATATAACACTCACTAAGGATTGGATTTCAATCGTTTATGTGAAAATACATTATAGTAATAGGGAAGTTAAGATTTTTAAGAATGACGTAGAATCCCTTATCATTAGAGGAGAAACCACTCCATCTAATTATTATCTAGATCCACATCTAATAGCACTACAGAGTTCAATTTTTGGGGAGGATAGAAACACAATATCTATATTTGAGGAAAGAACTATTAAAATTTATGGTTATTAAAAAAATATATCTATGTATTGCCATAGTATTTACCTAGACATCATCTAAAGTATGAAGTTGACTTCTTTATTTATTTAATTCTTGGACCAAGATCTATATTAAAAACTACTTACAGAATTACAACAACGTAATTTGTAGAACAAAATAAAAATCCTAAAATAATTGACTAATAAATGATTTATTTTCCCTCTGGTTTCTCCATGGAGAGACCTAGATCACTTTGTTAAGAAGAAAGACTGATCCATGAGGTTGTGCATTTATTGTAGATAAATCAATGTTATTCGCATAAATAACAAGTATCCCTTACCTAGAATTGATGATTTATTTGATCAAAATCATGGATCTCAATACATATCTATGATTTAACATTTATTTGGACATCCTTAGTTGCGTGTGAATAATAAATTTTTTCCAAATATTGAATTTCGAACTAGGTATGGTAATTATGACTTTATAGTAATGCCTTTTGAACTAACTAATGAACCCTCTATTTTCATTATTCTAATTTATAGGGTTTTCAATGAATATATGGATTAAATTTTTGTGTTATTTATTGATGATATCATGGTTTACTCAAAAATCTATACAGATCATGTGAATCGCTTGTGCATTAGTCTGAATACTCTTAGAAGGAACAAGTTACACGGAATCTTTATAAAGTTTGAATTCTAGCTTCAAACATCTTATTTTCTTGGCTATATTGTCTCTAATGATTGAATTTTATATAATATTAAGAACAAAAAGGAAAATTAGGAATGGACTACACCATCAAAAATAATCGAAGTTATGTGGTTTTATTGGTTTAATTGGTTATTATTAGTTTTTTTCAGAACTTTTCCCAGTTAACTAACCCGTTAACCAAGAATATTCATAAAGGGGATAAGTTTGTATGGAAAAATTAATTTGAAGAATGATTTTTAGAATTGAAGAAGATGTTAGGGAATTATCTCATCTTGACTCTAATATTGGGAAATGGTGGATTTTTTTATAGTGATACATCAAAGAGATGGAATGGTTGTGTCCTTATGAAGAATGATAGATTTATTACCTATGCATCAAGGCAGTTAAAACATCTTGAATAGAACTATAGAACTCATGATCTTGAGTTAGAAATTGAAAATTTTCACTATAAAGATGGAGAAATTATTGATATGCTGAAAGATGTGATATATTTATATACCATAAGTGCTTGAAATATATCTTCTCATAGAATGAAATAAAAATGAGGAAAAGGTGAAGGATTGAGTTTATTAAGGATTTTGATTGTTCAATATACTATCAACCATGTATGGTAAATAAGGTAACTAATGCATTGAGCAGGAAAGAACATGGAGTTATAAACCAAATGATAATTTATAAGGATCTAATTACATGAATCTAGAGAGGATGGATATAGAAATTATCAAATATTGTGAAACGTCACTAATTTTTTAATTGGTTTCCCAACCATATTTATTCTAAAGGAATAAAATATCTTAGCTTGATGATGAGAATATTCAAAAGATAATTAAAGTTGTGAATTATGGGATGATGGAAGACTTTTTTTTGAAGATAGAATTCTATAATTTGTGAGGAGGCTATATGTTCCCTCTATATCGGTGCTAAAAAGGGGGTTATTGGATGAATCCCATAACTATAATTTCCCTTTAAAATCTGGTAGTACTAATATGTATAAAGATATAAAAGATCATTTCTAGTGGGATTACATGAATCTAGAAAATATTGATTATGTATCAAGATGATTACTTTTTAAACTGATGAATGATTAAAGACAACATCTTATAGGGGTCTTGCAGCCTCCTCATATTCCTACATGTATATGGGATGGCATAACTATGGATTTTTTCCCTATATTACCCAAAAGTCCCAAAACTGATGATCCAATATGGGTAATTTTTTATTGACATAACAAATCTTCTCATTTCCTCACTATATAAGAAGAATTTCCAATGGGTCACCTTACATGAATCTATATCAATGATGTTGTAAGACTTCATGATACACATATCTAAATTTTTTCTAATCATGAACTATGATTTACATCAAAATTCTGGAAAAAAATTTCAATGTCCATCGATACTGAGATTTATTTCAGTACTTCTTATCACCCTCAAACCAACGGGCAGTCAGAAAGGACGATCCAAACATTAGAATACATGTTGAGACCATGTTCACATGATTTTCAAGGTATTTGGGATCAATATTTATATTTGGTATAGTGTTCCTACTACAGTAGTTTCCCTTATTTAATTAAAATAGAACAATAAAAAGAATTGTATGGTAATAGATTTGGTACACCAACATTTGGGGAGGATGTTGGTGAAAGGAAGATATTAGGCCTGAAGCTTATGAAGAAAACATCAACCAAGGTAAAGACTATTCAAACACATATTCAATAATATCAATGTAATAAAAAGAGTTATGTTGATAATAAAAGGTTGGATTTGGAATTTCAAGTGGGAGATCACGTTTTCTTGAAAGAATCACCATGGAAGGATGTTATAATATCTAGTAATAAAGAAAAATTACGACATAGGTAAATTAATCCTTTTGAAATTCTGTACAGAGTTGGATCTGTGGCATATTATTTGGTGATGCAACCCAACCTCTTTAAAGTACACAATGCCTTCCATGTTTCACTGTCAATAATGTACATGACAGACTGAAAAAATGTCATCAATTCTAAAGAAATAGATCTGGAACCGGATTTATCTAATTGTAAAGATCCTATCTAAATTTTAGACACTTAAAACAGAAGATGGCGAATCATATGAGTTAGATAGTAAAGGTACTTTGGAAAAATCATAAAATTTATGAACTGACATGGGATCTTTAGGAACATATGATTAAGAACTACCCAAATCATTTTATGAGGTAACATTCTCGAAATATGAGTATGAAAATTTTGAAGGAGGGGAGAATGTAACACCCTAAAAATCTGAAATAAATTAAATATAAAGAACAACACACACAACACTATGTCTCCACATAACAAAACATGGTTATTATAATTATATAAAATAAGATAGTTATAACCTATTCATGAAAACTAATTTTTCAACTTCTGTTATTTGAATTTTGAAAAACTTACATACACAATTGGGATTGGTAAGAAATTTAGAGTCAGATAGGATCAACAAATTTTTTGGTGAATAGTATCTGGACCCTTACAAATAGTAATATGACCCTTATAAATAGTAACCATACCCATGAAAGTATAAATTATTTTTAGGAACCTTATAAATAAATTTATGATATAATTGTATAAGAAATTAAATATTTTAAAAATTACTATTTATGTGTTGGTATTTTTTAGTAATAAATATTTAACTAAAATTATATAATTAAATAATTTATATAAATAAAAATAATTTTCAAAAATTTTATACATAAAAAAATATTTTTTTCCAATGATTTTAGGATAATTTAATTATACCTTAGTTAACTTTTTAGGGTGTTATATAATTATTATTAATTTTTTAAAAAATATTTTCCTAGTGAATGATGATTTTAACTAAAAAATAAATTTATCATCTTTATAAAATTAACTTAATAAATTTGAGTTCATTTTTGGTTTATAAACATCAAAAAATGTATAGGGTGAATTTATTAGATTTATCTGAAATGCTTGAATTTTTTGTGAATAGTAAAATATGATAATTTACGATAAATGGTAAATATAAAAATTATGTAGTCATGGACTATGTTTGGTGGGTGTAAAAACATTTCTTTTGAACTTACAAGAACTTATTACTATATTTTTCACAAGAATAAATTTTATTTCTTGTCCTGCAAAAATTAATAAAATATTGAAAAATCACTTCTCTCCTCCACTATAAAATCCACCCCTCACCCCTCTTCTCCATGTGCCTCTAATCCTTGAATCATGTCTAAAATCATCCAAAATCACATTCCATGGTCTATCACTCCTGTCTAGGTGTTGTTGGACTCTCCAAAATTCCAAAACCCCTTTCACTAAGAAGGTTCTCAAGGAGGATAATTCAAGTGTTAAACCCTCTTATTTTTTACTTTATTTTCATTTCCATTTATTTTATCATTCTATACTATCCTCAACTCCAATATACAAATGATCATGATAACACCATTATCATCTATATACTCGAATTATATCATGTTAATGTATTATCCATCATCAATCTCCAAACTCTCTATCTTTTATTTGAAAAATGAAATTATTTTCTTGGAGGTGCTAATTTACAACCTTCTTAAACGACGAACTTTCATTCTTTAATTTATACATCAGGGATTATCAAGAAATATAATTTTTGTTGAAAATAATTATATAATATGTATTATAACTTATGTAATGTTCTGGAACAATTATATATATATGATATTCAAAAATAGAACCAAACAGGTTTATTGTGATTAAGAAACGGCTATAATTAAGCTAAACGATTATCATTAATGATTCATCGTAATATATGGAAAAATAATAATAAATAATACAAATTAATCTTTTTTTTGTTCATTAATAACATATAAATTAAATTATGTAGAATTAATCCCATTCCACATGAACTTCCATACTCATATAAAAGTATACTCATTGTGAAAACTACGGAAATGAATGCTCCTAAGTGATAAAATTGTATCTTATAACTCATCAAAAGGAAAAAAATGAACTTAATAAAATTTTACACAATAAAATAAATATATATAAGGTTATGAATCAATTAATTAATTAATTAATTTTATTATCTAGTCAGTTAAGTTCAATTGAAGAAAACATTCGAACATAAGGTGAGGGTTTTCTACTCGAACCTCCATTTTCATTCGCATAATGCTTTATTCCTCAATAAACCAATGTTATTATTCATTATTTTTACATAATTTTTTATAAATTATATATTTTTGTTATAAAATACTATTTCTAGATTATTTCATCATTCATTGACTTGATATTAAATTTTTTACAATCTTTATTTCTTAATCCTTCCCGATACGGTAGCCCGGTTAAAATGAACATATCTATATCCTAACCATTTTCAAGAACAATATATAATATGTGTTAATAATACATTATCTTTATAAAATCACTAATTTTTTAATGAAAAATTTTCTTACCGATTTTTTGGTTTTATAAAATGATTTTTTCAAAGTAACTCTTATTTAAAAAATAAAAAAGAGTATTTCTCTCAATAATTCCTCGATGATTTTATTAGATTATTTTCATATATTTGAAAAACATTGTTAATTATTATGTTTAATTGGGATTAATATTTTATGATATCATATATCATATTGTATTTAATGGTTAATGATTAATCCTAAAATGGATGTGCTCTCTTCATTCATAAACCATATTACTCTTAATGGTTATATATTATGTTTACTAATTGGGTAATGTTGTTTACATTTCATATGTTAGTTTCATTATTAATAGATATTTTCATTATGTTTCACCCCTTTAATACGAGGAATGAATTTGACTTATTACATGTTGGTTGGGGCCCACTATAGCCCCTAGATGCATTGGTATGTCTCATTAAACAAAATACCCTATGTTTTTAAGGATTTTTATCTTGTATTGGCCAAGCCCATGATGGTATGATTATGTCATCTAGAATTATGTATTCCCTCATTATGAAACTAGTATTTGACATTCCATGGAATTCGTGAAAAAGTATAATATCAAGGGATATGTTTTTTATGGCTTTATTTTTTCATATTTTATTCTTACTATGTTATGCAAAATATTTTGTTTTAATGGAACATGTTTTTTAGTTATTCATCAAGACTTATTATTTGTGCTTACACTATACTGAATACCCTTACTAAGAAACTGATATCACCCCTATATTATATTTTATTTTCCCCCAAGATTCAAAGATGAATTTTTTAAATGACATGCAGCATAATCTGGAGTTATGGATGTTTCCAATTAAATGGATATGTTGTATTCCCTTTATTGTTATAATGTAAATCATAGGTTTATATCTGGTTTTCCAAATAAACTAAATTATTTGGTCCTTTTGGATGTGTTTTCCTAGTTTATATGCCAACATAATAAAATAATACACCTACTCTGGGATTCTGTGGTTGGGGTATTATAGCAGACATCAAATACCACTAATTACATGATGTAATGGAAACACCTATTCATTCCTCCAAATCAATTTTTTATTTTCATAGAAGCCACTTTATGTTAGTGGGAACCGACCAAATACACTTTTCATTAGGATATTAAAAATTCAAAACCATAACTCATGAAAATCTTTGCAAAACCGAAAATCACATGATCTGACTAAGAATCGATGGCTCCATCGTGTAAACACCACCATCATCATCACATCACCGCCTTCAGTAGTACATCGCCTGTCATTTCCATCTTCAATGAAGGAAACCGTCACAGGAGTTGCAGCCCTTCATCGGAGAAAAAAAATCATCCTTCAACCATTCTTGTCGTTGACCTTCATCCATAGGATCGTCGAAGATCATCGACCCACCGTAAAAACATCATTAATTTTCCGTCATCTCCAACCGTCACAGAAAACATCCTAACAATCGTCGCTACACCTTAATCATCACCGCATCAAGAACAAAAAATACTAAAACCAGATACACATATTTAAAGGATAAAAACAATCAAAGATGCACCTGGAGGACCAATATCTGCCGAGCCACACATCCCAAAGCCTCAAGTAACCATTGATCCAGATCCAACTAGTAAAGGTACTCAGAAACACAAGGCCATAGTTGGGAATTGAGAGGAAATGGAATGAAAACACCAGCATCATCAATGCCGCAGAAATACAGTAGTAGAAGAACAAAAACCTGCCAAATCAGTTTGCACCAGAAGATATGCCGACCGCCGATCCGCATAACCCAAAACCACTGAATTACCACTTCTCCTACTCCGACTAGGAGAGGCTCAGAGGAACTTGAGGAAAGAGTAAGGATTGAGCGGCCTAGTGATCGAAAAGAAAAAACCGTCGACGGGAAGGATGGAAGAGTTGAAGAAGAAGATCCAGAACATCGAGCATCACAACAAAGAAAGATAACTACCAAAGAATAAAGGAACCACCACGAAGAAGGAGAACGATGAAAAGGTAAGTACGGAAAAGGAGGAATTCTGAAGTGGAAATCCATCACCACTGAGGAAGGATTTAGAAACCCTAGGAGGGGACCCGAGATAGGAGATGGGAGTCAGGCGATTTGGGTTCCATCAGAAGAACCTATGCATTAAATACAATTTTAGTGTGTCCTGAGACTAAAGTAGTGAAGGTACACATATCATCTTCTATAGAATAACAAATTTATATATAATTATACATCCACCCAATATTTCATTTCTATATATATTTCTGAGGGTATCAGATCATCACCTGATTGATTTGATATTGAATTATCAGTGAAATTTCATAATGGTGTGATGATTGCATCCCATGTGTGTAACTCCTATCTAATAAATGTTTTTGTTAATGTTTTTCCTAGAGATCTTATTTTCTCCAAATAGTTTAATCTGATGTAATTTTTGGAACATATTAAATACCTCTATATAGATCCCGTATAAATTATAATGATCTAAAATTGATACTTCATATCAAAAATAAACCCACAATAATATATTTGTGTTAGGATTAATATGAACTCAAAAAAATAAATCCATTATATTGGTCTTAATATAAATTAATGGGGTTTATCTATCTCAATGGTTTAAAGAGAATCTCATTAATGATAATATGCCTATTGTGTGTGTGTGTGCTGATATGTTTCTAGAAAATATGCATGGTATTCCCTTAAATCAAATATTTTGGATTGAAAAAGAACTCAAACCTAGTTTAATACATACTTTAAAAAAACCATATAGAGTGACCCTGAATGAGTTTCATGAGTTTAATAAGAAAACCCAGGATAATATATATAATGTGATTATAAATACTAGTGCTTCTCCATGGGATGCATTAGTTATTTTTGGTAAGAGGAAATACATATTATTTCATTTTATCATAAACATACTATGATAATGATCAAAAAAAGTATCCACCACCCTATATTTATGCATTGTTTGATCAAATATATGTAATCAATAGTTTAAAATCCTACAATTTCAGTTGATATATTTTCCTACAAATAATTCTCTATGTGGTATCAATCGTCACATGCCCTAAAACGAAGGACATGATACATTAGTAAATTAAATTAATAATATTTAAAATATCATTATGACGACATATAATATATTTATATGTGATAAAAATATTAAAATTCATTAAATTTGAAAATTGATATGAAGTAATATTAGAATCATTTGATGTTTAATAAAGCTATTTTTGAAAATTGTAGATTATTATTGAATTTTTTTTGAAAAAACATGGTTTTTAGTTTTTCAATTACATAAATGTAACCTTATTTATCAATTTATAACTGTAAAATTATCTTAGTTTTATTTTATCTGTTTTTAATGATATATTTATTTTTAGTTAAGATGAGTAAAATAATGGGTTTGGCTAATTTTATTGAAATTAATGAAATTATTGTGACAAAATAATGACTTAAATATTTATAAAACTCTTGTTCTATAATGTTATATATGTAATATATTTTTTACAAATACATGATTAACATTTTAGAATATAAAAATTGTCTAAGAAAAACTATTTTTGATATATTATAAATATTATGTCAAAAATAAATTTTCTATTTTTAAGAAATTTATTTTAATTAAATATAGGGAAATTTTGGATCAATCAAAAAATATTTTGTGAATTAACTTCATATATTTTTCTTCATAAGATAAATACAATTATTTAATTTTTAATTTATCCTAATTATTGTTTAATATAGTAATCTAATGAGGCACAATGTTTCCTATGATTACATTACTTATAAAAAATCTAGAATTTGTTTATTTGGTTGTAAATTCTTACCTACATTTATTAACAACATTCCTTCACAAACCTAACATAAAAATAACTAAATTCCATTCATTCCACTTACATTACATTCTTTTCCAAGGATACTCCCCATTTAATCACTTATAAAATGAGACCACTTCCACCCCTTCTATAATTCACCACTTATTCAAATTAATATTGAATATATTCCATAACTACATATATTTTAGGTCATATACATGCCCTAATTCCATTATAACCCCTTATTTTATCATAATCACGTCATTTCTATGGATAATTCTAATGAAAAACAAAGTTCCTAATGAGAGTGTGTCTTCTTCTTAGTATTCATTTTTTAATTCTTCTTATCCATATCTTTCAAAATGTATTTAATATAATATATTTTGTATCATTTATAAACTTCTATTTAGTTACATTAATTTTACAACAATTATTCACCCCCACTAATCCACCAAGAAAAAACATTAGCATCGATTATGCTTTCATTCGGACAACTACACCCATGAAATGTTGAGGTATGTTTTTCATCACTGCCTTTCCCAGATGGTTACATAGATGAAAATGATGAAAAAATATTCTTTTTCTGTATCAAATATAAAAATAAAATTATTAATAATATTTTTCTACTTCAATTACATTTTTTAGAAATGTATAATGTTTTTTTGTTCAAGTTTATGATACCATTTCCAAATCAACAACATATTTTTTTATTTGTTATCGCCTAAGATGAATAAAATTTTAAAAAATATTATGTATAAATATTATATTGACAACTATGATTCTATTATTTTGGTTGAGAATTTATTTTTAATATAGACTTATCTATTATTATAAATTTAAGTGAAACAAATAATCATCGACCAAACCACTTCAGGTAACCGATAAGATTGGAAAAAAAATTAATAAATTAATGTCATATGAAAATAAATAGATCCTAGGAAAGTAATTATATATAATTATGTTCTTATTTTGGTTTTCAATGTACATAACATAAATATATAGGAATTTATGTAAAATTTAAGAACACTTTCAAACATAATGTTACGGTTTCATCTAAAAACATTCTTCATTAAGACACATGTTCAATTATTCCCAAAATTTATAGTAAATTATGTATTTATTATCAACTAGATATTTAATATCAGTATTATCTATATTAATGGTCTTTTAACTATAACTTCAACCCCTTCTTCATTCAGTAGGTTCTTATTTAAATAATTTTTAATATAAAAGGGATTGTTGGCTCAAACACCCTTCAATGATAAACATTTTACATTATGCACAAATTTAAATTTATATGGTTTATTTTCTACCTAATTATTTTTCCCATGAAACATATTTTATTCATGTTATTTTAGGTACATTTTCAATGTATTTTTCATTAATTTTTTTTATTAAACTTTTACACAAATCCAATTTTCTTCTTCACTTAAGTCCTTTTACACATGAGGTATGAAATAACTTCTTGATAGGGATCTTCCATGTCTCATTTCATAAAATTATCTTTTCAACTATTGGATTTTCGTTTATATGAGGTTATTAATTTACTTTATTATTTTCCTCCACATTGAAAAAATTATTCCTCAAATAATGGTATTTTTTTTATATAAATTACTCAAATACATTCCAGTGGATATTATTATTCCATGTAAAAATTTACCTATATGATGTGTCATATATATGGAAAATATGTTTCATGTCTGGTTACCTTCATGTTTCACATCACAGCTTTAACAACCTCATATTTTATTATATATTTCCCTTTATATAAGTTTCATTGACATCCCTCTTTTCTTATAATTACGAGTTTTAAAAATCAATGGAAATGTAATAAAATTTTATTATGTGGAAAAATTTATCAATTTACAATTAATTATGTAAATGATGTCTTTGGTTGAATTTTTTTTTCAAAACAGATTTAATTTTCTATAAATAGTAAAAATTCTTATTTTTTAAAATATATCATTTCATTTCATTAAAAATAGTAATTTAAAAAGTTCCAATATTTTTTATTTGGTTTTCAAGTGATATTATATCCATTGGATTTAAATTATGATCAAATTTTCATATAATTTGAATAAAAGTGTATTTCTATCCATAAAATATATTTTTATGGACAACTACAATTCATTGAATTTTTCAAGTTAGTTTTTAAATAATTTTCATACAATTTTAGAAATTAAATATGATAAAATTGATTCCAAATTTATCAATATAAGTTTCAAATTTGTTAAATATTCCTCTTTTATTTTTAGGGAATATGAATAGTAATCATGCTAAAATTTATCAACAAAGTAATGGGTAAATCATAAAATTGAGGATAAAAATAACGTGATAAGTAATTAATAATATATCCAAAACTTTCACCTATTTCATTATGTTAGTATATTTCATCCATAGTCATCTAAATTTCAGAAACATGACCTTTTTCATTTATCTTTTATTTAACCATTTATAATACTTAATTAAATGATAAAGTAAAAAAATTACATTCTCCTTATTTCGAATATCTATAATATTCTATGACATTGATAAAAATAACTAATGTCTTGATATAAATTCATACATTAAATACTAATTGCCTAGTTTTCTCATTGTAATTTATTGAATAATCTTAGTGATTGAATAATTATCTTAAATTCTAATATAATGTCAATATAGTATATATTCAACTAATTAAAAATACAATTAATTATTTTAAATATAATACAATTAATTTAAATTGTAATATTTATTGTTTTCCAATAATATTATAGATACAAATTTTAGGGATGTGTGAAATTAATATATTCAAATTCCATCTTTTCCTTGATCTATTTCAAGTAAAACATAATGAATACTTTCAAAAATGAGATTACTAATTTCTAATAAATAGTAATATTGTATAAAATTATTTACAATTCATATAGTATATGGTTTAAAAATTCTAACTTGGTTGGTTTGTGAGTCATTTTTCCTCTTATTGTTTCCTCTTGGCCCTTATTGTGTGGAAAAAAATAAAAGTGTAGAAATTGTAAAAAGGGTAATGGGGGTTAAAACTGATATATATGGGTGAAAAAAGAAATAAAAATGACAAAATATTATTGAATGGGATTATTTTGAGGCACATTCCTTTATATTTTAATTATATGAATTTGATCCATTGGGATATACAAATTAATTATATTAATTTAATATTGTATGAAATTCAATGAATGCCCCTCCCATCACAAATAAAAGGAAACACCTTCTCTATTTTATATACACCATAATGAGTATCATATCTCAACAAAACCTAGACCATTTATATTATAAAAATAAAAAATGAATTTCAAAAGGATCGAGTAACAACTGATAACAGGGG
The DNA here is from genome assembly GCA_963277665.1 of Viscum album. Taxonomy (NCBI): domain Eukaryota; kingdom Viridiplantae; phylum Streptophyta; class Magnoliopsida; order Santalales; family Viscaceae; genus Viscum; species Viscum album. Next base: position 502,825,711 of record OY728122.1, on the reverse strand, counting down.
TGAATTAGTTGTTCACTTTTTATAAGTTTTAATACTTTTAAAAAATGTAACAACAAAAACCAATTAATTTTTATTTTTTTATCATATTCTCTTAAATACTTATGCATGAATCCTATCATTTTTCAATGTTTCAAACAAAATAATTGAACAGAAACCAAAGAATAAAGAGTTTCTTTAATTAGATCCAAAAAACATTAGTCTAAATCACCTGTCTGATTTCGCTAAGTCTGGTTGTCTTATTCTGATGAACTCATTATGATTATCTGCTCAATTAATCTATAGTTTACAAAATGTTCTGAGAAACCTAGTTTAATCTTATTTAATAACATCTACTCAATAATTATTTTTCTATACTATGTTTCACAAATACGGTCTTCTAAATCTAGTTGACAAAATAGTAGAAGTCTAATCCTCTAAAGATATCTCTATTTGGTAGGAACCATCACATCAAATTTTCCATCACTCCACCTTTTTCACTGATGTGAAAAGTTAAAAAATGAGAATGTGGTGTTACTCTATTTATAGGTGACCTCGAAAATAGAAATCAATAAAATTGAAAACATCCATACATCATCAAATTTAAAAAACTATGAAAATCACTCACATTTAAAATTTGAATTTGACTTCTTCAAACATTATCAGATTTGTCTTAGATTTATGCTATATTTAATGTCACTTTTGACCACTTCAACTCATTATATATCATATTCTCTATAACCACCCTTCTTGAACATCTCTTATTTTCTTAAATACAATGAATCATCCTCATCTCACAACCCTAATGATTCATCATATTCATCTTTTGATTCTTATTATGATCTTCCTTTCTTTCTCATCTCATTACAATATTCATTTATTTTTCATCTCATTAAGATCTACCTTTATTTCTCATATCATTATGGTTTTCCTTTATTTCACAGCTCATTACGATATTCCTTTATTTCTCGTCTCACTAAAATCTTCCTTTGTTTCATAGAGTTTGTTAGATTGAATTTCCTTCTAGGAGTCAATTTGATCATCTTTCCATCTCAGAGATATCCTTGTCATATTTCCTCCTCAGATTCAATATTATGTAATCTTCAAAGTTATGGAATTCTTATTATTATGGAATTATCATCATGTTGGAAATATCAACCCTAAAAATATCAAATTATTTAAAATTCATCATCTTTACACATTAAGACTTATGAAAACGTTTATGTCTAGTAGTTCTAGATCCAATCTGTTTTCGGATTTTTGGGAACGATAAAATCAATAAGATTTATCCATTTCATAAAATGATTTTATCCTCAATGTTTTCTGGATTTATTATAACTCTATGATCAGAAAAGATTATTTTAATTTTGGTTATAAATTTCTAGAACCTTCTAACTCCTAACTTCGATTTCTTCAAAAAAAAAGTATTAAGTATCAATGTGACTTCATCACTCAGAAAAATCTATCTCTCTAAATAATTTTTTTTCTTATGAATCTTCATGGAGATGGATCAGAATCTGATAATGTAACTAATCAAAAACGTCATCTTTCTAAAATATTCTGCATCTTTCGATGTTCAATCTGAAAAAATTAGTTCATAAACCTATGTCTAATAAAAATCATAATGAAAAAGTCTCCCCTCTATTTTTCGGTTTTAACATTCATAACCTTTAAACATACTTACAGGACTCCTTATGATGGATTAATTCCAATTTGTGAATAAAAAAAAATTCTTATACAAAATGATTATACAAAAAAAAATACAAAAAAAATTATAAATATAATATATCACAATGGTTCCTCAATACCCCCCTTTAGATTTATTCACAACCATTTGGAACAACTTTTTCTATGTCTTAGAATTTTTTCAAGACATATGTTTTGTAAACAACTCATTTTTTTTACTTTTATCAAAATATATAATTTCTCTAAATAGAGTGTCATGACACCACACTTATAGATAAAGTAATTATTTTAAGAAATTCTATACCTATGTGGAATGAATATTTTCAAAGAAAATTAAGATAATATTTCCACACTATTATCTTCTCCTCTCTCACTTTTCTTTTTATCTACCCCGTTTTATTATAACTACAGCTTCAGATTCATAAAATTAATATCTGTGAAAACTTCTTAGAATGTAAAAAATGGTGTTACATTATCTCCCCATTTTTCAACATAATCAAAATCAAGATAGTAGTTTTTCATTATAAGAATTAGGATAACATTGGAGGAGACTAAACATGGGGTTACAACCTCAATTCCACAAACCTATCTTTGGACATTGATTTTATGATGATAGCAGCAATTTGATACTTCATTGATAAATATTTCAGCATGAAATCTCTATAAGACACATTCTCTTTTATAAAGTGATACATTATATGTAACACCCCCAAAATTCAAAATTAATTACATTGTATTTGATATTCTATAGAAAATGAATCACCAAGTGCATAAAGGAATGTAATATACTGAAAATTTGTAATATAATTAGTATTTTAAATAAATTTTATACAATCCATAGCATTAAATTCACACAAAAATTATGTTATATTTTCTTACACAGAGGAAAAATCCTGATCGATAGCTTTCATTACATACAAGGCCGAGTTTTAACCGAATAATCATATATTTTTAATATATTTTTAATTAATATAATAAGACCTAACCAAGAAATTGAATTAGAAGTTATGAATAGTATTATGTAAGTTATAAAAATATAATTATAATAATTATATTAGACATATTCATATGTTAAAAATTAATTATAAATGAATATAGGAACAATTTTATATAAACAGAATGTTTTTATATAAAATCGTTTTTCTGCTCACAAAGCTATTTTAACTTAATACATTAAAGTAATAAAAACTAGTCAGTGATTTTAATAAAATATATATTTTATATATTAAATAAAATACTTTTCATATTAATCCCATGTATTTTAGTATCATAAGACAATAACAAACCCAATTTTATGCATAAAGTACTATATTTTAATTAAAGATTTTTTACAACCATTTAATTGATAAACTATTCAAAATTGAAAATTTGACACATTTATGGATTTTATATATCAAAATATACTTTTTTTCGTTAGTAAAACAGAAAAAAAAAATTTGGGTGATTTTTTTGTATTTATCTGGGAGACTTCATTTTTTAATGAATAGTAAAAAATACTAATAATTAATTCAAAACTACATGTTCATATAATTTATTTATATGGTAAAATTATATGTTTAATTAGGAATAAAGTGTAATTATATTATATTATTATAAATTAGTACAATTTATTTGGTTTAAATCGATTTCACTTTGAAATCGATATACAAAACTAGAAAACATTTAGACTTTTTTACTTTAAAAACATGCATTGTCATCCCATCTGTGGGATTAAATTTAAATTAATTTTTTCCACTTATGAGATTAGAATTTTTAAAAATGGATACCATATTTGGAATCCAAATAACTTGTAATATATAATAATTTCAACTTATTTTTTTATAAAAATTTTTAGTAGAAGTAATTAAATTTAATTACAATTATTAAGGAAAAATTTAGCTTCAAAAAGGACTAAAATGCTTACTAAAGGGCCCAAATGACCTAGCCCCTTGTCAAAAACACATATTATGGTCATTATTAGACCATTTTACTTCTATTATTGTGTATTTTTAATTATTTTTTTGGTAGAAACATAGATAAACCTAACTTCTTTTCAAAAATACCAAGTGAGTCCTTTTTCATACCTTATAAACGGCCACCACCTGTCCCCCTTCCTCACACCTTTCTAGGAACATTTAATCATCCAAAATATTCCCAAATAGTCTTCGATCATCCATCTCATCGACCCAAAAGCCTTTCTTTGGGATGAAAACTAGCTAAGGAAACCTTTCAGTACAAACCAAAATGTGTTACCCAATTACGAGGTAACAACTATAATTAAGAATTTAATTTTTAATTTCCTTATCTTTCCCATAAAATCAGGTAATAATATTATTTTATAAAAACACCAATATCCTAATTATACTATTATGTCGTTATGATAAGGGTTTTACCTACACATATACACACATCCATCAAATTAGTGACGAAGATATTGTTTATGTGAATAGTGAGCTACTGCCTCACGAAATAATGATTGTTTGTTATTCCTTTACCGCCTCACATGGTGGTAATTATTTAAATGATAACATTTTTTGAAATTTTTTGTTTATTAAAAAAATATTTAATTTCATTTGAATAGTGAAAATATTTATTTTTTAAAATATATCATTTCTTTCCTTTAAGAATAGTAATTTAAAAAGTTCCAATATTATTTTTATTTTTAGGTGATATTATATCCATCAGATTTACATTATGATCATAATTATATATAATTTTTATATATGCCTATTTTTATCCTTAAAATGCATTTTTCTGAACAACTACTTTTCATCGATATTTTAAAGTTAATTTTTAAATAAGTTTCTTAAAATTATAGAAATTTAGTTTCATAAAATGTATTCCAAATTTTTAAATATAATTATCAAATTTGGTAAATATTCCCCTTTTATATTTAGGCATTATGAATAGTAATCATGGTAAAATTTATGACCAAATTAAAGGCTAAATCATGAAATTGAGGATAAAAATAATGTGATATGTAATTATTAATATATCCAAAACATTCAAATATTTCATTGGGTGAGTATTTCATCTATAGTCAACCAAAATTTTAAAATATGATCCTTTTCCATTTATATTTGATTTTGAAATTTATAATATTTAAGTAAATCATAAAGTTAAAAATTAAATTCTCTTTATTTTAGTATAAATAACTATTTTTGACATGGATAAAAACAACTAATTTTTAGCTATAGATTCGTACATTAAATACTAATTGATTGGTATTCTCATCGTAAATTATTTTAAATTCTTAGTGACTGAATAATTACCTTAGTTATAATGTAATTAAATTATAGTATATATTAAATTATTGAAAAATATAATAAATTATTCTAAACATATTACAGATAATATAAATTGGATCAATTATAGTTTTCGAAGAATATTATAGATACAAATTATTGAGTGTGTGAAATTATTAGATTCAAATTCTATATTTTCTTCGGTGTATTTTAAGTAAAATTTATTCAATACTTTTCAAAATATGACTAAGATTATTTTATCAAAAATAATATTTTATTAAATTATTTAAAATTCATATGGGATTTCGTTTAAAAAATCAAACATGGGTGATTTTTAGGTCATTTTTCCTCTTATTGTTTCTTCTTAGCCCTTAAAGTGTGGAAACATTTAATAGAAGAGAAATTATAAAAATGAATAATTGGGGTTAAAACAAAAATATATAACAGAAAACATAAATAAAAATGTAAATGTTTTATTTTATGGTAGTATTTTTTGGTTTTTTTATTTATATTTTATATGAATTTGGATCCATTGGGACACTAAAATTTATTTATATTATTTTAATATTTTATGGAATTCCATGAATTCCCCTCACTGCACTTATAAAGGGACACACCTTATCTATTTTATTTACACTATATTGAGTATCAAATGTAAACTAAACCTAGAACATTTATCTTTAAAAAAAATTATTGATGTTCCAATGTATCATGTAATAATTGATAATGATGTTTGAATTAGTTGCCCACTTTTTAAAAGTTTCAATACATTCTAAAAAAATGACCCCTAAAACCTGTTAATATGTATTTCGATGTCATATTTTTATAAATACTTATTGATGAAATAAGTTGGAAAAAAATTAAATCACACAAATTTTACAAAGTTCAGCCTCACTGTTTGAACCTATATCATTCTCATAGCCACTCCCATGGGTCTATGAAAAATAACTCTTATGAAGAAGTGAATACAACTTGTGTCCACTCCCATTAGACACATTCTACCTCTTGATATGAAACATTATACTGAATCCCATCTATTTTCAATGATTCATACAAAAAAAATGAGCCCAAATAAAAGAATAAAGACTTTGTTCAATTTGATCCACAAAACATCTGTCCAAATCCCCAATCTGATTTCACTGAATATGATTTTCTTTGTCTAAGGAACTAAATACAATTATCACTATACTCAATCTAAAATTCTCAAAATCTACTCAAAAATATAGTTTTATCTTCATTATATTATCAACTCAATTATATTTTCTATATATGATGATTCTTAATATGATCTTCTAAATCTGGTTGAAAAAAATGTTGAAGTGTAAACTTCAAAGGATATCTATATTTTATAGGAACCATCACTTAAAATTTTTTAGCTCTTTACCTTTTTCACTTACGTGAAAAGATAAAAAATGAAAATGAATTATGCCTCTATTTATAGGTGATTCATAAATGAAAAATTCAATAATTGAAAATATTCCCCACTTCATAAAATTTTCAAAACATTGAAAATCACTCACATATAAACTTCAACATTGACGTATTCAAACCTTATAATATTTATCATATATTTATGATGAATTCAATATCATGTTTTACTACTTCAACTCTTTACATATCTTCTTCTATGTAACTACATTTCTTGAACTTATTTTCTTTTCATCTGTACAACGAAACCTATTTATCTCATAACCATGAATCTTTCTAGGATCCAAATCATAATGAGATTTTTTCTTTCTGAGGATTTAGATAACATTATAGGAGACTGAACATTAGGTTGAAACAATAACTCAACATTACATTATTTCAACATTTCATTTGTGAATATATCAGTAATTTGATACTTCGTTGAGATATACTCTATCAAGACATCTCTATAAGAAACGCTCTCTTTTATAAAGTGAAACGTTATATTTAACGACCTAAAATTCTAATGTAATAGAATTGAATTTGATAGTCTATAACAAACAAATCACTAAGAGAATAAGGAAATGTAATATCCCAAGAATTTATAATATAATTAATATTTTAAATAGATTTAATATAGTCTATAGCGTTAAATAAACACAAAAACTATGTTATATTTTCATACATTCAGGAAAAACATCATTTGATATCTTGCGTTACATGCAAGGCTGAGTTTCAACTAAAAAAATACATCATTATAATATTATTATTCAATATAATGAAACATAACCTATACATTAAATTAGAACTTATGAATAGTATTAACAAAATTATAGTGATAAAATTATTATAATAATATATGATAAATTAATATGATAAAAATTAATTAGAAATTAATAAAGGAACCAATTTATTATAAACATAATGTTTTAATATAAAACTGTTTTTCCTCACTAAGATATATCATCCTAACAAATTAAAGTAATAAAATTTAGTGAATAATTTTAATAAAATATATATATTATAAATTCTAAAAAATATTTTTCCTATTAATCCCTTGGATTTGAAAAGCATAGGACAACAACAAACCCTATTTGTTTGCACAAAATACTATATTTTGTTAAGGCATTTTTTCCACCTTTTATTGGACAACTTATTTTTAATCAAAAAAATTTCAACTTTAATGATTTAATATATCAAAATAATATTCTTATTTGAATAAGAAACATAAAAATTATTTTAGGGTGAATTTTTCTCTGATGCTTTATTTTTTAATGAATAGTTACAAAATGTTGAAATGTAATTAAAAACTAATTCTATCATATAATTTATTATTAAGTAAAATTATATTTTATATTGGTTTTAAAGTGTAATAATATTATATTATTATCAATTAATACAATTTAGGTCATTTGAATCAATTTCAAATTGAAATTAACATAAAAAATAGAAAACTTTTGAACTTTTTTACTTTAAAACCCAGCATTGTCATCCAGTGTGTGAGATTAAATTAAAATTTATTTTTTCCACATATGAGATTAGAATCTGGAAAAATGGATACTATATTTAGAAACAGAGTAATTTATAATGTATAATAATTTTAACATATTTTTTGACCAAAAATATTAGTGAAAGTAATTAAATTTAATTGCAAGTATTTTGTAAAAATTAAGCTTAATAATGGACTAAACCTTTAACATAATGGCCCAAATGACCTAGAAACTTGTAAAATAGACATTTTATGGCCATAATGAGACCATTAATCTTATTTTAATGAGTTTTTTTTGGGTTTTATGTCGTTTTTATGTAATATCATTGGTACACCTAACTTATATTTAGAAATACCAAGTGAGCCATTTTTCCTCCCTTATAAAAGGCCACAACAAATCCCCCTTCATCACACCACTCAAGCCACATTTAATCATCCATAATCTTCCCAAATAGTATTCTATCATCCCTCCCCTTGACCCAAAATCCACTATTTGGTAATAAAACCATCTAAGGAAACCTTTTGGGAAAAACCAAATAGAGTTAACTAGTTACGAGGTAACATGTTTTATTAAGGATTTTAGTTTTAATTACCTTATCTAACCCATAAAGAAATATTATTATATTATTTTATAATAACAACATTATCCTAAATAATATATTATGTTGTTATTATATGGTTTTTACCTAAACACACACACATATAATGGGTTATGGACATTCTATTTATATGAATGGTGAACTACTGCCTCACGAAATGGTGATTGTTCGTTTTTACATTACCCGCTATTATGGTGGTCATATGATAGAAATTGTACTTATATATGATATATAATAAATTTATAATATATTTATTATTTTACTGTTTTTTATAGCCCATACCTTTATAAACTTCATTTAAAGTTATTATGATAACGTCTCTTGTGGAAGTATAGAATACCACCCCCTTAATGTGATGTGATTCGTTCATGCTATATATGGAATTTATTAAGGATGATATTAATAAAAATACATGAAATATTGATATTATAAAATAAATATAATAAATTTAATTACATATCATTTACTTTTCATTACATTTCAATATAAAAATTAAATGAAAGTAGTATTCAGGCGTACGTATGGCCTATAGTTTCCATGAACGATGAATTCCATTTCATAAATCCAATTATTAAACATTATTCTAAATACATATATAATTATTATATATTATAGATAATTCTTGGTTTAAATTTTTTAGATTATTAAATCATTGTCTAATTAATAGAAACATCAAATGACATGTCAATACATTGTTGTGAAAACTATGCAATTAACTCCTGAAATAGTGAAATTAAGGAAAGAATGCAAGAACAATGTAATAATATATTTCAAGAAGTTAATATATGATATTATAGACTTTATTTTGGTTATTTTATTATTTAGTAACATATATTAAACCACATAACCAGAGTGTAAAGTCCTCAAAACAAATGGAAGTATAATGTAAGGTATTTTTATCCTAATATACATTCCATTACGACTTAATTATTGTTATGAGTCCTATTTATTTTATAAGTTATATATAATACCTTTGAAATTTTATGTCTTGAATGTCATTATTATCTTGATATTATAAATTTCTTATAATGTTATTAGTTCTTAAGGATTATGATTCAAATGTTTCAGGGTGGTATGGGACAATTTGGAATGTTTTAAGATTATTTTCCTCTCGAATGTTTTAGTAATATTTCATTGGAATTTGTGTTCATAAAATTCCACAACCCTTATTATTATGTATAACCACATGGGAACTATTGAAAAATTTGTATTTTTATTCAATATAGATATTTTTTGAAAGGAACAATTTTTATTAATTAAATCGATTGGTCGATATATGAGGAATGCTTTGGACTGGTGAGGCACAGGTTGGGGGCCATTTAAGGTAATACCTTTAGGTTGGAGAACAGTTAATGAAATCCCCTCGATGCATTGGTAGTCTCATTAGACGAAATAGTTGGCCAAATTATATGGGTTTTACCTGATACACTACGTTGTCTAGTGAAAGTTCTTGACGGTACTGGTTCTATGTACCTTGGAAACATGACATCCAATAATTAATAATTTCCTTCATTTAGACTCAGTTATTTTACATTCCATATAAATAGGATCATTATTTCTTAAATTTTACCTACCCTTTCTGAGAATTTCATCTCACCCATATTATGTTTATTTCCCTAGATTATGAAGAAGATAATATTGAATAAGCTTTCAAGGATGAAATTTTTCAGATTATTATGTATCATGTATTATTTTGTTTTCCCAATGTATTATGGGTATCATGTATGTCATATGTATTTACAAGACTGGTAAACTGATTGGTCCATTAATATTTGATTCCATGTAATAATGAAAGTGTGATAAAATAATTCATTAGATCTGGGAATTTGGGGATGATGCATTATATTTGGTATCAATGTAAGTTTAGCAACAACCTTTGGAACTAGATTTAGAAAGCCTAGATCAGGGAACACCCCCCAAATACAGGCATTGAGGATGAGTATAGGTGAAAATCCTAGAGTTTTGGTAAGATTTATCTTATGGGTGTATTATTAGAAATACATCCATGCATGCATACTACAAGTGGATATGGTTCTATAACAGATGTATCAAAGAGTAATAAATCCAACAAGGTATATTAGGCCAAAATTAGGGTACCTGGTACACAAAAATGGACCTTACTATGCACCTAGTTTGACACTCCTGGGGGATATTCTTAAGATAGTTAAAACATTCCCTACCTACCATTATAATGGATTAAAATGTAAATATATACCCCAAGAAACCTTATTTTTGGCTCTGAGATTGTCGATTTATATTTTTTTTCAAATTATATTATGTGTTATTGTATATTTATAATTATACAATGTTCATAATTTCATGATCTAATAATGTATATTCCATTTTTTAGATATGGAACTAGGAAGGACGAATGGAATTAGAACTCATGGAAAATGTATAGACGCCCATGATAGGGAAACCAATACAGCTATCATAGGAAGATAAAATATAAAGGAAATGTTAGGGAAGCTTAATCTGATTATGACACATAAAAATTAACAGATGGAGAAACCATTTCTATAGTGATATTCTCTAATTTTGGACCATGTTATGTGGAAGAGGCCCCCATACTTTTGTTAGACTACTGCTCCAATGTAAATATATAAATGGATTTAGTCTTTATAGAATATATTCATATCATTAGAATATGTTTAAAATGAAAAGGATATGCTTATGGAATCTTGTCTGAATGGTGATGCGGATTAGTTGTGTTCTGTGATCTAGAATAAAAGGGAGGAAGAATATATAGAACTCATGGAATAGATAAATTTTATGGAGACATTATTTGATAAATACAAACTTTGTGATCCAAAAACTGAAATGAAGAGAGAGTTCCTTTATTTAATGAAAAATGAGGATGAAAATGTTTCATAGTATTAAGCTACCTTTACAAGGTTAGCTGGTAAGCTAAAAATTTCATACATAACACATAGTACAATATCGACCACTACTTTGATGTTCTTAAACCAATTCTCTAAATGGAACTTGTTTCTTAGAATTTTCCATCATAAAATGCAATAGTTTTATATTCTATCAAAATAATTATATAATTATCTATGTACAATGTATTGAAAAGTAATAAATAAATGAAAAGGAAGGAAGAGAAAATGATAAATAAATTTAATAAGGGAAAGAAGGATTTTCTTAATTCTGATAACTGTAGGAATAATCACCCTAATAAATGCTTTAAAGGATTAGTATTTTTTTAATATGTGTTTGGAAAAGGGTCACAAGGAAATATAATGAAATGGAAGTAAGTAAAATAGTTCTATTAAATGTTCAAACATTAAGGATTTGGGTAACTATGCAAACTAATTCCCCATGTTTCAAGGTAATATAACTCCGAAGAAGCTAAGAGATCAAGATCAATCATTTTTTATTGATATAAATGAAGTGGAATGATTAAAGTACATATGTTTTTGGATCTAATAAATATGCTGTAAAATTATTATTATTTTTGGGATGTTATCATCATATTAATTATCAAATATTTATTGTTTTTTAACTATGTGGAAGAGACTGGAGGTTATTAGATTGGAGTTGAAATATACTATAGTACACTTCTATAAAAAATCCGAGTTATATGAATTTATTATTTTTCTAGAATGTGATAATAACCCGTGCATGTGAATGAATAACTCTAATTTTCAAAAATAACATACATTACTTCATATATGACACATAAGAACAAATAAAAAAATTAAAAAAGAACCAGAATATGAAAGAATAATATTAATAATAATTATGGTGTGTGTGTGTAACATGGTTCATGAATTTGATTAATCTATGGGTACATAATAAAAATATAATGTTTTTAATAGTACCTAAGATCACATTGAAGGTCAAATAAGATTGAAATTTGTTTTGTAAAGTGTTTTATAAAATTAAATGGGTTATATTTATGTTATTTTTAGTTATAATAATAAGTTTCTTCCCTATTGAAATACTCTAAAATGTAGAAAATGTTATAAAAGTATGAATATATCACATTTTACAAATCTCAAGGAATAAAATTTCATTGATGGATTTCATAATTTTCCAATGCCAGCTAAAATCACAATACCCAACTCCCATGTTGGATAATGTATTATAAATCCTACTATTATCCCTATATTTATGTTCCAAAACAAAATTGGTTGTTTTTAAAAAAATATAAACAATCATCCATTGCCACTGCAACCTCTCCTGTAGGGATTAGTGTGGTTGATTTTAATGGAATATACAATAATTAAAAATTCCAAATCAATCCAAATCCTAATGAATCTATTTAAACATTAAAATTGGATCACTAAATGACTCAATAAATATAAAAATCATTGGGGATAACCATCCCACAATCCTCATAAAAACAACAAAGTGATTCACCTTTAGAGAATCAAAAACATCCAAAACATACTGGTGGCCCTATATTTCCATTTAGTGCACCATCTGTGTTAATAATAATCCAAACTATGTTATAAGGATGTAAAAAAAAGGGTAATAAAATTTTATATTTTATAAGGACCTCTAATTCCCAAACTGTCATATATTGTCTTTTCTTGGACTAAATTCCCAGCCAAACCAGTTTCTAAAACAGTATCCAATATGATAGCTGATAAATTATTAATCAGGAATATATTCTCACTAAAATCTTGATCATCATAAATTATCGAGTTCCTTTTGAACAATATTATGTACCAAACTTATGTAATAGTAACATGAGATAGATTCCTTAACTGGGAAGATTTGTATTGAATTCCACATGATGTGAGTAGGGCCTTAAAATCACAAAAATTGAAAGATTCCAAATTAATGAGATTATATAAAATATTGCAGATAAAATTATAAAAATATTATTTAAATAGATTGTGGTCAAAGGAATTAAATAATCATTTTATTTTTTTCAAAATACATAAATGATCAGTCCATTATTCACTAGGAATTCATATGGGGGAATTTGTAAAAGTACAGCCTCCAATTTAAAGAGAACATTCAATGGTAAATAAAAGGTTTTTAGTATTGATTTAGAATAATATATATATATATATATATATATATTATCCTCTACACATAATAGTTATTTTATAGTTTCCATGTTTGATATCCATTTCTTATCATCTCCTAAATAAGAGTGTCCCTATTGAACATGAATTGTTATGTATAGATATCCTACATGATAGGATAAGGTTGTTTATCCAAAGAGGATATAATACTATCCATCATCTATACATTAGGATCATGTACCTTCTGATGAATGTGATTAAAAAAACATAGACATGCTAATTATCACTCAAGAATCTCAAGTTGGATTTAATGAAATCTAGTCATCGATTATTCTTTATCAATGTTGGAAAGGTTATTTTTAATTTATGTTCAAATCTTGGTGAAGATATAATTCATATTTACAAATCATAATGTATTGATAAATATATTATTCAGAATCCAATTTCGTTGTGAGATATAAATTTTAATCCTCTATAGATAAATGGTTCTAGATAGCATTATTATTCATGGAATTATTTTGAGAATCCCATTACTCTCTCCATATTCAGTTCTTAAAATGTGTTCTATTTCACTTTAAATACATTTATTTCAAAAAATATTCACTTCTAAATTATGTTCCTAATTCATTTATTCAAAATTTTAATCAAGGGACTATGACATTAATAATAAATAATAGATTATGGAATCATTGGGATGGGAATTCCCATGATATGAATTGAATAGAACAATGCTATGTTTTTAAAAAAATTATAAAAAATTATATTGAAATTGATTCTATAATTTAATGATAAAAATATATATATACCTCAGAAATATTTAAGAAGGTTTTAATGTGATGTAAAATTAGATCATATTACATAAATAATACATTATTCTCAATGGATTTATTACCAAATTAAATGGATGGATATTTTTAATTGTTATTAATATACCATATTTCCTGGAACATTCCACATTCAAATAATTGAAAATATACAACAAATCATACAAGTAATATCTTGGTGATAAGATTAGTTCAAAATATATATAGTTACTAATTGAGATAAGGAGAATAATTTTTTAGTTGAGAAGATCCCCATGAGCTACTCTTATTTGAAAAAAAATTATAGACATCAATGTTCTAGAATAAATGGAAGCTTGATATCATCTTAAAAATTATTAATTCTTAGGGAGGAGATCATATTGTAGATTTTAAATTATCTATGGGTCAAATGTATATCATTCAATTTCTTGTTCAAAAATTATTTTATATATTGGTGTGATCTGATATAAATTTCTTTCAGGGAACATAGGTATTGGGAATCACCCTTGGGTTAATAATTATACCTCCTTCATGTGATCTTTTTTTGATAATAGAGATATAGGAATTTCATGTAATCAAATTGAACACATTAAGGATATATCCACCAACAATAGGGGTGATCATTGTAAAAATAATTTATGTTTTTCTATTCCTGATTATTTTTAATAAGTATGGTTATCTGTGATATTTAAAGGGAATGTATATATTTAATTAATAGTTCACATAGCATAATTGCATAGAAATTTTTTGAAAAATGGTATAAACAATTTTACACCCTTCCCTTCCCAGTGTTAAACCTTCATTCACTTGGTCACTACATATATGCATAAGTCTCCTTGTTCATTTTTTCATGAAAGATGTACTCTCAATGATATCAGTATATCTTGGTGCTTCCATAGTGGATGGAGAAATATTACCTATGTCTATGATACAATGTACTAGTCTATATCACTGGTGTTAATAGAATATAAATATTTTTATAAATACAAAAACATCATCTTTATGGATGTTTTATTCTTGAATATTCCATTGTAGTCTTTCTCTAAACATTACATGAAGCATGAAATCACCCCTTGGATCTTACTTTATATTCTATTGGATATATGGTTTGGATATCATCTGTAATGGGTATTATTTCTTTCATTACATTATAATTCCAAGGTCCAAAATTTTTATATCTTATAAAATTATTCCTCTATCAATACTCATTATCGACATGGAGTTAGGTTCCTATGTGCTTATATAATTAGATATCATTTTTACCTTTCAATGATGATCAGGAGTTGAGTAATCAATTTCCTTTCATTAAAAAAACCACTTTCATTGATGAAGTATTTTATTCATATATTTAAATATATTATTTATGTTCATTTAATCAGTAATGTTTTTTATTTTTTAAATAAAATCATTGAAATCAGATGGAAATATCAAGTAATCTTCCCAAAACTTAGGAATTATATATTTTTTTCTTTTGTATTCAAAAAAATAGACATAGGATGTTTTTTATCATTTTACATTATAATAAATCACAATCCTTTCAATGAGGTATCACTATTTATTATAAACACATCTCAACTAGAGGAAAATATGTGAATATGTAAAGAGCTTAGATTCTTAATGATCTCCATATATGTGAAAAAATGACTCAATTTAACCATTAATTTCTTCCAACTTTACCCACCATTAGGTCCAAATTCCATTCCCTATCTCTACAGTCTAACAACTAGTCACTGGCTTTTTAGAATAAACACTTAGGAACAATTTCACCATAGAAAACATAATCAAATATTTTAACTTCTAAGATTCTTTTATGACCCATGTCCATACATGATATTCCCATTAAAATAAATAGATAGATACATAGTAAAAAAAATATTCCAATCATGATAGAAACCATATAAATATCCATAGTAATACATAATCAAAAAATAATTATATTATAATTTAGAATCTAAACAATGTAAATAAATGGTCATAACTATAATAAACAATATAAATAATAAATATATTTATCTATACAAATCGTGAAATAATAAGAAATAAACATGGTATTTTTGGTTAATATATTCCGTCCATAAAATATGAAGAAAAATATGAATAACCCCAACATATTATATTAATGAAAACCTATCACTCACCATATCCTAAAACATCCATAAATAAACCCAATTATCCACATAAAAGTGGATGAATTCTAGGGATCCTAATTTAAAAAATCAATAGGACATACACATATAATGTGACTAGTGTGTATACAGGTTGTGTTAAAAAAATTCCAAGTAGGATTCCACATATGAGTCTATGTAATTCATTTCATCAAGAATTTAATAAATAACAGTTTGAACATAACATAGAAAATATGTTTTCAATAATTGAAAGTGTGGATAAAAATCTACTACATTTTACTTCATTTTATTAGAAATATTATTAAATCCTTTTTCAAAGAAAAATTATTTTCATACATAAAACCACAATTTCAAAAAAAGAATTAAATTCAAAATAATTCATTTGAAGCCACCTTTCAAATAATGAAACAAAGACCTTAAAATTCAAGAGATATTCAAAGTCCCTTTCTTCCACTTGTCAATAATATTTCTAAATATTTTTTAGAACACAACTTCACTTTACATTAATAGCAATACACACTAAAAACTAATTTTCAAAATATATGGAAAATAAACCAAAACCATCACTGCAAAAAAAATATAAAAACTTTTATTCACCAAGATATGCATGGATATATGTGAGACTAATAATGAAATATAACTGAATACCTAAAAAGGGATGGTGGATACAAAAACATGAAGAATAGAGGTCCCCTTTTAGATAGTCAAAAAAGGTGGAATAATACAGAAATAGCTAGGTCCGAACATGAAATATTAAAATACATACTCAATAGAATAAATGTATTGGTAATATGCCACAATCATACCAGTTCATGACAATCATATCCCACATTTTTATAAAATAATGTCAATTATATCCCACAGTCTAATTAGGTAAAAAAAGATAGATTGACATAAACTAAATACCTCACCTAGATAACAATTTTTAAATAAAATTAATAAATAAAGGTTAGAAAACAATAGATTATGTGATCATCACCTAAATAAAGAATAAAGAATTTAAATAAATCTGTATCGCACCTCTAACAGACTCTCATGATACATCCCTTGTTTATCTTCTGATCAAATATATCACATTGGTTTCAAAATTCTCATTGGGAATAATAAATATTTGGGTGTCTATTATGATTATCACGTCTATTTGAATATAAATTTTATAATTTTTTAAATGGGAAATCATAAAAAAGAATGAGATATATTTATATTTGACACCAATTAAAATATCAGATTAAAAAAACAATTTAAACCCAAATTATAAAAGCATAACTTTAAGTCCATTAGGATATAAAGGTACTATTTAGTAGTAGTTTTGAAATGATCAAAAGGTCAACAAGTTTGAAAACACTTTATCATGGGATAAAGATGTCCCATTTATAAATAAAATCCATTGGAAAACATTAAACTCCTTTTTTAAAAATAAATAATTTTTGGAACCTCTTTATAATATAATATCTATGTCAAATATTCCATTAAAATTCTTAAACACTGTTAAAAGTTCTTAATGGGAATTATTTACATACACATGGAATGTAATTAAATAATTTCAAAAAAATTATTTAATATATCATAAAGTGTACCAAATCAGGCATATAAATCCATTTTAAAATCGTTTACACCCCATTATAGGTATTTTAAATGTAACAACACTAAATAAAGTCACATAGAGTACGTTTTTACTTTATTTCATTAGTACGAGATATAAGAGAAAATATTAATAAGGATTGAAGATTTGAGATGACTTGAATGACTACATATATACATGATTTCCATATTACATTGGATACATAAAACATAACATATAAACATTATGAAAACACTGATGCTCCTTTTAATATAATGTAAAGATCATTCAATGATCTCTTTAAGATGCTATAGGGAATGGAAAATAGGTGAGCTAAAATGATATGTAATGGGTTACACGAAGTGGAGGAAAACCTGAAATCGTATGGAATAAATAATATATAAAAAATAATAATTAACACATATGACATTTAATAAGTATCATGATAATGTAATACATCCATGGATAATAAAAATTTAATAATAACAAGGAGAATAAAACTATATTTATCAGTGATGGAATAAGTAACTCCAAACATGTTAATATTACCATTGATACCATGACTAAGAAACATAAAATAAATATTTGGGTATATAAATAATATGAAAATAATCCTTAATTCATGCAATATTAAGTTCCTTATGAGAACATACACAATGCGGCAAAGGATTATAATAGACACCACTCATTTCTTCCACATGTTAAACTGCAATAATGGACCCATCCTACCAATTACATATGTCTATGGAATTCTATATGTATTTAATGAACAATAAAAAATATAATCAAAATTCCTTTGTAATAAATAGAAGTATGCAATACCTAAAATAAATGTATCGCTAAAATTTCATTACTCAATGGAATAATATAATAAGTAAGTTTCCTTCAGTTATTAATGTATATAACCATTATTATATATTTTGGTCACCATTGATATAAAATAATTAATACTACATATATCGAAGGAAAAAAGAACATGAAAATGAATGAATAAAATTAAGTCAAAAAAATATTGAGTGATAGGGAACATAACATCAAAAAAGTTTTCAATATGAAAATAAATTCTAATGTGAATAATGTTTTATAAAGAATATATATTTTAATTAGTGAAAGGAGATCATAAATTTAACAAAATTAAAGGCTGCATAGTAATGGTTTATCTTTTATAAAATAGGGAGTAAGTTCGAATTGAAATATTTAAATGATCTTTTATAAAACCATTATGACTTTATTGTAAACAAATTATAAATCCCTTTCAGAAAAAATTTACTAAGGTTTCAGGTAGAATTTTAAAAAATTAATTATAAAGTAATTTAAAATAATGGAATTGAGAAAATAAACAATTACTATGTAGGAATATAGATACTCAATTTTGGTTGTGTAATACATTTAAATGTTTCTATATATATTTCTAGAGCACGATGTTGATATAGGGAGTGATTCCTAGTCCAGGATTTCTGAAACTTAATTTTAATAAAATATTTAATATATTTATTATTATACACAAACAGTTCATTAAATAAAACCAAATAACACATAATGAGATCATAAATAAAAATTTTGAGTACATGGTTGAGTTAGAAACATGGTGTTTACCCCTTGTGAGACATAAAATGTATTAGGGTGGGAAGTTTGGACTCCACACTCATTTGGGGAATTTTAGGTGAATTTATTAATTATTAAATTAGTTAGTTATTTAATTACAGCACAAAAGGTAAGATCAATAGGAATATCAGTATGAAAAATTATCTTCGTTTAGAATCAAAAACACTAGGAGTACTCCAGAGATCCATCTTCCTCATCTGTAGGAAGATGACGCCAGATAATAAATAAACTCCATATCAGAGAGAATCAGGATGCATCAGACCCAACAACTACACTCAAATCATTTCTAGATACATTCTACTTGATCTATCGATCCATAATGGTGTTATCTACCATAATTTTTTTATGCCCATTTAATAAATGTATGAGTTTATTTATCGTCGTTCATTGGTTTTTTCCCTTGTTTGTAGTGTTTTTATGTGACTGAGTATATAAATTCAATTATTTTCAATTTCCTATCTAACCATGGGATCCCTTTTCATTATTACGTTCCATGAACTCATGGACAAATTTTTTAAACATTTTCTATGTTCTTTTCCACATTATTTCTTCATGATCCTCCCCGGTTAGACAACGTGGTCCAAGTTTGAAAACATCGGGTGGAACCGAGACTAATCACACCCCTGGATTCATAGTAGTTTCACAAAAAAAATTATCATACTGATGAACCGAGCATAGATCTATAATCATTTCAAGGCATGAATTTTTACTAGGATTTTATATCTTGAATCAAGCATATAACCTTTGGTTTTGTGAGGAACAAATGATAAATCCCCCAATGATTAATGAAGTTTATTTTTTGTGAACGACGACTGTGATCCACAATTTTCAGCTGGATCAACTGATTTCCTCCGAATATTGGGAATCAATCAAAGCCGGATCGAGCAGATTTATACGCAACACATAGTTTGTAAGTACTAACACATTCCATTAAACCACCCTCAGTGGGGATGACATCTAGGGTTTCATAAAATAGATGGATGACATAGGGTGTTATCCTCCTACACACCATGAACCCTTTTCCTATTTGAAAACTCATGTGATGAATCACACGGGAGGGATATTATGTAGAAGTAAATGGACATGTACATGGACTTGTACATGGGTACATAGACACGGGGTTTGGTACACAACCATGGGTTCTAGTAGATGTAGATAGAAATGAGGACACAACCATGTCCCGTTTAACCTGGAAACGTCGTGTAGTCCACATACATGGTGTATACTACTACATGGGATAGAGATGTGTGCCATCCCGGGACACGCAGGGAAGTGGACTGGAACCAAATGTTGTGTACCCCAAGTTTCTTTATGAGAAAACTTCTACCCTATGTATCTACATCATTTGAAATTTTATTATGGCCTATGAGTATCTTGTCCTGAGTTTTTTATACCTAGAACATGATGGTCCTACATTTCCACTTTTATAGATTCGATGGGAAATAGTCCATGAATTGAACCTAATAATTCAATGTTCGATGATGGAACTAATTTTTCAAGATCACTAAGAGATCTTCTGAGTGTTATCTTTTAATATATCTATGTAGTTGGTCCTCTGCATCCTCTGAGTGGCACCCTCATGTTGAGCTTGGTAGTGGGTCACTTATTCCTTCAAAGTGAACACCACCCCCCCTACAATGTATCTGGACGCGGGACCTAGTCATCTGAGTGGTACCCTCAGTAGAGTTTGTTAGTGGTTCCTCAACATTCTCTAAGTGGTACACATTAGTTTTCCTAGGTTTTTGTTCCTATACACCTTCGGAGTGGATCCTCCCCCAATCTATCAGGGTGTGGGTCCTTGTCTTCCAAGTGGTAACCTCTAGTATAGCTGGGTAGTGGGTATTCTATGTCTTCCCATTGGTAATTTCTAGTTAATATGGTCAGTGGGTCCTCAATTCCTTTAGAGTGTAACCTCCCTGAAACTCTAGGAAATGGGTCCTATACTTCATGTTTTTACCCACTCAACTATGAGGCACATGGATTAGGAATGGTTATACATTCACAGTTACTTATGCGAAGACATGTAAAATATTAGAAATCATTTAGGGACTTCTATAATTATTGGTTACTCATATTCTTGTACTAATATGAGAGATTAATATCCCCTTACTCACTCATTAGATATTCTTTGATTGAGGACATAAATATATCCTTCTTTAGTATCCACACTAGGTATTTAGTTACTCTACTTCTAGGAGAGGCAAATATGTGTGGGGTATTCATCATTATTTTTATGATAGTTTTGCATGTTTGGATGAGTATACTCTCCTACTATCAGTTTAAAATACTTGATGTTTAGATTATCATCTCACCATGTTTATCCCCTTTTGTAAGGATGAGATTACATTCACTCTTTGTTGGGTTTAGTTGTAATTTTTCACTACAAATTTTTCTATCTATTGTTTTCCCTTCCTATTGTGTCTCTTAATAAACCCCTTTAATTTCTCTTATGTATGAGTAGTTATATATATACTCAAACATGGATGGGATTTACCTAAACGAGTCTTCTCATATGCAGATGATGGATAGGTCGACATTGAATACTGTAGATCGTAGGGATACTTGGTGATTAGAATGCATATGGTGGTCGTAGCTTGGGATTTAGGACTTGTACTTTCTCAACTATTTTATTTTTCCTATTTCTATCATGTTGGAACACATTTTGTGTTGGGAATGTATCTTTCCATTTAATTTTCATGTTACACTACAGAACCTTTTCAATTTCTATAGGCTCATTCATGGTTCGTTTACATTATATAAGTGTTTCATATTTAACTCCTTCATGCTTCAATTTTTCATCATGAAAATTCATTGTGTGCATACATGTTATTTGGAAAAGTCCAGCCTGAGAATTTTTTGAATTTAGATATTTTTAGCACCCCTTGGCATATTGAGGTGGTCTAGGGGTAGTTGACGCTCAATCCATGACACAGGTCGGGTCGTGCCTGGTTTTTTTTAGAAATTTCATTTCTTTTGATGTTGTTCGAAGGTATCCCCACAAGAGTTATTTATGTGTATAGGGAAATTTTTTAATATTATTCAATGTATATCTAGTAGACTAAGGAATCCATTAATAGTGTAGTTCCTAACATATCCCTTCACCAGGACCCCGACTACTTGATTTTAGACTTAGCACGATGAGACATTTTTTTGAAGGGATTAACGGTACAGCCATCATATATGGTTGATTACATGACTGTCCTTCTTGATTAATCTTCACATTATCTATATATATATATATATACATTCTCATCCTACCATGGTACTCCGTGAAATCATTTAGTATGATTCCATGATGAAACCCATCTAGAATACTAGATCCCCTTCATAATGATGACCTAATGAGTGGTGAGCCATTAGTTGGGGGTCCATCACTATTATCCCCTTCCTCCAGGTATGTAGGTTGTAAGAAATCATCTTGTATTATAGTATATCATCCCAAATAATAAGGCTAAGTATGAAATAATTCTTATAACACTCTGCAAGATCTAGGGTTAGAGACTGCTAAGGTTCTGTAGAAAGCTAGATCATTAGAAAGTAAAGGATTGGCTATATTCAGCGGTCAATATCTTCTATATAGTTAGGTCCCTGATAGATCAGGTGGTTGAACTGGATGTTATCCTATTCAAAGGAGTATTTGGGAACTGGTGGATCCTGTTCACAATTAAACATGATGATTCCACACTCTCATGGACTTACTTCCTACAACAATTTTGTGAGGTGTACCGCCCCACCTTCTTGTGCATAGTCTGGATCCATGAACTTAAAAAATTTCAGCAGGGTGGAATAATGGTTGATGTCTATGAATCGAGGTTTATGGAACATACAAGGTACTCCCTTATCATGATTTTTTATTGTTACATAAAAGCATGGATATTTGAGAGGTACTCTGCAATGTGATCTGTTATAGAGTAGTGCCCTCATGCAGCCCCACCAACATTAGGTTTTTGGTGTGGGAACTGGTGACATAGATATTTTCTATCTCAGGAATTCCAACAAAATATATCTTGTAGTGAGTGCCTTCAATATAGGTCATATACAGTATGTAGAATATGTTAGGAATTATAAACTCAATGTTGGAGACCATTCCTTGATCACACTCAGGAATGTGGACGAAGGCAACATAGAGTGCCATTGCATCCTAGAGAGGGATGTGTATTACATGGGATGGATAATGTCACATGGAATGAGAATACCCAACAATAAATATAGAGCAGCATGGGATGACAACCGATGAACCACCACAGTTGAGGAAAATATATGAAGAGGAATCTCCCTTGAAAGGATAGGGTGGTCCTCATGGTGGTGGAGCTAGAAGAGGATCTACAGGAGCTATGAGTGTTGGGTTCTATAATGAGATCCTTACACTATCACTAAAAAGTGGCCAATTCTAGGATCCGAGGGATGGAGGTTCGTGTCATAGATATCTACATGCTTGGGATATCTATGATCCCACAAAGAACTAGATGATAACAGGTATGATCTATGTCTATTATACTCTTTCTTTTATGTTAGTAGACACAAGTTCTAGTCATTCCATTATCTCTATACTACTACTATGAGAGATGGATCTCCTAGTTGCGGTGTTATCCTAGATAGATTTTCTTGAGGTTACTGTAGAGAAAGCTTCATTGGTGTGTTACATCTTATGATAGTGTGAGATATCACTTGGGGGAGAGAGGTTCACATTGAACCTTTTGGTCATCAAGATGGAACCATATAATTTCATATAAGGTATAGATTTTTTGGCCATGGGAGGATCCTAGAAAGACAATCACCATAGAAAAGTTATATTAATATGCACTGATGGGATGATATTTATATATACTGGAGAGAGTGATCTCATGGCAGGACAACTGGGTTCTACCAGCGGCAGATTGCAACACATAACTCATTAGTTGGAGAGTATATAACTTGGTATAGTAGGATATTATGGGATATGGGTTCCTTTAGTTGTGGAGGATTATGTGGATATATTTTCAATGGATGTTTTGATGATACATCCAGATATGGAGATGGTTTTTTTCATTTATTTCACCCCAGCACAACTACGATATCTTCTGTTGTATATTGGATTACCCCTACCAAGATCTGGGAGTTGCAGGTGTAGTTAGAAGACCTTCATGAGAAAGGTTTCATCAATCCTAGTGTGCCTCCTAGTGTATCACCTATGTTTTTCAAGAAAAAGGGGAACAAGATCTTATGACATTGCATTGATTACCATCTCATGAAGTAGGCCATTATAAAGAAAAAGTACCGCTAACTAATGATTGATGTCCTCTTTAACTAGATGTAAGGTGCATGAAGGTTATCGAAGATCAATATTTGGTCCCACTACCACCAATTGAGGGTTCACAAGGATGAAATTCCAAATCTGGTTTTCTGATGTCGATATGGAAAATATGGGTTCCAAGTGATGCCATTTGGTGTGATGAATGCCCCATCCATGTTTTTGTCTTTCATGAACCATGTCTTCCGATGATCCTTGGATCGGTTTGTTATTATCTTCATCTATGACATACTCATCTACTCTGTATCAAAGGATGATCATGTATAGTATTTTAGTACAGTCCTATACATTCTTCCATAGCACTAACAATATGAAAATTACTCTAATTCCCAGTTCTAGACCAATGAGGTTTAAATTCTATGAAATTTAACTTTTACCATGGTTTATCCATGGATACAACAATGATTAAAGTAGTGATTTCTTAGGATCCACCTAAGTGTGTTTTAGATGTAACGATATTTCTTGTCTTGGTGGGGTAGTACATGAAGATTGGGATAGACATCCCCATAATCGCAGCCCCTTTGACCACCCTGACATGGAAATGACCACTTTTTTCCTCATTTGAGAAGTGCCAAAGAGACTCTGTGGATCTACGAATTAAATTGATGATTGGATTAAGGTTTAAACTACCAAGGGAAGTTTTGGAGTTCATAGTGTCTTGTGATTCCTCAAGAGATGATTTTAGATTCATGTTGATTTAGCCGTAGTAAGTTATCACAGACAGGTTGGAAAATTTGAGACCCCACCAGCAGAACTACATGACACATGACCGAGATCTAGTAGATGTATTGTTCACCCTATAAATATAATAGAACTAACTTCTACTAGAGAATATTTTGGTTTACTGAGACCACCAGAGTCTCATGTACGTCTTCATGTAGAGGGACATGAACTTTAGATACCAATGTTGGTTAGATTTTCTATAGTACTACGACTTCTAGATAGTATATAGTCAATGTAAGGGAAACATTGTATCATATTCCCTTAGTAAGAATTATCATTCACACATAGTGTAGGAGGCTTCAGAGAATTTAGATTCCCAGTAGCTAATCAAGGTATAACAAGAGGGTAAATATTTTCTATAGTTGATTTTGTTGACTGCAAAACTTGTTGAGTGTGTGAGAGTGTCTCAGTGGGGATACATAGATTGTTAGATCAAACATGATTAGATATCCACAACAGACACTCCATATAGATATTTTTAGGGAGGGAATCATGACATTTTATTCAATAGGTGGATATTGGTTCTATGCACATTGCAGGATGAGGTGATATAGGAGTTCTGTAATTATTCCCAATCTATAATTCCCATTGTGCGAATGATGAATGAAGACCTTCAGTGGAATTTTTGGTTATCTAGAATGAGATGAAGCATAAGTGACATTATCACATGGTGCCTCAACTATCAGTAGTTATAATTCCATCACCCTGTTTTGATAGGTTTTTTTCATCCCCTTGAGGTCCCATACTGTAAAGAGAATATAATTTCCCCGTAATTTTTAATAGGGATTCCATTCCTAGAGAATGTACATGATGCCATCTAGATAATAGTTGACTGACTCACGATGTTGGCACACTTACTTGTTGTGAGGGATCAGAGTTAGATGGAGATTTTGGAGTAGTTTTACATATTAGATATCATTATCCATCATAGGGTTCCCTCAATGATGTATCTAATCATCACTCATAGTTTACGTAATGATTATGTAGAGGCCTATAGGAGGAATTCGGGACAGAGATGCGGATGAGTACAACCTTTCACCCTAAGACTAATGAGAAGACCAACTGCACTATTTAGGTGATAGAGGATATGTTTAGGGTGTGTGTGTTAGACTTCATCAAGAGCTGGGAGGATCACCAACCCTTGGAAGAGCTTATTTACAACCATAAATACTAATCTACTATCAACATGAAACCTTTTGAGACCCTGTACTAGAGACCATATAGTCCACCCTTGTGCTATAAGCTGATTGGAAATTCAAATCTTGAAGGCCTACATATGGTACAGGTGATGATGGAGAAAGTCCATGTCATCCATTAGAAGATGAGGATGGTCTAGTGTTTACAAAAATCTTACACACGTCATTGTTTCTGGAAAATGGAGTTACAGAGGGGAGACCATGTTGTCATGATATTCTCTCAATGATTATGATTTTAGTGGTTTTTATGGGGATTGAAGTTATCATGTAGGCTCATCGGTCTTTTCATTATCAATTAGAGGGTTGGGTAGGTTTCTTACTGCCTCACCCTACCCCCACAACTAGAGTAGTTTCAAGATGTCTTCAATGTGTTGCAGCTAAGGATATTTGTGCATGACCCCATGCACATCATTGACTAGGGTGGGATGGACATCGAAGATAGATCCGCTTTTTTTAGAAAACTGTGTAAATCAAGGATCTTTAGGATAATACCCTATGTGGAAGGGCCATCGCCTTGGTTCACATGTTGTGGAAGCATGGGATGGTGAAGTCGAGTTTAAGGGAGTGGAAGAGCCATGTGAGGGATTAGTATTCTGAGATGTTCAATTATATTTTTCATTTTATGGATTAATGATTAATTAAATTAATGATCTAGAGCAATTTTTCTCCTTCTAAGACAAATATATATTTATTTATATATTTCTAGAGCTAATCGATAAGACAAAATTCAATTTAGAGGTACGGTGTTCCCAGAATTAATTTAATAAAAATATTAAATTTTTTTAATATTAAGTGTACATAAATCCTTAATGAAAATGAGATAAATCATAAAAGGTAACTCATATAAAAAATCCAAGACCATTTTTGAGTCTATATCGTTTCTTCTTACCCTAAGTGCAATATAAAATGATTCGGCCCTGGGTGTTTAGACTCATCTCATGTTGGTGGTACATTAAGTGAATTAATAAATTATTTAATTATTTAATTAATTCATTACAGCACAATGGATAATATCTATAATAATATTTCCAGGATTAATTCTCTATGTTCAATCAAAAAAACCGTAGAATAAATCGAGATCCCTCACTAACTCCTTTTTGGAGGATAACATCAATCAATTTTGAAACTCCATATTAGAGAAGATGAGGACATTGTGGGTGTAACGACTCCACAAAAACCATTGGTGGATGTATTATACAAAAATTATTGATCAATAATCGATGTAGGAACTATCATTTAGTTTTTTTACTGCCGTTGATTTAATGGTCGAGTTGATCGATTTTCCTTCTTCGATATGTTCCCTTAATTACAGCCTTTGCATGTTTCTGTGTAATGGAATTCCATTATTTTCAATTTTATTCTAACCTTCGGATCCTAATACATGATTTCAAGGGAATAAATTTTTTCTAATGATGTTAAAAAAATTGTGGTGATTTTACCCCTTTTTTCTTCATATTTGACACCGGTTGGACCATGATGCCCCGATTTGATAATAGCAGTGTGGTATCGAGCCTGATCGGACCCCCGTATTTATAGTGGTTTCACAAAAAAATATCAGATTGATGAACCAAACATATATCATGAAACTTTTGTAAGGAAAAAATAATTTTTTGTGATTTTATATTGTGACTATAATGTATAACCATTGTAGGAATAATGAACAAATGAAGAAATCCCCAATGATGAATGGAGTAGATTTTTGTTGAACAATAGCTGAGATTTGTGATTTTTAGCTAAATCAACCACTTTCAGTTGGAGAAAGATTCCAAATCAAAGCTGTATTGAGAATATTTTCTCAATGGAAGCGGATCTAGAAAAATATTGAAAACATGACCACACTCCGTGAATAATGATGAACACGTTTCATGTATCCTTTCTTAGTGGTAGTAGCTAGGGTTTAAAAAAAATATTGAGTTCATGCTATATAGTCTTCATACATGCAATGCACCCTTTCCCAGTTAGAAAACACATGTGATTGATCATAGGGGAGGGAGGTTGTTTGGATGTACACATAATGGTACATGTTATTGTAATAGGGTACACAAAAATAGGGTCTGGTACATAGACACAAGGTCTGATACATAGACAATACATGAAGGACATGGTCTGGTCCAAGATAGCCTAGAAGATTCTGTGTTGTCTACCTGACCAATGTATACTACTACATGGTATGGATTCATTTATATCCAGGGACATGTCAAGGTTTTAGAATCGGACCACACTTTGTGCGGGTCCCCTTATATAAGGTGTACCCCTAGTTTCTTTTTTAGGAAACTTCAAACCACTGTATATCTATTGTTTGAAGTCTTATTTTGGCCTATAATTAGTCTATCCATATTGTTTTTATTCATAGAATGATTTGTTTACCTAGGTTGTGGATTAATATATATGATGTGAAATGTTCCACAAATGACACCTAATAAGGCAATTCATGGAAAATGTGGTGACCACAAAGGATCACCAAGAGATCTTCATAGTTTTACTATCTAGTAGGGATAGGTTGTGAGTCCTTAACATACAATAAGTGGTACTCTCTAGTTGAGCTGAGAATTTTTTCCTCGATGCCTTCACAGTATACCCCCCAGCGTATTATGGTGAAAATACTCATCTTCTGAGGTATACCCACTGGTAGAGCAGGGTAGTGTGTCCTCAGTGTCCGCCGAGTGGTACCCTCAAGTAGATCTAGGGATTTTTCACTCAATACCTTCAATTTGGACACCCCCCATGTATAAGTGTGTGGTTCCATGTCTTTTAAGTGGTACCCTCTACTAGAGCTGGGCAGTGGGTCCTCGACTTCTTCTGAGTGGTACCCTCCTGTTGACCTGGGTTGTGGTTCCTCGGTGCCCTTGGAGTGGAAGCCCACTTATGCACTAGGGTGTGGTTCCTCAAATTCTTATTTTTACCCTCTATACTATTTGGCACAGTGATGATGCATGGTTATACATTCATAGATACTTCTATGAAGATGTTTGATATTATGGGCATTATTGATGGACTTCTAGAACTATTGGTTAGTCTTATTTTTGTGCTAGGATGTGATCTAGAGATCTCCTAACTCTCTCGTTTAGGAGTATTGGACCAAGAATATATATATCCTTCTTCAATATCCACCCATTGGATTTGGTTTCTCTCCTTCTAGGATAGGTGACGACGCACGGGGTATGGAACCATATTTCTATGTTTAGCTTCTCATTATTTGATGAGTATACTCTCCTACTATAGGTTGTGAATACTCAATGAGTAGTTCATATACTCAATATATTTCTCCACTTGTGTTTGGAAAATAATAAATTCAGTATACATTGGGTTCATCTTTACTCTTTCACTATACCTTGTTCTATCAACTATTTTATCTTCATATTGAATGTCTTACTACTTCTCCTTCATCTTTCAAGTCATCCTACTATGTTTGTATATAGTCACCCCTATATGGTATTTTACAATCCATTTCATGTCTTATGTAGTCAATGGATAGGTTGGCCATGACTACAGGTGCTCTTATGGGTACTTGGTGCTTGGACCATTTATGGTTGTCACAACATGGGTTTCAAGTGTTGGGATCTCTTTCCTATTTACTTTTCGATTTTCTATCAGGTCAAGAGATATTTTAGGTTGTTAATGTACTTTTCACATATACATTTTAATTTACACTACCCTAATTTTGTACTACCTATAGGTTCATGCATTATTCATTTACTTTATAAAAGTTTTGCGTCTTTTACCCTTTCCCTCTTCATTTTTATATCGAGACGGTATGGTGTGTGCATACAGGATCATTGGAAAAGGATTCCCCCATTTAATTATTCCATTGACACTAGTCGCCACCCATGGACTTTAGAGGTGGTATTGGGGTAGTTGTGTCCTGAGACTCAGTTTGGGTAGGGTCAGGAAAAACAAAATATGGAGTGGAAGAGAAATATTTTAAATAAGTGAAATCAAATCACATTCAATACATTTAAGAGAGTAATTACCTTTAATTTTAATATAAAAAATAAATTATCCAAGAATAATAGTTTTATATATTAATTTCTAAAACCATTAAAAATATAAAGGAATATAAATAATGAGGAATGGGTATTATGGTGGTAAAATTCATTCATGTAGAAAATGTTAAAACATATCCTTTTAACACTTTCAAAAAAAAGTCAAAATAACTTATATGGAAATAATAAGAAAATTCATTTCAAACATTTGAAAATAAAATAATGGTTAACATAATATATTTTTTGTAAAATATTTTTCTATATACATGAACTTTATTGATAAAAATAAATAATTTGAACATTGAAAAGAATGTATCCTAATAGAAAAGGATAAATAAAGATGTCATTTTATTATAATATTCCATTCCATGATTTGGAGTAATAAAGAGATGAAGATTTTAAATAATACTATAAAAACCTTGAAAATAAAGATATATGAATAAAATATGTTGATTTTAGGGAATAAAAAATATAATTTCACCAATGTAAATTGAAACATATAAAATTCAATGAAATGGTGACATTGTGAAATAAACCGTTAAAATTGATTTCTTCTTGGAGAAATTTTTTTCATTATCTATAATAATAAAATTATATTTATTATTCATATATATCATATCAATATTTAAGTGTTTCATACTATATAACAATTATTCATAGCCTCTTTTACACATTTACACATAATTCCTTGATAAAAAATTATTTTCTTTTTAAATATTATATATGTTTTGATTCAGTGACTCTAGTACTTCCACCATGGACATGGTTTCCCCAACTTTATATTTTTAATAATTTAAGATATATATTAATTATTTATTATATATAAATTTTCAAAAATCCATGAAAAGTGTATATAAAAAAATATTATTCATAGAAGTAGTAGTTTGTATATACGCCTGGGTGATATTTACATTTTTCAATGGATGAAAAAAAAAGAATGTAGATAATTAAATATTTTTCTATGAAAAACTATTTTGTTAATAGAAATAGTATATCATTCATTAAATCCAATATATCACAATCCATGTGAGGTTGTGATGAAAAATGGAATATGTCATTCATGGAGGAGATGGTCTATATAAGCGACATTTTTATTTCTCAACAAATTTATATGAGGTGGATGATTTTCATTATATAATAACAATATATTTTAAGAAATAAAATGATACATATGTAATTATGTTAGGATGTTTATATAATTTATGGAGGAGTTGGATGAATATGGAAACTTGAATGAACTTGGTTACATTGATTATATCTTCCATTGGTATCTTTGTCTGGATCCCTATTTAATCCTTTATAGGTGTGTTTATAGTGATAAAGGAATCAATAATTCATGTATAAAGTTGTTGGTAAGTGATTATTTGGGTTTTTTTAGTTACATTTCACATATATTTATCATATGTGGGCATATAAAGGTTTCATAAATAAGTGGCCGTAGTTTCACCTTTATGAATACTCTAAAAAATAAAATATAATAAATTTGTTTCCACTAGAATGTATCAAAAAGGGAACAAAATTATAAGATATGAAAATTTAGGGTTTTACTCTACTGATTTAATCATATTCAGAATATTTTTACTGGTATTTTAAACATTATAACAAAATTTTACACCATTGGTAAAAATTTTAACCATCATCGTAGTGAGAGACATTAACTATTATAACTATACTTTTTAATTAAAAAGGAGATTTTCATTATTGTATAATTTTAATACACTGATTAAAAATTTGAAATTTATTTTACAATATTCATCTTACAGAAGTGATAAGAATTCATTTCATTATATATACCAGAAATTCAATTAAAATAGTTTTTTTGAAAAAACAAATGACATGTAATAATAAAATTTTATTTTCACTAAAATCATTCATAAAATTAATTATCCTAGAATTAATTGGATAACAATTAAAAATAAATTTTTGTGACTATAAAACCCATTAAAACTAATTTAATTTCATTAAATAACTAACTACATTTAATAGTTAATAATTGTTCCTTTAGTATAACATAACATCACTAGGGTTGTTAAATTTAAAACATAGGTTTCATAATTAAAAACAATATTTTTAAAATATTTATATTACTTATTCAATATATATTTGATCACAAAAATTTATAAAATTTTAAATCATTCATATGTCATGATTATTTCATAAAAGTAAAAATATTTTATAACACTATATTGTTTGAATTTCATCCAAAAGAACAAACGTTTTTAAAGATTCCAAATATTAACATCAAAAATATTTCAACATTATAAAATCAAAAATGATATCAACATAATGAAACTAAAAAATATTTTTTTTCTTATATTTTGAAGAACTATTTTTATAATTATATAATTTTCACTAGGATGTACATTGAAGATATAGTTTTTACATGATAAAGTATAATCTAAAATATTAAAATATCCCCCATTAAATAATTTTAAAGTTGAGATTTTTTATTCTTTAATTAAAATATAAATGTGGGGAATTCATTAGCATTCCTTAATCTAGTATCCATTTTACATCTACATACTCGTGATTTTTTTAAATAATAATCATCAACCGAGTTGTTTGACATGGAGAAACTCACTCTCTTATGTCAAAAATATGAAAATTATATTTATTATAATAGAAATATATTTTCAATTTTAATTCATCATATGTAATTATGAGTTTTAAATATAGTATATATTTTAATAATATTTAATCATTTATGCGATCATTAAATTTTGGGAGGTTTAGTGCAATATAAAAATGGTAGGAAACAAATATAATTCTCCATAAAATTTCAAAGGGTTTGACATACCTAGGACCTAACAACCCATTTTTTTAAAAACTCTTAACACCCTTTAATAGAAATACTTTTCAGAGCATATGGTCTCTGAAATGAAATTCCAAATCCATCATTCAACTATCCGCATGACACATTTATCTTCTTTGATTTTACTAGATATAATTTTTAATATCCCATACTATAATTGTTTTTTTCTCAACCTTTTATTGGTAAACTATCTTTTATCATCAAACTTCATTGCAAGAAGTTTTAGTATGAAATACCTTTTTTTAGAAAGCAACACATCATTCCATTTAAATTCTAGAATCAAACCTATTATTATATGA
Organism: Viscum album; assembly: GCA_963277665.1. NCBI lineage: Eukaryota > Viridiplantae > Streptophyta > Magnoliopsida > Santalales > Viscaceae > Viscum > Viscum album. The sequence goes on along the minus strand of OY728122.1, from coordinate 502,791,950 downwards.
AAAGTATACCGAGGTTATATATGATACCACATACATTTATGTTCAAGTGATCATGAACTCAACATTTATTCTAATTAATTAATATTAGTTTTAGACTATACATCAATTTGGGAATGATTTCACTACCAAAATTTACCTCAGTTGTCGATAGGCTTTTAAAGAATATATAAGAATTTAAATCTGAATCCTTGATCACAATGGGATATAATTGAATGAGGTAAACATAAAATACATAAAACATAGTTAATATAGAGATATAAAAGGAACTCAATTGGTATATCATAAATTATATAATGACAATTATCATACATGGTAAGGAAAATCCATAAAAACCACATATAATATCATTCTTATTAAGAGAATTAGGTAGTCCATTGACAATGTACATTGTAATATCACCCCAATTACACAGTGGTATAAGGATGTGTTTCATGTCATTATTACGATGCAGTCTCTCAGTCATTAAATTTTTAAATACCAAAAATCAGAAAATAAGCTTGAAATTTCTAATTATATGTTTTTAGAAAAAAATTATTCCAAAAATTATTTGACATTTTAGAGCTATAAAGGTGTATAGTGAAATTTAGGCTATAGAATTCGTATATTAAATCATTTTTTAGTTTAGGTATTGATGAAACCCATAGTCTCATTCCAAATATCAACATATCATCTCCATAGAAAAAGTATTTTAACATCAATTCATTGATGGATTTTATTATCTTTATTAGACTCATTGTATCAAGATGGGATTTTATTGTCTTTTTTAGTAAATATGGTTTGGAAATCATTTTGAAAATGTGTGATGTTTCCCCTTCTCTAATAATTCTAAAATCTATATTAATAAATATATGAATATTATATCCTTTTCTATGTATATTGTGGCCAGATTACTATGATTACTCCTTCTCAATGTGTCATCAAACTTGATTTATTTCATATAATAGTAATTTATTCATAAATATTAATCCTAAATTAGTTACAACAATATCCTTTTCCTCATGTTAAAATCTTTTGGGTAAAATATGTATTTGAAACTCTTATGATCTGCATAAATTTTACTTCACTAGCTATTGTGAGTAAGCCTACATATTAAAATATTATAGCTACCAAGTCTAGGATACTGTTTAGATAATTCAGTTCATGGATTATAAACTACCTCGATTCATATGAAACAACTCTATCATTCTATATAAGTACAAATAATTTTCCTATCTTTCATGCATTACTATATTTTAAATATTCATCATCACCTAGTAGTAATTTCAATATCGATGTATTAATGAATCACTTTCTTAACTCCTAAATAAAATTCATCATATTCTATTAATCATATAAACATAATCCATTTTTTGAGTCAAATTGGATGACTATTTATCATAATGCAATTTTTTTTAGAAATTCACCAAAAATATCCTTTTAATCCGAGTAAGCTACATATACTAATTAAATTCATTGGAAGGCTCTGATCTTTTATTTCATGTCTCATATAAAGTTCAATGGATATCACATCCCTAAAGATAATATAGTTATTAAAATATACTACCTAAATTGAAAATTTACACCTTCTAAATTTCCCATTTGAATCTATTTTTGTGAGTCTCTCGTGGATTATTAACAAATGATTTTTTTACTCCTTGTATCCTTTAAATTATAAAAATATGCCCTAAATAAATAAATAATAGATATCAATATAATCTTTCACTACTCTATTCATTACATCCATAAACAATAATGGTTCATTAGTCAATCCAAATTGAATTATTATATAATCAAAATGTGCATACCTCATATGAAATGACATATTTGGTATACCATACTTTTTCCCTTTAATTGATGATACCCAAAATGAATATAAATCTTTGAAAAATATTTATCTCCTCATGTATGATCAGAAAGGCCATCTTTATAATTGATAGGATTCTTTTTCATTTTAATAATTGAATTCAACTCTATGTAATCGATGCACAAAATCAAAGGCCTATTCTTCTTTTTAGAAATTAATTGAGGCTCCCCAAGTGGAAATACCCAGGTAAATTATTCCCTTATCACACAAATCCTAATGTCTTTTCTTATACATTGTCAATTTAACTAGGTAATTCATTAGTGAGATAAAGATGTAGTTCTTACATTCGGGATGAGTTCAATTGAAAACTCAACTTCATGATCAAGAGGATGTCTAGGAAACTCTTTATGAAAAATAACATTATATTCTTTCACAACAGAAATATCCTCCAATCATAGGATTCCTTTACCATCAATAGATTTCTTCTTTACTATGAATTTTATTATAGACATCCCCAAGAGTTATATCCAAATATGTCTTGTTTGATTACCTGTAACCACACTCCCAAGTCTAGTACCATAAAAATATGCAATACATACCCAATTTAATACCAAATACAAATTCTAATACATATATTTCTCATAATTAAATGAATTTAAGACAATATTTCATTATATACATTCACAAGACCATTTAGGCTAACATATTTAGATAATTAAGAAACATTAAACTAATAAATCCCATGTTATTTGGTAAGTATTAGAGATTTTTTGTTATATAATAAACTAATTAATCAATAATTATTAATCAAAATCTCCAAAATAATTATTCATAAGAGATAACATGATCATATCCCATCCAAATTAATAATGGGCTGGTTAAACAATACATAGTGAACTTCTCGATTATCATTCGTATTATAATAATTACATATGGATTTGTAATATTTTCCCCATGTTAATAAAATAAAATAAAATCATAAATAATCTATAGGAATAAGGTGGAAAGATAAAAAGGATCATAACAATGATTTAGTAATGAATATATAGAATTCTTTTGACATAAATGGAATACACCTGCATAAAAATAATGCAATGAACAGTATAACAAAAGAAGTGATCAATAAATATATTTTTTAATATTAGGATTTCAATCCCCCAAATGATAAATATAAATATTATTGTATAAATAATGGCACACAAACCCCATAAAGGAAAACCTTTTCTAAAAATATAATTTAAAATGATGAAAGAACATGCAATATCTTTTTTATAACATTTTTATCATTGACGTGAAAAACAATTTACATTTCACATTCAATGGTAACTATTGAAAAGAATATTTGAACTATATTAAAAACAATTACTTTTAAAAATAATATCCATTATTAGATCCATGAAAATAAACAATTTTTATCTTACATAACATTTTCTTGGAGGAAAAACATACAAAATTTAATGGGAAACGACATTTCTTATTGGGAAAATTTCTTTCTTCAAAACTCACAGTATAAAATGTGAAATAAAAAATTATATTTATAAAAATATATTTTTTACTCTAGAGTTATATAAATTAATATAAAATAAAATATTCTGTTGGTATAACTCATGTATTTAATAATTAATATGACAATGAAAAAATACCACTCTAGTAAAGGATATTTGAGTTTTCAATATCCCTTATGGGAAAAATAATCCTTGAAGTAAGAAATATTTCATAAAGGTATTATATATGGAATAATTTTATGTTAATAGAAAAAAATTAATTTCATATAATATATTCAATTGGTATAATAAACTCATCTTTTAAGTCTAAGTAGATGATCATAACTCAATGAATGAAAATTGAGTTACCTAAAAAACTTATAAAATGAGTAACAACTCAATAAAACCACATTCGATGAAAAGGAACTTATTTTGATTATTATTTCCCATGAAAAAAATTGATGAAGATTCATCAGTGGGAAATGAGAATTCCATTCAAATAAAAACATGGTGAATAAAAAATCATAACTTGAGGAATTAACATTTTAAACAAAGTGTCATTCCTTCATGAGTAACATTTTAATAAAAAAACATTGAAAGATATATATTTAATATAAAATCAAATAAAATTATTAAAAAATACTTCATGATAAAATATATCTATTAAGTATAATATACATCACATAAATTAAATCAAGTGCATAATACCATCAAGTCTCAAAGTGGGAAATTTGCGATGAAAACCCTTACATCTTGTCCTAAATTCCATGAATGTACTTTTATCTCATGAATAAAAAAAATTAAATATTAATTAATTAATTAATTTTACATATCAGTAATAAATTTTTTAATGTTTAAATATATTAATTATGAATATGAATTCTTCTTAGTTATTATGTATTATAAATATCAAGTGTACGTAATCTTGATTTTTTGAAATAGTTTTCTAAAAAGGAATTTATTATTCATTCTTGGTAAAAATATCATCATTAAAGAACGAAATTAAATTACTATAATTTTCTTTACCTTATATTTATAATTTTATAGTTTAATTTTATCATATTTTTTATACCATGAAGAGGAACTCGATGATAAGCATGTTCAATGATTCTTAATGAATTGAGGGTGATTTCATAATTACAATGTTTAAATGTGTATATAAACGTACCTAAAAAGATAAATTATTTACGTATTTATATCATATTATAATAGTTTATAATTTCTCATACTAATATAAGATATAAATGAATAGTAGTGTTCTTATAGGTTGATAAACCAACCCAAACCCAAATCTGACATAATTAATGGATGATTATGGGGTGGTTTAGTTAAATTATCATTATAAAGGAATAATAATGATCTTAGTTAGTGTTAATTAGTTCTTCAATACTTAGTTGGAAATAAAAAGAAAGATATGATAATTTATATAAAGTCATTATTTAGAAATAATAGATTGTTTTCCTCTTAGTACACACGTTTTAAATGATCGAAATAATGATGATCATTTATTGATGAAATAATTAATTTCTTTTCAAATATTTAATTCTTGAAACATAATGATATCATACTCATCAAATTTATCCTCTAATCTCATCCTCGTTAATATCCTTGTAATATGGTTATAAAAATAAAAATAAAATTCAATCGTTCCATGGAGGCAGTAGTACATACAAATGAAAAGTTGAAGAATCAAATTTACAATTAATGGGAGAAAGGATTAATATATTTTATTTCTTAAAATTAATAAAAGTGAAATAAATTTAATAATTTTCCATTAAATTACAATTTTATACTAGACTTGTGGTGGTGGTGGAAAATGAATCATGTTTCATTGTGGAGGCAGTATTCTATACAGTGCATCAATAAATGTATAATTTTTCATAATAGAAAAGGGAAAAAGTGATTAGTGATTATTTATATATAATAATAAAATATATTATATAACCAACAATGATATAATTAAATATTTAATGGAAAATTTTAAATTGTTAATAAAAATATAAATTAATGAATTTAAGTAAAAATGATTAATCACATTGAGAGCTTTTAGATTTCATGTAATGATCCCATGGAAATATATGGAATAGGATAATCACATTCGAACTAAAAAAATATAGTGAAATACTATTATATGGGATTTATAAATGGCAGTGTTTTTGGAGTAAAAAAAATTAGTAATTACTTAAATAGTTGGTGAGAGGCCCCATTTATAAGTGATTTGAATGATGTTTTCAAAAATATTTAATATTTATAAAAAGTGTCTATTAAACATGAAAAGTGGCACAAATATTATGATATAATTTATCGGGGAATAAAAAAATTGGTAAATGTAACATCCCGACCTGGATTACCATTGAACCGATAGTCGGACCGGTCACCACATGAATTCAAGCATGCCTCTCGGTACGCCACAGGCTGCCAACTAGAAATGATGGTGTAATGATAGTCAGTGGGGAGATTATACCATCATATCATATTTTTTACCGTAGTTCAAAAATATATAAATAGATGAAAGAAACGAAATCATATTTACTTACATAATGAAAATAGTGGGAGACAATTTAAAATTTAACTGAATAAAGAAAATATCCAAATCTATTTTATACAATGTATGCATGTTATAGTGACATGTATCTAATAGTAGTAAAAAAATATCATTCTCTATGTATTAGAACAGGAATAAATAAAATACTCAAAGCCTCGAGGGAGATCTCCATTAGCATCCTGAGCTTTTTCTTGGTCGTTATCTCTTAACTCCCAGGTGCACCAAATAGAAACAGTAATGTCTATGGTCCTAAGAAGTAGAAAGTTTACTTAGGTACCCCAGTGCAATGGAAGACCAAATAAGGTTTGAGATATAAATATCTGAAGGTTGGAACCACCCGTGCCTAGCCCCATCTAAAACATGAAATACAACTAAACATTGTTAAGGTATATCGATGTAATAACATAATTGAATAAATAACCAACAACCCATCTGGGTTCCAAAGGGACACTTGAAGGTGATACCTGCTTTAGCTCATTGCTGGAATATGAGTCTAATCATGGAATATATATATATATATATATATAATTTATAATGAAAGGTTTTAACACATTATTTTATATTATTTATTTAATCAATTATTAACTCCAGGGTGCCCATGGATACCCATACCTCAACTATAACTTCTTCACATATTGGATCCTGAAGAATTCCCAAGGTAATATTATATATCAATACCTTCTTTGGATCATTCTAGAGTCTGAAATATTGAAGGTGACATCACATCGCAATACCAACCCCATCTCATGCCTGATTCAAAAGTATGTAAATATGATATTATATCTTAATGCCTTTTTCATCTCATGCGATAGTCCAAAGTATTCAAAGGTGATATCATATCTCAATACCTGATTCGACTCATTCCAGTGTTCAAATATTCATGTGTGAGTCCATAACTTAGAGTACCGATGTTTTCATTCTTTAAATTCACACATTAAATCCAAAGATACCATTATCAAAAATGAAAGTAAGATGACCATGTTACCGTGATTACTCCTCAATATAATGACCATATTCCCATTATCATTACTCATAAGTATAATTACCTTGTTATCATGTATTCTTCTCAAATTAGAATGATCGTTTTCACATTATATTTACTCATAAGTATGGAGACCATGTTACAATTTTTACTTCTCAATTTAGAATGACCAATTTCTCATTATCTTTATTCATAATTATTATGACCATGTTACCATTTGTACTTCTCAAATTAAAATTACCATGTTCCTATTATTTATCACATAATTAATTTACTAATCAATTATCCACCCCAATCCCATTTATAATTTAAAAATTAGTTAAACACTTCCATTCCATTAGTTAACTCAATAATTAACTAAGTTCTTTAAACCAATAATTAATTCATCCATTAATTAATCAATATCACAATTCTTATTTAATAATTAATTTCCCATAATTAATTATCTCATTTTATTCTCAAATTTCCATAATTAATCCTAAAATTAATTATTTAGATCATATTATCAATGGCACATAATTAATTAACAAATAAATATCTCAAATTTGTGAATTCTATATCTCACAATTAATACACCTATAAATTTAATATATTAAAATATCAAAGCATATAATTAATTCAAAATTTATAATCTCATCTAATCCAACTCAATACCGATAATTAATCCCCAGATTAATTATCTCAATCTCCCATTCAAGGTCCCTAAAAAAGAGTCCCTTGGTCTCATAATCAATATTCGCATTCACAACCCATGAAACCAAGAAGTGTACCCACTCGTTGATGTCATTCTCATATATTATAAAAACATGGCCTACCCACCCATTTAATTCCATTCATGTTATTTAATTTCATATGGATTTACCCGTACAATTAATCCCAGTCTTATTCATAAGAACCAATGAACCCAAGTTTGTCAATATGTAAAGTAGGAAATACATATCCTAGATAAGAAAACCATATTACAATAATTTTAATTGATTTTTCTAAAAAGGAATGTATGGAAAAACACATATCAGCAAGATAATAAAACATATCAGCCTAATCACTTTGGTTTTAGATTGATTTTAGTGCACCTCTGTTGGATGGATTTTATTAAAAAAATCTGATTGTGTAATCAAACTAATCATTTTACACCAATAAACCATTTTTTCCAAAATTTGGTCAAATTTATCAAAAGAAGTTAATAAAAAAGCTGCAATTTTCTAATAAAATAATGGCTGAGGACCCTACCTCAATGAATTGGTTGAGATAATACTTTCTAAATCAAATAAATTTCTTCCTGCATACACGCAATTTAATAAAAAAATTTGTGCAATCATGGAATTGAACACAAAAACCTAAAAAAATATATGGCACCAAAAATTAGTGTGGTAAGGACTAACACACGTCTAATTAATTAACCAGGACTCACATAAACCCTAAGCACATAATTTAAAGGATACAAAACCAAATAATGGGTATATGACCATACCCAAATTTGACGTTGAGGAACCAAATCAATCCAAACCTCTTGGACTTCGGGGGTGGTCAATAGAATACATACTAAAGGGTAACAAGACATCTTCTACAAAACCTATAACTAGAAGAATTGAAGAAATAAAATTAATCCCTTAACTAGTGCTTCAGCCTAATGGAAAATGGGTGACTGAGATTCCAAAATGGTCGATGTGAATAAGGAAATGCATATATAAGGCCTTACCACATCGAGACAGAAAAGTTCCATGAAGAATCCAGACGAATCCTTCATGTGGAGAGGGAGCAGGGGTGGGGTGTCATGTGATGCACCATGGGAGAGGGGGTTGTGTAGCTCTCCAATGTAGGGACGAAGATGGGTGGTCTACATCCTTATTTTTTTATCTCTACATAAGTAATAAAACCGTAATAATAGTATAACATAATAAAAATAATAACCATTATTATTATTTTCATTTAATAAAATGCTTCGTTAATAAACACAAAAATATTCATTTTTATATCATTTAATTATATTATTTTCAAATAAATTTATTTAAATAAATCCACAATTTCAGATAATTTAATTAAATTAGTTTTATCTAATTTTTATTATATAAAAACCACAATTCAGATCTTGTTAAATAGAATAGTTTGACTCACATTGTCTGACAGACCATGCATAGCCATTTTGTCTGCTACAAGGAAGCTAGAGTACCTCACATGACTGAACCAAATGGTTTGACTAACCATGTGTAGTCTGTGGGAATGCTTCTATCTCTCCTTTGGAAAGCTACATTGTCACTTCTATGGATCTCATGGTTTTCATAAAAATTGTGTGCCCTAAGAAACTCATTTAAAAACTGGGTTTCTTGGTCCGGTGCTGTTGAAACCCCTTGAGCCACCCAAAAAACTCCTCGAGCCTTTACCCAATCCCGATATCAAAACATTAAATGGTCCCAACTCATGAAACAACATCCCGAGGTTTGGATTTAAAACTGACCCATCCAGTAAATGAAAAAGTTCAAAAACATTCATATTTTAGCCTGGTTCAAAAACATAGGACACTATAACCTGGCCATATTAAAACTTATCATCCCTAAAAATCCATCAGGAACTACAAACATATAACCCTACCACTAAGGTTGTGAAGTATCATTTCAATGATCATATTGCGTATGCTAACGCCAAATGCACCATAATCCCAATGGATAATGTACAGACCCGAAGCGTAACGTATATGGACATTACATTACATTTGCGGAATACTTAGTACATAACAAAAAACACACACACAAGGATCATAATAGTTTAGTGTCTTTGGAAACTCGGAATATAATCTTCTAATCGTGGTGAAAGATCTTCAAAATCTCCCATAAGGATCTTCCTTTTTTTTACCTAAAACCTTTCTTTATATCCTGGGGAAAAGAAAACATAAAAGGGTGAGCTCAAATGCTCAGTAAGGGTAAACAAAAGAAATATCAATCACATCATATACATAAGCACATAACTTTTGGAAATCTTAACCTGCAAAAGAGATCATAATTTCATAACATGGGGTAAATCATGGTAGTGAAATGTAATCACAATAATCATGACTTAAAACATGAAACTTTGTGGCATTCACACATAATCATAGAGAATCATTTCTTGTTAGTCAAGACTCATTGCCAAGACTATCTTAGTGGACAAAGTCCCTTTCTGAATCGAGTAACCCTCGTTTCAGTCCTATTTCACTGAACCGGTATAACCTACCGTTCCAGCCCTGTCTATCTCATGAGATATAAAATCTTTACCCAATGAATTGGATGGAGATATAGGTCCCACCCATCTCATAATGATACCATTCTTATGTGTGCCACAAAATCTTAAAACATACATTATTGCATAACCCATGTAATAAAAATGGGAATCTTAAACATCGTGACATCATAAAACAATTCATATACAATAAATGAATTCATAAAAATAATTCCATCACAACATAATCAAATCAATGTAATACTCGGGATAAAAACAGAACCCTTTATTATCTTAGATGGAAAGTAATTTTGAAAAAACAATTGAACTTCATTCTTGAGGAAAATATCCTTTCTTCTTCAAAAATACTTTTCCTTTCTTAACATGTCATATAATTTTAAACTAAAATAATTATATTAAAAATAAACATGAAAACTTTAAAATGAATCTTCTTGGAAATAATGTTTTAAAAATCCATTCATTCCGTATAAGTTAAAAAAACATTCTTCGTACTTTTGTCGGAAAAGTCAAAAAGTACCTCGTACCAAAAAATGACAAAAGATTCCTTTAATATTCATTACTAAAAACTCACCAAAGGGTAAAATTGGATTTAAACTATTTTAAGTGGATGGAAACAATATTACATATTGAGGTAACATGGATGTGGATGATAAAATACACCCCAGTAAATGCCAAAGTATAAACAATCTCAGATAAAAATGAGATTGTGATATTTCCCTTACCTTAGGTCCGATTTGCTTCGTATGTGTCCGAACCTCCTGTATAATGATTTAAATAATGTCATTGACTTATTAAAGAATCATATTCATTGTTATTATATCATATATGGTTCACTTATTACATTATATTACCCGTTCTTTTGTAAATTCCATGTTAAAGAAGCGTTTTGAGTAAAATCGTTTCATTTATCATAGGTGTTTTGACTTGTTGTTCTTGACATCATTATTACTTATATCATGATTTACTTACTTCCAGAATATAAAATATGATTTATATATCATATATATTCTGTATATATATATATAATATATAGATAAGTAAAATGAAAAACACCGTTCATGGAGACGGTAGTCCGTACGTATGCATGAACGCTGTTTTCGTTTCCTTATTGAATTGAATGGAATTAAGTAGATGACATACATATAAATATAAATAATTCCAGTATCATTATTAGGTCATATATTTCATTAGTACTTATTATATATACTTTATAATCATTCATGAATGGTTAATCATTGAGAATGAATCTCATCGCGTCGTGGAGACGGTAGTCCGTACGTACGCACGAGCGATGATATCGTTCCCATGGTCGTGGAATTGTGTTGAAGTGTATGTATACTATTTCAGTATCAATATCACTTTATAATAATCATATATAGTTCCTCATTACACCTTTATACCCATCCAATTAAGGTGGTGGCGGAAAATAGATTACACCACGGCGTGGAGACGGTATTCCGTACGTACGCACGCGCGGTGATTTCATTTTTCCGTAGGATGGATAGAAGGTTAATTAGAGTTGTTTAATATTTATAATAACATATCAGTGTGTAAGTAATACTTATTTTATTACTTTATAATGAAAAAACTAAAGAAGAAGAAGTTGAAGAAGAAAGAAATTGAAAAGATCGGTAATGGATATTACCTCTTCTTTGGAACGCCTCTTTGAATCCTCCACTTAGTGAACTAAGATTGGTCTTTGAAGAAGACCAGGACCTCTAGGATTATTCTAGGGAAGCGGAGAGGATAAAATGGCAGGGGTTGGCCGAGATTTAGTGCTCAAATTGGTGTGAGGAGGAGGGGGAGGAGGTGTCCTTTTATAAGGGAGGAGAGGGGCACCTTAGGAATACCTCAAAATATTATTTTATATTAATGTCAAAATCTGTTTATAATGGTTCCAAAGGGTCTTATTTCGAAGATGAAGTGGGGATGGGTCGAATTCCTATCATCCAATAGGATTTAGACAAGTTTAGGGTATTATTTTAACCTTATCAATTAGATTTAACTCTAAGTTAAATAATTTAACTTTTACCGTGTCTTTTTGTTTTCTTTCACTATATGGTTAATACACTTACTATAACATGACAAACGAACCCCAAATTGTTTATTATTAATATATATATCCTTATCTAAGTCATTTTGCCGAACCTTATATTTTTAGGAATAAAATAACAATTAATAATATTTTATTTTATTTAAAAACTATTTTGTGTCAATTTTGACACTATTTGATATATGATTTTTGTGAAAGTCATAACAGAATTATATGTTCGAACCAAGTTAATTAAATCAACACTAGTATATCATAGTAACCTAGAAAATTATTTGAATTCATAAAAAGTCTCAAATTACATTCATTTGAGCATTTATAACATCAATTATGTTAATATTTCCTTAAAAGGGTAATTACTGCATCAATGTTGTGTCATGAATTAATTAATTTATTTAAAGTCCAAAAATTATAAATAAAATATAATTATGTAGGAAATCTTTTTAGATTTCTAATTAATATTTATTGTCGATTTTATCTTATGTATAACCCCATATTAAAAATTCTTTAGTTATTAAACTTTGATTTTAACTATTTTAACTATTCATTAAATAAAATAATATTAAATGTCATAATCTAATCCAAGTGGACCTAAATGGTCATATTATATTGCTAAGGTTGTTTTTGGTCAAATTACACTTATCCAATAGAATTAGGACATGTGTTAGGGTAATAGTAATATCATATTTACCCTTAGTTACCCTATTTACTATTAACCGTGGTAAAAAAAAGTTACTATTCACAAAAAATTATTTTCATCTCATTGAACCAAATTTTAGTCCTTGATATTAACCGTGTCTGTCGGATTTTCGAAATTCCATTCACAGAAGCGGTAAAATTAAGTTTTATGCAAAATTCAGTTTTTAACCTACCACTTAGTGGTTTCACTATTCATCAAAAATTGAAAGTTTTCAGAAAAATACCAAAATTTCATCCTAAGCTATATTTCATATTCCGAATTTAAAAAAAATGAAGTCTATTTTACTAAATTCATAACATAGAAGTTGCATTAATTAATTTTATAATTAAATCCTGCTGTTAAAACAAATAGCCTGTTTTTAAAAAACAATATCTATCAAAAGATTGACACTTGTTTATGTCTGGTTTAAATGTGAAATTACATCCAATGACCAACATTGTATTAAATTGTAAAAATATATTCTAAATATACTTTAAAACAACTCAAATTAAAAATTTATCACTATTAATTATTTTGATTAAAAAAGTTTTTTTTAATTATAATTTAGTTAATTTCACTATTCATCAGAATATGAAAGTTTTCCGAAAAGTACCAAAATTTCACCTTAGGATAAATTCGATACTCTGAATCCAAAAATGAAGTCCATTTTGAGATCTAAAATTTCTAAAATTTTAAAAGGTGGTTATTACTATTCATAACGGCTATTTATAATAATATTTTAATAGAATATCGTTGTATAGTGAAACTCGGTATTGCGTACTACACACGCTATCGAGAAAGGTCGTGATTGCGTGTAATGCAAGGCTAGTCAAGGATGCGTGTTGTGCAAGCTCCTTTTGGTGTAGCGTACAACACAAGACATTAGTGATATAAAAAAGAATATTTTTCATAAAATCTCGGGCTGTTACATTCTACCCCCCTTAAAATGAATTTCGCCCTTGAAATTCGTTGGGGTTATAAATGGTTTACTATTCAAAAGTTTCTTTAATAGAAACCCACATCGTAAAAAGGAATACCAAAACTTTGATTTAAAAACTAAAGTATGAAATGTAACGATTACCCAAATAAACTAATCACTGGGTTTCCACATAGGTGAAAATATGGATATGGAAGAGAAATCTAACCATCATGTTTTGATGGAGAGTGGTAGAGAACATGGCTATAGAAAATCCAGTAATCACAAATCCATAAATTTGTGACGATCTAAGGTACCATCTGATTCATTAGGTATAAGATCACTAGGAAAACATTTTTGGTTTTCAAGATCATTTCCCTAAAGTTGAAAATTTGAATTAGAATAAATACTTTCTTTATTTTTGTACAATCTCACTGTTGTTCATGCCTTGAACAATTTCCACTTCATCTCTTAAATAAATGATGTTGAATTTGTTATTCGTGAAGTGTTAGCAGATCATGTGATAGAATGACGGTTCATTCTATCTGTCTCAATCAAAAGGTTAGAAAAAATTATATACATAAGTCGATCTATAGTGAGATTAATCACATATAGTTCCTAAAATGGACTTATACTTCATATATCATACTTCTTAATATAATAAAACTATTTTCTACTAAACAGGGACTTCATGTAGGCCAGTGGTATGCGATAAAGGCCAGTCGCACTTCGGTTGTGGGTTCAATTCCCACAGCCTTGTCCGAAGCGATGGGCTGTCGCCCGTCCTACAGGTTGTCCTTTTTCTAAAACTACATTACTATAACATCCCATCAATAATATCGGAAAAAAACTTCTATCCTTAAACAATACTCACTTATGTCCAACATAATCCATTTCAATCTTTAGGCTTATCCATAATACTACAGTCCACTCTCATAACATATTGAAAACGATTACCAGAGATTTAATACCATCGTTGATCCCCATATATCATAAGATATGTTTTGTTGGTCACATTCCAAACATTCAAAGTCCTTAATCATGTATTCTCTTGAACACCTTAGTGAAAACATGAATGCAGTTTAAAGTTAACACTTTCCACATACCAAAATCCTCAAAATTATATATACTCAAACCATGATATCACTTAGTCCTTATATCAATCATGAGCTCATGAATACTATTAAACATTTCATTTTCTCGTTTTCCCTTCATTATGCGCATATCATCTTATTTCCAAAAAATATCTCAATCACTTTGAATACCACATCAATATATATTGCAATACTCAATGATACAACATTATTTTGGAATCCCATTACATAAACACTTAATCATTCCACCACATCGTTGTCATATTCAACATTGCCAATAGTGATCGCATGTGACTTCCCTTTGTCCTTTTCCTTCAGTGGTTGCTCATGTTGATCATCACTAACCCTTGGATTAGGTCATTTATTAGCATAATGCCCCATTTCCTTGCACTTGAAGTATTGAAGTGTTGGTGGTGAGTTCTCTGCAGTGTTTTCTTTATTCACATCATTAGAAACCCTTTTTCCATTACTTCGACACTCAGCTGCTCGATGACCTTCTTTTCCACACTTAAAACATTTTCTAGTCCCTTTAAGACAATCTCCACCATGCTTCTTTCCACACTTTGTGCATAAGGAAACATTCATCTTCTTTTCACCATTATTCTGAGATTTCTCCTTGAACTCCATCTTTCGTTTCTTGTCAAAACCATGAGATGGATATGTAACACCAACTTCCATTTCTACCTTGATAGCACAACGCACAATTTCTTCATAGCTACTGAAGTCTCTTATATCTAATGCCCTTCGAAGACTTGGTTTTAAGCCACTGAAAAATCGATCAACTTTACTTTCAGGTTGGATGATAATGCCAGATGCATACCTTGCAAGTCTTGTAAAATTCACTTCGTATATACCAACAGATTCATCATCCTTTTGCTTTAGTTCAAGAAACTCCTTCTCCATATTTGTTCGAAGAATACGAGGGACGTACTTATTGAAAAATAAGTTCTTGAACTCGTCCCATTCCATGGACTCAATTTCATCTCTTTGCCTTGTATTCTTGATAAGATTCCACCATTGATCAGCTTCACCTTCCAAACGATATACTGCTAAGATGACTTTATCATGTTCAGAACATTGAAGAACTGAAAATATCTTTTTAGTGGTACTGATCCATTGTTCAGCGACAAGTGGATCAGAAGACCCACTGAAAGAAGGTAGACGTTGCCTCATGAAGGACTCAATAGAATATTGTTCCCTTCTCTGCTCATTTGGAAGTCCAGAATGATTCATATCTTGTGTAAGTATAACAATAAGATTTTTCACTCCATCTCCCATAACATTTGTTTGTTCAGGAGGACAATCATTGCATTGTCCATTGCATTGATCAACACGGTTCCTTCGGGTTCCAACCATCGTCTAAAACCCAAAAAGAATAGTGTTAGAGGCAAAAATCATAATAAAGGAGGAGTAACTTCAATATCTAACATCTTTGGTCTAATCTAATATTGTTACCATAGTTCTAGGACTATATCCTATACGTATACTTATCCTTAGGGACATCCCTAGACATACCTTAGAAATATCTCTAGGGATCTCACTAACGTTTTCGCATCCTAGTTTCCAAAGGTTGACTAAACCTTTCCTCTGATACCAACTGTAGAGACCCGAAGCTTAACGTAGATGGACATTACATTACATTTGCGGAATACCTAGTACATAAAAAAACACACACACAAGGATCTTAATAGTTTAGTGTCTTTGGAAACTCGGAATATAATCTTCTAATCGTGGTGAAAGATCTTCAAAATCTCCCATAAAGATCTTCCTTTTTTTTACCTAAAACCTTTCTTTATATCCTGGGGAAAAGAAAACATAAAAGGGTGAGCTCAAATGCTCAGTAAGGGTAAACAAAAGAAATATCAATCACATCATATACATAAGCCCATAACTTTTGGAAATCTTAACCTGCAAAAGAGATCATAATTTCATAACATGGGGTAAATCATGGCAGTGAAATGTAATCACAATAATCATAACTTAAAACATGAAACTTTGTGGCATTCACACATAATCATATAGAATCATTTCTTGTTAGTCAAGACTCATTTCCAAGACTATCTTAGTGGACAAAGTCCCTTTCTGAATCGAGTAACCCTCGTTTCAGTCCTATTTCACTGAACAGGTATAACCTACCGTTCCAGCCCTGTCTATCTCATGAGATATAAAATCTTTACCCAATGCATTGGAGGGAGATATAGGTCCCACCCATCTCATAATGATACCATTATTATGTGTGCCACAAAATCTTAAAACATACATCATTGCATAACCCATGTAATAAAAATGGGAATCTTAAACATCGTGACATCATAAAACAATTCATATACGATAAATGAATTCATAAAAATAATTCCATCACAACATAATCAAATCAATGTAATAATAGGGATAAAAACAGAACCCTTTATTATCTTAGATGGAAAGTAATTTTGATAAAACAATTGAACTTCATTCTTGAGGAAAATATCCTTTCTTCTTCAAAAACACTTTTCCTTTCTTAACATGTCATAAAATTTTAAACTAAAATATGTTGATTAAAAATAAACTTGAAAACCTTAAAAGGAATATTCTTGGAAATAATGTTTTAAAAATCCATTCATGCCGTATAAGTTAAAAAAACATTCTTCGTAGTTTTGTTGGAAAAGTCAAAAAGTACCTCGTACGAAAAAATGACAAAAGATTCCTTTCATATTCTTTACTAAAAACTCACCAAAGGGTAAAATTGGATTTAAACTATTGTAAGTGGATGGAAACAATATTAAATATTGAGGGAACATGGATGTGGATGATAAAATACACCCCAGTAAATGCCAAAGTATAAACAATCTCAGATAAAAATGAGATTGTGATATTTCCCTTACCTTAGGTCCGATTTGCTTCGTATGTGTCCGAACCTCCTGTATAATGATTTAAATAATGTCATTGACTTATTACAGAATCATATTCATTGTTATGAAATCATATATGGTTCACTTATGACATTATATTACCCATTCTTTTGTAAATTCCATGTTAAAGAAGCGTTTTGGGTAAAATCATTTCATTTATCGTAGGTGTTTTGACTTATTGTTCTTGACATCATTATTACTTATATCATGTTTTACTTACTTCCAGAATATAAAATATGATTTATATATCATATATATTCAGTATATATATATAATAGATAGATAAATAAAATGAAAAACACCGTTCATGGAGACGGTAGTCCGTACGTACGCATGAACACTGTTTTCATTTCCTTATTGAATTGAATGGAATTAAGTAGATGACATACATATAAATATAAATAATTACATTATCATTATTAGGTCATATATTTCATTAGTACTTATTATATATACTTTATAATCATTCATGAATGGTTAATCATTGAGAATGAATCTCATCGCTTCGTGGAGACGGTAGTCCGTACGTATGCATGAGCGATGATATCGTTCGCATGGTCCTGGAATTGTGTTGAAGTGTATGTATACTATTTCAGTATCAATATCACTTTATAATAATCATATATAATTACTCATTACACCTTTATACCTGTCCAATTAAGGTGGTGGCGGAAAATAGATTAAACCACGGCGTGGAGACGGTATTCCGTACATACGCACGCGTGGTGATTTCCTTTTTCCGTAGGATGGACAGAAGGTTAATTAGAGTTGTTTCATATTTATAATAACATATCAGTGTGTAAGTAATACTGATGTTATTACATTATAATGAAACAACTAAAGAAGAAGAAGTTGAAGAAGAAAAAAATTGAAAAGATCGGTAATGGATATTACCTCTTCTTTGGAACGCCTCTTTGAATCTTCCACTTAGGGAACTAAGATTGGTCTTTGAAGAAGACCAGGACCTCTAGGATTATTCTAGGGAAGTGGAGAGGAGAAAATGGCAGGGGTTGGCCGAGCTTGAGTGAGAGGGTCACCTTAGGAATACCTCAAAATATTATTTTATATTAATGTCAAAATCGGTTAATAATGGTTACAAAGGGTCTTATTTCGAAGCTAAAGTGGGGATGGGTAGAAATAATATCAAACAATAGAATTTACACAAGTTTAGGGTATTATTTTAACCTTATCAATTAGATTTAACTCTAAGTTAAATAATTTAACTTTTACCGTGTCTTTTTGTTTTCTTTCACTATATGGTTAATACACTTACTATAACATGCCAAACGAACCCCAAATTGTTTATTATTAATATATATATCCTTATCTAATTCATTTGGCCGAACCTTAGATTTTTAGGAATAAAATAACAATTAATAATATAATATTTGATTTAAAAACTATTTTGTGTCAATTTTGACACTATTTGATATATGATTTTTGTGAAAGTCATAACAAAATTATATGTTCGAACCAAGTTGATTAAATCAACACTAGTATATAATAGTAACCTATAAAATTAGTGGAATTCATAAAAAGTCTCAAATTACATTCATTTGAGAATTTATAACATCAATTATGTTAATATTTCCTTAAAAGGGTAATTACTGCATCATCGTTGTGTCATAAATAAATTAATTTATTTAAAGTCTAAAAATTATAAATAAAATATCATTATTTAGGAAATCGCGTTAGCTTTCTAATGAATATTTATAGTCGAATTTATCTTATGTATAACCCCATATTAAAAATGTTTTAGTTATTAAACTTTGATTTTATCTATTTTAACTATTCATTAAATAAAATAATATTAAATGTCATAATCTAATCCAAGTGGACCTAAATGGTCATATTATATTCATAAGGTTGTTTTTGGTGGAATTAAACTTATCCAATAGAATTAGGACATGTGTTAGGGTAATATTAATATCATATTTACCCTTAGTTACCCTATTTACTATTAACCGTGGTAAAAAAAGTAAAAACTTATTATTCACCAAAAATTATTTTCATCTCATTGAACCAAATTTTAGTCCTTGATATTAACCGTGTCTGTCGGATTTTCTAAATTCCATTCACAGAAGCGGTAAAATTAAGTTTTATGCAAAATTCAGTTTTTAACCTACCACTTAGTGGTTTCACTATTCATCAAAAATTGAAAGTTTTGAGAAAAATACCAAAATTTCATCCTAAGCTATATTTCATATTCCGAATTCAAAAAAATGAAGTCTATTTTACCAAATTCATAACATAGAAGTTGCATTAATTAATTTTATAATTAAATCCCGCTGTTAAAACAAATTGCGTGTTTTTAAGAAACAATATCTATCAAAAGATTGACACTTGTTTATCTCTGGTTTAAATGTGAAATTACATCCAATGACCAACATTGTATTAAATTGTAAAAATATATTCTAAATATACTTTAAAACAACTCAAATTAAAAATTTATCACTATTAATTATTTTGATTAAAAAAGTTGTTTTTAATTATAATTTAGTAATTTTCACTATTCATCAGAATATGAAAGTTTTCCGAAAAGTAAAAAAATTTCACCTTAGGCTAAATTCGATACTCCGAATCCAAAAATGAAGTCCATTTTGAGAGCAAAAATTTCTAAAATTTTAAAAGGTGGTTATTAATATTCATAACGGCTAGTTATAATAATATTTTAATAGCATATCGTTGTTTAGTGAAACTCGGTATTGCGTACTACACACGCTATCGAGAAAGGTCGCGATTGCATGTAATGCAAGGCAAGTCAAGGATGCGTGTTTTGCAAGCTCCTTTTGGTGTAGCGTACAACACAAGACATTAGTCAAATAAAAAAGAATATTTTTCATAAAATCTCGGGCTGTAACAGGTAATGTCTTTAAAACCCGATCCAAATCTCTAAATACAACCCAAACCTAGAAGAAACATTTATCTAAGCCAATGAAACTAAAGAAATTATCCCATCATTATTTATTTAACCATATTCCTATTAGTTATTTCCACTTGTGATATAATCATTTAACATCTTATTCCAAATCATTAATCTCCCAATGTTTGAATTTCTTACAAGGATACGTCCTATGATTTCTAGAGATACTTCACATGTGATTTCTATAATTGGGAGAACCTGCTTACATATACGTCTATTATTGATAATTCATCAAAGGAAACAGTTATATCTCAATCGACCAACTAAAACTGGACATGCATTATTTCCTCAAAATACATTGCTGAACCGAAACCCACACTATCCCTTTAACCAGATACATGCCTTTAAAATGACTCCATCACCAAATACATGTACACCGGTGTCCTTACAAGACCTCTGGTGGAATTCCCATGTCAATCCATTTCTACGATGTTTCCAAACTATTGTTCCCCAACATGAATAAAGGTGTAACCCAAATAACAACACATCCCATGTACAACCCATATAACAACAAATTATCCTACCAAACATCTTCTAAAACATTATAAAAACATAAGACTAACGCTATATTAGTGTCTCCAGGTTGAGATCAAGATAAGGTACATGCTCATCTCATTCAGAAGTTCACACTAAGAGTAAACCCAGGTCACAAAAAAACAATTTGTCGAACTATTATCAGTCAACACTATACAAAAAGATCAGCTTCACCTGCCAACCCGTCATCAACCAAACATTGATTCCTATATCACCCAAGGAATTCGTGTTCATTCAAATCTTCCCACTAAAAATATTCC
Source organism: Viscum album (assembly GCA_963277665.1). Classification (NCBI taxonomy): domain Eukaryota; kingdom Viridiplantae; phylum Streptophyta; class Magnoliopsida; order Santalales; family Viscaceae; genus Viscum; species Viscum album. The sequence goes on along the minus strand of OY728122.1, from coordinate 502,770,596 downwards.
AAAAACTAATAGAGTTTCCATAGGGTTTCACATGTCATCATCCTTATTGAAGTCATGCTTCCAAGAAAGCAATAAAACATACACTAGAACTGATGTGACACTACCCACCTCAGGACTGTCCATGTTGTCAAAAGATAATACTGGTTTCTCATAAAAACACTAGTTCAAAAAAACTGTAGAAGAATGTGTGACGTTCCAGGTACCAAGATCACCATGCCAACATATCTAGAATGAAATCCAAAAATTTAAACGGATCGGCATTTCAAAACATATGATTCCCAAAAATTCATATCGAGTAGTGGGATGAGCATACCTTAACACCCCAATAACTCTACTCTAGAGTAAACTTGATAATTCCCTTAACAACACAATCTTACAAAATCACACCGAACTCAACCAATTAATTACAACATAAAACACTCAATGATACAATGTATTTCATCACATACTACCTGGTGTTTAAAAAAACCAACAACATGTTATCTTAAATAATCAATACTCAAATGATGACATACCAAGTCATCTAACCTTATGAACCAAGAATTACTCATTGATTATTCCATTAAGAAGAGTCAAGATACAGTGACAACACATCCAAATGAGGATGTATTTTAATAAAAAAGTCCCACTAGGGAAAACAACACATTAACGGTACCAACGTCCTAATGCTCATAGTGGAAACAAGACATCTCATCTCTAAGGGTGCTACCTTCCATTAGATAGTCCATTACAAAGCATATGTGTTGAACCTATCTCGCGGTAACCCAATGATTACTTCACAAGGATTAAGGGACCATTTTTATGTTATCCATTTCTAATAAGAATAAACCTATGGATAAAAACTCACATGTATATTCCAATTCATATAATCAAAACATTGACCATTTCTTAGTAGATGGAATCCTACAAGGACTCAAATATTACTACAATAGTGGTTGGGGGTATCTGCTCCGGACTACATTGTAGAAGGTGTTATATATAAACTCACTAGTCTGGTCACTAGTAAATGAGAATAGATCGTGCAAGATGGCTCTATAGCTGGATCTCAAAATTCCATCACTGGAAAGAAGGTAATGAACCCTACCAAACAGAATAAATTTATAATAACTAGTTTCTCTGAGTATAATTTGAAATACCACAAAAAGGAAAATTGAATTTATCTCTACTTGTTGTTCGATCACAATGTTGTAGTAAGCTACTCATACAGGAATACAATCAGCTACTAATGAACAAAACATTTTAGGTACCAGGAATAATGTTATTAAGGATATTTCTTCTACTAACAATAGTTTATATGTTGTTAACAATAGTGTTAATATTGTTACTGTGACATCATCTGATATTAATATTATATAAGAAGCTTCCTTATATGTTCTTCCTACTAGTGACAATATTAAATTCACTATAGTTCTGCTGGGGTTTAATACAGTCCCCATGTTAGCTAAAAATATTAGATGATCATCTAGACATAAAGGCACAAAATAGTTAGAAAAAAGGGATTTCAAACTCCAAATGCATGTTTAAATGAAGATATTATAACAGAACTATCATGGTATTTCAAATCTTGACACTTTCATTATTTTAACATGAATGTTTAACATTCTTAAGCCCTTAGTTTTTTCTATTACGGAACTTAAGATTAATTTTTACACTAATTTAGTTTATTTGTTTCATTTTGGTTACAATTTTATTAGTGAAAGTCAGATCACCACAAATATAGATACTCTTTAGATTTTGGATCACTCATCTATGTCTAATGTTAATGCCTTTCACATTTCTGATCAATTTTTCTCCTGTAATTTTATGATTGACCTCACATGTCTCTTTTGTTCCTTTATTTATGCGAAGAACAACTATCAGGTAGGAGGTATCATTGGAGTGACCTATCATGCTTGAACTCTTCTATTAATTTTTCCTAGTTTGTTTTTGGATACATTAATTCTATTCTCTCCTCAAGTGAAAATCTTGTTCCTCTTCACTCAACCTTATCTATGAGGGAATTGAAGGCTAATATAGAAAACAATGGTCTAACTAAAATTACTCTCCTCAATTCCAAATATACTTGGTATAGGAGTCATTATAATATAGTGCAAGGAAACTAAATAGATCCATCACCAATGATCAAGATTTATGTTATTGGGACACCATTTCCAGCATCACCCTTCTAAAAATCCAATCTGACCATCATCCAATCTTGGTTACTATCTCATACAAATATATGAAACTTCTTCTCCCCTTTAGATTCAACAATTCTTAGTTCTTGGACCTTGATAGTTGTAACCTCATTAATAAATTTGGGTCTTCTATGAATCTATCCAATGATTTCTTTTCTTGTACTCATAAATTAAAACATCTTAAGAAAAATATTAAAAATTGGTGCATTGTGTAAGCTAAAAAAATGGATAGTGACATACTGGTTCTTGAGAATGAACATTACCAAATTCAAAACGGCAACACTCACTTGAATTTTTCTTTGGATAATACTCAAGAATTTAACATTACTATGAAACTCAATTCTCTTCTCGCCTTTAAATACAACATACATTGGAAATCTATCAAATTCAAATAGTTAACTGATGTTGATAGAAATACCAAATTCTATAATTTTTTACAAAGAATCCAAAAATCATGTAGACCTCTTGATTCCCTCAAATATGGAGACAACCACTTGGATAATGAAGAAGACATTTCTATTCATGTATTATCCTACTTTGAGTCCCTATTTAGTGGCCCTATCATTAACAGAGATCTCATATATGATGCCATTTCTAACATTTTCACTGATATTGATAACACATTGCTCGTTTTTGTACCAGTTGATCATGAAATCAGAGACATTGTCTTCAGCCTGAACACTGATAGTGCCCTTGGTCCAGATTGTTTTAATAATTTATTCTACCATAAATATTGGTATATCATCTAATTTGATGTTTTCAAATGTGTTAAGAACTTTTTTCTTGTGGAGGCCTACCACATGGGTTGAATTCCCAATTCCATACTTTGATTCCCAAGGTTTAAAATGCCTTTAATATTCACCTCTTTAGACACATATATCTTATTAACACTCTCTATACAATCATCACCAAACTAATTGTGAATAGACTCACCTCTATTACATAAAAAATTATCTCCTGGAATCAGTTTGGTTTTTTCAAGGAAAGATCCATCCAAGACTGCATTTGTCTCGCCTCTAAATGCACTAACATATTAATCAATAAAAATAGAGGTGGGAACATTGCGATTAAACATAAAATTTTAAAATCCTTTGATACAATGTATTGGGACTTCATATTAAAAGTTCTTTATGGATTTGGATTTAATAATATCTTCATTTCTAGAATCAAAACCCTTTTTCTCAACCCACATTTCTATCCTGATTAATGGCACTCCCAGAAGATACTTCAATGACACCAAAGGTGTCAAATAGGGTGATACTCTCTCTGCCATCCATTTTTATACCATAGAGGACTATCTAAGTCATCTTCCCACCCATCTGGTTGACCAAAATAAACATAAACTTATTCATTCTTATAGAAATGTGAATTCTCCCACCCACCTTTTTTATAATCATGGCATCATTATGTTTCATAAGGGTGATATAATAAATATCAATACTATAAAATCTACTCTCACTCATTATGAAGAGGTCTCTGGTCAAGTCATTGGTTGGAACAAATCCTCAATATATTTTGGCAAAAACATTCTGTCAAGAATAAAAAATGCTATCACTAATGAACTTGGCATTAATGTGGGAATAAATCCCTTAAAATACCCTTTAGTCCCTATATTCTATGGCATACCCAAAGAATGATACTTTTAATGTATTGTTGATCAAACTCTTAGTGAGATTTCCATTTGGAAAGGTAAATATGTCTCCATGGATGGTAGATTCTATCTTGTCAAGTCGGTCATTTTCTCTAAATTGGTCTACTCTATGATGGTCTACAATTGGGTGACTATTCTTATTAAAAAATGAATGTTCATATCAAAAAAATTGTTTGGACTGGAAGCACCTTGGATATGAATCTTGTGACTATCCCTTGGGATACTTGATGTAAGCCATTAGACAAGGGTGAGCTTGGTATTAAAATATTAAAACTCTTTAATGAGACACATCAAGCCAGACTCACTTTGATCCTAATTCACAATGATACCCCATCAATTGCTTTAATAAAAAATATTTTTATAAATAGATTGAGGGGAGGTAGCTAGAACTAACTGAACACTTACATTTGGAACTTCGTCAGATATATATATGCCAACATTATGACAAATGCTTGATGGATGGTCACTAGAAACACCCCCATGAAATTCTAGTTGGACAACTAGATTGGTACTTCTCTTATTACTTTAATTCCTCTGGATCATCTCCCTGAAAATATGAATGACCATATCAATACTGTTCTCAATTATCATTTTAATACTCTTCCTGAAAATGTTGTTCAAATTATTGATCATTATCATTTTCCTATCTCATTGGATTTTCTATCTTGGGAGCCTTCTCACAGTGGTTTGATCAACTCAAAAAGATTCTTCAATCACGCCTTTCATAACTCTGAAATGGTTTATGTGGATTGAATTATTTGATAAATATCGGTTTAGGCCTTCAAGACAAACTCTTATTTGGAATATTTCCTATAACAGAGTTCCCATGGAATCATGATTGCAAATTTTTGGGATCCAACATTTTTCTAAATGTGGTATCTATAATCAACATAGAGAGGATAATAATCATTTTTTGTCTTCTGATACTGCCACTACTCATTGGAATTATATTTTTGACATCTTTGATTTCAGATGGCCGATTCTTAATTCTATATATACACATTTAAAATGATGTGTAGAACTGGAAAACTCCCAAAAAATCAAAAACATATTTCATGTTGGGGTTGCGGAGCATATATATTCAATCTAGTATGATAGAAATTCTATTTTTCAAAATAATTTCTCACTGAACATCAATTTAGGTAAAATGTAGATTCTCATTTCTATTCGTGAAGCTACATTAATTCAGAAGGTGTGATGTGACAAATCAGTGGGTGATTTTATGGTTTTGTGATATCCTCGGGTCGCTGCTACTTTTAGCCAGCTGAGACGCACTTTTGAGGATTTTTGGATGCCACCACTCCTCAGGTGGATTAAAATTAATGTAGACAGAGCCTCCAAAGGAAATCTAGGTCCCACAGGGTGTGTCACCATCTACTGAAATCATGTTGGTAAGATCATTGGGTGCTTTCATAGAAGTTGCAGTATTGAAACCTCTCTGGAAGCTGAAATGCAAAGTTTGATTCATTCCATTTCCTTTTCTATGCATCGTGGTTGTAACAACTTGTGGATTGATAGATAGTCTACGACAATGGTGGAATCCATTTGGAATGGAGTTATTCGTCTATATTGGTCTCATACTACATGTTGGATGAATTGTCTTTTCTCTCTTCATGGAACCAATTTCATAGCACCCCATACATACCGTGAGGCGAATATGGTTGCTGATGGTTTCGCCAAAAATCGGGTTGTGCTGGACATAACCTAGCTAGAAGATCATCCAGTCAAAATTCTTTCTCTTGATGTTAAATATTGTAATATAGTCCCATATTTAAGACTCCTGAAATATTTTATTTTAATTAAATTTTTCCTTGGCCTTTTGACCAAAGTGTAGGCTTCAAAAAAATCAAAACATTGAAAAGTTCCCTTCCACGAGGGTTCAAACAAAAGACACCACATCCGCTAACAATTTTAATCCATTTAATTAATTCATTTTAACCATTACAACATTTTATGTAATTTTAACCAACCTCAAGTACCATTTCACAAATAAGGAACTTGGTTTTAAATAATACCCCATGGAATAAATTGAAATCTATATCAAACTTCCTCTTTATCATTAAACATTTAGTGTCATTTCATGACAAATAAGAAATTTAGCATTTAAATTCCTTTTAATCAGAAAGATACCTCCGAGAGTCCCATTTATTCAAATCCATGTTCCTAAAAACCCATCCCCATAAGTGATATGAGTGACCATCTACCAATCCATAATGAGCCCATACACTTTATAGGTTCCATTTGGATCCCAATTAATCAAATCAATTCCTTTTTAACATTTTAACTTTATCAGCCATTTTTTCAATTTTTTGAATACTGAAGTTACACTTTTCTATGTTATAAGGAACTCATACACCTTATTCTTAAATATGGATATCTTCATAAACACAATCAATAAAATTCCACCCATACAGTTATTTACCCATCAAAACATCTCTAGCGTGTTTTCTTAACCAGTAACATAGAAACATGCTATAACACAAAAGCATGGAATAATAGAAAAAAAAATCTCATAAAAGAGGAATCATGGCATATAATCATATAAACATGTTATACAAGTAGGAATGCTATTGAAGATCAAAGCATGGAATTCAACCCAAGTCACATAATCAAAATTAGAAGACATCCTACTAGTGAAACTTTAAGTCATGTCATATGCCTGGCATGTGAATTTATGAGTCCCTATAGGATTCATGCAATGAAACTACCTTTCAATATCAGGCCAAGGAAAATTTCAAAAATTCCAAAAATCAATAAACAGCTGAAAATACACCCATCATCCATAGTTAAATCACAACATTTGTAATAGAAAAAATCATAAACATCAATTCCCAGCCCTAGACACAAGGTCATTTCCCTTATGCGGGTTGATTTTTCCCAACCATGTATATTAAATGAGCACCGACACATTACTAGTCTTCTATATACCATACAAAAATAGGAATATAAAGAAAACAAGAAATAAAATTGAGCCTCTGATAGCACATTGGAACATCCTAACACAGCTTACCATTGAGCTAAAAGCCAGATCGGTCACCAGATGTCTTCAAACGCATGTCCCTCTATGGTACAGGCTGCTGACTAAATGTGAGGGGGTAACGACAGTTAGTGGAGATATTATACCCTCATATCAGAGCTTTCATAGTAGTATAGCAATATATAAATAGATGAATATAGAAGAAGGATATATAATGAAATAATAAAAAAAATACAATTAAAATATCATCTGAATAAAGAAAATAGACAATTCCAGTTTATACAATGCATTAATGTCAAGGTAATACATATCTGGAATCAGTAAACAAAATAGAATGCTTCGCATCTTAGAAAAGAAATAAAGAAAAGACTCAAATCCATAAGGGAGATCTCTAATAGCATCATGTGCTTCTACTCGGTCTTTTTCTCTTTCCTCCCAGGTACATCAAACAAAATTAGTAAGGTCCAAGGTCCTGAGAACAATAAAGTATACTCAGGTACCCTAGTGCAATGGAATCCTGAAGAGGGTGTGATGTATAAATCTTAGTAGGTAGGGACCACTGGTGTCTAGCTCCATCTAGAAAATGCAATATATCAAAACAGTATAAAAATTTATCAAAGTAATAATAGAATTTTAGAAATTACCAACAACCCATACAGGTTAAAATGGGACACCTAACAGCAAAACCAACTTCTTCTCACAGACAGAATAAATGTATGAAGTGGCACAATATATATATAATATATAATGCACTGTTTATCAAATTATTTAATATTATTTATTTATTTTATTGTTAACTCCAGGGTTCCATGGGAACTTGTACCTCAATAATAAATTATTCTCATACCATATCTTAAAGTGTTCCCTAGGTAATATCATATCATAATACCTACTTCGGATCATGCTAGTGTATAAAATATTGAAGGTGACATCATATCTCAATAACAACTCGGGCTCATTCCTGAGTCCGAAGTATGTAAAGATGATATTATATCTTAATGCCTTCGTCAGCTCTTGCTAGTGTCAGAAGTATTCAAAGGTGATATCGTATCAAAATACCTAATTCGACTCATTTTGGAGTTTAAATATTCTTCTGTGACACCATAACAGATAGTACCTTTTTTTCATTCTTTCTATTCACACATTAAATCCAAAATTACCATTGTCACAAATGTAGGTAATATTACCTTGTTATAATGATTTCTCCCTAATATAATTACCATGTTCACATTCTCTTTTCTCATAAGTACATTGACCATGATATCATGTATACTTCTAAATTTAGAATGACCAATCTGCCATTCTCTTTACTCATACTTAGGATGACCATGTTATAATTTCTACTTCTCAATTTAGAATGACCATGTTCCCATTATCATTACTTATAAGTATGATAACCATGTTACCATTTGTACTTCACAATTTAGAATGAAAATGTTCTTATTCTCTATCACATAGACAATTTACCAATTAATTATCCACCCCAATCCCATTACTAATATTTCAATTCGTTAAACACACCCATTACAATAGTTAAATTAATAATTAACTATGTTCTTTAAACCATTAATTAATTATTCCATTTATTTATCACTATCACAATTCATATTCCATAATTAATTTTCCAAAATTAATTATCTCATTATAATATCATCATTCCATAATAAATCCCACAATTAATAATTTAGATCATACTGTCAAAGGCACATAATTAATTTGTAAATAATTATAACAACATAGAAAATTCAATATCTCATAATTAATCCACCGATTAATTATCTATATAACAATATCAAATCACATAATTACTACACAATTTATTATCCCAACATACCCCACTCAATACCAATATTTAATCCACTAATTAATTTTCTAAATATCCCATTCAAGGTATTAAAAAAGCAGTCTCTTGGTCTCATAACCCATATCCCAATTCAGCGGCCATGAAAACAAGATGTATAACCACTAGATATTTCATTTCACATATATTCTAATCACATGGAATACCAACCCATTTGATACCATTAACATTATTTAATTGCACATGGGTTTACCCACCCATATAATCCCACTCTATTTCATAAGAACCAATTTACCCATGTGTTTGAATGGGTAAAGTAGGAAATAGATATCCAAGATAAGAAAATCAAATTACTATAATTTTAATAACATCCTCTAACTATAAAATCATAGGAAAAAACATATCACCATGATAATAAAACATATCAGTATAATCACTATGTTTTTAGATTATAGTTTGTGCATCTCTATTTGGGAAGATTTATTAAAAAAATATGATTTTTTAATCTAACGAATAAATTAACACGAGGGAAAAATTCGTTAAAATATTACTATCAAATTTTTCAGAATAAATAAATCGACAAAATCTACATTTTTCTAATTAAAGTAAGGTTGAGGAACCTACTGCAATGAATTGGCCAAGAAAATGTTTTCTAACTCAAACAACAGTCCTCTCGTGTACAAGAACTTTAAAAAAAATGTGTGTGAACACATGAAATTGATCAGAACACCCTAAAAAAAACTATATCACCCAAAAATAGTGTGGTGAGGACCAACCCACATGCAATTATTTAACTGAAACTCATATAAACCATAAGAAACTAATTTAATGTGATTTAAACCAAATAATGAGTATATGAACTTACCTAAATTTGATGGCGATGAACCAAATCGATCCAAAGAGCATTACATTTGATGTAAGTCATCAGAATACAGACCAATGGGTCCCGAGACATATTATACGCCACCTAGAACCAGAAGAATCAACAAACCTATATTAAGTTCAAACCTTGGGTTTTGGACTAACAAAAATTGGGTGATGGAGAAGATGAAACAAACAATTTAGAGAAGTAAATGCATGGAGAAGGCACTACCTCACTGAGATGGAAAGGTTTCGTGAAGAAACCAGATGAATCTCACGTATAGAGTGGGATCTGGTGTGGAGTGTCATGCATTGCAACATGGGAAAGGGGGTCGCATAGCTCGACCTCATGAAGAGTAAGAGGGGGGTGTTCCTCCCTCTATGGTTCTCTCTAAAAAAATAAAAACAGAATTAGCAGTATAACATAATAATAATAATAACCATTATTGTTATTATCATTTAATAGAACACTTCATTGATAAACCCCAAACTCCCTAGTTACACATCATATTATTAAAAACTTTTCAACTAAATTTAATTAACTAAATATCTTATTTCACATAATTTAATAATATTCATTTTATCTTAATTTAATCATATAAAACCCCATATTTAAATCTGGGTAAACTACACGGTCTGAAAAACTGTGCACACATCATGTATCCGCTACTGGGTACCTCGAGTACCTCTTATGGATGACCTTCATGGTTTGACTAATCATTTTTATCATGTGAAAATACTTCTTTTTCACCTATGGAAAGCTACACTATCACTTCTATGGTTTTTATGGTTTTTATAAAAAACTGTGTGCCCTCTCCAACCACTTTAAAAACTGAGTTTCTAGGTTTAGTGCCCTCAAAACCCCTTAGTCCACCCAAGAAACTCCTCAAACACTTACCAAAGTCTGATACCAACACATTAAATGGTCCCAACTCATGGAATATCATCCTGAAGCGTTGTTTTAAAACTGAATCATCCAGTAAATGAAAAATTTCAAAATTATTCATATTTTAGTCCAGTTCAAAAATATGGGACTCTATAATAAGAATCACATAAACTAAATTATATTTTTTTTATCATTTTTCAATATCATTACCAATTGCATTATTACATTTATTATTTTTTTCTTTTTTTAGGTAACTACTTTTTACCTAAGGTAATATTTCCTTTTTAACCAAATTAATGTGTACTTATAAAACAATTTGGACCCAATAATTATAAATGTTTAATCCATTTTATTTTATTAAATTTATAAAATTGATCAAATTAAATTATAAAATAAAAATGTAGATCACATTAAAATCAATTTTTTAGAGAATATTACATATGTTCCAAAATATAAAATTTTGGATTATAAATTAAAACAAAAATTTATAAAATTATAATTTCACATATAATAAACATATTTTTTTTATAAAAATTTATAATTTATTTTCATTTACATCTTTTATATTAATAATTTAATAAAATTCATGTTCTTTTTGAACATGGTATTTTCAGTTACAAATAGTTTGTTTTAAAAAAATCACCAAAAATTCATATTTAAAAAAAATATAACAATTATTAACAAAAAAAATGATGTCCATTTTTTCCTATTCTAATTATAAATTATTAAAATTTAACTTTTAAATAAATAGGATATATATAGTTAAAAATAGTTTCTAAGGATAATATATTTATTGAATATTAACTATTTTCATTCATATTTACTATCATTTTCTAATTAAATTATTAGTGGCCAATTATTCATATAAAATTTATTTTATCATAATTAATAATAATATTATAGAAATTGGAATACATTTGTAAAGGTGATATTTTGATAAATAAATTTATAATAAGAAAATTTTTGGGTAAATCATTTTAAAAATAATTATTGAATTTCATTCATATTAAAAGTGTACATAAATTTACTTCTATAATTATCACATAATGAAGTTACTCATAATATTTATTTATAATTCAATAATTTTTTTAATGATCTAAACATATTTTATTTGTTATTATAGTACGATGTTTTATCCATAAAACTTTGTCTAACACACTGACTTATTTAATGGTCACCATATATTAAAATTTCGTATTGTTGCATTATCCCCCATTAAATAAATTGTGCCCTCACAATATAACTCATAAGATAATAGTATTTTATATAGGGAATTTACAATTAATGAAACACTACAAGATGATCATGGGTTTATTTAGGATTAGTAATTAGATATATCTATAGGAAAATTTAGTATATGAACTATATAAATGTAGGTAACCCATTTTCAATTTTACATATAATTTAACTAAGGGGTGAAGATCAATTTATGTATGGAATAACATTCAAAAGACATTGAAGATTTTTTATATGGTAATCATACCACTAAGGGTTTTCATTTAGAACACAATATCTAGTAGTTGGTGAAATCAAACGTAGAATATGACACCTGAAAATCAATAGAGATAACTCAGTATCTGATATGTTATTAATTATTTCATATTATTTTCTTTATTTTTGGGGATATAGTTGACTAATTTCCTTATTATACCTTTTATTAGTATATTGAGTCACTTAATTCCTAACTCTATTTTGATTAAATAAATATATTTTTATAGATTCTCTATTTCCCATACACTTGGGTGTTTGATGACCTTCATATCAAAACTTATTGGATTTATTTATCCTTTTCAATCAATTTACCCGATGCTTCTTCCCGAATTTTTAACATGTAAGAAATTGAATCTTCTTTCTATCATCATATTCATCTCTTGATTTATCATGAGACTACAACTTTCTATTTTTATTTCTATTTAATAATTAAATTATGTTCACATTATAAATTATATTTCATGATAGGTGGTTTGTCATAATCACAAAATTTCTCACCATAAACCTTTTCCTATTAGTTTTTTCAATGGTATAGTTTTCATATTTTCTATTGAATCCATTTTTAACTAGGATTCTTCCGGATTAAACTATTAAAAAATAAAAAGATTTAACATGAGTGATGATCATTATATGAGAATTATCATAAATAACCAAATTATAATTTAACCTCAATATGTATCACTTTGTAACAATATCCTTAATTCTTATATATCTTTAATATCAACTTCTATTTAACTCAGTTCAACCTATATCACTCTATGTTTAACCTCTATCAATCATGGTACACACTCGTTTATATTGAAATTTATTATCTCATACTTATTAACCTAATTTTAAATATAATGATCCCAAATTACCATTAATTTTTTTAAAATATTCTAAACCTATAAATCATTGAAAAATAGTCTCTCTAAATCTTACTTGTCTGTTATCCCAAAAATAACATAACAATTAACATATATATGATAGCATAATAATAATTTTATTTTAAACAATTATATGAAGGGTCAAATTATTTTTAGTTTATCAAACCATAACATATTCAAATACATCAATTGGTTAATAATGGGAATTTTATTTAACCAAAGAACATCCCCATGGAGTGTTAAACTAGGTGTATAGTTAGTTCATTTTTTCATCCATTGGGTGGAAGTCAATTTAATACCTAGTTCACCATTTTAGGATTATTACCCCAAGTTACAAGTCTATGAGATCCCAAATATATTTATTGTATCTATACATAGATGTAATTTCATATAAAAAACACAATCTCTCGTTTGGTAAAACTTTTAAATGTTATATTAAACATTCAATTCTCATATAAACTTTTCCCTACTCTTTTAATTAATGAAATATTATCCTAAAAACCAAATTAAAATTGCATTATTACCTAAATGTGATGTCATATATTATCCCAAAGGGTTATATATAACATTAAAATCAAAATCAAACCTAATTTAGGAACATTTATATTATCCATAAAAAACATCTTAATTTCTAAAGATATCTAAGCCCAACTCTGTTACTAACTTTGATACCTCCGACTAGCACTCCAAAGCTTACTTCCGTAAATCCATACTTTATATTTTTTATTTTATACATACTAAAAATTATCATACATAACTATCACATTATTACATAACAAAAAAATTATTTCAATATATACATTCCATATAACTTTTTGGTTTAAAACATTATATAATTACAGAAACACAAAAATTAATAAATCTCATGTTCTTTCTCAACTATCGGACATTTGTTTTATTAAATAATAATCAACTTGAAACATAATAATTCATCAATGTCTCCCAAAAATTTCCAAATATGTAATTAATATATTTATATCTTGTTTAACACTTTTCTTTATAACCTAAGGAAATGGTATCATATGAAGGGTTCGTCACAAATGATGAGTAAGGGAAAAATATAACTACTGTTATAAAAAATAAGCATAGTATAAATAATATAGTAGGAATAAATAATCATAATAATTCCATAATTAATTAAAATTGATATCATGAAATATCTATTAAAAAACATAACAAAAATTATGTAAATAATATTGATCTTAAAATATGGATTGAAAAATTTCATACATTAAAAAAAATATTGACAAATCCATGTACCATTACACTACTTTGATATGTGGAGAGATATATAGAAAACAAATGTTGTTTTGTCTCATAATTCATTTCAATGAATCAATGGGATTTATATTGTTAGGACTCACATGAAACATGATTAATTCCAATTCATTCTCTATAATAGTCAATAATACTTTTCTAATCATTCCTTAAGGAACCACATGTGGAATAAAAACTTCGATATATATATAAAAATATAATGGAATATCAATACATAACAAACCTGCATTAGTATTCAATAATAATAATTTATGTAATAACCATTCCCTTGATAATGAAATTGATAATATTATCATAACTCTTCTAAAGGAAAAATGTGGACAGTCAAAAAATACATAGTCAAATTTCTAATAATCATTTGTATAATAATAATAATATATGAATCAACAATATTATTCCCCATGTTAATAAAATTTATAACATGATCATAAAACATATGAAAGAACAAATTTGATCATTCCAAAAAATACATATGCCTATTTAAATAGAGGAAACATATAAGTATTTTTTGATAACAACATTTAAATCCCCCAAAATGTAAATACATATAGTATAGGATAAATTCTAAATCATGAACCCATTAAGGTAAATAAATTTTAAAATTGAAATGAAAGAAAAATCCAAAAAAAATATTTCAGATAACATTTCTAACATTGATATATAAAAAATAACACTTTTAAAGGTAAATTTAAAAAATGTGAGATGAATGATTTAAAAAAAACATAATTTTTAAAAAATACACCAATAATGGATCACCTCAAGATACATAAATATTTATTTTATAAAATCGGATAAGAAGAAAAAACATATGAAAGTGAAAGGAAACCCCCTTTCTATTATTTTAAGGAACCATTGTTCAAAACTGACACTCTAAAAGGAGTGAAAAAAATTATTTTGTATCAAGATATATTTTAACCATATTGGTATAAAAACTTACATAAATTAAAATATTAGGATGGGATAACCCAAGAATATATTAATGTATTTCATGATGAAAAAATATAACTCAAAGAAATGATACTTGTTTTATCAATATGCCTTATGTAAAATATACTCCTTGATGTAAAACTTTTTTGGAAAGTTTTTTTAAGTGGTTACATTGTAAGTTAATAATAAGAAATATAAAACTACATCATATAATAAATTGGTAGAATATACCAACTTTTATATCCAATAAAATTTTCATAACTCAAAGAATGAAAATTATGTTACCCAAAATCATTAAAATTAAATTAACAACTAATTAAAAATCTATTTAATAAAGGGGAACTAATTTGGCCAAGTTTCCCCATGAATCCTGAAATATGTGGTAAATATAAATCCATGGGAAGTGAATACACAATTTGAAGTAAATAATATTGTATTAGATAAATATGTGAGTGTCGATTATCGAATTTTTAGTGCTAATGTAGAGATCCAATAAAACACTTTACATTCTAACAATCACCGAATTAATGTTCCATCCATGAATGAGAGCTTGGTCATATTGTTTGGATCGATAGCTTATATATCTAGGAAGTAAGAGTGCAGTTATATTCTCTCATTTCATTGAAAAAAATAGTAAACCATGAGATATCATCTCATCTATTATAGTTTCATAATAAAATTACCTAGAGAGGGTCTCAAACAATAAATATTTATTATTTTCCATAAATAGTATTTTTTGACTTATTTACAAAAGTAAAAAATATCATATATATTATTATCACATAATTTTGATTTTATAAAAATATTTCATAATAAATTCACCACAATATCTTGACTTTACATTCCCTAAAATATTAAACAAACCTTGAATATAAAAATAACATTCATTCATATAATATTTTCTATGTACTAACTTTAATAATTTTAAACATTTTTAATAAATAAATTTAATTACAATTATTATAAACATTAATAATATTTATATATGTATTCCACTGGTGATCGTATATCCTCCAAAATTTCACAGTCCCTGTGGTGGGTCCCACCGAGTACAACACTCATATTCATCGTAATTGGGAGGACTTTTGAATATACTATGTTGTGTGACCCTCTAGGTCCTTATCTCAGTAACGGTGAATATTATTCAGAGACCAGGAGAAAGTTCTAGCAACCCATCGAGGCTCATAAGAAGATAAGGAATAGTTATAGAAACAACATCCTTCCAGCAAACATAATCCTTGTAATATAATCTCATTGTCACAAGATATCACATTCAGAAGGATATAGAAATTATGTCATCATCATTGATTTATTATTCATTTACCTTACTAGAAAGAATTACCTTATTCTACCCTGGACATGTATATAGTAACCCCACTAATATCTTGATGAACTAGGGATGAGATATCTCTTCTTATTAAAAGATACAAATTATTACTTGATTATTTAATCAATTTCATACTTTCAATGATAGAACATGTACAATATACACCACTAAGACTTCATTTATATAGTTTTTACCACGCATGAAATCATGTGATTAAATAGTACACCTCAATTATACTCTGAATTCATGATTCCATTGCATTAAAGATACCAACTATCACTGAAAAATAAAACAACTGGTGTTCATATTGGTGGGTCAGTCCTCAAGATGGTATGAACTAAAGATCACCATGTGTGAACCTTATGATGAGAAGACTCAAGTATTGTGATCACCCAAAACCTGATAGTGAAACATCATCTATGTCATTTTCAAATTATGTATCTACACCATAGTATATTTTTTTAAGACAAATTTTATATCATCTTGATGATCTCATTATATACTTGGAATTACTATGAAATTTTGATACGATAAATAATATATAGACATTACCATGTAAATAGAGGATGTGTAAATATAAACATTATTATAGTTAGAATACATCATGAATAAATCACTGTATTAATGATATAGTAATTGAAAATTACTTCTCATGTTGGTTATATGGTACCCAATATTACAACACTCCCACATACACTAGATAAAACATTCTAATGAACCTTGTTATCTCTCATGTGATAATATCATGTTTTTTCTGAGTTATGGATATTGATATATTCTAACCATGACTATACTTCATGGATAATTTTTTATCTATGACATCACCTCCTTGTGTTTGACTCCTCAAGAGATGATATCCTTGAGTATATTACATTTTTCTACTATAACAACTTGATATCAAGGATTATACTAGTAATAGGATTATAATAATTTATATTATGATGAAACATTACTTACTAGGTCTATTTCCCAGAACTGGAATAAATTATTGTGTATTTTATACTACATCTTAAGCTACATGAGAATCCAGAATGCACTTGATATTTGTAGATCTAGATACCACTATATTGGGTGATATTTTATTTCTCATTACTTTATCCACACTGAAATATTATATCACATTGATCTAAAATAATACTAGTTTGTGTCCTTTTTAAAAAATAATCCCTTCCACTCCATATACCATGTTCATATAATATTTACTCTCTCTAGTACAATTGTATAGTTCTAACTAATTATTGTTCATTTATCCTTGATATAAGATATATTTTACTATCATATAATAAAGGTTATAAATATATTAACTAGTACATAACACAGAAAATATGGTATCTCCACTACAAAAGTACACTAAATTATACATACCACATTAATCTCCCCATATGTCTCATGCATGTCTTCTTGTATATATTTATGACTTGTTAAATTGAATTGGTATAACTTTTATTTTTAAATACATTTTCATTATATGTACTATTTACTAGGTATAAGAAACCATGAGATCTAATTCAATAGATCCCATTACTTTGCACCTAGGATTCATTTTTTATGTCAATATCTAAAGAGTAACTTTAATTATGGTCTTCAAAACATATAATACTAATAGTTATTTTCTATATGTTATTGAACATATTTTACTTACCAAACTATCAATCTCCAACTATCCCCTTATAGAAACATGTAAAAAAATTGTGTTGTAATGAATTTTCTATGATCTTGTATGTTACATTAATCCAAAAGTAGATTTTGGTAACTTACACACTTTATTGGAATTTTTAATGTCACCAACACTTTTGGTTTATCTTATATATACATTATCCATTATTGGTGGTCTTAACATCTAATTCCTAGAAAATGATCATAGAAAATAACTTTAATATGTAAAAAAAAGTTAATTAGGCATAAAAACATGGTATTCCCAATATATCCCTACTAGTACCATGCTTGTACCATCAATATAAAATCCCACATGAATACCCATTACAGTATTGAAAATAATAAGAATGTGTACTTTTATACATGTAATCCATTATTAAATTTTAATTGATCTTCTAGATATTAAATTCTTTCCATTTAATCCTTACTTGTAAATATCATTATTCGAAATTAATAATGTATCTCCATACGTAGGGAATAAAAAACCATTACCATGGTTTTATCCATCCTACATAGTAAGTGTATCTATAACACCCCCTTTACAAATGATAATGTGGAACTTGTTCCAATGTAAACAAGTTTTTCATCTCTGGAGTTTACTAAACCCATGTCAATCATTCTCCCACTCTCTCAAATCAAGATATGAACCCTTTTATAAAATTATTTTCTATAACTTAACTAAAAAATTTCTATTTTATGTATTTAATTAATATCATTAGAAAACTTTTGGAGAACTACCTTAGATGGGCATTGTGTTTTTCTTGATGTATGTTTATTTATATCCAAACAAACTCTTAGCATCTAAACACATGTTCTAATAATATAATGTATTTTTATATTATCATAACTCATTTGATATCCATTTTTCATTATAGTTGACATATGGTTATGGTATAGTGCATGTATTTACATATAATATCTCTAAAAATAATGGAAGTCACTATAATTCAAATATGTCACAACATTGATGACCCTTTTACATTCACCATGATTCTGTTTTGCATAAGGAAATGCAAATTTAATAATTAGTAAACCCTAAATTATATTGATATATGTTAAAATTTAGGAATCATCATTTATCCTCCTTATTATCACCATAGAATTGATGTGTATAATGTATTGTGCATTTATGAATTACTTTACACTACATTAAAATGATCAATGAAATCTTGGTTGAAATATACATCTATAAAAAATCCTGAAGAAACTCATATATTAAGAGTATTC
This sequence comes from Viscum album, assembly GCA_963277665.1. Taxonomy (NCBI): domain Eukaryota; kingdom Viridiplantae; phylum Streptophyta; class Magnoliopsida; order Santalales; family Viscaceae; genus Viscum; species Viscum album. The sequence continues at coordinate 502,751,474 of OY728122.1, read as the reverse complement.
ATATTAATACTTCACTTCTATATTCCTTAAATTGATAATGGAATATTATAATGTATATAAATATCTCTATCTTATCCTTGGAATAGTTCACACTCTCTATCAGAACTAATTTTGAAATATTTGTGGCTAACCTTTATTTATAAAGGATTATTTTTCAAAAACTAATGAATTATAAGTTCCAATAATTACTAATTACATTAAATACAATGTCTCTAAACCCATTATTCATATATAATTTAAAACATTTTAGTTTATCTAGATAAAAAATTATCCTTCCAGAAATGGTTATTTGAGTTTTAAATTTTATATGTTCACAGGTTTCCTGTGGTTTATGTTTTAATGATCTATTAGTTATCATTTATATAGCACACAAAACATTCATTATTTATGGGAATAATTTATACTTTTTACGCAAAAAATAGATAACTTTTTTGGTGGTACTTTACAAAATTTCAACATGAATAAATAATCATTAAAATTAGATGGTGTGTTCTTTTAACCACTAATATAGGAACAAACCTTTCTCAGCCACTTGAATAACACATTGAACTGTCTGTAATGTTTTTATACATAACTAGTTAATATATTCAATTAAAAATATTTCATCATCATATTTAATATGACCCCCCAATAAGTATGAATGAAAATACATATACATTGATGTTTATACCTGAAGAATACGTGTCTACATTCTTCGTCAATTCAATTAATTGAATTTACCTTCCCTAGAATTATGCGATGAAAATGACCTCCTATATAATGGAATACCTTTTTTATTTGAAGTATGTTGTTAATGTGCCTTTTTAATTACACATATCCTTGGTCTATATTCATTTTCATTCAATATTTTTACCATAATAACTATATTTTATTATTTCTTTGCGTTATTATTTTCTTGGAAAACCTTAACCAAAACCTAATTAAGGGTTTTATCCATTTAATATTATTTTAAGAAAACATAAATTTGAGTAGATTATATGCCTGAAAAATAAGTAACAAAGGTATTTCATGAAATATCATGACCATCCTTTCAATTTACACATAAATAGTGTAATCAACATGTAATAATATCTCACTTCACATTCTCCTCTCAAGCTTCTTGAGGACAAGATAACATATAGAATAATCCATGTCTTGATGTTGTATGAACCAATAAAATCGTACATTGAGGATATAATTATGACATAAACATCATGTTCTTTATAAATGGTTCTCCTCTAAGAACATTTCAAACCCTCACTTCTTGAGGTAGCATAATAGGTATTAGGGACCACAACAACTTGAATTTTCACTTTTTTATTACTTTCTGCAAGTGATGGAATTACAAATGGAATCATGTGATAGTTTGGAAATTTTATTTTTCAGATAGTTAATCATAGTATTATGGTAGTGTTACATGCCAGTTTTTACAAAAATATATAGTACATTAGTAATTTTATCTTGATTACTGATTAGAAATTTCCAATTAATTTAAGCATAAAATCTATCCCACTAATTTATTGAACTCATTTATCCCTCAATACTAGACTCAAAATACTCCATCACTTGAGTATTATAGTGTAAAGGATGCTTGAAACCTCTCCTTGTATTCAATGAGATTTGGATACACTAATACTTAGAGAGTTTCAAGGAAAGGGTTTTTATGGTACAACTACATTAAATTATGTCTCCTCGATATATTGAGTGAAGAACCAATTTCTAAAAACCATAAAAATGAAATAACAAATGATTTCTTCAGATGTTGAAATATGATAGATTTGGATACTTCATTGATTTCAATCCATCATTCTCATAAGAACTCCCATATTTTAGGAGGAAAACTGAAATATAACTAACATGCACCCCATAAATTTTTTTGTTCAAATTCTAGCGATGGAAGTTGTTTGTGACTTAAAATTTATTCAATGGACTTTATTTATTTATAAATTAATGAAATAATTTTCTATATAAAAATCACATACTATATGATGAAACACACAACAGAATATACAATAAATAGAAAAACATTCAACATGTAACAAATTTTATTATCTATTGTATCTCTCGAATATTGGGCTGGGCCCGACTAGGTTGATTACAACTATTAAATGGTGTGAAATAATTAATGTTGGGTATATGTTCTTCAAATAGTCACCAATGGGTTTTTTATGGTGCCAAAAACACCCAAAGACTCTCACATCCATGATTCATGTACCTTCTCTCCAAATTCAGGTGTTCGTTGGATGATTTGGTCAATGACACTTAAGATCTCACATTGGCTAAGAGGATGGGAATTCATTCCCATCGCACCCTTTGTGGAGAACTATTTTCTATTCCAAGACTCTCTTAGGGATTTAATTCTTGTTCCAGAATACTTGGTTATTTCCCAAGTGTGTATGTTATGGATTACCCTAAAGCAACAATCCATTATGACTATGCATGGGTTCAGAATCATTTGTATATATATGATGTTCTCCATCAATGGAGAGACATATATGTATCCAAGTATCTCAATAAATGATTCCATTCTAGGGATAGACCATGTATTTTATGGTTGTTAATTGGGATGGAATTGGTTTCAAGCCACCTAATGTGGCACTTTGGATTTTACATCTTCCAGGGGGATGGGAGTTGTTTAGATATCGAGATTGAACCCATAAAATAGGTTTCCAATGTATCCTTTTTAGAGGAATAATATCCCATGTAGTTTGGTGTTTTTCAATAGGAATCATTGACTTTTAAGGTCATGTGATGAGGAACCAACCAATAAGTTTAACTACCAATGGAATGGATGCTCAAGTGAAAGGTTAACTGATCAAGGATGGGGTGGGACTTTTGTTGAGGCAGCCCGAGGTAACCAGAAGTGATGTGGTCTTTTGGTTGAATATAAACCCACAAGGAATGTGGCTCAATGAAAATTATGATTATTGGGGTGTTGGTTTTGGTAATCATAGATACTTCCTATGTATCAATGTTATTTAGTAATTAAATCCCACATAGTTTGTTATAACTAGGGATTACACCTCAGAGGAGTCCCATAAAAGGGGGCATGGTTGGGGCCTACACATGGGAGCTTCCAACTTGGATTTAAGTTTTTGATTTCATCTAAGTATAAGTCAATATATGGGGAATGTGATTGGGGATTATACCATATGGTATTCCCATTCTAGTTGTTGTTTGGAGATTATGCACAGAAGCTACCCATTTTAGGAGATATAATTGGGAATCATACCACATGGGAGTCCCATTATAGTTGTTGGTTGGGGATTATACACAGAAGCTTCCCATGTGAGGATAATTAATTGGGAATTATATCATTTTCAATTCCCATTATTTTATTTGGGATCACATGGATTTCATGACCTCCACCAACCTCTAATCCCATGCGAGTCTTTCTCAATGTGAGAAACAGGATCATGCCATGGATATGAAGATTGAACACCCCACTACATCAGTTGATGGATAGTAATGGATCCCAATAAGGGGAGAGGGGGTAATTGAGTGTACATGTTTCCTCAATTGTTTTCATATACAGGATAGTCATATTTGGTATATATCCGGATATATCCAAGGATGAGTTGAAGAAGAGAAAAAGTGTCTCCTCCTATAAGAAAGGATAGGGGATTACCTCAATAATATTTCCATAAAATCAATTCTAGATAAAGAGGATAACATTAAAAATAATCCTCATTGAAGGGAATGACCCAATATTCTCATCAATCCATAGAATTGGGAGGTTCATGTGAGGACCCGAGGGTCTAAACCCTTATTACCATGAGAATGTAATCTCAAGGCCATTCAAAAGATCAACTCTATTGTTGGGGTTACTCACACGAATCATCTTACCATGTGCATATAAACTCAAAAGTTAATTCTAATTTTCTTGATGATCTTATGATTCATGTCTAGTTGCTTTGGAGGGGGCCTTGGATTGAGTTCATTAGCTTGGTTTGTGGAGGGACTAACATGGGGGATGATGGCACAAAGGAAGAGAATGACTCGATCCATATAGTAGATTTCCCAAGGATTCCCCATTTAGTGTCGAATTTTCTTACATGGGATGGGGGTCCCATACCAAATCATGTTAATATAAGGGTAAAGGGACCATCTGTATATCATGGTTCTATGTGGACCTGAGTTCTTCCTAGAGAGCATATTGATACAAAAGACCAAGTCCCTCCCGAATATTGATTTTCTATAAGGGGTAGAGTTCCTCCTACAAAGTAATTTTCTACATGGGGGGGGGGGGTTCTCCATGCATATCATATTTATATGAGGGATATTTTTTCAATTGGGACATTAGTTCTGCACATTGTGGGATGTATGCCTGAAAAGGGATTTTGAGTTCATGGACATCAAATTATTTAATCTTGTTCTCTTTAATTCATTGTGGAATTTTACAGGATGAGAATCATAAAAAAGATATGGGTTTTACTATCTTCTTTCATTCCTCCAAAGCTCATCTATCAATTATAGTCTCAAAAGACTAGGTTGGTTAGCATGTATTTTTTAGTCCCCATGGGGTACTATGATCGGCCATGGGTCCTCCATTTGTGAGATCCCATGGAGAATGGTCATCCCATGAATGACTTAGTTAGTGGGGACATCATTTTTTAATGTAGGTACATTGATTGTGGGGGAATATATCACTAACATGGTCCCGCCAATGATTTTGTTTCATTTCTGGGGAGCTGACGACACCTCCCTATCTCATGAAATGTTTCAGATCATTGGGGAATTATCATTTGTGGGAGATGATATTAATAAATCCATCCCACTAATTGATTTTTTTCATTTTGGTGTGTTGAATCCACCATATTCATCAAGTGAACTATTTATATCTCGATTACTTCGTAAAGTGGCAGATCTCCATGGGGAGCACCAATCTGGAAAGGGATTGGTGCATCGTAGTGTCACTTATTTCTTTTCCAGTCCCCCCCTTTGAACATTTATCCTTCTACTATTCCTCTAATTTTTTTTCCTTTCCAAAAAATATGGAAGTATATTGAACTCCTTATAAGATTAATTGGGACCTAAAAAATCCCCCCTATTGGAATAGGTTCTTCTTAAGATAAAGAGGAGGTTATTTTGAGGTAGAAAGTGGTCCAACTAAAACTAGTTTGTGGTGCACTAGTGTACCTGAAGGATGGGACCATGCCAATATATAGGGGGCCATATCATTCATCATTTACCATTTCTCTCAGTGAACTTATCTCTCTCTAGGGATCTCTAAATCACATTTCTTCTATGAAATGTCTCCTTCATAGATTCCCCCTCCTATGAACTATGTGTCATCCCCCATGAATTGAAATCCTTATCCTTACATGGTCATTATGGAACTTCTGGTAGTGGTTGAATTCCCTACATATTCAAGGGTTCTGTGAACTATCACTTCACTGTCCAATACTCCATGGGCTAACACCTTTGTGGAATTCCATGAACACTTTGTTAGCGTCTGAGTGACCTCATGATTTTTAAGTTTGGGTGATGTTTTTCCTTTTCCAATTTTGTCGAAAATAATTATTTTGAATTTAAATTTGGATATAAAGAATAGAATGGACCCTACAAAGGATGCTCTTATTGTGGATGATATAGGAATTCCCCTCTCTGCTACTGATCAAATGAGGAAGTCTATGATAGACTTCATCGACAACAAATCCTCATCATCCTATTTCATCAATCATTATCAAAAACATCTTACTATCAGGAAAAGGGGATATATGATCTCAGATAGGCTTCTAGTTTACGGATTCAACCTGCCTTCAGATGTATAAATTTTTTCACTATATCATTCCAACCATCCTATAGCTTGGTGGTAAAATTAACATCCCTCGGTCCATTATCTCATCAAAGGGGAAATTTTAATTGAATGGCCACACATTTGGGTCCCTCTTGAATTAATCCCCCTATCTACAATAGAAAGACATATGGTCACCATTACAAAAAAAAAATTTGTTACCATAATATTGTGAAAAATCTATGGAGAACGAGAAATAGGTCTGGTTTTCAAAAATTTTCATCCACCCTAGGGACTCATTCATCTATGATTTGGGGTGGTAGTTTTGGGTTTGAAATAGTTGTAAAAAATTAAGATATGATTTTCAAGCCATTGGGTCATACGATGCGGTTTGGGTATCTCAAACTTATTCTAATAGAAACCAAACTGGAATCCCTTACCTTTTCAATTGGTGGATCCCAGATACCAACACAATCCATCTAGTACATTGGGAAGTTGACATCATCCTTTTTTATGTATGAATAATTTTGGGGGTTCCTATCATCAATGATATTTTTGATGAATTTCTATCACCCTCCTCAGCCAAGGATGATGTAGAGAGGACTCCCCATCTTTCCTAGAAGCATATTTCCAAACCAAAGGCCCTTTTCGATGAGAACCCTCATCCAAGGAAAGATGTTCTATTTTCAAATTTTATTAACACTTTTTCAATGAGAAGTGGACATGAACACCACACACTGAGATTGAGTATATTACCAACAATTAAAACTCAATGCTGGATGGGAACCTACTGGCGCATTCTAGAAGAGGATCATTTCAACAAATCGAGTGGGATATTATCCATAAGGATGAATATTTGTTCCAATTATCAACCTTCCTACCCATTTTTATTAGTGGATGTCTTATACCGGTGCATGATATTGGTATTGGAGTCATATTAACAACATATTTTAAGGAAGAACTACAAGAAACTAGATGTTGTTTCAACCTAAAAAACTTATTATTATGGAAAATATATCTTTTATTGGGTTGGATCAGGAAGGGTAATCTACCACACTAGTTGGTTGGTCCTTTATAAATTATTTGGGTTGAGTAGAGGCTCATATGGGAGGCCACTCATTCATCAACCCTTAGTTGAGTCCAAATTATACCATTAGACTATACATCTAGATCATAATTTGGGTCATTCCATCTAAATAGGATGAGTGGGAATAGAGGGTGTGGCTTAACCATCCTTATTGTTTCACCTATAATACGTAATCTTACCCCTCATATATTTTTTGAATTATGAATCTGAGAATTTTTCAAAGAGGTTCTAACTTTTCTCCATGAGAGAGGGAATCTTAGTTTCCCAGATTAATGAATAACTTTTCTATGAGGGATATGCACACTGTGGATTGAGCTTCCAATTCAACTATGTGAGGATGAGGAGTCCTCTCACCCTAAAAAATTCATGCTAGGAGAAATATTTAACAACATATCGGTATCTTTGGATGATGTTTAATAGCGAAGACGCCTAATGTAGTATTGGGTTCCCATGTTCCATTGGTTTCAAGGCTACCCTCACAATATCATAATCTCATATTTGGATCAAGTTATTTCTAGATGGTCAATAGAAAAAATTTGGTTCTATTTTGGGAGATCAAAAATCTTTTGAGGCCAAAGGGAAACAAAAGAAACCCATTGAGAAGTAAAGGCCTAAAAAGTACACAATGAAAACTATTTTTTACGAACCCCAATGAAGGACTTAAAATCCAACGGTTGGACTTATCATGTTTTCTTCACCACTATTAATGGAAAATCATCCATCCCTTCAGAAACCTCCTTTCTTATTCCCTGATGGAAATGGAATTCATTATAGGGTGGTCAGTCCTCTTGTTCTGAACCCACTCACACATTATGCAACTTTCATCAATATATATAGGTTTATTTAATTGTGTATGGGTATGTGTTAGTTTCTGATGACATTTCTTATAATGACGATCCTAAGATGGTGGGTCACTAACTTCAAGAGATTGATGCCTTGATTCATTCTTAGGAGAATCAGAATAGATATTCTTGTCAAGTTCATGCCATGGTGAGGTCATAGGTAAATAAGCATAAAGATGATGTTGTCCATGCCTATGGGGTATAGAATATGTCGAGCATTTTATTTTAACTAGAGTAGTAGAAATACCTATTTCCCATCTGGGGTCTCTCAATCTCCATAACCCTGAGGGATTTAGCATGGAAGAGATGCCTAAAAACAAGTTGAGGATAACAGATCCTGCCTCACATCCCTTGAAATATCCTACAGTATTATCAATATTTATTACAGTGGCATTCCAAGAGGATTTTTATAAATGGGATACCATAAAAGAAATTTCATCTTCTACAGATATTTGGGAGATGGTTCAGGAATATCATTTTGAGCTTCCTGGCATTGGGGAAGTCACTCATCCTATGTGGATTTAAGCTCAGGAAAATCCATGTGAGGTAGCCATATGCCTAGAGGAGATAGATAGCTTCCTTCACTATTTCATGGAAGAAGCTTATTCTTCTGATCGAGTAGGATATATGGAGATAATCATGGATCCGAATGATACTGATGAAGGGGTAATTACAATTGTTGACCCAAACCCTTATTTTCCTTGTCATTATTACGTTATACTCTTATTCTTTGTTCTAGTAGTAATTTATGTAAATTTGATAGATGAAAATTTCCCCACAATATCTGGGGAGGATACTCCTTTGGATGGGTAGGTCACTATAGTGGAATCCCTTGGGTCCATGGGGCATAGGGAGGTGGTCCTCTGGAATCCCACTAGGGAATATCCACCTCTAATCCCACATATTATTCTATATAGAGGGTCATCCTTGTGACATATCACAAAGCATCGGCACACATCACAGTTGTCAGAATGTCTGAAATTGAGGATCATAAGTAATTTTCATGTTTATTTTTTTGACTTTAATTCTATGCAACCTCATTTTGTGGCCAATCATCATGTTCATATATTCATGTAGTTATAGTGGGTGACCAAGAACTATTCTCCCATAGGCATGTAGTTCCCACTTCCTCTGAGGTATAGGTGTTACCTCTGACAACTATATCCACACAACCCTGGGATTACAGGCTATCTAAGGCTGTTTGGGGGATGTTGATCCCTAAAAGGGATTCTCCTCAAGATCAATCAATCTATGTCCCTATTGTTTATAAATCATTATATTTTAATGCTTCAATAAATTGTGTTGTTCATTCTCCCATGGAGACTAATGCCCAAAACATACCAATGGATACTGAAATGGATGAGTGGTTCCAGAAAATGAGGATATCAGGAAGATACAAAGTCCCATGAGGTTAACTACTCCTAATCAAATAACTTATGTCCAGGTATAATGGGTTTCTTTAGGGGTTAGTGTCCCTATAAAGCATATTGATTTCAACCCTCTGGGGAGAGTTTCCAAGGAAGGATTGGTGGGGGCTCAAGAATAATCTATTTTATTTTTCTCCTCGAATTAAATGATGATTATTCCTAAAATAATGGTGTTAGTGAGTTACCATCAAGGAATTACTAACCCATTTTGGAAAGAATATACACCCTGGATTACTTTGGAGGAACCTGATGTCTTTTTCCAACCAATGATGCAGTGTCTACTTTTTCAGGAAATATTTAAACATGGTGGTTATGGATGATTATGTCCTATCTATTTAAGGTTATTTTTCAGGCTTTTGACCATTCACATTCAATTTTTGGATTTAAATATTTTATTTTTTGACCTTCAAAAATTAGGATTATTGGAACTGATTCCAAAAGTTTGAACTAGGCCCCCAATATACCAACCTATTGAAATGACACTGGAGCCAAATTTCAAAAATTCATGTTATACTGAGGTGGTAAATCCAAGAACTTCTCTTATAGAACATGTCCCGGAATAAATTATTCCATAAGAGAGTTACTCTGGGTTAGACTTGGAGGGCCTAGATGACCTTTTCCCCGGTTGTCAAAGAATATATAAGTACATATGAAAGTTGATCTCTCAAACCCCCATGGAATAATTTTCAAAGAAACAACCCAAGCTATTTTACTTGTTTTTATTCCATGGGTAGGGTAGATTTTTTAACCTACAATTTATGACATAGTAAGGTAAGAGATGTCTTATTGTGAAAAGGATAAAATGGTCCACTCTTATCTCTTAACTATAGAGTCCATGGAAAATCTTGCAACTCCTAGGAAAATCCATCTAACTGAAGCTATTTAGCATTCCAGAAATTTCATGATGAGAAAAAGGATAATTAAGTGGCATTGAACCTAGAAGTGAGGCATCATCAAGCATTGGAGTGGCATAGCTAGAAACTATAGTAGCTCAAGAAAAAATTGGCTCACACTGAGGATGGAATTGATAAAGGTAAACGGTTGGTGAAGAAGGTGGAAAAGGTTGGACCTTATTTAAACAAAGAAGCAAAGGAAATGAAAGATGTTGTAGAGAAGAAGAAAATAGCTCTACTATAGTTCAGCCAAGCCATAGAGGACTCATACCATGAACTTTTACAACATTAAGAATCCTCTCATTGACTCCTAAAATTACCATGACCTACTCATATGGATAGAATTTGGGGTGTGTATGTTTCTCCATTACCATTCAATAGAAGGAAAACATTCTTGTTTTTTTATTCTTTTCCATTCACCTATTCCAGCAATATAAATTAATTATAGTTGATCTCATTTTGAATGATAATATCCACTAGATGTGAATTCTAATCATGAACTAGGATAACTACATTGAAATAATCATCTATCTTACTTATTATTTCCTTAGAAAATCCACTAAAGGAGAATAGTCTGAATTTTAATAGTGTCATATTAAAACCCTTAGAAACACAGTTCCTTTTCTATTATCACCCTATTTTTTATTATTCCCATTGTAGCATGGTATTAGAGGGTATAAATATACTTTTTTAGGTCTCCCTTTAATGTTTTTTGACCTAACAAGTTTTCTAACTCTATTCAGGGGAAATTTAAAGTATTGAAAATAAAAATAAAATTACAAATGTTTTAGGAAGAAAATCATTAACCACAAATTGCTGGGTGAGGGAACAAATATGGTTAATTTGTTGATAATGTCTTAATACTTTTCAAAAATTAATGTTTAATTTTTATTAACCACAGTTTTATGATTTCGGAATCTGAATCTTGTCATTGGGAATGAATGCAAGGATTAATCATAAGAATGTATTCCAACCTAAGGTTGCTGGAGGTGTACAGTGGTAGGAAAAGCCTTTTATGGGGACTAATTTCCCTTTACTAGATAAGTACTTTTAATGGGATTATTATTCAGAGCCTTCTAAGGGATAATGTGCATAGCCAAAAAATATATCATTAAGACACTAGCCCTCCATTTCTGATAGGTAGGATATTTTATTGGAATTTATATTTTTTATGACCACGAGGGGTGTCTTGTTAAGGGATTTATGTTAGAAAATTATGAGGGAATCTGTATCATCTTTGATCATGAAAGGTAAAACACTACAACACATATTTTTCTATTGCAAATAAGGGTTGAATCATAGTGCAGTTTATCATCATGCAACCAAGGCATGGATTGTGAAGTTTATTTTCATAACTCTAGGACTTTTGGGACATCAATTAATGATTCATGGTAAAAATATTCACCCATTTTAAGGTAGTTTTTCTGAGAATAATCTTCCATATTTTGGAATGATGGGGAGAAGGATGTAAACTATAATATTCGGTATTTTTAATCCAATTAGTGATACAAGATGTAAATGTATAATAGGAATACATACCTAGTAAAAGCCTCTTATAGGGATGATTTTTGCTTTGGTTGATAGTCCTTTTAGTGGGATACTTATGTAGATTCAACTAGGTCATATCATGCACAGTCAAATAACGGTGTCATCGAGACACTAACCTCCCGTTTCTGGTATGAGAAAGTTCTTCATGACAGTCCATCTAATGCATCGAAAAAGGGCTATTTTTAAACTTTCCTATGCAGATTTATTTTATGCATATGAACTTTTGGGGAAAGAACATTCTGGTTGCCTCTAAAATTTCTTCTGTAGGTCTGACCCATACATAGAAAAATAGGGAAAATTTTAATCTCACTACTACACCTAAGAGACAATTTTCAGGTATCATTACACATACTACAAGGGTAGGAATCAAGGTAGGATTAGTTCTTTATATCAAGAAGTTTTATCATCTTGTGTTTAGGATAATGGATGTACAGTTTTATGTCGTGTAGTGAGGACAATATTATAAACATTTAATATCATGTTGCAAGGACGTTTTTATTATAAAAACGGGTGTAGTTTGGGGCTAATCGGACAAGGACATTCGGACATTCCTTAGACATGAGGGGGAGGAAGGTGTAAAAATTGGTGTTTGGGATTCATAGATTAGGAGAAATGATAGGTGTCATGGAATCCATTTGGGTGTATATGTTTGGAAAATCTTCTCTCATGGTTGAATATTCCAATGGTAGATAGGTCTTTTTTAGTGGGTAACTTATGTAGAGCCAAGTGGGGTATAATGTTCATAGTCAAACAACGGATTCCTCACTAAAATTACCCTCTATTTATGATGTTCGTATATGATTATGGGGATCTAAAACTTCTGGAAGCATAGAGTTTGATAAATTAAAGGGGTGTGTCCTGTTATATAAGAAATATTCTGAACTAATTTGTATATGTCATATGAAATTCCATAAATAGATCTGACTCATACGTAGTGGAGTTAATTTGGTTCCTTTTAAAAATCCATATATGAGGAACCATAATTTGAGATCCCCTAAATAAATTTTCATATAGGAGGTAAGGATACTTATCATTCCTTTTGGTTTCATAGTGGCTAAGACTAGGGTACTAGGCTTAATCATCACTATGTATCCCACTAAAATGTGAATTATTCCATATGTAGTTCCTAAGATCCCATGCAGTTTAACATCATGAGAAAATGACAAAGATGAATTGATGTGACTGAGGGTAAACAATTCTACGAGGTTGGAGCATAAACATAGATGTTTCCTAGCATCTTTTCTGCATAAGAATCAAGTCACATGGTTCTTGAAAAGGTTCCCTATGTAGTTATGATCCATACACAGGTGGTGGGGAATTTCTCTATTACATCTAGTCCCAATATTATATATTTAACATTCCCAATGTATATTGTTGAATTATGAATCAATACACACATAGTTTATAAGGCATCTATGCAGTCTAATATCATGTGGCAAGGACTTCAGTGTGCCTTTTAGGTTCTTACTACTAGGACTATAACAACCTTGATATAGATTGATTTTACATCATTATGTGTGTAATCCCCAATTGAAACTATTAATCCCATGTGTGCTACACTCAGTGTGAGAATCAATGGGTGGAAAAAGTTCATTCCACCCCAAATAGGTGATAGGATGAAAGATATTTCCCTTTTGGATTTTTGGTGGCTAGGACCTGGAAAAGAAACTTGGGAATCACCATGTACCCCATATGTATGAATCAATCTATATGTAGTTCTCAATGATAATTTTGGGAGTATCCATTATCCATATATAGGGGAGGAATTTTTCCCGTAACGTGCAGCTAAGCCTAAGACATAAGATCTATGCATAATTGAGTAACCTACACTGACATGAATCAATTCATACATAGTTCTTGATAAATGGGGATCCCTTTGTAGATCTAGCTCATACATATGGGAGGAAATTTTGAACATGTTGTGGGAGACGATTGATATAATGGGTGATCTCCTCTTAGGTGACGGAAACATGATGATGTTGTGTAGTTTATCATGGTATGTCCAGGACATTGGAATCATAGTTTAACATCATGTTGTGATGATAAAAGGAGTATAAATGTTTAGATGGGAGGTGCACAACATAGTGGATATTAATTGGCATCAATAAGGCCTCAATGGATCTTATTCCACGCTACAAACAATGGATGGAAAATCTAGACAAGGGGCCAGAAGGTTGACTGGATTTGTGGTTGTGGATGAAGATAGAATGTCTGGGCATCACAGTGTATCCATTAGAATTGAAATAAAGACATACATAGTTATTAATGGAAAAATCCCTCTAATGTTTTATCCCATGAACAAGTATGATCATTTAATATTTCTTGAAGGGTGGAAAGACCAGATATATGACATCTAAGAATCGTTATGTATCCCATGTGGGTTGAACTCAGGCCAAACATAGTTTTGGAAAATTTCATGGTATATGATAGATTCTGAAGACTATGATCTCTCAGATGAGGACACTACAGTTCCAAGGAGTTCAACATCATTCATTGAGGACATGACTGTTAAAATTCTGAGAAGGATGATTTTTTTACGACAAAGAAACATATTCCTAATGAGAAGAGGGACTCTAAGGATAAAGGATGATAAGAAAATCATCCCTTGGATGGGGTGAATTTGAATTTGTTCCTGACATGTGGAGTCTAGGTGTCACAACGTATCATGTTATAACAAAAATAAGTCAACACAGAATTTTTTAAAAATAGAGTTCCCATGTGGATCAAGATCACATTTAGGAATAGATTAATTTCATCTTTCTCTTGCATAGATCTAGAGGATGAGTTATGAATCATTGATTGAAACAATGATCTCAATCCAATTTAACATCACATGGTTATGATGATAGGTTCCATGCATTTTCTTATCTTTAGATAAGGGTTTGGATCACCTGACATGAAGGAAAGGCATATTGTATCTTATAGTTTATCATCATGAAATCATGGTGATAACTCTTAGTTTATGGTCATAGAGTTTGGACAAAGTGTCTGGTTTATAGTCATGTAGTCAGTACAATGGGAGCATAGTTTTACATCATATTATAGGGATGATAATCATATATTTAAACATAATATGGTAAATATGATAGGTTCCATTTAGATTATCAACTTGTGGTAAGGCTATTACAACATACCGTTCATCTCCATGTGATCTGGATAATAACTCCACAATTATTGTCATATAGTTTGGACCAAGAGTGGAGTTTATTTTCATATGGTTAGGATAATGTGACAACGACATAACATCATGTTTCAGCAATTAACACCACAATTTTTGACTTCATGTGGTAAGGATGATTGGTTTCATGCAGTTTACCATCTTGTGGTAAGGATATTAAATCATTTGGATACATAAAATATTTCATCAATAACATTGTATTGGTGGGAGCTATAGTGAGTTTTCTATCCATTCAAGAACAATGAATAATATCTATTTGAGTTGACCATATGTATGGCGTATGGTCCCTCCCATTTTGGATCCAAATTTTTAGGTTTATTTCCAAGTATCATTGGGGTACGGAGGACCAACACTATTTCTACTTCAATGAAATACCAGAGGAGTACATTCTTGTTGAAGGATCATGAAATTAGGCTTTGGTGGACCTCCAAATAGTGTAGGGTATGAAACCACATTTCATCATGTCACTCCAACTCATCCAGTCATTTCTGATATTGATCATCCAAGGATAGTTGACCACATATGGATACAAGGAGCGAGGGAGATTTAACTACGATGAGTAGGAGCACCTCTTTCTCATATACTAATGACTACGGGGTTACATGGGTGGACATGTGGGCTGTGGCCTGATAGGCCCCTAGAATATGTAAGATCTTTTCTGGACATGAATTCTTATCCTTATTCACCTTATTCTAAAGTATATAGGATATATTCTTATTAAAGGCTTTTATCTTCTTATTAGTTATTGCATGATAACAAGATGAATGGTTTTTATTGATACCACAAACTTGATATAGTTTATCCAATTCAACAGAACAAAAAATGGTGACATTTTCCGTCAGTATTGTATGAGGAACACTGAATATAGGGATGATTTTGTATTTCACAAAGCCGAAAATTTTTCATTCCTTGAATTATTTATGGGGTACATCTTACAACCATTTAGAAAAGAAGTTAGTTGTTGTGATAATATATTTGAATAACTAGAGTATAGTTGGTGGATATGGTCCCATGACATCTATTCCCCATATAAAAAATGGCCAAGAGTACTTGCCTCTATGAAGTAACTCTGGGCATTGGTGGATAAAACTGGCATGAACTTGGCATGAAGGGAAATTTTTTGTGAATTTTATGACTCTATTATTTAGTGGTCTAGTAGTCTCTAAGACTTCAATTTTGATTGGAATGTTTAAATCTGAATTTGTGGAAACCACATGCTCAAATGTGTACTTATTTCATGATATTAGCGGCCTCTTCTCCAGAAATTCATCTTAGAAGTACTCAATGAAGGATCCTCTTATAGAGTATTTTTTTTTTGATTTTTGCCATTATATTTAAAAATAATAATTTATCATATCTAGGTATGATCCCCCCCGACCCTATCTAGTGGGATCTCTTCTTTTTGTAGGTATCCCATAATGGGTGTTATCCATCCAGTGCTAGGTCTATATATTATAGGGATGGGGTTAATCCCATTAATTTTCTCCATTTTGGCATGAACATTTGGTGAGAACATCTAGTGATACACAATGTTGATGAGAATTTCATCCCAGTATGGATCATCCAGAGTTGTGGCTACATTATCCAATGCATCGGCCTATACATTTGGTGATCCAGGGACATGATTCAATGTTGTTTTTGAAGTAAAATATTCCATTTTCCTAATATGTAGTCTAACAAGTGTATAATATCTTCATTTTTGATAGAATAATTTTTTATGACTTTGTTGATGACTGGTTCCAAATCACCTTCTATTTTTCATGTTTTTTACTTGTACTAGATGTACAAACTCTAACCCTACAATGAGTTTCTGATATTCTACTTCATTATTTTTTCACCCTTATGATGGTATAAAGGAATAAGGCAGGACTAACTTTTCAGGATATATGAGTATGACTCCCCTCCCTACTTTGTAGAGATCATGGTCTTCCATCCATTTTTATTTTTGTCTTCTAGATTCACCATTATAATAAATATCCCATATCTGGGGGTATTCTTGAATATTGAAAACCTCTTCATTAGCAAGTTTCATATCCAATGAAGTCATTACTTTCATGGGGTTATCTTACAGAACAATCACTAATTCTTGGCCTTTTACATCTTTTGGAGGAAAAAAATTATTGTCATACTAATGTAGTATAACAACCACCCATGACAGATTTCCAATAAACATTGGATGTTTCACATATTTTTAACTAGGATACTATGAGCGACTGGATAGAAACTGTGATAATGATGGTATTGTCTCAGTTTTTGGATTTTAAATATTCACACCAAGCATCTTTTCTCGATATCTGAGTAATGAGTCTTAGTGTCGATCATGGTTTGACTAAGATAGTAGAGTCTTTTTTTAATACCAGGGCCATTATTCTATACATTGGTGGAACAAAGTGATTGATACAGGGGATTCACATACAAAATGGGTGGACTCTCTTTTAAAGGAAGCATTAGCACTAGATAGATTAAGAGATAACTCTTGAGACTGTTAAACACTTCCTACAAATCAACAATCTAATTATATGAAACCCCTTTTTACATCAACCTATTAAATGGAAAATATATTCCAACAAGGTTGTATATGAAGCACTGAATGTAAGTTAAGTGTCCTTGAATTCCTCTCAACATAGTTAGGTTTTGAGGAGGTGACATACCAAGGATATCCTTTGTATTCTCAGGGTCAACTTTGATGCCCCAATGGTATTGGATGAAACTAAGGAATTTCCCTGAGGTAAAACCAAAATCACATTTTAAGGGGTTTATTTTAGACCATGTTGTCACATTTTATTGGTGATAATTTCAATATCTGACAGTTGGTCAGATAATTGTAGAAACATAACCAAGAATTCATCAACATAACATTCAACAATCATTCCTAGAAGGTTTTGGAAGATGTGATTCAAGGTATGTTGATATGTGGTGTCAGAATTATTCAAATGAAAGGTTATTACCTGATAAGAAAATACTTTCTAGGGGTGATAGAAGGAAATGGATTCTTGATCATCTTGGGACATACAGATTCAGTTGTATCCATAATATCCATCCATAAATGATAGATCCTAATATCCAATACTTTCATAGATCTGTAGTTCTGGGATCATGACTGGGAAATCATCTTTTGGATAGTGTCGATTGAGATCACTAAATTCAATGAAAACCAGGATTTTTTGTTATTCATATTGACAAGGTCTATATTGGATAGCCACTTGGGGTATTTTACTACTCAAACAAAATTTTCATTGATGGTATTCTTGACTTCAGCCTTTATTTTGCTAGAATGTGTCATGTGCATTCATTTGGATACTTATTTATAGCCCTGATGATCTTCTAGCAGGCCTAGGTGGTGAGTAGCCACATTTGGATCAAGGCAGGGTGTTTTTGTGTAGTTCTAGGTGAAAACAACTAAATGATTCCTTAGGAATGATATGTATACCAATTTTTCTTCAAAATACATGGTTTCACTAATCATGGTGGGTCATGGGTCTCCTTTCATGCCCATATTTATTTCCCTATGTTTATAAATATTGGTAGAGACACCCTCCAAAATTTATTGAGGGGCATCCCTAAGTTCTTCCTCCTCTTCCACATCCTCCCCCACATCTTTTTCCTCTTATATTGATTTGGAGGAAGTTCTTGAGATGTTTTCTTGAGATTCGGGAGAGGATTCAATATCATGATATCTAGAATATGAAGAGACTTTCTTTTATCCATCTTGTAGATAGGGATTCACGTGAAACTATGGATAGTACTGAGTGAGGTTTGGAGAATTTTCCCCATTATCTTTGGGTGACGGTATATTATCTTCCTCTTTTGTGGGTTATGAATGGATTTTATAGAGTTATGGTGATGTTTTAAGGGTATTTCCATTAGATAATTTACCAATTTCTAAGGATCTAGTAGGTTTTCCCAAACTACTAGACTTAGAATTCATGGATAAGATCGTGAGGATTGTTGAATACACATCTAAAAATGGACTCATAAACCCAATCTGATTGATTGGTTCTGCTTGTTCTTCACTGAGATTTTTTAAAGGGTCAGTTGGAATCATTTCTATACTATTTTTGGTTGAGACCAAATTAATACCAACAAACAAGGGTCACTTCCATTTTTTATCATAAAATGATGCACTGATATAATTCAATACACATGATTCTAAATGGGCCTTATCAATGTGCAAGGTCCCAATTTTTCTATTGGTGAAATATTTAATACATTGATTAAATGATGAGTGAATACATTAATTCTAATGAAACCATTTAATTCCATGTAAGATATTGATGTTCGGGTTTTTCTCTACAACTTGAAACTCAGAGTCAACCACAAAGTCCCCAAAATGGGTTTTGATCTTGATTTTTTCCAACAGCTTCTTATCAATTTTTTCAAAGACTTGAAATGTTACAGCATAAGGTGCCCAATGATTTTCATTATAGGCCTGGAAGAGAATTTTTCACACTAGAATGAGAAAAATATAAATAAATGATCAAATAGGACCTTTATAATATCGATTTCATTTATCCTCCTAAACATATACAAGGGTTTTATGTTTCCTTGTATGATATCATTTTAATATTGATCTATGAAGTAAATAATAGAGTGACACTATGCACATTTGGTCTCTATTAGAAAGAATTCATTGGGAAAAAATTTGGTTTCAAAATCATTGGGGCTCTATAGAGCCTCGCTGAGTGATTCTCAGATGACTTTTGACAAACACAAGGCATCATTGATTGATATCTTGGTAGGTACTAAGACTAATTGTTTCATAATTTCATATTTATATTCTAAATGGTGGTTCATACCATAAAGGGTGTTCTATTTTACTGGTGATTTAGGGGCTTCATCATTTTATGTACATGGATCATCCCACGAGATTGGAGTTGGAGGTGGTTTTGTTCTTTATGGATTGGGTCGGGCAGGTCTTTTTGCACAACGAGGGTGATTAAACACATGTTCTTCTTCTGATGGATATGAAAAAATTATCAGGTCAGAGTGGAATATAGTAGGTGCATGGGAATTTTCCTATTCCTAATGGTTCTTCTTAAGGGATCTTCCATGAGTTTCTACAATATTGATGTTTTAAGTAGGGGTGTATCAATAAGTTTGGTTATTGGCACATCTACATGTTCATTAATATCCTTGAATCATGCATCCTCTTCCTCTAGCTCCACAATTGGGTATACGGAACTTGGGTTCACATCCATGATCATCATTAGATAAGGGGTTCATTTAGTGAATGAAATTAATGTATATGAATATCAAATCCTCATATGACTATGAATCTGCCTAACCAACTACTTGTGATGGTGCTATTTTTGAGGGGTAGTGCCCATGATTTCATATTAGTGGTAGTGAAATCTGAATGGTTCGAGGATAACTTCAACATTGAAATATATCTATCCTCCTAAACTTTATCATTTCCTTTCCGGATAGACAACATTTTTGACGATCTGCCTTTGGCGTGTTGTGGGATCAAGTACTTCGTCTATGTTGTGGTGGGAGAGGCTGGGGGAACAATTGGTTGTTTCAAATGTTCTCAGATAATACCAAGAGTTCAGTTGATTATATTTCAAAACATCCAACTATTTAACTTTTGTTAACTCTTCCTAATAATATCCTTCCACTCCCCTATTTCATCCAAGGAAGTAGTAGAAACATATTCAACTTGTGCTGGTGTTTGTCCCAACATGAATTCTTAGGATACATAATTTTCTATAGGATGAATTTGAAGATGAAATATTCCTAGATAGTGTGTCATGTTATCTAGTGATAGGGATAGTGATCTAGCTATTCATAAAGACATACCTCATCAGATCATTTTTCTATGGTAGATAGAGTAAATTTTAATTCATAGAGGCTATAAAATATCCACAAACTTGTCCATATAAAAACCAGTAATCTCTATTCCTCTATTTCTCAAATTTATTTCTCTTAGGTCTCCATAGGTCATCATATCTAGGTGGGGTTTTTTTGATGTCTAGGGGGTTCTATTTGATACGGTGCATTCCTTGGAGATGGAGCTAGCCAATGGGATTGCATTAGGGTAACTAAGGCTGCTTCAGATTTCCCAACTCTTTTTCCAAGTTCAGCAAAATTACATAGGACTTGGGATTAGTACACTATATGGAGTCATCTGTCCCTAGAAAATATAATATAAATCTTGTAACCCACTTATATACATAACTATTATGACCAGCATTATCAACTCATCATAGAGGTTATCAATGCACATAGCAAGCATCACATCCTGGGGGAGTGTTTGATTAAAATATTATGTCAGCACTTTATCTCCATAAAAAATTTCTAAGACTCACTTGTTCCCCAATTTTTTTAATTTTGAGAGGTCTTTGACTATTGTATTGGGTAGTGTCAAGATTAACTGGAGGAGGAACTACTTACTGAGATCCTCGCATTATGTTATTGACTGAGATGGAAAATTTGTGGATCATACAAAGGCTAGCCCTTGCAAAGTTTTCATGAAGTATCTAATTTTCCCTTCTCCTTGTTTATCTGGTGTTCCCATCACGTAATCACAATAAGACACATAATGTGTCAAATGTTGTTCTAGTTAGCATTGTCAATCATATATTGGGAATAAATTACTCCTAAAAACTTTTGGTGGTGGGGTATTTCTCACCCAATTGGGGCACAGTTTCCATTCCTGTTGTACCGGTGTATGACAATATTCCATGGATTCCAACTAATCTTCCAATGAATTAGGGGAATTTATAATTCCTTGATGCATGAATTATTGAACTATTTCTTAGACAAGTTCCTTGGGGGTCATGATTTGATGTTCTGTTTATATCAATACTTGATTGGGTATCTAACAACGGGAATATTCTGAGTATTTTCATATACCCATTCCTAATTCCTTCTCAATGGAGGGAGTTCTGGGTTTTTGTATGTGATTAGGTCCAGTTAGAGTGATGGTCCAAGTTCAATGTAGGTAGGAATTCCTGACCTTGCTTCATTTACTAGGATAATACCATGTTTATGATGTGTACCTTCTTGGAGGATACACTAAGGCTCTATCTATGGATAATATTCGATAGCATGGATACCCCAAAGTAGATCAAAATTGATTCATCTCATCTATTTCATTTCTTCCCCCAATCGAGGGAATATTTCTTTTAGTGTGAGGGGATCATTATCACAGGGAGGAGGAGGTGGGTCATATGAAACCTTTTTTATATTATTTCCTTAGTTAGGTATTCAAGGATAAGGTGATGGATGATTTACTTGGGGAACACCCAAATTCTGGGAGGTGCTCTGGTTCTGGGAAATCACACCTTAATTCTCATTGTGGGTCAGATTCTATGTAGAACCATCCTCTCCCTAATCTTATACCTTTTCATCATTTTCAGTTTGGTCTAAATTATTTATTTCCATGAATTTTACCATTTCATAATGCATTGTGGGTGGAATAAAAGCTATTGAATGTAGGGGTCATTTGTTCCCTTAATTGGGGATTCTCCTTTAATTCTGGGATCCCCTTCAGGCTTCTTGGAAAAGTGTAACTCAAAGGGAACCTCTATACGACCTTTCCATAAATCTACCTATCGAGGGAAATTAGTCATGAGATGGGTTTTAATGGGTATCTCTATTCTTGGCATCCTTTCTAAAATTTAATAGACTGATATATGCAAGGTTTATGGTTGAGGTAAAAATTCCCCCAGCCCTGTGGGCTTGGGTTTCTCCATTTCCCTTTTTATCACTCCTCTGCCCAGATTTGTCATTCTTATGTGGGGTATTTTCCATTAAAAATTTCCATATCCTTGTGGGTTGGGGGTGATCCTATACATAGTGGTGGCTAGTTCTATCACTTATTTCCTGATCTTGTGCATTTCCGTTTGGATGTGAGATAAATATATAGTTGGGTCTTCACATGAACCATTTTCTTCTAAGGCCATTAATGATTCTTGGTGATTGTATTCTATCAAGAGGAAGCTTGTTGAAATTTCTCGGTCACCTAGATCTAGATTTTTTCATTGTATTTCTCTCATTGACCTTGATTCTTTTGAGACTAACATAGGGTCTATCCTTGTTGCATTCGTTACAATTCCTTGAGTAGGAAGTTCCTTTAATTTCTACTTTGGGATGATGACATTACAAGATTTCATTTATGATGGGTTTTTGTGAATGGGGAATGGGGTAAAATATAGAACTCCATGTTATCACCAACCCCATATGTGAACACTAGATGTGGAATTGGCGATTAGATGACATAACATATGTTGTGAATTGAGAATGGTTAGTTTGAGATCTTTCACCCACCAATATGATCGCATTTGTCGTGTGGATGAAAACCCCTCAAGGTAAATTTGATTACAAATATCTTTCAATATTTCAACATGGCATGAATACCCATTTTAGAGTATGAATATTGTTTTGAGGTGGAATAAGTTCTTCCAGATATTGAGACGAATGTTACTTATTCATTTCTCAGATAACTCCTTAGGAATATTAAAATGATAAGTGGATGAAAGCCAAAACATAACTGGTATACCATCATTGTATAACTGGAACCTCATGAGCAATAAAATCTTTTATTATTCAACCAGAGTCTCCTCTACTGGATCTACTGTACATGAGAAATTCATGATGATTTGGTCACATGAAGTGGGGATAGTAGGGATCACATTGATATGTGAATGATCTAGTTGTGGATTAAACAATTAGAGTTGTTTTGAGTCTTCTCCTGGTTCAGAAAGGATGATGTTTTTATTGATAGGTTATTTATTATTTTTATCCCCCTCTTTCTAAGGGCCTCATAATATGAGTTATTTTCCCAACATGATTGTGAAAGGGGAGAACCTTATTGATAATGTGTTATTTGACTATGGGTAGGACATTCACAGTGACATCCATCATTACGATGACTACCATCATAGTTTGATATCTTACTTTAGGGAGAATTTCAACAATGTATACCCTAGGGAGGACCATCTGGGAAAATGAAATCAAGGGGTCGCCCTTCTTGCTATTTTATCTTTTATCATTGAGGAGGTATACCGTGAATATCATTAGGGGATAATATCTAATTATTTATCAACTTGTGTCAATGAAGTGAGCATTTATGGTCAATTATCTAGGGAGGATCTCTGGGGATGATGGTAAAAATGTTATGGGGAGGACCTTCACAACAACTAATACTAATTCTACAATTTGGTAATGGACTAGAAGTATCCTAATACATCATCTAGAGGTGTTTCATTGCATCAAAAACACTAACTTCTAGTAGATTAGGTTTATGATCTGGCTCTTCATTTTCTAGTTTCCATTGGCATTATTTATTTTTTATCACTATTTTGTGGGAAAATGGGGCCTCATGCTATTGGTAATGGCCTCCACATGTGTGTTCCAATTAAATTGGTTCTCATGGTGCCGTCAGTATTTGAATATGAGATATCTGTGTTCTAGAAGGGATATATGCATGTGTTGAAGTAGCCACTAAAGATGAATTATGCCCCCAGATGGAAAGGGTATTTCATCTCTATTCAGTTGTCCATTTATTGTGATATATATCCAACAAACCTCCCAGATTGGAGAATGTAAGTAGGTATACTCTATATTTACCACCTTATTTTTTGGATGAGTCCCCCCACTTGGGGAGATGGGGTTGTGGGCCTGACTCCATTCTATAATCATACACGTGATTAAGTCTTGACAAGTCTATAGGATAAGGTCAAGAATTGAGGTATGATCCTCCATAAATTCTAGGTTGTGTTGAGAGAAGTCTTTGGATAGAATTTGGATATATTCTCATACATATTTTGGAGTATGAATATGTTCCTACTCTAGTCCTCCATATCATTCCAATGGTTTTTGGCGGTTCACCTATTTGGGGGATGAGGAACAAGTCCTCCCCAGATTTATAGTTAGAATATGCAAGCTGATTTATTTGGTTTTTATAGTATTTTATTGATTGGATTGATATAAGGGAGCATGAATATATATATATATATTCTAATTGATTTTTGATGTATTTGGATGGAACGATTTATTTTAATTTTCACGAATTTTCACTTGCTTTTAGTTTTCTACCCTATTTTTATGGTAGGTTTGGCATGTAGTAGTAGGGATTTGCATCTTCTCATATCCTGCTGAATTTACATAGTGGACATTAGGTTACATGGATGGGATATACATCATCCTATAATTTGGTTTCCATCACATTTTATTGATGTACATCATGAGGGTGAGAAGGAATATACATCTCCTCATGGATTAATATTGTATTTACCTCAAATGCATCATTGATTGGATAAATAATGATATTATGCTCCAGTTTAAATGAATGTATCTTTCTGTGGCATTCCCTGGGGACCAAGGCCCACTTATGATCAACTATTTACCTTGATGTATTGTCCTCTTCATAATGAGGATATAGGGTTGCACGTTGTTGGTGGTGGTGACCTCCGGTAGGGTCCATTGGGTGGGTCCCCTGTTCAATGGTGAAGATTTTATTGGTGATGACTTCAAAGGCCTCCCAAAGATACAGCAGGTACTCATTATACCATTCTTGGGATATGATCTCAAAACAATTGGAGACCACTAGTGGAGTCACCTAGTTCTGGACCATAGGTTGCTACTGAATGAGCAGTTGTATGGATATCATTGACTGGAGATCATGTCCAGCTACCTCTATTGTGGGTAGAGTACTATTTTTATGGTACTCTTGAACTAATTCATTTGATACCTAGTATTGGAGACATTGGGTGGGTAATGTATTCCACTTCATCATGGAGGACTCACTCAGTGCAATGGGTGACATGTGTGTCTATGAAAACCTCTGATATTCCATTGGATTGAAGGACGCTTAGAAGAGTGTCAGCAATATATGTGACAAGTATAGAAAAAAAACCTCATACAAGTATCATCTCATTACCTTATGTGTAATTGATGATTTCTCTTATACATCTCTTATTTTGGAAATGATAGGTGGTTGAATTAGGGTAACACTACCACCATGGTTAATAATTCAAATTGATTTCGCAATTTTTGTTTCTCTGGAATGTGGGGTTTTCAATGATTGGGTTGATTGGATGGGGTTAAATGGTTGGAAATCGTTAATGTTGTGTATATCATCTTTTAATGGCCTTTAATTGGTTTTTTCATGGATCCAGAAACACCCAAGGGATCTCACATAGATGATTCATGGACCTTATTCCGAAAAGCATCAATCCAATAGATGATTTGGTCAAAAACACTTAATAACTCACATTGTTCCCAAGGATGGGAAGTAGGGGTCATAACACCATTCTGGGTAGAACTATTGCATATTCCATGACTCTCTTATTGATTTATGTGTTGTTCATTAATCCTTGGTTCATTCCCAAGTGTGTATGTTACAGATTACCCTAAAGAAATAATACATTATGACTACGTATGGGTTTAGAATCATTTGTATTTAGCTAAGGTTATTTATCAATGGAGACATCCACATGCCTCAAAGGTTATCCATCAATGTTACCCTTTTTGGATATATCATGGACTCGTTTGTTGATTATCAGTATGACACTAGATTCAAGACTTCTGATGGAGTGCTCTAGGTTTTATCATCATCCAGGGGGATGGGAGTGTTTTAATGTCAGGATCGAACCCATGAAATGGGTTTCCTATGTATCCTCATGAGAGGAATCATATCCCATGTAGTTCGGTGTCTCTTAATTAGACTTGTCATCTATTAAGGTTGTGTGATGAGTAGTCGACCATGCACATATACATCATACAGGAAGGAATCTTAGGTGAAAGGATATCTAATCAAGGATGGTGTGGGACTTACAATAAGGCAGTCCAAGGTACTTGAAAGATATGTGGTCTCCCAAGGGAATACGACGCTGCCAAGAATGTGTCCCGGATTACATCAGGGTGATTTGGGTGTCATTTTTTGGACCTCATATAGGATTACTATATTTCCCAATTTTGTGGAAATTAAATCCCAAAAATTTCAGTATTACTTGGGCTTACAACTCAGAGGAGCCCCATAAAAGGGGGCATGATTGGGGCATATGCATGGGAGCTTCCCACTTAGATTAATGTCGGGGCATAAATCTTTGGATAAGGCCCATTATAGGGAATTTGATTGGGTCTTATACCTTATGGGAGGCCTATTTGAGTTTTTGGTTTGTGATTACACAGGAAAAAATCCCATTTGAGGAGATATAATTGGGACTCATACCATATAGGAGGCCCATTTTAGTTGCTGATTGGTTCTTACCAATGAATATTTCCCATTTGAGGTGATATAATTGATATTTATGCCATATTAGAGGCCCATTAAATTTTTTTTATCACATGGATGTCAGGATCACCACCAAACTCTAACTCCATGTGCATCGTGATCATTGTGAGAAAAAAGAGGGAGTATTGGATGTAAATATCTCACATCCAGCTATGTTCACTAGTGGATGGTATTGGATCCCAAAAGGGGGAGATAATGAAAGAGAGGGAACTGAGTGTACCCATTTCCTCCCTCTTTTCATATCCAGGATAGTCATACTTGGTGATCTGCCAAAATATGTTCTAGGCTGAGGAGAACGTGAGAAAAACCTTCTCCTCTCATAATAAATGATTGGGGATTACCATAATAAGAGTTCCCTAAAGTCGATTCCCTTGAAATAGGATAATATTCAACATTGGACCTCAATGAATGGAAAGGCCAATAGTTCTAATTAATAAATATAACATTGACATTCACATGATCACATTGGGGTCAAAACCCATGTTACCATAAGAATATAAAATCATGTACATTATGAATGTCTGCCCAATTGATGGGGTGACTCACGTGACTCTTCTTACCATGGGTATGTAAACTTAAAAGGTCATGATGATTTCATGATGATATTATTATATGTTTCTGGAACCTTTGTAATGGGACATGGCCTGAGGATGTTATAAAAGTTCATAGAGGGACTAAAATAGGGTATAATTACACAATGGAGGAGAATAAATGGATCTAGGGAGTATAACGCCCTAGGATACACCATTTGGTGTACCATATTCTTTCACGGGATGGTGTTCCCTCCACATAACTTGTTTCCATGCAGGTAAGGGGACCATCCATGTACATGGTGGTACGTGTACCTAGGTTCTATCCGCATATTATATTGCTACAGAAGACCAATTCCCTCCTTGGTAGTGATTTTCTATTTGGAGTTGAGTTCCTCAAGCATAGTGACTTTCGATGTGGGGAAGCATTCCGCCAGCATAGTTTTTCACTACGTGGGGTTCTTATTTGAAAATGGTCGACTAGTTATATTCCACGTGGGATGTATGCCTATGAAATATATTCATTTCGTTTCCTTCCAATTAATTTATATTATTCTCTTTAATGTTATGTGGTGGGTTCCACCTGCTGAGAATCATTGAAAAGCTCTGGTAATGATTCTATTCTTTTGTTCCTCCAAAGGTTGTATCATGGTTATCCTCCCATAATCGATGGTCGGCTTGCTTAGATTTTTTAGTCCACTTAGGTGTCCTTTTATAAAGGAATTGCATGTTGGTTTAGCTGGTTGTGATGGGCTATGGGGCCCTTGTTTGAGGGATCCTGTAGAGAATATCTTACCCCCAAATGACTTACTCAATGGGGACATCGTTTTCGGAGGGGATTCCATCATTTTCAGGGGGGATATCATATCCTTTTTCCGAAAAAAGATTTTGTATCATTTTTAGGGATCTGAAAGAAACACCTCGTCCTATGAACTATTTTAGTTTGTGGGGGATTTTTTATTTGAAGGAGATTATATCACTTTCTCCCTCTGAAAAATTAATTTGGTTTTATTTACAAGCTTCAGAGCCACTATCTTCATCCTATGTAATATTTAGTTAACTTGTACTTCCTGAAGTGGTAGATTTCTATGAGGAGTGGAGATTCACATTGGGATTTACACTTTGAAGTGTCACTTCTTCATTATCCATTTTCCCCATTAAACATTTTTACTTCAACTCTTCCACCAATTTTTTTTTTCTTTTTCATATTCACATAATTATTTTGATTTCATTTTCATAGTTTTTAGAACCCAATAAATCCACCCCATTGGAATGAGATCTAATCGGGATGAAGAGGAGGCTATTTTGATATAAAAATAATTCTAGATAAACTATTTTTTGATACATTGTAAGACTAGGAGGAGTGAACCATTCCAATATATAGGGGACCTAGATCATTTTTTATTTACTATTTTTCTTACTGAACATAACAATCCCACATGATCTTTCAATCGCCTCGCTTCCATGAACTGGCTTATTCGTTACATCCCTCACCCAGGAACCAATCTTCATCACCTGTAAACTAAAATCCTTAACCTCACATGGTAATTCTGGAACTCTTCATTGTTGGTTAATTCCACTTAGATTCAAGGGTTTTGCAAAATATCTCTTTTCTAGTCAGTGCTTTGTGATATTACACCTTTGAGGACATCCAAAAAATGTTTCTTTTGTGGACGAGTTAATTTTTGAATAGTTAGTTAATATTAATTCATTCTTTTTCCAATTTTGGAGATAAAAATCCATTTTCATTGATATTTGGATGTAGAGAATCAGATGGACCCTCCACAGCCTTATTAAACTACAGTTCCTGCTAGTGTGACCCTCTCTGCTTCTGATGGGAGGATGAAGTATATTGTGGACTCCATCTACAGAAAAATCCATGTCATCCCTATTCATCAATAATTATATAAAACTCTTCATTTTAGAGGATGATGATATTTGATCTCAGATAGAATACATGTTTATGGATTTAGCATTCCATATCACATAACAATTCTATCACCATGTCATTCCAACCAACATGTAGCCTGGATACTTTCCAAGAGTGACATCCATCATTTCATTATCTCAATAAATGGGAAATTTATATATAAAGTCCACAATGTTGGGTCTCTTTTCAATTAATCCCTTTGGATGCTAATGGAAGCCATATGGGCACCGGATGAAAAAATTCATTATTATCACAACATTGTGAAAAAATCTATAGCGAATGAGAGAGAGGGCTAGTTGTCAAAATGGTACCTTCTCCCTGGGGTCTCATTTATCATAGGTTGGGTGTGGCAATTTTGGGGTACTCTGAAGTTGTTAATAATTTAGAATTGAGTTTCATACCAAAGGGTTATATTAGG
This sequence comes from Viscum album, assembly GCA_963277665.1. Classification (NCBI taxonomy): domain Eukaryota; kingdom Viridiplantae; phylum Streptophyta; class Magnoliopsida; order Santalales; family Viscaceae; genus Viscum; species Viscum album. The sequence goes on along the minus strand of OY728122.1, from coordinate 502,721,664 downwards.
AGGACTGGGCATCTCAAACTTATGTTCATCAAAACTAAAAAAAGCATCCCTTATATTTTTAGTTGGTGGATCCCAAACACCAAAAACATCCGTTGGTACATTGGGTAGTCTAAATCATATTTTGGGTTGTTTAACTAATTTAGGGGGTTCCAATCATTGGTGATATGTATGATGATTTTCTTCCAACCTCCTAATCCTATGAAAATACTTAGATCAATCCCCCTATTGGGAAAAAATCATTTTTTCCAAAGAAAATGTCCTTTTGGATAAAGACCCTCATCCAAATAAATTAGTTTCATTTTATGACTTGATTATCAGTTTTTCTATAAAAATTGGACAGGATCCCAATGCATAGAGACCTATGACATGACCCACCATTGAAAATTGAAGGTTGGTGGGAAATTGCTGACCCATTCTATAAGAGGGATGGTTCAATGAATGGGCATGGAAGATTATCCCTAATGATGATTGGTTGTTCTGACCAGCATCATTCCACACCATGTTTTGGAGTTGTAATCTTCTACGGGTGCATGAATCTAATAATAATGTCAGATCCATCATATTTTCATGGCCACACAACCAACAACTTGAATATTTAGCAACCTTGACATCATGTTATTATAAAATATCGATAATTGGTTGGGACGAATCAAAGAGGGGAAGCCACCATACCATCTGGTTGGTCATTTCAAATTTATATGAGGTTGGGTAGAACCTAAAATTGGTGGCTACACATTCATTATCACTCGTTTGATTCAATTTTCTACCATATGTCCATACCTCTATAGCATATGTGGAGTCATTCCATTAGTATGGGATAAGAAGGAATTGATGTTCTGGCTTAACTATCCCGATAGCCTCACATATAATCCTCACTATTCCCCCTATGGTATTTTTTTATGAAGAATCTGAGGATTTTTTCATTCAAGGGGACAATTTCTCCATGATAGATGGAATATTAGTTTCTAGAATTGATAGATAACTTATTCATGATGGATATTCCCCCTTTATATCTGGCCGACAAATTTACTGTGTTTAAATGAGGCGTCGTCCCCCTTTAATAGTGCACACCAAGAGAAACATTTGATGATATCATGACATCATTAGATGATATTTACTTGGTAAGACACCCGATATAGTATTTTGATCTCAAATTACATGGTTTTCTAGACTTCCATCCCATATTCCAATATCGTTATTTAGAACCAATCATATCTAGAAGGTCAACTGGAAAAACTTGTTCCTATTATTTGGGATCAGAAATCTCCTGAGGCCAAAGGGAAACAAATTATATCTATTCTGAATTCTAGTCCATGAAATTATCCACATAAATTCCTTGTTTATTAACCCCAATTATAGTATTTTGAAGCTTGGGAATTGACCTCCCATTCTGTCAACACCACTATTGACAGTCAAGCCTCTATCGCTTCTGACGCTTCCTTTTATATGGCCTGAAGGCAATGGGATTCTTTATAGGGTGGTCAGTCCTCCCAGACACAATCAACTCATTCTCTATGGTTCATTATTCATATGAAAGAGTTTTCTTTAACTAAGTTTGGATATGTGTCTGATCCGACAGAAATTTCTTATGATGATAACCTTGAGAATGTGGGTCTCCTCTGTCAAGAGCCTGATTGATTTATTCATTCTTCATAGAATTAGTCTACAAATTCTTGTCAAGTGAATTCCATGGTGAGGTTAGAGATAAATGATAATGACGATGAAGATTTCCATTCCTCCAGGGGTATGAATATGTCGGCTCTCTTGTTGTAACTAGAGTGGGATAAATCCCTCATTCTAATCCAATGTCTCACAAGCGCCCATCCCCTAATGGTTTCATTATGCCAGAGATGCATAGAAATAAATTTTTGTTAATAGAGCATGTGTCGCTTTCCTAGATGGATCCCATAGTATTATCCATACCTTTACTAATGGAATGTCGAGAGATTTTATAATTATGGTATACCTTAAGGGAATTCCCATCCACTGTAGATATTTGGGATATGCTTCAAGAATATCCCTTTGACCTTACAGACTATGTAGAAATCACTCCCCATATGTAAATTTCAACTCAGGATAATCATAATAAGGTATCCATATGCCTATAAGATTTGGATAGCTACTTCACTCTTCCATGGATAGAGTTTATTGGTATGGTCGATTATGATACACAATGATTATCACGGATCCAGATGATACAGATGATGGGGTAAATAAGATTGTTAACCCCAACCTATATTTTCCTTGTTATTATTACCATAAAACCTTATTACTTGTTATTTTTGGAATATAGGGAAATTCTTGAGACGTTTATCTCCCCAAAATATTCTCCAAGGGGTATCATTGTTGGTGAGGATACTCCTCTAGGCATGGAGGTCATTGTAAAGGGCTCCACTTGGACCATGGAGTGTATGGAGTTTGTCCTCATGAATCTTTCTAGATAATTTTCACCTAAAGAAACACCTTATATACCTTCTAGATAGTCATCACTATGGCATATCAGAAAGCGTTTGAAGGCATCATAGCACTCGATATGTCTAAAATTGGAGATTGTATATAATTTTCATGTTTCTTTGTTTGACTTTCATGCTATGAATCATGATTTTCTGACTAGTCATCATGTGTAGAGCTTGATATAGATCTAGTTGGTAACTAGGTAGAATTCAACAAGAGCCCAATAGTTCCCACATCCTCTAAGGTACAGGTGTTACCATTTATAGCTACATCTGAGCAAGCCAGGGATGACAAGCCATCTAATGTTGTTGGGGGGATCATTATCCCTAGAAGGGAATATCCCCAACATCAATCGATTTATATCCCTATTGTGGATTAACCTTTATAGGATTAATATTAAATCTAATATATCATTCTTTCTCCCACAGAGATGGATGTGAGGACCTTACCAGTGGATACGTAACTAGATGAGGTGGTATATAAAATTGTAGAAATATGGGAGATAAAATGTCCCAGAAGGCCGACCGATCCTGATCAAACAACTTATGTCCCTGCAGAAGGGGTTTCATTAGGGTTTAGTGTCCCTATAGAGGTTTTTGTTCCCACCCCTCTAGGAAGAGTTTCGATAGAAGTTCTGGTACATGATCACGAAGAATCAGGATTGTAACAGCCCGAGATTTTATGAAAAATATTCTTTTTTATTTCACTAATGTCTTGTGTTGTACGCTACACCAAAAGGAGCTTGCACAACACGCATCCTTGACTTGCCTTGCATTACACGCAATCACGACCTTCCTCGATAGCTTGCGTCATACGCAATACCGAGTTTCACTAAACAACGATATTCTATTAAAATATTATTAAAACTAGCCGTTATGAATAATATTAACCACTTTTTGAAATTTTATAAATTTTATTTTTCAAAATGGACTTCATTTTTGGATTCGGAATACCGAAATTAGCCTAGGGTGAAATTTTGGTATTTTTCTGAAAACTTTCAATTTTTGATGAATAGTGAAACCACTAAGTGGTAGGTTAAAAACTAAATTTTGCATAAAACTTAATTTTACCGCTTCTGTGAATGGAATTTCAAAAATCCGACAGACACGGTTGATATCAGTAAGTAAAATGTGGTTCAATGAGATAAAAATAATTTTTTGGTGAATAGTAACTTTTTACTTTCTTAACCGCGGTTAATAGTAAATAGGGTAACTTAGGGTAAAAATGATATTAATATTACCCTAACACATGTCCTAATTCTATTTTATAAGTTTAATTCTACCAAAAACAAACTTAGGAATAAAATATGACCATTTAGGCCCACTTGTGTTAGATTAGGACATTTATTATTAATTTATTTAAATAAGGGTTAAAATAGTTAAAATCAAAGTTTAATAAGTAAATCATTTTTAATATGGGGTTATACATAAGATAAATTTGATTGTAAATATTCATTTGAAATAAAAATATCTTTCCTACATGATGATATTTTATTTGTAATTTTTAGACATCAAATAATTTAATTTATTTATGACACAAAGATGATGCAGTAATTATCTTATTAATGAAATATTGACATAATTGATATTATAAATACAAAAATAAATGTAATTTAAGAATTTTTATGAATTACACTAATTTTCTAGGTTACTATGATATATTAGTGTTTATTTAATCAACTTATTTTGAACATATTATTCTTTTATGACTTTCACAAAAATCATATATCAAATAGTGTCAAAATTGACACAAAATAGTTTTTAAATTAAATATTATATTATTAATTGTTATTTTATTCCTAAAAATCAATGGCTCAGCCAAATGACTTAGATAAGGATATATATATTAATAATAATCAATTTGGGGTTCGTTTGGCATGTTATAGTAATTGTATTAACCATATATTGAAAGAAAACAAAAAGACACGGTAAAAGTTAAATTATTTAACTTAGAGTTAAATCTAATTGATAAGGTTAACATAATACCCTAAACTTGTCTAAATCCTATTGGTTGATAGTATTTCGACCCATCCCCACTTTAGCTTAGAAATAATACCCTTTGGAACCATTATAAACCGATTTTGACATTAACATAAAATAATATTTTGAGGTATTCCTAAGGTGCCCCTCTCCTCCCTTATAAAAGGACACCTCCTCTCCCTCCTCCTCACACCAATTTGAGAACTCAATCTCGTCCAACCCCTGACAAAATCTCTTATCCACTTCCCTAGAAACATCCTATAGGTTCTGGTCTTCCTCAAAGACCAATTTTAGTTCCCTAAGAGGAGGTCTCCAAAAGGCGCTTCAAAGAAGAGGTAATTACCGTTACCAATTCTTTCATCTTTATTTCTTCATCCACTTCTTCTTCTTAGGTTGTTTCATTATGAAGTAATAACATCAGTATCACTCATATACTTATATGTTATTATAAGTATGAAACAACCCTATTTCACCATCTATACGTCCTACGGAAAAAGAAATCACCGCGCGTGCGTACGTACGGAATACCGTCTCCACGCCGTGGTGTAATCTATTTTCCACCACCACCTTACATGGATGGGTATAATGGTGTAAAGAATAACTATACATAGTTATTACAACATCATATTGATTCTGATATATTGTCTAATCCACTCCAATTCAATTCAATATTTATGGAAATGATATCATCGCTCGTGCGTACGTACGGACTACCGTCTCCACGATACGATGAGATTCATTCTCCATGATTAACCATTTAAGAATGATTATAAAGTATATATAAGAAATAATAATGAAATATATGACATTATAAAGCTACTGGATTTATGTATATATATATATATATGTATTTCATCTACTTACTTCCATTCAAGACAATAAGGAAAGGAAAACAGCGTTCATGCGTACGTATGGACTACCGTCTCCATGAACGGTGATTTTCATTTCATTTATCTATCTATTATATATATATATATACTGAATATATATGATATATAAATCATATTTTAAATTCTGGAAGTAATTAAATCATGATATAAGTAATAATAATGTCAAGAACAACAAGTCAAAACACCTACGATAAAAGAAATGATTTTACCCAAAACGCTTCTTTAACATGGAATTTACAAAAGAACGGGTAATATAATGTTATAAGTGAACCATATATGATATCATAACAATGAATATGATTCTGTAATAAGTCAATGACATTATTTAAACCATTATACAGGATCTTCGGACACGTACAAAGCAAATTGGACCTAAGGAAAGGGAAATATCACAATCTCATTTTTATCCGAGATTGTTTATTCGTAAGTATTTACTGGGGTGTATTTTATCATCCACATCCATGTTTCATCAATATGTAATATTATTTCCATCCACCTACAATTGTATAAATCCATTTTTACCCTTAGGTGTGTTTTTAGTAATATGTATGAAAGGAATCTTTGGTCGTTTTTCGTACGAGTTACTTTTTGACTTTTCCTACAAAAGTACGCAGAATGTTTTTTTATCTTATACAGCATGAATGGATTTTTAAAACATTATTTCCAAGAATCTTCCTTTACAAGTTTTCAAGTTTATTTTTAATCAACTTCTTTTATTTTAAAGTCGTATGACATGTTATGAAAGGAAAAATGTTTTTGAATAAGAATGGACATTTTCCTCAAGAATGAAGTTCAAGTATTTTATCAAAATTATTTTCATTCTAAGATAATAAAAGGGTTCTGTTTTTATCCCTATTATTACATGGATTTGATTATGTTGTGATGGAAATATTTTTATGAATTCCTTTATCTTATATGAATTGTTTTATGATGTCATTTTGTTTAGGAATCCCATTTTTATTACATGGGTTATGCTATGATGTATGGTTTATGATTGTGTGGCACACATAAGAATGGTATCATTATGAGATGGGTGGGACCTATCTCTCCCTCCAATGCATTGGGTAAAGATTTTATATTTCATGAGATAGACATGGCTGAAATGGTAGGTTATACCGGTTCAGTGAAACAGGACTGAAACGAGGGCTACTTGATTTAGAAAGGGACTTTGTCCACTAAGATAGTCTTGGCAATGAGTCTTGACTAACAAGAAATGATTCTTTATGATTATGTGTGTATGCCACAAAGTTTCATGTTTTATGTTATGATTATTGGGATTACATTTCACTTCTATGATTTATCCCATGTTATGATATTATGAGCTCTTTTGCAGGTTAATATTTCCAAAAGCTATGTTCTTATGTATATGATGTGATTGATATTTCTTTTGTTTACCCTTACTGAGCATTTGAGCTCACCCTTTTATGTTTTCTTTTCCCCAGGATATAAAGAAAGGTTTTAGGTAAAAAAATGGAAGATCTTTATGGGAGATATTGAAGATCTTTCTCCACGATTAGAAGATTACGTTCCGAGTTTCCAAAGACACTAAACTATTACGATCCTTGTGTGTGTTTTTTTGTTATGTACTAAGTATTCCACAAAAGTAATGTAATGTCCATGTACGTCAGGCTACGGGTCTCTACAGTTGGTATCAGAGGAAAGGTTTAGTCAACCATTGGAAACTAGGATGCGAGAACTTTAGTGAGATCCCTAGAGATATTTATAAGGTATGTCTAGGGATGTCCCTAAGGATAAGTATACGTATAGGATACAATCCTAGAACTACGGTAACGATCATAGAATTTAATATAAGATGTTAGATATTGAGGGTACTCCCCCTTTATTATGTTGTTTTCCCTAGCATGATTTTTGCCTCTCACACTATTCTTTTTGGGTTTTAGACGATGGCTGGAACTCGAAGGAACCGTGTTGATCAATGCAATGGACAATGAAATGATTGCCCTCCTGAACAAACAAATGTTATGGGAGATGGAGTGCAAAATCTTATGGCTATACATACACAAGCTATGAATCATTCTGGACTTCCAAATGAGTAGAGAAGGGAACAATATTCTATTGAGTCCTTCATGAGGCAACGTCCACCTTCTTTCAGTGGGTCTTCGGATCCACTTGTTGCTGAACAATGGATCATTACCACTAAAAAGATATTTTCAGTTCTTCAATGTTCTGAGCATGATAATGTCATCTTAGAAGTATATCGTTTGGAAGGTGAAGCTGATCAATGGTGGAATCTTACTAAGAATACGAGGCAAAGGGATGAAATTGAGTCCATGGAATGGGATGAGTTCAAGAACTTGTTTTTCAGTAAGTACTTCCCTCGTATTCTTCGAACAAAGATGGAGAAGGAGTTTCTTGAACTAAAGCAAAAGGATGATGAATCTGTTGGGATATACGAAGCGAATTTTACAAGACTTGCAAGGTATGCATCTGGCATTATCATCCAACCTGAAAGTAAAGTTGATCGATTTTTCAGTGGCTTAAAACCAAGTCTTCGAAGGGCATTAGCTATAAGAGACTTTAGTAGCTATGAAGAAATTGTGTGTTGTGCTATCAAGGTAGAAATGGAAGTTGGTGTTACATATCAACCTCATGGTTTTGACAAGAAACGAAAGATGGAGTTCAAGGAGAAATCTCAGAATAATGGTGAAAAGAAGATGAATGTTTCCTTATGCACAAAGTGTGGAATGAAGCATGGTGGAAATTGTCTTAAAGGGACTAGAAAATGTTTTAAGTGTGTAAAAGAAGGTCATCGAGTAGCTGAGTGTCGAAGTAATGGAAAAAGGGATTCTAATGATGTGAATAAAGTAAACACTACAGAGAACGCACCACCAACACTTCAATGCTTCAAGTGAAAGGAAATGGGGCATTATGCTAATAAATGCCCTAATCCAAGGGTTAGTGATGATCGACATGAGAAACCGCTTAAGGCAAAGGACAAAGGGAAGTCACATGCGATCACCATGGGCGATGTTGAATATGATAACGATGTGGTGGAATGATTAAGTGTTTATGTAATGGGATTTCCAAAATAATGTTGTATCATAAAATATTGGAATATTTATGTATTGGTCTAATGTGGTATTCAAAGTGATTCAAATATTTTTGGAAATAAGATGATATGCACATAATAAAGGGAAAACGAGAAAATGAAATGTTTAACAATATTCATGAGCTCATGATTGATATAAGGAATAAGTGATATCATGGTTTGAGTAAATAGAATTTTGAGGATTTTGGTATGTTTAAAGTGTTAACTTTTAACTGCATTCATGTTTTCACTAAGGTATTCAAGAGAATACATGATTAAGGACTTTGAATGTTTGGAATGTGACCAAAAAACATATCTTATGATATATGGGGATCAACGATGGTATTAAATCTCTGGTAATCGTTTTCACTATGTTATGAGAGTGGACTGCAGTATTATGGATAAGCCTAAAGATTGGAATGGATTATGTTGGACATAAGTTAGTATTGTTTAAGGATAGAATTTTTTTCGATATTATTGATGGGATGTTATAGTAATATAGTTTTAGAAAAAGGACAACCTGCAGGACGGGCGACAGCCCATCGCTTCGGACAAGGCTGTGGGAATCGAACCCACAACCGAAGTGCGACTGGCCTTTATCGCCTACCACTGGCCTACAGGAAGTCCATGTTTAGTAGAAACTAGTTTTATTATATTATGCAGTATGATATATGAAGTATAAGTTCATTTTAGGAACCATATGTGATTAATCTCACTATAGATTGACTTATAATTTTTGCTAACCTTTTGTTTGAGACAGATGGAATGACCTGTCATACTAACACTTCACGAATAACAAATTCAACTTCATTTATTTAAGAGATGAAGTGGAAATTTTTCAAGGCATGAAAAACAGTGAGATTGTACCAAAATAAAGAAAGTATTTATTCTAATTCAAATTTTCAACTTTAGGGAAATGATCTTGAAAACCAAAAATGTTGTCCTAGTGATCTTATACCTGATGAATCAGATGGTACATTAGATCGTCAGAAATTTATGGATTTGTGATTACTGGATTTTCCATAGCCATGTTCTCTACCACTCTCCATCAGAACATGATGGTTAGATTTCTCTTCCATATCCATATTTTCACCTATGTGGAAACCCAGTGATTAGTTTATTTGGGTAATCGTTACATTTCATACATTAGTTTTTAAAGCAAAGTTTTGGTATTCCTTTTTACGATGTGGGTTTCTATTAAATAAACTTTCGAATAGTAAACCATTTATAACCCCGACGAATTTCGAGGGTGAAATTCATTTTAAGGGGGGTAGAATGTAACAGCCCGAGATTTTATGAAAAATATTGTTTTTTATTTCACTAATGTCTTGTGTTGTACGCTACACCAAAAGGAGCTTGCACAACATGCATCCTTGACTTGCCTTGCATTACACGCAATCGCGACCTTCCTCGATAGCTTGCGTCATACGCAATACCGAGTTTCACTAAACAACGATATGCTATTAAAATATTATTAAAACTAGTCGTTATGAATAATAATAACCACTTTTTGAAATTTTATAAATTTTATTTTTCAAAATGGACTTCATTTTTGTATTCGGAATACCGAAATTAGCCTAGGGTGAAATTTTGGTATTTTTCTGAAAACTTTCAATTTTTGATGAATAGTGAAACCACTAAGTGGTAGGTTAAAAACTGAATTTTGCATAAAACATAATTTTACCGCTTCTGTGAATGGAATTTCGAAAATCCGACAGACACGGTTGATATCAGTAAGTAAAATGTGGTTCAATGAGAGAAAAATAATTTTTCGGTGAATAGTAACTTTTTACTTTTTTTACCGCGGTTAATAGTAAATAGGGTAACTAAGGGTAAAAATGATATTACTATTACCCTAACACATGTCCTAATTCTATTGCATAAGTTTAATTCGACCAAAAACAAACTTAGGAATAAAATATGACCATTTAGGCCCACTTGGGTAAGATTAGGACATTTAGTATTAATTTATTTAAAGAAGGGTTAAAATAGTTAAAATCAATGTTTAATAAGTAAATCATTTTTAATATGGGGTTATACATAAGATAAATTCGATTGTAAATATTCATTAGAAAGATAAAAAGATTTCCTACATGATGGTATTTTATTTTTAATTTTTAGACATCATATAATTTAATTTATTTATGACACAAAGATGATGCAGTAATTATCTTATTAATGAAATATTGACATAATTGATATTATAAATACCAAAATAAATGTAATTTAAGACTTTTTACGAATTCCACTAATTTTCTAGGTTACTATGATATATTAGTGTTGATTTAATCAACTTTTTTTGAACATATAATTCTGTTATGACTTTCACAAAAATCATATATCAAATAGTGTCAAAATTGACACAAAATAGTTTTTAAATCAAATATTATATTATTAATTGTTATTTTATTCCTAAAAATCTATGGTTAGGCCAAATGACTTAGATAGGATATATATATTAATAATAAACAATTTGGGGTTCGTTTGGAAAGTTATAGTAATTGTATTAACCATATATTGAAAGAAAACAAAAAGACACGGTAAAAGTTAAATTATTTAACTTAGAGTTAAATCTAATTTATAAGGTTAAAATAATACCCTAAACTTGTCTAAATCCTATTGGTTGATAGGATTTCGACCCATCCCCACTTTAGCTTCGAAATGAGACCCTTTGGAACCATTATAAACCGATTTTGACATTAATATAAAATAATATTTTGAGGTATTCCAAAGGTGCCCCTCTCCTCCCTTATAAAAGGACACCTCCTCCCCCTCCTCCTCACACCAATTTGAGCACTCAAACTCGGCCAACCCCTGCCAAATTCTCTTCTCCACTTCACTAGCAACATCCTACAGGTTCTGGTCTTCCTCAAAGACCAATTTTAGTTCCCTAATAGGAGGTCTCCAAAAGGCGCTTCAAAGAAGAGGTAATTACCGTTACCAATTCTATCATCTTTATTTCTTCTTCCACTTCTTCTTCTTAGGTTGTTTCATTATGAAGTAATAACATCAGTATCACTCATATACTGATATGTTATTATAAGTATGAAACAACCCTATTTCACCATCTATCCATCCTACGGAAAAAGAAATCACCGCGCGTGCGTACGTACGGAATACCGTCTCCACGCCGTGGTGTAATCTATTTTCCACCACCACCTTACATGGATGGGTATAATGGTGTAAAGAATAACTATACATAGTTATTACAACATCATATTGATTCTGATATATTGTATAATCCACTCCAATTAAATTCAATATTTATCGAAATGATATCATCGCTCGTGCGTACGTACGGACTACCGTCTCCCCGACGCGATGAGATTCAATCTCCATGATTAACCATTTAAGAATGATTATAAAGTATATATAAGAAATAATAATGAAATATATGAAATTATAAAGCTACTGGATTTATGTATATATATATATATATATGTATGTCATGTACTTACTTATATTCAAGACAATAAGGAAAGGAAAACAGCATTCATGCGTACGTACGGACTATCGTCTCCATGAACTGTGTTTTTCATTTCATTTATCTATCTATTATATATATATATATACTGAATATATATGATATATAAATCATATTTTATATTCTGGAAGTAAGTAAATCATGATATGAGTAATAATAATGTCAAGAACAACAAGTCAAAACACCTACGATAAAAGAAACGATTTTACCCAAAAAGCTTCTTTAACATGGAATTTACAAAAGAACGGGTAATATAATGTCATAAGTGAACCATATATGATATCATAACAATGAATATGATTCTGTAATAAGTCAATGACATTATTTAAACCATTATACAGGAGCTTCGGACACGTACAAAGCAAATCGGACCTAAGGTAAGGGAAATATCACAATCTCATTTTTATCCGAGATTGTTTATTCATAAGTACTTACTGGGGTGTATTTTATCATCCACATCCATGTTTCATCAATATGTAATATTATTTCCATCCACCTACAATTTTTTAAATCCATTTTTACCCTTCGGTGAGTTTTTAGTAATATGTATGAAAGGAATCTTTTGTCGTTTTTCGTACGAGGTACTTTTTGACTTTTCCGACAAAAGTACGCAGAATGTTTTTTTAACTTATACGGCATGAATGGATTTTTAAAACATTATTTCCAAGAATCATCCTGTACAAGTTTTCAAGATTATTTTTTATCAACTACTTTTATTTTAAAGTCATATTACATGTTATGAAAGGAAAAAAAAATTTGAAGAAGAAAGGATATTTTCCTCAAGAATGAAGTTCAAGTATTTTATCAAATTTATTTTCAATCTAAGATAATAAAAGGGTTCTGTTTTTATCCCTATTATTACATTGATTAGATTATGTTGTAATGGAAATATTTTTATGAATTCCTTTATCTTATATGAATTGTTTTATGATGTCATGTTGTTTAAGAATCCCATTTTTATTACATGGGTTATTCTATGATGTATGGTTTATGATTTTGTGGCACACATAAGAATGGTATCATTATGAGATGGGTGGGACCTATATCTCCCTCCAATGCATTGGGTAATGATTTTATATCTCATGAGATAGACATGGCTGAAATGGTAGGTTATACCGGTTCAGTGAAACAGGACTGAAACGAGGGCTACTCGATTCATAAAGGGACTTTGTCCACTAAGATAGTCTTGGCAATGAGTCTTGACTAACAAGAAATGATTATACATGATTATGTGTGTATGCCACAAAGTTTCATGTTTTAAGTTATGATTATTGGGATTACATTTCACTTCTATGATTTATCCCATGTTATAATATTATGAGCTCTTTTGCAGGTTAAGATTTCCAAAAGCTATGTTCTTATGTATATGATGTGATTTATATTTCTTTTGTTTACCCTTACTGAGCATTTGAGCTCACCCTTTTATGTTTTCTTTTCCCCAGGATATAAAGAAAGGTTTTAGGTAATAAAAAGGGAAGATCTTTATGGGAGATATTGAAGATCTTTCACCACGATGAGAAGATTACGTTCCGAGATTCCAAAGACACTAAACTATTACGATCCTTGTGTGTGTTTTTTTGTTATGTACTAAGTATTCCGCAAAAGTAATGTAATGTCCATGTAGGTCAAGATACGGGTCTCTACAAGGATCATCTTTCACCCCTAATTCCATGATTATTATTCATTCAAGGATGGAATTGATGAGTGAGCTTATGGAAATTAATTAACCATTTGATCAGGAATACGTACCCCAAATACCTTTGAAGGAACCTGATGTTGTTTTAAAAATAAAATATGAGACATCCACTTTGTCCGAAAAGGATAAAATAATGGTGGCCACGGATGACAATGTCTCGCTATGTGGAGATGATTTTTCTAAGATTTTAAACATTAACATTCCTTTTAGGATATAATTTTTAATTTCTTTTGACTTTTAAATTCCGGATTATAGCCACTACTCAATAAATTTTCAACCAGTGCCCCAAATTTCCAACCTATCGATATGAAATGGGTGCTAGATATCATGGAGTCATGTCATACCAAGGAGGTAGAGACAAAACCCTCTCTAGTATTTTTTACCCCTTAATATATTCTTCCATCTGAGTGATAATTTGAGATATACTAGGAGGGAATGTCCAGCCATCACATAACCCTTTTAAAAACGTTATAGGACATGTGGAAGATTATCTCTCAAACCCCCATGGAAGATTTTATGAAGAAACTTTTGAAGCATCAACACATATTTTTAATCCCTAGTTATTGGGGATTTGATTACCATTCCATTTATGACATAGTAAAGAATGTGATTTCTACTCATGATATGGATATCATTCTCCACTATCATCTCTCAATGATAGAGTCCCTGGCCCATCATGAAGCTACAAGGAAAATCCTGATTTACTGTTGTAACAACCTGATATATTATGATAAGTATTATTTTTAATTTATTTGATGTCATGTGTTTTATTCTACAAAAATATTATCTTGTGCTATACGCCACACTGTATTAGCTTGAAGTATAAACAACACTATTCTTAGATTGTGTTGCACACAATTTCAAGTTCATTTTATAATAGTCATTCTACGCAAAATTGAGTGTGTATATATATATATTCAATGTATAAAAGAAATATGGTTGGATTCTATTATAAAAAATAATAAAGGATTCTTGCATAACACGCAACCATGACTTGTCTTGCATTACACACAATCGCGACCTTCCTCGATAGCGTGTGTTGTACGCAATACAGGGGTTTACTAAACAACGATATATTATTATAATATTATTATGAACTAGCAGTTATGAATATTATTAACTAAAATTTGAATTTTATAACATTATTATTCATATTACACATTTTCTAGAACATGGTATAATAACAAAACAGTTTTTCGGGTAAAATAAGTATTTTTAAAAAAATGCAGTTTTGCCGCCTTTTGATGGCGCACCGATTTTAAATCTAGTTTTGACATGTTTATAAGTTCAATTTTACAAAATAAAATTATTATTTTGAATCCGGATATTAAATTTTACCTTGGATAAATTTTTCATACTATTCTGATAACTTTCATATTTTAATGAATAGTAAAAACACGCAATATTTTAATTAAAAACAACTTTTTTCATCGTAATAACTTATGTGGTTAAATTATAATATTGAATGGTTTTAAAGTATAAATAGAATATATTTTTACAATTTAATGTAATGTATGTCATTATCCGTGAGTTTACATTGAATTCATAGGTTAAATAAATTCAATCTTTTGCAATGTTTGGAACAAAAACTCGTTTTCTTTCAACAACGGGATTAACTTTTATTTAATTTCTGCAACTTATGTGTATAGAATTTGGTAAACTTAATAAAATATTTGGAATCAGTTGGTACAAATTATATTAATATACTACTTTTTATTTTTGGGCTTTATGAATAGTAACAACGGTAAATTTTATTTACCATAGTAAAATGTAAATTGGGCAATTAAGGGTAAATATAATATTATAAAATTATCTTAATTCTTTTCTTAATACAATTGGATGATTATAATTTGTCCTAAGTAATATTTGGGTCGAAATGTAATCCATTATAACCCACTTGGAGGTGATTAAGACCTTTAGTTTATTTTATTTAAAGGAAAGTGAAATATCTCTCACTCAACTTTAATAATTAAAGTATTTTTAATATAAGTTTATACAGAATATAAATTCTGTTATAAATACTCATTTGAAATATATAATGTTTTTCTTTTTCATGGAAATTTATTTGTAATTTTTAAGAGTTATTTAATTACCTTATTATCTTATACGTTAATGATGCAGAAATTATTTATTTAGTGAAAAATCAATAATATAGTTTCTATTGAAATAGTAATACAAATCAAAAGGACCAAAAATCTTCACAAAACTTATTATTAGTGTATATATAAACCATAATCATCCAATTTCCGAATTTTTGACCATTTGGATACTTATTAAGGCGATTATGACACTTATATTATTTTATTTTAAATGATGCCAAACTTGTCACCATCATAATTTAATAAATATAACAATTTATCTATTCTGATTTTAAGATGATAAATTCGATTATAAGTATTATTGTTAAAGATAATAGATTTATCTTAATCATAGGAATTATTTTTTTATTTTTATGCAAAAATAAGTATATTAAATAATTATACAAAAATGTTGTAGTAATTATTTTATTAAGAGATAAACCAAATAAATGGTTTTAAAAATAATAAACTAAATATTATATGAACTATTTATTGTTCTCCACTAATTTTCAAGATACATATGACCTTTTATGAATCTGTTAAAGCTTTTATTTCGAACATATCTTTTTTATTTATTTTATTTAAATTCAAATTAATGAATAGTGTCAAAATTGACACTATTGTTATTTTATAAAAATAACATATTATAAAATTGTTTAAAAATCAAAAAGTATTTAAAAATTATAAATTTAATTTATATGGTATATAATTTTATAAAGTATCCAATTATGGACAATTCACAACAAATAAGTAATTATTTATTATAATTTAATATTTAGAATGTTATTACCACAAATAAAATTAAATTGATTAAATAAGGATAAATCAAGTTGATAATGTTTAAAATAAATTCCTAACATGTCTAAATTTTATTGTTTGATGATATTACAACCCTATATCATCTAATATTCCTATATGAGTCATTTTGGAAGTTTTTATGTGGGTTTGGGATTTAATATAAACTAATATTTCTTATATTTCCAACGGTACCCCTCTCCTCCCTTATAAAAGGGCACCTCCTCCCTCTCCTCCTAATACCAATTTGAGCATTCATGCTCGGCCAACCCCTGCCCATTTCACATACACACTTCCATAGAAACATCATAGAGGTATTTTTATTCTTCAAAGACCAATTTTAGTGCCCTAAGAGAAGGTCTCAAAGAGGCGCTTCAAAGAAGAGGTAATGTCAGTTACCGATTCTTTCAACTTTATTTCTTCTTCTACTTATTCTTCTTTAGTATTTTAATTATGAAGTAATATCATCATTATCACTCATGTACTGATATATTATTATAATTATGAAAAAAACCTATTTCACCATTTATCAATCCTACGGAAAACAAAATCACCGCGCGTGCGTACGTACAGAATACCGTCTCCACGCCGTGGTGTAATCTATTTTCCACCACCACCTTACATGGATGTGTATAATGGTGTAAATAATAACTATATATTATGATTGTAAATTTATATTGATTCTGAAAAAGTATACATACACTCCAATACAATTCCACGATCATGGGAACGATATCATCGCTCGTACGTACGTACGGAATACCGTCTCCACGACGCGATGAGATTCACTCTCCATGATAACCATTCAAGAATGATTATAAAGTATATATAATAAGTATTAATGAAATAGATTACATAATAATGATACTGGATTTATTTACATATATATGTATGTCATATACTTAATTCCATTCAATTCAATAAGGAAACGAAAACAGTGTTCATGCGTACGTACGGCCTACCGTCTCCATGAACGGTGTATTTCTTTCCATTTATCGATCTATTATATATATGTATATTCTGAATATATATTATATATAACTCATTTTTTACATTCTGAATGTAAGTAATCAATATCTAAGTAATCATATGAATAATTACAAGTTAAAACACGAACGACAAATGAAACGATTTTACCAAAAACGCTACTTTAACATGAATTTACAAAAGAACGGGTAATATAAAGCCATAAGTGAACCATATATGTT
Organism: Viscum album; assembly: GCA_963277665.1. NCBI lineage: Eukaryota > Viridiplantae > Streptophyta > Magnoliopsida > Santalales > Viscaceae > Viscum > Viscum album. The sequence continues at coordinate 502,704,031 of OY728122.1, read as the reverse complement.
ATAATAACAATGAATATGATTCTGTAATAATTGAATTAAATTATCTAAATCATTATACAGGAGGTTTGGATACGTACGAAGCATATTGGACCTAAGGTAAGGAATATTTTTGCAAATCTCATTTTTATCTGAGATTGCTTCTACGTAAGTATTTGCTGGGGTTATTGTTATCATCCATGTACATGTTTTATAAATGTATTTTTATGTATGTTTATTTTCCTTTTTACCCATTTTGACTTTTATTACATGGTATGTAAGGAATATTTCTTTTGTGTACGTTACGAGGTACTTTTTGACTTTTCCGACAAAAGTACAAGGAGAATGTTTTTTAACTTATACGGCATGAAAGGATTTTTACGGTTTTATAAAGCCTTATTTTAATGAAGATTCCTCAAAAATATTTCATGAATATTTTAAACGAAATCTTTTTCTTTTAAAATTTCATGATGTTTTGTGAAAATAAATTGATTTTTAAGAAGAAAGGATATTTTCCTCAAGAATTCATTTCAATTGTTTTATCAAAACCATTTTCCATCTAAGATGACATTATTTTATATGTTTATGGTTAAAGTATAAAGTCTCAATGATTTACATGGTTTCACTTTTCTTATGATGAAATGATATCCATTATTTTATATGGATTATGTTATGATGGGATGATGTTTATGAAACCCATTTTTATTCTTTGGGTTATGATGAATGATTTATGTTTATGTTGTGGCACAAGTAGTAATGATTTCATTATGAGATGGGTGGGACCTATATCTCCCTCCAATGCATTGGGTAATTATTTATATCTCATGAGATAGACATGGATGGAACGGTAAGTTAATCTGGATCAGTGTTACAGGACCGAAACGAGTAGTGAACTCGATTCAGGAAGGGACTTTGTCAACTAAGATGGTCTTAGAAGTAATGCCTTGGATACTATGGAAATCATAACAGGTGCTGAATTGTTTCCACAATTACATGTTTTATTTTCATGCTAGTTTATCATGATTAAGGTTCATTTATGATCTATGATTTATGTACATCCATGATTTATCTCTTTGCTCAAGAATTTGATGTTTAGATTTTATGTTCATGTTTTTGCAGTAAAATTTTTATGGATTATTTTATTTTCTCTATTCTTACCCTTATTGAGAATTTGAGCTCACCCTTTATATGTTTTCTTTTCCCCAGGATTTAAAGAATGTTTTTAGTTTGGAAAACAAAATGGGAAGATCTTTATGGGAGATGTTGAAGATATTTCATCAAGATTAGAAGATTACATTTCTAGTTTCCAAAGAAACTAAACTATTATGTTCCTTGAGTTTTGGTTTTTGTTATGTATTAAGTATTCCACAAAAGTATTGTATTGTCCATGTACGTCATGCTTTGGGTTACTACAGTTGGTATCATAAGAAATGTTTTGTTAACCTTTTGAAACAAGGTTGTGAAAACATTAGTGAGATCCCTAGAGATATTTCTAAGGTATGTCTAGGTATGTCCCTATGGTGAAGTATAAGTATATGTTATAATCATTGAATTACAGTTAAGATATTAGAATTAAACCTAAGATGTTAGATGTCCAAGGTACTCCCCCTTGATTATGTTATGTTCCATGTGTGATTTTTTCCCCTCACAGAATTATCTTTGTGTTTTAGTCAATGGAGGGAACTAGAAGGAATTCAGTTAACATTGAATCCAATGGACAAATTGGTGACTATGAAAAACGAAATTTTGTAATTCCTAGAGAGAAAGATATTGTGATTATTCTGAATCAGTTATCACGATATATTATTTACAAGGTGAAATTTATTGGTATTCCTAATTCATCAAATAAGAGGAAGATAGACTTTTATGCATGTTCGCATGTTGAGTAGCATAAAGAAAGAAATATTTAGATTTCTAAAGAAGGGAAGAAGAACCTTGAGGAATACCTCAAATGGAGGGGAAGATTTTATCTGTGTGGTGAAAAAGGTCATAGAGTGACATACTTTTATAGTGTTCAATGTCTTATTTGTAGAGAACATGGGCATTACCCAACTCAATGCCCTGACCTAATAGGTTACTTTTAAATAAAGGAAGGACTTATTCCATGACAATCATGGAGGAGGTTGGATTGAAGTGTTTATGTATTGGTATTCAAAAATAATGTTGTTGAGGTACTTTTATGGTGTATTGGAATATTTTTGTATTAGTCTATTGTGGTTTTTAGTAATTTTATGGTACAGGTAACCATGGAAGGTTATTTATATATTTTTGGAATGTAGATGATATGCGCATAATGAAGGTATAAGAAGACAATGAGATGTTTGATTGTATTCATGATCTCATGACTAATACAAGGACTAAGTGATATTGTGGTTCGATTATATAGATTTTTTGGGATTTTGGTATGTGGAAAGAGTTACCTTTTGACAGTATTCATGTTGTTACTAAGGTTATATGGTAATTTATGTTTCAAGAGAATAAATTACAAAGGTATTCATGTGTTTGGAATACAACCAACAAGATATATCTTATGATATATGTGGGATAAATTCTTGTATTCACATTCTTGGTAGATAACCATTCTAGTAATTATTTTCTTTATACTATGAGCTTGGACCGATGTATTTTAGATAAGCCTAAAGATTAGAATGGATTATGTTGGAAATAAGTTATTATTGTTTATGGATAAAACTTTTTTCGATATTATTGATGGGATGTTAAAGTAATGTAGTTTTAGAAAAAGGACAACCTGCAGGATGGGCGACAACCCATCGCATCGGACAAGGCTGTAGGAATTGAACCCACAACTGAAGTACGACCGGACTTTATCGCATACCAATGGCCTACAGGAAGTCCCTGGTTAGTAGAAACTAGTTTTATTTTATTAAGTGGCATGATAGATGAAGTATAAGTACATTTTTGGAATCGTATACGATTAACCTCACCATAGATGGACTTATGTATATTTGATCACTTTTGATAACATTTTGTTTGAAACAGGTGGAATGACCCATCATTCTATAACATGATCTTCTAACACATCATTAATAACAAATTCAACATCATTTATTTAAGGGATGAAGTGGAAATTGTTCAATTCACGAAAAACAGTGAGATTGTACCAAAATCATGTAAGTATTTCTTTTAATTCATAAACTTTAGGGAAGTGATCTTGAAAACCAAAAATGTTGTCCTAGTGACCTTATATCCGATGAATCCGATGTTACCTTAAATCATCACAAATATATGGCTTTGTGATTGTTGGATTTTTCATAGTCATGTTCTCTACCACCCTCCATCAGAACATTATGGTTAGATTTCTCTTCCATATCCATATTTTCAACAATGTTCTCCTTTGTGGAAACCCAGTGATTAGTAAGTTTGTGTAAACATTAGGTTTCATTATTTAGTTTTTAAAGTTATGTTTTGGTATTTCATTTTATGATGTGGGTTTCAATTAAAGAAACTTTCAAGTAGAAAACCATGTATAACCCCGATGAATTTCGATCGCGAAATTCATTTTTAGGGGGGGAGAATGTAACAACCCGATATTTTATGATAATTATTTATTTTAAATTATTTGATGTCATGTGTTTTATGCTACAACAAGATTATATTGTGTTATAGCCACACTATATTAGCTTGAATTATACGCAACACTATTCTTAGATTGTGTTACACACAATTTCAAGTTCGTTTTATAATAGTCATTCTACGCAACATTGAGTGTATATATATATATATATATTGAATGTATAAATGAAATATGGTTGGATTCTGTTATACGAAATAATAAAGTATTCTTTCAAAACATGCAACCCTGACTGGGCTTGCATTACACGCTATCACGACCTTCCTTCATAACGTGTGTTGTACGCAATACCGGGTTTTACTAAACAACGATATATTATTATAATATTATTATGAACTAGCCATTATGAATAGTATTAACTAAATTTTTAATTTTATAACATTATTATTCATTTTACACATTTTCTAGAACATGGTATATGAACAAAATAATTTTTTCGGGTAAAATAAGTATTTTACAAAAAATGCAGTTTTGCCGCCTTTTGATGGCGCACCCACTTTAAATATAGTTTTTGGCATGTTTATAAGTTTAATTTTAAAAAATAAAATTAATATTTGGAATTAGGATATAAAATTTTACCTTGGATAAATTTTTCATATTATTGTGATAACTTTTATATTTTAATGAATAGTAAAAACACGATATATTTTAATTAAAATCAACTTTTTTCATCGTAATAACTTATGTGGTAAAATAATAATATTGAACGGTTTTAAAGTATAAATAGAATATTTTTTACCATTTAATAAAATGTATGTCATTAGCCTTGATTTTACATTGAATTCATAGGTTAAATAAATTCAATCTTTTGCAATGTTTTAAACAAAAACCCGTTTTCTTTCGACAACCGGATTAATTTTAATTTAATTTCTGCAACTTTTGTGCATTGAATTTGGAAAAATGGATTCCATATTTGGAATCAGTGGGTAAAATTATATTAATAGACTACTTTTTGTTTTTGGGCATTATGAATAGTAACAACGGTAAATTTTATTTACCATAGTAAAAGGTAATTTGGGTAATTAAGGTTAAATATAATATTATAAAATTATCCTAATACATGTCTTAATACAATTTCTTGATTATTATTTGTCCAAAATCATATTTGGGTCGAAATTTAATCCATTAGAACCTACATAGAGGTGATTAAGACCTTTAGTTTATTTTATTTAAAGGAATGTGAAATATGTCTCACTCAACTTTAAGAATTATAGAATTTTTAATATACATTTATACAGAATATAAATTCTGTTATAAATACTACTTTTATAGATAAAATGTTTTTCTTTGACATGGTAATTTTTTTGTAATTTTTAAGAGTTATTTAATTACCCTATTATCTTATGCATTAATGATACATAAATTATTTATTTAGTGAAAAATCAATAATATAGTTTTTATTGAAAAAGTAATACATATAAAAAGGCACAAAAATCTGAAAAAAACTTACTATTAGTGTATATATAAACCCTAATCATCCACTTGAAGAATTGTTGACCATTTGGATCCTTATTAAGGCGATTATGACACTTATATTATTTTATTTTAAATGATTCCAAAGTTTCCACCTTGATCATTTAATAAATATAACAATTTAAATATTGTAATTTTAAGATGATAAATTAGAGTAAAAGTATTATTGTTAAAGATATTAGATGTTTCGTCATCATAGGATTTTATTTTTAATTTTTATGCAACAAATATGTATATTAAATAATTATACAAAAATGTTTTAGTAATTATTTTATTAAGAGATAAACCAAATAAATGGTTTTAAAAATAATAAAATAAATATTATATGAACAATTTTATGTTCTCCAATAATTTTCTAGATACATATGACCTTTTATGAATCTATTAATGCTTTTAGATCGAACATGTATTCTGTATATATTTTATTTAAATTCAAATAAATGAATAGTTTCAAAATTGACCCTATTGTTATTTTAAAAAAATACCATATTATAAAATTGTTTAAAAGTCACAAAAATATTTAAAAATTATTAATTTAAATTTATATGGTCTAAAATGTTATAGAGTAACCAATTATTGAAAATTCACAACAAATAAGTAATTATTTTTTATAATTTAAAATTTATATTGTTATTACCACAAATAAAATTAAATTGATTAAATAAGGATAAATCAAATTGATAATGTTTAAAATAAATTACTAACATGTCTACATTTTATTGGTTGATGTTATTACAACCCTGTCTCATCTAATCTTCGGATATGAGTCATTTGGGAAGTTTTTATGTGGGTTTGGCATTTAATATAAACTAATATTTCTTATATTTCCAAAGGTGCCCCTCTCCTCCCTTATAAAAGGGAACGTCATCCCTCTCCTCCTTACACCAATTGGAGCCTTCAATCTCGGCCAACCCCTGAAAATTTCACTTCCCCACTTCCCTAGAAACATCCTAGAGGTCTTGGACTTCTTTAAAGACCAATTTTAGTTCCCTAAGTGGAGGTCTCAAAGAGGCGCTTCAAAGAAGAGGTAATGTCCGTTACCGATTCTTTCAACTTTATTTCTTCTTCTAATTATTCTTATTTAGTGGTTTCATTATGAAGTAATAACATCACTATCACTAATATACTGATATTTTATTATAATTATGAAACAACCCTATTTCACCATCTATCCATCCTACGAAAAACAAAATCACCGTGCGTGCGTACGTACGGAATACCGTCTCCACGCCGTGGTGTAATCTATTTTCCACCACCAACTTACTTGGATGGGTATAATGGTGTAAATAATAACTATATATGATTATTTTAAATTGATATTGATTCTGAAATATTATACATACACTCCAATACAATTCCACGATCATGGGAACGATATCATCACTCGTGCCTACATACGGAATACTGTCTCCACGACGCGATGAGATTCACTCTCCATGATAACCATTCAAGAATGATTATAAAGTATATATAATAAGTAATAATGAAATATATGACATAATAATGCTACTGGATTTATGTACATATATATGTATGTCATATACTAATTCCATTCAATTCAATAAGGAAACGAAAACAACGTTCATACGTACGTACGACCTACCATCTCCATGAACGGTGTATTTCTTTCTATTTATCGATCTATTATATATATGTATATTATGAATATATATTATATATAAATCATGTTTTACATTATGAATTTATGTAATCATGATCTAAGTAATCATATGAATAATTACATGTTAAAACACGAACGAAAAATGAAATGATTTTACCCAAAATGCTACTTTAACATGAATTTACAAAAGAACGGGTAATATAAAGTCATAAGTGAACCATATATGATATAATAACAATTAATATGATTCTTTAATATCTCAATGACATTATTTACATCATTATACAGGAGTTCTGGATACGTATGAAGTATATCAGACCTAAGGTAAGGCATATTTTTGTAAATCTCATTTTTATCCGAGATTGCTTATACGTAAGTATTTACTGGGGTTATTGTTATCATCCATGTACATGATTTCTAAAAAATATTTATGTATGTTTATTGTCCTTTTTACCCATTTTGACTTTTATTACATGGTATGTAAGGAATCTTTCTTTTGTTTATGTTACGAGGTACTTTTTGACTTTTCTGACAAAAGTACGAGGAGAATGTTTTTTTAACTTATACGGCATGAAAGGATTTTTACAGTTTTATAAAGCCTTATTTTCATGAAGCTTACTCCAAAAGATTTTATGACTATTTTAAACAAAATCTTTTTCTTTTAAAATTTCATGACGTTTTGTGAAAAGAAATTGATTTTGAAGAAGAAAGGATATTTTCCTCAAGAATTCATTTCAATTGTTTTATCGAAACCATTTTCCATCTAAGATGACATTATTTCATATTTTTTTTGTTCAAGTATAAAGTCTCTATTATTTACATGGTTTCACTTTTCTTATGATGAAATGATATCCATTTTTAATATATGGATTATGTTATGATGGGATGATGTTTATGAAACCCATTTTTATTCATTGGGTTATGATGAATTATTTATGTTTATGTTGTGGCACAAGTAAGAATGATTTCATTATGAGATATGTGGGACCTCTATCTCCCTCCAATTCATTGGGTAATGATTTATATCTCATGAGATAGACATGTCTAGAATGGTAAGTTAATCTGGTTCAGTGTTACAGGACTGAAATGAGGAGTGAACTCGATTCAGAAAGGGACTTTGTCCACTATGATGGTCTTGGAAGCAATGCCTTTTCTACTATGGAAATCATAACAAGTGTTGAATGGTCTCCACAATTACATGTTTTATTCCCATGATAGTTTATCATGATTAATGTTCCTTTATGATCTATGATTTATGTACTTCCCTGATTTATGTCTTTTCTAATGATTTTGATGTTTATATTTTATGTTCATGTTTTTGCATTCAAATGTTTATGGATTATTTTATGTTCTCTATGCTTACCCTTACTGAGCATTTGAGCTCACCCTTTATATGTTTTGTTTTCCCCATGATTTAAAGAAAGTTTTTAGTTAAGAAAACAAAAGGGGAAGATCATTGTGGGAGATGTTGAAGATCTTTCATCAAGATTAGAAGATTACATTCCGAGTTTCCAAAGACACTAAACTATTATGGTCCTTGAGTTTTGGTTTTTGTTATGTATTAAGTATTCCGCAAAAGTAATGTATTGTCCATTTACGTTAAGATTTGGGTCTCTACAACTGTAGCTTTTGAGAATTGTAGAACATCCCTTAGCAGATAAGTTGAAATTGCACGGCATAGGTCATCAAAAAAGATACATCCTCAAGAGGTGGAGTGTCCAAGCCAGTAAGTAGATCAACTCAAGAAAGAATTGGTTAATATGAGTCTATAATTGATGAAAGTAAATGACTAGTGGAGGGTGTAGAAAACCCATGATCAGATGCATCCCAAGAAGTAGAGGCTATCCAGGCCAGTACAGACACTAAGACTGGAGCCTTGATGGATCTCCTCCAAGCCATAGAGGAATCATACAAAGAGCTATTACAACTTCTCAGATCTGCTAAGAAACTCCCATAATTACCATATCATTATCAATTGGAGAGACTCTGAGGTGTATATGCTCCTTGATTTCTATTCAATGGAATTTAAACATTCTTTCCATCCAATTCATGTCATTTTAACTTTTCCTAAAATATAAAAAAATTATATTTTATCAAGTATTGAATGATAATATCCACTAGTTGTCAATTATAATCATGATTCGGGATAGTAAAATTGAAATAATCATCTAATGCTATAATTTTTTCCTAATCCTAGGGACTCAACTACAATTTAATAACATTTTATAGGTTGATATGAAAATCCCTATAGACTTTGTGTATTTTATATTATCACCCTAATTTTTTTCTATGTCTATTATTATTTGGGATAAGAGAGTATTAGATGACTTTTTCTTAGGTTAACCTTTTTGATTTTTCAACCTTATAGGAATTGTGCATCTTTTCATGGGATGTTTAATGTCTTGGAATCTGGACTTACATTATTGATGTTTTAGGTCAAACATCATTTACAGTGAATTGAATACTGAGGACCCCAGTAGGTATCATTGGCCAATAATGTCTGGATATTTTTCAAACATTGTTGAGGGATTTTTCTTAACCTTGATTTTATGATTTATGAATCTGAAAAATAAAACGGGGAAACCATTTGAGGAGTAACAATAAGAATGGTTTTATACAAGATGTTTCTTGTCGAATATGGAGGTAGTAAAATCCTTTCATGGGGATTAATATTCCTTTGGTTGATAGGACTTTTTAGGGGGGAAACTATTAAAGAGACAGCTGAGGCATATTGTGCAAAGTCAAACAATGGTGTCTTCAGAATGCTATCCATTTGTTTCCAATTTCCTGAAAATTTTAGGGCAATTTGGATTGCTCAACATCATGAGGGGTGTATTTTTACTTTATTAATGTTTAAAAATTATAATGGAATTTGTATCAACTGTTATCCTAAATGGGATACCACTCCCATGTTAATTTTTCTTCTGTAAAGGAGGGTTCAATCATAGTGCATTTTATCATCGTTCAACTAGGACATGGTGCTTTAGTATATTCTATTAATTCATAGAAATTTAGGACTTCAAATAAATATCCATGGGTAAATAATTATCTCCTCTTTATGTAAGATTGTTTGGGAATTTTCTATCATCATTAGGCATGTAGGGTGGATTTAACTATAATTTTGGGGGTTTCTGAATATAATGAGTGATATGGGACGTAATCATAATAGGGTCATAATGAGGTATTAAAATAATCTCCTAGGGATGGATTTTCCTTTCATTGATAAGTATTTTTAGAGGGAAACTTATACAGATCCAACTGAGTTATATTGTCCATAGTCAAACAAATGTGTCCTCAGGACACTAACCTTCCATTTATGATGGATAGGGAGATTTATGTGGATCCATGCCTTCTCAAACATAGAGTTTGGTTTTTGAGAGGAGTTTTCCTGAACATGAATGGGGAATTCCAACTCTCAAAATTCCATGGAAGGGTAGATATGTTCCCCTATAATAGTATGATAAAATTTCCCATGCATGTCTACACCATGCCCTAGGAAAGGGACATTTTTTAACATTCCTAGGATGATTTATTTAATGCATAAAAACATGGTGGAACCTCATTTTCTTGTTGTATTTGGAATTTATTGTGTTGGTATGACCCATAAAAAATAAAATTGGGGACATTATTATCACACGGTTGGACCCAAGTGACAATGTCTGAGCGCCACTACATATCTTGAAAGGGCATGAACCGATAAAGGTGTAGTTCTTACTAACTTTCATATTTAGGAACATTTGATTAGTAAATTAGATGTGATTTTTAATTCATGGGGTGATGAAAATGGAAAAATAGTTTAATTTCATGTTATGGAGATGAATTAGAAAAAATACAAGTGGCAACTTTTTTCTAATCAGACCTGGATATTTTGACATTCCTCAAATGTAAGGGGGGGAGTGGAAACCATGGTTATAGGGATTCTCATATTAGGATAAATGATAGAGGCATGGATTACATTGGGCATAAGAGGGTAATAAATCCTCTACTAATGATGATTTTTCATTTTATTTATAATACTTTTTTAGTTAGAAACTTATGTAGAGCCAATGGGGCATATTTTGTATAGTCAGAAAAAGTTTTTCTCAGGATACTGACACTGCATTTTTTATGGTCGTGGGGGTTTATGGGGATCTGAAATTGCTCAAGGAACATGGTTTGAGGAATGAAAGGTGTGGTTTTATGTATGTAATACATATTCCTATATCATTTTTCCATGAAATATGAAATTTACTACATAGATTTAACTCATACATAGGGGGATTCAATTTAGTTCCTTTGACTGATCCCTAGATGAGGAACCATAATCTATGATCCCCTATATAAATTTTCATATAATAGACAAGGATAATTTTCTTTTCCTTTCTTCATGGTTGATACTAGGGAAACTATCCTAAGTTTCACTATATATCATGTTGAAATGAGAATTATGCCACACATAGTTCCTAAGATGCCACATAGTTTAACATTATATGGCTATAATGAAGAAGATCTAACGTGAATGATGGGAAATGAAGATAAAGGGTTAGGGAATAAGACCCTGATGTTGCCAAGCATATTTCTGGGTAAAGAATCAATTCACACAGTTTTTGAACTGGATGCCTATATAAGTTTGATCCATACATATTGAGTGAGGGATTTTATTATCATAGCTGGACTCAAGATAGAAGATATGGGTGTCACATTGTATCGTATAGAAGAAAGATTCTAGCCACAAATATTTCTTCAAGAATCCATGGTGTTTAATTTCATGTAGTAAGGAATTTGGTATCCATTTTAAGGCCTTTCTACTAGGACCATAGCAACCTTGATATAGATTGATATGTCGTGGTCATGTAGGGAATATGCTACTGAACCTCCTAATCCCACGTGAGCTACACTCAATGTGTGAAATATGGTGTGGGAAAGGTTCATTCAACAATAGAGACTTTATAGGATGAAAGATATGGGAACTTATTATATATGGTGGTTCATTACAGGAAAACAAACTTATGTATCGCCACCTACCCTAGGTGTAGGAATCAAGCCATACATAGTTCCGAATAGGGGTTTTCTACATAGTTATGATCTGTATGTGGGGGAGTCATTTTTCCTGTATCTTGTGATTGAGCCTAGGATATAGAGTCCTAGCATTAGTACATATACTGCACTAACAGGAATCAAGTTGTACATAGTTATTTAGAAAAGGGGCTCCCTATACATATTTGACACATACACATTGTGGAGGGAATTTCTAAACATGGAATAAGAGATGACTGATTCAAGTTGGGATGTCCTCTTAGGCGGGGGAATCATGATGCCCCTATGTAGTCTATCGTCATATGGATAGAAATTTTGTAGCATAGTTAAATGAATTTTTGCAAAGAAGAAATGAGAAGGAATGTTCCAATGGGAGGTGGACAATGCAGAAGATATAAATTGGAATGAATGAGGGCCTAAGAGATCATATCCTACACCACACACACCATAAGAAAACTTTGGTAAAGGGGCCAAAAGGTTGAATGCATTTTTGATTAGGCCTAATGATTAAATATGTAGGAATCATTGTGTACCCCTTGGTATGAGAATCAAGGAATACATAGTTCTTGAAAGAGAACTCCCCACATTGTTTTTCCCATATAAAAGAAGGGGTTTAGATTATTTTTCATTGGTGGTGTTTGGACATGAGATATCTCATCATGTCATCGCTATGTATCCCATGTGGATGGGAATCAAGCCATATGTAGTTCATGAACACGACATGGTAAAAACCTGATGCTGAAGGTGATGATCTCTCATAGGAGGACACTCTAGTTCTGTGTAGTTTAGAACCATACATTGATGAAATGGGTGTTAAAATTATGAGAAGAATTATTTTTTAATCTACAATAAATATATCCCAAACATGAAGGGATGATATTAGAACAAAGGTTGATAGGAAAATCATCCTATGAATGGGGGAAAATTTGTAGTTGGGCCAGACAATAATAGTCTACGTGTAACTATATATCAATTGATAATTAGAATCAAGCCACCTGTAATTCATAAGAAATAGTGTTCCTATGTGGATCAGTATCTTACACTGAAACAGAGGAGTTTCATCATTAACCTACACATATTTGGATCATGTATAATGAATCATTGATTGAAACAATTATATATTTATAGTTTAACATCATGTAGTTAGGACTACAGGTTCAATGTATTTTAGCATCATGTTTTAAGGATTTTTCCCCTTTACCTAAAGGAAATGTAATATTTCATCCTATAGTTTATCTTTATGTAATCAGGGAAATAACTCATAGTTTATTGTCATACAGTTTGGAAAAAAGGGGGAAGTTTATTGTCATGTGGTCAAGAAAATGGAAACACATGTTAACTTCATGTTGTAGGGATGAACTCTATACTATTTAACATATGGTGGATAGGATGAAATTTTCCATGCTGTTTAACATCTTATAGTAAAAATGTTATAACGTATAGTTTAGCATCATGCGATAAAAAAGATAACTCCTAGTTTATAGTCATTGAGTGTGGACCAAGTGAACAGTTTATAGTTTTCCTAGCAGGAAAATGTCTGTATAGTTTAATTTCATGTTCTAGTGAAAACCCCATATAGTTTAATGTCATGTGGTTTGGATGGTATGTTCCATGCAATTTAACTTCATTCAAGAACCTTTCATTGGCGAGAGCTGTAATGAGCATTCTGTCTATCAAGATCAAGGAACAAATTTTGTTACAGTAGACCTTGGGTATGATATAAGGTCCCTCCATTTTTTGATCCATCTTTGGAGGTTTATTTATGAGTATCATTATGGTCCTGAGGACCAACAACATTTATACATCAACAAAATTCCAAAGGCAAATATTTTTGTTGAAGGCTCCAGCAATCCACTTTTAGTGAACTTCCAAATGGTACATGTTATGAAATATCTTTTAATCAAGTCACCCTAATTCAACCAGTCACATCTAGGATTCATAATACATCGATAGTTGATCACATATGGAAATACAGAGTGAGAAAAATTGAACCCTGATTGGTAGGATTTCCTTAGTCCCATATACTAACATGTATGGGGTTACTTGGATGGCAGTGTGGGTTGTGGTCTGATAGGCCCACAGAGCATAGAGGAACTTTTACAACTATGACTTCTTTGTCCTTATTCACCATATTCTCTTGTATATTGGATAAATACCTTTTTAAATCCATTATCTAACCATTAACTATTATATTATTATAGGTTGAACGGTTGGAATTGAAAACATACTCCTGATATAGTTTATCCAGTTCAGCATAATTGAAATTGGTGCCATTTTTTGTCATTATTTTATGAGGTTCCCAAAATATTTTGATGATTTTTGATTTCAAAATGTTGACAATTTTCATTTCCCAGATATATTTAAGGGGTATAACATCTGTCCATTTGGAAAATAAGCAAGTTTCTTTGATAATATATTTTAATTTGAGGGATGTACCGGGTGGATATGGTCCCACAATGTCCATTACCAATAAGTTAACTGGATAGGATTAGTTGGATTTGTGATGTGAATTAGGGGGTTAGTGTATGAAATGGGAATGAACACTGTATGAATGACATTTTTTTTGAATTTAGCATAATCTTGGGTTGTAGTGTTCCATTTCCATCCAATCCCTCGTATTTGATGGAAAATATTATATCTGGATTGGTGGGCACCATATGTTATAGTACACACTTATTTTATGAAGGAAGTGGTCTCTTCTCCATAAATGAACTTGATAAGGACACCATTGAATCTCCTCTTATAGTGGTCCTTTTCTTGATCTACTCCATCATACAAAAGATAATTAATTTCTCCTCTCCAGATTTGTTTCCTTCCAGACCTATCTGGTTGGAGCTCTCATTTTTTCAGGTAGTCTACAATGGGTTTCATCCTGCCATTGGTAGGACCATATGGCTCAGAGATTGGAATAATATCATTGATTTCCTACGTTTTGGCTGGAATGAATGGTGAAACCATCCAATGATGCACAATTTTGATCATTGTTTCATCCCAGTCTAGATCAGCCAGAGCTATGGCTGAATTTTCTAATGCATCTGCCTATGCATTCTGCAATCAAGGGACTTGAGTCAATGTCAATTCTTAATGTAACTCCTCCATTAGTTTTCATACGTGGTAAAAAATGGATTAATCAACCATTATGATTGAATAATTCTCGTTGACTTTCATGATAACCAGTTACTAATATTCTTTTATCTTCAAGAGTTTTAATTGTGCCTGAAGTGAAAATTCTAACCCTACAAAAGATCCAGATATTAAACATCGTTATTTTGGAACCCCTATGATAGTAAGAAGGAGTAAGGTAGGACTTCATTTTATGGATATATGAGTATAACCCCTAGCCCTAATTTATTGATCTTTGGGTCTTCCATCCATTTTCCCATCAAGGTTCTAGATTCACCATCAAAATGAATCTCCAATATCTTGCAGTCTTCATGAATAGAGAAAGGATCTTCATTAGGATGTTCGATATCCAAGTAAGTAATTTTAGTCAAGGGGTTCTCTACCATAAAATCTACGAATTCATGTCCCATGATGAATTTATGAGGCATGAAATAAATGCCAAACTGCTTCAGAATAACTGTTCACCAAGACAGACATCGAGTAAACATTGGATGGCTAAGAATTTTTTTAGTGGGTTGGTAAAATATAGTAGATGGACCTCATTTTGATGTAGGTAGTGTCTTAGTATTTATAAAATAAATATTAGTTGCATGAATCTTTTCTCGATATTTAAGTAATGATCCTCTACATAGATCATGGTTTGAATGAGATAGTATAGGTTTTTTCACTACCGGAACCATTCGTATGTTCAAGAAAGGCACCTATGGATTTCCCTAAGGTAGTCACATACAAAATTCGTCGTCATTATTCTATAGTATGAATTAGCACTAGTGAGCATAAGATATATTTCTTGATATTATTGAATTCGATTCGGATTTTAGCAGTCTACTAATATGCCACCGATTTTTTCATCAACACGGAAAATGGAATCATTTTATTGTAAGGTTGGTCATTAATCATCGAATGAAGGCTAATTTTACTTATAGTACTTTTATCATAGTGAGGTTTCATGGAGGTTATAAGCCTAGGATAGCTTTTTTCTTCTCAGGGTCAACGTAGATGTCATAATTGAAAATGATGAAACTGAGAAATTTGACTGAGGCTACTCTGAAAATGAATTTCAAGGGATTTATTTTCAGATTATGTTATCAAAGTTTGTGTAAGATAATTTAATGATAGTAAATGTTTTCCAAGCATTGTCATGAATTAACCACCATGCCATCAACAATGTATTCACCAATATTTCATGGGAGGGGATTAAAGATTTGATGCATGGAATTTGGATCTATGACATCGACCTTAATCAAACCAAAGGGAATTAACTAAAAGTAAAATAATCCAAGGGGGCCCAGAAGGTAGTGTATTATTGATCTTATTGGGCCATGCATATTTTGTTGTTTATTGAATAGTTATCTGTGAAAGTGATATACTAATATCTAGTAATTGCATTGACCAGATGTTTTGTGGTCAGGAATGATAAATCATATTTTAGATAGTGCTAATCGAGATCTACTAAATTTATAAAAACCCAGAATTCTCGATTATTATTTTTTATGAGGACTATATTGTTAAATGACATAGGGAATTGGACAACTCAAATGAATTTAAATTGGATAATATTGTCAAATTCAACCACTATTTTGGGAACATGCATTCAATGTGTCCTTCTATATGTTTTATATATCCCTCGTGATCTTCTGGTTGGACCAATTGGTGATTAGACACCTCATGGTTGAGTCTTGGAATTTTTGTAGGTTATATTATCTTTTTAGGTCCCCCTTGGAGTCCTTTTATAGAGGAATGGAATGCTGGGTTGGATGTCTTTGATGGGCCATATGTCTTCTATTTTTGGGATCCCAATGAGAATGTATGTCCTGTGAATGAATTAGTCAGGTAGGACATCATTTTTGGAAGGGGGCCATCATTTTCAGGGGTGGGTATCACTGCCTCAGTCTTAGAAATGATTTTGTTTCATATTCATGGGGAATCAGACACCACCTCATCCTGTTAACTATTTTAGTTCTTTTGGGATTTTCCATTTTTGGGAGAAGATATCCGTTCCTTCCTCCCAAAAATGAATACGGTTTCATTTTCAGGTGTTGGTTCCACTTTCTAGATCACACGAACTATTTAGTTCATGGGTCATTCACAAATTGGCAAATCACCATGTGAATCGTCGATCGAAAATGGATGGGAACTTTGTAGTGTCACTTCTTCCTTTTATATTTTCTCCTGTTGGAACATTTTTCCTCTATCTCTTCCTATGATTTTTTCTTCTTTTTCCAAATTGATGTAATTATTTAAATATATTTTGAAGAGTTTTTAGGACCCAACATCTGGGAATTTTATGTTATTATTATCTATTATCTAAATATCTTTCAAATGCTTCAAAAATAAAAAATAATGTATAATTTAACAATACTATGAATCTGAACTTCAACATATATTATTGGTTTATCTATTTATACTCAATTGACCAACAATGACCTAGGGGTAGAATACCATATTTGGGTCATGAATCAAACGACAAGTCTCTCCTGAGTATAATGTTTACATTTTCATCTAGGATGATTCCTAGTCCTGGAATGGTCTATGTCTTATGTTATCCTCATCATATTGCAAAAAAATTCAAATCTAGGTGAGGGTTTCTTGGGAATATTGGGTACATATAAATCACATTTATGTAGATTTGTAGGTCTTTATACATATTAAGCGTGAAACTTAAACTGTGAAGTTATTATATACTTTTCTACCAATTTAAAAATTATAATAATGGGTATAATTAATAACCTCTCTAGTTTCAATTATAACGTTAACTAGAAAATCATTATAATGTTGAAGTATTAATTTTTTAATTGTTTTAAATTCCACTATTATTGGTTATAATAATTTTAATTTTATGATTATAAAAAATTTGGAATTTTTAATGAAGGTAATATATGGGAATGGATCTGGTGTAAATAACATTTTTAGGATGTACAAAAATATTTTTCGTAACCTCCCATGTTTTAGTATTAGTGTTTTTCATTAATTATATGTTCATATTAAATAAATATATCTTTATTAATTCTATATATTTGAACTTGGGTAATAAATAATTTAATGGGAAAAATAATATCAGATGAAAATCGTTTTATTTAATTAAAAAATTATCTTATGATATAATGTGAAATAAATACTATTATAATATGTAAAAAATGTGGATCATAATTTAGAAAACTACAATTTGAGAATAAGTAGAGAGAAAAACCTATAATAATTAAGTATTCTTCCTTTATGATTCCTTTTAAAATATAGTTGTTGAGTATAACTATTAAAAGAGACAAAAATAAGAATGTGAAAAAAATAATTTCAAAATAAAATATTAAATAGAAGAAATTACTTTACAATAATTATTTAAGGTTGTATAGAGGAATATAAAAGGATAATTTAACTCTTATTTTATTGATTGGGAAATACATTCATTGGGAATACATACAACTGATGGGTATAATGAAATTATTATAAATAATTTATTTCAAAATTATAAATTTAATAAATTTATTATAAGTAAAATATTTAAAATTAATATTCAATTATTAAAATAAGTTTATTAATTAATTAATGATAAAAAATAATAACATAATCATTCATTTGATAAAAATTTATTTTTCTATAAATCATTTTTTGATGTAATATTTATTTTTATTTAAGAGTAAGAGATATAAATTATATAATTTAAGTTTAAAATAATGAATGTAATATTTCTAATAAGAATTGAGAAATAGTTTTGTGGGCTATTTTCATTTATTGTCAAAAAATTAGTCATCAATGAAAAAATGATTTATAAAATTATTGGTCAAGATGAAGTAAATAACTAAAATAATAATAAAGAAATATAATAACCATAAAAAATATTATATGTATATATATATTGAAATTCATAACCAATATTCATTATTTATTCATTTTTTATCACTATCTTTTCAAAATTAGGTTCTATATACCTTAAGGAAAGGGTTTTTAAAAAATACCACTCATTCAAATCTATAAAATGATGTTTCCTTTACATGTTTAATGATTTACCTCTAGTTATGTTATAATGAAATAAAATTCCTATGGGTATGATTAACTCTAACAAGGGAAGCCCCCCCCCCCAATGTGTTGGTATCGTACATGAAGATGCACTTGGCTTACACTACTTTAGAAACCCTTAGCATCGTTGTTCTCTTTTATTCTTTTTTAAGGATTTTGTAATATGATTTCATACTACCTTGTGAGTTGTTTTCTACTTTAATGAATAATATTTATGTTGGTCCGTGTGGTATAACATCTTCGTAAGATCAAAATAAGATGATTGTAATTTTTCAATGATGACATAATAAAAAATCCCATAATTTTTATACTCATTAATTAATTATATTATATTCATCTTTAATATTATTACAAAATTTATATCTAATGTTATATATATTTTAAAAATGTATCCCTATAGTTATATAATGATAATATTAAATTTAAACTACTTATTAAGATAATCCTTTATATTTGGTAAAATTCCCCAAATATGAGAGTTACGTATTTATAACATTGAAACTGTATCCATAACCTAAATAGAACATGGGACCCTAGAAATAATTTGAATAATATTATTCTAGTAACATTACTATTCTTTATATGATGAAATTATGAAAAATTAATTATCATTAATTTACCAGTTCTGAAAAAAGAATCAATCATTTGGAACTGCTAACCTCCGAATATGAAAATAAAATATGACTAATAAATGTCTGTAAAATAAATAAATAAAATTTATCAATATTAATGTTTATAAATATAATTGTTTTTCTAAAATATATTATTATTCAACTATATTTGAATATTCATTGAGAAAGATTTTGGTTAAGAAAGTTATGAGTTAAGGTAAGGAATTTTTTTATCTCAATCTTCTTTCGTTGAGGTACAATAATTGTTCTATATGTATATTCATATAGGTTTTTTAGAGTAATTAAATTGACCATAAAATACAAAAATTATTTTTATATTTGGGGAGAACATAAATTTCATTTTGATAATCTTATTTTTTATTTATTCTAACATCATAAATTATGACATTTTAAGGAAATAATATCATGGATTTATTTTGGATATTTCTCTTCAATATAAAGATTCTTTCATACCATAATAATTAATATTTTTTATTTTAAAAGTTAAATATATATTTATTTATACAATAATCACATTTATATTTTATTATATTTAATTTTAAATTTGAAATCTATTTTCATTGATATAAGGAATATTAAATCATTATGAAAATGTTAAAACGTTTATTTATTTCATCTTGGAAACAATTTCCCATATTTTGAAATATTTTATTTATACTTTTCTGTTATAAATTTATTTTATCAAATATATTTATTTGTTACTATTCTAATAATTTTTTAAAATTACTGTGTAACCTTTTTAAAATTATTTTTACATGGAACGATATAATTTTTTTCTAAAATAATACCAAAATCTTAAGTAAAATCATATCATGATTTTTTATCCATTTTTCCTTAATTCACTAAAATATATGTCTCCAATTTTTCATATATCAGCCTATAAATTCTCATATAATAATTTTCTATTGAATTAATTAATTTTGGTCTCATCCTTACAAATTTTTGACTTACTATTATGTGTTGCATTTAGTAAATGTTATGTAACTTGTTTTATATTAAAATGTTATTAATGTTATGGTTCACTAGATATATGTTTTTTCTTGTTTCGGGAATATATAGATATAAATCATTTTTTGATCAGTGGTGCCAAATTTATATATCCTTTCAATTTATTTTTAATATATTTACATTTAGTAAGATCTTATTATTAATGGGACTAAGAAGTGGTCCCAACCCAAAATGTTTATCGACTGAGTTTGTGAACAATTCTAGTATTAGTAGGTATCATTGATATATAGTTTTTGCATCCAATTATTAAATATTTCTTATATCAATATTTCATGGGAATTACTTATTTTATTATTCATGTTTGGTTTATATGTTTCAGAATCATCTCAATATGTTTTTCCCATGCATGTGTGTTATCCATAGTTATCTTTTCATTCCAAATTTTTTTCAAATTCTGATTACATTATGATATTTTTTATTATAACACAACATTATTGATTTATTCATTCTATTTTTTCCCTTACTAACTGTTTTATCACACCCATTCCTTACATTTCCACATTTTTATGTCAGTTTTTATGAAGATATATATCAAGGATATATTCTTTTTTAGTGAATTATATTAGATTAAATATATTTTGTATTATATAGAAATATGAATATATTGAAAATATCAGATATATACTAAACCATTATATTCATGATGTATTTTAAATCATGATTTTTTATATATTATCAGGAATTTTTTATATATTATATTACTTATATTTGTTTCTTTAAAATTATGTTTATAATATTTATATCTATAAATCTATATTTAGAAGTAGAAGTGTAAGGGGTGATTTTATTGGTATTAAAGTGGGGTGTATTAATTTTATGATATTATGTAATGAAGAATAAAATGATAAGTTTTAAATGAAAATAATTTATACTAAATGGGTTAATAGATATGGTATCTAATAATTAATTTTCATATTTATATAATTGTTTAAATATAAATAATTAAACTAATCTAGAGACCTTACATTTCCATTATGGATAGTTTAATGGGTTTTTTTTTGTTTAGAGTAATCTCGGTTAGAGGGGCGTGGGTGTTTGAACTAAAATTTCAAATCTTATCTGTCATTTTTTGATGCATTTTTAATTTGGCACATGATTGGTTAGTAGATGAAGAGAGGATGGATATGTTTGGTGAAATTAACTAAATATAATATATATAAATATTAAATAACATTACAAGAATATTCATCACATATCACACCCAAAACAAATAGGTTTAATGTGTTTAGTGATTGGATATTTGAACTTCTTATTTTAAAGACATGTCTTCACCATTTACCATAAAATTCTCTACACTAGAAATATTTCTACTGATATTACATATAGTACACATATTTATTTCCTATTTATTGGATACTTCAAAATATGGTGAGATCTGATTCCCAATAAGGGTAAACATAAGAGATAATAATCAATGATCATATGTGGGAATAAAATAAACATTCGCGTTTGAGAACAAAATAAATGTGCATGAACATAACATTAGAAATTTATAACCAATAAAAAGTAGTTCAGAAAGCATGTTTCTGGTCAAAAGTATTTTTACATGACATTGGACAAGAGGTATAGGACTATGAAAATATGATTCAATAATCATGAGTTCTAAATCCTGAATTTTTTATAATGTATAATTTCTTAATATTAATGTGGAACACACATAATCATATAAACCTATTTATATAATGTTGGATCACTTCAATGATAATCATTAAAAATAATTAAAAGTCCCATAATGGATTGGGATGACTCCATATCCCATTAAGTATTACTGGTATATTCCCACAGTTAACTGGGTTCACATCCCTATCACTTGCATGTCATTTAAAGAGATTTAATGTTTTATTCAATGCATTAGAGGATTATATAATTCATATCCAACAATTTATATAATGAAACTCTATAAGTATGTGTTCTATGTGAAAACATTCATAATTATATCATACTGTAACTAACCCATGAGAAATGAATGGGTTTCATGACAACTCCCATAAGACATGATCTATTAAAAACAATTTTTTTTTTGTATTTTAAAAAATCCACTTTTTGGTTAAGTGGTAACCACACAGTAACCAATATGTCAACAAATAATACCCATAAAAACAAGACAAAACTATAATAATAATTAAAGATAAGAAAAAATAACCATATTTGAAATTCACATGTAAAAAAAAGGTGCAGTTGAGGTCAGTTGGAAGGAGGACCATGAATAAGATTCCATTATTAATCCAAGAATAACAAGACCAACAACTATCTCATTTTGAAACATATGAATCATGATCAAATAATACCATGAACACAAATCCATGCAGTAATAAATGATTTAAAACAAAATAGAAATAACTATAGGAAACATCCATAAAAAACCCTCATCATATAGTAAACCATAAAAATTTGGACTGGCTATCATTGTTTTTATCCTTTCCATGTCACATAATTTTTTTAATATCAAACATGAAACAAGTAAGAATTATTTTATAGGATCAAGTATAATTGAAATCATTTAAAACCATCATATACCCCAGTATAAAAATAAAAATGTTATCATCATCATCAAATACTAAAAAATAAACAATTGTATTTCCCCAACAGTTGTAGTAAGGCTCCATAAAATCATAATACATTTCTCTTCTCCTTCAACAGTCAAAAACAATACTTGGAAGATCCTATAATTAGGTGATCCACTAGAATAGGCCCAATAAATCTGTACCACAACCTTCCCAAACCAATGAATTGGTATGGTTTGTAAAGTCAGAAGGAAATGACAAAAAATGAGTAAAGATATAGGAAAAACCAGAGGAATAAGACACATGAAAAGTTGAGTGTAAAAAAGCAAAATGAGAAATTATGAAATAAGAAAAAATGGATAAATAAAAAAACATGGGAAACTAAAAGTTTATGGTTAATTTATCCCAAAAACTCACTCCATTTCTCTATTTTAAATAGGTTTTATATTGTTGAAGCACATTTTCACTACCATGTCAAAATAGAAATTATATTTCTACTATGGTATAGAGGGAATTCCACCATGTCTTGATGGAACCACTATGTATTATACTTGTAGAGAATTAACATGGATACCACCAACGATCATTATCCTTTGAACTAGGTAGAGATATTGATGATGGTTCAAAAAAATTATGAGATATATCCTCAATTAGGGAGCAGGCAAGGAACAAGATCAATGAAGAGAGAAAGGCCTCAAGGAAATCCCACTAGAGAGACATCCAGGATTGAAAAAAGTAAACAATAAAAATAAAAAACTTCATATGGAGAGATTATGTAATGAAAAACCTGATAGAATGAAAACTAACATAAGGGGTGGAACCCGTAGTGTGGAAAATATAGTGCATGATATATAATTTAAAGCAAAAAATAGTGAAATTCAGATGTTCTTTATCTCCCCCTATCCACCCATAAATATAAGATCATAATCCATAATAAGTATAAATATGGACTATATTATTATATTACATCCCTAGTGAAGTATAAGAAATGTTAAAGGATGTGAAAATAGATGTTAAATACCCTTATAAATGCATTAGAAAAAAATTAAATAATATAGTATAATTTTTTTAAATATTTTATTAAAAAATATACAATTTATAAAAAATGAAAATAAAAAATAATTTAATAAATCATAAAAACATATAGATGAATCTCCATATTTAACTATTTAATATTCTCAAAAAATATAACAATGATGAAAAAAAAATTAAAAATGGATTCATTTCATATTTTTTAAATATAATGTTAATGTGAATTAGAAATAAAAATATGGAAAAAGTAAAAAAATATTCATTCAACACATTTTCAAATATAGTAAAATTCAATAGAATATTACCTTAAGAAATAATAAAATTATAGATAAGGAAATAAAAATATTAATAAGAACATGGAGGATAAAGAATAACCACTAAAAGAAGAGATAAATTTGTCTCTACATACAATACTCCTTTTAGTTGAATTGTGAACTAAAGGGTGTTGAAATAGTAAATAGACAAATAAACCATATAAATAACCTTATTAGAAGAAAATTTATGGTTTCTATATAGAAAACATATAATTTCCTAGAATATATATTTAGTTATAGACAACATTTATTTCAATGATGGATTTGAATGAAACCGTTACCCTTTCCCCCATCAACAACGTAGGCACATTAAACCTATTCTATAACAAATATAAACAAATTATTCACTTATTTGATATCCTTATTCACATCTATTTCTATTTAAACTCTTCAATTGGAAAAATATTTTACAAAAATATTATTCAGTCTTTTTTATTTTCACCATCAAATATAAGTAATTTAAATTATTTCATACATGTTTTGTAACGGAAATTTCAATACTCAAAAATTGATAACAATTAAATCATTACTATATTATTAAAGGTAGTGGAATGAAAATTTTTACATAATTTATTTTCACTCATGTTTATTTTATAGATTTTATTATTATTGTTCATAAGAAAGGAATTCAAAAAGAGCATATTTTGGGTAATTTATTGATAACAATAATTTAGTTTATAATGAAAATTCATTTTTTCTTCACATAAATAAGATTATTCAGAACATAAATTACCCATTAATTTCACTAATTACAAATATTTCTATTTTGATGGTTTTTCAGGTTTAAACTGATCATATTAGAATAACATCATTTTTGTAGGCTTTTGAACCAACCCAAAAAAAAACATGTTATACTAATGAAATGAGTAGGATTTTAGAATGATCTAATGAAAATAAAATTTAATTGAATCATAATTTTTTTAGTAGAACATAATTAATGTGGATAATTATGTTTATTTGGAGGTTATATTGAAAGGTAATTGAAAAATATATATCCCAACATAGATACATTGTGTAAAGAATTTTCTACTTCTTGAAGATGGTTTCTACTGTTTTATGGATTTGGGGCTCCTTATAAATAAAAATAATAATTGGAATGTCTCTTAAGTATTTATGATAGGCACAATGGGTTAGGATTTAAGAGATAACCAAAGTATTTTAGTGGTTTTTATGGGGTGGTGGAGAGATCCTTTTATTAGCATCTTTAGGTTGCTATTATGAGATTTTTCATTATTCAATGGTTAAGGAAGTTGTTTTTTAAATTATAATTGTAAATGTATGTGAGATAAACACGTATTATAGAAATTATCTCTAGTATATACTTTTATTTTTTTTATTTTTTCAAATATAATAATCAACATATAATGTATTTTACAGTTTTTAATGTTTATCGAAGTCATGCATTATTCACCCTCATAAATTATTTCATTAATGAAAATAATGTTGGAAATCATTCATAATTTTTACATAATGAATAATTTTTTTAACTCCATATAATATAATTCTTTTTTAAAATATGATATATCTATCTTTTAAATTGAAACATAAAATATATAGAACTTTTTTTTATAGAAAATTGGATTTTATAATCATAACGTGTCCCTAATATTATTTCATATCCATTACTAATTAAATGAGTGTTGATATATATTTTTTATGAATTGAAACATTAAATTTAATTCTAATCATCTTATAAATGTTTACAATTTAATTAATATAGATAAAAATAGACAAAACTAAAAAAGTCATTATTATAAATATATTTTTTGAATTAAATTATTTAAATCACAACATATTAAAAAATTTATCTTTTAAATGTTAAATATTTTCAGTAAATTTGGTATTAGATTATTCATTTTATTTTGAAAAACATAAAATCATTCTTTCATAATAATAATACGTAATAGTAAAGAATTCATATTTTTTAATAGAATATTTTTATTACTTATTTATATTTCATTCTATTAGTATTTATTATGTATGAATTATATTATATCTAACATGATATTGATAATTAAAAAAAATAATTTTTCTACTAGATAATAATATATACAAAAAACATCTTTTACATGGTCATATATCAAATGACCATATGTCCAATGATCATATATTCAATGGTCATATGTTCGATAACCATATTTCTAATAGAGATATATATAATATCTATATTAAATTACTATATATATCATTACATACATTTATATAGTCATTATTATTTTTCATCAAATTCATTAAAACAATTTCAATTATGTTTCTAAAATTTGGCCTTCTCTCCATTTTTTTAATTTGAGGTATAATCCTCAAAGAATTTCATGATGATAAGGATTTATTATTCATGGCCTTCTAAATTTTTTTTCGGTTTTATTCATCTCAAATTTTTCATAATGATGTTTAATTATTCATTATAATAATATATTAATTCTAATCATTCATTGTAACATTTTTTCCTAATGAAATATATTGTGGTTCATTTTACTTCATGGTTATGAGTAAAAAAATATTTTTGACATGTCAAAAGAAAAAAATAGGTGTATTAAATTATATATAAATAGAAATAATATCACCTTTAATTTTTAAAATCATAGACTAAATTTATTGAGGGTACTTTTTCGTCATTACATATTCGAATTCCAAGGATTCTTCCTCATTCTTGAAACACCTCTAGTAAACATTGAAAATTTTAGTGGTCTCTTTTAGAAGTAAATTATCTCTATTATCCAATATTTATATTGGGTTTTCCTCAAATGGGATATCATGTTATAAATATACTACATTTTAGTTCATTTGATTTTAAGGGTAATGTATTTACATCCAAAATAGTGATATATAGAACACATTATTCACTTGGGAGAGTTTTTATTGAACTGAAATATGATAAGCTATCATCCCTATATGATATTGGATTTTGAATGGGATAATGTATTTTTTAATTAACTTCCCTTTTTCCTAAGTCACATAACACTCTTCCATATATATATTTTAGGGGAAAAAACACCCCTTCCTCCAAACATAAAGTATCACTGAGGATTATTAATATAGTTCTTCAGTTGAAGTTGATTAGTTTTAATCTTTGGTTGAATAGTTTTTGTCTTCTATATAATTTCCAGAGGAGGGTATTGTCTCATACTATTACACCCTCCAAAATGATCAATGATTTTTACTCTTTCTAATCATAACCTATATAGAGCCTTAATAGTTCCATTTTAATCATATGTTGTAAAATGTGCTTGTATACTAACTCTACCAAGGGAATGTGAGAATCCCAACCACCATTGAAAACTATTGAACAAGAACTCATCATAACATCAATAGTGTGAATTTTAATTTCCAATTAACAATCAAAAAATGATAATAAGTTGTTTTTCGGATCATATCTTCACCTAATTATTGTTGAAAACTTGTCTATAAATTCTACATAAACATCAGATCTTAATCAGATACAATTGACTGTAGAACTTCTTGATCCTCCCAAATTTCATTATGTATCTCTTAAAATGATTATCAGGTGAAAAATTTCTTAAATAAAAATGTAGTTTTCATACTCTATAAAGAAATATACTAAAAGACAAATGGAATTAAATACTTTTTATATCATAATGTGACATATAAAAAAATACATGGTTATTTTCTTAAATTTCTATACAGATATAGATAATTATTTCATCATCCACATCAAATTATTATTGTTGTAATTAAATTTTTGGTAATCCATGAATTGAGACATTTATCCAATAATAAGTAATTATTTTTTCCCACTAAAAATTCTCTGGGGATATCTTTATATCTTGGTGCCTCCTGGATGGATAGAGATATATGAGATATGTGTATCACCAATTAAATCCTTTTATAGTTCTGGTGTTGATGGATAAAATATCCATTTCGTGAATCTTATTATATCCATCAAAGTCAAATTTAAACTCTATAACTTTCCTTTCATTTTCTTATTGCTCCCCAATATCTTTTTATTCATCCTTTTTCATTAAATGGATGAATGGCTGAGTATTCATTCATGTGATATAGGATTTCTCAAAACAACTTTTTATTTCAAGATCCATACTATGAAAATCAATGATTATTATATCCCTTTAAATATTTTTCATTGATAAGGTAGAATAATCCTTCTTTATAAAATAATCAAATACCTTATTTTCTATACTTGGGTGGTAATTTATATTACACTCATACACTTGGATTTACACTAACCGTCTCTTTCAACTCAAAATTAATTACTTTTAAAATATATATACATTAATAAAATTTCATAATTCTATATTTCACATTATTCACTATAGATATAATTCCTCTATATCAATAATTAAAATATATCCACTACTAGTACCAAATGATGTTTTATGTAATTTTACTCTCGAATCATTAATTGATTAATCGAATAATCTACCACCTCATCATTCTGAAATAGGAAACATATTAGTTACTTATTTGATGTATCATTGTATATCAAAAACCCTTTTCCACTATTGTTTAGTGTGATTGCATGTGAATTGAACAACCTTGTCATAAAAATCGTGAAATTATATTTACATTCATCTATCCATAGAAAATTGACTTCCTTCCATGTTTACACGGATAGTAGATTTGATATTCATGAGAAATATCTCAAAAAGGATCATTAATATCAGTATAATCTAATAAAAGTATTGATCTCAATTATAGTTTTATGTATAACTACTTCCTCAATCACCTATATATTTAAATAATATATAGCTATTACCTAACCGATGATTACATGATTATTGAATTATTCATTCTATAGTTATAAATCAAACATTATAAATTTGGGATAAAATTTATTATTTCTCAAGGTATTCAGAATAATCCTCAAATAATCATGTTGGTATTTATTGATCTTGGAATATATGAAAATAATTTCTCTAAATAATACTATAAATATATTAATGGAATCTATAAAGACTTATTAAATTATATATATACCGATAATGGGGGCATTAGTAAGTCTGAATATCATCACTATGAATCCATTATGATATCATCTTCTATGAAATGATTCCCTAGGCACATCTTCCCTTTTCACACATAATTCATGATATCTTGACCATAAAATAACATGTTATATTTTTTGATCCCCTAACAGTTTATTTAAAAAGTTTTAAATATGTTTTTGATGTAAATTTTTAATAATCATGATCTTTTAATGTTCACGAGAATCAATGTAGAGATGCATTAATCCATCATTATTTAAAATAAGGAGAGCTAGATCACTGAATATTAGACCACATTGGTGTATAAAACCCAAATCCTTATTCTCTAAGAGTTTATTCTTAATTACATCCATTTTTAACTTCAATTTTAGATTTTTATTATCTATAAACTCCACTTTTATTGGTTTTGTGGGAACCCTCCCAAAAACCCAAGAAACAAAATCACTTTTTTAACTTGGAAAACCAACCCAAATTCTAAAAGAAGAAAAAAATCATTTAATAATCCCAATCACCACCAAAAAATTCAATTAATGATATTATATTATGATTTTTTGATATAATCATACCATTTTTTTGAGTTATATAATAACAATAAACCTCACCCTTGAGAGGATGATTGGAAAACTCTTAAAAAGAAACATCATTGTATTAATTCATTGTCAGTATATCTTCATAATTGAGTTTCAATCAAACTATTGGATCATAATTCCACTCATGAATATATATTACGACCCATATAATGTATATAATTTCCATAAGGATTCCATAGGCTTTCATTCAAAGTTAAACAATTATTGATTCATTTGGGATACAAAACATGACTACTCTATCAAAAAAATTAATAACTGACCAATGTAGGGGGATCCAATCCATTACCAAAATAATGTAAATTTTTTACTAATTGGAGAATAAGAATATGTTATGAAATCAAATCCCCATAAATGTTTATGTGGGTTATGTTATCTATTTTGGATGAAATCATCTGAAAACATATTTCTTCTAAAGATAATTCTATATCTAATCATTGAAAATTTTAATTTTTGATATTTTTAAACATTGTCAATTTTAATGAGTGGGTAGAATTACGATAGAATTATAAATTTCCAGTTCTTTATTATATTAATATTATACATTTCAATACATTTCTTTCATAACCATCATTATAAATTTTGATTGCATAGATATTAATATTCTCCCTTGTCTTTAGAGTAATTTCATGTCAATTGAAATCAATAACTATTTTATTTTTCCCCGAGTTGAAATAATTTTCATATACCTAAATTTAAATCATTAGAGTATGGGTGTTTCATTAGTATGATAGTTCTTTTTTCCTCCATACCTCCCTTAAACATTTATATTCTTGATAGCTTTATCTTCCACACATTAAGGATTTACTAGTTCATTTAAAGTAATTCTGTTCATGATTCTCCCATATCGTTAGAATGTGGTAAAATGGAACATTTTTAGTCAATGGGTTTTATATTATGGTTTTTTAAAATAATTTTCATGTCCTAAAACCATAAGAATAATTAAAGTGTCCAATTTATATTTCAACCATGAGAGCACCTTAAAAAATTTCATCGTAGTTACCAATGACCCTTATATCTAATTCATTTTGGAGACATGGATTAAGACACAAAAAAATCATTTTCCTTTTAGAGTAAATTAAAACATTAAAATATTAACATTCATTTCCTAGGATTTTTTCTTTATTTGTACAAATAGATTCATCATTAATTTATTTTCATCCTAATGAATTATCTCTCTATTGTAGAGTAAATATTTTCAGGAAATTATTTTTTGAAAAATTATTTCTAGAATATGTCTAATTATATATAGTAAATTTTATCATGTTTCCTCTTGTTAATGATTATATTACATTATTATGTTCCTCTCCTTCAAAATGATAATTTTATAATAGAAAAATTTCATATTATAAGAAATAGATAATGGAAAATATTTTCTATTTTGTTTTGATACATTACTCAGAAATTAGTAGACTGGAAGACCCACTAAGGGAGGGTGGACATTTCCTCATAAAGAGATAAATTTAGATTTGTATCTTCCATATAACCTTTGTGAGTTTTATATATTTCTCTTCATTATTCATATATGTGAAATGTTGTGTGAGAATCACCTGTAGATTTTTTAATATATCACCCATCCCATTTTTTCACAATGAAAAAATCATTATGTTGTACATTACCCTCATTATTTACATAGATACATCTGTATTTATTCATTTCTTAAATCCAAAAATGTTTTTGTGCTAAAAATAAAAACTATATTAATCAATTATATGATAAGGAAAATCAACCCTATGATTTCTTAATTAGGACCCCTTAATTTCAAAATATTCCATTTTAATTTTATTATATATTAGTTGTGTTTAAATATAAATTATTTTACATCCTTTAATATTATTCTTTATAAAATAATCCCTAAAATAATGAAAACCATTATTTCATACCAATATACATGATCCAACCATTTTATCTGTATATATTACCTCATTTTTCATAAATATTCATTACATCCCACAATAATTCAGAGACCCATAACCTATAGTTTTAGTTTCATTCAAGATTATATTAATGAACATCTTATTTTTCAAAAATATTTATGAATTTAAAAAAATTCTCTAAGCATAATATACTTATAGATATATCACACATAATACTCCTATTTATTTCATGGGGAATGGAATCATAAAAAAGGTTCAGCTCAGTTTTCATGTATGGATAAATATATGAGACAATAATTGAGGTATGTAACTGCGCATGAGGTGAATATTTGGGATTGAGAGAATAATCGTGGTTTATGGTAAAAATATAATAAAATCATACCCAATAAAACATAGTTTATAAATCAAGTTCTAGTGAAATTTTTTTTACAAAACATAATAAACAAGTCATAGGTTTATGAAAACATGGTTTAATAATTATGAGAAATAACATAGCAATGATTCATCACATAACTTTTTGGAAAAATATTGTTTTTCAAACGAAAGAATAAAATATTATTTCTTCTTTAAAGACTCACTCCTATTACTAGAATCACAAAGTGGGTATATTCTCATGTTTATTATGTTCGCTCCATGTTCCCTAAATCAATGTAGGCATAGTCCAATAATATATTGAGCTCACAACTAAGTCCCTTATATATTTCATATCATGAGATATAATTATTATCCTAATGAATTTTAGGGCTATATAATTTTATTCCCACCCTTCAAATAATGAAAAAACATATGAATGAGTTAGACATGAAAGGATTTATAATTCCATCATAGCATATTAACCTATGGGGAATAAATATATTTCATAAATTTTTTGAAAATACATTATCATTAGATGTATGAATGAAAAAGGAGAATAGTATCATTAGATCATATCCCTAGTGAATAATAATAAATATTAAATAATGATGAAATATATGAAAAAAAATCATATCATTTGAATGATACTTTTATAAATATGAAGATGTATCCTTTTCCTTTTTATAAAATTATTATCAAAAGGAAATAAATGTAATAGATTTGGTTTTTGTGATTAGACACATTGAATTTTCAAAATAATATTTTTAGAGATATTCTAGGATTTTTTGGCATCAAATATACTTGATTTTGATATATTAAAAATATTAACTCTCACTCACACTTAAATTCAAAAATAATGGATTTCCTCTTGAACTCAATCTAGTATAGTGAAAAAAAGAACACATTTAAGTCTATAATATGGCTTTTAATCTAGGAACAACAAAATCTCTATTTGCTTTATACTTGTATATGATTCATAATCAAGGGTAGATATTAGAGAAATTAATTTAATTAGATTTAATAATTAAATATTTTCTATAATTAAATGCACAACATTTCTAATATCTTTGTAATCCCTAAAAAACCATTGTACAGTGTTATCCATATAACCCTAGGATATTGAGATGGAAGGGAGCCTCCCTCTGGATAAACATTGATGATGGTTGATGAGGTTTTGTGGATTATAGATAAATAACGAAACAAATCATTGACATAAACAAATACATTTTCATCAATAAAAATTGATCCCACATTGAGGTAGGGTCTTTTTTTTGTTTTTTCTCATCTTTATATCATTTTGATACTAATAAATTCTCAGAGAAATTTAATCCAGAATTGAAAATTTCCAGTCCCTTCAAATTTATGTTTTCATTAACATCTTATTTAGGAATATTAGGTTCTAGAACAATAAATATTCATATATTTCATTGGATTACGCAATCATAGATGATGTTTTTTTAGGTATGGACATAATTTTATATAACTAATTATTTATTTTGGTCATTTATTTAATCCTTCCTCATAGAATAATTCATTGTGGGATCAAGAATTGATTCCATGTTTCATTGTAGCAGATTCAGATTTATGGATAATCAAATACTAGAGAATTATTTATTACAAAAGTAATTTAGTGAATATTGAGGTTGACATCTCTCATGAGTTAGGATATGTGTGTTTTAGGATATTCCATGGTGGATGAGGATTTTAGTGATCAGTTGATAGGATCTAATTTTCCTTGATGGAAGATCCTTGGATGATGTGGTTCATATTGGTTCAAGCATAATTACTGGTGAAATCACAGGACCTATTGATATTTTGGAAAATGTTTGAAAATAGTTATTATTCTAGAGAAATGATGACTAAATTTCATATAAAATGAAATAAAAAATACCATATTTCATGGGACATGTGGAACTAGAGTGTCTAGTTTAGAAAAATATCACATTATTTTGTGAAGGGACCACAAATCATGTAATCCTAGATGACCAAAACAACACATATATAGTGTATATTCCCAAGAACCCGAGGGGTCTCACATGCCATATGGAGGGTCTATAGACCATGTGACCCCATTGGAAAATGACTTAGGCAATTATGTGAAAATCAAGTGTTGAACTGAAGCCTACATTCCATGAAGTTGGTATTCTTTATACTATTTTGAGTGGAACTGAATTGTTCTGTTTTCAAAATATTGTAAATCACTTTGTACCCCATTAGTCACACTGTGTACCTTCTATTCACTTGAAATATGTCCTGTAGGAATCCTCCCTAAACATAATTCCATCTTGGATGTGACTATGTTCATGATGATTATATCAGATATACTAACTTGGTTGATAAAAGAATGGTGTTTCTACCAGTAATGGTTCCCCAATGATAGAGTTTGGATGTGATCATAGAATTTGGTACTAGGAATAGTACTCCAGTGAAGGAGGCACTCTCTCAAGGTATAAGTCTCCCATGTCTTATATATAGTTATGATCAGTACTCCCCCATACACTCTAATGATGTGGGTTCTATATTTTTGGAGTTGGTACTCCCCAATCTAAGAGCTCTGGTGGGGTGTGGTTCCTCCACTAGAGTTGGTACTCCTTATCTTGAGGTTTCCATTATAAGTTTATTTGTCCTCTATTGTGAATATTTTCATGTTACATGGGTAATACATAGAACCTAATGAAATCCTGATGATTATCATTAGTTGGTTGTGAAATTGAAAACTACAATACCTAACATGAGTACTTATTTTACCTTATTTGGGATCCCCCCTCATTACCCTCATATTTATATATTTGATATGTATTATATTTTTCGATTCATTTCTTTATGTTTTTAGATTTCCCGACTGGGTATGTATTTAATCACACATGAATGAGTTCTTCTTTCACATGTCGTTCCTTATGTGGATAATAATATTATTAATGGATATATTGGTTGACCTAATGTTGGTGGTGATTAATAGTTGGTTGAGGTGTTAGTAGTTGATTCCTGGTTTTGATATGGAGGTTTTTGCTAAGACAATGCTCTCTTTGATCACTAGGTTGAACCTATATCCTACTTTCTAGGACATTATTTTTCACATAATAAATTTGGTTAAGATTTTCATAATATAATATGCATTGTAGATATTATTCATGCATTTATTGTTCTAGCTATTTATTATTCTTAAATACTCTAATATGTATGGAGATACCTCTCTATGTGTGTGTCTTTTTGCGTATAGGTAAATTGGTCGATACACTCCCATATATGTGATATGTCAACTGATTGATATTAAACAGTACCTAGCCTATTGGAAATGGGATTAGTGTGGTTCACATAGATTACTACAGGCCAAGAAGGCCTGATGGGTTAGGTTGTGTCAGTGAGGTATCAAATATAGGTTTCCCTAGGACATGGTTTGGAAATAGAATAGTTCTAAGGATTAATTTTGTATTTATAGATATGGTGTTATAGTGCGTTGAGATTACCTCTAGGGCTATGTAACCTTTGTAATAGTGCAGTGTTCGATGTATCCATTCACTAGGAAACTGATAACCTACTTGATGACTTGATATAATGAGATATGTTTTATAAGGAAAACAGTTGAACATGAATCATATATAAATGGGGTTTGTTTTCCATGTCCTTCATTAGTCAAATACCTAGATAATTTATGGTAATCATAATCAATCATGAATATTATATGATGTATCCACATACACATCCAGCACATATTCTATTATAGGATGAATTTGATGACCATCATAGTGTTGAGGACTCATTCCATGGTCCTTCGAATGAGGTGGTTCTTATAGGTACCCATAGATTTGTACTTCCACCCATTGAGTAGTTATGAGGAATTACCCTAGTAGCATAGGTTGATGTACTTCCTCACACCTGGATGTATATACTTCCAACAGTATATGATGATGATATGTATAGGATGGGGATAATTCATGTGTTTTAGAGGTAGAATCATCCCATTTTTCTCATGATCTATACTCATTGGTAGTATAGGACTGGAATGAGTAAATGGTGAAAGTTTCATGTATGGTTTAGAACTCTAAAAACAAGATGGTGGTGCTTCAAGATAGCTTTCACCATGGTCTATTAGGACATTGGAGGATCATGGTGACTCAAAAGCATGAGGAGGTGACTATTCCATGGACTATGTTCAAGTTCCTCTTCTAGGAGTACTTTTTTCCATCAACTCTATGATCAATTTTCATCCATGTACATCTCAATATATTGTCGGGATCTCTGACATTCATCAAGTATGCATTGAGGTTGACCAAACTCACATGATACTATCTTGAGATTTTTTATGAATACTTTTAAGAAGAGATGATTATGTGTGGATTTTACCAATATATTCGAGCTAGAGTACTCCCTATTCACATACCAACCTATAATGGGGTGTTTGAGAGAACCCTAGTGTTGAATAACTTCATAAAAAACGTTCAATATGTAGTAGGTAAATTCAAAAACCACAATGGCATAGAGTCATCACCAATCACTAGAAAACATTTATTTTCAAACTGTAGATGTTGGAGGAATACTCATTCTCAAACTCAAACTACCAAATAAAAATGTATGGGGTCTAATTGGTTATGTAGTCAACATATTTAATATGTTATTTTATCTATGAAATGTGGGGTCATATTGGATCATAATTCCTAACCCAACGTAATGTAGAATAATGTTAAACAATGGAAAAGCCATAAATCTTGAGAAAGGGGTGTCACTGAGGTCCTCCTAGGGATATACATGGAGAACCCCATGAGAGTGATCATGAAAGTTCTGTTGGAGGATATATTTTAGGTTGTCAACTCTATGATCCAATAATACCATCACTAACTCTAGGTGGAACATGTTTGGATTAGAGGGCTGGTGTCTAGGGAAATGGATTTTTTTGGGCGTTTGGGTGTAATGAACTTAAGGCGCCTAGTATGATTTATGGTATAATATGAAATCTATCCATCATAGTATAAGTTTTTGTAAACATAGGTCAGATCCATTACTTCTTTGATTTAGTTCTTTTTTAGAATTGGAGAATCTTGTAAATCCTCTAAACCTCCCTTATTGATAGAAAATACCACTGGTGGAATTATGTGATAACACTAATCTATCACTTGTACAATATGGATATTATATGGGTGTGTTTATTCTATTATATATT
This sequence comes from Viscum album, assembly GCA_963277665.1. NCBI lineage: Eukaryota > Viridiplantae > Streptophyta > Magnoliopsida > Santalales > Viscaceae > Viscum > Viscum album. Next base: position 502,666,789 of record OY728122.1, on the reverse strand, counting down.
CATATCATTGAAAATATAGTATCGTGTAATTATTGGTACGAAAAAGATATCAACCATTTAATACCACATTGGTTGTTTTTGTTGGATGATATATTGTACTCGGGGTGACAGGCAGATATTTTACAACCAATGAAAGAAGGAATTCCAACCACTGTATGTTGTGGTCATGGGTAAGAAATTATAAAATATTTCCCATTAGTTATTTAGCTTGACTATTGGTGTATTAGACTTAGTAGATGTTCAGTTCTATATAGTAGTATAGGAATACCAAGATGGTTTCCCTGAGGTTATACCCGTATTTTCTCCTCATTGAGATGTTAACGTTTGTATTCACTTATAACCTAGGGGGACATTGACATATTCATTGTTTTGTTAGATTGTTTCACCCACAGTTTTAAGAGATTCATAATTTATTTATTTATTTTAACATATATAATTATTGAGTTATGTCTCGTGAGTTTTTATAGAGTTTTAGAGTGTACTTTAATGGTTTAGGATGTTTCATGGTGTGATCATAGTTAGTTAAAACTGTGAACCGTCTCCAAGAAATAGTTCAAGTGAGGATGGGTGTCATTATGTAGGAACATGGTCGGCAGATTTTCTGGTCAGTCCATGCGAGTGCTTCAGTAAAGCAATGTGATTGGTAAAATATGGTAAATAATAGTAGATGAAGTTTTTGTCTAACCATGAATGCTCCCCATACGTGGTGTTGTCCTTGAGATAGTAGCACAATAGTGTTTCCAAAACATGTGGTGTGACCACAAAATTCTCTAGATCCCTTCCAATAACACCTTCACGGTTAGTAGATTATTTGAAAAACATGTTTTTTGAATTTAATGCCTCAAAATTTGTTACTTCAATTCATATTATTACCACATAAATATAATTATTATTCTAATAATCTTTATTCTCAAACTCCTCTCAATCCATAGGATTCAAACACAATTTCCTTGGATCTAGAAGTGACATTTGGATGAATGAAAGTCTGTTGGGAATCTAGAATCATAATTAATTTCTTATTCCTCCTTTTCATTCTTTGATCTACTCTTATCCTCTATCTCAAAACCATAGATTTAATTTTTTATGGATATATCTATGTTTTGTGATGTGAATTATGATGAGATCTTGTCAGATATATTAAAGAGAACCTATATAGATCTTTGAACTAAATGTTGTAAATTTTATTCTATAACTTCAACATTTCCTTAATGGTATGTGTGTTCTATCTCATCTTAAAATATTCATGAACAAGAAGGATTAGTTTTTAAAAAAAAAAATTCTTATATTTTCTTTGGAAACTTTTTGCTATTTCCTTACGGAGAAAATTTTGGTTTTTTTTTTAAATGAAAAATTTCATTATTTTTAAAAAAACCATTGGTTTATAAATTTAAAATGATGATTTTAAAATTATAGACTGGAATTGATTTATAAAATATTTTTTAAAATGATTTAAAAGGGATAATTGGTTTATGTGATATTTTTTTGCGAGTAATTTTGTATGATTGGATTGTTGTGTGTTCAAGGATGAAAGGTATGGTTAGAAGTGCCACTGTCAAGGTAGGATGGTTCATGGTCGTGGAGTACCACCTTCTATGGTAACACTAAATTTGTGTGTATGTGAATTGATGTGTGTTAGTTTGAACATGGATATGGTAATGAAAAATATGTTGGAATGATACTGATATTGGTTATGGTTTTCTCACACAAATTACATTCATGGAATTATATAAACTTTTTAACAATGTCCTATATTTTATATATAAAATGTGATAACCAGTTATTGTCTTAATGGTGTGTGATGGTAATTCTATGGGGATTTTATACTAATTTTATGCTCACCCCCTTCTTGTGAACTTGGTACATTTGAAGATTTCATATATTGAGATACATGGAATGGGTAGGTGACTTAATTCTCTGGTGATGAATCATAATATATGGTTATGGAAGGTGTTGTTGGAACATGGTGTTAGTTTCAGGTGGTACATGGGATTGGGTTCTTGATCTCTTTTTTAGTTTTTTCTTCAGTTTTTTCGTTTTCATATCATATTCCATTGTCACTCTGATTTTATAATTCATTAGGTCATATGTTTGGGATATATTGTTTGTACTCATGCATTATATAGGACAATTGGATGTTTATTTTTCTATTTTGATTAGTTTTCTATATAGTAATGGGAAATTAATCCACAATATTTTTCTAATAAATTGGAATTTTTTGTTAGCTTTGGGTGTCTTGGGTATTTGGCATGTGGTTAGTGGAACTCCATCTCTCCTCAATCTATATGATGGAGAGGGATGTAATTCATAGCGTCAGTCTTGGTCAGAATGTATGTCACTTGGGATGATAGAAAGGAGATAGGAATGTTGGAACTTGACATGTATGACCTAATAATACATAACTGATATGTCTATGTTGAACATCAAGTTACTGAGGACATTTGAATAATGACCCAGGCATCTTATACATGGATATTAGACTATTATAGAAAAATATTCATTACATTACATTAACACACACATGATAAAGGTAATATTATAGTTACTTTTGAAACATGTAATATAATGTTCTATTCTGAGGAAATATCTACATTATATCTCAGAATGATCTTCTCAGATAGTAATCCAATTATTATTTTGCTACCTAAAACTTTCTTTATAAAACTGGGGAAGATAACATAATAAAATTTGAGATTAGATTATTAGAAAGGGTAAGGAAAATAGTTATAAATCTGAGATCATATGAAATAATAAGATAAGATTAAGGGTATGTGATCATGAAAATAACTTACAAATCTCATACCCAACCAATCATGGATCATAAATAACATTCATGGAATAAAATAATATCATTACAGGAAATATGTTTCAAAATAGTGATAAATCATCATAAATAAATCATAAACCATACGCTCATTCCATAAAAGTGTGGTACCACTATAAATATAAAAACCAAATTTTTATTTCAAGGTATTCTACCAAAATAATAAATGTAGTGGATCATGAATTATCATATGTTTTAAATTAATACGAAGACACACTTATTTCACATTGTCGATTCAAACACTCCTATTTCCCATTGTGGAATTGGACACACCTATTTCTCATAGTGGATCAATTCAATAGAAATTTTTACCATTATTATCTAATGATATATAGACATTTACCAATTCCATTTGAGGGAGATATTGGTTACATGCATCTCTTAATGAAAAAAATAACAATGTGTGCCACAATATCATAAAACATTCAACATATCAACACATCATAAGCCATGTAAACAAAAAGGGTTTCATAAACATTTCATAATTTCACCATACCATAGCCCCTAAAAATAAATGGGATTCATAAAATTTTCATCAAAATAAGTTTTAAACATCTAGGGAAATAATAAGTATGGAAACATTTCATCTTATCCCCTTTAAAAAATAAATAACATAAAAGTTTGTCAACTTTGATGGAAAATAATTTTTTAAGGACACTTGAAACATTTCATGAGGAAACTATTTTTTTAATCACTTTTCAGAACTAAAAAGTAAAAAAATATTTTTGAAATACTTTTTTTTCAAAATAACCATGAAATCTTATAATAGAAATATTTTAAATTAGTTAAAACATTTCTTGAAAAAAATACACTTTCTGATTTGAAAAAAATTAAAACATAACAAAATTTCAAAATAATTTTCTTTTAAAATAACCTTATAAGATATATAAATGAAGAATAAATTAAATTATTTTTCATGATGTATTATAATTATTTTCATTTCATACACGTTAAAATAAATATTCATTTCACATTTTTTGTGAAATCCAAATGGTCATTGGTTTGTAAAATGACATGAATATTCATTTAAAAACATTTTTTAAAAGCAAAAAATGTTTAAAAATAAATTGTTATTAATAATAGTATAGTAATAATAATTTATTTTATTTTTTTAGAGATTATGGTTTTGGAATATAATGGATTTATGACTAAATATACAAATAATGTCGGATTTCTATGAAACCAATTTCTCAGTAATTTTAGGTATAAATCATTGGAAAATGGTAATTTTACATTTAAATATGAATAATAGAAAAATAATAAAAAATATTAGTTTCTTGGGTGATGGATCATAATATTTCATCATTGGAATCATAATCATAAACAATCCCAATAAACGAAGTGATTATAACATAAGTCTCTTAACAATTTGGAAACCATGAATCATAATCCCCATGAAATAATAACATTAAATGAAACTTATATTATAATTTAAATAATAATATTAATTATATAACATTTAAATGGAGAATTATATACACCTTATAAAATAATATAGGTGTATGATGTAACATACATCTCAAAGAATAAAGATGGAGACAAAATTCATTAATCACATCAGTAAATCTAAAAACTGTTAACCACCTGAAATAATAACATTAAATGTAACTAAAAATATATTTAATTTTAGTAGATTAATTATATTACATTTAAAATTTTCAGTATATACACCTCATATAATAGGATATGTGTATAATATATCATAAATCTCAAATAAAGAAATTTGAGAAAAGAATGGTTTACCAGTTTGGAAATGTTGAAAACCATAAAATCCATGAAAGAGAGATGTCAAAATTGACCTATAATCCCCCCTAAAATTAATGATAATATTCATAAAACATATTCATGGGTAGTATATACACCATGTAAATGAAACTTGTGGTGAAAATGGCTTGTGTCTAACAGAAAAATAAATGTGAGACGAAAATCCATTACCGTAGGTTTTGACTACCTTTATGCACATTAGAACCTCCTATATAATAAATATTGTTTTATTATACATATATTACTAAACCATAATTACATAAATAATTCCATATATAATTTACCTATTTTCTTTTATTACTCGTTTATTAATCATTCCCTGTTGTAATTGCATTCTAGGTAATAACCTCTTTTTTTGTAAGTTTTAATTTTTATTTTTGGTCATCTTACTTGGATTATTGTTACATAATATTTGAAATTTAAATCATGATATAAGTTTTATATGTAGTCATTATATATTTATTTATATCAATTCATATAAGTTATAAATAGAAAATAAAATACCCTATTATTTTAAATAATTGTTCATACATACGCATGATGTTGTTTATATTTTGTTTTCATATTAAAATAATGGAAGGTAATTGATATATATTATCATTATAGAATCAATTTTATGTAATATATATCACATATTTTTATGAACCTTATCCTTGATACATTCCATGTAATGTGTGAATTACCACATCACTTCTGAGGCAGGAGTCAGCTGTATACACTAATGTAGTTATAATATTCTCACAAAATGGAAATCATAAAGGTATGTGTGATATTAAAATCATAAAATAATAATAATAACATAAATATGATTTATAAAAATCTTTCATTATTTATAATTACCCTATACTCTTACTCATATTATTATGTGATTCTAAGCATAACAAAACATCAAATACAACCCAAGGATTGTAATGGATGGTGTATTTGGATGATTAGGTAAATAAAACTAAAAACATAGAAAATAAAGAAAATAAATTTAATTTAATCATCCATAAATAGCTACAAACTTCCATTTATCTCCTACATCATCAAAGGATAACCTGGGTAATACATGTACAAAAGTGGTGAGCTAAAAATCCTAGTAAGGGAAATAATCATATGAATAAAGTGTACTACACTATTTAAAAGTCATGAGAATATGATATAAAATGGAATGAAACATGAATAAACATAAAAAATCATAGCATATAGAACATGGGATCATGGAATCATGGAATCATAGAAATTTGGAAACAGCATACAACATGATAGAATAATGGATCCAGGCTCATTGAACATGGAGCACCATGATTCTAGCCTAACCACCAAGACTGCTGTATATGGAGCACGAGTCAAGGATAACCACCAAGGAAATAGAACATGATGTCTCATGAGATGAAAAACTAACCAATTAATTAAATTACTATCTGGTTTCACCCATAATAAAATCTTTATGAAGATGTGTTCCTTATGAAAAATCATACAGAAGGAATCACACATAAACATAAGTGTTATCCATTGAAATAATTGGGTATCATAATCATGTCAATAATAATAAAAAATTGAATATCATAATGGTTTCTATGAAAAAATGGATTTAAATAAAACAAGAAAATTAATAACAAAAAATATGTATAGAACAGTATAATTGATGTTAAACATGTAAAAAAAATTTTAAGAAACTTTTTAAATAAAACATTTTAGTGCAATTTAAAGAAATTATTAAAGATTCCTTAAAACTAAAAAGGAATAATTTTTGGTAAAAACTCAAAAAATAACTAAGATATTATTTCATTATAAAATGATTGAATTTAGAAAAATAATAGTGGATTAAAATATATTATGAGGTAATGTGAAAACGGGTATAGAATCGGAATGTTCCCATCAATTGGGTTTTCTTATCAGGAGGAATTGAGATGGGAGCCTTTTAAAACATGTATACCCCCACCAATAAGGATGTTATGATCTAGATACCTGATTTTTAAACATAGACACAAAATTTAAAATAATTACATAGAAATAAAGAATAGCTTTTTGGGGTAAAGAGATAGAGATAGTAAAAAGAAAAAAAATGGAGGACTATGTAGAATCCCTCAAAGTGTTCTGAACATGATTTTAATGTCATATATATTAAAATTAAATCCATTACTTAGTTAATTTTAACATTTTATACATTTATTATATTTATTATTATTTTATAAACTTCATTTATAGAATTTTTATGTGTTATAAATTACAATTTTATGGTTCAGGGGAATTTGTTGCCTTTGTTTTCATGATAGGTTTACTTGTATACATATATTGAAAATCAATTAAAATGAGAATAGTTTCCTAGAATTCAAATTTTCTGTTGTTAATGAACGTAAATAATATTAAATGGCCTTATATATCATTTTTTCATATGTGAGGATGATTAATTAGATAAAATTTTAATGATAACCATTTAGATTACATTGGTTGTTTTTGATCATCATGAACATGTTTTGTTTTATTAATTAATATAATGTACATATAGTAGTTAGAAAAATTAAATAGGTTGTAATAAATTTATTGTAATAATTTTTAAACATTAAATTTTATTTATGACCATAATTGAAGGAGGTAATAAAATTGAAAACTCATCTTCCTTGAATGTGATAAATCAACACATCATAGATGATCTTTTCATGTTTTGTTCAAAAGTAGAGGGGAAGAGAAATTATGATTGACTGTTACATTCATACAATAAAAGTATAATATATAAAATATTCATGAGTTATCATGTCCCTTGAATAAGGTTATGTGAGGATATAATAACAATGAAATGAAATTGAAATGAAATATAAAAATATGTTTTACCTATTGAATTCTCCTCCTTGAGAACCTCCTTTGGGGAAATGGTTTTGGTATTTTGATGATTCCAATGGATCATGAATGTGGTAGTAGATCCTTTGGTAGAGGATTAAAAATAATATGGACAGTCTTTAATTATTTATAGGTGTTATGGTAAGAGGTGGTGAAAGGTGGTATTTATAGTGGGATGAGAGAAGTGTTTTTTATTATTTTATTCCTTTGTTTATTATTTTGGATCAAAAAAATTAATATGTTTGACTCCAATTACTAAATATAGTAAAGGGTGATGCATGGATTGAGATTATTATCTTAACTTATCCATCTGTTATCCATGAATCAATTATTAATTTATTTAGCTTATATCGGAAATTATCGTATTTGAATATTCACCACAAATTCATGTTTTTTTTAAAAATACCTAAAATTCACCATGACCATTTTTGAGCTATAATATTTAAAAATGAAATCCATTTTATGAAAATAGTTTTCTAAATATTAAATTTTTTATCAAAATCATCACTTACTCGAAAAACACTAATTTTAAAATTATACTTGGTTTTATAACATATTAAAAAATTATTAAGGCCTCATAAATTATATTATAATCCTTATAAAAAGAAAATATTAATTTGTTATTATATTTTATGAAAATAAACCCAATTTTAAATCAATATATTAATTATAAAATTGTAAATAAATATTTAAAATTCAGTAAAATACCAATATTTAATTTATCATTTTAAAAACATTTATTTCCTTATACTGTGAAATAATTATATCATATTTTCATTTATAAGATTCTTAAATTTTATTTACAATTTCATTTTGTGAGTTTTCTATTTTATTGGCTGGTTTACTATTCATGACGGTCATATTATTATTCCAAAGGTCATGTAACTATTCCATTAGTATAGGTTTATTAATTTGTAAAAAAATATCTTATATCATTCAATATCAAATTATAAAGTTTTTGTTTTGTTCTTCATGTTATTTTATGTGATTTATTCTATATGAAATAAATATAAAAGGGAAATTTCATTGATATAATTCTTGGCCATTAAATTATCTCCCCCTTATGAAATTTCACACATACAAATTTGATATACAAACTAATGGGAAAAGGGTTATGGTAATTTCCCTTCATTGATTCTTTTGGTTATCATGTTTCCTCATCCTACTTAGGATTATTCCATAGTACATTGACCATGTGAGTAGTATTTTGTGTGGAAATTTATCCCTACAGTCCAAGATATTCACTGGATGCTCCCTATAAGAGTGTTCGTTTTCCAACTATACCACCTCTGAATTCAGTACATGTGAGGTATCCAGTAAGAAAACTTCAAGAGGGATATGTTGAATAGATCATGTACTTGAGACATCATTGGTGGAATTTCTAGTCGATAAGACACTTTTAACTTCTCTACCGAGCTCACCTCTAAGATGGTGGCCGGACCGGTGGGTCAGATAACCTCAAGTGCATCTCCCAGAATTCCAAAGGCTGCTAACTAGCTGCGAGGTCCTTTTTAATGTGTCTGTGGGGTGACTATGCCATCAAAGGAAATAGGTAATACATAGAATAAGAAAACAACATTTACAATAAATAGTGGAATCATATAAATAATATAAATGTAGAAAACGAAAATAAATAATCCCAACTGAATACATAATAACTACAGAAGCTGGTAAATAAAACAAGATACAAAATGATGTTATGTTATGATATCTATAATGAAGTAAAGGTTTGAAAAAAAGGAATACAATCAATGATTTTAACTGAAATGAAAATAAAAAAAGTGTGAGAACTGCATCAAGATAAATGCTCAGTCCTCTTCCCCCTGTTTCTATCTTAATAATTAAGAAACAATAAATCATCAGTAGTAGCATGATTCCATTTATCAATACCTAGGATCATATAATTTACTCTGGTGGAAACGATGCCTAAGTAGGGATGTGAGATAAAATCCACATAGGTCGGCACTCATGGTTTCTAATACATTCCATTTTTTCAATAAACAATAGTAGTTTAACATTATATAGTAAATGCAAGCAGTTAAACAGACAAATTAAATAAGGGTAACTTGGTATTATCCTCGTCAGTACCCATGTCACATCACCTAATTTGGCCTAAGTCGAGAGTTTAAATAAAGTACTTGTATGAATCATGATGTACCCATATATAGAAGCCTAGTAAAACAAAGTAAAAATATAGAGGAGTCATAGACCAATATTTTTCATTTACAATGATTCTAAATTTTGTGTCCACATTTTTTGTTTCAGGATACCAGAAAAATATCACAATTCTCAAGAGACTCCAAGAAGAATTTACATAAACCTTCAGTGCATCATTATAAATATGTTCAATATGTGATTTGGAGTTTGAGCCCATCCTGTAGGTATCACTATGGTACATCTTTCAAATTACCCAATACCAATGAGCCCATCCATAGAAATCTCTCAATAGTCCATGTATCGCTTGGGGCATGGCTTTACCATGAGTCTATCCCGGTCTCACAAAAAGGGGATGAGTATCATCTGAGGCATGGCATAGCCACATTGACAATAGATCCATCGTCGATGGGCCCTTTGGGAAATGGTATCACTCATAATTATTTAGAAAGCCTGGGGAAGTCTTAGGTCCAGAAAATTCTAAGACACCGCACCCCAGCACATAGTGGTAACTAGTCAGGAATGGAGAGTCCATATGTGGGTTCTTAATACTGAACCCACATTCTATCCCCACCCTGAATTTAATTAAAATTTCATAGTATAATATATTAAATGGTACACATACATAATTTGAAACTTGAAATATAATAATATACAACCATGAAACTGTAGATATTAATTTAGTATCACAGCATATGATTAAACAAGAAAAGATATTGTATAAAAAACAGATAAATTAACTATTTAATTAATAAATAAATTGGCACAATAAACTAACTAGATACAACAATTCATGGTTGATAATTTTTCTATAATTATTATTTAACTTAATCACAACAAAGGGTTTTTTGTAATTCATTCAATTAATTAAAGTAAATACTCAAGCTAATAGTATTTATACCGACCACATCATCACACCCAAAGTGGTTCCAAACCATATTGAAACAATTTTAACAATTAAATTTATGATAGATAAAGCGGTAATGATTAAGCTAAACAATTCATTTCAAAAGGCTAGATGGAATTGGAAAAAGATGGTAGACCCTAATGAATAGCACAACCGCTACTTTTTAATAAATCACAATGAAATGGTAGGAATGGGAGAAGACTCCCCAAATTATGGTCGTAGATAATCCTATGATCTGTGGTAGGATTTTATTTCACTTAAAATACAATAAAATGGATGATTTTAGAAAAACCCCAAATCATGGGTAAAATGCTTCGACGACAGATCGTGCGACATATTTGGAATGAGATCGCATGATTCCTGGGTCATGGGATAATATTTACTTATAGGATCACAATGCGTTAGATGAGGACTAAAATAGATGAGAGACGAGATCATGGCGGACTTACGATGTGGGAAGGAGGTGGTGTGCACCCCCTATGGAGGGGTGTCTGCCACCCACAGGAGAGGAGAGGAGTGGGGGAAAATAATGAAAAAGGAAAGGAAGCAAAGATAACAAATAATAAAGGAAAAAGGGAAAATAAAATAAAATAATAATAAATATAAAATGGGTTAGAAAGGAAAATAAAAATAAAAATAAAAAAATTGTTAGACCCATTTTTAATAGTTTTTTTGTTCTAATCATTTCAGCTTTTAATTTTATTATTTGTTTTCATTCCTTTTCAATCTATTTTAATTTATTTAAAATTCCATTTATTTTTTTAATTATTTTTAACCTGAGAATTTTTCTATAGAGAAACATAATATTTTAAGTCATAACTGTGAAATTATTTAAATAATTTAAATAGGTGCCTGGGATCCGTAACTAGGTGTGCAGGCACGAACCTCGGTTTCCATTAATGATTCGGACATGAAAATATAACGGTTTATACCTTGGATTATGTCGAGATATTGCAATAATTAAAATTATTATTTTTTAACATATATCATAAATTACATGATTAATAATTTAAAAATAACAAACGTAAAATAAAATTAACGGTTATTAAATTAATATTGATTTCCCATTGTTGTTTAATTTTAACAATTAATACTACCACATTCATTACATTTAACGATTATAATTTACACCATAATGCAATTTATTATTTATGGAAATACTTTTTAATTTTTTGTCTTTAATGAAAATAATAATATTAATAATAAAATTATTATTATTATTTCTAAGTATCCAACAAAAATATTTTATCCCAAATAAAATTGTCTTCGAATGTGATCTGACAAAACATCTCATGCTTGCAAAAGTTATACCCTACCTAGGGTATATCCCAAGTTCCAGAACCATTAGTGGTCTCAAATTTATCATTTGTTGCTTCGTTTGTGGGAAAATAATTATTTATTATATAAAAATCGGAATAATAATTTAATTACAAATAAAGAGGTTATTATCAAATGTGAGGTTCCCAAACACCCGACGTGAATCATGGTTATACAATTTCTAGGGTAAAATAGACATTCCGAACCTAAAGTTGGTATCACATTTCTCATTTGACAAACCATTTGAGAGTTATATCTTTTTTTTCAACAACACACATGCATATGATTAAAAAAATTTAATATTTTTATTCAATAAACACCGAGAGTCTATGGGTCTCAGAATCCTATGCTGACACATCGTCAAACTCAGAAAATATTTCATAGAATGTCCCAATGTTTTAATAAGGATTTTACCCTTCATTTAATATGATTCTATTTTAAATTTAGACAAATTAATTCAATAAAATTTATTTAAAAGACACATCATAGTGTCAACTATTGGAAATAAAAAGATCCAATGATCAGTTTAAAACTGACCGACCTAGTTAATAGGAAATAAATTATTTCACTTTTATGTTCTTTTCAAAACCAAGAACGTTATACCACAGCTCTAACAATATTGATAATCTCTAATGGTCTAACACACCTAGGACTTAGCTTTCCTTTATTCCCATATCTTTGGATCCTCACCCATGTATATATGTAGAGGAATACCATGTCTCATATCATAAACTCAAGGTCACGTTGATGATTATCTATATAGCTCTTCTACCAACTTTGTGATTCCTTGATGTACTGCTAAAGTTTTTTCCCCATTTTTCTCATTTCTTCAACCATATTAGGTTCTACCATATTACATTCACATAACTCATCCCAACATGTTCATGTTTTACATCATTCCTCAAAAAGGGCTTCGTGTGGAGCCATCTGGATGATCGAGTGGATGTTGTTTTTCTTATTAGAACATGACCCAAGGTGTAGAAGTTTGTCACATCCTCACATGAAGTCTAACGAAATTCTATCAACATGTCTTATAGTTTCTGAAATGTCCATTTATATTGGACATTTCTTTGAGGGTGATTGGTTATACTAAATCTCGTTTTAGTTTTTAGATAATGTTGGAGACTTTTCCAAAATATAGAAGTGAATATCGGATCTCTATCAGATATAATCGATAGTGGTACTCCATTTATCCTTACCACTTATTTTATTAATAAAAATAAATTTTGATAAAGGGATAATTCCTCTTGAATTGTGATTAAGTGAGTTTTATTTGTAATATGATACACAACAACCCATATAACATTGTCTCCTCTATATTTCTTTGGACATCTTGTGACATATCCCATTGGTATTTTTTCCCACTTCCATGATGGTATATATATTGGTTGCTTCATACCCTTAGAAATTATCCTTTCAGCCTTCACTTTTTGACATACTAGTCTCTTTTATGTATGCCCGACAATCTCTTTCTTCATATTTTCCCATCAATATTTCTCTTAGAGATCGTGATACATCTTTGTTCTCCCTCAGTGAATAGAGGATGTTGAGCTATATGTGCCCTTAATAATCTTATTCTTATATTTGGATTGGATGGTACACAAAATCATGACCCAAAACATAAGGATCTATACTCATAAATTTTTGTCTTTGAGTATTTCCCCTTTTTTATAGCTTCCACCTTTTTTCATTTCCAAATCATTTCATTGATAATCCTTTATTTCCACCTTGAAGGATGTTTGAGAAATCATATGAGAAAAGATTGGTGATGCTCCTTCCTTAATGATTTCCATGTCCCTCTTTTGATGGTCTAAGCTGATTGGATCCTTCTCAATTCTCGATACTGATTTTGATGAAAGATAATTTCTATTATAGAATCGGTCACATCATTTTCCTTTCTAGGATGGAAATGAATTGAGAAATTATCATCCTTAATAAGCTCTAAACAGATTCATCCTCCTCCTTACACTTGTATAGAATTAAAGGATTCTTCGGGCTGTGAATAGTGATCTCCCTTTCTCGAAAGATGATGTTCTATTTTTCTAAAGATATACAATCCATTACCAATATGGAATAAAACTCTACCAAAGGAAGAAAGGAAAGATGTTTTTAGAGTTTTAGTCCACAAACAATAACCGGGGTGGAGTTGTAAACTTTGGATCTCATAATTTCCCCATTTTATGTTCTCATGGATAACTCAAACTTCATATTTTGAGGAGTTGTTTGATTTGTTCAACTAAACATGAAATATATGAATGAATTCATAGAACCATAATCAAATATTATGTTCCCTATTTTTTAATTAATTACCAACATACCCATAAAAACAACATTTTAGGGCTCCACCTCAACGGTAGCAATAGAATATTCACTTCCATGATACCATATAGGTTTTTTTGTTGATTTCCTACAAAAACCATTGGCTTGGGGAAATGGTTCACATACATTCCATGATCCTTGACGTTTAAACACTTCACTATAGACTAATTTTTTATTTGAACCATCCCTTTTTATTCCACATTAGTGTAACTCATTATATCATTTTGACATCTATTATTCAGATTCTCTATTCTTACACATTTGAATACTATTCAGTTCCCTTTAAATAGTTTCTAGGATGTTTCTTCCAATAATTTTGAAATATGGGATGTTGGATTTTCATTCCATAATGGAATTTAACTATTGATCCTCTAATTTTAAACTCCAAAATCCCATTTTTATCTTTAGTCCCATGAGACCACTAAGAGTCATTGATCTCAATTAAAATCTTAAGAGCACAATAGGAAATATCCTCAAAGCTATCAAAGTCTCAAGTCACCAATGATTTTTGTAGAATCATTTTTATTCTACTAAAAAATCGATACGTCGTGCTTTCAGTGTTCATTACAAAGCGATACGCATGGATCATAAATTCTAGAAAGTCTCTAATACCAAATATAATGACCCTTTCCTTTTTCATATATTATTACATGATTTTAATCAAAATTAAACATCAAATTAAACCCATGGATCATAAATTCTAGTGTATTTGGATGATTAGGTACAAAAAACTAAAAACATGGATATTAAATAAAATGTTTTTATTTTAATCATCCATAAAGAGATCCTAACATGAATTTAGCTCCAAAATCAGTATATTAGGACCTAGGGAACACATGAACAAAAGGGATGAACTAAAAATACTTGTAATAGAAGCAATCATATGAAGGAAGTATAACTCTTTTTTTAGAAGGAATAAAATGATGATATAAAATTTAATGGAACATGAATAAACATAATGAAGAGTTACATATAGAACATGGGATAATGGAATCATAGAATCATATAAATGTAGAAAAATCATAAAACATTACATAAGAATGAGTGAAGGATCATTGTACATAGAGTAGCATGAGTTAATGCTTACCACAAAGACCATTTCACATGGAGTATGATTCAAGGATAACCACCAAGACCATTGCACATGATGTTTCAAGATACCAAACATTACCCAATTAATTGGTCCACTATCTGGGCTCAACCGTCATAACATATTCCTGAATATTTTTTCCACATGTAGAGTCATATATAAGAAATCAAACATAAACATAATGGTTACCCACTAAATGAATTGGGTATCATAATTATGTAAAAAGACATAACAAAATGGAATATCGTAATGGTGTCCATGAAATAATGTAGTTAAATCCTACAAGTAAATTCATAAGGGATAATAGTAATAGATCATGATAAGTGATTTATAACATGTAGAAATAGATTGTTAAAGAAACATTATAAATGAAACAATTTACTACAGTTTATAAAAATTATTAAAAATTTGTTAAAATGGATAAGGTATAATTGTTTGTATAAAAAGAGAAATGAACCAAGATAGATTTTTGTAATAAAATTAGTGACTTTAAATAAAATATTGGTGGATTAAATTAAATTATGAATACAATTTTAAAATGGGTCATAAATCAGGCAGTTCCCTTTAATCAAGATTTCTTATTAGGAAGAATTAAAGAAGAAATCTTTTAAAAAAATTATTTCTATATCAAAGAAGGATGATATGATATAGATACATTATTTTGAAACTTATAAAAAATTTTATAAGAATTACATAACAATAAAGAGTAATTATTTTTTTGTAAAGAGAGAGAAATAGTGACATTAAATGATATAACCTCCCCTTTCATATCATCATCTTGTTCAAGTCCCAATAGTTTTCTTTCAGAAAATTTATACCAATACATTGGAGTTTTATACTTCTTCCCATATAGGGATTCGTAATGAGCCTTCTAAATTATCGAGAGAAATAAATTGTTGCTTGAAAACTCAAATAGAGGAAGGTGTTGATCCTAACCACCATTGAAATCCATATAAAAAGATCTTATCATATACTCTACAGTTTTATTTTTTTTGGTTTTATATTTTAAACTGGTGAAACATATATTTGTATAAAGATCGTGATGAAGGATTTTCCAAAACATTAAGGTAAACTTATGATCTTGATTTGATACAATTGAATGTGGTAGCCAATGAAACCTTTCCAATCACATTCAAAATGATAAATAGCCAAATTTACATTTTCATGCAAAGGACAATGAATAATAGAAATATCGTTTCAATGGAATGGATCCATTGCTCCGAAAATAGTAGATCAGTGTAACCTATAAAATAATATGGTTTTAGCCTCATATATTATGTAATATAATGATGTTCCCTACTATTATCATTTGGAAGTTCAACGTGACTCATGGATTTAGAAATTTTTTTGTGAATAGAAACAAATATTTCCATTATATCTCTGAAAACAGTCTATTGGTCATGAAGAAAATCAATGGATTGTTTTTTACATTAGGCATTACCATAGTTCCTTCTAGTTTCATCCATTGACTAAAATAATTAACTATAGTGTGAGAAACACAAAAATAGTGGAAATCCACATAATCAAGAAAAATAACTTATATGATGTCTAAATAAAGACACATACTTTTCATTTTGTGATACCTTATGTCTATCCTTGGTCATCTATAGTCACCATATATTTCAATCCTTCATGATGGTTTGTAAAGAGTTTGTGAACGTCTAAATAATATCTCCTAGGAGTTTCAAAATTGGTGTATAGTATGGCCTATTTTCGTGCACCAAGTGATGATCGAATCCAACTCAATGTAACCTTTTTAAGTTATTACCACAAGTAACTTATGTTCAAGATACACATCCACTTTTAGTATCCATATATAGATGTAATTTATTAGGAACCACTTTCTATATCATTAACAAATATTCTAGGACATTTTCCTATACTTTAAATCTTCATTATAATAATCCTTGAAGAAAAACCTAAAAATATATATATAAAGATCCATAGGTATATAAATAAAGATTTATAATCCTATATTTCAATGGTTATTTAAAAATTTCTACAGATATCAACTATAGAGGCTCAGGATTCTCATACATTGATATTACATCTTTTTTTATGAATATTCAATACATTACATTAACACACACCTGTGGACAAGAATATTTTAGTGCATTTGGAAATGTAAAACATAATCTTCTAATATTATGAATGATCTTAAACATCTCCCATAATGATCATATCATGTATTACTCCCTTTAGGCATACCCTACTTAAACTTTTGATAATAATCCTAGGGAAGGAAACATATAAAAGTGATATCTCAAATGATCAACAAGGGTAAACATAAGAGATTTAAATATAATATCATAGGAATGAATAATATAAATATTAGATAATCATAATGGTATATGATCATGGACATAACTTACAAAGCTCATGCCAAACCTACCTTGGATCAAAAAAAAAGATTCATTGAATAAAACATTATGTTTTTAGAAAACCTGGCCCATAAGAGTGAGAAATCATCATAAATCAATCATAAGCCATAATATCATGTCATAAAAGTGTGGAAAAATAATCAATAAATAAAACCATTTCATATAAAAATGTAAACTTCTAGGAAAAAATGCATAGTGGATCAAACCTTACCACTTGTTTATCATTATAGATCCCGCCACCCCGGTTTCCCATTGTGTATTAGGATACACCTATTTACCATATTGGATCAGGAAACACCTATTACCCATTGTGGATAATGTCTATCAACTTGTTTCACATCATTATATCACGAGATATAAAGATTTACCCAATGATGTTTAGGAAGATATAGGTCCCAACCATCTCATAATTAAAACTATAATAATTTGATCCAAAATATCATAAATCATTCAACATATCATCGAATCATGAAAAATGTAAAAAAATTGGTTTCCTAAAATGAATATTCCTTTCACATTTTTGTTAAAAGATAAATGGGCAATGTTTTGGAAAACAACATCAATTTTACTTTATTTGTTTTTAAATAAATTAAAATTTGGTTGAATATTTTATTTAATGATCATAGGTGTCTAATAAAAAAATGAAAACATTTTTAGAAGACAATATATTTGTCTAAAATGGATTTCTAACCAAATTGAAAAATAAATTCAGACTTCCTTGAAAACATTTACTCAATAATTTTAATTACCAAATATTCATAATAATAATAATTTAATTTTGAATATTATTAATAACCATAGGATAATAAAATACCTGAATTTCTTGAGATATTGATTATAATATTCCATTATAGGAAGCATAATCATAAAAAATCCTGATAAACAAAAAGATTACAACATTAGACTCTTAGAAAATCTATCACTTTGAATCATAATACACATGTAAGAATAACATTAAATTAATATTATAGTATCATTAAAATGATTAGATTCATAATATAAAATTTAAATGTGTTAGTATATACACTTCATTAATGATGATAATTGTATAACAAGACATACTCTCAAAGAAGGATAATTGAGACAAAAATCCCTTACAACTTTGTTATCTATGAAAACTATAAACCACATAAAAGAATGAAATTAAATGAAACATATAATATCACTAAAATAGTTATATTCATGATATAACATGTAAAATTAGAATTATATATAACTCATAAAATAATATAGGTGTATAAAATTACATATTTATGTCTCAAATAAGGTAAATTGACACAAAACGTTTAGACCACTTTAGTAACACATAAAACTCTAGACCCCATAAAAGAGAGATAAAAATGGCTATTTAAATATGCATAAATATAAGGACAATAATAATAAAACAAAATCATGGTAATTATATACACCTTGTAAATGAAACATGTGGTGAATATTTCATGTGTCTCATAGAAAAATAAAATTGAGACAGAAATCCCTTACCATAAGTCTCTACTTCTATCATAAACATTCAAACCTATTGTATAAAAAAATATAAATTAATTATAAATATATTATATATCCGTAATTATATTTATTGTACCATATATGATTTAATTATGTAATTTTATTACCTTTTTATTAACCAATCTTTGTTGAAAACACATTTTGGGTACTAGCAGCTTCTTTTTCATGTGTGTTTTAATTTGTTATTTTCGGACCTCTTACATTGATTATGGTTAAATAGTATCTCTAATGTTAACCATTTTATAATTTTAATATGTATTCAGTATATATGTATTTATATTATTATAAAAAATTTACATATAGAAAATGAAATACCACATTCATAGAGATGGTAGGTCGTACGTACACATGAATGATGTTTCCATTTTCTTATCAAATTAAAAGAAAGAAAGGAAAATGATATATATTGTTATTTAATAATAAGTTTTATGTCATATATTTCTACTATTTTTGTTAAATCAACCTTAATACATTTCATCCAAAGAATGAATGAATCTCATTGCTTTATAAGAAGGTAGTCGGTCGTACACACGAGCAATGTCATCATATTCCCACAAAAATAGAAATAAATAAGGTATGAGTGATAAAAAACTAAAATTTCATAATATAATATTAAATATCATATTTAAAAAATAAACCCATCATTATTTCCAACCATTAGAGGTGGTAATGGGAAATTAATGACATCGGTTCATGTGGTAATAGTCTGACATACATAAGAATGGTGATTTCATAACCCATTTGATGGAAGTGGAGATAGTTGATGGTAATTACCATAACATTAAAATATCTATGTATATGTAATACACTGAGGTTATTATAACATCATGTTATAATAAGAATTTCAAGAGGTGGAGTAATAAATAAAACAAAAACAATCATTGATTAACGTTAACTCTTCTTTGGGTATCCTCCTTTGGTTTGAACTAATGTCCTTCCAATGATGGATTTATTACTAAACTAATGATTATAGGAAAATCGGATGTATGTTTTTAATTGATTTGGGAGGGCTTGCCCAAACCAAAATTGTTTTAATGTGTGATTAAAGGAGGATAAGTTAGGGTTTTTATAAGTGGGGGATGTACTTGATATTATTAAAAATAATTAGCCGCTTCGACATTCTTCATATGTAATAAGGATCCAAAAAGGGACATTATTAAACCTTATAGATTTCATGGTCTAAATATGGCCATAAAATAGTTTTTAGAAAATAATATTTGTTATTTATACCCTTATATTTTTTAGTTTAACCTCCATGTAAACAAATTTATACCTTAACCACAATAATTAATTTTTACTACATTCATTATCCATTATAGTAAAAAATTAAGCTTAATAGATGTATTATTATTTACTACAATATGTAATCCTTTTTTTAATTCATATTATATAAGTGGAAATTTTTTATTTAAAAATATTCTCACAGATGCGATGAGAAAGTGTGTGTTTAAATGGAAAATGTTTGAAAGTTTACAAGGTTTTTATATCTAAATTAAATAATTAATTAATTAAAATTACCTAAATTTGATTAATGGATGTATTATTTAACTAATTTAAATTTTAAACCAATTTAAAATTTAACAAACCTTTAAAAATAAGATAAATGAAATGGATGTTTTAAATTTACATTTAATATTTTTAATTATTCACTAAAAATGAAACTTTTCATCAAAAGAATCTACCAAAGATAATTTTTTAATTTATTATTTTAAAAATAATGTTTTATTCTAAAATTAATTTTATAAAAGTGTACAAAATTAATTTTATTATTTTTCAAAAAAAATCATTTTTTGAGAAAAAATCATTTTCAAAACACATAAATACTTTAACAAAAATTCAGTATTTTTTATCAATATTTTTTAATTTTATAAAACCATTGTGACTAATATTTTAAATGCAGCAATTAGTATTCATAAAACTAGTTAAAATGGATGCATTATTATGTTAATTTTTGAATAATATATATAATATATTGTGGTTTTGTTAAAACTAAATTCTGTGTGTAACAAAATCTAACCCATTATTGTGTGTATTACTAGATTTAAATGGTTTTGTTTGTATTAAATATATCAATTTAATTTAATTTTTTTAAAAAATAATTCTTAAAAACATAGGGTGATACAATTTGTGTAAAAATGTTCTCAAAAACACTTCTGGGTATGTTTTCACCTCATCATCGTGGGTATAGTGATGAGTATTACATATCGCACATTGTTAATGAGACTTACCACTGGAATTTATTTATTTATTTTGGGTTTTCCAATTTATTAAAGTGTATAAAATAAATAATATTTTAAAATACGATTTATTTATTGATTCCTGTGGAGAATTGGAATTGTATAAGCCTTTAGTTTCTAATGAATAATGAATAAATAAATTCTGATCTAGTTATAGAGAATCCAATAGGGTATAAATTTTAAGAATCAGCTAGTGGAAACTAATGAAACGTTGGTAGCACCTAATCCACAGGGGAACCAATATTCATATAAAATAATCGTATTGAAATTTCTAAAGATAGAGATAGTAAATTAGAACATTGAACATAGACTAGTGGACCAGTCTATTAAATTTAAAAATATGAATCCTCCCACCTTTTGTTACGAATATGATATTGTAAAATCATAGGTGTGGATAAATTTATTGAATTATATATTTTAATTATTGGACACACCATCCAAGATGAAAGTAAAGAAGGGAAATGATATGCTTGATGACATTTCATGCTAACGGTGGGATTTAGTTGTTCATGTTCACGTCACCCAAGGCATTACATGGAGGGAATTTGAAGAACTATTCAATAAAAAAATATCCTCATATATTTATGATTTCAAAAACAAATTATTTATTTAGCATAAAATAGGAAAATTTATCTATCATGGAATAAATAACTATGTTAATGAATTTGGTCTATTATTCAATTAATATTTCTTCTAGTGCATCCTTGAAGGCATGCATCTCTGAGTTTGGGTTAAGACTAGATATTCACACTTTGATATGTGCCCTCTGTATTATAGGTTATATGGATATTTTCAATATATATATGGTGAAATAAATTGATATTTCTTGAAATTCATGTGGATGGAGTATGTTTTCTACCATAGGAGTAGGTGGAAACACAAATTCAATAAATAAACAGAAGAGGGACACATACTTCCAAGGTCATTAAGTGTCTCAGAATTATAAAATTGAATCAATTAATCTCCCTTTTTGATCTAATATAAATCCTGGTTGTTTTTAATGTGGGTCTTCTTACCATTATAATTTAGATTCTATGACGCAACCCATAGAATGTCACAACTATAATCATATGGGAAATCATCATTCTTAACATCATAACTCTCCCAATAATAGTGTGGTATATGTGTCTCATATTTCATATACATCCTTTAATTTTATGGGAAATCTCATTAGAGTAATCATCATTCTTAGAATTGAGAAATTCAAGGTGATTTATGGAACACCACGACTCCTCTAGTTATGCAAGATTAGAAAGTATTCAATGATTAGGGAGGAGCTACTAAATAACTATATGGTGTTGATAATATTATTATGTCTAACCAATAGTGTCCTTAAATGGTGTAAGGTATGATTCGTTTAAATTCTACCCTTATGAAAGCTTTTTCTGGTATTGTTTCATCCCACTTCATTATTTCTTCATGTGTGTATGATTATATGGGTTTATATGATTAGATTATTCCTTCTATCTTAAAACTTCAGACACCTCTTGGACAATGGGAGTGTTCAGCCTCTAGGTGTGCATTGGGATTGATAACAATTAATAGGGTTAAATAGGATTTGAATTTCACTATCCTTGATATGGATATCTATGACCAGATTTTGGGAATAGATTGGTTGACATCATTTAAGGCCCACATCAACTTTTATGCATGGTAAGTCAGTTTCATATCTTCTGATGGAATTATGCTTCTCATTAATCTATATTAGGATTCGAAAGGAAGTATATTAAGAGTGTCTGTACTGATGGTTGGGACTATCTCTTATAATTTAGAAGTGGTTACCTTATAATATATTGATGTAATCAGATATAGATATTTTCAAACCATCATTGACCAATTTCATATTTTCAATCGTAAAATATTATTTTGGTTTCCACCAAAGGAGATATTGAATTTATAATTCATCTCCTCCCTTGTACTAATCCTATTAGATTTCCATCTTATATGATAGAACCAATATAGTGACCATACTTTTCTTACATAATTATTATTTAATTTCAAAGATAAAATATATAATAATGTTACAGAATAAGGATGAAAAGGTTTAGTGTCTTGGTAAAAGTAGGATGATATGTAAAATTTACCTAATAAAATATAATCTTATATTTAATTCCTTCTTCTCTGGCTTCTTATTAGCCCTCGTGTTCTCCATGGAACAATTATTCACCTTAGTATATACATCAAAATAAGGGGTGGCCTAAAATCCCAATAAAAGGATGAATAAGAGGCATGAAACATGGGTGAACATAATCATAATCATCATGACATAAGAAAAGGATCATCATCAAAATCATGAGACAAAGCATTAGATAAATTCATGTAATGTAGTAATGTATAAAAATGTAACGTTATGTCTTAACGGTTAACCACCTCAAATAGTTGTGACCAAATATTACATCATGTTTAGAGTGATTTCACTTTTCTCATGAGATACATCACATTAACCATTTAATTGGATCCCAACCTAGTTTTTGGAGCACCTATCACATCACAATATTTACATGTGCTATATAATTCTAGTCACACCCATCAAATCATAACATTTACATTTTCATGCATGCCACATAGAATATATGTCATTTCTTGACATAAAATAACCCATGTAAAGGAATTGGTTTCATTTCATAAATCTTGCATTCTTGTAAAAACTTTTGGGTTCCCAAAATAAATACGGAATAACAAAATTGGTATAAGAATCATCAATCTTGGGTGAGGAATGAGCAACCTTAGGAGAAGTAAAAGTTGTGTTTTTAGAAAGAATATTTCTTTTTCAAAAATCTTTTCATCTGTCATAAAACCAATTTTAAAACATGTTTATCTGGAAAATAATAATGTAAATATAGTTAAATGATATTTAAGGAGAATTAATTGATTATACATATCAAAAATGGAGTGAAATAAGGAAAACCTAAAGGAAGAGAGTTGGGTTTGAGAATATGTTCACCATAGGTTTGAATGCTTTAATCATATTAATATCCTAGATAATAAAATTAAATTCATTAATTAACAAATACAGAAAAATTAATTCTTTATTTTTATTCATTATAGTTTCATTATGTTCATTTATGGAATTTTCCATGAGTTATAGAGTATAATTTCATTGTTCAGGAGTTTTCATTTTCATGGTTTTCATGATCGGTTATCTTGTCTATGAGTATGAAAGTTCATGTAAAATTGGAATAGTTTATATTATTGAAATTATATTTTGTTAATTAAATTTCAGAACATTAAATGATATAATATATCATTTTTTTATATGGTTTGAGAATGATTTATTAAATTTAACATTAATGAAAATGATTTAATTAGTTTTGGAGTTTTTATAACGATTATGATCTTATATCATTTTATTTAACATCAGGATTATATATTGATTATAGAAAAATATATAAGGTATAATATTAATAATAAAATATTTTTTTAACATAATTATGTCTTTATGACCATCCTTGATGGCAGTAAGGAATAATGAAATTACATTGTCCAAAGTTGTTGTAAATCGACACACCACGAACAATATATTCATGTTTAGAAAACAGGAAAAGGGAATATAATTGAAGAATAATTATTACATTATAATAATAAAATTATTATATATAAATTAAATTGGATTTATAATGCCTCTTGGATAGGATTAGGTGAAGATTGGATAAGAAAATACATGGAATTAAATTAATAATAAAAGAAAAAATAAAAGAGATTTTACCTCTTCAATTTCTCCTCCTTGAGAAACTCTTTATGGAAAAGGGTTTGTTATTTTTCTGACACCAAGGACCCTTGGACATGTGATAGGGGATTTTAAATATTATTTAGTATAATTTTGTGATGTCTCATATTTTGGATGGTGTGAGAAGAAGAGGTGGAGAGGGTTGTATTTATTGGAGAGGAGAGGTGTGTTTTCTCATTATTTTATTCTTTAAATTATTATTTAGGCTCAAGAAATTGAAGAGTTTTATAAATAACACAAAATATATTAAAATAATTAATAGTAGTTCTATATTATGTTTCAAACATTAGCGATGACTCAATTAATAGTTTTTATCTTTAAATGTATATATACCAAAAATTTATGTATTTCACTCTTCATCAAAAATTCAGATATTTTAGGAAAGTATATAAAATTAAACCTAACCACTTTTTGATGTGTATAATTAAAAAAATAACTCCATTTTATAAAAATAATTTTCTAAATGTTATAAATTTAATATTCAAATAAAATCACCATTTACTTGGAAAATATCAACATTAAAATTATAACAAAATTTATAACACTTTGAAAAATTAATTATGGCCTCATAAAATTATCTTATTGTCATAATAAAACAAAATATTTTTTTATGAATCTATTTTATGATAATAAAGTTTCTTTTGAATCATTTTATTAATAATGATATTGTCAATAAATATTTATTTTTTAAAAAATACATATACTTAATTAACAATTTTTAAAATATATATTTACTTATTATATGATTTAATTATATCATATTATCATTTAAAAGATGAATAAATATAATATATACATTTGTAGATGGTGTTACTATTCTATTGTCAAATTTACTATTCCTAATGGTTATATTACTATTCCAAAGGTCGGTTCACAATTCCATTTGTAAATGTTCATTAACTTCTAGAAATACCTCATATTTCATTAATTTTTTATTTATAATGTTTGTATTTTTTTCACAAAGTGATTTAATGTGGTTTATACAATAAGACATAATTATAAGAACTGAATTTCCATTGATAAATTTTTGGGTCATTTCATTCTTCTTGCCTTATGGATTTTTTCCGTAGAAATTTTTTGTTATATACTATTGTAGAAATAACTTAGGGTAATTCACCTCCATCAATTCCTCTAGTTCCCATTTTTATTCTTCACACATATGGTTCTGCAATGGTACTTTGACTAGGTGAGTAGTCCTGTTACATATAATGTTATCTATATTCTTCAATATCTTCATTGGATGCTCCACATAAGAGAGATCATTTCACAACATTACCACCTCTCGATTCACAACATCTGAGGGATCGAGTTTGTAATTCCTAAAGAGGGATTAATGGAATACATCGTGTGCTTGAGACATGGTAGGTGGAAGTGTCAGTCCATAGGAAAAATCCCTAACACAATCAAGGATCTCAAAGGGGACGATGTATCTGGGACTCATTATTCTATTTTCCCAAAATCACATTATCCTCTTCCATGGAGATATGTAGAGGAATACCATGTCTCCAACCTTAAACTTGAGGTCCTGTCGATGATTGTTTTCATATCTATTTTTTCAAATTTGGGATTACTTAATGTATTGTTGAATGTTTTTCACATTTCCACCATTTATTTAACAATTTCATGTCCTATCATATTACGTTCACTAACATCATCCAAACACATCAGTGTTATGCATTATTTACCATAAAGGACTTCATATGGAGCCATTTGGAAGCTCAAATGGAAACTCCTATTGTAAGAGAACTCAGCCAGAGAAAGATGTTGGTCAATTCCGCCTTTAAGTCTATAAATCATGCAATAAAAATGACTTTTAGTTTCTAAATTTTCCACTCATATTGGCCATTAGTTTGAGGATGCTAATCCGTACTAGAGTTAAGCTCGGGTTTTAGTGAATTTTGGAGAGTTTTCTAGAACATTGAGGTGAATCTTAGATCTCAATCAGATATAATCGATAGTGGTTCTCCATGAATCCTTACCACTTCTCTTATATATATCCATGAAAGTTAATACAGTGAGAATTCCTCTCTAATTTCAATAAATTGATCTATCTTTTTAATATGATCCACAATAACTCGCATATAATTATTTCATACAGATGTCTTCAGAAGACTGGTGACGAAGTCCATTATAATGTATTCTCATTTCCATGATGGACTGGATAATGTTTGAATCATCCACTTTTAATTTTTTATTCTATTCTTCACTTTTTGAGATACCAATAACCTTGATGTATATTTAGTGATCCTCTCCTTCATATTTTCACACCAGTAGTTCTCTCATAGATGTCAATACATCTTTTTTCACCATTGATGTATAGAGAATTTTGAGCTATGTGCATCATTAAAAATATCCTTCTTTATATCTAGATTATATAGTACACATATTTATGACCAAAATCATACAATTCATTCCTCATCAATTTTGAATAATGAGGATTTCCTCATTCTGATAGATTCTACCTTCTTCTAAATTTCCACATCATTTATTTAGGTATCCTTCATTTTCTCAATGATGGATTGTTGATAAATAATTTGACATAGGATTGGAGGTGTTCCTTCCTTAATTATTCCCATTATCATCCTTGCAAATATAAGAAGATTTTATCCTTCTAAATTCTAATCATTGGAAATGTTGTTGGATCCTTTCTATATAGAGAATCCCCCACATTATTCTTTTTTCCCTTATGGTCGGGGATTGAGTAGTCATAATACTTGATGACCTATAACCATCTTCACTGTTTCATATTATTATCCTTATGTGTGAATATTTATTTGAGGATCTTTTGATTAGTCTATATTTCATACTTCTCCCAATAGAGATAATTCGTCCATATTTTCAATTCAAATGTCATAGTATCCAACACCAGATTAAACCTAGGATATTGTTTCTCATGAATTTTATACTTCCTTGAGAAATAAGCTATCAATTTATCATTTTTCATTAGTACGCATCATAGTTTTTTCTTTAAAGAATCGTTTTGTACCAAAAAATAGTTCCCAAAAAGTCAAAATTGTGAGTACTAGTGCGGTGATAAGCCTATTATTTAACTCTTTAAAGCAATCTTCACATTCACTTGTCCATGCAATATTTTCTCCCTTCCAATTTAGCTTTGTAATTGGGTCTTACTATTTTGATAAGTTCATGAACAAATAACTTTTAATACCTAGATATACCTAGTAAACCTTCGATCTCCATTGCAGATATTGGCATGGTCCATTATTTGATATGATTTCTCTTGGAATGATCTGTAGATATTCCTTTTTGGTGATAAAATACTCGAAGAATGATACTTCCTCCATCTAGAAATCAAATTTACTATCATCTTCAAAATTTGTATCCCTCCTAAAATTCATCATCAATGTATTCTAATTCTCTTCATGTTCACCCTTTCTCATAGAGTATATTATAAAATCATTAATGAATACTACCAATTTTTTTGAGGTAATCTCTAAATACTCTATTCATTAAATCCATGATATTGAAGGAATATTAGTGAGTCTGAAAGGAATAACTATGAACTCATATTTTCCATATCTTATTTGAATGTTTTTATTGGGAATATCTCCCTACCTCACCTTTAATTGGTAATATCCCGACTAATGGTCCGCCTTAGAGAAATACTTGTCCCCATACAGTTGAGAAAAAATGTAATCTATCTGTGGAAGGGGATACATGTTCTTTATCATAATATTTTTGTTCTCACAATAATTAATAAAAAGGGGCATTGATTCATCCTTCTTCTTAATGAAGAAAATCGGCGCACCCCATAGAAAATCACTCGGGTATATAGAACCCTTTTCTAGATTCTCTTGCGGCTGATTATTTAGTTCCCCAAAATCAATGGGGGCTATTCGATTAGCTTTCTCTGATATAGGTATAGATAGAAAAATAAGTTCAATTAAGAACTCAACATCTCATTCAAGAAGAATTCTAGGTTGTTATTCAAGGAACACATCATTTTAGTCCCTCACAATGGGCATGTCTTCGATCTTGATTCTCTCATTTGGATCAATAATTTGAGCAATATATGGTTTTTAATAAGGTAATAAAATCCATAATTAAGATAATGAATCTGAAGGAGATCATTTTCCTCCTTATACATGTATATAATTGGAGGATTCCATGGGATATGAAGAGGGATATCCTTTTCCTGACAGTTGATGTTGGATCGGTATAAAGATATTCAATCTATGCCAAAAATAGTATCAAACTCAACAAAAGGAAGTAATACAAGATTTTTTGGGAGGTTCAGTGCCCAAAAATTAATCATGGAGGAGTTATAGAATTTTTATGAGTTAATTTCCATATATTTTGTTATCAAATATATTTTAACATCTATATTTTTTTTTTGTATTTGAATAGTTCTAATAAACATTTAAGATGGGAATGAATGCATAGAATGAAATTAAAAACATATATTCACTATTCTTGAATGAATAACCAGTTCACATGTCACCACATCATTTTTGAGTTCCACATCAGCAAGATTTGTGGCATAATCCTTCCCATTATCCTTTGGATTTGGTGGTTGATGACACTGATTACCCTCAATGAATGGAGGTTTAGTGCACTGGGATCAATATTTATCCTTCTCCCTATAGTTGAAGCTTTGAAACTTGGGTGGTGTTCTCATTCCCTCTATCATATTGGTCTGCTTCTTTATGTTTATTAAATAATCTGGATCCTAGTGGCATTCTCTCCCATGCTTATAGAATTTATCTATCCCTTTGAGGTAGTTTTGAATATGCGTCTTCCCATATTTTGACATGTGGGCGGTGGAGCTTTCCTTCAACCATTATCATTAGTTCCCCCAACTTAAAACTAAATAATTATTTTATTTTCTCAATTTCCATGGGACCATTCTCAAAATTCCATCTCCAATTTGAGATCATAGAAAAACTTTTTCATGACTCCCAAAGTCTCAAATTTCGAGATCCCATCAATGGTGATGTTTTAAGAAACTAAATAATTTTTCTATTTTCTATGTTTTTTATAACAATACCTGATGTGTATCTTTAAATCCTTGTAAAAGTTTCTCTAAAGGCCATGAAATATTGACCTTACTTATTCTTCAACTCTATGAATTCTCTCTCCATCATTGTATGAAGAGTTTAAGGAAAATACTTGTCAAGAAAATTTATCTTAAACTCTTCTCACTCCATCTCTTAAATTTCATTCATTGGCATGGTGTGTTTAAAAAATTCCCACAATTGATTGGCCTATCAATATAAAAGTTAAATTGATATATTCACCTTCTCTTTCTCATAATATTAGAGCACAGAAAACATCCTCTCCATCGAGTTGGCTCACTCTTCCTTGACTAGTGTATCAGATGAGACACTAAATGTCATTGGTCGTTGCTCCATAAAAGACTCGATAGTCAGTCACTCCCTCTTACATAAAGTAATATGTTTTAAATTATTTATGTTCTTTTTTATATATTGATAAATATGGGTAAGAATCACTATGAAATTTTAAACTCACCCTCCCAAATCATTGGGGATTTCATTCGCAAAATTGTTGAATTGTCCCTCACATGGGTTGTAGGAATAGTTTCTCCTGGTTCCCACCATTTTCTAAAATAGAAAAGTCTCGGCCATAACATTAGTCACATTTCATGAATAAATAATTTATTCGTTTTTTCAATTAAAATAAAATTCATGTATTGCAGGATCCTAATGTTTATCTGTTTTTTAAGACAAAGATTCTTGGGTGCTTACTTATACTTAGTCTCATACTAAGGGTTTTAACTAATATTATCTAATCCTAATTCCAAAATTTACTTAATTTTGTCTTGATACCACCAATATAGAGCCTAATGTTCTTACATGATTATTAAAACATTTTAATGATAACCAATATAATAGTCTAAGAAAATTAGGATCCAAGGATTTAGTTTTTTAGGAAATTTAGGAACATACATAACATTTACATAATAAAACATAATCATTTAATTAATTCCTCATTTTCTAGTTTATTGTTAGCCATCATGTTCTCCTTAGTACAAATATTAACTAGATGATATACATCAAAACAAGGGGTGTTCTAAATTCCCAATAAGAGGTTGAATATGAGACATAAAACATGGGTGTACATAATCATAATAATCATAAAATAGGTAAAGGATCATCATTATAATCATGAGAAAATGATTTAGATATAGTCATGGAACGAAAAAATTATGAAAAATGTAACATCATGTCTTAGTGGTTAACCACCACACCAAGTTGAGAATAGAGTTAGCATCATGTTTACTCATATTTCACATTTTCTCATGAGATACATCACATTACCCATTAATTTGGAGTGTTATAAAATTATGGTTAGACCTATCACATCATAACATTTACATGCGCCATATTATTCCAGTCGTACCTATCCCATCATAACATTTACATTATCATCCATTACACATAGAACGTATATCAATATTTAACATAAAAATAACCCATTTAAAGTTGTGGGTTTCATTTCATAAATCATACATTCATGGAAAAACATTGGGGTTCTCAAAATAAAGAGGGAATAACATAATAGGTATAAGAATAATAAATCTTTTGTGAGGAAAAAACAATCTCACGAGAAGTAAAAGTTGTGTTTTTAGAATGAAGACTTATTTTGGAAAAATCAATGAATTTTTCATAAAATGAGATTTGAAACGTTTATATCCAAAAAAATATGGAAGTATAAATAAATGATATTTAAATAATGTTGATGGAACATCTATACTGAAAATGGAGTGAAAGAGGGAAAACCCAAAGGAAGGGATTTGTGTTCGAGAATCCTCTTACCTTATCTCTGAATGGTTTCATCACTTTAATATATGAGATAGTCTTATTAAATTAATTATTTAGAAAATCTAGAACCTTTTATATATTCATTTGATTTATTATTGTTTTATTAAGTTCATTCATGGGATTTTTGATGGTCAATAGAGTTTAATTTCATCATTCAACAGGGTTCATTTTCTTGGCTTCCATGACTGGTTCCCTTGTATATGAGAATGGAAGTTCATGAAAATTGAAAATAGTTATCTTGAATTGAAATTATATATTATTTATAAATTTTTAGAAGTTAAAATGATCTTATATATCATTTGGATATACGGTATGAGTATGATTTATAAATTTAATGTTAATAAGAATGATTAAATTAGTTTTGGTTGAATTTGAACAATGCTCAAATCTTTGATGGTGTGAGGAGAATATGTGGTGAGAGGTGGTATTTATAAAGGATGAGAGAGGAGTTTTCTCATTATTTTATTTAATACATTATTATTTTTACTCAATATTATTAATAATTTTATCATTATCACTAAATATATTAAAATAATGAAGGGTAGTTCTAGATTATGGTTCATACATCATAGAAGAATCAAGGAACATTTTTCTAAAATTATAATGTATATATACTATTAATTACCATAATTTTAAAGACCCGGAAATTTCAAGGAAATTTTTTTCTTAATTTTCTTTGGAATTTTACAATAACACAGTTTCTGACAGCGCCTGATTCCGAGGCCCGGTGTGCCCAGAATCAATTTCCGAAGTTTGGCTCGGGTACGTTCAGTGAACGAACGAGCGGGAATTTCTAACTTTTGAACTGATGCCCGGAATCAAATTCTGAGGGCACCGATGGAACCGTAGCGCCGGTTTTTGATTAGGAATGCCTTTCCTGGAGTTGCGTTTGCTTGGGAGCAGTTGTTTATTAAGGTTGTGGTGTAAGTGTAAAGAAAAATAAAATTTGTGTTACAAATTTTATTTATCTTCCTAAGTGGTTATATCCTAAGTGTGGAAGTTGGGGTGGAATCACAAGTTCCTAACTAACCAAGTGAGGATTAAGGTGTGGTGGGGCCCACATGAGCCCCAACCCTTCACCTTCCTCTTAACTCTCTTCTACCCCCTTTAAACTCCCTTGCACTTAATGTGCCAAAACCCCTCAAATTCCTAAATCCTTAAACTCCTTAACTCCCTTGAACCCCCCCCCCCCAATTAAATGTGACTCTTCACTTCCACCTTCATTAATTTTGGAGCCTCTCCACCCATTAATGAAGGATGTAACTTAATGAATTTGAATTATTTTGAATTCATTAAGCTATCACTATAATAAGGTGTGTTGTTTTATTGTTTGGGGTTGGCTAAATCTTTGTGATAGAGTCATGGAAGGATTGAAGAGAATTCCACCCTCGACGAAGAACACGAAGGACATCTCCAAACATGGAACAACGTCTTCTCGACGAAGAATGCCTTTTCCAAAGAAGAACGTGAAGTTTCCAACGTCGATCCCTTCTTGGATGCCTCCTTCCCACTCCTTCCGGAATAAAGAAGGGAGTGCCTTTCACGAAGAACGCCGACGTCGTCAACGGCTTCTCTTTTCCGATGTCGATGAATTGCCGCCGCCTTTCCGCGACTTCGTCAACACATAACGAAAAGCGAGGTAGGGGTTTGTTGTTGCTTTATTTAATTATTTTCCGTTCTTGGTTCTAGCATGACAAACTTGAGGATGAACGTTTAAGTGTTATCGTCTAACGAGAGGGGGACCGGACCGCACAAACACGGCCGAAACCCCCTCCTTTGTTCTTGAATGTTTCTTGCGGATGAAACGAGATAGCGTGGTGCCGTCGCACCACGCGGGAATCACACGGAAATTATTGCACGGCGCCGTCGCGCCGTGCCGTGGAAAGAATTATCATGAATATGACGCCGTCGCGCCGCGTCGAAGGAAACTGAAGACGTCGCGGCCGGAGCGGGGCCGCGGCGGAGGGGCGCGGTGCCGTCGCACCGTGCCGGATGACGAAGGCCGCAGCCGGTTCCGGGCCGCGGTGGATCGTGATGACCGGCGGCCAGCCGGGCCGCCGGTGCCGGAAGACGGAAGAGGACCGGCCCTTGCCGGTCCTGTTGACAAGAAGCCGGCCGGCCAGGTCGGGCCGGCCGGGTTGGTGGAAACCGGGGTAATTTAATTCCCCTGGGCAGTTATTTGGCCCCCCATTATGAGGGGGGCCGGTTTCACAAAAGGGGGGGGGGGGCAGGCGGCCCCCCGTTTCCATCAATCTCGGCCTTCAGCCAAGCTGGCAGCGCGCCCAGCAAGCTGCCTTGCGCCGAACCGGCACGCCGGGTCGGGTCGCACCGGGCCGGGCCGGGCCGGGTCGACCCGGTTCGGGCCATCCGTGGGGTCTCGGCCCGGGACGGCCCGGGCCCGAAACCCCCGTTACCGAGTCGTTTGGTCAAATGCCAGTATCTTGGGCTACGGGCCTCCAAACGACTCGTCGTTAGCGGCAACACGATCCTTGGATCGAGACGGTCGTTTCGGTATACTATACTCAAGGTGCACCTTCTTTTTCGGGAGCCTATGTCGTTAAAACTCCGTAGTTAAGCGTTCTTGGCCTAGAGTAGTGATCAGGATGGGTGACCTCCTGGGAAGTTTCCCAAGATGAGTGTGAGACGAAAAAGCCAATTACTCTCAGACCGGGAGTCCGATTGACGCGCCGTCTGTTGCGTTGAGTTCCTGTTGACGATACAAAACTTTTGGCATCCTCCGCCCGAGTTTTGGATGCAGATGGATACTGGCCGGGTTGGATCGCCCCGAAATCCAACCGGGCCCCTGGAACGGAAAAGCTGATATCTTTCTGACAGAACGTCAGTTTGACGAACCGTCAGCGGCGTTGGTGATCGCGTTGAGAAACGGTCCCTATGAGTTTACCCTATGAGAGTTCGGGGTACATTTGACATACTACCGGGTTTGGTTTGCTCACGAAACTAACCGGGCCCCTGGGACGAAAAGGCTAATAACTCACAGACCGGGCGTCCGATTGACGCGCCGTCTGTTGCGTTGAGACCCCTATGACGTGGCAGTCCTTTGAGATACTTCTTCATGGGACTTTGAGATACTTGGAGTATCGACCTGTAGCTCGTGGAGCGGACCCTCCCAATGACGAGCGTGCGGAGTACGGAGACCGTGTAGCTGGCTGAGACCCGACGACTGCTGATCGAACGACTCGGAGTGTTACAGAGGTGCGCTTGGTTGTAGCGAAACATGGGAGCGCTTGGTTGTAGCGGCAGACCCACGACAGAGTTGCGCTTGGTTGTAGCGGCACATGGGAGTGCTTGGTTGTAGCGGCATACCCACGACAGAGGTCCGCTTGGTTGTAGAGGCACATGGGAGCGCTTGGTTGTAGCGGCAGACCCACGACAGAGATGCGCTTGGTTGTAGCGGCACATGGGAGCGCTTGGTTGTAGCGGCATACCCACGACAGAGGTGCGCTTGGTTGTAGCGGCACATGGGAGCGCTTGGTTGTAGCGGCAGACCCACGACAGAGGTGCGCTTGGTTGTAGCGGCACATGGGAGCGCTTGGTTGTAGCAGCTGGCCCGCAGTACTCGATGGGTGGAGTTCTTCAGCAGTCTTAGGTTAGTGAGCAGTACCTCAGAGTCGTGACAGGACCGCTGTACACTCCAGAGACGGAGCTCTTCAGCAGTTACGGTTTCGATAATGAAAATCCTGATTTGAGCTGAGACTTTTGACCTTGTGTTTACCTCATGATTGAGATGGGTCACTTTCTAACTTAGGTATATGTATGGGCATATACCTGGGTAGTGGTTATCCGTTGATTTCACAATCCTTGTGTTTCCTCATGATTGAGATGGGTTACTTGATAACTTAGGTATATGTATGGGCATATATCTAAGTAGAGGTTATCTGTTGAGATCTTCTTTGTGGTTATCCTTGTTGGTTTAGTGAGACTTTGAGGGTCTCGGGGTCCCTACTGAGTATCGTTATACTCACCCCTGCACGGGCTATGCCCGCACCTCGTTGTGTCGGTTGCAGACGACGGGAAGTGCTGACAGAAGACGAGTGTTCGAGGACTGGAAAGTACCTGGAGGTGGACTATACGAAGAGATGGTACCCGGAGGAGGACCTCACGACGAGGCGGTACCCAGAGGTGGATGTGACGATGAGGCGGTACCCGGAGGTGGACCACTGGGCGAGACATACTCGGAGCATACGGTGGGACCTGAGGAGCAGAGGAGCTATCTGTACCCACCCTTCAGGTGGGATTTCTAGTGGACAGCTCGGCGTAGCAGCTTTACTTTTCAGTTGTTGTTTTCCCTTTCGAGTTGTACTTTACAGTTGGGCTTGTATTTCCGGCCCCTTTTTACTTTCCGCACTTATTGTTGTACTCAGTTTTTACTTAGTGTTTACTTCTTCCGCTTGTACTCTGTGGTGCTTGTTTTCTTTTATAAAGGCAATGCCTTCCCAGTTATCGGGATTTTACGCCTTTGGTGCTAGTCGCCAGCCCCTGGCCTATGGAAGGCGGGCTTGGGGTAGTCACGGCACGGGCCCCGAGGACGGGTCGTGACAAATTGGTATCAGAGGAGTTCGGTTCTACCGCAGAACTTATAACTCTGATGTTTCTTTCTGTGAAGCAATAGTGTTAAGGGTACCGAGTGTGGTTTTCAGTTCAGGGAGTTCAGTGTTGGTGCGGCGGCTGACGTATCCGTACACGAGGACCCTGACTACTGATTTCCGACTTTGTACACAAAAACACTGATTGCGTATGTGTTTCCAAAGTTTTAAAGTCAGCTCAAACCAGGTCAGCTCACCAGGTATAAGACGTTGACCATGTCGCATCTGTTCAGGATGTCTCCATGCAGACAGTCAGTTGGAGTTTCGAGAGAGTACTCGATGACGGCTCACCGAGCGACGAGGCTCTGGTGCAGGGCCCTTTTTACTATGTTGGCACCCTCGGGTGGTGTACCAGTACATCACCACCTGTTGGGCAGAAGATGCCAGCGGCTATACTAGCAAACTGTGCACGCTGGCGGAGCGCATTGCAGGAGTTCCAGCAGTAGAGGCCTCAGAAGTTACGAGGCGAGGCAGATTTCCAGACAGCAGAGCAGTGGCTGGAGGCGATTGCTAGAGTTTTCTGCCTAGCTGAGAATTCATCGAGGCATACCGAACATATCGGGTACTCGATGGAAGCGTTTCAATCAGTGCAATAGAGGTCGGACCACTGAGCATGGTATGTTTAAGGGCTTCCGAGCCAGCACCTTTTCTCTATGCATTTCTACTTAGGCAAGAGTGCTAGAAGGAACTTTTGTGGTTGAGAATTCTTTGCTGATCGAATACAGCCAGAGAATGTTAGAAGTTTGGAAAGCAGGAAACTGACACCAGTCTCGGAGACTTGGACATGTAAAATGTTTCAAGAAGAAGAAATGTTAAGGACAGATGAATCTGCAGAGCAGCAGACATGGAGGCAGAGCTTGGAGAGCAGCTCGTGGTGGTGTACATTTCAACATGTTACCATCACCCGCCTTTGTAGTCCCCGCTAGACTCAGGGAGTTGGAGAGCAGGGAAAGAGGGTAGCTGCTTGCGGTCATGGAGTGCGGCCAAAAAGGGGCTCTAAGGATGATTCGAAGTGCGGAATTTATCTTCTACTAGATGCCGTAGCCACAGGCATCGAAACGAATCATCCCTTCCTTCCATGAATCTAGTCCCAGACCTAGAGATTCCGGTTAAGCCATTGACTTGACCCTCACGTTTGGAGATACCTTTGGGAGGAGACTCGATAGTCACACTTACGCCGACGGTGTGATCTGACCCTTGAGGCGAGAGTCTCGGTTAGGACCTCTTGGTGGCAGCGTCGAGGCCTTACGACGTTAGTTTGAGTATGTATTTGGAAATCACTGTTCATACTCAAATTGACGGTATTAGGCAAACGTTGGGATGGGTTTTCCTTGGTCGGCGAAAAGGAAACCCTGGGCAGCACAAGATAAACTCAGGCATGGGAGGGTGTAGCCGATCATTCTTGGGTCGGCCAACCTTACCCTCGTGGTAGTAGGAGTTTTGAGTTTCAGTTCTAACCTAAAAAGGGAGACCTTTAGAGTCCGAGGATGGCGACCACATTCTTATACAGTTCTCACCTCGACGAGGTTTACGGAGATGTAGCCGAGGCGGCAAGAGATCTTCGAGGTTCAATAGACCTTTCTAGGTCCCCAGCAGGGTAGGCGAGGTGGTTTATCGCTTGACCCATCCACCTCAGTTGCACCAGGTGCACGATGACTTTCACATAACTCAATTGAGGAGATACGTGCTTGATCCTTCACACATCATCGACCTCAGGGAGTTGGACGTCGATGATAGAGCGATATGCACAGAGGTTCCAGTGGGGATCAAGAATAGACAGGAGCAGATCCTACGAGGATGATAGATTCCTTGGGTGCACTTCCTTTGACAGTACGGGAACCTCCAGGTGAGCACATGGGAGCGGAAGGCTCAGATGCGTGCTCTGTACCACTTTTGTGACCCTAGTTTGTGATGAAGCTTTACGGGGACGTAAATCCCTGAGGTGGGAGTAATGTAAAGACCCGGAAATTTCAAGGAAATTTTTTTCTTAATTTTTTTGGAATTTTACAAGAACACAGTTTCTGACAGCGCCTGATTCCGAGGCCCGGTGTGCCCAGAATCAACTTTCGAAGTTTGGCTCGGGTACGTTCAATGAACGAACGAGCGGGAATTTCTAACTTTTGAACCGGTGCCCGGAATCAAATTCCGAGGGCACCGATGGAACCGTAGCGCCGGTTTTTGTTTAGGAATGCCTTTCCTGGAGTTGTGTTTGCTTGGGAGCAGTTTTTTATTAAGGTTGTGGTGTAAGTGTAAAGAAAAATAAAATTTGTGTTACAAATTTTATTTATCTTCCTAAGTGGTTATATCCTAAGTGTGGAAGTTGGGGTGGAATCACAAGTTCCTAACTAACCAAGTGAGGATTAAGGTGTGGTGGGGCCCACACGATCCCCAACCCTTCACCTTCCCCGTAACTCTCTTCTACCCCCTTTAAACTCCCTTGCACTTAATGTGCCAAAACCACTCAAATTCCTAACTCCTTAAACTCCTTAACTCCCTTGAACCCCCCCCCCCAATTAAATGTGACTCTTCACTTCCACCTTCATTAATTTTGGAGCCTCTCCACCCATTAATGAAGGATGTAACTTAATGAATTTTAATTATTTTGAATTCATTAAGCTAACACTATAATAAGGTGTGTTGTTTTATTGTTTGGGGTTGGCTAAATCTTTGTGATAGAGTCATGGAAGGATTGAAGAGAATCCCACCCTCGACGAAGAACACGAAGGACATCTCCAAACACGGAACAACGTCTTCTCGACGAAGAATGCCTTTTCCAAAGAAGAACGTGAAGTTTCCAACGTCGATCCCTTCTTGGATGCCTCCTTCCCACTCCTTCCGGAATAAAGAAGGGAGCGCCTTTCACGAAGAACGCCGACATCGTCAACGGCTTCTCTTTTCCGATGTCGACGAATCGTCGCCGCCTTTCCGCGACTTTGTCAACACATAACGAAAACCGAGGTAGGGGTTTGTTGTTGCTTTATTTAATTATTTTTTGTTCTTGGTTCTAGCATTACAAACTTGAGGATGAACGTTTAAGTGTTATCGTCTAACGAGAGGGGGACCGGACCGCACAAACACGGCCGAAACCCCCTCCTTTGTTCTTGAATGTTTCTTGCGGATGAAACGAGATAGCGTGGTGTCGTCGCACCACGCGGGAATCACACGGAAATTATTGCACGGCGTCGTCGCGCCGCGCCGTGGAAAGAATTATCATGAACATGACGTCGTCGAGCCGCGTCGAAGGAAACCGAAGACGCCGCGGCCGGAGCGGGGCCGCGGCGGAGGGGCGCGGTGCCGTCGCACCGCGCCTGATGACGAAGGCCGCAGTCGGTTCCGGGCCGCGGCGGATCGTGATGACCGGCGGCCAGCCGGGCCGCCGGTGCCGGAAGACGGAAGAGGACCGGCCCTTGCCGGTCCTGTTGACAAGAAGCTGGCCGGCCAGGTCGGGCCGGCCAGGTTGGTGGAAACCGGGGGAATTTAATTCCCCCGGGCAGTTATTTGGCCCCCCATTATGAGGGGGCTGGTTTCACAAAAGGGGGGGGGGGGGCAGGCGGCCCCCCGTTTCCAGCAATCTCGGCCTTCGGCCAAGCTGGCAGCGCGCCCAGCAAGCTGCCTTGCGCCGAACCGGCGCGCCGGGCCGGTTCGCCGCGCCGGGCCGCGCCGCGCCGCGCCGGGCCGGGCCGGGCCGGGCCGGGTCGACCCCGTCCGGGGCGGTTCGACCCGGTTCGGGCCATCCGGGGGGTCTCGGCCCGGGACGGCCCGGGCCCGAAACCCCCGTTACCGAGCGGTTTGGTCAAATGCCAGTATCTTGGGCTACGGGCCTCCAAACGACTCGTCGTTAGCGGCAACACGATCCTTGGATCGAGACGGTCGTTTCGGTATACTATACTCAAGGTGCACCTTCCTTTTCGGGAGCCTACGTGGTTAAAACTCTGTAGTTAAGCGTGCTTGGCCTAGAGTAGTGATCAGGATGGGTGACCTACTGGGATGTTTCCCAAGGTGAGTGTGAGACGAAAAAGCCAATAACTCTCAGACCGGGAGTCCGATTGACGCGCCGTCTGTTGCGTTGAGTTCCTGTTGACGATACAAAACTTTTGGCATCCTCCGCCCGAGTTTTGGATGCAGATGGATTGTGGCTGGGTTGGATCGCACCGAAATCCAACCGGGCCCCTGGAACGGAAAAGTGGATATCTTTCTGACAGAACGTCCGTTTGACGAACTGTCAGCGGCATTGGTGATCGCGTTGAGAAACGGTCCCTATGAGTTTACCCTATGAGAGTTCGGGGTACATTAGAGATACTGCCGGGTTTGGTTTGCTCACGAAACCAACCGGGCCCCTGGGACGAAAAGGCTAATAACTCACAGACCGAGCGTCCGATTGACGTGCCGTCTATTGCGTTGAGAACCCTATGACGTGGCGGTCCTTTGAGATACTTCTTCATGGGACTTTGAGATACTTGGAGTATCGACCTGTAGCTCGTGGAGCGGACCCTCCCAATGACGAGCGTGCGGAGTACGGAGACCGTGTAGCTGGCTGAGACCCGACGACTGCTGATCGAACGAATCGGAGTGTTACAGAGGTGCGCTTGGTTGTAGCGGCACATGGGAGCACTTGGTTGTAGTGGCAGACCCACGACAGAGTTGCGCTTGGTTGTAGCAGCACATGGGAGCGCTTGGTTGTAGCGGCATACCCACGAAAGAGGTGCGCTTGGTTGTAGCGGCACATGAGAGCGCTTGGTTGTAGCGGCAGAACCATGACAGAGTTGCGCTTGGTTGTAGCGGCACATGGGAGCGCTTGGTTGTAGCGGCATACCCACGACAGAGGTGCGCTTGGTTGTAGCGGCACATTGGAGCGCTTGGTTGTAGCGGCAGACCCACGACAGAGGTGCGCTTGGTTGTAGCGGCACATGGGAGCGCTTGGTTGTAGCAGCCGGCCCACAGTACTCGATGGGTGGAGTTCTTCAGCAGTCTTAGGTTAGTGAGCAGTACCTCGGAGTCGTGACAGGACCACTGTACACTCCAGAGACGGAGCTCTTCAGCAGTTACGGTTTCGATAATGAAAATCCTGGTTTGAGCTGAGACTTTTGACCTTGTGTTTACCTCATGATTGAGATGGGTCACTTGCTAACTTAGGTATATGTATGGGCATATACCCGGGTAGTGGTTATCCGTTGATTTCACAATCCTTGTGTTTCCTCATGATTGAGATGGGTTACTTGATAACTTAGGTATATGTATGGGCATATATCTAAGTAGAGGTTATTTGTTGAGATCTTCTTTGTGGTTATCCTTGTTGGTTTAGTGAGACCTTGAGGGTCTCGGGGTCCCTACTGAGTATCGTTATACTCACCCCTGCACGGGCTATACCTGCACCTCGTGGTGTTGGTTGCAGACGACGGGCAGTGCTGATAGAAGCCGAGTGTTCGAGGACTGGACAGTCCCTAGAGGTGGACTATATGAAGAGATGGTACCCGGAGGAGGACCTCACGACGAGGCGGTACCCAGAGGTGGACGTGACGATGAGGCGGTACCCGGAGGTGGACCACTGGGCGAGACATACTCGGAGCGGACGGTGGGACCTAAGGAGCAGAGGAGCTATCTGTACCCACCCTTCAGGTGGGATTTCTAGTGGACAGCTCGGCGTAGCAGCTTTACTTTTCAGTTGTTGTTTTCCCTTTCGAGTTGTACTTTACAGTTGGGCTTGTATTTCCGGCCCCTTTTTACTTTCTGCACTTACTGTTGTACTTAGTTTTTACATAGTGTTTACTTCTTCCGCTTTTACTCTATGGTGCTTGTTTTCTTTTATAAAGGCAATGCCTTCCTAGTTATCGGGATTTTACGCCTTTGGTGCTAGTCGCCAGCCCCTGGCCTATGGAAGGCGGGCTTGGGGTAGTCACGGCACGGGCCCCGAGGACGGGTCGTGACAATATTTCCCTATTCAAAAAAATTCTTGTATTTTAGAAAAATACTAAAAACATACCCTAACCATTTTTCAATATGTATAATTAAAACATTAATAACATTTTATTTAAATATTTCCTAAATATGATAAAGTATTTCTTAATTAAAATCATCATTTACTTGGAAAATATTTATTTAAAAATTATAATTGATTTTATTAAACTTTTAAAAATTAATTAAGGTCTCATAAAATTATCTTATACTCATATGAAAAAAATATTAGTTTATGAATCTATTTTATTAAAATAAATTTTCTTTTAAATCATTATATTAATAATAAAATTATAAATAAAAATTTATATTTTATAAAACTACCAGTAATTAATTAATAATGTTCAAAATATTTATTTACTTATATTGTGAGTTAATTATATCATATTATCATTTAAAATATTCATAAATTTCATTTATACTTTCATAGATGTGGTAACTATTCTATTGGATGATTTACTATTCATAATGGTCACATTACTATTCCAAAGGACGATTCACTATTCCATTGGTAAATGTTCCTTAACTTCTAGAAGTACCTCGTATTTCATTTATTACTCATTTATAATGTTATTAGTGTGTTATCATTGTAATTTTATGTTTTTTATGCTATATGACAAAATTTTAAGAAGGATATTTACATTGATAAATTTTGGGTTATTACAACCAAGGTAATTAAGGGAATTAAAATTCTAGCTAGAAGAGTTTAAAAGAAAAAGGTTTCATTTTACTTAGAATGTCCCCTTGGGCTGGACTGGTTCTTTTTATAAAGAAGGTTATTAGAACTCTTATTTTTTTGTGTATTATCATAAGTTCAACCATGTAACAACAAATAATAGGTATCTTGTTCCATGAATTGGTGATATTGTTTTACTAATTGAGGTAATCTTCATAGTTCACTAAGACTGGTTTACAATCAGGGTGTCACTAATGTTGAGTTGGGAGGGAGGATATTCCAAAGGCATCATTTAAAATATGATATAATCACTATTAATATATGGTTATTCCTTTTGGTCTTACGAACATACCAATGATTTTTATGGAATTAATAAAGAAGATATTTCAGAATAATGTTGATTCATTTGTGGTGGTGTTTATTGTTGATATTATGATGAATTTTAGGATCAAGGCTGGTGACAAGAAACACATTCCTATAGTTTCAAGTATATTTCAAGAGAATTGCCATTATTATAAGCCAATAAAGTTTGATTTATGGATATAAGAGGTATCTTTCCTAAGTCATGGAATTTATAAAAGATGATGTTCCCGAGATACTAAGTGGGTTGAGGTTGGTCTCTCTTGGAAATCACTAAGGAATGTTTTTGATATGAATAGTTTCTTTGGATTGGTAGAATGATAAAAAAATTCATAATTTTTCACATATTTCCTCACAGATATCATCCATGACAACGAACTTTAATCCTTTGTAATGGAATGATGACTACTATAAATCATTCCAAGATCATAAATTTGAGCTTACATCAAAAAATATATAAAATTTTCAGAGTCAAGAGAGGTGTATGTGGTTTATTGGGATGCGTCGAGATTTGGGTTGGGTTGTGTCCTCATGTAGGGAGATCATGTTGTTTCATATAGAACTCTATAATTATGTTTGTAAGACAAATACTAACAAACACATTATTAGGATTTTTTTTATTCCACTTCTTAAAAACCTAGCTTCATTATATTTTCGGTGAGAAATTTACAATGTTCATTTTTTATAGTATCTTGAAACACATTATCACATAATGATATTTGAATCATAGGAAACATAGATGGATAGAATATATATAAATATTTTAATTTTATTTAATTTATAAACTAGAAAAATGAATTATATAGGTGATTAGATGGGAAAAATACATATAATCATTTGTAAAAATATTTTTTAGATTAATGGAAGATAATGATAGTTGTGGCTGATACGAATCTAGATTGTGATGATAAATGAGATCTTGTTTTTTCTTTCAGATTTATATTGTTCCTAATTTTGTTGAGTTTCTTTGAAAACCTCTTATCTTAGATCTTTAATGTTTAACCATGATGTAATAACTCAATGGTGGGGAGACCAGTGAGGTGTGGATGTAACATGGAAGATCTATGATATGGTTAGGAGATCATGTTGTGGTTCCTACAACCTATTATGAATAGATCCTTCATTTCTTCCATAATTTGAGATGGTTTGTTCATCCTAGAACCTATAATATGAATAAAATACTGAGAGAATAGTTTTTATGGGTTCAATTAAGAGGAAATTGTCGGAGTTTTTCATGAGTTTCCTTACCTATTATTTGGTCAAGATAGATAACCAATGACCAGTAGGTCTGTTTCATTCTTTATTGATTCCTCTGTGGAAATAGAATTAAATAGCCATGGATTTTTCGATAATTCCATCAAGAATGGTTTGAAAACATGATTAAATATTGGTTATTATGGATCTACTCATGAATTTTAATCCCTTAATCCCTATTCATGAATCAAAATGGTGGAAAACATATCCAAAATCGATATTTAGTTAATTTTAAAGATTCAAGGCATTTTAGTTTCAGTTATGTCTATCTAAGACCCAAGGATTAGTCCAA
Organism: Viscum album; assembly: GCA_963277665.1. Lineage (NCBI taxonomy): Eukaryota > Viridiplantae > Streptophyta > Magnoliopsida > Santalales > Viscaceae > Viscum > Viscum album. The sequence continues at coordinate 502,621,805 of OY728122.1, read as the reverse complement.
AGTTATGAAAATCCTTAAAATAAGCCCTTGGAATTAAATTGTCAATGAGCATGGATTATTCTCCTCAAATATATGGAAAATTAGAATAGAATATCCAAATATTGGAGGAAATATTTAGGGATTATGTTATGGACTTTAAAGGCTCATACGATGAGTATTTTACTACTATTAGAGTTCTAATACAATAACAGCTATCATAGCTCCATTCATATGGATCATTTTGACGCATTATATGGATGTCATTTTTATTCTCCACTTTATTAGGTGGAAATAATAGAGAATTCACTTATTTTCCTTATCCTTGAGAAATAAATAACAAAAAATACTAATATGATCAAAATTCAAAAATCCTCTATGTATCATCGATAAGGATAATTATCATTCAATTTGGTTTATTATGTTTTCGTTATAATCTCTACTAGTATTGGATATTGTCAATTTGGAAATAAACGAAAAAAATTTCTATGGTACATTTTCCCTTTTGAGATAATGAAATGAGTTGATAATGTGTCTTTTCAATTATCTTTACCACTAAGTTTTAGTTCATTGCATAATTTCATTCATGTGTCTCAATTAAAGAAGTACCATCCTGATCCTAACCATGTACTTCTATTGGAACATATTGATCTATAACTAGATTCTATATTGATTTATGTTTCAAAATTGATTTTGGATAGGCAATATAAAATCTTATGTGGGAAAATAAACGGTATAGTATGGGTTTTGTAAAAAACATGTTCATATTCACGAAGAAATGTACGAGCATGAAAAAAAAATGGTGGAGCGGTGTCCCAAGTTCTTCCAAAAGAACATTGGTTTTCCACCATATGAGGATAAAAATATCAACGGTTGGTAGAAGGTAACACCCCTAGTTTCTAGTAAATTACCTTTTTTATGTAATTTGAGGATATATAATATTTTGGTTTTGTTTTGGGATTTTGAGGGAGTTTTATTATTATTTGGAAGGTTTTATAGATGTACATGGTTTGAGAATAATTATTTGAAATTGTGCACTATCTCTAGGAAACCATATAAATGGGGATGGGATTTTTAGGTAAAGTGAACCTTTGGAACACATTTTGACCAACCATTCATATTCATAGTGGAAACCATGTGACTATTGACAGAGGGGGATGCACATTTGGAAAATAGATTTTCTAATTTTGTGAGCCAACCTTATGAGGTGTTGGCCTTGAGACATGTAACAACCCATCTCGAGATCCACTAAACGGTGCCCTGATCTGGTCGGTCACATAACCTAAATCACACCTCCCAATATTCCAAAGGATTAGAACTAGTAGTGAAGGTATAAATAAGGTATTGTGGGTAGGCTATACCATCATGATTAGATTTTAATAGATAGAAAATAATAAATAAAAACCCAATAGTAAATTCAGTATACATAAAATATATAGAATCAAAAGAATATTAATAACTACAAAAATAAGAAATGTCCATCACCAAACACACAAAACCATAGACATATGTATATTTGATGCTACAATGTACAAGTAGGGGAAATATTATAGTTAATAAATATGTAGTGTATAAAAAAATCCCCAATTGTTATCTTGATGAGAATCTTGAGATCTGGATCTGTCATGTTCTCTTATCTTTTTGGAATAAGCAAAAAATCAAAAGCACAATAGCACAATCACAATCCATTGACCTGGTTTGGCAACCATGTGGTCTGTTCGGGTACCCCTATGCAATGGAGGCCCAAATAGGGTGTGAGATGTACTTATTAGGCCACAAAAAATGATATAAATAGTAGAATATATTCTTTGAATATAATTTATAGCATTCTATAGTTATATCAAATAAATAAGAAAATAAATAAAAGTAAATAGGTTGGATCAAGTTCCTAAGGGACACCCGGATGACCACACCTTCTTCGGCCTCAGTCATAACTTCATTGAATATAAATATAAATATATATTTATATAAGGGGATATGTATTTATATATATTCACTATAACAATAGTAAAATTTATATCCATGTATATTAATCTTTTGTATTATCATGGACTCGATGCATAACTCAGGCATCCATGCATAATACTACTCAGAATAGTAATCATATTCCCAGAATAATAAATAAGGGTTTTCATTCCTGAGGTTCATAATAACTATAGGCCATGATGTCGAGTATCATATTCAATATAGGACACCATGATGAGTATCCTATATAAGATCATGTATGGTCATATCAAACCACCTAATCAAGGTGGTGTGGAATGTCATACCCAGCAACCCAAGTGATATGGACCCCAAGGTAGCATCCATGACCAAGGTGGTGTGACACGTCATGGACAACGACCCAAATCAAGTTCCCTTTAGTCATTATGTAATATATAGTGATACCATTTTAATATGATCCCTTACCTAGAAAATTTATATATATGAAACCATCATTTCTCAAGGTGGAGTAAGTCCTTTTTTAGATAATACATTTATGATTTAGAATCAGGATATGTGTTTAACCAAGCCATTAATACAATCCATTTACAAATAAAAATGATGTTCATGAAAAAAATCAATCCATTAATCATTTTAATTATAGATTAAATAATTCCATGTGCTTAAGCATTCCATTCATCACAATTTGATTAATAACAATAGAGGGGATATGGGATGTCCATGACAATATCAATCCATTTACTAAGATAATCCAATTAAAATTAAATTATTATGGTCTAGGTATTCTCTTCATAAATATTAAACACCCTCCATGAAAAGTGGTAAAAGATAGGCCATAATAACATGCATGAAACTGAAATTAATCAGGTTATTTAATTATAAAGTATACCATAATGACTTAAGATATGATTTTATCACTAAAGAAAAATGTAGAGGAGTACCCCAACATTTCGCATTCCAATTAATCAAATCATTTTCATTTTAAATATTAGTTTACCTCAACTTATGGTTTTATTATAAAACAATTTATTAACTAAATTTTTTCAAGGAACACATCTTTATGGGGTAGTTATAGCTCAAGTACCATTTCCATAAATGATGAAAATTTAATATCGAACACTACTAGAATTTTGGAACTATATTCTATATCAAACATTAAACATTTTAAAGGAATCACATATAAATATCAGTGTGTGTAACAAAAACATAAATTATAATTCGACAAAACATTATGGAAAAACCATATACTACCTAAAAAATTATTAGCATGGTCCAGTGTTCCTATATCAAGACGTTAAATGATCTGATTCGAGATAAATCAATGAAATAGACAAATGCCCTGAAAATATGGAGAATTATCTTACATGAAAATAGTATAGGGTATTAGAAGACAAATGAATAAAGGAATGAAAAGAATTTAGAATCCACCAATATGATTCTAACTTCATGAATGGTGTTCGAAAGGAAGGTGGATTGAAGAAGATATCGCCATGCCTATCGGTGGATATGATGAGCTCTATGGGAGTGATACCACTTGCAGGTTAGACTAGAAAGAAAGGGAGTTGAATGAAATATGGAGGTAAGAGAATTTTGGTAAAATCGCCCCATTAATAAATAAAATGGTTTGGCTTCACAGTTGGACAAATCGTGCACCTACTATTCATGGGATACTACCTAAAAAAGTTTGTTTGCACGGTTCATGCACACAGTTTGAGAAACCGTTCAAAAACCATGAATTTCTTCTCTATCAATGACCTACAATCAGCCACACAGACATGCATCCTGGTTTTCATGATTATAAAAACCAATATAACACCCATATCCCTATAGGACTAGATATATGGTGTCTTCTTTAGGACCATATGTTTTTAGGAAATCCATAAGCCTCTAGTAGCTTGTCTCTGATTTTATTTTTTTGATCCTGAAACTCCCGAAACTCATATGAACTCCTAGGACACCTCCCTTTCCATAACCAAGTCTAAAAACAAAACATTTATATGTTGGAAATCATGAATTTATATTCTGAAGATTAGTTTAAAGATATTTGTGTCCAAAAAATGGAAAAATTAAAATTTATATGGAATTATATCATGGTCAAAAATAGGGGCCCTTATAACCTCCCCTACCATATATGATCTATTCCCAAATAAGCCTTTAGGAAACTAATAAAACATCCCTCAACCTACTTCTATCATGAAGTTTCATACAAATGCTCGCATTTTATTTTCAAATGTTCCAAACACCTCCAAGAATGTCATTAGGCATAAATAACATAATCCGTTAAAACTGAAGCCTCAGATCATATTCTAAAATTAAATGTCGAGATGAAACTCATGTGAACTAGTTAAACTAGAGATATATAACATCATCATATCTTTAATTAACCATCATATAGAGCTTCCAACCATATGGTCTAGAATTTAATGGCCAAATCTGAGTCACAGTATCTCCATCATTAAAATATTCTATATAACCATTCCTATAGTGTTCTAATGATACTCCTAGAATGATCCTTAGATATAAAAATGGTTGAATCCCAATCGAACTCACCTAGCTAGATCAATCCATCTATTAACGAAAAATCCCTACCAACACACATGACAGTTGACTTATCTTGATGGAATACCATGTATGGTTCCTCACCAAACACATTTAACAAAAAACATAAAAAATTAGAGCCACTCTCAACTAAATATTTTTGAGAATTCTCACCTTATATTGTTGACTAATTTCAAAAACTATATCCCAGTGCATCTAGATGAGGTTATCATAATATTTCATATAGAATTTTCACTGAGGCCCCTATATAGCATTAGATGATGTCTCTAGACAAGGAATTTATTTATGTGGTCATGAACTATCAATAAAAGGATTGTTTAACTAATCCATCACACTTGGATCAAGACATAAAAAATATAATCTGAGCCCTATTAAAAGTCAAAGTTAACTTTATAGCCATAAATTAGAGTTTGAGGAGCTTAACCATGGTATTCCATACTCAATAATTGACCAGTGTGATGTTATTATAGAGCCAAAATTTCCACGTCTCATTAAAATTTTCTGATCCTTAAGAGGTATCCTCCTAGAGACCAATTCAATGGTTCATCTAGTGTCCATGAGTTCATCCAAGGAATTACAACATTTTAACCTGGGTATCACTAAAGAATATTACACCTCTTAACATACCTTGTTGCAGAAGAATAATTCCCAAGGTTTTTATTTTTCAAACATAAGTCATTTTAAACTTTTGTCTTAATTTATAACAAATGATATATTAGTGTACCAAGGATTATTCCAAGATAGGTAATATTATTATCATTAAGCCAAGATTACATAAATATGATTCAGAGAATTTCCAGAAAGGATCAGATACACCCTTGTAACATCAAAACAATGTTCTTTGTATGGATTCAGACCAACCATGTCTACCAACGCAAGAAAAGGATAGTCAAACCACAACTAGTTTACTTCCTTATAATAACATAGATACTCCTAATGAAATCCCATCATTAACCGATCATGTTTCCTTTACCACATGAGGAATCCCATGATCACATAATAGAACCACCATAGTACATCCCTAACAAATAGTGTTTTTGGAGGTTTCGTATATAGAAAAACACAACATCATCATGGTACCTAACAAGCACCCACACATTTGAAAGCTTACCTACCTCATATTCATTCAAAATAATACCTTACTATCTCAAAATGGTCCTCCATAATTGGGTCCCTTCTACATGGAAGGACACACTTTTTCTATGATCGATGGGGCAGTTCTCACCTTACGAGTTTCCTTATTATTGGATTTACAAAAAACCTAAACTCATCCCATCGAACACAATCCATCAACCAATAAGAATGGTCCTCCATAATTATGTTCCTTATACATGTGTGACGCCTCCAGAGTTCTTTCCACGCACACCATAACATCAGTCATAAAATCCAATCCAATTAACCATCACATAAAAACACCTTAACCTTTTACGACATCATCCCAATCATTGTAATGAGTCTAATTCCTCAAATTCCATAGTCAATCAACTCTGGATATGTCTGATGAACGTATCATAATGCCTCCAGGATTTAACGATTTCCACCGAACTCTAACGATTCTCTATTCCATTTTAGAACCTCGACATGTAAAACATGTATCAGGGAATACTACCATAAGATCTCATCAACACAACAGATCATGAATAATATCATCCATAAGATTATCATCCCTATGTATCCCATTACCTTTTTTCCCATAATTAGAACTTTCCTAAAGTATTATTATCTTATACAACCATAAAATAGGTAGAGGACCTCCAAATTCATCAAACACTAAACTTGAGAAGGAGGGGTCACACAACCCACTAAGTGGCCAACCATTCCCTAGGCATATCTAACCGGATAGAACTGATAATTACATGATTTTAATGCCTTTAACAAGGATCAACATATCAAGTAAACACCCATCAAGATTTGGGTGTCATTTTTTAATCTCATCTCCCTTCTAGGGAAAAACTAAACCCAAATTTGACCATTCATCTAAAACTTCTAACAAGAACTTTGTTATGTGTTAAGGTTCTGAGGGTTCTAATAATCTAGAGCTACCTCCTTAAAAAACATGAATCATCAGCCCTATATCTTGTCTTTGCAGAAAAAGTCATTATGCTCTACTACCAATATTTTAGTTTCAGGCTATAGAATAATAGGGATATATAAATCACTCATGTTTTCATTCTAAGGAAGTTCTCAGGAAATAATAAAAGTAACCTTAATCACGGTTCAAAACTAAGGATACCACATTATGGTTTTTATAAATGAATTATACAAATTCACATTTTTCCATTAAAAATATAAAGTCTCACATTTTAAATAACATATAATAAAAATCATATGGGAATATATTTGGTACATCATTTAGCTAAAGCCACAAGGCATATATGAAAGTTTCATAAACATCCTTTCAATTATTATTTATTTAACTCACAACCTATCATAATTAATAAATTTTTCACATAAATTACTTTTATATATTTTAATTATTGATAAGGTTCAATAATGTGGGTCTAGTTTAATAAGATATCAATTCCAATATATCGAATAATACACCATTATATTATAATTAAAATTTTAATTAACTAACCCCACATAAATTATAAGGCTCAAAAATAATATAATAGATTTTTTTATTAATTTGAAAGGGTCCTTGTCAAGTATAAAGCCACCATTTGTCTATATTTGAACTATATAAGAAATTATATACACTCTAAAATACCATCCCTACAAGTCATATACATACCCCATGGGGTTAAGTACAATGAAAAAAAATATAAATGAAAATGATGCATATGAGGTTCCCATTAATTAGTCCAAGATTCAATTACACCCTTAGTGGGTTCATCTCATAAAAAATCACTATGACCAACCTAATTGGATAGACTCATGTCTATCTCATAAACAACATGCCCCAAGAACCCTATTTTGGTCTAGTTGCGCATTTAGCAAATTTGTCATATGGGTCATCATGTCCAAGTGATAGAGTTATAGAAAATAATACTGGAACCCATTTCTAATAATTTTAACATTTAAACATACAAATATCAACATGAGGGTTCAATTAGATGAATTACCATTCCAAAGTAATAAATATTATTTCCCTTATAAATTACAATGGGAATTCATATAACTTCAACAATATATTTTATTTGATTTTGGAATATCATAAGTTTGTATATAATGGTTTGACTATATTGGTTTCCCTTCCAAATTTATATGGGTAACATAAACTTTAATAATTTTTATTATTCCCTTATTCAATCAAAACCATAAATGTTTCATTCAATGAGACCAATGGTTTAGGGATAAAATAGGTCATGGTAAGTTATTTTAGGTTCCACCATCAGTCTATATGGGAAAACATTATTTAGGATGATTTTTACCGTTTAATAATAAAATTATATCATAATTATAAGTAATGTTTCTGTCAAAAGAATTAAATTAAAATGTACAACACGGAATCCAAAAAATAATATAATTAAAATGTAAAGAAGAATAATTAGTCACCAAAACATGGTATCCATGCTAAATATTTCACATCATATTTTTATACAGATGAGCCTTCTATATAATTACGAAATCATGGGGTCCAAAATACCAATGCTGCTAAAACATACAGGGAACATATCACAATATCAGTTAGTCTAAGAATGAAACCTACGCGGATTGTAATATTCATGGAATGAGAGTATTTACTGATTTATAATGATACATGTTATGCTACTTCCTTGTCATATCAGGTAAATGGTAAATACTATTGTCCTCCGAAATCAATAAGGATAAAAAGTACACCAATAACTCAATGTGAAACCCAAATCAATAGTAAAAATGAAAAACAGGACAAACAATCCCATCCCAAGCCCTCAGGAATTTTCCATGTGCCTAAGTTTATCACTCCCAAATGTAAAGTCCCGGTTCCAGAAGACACACAGAGGCGCCCCGTACCCGATTGGTCACATGGCCTCAAGCACATTTCCCCAAATGCCAGAGGCTGCTGACTAGCAGCAAGGGCCTTGGGTCTGACAGTGGAGAAACTATTCCCTCAATGGAAGGGTACACAGTAGAAGTAAACAAATACATACAAGATCAGAAGAAGTAATAATAACATACAATAGAAACTGAATGTATAAACTGGAGAAAATAAATAAAAAGTTTCAAGATACATATGTCTAGGAAAACAACAAAACAGGTCACAATGCTGGAATACAACAGTGCTAAACCAAAGTGAAAAAAGGAAGCCGATAAACTCCTCAGCATCACAAGTAATAGCTTGGTCCAATGATCTCCAGATCCACAGGAAGTCAAGTACCTGATGTAGAAGGGCACTTTCCCTTATCTATACCTGCAAAAATATAATCTGTTAGGGCCCAAAATCTTTTCCCAAGCAGGGTGTGAGAATAAATCCTAGTAGGCAACCACCACGAGATCTGTGCCTAACACTCAGTGAATATATGGTAGGTAAAGTATAGAAGGAAGTAAACAAGGAAGGTACAAAGTAGTATATAATCCATAGTTTCAAGCATTCAAATCACCTCACAACATACAATAGCTAATCAAAGAAGATAAACACAATAGGTAACCCTCTGTAAAGTACCCACAGAATATTCCCTCTAGTCCTACCTAGCGGCACAAACAAGAAGCTAACACAAGGTAACCCTCTGGGAAGTACTCACAGCCTATCCCCTCTAGTCCTACCTAAAAAGTACAAGAAACCCTCTAGGAAGTACACTCAGTCTAACCCCTCTAATTCAACATAAGCATAGACTCTCCAAGGAAGAACTCACCGTCAATTCCCCCTATAGTCTCGTATCGGTACTAAAGGTGCTCTGGGGAAGCACTCAATGTCTCATTCCCCCTGTGGCGCATGTCGAGGAACTACAGACACTCTAGGGATGCACTCAATGTCAATTCCCCCTGTGGTCTTGCATCATAAATTATAAAGACACTCTGGAGAATCCCTTACGTACATCCTATATATGGTTTATACACAAGGTTCTCAGGGCCCTATGTATGTCAAGAAAGTGTAGTAGTGTGTAGCGGCCAAGTTCAACCTCATAAACTACTTGGATACCATTCTATAACACAACACGATAACAGAATAACATTCACACCATCCTATAATACTACGCATGGGAAAGTAAACAGCTTCCTAACAGGAAAGCAAGACCCAAAGGTCAAAATAGGAAAAACATGCATGGAAATATACCCAAAGCATAGAAAAACACCCTATTCACAATATATTATCATATACTCAGGAATATCATCATAGTATAGAAATAATAGGGCCAAAATGGTAAACACGTAATACCACATTCATGGGTATTGGGAAAATTTTCACATAAAACTCAAAGACTCTCAACAGAAAGGCACAAATAACCTACCTCGGTGTTGGGAGAACAAGATACATGAACCTTAAGGCTTGAATCACCATATAAAGTCGTGGATCTATGATAATTTATAAAAAGTACAACCCATGATAACTCACAAAATATGAGAAATCAAGGGATGGTGATCTAGGAGAAGAGGGAACTCACCAATGTGATTCCAACACAACTGTCGGTGTTTAATTCAGAGGAAGGATTCTTGGCCAGGGGTTTGTGAAAGATATGTGGCTGCTCGGAACTCTCGAACAAACTAGGTTGAGAAGGAGATGGTTTTGTCAATCAAATGCAACCCTCGTTCATTTAATGAAAAAAACAAAACACACATCATTTACCGTTGACGTACATGGCCTTTACTCACCATTTCTGTACTCCACTTTAGGAGGCCTCCAAGTAATCACACATTATCTTGTGCAAGGCCTCTATAAATCTAGCACATGGGTACCCATAGTAACCGAGTACACAGTGAGTACTCATAAAGTACATGGCATGTACTTCAAAAATTTCCAGAACGTACTCTTTTCTCAAAAGCTCCAGCAAAAGGAAAAACATACTTGAAAAGACGATCCGGGTTCTTAAAAACTTCCCCCATTAATGAAATCCATCCCCAAATTTCCCTAGCAAGGGAGTGAAGTATAAGAAACCCCTAATAGCTCCGGCCACTATGATCGTACATTAGCCTCCCTCTCCCAAGTCATGTCCTGCACCCACCCATGTAGCCATAGCACTCATACTAGAGAAACAGACTGGCCATGGAGAAAATTTGTACTGCGATCCAAAATCTAGATAGGATGCTCCACAAATGACGCATCCACTTCAAGCTCAACCTCCTCGGGTCGAAAGAAATGAGACAGGTCTGAAAAGTAACGTCGAAGTTGAGAAACATGGAAGACATCATTCATAGCTTGATACCTCTGAGGTAACTGCAACTGGTAGCCAACTGGTCCAACTCTCTCCAACACCTCAAATGACCTGATGTACCTTGGTGAAAGATTACCCTGTCTCCTAATCCTCTTGTGTCCCATCCTTAGTGTGACACATTGGAAAACCTGATCTCTGACCTTGAACTCTAGAGGTTGTGTCCGCTGATCAACATAGGACTTCTCTCGAGACTATGCAATAGCCATCCTCTTCTGAATCAACTGTATATGCTCTGTGGTCTCCTATACAAGATGAGGTCCTAGAAAAGATGCCTCTCCAACCTCCATCCAGCATAAGGGTGATCGGCATGGCCTACTGTACAAATCCTCATAAGGTTCCATCTGGATAGATTCATTAAAAATATTGTTGTAGGAAAACTCCACATGAGTTATATGCTTCTCCCAAGAACCTCTAAAATCCAGACTGCATGCTCAGAACATTTCCTCATGAACATGAATCGTACTCTTGGACTGGCCATCCATCTTTGGGTGGTAAGTTTTACATAAAAGTACCCATGTACCCAAAGCCTTCGGAAGCTCCTACCAGACCTGAGAAGTAAAATGTGCAACCCTGTCTGAAACAATGGAGTGTAAAACTCCATGAAAATGTACAATCTATTGGATGTACAACCATCCCAAATCATCAACACTAATGGTATCCTTGATTGAAAAGAAGTGAGAAACATTCATGAGTCTGTCAATGACAACCCAAACCACGTCATTACCTCAAGGCGAACATGGAAAACTGGTCACGAAGTCCATCGTGACGTCATTCCACTTCCACTCAATAATGGGTAACTACTGTAAAAGCCCTGATGGTCGCAGATGCTCTGTCTTCACCTGATGACATGTGGAACAACTCGTGATGAAACTAGAAACATCTATCTTCATACCTGGTCACCAATACTGATGGTGTAGATCACGATACATCTTGGAGATACCAGGATGAACTGCCCAAAATGAGGAATGAAAGTCACACATCAGCTCCTCTCGTATGTTTGCTGGCACCCATATGCGCCCTTTGAAATGAAAGATCTAATCCTCTCCCATGGTCCATCCAGGTATAGGGTCCTCTCCTAACATGATTTCATGTAGGACTAGACCTTCAGAATCTGGTAGATGCCTCATTCGCACCTGATCACGAAGAGTACAGGTAACATCCACAGAAGAAAGAAAGGTCTTCCCCTGTCTATCATTCACCTCCAAATGCATCTCAGAGAACAGAGTCATAAGCTTCCACTCACTACTGGCCTCTAGAACTGCATGTATCTGAGTCCTCCAACCCAACGCATCATCCCCTACATTGCCTTTCCCAGGCGTGTAGGGAATCTCAAAGTCAAAGGACTGTAGGTACTCAACCAACCTGCTCTGTCTCAAATTCATATCATGCTGAGTGAAGGTGTACTTGAGACTCATGTGGTTGGTGAAAACCCAAAATTCTCTCCCAGAAGATAATGTCTCCAACAACATAAGGCATGAACAATAGCTTCCAACTCCAGATCGTTCGTGGGGTCATTCCCCTCATGTGTCCTCAACTACTGAGACCCATATGCAACGACTCCATCTCCCTGCATAAGCACAACTCCCATTCAGATACCTGACACATCACATAAAACAGTATAGATCGTTCCCGGATCTGGCAAGGCTAGTATTAGTGCGGAAGTCACCCTCCCTTTCATCTCCTGAAAGGCTGAATTGAAAGAATCTGTCCATAAGAACTTCGTACACTTCTTTGTCAGACCTCTCAGCGTTGCTGATAAGTGGGAAATGTCCTATATGAAACATCTGTAATATCTATCCAGACCTAGAAAACTCTTCACCTCAAATACATTATTTGGATTCTCCCGGGAAAATATAGCTCTCACATTCTCTGGGTCAACTGATACTCCAGCCTCTTAGATAACATGACCCAAGAAGTGAATCTGATTCATCCAAAAGTGGCACTTTGATAGCTTAGCATATAACTGATGATCCCTAAGTGTACTCAAAATGATCTAAAGATGTGTAAAATGGTCTTTTCGAGTGTGAGAGTACACCAAGATATCGTCCATGATGACCATCATGAAGGAATCCAAGTATGGATGGAAAACATGGTTCATCGATGTCCTGAAAATTTCAGGTGCATTTGTGAGGCCGAACGACATAACCATATATTCGTATAGACCATACCTTCTTCGAAAGGCTGTAAGAGTTATATCAGATGGTATAACATGCAACTGATAACAACCAGACCTCAATTGAATCATTTAGAACACTCGGGCACCTCAAATATTATCTAAGAGATCATCAATCATTGGAAATGGATATCAGTTCTTGACCTTCAAATTATTCAACTTCTGATATTCCACAGAAAGCCTAAGGGTACCATCTACCTTCTTCACAAACAGGATAGGCGAACCCCAGGGAGAATTACTGGGTCGGATGAATCCTTTTCCTGCAACTCCTCCAACTGCTTCTTGAGCTCCTACAACTCAGTTGTGGCCATCCTATAAGGAGGAATGGACACTGGTGATGCTCCTAGCAGAAGTTCAATCGAGAAGTATACCTTACGCTCCAGAGGAAAACCTAAAATGTCATTTGGAAAGACATCTACGAAACGATCCACCACTGGAGGAAAGTCTAACTGTGAAGTCCCCTGGTCATCCAGATATATACATGAAATCTAGGATATAACTCCACCCATCCCATGATGCTACAGACCCACTCTACTCGCTTGGACATCCCATTCACCCCTATGAAGAAAATATCCACCCTCTGGTGATATGAAACTCACATTGCAGTGATAATAGTTGAAAAATACCTTGAAGGGAACTAGCCTGTCCATTCTGAAAATGACATCGTATCCTGTCATCTCTAGGACATAGAGGTCTCATAAGAAGTGACATTCACCAACCTCTAGTGGGAATTCCTTGCACTGACATACACTAGCCGTTCAAGTCCCCAACAGTGTGTCTAGAATCAAGATATCAGGAGAGGAAAATATACAGAGCCCAAGGCTCTCCAAAAAAGAAATATAGATAAAGCTATGGGAATCCCCTGTATGAAAAAGAGAATAACCAAAAACTAACGCTACTAAGATCGTACCTCGAACTTTGGAATGTCCGGGTTCCTGCTCCAGCTGGGTCTACACCACTTCTAAAGTCTAGCCTTTACTGTGGCCCTGTGACCCTCCCTGACCACTCTGAGCTAATACGCCCTAATGTCGCTAAAAACCGGGTAACTGGCTACCACGGACACGACCTCCACCTCCGCCTGAATAGCTGGAAGAACTCAAGTTCCCAGATTGGGGAGAAACTGTTGGAGGTGATCCTAAACGAGGAGTCATGGAAGAACGCATGTCACCAGCTGTTGGTGAGAATATCTAATAGAAACACTGAAGAGGACCCATATTTCTGCAATATTTTCACTCCACTCATTATCTCGGGAAGTGTGTCCTTGTATTCCCTCTCTTTCTGCACTGGTAGCACACTACCTGGATACCAGAAGAAGCATCTTACCTCCTCGAATCACCGCGCGAAGACTCCCTACCACGCTTCCTGCGATTAGTGGGTGGGATACTAACCCCAGACGCAGAGCCTCCTTAGCTCAGAACTCTATAATCCCTCAGATTCCTCTATATATCAGTTCTTGGTTGACTATAGAAGTTAATGAAGTCAACTGAAATATGTCCACCTGTGATCGGATGTTGTGCCTCAGACCTTCCTCGAACATCCTTACCATGAACAATAGATCAACTCCTGGTATAGGCATGAAGCACTGTAGCTCGATAAAGCGGGAGGAATACTCCATAATAGAAAGAGTACCCTGCTCCAGACTCATAAAATCCTGGGCTCGATCAGCCCTCATGATATTTGGATAAAAGTAATCATAGAAGATGCGCTGAAACTCATCCCATGCCATAACCTGATGGCTTCCCACCTATGAGATCACATACCACCACCTCCTGATGGAGTCCCAAAGTATATAGGTAGTGATCTTGACCCTCTACTCTAGAGGTGTCTCAAGATGATCAAAGATCATCAACAAGGATTCTATCCATGACTCTGCATCCTTAGGACCTCCTTCACTGGAGAAAGTGGGAGGATGATGCTACTGGAAGACCCGCTTCAAATCAGCCATCGACGGGGTAGGAGGTGGCACTCCCTAAAAGTTCTTCATCATCCTCAAGAATCCCTCCCTGAACTATGTATTAGAACCTATGTCAGGTACAACAGCTGGTACCATGGCTGGCACAACTGGAGGATCTGCAGGTAGTCCCTGATCGGCCATGTCCATTGTCTGATCACCGCCTGGAAACTAGCGTACAACCAGATGAGGTCTTGGTGGCATGACTCTGCAAGGTCAAGCACACACCTTAGATCAAGATATCAAGGACTGAAAACAAGGAGTGTATGAAGTTAACATGACAAAGAAATCACACCAATTTTACGAAATAGGACAACATGGTGTGTACATTTCCTACAAGGCATGTTCCCTTAAGTCATTTACATGGGCGTGCACTTCTGCCTAAACTGGTCGTGTAACACCCCAAACACATGGAATGTTGTCTTAACACATAGTGGGTACTTGAATACACTTCCCCTTCTTGAGTCATTCTACATGGTTAAGCCACACGGGTCTCCTAAGGTAAGAATACACGGCATATAAAATTTCTACATGGCGTGTACTAGACAAGATTCACTTGGCCGGTGTTGTTAGTGACACGGCCTGACATACGACTCACACTAAACAGCGTGTTCTAGATGGACATGGCATGTATGTTAAAAGATAACACTGACCTATTTTTTCTAGGACACATTCGGGTACCTACGTCAGACTACACGACATGTTCAAAGAAGACATGCCATGTACGTTAATAGATGACACCAGCCCGTGTTGTTCGTGACATGGGCAGACACATGGTCGATACTACATGGTTTGTTTCATAGGTACACAGTATGTTTCCACTAGACATCCCACATCCCTTGCCTCTGCCCACATGGCTTATGTCTTCATTAGAGACTACACAGTGTGTACATAAAGTACACAGTGTTTACTTGTGAAAAACAGTTTCTTCCCGAACAGAATAACGCACGACATATACTTAACATTACATGGCATGTATTCAGGGTTTTTCTGGAACGTAAGCCTTAGAAACTACTCCGGTACCCAGAAAAACACATAAATGAACATTGAAAGTTCCAAATTCCAATCTGTGAGGGCCCATACTCCATTGACTACTGAAAGAACTACATCTACCCACGGCTCAAAACCGTGGGTATAGCCCCCAAAACCGTGGGTATAGCCTATACCCACGGTTTTGGGAACCGTGGGGCTGAGTGGCATCGGTATAGGGCATTTAACCTATACAGATGGTTTTGGTCAAAATTGTGGGTATATTTTCTTTCCATCGTGTCAAAGTGCCATCCACCCATTTAAGGGCTTATCTACACAGTTTTTAAACCGTTGGTAAAATTATTAAAAACAAGCAACCCCCAGGTGTTGAACCCGGGCCATCCCGCGACCTGCATGAATATTTCGGCAGACCTCACCACTTAAGCTACGCCATTTATGCTAATGTATATCTATATGTGTGAATATATATTAATCTATCACTGTATTATGATAAAATGAATTCCACGTGTTTCGAACGCGCAACTGACACAGAACAATTCCTCCGCTTAACCAACTGAGCTGGCTATACAACAACAATATGTGTCTGCATTTATAATAATATACAAATACCGGTCTTTGGATTAAAAAATGAAAGCAGTGGGATTCAATAATTTAACTGCCGCAACAATTATTCCACGCCTAACCATGGGATTCGATACCTGAACCGTCGCAAAACCGTGGGTATTGATCTTTAAAAATATCTTATGCCCACGGTTTTGTCCAAAACCGTGGGTATAGGTGACCTATACCCATTATTTTCTAAAACTATGGGTATATGTCCCCATATTGTCCTTATACCCACGGTTTTCGAAAACTGTGGGTATAAGGGTACCTTATACCCACGGTTTTTTGCAAAACCGTGGGTCTAGGCCCGTTTTCCTGTATTGTTGCGAATCATGTTTTGGAATCTTGTAAACATTATAACATGGAAAACAAGGAAATGATCCACCAAAGTCCGATCCATGAGGTCCCATAACACCTAAAGAACCAAATTTTGGTGTTCATAAAATCAAATCTCCACACAAAACTATACCCTATCAAACAACAGATATTATTATCAAGGAAACTATCACAACAACATGTATATTTTACACATCATCTATTAAAACAACATGAAATCACTAATATATCCTTGAATAAATGAATAAAATTCATGACATGTGATTTCTAGCAAGTGCCAATATGATGAATGCGATAGAATACCCGCATCTCATTTGGTTGCAACAGAAATTGAACCTCAATAACATCAACAATAACAGCACAAATCATGTAACACCCGAGATTTTTATGAGAAATATTTTGTTATCATCAAAAGAATCTTTCACTACTCACAACAGTAGTTTGGCTTGCTTTACACACAATTGCGACCTTCCTTGATATCTTGCGTTGTATGCAAGCCCGAGTATCACTAAACAACGATATGCTATTAAAATATTATTAAAACTAGCCGTTAGGAATAGTAATACCCAAATTTTGAAATTTTATTTTTCCAAATGGACTTCATTTTTGGATTCAGAATATCGAAATTAGCTTAGGGTGATGTTTTGGTATTTTTCTGAAAACTTTCAATTTTTGATGAATAGTGAAAACACTGGGTTACTATTTAAAAACTGACTTTTTATTTAAATAATTATTTATTTTATTTAAATTTTTTTAGGTCAAAATATATATATAATAAATATATAAGTTCAATTTAATTCATTTGAGTCATTATAATAATTTTAGACAAATAAAAATTTTATTGAACTTTTCACCGTTTTTTACCCACCTCCTAGGAGAATTTAAAAAATTACATAAAACATAATTTTACCGCTTTTGTGATTGGAATTTAGAAACTACGAGAGACACGATTAACATCAAGGAGTAAAATTTGGTTCATTAAGATAAATATAATTTTTGGTGAATAGTATCTTTTTACTTTTATTTACCACGGTTAAAAGTAAATAGGATAATTAAGGCTGAAAATGGTATTATTATTACCCCAACACATGTCCTAATTCTATTGAATAAGTTTAATTCGACCAAAAACAACCTTATAAATAAAATATGACCATTTAGGTACACTTGGATTAGATTAGGACATTTAATATTATTTCATTAAAAGAATAGTTAAAATATTTAAAATCAATGTTTAATAACTAAGACATTTTTAATATAGGGTTATAAATAAGATAAAATTGACTATAAATATTCAATATAAATCTAAAATTATTTCCTACCTAATGGGTTTTTATTTATAATTTTTAGACATTATATAATTTAATTTATTTATGACACAATGGTGATGCAGTAATTACCTAAATAATGAAATATTAAAATAAATAATATTATAAATACCGAAATAAATGAAATTTTAAAATTTTTATGAATTATAATAATTTTATAGGTTAATTTGACATGTTAGTATTTATTTAAGTAACTTTTTTTGAACTAATCATGTTGTTATGATTTTCACAAAAATCAATTACCAAATAGTGTCAAAATTGACAGAAAATCGTTTTTAAAACAAATATTATATTATTAATTGTAATTTTATTTCTAAAAATATAATATTCTTCCAAATGACTTATATAAGGTTATATATATTAATAATGAACAACTTGGGGTTCTTTTGGCTTGTTATAGTAAGTTTATTAACCATATAGTGTAAGAAAACAAGAAGACACGGTAAAAGTAAAATTATTTATCATAAAGGTAAATCTAAATGATAAGGTTTAAATAGTAACCTAAACTTGCCTAAAATCTATTGGTTGGGAGTATTTCGACCAATACCCACCTTATCTTAGAAATAAATCAATTTTGAGCTATTAAAAACCGAATATGACCTTATAATAAAATAATATTTTGAGTTTTTCCTAATGTGCCCCTCTCCTCCCATATAAAAGGGCACATCCTCCCTCTCCTCCCCACACCACATTGAGCCTTCAAGATCGGCCAAACCCTGCCAATTTCTCTTCTCCACTTCCCTATAAACATCATATAGGTACTGGTATTCTTCAAAGACCATATTTAGTGCCCTAGGAGGAGGTTAAAAAGAGGCGCTTCAAAGAAAAGGTAATGTCTGTTACCGATCCTTCCAACATTATTTCTTATTCAACTTTCTCTTATTTAGTTGTTTAATTATGAAGTAATAACATAAGTATCACTCATATACTGATATGTTATTATATATATGAAACAATCCTATTTCACCTTCTATCCATCCTATGGAAAATAAAATCACCGCCCGTGCGTACGTACGGAATACCGTCTCCACGCCGTGGTGTAATCTATTTTCCACCACCCCATTACTCGGATGGGTATAATGGTGTAAAGAATAATTATATTTGATTATTTTAAAGTGATATTGATTCTTAAATAGTATTAATACACTTCAATACAATTCCACTATCATTGGAACGATATCATCGCTCCTGCGTATGTACTGCCAACCGTCTCCACGATGTGACGCGACACGTTCTACATGATCGACAATGAATAATGATTATATAAATAAATTGAATGACAAAATATGATATATATTACACTAATACCATTTTGGAAATAAAGTATCTATAACCTAAAAATAATAATAAGAATTTATTCGACAAAACACGCATAAGAACAAAAAGCAATAAACACCCGAATAACAAGTAGCAATGAAATATTACTAATACGAAGCTAAGAATATGACCATATATGATATCATAACAATGGTTATGATTATGGAATAAGTCAATAAAAATATTTAAATCATTATACAAAAGGTTTGGACACGTACGAAGCAAATCGAACCTAATGTAATGGAAAATATTTCAATATCAATTTTTATCCGAGATTGATTATACATCGGTAATTACTGGGGCATATTTATCATCCAAATCCATGTTTTTTAAATAAGTAATATTATTTATATCCTCCTACAATTGTTTAAATCCAATTTTTCCCTTTGGTGAGTTTTTAGTAAAAGATATGAAAGGAATCTTTTGTTGTTTGTCGTACGAGGAACATTTTGACTTTTCCGGCCAAAGTACGAGAAGAATGTTTTTGTTTAACATTTACGGCATGAATGGATTTTTCGAACATTATTTCCATGAATCATCCTTTAAATTTTTTCATGTTTATTTTAAACCAACATTTAGTTTAAAATTTTATGACATGTTCTGAAAGGAAAAATGGTTTTGAAGTGGAAAGGATATTTTCCTCAAGAATGATGTTCAAGTATTTTATCAAAAGTAATTTCCATCTAAGATAATATAGGGTTCTTTTTCTATCCCTATTTTTACATTTATTTGATTATGTAATGATAGAATTATTATTATTATGTCCATTTATCTTATATGGATTATGTTATGTTGGCACGATGTTTATGAATCCCATGCTTATTACATGGGTTATGCTATGATATATGATTTATGATTTTGTGGAATACATAAGAATGGTTTCATTATGAGATGGTTGGGACCTATATCTCCCACCAATGCATTGGGTAAAGATTTATATCTAATGAGATAGACATTGCTGGAACGGAAAGTTAAACCGGTTCAGTGATACAGGACTAGAACGAGGAGTGAACTCAGTTCAGAAATGGACATTTTCCGCTATGATAGTCTTGGAAATGAGTCTTCACTAATAAGAAATAATTTTCTATGATTATGTGTGTATTCCAAAAAGTATCATGTCTTATGTTATTATTTTTTGGATTATATTTCACTACTATGATTTATCCCATGTTATGAAATTTTGATCTCTTTTGCAGGTTAATATTTCCAAAATGATATGTTCTTATGAATATGATGTGATTGATATTTCTTTTGTTTACCCTTGCTGAGAATTTGAGCTCACCCTCTTGTATGTATTCTTTTCCCCATGTCAGGAAGAAGGGTATTAGGTAATATATGCCAAAATGGACTCTAGATATGATAAAATAAAAGAGAGAAAATGTTGATGATTTATGAACTAGTTGTTTATGTTTCCCAGTTTCTAAAACACTATACCTATACGGTCCTTTCATGGTTTTGTTATATGTTGTAATAAGTGTGATTAAATTCTGAAGTAATAACAATTTATGTAATGTATGGGTCATTATAGTTGGTATCAGAGGAAAGGTGTAGTCAACCTTTGGAAACTAGGATGTGAAAGCCTTAGTAAAAACCCTAAGGATAAGTCTAAGCATAGAACAAAATATTAGTGTTTTAGAAATGGCCATGAATAAAATATTATAAGACCTTAAGTGTGAAATTTTATTCTTTATTATGTGGTTGTGCTATTATAATTATTTTTTCTCACACTATTCTTCTTGGATTTAGTCAATGGCTGGAACCCGAAGGATCCATGTTAACGCGGAATGCGACGGGCAATGCAATGATTGTCCCCCTGAGCAACCAAATGTTATGGGAGATGTAATGCAAAATCTTGTATCCAAACTCACACAACTTTCTCAAGCTATGAATCATGCAGGACGTATACATGAGCAAATTAAGGAGAAACATTCTGTTGAATCCTTCATGAGGAAGCATCCACCCTCATTCAGTGGGTCTAGTGATCCATTAGTGGCTGAAAAATGGATCAGTACCACCGAAAAGATTTTTTCAGTTCTTCAATGTTTTGAACCTAATAAAGTCATCTTATCAGTATATCATTTGGAAAGTGAAGCTGATCAATGGTGGAATCTTATCAAGAATACGAGGCTAAGAGATGAAATTGAGTCCATGGAATGGGACAAGTTCAATAACTTATTTTTCAATAAGTACTTCCCTCGTATTCTTTGAACAAAGATGGAGAAGGAGTTTCTTGAACTGAAGCAAAAGGATGATGAATATGTTGGTACCTACGAAGCAAATTTTACAAGACTTTCAAGGTACTCTTCTGGGATTATTATCCAACCTGAGAGTAAGATCGATTGATTCATTAGTGGCTTAAAACCAAGTCATTGAAGGGTGTTAGACATAAGGGACTTCAATATCTACGAGGAAATCGTTCGATGTGCTCTCAAGGTTGAGATGGAGATCGGAGTAACCCATCAGTCATATGGGTTTGATAAGAAGAGGAAAATGGAATTCAAAGGGAAATATAAAGAGCACACTGAAAAGAAGATGAGTTTTCCATTATGCTCAACGTGTGGAAATAAACATGGACGGAGTTGTCTTGTAGGGATAAGTAAATGTGTAAAATGTTGAAAGGAAGGTCATCGGGCATTTGAATGACACAATGATGGGAATAAGATGTATAATGATGCGAACAAAGAAAAGGATACACAGAGTGCACCTCCTACACTTCAATGTTACAAGTGCAAGGAAATGGGGCATTATTCCAATAAATTCCCTAATACAAGGGTTGTTGATGATGATCAACATCAACAAACTCTTAAGGATAAAGGCAAAGGAAAGTCACATGCAATTTATATCGGTGATGTGGAGTATGATAACAAAGTGGTGAAAGGTACAATTATCATCCACTCTAATGTAGAAAATGTTTTATTTGATTCTGGATCCACCCAATCTATTATTTCTGAAGAATTTTCTAAGAGTATCGCGGTATTACCTCAGCAGTTAGATGTTGAGTTAGCTGTGACAACCCCTAATAGCACAACAGTTGCATCAAAAGTTTATAATTCTTCTCTGAATGATGTTTGTGGGAAGGTGCTTCCTTCAAATCTTATGATCCTTCCTGTAGTGGAATTTTATGTGATTATTGGCATGGATTGGCTTTCTTTATATGGAGATCATATCAATTGCCAAAGAAGGGAAGTCACATTTCATATTCCAGATCAATCTGTGATCGTCTATCAATTCAATGATGAATATAACCTTCCAGTGGAAATTTCTTCCATCATATGGGTCTTGATTCCACTAAATGAAGGTTATTTATCTCAAATGGTTGGAGAGAAACTCACGATTAAGAATATTCCCACTGTACGGGGGTTTGATGATGTCTTTCCAGAGGAATTTCCTTGTCTTCCACCAAATCGTGAAGTTGAGTTTTCAATAGAACTCATACCAGGTGCTTTACCTATTTCAAATACACCTTATAGAACGGCCCCAATTGAGTTGCATGAATTGAAGAAGCAAATCCAAGATATTCATGATAAGGGATTCATACGCCCTAGTGCATCACCTTTGGGAGCACCTGTTCTGTCTGTTATGAAATAAATGGATCAATGAGACTCTGCATTGATTATCGAGAACTTAACAAGATCACCATCAAAAACTAATATCCTCTCCCATGCATTGATGACTTATTTGACCAACTAGCGGAGCTCAATACTTTTCCATGATTGATCTTCATTCAGGGTATCATCAATTATGGGTCAAAAGGGAGGATATACCAAAGACAGCTTTCCGTACAAGTTATGGACACTATGAATTTATAGTGATGCCATTTGGTCTTACTAATGCCCCTACTATCTTCATGGATCTAATGAATAGTGTCTTTAGAGACATTCTTGATCAGTTTGTGGTAGTCTGTATAGACGATATTCTTGTCTATTCAAAGATCAAGTTAGAACATGAAGATCACTTGAGAATTGTATTGAAGACCCTGAGAAAGGAGAATCTTTATGCCAAATTTATCAAGTGTGAATTTTGGCTTCATAAAGTTTCATTTTTTGAGCACATTATCTCAAAAGAGGGGATATCCACGAATTCAACAAAAACAGAGGTTATTAAAAGATGTTTGAGACCAACAACATTAACTGAGATCCGATGTTTTCTTGGTTTGCCTGGACATTATCGACGTTTTGTGAAATATTTTTCATGATTAACTAATCCACTCACCTGGTTGACTCGAAAAGGAGTTATGTTTGATTGGACAGAGGAGTGTGAAGAGAATTTCAAGGAGCTAAAATAAGGTTATCCAGTGCACCTCTGCTCACACTGCCTTGTAGTGGAGAAAGGTTTGCGATCTACAGTGATACATCCAAGAAGGGATTGGGGTGTTTTCTCATGCAATATGATATGGTTATAGATTATGCCTCATGAAAGTTAAAAATCCATGAGAAAAATTACCCAACTCATGATTTGGAGTTATATTTGGTAATCATTGCATTAAATATTTGGAGGAATTATCTTTATGGTGAAAAGTGTGATATTTATACTGATCATAAAAGTTTAAAGTATATTTTCACACAAAAGGAGCTGAATATGCACCAAAGAAGATGGTTGGAGATGATTAAGGATTATTACAGCTCAATTCATTATCACCCTAGGAATGAAAACAAGGTGGAAGATGCATTAAGTCGAGAAGACCATGCTAGCTTATCCCTGATAAGGATCACAAAAGATCCAATATTTATGGATTTACAAAGGATGGATCTTGGAATTATAATGGAAGGGGATAAATCTTTTCTTTCTAAAATGAATGTTAAACCATCTATACATGTGAAGATTAAAGAGGAACAAAAAGAAGATGTAGAGATACAAAAGATGGTGAGAAATGTACCTGAATTCAACCTTGATTGTGATGGGATAACAAGGTTCATGAATCGGGTTTGTGTTTCTCCCATCCCAGAATTAAAGAATGATCTACTGGATGAGGCTCATAGTTCTTAATTCTCTATTCATCCTAGAAGCACAAAGATGTATAAGGACCTGAAAGAGTACTTCTGGTGGGATGGCATGAACAGAGATGTTGCTGAATACGTGTTTCAATGCTTGGTTTTTCAGAAAGTTAAAGCTGAGAGACAGAAGTCTAAGGGGATGTTACAACCATTACCCATACCCGATTAGAAATGGGAAAACATCACTATGGAATTTGTCACCGGACTTCCTAAAACATCCAAAGGAAATAATGCTATCTCGGTCATAGTTGATCATCTTACAAAGTTAGCACACTTCATTACTAATAGAGAGGATTTCTCTGTAGATCAGCTTGCCAGGTTAAATGTGAAGGAAGTGGTAAGATTGCATGGAGTACCACTTTCCATTATATCTGATCGGGGTCTGAGGTTTACCTCGAAGTTCTTGCGAAGTCTTCATTATACTCTAGATACAGAGTTGAGTTTCAGCACTGATTTTAATCCTCATACAGATGGTTTGTCTGAGAGAACAATTAAAACTCTAGAAGATATGTTAAGATCTTTCTCTATGGATTTAAAAGGTGGTTGGGATCAACACCTACCTATGGTGGAATTTTCTTATAATAATAGATTTCACTCCAGTGTTAAGATGGAACCTTATGAAGCTCTCTATGGAAAGAAATGATGAAATCCAACTTGCTGGGATGAAGTTGGGGATAGAAAGCTATTAGGACCTGATCTTGTTGATGAGATGGCAGAAAAGGTCCGATCTATTAAACAACACATAAGAGCAGCTCAGATTCGACAAAAAAGTTATGCCAATGACCGAAGAAAATACCTAGAGTTTGAAGTGGGTGATAAAGTGTTCTTATGAATATCTCCATGGAAGAGATTAATGAGATTTGGAAATAAGGGAAAGTTGAGCCCTAGGTATATCGGTTCTTTCGAAATACTGGATCATGTTGGGAAGGCAGCTTACCGATTGGCGCTTCCACCAAATCTCTCTCATGTTCATGATGTGTTCCATGTATCTCTCCTGAGAAATTAGATACCCGATCCTTCACATGTACTCAGCACCAAAGTTGTATCGTTGGAGCAAGATATTTCTTATGAAGAACAACCGATAGAGATTCTGGATCGTAGCGAAAACGTCCTATGGAACAAGAACACTCGCTTGGTGAATGTTTTATGGAGAAACCACCAATTAGAAAAAGCTACATGGGGGCTTGAGGATATGATGAGGGAGAGGTATCCTCATCTATTTGTTACAAAGTGACAAAATTCGAGGGAGAAATTCATTTTAAGGGGGGTAGAATGTAACACCTGATATTTTTCTGAGAAATATTTTGTTATCATCAAAGGAATATTTCACTACTCACAACACTAGCTTGGATTGCTTTAGACGCAATCACGATCTTCCTCGATAGCTTGCATTGTACGCAATACCAAGATTTACTAAACAACGATATGCTAGTAAAATATTATTAAAACAGGCCATTATGAATAGAAATACCCATTTTTTAAAATTTTATTTTTCAAAATGGACTTTATTTTAAGAATCAGAATATCTAAATTAGCTTAGGGTGAATTTTTTGTATTTTTCTGAAAACATTCAATTTTTGATTAATAGTGAAAACACTGGGTTTCTATTTAAAAACCGAATTTTTTTAAATACTTAATTATTTTATTTAAAATTATTTTAGGTAAAAATTGATATATAATACCTATATAAGGTTAATGTAATTCATTGGAGTCATTTTTATAATATTTTCAGACATATAAAAATTTTAGTGAACTTTTCACCGTCTTTTACCCACCTCCTGGGAGAATTTGAAAATTTACATAAAACATAATTTTACCGCTTCTATGAGTCAAATTTCAAAATTCGAGAGACACGGTTAACATCAAGGAGTAAAATGTGGTTCAATATGTTAAAAATAATTTTTGAAGAATAGTAACTTTTAACTTTTATTTACCATGGTTAAAAGTAAATAGGGTAAAAATGGTATTATTATTACCCTAACACATGTATTAATTCTATTGGATAAGTTTAATTAGACCAAAAAAACCTTAGGAATAAAATATGACCATTTAAGTCCACTTGGATTAGATTATGAATTTTAATATTATTTTATTTAAAGAAGAGTTAAAATAGTTAAAATCAAAGTTAAATGACTAAAACATTTTTAATATAGGGTTATAAATAAGATAAATTCAACTATAAATATTCACTAGAAAGCTAAAATTATTTCCTACTTAATGGTTTTTTATTTATAATTTTTAGACATTAAATAATTTAATTTATTTATGACACAAAGATGATGTAGTAATTACCTAAAAAATGAAATATTAAAATAATTGATATTATAAATACACAAATAAATGTAATTTGAGACTGTATGAATTCCAATAATTTTCTAGGTTAATATTACATGTTAGTATTTATTTAAGTGACTTTTATAGAACTAATCATGCTGTTATGATTTTCACAAAAATCAATTAACAAATAGTGTCAAAATTGTCATAAAATAGTTTTTAAAACAAATATTATATTATTAATTGTTATTTTATTCCTAATAATCTAAGGATTGGACAAATGACTTAGATAAGGTTATATATATTAATAATGAACAACTTGGGGTTCGTTTTTCCTATTATAGTATGTTTATTAACCATATAGTATAAGAAAACAAGAAGCCACAGTAAAAGTAAAATTATTTAACTCAAAGTTAAATCTAAATGATAAGGTTTAAATAGTAGCCTAAACTTGTCTAAAATCTATTGGTTGAGATTATTACGACCCGTACCCAACTTAGCTTCAACATATATCATTTTTGAGCAATTATAAACCGAATATGACTTTATAATAAAATAATATTTTATGTTTTTTCTAAAGTTCCCCTCTCCTCCCTTATAAAAGGGCACCTCGTCCCTCTCATCCTCACACCAATTTGAGCCTTAAATCTCCACCAAAACCTTCCAATTTCTCTTCTCCACTTCCCTAGAAACATCTTAGAGGTACTGGCCTTCTTTAAAGACCAACTTTAGTGCCCTAATATGACGTTAAGAAGAGGCGCTTCAAAGAAGAGGTAATGTCTGTTACCGATCCTTCCAACTTTATTTCTTCTTCTACATTATCTTCATTAGTTTTTTCATTATGAAGTAACAACATCAGTATCACTAATATACTGATATGTTATTATAAATATTAAACAACCCAATTTCACTTTCTATCCATCCTACGGAAAATAAAATCACCGCGCGTGCGTACGTACGGAATACCGTCTCCACGCCGTGGTGTAATCTATTTTCCACCACCACCTTACTTGGATGGGTATAATGGTGTAAAGAATAATTATATATGATTATTGTAAATTGATATTTATTCTGAAATAGTATACATACACTTCAAAACAAGTCCACAATCATGGGAACGATATCATCGCTTGTGCGTACATACGACCTACCGTCTCCACAATGTGATGCGACTCGTTCTACATGATCTTCGATGAATAATGATTATATAAATGAATTGAATTAATAAATATGATATATATTACAATAATACCATTCTGGAAATGAGGTATCTATAACCTAAAAATAAGAGTAAGAATTTATTTGACAAAACATGTATAAGAACAAAAAGCAATAAACACCCGAATAACAAGTAGCAATGAAATATTACTAATAAGAAGCTAAGAATATGACCATATATCATATCATAACAATGAGTATGATTCTGGAATAAGTTAATAACATTATTTAAATCATTATACAGGAGGATCAGACATGTACAAAGCAAATCAGACCTAAAGTGGGGGAAAATCTCACAATCTCAATTTTTATCCGAGATTGTTTATACTTCGGTAACTACTGTGGCATATTTATCATCAAAATCCATGTTTCATAAATATGTAATATTATTTATATCCTCCTACAATTTTTTAAATCCAATTTTACCCTTTGGTGAGTTTTTGGTAAAATATATGAAAGGAATAAATTTTTGTTTTTCGTATGAGAAACTTTTTGACTTTTCCGGCCAAAATACGAGAAGAATTTGTTTCTTTAACTTATACGACATGAATGGATTTTTCGAACATTATTTCCATGAATCAACCTTTACATGTTTTCATGTTTATTTTTAATCATCTTCTTTTAGTTGGAAATTGTATGAAATGTTATGAAAGGAAAAAAAATTAAGTAGAAATGATATTTTCCTTAAGAATGAAGTTCAAGTGTTTTATCAAAATTATTTTCCATCTAAGATAATATAGGTTTATCCCAATTTTTACATTGATTTGATTATGTTATGATGGAATTATTTTTATGAAGTCCATTTTTATTATATGGATTATGTTATGATGGAAAGATGTTTATGAATCCCATTTTTATTACATGGGTTATGCTATGATATATGATTTATGATTTTGTGGAACACATAAGAAAGGTTTCATTATGAGATGGGTGGGACCTATATCTCCCTCCAATATATTTGGTAAAGATTTGTATCTCACGAGATAGACATGGCTGGAACAGCAAGTTAAACCGGTTCAGTGACGCAGGACTGGAACGAGGAGTGAACTCGGTTCAGAAATGGACTTTGTCCGCTAAGATAGTCTTGGAAATGAGTCTTGACTAATAAGAAATGATTTTCTATGATTATTTGTGTATGCCAAAAAGTTTCATGTCTTATGTTATGATTTTTGGGATTACATTTCAGTACTATGATTTATCCCATGTTATGAAATTATGATCTCTTTTTCAGGTTAAGATTTAAAAAATGATATTATGAATATGATGTGATTGATATTTCTTTTGATTACCCTTACTAAGATTTTGAGCTCACCCTTCTGTATTTTTTCATTTCCATAGGTCTAGAACAAGGGTATTAAGTAAGATATGAAAAAAGGGACTCTAGATATGAAAAAAGAAAAGGTAGCTAGTGTAGATGATTTATGAACAAGTTATTTATGTTTCCCAGTTTCTAAAGACATTATACCTATATGGCCCTTTAATGGTTTTGTTATATGTTGCAATATGTTTTCTTCAATTCTGAAGTAATAACAATGTATGTAAAGTATGGGTCATTATCAATCATGTGAATCTCTCAAGGTGAAATCAAATAAACTGTAAAAATCACAAAAAGAGGAAAATAACAATTAAATGAGGTAGATTGGATTTTCCCGGTAAACGGGCTAGCTACTCCCGGGCACAACTTATTACCAATTACCCATTTCATCCTATACCTGGATAAAAGCTCCAAAAATTAATTCAAGAAGATAATAATTCCTCTGATACGACATTGTAACATCCTGGTTCCAGAAGCCCCCAAAAGGCGACCCGTACATAGTTGGTCACATGGCCTCAAGCGCATTTCCCCGAACACCAGAGGATGTTGACTAGCAGCGAGGGCCTTGGGTGTGATAGTGGGGAAACAATTCCCTCATTAGAAGAGTACACAGTAGAAGTAAACAATTACATACAAGGGAGGACGCAGTTGTAATGACATACAAAAAAAACTGAATGTATAAACTAGATAAAATATATAAAATGACGCATGATACATATGTCTGGGAAAACAGCCAAACAACTCACAATTCTGGAATACAACAGTGCTAAACCAAAGTGCAAAAGAAAGCAGATAAACTCCACAACATCTCAAGCCATAGTTTGGTCCCATGCTCTCCAGCTCCATAGTAAGTCATGTACCTGATATAGAAGGGTGATTTACCTTATCTATACCTGCAACAATATAATCAGTTTGGGCCAACAATCATGGCCCAAATAGGGTGTGATAATAAATCCCAGAAGGAATCCACCACGAGATCTATGCCTAATAGTCAGTGATTTTCTGGCAGGTAAAGTAGAGAAGGCAATAAACAAGGAAGGTACACAGCAGTAAACAATCCACAGTTTCAGGCATTCGAATCACCTCACAGCATGCAACAACTAATCAATGAAGATAAACACAATAAGTAACCCTCTCGGAAGTACCCACAACCTATCCCCTCTGGTCCTACCTAGCAGCACAAACAAGTAGCTAACACAAGGTAACCATCTGGGAAGTAATCATAGTCTATCCCCTCTTGTCCTACCTAACAAGTACAAACAACCCTCTTGGCAGTACACTCAGTATAACCCCTCTGGTTCAGCATAAGTATAGACTCTCTGAGGAAGTACTCACCGTCAATTCCCCTTATAGTCATGTATCCGTACTAAAGGCACTCTAGGGAAGAACTAAACGTCTCATTCCCCTTGTGGTCCATGTGGAGGAACTACAGACTCTCTGGGGAGTCACTCAACGTCAATTCCTTATATAGTCTCCCATCGTAAATTATAAAGACCCTCTCGATAATCCCTTATGTATATCCTCCCTATGGTCTATACACTTGGTTCTCACGGCCCTGTGTAAGTCAATATAGTGTAGCAGCATGTAACAGCTAAGGTAAACCTCATGAACTACTTGGATAGCTTTCTACAGCATAATAGGATAATATAACAACAACCACACCATCCTACAATACTAGGAATCAGAATGTAAACACCATCCTAACAGGAAAGCAAGACCCTAAGGTGAAACAGGATAAAAATGCATGGTAATACATCCAAAGCATAAAAAACACCCTATTCACAATCAATTATCATATAATCAGGCATATTATCATAGCAGAGAAACAATTGGTCCAAAACGGTAAATGTGTTATACCCCGTTCATGGGTATTGGGAGAATGTGCACATAAAACTCAAAGTATCTCAATAGAAAGGCACAAACAACCTACATCAATGTGGGGAGATCATGATACTTGGACCATGAGGTTTGAATCTCAATATAACATCGTGGATCTATGAAAAATGTATAAAATGATCAACCCATGATAACTCATAAAAGAGGAGAAATCAAGGGATGGTGCTCTAGGAGAAGAGGGAACTCACAGATGCAATTCCAACGCAACCGTCAGGGTTTAATTCGGAGGACGGACACTCGATCGGGGGCTCATCAATGATCTACGGCTGCTCGATGAACTCGAATGAACTAGGTTGAGAATGAGATGGTTTTTCCGTCAGATGTGGCCCTAGTGCATTTAATGAAAAAAACAAAATACACAGCATGTACTTTTGATGTACACAACATGTACTCACCACTTTCGTACTCCACTTTAGGTGGACTTCAGGTCATCACACATGCTCGTGTGCAAGGCCGCTACACGGCTAACACATAGCTACCCGCGGTAACCGATTAAATGTCATGTATTTCCAAAATCACCAGAAACTCCTATTTTCTCAAAAACTCCAGGAAAAAGAGAAACTTACCTAAAAAAGAATATTCGGGTTCTTACACCAAATATAGTTATTTCCCAATATTTCACTTATTACTCATCTTTTGTATCCCCACCAAAAATATTAATACAAGAAAAAGAAAAACATTTTACATCACTTTGAAACATCATGAACTGAGATCCACTATAACAGTTCCCTCTATCAATTGGTCACATGTCCTCAATCGTGAATCCCTATACACTAGTGGTTTTCATCTAACATTGAGGGTATAATTATGGTATGGTGGGGATACTATACCCTCGTGATCAGAGTATAATAGTAGGATAATAATAAATAATACAAAAAACAAAAGAATCATTATACATAAAAGACATAGCAGTGAAAGAATAATAATATTAGAAAAAATAAGAAATGGATAGCACCAAATATGCATAACCATGCATGCATGTCCAGATGACTCTATGAGTTACAAGAATGGAAAATAAATAATAAATAATAATTAGTATATAAGGAAGGGAAAAATCCACAAGGGATATCCCTATTATCATCTGAAGCTCTATCTTAGTCATGTTCTCTTATCTCCAAGAAACAAACATAGTAGCATAAGAATAATCAAATGACATAGTCTTATAACCATGTGGTCTGTTCAGGTACCCCAGTATAATGGAAAACCAAACCAGGAGTGAGATATACTTAATAGATTTCCACCAATGATTTATAAATTAAAATTTGGCCCATCCATATAAAGTAATGGATTGTGTAGGTATATCAGAAAAGAAAATAAATAAATAAAACTATACAAGTCATCTCATGTTACAAAGGGACACCTGGCCGAAAATGTCTTCTTTGGACAAAGCTAGAAAGTCTCTTAACACACACACACACACTGATATATATACATATAAGAATATATTTATTTATATAGATTCACTATAATATTTTGAATGGTTATATATATATGCATAATTATCTTCGACTAGAGGAATAACTCAAGCGTCCATACGTAATACTACAAATAATAGTAATAGGA
Source organism: Viscum album (assembly GCA_963277665.1). NCBI lineage: Eukaryota > Viridiplantae > Streptophyta > Magnoliopsida > Santalales > Viscaceae > Viscum > Viscum album. Next base: position 502,589,078 of record OY728122.1, on the reverse strand, counting down.
GTCCCATGATAATAAATAAGGGTCATCATTCATGAGAATCATAATAAATATAGGTCATCATTTTGTGTATCATAGTCAATATAATATTCCATTTCGAGTATCAGAAATAAGATCGAGGGTCATACACAACCTCCTAATCGAGGGGGGGATATCATGCCTAGTAGCCCAAGTAATGTGGGTGTAAATCCAAGAGCCTAGACCAAGGAGTTTTATCATGTAATTTACAATGACCCTACTCTAGGTCCCTTTAGTCATTAAAAAAAATAAGGTTATCCACTTGCACTGTGAGCAATTAGCTTGACAATTCCTAAAGAGGCAACTGACATCACTCAAGGCATAGTGCGTCCTTTTCAATATAATACATTAAATAATTTGAGTCATTCCATGTGTTCATCCATTCCATTAATACAATCCATTTAAGAATAAAAAATAATTCCCCGACCAAAAGAATTCAATTTATCATTTCAATTAAAGATTAAAAAAGGCCATCTGCTTAAGCATTGTATTCCTTATAATTTGATTAATAAAAATGGAAGAGGCTATTGAAAGTCCCTACCAATTTCATTCCAATTACCCATAAGAACAATGTACTACTAAAATTAATATGGTCAAGGTGTTAAATTCAATAATAGTAAACATCCTCGACAAAAAGGGATAAAACACATGCCATGGTAACATTCATTCCATTACAATTAATAAGGTTGTTTAAATGAGAATGTAGGATATAACAACCTAGAAGAGGGTTTGGTCAATATGTAATAATATAGTGGAGTTCCACATCCTTCCACATTCCACTTAATCAACTTTTTTACATTTTATAAGATAGTACACCTCAACAGGTGGTTTTATTAAAAAAAATTGTATAATTAAATGCATTTCAGGAATACACTCTTAATTAGTGCATACATATCGAGGTCCACACCCTTAAACGATGAAAATTTAATATTCAGGGATACTAAAATTTGGTAATTAGATTCTATATAAATTATTATCCATTTTAGAGGATTTTCCTAGAAATATCATGGTATGACACAGTGACATAAATTATAATTCAATGCAACTTTAGCGAAAACCCATAGACCACCTAACTCATATATAGAATGGTATACACATATATTATTGAGGATTTAATTGATACATATTGAGAGAAATTAATGAAAAAAACGTCCTAAAATCGAGAAAATTATATCACATGAAGATAGTATAGAATTTGATAAGATTAATGAAGGAAGAATAAAGGAGGAGTTATATACTTGTAGATTTCTTCCAATGTGTTGATAAAAAACTAAAAATAAAATATGAATGAAGAAGAAATACCCATTATTAGAGGAGGAGAGGAGGAGCTCCACAAGTGGGATGTTAGGTGTTTGAATGATTATAAAGAAAGGGGGTAAAGAAATTATGAGGTAGGGTAAGTTTGGTAAAATAATTTATTTAATGAGGTATATGGCTTGGCCGCATGGTTGGACATACTTTTCCAACCATACATTGGATACATCCAAATAACGGTGTGCACATAGTTCGTGAATACAGTTTTAGAATAATTCACAAATCATGAGTTTCTCTTATATTATGGACCTATAATCTGCTACACGACCTTATGTCAAAGTGTAAACAACTAAAAACATTTAAAGACCCATTATCCCCCAAGACTATATGATTATTTTCTTCTATAAGGATGAACAGTTTCAGAAAAACTATTCACCTCTTCCATATTTTTCTATTTTTTACTTTTTGGAGATTAACACTCTTGAAACACATCCATAAATCCAGAAAACCACTTGGGCCTTAACCAAGTCCTAAAACAACAAATTTAAGTGTTCCAAAACTCATATATACATTATGAGTCTTATTATAATGATCGGCACATCCACCAAAAATAAAAATAAAAATTACTTTAGAGTTGTACCTTGTATCAAAACATGACATGTTACAAGCCAATAACACCGATTGGATGGAATTTGGTTCACCTAATCGTGTGGTATAACCAAGAAGCTCTCTAGACATTTTTGAGTAGTATATACATGGTTGGTACATGGTTTACTAACTATGTGACATACAATTCATGCCATTAATTTTTCATTTTATTTCGGATTAAGTCATGTAAGACTCATTAGTCCCGTAATATTCTATGGTCTTGAACCTATCTTTCTCCATAGGCTTCCTAGACAATTAAATTTATTCTGTAAGTGACCTTGTGATGAATCAGTATGTATTGGAGATTTATAATCTTTGGTAAGTCCTTAATCCTCCTTATTCTTCTTTTATCTACTCTTCTCCTCTCTATCTCTCTCTCAAAGCCATAGATATATTCTAATATGTATATATATATATGATAAGGTGTCAATTTTGATGAGATAATTTTGGATTCAATAGAGGGAACATTTGGTGATCTTGGATTTATGGCTTTTAATGTCATTCTTCCTCTTCACCCCTCATTAAGAGGTAGACATATTTTCTCTCATATCCACATCTTCTAGAACATGAAGGCTTAGTTTTTATAAAGATTTTTCTTATATTTTTTATGGAAACATTGTGTGATTTCATAAAGTAAACCCTTTTTGGTTTGTGTTTTGGAATATTTTAAAATTTAATATCTTTAGAAAAACCCCTTTACTAAAAATTTTAAAATGATGATTTCAAAATTATAGAATGGTTTTTATGTACACAAGATGATTGTGGAAATTTTTTCCAAATAATAATTAATTTATGTGAAATATTTAATCATGGAATTTTTCATGATTTGGTGGTTATGTAATCAATGTGGATGAGTATGGTTGAATGTTCCATCATCAAAGTAATATTGTCCATGGTCATGGAGCACCACCATCCATGGTAACACCAATACTATTTGTATGTGGATGGTTGAGTTTTTGTGTGTGTTAACACAGATAGAGTTATTCCAAATATTCATGAATGGTACTGAGAGTTATTATTTTTTCTCAAATGGATTTCCTTTATGGAATTATTTAAACTAATTAACTATTTATAATATGTTTTATATAAAATGTTCCAACCAATTATTTTTCTAGTTGTGTGTGATAAGAAATTTCTGAGGATTGACTTTGAGTTTATAATCACCCCTTTCTTTGAATATTTTTTGTGTTTAATGATTTATTAAAACAAGATTTCTGGAAGGGAAATGTGTCTAACTTCTCTAGTGAAACATCTTGATATTGTGGCCATGGAAGGGGGTGGTGGAGGTTAGAGTTGTTTAGGGAAAAACATGGAATTGTATCCCTGATATTATTGAGTCATGTTTCTTTTTTCAGTTGTTATACCTTGTTTTTTTAATATAATTTTTTAGTTTTGTACCTATTATTTTTGGGTTCTATTTCTTATACTCGTTCAACATATAGGTGTATTGGATGTTTATTATTCTATGTTGATAGGTTTTTTATTTTTTAAATTGAAAATATTCCCCCAACATTTTCCAAACCCCATGGAATTTATTATAGTACTTTGGATTCTTGGGGATGTTTCCTGGGGTTAGTGGTTGTCCACCTCTCCTACAAACAATGATTTGGGGTGGGATATTAGATGGATATCCACCATTGAGATTTGAGAGCCGAGGTTTTAGTTTGGTGACCCTCAAAGGAATTGATTAATTATACCCAGGGTGTCTCCTTGGGAAAACCTGATATTGTTATATAAGAAGATAGATGGGATCCTTAGGTTATGTGTAGATTATTATTTATTATACAGGATGAAATTTATTAATAATTACCCACTTGAAAAAATTGATGATCTATTTGATTAAAAAAATAGGTTTCAGTGGTTCTCAAAGATTGATCTCAGATTAGGATATCACTTGTAGTAGATTCAGGAGGGGGACATACCAGATATGGATATTCAATGTTTCTATGGACATTATTAGTACCTATTTATTCCCTTTGTCATTAAAAATTTATTTGTTGTGTTTATAGGAATAATGAACTGGATCATTCAATTATTCCTAAACTAGTTCTTGGTGGTCCTCATCAATGTTCTTCTCATCTACTCAGTATTAGAGTCTGAGGATCTATAGAATTTTAGGATGGTCTTTGATGTTATTTGATTTAATATGCTATATAGGAAACCCACAATGTCTCAATTATGGATAAGTTAGGTCCACATTCACTGGAATATTATCTCAAAGGATGAGGTAGCTCTAGAACTGGAGAAGATATAGGGGTGTTATCTTAGGATCCCCCCAAGAGCATTGAAGAGGTGATAAGATTTCATTTTTTGGATGGTTGTTTCAAAATATTAATTCCATATTTCCCTATGATTGTTGTTCCCTCTAATTCCATAACCTGAATTGGTTATAGTTTTTCTTTTCATAAAAAAAAGAATAAGGGACTACAAAAAATGCTAATTAGTGATGTTTTTTTCATTGGTGATGTTTTAAAACATCGCCAATTCATTTAATGACGCCTCTAGAAATTTTCACTAAATGAGGTGTCACTAATTTAGCGATTCTTATAATTGTATCAAATATGAGACACCTCATTTGGTTCCATTTTTTAGAATCATTGTTAAATAAAAGTCACTAAGTTGGTGACGTCTTAAAAAATCGCTATTTAACAACACCGCATTTACTTATGTTTTATGTAAAAGTCAGTAATTGACTTCTAACATACACACATTTCTAGAAAACATCAGTAATATTTTTTAAATGAATAAAAATGTATTTTTTAATATGATTTTAATGCAAACACTTAACCTAAACCCATTACTTACTACATCCCGCCCATACACCTCACACCCCTCCCATACTTTGCTACACCCCACCTCCAGTATGGCCCTACCTCCCTCACCCCAAAACCCCCTCATGTATATGGAAACCTCATCTTATACCACCCTTTCTCCTGTTCTCTTTCCTACTCACTAGCTTCTCTCTAACTGTGGAAAAATTGAAGCGCGGACGGAATCGAACATCGCACCTATCACTTCTGACATAATGCTTCGGTCAAGACACCTATTTAACTTATTGTTAAATTTTTATATTTTATTATATATATATTTATATATATTATTTCATATAAATATATATTATTACATAAGAATATTTATATTATATATGTATATGTATATGTTTATATTTTGTAGATATATTCATATACACGTATAAATGTGTGTGTGTGTGTGTGTGTTTTTATTATATGTATATATATATATATTTATTTATTTATTTATTTATATTTATTTTATATTATATATGTGTGTTTCTTTTATATATATATATATAATTTTTTATAATATATATATATGATTATATTATATATATATATATATTATATGTTTATATATATATATATATTTGTGTGTGTGTGTCTATATAATTAGACAGTTTCTAAAAGGTCGGTAAAAATGTCACTAAAATAGTCACATTTTCTTAAAAGCGTGACTAAGTTTAAAATATTTAATTTTATTGTTTACATTTATATATATATATATATATTAGTAATTAAAATTTAATATTGTATATATATAAATATTAATTTCTATATGTTTATATTATATTTATTTTATTTTATGTTTATATATATATGTGTGTGTATTATATTGTATTTGTTTATATATGTGTGTGTGTGTATTTATATTATATTATATATATGTATGTATGTTTATGTTTTATATTATATATATTTGTTTATATTTTATGTTTATATTATATATATGTGTGTGTGTGTGTGTGTTTATATTTTATGTTTATTTATATATTTTTATTATATATATAGGTATTTATTTTATATATATATTTTTGTGTGTTTTTATATGATATATATATATATGTTCATATACATATATATGTATATATTATATGTTTATATTAATATATATATATATATGTAAATATGTTTATATGTTTATGTGTGTGAATATATATGTGTATGTATACATATAAATAACTATAATTATATATATATATATATATAATTATTGATGTTTTAAAACGCCGGAAAAAATGTCACTAAAATAGCCACATTTTCTAAAAAATATGACCAAATTCAAAATATATGTGTGTTTTTATATATCAATATATGTGTTTGTGTATATTTATACATGTGTGTGTGTGTTTATATAAGTATATATATATATATGTTTATATATATTTATTATTGTATATATATATATTACAATGCTAATTTAGGGACATGTTTTTGGAAATTTCAATTATTTATCGATGTTTTTTCATGAAACATCCATAATTTAGCAAAGTTTTTTTAATAAAGATCATAAATTTAGCGATGTTTTTCCACGAAAAGTCACTAATTTATTGATGTTTGGTAGGAAATGTCACTAATTTAGCAACAATTGCGAGGAAACATCACTAATTTAGAAATGTTTTGTAGGAAAAACCACTAATTTAGGGACATTTTTTAGGAAACGTCGATAATTTTGAGATATTTTGTAGGAAACATCTCAAATTTAGAGATTTTTTGTAGGAAACGTCTCTAATTTAACGAATTATTTCAGGAAACATCTTTAATTTAGAAATGTTTCCAGTAAACATGACTAATTTAGCAATGTTTGTTGGAAACATTGCTAATTTATCAGTATATCCTGAAAATGTCGTGAAATTAGAAAACTAGTGATGATTTGGAAAAATGTTGTAAAATTGTAGTTTTATTGTATTGGTTCCTTTGAGGAGTCATAATAATGGTAGACAAGAACTCCCTTCCTATGGCTCCCAAAAAGGGAGGTTGAGAATATGGTGTTATTTAATGCATATAGAGTTAGAATTCAGTGTGTTTTGATTCATAGGTATAAAGTGATAGTTTATAGATCATATCAACTGATACCTCACAATTAAATCCATGAAATCCATGAATTGGAGGTGGTAGTTATAGTGTTATCCCTAAACACCAGTAACATTACCTACTTAGTGAGTAGTATGATATATATTCTAACCATGTTTTTCTAAGATACATATTTACTTAAAGATATATCAATCTGATACAGAGGCATTGGTTGGATTTCCTAAAATAATATGACTTTGAGATAGTCTCTACTTTAATAAAAATGTATTTAGTGGAAAATGTTTTATTTAAATTCTTGTTACTAAATTTCAGTTGAGGTGTTAGAGTAGTTAGCCTCAATTTATTCATCCATATTAAATAATAGAAGAGGATCATGACTCTAATTGGTGGTTGTGACTCCTCTACTACTATAATGTGTGTGTGAAGAACAACTTACAGATATTTATTGTGAGGTATTATGTGACCATATATTTAAAGGATATAGAAATAAAAGATTCTCTAAATTTGTGGAGCATGTCATCCTTATCCAAGTTTAGGTATTGGTTCTAGTTTCACACTAGGAGGAAATGTTGAGAGAGTTACATGAATATCTAATATCAGTACATCCTAGCGTGTAAAAGATGTATTAGGATCTACAATATAAGTTTTAGTGGATATGGATGAGGAAGACTGTTGTATAGTTCATCTCTCAATTCCTTACATGTGAGTAAGTTAAGGTTGTGCATCAAGTTTTAGCGTGTTTGGCCCATTCCTTGAATTGTCTTGATATAAGTAGGATAGTATTTATGTGTATTTTATGATGGGGATTCATTGTTTGGAGAGAGGACATAATGATAATTTTTTAACAGATTGTCTCATTATGTCGGTCCCCTTCCCCTCCATCCACAAGAATGTTTTTGGTTGAAATATTTGGAATATTTTCTATGTATAAGATCATTCTGATTCATGTTTTGTCATTAATTTGTTTCTATGATCATGATGTTCATTTCATATCTCATTTTTAGAAAGGTTTATAGGATGATTTTGAGACCCAATTGTGGAAGAACATGGAATTCCACTCCCAAATGGATGGATAGGTTGAGTGAGACATTCATGCCATGTAGGATATACTTCATACTTTCATACTATACTTTGGAAAAATCAAGGAATATTACCAACCCTTAGTATATTTTTCATACAATAATAGATATTATTATACTATTACTATGGAAACTTTTGACACCCATAATGGGATTCCTTATATGTCACCACTGTAATAGTTGTAGTTAGAAAATTCATCACTAGTGGGGCCTATGATGGTGTTCGTTAACATGGAGAAAGTGGGTATCATCCAAGATTATATGAGGATGGCTCATAATTATCAGAATTCGTACATGTAATGACAGAAATATTATATTGGAGTTTAGTGATGTAGATCATATTATACTGAATGTCTCACTAAAGTGATGTTTTCATAGATTTGGAAGCTACATAAATCTATCTCCATGATTCATTAGTACATTTTTTATTTAACATAAGTTCAGTGAGGTTTTTGACCAACTTGATTTAACTCTATTGTTAGATCTGTTTCATCACATCTTTCACATGTTTTAGTAGAGGAGATACATTCAAGATCCATGGAATATTATTGATTGGGGTGATCTGGACATCACGGAAAAAACTAAATTCCCATATTAATTGGTGGAAATCAACAATTTAAATTAGAATATACATATTTGGAGAACAACGCCCCTTTTTGAATTCTCAATAAGCATAACATTCTTCAAGACAACTCATGGGACAAGGAAAACCATATGCGAGCTCAGTACCCAAACCTGTATGAGTATATCCTCTTTTTTGGGATAAATTTCCAATATATTAGGGAGAATTTAATATCTTTAGTTTTTCATATTATACCATTTTTATATTTCAAATAATATTTCTATATTTATTCATAGTGTTAGCGTAGATTTTTAGACATTATATGTTATCATTTGTGATATAATAAAAATATTAAATTTATTAACTCCCTCAAATCATTAAATTAAAAAATAATGTATTACCCCTTAATAAACTCTCATAAGGGGAAACTGAGACTATATTTGAATCTGGAAGATGGGTATCACCCTAGGCATAACATAAGGTTTGTTCATATGGGACATCCGGATGGTTCCCAATCAAGGGTGGATATTATAGGAATTATATTAATTAAATTAAAAAATAAATTTAACTAGATAATTAGATGCCTAAGATTTATAATCTCATCAAAATCCACATTATATTCATTATCCATGGTTATCGGCATATCCCCATGATATTAAGAGGGAGGGGGAGACTCCATAGGGAGAGACTTCAAGAATGATTGAGGTGGGTTCATGGATCGGTAATTGGAATAAGCAGAACTCATCATCAACATCAATGTGGGTTCTTTATTCATCAATGATCTATCCATTACTATGGTACAAAATTTTTATCTTCATTTTTTTGTCTCATTATTAAATTATTTTGATTGTGGACTAATTCTACTAATAATTTAATTAATAATCAACCACCTCTTTGCCCTATTAATTTATGTTTTAACCTATGATTTTGGAATGATTGATTCTAGAATGAGCTATTATAATAAATTTAATTGTATTTCAAAACTGAAAATGATAATTAATCATGTATTGGTATCAATAGTTCTCACTATTGTGTTTTATGGGTTTCCACCTTTGTTCGTTATGCATCAATCACTGGTATTCAGTTTTTCTTGTGATTCAACCCTTCCTCACATAGAAATTCAATTTGGGATTGATCATTGGTTTCGTGGGTCATTTTTTTGGATTCGTATTTTGGAATTGTGTATGTTATAGGATTAAAGATGAAAATTATAATTCTTTGTTAACTAGAGAGGAAGGTTCACATGAGTTGGGGTGTGTGGTATAATGGACCTTCGACCGATGATGGAGATTATGATGATTGGTGGTGAAATCCAATTTTTGATGAGATTAGATCCATAGATGATGTGTTTAGAAGAGGTTTACACATGATTAGTACATACATTTAAATATTTTTTGATATTTGCAAAGACATGTTTACAAGGTGACTAATTTGTATAAAAACTAACTACACGACATATAGTTCAAAAGAACACACATTTTTTTCCAGGGAGATGCGACACTAGGTTTTCCGAATGAGAAATTTATCAAAAAACCATTTGGTGAGTCACCAATTTTTTATTACCCTAAACATCCAACCCATCATGTAAATAGTGGAAACATCTTGGAACTGGTGGGGTCTTACACGTCAAGTGGAAGGGCTGTAAGCCATGGGACCCTATTGAAACATGAATTCGGTAATGAGGCACACATTGAGTGTCAAACCAAGGAATACACACTGTGTTCCTATACTCATACACCCTATTGGTTATATTACTCATTCCATGTTATGTGATTATGCCCAACCATATTTTTTTGACAAAGGTTGACATTCCATATACCCTATTAGACTCATTGAGTTCCTTTATTTCACCTCAAATAAGACCTATGGGCTACCTTGATTAGTATAATTACACATAATAATTGATACTGGTTTTGGTGATTATATCAATGATATCACCCATGTTGATAAAACCAATATATTCTTCCTAGTGAGGTTTTTTTCTAAGTAGAGTTTGGTTGGGATCATCAGAGTTGGTGCAGAGAATTGTACTCCCTTAATATTAGGACTCTATTAGGGTGTATATATCCCAAGTATCTATATAGGTAGGTTTGATACCCCCCATAAACTACTTTGGTTTGGGTATTCCTTTGGTGGAGTCAGTACTCCATCATATAAGAGTTCCAGTGGGGTGTAGGTCCCCAATTGTTGTCAATACTCCCATAGTTTCAGAGTCCATTAGTGATGTTTGGGTCCTCAAATATGATTCTAAGGAGTTTAAACATGTAATACATGAAACATTGGGAAAACTAACATATTTCTATTATTTTTATCTAATAATGAAGATCATACACTATGAACCAGGTTCTTATTTTATCATATCTAAGTTTCCCTCTCAGTACCCTTCGGATTATGGATTTGTGATTAATATATTTGGAAGTTTTAATTCTTGGTAATTTTAGGTTTTCATACACTACTAGAATTAAGTCTATTTGCAATGGGATCCTATAGAAAATATTCTTTAGCCACGGGGACCTGTCACAAATATCCCGTTGTAGAAAACAGAAAAACAAATACATTTTTTACAACAGGACCATCGAAAATATTATTTTTTGCGACGGGAAAAATTCACATCGAAAATAAGCAGCTGATTATATACATTATATATCGATCAACATTTTTCGATAGGCCCATCGCTAAATTTTATTTGTGATGGGTAAGTTTCCCATCACAAATAACAGACCAATTATATACATTATAGATATATATAAAGGCTTTTTGCTATGGGGTTTGTCGCAAATACTATTTGTGATGGACCGTCATCCCGTCGCAAATACTAATAATAAAAAATTATATTTAGATTATTTTCAATGGGATCCCATCACAAAATGTCCCGTTTCAAATACTAAACATAATAAAAAAATAAAAAAAATTATGATTAATGAAAAAATTATACTAAAAAAATTAATAGAATTATGATTAATGAAAAAATTATATTTTTATTCTTAAAATAATAAAATAATAAAATATTATTAAAATTATCAATATTTATAAAAAATATAAAAAATCATAAAATATTATTATTTTTAGTAAAATAAAATTATTAAAAAATAAAATAGTAATAATAAATAATAATGTATTAAAAAAATTATGCAATATTTTCACCAATATAAAATACAGAGACTGTAAATAGTTCATATTACTACAAATCTTGAATAAAAATGTTTTTAACAAAAAAACAAATCATTGGGGGTTGTCTTCTGGAGGAGGTGGAGGAGGTGGAGGAGATGGTGGAGGAAACTCCATCCCTAAACTACAAGTCAGACGGTGCATGTACGCCATCTACTCATGATGTGGTTGTTTTCACTGCTACTCCCATTGACACATATCCTCCTTGTGCTGCTACTGCCGCCGACACAACTCTTCATGCTGCTTATGCAAACCCTCTATAAGCTTAGCCAGAGTTCGCAACTACTCCTCATACTGTGAGGCATAAGATGACGCCTCTCGATGATCTCCTCTCAAGCTAGACGCTGACATCACAGTAGAACCATAGTAAGTACCAAGAGTCAAATGAGTGTTGATACCAACTACTCGGCCATTCTCAATGCCATACTGTGTCGCCTGCATCCATGCCGCCTCATTGAAATGGTGGGCACTGGTCTGCTCAGTCATCTCATCCTGACTCTTAGCCTGTGTCTAAGAGGTCAAAGCCTCATATGACTCCTTCAATTGAATTTTTAAATTTAAATTGTGAAAATATTATATACTGTTAATTTAAAAACTGAAAAAAATAATACTAACCACAATTTGATGTTAGAGATCACCTCTAATATCTCCAGTGGCCGGATCACTGTACGTCCTCTGATAAATGACGAACTCCATAATATTGGGATGCTTGACTTCCTACATAAATATAAAAAAACAATTTATATTTAATGTTATATATCATATTTACAAAATATAATTACCAGATGCTCTCTATGCATACTGAATGTACGACTACCAGCTCGATGTTTCACCTCCTATCTCCCCCAGTTTTATCGTCCCACTCAAGATCTCCTCTGAAATCCACCACCCAACCATTATAAACATAATCCATCCCAAACGTGATATAAAATGTACTCTGGTAGGTGGGCTCTACAAAAATCATCAAATTCTATCACTCATACTTTCTTAATGGTTGTTCTTCTCAAATTGTGAAAAAATGACAGAAACACTCACGCATATACACCTGTTATGCCATGTGGATAGCGTCACACATGCTATCATCAATGTGATACCATAAACCCTAAAAAAATTATAATATCAAGTTATTAATAAAATAAATTTCAAAATAAATATTCTTTATTTACATACTATTCAATGATCGAACATGTCGCACCACACATCAATGGGAATTTGTTCTCATGTGATCCATGGATGAGAAAAATAACTGTGCAACATAGATCTCCCATGTCCAATAGCTACATGCTCTAAATTTTGAAAAATAAATAAATAATCAAACAATTTTTATATATATAAATAAATTAGTGAAATCTAACTAAAAATATGCAGGTTATCATACCTTCGTGTGAGTAGATCGAAACCAAGACTTGGACGTCACTCAGGGATAGGTTCGGGAATCATCAATCGCATAAGACCACTCCCCCTCTGCATACCCCCTGAACCGTTAGTAGGTTGAGGGTCAGATGGTCCACAATCCCGCTCATCTAAAGGTAGATCAGCCTCTTTTTACTCATGAAATATATTAGGATCCATCTGAAACACAGAATGATTGTTGTTAGAAGATAGTTGAAAATAACTATTATATATAGATATATATTAGTTATTATTATAACCAACATTTTATTGTGTTAATTTCCATATTTATCCTTATCTCCATAGTTGTCCATATCAATGTCGTCATCTTCCTCCCCAACGTCATAAATATTCATATGAGTTTTAGTTTCATCATCTCATGTCATTTAAAATTCATTTGTAACATCATTAACATCTTTATCATCACTGATCCTTAATTGTGGAGTGTCATCATCGATATTCACGTCTCTTTGTGAAAAAAGATATATTTTGAACTGTCTCTTGAAAAATTTCAATTTCTTCCACTTTAGTGGAATCACATTTGGTTTGAGTAAACTGTTTTTCCCGATATTTCATTTTTATTATGCTCCACCAATCACTCAAGTATCTTGAAGTAGCACAGTAATTTGCGTAATAAATTTGATTTGCCTATTGAAGCCAGTAAAAATGGTTCATGTACTACAAGAAGACTTTTAAATTTAATATCGACGATTCCATGTGTCACATGAACATGAAATCCTCTCTTAGTATCTTACCACCTATATTTAAACATCGTTATGTAATTCTGTCCTAGATTACACAACTCAATAATTTCATCCAGAATTCCATAAAAGTCAACTTCAGTTTCTCTGTGATGCATTCCCCTCAAGCAATCTCCACTTATCATTGTTTTTTATTCCCAATATGAACATGTATGATATTGAAAACCATTCACCATGTATGCATTTTAAGATTTAAACATTTTGGATGGTGGGTTACTCAATATACATAGTCACTTTTCAATTTTATTAGTATGTTGAGACAACTGAAAATTTGAAAAACAATTATCAATATGATAAATAATAAATGGAATTTATATTAACCCATAAATAATTTATGTTACAAATTTTTGAAACCATTGAGAAAAAAATTTGTCTGCGTTCTTGAAAAGCAGCTGCAGAAATTTGTGGAAGTTCTGTCTTGATATGATTATAATATAACCTAAAAATAAAATATGTTTACACACTACAACATAAATTATAGAATAAGTGATATAAACACTCACATCACAATTTATGTCATTTCTTCACAATTGAGCATAACATATGTATGAGATCTGTGGTGTTCATAATCTAAAAGCCATCGTTCATGAACTCCACCGAAACCATTATCTGGATGATTAAAAATGATAATTTATTTTCCATTTCATCATTAACATTCCCCTCGTTTCATCCCATGTGATTATGTTTTGAGGGATATTGAGATCCAAAATAATGAGAGCAAAAAATCAATTTCCTCTTGAAAATAAGCTTCAGCAATTAAGCCTTCAACAGATGCTTTGTTACGTACATTTTTCTTCAATTTCCTCATGCATATCTCGAATGGTTACATCCATCTAAACTGTATAGGACCTCCACAATTATCTTCATGTGGAAAATGTAATATTAGATGTTTCATTATTTAAAGAAAGCCTGCGGAAATATTTTTTCCAGTTTATATATAATTATAGAAACATCTTCTTCCATTTTTCTTTGGGAATCATAGACTGTTGTTAATGCACAAATGTCTACAAAAAAATATGATATATCTATTATCGAATCCCAAATCATATAATTCAACAAACCTCGGAATCCAATCGGCATAATTCTTTCCACTATAACATGACAATCACGACTTTTTAATCTGATAATATAACCAGTATTAACACATCTGCCCAAATTGGAAGCACAACCATCTGAAAGCCTCAAATCAGAAATCCACTGAAAAAATAATAAGTGACTCTATTTGGATAGTGTATAAGCTACTTTTGGTTTCATTAACCTCTGTGATCTGATATTTTCAAATAGTTCATGTTCTCGTCGCCAGCAAATTTGGGCAATATCTAATCATTCCTTTTCAGTATCTTCGGTCTTACCTGGTGTATCCACAACTATATGAAATAAATTATGAAAATAGTTCTTCTTAATATGAATGACATCCAACATGTGGTGGACCCACAAATCATACCAATATAGAAGATCCCAAAAAATGCTTCATTTTATCCAATTATGTTCTTTCCCAAAGCCATCAATTTTTTTTTTGGTTCATTGATGGCCCAAATGTGATGGGATGTAATGAAATTACAACTGATTCTAACTATGTACCTGAGATCATCTTTGGAGGTTCATCATATTCAATTGTACCTTTTCTGAAATGAGATTAGTTCCTCATAAAAGAATGATCGGTTGGAAGAAATTTGTGGTGACAGTCATAACAGCAAGGTTTTTTTTCCATTGATGAGCATAAATCCTTTGTTGTCTTCCATACAATAAGGAAATGATTTTGGACCATGTGTACTCCAGCTAGATAACATGCCATATTCCAGAAATTCACTAATCATCCACATCAATGCATCTTTTAATATAAAATTTTTTTTCATAGCAATATCATATGTACTAACACCATCACTCCACGATGCATTTAACTCATCAATAAATGGCTTCAAATAAACATAAATATTCTTTTTCAGATGTATTGGGATTAATAGAGTCAAAAAGATATAGGGCTCCTTCATCAATATCAATGGAGGTAAATTGTACGGAGTTATAAAGATAGGACAACATGAATACTGACTACCATAAGAACCAAATAGACAAAAACTGTCATTAGAAAGACCCAATCACACGTTTTGGGATTCTAAAGAAAAGGACGGATACAGATGGTCAAACTGTTTCCATGAATCACCATCAGATGGATTATTCATGCTTTTATCAGTTGAAATCATGGTTTTGTGCCATGAAATCATTTATGCAGTGTTCTGATACATAAATAAACGCTACAACTTGGGTGTAAGTGGAGATATCTCATCTTTTTTACTGGAATTGATCCAGACTTCCATGTTTGAGCTTCTTTATACCGTAATTTTCCACATGTGGGACAACTATCCAATGACTCATTTTCATTATAATGTAAGACTTAATCATTTGTACATGCATGAATCATTTGATAATTAAGGCTTGTATTACAAACCTTCTTATTTCTCTCACAGTAATTTGCATGCAACATATTTCCTTTAGGTAAAAATGTTTTAAGCAAATAAAACATCTGATCAAAACAGTTGTATGACATTGCATTATCTGATATAATACCCACAAATTTTTTAACAGCTTCTAATTTTCTTATCTTGGAACTAGGATATAATAAATCATCAGAATACCTCAATAACTCATAAAATTCCAAGGGTGCCAACTCAAGATTTAAATCCCTATCATCTTGAGTTTTGGTTTTTGGAACCGATGGTCCTCCAAAATCATGTACTAAATTTTGAAACCGTGATAGATACAGAATCAAGTTATAAGTATATTCTATGGAAGTGAGTTCACCATGTTGATACCAAAAAACATAATCTGGTTGAAAACAAATCCACAAGATAGGTCCCCCAACCTTATCAAATGTGTCAAATGTTCACAGAAAACATTTTTTACAAGGACACTTAATTGTGCCTTCTAAAACATATTTTGGTTTTTATGAGGAAAATGATAAGAAAGCTTCAATATCCTCAATATATGTAGGATTTAAACAAGAACCATTTGGATTTCTGCGTTGATTTATCCAAACACAGTCATCTAATAATGATTGATGTCGATTTCCTTGTTCTATATTTTTCTACAAAATATAAATCATCACAGTTTTTGAATAATTAGAAATTATAAAAACACTATCTAAAAAAGAAGACACATAATTACAATTATTTCTTAATAATTATCATTAAATTTAGGCGACACAATTTCCAATGGATTGACGGCTACTCTTTTCTCTGATGGCTCATTTACTTGCCTCTTTATCACACTTAAATCACAATAAAGAATGTTCTTGGAGGGACGCTTATTCATTCTCATGCATATGAGAATGTATAAGAGTACCTCCAAGCAGTTTCTTCATTAAAATTTTAGTGTGACAAAGATGCAAGTAAATGATCCAACAGACAAAATATCCACCTTTTCGTCGATGATTCATCTTCTTCCAACTATCACCGCTTGAAAAAATTATAAAAAATCTGGTCCTGTGAATGAATATTCAAAATCATGCCTACAATATTGGATATACATATGTAGCAACATACTTTTCAGAATGTTTTGAGTTGGTGAAAGTTGAAAGTAGAAGAGTCATCGACCAAAAGGAGTGCCGTCAATCCACTGAAAATTGTGCCAAGTTATTACAAGTTATTAGAATTTATTCCTCTTTATTCCTATTTAGTCCTCTTTATTCTTAATTACTTATCTTTATTCCTAATTACTCCTGTTAACTCCAAATTACTCCAGTTAACTCCTAGTTACTCTTGTTAACTCCTAATTACTCTTGTTACCTCCTAATTACTCTTATTAACTCCAAATTACTCCTGTTAACTCTTAATTACTCTTGTTTACTCTTAATTACTACTGTTTACTCATAATTAGACTTTTTTACTCCTAATAACTCCTATTTAGTGCTAATTATTCTTAATTACAGCTAATTATTCTTAATTAATACTAATTATTCCTAATTAATGCTAATTATTCCTAATTAATGCTACTTATTCCTATTTATTGCAATTTATTCCTATTTATTAGTAATTATTCCTATTTATTAGTATTTATTCATATTTATTAGTATTTATTCTAATTTATTGCTATTTATTACTATTTATTTGTATTTATTCCTATTTATTTCTTTTTATTACTATTTATTTCTATTTATTTGTATTTATTACTATTTATTCTTATTTATTTCTATTTATTTCTAATTATTCCTATTTATTAGTAACTATTCATATTTATTCCTAATTATTCCTAATTATTACTAATTATTTCTATTTATTAATATTTATTAATATTTATTCCTATTTATTTGAAATTATTCCTATTTATTCTTATTTACTTCTAATTATTCCTGTTTACTGCTAATTATTCCTAATTAATGCTAATTATTCCAAATTAATTCTAATTATACTTATTTAATTCTATTTATTCTTATTTATTGCTATTTATTACTATTTATTAGTATTTATTCCTATTTATTCCTATTTATTACTATTTATTCCTATTTATTCCTATTTTTATCTATTTTTTTCTAATTATTCCATTTTATTCCTAATTTTTCCTATTTATTCCTAATTATTCATATTTATTACTAATTATTTCTATTTATTATTATTTATTACTATTTATTCTAATTTATTGCTAATTATTCATATTTATTCTTATTTACTACTAATTATTCCTATTTACTCCAAATTATTCCTAATCAATGCTAATTATTCCTAATTAACGCTAATTATTCTTAATTACTACTAATTATTCCTAATTAATGCTATTTATTCCTATTTATTCGTTATTATTCCAATTTATTAGTAATTATTCTTATTTATTAGTATTTATTCCTATTTATTAGTATCTATTATTATTTATTAGTATTTATTTTATTTATTGTTATTTATTACTATTTATTGCTATTTATTCCTATTTATTCCTATTTATTTCTAATTATTCCTATTTATTTCTAATTATTTATATTTGTTACTAATTATTCCTTATTATTACTAATTATTACTAATTATTACTAATTATTCCTATTTATTTTTAATTATTCCTATTTATTACTCATTATTCTTAATTATTACTAATTATTACCAATTATTCATAATTATTACTAATTATTCCTATTTTTTACTAATTATTATTATTTATTACTATTTATTCCTATTTATTACTAATTATTTCTATTTAATACTAATTATTCATATTTATTACTAATTATTCCTATTTATTACTAATTATTTCTATTTATTACTTATTATATATATTTATTACTGATTATTCCTATTTATTAATAATTTTTCGTATTTATTACTAATTATTTCAATTTATTACTAATTATTCCTATTTATTAATAATTATTCCTATTTATTCTTATATTTTATTAATTATTCCTATTTATTGTTAATTATTCATATTTATTTCTAATTATTCATATTTATTACTAATTACTCCTATTTACTACTAAATCTTTCTATTTATTACTAATTATTCCTAATTATTACTAATTATTCCTATTTATTCCTATTTATTATTAATTATTCCTATATATTATTAACTATACATATTTATTACTATTTATTCCATTTTATTACAAATTATTCATATTTATTAGTACTTAATTCTTAATTATTAGTATTTATTACTATTTTTTACTATTTAGTCCTATTTATTACTATTATTCCAAATTACTACTAATTACTACTAATTAGTACTAATTATTACTAATTAGTAATATTTACTACTAATTAGTATTTATTATTACTAATTTGTAATAATTATTCCTAATTATTCCTAATTATTCCAAATTGTTCCTAATTATTCTTTATTGTTCCTAATTATTCCTAATTATTTGTTGTTATTACTATTTGTTACTATTTATTACTAATTATTCCTATTTATTTCTATTTATTCCTAATTATTCCTATTTATTAGTAATTATTCCAAATTATTAAAATTTACTACTAATAATTCCTATTTATTCCAAATTATTCATATTTGTTACTTTTTATTCCTATTTATTACTAATTATTCCAATTTATTACAAATTATTCCTATTTATAACTATTTATTCCTATTTATTACAATTTGTTCCTATTTATTACTAATTATTCATATTTATTACTAATTATTCTTATCTATTACTAGTTATTCCTATTTATTATTAATTATTCATATTTATAATTATTTATTCATATTTATTATTAATTATTCATACTTATTTTTAATTTTACCTATTTATTACTAATTATTCCTATTTATTATTAATTATTCTTATTTATTATTATTCATTATTATTTATTCCTATTTATTATTAATTATTCCTATTTTTTCATATTTATTTATAATTATTCCTTTTTATTACTGATTATTCCTATTTATTACTAATTATTCATATTTATTACTAATTATTCCAATTTATTACTAATTATTCATATTTATTACTATTTATTACTATATATTCCTATTTGTTACTATTTATTTTTAATTATTCCTAATTATTCCTAATTATTTCAAATTAGTCTTATTTGTTGCTAATTATTCCTATTTAGTGCTAATTATAAATATTTGTTCCTAATTATTACTAATTATTTATATTTATTACTAATTATTCCTATTTATTATAAATTATTCATATTTTTTTACTAATTATTCGTATTTATTAAAAATTAGTAGTAATAATTTCTATTTATTATTACAAATAAATATTGTTAACAAAACAATTTAAATCCAATTAAATTAAAACTAATCAAAAATAATTAAAATTCACATAAAGAATTAAAATAAATATATAATTATATAAAATATAAATACCTTTAAACTTGATCTTCTATTGATGTAGACGGTTTCAAAACATTTTCGTCAAAAAAAACTAACTCAAACAAATTTTCACTCTAAAAATAGGGTTGAGAGAGAGAGAGAGAGAAAATGAGAATTGAGAGAATGATTTGAAGAAACATATGGGGGTATATAGAGGTTAGATTAGTTGTGATGGGCCCTTTTGTGACGGTATTCCCGTCACAAATACCATTGCCCACATTAATTGTTCTCCCCGGTTAAAAATGAATTTGTGATGGACCCCGTCGCAAAAGTTATCTGCCGACACACGTTTTGCGATGGGGCAACCACCCGTCGCAAACACCCATTTACCGTTACTGGGTATTTGCGATGGGCCCCGTCGCAAATACCTCCGAGGGATGAACTGTTTGGGACGGGAGTAATCCTCCCGTCGCAAATAACCTTCACGTGGTTTTCCGCGCAAACCACGCCAAACCACAAATTACTATTTGCGACGGGCGACCATAACCAGTCGCAAATAACAAGTTATTTGCCACGAGGGGGGGGGGGTCTTCCCGTTGCAAATAATCTCTAGACTGGAATATTTCCAATGGGAAGTAATCCTATCGCAAATAGCCAATCACAAAAATTTGTTTTTCCCATAGTGCTACTAGATAAGTATTTATTCACCCCTATTTGGGATTTATTGGAATTTTTTGTGTTATATAAAGATGTTAGGATGGTTAACATAGATCTAGGTAGACTTGGTTTGGGTGGTTCTTATTGGTGTTTTCTGTTGGTAGTAGCATGATTGCGGTTCTCCTTTGGTGGTTAAATACTAAGATAATATTATATTTGATTGATAAGTTAGACATACAATTTTTTGGGCATGTATTATTCCCATCATTACTTTGGTTATGATCTTTCAGGATCTATTTTGGGTTATTATATTTTATGTATTCATTTATTATTCCATTTATTTATTATCTTACATTATTATAGTGTGTGATTAGATATGTGTCTCTATGAAGCTATATTATCCTATGACCACCCTTATATGTGATATAAAAACTCAGTGCTAGTAAATATCCCCCGGGCTATTTGATGTGGGTTTGCGGTTTCACACTCGTATTACCACCGGCTAGATGGCCCCCAAAATGTTCGGTCATGTCAATAATTTATAAAAATAATGATAATAATAATAATTTTTTAAAAACATGTAATCATGGATAAGATGATTCCCAATTATTAGTAAATATTATGCCAAAACATTGATCATTTTTAATATGATAAACGAAAAGATTACATTCACTTTTTTGTAATGAAACAATAATATAAATGAAAATGAACCATGTAGATAACATTAAAAATATATTCCTTTTACACGTTTGTAATGATATTAAAGTTAAATTAAAAATTACTTCAATAATTCACATAGGTATAGCTAATAATATTTTGAAAAAAATCAAAATATAATCATGGAGGAGAAAGATCCCCAATTGAAAAAAAGATTGGGTCAATTACACTTAAAAGTATACATTTATTTTAATTGTGATCTAAAGGGAGGTGAAATTGTAAGGTGATTTTTAAAACTCTTAAATAACAAAAGGATAAGAAAATTAAAATTTTTTTAAATATAACTAGAATAAAAGTTCATGGAATATAAATCTAGTAATAAATAATATTGGTTTCAAATAGATATTGGAATGAAACACTAACATTTTATTATAACATCCAGAGAAGCGCTTTAAACTCTCATATGATAAATATAATAATCATTATGAATTATATCATAATATTACACATAATATTACCTTTTATACTCATCATTTAAAATCATTTATTAAAAATATATTTGTTAGTTACTGTTTATTTTTTATCATTATATGGTACAATTTTTTTTATTTTATATATGTTTTGTAATGGATATTTTGATACTCATTTTTTTGGAAATGAAGTTCTCGATTAAAATATTATTCAAAGTAGTGGAATCATTAAATTTCAAATATTAATTTATTTTCAAGTTTATTTTCTATTAGGTGTGGGTATGGTTCAAAGTAGTGTAATCCCATAAGATAAAGATTTGGTTAATTTGTTGATGTCAACAAGTTAAATTATAATGTCCATTAATTTTTATATAACTATTATAGAATAAAATTCACAAAAAATACACATTAATATCATGTAATACCAATGTTATTTTATTATTTCTTATTCATTATGAAAATTATATTGTTGGAATAACATCATTCAAATAGGTGGTTGAATTGACCCAAACAAGAATAAGATATACTTATAGAATGAGTAAAATGTTAATGACATATAGTATTTGTATCATTATCACAAAACCATAGTGATATTAATATAATATAATAATAATTTTTAATGTGATTTATAAATTTTTTAGGTAATAAGGTAATTTACAAAGTAATAGAATATCATATATACTTACACGATTTCTCCACTTCTCAAATTGGACTCTATCAAAATGTATTATTTAAGAATCTCCTTGAGAAAATAATCAATAAATTTTCTAACATGATTGTATAAAAGTAAAAAATTGGAATTTATTAAATAAAGGAAAAAATAATAAGAGTTGTATTGACGTATTGGGGGAGAGGTCATGTTATAGGTATGTTTGAGTGGGATTTCCTCAATTTCCCATTACTTCTTTTCTAAAGAAGATCATTTTTATATGAAAATTATCTCTACAAAAGGAAAAAACTAATGAAGATCTAGAATCCCAACACTATACACTTTTATTTTAATTTTTAAAATTTTTATTGTTCATTTTAATTATAAAATTCATTTTACAATTTTAACATTTTACCAATGTCATACATTATTGTAACACCCAAGAGTTTTGGAAGATATTTTTTCAAAAAAAATCAATACTATTTTTGGTTACATTCTTCACACGTAACACTAAACTAAAAAGATTCATGAAATATTCAATAAGTATTTTTAATAAAATATATGAATAATATAACCCCTAGAAAATAAATTGATTGTAATCAACTAAAAATGCATAAAAAATATGATTAAGATCTTTTGATATATTAAAATATTATTTTTCAATAAAAGAAGTATTTCTTTATATAATTTATGTAACGCCCTGGCCCCAGTTACCCAGAGTCGGTGCATTATAAAATAACATTGGCATGATACAAGGAATCATGTCTCTAAAGACTGATCAGTTTAGTAGCATTGGAAGTACTAGATACATACATAAGTTTTATATTACATTATGAAATAAATAAAAACAAAATTATTTCCCCCTTCAGCACACTCATATCCTTGGCATATCCCTGTAGGTTAATCATAATTTACTTCTTCACATCCTAGAAAAAATAAAACATAGAAAGGGGTGAGCTCAGATGCTCAGTAACGATAAAAATATTGCGGAAACTTTCATAAATAAGCATAAACATTTAAGGAAATGTATAAGACAAAAACAAAATCCTTTAAAAATTAAACTTCAGCATAATATGGCATAGATAAATAAAATAATTCCATTTATTTATTCACATTGATATTATACTAGTCAAATAATCACATGTAATATCAATAGCTAATTTTATAATGATGGAATGCATAATTTGAGACATCATAACCACATAGTCAAGGCCTCGTGCCAAGAATAAAAATAAGATTTTTTCAATGCCTTGTTCCAAGACACTTGTTTGTTTCATGAGACCTATCGATGCATCGAGGATCTATAGTGGGCTCCACCCGTCACTTACTAAGTCCAATTCATTCCTCATATGAAAAGGTTGAAACATAACATAAAAATTCGTAGTAAAACTAGCATACGAAGTGTTAATACATTAACTATAAACCATGAATGGTATAAAAATAACAAATCTACATTCAAACAGATAACAAAACCTTCAATACAATATACATGATTTGAATCATAATAAATCAACTTAAAAAAACTATAAAATCCATTAATGGATGTTGAAATAGCTGAAATCAAAACTATTTAATAGAAATATATCTTCCTATTTTGAAATCATTTAAAGGTCATTTAATTATAAAAGATAAAATTTATTTTGAAAATATTCTAATATGCCTGTAAGGGATGATTAAAAGGTGTTATAATAGTGGATAATATTTTCACCTGCCGTATAAGTTAAAAAAACATTCTTACCTAAATTTATCGAAAAGGTCATAATGTACCTTGTTTGGAAAACGATAGAGAGATTCCTTTCAAACCATTTTATAAAAAATTAAACATGTTTGTAAATGACATTAACCCATACTCTATTAAATTGTAAAAATTTTGTGAAATACATTTTTGTAAAACATGGATGTGGATGATAAAGAGGTTCCAGTATATACTTATATAAAAACAACCTCGGATAATAAAGATACTGTGAAATTAACCCTTAACTTGTACTTTTCCTTGGTCGAGAGTACATTAAAATCCTTTATAATAGTTAAATCGTCATTATTAAATTATACAAGAACCACATATATAAATATGATATCATATATGATCCTCTAATATTTCTTTGTTATTAATATTTTAGTAGTATCATATTTATGTGTGTTGACTGATTCATTTTCCTTAATATGTTTTGTTACATAAGTCATGTTTGTTATGGATAGGATGTATTTGATTCATATCAATAATTATATAGTGTTCTTAAATATTATTTTTAAAAATAAAATGAAAATTATTCTTGAAAGGTTATGATGGGGAATGAATCTCATCGCGTTCGTGGAGACGGTAATCCGTACGTACGCACGAACACTACTTCCATTTCAGTTTTTTTTATTTTAAATGGAAAGAAGACCAAATGATCGATAGATATAGTATTATTATAGTATAATATAATATTTTATATACATTACATAAGTTCATTAACACCATACTTTATGTGTTCCATGTATTGTATGAATGAGTCATATCACTTTGAGGGGGCGGTAGTCTGCACTTCCTCAAATGAAATTATTGTATATATACAACATGAAAAGAAAAAAGGTATGCTATAAAAGAAAATTATTGAAAATTATAGATTAAAAAAATATCATAAATATAATATATAATTATACTTCCATCATAATGGACACCATAAGAGTTGGTAGTAGAAGATTGAACAATCATCGTTCTATGAGATAGTAGTTCAGCGTCCATTGAAACATTATGTTCTATACCCATTATATGGAGGTGTGTGTAAGTGTAGTTCAAATGCTTCTCATAGAAATAATCTAGTATATTTAGGATACTGTTGTTGTTATAAAATAAAGGAATAAAGAGAGTTTAGGGGGTTGGAGAAGTAAAATAAATGAAAAGAACTTAAGAGGAGATGTTACCTTTAAATCTGGTTACTCTATTTGGTTTGAAGCAAATGGATTCCTTCAAGTGCCTTCTGCCTAAGGTAAGGATTCTAAGAGGAATAGAGGGATATAGGTTAATTAATTGAGTCAAGGTTAGATGGTCCAAGGGGATTGAGAGGTGTGAGAAATGGGTTAGAGTTGAGGGCTCTTTATAAGGGGGAAGAGGGGCTCTTTAGGAATGTTTGAAAATATTATATTATTATATAATGATTTTCGGTTTATAAAGGTCCAAAACTCATTAAAGTAGAAGATAATATGACTCGTGTTCGAAATTAAATCAACCAATATTAATTGGATAGGTTTTGGATATTTTTATTATATTTATAATCTCATTTATTTAAATCATTATTTAATGAGGTAACACTGCATCATTATTGTGTCATAAATAATTTTATTTATTTGATGTATAAAAATTATAAAAAAATACCATGATGTACGAAATATTTTTTTCTTTGAAATTAATATTTATAGTATAAAATAAAACTTATATAACCCCATGTAAAAATAATTTTACTAAAAGATATTTTTTTTCATTTGGTATTTACTTTAAATTAATTAATATAAATTGTCATTATCACTCCCATGTGGCTCTATGGGGTCCCCAACAACCCAAATATTCCCATGGTCGAATATTTATCAACCAATATTAATAAGACAAATTATAGGGAAATTTAATTTTATAAAAAAAATATTGTTTTACCCTTATTTACTAGATTTACCTTTTAACCATGGTAAATAAAATATTTACTCAAGTAAATATTCATAATGTCGAAAAATAAAGGTTACTTGTTTACACAATTACGATCTAAAGATTCTAAATATGGAATCCATTTTTTCAAATTCAAATCATTAAAGTGGTAGAAATTAATTGAAAATTAATTCCTGTTGTCCAAACAAAAAGTGTGTTTTAATGAAATAATAATTATCAAAAGATTGACACTTCATTATGTCCAGTTTAAATGTGAAATTACAAACAATGACCTAAATTATATTAAATGATGAAAATATAATCTAATGACACTTAATAACCCATTCAAATTTATAATTTATCACTCTAAATTATTTCTATTAAAAAGTTGTTTTTAATTAAAATTTATTATTTTCACTATTCATTAAAAATTGAATGATTTTAGAAGAGTACCAAAAATTCACCCTAACCTAATTTTGTTATTATGAATCCAAAAATGAAGTCCATTTTTAAAAATAAAATGTATAAAATTTCAAAAATAGGGTATTATTATTCATAGTGGCTTGTTTTATTGGTCGTGGTGTGTTAGAATCTCGAAGTTGTGTACATCATAAGCTATTTTATTATTCTGAGGGAAACGTACTGTGGAAGCTTCCCTCCTTCAAATAATTTCATCCTTGAAATTTCTATAATAATACAATAGATAATTTTTTTGGGGGTTATTCATCATAAGTTCCTTGGGTTCCCATGTTGACTCTTACATCTTGTAGTTTCTCTAAAGGACTTTCACCAGACGAGTCGTCCAGTTCCTCAATACTTATTCTATGGTATCCAGAATTATGTTAGGCTCTTCTCAATAATAAATACCAGGTTCCAGTTCTATTTCTTCATAGGTGAGTACATGCTATTAGTCAGACATGTATTTTCTCAACAATGTTATGTGGAACACATCTTGATCTTTAGAGAGACTTGATGACATTGAGAAATGATAAGCTACAACTCCAATTAATTCTATAATTTTGAAAGATATGATATATCTGGGATTTAATATTCCTTTCTTACCAAATCCTATAACTCTCTTACATGGATGTACCTTTAAGAAAAAATTATCTCCTACTTGAAATTCACATTCTTTCCTTCGGTTATCGGCACAACTCTTTTTCCTACTTTGAGCTGATTTGATGTGGGTTTGGATAACCTTCACCTTTTCTGTTGTTTACTCAACAAGTTCTAGGCCTACGAGTTTTCTTTCACCAACATCATCCCAACAAGTTGGTGTGCGACATCTCTTTTCATATAAAGATTCATATGGTGCCATCTGAATACTTGAATGGAAACTATTGTTATAGGAAAATTCTACGATAGGTAAATATTGATCCCACATACGTTGAAAGTCATGTGATCAAGATCTCAACATGTCTTATAATGTTGGAATAGCCTATTCTGATTTTCCATTAGTTTGAGGGTGGTAGGCAGTGCTCAAATGAAGTTCAGTATCCAAGGCCTTCTAAAGACTATTCGAGAATCATAATGTGAAATAGGGATCATGATCAGAAACAATCGATAGGGGTACTCTATAAAGTCTTACAACTTCATTAATATATAGTATTTATAGAATTTAAAATGGTAAATATTCTCTTATAGAGAGAAAAATGACCTGACTTGGTAAGACAATCAACAATGACCCATATTGTATCATTCATTATTGGAGTCTTTGGTAGCCCCATGACAAAATCCATCTTAATATCATCCCATTTACACTTAGGTATGGGATTAGGTTGCCTAAATCCTCAAGGATGTTGACTTTAATCATTGAATTATTTACAAACCATACATCTTGACACATAATTATCAATCTCTCTCTTCATGTTGTCCCACAAAAAATGTCCTTCAAATATCAATACATCTTAGTGCCACCAGGGTGTGTAGAGAAATTGGAACTATGAGATTCATCCAAGAATTCCTTTTTTAAATCAGGAATGTCAAGATCACAATGTCTCCTCACAATTCTCAAAATCTCATCTTTGTATATGAATTCGATTAATCTCCCATCTTTTAGAGCTTTAATTTTCTTTTGAAACTCCTTATCATCAATCTGAGAACTTTTTATCCTTTTTAGTAAATATGGTTTAGAAAACATTTAATAATGTATGGATATTTCACCTTCCATGATTATTTACATATCAATATTTACTAGATCCATGAATATAGGATCCCTTTCAACTTCCATCTTATTCAAAACTCCATGATCCTTTTAGCTCAAAGCATCATCCACACTACTTTCCTTCCCCAGGTGGTATTGTATGGTGCATTCATAATCCTTGAGTAGTTAGATTCATTTCCTTTTAAACATGTTGAGTTATTTTTTGGAGAAGATATACTTCAATCATTTGTAATCAGAATAAATATCACATTTTTCACTATTTTGATAGTGTCACCATATAATTAGAGCAAATATTATATATGTTAACTCAAGATCAAGAGTGGGATATTTTTGTTCAAGTATTTTTAGCTTCCTTGATGTAGAGGCAATAACCCTATCATTATGCATAAGGACACAACCAAGTCCTTTCTTTGAAGCATCACTATATAAAACAAACCAATCATTCCCCAATAGTAGAGTCAATATAGGAGCATTGACCAATCATCTCTTAGGTTCTTCAAAAAATTCTTCACACTCTTTTTTCCAAACAAATTTAACCCCTTTATGTGTGTACTTGGTTAATGGGTTAGCCAATTGGGAAACGTTTTGAACAAAACTTCGATAATAACATGCTAAACCAATAAAATTGCATACCTCAATTTTACTTGTTGTTGCTGGCCATTCTTGTATTGCACATTTCCTAGAATAATCAACAGAGATTCTGTCCTTAGAGACAATATATCTAAGAAAATAAATTTCCTAAAGCTAGAATTCACACTTTCCAAACTTCCCATATAATTTATTTCTTATTAGTGTATTTATAATAGTGTGCAAGTGATTTTCATGATCTTCATAGATTTTGTATTATACCAAGATATCATCAATAAATACCACATCAAATTGGTCATGATATTCCATAAAACTCTGTTCATTAGATCTATGAAGACAGAGGGTGCATTAGTCAGTCCAAAAGGCATTACTGTAAACCCATAATGCATGTACCTAGTTCGAAATGATGTCTTTAGAATGTCTTACTTCTCCCCACACAACTAATGATATCCTGATTGATGTTCAATCTTTGAAAAATATTGAGCTCCATTAAGTTGATCAAATAAAACATCAATGTTAGGTATGTGATACTTCTTCTTTGTTGTTATAGCATTGATCTCCTGGTAGTCAACGCACAACCTCAAAGATCCATATTTCTTCTTAACAAAAAGAATAGGGGCTCCCCATGGAGAAACACTAGGCAGAATAAATCTTTTGTTACTCAAATACTCTAGTTATTTCCTTATATTCACTAATTCCACAGTGGCTATTCTATAAGGTGTCTTCGATATGAGCCATGAACCAATAATTAAATCAATGGAAAACTCAATTTCTCATTCTGGAGGATGTCCTGATAAATCCTCTGGAAATTCATCAATATATTCTTCTAAAATAGGTACATCCTCTATTTGAACATTCCTTTCCTCACCCTTAGTTATTTCACTTTCTTCCTCCCCAATAAGTGAATTTAGTAGATCTACATGGGGGGATCTAGAGAAGAATCAAATAGTGAATTTTCTACTCCAAAGATAAGGTATTCCTTATCATCATAAAAAATTGTAACCTACTTATTAAAAAATATTTCACATCATGGTCTGAATGACAATCCGTACATAGGATTATATAAAATTAAATCATGGGTATGATAATGATAGCAGTGGATAAATAACATTTATATGCCCTAATGGGGATTGATTCACAAAACATTGTTGCAATGATATATCCCATAATGGTTTTGAATGATAACTCCCTTGTTAAATTTAATTTGAAATATCTAATTTTCATAGCAATCTAGGAATATATGAAATAATGTTATTATCCTGAATCAAAAAAGCATTGGCTAAACTTGATTAAACTATTAAATTACTTTCCACCATGTTTTTCAGGGCTTCAACGTTAGTAGTAGTGATCTCATAAGGTTAGACTTTCTCCCTTGGCCTTTTCTGATGTAAGTTTCCTTGGAAATTAGGACATTCATTTTCATAATTCCCCATTCCTCTACAATTGTAGCATTCATCATTGATGACCTCTTTCTTTCCTTTGCAATCATGTGCTTAGTGGCATTTTGCACAACACTTATATCAAACTCTCATTCCCTTTAGGCAAGTACCATGTTTTTTCTTCCAACATTTATCGCAAGTTGGATATTCAACATTTACCTTCTTAAATATATTTCCATTTCTAGTGTGTTCAGTAGATCTCTTCTTCTCTTTCTTTTCTTTAAAGTTGTAAGTCTCACTGAATGCTTTTTCAGTCATGATAGCACATGAGAAAATATCTTCCTATAATGAGAAGGATTGTGAGACTAATGATCTACAAATAAAATATTTTAACCTATCAAAGAATCGATCAATCTTACTCATTTGGTTACATATAAAATCTGCAGCATGCCTTGGTAACCTTGTAAAGTTAGACTCATAATTTGAAGCATTCTCATCCTCCTTTTTCCTCAGATTCAGAAATTGTCTTTCCAAATCAGCTCGAAGGTCACGAAGAAAGTATTTTCTATGAAAATATCTTTAAACTCCCTCCATATATTTGATCCTTCTTCATCCTCCTTTGTTTTTTGAATTAATGACCACCATTGATCGGCATCTCCCGGGAGGCGATAAACTACCATAACAACTTTTTCCTTTTTACTACTCACAAAGCATGGAATATTTTTTTTCTAAAGAACTTATCCATTTTCTCTACTAAAAATGTATTTGTAATCCCATTGAATGTTGGTGGTTATTTCCTCATGAATTGTTCTAACATTTATCCTTCGCATTGTGGATTAGGGTTCTCCATACGGGTAAGGTTATTATTCATAACCTGTGTGAGTTGTCCCAGTATGGTCACAAGCTGATCAGCAGCAGTGGAATCAACAGCTCCACTATAATTATCATGAGTTGGAGGTAAATCCCTACATGGATTATGTGCGTTGACATGGTTCCCATTCCTTCCACTTGGCGCCATTTCAAAACAATGGCATACACTACATTAGTTTATGAATCGCAATATATAATTCCAAACTTGTAAAACACATAACATAAATTGAATAGTTTTTGGATATAATCCATAATCATAAAAATGTTTTCTTTGAGGAGTTATATACTCATAAATCCATCAAAATGATTTGTAAAGAAAATGTGAATTATCATAAGGATATCCCCCTAGAGTGTCATAACCAAGAGTGCAGCATGACCCGTTGTCTTATACCAGGATACCCCGGGTCAAGCCTAAAACTCCTTGTTAGTGTTTTCACTCCTAGGTACATTGGTTCTAGAGCTGCCTCTATCTGATTGAATCCAGACAAGGATTTATTTCTTGGAAAATATACAAAATCTATACATTATAAAAATTCATGGAATTTATTATATACTAATCCTCAAAGTCTATCTTAGGAAAATGTGCTCTAATCAAATATTATCTAAATCTATTTTCCAAGGTTTGTACTAAACTTCTTCTAATTAAAACTATAGAGCCTCGACCCTAGTTACCCAGAGTTGGTGCATTATTACATAACATTAGTATGATATAAGTAATCATGTCTTGAAAGACTGATCAGTTTAGTAGCCTTGGAAGTAATAGATACATACATAAGTTTTAAATTACATCATGAAATAAAGATAAACAACATTGTGTCCCCCATGAACAGTATCATATCCCTGGCCTATCCCTGTAGGTTAATCATAATTTACTTCTTAACATCCTGGGGAAAATAAAACATAGAAAGGGATGAGCTCAGATGCTCGGTAAGGATAACAATATAGTAAAAACTTTCATAAATAAGCACAAACATTTAAGGAAATGTATAAGACTAAAAAAGACTTTTAAAATTAAACATCAGTATAATATCACAAAGATAAATCAAATAATTCCATTTACTTATTAAGAAGGATATTATACTATTTGAATAACCACATTTAATATCAAAAGATAATTTCATAATTATGGAAATCATAATGTTGGACATCATAACCACATAGTCAAGGCCTCGTTCAAAGACTACAAATAAGATTATGTCAAGTCCTTATGAAAAGACACTAGTTTGTCTCATGATACCTACCGATGAATCAAAGAGATATAGTGGGCTCCACCCATCACTTACTAAGTTCAATGCATTCCTCATATGACAAGGTTGAAACATAACATAAACATACATATTAAAACTAGCATACGAAATGTTAATACATTAACCATAAACCCTGAATGAAATAAAAATAACACATCCACATTCAAGAATATCACATAACCTTATATACAATATGGTATATTTGTATAAAAAAAATCGACTTCCAACAAGTATAAAATCCATTAAAGGTTTCTGACATAGAAGAAATCAAAACTATTTGAGAGAAATATCTCTTTCTATTTTGAAATCATTTAAAAGTCATTGATTTATAAAAGAAAAAATTTATTTTGAAAATATTCTTATAATATAGTAAGGAAATCTTCAAAGGTGTTATAATGGCATAGAATAGCTGCACTCTCTGTATAAGTTAAAAAACATTCTTTCCTTAATTTGTCGAAAAGGTCATAAAGTACCTTGTTTGGAAAATGGCGAAAATATTCCTTTCAAAGCATTTTATAAAAAATAAAACAAGGGTATAAATAACCTTAACCCATAGTCTAGTAAATAGTAAAAATGATTTGAAATACATGTTTAAGAAACAAATATGTGGATGATAAAGAGGTCCTAGTAGATACTTATGTAAAAACAACCACAAATAATAAAGAGATTGTGAAATTAACCCTTACCTTGTACTTTTCCTTGGTTGAGGGTATATTAACCTACGCTAGAAAATTTAAATAATTTTTATCAAATTAAAAAAGAACCACATACATAAATATGATATCACATATGATCTTCTAATATTTCTTTGTTAATAATATTTTAGTAGTATCATTGTTTCGGGTGTTAACTGATTTGTTTTATTTTATATGTTTTGTTTGGTAAATCATGTTTTTATGGATAGGACGTATTTAATTCATATCCATAATGATATAATGTTATTATATATTATTTTTAATAATCAAATGAAAATTATTCATGAAGGGTTACAATGGTTATTGAATCTCATCGCGTTTATGGAGATGGTAATCTGTAAGTACGCACGAACACTACTTTCATTTCATTTTTTTTATTTTTAAAGAAAAGAAGTCAAAATTTTACATAGGTATATTATTATTCCAGTATAATATACTATTTTATATACATTATTTATGTTCATTAACATCATTCTTTATACATTCCATGTATGGTATGAACGATTTATATCACTTTGAGGGGGCTGTAGTTTTCACTTCTTCAAATGAAATTATCGTATATATACAACATGAAAAGAATAAAGTTAATATATAAAAGATAATCAAGGAAGATTATATATAAAATTGATATCATAAATATCATATATAATTACAATTCCACCATAATATCCCCCATAAGAGGTGTTATTAGAAGATTGAACAATCATCGTTTCGTGAGGAAGTAGTTCACCGTCTATAGAAACATTATGTTCTATACCCATTAGATGGAGTTTTGTGTAATTTTAGTTCAAATAATTCTCCTAACAACACCCTAGTATATTGAGTATACTTTTTTGGTTATAAAAGAAAGTAATATAGTTTAGGGGGTTAGAGAAGTAAAATAAAAGAAAAGAACTTAAGAGGATATGTTACCTTTAAATCGGGTAACTCCCTTTGGTTTGAACCAAAAGGAATTTTTTATTTGCTTTATTCCTAAGGTAAGGCTTCTAAGAGTAATATAGGGATATATAGATCTTAATTATTTAGAATTTGGATGATCCAAGGGGCTTGAGAGGTGTAATAAATGGGTTAGAGATGATGTTTTTTATAATGGGGAGGAGGGTCTCATTAGGAATGTATGAAAATATTATTTTATTATATAGTGATTTTAGGTTTTTAAAGGTAAAAAACTAATTAAAGTAGAAGATTGGATGACTCATGTTGTAAATAAAATCATCCAATAATAAATCGATAGGTTTTGGATATCGTTATAATTTTTATAATCTCATTTATTTAAATAATTCTTTAATGAGGTAAACACTTCCTCATTATTATGTCATAAATAATTTTATTTATTTGTTGTCTAAAAATAATAAAAAAAATACCATGATGTATGAAATATTTTTAGGTTTCAAAGTAATATTTTTAGTCAACAATATAACTTATATAACCCCTTGTTAAAATTATTTTACTAAAATATATAGGTTTGTGTTATTTTTTCATTACATTAAATTAATTAATATAAAGTTTCATTATCACTCCTAAGTTGCTCAACCAAAAGGAATAATACACCAATAGGAATAACACACCAGATAGGGTAATCTAATATTATTATAATAATATTTTTTACCCTTATTTACTAGATTTACCCTTTAACCATGGTAAATAAAATATTTACTGATGTAAATATTCATAATGTCTAAAAATAAAAAGTTGCCTATTTACACAATTTTAAACTCCTGATTCCAAATATGGAATCCATTTTTCCAAATTCAAAACACGGAAGTGTATGAAATTAATTTAAAATTAATTCTCATTGTCAAACCAAAAATCATGTTATCAAAAAAAATTAACTATCAAAAGATTGACACTTGTTTATATTCAGTTTAAATGTGAAATTACATCTAATGACCTAAATTATATTAAATGACAAAAATATAATCTAAGATACATAAAACCCATTAAAATATATAATTTAACACTATAAATTATTTTTATTAAACAAGTTGTTTTTAATTAAACTTTAGTACATTTCATTATTTATCAAAAATTGAATGTTTTTAGAGGAGTTCCAAAAATTTACACTAAGATAATTTTGATATTCTAAATCCAAAAATGATGTCCATTTTGAAAAATAAAATTTATAAAATTTCAAATAGTGGGTATTACATTTCACAACTACTAGTTTGATTGGTTTTGGTGTGTTAGAATCTCGAAGTTGCGTCCAACGCAAGCTATTACATTATTCAAATGGAAACATTCCATAGAAGCTTGGGGTGTTACAATGTATTTTAATTTAAAATTTAGATTTTTAAATTTTGGAATTTAAATTTTTAAAAATTAAATTCATTTTTAAATTCATCATATCAAAATTATCGTATGGATAATTTTTGAGATTTTTTTTAAAATAATTGATTTTTTTGGTGAATAGAAAATAATATCATTTTTAATAATATTATAACTTTTATAATATTATAATGAAGTAATTATTACTTAAAATTTTATCAAATAAATTAGAAAACATACATATTTATGGATTAAAATGATTCATTTAAGAATAATATGCTAAATTTATAAAACATAGGCTTAACATTTTAGAAACATAGTTAATATTTTAATTTCAAAACCATTTCTTTCATTTATAATAAAAATATTCTTCATCTCATGTAGAATATAAATCAAACGCAATTGATTTCATATTTTCTCTCATAATTTTAATATTATGTAATAATTTTTTTATTTTTAGGTCTAAAATCATTATTACCAGTATTAAAGTTAATGCCGATAAGAATTGTGAAAGGGTTATTTTAAATTACACTTTTATTAAGGTTGTGGAGTTTTTATATAATAAATTAAATTTATATAATTTATATGATGACTTTTATATGATTTTTATAACTATATAAAAAATATTATAACTCATTTGATTGTCAATTTATGTTATATAATAATAAAAACTCTTAAGGGAGAAAACAACATTTATCTGTAAATTTTTTTTTCAATATATAAAAAGTTTCATTTTAAATGTTACTTTTAGATTATTTATTAAATTAATTATATAAGATTAATCTGAAATTTATTTTTCAAAAATCAAAATTTGGTATTATTTATTACTTAATATTATTAATAAAATATTAATTACTTTGATATAATGTAATTTCCATGGTATAAACAAAATTGTACAATAGAGAAATTCATTTTTAAAACAATTTTAACTTGTTTAAAACATGTATTGAAATCAATGGTAAAGGATTTATATGACTTATATCTTTCTAAATATCTTTATTTCCCACTTTTGGAGTCATTAACCATTGAATAGTTTATTCCATCATTAAAAAAATCATTTTCATCACGTATAAATGGATATCAATTCCATCACATTTCTCCACCCATTCCAAATATTAAGATACAAAAACTCAACCATAGTCTCTAATCACATAATATCCAACATATTAGAATCCTTGATCTTTCCAAAAGGATATGATAAGTAGCCTTATGTTGAATCCTAAGGGAGACGATCCAAAGGTAGATGTAATGTTCTCAATTTATCCCTTTTACTTTTTTATTATACCCTCTCAGGCCTATTATATCCATAAAATTTTGATTACATAAATATTAATAATATTTTTGAAATTCATTATACTAATATATTACCACATTTCTTCTTTCCTCCAAAACTATTTCAGAATTTAATATGTTTCCATTCGTACGTGCAGAGTACAACCTCTGTGGATAGTATGATTCCTTTTTCATTAGAGAATAAAATTGACGGTTCAAAATGTATATTAAAAATATTAATATTAAACTTATAACATTGTTAATATTATCAAAAATCATACCACTAAAAAAAATGTATATGATTCTCGTGCATAATTTCAGAAAACTGCCTCCATAAAAGTGACATATTTCCTTTATTCACTTTAGTATTTTATTACATATCCAAATATATTTATATATTTTTCACTAGATTAGTAATACCTACATAATATCACTATTCTTATTCAATCATTATATTTTTCCGAAATTATCACTTTCTTAACAATACTCACACATAGATTATGACTTCTCTTATCTGGGTTAGTTTAACTGCCCTCATGAATAATGATTTAAATATAAATCATTGAAAAATATGAAAACTTAAATATTGGTATTATTATAAAATAATAAGAAAATTATTTTTTATTTATGGTTATATAAATTTTATATTAATATTTGTCTCCTTATTAATTTTATAACCTTATTGTTTGAAATAATGCATCAAAACAAACTCATCACTGACTTATTCATCATGAATCGCAACAAAAATTATTTTAAAATAAAATTATAACATTATAAATAATTAAATATATACATATATTATAGTAACTTTTATTATATCATAAGATGGAATTTGAATATTTAAACAATAATCGATACTACAGTTACAAATATAGTGCAAAACAATCTATCAAAACAAATAGCATCTGATGATGAAAATAGAATATAATTAAATAATATATTTTTATTAAATTATTATAAATTAAGTTCATAAAATTTCATTGGTATTAATAAGGATACTAGATATTTTATTAATATAGTTATTATTTATTTATATTCGGTTAGATAACCTTTTCTAAAGTGGGATTAAATGTAAGGGTTTTTGTCTCTCAATTTTTCTTCATTGATATATGGTGTGCATTTACCACATGTTTAATTTTGTATGGTGTATATATTGGCCACGAATTTTTTATAATAAATTTAGTTTAATATAAGGGACATAAAAATCTATCTCATATTTTATCTTTCAGCAGATTTTGATTCAAAATATACCCAATTAGAGGGGTTTTTTAAATCAAATCCCTTCATTAAGCTAAAATACTTGTTTATAAACTTCTTTATTTCATAATTGGTTTTGTATGCATTATTAATATATTTTAAGTTATATTATATTTCTATATGGGGAATAAGTTATTTTTAAAATTCAAGACTTTTACCATTATTAATTTGTTTCCCAAAAAGTATTTTATTTTTAAGAATAAATCCCATCCTATTAAATGATAATTTTTCCATCAAGTCCATATTTTTGTTTCTCATTAATTTTATCCTTTATATATAGAAACTCAATTATGTTTAATCTCTTGTGACCTTCATATTTACCCTTTATTATTTTCAAATGTATGATTTTTTATCCATTTTCATGATGTAGGTCTCAATAAATTTGTTTCATAAAATTAAAATGGTTTTCCTTCCATTTTCATTTGATTTATCTACCACCACACATTTCCTTGGGACTTTATTTGTTTATTCATAAAGAATCCATTATTTAAAAATTATTAAATTCTCTAAAAAATATTATTACTTTTTCAAAAATAAATGTATATTAATACTATCATGTAAATTCTTCTTTTTTGATAATATTTAAAACATTTCAAGAAATTAATTTATGGTTTCACATCCATTTTCCAATTTTTTGTAAAAGTTTATTTTATTTAAAAACATTTTAAAAAATTATCATGTAAATAATATTATACACTATTTGGGGATTATACTCATGGAAATCCATTACTAATTTTACCTTTCTTGTTCTTCCACTTTGTATACATATTATTTTTTCAATTCCCTTCCTCTGTGAGAATGTTTTATTTAAATTAATTTATTTAAGAGTGTCACTTAGATATAAAATTTTAATTGATTTAGGAAATTATTGAAGAAACCATATACCTTTTATTTATATAGTATAAATATCATATATCTTATTATTTTAATATCTGGTTATTTATTGGGAATTTTACTAAAAATCATTGAATAAAAATTTTGTTTCCAGAGGATTATCTTATTATTATTTTTGATGGAATTATCAATGACTTAATTATGTAATTCCATTTAAAAAGGATATGAAACACATTTAATTTACATGGTTTCTTCATGATATAATGAATGATTGGATTATAGTGGCATACATATATAAGTATGCATGATGAGTGGGGTCCTATATTTCCCTCAAATGCATTGGTTAAAATTTTAATTCTCAAGAGACATGTAAATGATAGAGCAATTAAGTTTTCTCACAAGTATTTGTGAAAGTGTGTAACTCACGAAAGCAATGCATACATGGGTACTATTAATTTGTCTCACAAGCATGATTTCAAGTGTGTGGTCTATTAATTTAATGATTCTAATGCTTATGTCTCTTATAAATTTAATTTTTATATTATGTTTAAAGGGAATGTATAATTTTTGTCCCATATTAAAATTATTATGATCCATGTGTCATGTTTATTATATCATGGTTACATACTCTATTTCTATGGAATCTCTTTTTTCATTTGAGATTATGTATACCTTTATGATTAATTATGGAAAAACTTATTCTTCCATGTTCATTTTAATAAGATAGTTCTCTTATGCTCAGGTTTTCCAAAATTATTATCATCTTAACCCTTGATGAAATGCTGATGATTTTTTCTCTTACTAAGAATTTTATAACACACATTTATTATGATTCAATTCCCCAGGTTATAATGATGATTATATCTTATTAAAATTCTCGAATGGAGTCTTGGATTTCTTAATTATCGTGAAATATTCACAAGTAACATAAAATTAGTTACTTTTGCAGTTGATACTCAAAGACACAACACATTATATTTATAGTATTGTGTGTGTAGTTGTGATTTGTAATGTATAATTGATGGAAATGATATAAAATAAATATATTTTATCTTGATTCTTCTCAGATAGTATCAGTGACATTGTTTAAATAAAAAAATTATCTTCAAACATGATAGTGTGTGTTTGGGGAACCTTAGTTGGTATCCAAGAATGGTTTAGTAATATTCGAGTATTAAACTAGCTATTTTATTAGGATCAGAATACATTATTAAAAACTCTAGAGATATTTATAAGTGTGTGATAGAATCCTAAAATTAAGGTAAGGTTTTTAGTATGTGGTTTTCTAAAGAAATTAAATCCCTTTATATATATTAGGAAGTTGATGTGAGTGTTCAATAGATGCACCTATGTGTAATCAATTTAAAAATGGATAGTTTAGTATTGACACGATCTTCACTTTATGAATGATGAGTGGTCATAATACTTCACATATAGAGTGACACACTTAAAGGATATTATGTGGTTAAATAAATCGTATTATTGATCCATTATAAAGGATTTATTATGATATTGATCCAATGAGTATGAGATAACCTAAAATAAATAATCTTAGGTCGTACTAAGAGTGAATTAGGGTAAACTGAATGTAATAGAGGTGATTATAAATATTGACACACTTTGAGGTTGAGTATTTAAAAGATTATTTATTATAATTATCTAATGATTTTAATTATTCTCCACTCAATATAACCCCTTTTTATTTTTTTAATTGAAGAAGCATAAAGGAAACAACTTAACCATGTATGTCATGTAAAATGCAGAGATTCTTCGAATGAGAAACCTAATGGGATTAGATCTGGAGTGATAACACATGGGATTGCTCCAAACTATATATGATGAATTATTATTTAGAACTGGATTTTAGTTGATTTTCTAAACACACCAATGAAGGTAGTTATAGAGTCTCATTGGGGTTCATGTAATGAAGATGATAAAAGTAATAATGTTCAATTTCATACATGCCATAAATGTGGGAAAATAACCCACATAAATTTATCAATGGAACAAAAAATATTTCAATTGTGGTGTTGTACAAGAAGCTCGCGACTATAAAAGAGAGACAAATATGTCATCAAATAAAATGGAAAGTATAAAATTCAAAACTAATACAGTGACTAAACTTCAACAATTCAAATTCAAGGAGTTTTGCCATTACATGAATCAATTCCCTAAGTCCATACTACCGAGGATAATATGCATTTGCAACTTCCTAGACCAAGGTAACAAGGAAAGTATAATAAAATGACTATTATTGAAGTATTTATTGATAGATATGTGGTTATATATACACTAATTCCTTATTATATATTTTCTGATGTCATCTGACGTGAATATTTTCCCCAACTATTAGCTATTTTATTATAAATAAAAAACTAGTGGTATCATTATTTTATATAAGGTATATGAAAAAAGTTTAAGTATATCAAGATTATGATCAATGAAATTATTAATATCCATATATTATATGATTTTGATTTTATTTCGGAAATATATTAGCAATCTACACATAGGATAGATATTAATCACTCAAATAGAGAAAGTAAATTTCATATCTCCAAAAAACATATGATCATATATTAGTGAATGGATAAATATGTGATATCTTATAAAAAAAATATAATTATAGAAATCAAAAAAAATGATTATTGTCGGTTTTTATCATAAATGATAAGAAAAAACTCAATAACAAGAATATGCCTATTTTGAGGAAAGGGATATGATTGTTTTTTGCAAGGATGATATTTCTAAAGAGATTTTTTCTAGAGATATGACAATATTTTAGATAAAATTTAAAAAAATATATTTATTATGTGATAATTTAAATTATGAGGATGTGATTTATTTAATGGGTTTATTGTAACAGCCCTAGAGTTTGAAATGTATTTTTTCTAAAAATTAATGATACATCAGATAGCTTGTTCCACACACAACTCAAAACGAAAATAGATGTGAAACATTTAATGAATATTATTAATAAAATTTAATAATAGTAAAATCTTTAAAAAATAAATAGATTTTAATCAACTATCAATGCATACCAAATATTATTAAGAATAGTTAATGTTTCATAAGGGTATTTTCATAACAAATAATTTTTCTATATATGATGTATTTTAATTTAAAATCTAAATAAATAAATTATATAATTTTTTTTCTTAAAAATGAAATTAGTTTTTTAATTCCGTATGCCAAAATTATTTTAGGTACAATTTTGGATATTTTTATAAAATTGTGGAATTTTTTGTGAATAGTAAAAATTGAAATTTTTTCTAATATTATAATGTTTATAAATTTATCATGATGTTATTATTACATAAACAACTATAAAAATTTATGAGACTAGTGATATATAAAAGGTTTTAAATTATTAATTTATTTTTAATTTGTAAAACTCTTGTAAAACTCTTTTGAAATTTAAGTAATATTTTAATCGAATTTTTTTATTAACTTATATTTAAAAAAAATATTCACTTATAGAATTTAAATACAATAAATAAATTATATATTTTTTATTAGATTTTCCATATTATTTAATTTTCACAATTTCATTTTTAGAAATCCAATTATGACTATAAAATTTAAGTTTAATGGAAATTATAATGGTGATAGACTAATTTACCGTTAACTATATTATTAATATTGTGTAACATTTTATCTAATAAAACAAGTTATTATATTTTAAATAATTAAATTTATTTTATTTTAATAAATATATATATTAATACATCATCACTATTTTAATTGGTAATTAATTTTATATAACATTATGAAAACTTATTTGTGAAAATATAATTTCCCAACAAAATGGTTCTTCTAAATATTAATTGTTTTAATATAATAGTTATTTTAAAATTATATATATATATATATATTAATTTTTGACATAAAAAAGAATAACCTGGTAAGAATGGTTACCAAATGTTATTAATAAATTATAAATTACGTGGCTAAAAACTAGTTTCTAATTAAATAACCAAAATTGAATAATGTAGAAATATAGCAGTAGAAGAAGTAAAACAGGTTTAAAACAAGTGTAAAATGAATTTTAGTGTATTTATTTACCTTATATCACCATAAAATTTATTTTTCAGACTTTTTTATTAGTGATCCTAGAATAGTATCATGTCATCAAGGAAAACGTAATTGGTATTTTCAAAAATTCCATTTTCCTCACTTAAAAGGAGAACACTTATAACATATTTCTACACCCATTCTAGAGCATTTTATTTAAATAAATCTTCCATATTCTCTCATAAACTATCTACCCACTTCTTATAACCCGTTTTCTTTCAAAAATACCAAGATATGGAGCCTTAAGGTGTTACCTAAGTGAGTACATCCAGAGGTAGAGGCAGTTTTCCAATCAAGATTTTTTATTTATTATCTTCTTCAAACCTCTAAAACATATTTAATATATGAATTTATTATAAATATATTATTAAAAATATTCTTAAATGTTATTAAACTAATTGAATGTCAATTTTCTTCTTTCATCCAAATCTATTTGAAAACTGATGATGTCATTATGCATATATGAAAAATATCGCCTCTTTGAAAAACATGCTTGATTTTTTATAAATAACTTAAAAGGATGGTTATAAGTGAATATTTAAAAAATTAATATGATTTTTATAAAATTA
This sequence comes from Viscum album, assembly GCA_963277665.1. NCBI lineage: Eukaryota > Viridiplantae > Streptophyta > Magnoliopsida > Santalales > Viscaceae > Viscum > Viscum album. The sequence goes on along the minus strand of OY728122.1, from coordinate 502,545,354 downwards.
TTATGATTTTTATATTATAAATTATTCCCTATCTTTATCTAGTTATATGGAAATGAATTTCTCGCTCAAGCATATGTGCGAACTACCACCTCTACAAAAATGATGTATTCAATTTTTTAGTTTTGTTTTATTATATATAAAACTCAAATTAGGTATAGTTAACCAACTTAATAAAATCGAAAGAAATATAATTATTATTATTTAATGAGAATATCATGTCAAAACGATCTTTCTTAACCATACTCGCCCATATGTTACAGTTTGTTCATTTTTGGATTGGTTAACCACCCACGTGAACAATGGTAGAAATTTCTTTTCGGGATGACTTTAGAATCATATATCGTATTATTTTAAGATATTAACAAGTAAATAATATTTTAGTTACGGTTTTCTAAATGTTATGTTAATATTTAACTCAATATTATTTGTGTCACGTTTTTTTTCATAAAGTACCAAAACAAGCTTTTCACCAACATCTTCATCATAAATCATAACCAAAAGTCATATAAAATGTAATTATAACTCTATAAATCATTATAAAAAATATATTACCATACCCATTCTTGAATTTTAATATTCAAATTTGAATCAATAAAAAGTAATCAACACCTCTAATACAAATCAAGTTGAATATAAAAAATTGAAACTAATAACAAATTACAGTGAAAATAAATTATAAATAGGTAACATAATTGTAATGAGTGATTCTAAATGAAGTATAAAAATTTAAATAGGTATGAAAAATGTTATGAAATATATTATTATGTTTTTTATTATTTATATAAAATGTTAGGTTAAATTTTGAAAAATAGTATTAAAGGTAAGGGTTTTTACATCTCAATGTTTCTTTATTAACATATGATGTGTAATCAAAAATTATTTCCTTTTTCTGGTGTATATACGGGACATGTAATTAAAATATCATAGTTTTCATAAAATATAATGGATTTAAAAACAAATATCAAATTTTATCTTGAATGGGATTTCAATTCAAGAGATACCAAATTGGTAATGGTTTTGTTTACTTAACCCTCTTCACTAATTTAAAAGGTATTTTATTAAACGTTTTTCATCCAATATTTGTTTCCTCCACACTAAGAATTTATTTCTTGGTACCTTCTCTTCTAATATAATGAAAATTAGTTTTTAATAAAATTGTTTTTAAATGATTAATTTCTTTCTCAAAAACACTATCATTGGTTAGAATGAATCACTTCCACTTTAATGATTATTTCCCCTACTTCTATACATTTTCTATTCCCAAAAATGTTCTTATTTATATATATAAACCCAATTAAATTTTATTTTATGTGGGATTTATATTTCACATTTCAAAATTTGAGAATGAATATATTTATCCCTTTATACAATGTTGGTTTCTGCCAAGGTATTTCAAATTACTAAAATGGTTTTCCTTCCATTAGAATTTGATTTATCATCCCTCACCCCCAATTTTATATATGATAATATTTATGTATTATTTATTCAAGGATACATTATAATGTACTATTTTTAAAATTGAAATTTTATCAAAAGTTTTCATATCACATTTTCAAAAAAATATTTTAAAGTTATCTCCAACTTGTTATTTTAAAAAAATGTTTTAAAATATTTTTTAAATAGTCCAATTATATTTATATTTTATTTTAATCTTTATGATAAGTAGTTTTTTTATTTAGAAATTATTTTTCTTATAAATTAGCACCCAAAAATTCTCTTATATTTTTTGGGAGATTAAACTCATGGAAATCTATTTTTATTTTTCCTTATCGTCCCCTATTTATAAATATGATTTTTCTACAATTATTTTTCTATTTGAGAACTATATATTTCATTATATTGATTAAATGGTGTTCACCTAGACTTTAAATGTCAATTTATTAGAGAAATTATTAACTATACTTTATAAATTTTATCTATTTGGTGTAAATATCATATATCCCATCATCTTAATTGAAAGGTGTTTAAAAATAAATTTACTGAATATATTTTGATACCCATTCATATTCCAGGGGTTTATGATGTTAATATTATTGATAAAAATATTAATGATTTTTATATGTGATTCAATTTGAAAAGAGTATGAAATCAATTTCATTTCCATGGGTTGTTGAAGATATGATGAATGATTGATTTCAAATTTCACACATATGTATAGCTAATTAATGGTAATGGTCTAATATCATTATCCAACACATTGGTTAAATTTTTAAATGTCAACAGATATAAATAAGTTATTGAAATTAAATTGTTTTAAGGGAATCGGTATAAGTCTATGACCCATGAAGGGGATATATACATAGGTAAAATTATTTTTTATCACAAGCATGGATACAAGTTTTTGATTCATGAAGGTGATGTTCTTTATGAATATTATTGTTCCAATGTTCGTTGTTATTCTATGCTTCAAATGAATGTTAAATGTCCATTCCATAGGCATATGATTATGCTCCTTGGATCATGTTTATTATCTCATGATTTATTGCTTTTTTCTCTAGCATGGGTTTGTTACTTTGATATTGTATGCCCTTATATCATATCTTATGGGTAAATATAATTTCTTAAAGTTCATTTTAATAATATATTTCTCTCAGGCTCATGTTTTCTCATATACTTATGATCAAACCTATTGATTAATTTTTTATGATTTTTTTCCCTTATGAGGAATTTGAGCTCAAACCTTGTGTTTACATTCCATTGGTTACAATGATGATCCTAAAATATGAGAAATCTAGAAGGGAGTCTAGTGTTGCTTAATTATTTACAGAAATTAAAAAGTATTATAAAATCAATTTCTTATATATCTAATCATCGAAGACACTAAACCTTCCATTTATGGGATTGTGTGTTTCTTTGTGATATGAGATGTTTAACTTTCAAACATTATATAGAATAAATATATTATTATCTTGGGTCATCTTACATGGAATCAAATTCAATGTTTAAATATAGAAATTTATCCCCAAACTCAAGAATACTAGTCTAGGGCGACTTCATTATTCACCACTATAACATATATTTTCTAAAAAAATTGAACATAATATATATTTTAAACATGGGGATTAAAAAATATAAATCATTTAAATATATTTAAATTTTGCAATAAAATAAATTAATCATTTAATTGAAAACAAATTATATATATATATTGTATTTTTTGGAAAATGACTTCCTAAAAAGTTTGTTTTTTAATATTATTTCATATTAGTTACTAATTAAATGAGTGATAATATATTTTATAAGGTATTAAAAAATTATTTTTTATCTGAATCGATTATTAAAACTCATAAATATATTTTATAAAGATAAAAATATGAAACCCGTATAAATAATTTCTTTAATAAGAATTTATCTTTTAGTATTACAGTGTTTTATCACAACAAATTAAAATTATTTAACATATAATAGAACAATATTTTCTATATATTTTTTATTTGAATCCTTCAATGAATATTAAACACATTAAATAATTATTTAAAATAATAATGCTAATAAATAATGAAAAATATTTTTTTAATAAAAAATTATTACTTATTTGTTTATTATAAAATTATCTATTATATATAAATTATATTAAATTTAATTTAATTCTATTAGTTACCAAACTATAGTTAATATATTAGACACTAATAAATACAACAATTATATTTTCAATGGATGTATATCCAATGATCATATGTCCTATGACCTTATGTCCAACAGTTATATATATTATAGTTGTAATATATTCATATATATATAAATATGTCTCTAGAATTTTTCAGCCTATTCATTTAATTCATTCTAAATATGTTTATTATATAAATATTTTTTTTCTTATTCCAATAATTATAAAAATATATATGATAATCACTTCACATCATGCGGATAAAGTCATAATTTTGTGGTCTTCTTATTAAATTGTGGTCGTATTATTTTGGTAGTTTTCTTAATAATGATTTCTATTTCCTTATAATAATATATTTATTTTTTTATTTCTAGATAAAATAATAACTTAATAAAATATATCATAGTTTATTTATGTTTTTTGATGTTTTCTAAATAATTATTCAACACATCAACAGAAAAAAATATGGGGTGTTAAATATCATGATTTTAAAGGTGTTTCATATAGTCATTCTCAAATAATTTCTTTTTGGTATTAATGTTTATTCATATATATGGTTGGATGTAGTGTGATGTTATGTGTTACATCGTGGAAGATAATATTTCAAATTAATTTAGTCCATCCTTTTACTTCATTTGAATATTATTCATAGGTTTTACTATGAGATTTGTCTGCGATCTACTGGTAATAAGGGAGAAGTCAAAAAATTACACCATCATTATTCGGTATTTAATAATTTTTTATTTTATGGATCTCCTTACACCATGATTCTTTTATTTATCATAAATTTAAATTGTTTTTTACCTTGAAAAATGTGGAAATACATTGGGGGTCACCCCATAATTCTTGGATCGGTATTTAATTGTGTCATTAAATTATGAATAATTTCATGATTTTGTGATTTTAGAAAACTAATATATTCATTTCTCTCATTATATTATTTTATTTAATCATTAAATCATCAAAAAATGTTAAATAATGTGTGCCATTATTAGTGATCCTATACTCGAGTGATCAATCACTAGGTTTCCACATTGAGAAATAAATTCCTTTAAAATTTATGTATACGTTTTCATTTATTCTTCAATTGTTATTTTTATTCATCTTACTTTAAATTCCTTATTTACTATAGTAGTATAGTTTCCTTTCCTTTGGGAGTTCTTTTGTCAAAGAATGATACTGGATATTTGGTGGGATGATGTTAGTATTTTTGGGTTCATCCTAAGGATTCATGGGTATATGTTCATTGTTTTCCCTCTAAATATTTCTTATGAGTAATTAAATATTTACTTAGTGGCTGGGGTCAGAAATATATTTTATTCTATATAATATGTTAATATGGTGTTATCACTGGTCAGTTTTCCATGGATAAATAGTTGGAATCAACCTATGAAGATAGTAATTTTGAAATAAAAAATTAATATGGAGGCTGAAAGGAACATTTTATCATGCATCAGATCAATATATTGATTTTATGATATTTTGTATATCAAGCAGAATATAAATTCTGTATTTATATTTTTATTTTATTATTATGAAAGGAATTGATTTGGTAACTTAATTTTGGTAAGAAATGGAGAATATTTAATATGAAATTATTAATTTTTTATATTATTTCATATGATTTTTCGTTATGTCCAAAGAAAGATTTCAAAATAATTTATTAATTATTCTCATTTCTATTTCAAAATAAAAATAATTATATATTACTTTTTATAGAATTTAAACATTCTTATAATGGATTAACTATATAAATATGGTAAAAGAAGATGTTGAGTGTTGTAAATAATATTGTATTTAGTTATGTTCTAGTTATAATATCCCTAAGAAATATTATATTAATAAAATCCATGGAAAACATTAATAAATATTTATTATAATTAAAACATTTCTTTGACTACAATACTTTCTTATATTTTTATCCCTTAATGGTATTTAAATTAAAATATAGTCTATTTGGTTGATTTGGTGAGGATTGGAAGATTTATTATATTATAGTGGTTGTGGAAATTGTAGTTGATGATAATATGGTATTATTTCTATAGAAATATGATACTAATAATGTTGTACTGGTTGGAATGAGCTGTAAATGATTTTTTATAATGATTTTTTATTTTTTGTTTTATTTTCCCCCATTAAGATAAAATAGCTGAGAACTAAAATTTTGAAAATAATTGAATAGAAATGAAATAATAAATGAATTTAAAATTTTATGCTATGATGATTTAGTAATTATCATTAATATATTATAGTTTAATTGTTATTAAATGAAAAAAATATGTTTTAAAATATGGGTAAACTTTAAAAGGTATACTTTTTATTAATGACATAGTTAAATAAGAATTGAAAATATAATTTTAACTCTTGATATTTGAATAATAATAATTGAGTAGAGATATAATGTGCTTGAGGTTTTTTGTTGTTTTATAGGGTAAATATTCATTATTTTTATATTAAACTTACCTTCTATATTGTGTGATGAAATTAGTTTAAGTTAATGAAATAAATTTAGATAGTTTCCTTTATTTTTTATTTCATCTATTAATTGTACATTATGTTTGTGTTATTTCATACACTCCACTAACTATGTTTGATAATATGACTTATTTTTATGAAAGGACATAGGTTCCAGGTTTCTTTATAAAATCTTATTTATAGTTGATACAATGGTTTACTACTCCACTAACGCCACCATTGTAATATACCTTAGGTAAAGACCACCCAATAGTTCCATTTTTAGTAGTTACATGACCTCATGTGTGACTCACCATATTCTAGAGGCACTAAACAATTAGTGAGGGTCTATGGTGATTTATTTGGGAGGCCATAACCATATATTAGACTAACAAATTTTACTAGAACTAAAAATTATGTCATGAATTTAGATAAATAATGAAAATATACCTGATGATAAGAAAAAATAGATAATTTTCAACCCAATTCATATCAAAATTAATTTTATACTATTTATACAAGTCATACATGTACCATCAAGATCCCATGTGGTATATCATATAAAATATAGTCTAAAAAATTATCCAAATATAAAAAAACTGGAAATAACTGAAAAATTAATCCAGGGACCTAGTTTGTTCCCATCACCCATGTTGTATCTTAGCCATCAAGATCACCTATAAATCTTAAGACCTTTTCCCTTTCTTTTATAAACCATGAAGTTTTCTCAGTTACCAATGATGGTCCAATAATGGTGGGATCACAACATTGTTGGACACCACCGACAAAATCCCATAATATTTTCAGTATGAATAAAACCATATGTGAATATACTTAATAAATAAATAAAATAATAATAAATAAATTCCAATAATTCTTGAGTATATGGTGACAGTCTAGATCAGCCAGACTTTTTTTGTACAATGAAATATGTATAATAACTTGCTGTCTCATATTAGTAAATGAACATAGAGGAAATGTGGCCCACTCAATAATCTTTTTATTCGATTTAATTGGAATTACATCCCACCCAATTATATAATTTATTTAATTTATTTAGTACTGCATCCCACCATACAATCTCATTTATTAAATTCGTCGGGCAATATATCCCACCCATCCATGTCATTTATTAATTTCTAAGGGTAGTCTGTCCAACAAGCCCATATCATTTATTAAAACCAGGGTGTTGTTTGTCCCACCTAATTGAATTAATTAATTAATTTTGGGGGTTAGTGAATCTCTCTATACCATATAATTTATAAAATACATTAGGCTCTAAATCTCACTCATCTTTCTCATTTAATAATTTTTGGGGGATGTGTGTCACATATATATATATTTTCAATTATCAACATAAATCATATATAATCATCACATATTCAGAAATATACTAGTAATATACATTCATTTAATATATCTCAAATTATATTAGGGAACCTCTTAGGACATGTCTTTGAATTGTAATTTTTAATCGAAAAAATTAGGCTTGAAATACTTCGTGACCAATTTCATGTTTTATATCCATCAATAGAATATACACAATGTGAATATGGGTTAAGTCATAGAGGATAAAACCAAAATACATTTATTTGAGTTTTATGCCAAGAATGAATTATCTTGGTGTGACCACACATAATAGAAACATAGAAAAAGATAATGACATTAGGGATAACCTAACAATGAAAAACTTTATTCGACTTGAAATATATTCATTTAATATATCCTTTTGAAATGAATAGAAATAGTTGAAATTGAAGATACATATAGAATCCATTAAATAGGGAAAATGGTAGTAAATATAATAATAACAGGAAATAGCATAAAAAGCTAATTAATTATCGATTTTAATAGTTTTCTATACCAAAATATTTCCATCATAATGAATGGAAATCACATACATCATTGATCAAAGAAGATATCACCAAAAATCATAGAAGTTAGGAAGAGTCTAAAACTATGATGGATCCTTCTTAAACTGGGGGGAATGTGGGGTTAGGAGATATAATTCCAATTATTGAATTTTGGTAAAATCAGAAATTTTAATTAACTAGGATCAACAATTAGTTAGGCCACACCGTTTTCCAAATTATCCACCACTCAAGTGGTTCCCACTTCAGATATAACCCACACCGTACATGGTTAGGTTGAAGAGATTGGTAAATTATGAAGTATTTATGTGGTACCCATTATCAAGGAAATGGGACCATGCACAGTTGGGAGGAACAAATATCTCAAACACTGTTACAATCATGAAACATACCTCCGACACTCAATAAAGGTACCATTGTTATGGAATTAAATTTAGTAAATTGCTCTCCATACATACATGATCACTAACATGGGTTTTAATATCGATAAAGTTTTCCCCAAACAGACCATATGGATTTCTAAATCATCAAGAAATTTAAAAACCCCTAAATTCATTGATTTCACTCCTATAACCTCTCAGAACACATCTAGTATAAACCAGACTACCCCAAAACAACATTGAGTACAACCAGTCATAGTAAAAACTAAGGGATTTAAATAAATAGTTGGTGAAGGGGAACTAAAAATTTACAAAGAAAACATAGAGACACTCACATGCATGAAGCCTATGAGACCTAAATCCAAGACCACCCTAACACCCCACATGGCTCTTTTTTACTAGGATAAGCCTTGGAGAAAACCAATGGATTTGATGAAATTAAAAATTATTCTTTCCATTCGGTGTTATAGGGTATTTCATCCTCCCCAACCCATAGAATTCCATCCTCACACAGTACTTCTTCACATCACTGGGCCTCTTCAATGAAAAAATTATACCACTAAGATATCATATCATACATTTTCTGTTATGTCTCATCATGGATATGTCTCAGATTCCATTAAAAATATACCATAATAACAATATTTCTACATTTATTTATCTGGATATTATCCATAATATGAATCTATAACACCATACCCCAAACCATCATGTCTGAACTAAAGAGCCACAATACCTCTTTCCAACCTCCACATATAAAGGATGATGTTGACTAGTAGAAAGGGTCTAAATTATCTATGTGGAGAGACTATACCCTTAGAATCACATCCTTTTAAATGTACCATTATAAAAATATAACAACTCATGGTAAGCAATGCAGAAGAAATATAATATCATATGTCACACATGTCATATAAATAAATAAACAAGCTTCCAAAGTGGAAATCCAGACTAGTGTATAAAAGAATGAAGTTAAAGAAATAAAATGTTGGTATCATTTAGTGCATGTCTCAATCCTTCCACTGGATCTATGTTCTATGTCTCGACTATCTTTAATGGTCCCCTTCCCTTTACATGGGTCCCTATTCAATAATTCTACACCCATTTCAAGATTCATGTACAGGGTTTGTGTAATAAACCCTAGTAGGAAACCAACAATGTGTCCTTAAAAAAGTGCACATGTATAACTTTTGTATTATGTAATTCTAATAAATGTTAAAGAATTCATAAATATCAATGGAATAATATCAATTGGGCCAACCAAGCTTCCATGATCCATAACTATACATGCTTCAGCTACTTGTTGAAATGTTAAAAAAAACCCCTAAGTGATCAAGAACCAACCATAAGGATAGTAAACATGTTTCATGGGATCAACGCATCATCATGAGAACAATCTAATTATAATAATCTAGGATCATGTTATTCTTACTACCTAGAATATTCTATGAATCAAGTGATCATGCTACTCGATATCTATTTGGCTTAGAGTAAACATCATGTTTGGAATTCAATAGGCTTCAACTGAATCAAAAATATCCATGGGGCATCATTGTATCCATACCCTTCTCTAAATATCATCTTCTCCATCATCTTAAGTCGTGAAAACTCCCTCTCTAAGGGATAATGAGTCTCAAAATTCCACTTTTTCCTCGCACCAAGATAAATAACTCCCAATTCATGGAAACACACATAAAATAGTAGATCCTACACATAAAGAAAAAAATAACATCATAATAAAATATAGTGTAAAAATACATATGATCAACATAAAACAGGAAAAAAATATACAATGGTAATCATGGAAACAAATGCAATAGATGATCTCAAAGGTTATGCATGCATGCACATGTGATCACAATCAAGAACGGATATCAAATCATTCCAACATAGGAATTATACTAAGTAAAATTGTGTATATGATATCCCCAAATGATATGTATTTTCCAAAAAAATCAATGTTAATTTCAAGGTTTTTGAAGTGTGTTTTCTCCTTAATCACGTTCTCACACCAACTAGAAAAAAAATATTCCCGCAATGAAATATTAAGAGAAATTTCACACACAAAAACATGGTTTATTTATCATGTCACAATGGAGAAAAGAATAGTTATAATAATGATTACCCAATCAAAAATACAATCAATGGTTGAATATCATCTTGATTGAGGGAGGAATAAATGGTCACCCTTGAATATAAATCAATCAATAAATATCCAAAAAATGCTATCGAGATATCTTAGAACACCATTGACACTCAATAAGTTTATTGATACACCAATGATATAATTATATCACTAGAAGACTGATGGAATCATTATTTAGTTCATAAAAACATCATTCTAGGATTGAATAAGGAAAACAAGTGAAAATTCTTCCAAATAAGAAGACACGGTAAATAAATTCACTAAATTGCCAAAATCATGGATCACCAAGGAAGAAGGATGAAATGAGACCCTGAATCCGCTAGAGCGGGACAATAATAAAGATACAACCATTGTATTACTTTATCCAAAATATTAAAATGAATACTTCAACTAAAATTCTTTAAATATCATCAAATTATAGGAATTCACATGGAAGGATAAATGAATCAGTTAATATGGGTTAGTAATTAATTAATAACCTCACTAGGACCCAAAAATTAATCCCCACAAGTTTTAAATTTTAGTTTTGTAGGGATCTATGAACAGAGGGAATTTAATTTAGATGTTTAAATTTTCATGAAGCTGAAATGGATTGCACCATGTCCTTTCCTTGCTGGTGGTCATTCATGAACTCACTAAGTTAGAACGACATGGACTACAGTGTGTTGTATATCTCTAATATATATTACTTTAATCATGGATTATAATACATTGTGATGAGTATTATAATGATATTTTCAATTGATATTAGCTAACCCTTTCTCTATTCTTATATCTTTTTTATTGGAAGTCATTTTCATGGCCAATTTTTCACTCATGGAACACCATAGCAAGCACTATGGCCATGGTGTTGGCCATTTAGCACAAAAATAACTAGAACCAACAATTTATTATTCCTAAATATACTAAAATAACACTAGTATTCACCCAATAAAATATAAAATTAAAATTTATATTGATAATAATGAAATAATGATTTTTATATTTCAAACAAAAGTTTTCATTCTTTACAATAAACACCTCTTTATAACTTCTTATCCATGCCTATAGGGGTCTTACTCACAAAAAAAATCATTACACTACGATATAGATTCTGATTCATGCTCCCATGTATCCTCCTAGTTCCTTTCATGATTCCATAGGATCCAAAAAATTATCACTAACTTTCCATTTATGATTTTCTCACTCCTCTCTACAACCCATAGCTAGATTTCCCCATATGATGTGTCAAGCTCTAGCTCTATATCCTCACAGTTGATGACATGCATGGAATCGGGCATGTACTTCCAAATTTAATATATAAGAAAAACTTCATTCATACCTTCATAACTTGATGGAAGATCCATATGGAATTCCACTATCCCAAATCATTTGGTTGTGTTGAATAGTCTAAAAAACATGGGGCTAGGTTCTCTTTCTTCCTCAAACTTTGGTGGACTAACTGAGGAGTTACACTAAAGAATAATTTTTCCCCTATATAAAACAATAGAGGTATATTCATGTGGTTAACATAATATATTTTCCATTTTTAATCTATAAAAAACTCTTCTAAATATACTTAACTCTTTCCAAGGTATCATGAACCATAATGTTCCCCACAACCACCACCTCACTAGACTCATCCCAAAAAAGCACTGAATTACATGTCTTACTATAGTGAGCCTCATAAGGTACCATATAAATAATAACATGTTAAATGTTTTTATATGATAACTTATCCAAGGCAAAGTTATCATCCCATTATCCATTGATTCTTAGGACCTATGCTCGAATCATGTCCTCTAATAAACGGATCGCCCACTCTGACTGTCTGTATATTGGGGGATGGTATGCTGTAGTCACTGTTAGATGCATCCCCGATATATTATATACTTCCTTCCAAAAACATGATTAAAAACATGAATCAAGTTCATATGTGATTCTCAAAGAAACCCCATGATGTAATACTATCTCATATACACACATATTTATATTCTTGCATTATAAGTAAGCATCAAATACTGATAATACATGAGAAACATTTTTTAAATGATCAAAAATCACCTAGATAGTTCCATGGATCCTCCAGGTCCTGGGTATCCCTATCACAAATTCTATTTCGATTTCCATCCACTTAAAAAAGTATATAATAATTGAATAAATTAAACCACCTCAATTATGGTGCTCGACCTTTACCTTTTGGTAGGTTAGGCATTGAGAGACAAATCCAACAATTTCCCTCTTCAACCATGGAAACCATAATTTTATCATGAACTCATTTTACATCATTTTCACTCTTGGATGTACTTACCATATAAGGGTATGTAATTATCTCAAAAACTATTCCATGATTAAAGCATGGACTATAGCTCTCCCTTTCACAAGGATAATATTTTAACTATCCAATGACCACTTGGGTTTCAGTTCACCAGTTGGAGGCATTTCTTATATCACATTGATCTCTAAGTGAGTATCATATCCAACCTTTAATGGTTATAATATATAAGATGATATCACCAATAGGTCACACATCTTTGATCCCAAATCCTCAAAATCATCCATCCTCCAATCATCCAACAAATTGACATGATACCACGGTTTCACTCAACATCATTCACCATGAACCTAAGCTACATGCATATTATAGTCAAGATAATATAAAATAATGTTCAATTTTCTAGGAGATTCATCCATTTAAAAGTGAGGAATATCTAAGTTCCCTACCCATTCCCTCTACCTCAAATTTTAGTCTATTTGATTGAAGAAATAGTGATGAATCTATTGGTTAGCATAGATAACAAACCTCTTGCTGAAGAGATAGTGTGACCATCACCTAAAATATTATACCTTTACTGTAATATCTAAGACATGGGTATTATATTTTCACTCATGGGGTCACAAATGATGTATCCCATTAACTACTACCCCCTCCCTTTGCATCATTAATACTCCCAAAACAATTCCAGATGCATCGTAGACTATATCATTACTAATCCTTGGATCATGAAGCATCAATACTAGATCTATATTCAACCTTTTCTCCAGTTCAATAAAATATTTTTCAAACATTTCAAACCATACAAACTTCTATCCATTCATTATAAGTTAATTTAAATATGTTAATAAATGTTATATGTTTTAGATAAAACAAAAATATTATACTGATAAATACAAAAATATCCAAACATCAAACATGCTCTGGGGAAATGTCCAGGACATCACTAACTCAAATTTCTCTGGGTCTATGTATATACTGATCATAGATGTCATGTTCCCCAAATAATTCATCCCAAGAATCCAAAATATACACTTTAAAAACATGGCATAAAATATATGTTCTCCAATATTACTCTATACTATCTCAATATTTCTGTAATTTACTCTATGGATGGTGATTAAATGAGGATTTACTTGATGAACACCATGATAAACCGACCAAGATATTGGTAGAATATTATTTCAATAGATAAATTAACACTATCAGTGTATTCCTCAGTCCAAATGGAATCACCATGTACACATATATCTCATACCTTCTCTAAAATTGCATTTTTATAATGTCTACCTCTCTAACACAAAACTGGTGATGGATTGATTGAAGATATGTGATGCAGAACCATCATGGTATCCCCAATTGGTCAAAGAGATTGTTGATCCTAGGTAAAGGATATTTATTCAATATCATAACCTAATTAAGCTTCTGATAGTCTATTTATATCCAAATACTATAGTCTTCCTTCCTATAGAAAAAAACAGTTACACACCATGGCGAATTAATAGGCCTAGTAAATCCATTTTGTTACAAGTACTTGAGATATATCTTGATCTCCTTTAAATATTCTAGAACCATATGATAATGGGGTATAAAAATAGGTTGTACACCTAACATGATATCTATATCAAATTCTATAATTTTATTAGGTGGAATCATATAAAGTTTTCTAGGAATAAATTCAGGTATTGATCCACAATTGGAGGAAAATACAAGGGGCGAACCATTGATCCTATTGGAATATAGAATCCTGTAATATGTTTCATGATCATTCCAAGCTAACTCAAGTCCAGAACAACTCGACCTAGTCCCAGTTCCCACTCACCAATCATCACAAACTTATCACCATTTGAATATTTAAAATACATCGATATCTTATAGAAATTAATGTGATCTTGGAAACTGTTCTGCCAGTCTATTCCAATAATCACATCAAAGATTTTCATTTCTATAATCCTTAATTCCCACAGATATCCCTAACCAAAAATGACTATTGGAAACCCTAGAAATCAATATGATCCAATTTCATGCCCAACAGTGAATCATGGGAAAATAAATTTGAAGGAACCATGATCATTAATCCATGTCCAACAAAAACTTCGGAGGATAAACATGAATGGAAAACTTAATAAGCATGAAATCTATTAGATTAACCTTCTGATCCATTAGAGTCTCTACGAGGTCAATGATTCTCATACTAATTTCAACCCATTCCTCAGTATACTGGGGGATGTGATACTATAGATGGATTGAGAATTATAGATTTAAAACTCATAAAATATTCTATAATAGTTCTAAACTTCTAAACCTATGACGGACACTCAGAAAAATACTTCTAGATGAAGTAAACCAACTACCTAATCCACAGAGCAGTTGTGGGGGTATTCTCTATAGTATACTTTTACACGTTTTGTGGTAGATTAGTAACAACCTCACTTTTGTGATAATTTTTTCCACACTTTTCATGTATTCTCATAAGACTACATTGAGGTAGCATTATCTAACATGTGAAGGAACATTTTAAAAAATGTAATTTGTTAGGATGAATCATAATCAATTTGATGGATCACTTAATGTTTTACTAATTTTATAAATTTAAATATTTATATATCCCCTAGAACTAATCATGGTCTCAATCCCTTAATTTTAGTCATAGTCACGTATATATATATATTACATTACCACATCATCACATTTGACTAATTAATTACAAAATATATATCATAGCACTATGGAAATAAATATATCATAGAGTCAAAGAATACAAGTCTATCCTAATTAGATAGCACAATCCTAGGAATTAAATTAATGAACTAATATGTAGTATCTTGATGGGTATATATTTTCAATGTTATCATATGTTCCTAGTCATGATTCACGAACACATCAAAATAGCATAAAATAGTAATAGAAATCCAATCAATGGTAACTAAGAGGTATATTACACATGTGATGTAGAGACACCTAGAAACTCCCCTACCCAAGTCCCACACATCTATATCCTTTTAACCATGTCCCAGGTCAGTTATAAGAAAAGAAGAAAAATGGTCTCTGATAACCTTTCATATCACCACAACTAGAACTACCATGTATGATCTAAATAACCACAGGACCTCATGCACAACTCCCTATATGCAAGAGGTTGCGAAAATGTAGTGGGGATTTGAATATTGAAAGTGGGGAGACTATACCCTTAGTATCATATAATTTCATTAAAAATATCATTAAAATATAAGAACATGGAGTAAAAATGTATAATAAAGATAATATCTGATGACACACATATAATAAAAATAAATAAACAAACTCCAAAAGTGGAAATAAAAACAAGATTATAAGTGTAGGACGATGAAGAAATAAAATTTTGGTATCCTAGGGAGTCTATCCCAGACCCAGCACCATCCCTATTCTCCATGGATCAACCTTCTTCAATAGGACCCTTTTCCTTACTTGTGTCCCTATACATGATGTTTACATTCCCATTGACATACCCATGTATGTCATGAGAAATAAAATGTTGTAGGACACCAATAATTTTTATTTAAAAAATATTTTCATGTATAATGGATGTATTCCTTGTTATAATAAATTCATAATAAAGTAAAAATAATAACATACCAACCACCCATGTGATAATCAAGCTACCAACATCCCCATATATACCTGATTCAGATCAATGTTTGAAGCACATCCAAATATAGTGTTATAAAGAACTAACCAAAAGTAGAGTAAATATGTTTATTAGAATGCAATTTTAATCATCTAAACATGATACTCAACATCCTCTAGGCATCAAGTGAGTCATTCTACTCTGTATTCTCTAGGTATCGAGAGATCATTCCACTTATAATCCACTAGAAATCAAGTAAACATGTTTCTTAGAATTCATTAGTCATCGAGTAAATCAAAAATAATCCACAAGGCATCATAATATCACTACCCCATTATCATTTCCATTATCTACATCATCACAAGTCATGTGTACTCTCCCTTTAAGGGGAAACCTACCTCAATGGCCCACCAGTTCCTAGAGCTAAGTGAAGTACCCCACAAATCATGATAATACACGTGATATGGTAGATCATACAAGTATGTAATAACATAAAATTTTGAGAAATAGTATCATAAAATCATAATGTCATCAGCATCAAACATGAATATAAAATTTATAAGCATACTTATGAAAACAAGTGTCATAAGCGGGCTCACGGGCTGCACACACACCCATATTCAATCATAATCAATAATGGTCATCAAATCATTCCAATACAAGAATCATTCCAGGAAAACATTCATATAAGAGAGACCCAAATATTAAATAACTTTCTACCTCAAGGTTTTGAATATCATTTTAAGGTTCGTCAATAGTTTTATCTCCTAAAACACATTCATAAACCAACCGTTAAGAAAACCATCTTTCCAATGACTCTTATAACTAGTTTCACATTAAATAACCTGGTGTCAATAGTAAGACACAAGGAAGAAGAAGCCTCTTTCAGGAACCATTCTAGAGGGGCTCGTGCCATGACAACCCCAATATCGCCTCTAATAGGCCAGAGTATGGTGTCCTGAACTGAGTAGTAATATCACACAAATGGAGGCATTAGCCTAAAATATATATACAAACACACATATCCAAGACATAAATTCTTAATGGTAACAACACTCAGTAAACCATTCATGTAAACCACTATAACCCACTACCAGAGTACAAAAATGAATTTACTAGAAAGTAAACAAGGTTAGAATACAAGTCCACCAAAAATAAAATCTATAATCAAGTTCATGAAACTTACTCACATAAACTCTAACTGATCAAACCTGAAGGAAAGGCACTAAGTCTATTTTCTAAATCCATAGGAATACCACGGTCTGTCTGGTCTCATATGGATTTTTCTAGCCATGTTACACCAAAGACTCTGTCAAAAGGTCACTCATTAGCACAAAACCTGACACACGTAGGAAAATCCCATGAAGGGGTGGGTATAACAATACATAGTCGGACACCCCTAAAACAACAAATAAAACCAAAAACGAAAGGTATAATCATATCTACATAATTATTTGTCTAAAAAATATAACAAGAATATCTAGATATAATAAAACTATACCACACAGCCTAGGGTAAGTCGTAATCACAAAATTCATACACTAGGGAGTCAGTTTGAAGATTCCACAAAGAACACATCCAATAGAACACACTCATGTGTCCGATAGCACTGATGACATTCATTTGAGAAGTATCTGTAGGACCCCAGGACACCCTGAGAGGGGAGGGGTGAATCAGGGTGTCAACTGCTTCTTTTAAAAACAAGGATCTTGTTCCCATGTTCGTAGGAACTAGTTAAACCTATATGATTGATATGATCAGTAATTAAACATTCACATGCAAAGAGATGACACCTCAATTTTTACTTGATTCACCGCCAAGGGCTACGTCCAATGATAATATTCCAAGAAGTTTCTGGTCATACCAAATTCCACTAATCTTCACTAGTTGTGGATTACAAAGGTTTGGGCATAGTCACTATGTCCCATGCTCACTACCTTTACAAAAGTTCAAGGAAAGCTCATTGTGTCCCTTGGGTCACTCCCGTTGACTCCCCCTAGCTCACTGCCCTTGATGAAGTCACACTCAATTTATAGACGTGAAGGTCTCTTCATTGGATTTTCATTGCAGTCTTCGTCTCCACTCGGCATGAGACTATGCATGAATCAAAGTCGTGAATCGATGCACTTGAACACACTAAACCACTGATCATGATAATAAAAAATGCGTAAACAATATTCATTGACAATTTTAAGCAACACCTACCCTTTGCATACAAGGCCTTACAATTGTGCACAAAATTTCCTTTTTAGGGCGGAAAAATATTCCGTGCAACAGCAAACGTTTTCCAGCAACCCGGAATTTTTCGCGCAGCCTAGAAAATTTCGCACAAACCCGACTATTTCACGAAAGCCCCTTAACGCGGTCCTTTTACACACATCAGACCTCGGGCCTTCTCTAAGTCTTCAACCATCCCGAATGAGTGGGGTCACCACTTATTTATATGCGTTTGAGACCCCCGCACGCAAAATCCCCTTTTGGCGCGAAAAACTTCTCATCTAGCGCATGATATTTTGCACCAGAATTGTTTTTCACGCACATCATTAGATATTTCATGCCGCACATTCCATTTCCATTTTTCAACATTCTGATTCTGAAACACAATTTTCACGCAAACCCTCAATCCTCTATTTCAAGCATCATTCTGTCTTTTGCACAAACCCACTGTTTTTTCGCACAAACCCGCTGTTTTTTGTGCATCTCTTGATTTTTCGTGCACGCCTCCTGATATTCTTAACACCACTTCCTCTTTGCATTTTTTTCAACAACCTGGGTCTTCATTTTCTAATATTGAGGCTCAAAAATTTGGCAAACACTGGGAAACAGTGCCACCTTCATTCCTGTTCTCTGCTTGAACTGTATGATCACTTTTCTGAAACACATTCTGAACTTCCACTAATGATTGACAAAAAACCCAAACCAAACTCAAATTCCTACATAGAACAACCATGGTTCTAACAATATCCCCCTTTGGGTTTGTTGGAAATCACCAAATAAATTCAATAGATCACCTTCCATATGCCAACCAAGAACACAAGGATCAACTCAGCCAACCCACAAAGTCTACGTGAGCAATTCTCGATGTAGAAAATAAGACAGGAGGCTTGAATTGGGTTCCCATGTTTTGGAATTCTCAATGATGTTGAAGAAATTTTCTTACAGTTTCACAGAAGAATTACATGCCCAATGAATTACTTCTCATCCTATCACTGACGCTGAATTCTCATCGTGTCACAGAAGCATTAAATGTCCACTGACAATCCTGAATTTATTCCTTTCTCCCCCTTTGAAAATAAACCAAAAAGACTGGTAATTGTTCAGTGTTCAGATCAAAACAGACTCCTCTTGGATAGTATCTCCCCCACAAACCTGAATCACATCGAAAAATAGATTAAAACCCGTTAACATAACTGGGGAGAGGGGTATTGCGTAACCACCTTATGCACTGGAAGGTGGCTGAACACCGAGGTTCAACTGATGCTTCTCAAACACAGCTGCTGACAGTGGCTTGGTCAGGATATCATCCACTTTCTCATCAGTTCCCACATGATCGATTTTGATCATGCCTTGCTCAACTTTCTCTTTGCTAAAGTGATACTTGATTTCAATATGTTTTGTATGAGAATACAGAACTGGATTCTTTGTAAGATCAATTGCGCTCTTTTTATCACAGTAAATCCTCATTGGTTTCTTCACATCATCACCAATATCTGTTAGTTATTACTTCATCCATAGTTGTTGAGTGCATGCATTTGTGGTGGAGATATACTCAGCTTCATCAGTACTAAGAGAAGTACTTTATTGTTTCTTGCTCAACTATACAACACATTTATTCACAATATAGAATGCTCCACAACTGGTGGAATTTTTTTCCACTACATCACCAGCCTAGTCAGCATCAGAAAACACTGATAATTAACTGTCCCCACCTACAGCAAAATATAACCCAAAGTTATGTGTACCATGAATGTACCGCATGATTCTTTTTACTTTATCCATATGTTCCTCCTTTGGATTACTTTGAAAGAGGGTCTCAAGACATGTGGAAAAGACAATATCAGGTCGTGTCGTTGTCAGGTAAAGCAGGCTCCCAATGATCCTCCTGTACATTGTGGGATCTACAGAGGTCTCATCTTCATGTTTTCCATGTTTTGTTACAACTGCAATTGGAGTCTACATTGGTTTGGAGTCTTGCATATTAAACTTTTTCTGCAGCTCTCTTGCATATTTTTTTTTGAGAAATTAAAGTGTAATCCTTCTTTTGAATCACCTATAGTCCCAAGAAATATGTGATCTCTCAAATCATAGACATTTCAAATTCTGATTTCTTGTGATTGGAAAATTCATCCATAGATTTCTTTCTACTACCACCAAATATGATATCATCAACGTAGACAAGAACCATGAATTGATAATTTGGAGAATTCTTCACATATTGATTATGATCTACTCCTCCTCTTTTGATGTCTAGATTCTTGAGATAAAAGTCCAATAGAGAGTACCATGCCCGTGGTGCCTTCTTCATATCATATAGAGCTTTCTTTAGTTTGTAGACTTTTCTCTCATAGGTACAAAGATCAAAACCCACCGGTTGTTCAATGTACACTTCTTCTTCGAGTACATCATTCAATAATGCAGTCTCGACATCTATTTGATACACTTTATATCCTCTTTGGAGTACCATAGCAAGGAAAAGCCTGATTGACTCCAGTATAGCCAATAGAGAAAAGGTTTCTTCAACATAAACACCTCAAATCTGGGAATATCTCTTACATACCAGTCGAGACTTTTTCCTAAAAACACTTCCATGCTCATCAAACTTGTTCTTGAAGAACCATTTTGTACCAATCACATTGTGACCTTCGGGTCTCTGGACAAGATCCCATGTATGATTCTTGTCAATATAATCTAACTCTTTATTCATGGATTTCACCCAAGATTCATCCTTTACAGCTTCTTCGAATGAGGATGGCTCCACAACTAACAGAAATGCATACTCCATGTTATTCCTCATCTTCCTTGTTTGGGTGGGTGCACTCCTATCCCCAATTATGTTAGATGGATCAATCTTAGCTCTATGATTTCTCCTGTGTGGTTCAGTTGCATTCTCTCTAGCCATGGTTTCTTCTTCAGATTCAACTTCTGAGTCAACATCAGGATGTGACTACTATGTTTTTTTACAGATTCCTCTATTACTGTAGTTGAATTTTCTCCACGTTCACTTTCTTCTTCACATTCTATCACATCAGCAGATGAAGTCCTTGAAGCATTTGTGGTTTTCTCTTCAATTATCTTAACATCACTACTTATTATATTCTTTCCCAATCACTTGTTGAAACACTTGTAGGCTTTTATGTTCATTAGATAGCCAAGAAAAATTCCTTCATCAGTATTGTCACCAAACTTCCCTTGATTTCTTTCTTTGTTCTAGATGAAAAATTTGCTTCTGATGGCATTAAAGTATTACAATGAAGGATTCCTTCTAAGCCATAATTCATATGGTGTCTTTGTTTCTCCCATATAAAGATTTGTTCAATTATGAATGTGCACTGCAGCTTCAACCGCTTCCTTCCATTAATGACAAGAGATACCACTTTTAATTAGCATAGTCTTGGACATATTCTTAACCTGTCGATTTCTGTGCTCAACAACTCCAATTTGCTATGGAGTTCTCACAGAAGCTACCTCATGTTGTATCCCATGATTCTACTAGTATTTTTCAAATTCAATGGACATAAAATCCCCTCCATTATCTGATCGCAACAGTTTGATTGATCGTCTAGTATCATTCTCAGAGATTCGGCGATACGTCTTCATGTAGTCAAGCACTTGTCATTTCCTATGTATAACCATTACACATGCCATTCTGCTACAATCATCTATGAAAAAGGACAAAGTACATTTCTCCATGAGTTCCAGCAACATTTATCGGGCCACAAACGTCTGTATGAATGAGATCAAGAAGATGTGATGCCCTTTTCTTCTTTGGCCGATATGAACTACAGACCAGCTTCTCATGAATGCAAGTATCACAAGATTTTTCTCTTTCACGTTTCATAATGGAGATATCTATGACAATATTCAGCTTATATATCTTTTCAATGTCTTGTTGGTTAATGTACCCCAGCCTTCGATGCCACAAATTTTTTTATTCTTCAATAGACAAGTAGCAGGAGTTCACTTTGTTGTCAACCTGATATAAGTTTCCATCTATTCTACAGCCTTTCATAAGAGAATTCCATATTTTCCCTTTATAGTGCATCCTTTTTTATTGAAAGTTACTAAGATCCATGAGTCACAGAGTTGACTTACACTAAGGATTTTGTGACATAGACCATCTACATAAAGAACTTCAGTCTTCTTTAGCTCTCCATTGGCGAGACCAGTATTCCCACTACCTTTAATATTCAATGCACCATCATTACCAAACCTCAAAGTTCCATCAACCATCTTTTTAATTTTCTTCAATAGATCCGCATTTCCCATTATATGGGAAGAGAATCCACTATCAAGAATCCATGTGCTGCTGCTCTTTGTAGATTTGAGGGATCCTTCTGCAAGATTGGATTTCTCGGTCTACTTATTTTCTTTCCATGAGATATTGGATTGAGTATAGGATATTGATGGCCTTATAATACATTCCTCCATAGAATCTGATTCTTCGTACCCATAATCTTCTTCCAGAGGAGAGAAACTGTTTGTGAGAAAAACACCATCAGGAGGATGAAAACTGGCCCGTCTCTAAGAGCTTTATGATTTTCTCCTGTCAAACCTCTGCCTGCAAAACATAGATTTATGGACAAAGTTAGAGCAATAAAAATAGTAACCGTAGAATATATTTCTTATATAATATGGAGGATATGAAATCGGTCTCCTTTGTTGACTTCCCAAATCTTCCCCATTAATGTAGCACCTTGCATCTTCACAATATGACATGGTATGCCCTAGATAGCCACAGAATTGACACTTAATAAGAGGAAATGACTTCTCACTTGATTTTTGCGTCATACATTTTTCCTTGGGAGAATAGTTGGACTACCTGTCATTTCTGAATGTATGGGGTTAATTTTCTGTTCTCCTTTTAGTTTGGATTGAGTGTTTCTTTTTCATCACTTCAGGTAACGTTTCAACATGTACAACATTCATCTTGTCTTTCTTTTGGTTCTCTTTACTTCCAGCAGTTGATGTCTCAGCTTCACAGCTAATTCCACTCTTTCCCATGCAAGCGGGTCTTTAATCACTCAAGATTTTTCCAACCCCATCTGAACCACTCTTGGATCTTTCCAGTAATTCTGCATCTGAGAATCTTCCGAACTGTATTTTCTTCCTTGATTCTTTTGGAATTGATTCAGTCTCAAGTTTACTCTTAAGAGTAACAACTTCCTTCTCAAGACCCTCAACAGTCTTGGATTTTTCTTCTAGTCTGGAGGTGAGGTCATTGATGAACTTTTCTTGTTCTTAAATTCTAAGCTTCAATTCTAAAATGTCGTATGTGCTTTCATGGATTGAAGATTGAACGCTCACTAGTTCTTCTGGTCTTTCAATTTCAGCTTCAATCTCATCCACGTATTCTGATGATTCTTTTACCATTTCCTTCAACTTACTACATCTCTTGCATTTTTCTCAATATTTGAAAAGTAATCCTTAACTTTCCACTTGGGATCATAATTATGAGTCACATGATTGTCTCCGTATTTATCGATAGAGGGTTCTAAATTTTAAATGGCATCCATCATGGAATCATGGTTTCCAGTTATAAATTTAGGTTCTTCTTCTTCACAAAATTCAATATCATCCTCTTCCTCTTCACAGACAAAACTTTTATTCTCTATCTTCATTCCAGATTTGAAGTCTCCCTTTTTGAAAAACCTTTTTTGAGGCTTCTCAGTGTCCTCTGTTGTACTTTCTTCATCATTGAACTTTCTTTGGCACTGAGAGGCAATGTGCCAAACTCTTCCACAACAAAGGCATGCTAGAGGTAACTTACCATTAAATTTACCTTTTCCCTCATTCAGCTTCTTGGATATAAGAAAAGAATTTAATTTTCCTCATCATCTTCATCACCACTATATTCTGAAATTTTCAATTTGTCTGTGGCTTTGAATTCCATTTCCTTGCTAACACGGGTCGTAGCATATTCGGGTTTGACTCTCATCTCAAATGTCACAAGACTACTTAGCAAATCATCCATAGATAGTTTAGAGAGATCTATTTCTTCAAGGGCTAATACCTTTTCATTTTACATAGGATAAATTATTTACAAGATAATATTTATGATATCAATGTCTTTGATTTTCTCTACAAGCCCTCGAATTTCTCCCACTACATTAGTGATCCGATTGAAGAATGAATCTTCATTCTCATCAAGATTCATCTTTAGATCATCAAACCTATTGTGCAGGACTTGAAGTTTTGCCTCTTTCACTTTGTTTTCTCCTTCATAGATATTTTCATGTTTATCCCATATAGAATTTTATGCAGTGAAACTCATCACCTTTAGATAAATTTGATCAGAAAGGGCTATAGTGATAGCATTCTGAGCTTTAGCATCTGTATCAAGAACTTTCATATCTGTATCAGTCATAGCTAGACCTGTTGGATCAATAACATGTATTCCTTGCACAGTATCAAAGAGTACTTCCATTCCTAGAGATCTTAAATGAGATCTCATTCTATTCTTCCAGATCTGGAAATTTCTTCCATCAAAGAGAGGGAATCCCCTGGAATTGACTGCATTCTCCCTGATGAAAAAGGATAGATTCAACACCTGCAACCTTTACACTCTGATACCACTTGTAGGAACCCGGGACACCCTGAGAGGGGAGGGGTGATCAGGGTGTCAAATTTTTCTTTTAAAAACAAGGATCATGTTCCCACGTTGGTAGGAACTTGTTAAAACTGTATGTTGGATATGATCAGCAATGAAACTTTCACATGAAAAGATATGGCACAACAATTTTTACTTGGTTCACTACTAAGGGCTAAGTCCAAGGAGCATACGCCAACAAGTTGTCAGTCATACCAAATTCCACTAATCTTCACTAGTTGGGGATTAAAAAGGTTCAGGCACAGTAACTCTATCTCAGCCACACTACCTTTACAATGGTTCAGGGATAGCTCAGTACGTCCCTCGGGTCACTCCCGTTGACTCCCCCTGGCCCACCGCCCTTGGTGAAGTCGCACTCAATTTATAGACGTGAAGGTCTCTTCAGTAGATTTGCATTGAAGTCTTCATCTCCACTCAGCATGAGGCTATGCTTGCATCAAAGTCTTGAATTGATGTTCATGAAGACACTAAACCACTGATCCTGATATTCAAAAATGCGTAAACAAGATTCACAAACAATTGCGTGCAACACCTACCCTTTACACGCAAGGCCTTACTATTGCGCAAAAAATTTCCTTTTTCACGCGGAAAATTATTTCACACAACAGCTCCTTTTTCGCGCAACCAGGAATTTTTCACGCAGCCCAGAAAATTTTTCACTAACCCTTCTATTTCATGCAAGCCCCTTTACACAATCCATTTACGCGCATCAGACCTCATACCTTCTCTAAGTCTTCAACCGTCCCGAATGAGGGGGTCACCTCTTATTTATAAGCGTCTGAGATCCCCACGCACAAAACCCCCTTTGGCACAAAAAACTTCTCATCTTGCAGTTAATTTTTCACACCAGTATTTTATTTCACACACATCATCAGATATTTTTCACAGCACATGCCTTTTCCATTTTTCAAAGTTCGGATTCCAAAACACAATTTGCGTGAAAACCCTTGATCCTCTATTTCGTGCACCACGCTGTTTTTCATGCAAACCCTTTGGTTTTCGTGCAAACCCACTGTATTTCGTGCAACCCTTGATTTTTTGTGCACGCCTCCCGATATTCATCACAACACTTCCTCTTTGCGTTTTTTCCAACAACATGTGTCTTCATTTTCTGATTTTGAGGCCCAAAAATTTGGCAAACACTGGGAAACAATGCCACCTTCAATTCTATTGTCCGGTTGAACTGTATGATCACATTGCTGGAAAACATTCTGAACTTACATTAAAGATTGACAACAAACACAAACCAAACTCCAATTCCTGCATAGAATAGCCATGGTTCCAATAGTATCATTCAGAAAAAATTTCATGAGAGAGCAATACACTGAAATATCTGAAGAGATATATGATGCATCAGAGGAGGATCATGAGTATGTCCATGAGGTGATACCAACAACTCTATCTTGATTAACCAGCTATGTAGAGGATCGATGCCCAGTGAATTTGGTCACATCAATACCAAATAATCTTCCTAGGTTATGAAGAATGGAAATAGGATCCACTACATGCCTCTCAATAGATTCCAACAACACAATCATGGAAGTCCTGCTAAATGGATCAAACTCATGTCAGTAGGAAATAATACCAACTAACATTCAGGAAAGAGATAAAGGGAACTAACCCTAAGAAACTCTTACAAGATACTATGGATGAGATAATCAATTCACATAGAAATAGAGGGTTCATTATGAGTTGTAATCACACCCTCAATGTCCCTTAACAACACGTAATTACCATGTAAACATCCCATATAATTGAAATTAGGTACAATCTATAACCCAAAATAGGTCTCAAAAGGACAATATTATCATCTGGGTCCCAACTCCACAAATTGTTCATCAATCGGACGTATGGTTTGAAACATGTGGGGGTTTCGAAGGTTCATAATAGGGGTTTTCTTGGTCATGAACCGACCCAAGTTTGACCCATTCGGCCATGTTCATTCTGCCCAACCTATTCTAGACCACTCCTTCCCACTCTGCCCTACTCCATCCCGCTCCAACCCACCTGGTCTCACCCCGCTATCCTACCTAGCCCTCTATGTCTTACAGCTTTTACATAGCCCACTTTCGCATCCCATGGCCCCACTTTTCCCATTGGAAACTACGCCACATGGATCCACCTACCAAATATACCTCGGCCTCATCATCTACTACGGTCCCCATGAATATCCTTTTCTCTTTCCATGCAACTTCTTCCACCTCCATCCATCACCATCGGTTGGCTATGGCCACTGCCTCCGATTATCGATCCATGTCGTTGCATGACATCGTCTTTTCGTGGATGACTTCCATGCGAGACCCAAACCAGTAGTCCCTTCATTGGACCACCTGGACACCTATGGTGTTCATTTTTTAGAACCTTTAAATATTTTGGACTCTCGGGACCTATTCATCAAAGATCCGGCCTCTGATGTCATTTCTCCTCAAATCCGAGGGTCTAATCATGCTCAAAACCACCCGAAAACATAAAGGCTTGGCCATGGGATCCCAATAGTGATGAAAATGAAGAACTTATGAATAAAATCATACTAAAAATGGTTTTAACATCGTTGGACAAGTTTTCATGGTCAAGTTTCAGGATTTGAGGGTTTGGGTTAGAAAACCAAGGAAAAATCACGTTAACCCACAATAAAATCCCTCCCATATCATATGACCAATCCATAGGGTAACCTGTTCATGGATTAGCGTGTGTTCAATGTAGAATTCAATAATGAGGAAATAAAAATTGTTACAACTTCCCTACCTCGTTGGGTTCAAATGTCGATGGAGAACTAAGTTGCATCATGATCATTGGTAAGATCCTTTGATTTCATCATGCACCAATCATCAATTCATGATCTAGTCGTCATTTTCCAATGGAAAGTTATACAGTCTATCCCTAGTGATTCTATGGTGTTTCCATGGTTATAAAACTAAAATTTGGATTTATTTATATGTATATTTTTAAAGTAAATCATCTCTACGTCAAATAACACATTTTTATTAAAATATTTTTATTCCCGTTACTTCTAAGAACTATTTTTAATAGCTAAACCCGTATAGTAAATTCTACGCCTCACCTAAGGTAGAGTTTCTACTTTTAATGAAATTGTTCCCTCATATTTCAAATTTAGAAAACCGTTTAAATGTGATTCCACTTTTTTTTTGGAAAACCACTCACGTATCCTATTTAAAGTTTAAACTTTTTCAAACATTTATTCTGAACACACTAGGCCCCAAAATTGCATGTCATCTCAGTTTCGGATCTTAGAATAATTCCACTAGTATTAAAAACAATACATTGAATATTCCAAGATATTAAATTCTCCACACCATAGGAATTTATGTCCCAGAAAATCAAAAATGAAAGGCTACTCAAAAAAGATGTGGGTACTAGGCATGAATCTGAGCCTCCTACTCCCAATGCTCCCCTTGATATTCTTGTTTTGTCATCGAACATGAACCAAGGGAATCACTCACCCATAAACGATACTTTATTTTTGATCCATGATCTACATTAGGTACTCATCCAAAGTTCACCCATCCTCAATGTCCAGCTTTTCCCAGTCGATCACGTGTGACAGGTCATGCATTTATCTCATCACATGTGACACATGGAAGACATCATGTACACGATGTAATAGTGGGGTTAAATCTAGGCGGTAAACCACCTCTCCAACACTTTTAAATATTTTTAAAGGGACGATTAACCTCATAGATAACTTGTTTCCCCCGCCAAATCTCTACTACCCAGATCGTGGTGAGACCTGAAGGAACACATAGTCTCCCTCCTCAAACTACAAGGGTATTTATCTCCGGTTTTCATATGAATTATTACAGATCTATATAGTTTTCATCAACTTTTATATGATATATACCTTCTCAGTAGTAGATTATATAAACTCTGGTCCCAAAAGTTCTATCTCTCTTGGGTCATTCCTGCAAAGTGGTGACCTGTAGGTTTGATCGTACAGAGCCTCAAAT
This sequence comes from Viscum album, assembly GCA_963277665.1. NCBI lineage: Eukaryota > Viridiplantae > Streptophyta > Magnoliopsida > Santalales > Viscaceae > Viscum > Viscum album. The sequence continues at coordinate 502,516,243 of OY728122.1, read as the reverse complement.
AGTACCATACCAATGGTGGAGTGGTAGCTATTTTTGTATTAAAACTCCACTAGTGGTATTTAATTCTCCCAAATATGATCAAAGTGAAAGATTTAGGCTCGTAGTGTTTTCTTTAGAACCTAAATGGTTTTCTCAGTGTAGATATCTATGTGGGGGTGAAATTCCTTGATGAAGTGTAACTGACTCCCAAATTCCTTCTACAATCCCATCCACAATTGGGATGTGAAGTGATCCACATGGTCTAAAATAATCATTGATGGCACTTGATGAATCCAAACTATATCCTTCATGTAGAGTCTCCCCAAGCTCTCTGTTGGACTATGCTCCCAGATAGGTAGGGAGTGGGCCAACATGGCGAGTCAGTCAACGATCACCCAGATGGTATCATGTCACCTTGACATGCATGGTAAACCCTTCATGAATTCCACTGAGATCCCATCCCACTTCCACTTTGGAATTTAAAGGGGTTGAGTCTAACACATTGTAACCTAGTTCTCATCCATCACTTTCTGACATGTGAGGCACTGAGAAATTAACTCTGCAACTCCCTTCTTCATTCATAGCCACCAAAACTAATGTCAAAGTTCTTGTTACATATTCAACACACCTTTATATACCACCAAAGTGGATATGTGGAACTCCCATAGAACCTCCTCGTGTGACACCACTTGTACAACTCTTCATCCTTTAAAAATAATGATGTGATCCCCACCATTTTTATCTCCATCAAGATCATGTCATGTAGATAAATTAGCATGTAGAGTCTCAAAGTTGGTATCTCCAAGTTGCACCTCCCATAATAATTGTAAGATTGTATGGGTAAGAACCATAGATTTTATGAATGCTCCCCCATATCCATCCACAAAGGGTAAATTCAGTGAGGACAACTGCTTTGATTCCTTGTATAAAAAATATGTACTCAATCTCCTGATGAGAACATCTGCCACCACATTCCCATTCCCATGAGTATAAACAATCCCAAAGTCATAATCCTGGAGGAACTATTTCCACAACCTTTGTCTCATGTTCAGATCCTTCTATGATAAAATATACTTGAGACACTTGTGATCATTGTAGATGATAAAACACTCTCTCATCAGGTAGGATCGCCACATCTTCAATTCCAAGACTAATGCTTCCAACTCAAGATCATGGGGCATGTAGGTATTCTAATGTGGCATAGATAAGAATAAAGTATAGGCAATCACTGTGTGCCTCTACATTAGGACACAACCATGTCTGGTTCCTAATGCATCGCAGAACATGACATACTCAACACCCACCTCCGATAATCTCAAGATTGGAGTACTCATCAAACTCTTCATCAATAACTGGAAATCATATTTGCACTTATATGTATGCATGAAAGGTTTACCCTTTCATGTCTAATTTTTCATAGGTGATGATATCTTGGAGAAAGCTGGTATGAATCTATGGTTATAGCTTTCCAACACAAGGAAGCTATGCACCTCTAACACACTCCTAGGTGGATCCCATTCTAACACTACCTCAACCTTGGAAAAGTCCACTTCCACTCCATCTATCAAAATAATGTGTCTAGAAAGAGGAAAAACTGAATCTTGAGTTGGCAGAATGATATTTTCCCATAAATTTGGGGCTCTCGAAGTACGTCCAAAACCATCCTTAATCATATTTTGTGCTCCTCCTCTGAATTTGAGTACACAAGGATATCTTCAATGAAGACCGCCATGAACTGGTCCAAATATGGCAAGATAATATGGTTAATGAGTCCCATGAACACTATTGGGGAATTATTCACACCAAATAGAATCAATAGTTGAATCTAGAAGTTGTAATTTGTATATCCTTATCTCGTACTCATATCTATTGATATCTGAATTAAAGGTCAACCCTAGAGAACCACCATTCCCCTCTCAACTATTGAAAGAGTTCATCGATCCTTGGTAGTGAATACTTGTTCTCTGCGGTCACTTGGTTCAATTTTTGGTAATCTGTACACAACCTCAAGCTCCTGTCAACCTTTTTTGGAAAACAATACTGGGCCGACTAGTGTGAAACACTAGGTCTCACGAATCCCTTCCACTATAAATCCTAAAACTACACTTTCCACTCGCGAAGCTCTATGGGATCCATATGACATGAGAGTGAGGATATCAGTTCTATCCTAGTTTGTAAGTCGATGTAGAAGTCAATCTTCTGATGGGGAGGTAATCATGGAATATCTTATGGAAATAAATCCTAGTACTCTTCCAAAAATACTGGGAAATGTAAACTGAAAACATTTTCTGCACTGAGGGGAATGCTAGCCAAGCGATGTGTGATTGGATGTTCCCTCAGAATCATGAGTCTATCCTATGCTTCTTGGGTTTCCTTTTCACCTATACAGGAAAACATTATCCCATCTCTATGGATACACCACACCCTTTTCCTAAAATAGAAAATCTAGTCATGAAATTAAGATAACCAAACCATACCAAGAATTATGCTGTAAGACATCGATGCTACCACCAATAGGTTCCAACCATAAATCTTACCTCCAAGGGAAAGGTACCACTATTGGAAAAGATGTGTGATTATCAAGTCTCCTACAATTGGTTTCTCTAAGTGTTTGGGTTGATCCAATATTTCTAATGGAATCTTAAGGTATCGTACAAGATATGTGCTGAGCATGAAATGAATAGAATATGTTTTTATCAGTACTTCAGGTAAAGTAGAAAAGAATCATGTCATACATCGAATCTCTACATGATCCCCTAGGTTATATGCCTCAACCACATGTAGTTTTCCCTACCCCTATCCTCCATCTCCCTCATCCTAGCATGGACAACATGGGGTGGTGGTGGCAGAAAGTCAAAACACTGACCACCTCCCACTGCTCACTCAAATACTCCACTACGTCCACCAGCCTACAGATCTTCATGCTCCTGCCTCTGCCTCTTCCTTGGTGGTCCATCCACTATTTCTCTCTCTACATTACGGATGGATAGACTATCTCATGCCTGATGTCCTATAATGTCACTTGAGTAGAGTTTCCTCTCTCCAGTTTGACATGATCCACCCTATGAACCCTGAACTATAGATCCTTTATCCTGGAACCTCCTCCTAAAACATCTCCCATGTTCGGATCCCGGAGGACGACATTAGCTCCCTTATTCCATGGTTTCTAAACCTGTATGTCCTCTACTGACTGTCATCAGGTGTATCTTCTTTTCGGGGAATCTCTCCACCACCAAATCCCACTCAAGAACCCAATAATATGTAAAAGTTCATAAAGGGATAATATTGTCTCGAATGTCTCTAAGCAGACCTCCCTCTAAAGTATGAGTTTGGAAGTACTAATACCTAACCATATCCATTGAGTACCTCGAATTTTTGGGGAAACTCAATGAATAATCATCTACTGTTATGCTACCATGTTGGAGACGAAGAATCTCATGTATACAAATAGTTCTCAGTGTAACTAGTGAGAACTCCTCTCTGAAGAGGCTCTTAAAATATTTCAATGAGAGCATTTAATTTTCATGAGTTTAGGTATCCAAACTCCATAATCACCCTATTCATCCCTATAAAATGATCACTTCCACGACCACCATTTGATATGTTGGTGTCCTAACTAGAAATAAAACTTTGGTTACCACCTCAAGCCAGTCCTCATCCTCCTGAGGGTGGGGCTCACCATAGAACCCAGGGGTTCTATTTATATGAAACTAATGAAGCGCACTCAGTCTTCACTCCATGTCATGTGGTATTACAGGTACCACACACTTCTCCATAGGTTGTGGAATAGCGTTTTCACCACCTGGAGGTAACATCTAATAAATTTGTCCTTTTACTAAAGCCTCTTCACTGAGGGGTTCATCCTTGTGACTGAGCTGGTGAATCCTATCTGGTATGCATCACGAAGGCATCCTATAAGAATACATGATTTACAATGGTCAATGAGTATATCTGGATAGCTAACTCAAGATGTACATAGAAATCACCACCCATTTTTATATGATTTATGTACTATTTTTTATCCACAATCATTTCCTTTATATACTAAGTCGAAAAGAATGTTATTGGAGTCCTGGTTTATTGATACATTAGCCATAGTACCAACACTTGAGTCCTTATCTTGAAATCTGAACTCGAAACACATAACATTGTTTCCCCAAACTAATCTCACATAATCTCAGTCCTAAAGTAGAATCATACACCTCTAATACCACTTTTTTAGCACCCTTCCCAGAGTGGAATGTTTTGTGACTAACCCAAGACCACCTCCAACAGGCCAGGTGATGATGTCTAGCAGGGAGTAGGAATATCAAATAAATGGGAGGCATTAACCTAAAGTACTTATATGCACACACACATCTCCAAGACACAAATGCTAAAATGTAAAAACACTAAGTAACACAAGCATGAAAATGACTATAAACCATGGCTAGAGTACAGTAGTGAAAGTTATATATAGTTAATAAGGCCAGAATACAAGACCACTAAAAATAAATTTTGTAAACAAGTTCTTGAAACTCATCTATAGAAAACCCTACCTAATCCAACCTAAAGGAAATGTACTAGGGATACTATCTAATTCCATAAGAACACCATGGTTTGTTTGATCTCATAAGGCTCCATCTAGCCATGTTCATCCATGGAATATATCAATAGGTCCCTCATATTAACAAGACATGACATGTGTGGGAAAAACCCATGCATGGGTGAGTATAACAATACTCTGTAGGACACCCCAAAACCAAAAAGTATAACACAAAGGAAAGGTAAAGTCTTATCTAAACAAGTATATGTCTACCCCATATAACTAGAATATATATATATATATACTCAAACCATACCACAAAGACAAGGTTAATTTATAGACACTGTATTCCAACACTAGGGATTCATATTGAATATTCCATGAAGAACACATCCGAGAGAACACAATTCTGTGTTTGATATCACTAATGACATATATCCTAGAAATACAATTTATTGAAAACTGTCATGAGAGAGAGATATGTTGAATGATCTGAAGAGAGATATGATACATCAAAGAAGGATTATTTCTAAGTCCATGGTGTGATACCAACAAAAACATTTTGATTGACCTACTATGTAGAGGATCGACGCCTGGTGAAGTTGGTCGCGTTAGTACATAAGACTCAAACTAGGGAATGAAGGAGGAATAGAGGATCCACTCTTGGCCTCTCAAATAATTCCAAAAACATGATCATGGATGTCATGCTGAAGTAAGCATAATATTGTGAGTAGGAAATGATATTGACTAACCTTTAGGGAAGTGATAAAAGGAACTAACCATCTTGAACTCGTCCAAGATATGATGTATGAGAGAATAAAGTCACTTATAAAGAGAGGGTGAATAGTGAGTAGTAGTCTCACCTATCGTGTCCCCTAACCCTAGGCACTACCCTTATAAATGGCCCACATCACTGTAATTATGTCCAATCTAAAACCCTTCATCTGTCACAAAAGAACTGCCTCATAGCCAGGGTCCCAAAACTATATAAGGTTCATTAATATGACGTATGGTTTGAATGATATGTGGTTTTAAAGGTTAAAAAGATGGTTTAATTGGCTATGTCCCGACCTGGGTCTGACCCATTTGGCCAGGCCCCTTCCTCCCAGCCTGCACTGACCCACTCTGGCCAACTCTAGATAGATTTCAACCACTCAGGCCTATTCTAGCCTACTCGAACCTACCTGGACTGCCTGGTCTCACCTTGTTTGCCCTCCACATCTCGTGGCTTCCACATAGCCCGTCACTGCATCCCACGACCTCATTGTGCCCTCTGGCCACCACACCACAAAACATTACATGTTGCATCTTCCCTGGCCCTTGCAACTGATGCATCTTCCATGTGGCTCCACATCTCTGTCCATGTGGCTCTAGCCACCTCCATCCAATGATCCATGCCACAACACACTATCTCCTCAGCTCACTGGACTGCTGAACTAGACCCATGCCATTGGTCCCTTCTGCAGACCATCGGGCCACCTCTGGTTCCTATTTTTCAAAATGTCTATAGATCCAGGACTCTCGAGTACTAATCCTCACATATCCTACTTTTGATGTTGATTCTCCTTGAATCAGGGGCTCCAATCATGCTCAGAACCTCCCGTCAATGTCGACTTGTGGCCGCATGGTCTGAATAGTGATGACTGTGAATAATGTAGGGATAAAATCTCACTAATAAAGATTTTAACTTCTTTATACAAGTGTTCCTGGACATCGATCATTATTGGACGGTTTTTGTTAGGAAACCAAAGAAAAAATCCCATTAACCCATAATAAAATCCCTCCTGCAACATAAAACTGATCCAGAGGTCAATCTATTCGTGGATTAGCATGAGTTCATTGTAGAATTCAAGAATGGGGAAAATAAATAATGAATATACTCCCAACATCATTGGCTTAAAATGTGGATGAAGAAAGAATTTTTTATGTCATCATTGGTGAGGTAATTTGATTTTATCACACTCCAATCATTGATCCACGATCTTTTCATCATTCACTAAGGGTAAATCCTCCGAGCTCTCCCTAAAGGTTCTCTAGAATTCCTAGGGTTATGCGGCTAACCCTAGGATTTTTTCATAACGATTTTTTTAGAGAAAATCATTGTTTATAAAAATAAAACATTTTTATTAAAATATTTTTATTCTCATTACATAAAAAAACTACTTTTCATAGCTGACCCACGCTGTTCAATTTTAGGCCTCGCCTAAGGTAAATTTTCTACTCTAAACACAACAGTGCCCTCAGATTTATGCTATTGGAACCTATTTAGATGTTATTCAACTTTTTCATAAAAATCACTCAAATGTGCTATTTAAAGTTTATTATTTTTCAAACATTTATTCCAAGAATACTAGGCCTCAAAATCACATGTCGTCTCATCTCCTAGTCTCAAAATAATTTGATATAATATATAAAATAAAAAAAATCTAGGACATTACAGACTAGGTGTAGAAAAAATCATACCCAATGACAACTACCACGAAAGGTAAAATATAATACTGGTTAATGTAAGAAGAAAATTTGACTCATGGGTAAATAGAAGAGAATAAACCACCAAGATATTGCTACAAAGTTTTCATAGAATTCCACTGATCCTCAAAAAGGTTTCTGATACATAAATTCAAGATTAACCTTGCTATATGACATATAGAATAATTTTATAATCAATAAAACATAATTTTATGATTAGATAAGGAAGAAGAGAGTAAATTAATTCAAATAAGAGGAATCATAAAAGACCTTAACTGAATCACCCTAATCTGGGATCACTTATGAACAAGGATGAAAGGATCCCTTGGATCAATCAAGGATGAAAAAGAAGAAATAAACATGCATGGTTATCTCTTGTCCAATAGGTTTTCCCAAAGACTCCACCTAAATCTCCAATAATATCATTATATTCGTAGAATTAACCAAATGTGGCATAAAACAATTAATCAAGGTTATAGTCAATTAATCACCTCATTAATACCCCACTATTGTACCCCATGAATTACCTCTTTTGATTAGGTCAATATACAAGAAGATATCGCATTTAATTAATCCATGCCAACATTTCATGAAGATAAAATTTCATTCACCATAGCCTAACCATGGTCATGGTGATTTTTGAATGCACAATGCTAAAACAACATGGAATATAGAGTTTTTGATAACTCTATATTGCTTTACCCTCACAAAGTATTCCACTACTCCGTAGTGAGATTGGTCAATATTTTTTTTCTCCAAGACAAGTCAAGTATTGTTCCACCCCCATGGTCACTTGCATGAAAATACATTTCATTTCATGTTTTATACTCAGGAAAGACCATTTCTTGCACTAAGATCATGGTGTTGTCCATTTTATCCTATTAATAATTAAACCCCAAAATTTAAGCCTCTTCAAGATACTTAAAGACCACAAGGTTTCACCCAATCATGGACCCACATAAAAATCAATAATAAAAGCATGAAAAAAGGATTATTATATTTCAAATAAAGTATCTCAAACATTACATAATCATTCGCTCCTTGTGAATCGACCTTAAAATTGGTATTGATCAAATTAGAAGTTCTTTGATGATATGTTCAAAAAAATCATGAAATATATAATGTATAATATTAAATCATTATGGGATATCAAATTAGTATCTTAATATAAGGAATCCATCCATGATCACAAATTTCCCCATATACTATGTTGTGTACTTCTCTTGCACATAATAATAGTGATGTCCCAATTGAGAAAAATCATGTAAAACTACTTGACCTCCAATAAAAATATCAATTGGTTGTCATCATTTATCTGCATATAACCACTTCTAACTCTGATTTGTTTTAAACCACTTCATAATCAACCCAATATGCTCTAAGTTATCCTAGACTAAACTCCACCTGACCTTAGCAGAATATCCTTCTTCTATCCAATATATATGTGAATGGGCAGGATTGTTATATAATAAAAAAGGATAAATCTAAATTAATTTATTATAGCTACTTATGTAGGGAAAACCTTATAAAAAATTTTATGCCAAGAATAATTTAGAACACACACACTCAACATTTCTTCAAATATTTTAATGGTAATATTGGACTCCTCGTATTTACAATGGTGATATCTAGTTATTAGGTACACCAATATATTGAGGGCCCTCTACAATCCCTAATAGAAGAACAACATAAAGTGGAAATAAAATTATAAAACTATACTCTAAAATATTATATGAAATAATATTTTTCCATGGATATAAATATTTCCCAGCTCATCAATATAAAAAAAGTGTCCCAAATTGGAAATAATTGAGAGACCTTGGTCAGCCAATCTAGTATAACTCACAAAGAATTATTTCCCCAGCCTATCCTCAGAAACCTAATCATGAAATCTATGGTCGCATCATACCACTTCCACTAATGAATGGGAAGTTGTTGAAGAATTCCATTTTGTTTTTTGTGATCAACCTTCACCTGGTGATAAGTGGAGTACCATCTAATGAACCCCACAATCATTAACGTCATCCAAGGACACCAATACTAACTATGCATATCTTGGTATATCTTTGTCAAGGGAAGATGTAAAACATACCTCAAGGCATGTGAGTCCCTTTTTAACAGGTTAAATATTCTTATAAGATCATAAACATGATCTTGTATATGTGTAACATCACCATAATCATCAAGAGATTAGTTTTGTGGAATCTACACACCATATATTTTTCCTCTCATTATTAGAAAATATGAATCAAATAGTTTATCCCTTTTCACCCAGGTGAGGAGTGAATAAGATATAGATAAATAAGTAATGGTTACTTAGTTATGATACTCATAGATGTCATGATACTTCTATAAAATGGGGGGAATCATGTACCACACATTGCGAGACTCGTGGAATATCTGACATTGATTCTTCCAATTTATTTCATTTGTACTGATATTGTCCTTCCCAAAGCTATATTCCATCTTGAAATCAAAAGACTATAAATTATCGACCCACCTTTGATGCTAAAAGTTCATATACCCCAAATAAAAAATGAAATTCAACATATTTTGGTATTTATTTTTAACAATATTCTAAAAAAATATGTAGTTCATCAAAAATTTCATTGCATGTACCATTACTTTTATCACTAAGTCATGTGTCAGGTAGTTTTCTCATATAGCTTCAGCTTCTTAGACCCATAATGTAAAACCAATAGTTTTTATGTTTTTTTAAATAAATTATATATTTTCTATATATTACATTATACACCACAATAATTTAATATGTCATTACATACAACACCAATTAAATAATTTGTCACATGCAACATTGGGTTATCTTGCGTAATGAATGGCACTGAGTTTTAACAAAACTCTGATATATTATTAATATAATTCAAACAAAACCATTATAACATATACATTAAACACAGTGAAATGAATAGTAATTATTTATTTTTAAATCTTGAGTATAATTTTTTTATTTATTGAAAACATATTGATAAAAAGGTACTTCATTTTTCAATAAATTCTTTATACGTTTCAAAAATATTATTTTCTCCAAAAAAAATGTTTTTTATTACTTTAAAAAAAATTAATTTTAACCCTTTTATAAAATTAATATTATAAAATAAAATAAATTTCTTCAATATCCATTCAAAAATTATCTTAGCATGAATTTTTGAGAATTTTATGAAATGATTAATTTACTAATGAATAGTTAAAATCACTGAATTTAAAAATAAAACTAATTTTTTATTTAAATTATTTTTAATGTTAAATTCTATTTTAAATATATTTAAAAATTAAATTAGTTCAATTATATATCAATTAATCCAATTTATTTCATTGTAATAATTTCATATTGAAATTGGATACAAAATTTTTTAAACTTTTTACCATTTTCCCTTTGAAAAGATGCTTTCTAATCTCATATATGGGATTAATTTTAAATTAAATTATGCCACATATGTGAGTTTAATTTGTAAAAAATGAATCCACATTTATATTCATGATAATTTATTTTATATTATAAGGAAATCTGTTGGGAAAAAATCCCTCAAGGCATCATTGAAGCATTTTTTAGGTGATTGTGTTTGTTGACAAAGTGGACATCTGTGTTGTGATTGTTGTGAAAGAAATCCATGACATAAAAATTTTTTGACAAAGGGGAATTTATAGTGGCATGTCGAGTTAAAGGGTTGTGGATAACAATCCATGTTTTATTCAATAACATCGACAAAGGAATGGATGATCTGGAGACGATACAAAAAGAGCAGATACAAGGTGGCGACATTTTCCAGTGTTCGCTAAATTTTTGGGTTTGAAAATCGATAAATGTAGAAAAGTGGTTTTATAAAAGGTACTTGCATGATGTTGACTTGAAGGAGAGGAAACTTGCGTGCCATATGTTTTTAAAGATTAGAACATCAAAATATGGCAAAGGGAAAAGGGGCGCCCAAGTTTTAGGGTTTGTCACGCAAGTGACTTATGCGGCAGAGACTTGCGCACCGAAACTTGCATGCCGAGGGGAGACTTGTGTGCCATCACGCAGGCTGTCCAAATGAATATAAATAGAGGTTGACCCCTTCTCATTCGGTGAAGATTTCGATACTTATAAAAATCAGAGCTCCCGTCGTGAAGGTGTGGTGGTCGCGCAAGTGGTGTGTGGCTGCGCAAGTAGAAGTTGTGCACCAGGTGATTGTTGCACACCAAAGGTGGTTTGGGCGAGGAAGGGAGTGAGTCACCCATGTTTTGAGTTGAAGAATGGGGTATCGTTCAAGTGGTTGAGGTGAACATGCATGCCAGTTTTAAAGAAGCACGAAAGTTGTTGGTTGCGCGCCAATATTGTTTTGGGCGTAAAAGGGTGTGAGTCGCGCATGTTTGGAGTTGGAGAATCTTGTGTCACACAAGTAGTTGAGGTGGAATTGTGTGCCAGTTATAACTTGCATGCTGATACTTGCACGTCGGCATATAGAAGGGCACCTGGTAAGGTCTATTCATGGCAGTGATTCAGGGATGCGTGAAAGCGGGAAGATTTCCCAATACCTTTGGTGCAAAGTGAGATTCAACTACGGGTGAAAGTTAGACATCATAAGAGAATCTACATACAATAGATGATGCCTTCATTAGAGATAATGAAGAGACCTACAAGTCTATAAACTGTGAGTGGATCCTTTCCAGAGTAGTGTACAAAGGAAGAGGAAGAAGGTGATCCTCTCCACCAGCAGTGAGCGAGAGAAAGAGAAACCGAGAGTGACCCTTGGGAAAGTAGTGAGCTGACCCTAAACATTGTAAAGGCAGTGAGCATAGGAATAGAAGTGATATATCCAAAACTTTGTAAATAGAAGTACGCTTTTAGTGGATTTGGTACATCGGCACATTTCCAGTGTATGCTCCATGGACGTAGCCCAGTGAGGGTGAACTAAGTAAAAATAGTTGTGTCATGTCCATGCTTTAGTTTTTATTTATACATTGCTATAAGAAAGAGAGAGAAGAGAGTCTTTATTAACAGTGAGACAAGATCAATAGGGGCAGTTGTTTTAACCTAGTGGACCAAATAATTGGTATCAGAGGAAAAGGTAAATATCAGTGGTTCTCTCTCAAATAGAGGTCACCAATCATAAAGGGATTCCGATCTTCGAAGGTGATACAAAGGTAAGAGAAGTTGATTCCATGAAAAACATCACATGCTATGTGGGAAATGTTGTTGAACATATACGAAGGTGATATAAAGGTCAGAGAAGTGAAGCTACAAGTGTTGTGGAACAATTATGAAGATCTGAGAATAAACCCAAATGAATCTATTGATTCATTCTTTGACAGGGTAAATATTGTAGTGGAGGACATGAGAGGTCCTGGAGAAGTTATTGATGATATAAAAATTGTGAATCACATCCTGAGGAAACATCCACCTCGGTTCAATCCAAAAGTTTTTGTTTTGGAAGATATAGACCCAAAAGAGATGACATTGGATAACCTGTAAAGCACACTTGTTGCATATGAAATGAGAAATGATGATAATGATGTTTTGGAAAAGGGAAAGTCCAAAGAAGTGGAATTAAAGGCCATGAAAAAGATCACCATTGAAGATTCTCAAGAAGAAGAAGAGGAAGATGAGGTGATTTCATTCTTTTCTTCAAATCTACGAAGAGGAAAAGGAATGTTTAAAGGGAAACATCCGCTAGAATTCTTTTGATGTGGAAAGTTTGGTCATCTTGAGGCAAGGTGCCCCAAAAAGTTTCAAGATAACAATAACAATGATGACGAAGTCAAAATTTCCAAGAAGAAGTCTTCAGAATTTGTGAAAGGGAAGAAACAATTCAAGAGAAATTTCTTGAAGAAAAAGAATCTTCTTTCTTGAGAATTTTATAGTTTAGATGAGTATGAGGATGAAGAGGTTAAGGAGATTGAAAACTACAAAGATTGTAGGGAAAATGCTATGGTTTCATCTCTTGGTAGTGATAATAAGAAGGATGAAACTGACATTGATGAAGGGGAAGAAGTTGAAGGAAGAGTGGATATTCAAGCTGTGTTAGAGGATGCTCTTGAAGAGATAGATGTTTGGAGGCCTAAAACAAAGAAATCCAACAAAGTTGCCTGTGAAGCCAATCTCTACATACAGCAGCAAGAAGAAGAGATGTCTGAGCTAATGAGATAAATTGGGAAACTTAGGTCATCAGTGCTAGAAAATTTAGAATCAATTAGTGAGTACAAACTCAATATTGAAGAATAGAAGACAGAGATCGATGGCTTGAATATCAGAGTGAAAGATCACGTCAAGCATATCGAAGAGCTTGAAGAGGAAGTTGTTGGTCTGCGGAAAAAAGTTAAGGATCATGAAAAACCATTGATTCCCAACACGTTCTTGGGAAAGCAGAATATTATGAATACTATAAAGATGAAAGATGAGCCTAGTAGTCTAATAGGAATAAAGCAGCAATCAAGCTCATGCATTAAGGCTAATTTGGGGCTTGATCAGAAACAGAAAGTCGTCAGAGTAGAATTTAGACCGCAAGAACCTATTCTGAATATGAAAATTGATGTGGGTATAAAGTAGAATCAGAAAACTCAAAGAACTCAATGGACTAATGGCAGAACAGAAGCGACACATATTAAAGCACCTTTCATTAGGTGCTATTGTTTTGGAAATATGGGAAATTCACAGTATGTGTGTTCCATATCCAAGAGATATAAAAGGGAACAAGAACAAAGGTGGAATCCAAACAGATAATGGTTCTACAGAACATATTTTGAAGTACACTGTTTTTGGTGCGGAGGATTTGGGCACATGGCTAGGTACTGCACTTCGACCATACAAATAAATGTGCCAAATCAGAGGCAAAATGGTCACAAGCTTCAGATTAACGAACCGATAGGTGAGTTGAAAATAGATAATAGATTTGAAGCTTTTCAATAGGAAGTTTTTCCATCATACTATGAGAATGATCATGAGTCTCAATCTATTCCGATTGTGGAGAAAAAAATATTTACCAAGAAGAAGAGAGAGGAGAAGGAAGTGGTTGTTGAAATTTCCCTTAAAGCATCAGATCATTCTGGTGTGTGGATCCTTGATAGTGGTTGTTTGTCTCACATTACAGGAAACAAGGATCTGGTACAGGAATAAAATATTACAAAGATGGTGTTTTCAAGTTTGGAAATGATGAAGGCCTGAAGATAATTAGATCGGAAAAGTCCCGGTTTGAGGGCAAAGAAATAAGATGTGCTGATGCCTTAGTTGTAGAAGGTCTCAGTCACAATTTGATCAGTGTCAGTCAGTTGTCTGACTCAGGGAATTATATACAGTTTACCAAGAATACCTATGTCGTCATAGGAAGAGATGGTATAGTGATACTACAAGGAAAAAGGACAAAGGGGAATCTCTACCTTGTAAGTGGGGAAGAATATATGTGATTTTTATCCAGGGAGGAAGAGAAAAAATTATGGAATAAGTGACTTGGTCATCTATGCCAACCATCCCTATAAGATCTTGTGAAGTGTGATGCAGCAACAGACCTCCCTAAGCTGTCACGTGGTCATACTCACACGTGTGATGCATACCAATAAGGGAAGCTCATCAGAAAGATGTATAAGGAAAAGGAAAAGAAGTCAACAAGAGTGCTCGAATTGGTGAATGCTGATGTTTGTGGTCCTATCACACCAAGAGAAATTGATGGAAATAGGTACTATGTTCTTTTTATTGATGACTATAGCAGAATGGAATGGGTATTTGTTATTTACCATAAGTCGGATGTGTTCACCTACTTAAAATAGTACCGGAGGGAGTGGGAAAGGATTCTCAAACATAAAATTTTGAAGTTTCATACTGATAATGGTACAGAATTCAAAAACAGTCTAGTGGAAGACTATCTCGAAAAACATGGGATAAGGCATCAAGTTTCTTCAGTACGAACTCCCAAACAGAATGGAGTGGTTGAAAGGAGAAATTGGATCATCAACAACATGGACATAATAGTGCATATAGAAAAATACCTACAAGAAAAGTTTTGGAAGGAAGAAGTATTAACATCAGTCTACATTTATAATCAGGCTCTGTTGTGTCTGATGGAAGGAAAGACTCTGTATGAAATGTGGTATGGAAAGAAGCCAATAGTGAAATACATTCAAATATTTTGAATTAAGTGATTCATTCTCAACAATGAAAATAACAGGAAGTTTGAATCACGTGGAGAAGAGGGAATATTCCTATGATACCCAGGAAATATAAAAGCATACAAATGATTTAACAAGAGGCTAGGAAAGGTAATTGTGAGCAATGATGTCACTATTGTAGAAAATGAAGAGAATATTCAACATCATAGTGATCAGTTTCTTGATGAATGCGATGAAGAGGAAAATAACACTGGAGGAGTAGAAGTGGCAGATGCTGACTCAGATAAAGACAATGATTATGAACATGAATGTTTCAAGTCTATGTCTGTAAGGAAGCCAAAGAGTCAAGCTGAAATTGACAGGCAAAATATCATTGGTGATTAGTCAGCTCAAGTTTAGATAAGAAGAATGAAATCACTATAGCAGACATCATTACTATCACAGGTTGAGCCAAAATGCTTCACTGATTCAGCTGAAGATAGAAACTGGGTTCAGGCTTTGAATGTAGAGCTTGATCATATTGAGAAGAACTAGACGTGGGAGATTGTTTTGAGACCAGTAGATAAGAATGTCATCGGGACTAAATGGTTATATCGCAACAAGATGAATGAAGATGGTGCAGTGGTTCGAAACAAAGCCTGACTAGTGTGGAAAGGATACTCCCAGATAGAGGGAATAGATGTTGATGAGACATTTTCACCGGTTGCAAGGCTGAGGACAATCAGATTATTCCTAGCCATCGTAGTGCAACGAAAGTTCAAAGTGTTTCAAATGGATTTCAAATCATCATTATTGAATGGGGTTCTGGAGGAGGAAGTATATATTGAGCAGCCAGATGGTTTTCTCATTCATGAGGATGAGAACAAAGTTTGCATATTGAATAAGGCATTGTATGGGCTGAAACAAGCACCAAGAGCATGGTACTCAAGACTTGATGAGTACATGAAGAATCCTGGTTTCCAGCATGGGGGAGTTGATTACAATCTCTATTTTTGTAACAATTGTAATCAAAGGATGATGTTGTTGGTTTATGTTGATAACATAATATTTCGAGGATTAGATGAAGATCAGTGCAGATAGTTTTATGAATTCATGAAAAATGAGTTTGAAATGTCAATTATTGGAGAGCTAACATTTTTCCTTGGTCTATAGGTGACACAAGGAAGGAATGGAACATTAATTTATAAATACAAATATGAAAATGAGGTTTTAATAATGTTTGGAATAGAGAATTCCAAGGAGATGAAGATTCTGGTTGATACCCAGATGAAATTGTCAAAAGATGTGGATGGAAAGGCAATTAATATCATAGAATATAGGAAAATTATTGGATGATTGTTGTACTTGACAACAACAATCCCTGACATTATTTTCACCACATGCCATGTAGCGAGATATCGGTTTAATCCCATGGAAAGCCACATGCTTGCAGTAAAAAACAATACTTCGGTATATGAAGGGAATAGTGGACTTCGACTTGAAATATAATGACGAATCTCAGACAGAGTTATTGGGATATACTGATGTCGATTGGGCCAGTTCAACGGATGATAGGAAATCAACATATGGAGGTGCATTCTATCTTGTTGGATTGTATTTCTTGGTTAAGAAAGAAGTAGGATTTCATTTCATTAAGCACCGCATAGGCTAAGTATATTGCGTCCACTCAAGCTTGCACACAGTTATTATGGATGAAGCGACAGCTTGAAGATATGGGAGTTGAAGTGATGTCTCCGATCAGAATCTAGTGTGATAACACATATTCTATCAATATTAGCAAAAATCATGTCCATAATTCTAGGACAAATAAAATTGAGATAAAGTATCATTTTATCAAGGAGAAGGTTGAGCAGGGAATCATGAAGTTGGAGTATGTGCCTACATAGCTACAGGTTGCAGACATTCTGACAAAGGGCTTACCCAAGGAAGAATTTGAGAGACATCGACTGGCTCTGGGAGATTAGTTGACTCCCCGTGTGGATGTGGATCCCCCCTGTAATGCCCCGACCCCAGTTACCCAGAGTCGGTGCATTATTACATAAAATTGGCATGATCACAAGAAAGATCAAATCTCAAAAGACCGATTGGTTTAGTAGCCTTGGAAACACTACATATATTCATAAAGTTTTATATTACATCATAAAGTGAAAAACTACTAAAACAACATAGTTTCCATATTCCACACTCATATCCCCACATTCTATCCCTGAAGGTCATTCATAAATTACTTCTTCACATCCTGGGAAAAATAAAACATAGAAAGGGGGGGCTCAAATGCCCATTAAGGATAACAATATAGCGGAAACATTCATAAATAAGAATAAACATTTAAGGCAATGTATAACTTAAAACAAAAGCCTTTTAAACTTGAACTTCAACATAGTATGGAAAAAATAAAATGAAATAATTCCATTTACTTATTCACATGGATATTATACTAATCAAATAATAACATGCAATATCAATAACCACTTTCATAATGATGGAATGCATAATTCCAAACTATCATAACCACATAGACAAGGCCTCGTGCCAAGACTACAAAGAAGATTTTTCCAAGGACTTGTGCCAAGACACTAGTTTGTCTCATGAGACCTACCGATGCATCTAGGATCTATAGTAGGCTCCACCCGTCACATATTAAGTCCAATTAATTCCCATATGAAAATGTTTAAACATAACATAAACATTCGTATTAAAACAAGTATACAAAATTTCAATACATTCACCATAAACTATGAACGGTATAAAAAATAGCACATCAACAGTCAAACATATCAGAAAACCTTCAATACAATATCAAAGTTTTGTATCATAATAAATCAAATTCAAATAAGCGTAAAATCCATCAAAGGATGTTGACATAGATGAAATCAAAACTCTTTTTAGAGAAATATCTCTTTCTATTTTGAAATCATTTAAGAGTCTTATATTTATGAAATAAAACATTTTCTTTGAAAATATTCTTATAATCTTGTAAGGGAAGCTTCAACGATTTTATAACGGCAGAAAATAGCCACACCTGCCGTATAAGTAAAAAAAACATTCTTACCTTAATTTTGTCGAAAAGGTTAAAAAGCACCATGTTTGGAAAACGACGGAAAGATTCCTTTATAAACCTCTTATAAAAAGTAAAATAAGGGTATAAATGACTTTAACCCATATTCTAGTAAATAGTAAAACAAAATTTGAAATTCATTTTTAGGAAACATGGATGTGGATGATAAAGAGATCCCAGTAGATTATTACGTATAAACAACCTCAGATAATGAAGAGATTGTGAAATAACCCTTATATTGTACTTTTCCTTGGTTGGTGTAGGTTAAACTCATGTATATTGGTGAAATAATTGTTATTAAATTATACAAGAATAATATACATTCATATGATATCATATATGATCTTTTAACATTGCGTTGTTAATAATATCTTTGTATTATTGTCGTTTCGGGTGTTAACTTACTCATTTTCTTTTATATGTTTTGTTACACAAGCCATGTATGTCATGGATAGGTTGTATATAATTCATATATATATTGATATCAAGTCCTTAAACATTATTTTTAAATCATCAAATGATAATTATACTTGAATGGATACGATGGAGAATGAATCTCATCGCGTTCGGGGAGACGGTAGTCCCTACATACGCACAAGCGACAATATCATTATTTTGATATTAAAATAATATATAAATGGATGGTATATCATATATACAGAATCATTAACATGTTATATTTATTATTTACATGAGTTACATATCATTATTATACCCATCCAAATAATAATATATTGAATAACAATTACACCACGACGTGGAGACGGTAAGCCGTACGTACGCACGTATGGTGACATGTTATTCAAAGGGTGGATAGAATACTGAATATGGTTGTACCATATTTATAATAACATCACAGTATATATATGATACTGGAGTTATTATTTTATAATGGTAATAACAAAGGAAGAAGAAGTGGAAGAAGAAAGGAACTTGGAAAAGGGTGGTGAAATCATTACCTTCTCTTCGGGTTCTTCCTTTTGATTTGATCAAAAGGGCTCATTAGGTTGGATTTCTGATCAAACTATGGCCTCTAGGTTGTAGTGAGGGAAGTTGGGAGAGTATTTGGGCAGAGTTAGGCCGAACCAAAAGGCTTTTAATGTGTGAAGAAATGAGAATGAGCAGTGCCCTTTTACAAGAGGGGTGAAGGGTACCTTTGGAAAACCTAGAAATATTAATTTATAATAAATTCATATTCACTTAATAATGGCTTAAAAGTTGATTATTTAAATGTTAGGGTGAAGATAGGTCTAAAAAAATTAAACCGAAAGAATTTAGACAGGTTTGGGTTTCTATATTAACCTTATCTTTAAGTATTAACTCTTAGTTAATTAGTTTCACTTTTACAATGTCTCTTTGTATTTTTATATTTTATGGTTAATAAACTTTCCATATACATCCAAGAGACCCCCAAGTGTTCCATTAATGATATCACTATCATGATGTAAGTATCTTTGCCGAACCTTAGATTTTTAGGAATTTAATATCAATTAATAATATAATATATGTTTTAAAAAACTCTTTTATGTCAATTTTAACACTATTTAATAGTTGATTTTTTTGAAACTCACAACAGAATGATTACTTCAAACAAAGTTAATTAAATAAATCATAATATGTCATATAATTCTTGGAAATTATTTTAATTCATTAAAAGTCTCAAATTATATTTATTTGGGTATTTATAATATCAATTATTTTAATTTGTCACTATTATGGTAATTATTGCATCATAATTGTGTCATAAATAAATTAACGTATTTAAAGAATAAAAATTATAAATAAAATATCATTATGTATTAAATTTTTTTATCTTTCTAATGAATATTTATAGTCCAAAATACAACATATATAACCCTATGTAAAAATTGTTTTTCTAAAATATATATGCTTATGTCATTTTTGTACTTATTTTAACTTAATTAAAATTAAGTGTCCCTATCACCTACAAGTGGATTCATGGGGTCCAAAAATCGACCCAAAGATGATTATGGTCGGACATGTATCAACCAATAAGTCTAGGACACATTTTAGGGTAATTTAGTATTATTATATTATTATTTTTAACCCTTATTTACTAGATTTACCCTTAACCATGGTAAATAAAATATTTGCCGATGTAATTATTCAAAATGTCTAAAAATCAAAGTTGCCTATTTACAAAATTTGAACATCCTGATTCCAAATATGGAATCCATTTTTCCAAATTCAAAACACAGAAGTGGAAGAAATTAATTTAAAATTAATTCTCGTTGTTAAAACAAAAAAGCATGTTTTTAAGAGATAATAACTATCAAAAGATTGACACCTGTTTATGTCCGGTTTAATTGTAAAATTATGTCCAATGACCAAAATTGTATTAAATTGTAAAAACATATTCTAAATATACTTTAAAACCACTCAAATTCATAATTTATTACTATTAATTATTTTGATTAAAAAAGTTGTTTTTAATTAAAATTTAGTAATTTTCACTATTCATCAAAATATTAAAGTTATCCGAAAAGTACCAAAATTTCACGTTAGGCTAAATTCGATATTCCGAATACAAAAATGAAGTCCATTTTGAAATATAAAATATATATAGTTTCAAAAAGCAGGTATTACTATTCATAACAGCTAGTTTGATTGGTTATGGTGTGTTAGAACTCGGTGTTGCGTATAACACACGCTATCACATTATTCAAAGAGAAGCGTACCGTAGAAGCTTGGGGTGTTACATTCTACCCTCCTTCAAATAATTTAGTCCTTGAAATTTCTAGAATACTTATCACATGAAAAGATTCAGGTGGTTCTTCATCATAAGTTCCTCGGGTTCCCATGTTGCGGCTTCCATCTTATGGTTTCTCCACAAAATTTTTACCAAACGCGTCATTCGGTTTCTCAGTACTTGTTCTCTCATATCAAGAATCCTGATGGGATATTCGCATTTAGACAGATCGGGTTCCAGTTCTAATTCTTCATAGGTGAGTACATGCATTGGGTCAGGCATGTATTTCCTCAACAGAGATACGTGGAAGACATCGTGAACTTTGGAGAGACTTGGCAACATTGCCAATCGGTAAGCTACAGGCCCAATTCGTTCTAGAATTTCGAAAGGTACGATGTACCTGGGACTCAATTTACCTTTCTTACCAAAACGTATGACTCCCTTCCATGGAGATAACTTCAGGAAAACATGATCACCGACTTGAAATTCCAAATCCTTCCTTCGATTATCGGCATAGCTCTTCTGCCTACTTTGAGATGCTTTGATGTGATTTTGGATTTACTTCACCTTTTCCATCATTTCCTCCACCATTTCTAGACCTACAAGTTTTCTTTCACCAACGTCATCCCAACAGGTTGGTGTGCGACATCTCTTTCCGTATAACGCTTCATATGGTGCCATCTGAATACTTGAATGGAAGCTATTGTTATAGGAAAATTCTACCCGAGGTAAATACTGATCCTACATACCCTGAAAGTAAAGTGAACAAGATCTCAACATGTCTTCTAAGGTTTGAATAGTCCGTTCTGATTTTCCGTCTGTCTGAGGTTGGTAGGCAGTACTCAAATGAAGTTCAGTATCCAGGGATTTCTGAAGACTCTTCCAGAATCTTGAAGTAAAATGGGGATCACGATCAGAAACAATTGATAGGGGTACTCCATAATGTCTCACAACTTTGTTAATATATATTCCTGGTAGACGTTCCAGTGGTAGATCTTCTCTTATAGCATGAAAATGTGCTGACTTGGTAAGACGATCAACAATAACCCATATTGCATCGTTTCTTCTATGAGTCTTTGGTATCCCCATTAAAAAGTCCATTGTAATATTGTCCCATTTCCACTCCGGTATGGGAAGAGGTTGCATGACTCCTCCAGGGTGTTCCCTTCCATCTTTCACATGTTGAAAAACCATACATCTTGACACAAAATCAGCAATCTCCCTCTTCATATTGTCCCACCAAAAATGTTCCTTCAAATCTCTATACATTTTGGTGCTCCCAGGGTGTATAGAGAAATTGGAACTATGAGCATCATCCAGCAATTCTCTTTTTAGATCAGGTATATCGGGAACACAAAGTCTCTTACCGAATTTCAAAATTTCATTTTCATACAAAAAATCTCTTAATCTCCCATCATTCACAGCTTTAATCTTCTTTTGAAATTCTCCATCATTAGTCTGAGAACTCTTAATCCTTTATAGTAAAGATGGTTTGGAAACCATTTGAAAAAGCATTGATGTTTCTCCTTCCCTGGTTATTCCCATGTCCATCTTCAATAGATCCATCAAAATTGGATCCCTTTCAATTCTCATCACGTTCAAAACTCCATGGTCTTTTCTGCTCAAAGCATCTACCACCTTGTTTGCTTTCCCCGGGTGGTAGTGTATCGTACAATCATAATCCTTGAGTAATTCAAGCCATCTCCTTTGCCTCATGTTGATTTCTTTTTGTGAGAAAATATACTTCAAACTCTTGTGATCAGTATAAATTTCACATTTTTCACCATAGAGGTAGTGCCTCTATATCTTCAAAGAAAAGATCACAGCTGCTAACTCAAGATCATGAGTAGGATAGTTTTGTTCATGAATTTTCAACTGTCGTGATGCATAGGCAATAACCCTATCATTCTGCATAAGGACACAACGAAGTCCTTTCTTCGATGCGTCACTATAAATAATGAACCCATCATTCCCTGATGGTAGAGTCAATATAGGATAATTGACTATTCTTCTAATCAGTTCTTTGAAAAATTATTCACACTCTTTTGTCCAAACAAATTTAACCCCTTTACGTGTGAGCTTCGTTAATGGGTTAGCCAATCAGGCAAAATTCTGGACGAAACGTCGATAATAACCTGCTAAACCAATAAAACTACATAACTCAGTTATACTCATCGGTGCTGGCCATTCTTGGATTTCCTTGGTCTTAGAAGGATCAATAAAGATTCCATCTTTAGAGGCAATATGGCCAAGAAAAGAAATCTCCTGAAGCCAAAATTCACACTTGCTAAACTTCCCATATAATTCATGTCTTCTCAGAGTCTCCAAGATAATGCGCAAGTGATTTTCATGATCTTCGTAAATTTTTAGTATACCAAGATATCATCAATAAATACCACCACAGATTCATCGAGATACTCTTTGAAAACTCTATTCATCAGATCCATGAATACAGAGGGTGCATTAGTCAATCCAAAAGGCATTACAGTAAACTCGTAATGCCCGTACCGGGTTTGAAATGCTGTCTTCGGAATCTCTTCCTTCATCACACACAACTGATGGTATCCAGATCGAAGGTCAATCTTTGAAAAGTATTGAGCTCCAGGTAGTTGGTCAAATAAATCATCAATGTGTGGTAGGGGATACTTGTTATTTATTGTTATAGCATTGATCTCTCTATTGTCGATACATAACCTCATAGATCCGTCTTTCTTTTTAACAAAAAGAACAGGGGCTCCCCATAAAGAAACACTAGGGCGAATAAATCCCTTATTACTCAATTCCTCTAGTTGTTTCTTTAGTTCTACTAATTCTACAGTGGCCATTCTATAAGGGGTCTTCGATATAGGCCTTGATCTAGGAATTAAATCAATGGAAAACTCAACTTCTCGTTCTGGAGGATGTCCAGGTAAATATTCCGGAAATACATCTACAAATTCTTTCACAACATGTACATCTTGTATTTGAACATTCTTTTCCTCGCCCACAATTATTTCATTCTCTTCCTCCCCAATAATTGAATTTAGTTGAGCTACTGGCGGTGGATCTAAATAAGAATTAGGTGGTGATGATTCTGCTCTAAAGATAAGGTGTTCCTTATCATCATCATCTAGAATCGTAACCTCTTTCTTCTTACAATAAATCTTCGCATCATAGTCCGAAAGCCATTCCATACCCAGGATTATATCAAACTCAATAATAGGTATGACGATGAGATCAGCAAATAAATAACATTTATGTGCTCTAATGGGGACTGATTCACAAAACATTATTGCAATGATACTTCCCTTAGGAGTTTTAACTGACAACTCCCTTATTAAATCAAATTGGAAATATATAATTTTCTTAGCAAACTGGGAAGATATGAAATAATGCGATGATCCAGAATCAAATAATGCATTTGCTAAACTTGAGGAAACCATTAAATTACCTGCCACCACGTCTTTTGGAGATTCTACCTCAGCAGTAGTGATAGCATAAGGTTGGCCTTGATCCCTTGGCCTTTTTTGAGGTAAGTTCTCTTGATGCATAGGACATTCATTTGCATAATGCGCCATCTCCCTACAATTGTAGCACTGAACATTGGTAGCTTCATTCTTCCCCTTGAAATCACGAGCTTGGTGGCCTTTTTCACCACACTTGTAATAGACTCATGTTCCCTTCAAGCAAGTACCGGGGTGTTTCTTACCACATTTACCATGGGATGGATATTCAACCTTTCCTTTCTTCCCCTTATTTCCATTCCCAGACAAATCAGCAGGTCTCTTATTCTCTTGCTTTTCTTTAAAGTCATAAGACTTAGAGAATTCCTTTTCGGTCTTGATAGCACATGAGACAATGTATTCATACGATGAAAAGGATTGTGAGACTATTGCTCGATGGAGAAATGGTTTTAACCCATCAATGAAAAGATCAATATTACTTCTTTGGTTACATATATAATCTCCATCATATCTTGTTAGCCTTTTAAAGTTAGCCTCATACTTTGTGACATTCTCATCCTCCTTTTGTCTCAGACTCAGAAACTGCCTTTCCATATCTGCTCGGTGGTCGCGAGGAAATTATTTTTCCAAAAACAGATCTTTGAACTCCCTCCATTCTATATTTGATACTTCATCATCTTCCTTCGTATTTTTAATCAATGACCACCATTGATCATCATATCCAGTGAGGCGGTAAACTGCCACGATAACTTTTTCCCTTTCACTACTCCCCAAAGCCTGAAATATTTGCTCTCGGGAAAATATCCATTGCATAGCTACTAAGAGATTTGTAATCCCATTGAACATTGGTGGTTGTTGCCTCATGAATCGATCTAACATTGATCCTCCATGCTGCGGATCAGGGTGCTCTATACAGTTAAGGTTATTATTCATAACCTAAGTGAGTTGTCCCAGTATGGTGATTAGCTAATCGGCACCAGTTGCATCACCATCTCCACTATAATTATCTTTTGCAGGAGGGAAATCCCTACATAGAGTGCGCACATTGATATGGTTTCCATTTATTCCACTAGGCGCTATTTATAAACAATGTCATAAACTAGATCAGTTTATGAATCAAAATACATAATCCCATACTTATAAAACACTTAACATAAATTGAACTATTTATGGATATAATCCATAATCATAAAAATGTTTTCTTTGAGGAATTACATACTCATAAACCCTTCATAATGATTTGTAATGAAAATGAGAGTTATCCTAAGCATATCCCCCGGGAGTGTCGTAACCAAGAGTGCAGCAAGGCCCGTTGTCGTGCACTAGTTCCCATTCGAGTCTAGCTCAAAGTGGTGTTTTCAGGTTTTACCCCTAGGTAAATCTGTGCCAGAGCCGCCACTACCTGCTCGTATCCAGACAGGGATGTATTTCTCGGAAAACACACAAAATCTCTAAAATACCAAAATTCTAGGAATTTCTTCTATACTAATCCTCAAAGTTCATCTTAGGTCTACGTGATCTAATCAGAGTTTATCTAAATCTAGCTTCCAAGGTCTGTACTAAACTTCCTCTGATACCAACTGTAACGCCCCGACCCCAGTTACCTAGAGTCGGTGCATTATTGCATAACATTGGCATGATCACGAGAAAGATCAAATCTCGAATGACCGATTGGTTTAATAGCCTTGGAAACACTAGATATATTCATAAAGTTTTACATTACATCATAAAGTGAAAAACAACTACAACAACATAGTCTCCATATTCCACACTCATATCCCCACATTCTATCCCTGCAGGTCATTCATAAATTACTTCTTCACATCCTGGAAAAAATAAAACATAGAAAATGGGTTATCTCAAATTCCCAGTAAGGATAACAATATAGCGGAAACTTTCATAAATAAGAATAAAAATTTAAGGCAATGTATAACTTAAAACAAAAGCCTCTTAAACTTGAACTTCAACATAGTATGAAAAAAATAAATTGAAATAATTTCATTTACTTATTCACATGGATATTATACAAATCGAATAATCACATGCAATATCAATAACCACTTTCATAATGATTGAATTCATAATGCCATACTATCATAACCACATAGCCAAGCCCTCATGCCAAGACTATAAATAAGATTTTGCCAAGGCCTTGTGCCAAGACACTAGTTTGTCTCATGAGACCTACCAATGCATCGAGGAGCTATAGCGGGCTCCACCTATCCCAAATTAAGTCCAATGCATTCCCATATGAAAAGTTTTAAACATAACATAAACATTGGTATTAAAACTAGCATACGAAATGTCAATACTTTCACCATAAACTATGAACGGTATAAAAATATCGCATCCACAATCAAACATATCACAAAACCTTCAATACAACATAGAAGTTTTGTATCATAATAAATCAAATTCAAATAAGCGTAAAATGCATCAAAGGATGTTGACAAAGATGAAATCAAAACTATTTTTAGAGAAATATCTCTTTCTATTTTGAAATAATTTAAGATTCTTATATTTATGAAATAAAACATTTTCTTTGAAAATATTCTAATAAGCTTGTAAGGTAATCTTTGACGATTTTATAACGGCGGGAAATAGCCGCACCCGCTGTATAAGTTAAAAAAACATTCTTACCTTAATTTTGTCGAAAAGGTTAAAAAGCACCTTATTTGGAAAATGACGGAAAGATTCCTTTATAAACCTCTTATAAAAAGTAAAACAAGGGTATAAATGACCTTAACCCATATTCTAGTAAATATTAAAAAAAAATTGAAATTCATTTTTAAGAAACATGGATGTGGATGATAAAGAGATCCTTGTAGATTATTACGTATAAACAACCTCGGATAATGAAGAGGTTGTGAAATAACCCTTACCATGTACTTTTACTTGGTTGGGGTTGGTTAACCTCCTGTATAATGGTTAACTAATTGTTATTAAATTATACAAGAATCATATACATTCATATGATATCATATATGTTCTTTTAACATTGCTTTGTTAATAATATCTTAGTATTATCGTCATTCCGGGTGTTAACTTACTCGTTTTCTTTTATATGTTTTGTTACATAAGCCAGGTTTGTGATGGATAGGTTGTATATTATTCATATATAGAATTATATCAAGTCCTTAAAAATTATTTTTAAATCATCAAATGATAATTATACTTGAATGGATACGATGGAGAATGAATCTCATCACGTTCATGGACACGGTAGTCCGTACGTACGCACGAGCGACAATATCATTCTTTTGATATTAAAATAATAAATAAATGGATGGTATATCATATATACAGAATCATTAACATGTTATATTTATTATTTACATGAGTTACACATGATTATTATACCCATCCAAATAATAATATTTTGAATAACAATTACACCATGACGTGGAGACGGGAAGCCGTACGTACGCACGTATGGTTACATGTTATTCAAAGGGTGGATAGAATACTGAATATGGTTGTACCATATTTATAATAACATCATAGTATATATATTATACTGGAGTTATTATTTTACAATGGTAATAACAAAGGAAGAAGAAGTGGAAGAAGAAAGGAACTTGGAAAAGGGTGGTGAAATCATTACCTCTTCTTCGGGTTGTTCCTTTTTATTTGATCAAAAGGGCTCTTTAGGTTGGCTTTCTAATCCAAATAAGGCCTCTAGGTTTTAGGGAGGGAAGTTGGGATAGTATTTGAGCAGATTTTGGCCGAACCAAAAGGCTTTGAAGGTGTGAAGAAATGAGAAGGAGGAGTTCCCTTTTATAAGAGGGATGAGGGGCACCTTTGGAAAAGCTAGAAATATTAATTTATAATAAATTCATATTCGGTTTCTAGTGGCTCAAAAGTTTATTATTTAAATGTTAAGGTGGGTATAGGTGGAAAACCATTAAAACAATATAATTTAGACAGGTTTGGGTTACTATATTAACCTTATCTTTAAGTATTAACTCTTAGTTAATTAGTTTCACTTTTACAATGTCTCTTTGTATTTTTATATTATATGGTTAATAAACATACTATATACATCCAAGAGACATCTATGTGGTCCATTAAGGATATAAATATCATGATATAAGTATCTTTGCCGAACCTTAGATTTTTAAAAATTTAATATCAATTAATAATATAATATTTGTTTTAAAAACTCTTTTATGTCAGTTTTGACACTATTCAATAGTTGATTTTTGTGAAACTCATAAAAGAATGATTACTTCTAAAAAAGTTAATTAAATAAATAATAATATGTCATATTATTCTATAAAATTATTTTAATTCATTAAAAGTCTCAAATTATATTTATTTGGGTATTTATAATATTAATTATTTTAATTTGTCACTATTATGGTAATTACTGCATCATAATTGTGTCATAAATAAATTAAATTATTTAAAGTCTAAAAATTATAAATAAAATATCATTATGTAGGAAATCGTTTTAGCTTTCTAATGAATATTTATAGTCGAAAATAAAACATATATAACCCTATGTAAAAATTGTTTTTCTAAAAGATATATTGTTATGTCATTTTTGTACTTATTTTAACTTAATTAAAATTAAGTGTCCCTATCACCTACAAGTGGCTCCATGGGGTCCCAAAATCGACCCAAAGATGCCTATGGTCTAACATGTATCAACCAATAAGGCTAGGACACGTTTTAGGGTAATTTAGTATTATTATATTATTATTTTTTAACCCTTATTTACCGGATTTACCCTTAACCATGGTAAATAAAATATTTACGGAAGTAATTATTCAAAATGTCTAAAAATAAAAGTTACCTATTTACACAATTTGAAAATCCTGATTCCAAATATAGAATCCATTTTTCCAAATTCAAAATAAAGAAGTGTCAGAAATTAATTCCCGTTGTTAAAACAAAAAGCGTGTTTTCAAAAGATAATAACTATCAAAAGATTGACGCTTCTTTATGTCCGGTTTAATTGTAAAATTAGGTCCAATGACCAACATTGTATTAAATGGTAAAAATATATTCTAAATATACTTTAAAACCACTCAAATTCATAATTTATCACTATTAATTAATTTGATTAAAAAAGTTGTTTTTAATTAAAATTTAGTAATTTTCACTAATCATGAAAATATTAAAGTTATCTGAAAAGTACAAAAATTTCACCTTAGGCTAAATTAGATATTCCGAATCCAAAAATGAAGTCCATTTTGAAATAGAAAATATATATAATTTCGAAACGCAGGGATTACTATTCATAACGGCTAGTTTGATTGGTTATGGTGTGTTAGAACTCGGTGTTGCGTATAACACACGCTATCACATTAATCAAAGAGAAGTTTACCGTAGAAGCTTGGGGTGTTACACCCCCCCCCTCTCCACATGGTATGATGTGTTTTTCCCTAATGTGTTAATATGTATTCTCTACTCTGTTACAGACTGCAAAGGATTGACCTTTGGGTTCATTGACAATGGGGGAGAAAATAGTTGTTGTTCAAGAGAGACAGTATGGCAATTTGATATATCATAATTGATATGGGCAGAAGATGACACGTGGAGCAGTGAGATATGGGTAGAGCAATGAGACAAGGGGAGATATTAAATCTGACGATGCTAGAAGTGACCATTCAAAGAATAAATATCATGACAGATGAGGATCGTGATAAAAGTCGAAGAGTGGTGTTGGAATACGGTAAGATTTTTTCCAAAAATTGGTATCAGTTTGATGTGAATAGTGGATTTCAGATTTGAGGTGATTCATTGATGAACTTTTCATTTACTCTTGTTTCTCACGTCGAGCATTGCTCATGTGGGCTTAGAGTATGTGTTGAGTAAATCCTTGATCGCTATCGGAATCGCAATAGGCGAATGGTGGATGAATAATTAATGACATATCTTTTTATGGAAGAATTGTCAACAAACCCAAAGGGGGAGATTGTTGGGAAAAAAATCCCTCAAGGCCTCGTTGAAGCATTTTTTAGGTTATTGGGTTTGTTGAAAAAGTGGATAGCTCTGTTGTGATTGTTGACAATGAAAACCATGACATACAAATTTGATGACAAAGGGGATTTTGTGGTGGCATGTCAAGTTCAAGGGTTGTGGTTAACGATCCATGTTTTATTCAAGAACATCGAAAATGGAATGGATGATCTGTAGGTGATACAAAATGAGCAGATACAAGGTGGTGACATTTTCTAGTGTTTGCTAAATTTTTGGGTTTAAAAATCGATAAATGTAGAAAAGTGGTTTTGGAAAAGGGACTTCCGTGATGTTGACTTGAAGGATAGGAAACTTGCGTGCCATATGTTTTTCAAGATCAGAACATCAAAATATGGAAAAGGGATAAGGGACGCCCAAGTATTAGGGTTGGTCACACAAGTGACTTACGCGGCAGAGACTTGCGCACCGAAACTTACACGCCGAGGGGAGACTTGTGTGCCGTCACGTAGGGTGTCCAAATGCATATAAATAGAGGTCGACCCCTCCTCATTTAGTGAAGAGTTCAATACTTTTAAAAATCAGAGCTCCTGTCACGGAGGTGTGGTGGTTGTGCAAGTGGTGTGTGGTCGCGCAAGTAGAAGTTTCACGCCAGGTGATAGTTTCACACCTAAGGTGGTTTGGGAGAGGAAGGAAGTGAGTCTCCAATTTTTTGAGTTGAATAAGGGGGTGTCGTGCAAGTGTTTGAGGTGAACTTGTGTGCCGGTTTTAAAGAAGCATGAAAGTTATTGGTTGCGCGCCAATATTGGGTTGGGCGTAAAAGGGTGTGAGTCGCGCAAGTTTGGAGTTAGAGAAGCTTGTGTCGCGCAAGTCATTGAGGTGGACTTGTGCACCAGTTATAAATTGTGCGCTGATACTTGTGTGCCAACTTAGATAAGGGTGCCAAGTAATGTTGATTAACGGTAGTGATTCAGGGCTGTGTGAAATCTGGAAGATTGCCCAATACCTTCGGTGCAAAGTGAGATTCATCTACGGGTGAAAGTTGGACATCAACAGAGCATCTAAATACAAAAGAGGATACATTTATTAGTGATAATTAAGAGACCTATAAGTCTATAAATTGTTACTGGATCCTTTCCAGAGTAGTGAGAAAAGGAAGAGGAAGAAGGTGATCCCCTCCACCGGTAGTGAGCCAGAGAGAGAGAAACAGGGAGTGACCCTTGGGAAAGCAGGGAGTTGACCCAAAACATTGTAAAGGCAGTGACCCTTGGAAAAGAAGTGATCTGTCCTGAACTTTGTAAACGTTAGTGCGCTTTTAGTTTATTTTGTACATCGGAACATCACCGGTGTATGCTCCTTGGATGTAGCCCAGTGAGGGGGAACAAAGTAAAAATTGTTGTGTCATGTGCATGATTTAGTTTCTATTTATACTTTGCTACAGGAAAGAGAGAGAAGAGAGACTTTCTAAACAGCGAGACAAGATCAATAGGGGCAGTTGTTTTAATCTTTCATACCCTAATTCACCCCCCGCTCAAGGTATCTAACCTAGTGGACCTAACAAAATCTAAATTTTTGACAAAAATGAATTGTGAAAACTGTAAAAAATATTTGTTGTGGTTAAGGTAAAAATGTGTTTACCAAAGTGTTAAACTAAAAAAATAAGTGTTAAAATAATCTAAAAATATCTAGAAAATATTTAATAGCCTTATGTCATCACTATTATTTCTAAGTATCTATAATACTTCATTTTTTACCCATTTTCATGTGGAAAAAAGGCAATTTCTTTTTATTGGAAAAAATTACTAGTGTGCCACTCACCTCACTTATGAAGGGACAACCACACTTCTCTCGTCATCACACATTATCCAATACTTGAGAAAATAACTTCTCAAATTCCTTTATATAATCTTACAATCCTTGTTTTCAGTATAAATCTAATCAATTATGGCTTCATTGTAAACTTAGGGAGGTTACCCAGAGAAGATGTAACATTATTCAACATGCGTTTTTATTTAATTTATTCCTCCACCTTCTTCAATTAATAATAATACATGATGATATAAAAAATAATTATAATATTACACATGTATATATTCTATTTTTTTTATTACAATGACCACAACCCAACTCCAATTAAATTAAATGGGGGATGAAATCATCATTTGTGCGTATAGAGGACTACCACCTTGCGAACCGATGTCATTCATTTTTTTATTACCAAATATCATGGTTTTCAATGATGATGGATATAAATTATTAATATGATATTTATAAAATAATTATATATATAGATTATTTATATCATATATACCTTTTTAATTCTCATTCTATAGGGGATACAATAATGTCGCTCGTGTGTACGGTGGACTACCGCCTCACGAAGTGATGTGATTCATTTTTCACTAACGATTCATTTGGAAGATAATAAAGATAAATATGTATGATATAAATTAAATATTTATTATATTAATTAAATATTTATCATTATAAAAATATAATA
Source organism: Viscum album (assembly GCA_963277665.1). Classification (NCBI taxonomy): domain Eukaryota; kingdom Viridiplantae; phylum Streptophyta; class Magnoliopsida; order Santalales; family Viscaceae; genus Viscum; species Viscum album. Next base: position 502,483,537 of record OY728122.1, on the reverse strand, counting down.
TATGATTTTATTTCTTTCCTTTTCACTCACTGAAAGATGATAACGTCATTTGTGTACATGTGGACTACCACCTCCACAAAGCGATGTGATTATCTATTTTCATCGCCACACCTAATGGATAATCTGTATAATTATATTTAAATAAATAATATGATTTTATGAAAAAAATTAAATGTAAAATTTTACTTAAATCATTTTCATAATGGTCGTGGAAAATTTCAAACAATATGCATGCGTTCATATGACCTACCGTCTCTATGATCGTAACAAGATTCATTTCCCAAAACCATACTTAATTATCTTTATTGAAAGTATAATTGATGTTTAAATATGATAATTACATTAATATTTTAATTCTAGATATTATGGAAGCATGATCAATGAAATATTATCAAAAATAAAAAATCAAAACATATATAATAAACAAATTTTTTATTACGCGAAACGTGACATTTACACGGAATTGTTAACAAATGGGCAATAAATGGTCAAAATGGAATAATATATGGTATATATTTGTATGTTTCTATAATATATGTATAATAAAATTTTAGTTATTATATTTTAAACTCAAACATATATAAAAGATGTCGGGACTTAAGGTAAGGGATTTCTAATCTCTCTTTTATTTTTGGGATACATATGAAGCTTCACCACTCATTTATTTTATGTGTTGTATATACTTACCCTTTAAAATTTTATATCTGGAATATATTTATTTTAATTAAATTTAATGTTTTATCTGATGTTGGTTGTATTGGTTCTTACAATTTAAAAAATTACTAAACCAATAAGGTATTTTAATCTCACTTTTTTACTTCTGTGAGACAAATTCCATATTCAACGCCTATTTTTTTATATTGTGTAAACATCCTATTAATTTATTTTATTATTTAAATTATTTAAATTATATTTGTTTACATATCCATTTGATAACCTCTCTTTCAATATGTTTTTTTTTCAAAAGTTAAAGTAGTTATAATTGATTTTTTCTCAATTTTCCTTCTTTGAGACATATGTTATGTTATGAACGTCTAATTTTTTATGATATTTATATAAAACCAATTTGAAATTTAATATAATTTATTTATTTATTTTCATGATATTATAATTTTCATTTAATTTTAATATTTTTTGTGACTTACAATTCATCTTTACAAAAGTTGTGATGGTTTTATTATAAAATAGCTTGGTTTATCGATATTGTTTATGATATTGGTTCAGATAATAAAATAATATGATATATATATCAAGAAACTCATGAATTTTATTCTCCTATGGTTATTTCATTAGAATAAATTTTCTATCATTATTTTCCTAACTTTATATACTCAAGTGTTCAAAATAATATTTTATAAAACAAAATTCTTCATTTTTCTCTTTGATTGAAAACCTTTTTTCTCCCAAAATATTATTTTCTAAAAATGTTTTATAAATTTTTTTTCGAAAATGTTTTTAAAATTCATAAAATTATTTATCAGTGAAATTTTTACACATGTTGGGTTTTAAAATAAATTATTGAATATTCCTACCATTTTCTAAGCAATTCCAATTTTGATTTTACTAAAAATGTGAAAGGAATCATTATTTTAATGTGTATGATAATAATGTAATTTTCATCCATCATGACCATTATTTTCATTGAATATAATTTTATAATTTTTCATTTTTTCTTTGAATGAAATATGTTTTAAAAATGTTTTATTAATGTTTAGTTTTAAAAAGTGATTTTCAAAGAAAAGTTATTTTCCCCAAGAAATATTTGAAGTGGTATTTCAAATTCATTATCTATATAAGATGATATAATTTTTTGTAACTTGTGATTTTCTAGGGATTTAATCTAAGGATTCCATTCTTATTCTTTATCTAAAAGTAAAATTTTGAAAATATTTTTATGAAACTCGCTAATCTTTTACGCATTTAACAATGATAAAATTCTTATGAAAAACAAATATTTTCCAACCAGTTATCTTGTGATGAAATGCTAAAATGGTTATGAAACATGTCTCTTTTATATAGGTAAGAATATAAGGAAATGTTTATGAAACCCATTTCATTTCATGAATTATGATATGACGAATGTTTTATAATATTTTGGAACACATAAATATAGTTTTCATCATATTGTGGAGGGGACCTATATCTACCTCTAATTCTTTGGGTAATGATTAATGTTACATGACCACAAAGGGTACACCAGAGCATATCCAAAAACTAAAATAGGGTTTACAGAAGGTTATAGAAATCCTAAAATAGGATACAAGAGAGGTTATTCTAAGCCTAAATCAAGCACACATATGGTTATAACAAGCCTAAAATGTTATTAATTTCTTGTTTGGTAGCCTTGACATAATTTTTTATATCCTTATATGAATACCACAAATCTATTCCTTTTTCCAATTTTATGCTCTCATTGATCATGTTCTTTGACTACCTAATGATTAATTTCCTATGAACAACCTATATTTACTCCATGAATCAGGACTGTGATATTTGGTATAAAGGGTATGGTTTTAAAATGTTATACTCATGTTATCATACCCTTATGTTCATGTTTTCATTATGTGTCTCTTCTTTTTTACCCTTACTAGGCATCTAAGATGATGCTTTATTATGTTTCCTTTCCAAATTTTATGAATAACGGTTTTAAGTAGGAGTTCTAAAAGGGAATATATTTATGTTGGACATTGAATAATGTTCATGAATAAAGAAGATTGGGTTCCATGTTTCCAAAGTAATTACACTATTATGGTCCTTAGGAAAGTGTTTGGGTAATGTAATGAACATTAATCAAAAAGTTTTAATATTCATGTATTAGAATCCTGTTTAACTATAGTTGATATCTGAGGAAAGTTTTTTTCAACCATTTAGTATAATTATGAGAAAACATTAGTGAGATACATAGTTATATTTATTAGGATGTTTCTAGGAATGTCTCTAACAATAATTATAAGGATTATCAAAAGTGTAGTAAAATGTCCTCAAATTTTGGTAAAGGTTATATTATTTGGTTTCTAAGAAATTAAGTCCTCTTCTGGATATTACAAGTCTATGTGGCTCTAACAAAGGGGTAGCTTTGGGTAATAAATCTAAAATGGGAACATTGATCTGGAATCAATCATCACCTAGTGGATGAGAACGAGGCTTAATTTACACCTTGTTTGACACTCTCAAGAGGGTATTATTTGGAAATTAAAAAACTATTTGTGATCCATCATAAAGGATTTAAATAGATGATGACTATGAATGACATAGGATAAAATTAAGGATTCATAGATTAAAAATGGATTTTGGTGATTTAGACAACCTATAAGTGATTTTTCATGATCATGTGTTTTCCCGCTATGATTAGTGTTTCTCACACTAATGTTTTGTTTCTAGTCGATGAATGGATCCCAAATAAATCTGGTTAATTTTTAATTTAATGTAAATTGAAATGATTTTCCTCATGAGTTCCTAAATGATATGGGATATGGAATGAAAAATATCATTTCTATTCTCACAACACTTTTTTATGATATGAACCATGATGGCCTTCCAAATGAGAATATGAGGAAAAAATATTCTATTGAGTCCTCCATGAGAAAACTTCTAACTTATTTTAGTGGGTATTCTGATCCACTATTCTCTGATAAATGTATCATCATAACTAAAAATATATCATCTATCCTATAGTTTTTAGAGTATGAGAAATTCATTGGGGATATCTACCGTTTATAGGGTGAAATAGATCAATTATTGACTCTTATTAGTAATATAAAGAAACAATATGAAATTAACTCCATTTATTGGGATGAGTTCAAAAATTTATTTTTCAAAATGTAATTTCATCTTATTCTATATGTGGGGATGGATAAGGAGTTCCATGAGGTAAAGATATATTATAATGAATCTATTGGTACCTATGTAGAAGATTTTACAAGACTTGTCGGGTACGCCTCTAGTATTATTTTCTAACCTAAAACAATATTGAATGATTCTTTAGTGTCTTAAAACAAGAATTTGAAGGTTGTTAACCATAAGATACTTCATTATAAATGATAATGTTTTTTTATGTGCTATCAAGGTTGAAATGGAGGTTTGAGATATGTATTAATAACATGGTTTTTATAAGAATCGAAAAAAAATCATTGTAAAACCTAATAAACATTAGTAAAAGAATATAAGATTTACTTTTATGCTCATGGTGCAGGATGAAACATGGAGGAAAATTCCATAATGGATCTAGTAAATGTTTTAAGTGTGTATGGAAATCTCATTGGGAAATCAAATTCCATAATAATGGGAAGAAGTTAGTTATTGATAAAAATAGAGATAAATCTCTATAGATTTCACCCCCCCACACACACTATTATTTAAAGTAAAAGGAGTTTACGAATTTTGAAAATCAATACACCAATACAAGGGATAGTATTTTCAACAATCCATAATGACCTCTAAAGGAAAATGAAAATTGCAAATATTGTCCAATAATAATGGACGAAGTGAAACCTAATAATTAGGGAACACTTATCCTCCCCACCTTAGTTGGTAATTTCATTTATTATTTTTTATGAATTAGTCCTATGAAAATATTATTGTTCATAATTTAGTGAAATTTAATTTGATTATATCCTGATATTTTAATTATGGAATAATTATATCAGATTTGATATTCTGTCAGTTCAAGGATAAACTGAAGCTGGAAATGAAAATGTTTTTGTATAAGATAATTTCTTATATAAGGAAGAAAATGTGAATTAAATTGGTAAGTTTATATATCCCCATGTAAGATTAACTAAAGATTTATGGATACCATCATGAGTTTAAAAGTTTATGGTTTATCATAAATCTCAAATTCCTTGAGACCCCATTTGAGGTTTTATGTTATGTGAGCTGATCAATATTATGTATGTTTTAAGAGCAATTTAAATAAATGAAACCCCTTGGTTTTTTATATAGTGAAAAAGTTATTGAGGAGTAATTACTTTACACTTTATGAACTTATGATTAAAGGTAATGGTGACCTTTAGGGTTTATATTTTCATTGATGTTGAGATAATTACGGTTATAGTTGATCACCTTATAAAGTCCACATACTTCATAGATATCAGAGAATATTTCTCTTTAGAAATATTTTTCAGAATATACATTAAAAACGTGTTTAGTTTTAATGGATTACCATATTAAATTTCAATTTATTGGGATATAGATTTTACCATGATGTTTTGGAGTAGTCTTTAAAAATCTTATAATACAGTGTTACATTTCATTACTTTATGTCATCCTCAGATAGATGGTCAATCTAAGTGAACAATTCAAACCCTAGAGGATATGTTGAGATATTGTTCTTCAGATTCCAATAGTGGTTGGGTTCAACACCTTCATATCATTGAACTTTCATATAATAAAATATTTCACTCGATAATTTCGTTTTCTCCTTATAAATTAATTATGGGAAATAAGTATAGAACTCTGATGTAATAGAATGAAGTTGAAGAAAAAATATATTCGGACCTGAGAAAGTTAATGAGATAGAAGATAAGGTCAGATCACTTTAGAAACATGTAATTAAAACACAAATCTGATAGAAATTTTATGCATATAATCTTCTATGTGATATAAAATTTTATATTTGTGAGAAGGTATTTCTGAGATTTTATCTATGGAAGAAATAAGGGAAAAATTATCAATATGTATATTAGTCACTTTGAAATACCTGATTATATTATGGAAATAACTAATTTTTAGTGCTTCCATAAAACCTATATCATGTTAAAAATGTGTCACATGTATCTCTTTTGAGGAAGAACATACTTGACACTTCACATGTAGTAAACTCAAAGGTTATATGATTGGAGAAAGATCGTTCTTATAAGTAATAACCTAAAAATATATTTTGTAGTGACCTAAACCCCAATAGAATGATGTCTGTGTCTTCTACCATTACATTGGAATAAGATATAAGGAATCTCATCCCAAAAGTCTGATCAGTTTAGTATTCTTGGTAGCATAGATACATACACGAGTCATACATTACATTTTAAAACACAAGTTAAAACATAATGGTTTTTATAATAACATTATCCCTTCAAGAATATTCTTGAATATGTTTTATAGCATACTTCATGGAATCCTAGAAAAAGGAAAAAAATTTGAGCACAAATTCCAAGTAAGGATTATGTATAGTGGAGACATTCATGAATCCATAATAATCATCAATATGGAATTATAATAACTAAATACACATGTCATAAAATAAATAAACAAATAATGAAGTGCATCAAGAGATAGTATGAATGGGAAAATATCATGAATAATAATCAATATATAATGGTAAATAACTAAAAACACATTTTATATAATCAACAACATGACTATCATAATTAATAATCAATATGATAAGATAAATAACTAAAATCACATTCTATATAATTAATAACCTGATTATCATATTTGGATAAGGAATAATAAATATGGAAAGAAAAATAACTAAAAAAACATATCATTTAATCAATAAACTGAAAATTAATTGCATCCAAAGATAATTTCATAGTTAAAATATCTTGGATAGGAATTACATAATATTGAATGAGGGGAATTATTATTTATTGGATGTCTTTTTTCCCATGAACATGAAACTTATACAATAAAGATATATCAACTAGATTGTTTAAAACATACTTGGTAAAAACCCACTTAACAGAGTCAAGAAAACTGATTCATCCCATGATACTATCAATGCATCAAGGGGATCTCATTAACTAGTCCCCAACTAGTGTATTTCATTTCCAAATGAATCCTTATATATAGAATAATAGATTTAATTCTTAAACAATGTACCTTCTCAAATATCTATACTGAGTAAAGGATTAATATTTATCAATATTCCCACAAATATCATATAAAATTAAATGTACTACAACATATATAGAAATGATATACGGTTTAATAAATAAAAATATCCTGATAAATTAAATGGAGATTTATAGGATATTTAATTTCCAATGATCATGGGAAAGAGAACATTTCAAGGTATAGTTATTGACCTTAAAAATGAATCAAGGAATAGAATGTCAATTATTTACTTAGTAAAAATGATCATATACGATCAATAGAAGTAATAATGATGGTATTAATACAAAATATATCCATTTGGGTAGTAATGAAGGTTTATTATCATTGAATTACATAAATACAACAGATTGATCTTCAAAATGATCTTAAGGAAGATATACTTTTGATTTCGAAAAACATTTTGAAAATAATTTTCTCTGAAAATTAAATTTAAAAACATTTTATTTAAAAAGTACCTCATAAAAATAAAAAGGAAGATTCAATGAAATGACAGTCATAAAGAAAGGTATTTCTATACATGATTTAAAAGTTATAAATAACATTTATTATGAAATATAAGAAGGTTAGGAGAGTTTCTTATTTAGAAAACTACAAGAATATTCCTTTCACATTTTCAGTAAAAGACAAACACGAATTGTCTTGAAATTGAGATAATATTCATTTGAGAAAATTTTTAATGGTTGAAATGTGTTATAATTCCTTTCATAAATCATGTTTGAAAAATTTAAGGATTTTTTGAAAAAAAAATATAAAACCGGGTTTTGGAAGAAAACATATTTACGACTGAATAGATAAATGAAGTATTATTTTATAAAACATTTTGAGTTTCAAGGAGTGGAAAAATGGAACTATTATATGAAAAAATAATGAATATCCATATTAGAATAAATTTAAATGGGTTTTTTAGGAAATGGTTAAGTAATTTCCATTAACTGATATTCAACAATAAAAAATTTCAATTATAATGAGATTATGAAATAAAGACTTAAAATGATCATATCGTTGATGTGATAATTAATAAATGATTTTCTTATGTGTATAAAATATTAATCCACAAAAAAATTGGGAAATAAAACATAATTTATTTAAAATTCATTACACACATAATCTTATCATGACATAAAAAAATCTATAAGTTTAACCCAATGACTGTAAATTTAGTTATGTAATCTCTTTCCACTTTATAAATTTTAAAAATAAAACATACAATATCCTGAATAATTAATTATTCTTGATATTACATATCAAATGGGTATTATATACCCCATATAAAATAACTTATGTGCATAACAATACAATATTCCTTAATAAAATCAAATTGAGAGTAGAACTTTTACCTTATGATTCCTTTTGAATGAATTGTTGAAAGTGGGTGCCCTAGACCCAACATGTATTTTACTTTGATTTCTGTTACATTTATTCCGTTTTTTTAATACATGTGTTTATCTTAACATGATAGTGTAGATACTTCTGTATCCACTTTATGAAAGGCAATTTCCTTTGATTACCTGTTGCATCAAATGGTTATAGCAAGTCCCAGGCTATAATGAGAACCCTTAGATGCCATGACAGTAATCTTAAAGTAACATCCTATGGTCCAGTTACATCATTCTGAAAGGAAACAAGTGATGTGTGACCATCAGGTGCTGAGGGCTTAAAATCATTGAGACTTCATCTCATGAAGTTCGTACTTGATGATCTCTAGCTATTGAGATCATGAGGACAAACCCGCTTAATAGGAACACCACATGTTTCTGGTTTCATTGGTTGTTCCTATCTATGGACATGTGTAATGGTCTCCTGAATTGAGATCATTATCAATTAATGTCATTTAATTATGTACATTTGATATAAGGTGAAAACCATGATGACAAGTCATGGTGAGGTAGTTTATATCGGGTACATAATTAAAGGCATGGCATTGATTGAATGATCGAGAAAGGATTGGTCGCTTCTAAGTTTAGGAAGAGATATCTCGAGCCAGGTTGATTAGGATGGTTGCACCTTCATTAAATCCATGGCCATGGTAGTCGAAGGTAAGACCGTCCAGACAAATCAACAAACAAAATAAATCAAATAAAGAATGATGACATGAGTATGTATTCTGATTTATTGAGATATTGATGACGAAGAGATTACATTACACGGACCGTGTTCATAGGATGGCAGTCGTTGCTTTTACATTTCCTTATCTCTATAGAGGCATCGATGGGTTGCTAGACTCCGCTCTAGGTCGGTGATATTATTCACTGCTATTGAGATAAGGTCCCAGAGGGTCACACACGATAGCGCCTTGAGAATCTTCCCTATTCTGGGAATAGGAATTTAGAACTTGATGGGCCCCACCAAAAGGGTCCGAGCACTATCCAAGTTCTATGGATCACCGAAGAATAAATAAATTCATTAATTATTCGAGTTTAGAATAATTCGTTGAATTTATTTATAACATGTATTTACGAGTTATATAGTAAATACACGTATTAATATTATTTGACTGGATTTAAATATCCTAGGTTCGTTTAATATTAGCAAGAGGAATGTGTCGGGTTAAAGAATCAAATTTATCACGTAATATATTTATATATTACAAGAAAGTGATAAATTGTACATATTATTTATGGAATAATTTTATTTGTCATAAATAATTATTTATATCTCTTATATAGCGGACGACTATTACACGGGGGTCGGGAACCTATACCGCGTGTTTTAACACTCCCTATATAAGTGAGAGAGATGCTCTCCCACCATTACTATTCATGTGTCAAGATTGAGAGCATCTCTCTCCTCCAGGAATTTAGAGAGAGTCTCTCAATCAAAGAAGGATCTTCAAGATCATCCATCCCTAATAAAATCTTCCTCTTTTTTTGGTGATCATCGATGCGTTGAAGTGTGCGTTGAAGATCCACACTAGCACCCAGATCTTGACGAACGGCGCGTGAGCAGATTTGTGAGGCGTGTGTGGACGATCTAGAGAGATTCGACGTCGGAGTCTTCGAGCAACAATCACCGGCGTCCTGCACGTCCATTCTGAACAAGTTAAATGTTTAAGTTTAATTTTTGTGCTCCTAAAGAACCTTGAGAGATCCTCGGGCCAAGCTGGGACAATATCACCTGAGTTGACAGGGTTATGTCACTCCGGTGAAGTAGAAAAATTTTAAAATCTCAGCCCACCGGCTTCCACTGGATAGTCCTGGTACCCAACGGTGGTATCAGAGGGAGCACAAGGTTTTTATGATTCAAAAACATTAAAATACATTAAATTTAATTGCGGGGTGTTAAAACGATTCATTCGGATTCGACCGCACATCATTTTGATTTCGAATGATCAAGATACGATCATTTTAAAAAATTAATCGGATCGTCATTGCAAGTTTTTTTGTTCATTTGATGTTTATCTCAAATTGAGAATTAACATAAAAAATAGTTTTTATTATAAAATTTTATAATAAATATTTTATTATGTTTATAATAAATATTTTTATTTTATTTTTATAATAATAAAATATTTAAAGGAGGGAGACCAAGACCAAGACCCCAAAGGGGATCTTCTTGCTTTTATTTAAAAAAAAGGGAGAGAAGAAAAGACCCCAATATGGGCTCTTCTCCCTTTATTTAAAAAATAATAATAGAGGGGCTGGATTTTTGTCTAAAGGACAAAAATTGTAAAAGAGAAAAAGAGGAAGACCCCTTTGGGGTCTCATCATGTGGCGCACCAAGGGTGGATGAACCCTAGGGCCTCCCTCTTCCCCCTCCTCCGGACCTGCTTCACCACACGCCGCCGCCGGATGGCCACCCGGACCCTGAGCCTACACTGGCCACTAGTCACGTCGGCCTCCCTTCCTCCTCCCCGTGCATGCTGGCCGCCCCGACCCCAAGCCGAGTCGCCTCCGGCCGGCCGCCGCCCTCCGCGTCGACCCTCCCCTTTGCCGGACTGCCCTTCCCGGTGGCCTCCGAGCCCCGCACCAGCCTCCGAGCCCCAAGTCGGGCCTACCTCTACCTCCGCAGGCCAGCCTCTCACCTTGCGCCAGCTCCTGCTTCGCGATCGGGTCGCGCCGACTCTGTCCGGCCGTCCCGGACCCTCGTTGACCTCCTCTTTCGGGCCACGCCAAACTGGCTCCCTCCGACTGCCTCGATCCCTCGCTGGGCTCCTCCGAACTGGCTCCGTTCAGCTGCCCCAAGCCCATTCCGGGAGTTGCAGCCGCCGTGGGAATCATTGGATGGTGCGGTCACGCCGCGATCACGCCGCGGTCATGCCGCGGTTCCAGGGCGACATCCCGTGGCGGTACGCAGTCCCTCCGGACTCCTCTCTGGTTAGAGGTAACCCTGCACTGAATTAATTTTAATTAATTTAGTTTTTTAAATTAAATTAATTGAAATTAATTTAGGGGTTTAAATTATTTTAATCTGAAAATATTAATTAAAATTATGTTTAGAATTAAAATCATGGTTTAATTTAATTTAATTTTTTGAATTAAAAATTAAACAATTGGAACTGGTAAAAATAAATTATTTGAATTTAATCAAATTCATTTAATTTATTAGAACACCCTCACATAATTGAATTTATTACAATTTAATTTTATTGCGTTTTTACCCCAACTGGTCTTGAGCTATTGAATGACCTGTGTATGTTTGGCATGTATTCATTTGTTTAATTATTTATTCAATCCATGTGATGATTGTACTATTTCATTAGATAATTGATGGTCTTTTAATCATCTTTTAATTCAAATATGTATAATGGAATGCACGTCCATTTCCCTACTTGTATTTTTTACCCCAGACCCCCTCGCCTACATGCGAGTATATTTGTATTTATTCGGTGACAATCCGAGAGGCAGACCCCGCCAAGATGAGGCGGTAGTCCAGACAGGAGTTGGACACTTTGCACTGGGGCTAGCAGTGATATGAGTCATGTATCGACTCAGGTATGGATGCCCCTAGGTGATGATTGAATAGTTATCGATCAATCATTATAGAATTCTCAAGACCAGTCAGAATGCATGATTTACTTTATGCACAGTTTATTATTTTATGCATCTTCCTGATTATTTCATGATCACATAGGATAGTAAACAAGATAAAATGCATAAAGTTGTGATGAATAAAATATTCTATTGAATGTTCAGTTGTGAGCGCGACAACCCAGTTTGAACATAATAAATAGAAAAGGATTATATTCGTCAATTAATATTTAAAAATCCCTCAAAGATATATTAAGTCAAAATTCCTTCCATTTCTCACATCTAAACAAAACCAGCTATTTGGGTGCTCATCAGCCTTAGTTGAGAGTGCCTCTTACTACCAGGGCGTTTCCATGAAAGAAATGGGTCGACTTAACTAAAGTGAGTAATCAAGGTTTAGCCTTAGCTAACTTATTATCACTTTAGAGGCAAGAGGTTGAGGAAATCAAGTTTAGATTCCAAAAGTTGGGACTTTACTCAACTACACAAGGAACCACAAGAACATGTGGTTGGATTGCATAGCACCTACCTTGAAACCCTCCAAGTAGTGTGGTAGCCCTAGATTGTAGACTACGAAGGGGGTTTCGAGGATCCTTTCCACTAGACTTCTCAAGTGATAGAGTATTACAACTCTAATGGTGAGGGCTATTAAGGTATGCTAAAATAGTGGGAGACATTAAATGATAAAATTTATTAATGATAAAATGTCAAAAATTAATCAAGACATAGTACTAACTGCTAAATGTTAATCTGATGTAGATTCAAAATGGAAATCACTAACACCACAAGTAGTTTATCACTACGATCGATGTTGGATAAAGAAAATATCCTGACTAGCAATAACTTCCAGGAGTGGTACAGGGGCTTGCGCATAGTACTCTGCCAAGAAAGGAAGTTATATGTGCTGGAATCCCCAATTCCTGCTGAGCCTCCTCAAGGAGAAAGAAAGACGGAAAAAGATAATTGGAAAAAGCATTTAGACGATGAACTTTATGTATAATTCATCATGTTGTCATCCATGTAAAGCCAATTGCAAAAATTGCATGAGGAAGAGGACGCCTACAAGATGCTTTCACATCTCCAAGAACTATATGAGGAGAGGACTAGGCAAGAAAGGTATGAGATCTCAAGTGCGCTTTATAAGTGTAGGCTAGCAGAAGGGCACCAAGTCGGTCCTCACATCCTCAAGATGATTGGGTATTTTGAGAGGATTGAAGCCCTTGGGTTCAAACTGAACCAATAACAAGAAGTGGATCTCATTCTTGTCTCTTTACTGTCAACATTCTCGACTTTCATTGTCAATTATAATATCAATGATATGAAAAATTCACTCCCAGATCTTTTGGATTTAGTTCGCCAAGCTGATAAGGACATGAAAAACTCCAATTCATCTGTCCTTATGGTGAATAAGAAAAAAAGTGCAAGGAAAAGGGGTCTAAGGAAACGTCAAGGCCAAAGACACCAATGCATCATCCTGACAAGAAGCCAAAGATTCAAAGCCAAAGTAATGAACAGGAAGTTGTCTGCTTTGGATGTGGAAAGAAAGGCCACTGGAAGAAGAATGGCAGAGCTGGGAAGAAGAAGCAAGTTGACGCTTCTACTTCAGGTATTTTTTTCATTGAATGCAATATATCTTTATTTACAAGTTGGGTATTGGATATGCCATGTGGATCACACATTTGTATTCATATACAGGAACCAAGTAGGATTAAGAAGATTGAAAAAGGTCAAGTGGATCTCTGAGCTACAAATGGTGCAAGTCTGGCGGCCTTGGTAGTGGTAGATTATCACTTGACTTTACCAACTGGTTTGGTTCTTGTTTTAAAAAATTGCTATTATGTTCCTTCTTTTACTAGAAACATTATCTATGTGTCATGTTTAGACACAATGGGTTTTTATTTCATGTTTTGAAATAAAAATTTCCTCTTTTATAGGTATAACATATGTTATAGTATGGCACATCTTAACAATGGTTTATATATACTAGAACTAGAAAACTCAGTAATGGCTATCAATGACAAAAACAACCAACATGACTCAAATAACACCAGCCTATGGCACTTCAGGCTTGGTCATGTAAACGAGAATCGATTACGAAAATTATATCAAGAAGGGTATCTAGACTCGGTACAGTTAGAACCCTTAGATGTATGTAAAGATTTTTTACAAGGAAAGATGACCAAATAACCTTTCTTAGGAAAGGGAGAAAGATCCAATGCAGTGCTGGAATTAATACATTCTCATGTATGTGGTCCATTTCCAGTAGAGGCAAGGGGTGGTTTTATATACTTCATTACTTTTACCGATGATTATAGTAGGTAAATCTATATCTACTTAATACGGTATAAGTTAGATTCCTTTATTTTCCATAAGGAATACCAAAATTAAGTAGAAAACCATCTTGGTAAAAATATAAAAGAACTTCGCTCAGACCGAGGTGGAGAATATCTTAACCCATCATTCATTGATCACTTGAAAGAGTGTGGGATAGTATCCTAGCTCACTCCTCCTTATACACCATAATGGAATGGTGTTAGTGAAAGGAGGAATAGGACCTTGATTGGCATGGTCAGATAAATGATGAGTCATACAACTCTTCCATTATCCTTTTGGGGATATGCCTTGCTAATAGCAAAATATACCATTAACCGAGTACCAACTAAAGCTATAGATGGGATTCCATATCAGTTATGGTATGGAAAGAAATCCAATCAGACACACATGCGTGTGTGGGGGTGCGAGGCATTTGTCAAGACCTTACCAAGGGACAAATTAGCATCCAGAAGCACTAATTGCATCTTTATAGGTTATCCTAAGGAAAGTAGATGATACTACCTATATAACCCATTAGATAGAAAAGTCATTGTGGCAAGATACACCACATTTCTAGAAAGGGATCACATTTCTACTAGAAATAGTGGGACCAGGATTGACTTCGATGAAGTTAATTCTCCAGATGCACAACAGTTGGTAGATGAACAATCTCCATAAGATCAAGTGGAAGAAGAAATTGTTCCTGAGACACAGATATTGCATAGGTCTACGTGAGAGGTTAGAGAACTACAGCGTTATGGTTTTCTTGTCACCGAGTCAGGTGACATAATAATCCTTAAGGATGATGAACCTCTAACCTACAAGGAAGAAGTAGAAGGCAAAGAAGCTGCTACATGGAAAGATACCATGAATTCTGAGATGGATTCCATGTACCAAAATCATGTTTGGATTTTGGGAGACCCTCCAGCTGATGAAAATCCCATTGGATGCAAATGGGTATTCAAGAAGAAGATGGACATGGATGGTAAGGGTAATAACTTTAAAGAAAGACTAGTTGCAAAGGGTTTCAGACATATTCAAGGCATTGACTTTGATGAATCCTTCTCACTAGTGGCAATGCTTAAATCCATCAGAATATTGCTTGCAATAACAGCCTTTCATGATTATGAAATTCGGAAAATGGATGTCAAAACTTCTTTTCTAAATGGGAAGTTGGTTGAAGACGTCTATATGACTCAACCCGAAGGGTTTGTTATGTCAAATAATGCCAATAAAGTATGCATGTTGTAGAGATCCATTTATGGATTGAAGAAGGAATCATGATCTTGGAATGTACGCTTTGATGAGGCCATAAGAGATTTTGGTTTTGTCAAAAATGAAAGTGATCCATGTGCTTATAAAAGGGTTGAAGGGAATGCTATTGTTTTCCTAGTATTATATGTCGACGACATATTAATCATGGGAAACGAGGTGCAAGTCTTAGAGTTCGTTAAGACTTGGTTAAATGAATGCTTCTCCATGAAAGACTTAGGTGAAGCAGCCTACATTCTAGGGATCAAGATCTATCGAGATAGATCTCAAAGGATGCTTGGCCAAAGTCAATGTACATATATTGACAAGGTACTCAAAAGGCACAATATGGAACAATCCAAGAGAGGATTGTTACCTATGTCACATGGTGTAAATCTCTCCAAGAAAATGTGTCCACAAATGCAGGAAGTGATTGAAAGAATGAGTAGAGTCCCTTATGATTCGGCAGTGGTTTCTATAATGTATTCCATGCTATGTACTAGGTTTGACGTTTCCTTTGATTTAAGCATGGTGGTTAGATATCAAGCCAATCCAGGAGAGCTGCACTGGACAGTTGTTAAAACTATCCTTAAGTAATTGAGGCATACTAAGGATATGTTCTTGGTGCATGGAAGAGATGAGGAACTAGTTGTGATGGGATACAATGATGCTAGTTTCCAGACTGATCATGATGATATGAAATCATAGTCAGGCTACATATTTTGCATGAATGGTGGTGTAGTGAGCTGGAGAAGCTCAAAGCAAGCTGTGGTTGCTGATTCTACAGCAGAATCCGAATATATTGCAGCTTCTGATGTAGCAAAGGAAGCATTTTGGATACATAGATTTATCTCAGACATTGGTGTGGTACCTAGAAGTGCAGACCATGTTCCAGTATATTTTGATAATACTGCTACAGTGGTGCTTTCCAAGGAGCCCAGGTCTCACTAGAGGACAAAGCATATTCTTCGAAAGTTTCATCTCTTGAGGTATTTTACTCAAATAGGTGAAGTGGCAGTCAGCAAAGTAGCCACAGAGGACAACGTGGAAGACCCCCTGACTAAAGCCATTTCTTAGTAGAAGAATGATTCAAATGTGAGAGCTAGTGGATTGAAACCTGTTAGAAGTTGGCTCTAGGTCAAGTGGGAGTGTTGAAAGTGGGTTCCCTAGACCCAACTTGTATTGTAATTTGATTACTTTTACATGTTTTCATTTTGTTTTATACATTTGTTTATCTTGCCATGATAGTGTAGATACTTCTGTATCCACTTTATTAAAGGCAATGTCCTTAGATTACCCGTCGCATCAAATGGTTATAGCAGCTCCCAGGCTATAATGAGAACCCTGAGATGCCATGACAGTAATCTTAAAGTAACATCCAATGGTCCAGTTACATCATTCTGAAAGGACACAGGTGATGTGTGACAATCAGGTGCTCGGGGCTCATAAGCATTGAGACTTCATCTCATGAAGTTCGCACTTGATGATCTCCAGCTATTGAGATCATGAGGATAGACCTTCTTAATAGGAACACCACATGTTTCTGGTGTCATTGTTCGTTCCTATCTACAGACATGTGTAATGGTCTCCTGACTTGAGATCATTATCAGTGAATGTCATTTAATTACGTACATTTGATATAAGGCGTAATCCATGAGGACAAGTCATTGTGAGGTAGTTTATATCGGGTATGTCATTAATGGAATGGCATTGATTGAATGATTGAGAAAGGATTTGTCGCTTCAGAATTTAGGAAGAGATATCTTGGGCCTCGTTGATTAGGATGGTTTCACCTTCATTAAATCCATGGCCATGGTAGTCGAAGGTAAGACCGTCTGGACAAATAAACAAACAAAATAAAGCAAATAAAGAATGATGACACTAGTATGCATTCTTCTTTATTGAGATATCAATGACGAAGAGATTATATTACATGGACCATGTTAATAGTAAGGGAATAATTTCTTTGACTTTTCCTTATCTCTATAAGGGATTCAATGGGTTGCTAGACCCTGCTCTAGGTCGGTGATATTATTCACTACTATTGAGATAAGGGCCTAGAGGGTCACACATGATAGTTCCTTGAGAATATTTCCTATTCTGGGAATAGGAATTTAGATCTTGATGGGCCCCGCAAAAGGGTCTGAGCACTATCCATGTTCTATTGATCAACAAAGAATAAATAAATTCATTAATTATTTGAGTTTAGAATAATTCGTTGAATTTATTTATAACATGTATTTATGAGTTATATAGTAAATACACGTATTAATATTTTTCGACTCGATTTAAATATCCTAGGTTCATTTAATATTAGTAGGAGGAATGAGTTGAGTTAAAGACTCAAATTTATCACGTAATGTTTTTATATATTACAAGCAAGTGATAAATTGTAAATATTATTTATGGAATAATTTTATTTGTCATAAATAATTATTTATATCACTTATATAGCGGAATTCTATTACACGGGGGCCGTGAACCTATACTGTGTGTTTTAACACTCCCTATAAGAGTGAGAGAGATGCTCTCCCCCCATTACTATTCATGTGTCAAGATTGAGACCATCTCTCTCCTCCAGGAATATAGAGAGAGAGACTCTCAAGAAAAGAAGGATCTTCAAGATCATCCATCCCAGATTGATGCGTCCTCCTTTTCGGTGAACATCGTTGTGCTGAAGTGTGCGTCGAAGATTCGCTCTATCACCCGAATCTTGACGAATGACACGTGAGTAGATTTGCGAGGCGTGTGTGGACGATCTAGAGGGCTTCGACGCCAGAGTCTTCGAGCAACGATCGCCAGTGTCCTGCATGTCCATTCTGAACAAGGTAAATGTTTAAGTTTAAATTTTGTGCTCCTAAAGAACCTTGCAAGATCCTCAGACCAAGCTGGGACAAGATCACCGGAGTTTACAGGGTTATGTAACTCTAATAAAGTAGAAAAATTTTAAATTCTCGGCCCACCGGCTTCCGCTGCGTAGTCCCGGTAACCAACATGAATATTATTTGAATAATTTTATACTGGTTTTAAACATATTATTAAATTATAACATATCATATTAATAACATATATTATCCTTTATTTTATCTTATCCCCTTCTCATTAATTATCTTTCATTAATTTCATTGTTTCAGGTTTTAATTATTATTTTTTCTCATGTGTGTTTCACCATGAAAGAGATAATTAATTACCATATTATATAATTCTATATCCTTCATAATAATAATAATGACATAAATATCATAGTTTTACATCAATTTTACTTTTAAAACTAGACATTATTTCTTTTTATGAAAAATTATGTACGTTACGATCATACAGACAGTTGTTCATATGCGTGAGTAACTTTTCCATTTTTCACTAATCACTATGGAAATGTTGTATGTAATTTGTTGACATTATAGAATAATAATGACATAATATATACTATATTTTATAGTCATATATTTCATCCATTTTATTTGGTGATGAAAATATTTTCACATCGGTTTGTGAAGGTTGTAGTCCACACGAACACGAACGCTGTTATCAACTTTACATGAGTGAAAAGGAAATAAATAAAATGAAATATATTTTTTAAAATTAATGATAAATATGACATGAATATAATTATTATTTTTTATATATCACATATAATCATTGACTTTATCTTAATCACTTATTATTTGAATCATTAGTGAATAAAAAATCACATAGCTTCATGAGGTAGTAATCCACAGTACACACAGTCGACGTTATCGTATCTCGAATGGATGGGAAGGTAAAAATATATATATGATTAATGAACCAATAGGTATAAATATGTTATAAATATCATATATATATTTATATATACATTAAATCCATCATCACACACAACCTTGATAGGTGGAAATGGAAAAACAAATGACATTGGTTCGCGAGATGGTAGTCTGACATACACATGAACGATAATTTGATAACCCATTTAATGGAAGTGGAGATGGTTTTAGGTAATGAACTTATTATAAATAAATATCACTATATATAATAATATGAGGTTTTTATATCATCATTTTATAATAAAAATTGATAGAGTTGGATAAAAAATTAAAATAAAGACGCTTGTTAAAGAACATTACCCCTTTATTGGGTATCCTAATTAGGTTTTCACTAAAGACATAAAAGGATGGATTTATTAAAAAAATAGGGATTGTAGAATAATATTATGTAAATTTTTAAGTTATTTTGGCTGGTATATTCATAAAAAAGTGTTTTTTTGTTGTCATGTAGAGATGAGTGTGTGGCCTTTTATAAGTGGGCTGAGTGGAACACTTGTAATTGTTTTGAAATAGTGAATTCCACCGAAAATTATTTCACATCACCATGCACAAATAATGTTACATTATTTATCCTATAATTTATAAGGTATATATATCTTCATATAATTGTTTTTTATAGTTTTAAGTTCATTATTAGACATTACATTCACTGTCTAACAATTATGTAAACTTTTTTTACCATATTCATTTTAATTAATGTAAATTTTTTTCAATAATCATTATTGTAAAAAATTATGTTGAACTTATTATATAATATAAATTATTATTATTATTATAAATTTATAATCCATTTCAAAAAATTCAACCCACATGAGTGACAAAATTTAATTTAAAATTAGTCTAGTAGGAATGGCGTGAAAGTGGTGTTTTTAAGTGACCATGATAAAACATTTACATTGTTTTTATATCAAAAATAAATATGAAATTTTATCAATGAAATAATTTGGATTAATATATTTATAATTAAAAAAAATTATTTCAAATCAATTCAAAATATAATTTATCATTATAAATTATTTTGAATAAAATGTCTTTTTAATGAAAATCCAGTGTTTTCACTATTAAACAAAATATCAAAATTCTCAAAAAAAAATCCAAAACATTACCTCTAACATAATTTTTTTGTTAAAAGATTAAAAATTAATTTTATTTTTTAAATTAAATTTTCAAAATGTGTTACAAATTAATTTTAAATTTTGTACGCAAATCATGGTTGATCCTTCTTTTAAAAAAATACAACTTCTCTGAATACATTTTTTTTATTTTAAATGGTTCTTATAATTATTTTTAATCAATATATAAAAAATAAATGTGTTCAAAATATATATTTTCATATGTTAGTTAATTATATTCATACCCTTCATTCCAACATCTTTGTGATAACTGTTATATTAAATAATAATATTAATATTTTATTATTGTTCTATAAAACTCGGTCTTGTGTGTAACATAAGAAATCAAAGAAACTTTTTATTGAATGTAACACATGATAAACTCACTATTGTGTGAAATTAAATATATATAATTTATTTAATTTATTTAAAATTATAAATATATTGTAAATCCTTAGGATTTTATATTCTTTTCTACGCTTGGTGTTGTGTGTCATACACGCTATTGAATATGATATTCATATTTTAAAATTTATGGGTGTTACATTGACCCCATATTATATAAATTGGTTCCTTAAAATTTAAACATGATATAAAAAATCATTGTTTTGACATTTTTAAAAACCATTAGTGCAAAATCCGCATTGTAAAATAGTTAATAAAATATCCCCATAATAAGAGAGAGAAATGGAATTAAAAAGGTCATATGGAATAACACATATATAGGTTTCTATGTTGGAGAAAATTAGTGGAAAGTTAATATATAGACATGGAGGAAAAGTGTAAATATTTATAGAGAGTTATTTAGGTCATTGATCATAAGAAATATAATGATCAATTGAAATTTTAGGTCCCCAAATCCATAAATCTATGATGATTTAAAAGTCTGTTGTTTTAACATAAGTTTTGGTATTATGATAACATTTTTGTTTCAATATAATTTTCCTAATGTTCAGTAATTATTTTACTTCCTATGAATTTAAGGAAATATACTTACTTTATATATTTCTATTTCATACACACAATTTCATCCTTTAGTTTTTCTACAATCAATTTCTAACTCATCCCTTACTTCAAAAAAACTAATATCCAAAAAATTAACTTTTTTATGCCAGAAGCACTAAAATTAAATTTTAACGGAACATATGTTCTATAAAGAAATAAAACTATTTCCATCTATATATAGCTAATTTCCAAAACTAATATGTTTAAAACAAGGTGTCCAATATAATAAATTAATATCTAATCCCCAAAAGTAACATTATTTGTTTGCCAATAATATTTATTCATCAAATGGTTTAACTAAAAACAATTAAATAGTAACAATGAAATTGCAGATAGGCTAGTGGTATGAGCTAAAATATTATCATTCTTCAGTCATGTGTTCAAGTCCCATGTCCTTTCTAGACATGATGTGTTATCATCCAGTATACATGTCTTCCTTCTTCTAAAATATACTAATATAATTCATATAATGTTCCAAAAAATATGATGAACATCCTTGAAATAAAATTAATTATTAAATATAAATTTTATTAATCATTTAAAGAAACATAATTTTTAAAAAAATTATTATAATCTCATTTCACTATTATTACAATTTCATTAGTAATCATATCAACCCTAAAGGTTATCAATGCCTTTAAATATATGTCTAAAAATTGTAACGAAATTATTTCTCAAGTAAACTATCAGTAATAAATATTCATCCCATAAATTTTTTCAAAAATATCCTTAATATTGTTACAATACTACCATATAAAACCATAAAATATGTGTTTAATAATTTGAACATATGTACAATCTTAAACTCATTATCCCATGAGGGTATCCATAACTCTTATGTTAAAAAATCCAAAATTTATTATAAACTTTCACATAATCCTTTGATGTTAAATGATTCTTGTAACTAAAATAACATTGTGAAAATTCTTCTACAATTTAATTATTGATTAAAAATACACAAATTATTTATTATTTGTATTTCAATACGTCCTTCATTGTTCAAGGTGTTAACCTAAGAAATTAATTTTCAAAATCTATTCAAATCCTTTCTATATTTTTAAATAAAAATTTGAATAATCCATATTATATCCCCCATGAGTGTCAATATAGGTGGATAGTAAATCACCTTGTTGTGTACTAGGTAATTCTCAAGTCAAGATCAATATGCCTTTTTTATAATTATTATACCTTTTTTCATTTATACCAGCATGACATCCATCTGTATTATCAAATTGGATATATTTCTATGAAAAACAACCAAATATCTACCATACACTAACTTTAGGATGTGAATGTATGATTATACTCAAATTATATTATAGGTTCAAGTTTCTTAATCTATGTTTTCCTAAATCTATTTTTTAAGGTTTCTACAAAACATTCTTCGATACCAACTATAGTGACCCTGACCCCAATAGCCTGGAGATAGTGTCTACTACCATTACATTAGAATAATATGAAAAGAATCACATCCCAAAGGATAGATCTGTTAATCATTCTTGTTAAACTAGATACATACATGTGTATTACATTAAATTTGAACACACAAATTAAAACAATGTTTTTTGAGAATGATTTTATCCCAAGTAGAATTTTCTTTCATATATGTCATCATATACTTCACGAAACAATAGGGAAAAGGAGAAAATAATTGTGAGCTAAAATTTCTAGTATGTTTTATGTATAGGGGAATTATTAACAAATCATTAAGCATAATCAATATAGAAATCTAATAATAGAACAAGCATGCCATTAAATCAATAAACTGAGAAGGAAGTGAATCCATATATAATATCAATGTGAAAATAACTTAGATAATAATAAAAATGAATAATAAATAACTAAAAATAAATTATGTATAATTAGTTACATTTATATAATAATTAGATAAATAATAATCAATATTAAAAGTAATATAACTTAAAACACATTCCATGTAATCAACTAACAAAAAATTAAATACATCTAATGATAATGTCAAATTGAAAATATCCTGGATAGTAAAATATAATTGTTGAATGAAAAAAAATCTTAATTATTGGAATTCATGTTACATAGGAACATGATACCATTACAATCAAGATCTATCCTCAAGATATTTTTAAACATACTGGGTAATACCCAATTAGATTATGTTATCCAACAGATTCATCCCATGAGACTACTGATACATCTAGTGGATTGAATTAATTGGTCCCCAACCCATTTATTTCATGTACAAACAATTCCATATTTATTTAATAATCTATTTAATTCATAAATATTGTTCCATATCAATTATCTGTATTAAGTAATGAATTTGAATTTATCAATATTTCACTAGATATCAAATACAATTCAATATAGTACACCATTTTTTGAAATAATATATGGTTTAAGAAATAAAAATATGTATGATAAATAAAATTATAATTTAAAGGAAATTATATTCCCAAAGATCATGGTAATGTGAAAATTTCAAGGGAAAGTTATTGACTAGAAAAATGATTCAAGGAAGTGAATATCAATACATTCCATAATAAAAATGGTTATAAACCTTCCATAGAAATAATAAAGATGGTATCAATACAACATATACCCATAGGATCAATAATAAAATTTTTTGTCCTAAATGAATAGAAATAAAATAAAAATATCATTAAAAATATCTTCATGAAAATAATAATTTAATTTTAAAAAACATTTGACAATCATTTTCTTAGAAAATCACATTTAAAAAAAATTCTTTAAAAATAACCTCATCAAATTGTAAATGAAGAATCAAAGAAATTCTATTAACGAAATGGGTTAATTCTATATAAGACATAAATTTTAAAAATAACATTATTTTTTCACTGTAAGAAGGTTAGAAAAGTGCCTTGTTCAAAAAACGATAAGATTATTTCTTTACCATTTTCAGTAAAATCCAAATGTGCATTGTTTTGAAAATGAAATAATATTGCTTTGAAAACATTTTATAAAGGTTATAAATGGCTGAAAATTAATTTGATAAATAATTTTTAAAATGATAATGAATTTTTAAAGCATTTTTAAAACATTTTTATGAAACATGGTTTTGGAAGAAAACATATTTTCGATAGAAGATAGAAATGAATTGGATTTTCTTAAAAACATTTTATAAAACATATTTAGTAATAAAGAGTGGAATAATAGTAATTTTAACTGAAAATATCATTAATAAACATTTGAGATGAAAATTAAATAGATTTATTATGAAATGGTAAAGTAATTTCCTTTAACATATATTCAAGAATAAGCAATCTCAATTAGAATGAGATTGTGAAATTAAACATTAAAATGATAATATCATTAATGTGAGAATTAATTAATGATTTAATTTTTTGTATAAAATTTAAATCTACATAAAAAAAGTGTAATTAAATTATAATATAATAAAATTTTATTACACTTATAATCTTTAGATTACATAATCAATGAAGTATATGTTAAACCCAATTAATAGAAATTAAGTTAAGAAATCACTTACCACTTGGTAAATTTTAGTTAAAGTAATCTTAGATGAAATAATTCAAATTAAAACGAAAAGTATTCTGAATAATGAATTATTTTTTATATTACATGAAAAATGGGAATTATATAGAACATATAAAATAACTTAGGTCCATAACAATGAAATATTCCTTAATGAAATGATATTGAGATTAAAACCCTTACCTTATGCTTCCTTTTGGTTAAGAATTATTTAACCTCCTTAAAAGTGGTTTTAATAATGTTATTAAGTTATATTAAAACCATATTTATATCATATATGATCCTTTTATAATATCTTATCACCCATTTATTATCGATCTCTCATTGTTTTTATTATTTCAAGTGTTAATTTCATTGTATTCTCATGTGTCTTTCATCATGAATGTTGTAGTTCTTATGCATATTATATAGTAATATCATAACTAAAAAATAATAATGGTCTAATAGTAATATTTTTACATATATTTTACATTTATAAACAATCATGAATGATGGTAATGAAAAATGTAGTAGGTTGTGGTAATGGAGATTGTTGGAAGTGCGTACACATGAGTAACATTTCCATTTTTCACAGATCATTATAGAAAGAAGGTAAGTAGTATATTACCTTTCCATAATGATCATGATTTTATCTATATAATATTTTATAATTATCTATGTTATATTGTTGGAGTGGTTATGAAATTAGTGTCACATCACTTTGTGAACATGGTAGTCCACACATACACGAATGATGTTATCATCATTACATGATTGAAAAGAAAATAGAAACAATTATATTTATTATCTTTACATAATGATAAATATATTATTAATATCATTATAATATCATTTATATAACATATAATCATTAAATATACCTTTATCACCTTCCATGTGAAAGAAAAATCACATCGCTTTGTGAGAAGGTATTCCTCCATACAAATGACCAACATTGTCGTATCTTCTATTTAATAGACAGTAAAAAGAGATATATGATATAGTGAATCTGGAGGTATAAATATGATATAAATATCATATATATATATATAACTTATTTCCATCATTATATTAAACCATGAGAGATGTAAATGGAAAAAAATGACATTAGTTCGTGAGGTGGTAGTCTCTTGTACACACAAAGGATGATTTCATAACCCAATAGATAGAAGTGGATATGTTTTTAGGTCTTGAACTTATTATAACAACATCATGTTTTATGGAAGATACTTAGGTTCTTATATTGGCATATTATAATAAAAAAATTGTGTTGGTGGATAATGAAGTAAAATAAATACACTTATTGAATACCATTACCTCTTCTTCGAGTATCCACCATAAGTTTTCACTAAAGCCTTAAAAGGATATATTTATGCCAAAAATGATGGATTTTTTGTCTTAGCAACAACTATTTTTTTATTACATGTATATTTTATTTATTTAATATTAATAAAACATATTATTCTATATTAATCATTTTTATGCATGACTCTAATGTGATAATGTCTGAGAGTATATGTCACATTGATTAAGTCATAGAAGTTCCATGCTATGATGAGAACCTTGAAATGATATGAAAATATTCTAAAATAATATTTATTTTTGTTGGATAATACAGTGAACGGGGATTAACATACATGTAAATTACATCATTTTAGATGAGTATTTAGTACATTACAAAAATACATTCTTGAGGACCATAATATTATAGTGCCTTTGGAAACTTGTAAACAAAATCTTTTATCATGGTGAAAGATCTTCAACATATCTCATAAATATCTCTACCTTTAGTAGCTCTACCTAAAACCTTTCTCCATAACATAGATAAGAGAAACATTAGAAGGGGGTGATCTCAAATTCTCAGTAAGGTTAAACAAGGGAGACATGTAATAATAAACATGATCATGAGGTTATGAAAATGTGGTCAGGAAAATATAAGATCAAATCCTACATATGAAAGATCATAACATAGATCATGGAAATAATATTGGATGTTTTTTAGACATGTATCCTAATGAAATAAATTGAATCTTCCCTGAAATCATAACATAGGAATAAGACATAGAATTGTGGAAAACATAAACAGGTGATATCATTACTTATATGTCAAGATGCATTACTAGAACTTATCATGGGATCTAAACCCACTAGGAGAGACACACCACTATCCCTAGTAATAGTTCTTTCCTTTTTAGTGATCAGTTTTCCCCATCTTCCTGTAATGTATTGGGTTTCCCCATCTACTCTCCTCATGGCGACTACACCTACTAGGTGGAAAAACCACCATCCTCAGCAGAAGTCTTTTGTTTATAAGGGATTAGGTTTCCCTATCTTCCCATAGTGGATAAATATCGTAGACTTGATTCCCATCATTATCTCATGAGATATAAAACTTTACCCAATGCATTAGAGGGATATATAGGTCCCACCCATCACATAATTAAATCATACATACATGTGACACAAGATCATAACTAACCATATCATAAACCATGAAATGAATTGGGTATCATAAACATGTAAACATATCATAACTTATGTAAAGAGATAGGTTTCATAATAATTTCCTCATAAAAATAACTCATAAAAGAGAAACTGGTTTTATATTTGTATAACCCATAATGGAGAAATGAGTTTCATAAATACCATGACAGTAATCATAACTCATTCATGGAATGGATATGAATATAAAATTTATATCAATTACATGAAGGGAATGAGTAACATTAATATATGTCATCTTATACATAAAATTATTTTTAATTATCCTCTAAATATTTTTCTTTAGAAAATATCCTTTCTTGTTTGAAAAAAGGTTTTTTAGCACCTAAACCCATTTAAAAATCATTTTCTTAGATAATACCTAGAAACTTATGAAATAATTTTGAAATCCTTTTTCCTTTAAAACATAAAACATAATATTCAAAGAATATTAAAAACATTTTTCTTTGAAAAAAATATGAAAATTTATAAAAAGATCTTGAAAACATTTCGAATCCCATTTCATTGAAGGAACATTGAGAAACTGTAAATTAGGCTTGAAAACATTTTGAAAACAATTTTCCGTTAAAAAAAATATAAAATAGGTTTAAAACCATTTTGAAAAATATTTCCTTAAATATTTATTTTAAAAATTCTATGTTAAATATTAACCTTTTTAAAAATGCAAATTGATCTTCGAAGAAATGACGGTGGGTAATTCTGTGCATTTTATACGAGGTCAAATAGACATTCTTTTTTCACGGTAAAAAAGATAGAAAAGTGTCTTGTTCATAAAAAAGACGAAAATATTCCTTTTAATAGATTGTTAAAATAAATAAAGGTAAAAATTAATTTAATATCATATAGTATAATTGTATAATATTCTTAGAATCCCTTTTTAGAAATCATAGATTTTCGATCAAAGATATGGTAAATTCAAGCTCTCCTAAAAAACACTTTCTA